>OX452991.1:0-4800000 GCA_949699065.1 Metalampra italica | reverse complement strand
ACAAGCCTCTTCAAAGTGGCCACAATTTGCACATTGCCCTTGAGGGGTTCGTCCTCTCTGGACCTCTGCGCTACCCCCCTTGGCCTTTCCTACCCCCCTTCCCCCCCAAGCCCAAAACAGCCATCACCATTCAAATCAATTCTGACAGTGTATTTGTATATCACGTTAATGCTATTCATGGTACCTTGAGCTCCGCGACGTTGTCGTAGGCGGTAAAGAGTGGGTCGTGCGTGAGCACCGGCACCGCGAACACCAGCATGTAGTCCGGCAGGATGTGCGGCAGCTGGCTCATCGCGCGCTCCACTGCCATACACACATTACAATAATGAAAATTCGTTTGATATAAAATTTGTTTAAATTCGTTTAATATGGAATACAATATTCTTTTTGCCGTCAATTCTGTGTAAAACTACTGTTTCCATATGTATACGAGTAGCCGAGGAAGAAACAGCAACAACCCTAACAGCATTTTTATACATACATTTTGTTCATAGAAAAAACTTTTATACGCGGGTGACACCGCGGGAAACAACTATTGTTATATGAATTTGTTCTGACCCTTGGTGCCGACGGTGATGTTCCGTATGTACTCCCGGCGGCGCACCACGTCGGCCAGCATGTACTGCCGCACCAGCCCGCGGATGCGCCGCTCCGGCTCGCGCCCCGCAAGCGCGTACATGCCCATGAAGTCCAGCGGCAGGCACTTGTTGGGTATACCCTGGAATACAGAAAAAAAAGTAAGTAATGCTTTTAGGCAACACGCACGCACAAAATTAAAGTAGGCTAACCTCGCTAGCGTCGGATGCGGCGCCATATATTATCATAGTGTACATACATACAGTATTGTAGCAATGGCCGCGCGCGTTAGCTATCGGTCGCTCACGCGGTCCACATATAAAGCACGCGTTTTCTTGTTGGCAAAGTGCGTTATAGTGGAGTTCGGCCCTTAGTGGTCGTTGTTGTCATTTGAGGAATGTGTCATCGGCAAATTGTATATTTGGTCTGATTACAAAAAGCACCGTCAGTTTCTAAACGCTCGCTGTTTTGGCATCAAATGTTTTATGTCGCTCGCTCCGCGGGTTCTTGTCCACCGAAAACAAACCTTTCACTTTTTTTTTCTAAATTTATCAAATTTTCTGATATCCAACTTTTTTGATACCAAATTGGTCAACACTTTTTGGCTTTGTAGAAAACTAGCTTTTTCCCGCGGCTTCGCCAGCGTAGAAGTTTTTCCCGTGTACATTATGAAACAGCGACCTCTATGTAGGCGTTTTGTTACTTATGGGGTATTAGCGGACGCCCCGCGACTTTGTCCGCGTTAAAACGTAGCCCATATGTTATTACAGGTTATAAGTCTATCACTGTATCAAGTTTCATCAAAATCTGTTTGGTAGTTTTTGCGTGAAAGAGTAACAAACATCCATCCTCACATCTTCACATCCTTACAAACTTTCGCCTTTATAACATTAGTAGGAAGTAGGACTAGTAGGATAGGATGACAAAGCATTTTACAATTTGCCTACAAATTACAAAATAGTGAGCGTTTAGAGAAAGACAACGCTGTTTGTAACGACTCGAATTATACAATTTGCCAACGACATATGGACAAAGACACGAAGTATTGCTGAGATCGCAGTTACCTTTGATAATCCTTTATGTAGTTTCGCGGCGAACGCTTCCCTCACTTGGGGTACTTCATCCTGTAAATTAATAATTAAAATTCAAACAACGTCTAGATAAAACAATAGATAATTTTTTACTAGCAAAGTCAACGGCCTCCCATACACTGGGGCCTCCCATAAATGCGGCGATCGTCAATACTAATGATCGCAGCATAAATGCGATCTACGGGCGGCACAACTTTGTGTGGCAAACATAAGGAGCTAAATGTCATACAGACTGTTATTGTTTTAGCGGGTTTTGAAACTAGACGCATCTATGTCATCTCTCACTTTCCCTAATTTCTGTATGCGACACTGAATTAATTTGCAATACAATTACGGAAATAAGAAAGTAAACGGAAAGTAATCATCACATTGCCCCCAACTCTGCTTCAGACCGTAAAAAAGTCACACTACAAGGTCAGTCACTACAAATTATGTGGATATTTAATCCTCTCTAGTGTGGTTGTCCGCTGGCCGGACAGCGTTTGCAATAAAGCGTAGGCAGGCCTCCCACAAGGTGGACCGACGATCTGGTGAAGGTCGCGGGACCCAGCTAAATGAGGCTAGCGCAGGACCGGTCGTCGTGTAGATCCATGGGGGAGGCCTTTGTCCAGCAGTGGACGTTTACAGGCTGATATGATGATGATGATTTCTACCCACGGGCTGACCGAACTATGGGTTGTGTTGACTACGGTACGGAGTCGTAAAAAAACCGCAACTAACGATCATGAGATGCGACAGGTTGTAGAACTGCTCGGCCGTGAACTGGTCGCCGACGCCCTTCTGCTCGCAGATTTTCAGCATGGCCGCGCCGGCCGCCAGCCGCAAGTGAGCCATCTCCGCTTTGGACAGCTGGTTTTGCTGGAACGTATCAATTAATTCATAAACTAAAATTTCTACCGTTCCAAATTTGCCACACCAGCACTTGAGGGGAAGGAACGGAATTATTTGCAGGACTGTGTTGTCATTTAATTTGAACTTTGTGATTTTTGTGATTTGGAAGAGCGTACGACTTCTGCGTAACAGCGCTGATTCCATCAATATCAGGCTAGACTAAAATTATTATTCTGAGTGTTATATTGAGTTTTCTGAGGTGACAGTATCGAAAATATCGACCGTTTTTATAGCACTATTTTTGAATCGCTCGCCTCGCTTCGTACGGTCGATTCTACTAATTTTCCTTCGCTCTCCAGCATTCAGCGCGTCTCTTCGGGCAGGTCCTCCTTTGGAGACCAGTCGCCCCCGACGGCCTTTGCCTTTGCTAGCCAACTCACCTGTAACAAGTCCCCCTTGTGCAGCATGAACGCGTTGAGCATGCGGAAGGTCTTCTGCGCGGAGAGCTCATCCTTCTTGAGGCCGAGCAGCCAGCGCGCCATGCACTTGAGCCCCTCCAGCTTGCAGCGCGTCTCCTCGGGGAGGTCCTCCTCCGGGCACCAGTCGCCGCCCGGCGCGTTTGGCCCGCCGCCGCCCTCGCGCACCAGTAGATCTTTTACTATCTGTAGGCGACAACAAAGACGCATTAGAATGTTAGGAATCACCATCAGCCTGACGGCGGGTACAAACTGACAACATGTCATAATGTATAAAGTATCAGCCTGCACTGGTACACTGCTGGATATAGGCCTGCCAATGTTTGGAATATACATACATACTTTTTATTTATTTATTCAAACCTCTCCCCTTTACACTATTTAAACTTTAAAGGCTGCTTGTATCATGTACTCATGAGACAATATTCATTTCTACTGTAACCGTAGAACAGACGATAGACCCTTAACTCTTGTCATCATCATCACATCAGCCTGAAGACGTCCACTGCTGGGCAAACGCCTCCTGCTCTAGTGGGAGGCCTGCCTACGCTGCGTCTTCCGATACGTGGTCGCCACTCGAGAACAAACTTTTGTACTGGGATTTATTCCACATTCACCAGATTTCACTTTGGTACGAAGTGAAAAAAGATATTCCACATTCGCAACAAATAAAAATAAACAAGGTATACCTGACGAATGTGGATGTATCAAAAACTACATTTTCGTCGGTACCTATCTGGCCAAATGTTTTTCATTTCCGAGCCAGTGGAATCTGGTGAATATGGAATAATAATAATGTTTGGACAAATTTACATATGGCTGTTTAGTCCCAAATGTACATTCAACAACCGACATACATGTATACTTTAAATAAATACTTAAATACGTACAAACACCCGGAATCCGAAAACCAACAGATATGCTCATCACACAAATGTTGGGGTGGGAATCGAACCACCTCTGGCGCAGTAGGCAGAGTCACTACCAACTACGGTAACAGGCCAGGTAGTGGCACCCACCTTCCTGGAGACAATGTTCTTGATGTGCACGGGGAAGTTCTCCGGCAGGTTGTGCGCGACGTGTCCGAGCGTCACGATGGCCGTGCGGTAGTGGTCCGAGTGCGGCGAGAGCGTCGCCTTCAGCGTGTCCAGGATCTCGGTGAAGATCGCGGTGCGCTGCCCGGGGACGTTCACGAACAGACATCTGGCCGGGGAGCAATTACATTTATTAATTACATTTATTAATAATTGGTTTAGGTAACAACCATAGGACACACTTCTTAAATAATTTGACATTGTGTTTACCAAATTAATTTTTTTTATTGATCGATAGGCATCCATAATGTTTGTTTTATTTTTACCGACTTCCAAAAAAGGAGGAGGTACTATGTTCGGCTGTATGTTTTTTTTTATAATATATAGTACACGCGACTATTGCCTCGCTTTAACCCTTTATCTTCACCGCGGATTAGCTGAAAGCAGTATACTAACTCTATGGCTGAAAGAGATTTTTGTATATATTTTTTTTCTTTTGTATTGTTTATTTATATTTTAGTGTGTACAACTATTATATATTAATAAAAAAATAAGGCACAACCGGAATAGCTCACCTGACGGCATTCTTGGCCTGTTTCGGTGTCCCGACCTCAGCGTACGCCTTGCACAGTTTTATCATCTTCGGAAATAGTGACGGGCACGCTTCACCTGCGAAGAAAATTACACCCCACGGTGAGTTGGTATGTTTGTTGCTGAATCACGATATAACGAGTCACGATACAAACTATGAGGATTCATTCAGACGAACAGAGTCAATTTATTTTATCAATATATTTTTATAATAATTGTTAAGTTTCTACTTTGGAAATTATTCAGTATGGACTGAGACATAATTATGACTGAGCATTATTCAGTTTGGACATTATTCAGTTTGGACATTGTTCAGTGTGGGCATTATTCATTATGGACATTATTCAATGTTGGCATTGTTCAGTATGGACATTATTCAGACTATTCGAGGATGGTCATTGTCGTTGGACATAATTATAATGGTGTGTACTCACTGAGCGGCCTGTACTTCCCGAGGAAGGTGAGCGCGGCGAGTATGTGCGGCGCGACGCCCTCCTCGTCCAGCTCCAGCAGCGACGTGAGCCGGTGCAGCACGTCCTCGTGCAGGAAGTGCGCCGGGAACACGAACGACAGCATCACCACCAGCTTCAAACCGCGCTCCGCCGCGGTCTTCAGGTCCGTGCCTGGTGGTCGGAAACAGTGCAGCCGAATTTATATTACGAAATGAGTGTCTTTACTATATATACGGTATTATCATGGTGCACATTGTGAAGGAAAACATCAAAATTTTGGTTAATGATAAAAAAAAATTAAATAGTTTGTCACTCGATAAGTACATACCGCATTCCTCTGCTATAGAGGGGTCGGTGCCCTTGACGGCGCCCTCCACGTACCCGACGAGTATGAGCAGCGAGTCGTGGTCGATCATCACGGAGCTCACTCGCTCCAGCAGCATCTTAATGGTGTTGTAGTACAGATTCGTCATCACCGGCTGCCCGAGTTTCTTGAGCACTGACGACTGGAAACAAGTTCAAATTCAAAATTCATTTATTCAAAATTTTTTACGTCAATGCTGACTAAAATTACTCTGTTTCCACCAGTATAGCCGAGGGGAAGAAACGGCAAAAAACTCAAAAGTACAATAACCTCTCAAAACCCTTTGGTTTTAAGAGGTTAATGTACTTCATTAATGTTTGTCATTAACCTCTCAAAACCGTTGGGATCCACCTGGTAATATCATATGTCACACTGGACCAATGTAAGTCGGGCTTAATGTCAGATAACGTTTTAAAATGTCAGTTTTCAACTGACTTCAAAAAGGAGGAGTTTCTCAATTTGACTGTATTTTTTTGTATATCTTCGACCATTGTGAACCGAATTGAATGATTCCTTTTTTTTATTGAATAGGCATCATATAAATCCATTTTCGAGATTGGCGTGGTCCCATTTCGATTAGAAAAAAACACGTTTATGGACGGTAAAAAATATTAGGGGATCTATTGCTTATTAGTGTACAAAATGTTGAAGTAATAAAGTGAACACTCACAGTAGTGCGAACGCAAACTTCGCAGCTAACATTTGGGTTTAAAATTGTCTCCATTCCCTGCAGCAGCTCCGGCGACTGCTTCATGTGTTGGGAGAACTTGTTGAGGAACTCCTGCGCCTTCACCGACTCGGGCAGGTACTTGGAGCTCATGTGGAGGACCTGCCACAAACGACAACTCAGTCAACATATTTTATTGCACGAATACACTGGGTACATTTATACACGTCAACTTTCATCTACTTAACTTTTGTATATTCGACAAGATCCGAGATATTATAAACTAGCTGTTTCCCGCGGCTTCGCTCATGGAGAAAAGTTTTTCCTGCACAGAAACAGCTCTTTCCGAGGTATTTATAGCCTATGTGTTATTCTGATGTATCCTACTAGTATTATAAAGGCGAAAGTTTGTAAGGATGTTTGGATGTTTGTGAGCATGTTTGTTACTCTTTCACGCAAAACTACAGTTTTACAGTTTACAGTAATATAGTATAGATTATACATAAGAAAAACACGTAGGCTCTAATTCATAAGGATAGTCAATTGAAAAAAATATTAGGTACACAAATTTAATGTGGGTGAAACCATATGGGTACGGATTGTGACCTTACGATATTTAGAACAGATTGTCGGTGCTGATACAGAAAAATACATAGATGGCGCTGCTTCACAATATCACTTTTGTATCCTAATAATCCTACTAATAGGCTATAGATACCTCGGGAAGAACTGTTCCCGCGGGAACACTTAATTTAATTTAATATAGGAAACGGCTAGTTTTAAATAAATAAAAAAGCAGTTACCTTAGCAATCAAATCTTTCTGCACAGCAGGCGTCGGCGGTTTCCTATGCAGCTCGACCCACTCGGCCACCGTCTTCCGAACCGCCAGCTGGTGCTTCTGAAGCTCTATGAACGCCTTCGTCGCGTTGTCATCCACATTGGACATCAAATAGTACAACTTCTTCATACGAATCTCAGCCGGCAACGTATACGGCACCAGAGACGTGTTCAACAGCCTCTCGACCAGTAATCTGTCCTCTAACGCCGTCATATAGTATCCGTGTAGGATTTTATCTTTGATCCACTGCACCGCTTTCTCAGTCGCGGGCGGCACAGTTTCCTCCGTCAAGAATTTCTTGTAAATCAACGCCAGACCGGACATCGCTTCCTTGCGAATCTTGAATTTCTTATCCAGTGTTCTTTCTCTAACAAAGTGCAGGAGGTCCTCGGATTCCGCGACGGCTTGGAAGTCCCTCTGGGCCGTGGCTATGATAGCCATGACCACTTCGTAGCGCACTTGTTCGTGGGCGTCGTGTTGTCTCATTTTCAACGTGTCCGTTATGTCTTTACGCAACTCCGGATGGTGGACAAGGAAATGCATGCAATACTGCACGCACTTTATCCGCACCGAAACGGATATGTCGTTAAAACGGCCGAGAAACGCCCTCCACAACGCCGGATACTGTTTGGCTAACTCCGAACCGGACTCGGAGAACATTCGGGCTAGCAGGGCCACCCCGCTGAGCCTCTCTTGGAACTGCGCGGATTTCAGCTTGCACTCCAGTTGGGGCAGCACCGACACCAGTATGGATGGACTGATCTGGTTAAGCTCGTAAATAAGCTCGTACACTTTGGAGAAGATCGGGAGATTCTTCTCCTCCTTGCCGAGGATCAGGACGTGGTTGAAAAACTGCGGAAAAGAGCAAAAATATATGATTATTTTTTTATTTCACTTACACGTTACTTTAAAATCATAAAAATGCGGCTACGATGAAGTTACAACTTACCGCCTATATGTAAGGTTCGAGGGACTTACCGCCTGTGCATAAGGTTCGAGGGACTTACCGCCTGTATATAAGGTTCGAGATACTTACCGCATGTATGTAAGATTCGAGAAACTTACCGCCACTGTATTTAAGGTTCGAGAAACTTACCGCCTGTATTGTAAGGTTCGAGGGACTTACCGCCTGTATATAAGGTTCGAGGGTCTCGCTGGTCTTCACAACCAGTTCTTTGGCGAGTGCGTACGCGTGCTTCTGCTCGCGCTTGTTGGGCTCCACCAGGTTGATGAGGATCACGTTCAGCAGCTCGTTGGAGACCACGTCCGACTCCGTGATGAGGGGGCACAGCACGTCCAGCATGAAGGATTTCACCTTTGACGAGTGCTCCGTACTATGAAAAGTTACGTCAAATATGGTTAGCACTGAACTCGCAAGGGAAGTTTCGGACCCGAACTCTCCGAAATGGACGAAACTTTATAGGAATGCAGAGCTGGTGATTCTGGGCACAACCACATATTTTATATCTGCCGAATGTCTATTTTATATCTGCCGAATGTCGGATAAACCACTTCGGGAACTTCCGAAGATGAATTCTCCGAAATGAACGAAACTTGTCGGACGCCGCCCGGCTAGATGGAGCGACGATCTGCGTATGACGGCTGGCAGCCACTGGATGCAGAGAACCGAAGATCGGGTTCAGTGGCGCGCCTTGGGGAAGGCCATGTCCAGCAGCAGACACAGGAAGACACAGGCTGATGAAGATGATTTATATGAGAAATAAATAAAAATTTGATTCGATTTGGCCCACTCACTTGACAATCTTGAACATGAGCGAGAACAGGGCGCAGAATATCTCCTGACAGTCCTCCAGCTCGAAGCACATGTTGAAGGACTTGACGTAGGCCAAGTTCTCGAGCAGGTAGAAGTAACGCTTGAACGCGGGGTCCTTGGGGTCACGCAGACCCTGCAGCTGGTTGATCAGGAACAGGAATATCGTCTTCACCTGACGAACACACAATGAGGTAAAAGGAAACAGCAAGTCAAAAAGAAACAGCGTATGCAGGCCTCCCACAAGTCCACCTTGTGGGAGGCCTGCATACGCTGTTTCTTCTGCGATCGACGATCTGGTGAAGGTCGCGGGACCCAGCTGGATGAGGTTAGCGCAGGACCGGTCGTCGTGGAGATCTTTGGGGGAGGCATTTGTCCAGCAGTGGACGTATTTCGGCTGATATGATGATGAACGACGTCTGTCGGGTCAGCTGGTTTTACTTATAAAAATAGCTCTGGAATATTTTTACAAATCTTTAAAAAAATATTGTGAAGCTATTTGATGTGCCAGAGAAAATAATTTAAAGTACTTACCTTACTAAATATATTTTTGAGGTTTTTTGAGATGTTTGGCAGTCAGGCAATTTTTGTTTATATGATTGGAAAGTTCCAATGAAAAACACTTTAGTATATTTTAAAAAACTATTAGTCTACAAAGCCGGGTGGGTAAGTCGGACTCACCTGCTCCTGATCCTTGTACGGTGCTTCCGGCGCGTAGACCCTGAGCACGTCGGCGATGCAGCAAGCGATGAGCAGTTGGACATCCCTGGAGGCGTGCAGTAGGAAGAACTCGTCGGCGAGGTGGATTGCCAGCGGGATGTACTGCTGATACATGCCCTCGTCCTGGCCCAGGCCTTGCAGCGTGTGGGCCAACGCCTGCGTGGCACACAAAGTGGCGTTAAAAACAACATAGATAATTGTCGTAGGATAATTGAAAAAATCGTATTTTTCTAAAAACTTACGTACATTTGTTATGCTCTCAAACGGTGAAGCATCGTGAGGAAACCTGCATTCATTGTGAGGGCAGTGGGCATCCCGGCCCGTACCAATGAGTTTTTCGAAACTTAAGTACGGTTTATTATAATACCACAGGTTTTTCGGTGACGGAAAACATCGTAAGGAAACCTGCATACGCCAAAGACTGGTATTTACTATTCTAAGGCGTATGTGAAGTCCACCAAAAAAACGGATTGGGGCACCGTTTGGCGGACAGGAGTTTGGCACAACAGATCCCATAGGGTCGAAGTGTCGCCAGGTATTCCTGGCCCCCTAAGAAGATAATAGGGCAGTGGGCACATATTAATAGGCTGTTGATTTGATTATAATCGTTACATCAGAACTGATGAAGTTTAAGTATTATGTCGTTGAATATTGTATTGTAAATGATTTTTTCTCCAAAATTGGATAACAATATTCCATTTTTGTAAGACGAACCTATCGCGTTGACGTAGATAAAATATACGTAAGTACTTACAAGAATAACAATCACTGTCAATTTCATGATAAGCACGTTTTCCTTCCACCCCAGCCTAAACAATGCTGTGTCAGTCAATGCAACCTTATTCAATCCCCGGTAATCTAAACCAAATGCTGAGTCATTATTTTGGCTAAACACTTGGGCAGAGCTATACGAGGTCTGATATTAATACAAACTAGTTAATGGTTTTCTGATACCATGTTAAAAATTAAATCAATGTACCTACACGTTTTTTAAAGTTTGTAAGCCCGTACGGTGACGAATCACTTCTGTTCTGGGGCTGACTGTACATGGCGTTCATTTAACCATTACGACAATTAAGTTGTGTTATTTAAAATGACATATCCAATAAAGAATTAGTAATTATTATTATGGTAATCAGGCAGTTAATTGAAACAGATAAGCTATATTTTATTTAACATGTATAGTGACCACCCGCAGTTTTGCTCCCAAGATGATTCACAATCAAGTTTGTTTCAAGGACAAAATATAATCTATGAAATAAAAACGAGGGAACTAATAGCTAAGGGGCAGTAAGTTTAGACTGAATTCATTCTACAGCTGCAGCTTTTCTATACCAATTATGAATCCGTAATTAGAATCAGTAATCCATATTTAAATATTTAATGAGACCTGATGGGGCATTAAGGTTACCGACATCGACATAACCGAAAGCAAGAAGGTTTAAATCTCTTTGGTGGCGCGCGCGCGCTCCCTGTGGAGTTCACATCTCGCATATTTAGTATCGGAGTCTATGGTGCCAATTAGCGGGGGGGGGGGGGTGCAGACAAAGGAAGCGGAGTAGCGGGAGGAGGTTGCTAATACAAATTTAAATGGAGTTTGAAAATGAGAATGTGTGTGAGTGAGTCACAATTTTTTTATACATTTGACACGATTTTGACACCCATAGAATGCTTTTATTATTGATCCATATGGGAGTGGCAAAATTTTTTGATTCATGACCGAAAGAATTTGGAAGCAGAAGTGGCAATGGGCAGGTCACATCTGCCGCAGAACCGATGGCTGTTGGGGCAGCCGTGTTCTGCAGTGGAAACCGCGGACGGGCACCAGGTGGACCGACGACCTAAAGAAGGTGGCCGGAAGCGGCTGGATGCGGCGGGCGGAGGACGGGGTGTGGTGACGTCATTGGCTTCCCCAATGACGTCACCACACCCCGTCCTCCCGTCCGCCTATTTCCAGCAGTGCACGTTAAAAACTTATGTAAGGTCAAATAAAAAATCTATATTACTGAAAGATTATTAAAAATAGTTGCAGTAGAAAAGTAGGTGACGTCACTTCTTTATTATATTAGTGTAGATAATTATGTTACGTTACAAAAAAAAGTCCACATCTAAAATGTAGGTCAATGTGTAAAAATATCTTGCAAATCTCATGTCAAAGTTACGCTCTTTCATAAGTGGAGGTGTTTGTTTAAAAATATATTGTTTATTTTGGCACCCACTCTAATAGGATAGGTTTCGAAAGTCCATTGGTATTTATGTATCTGCTTACGTTTTGGATAACGGATAAACAAGCGTATACCCGCGACTTTGTCTGCGTTGACATAAGGATTTGTAGTTAGAGCAGCGCCGTCTCTAGACGAGAGAAGAGAAAGCCTTGTTTTGTCATTGATACAGCAGAGATGATATATTGATATTGTCAACCCAGTGGGCATGAGTTAACAACGTCAATACTCGCTAGGTATATACTTAATAGTGCTATTTCTTTACGACTAATTACGAAAGACAGAGAGATATAGATAGTTTTTTACGTAGTCGCTAGCGTTACGTAGTCATTCAACTATTACTGTACTGTTAATATGATCTGTTAAGTAGGTCTGTCGCTGAAAGATAGCGTTAGGGCTATCAATTCCGCAGTAAGTATATTATTTAAAATACACCGATTTAGAGTTTAGACAATTTTGACTTAAAGCATTAAAAAAAAACTGGTATAATAATGAATATTATAAAAAGTTAACAAAGTCCGTCCATTATATCTGTCAGTTTCTTTTCTGTTTTTCTGAAATATCACAGTCAAGTTATTTTTATGTCAATAACACAGTTAACACACACACAATAACACACTGTCCAGCAGTTTTCGGCTAGCTGGATCCAGAAGCAGATGCTGGATCGGATCCATAAACAATTAACTTTCCAAATAATGTAAATAGGTCCAGACAAAACTAATATTTTATAACCTTTACTATACCATACTTCTAAGACTTTTTAACTTAACTAAGGGTCAATTCAGACTAGACGGAAAAATGTGGTGGTTGGCTAGGCCATTTTATTGTGAAAATGAGTGAGAAACTGGTTTAATGGGTATGTTAACCAAGAAAGCCAAAGTTTTGTGCATCTAGCTAACATATCTATATGTTAATGTGTGCAATTACCTATTTCTTTATTATCAAAAACCTGTTTAGTCCCACCTCTGGAAAGGCCTAACCTAGTCGTCCTTGAAAGCATCCAGCTGCCAGCTTCTTATTCTTAGGTTTTGTCGCAAGCTGATTAACAGCTGATTATGGACAAAAGAAAATATTGTAAGCTTGTAAACCAACCTTGAGTCTCCGAACAAGTTCATCAGGACCGAGGTCATCCGTGATGGGACGGCAGCCCTGCGGGTACACTATTTCCGCCATGCTGCCAAACTGTTAAAATAACATTAACTTATCACCAAATATAAATAATAAACATGAAATTCAGCATGTAAAGACATCATCTGCAAGGGAATTCGGCATATTTTGAACACTCATATCTTTGCACAGGATATTGGAAGCATTAGGACTTATTTTCCATTGTTTTTAGCTGAACAAAAAGCTCAGATTTTGTACATGAGTCCCTAAAAATTTGATTTATTTTGCCACAGCTAAATGTATGCCTGTCTGCATATTCTCTCCAGCCCTTGGTCAAGCTAATGTCCAAGTAGCCCCAGTCAGAGCCGATTATGGAATCAAGTACTCTCTAGTGATCAAGTTTCAAAAGGACATAAATTATAAAATTTATGAAAAAAATTTAATCAAATCACTGTAATCTGATTGAAAAATATTTATAAACACTTAAAGGTAATTTTTGTTCTGAAGTTGAGCTAAAACACCTTTCCCAAAGACCTTGTACTTTTAGGATACCAACCTGCAAGATAATTACAGATGCCTACTTGCAGTCTTCGGTCTTTGTTGCCTCCTAGTGTGTACCTGACCTAAGCTGTTATCGTACAAATCTCTAACCTAATTCAAACATCCTGTAAACGCATCATGGAGTTGTCAAATACAATCGTCATTTTGTAATCGACATAAGCAGCAGTCTTCATGCATATAAACAATGTTTTGCACTGTATTACGTAGATTTAGAGAGGTATAACTATAGTTTTCAGTGAAAAATAACGAATAACGTTGATATCGCACTGCAATGCAACTGAACTTGGCAGTCTGTCGTGGTTTACTTTCAATACAACACAATCAAATTATGGCAGATCAATTTTTTACGACCAAGCAAACATCGCAAAATTTTCGAGGTTAATCCACGTCAAGTTACGAAAATATAAACAAAATACATTACATTTGCATAAAAATGGCTCATAAATGAGCAGTTATTACGGATAATGGCTAAAATACGTACAATAAGTCATAGACGTGGGTCCTGCGTTGCCGATGTTTACAAAACCGCGACGGCAGTCGAGCTCAGCAATCACGATCACAGAAACAACATACTAATTCCACTATAACATTATTGAATAATAAATAGTATGGCAAAAGAAATGTTCTAAACGATCTAACTACACAGAAACTTAAAAAATTATTTTCTTAGCACTGTGTGTGGACGCCAAACTGCGGGAAAAACTACTGTGAAGTTAGCAGCACACGAGATGAATACTACTCAAGGTCATATCGTTGTTTATGGTTTTATCTGTCTATGATTTTTGTCAAGTTTCTATTTCGGTTTCTTTAGACACAACAACAGCCAAATGTAACGAGTAAATGAAATAACACTATACTTTCAGATCGTGTCTTCTCTTTCTATCATTGATACTGCAGCATGAACAGCATACGAGTAACCATAGAACGTAGCGCTGCGTGTTTTTCAGTATGAAATCAAATTTTATCCAACTTGTAATTTTGAAATTACAAAAAATTAATTACTGCCCGTTCAGATTAGTAGCTAGGTTCTTGGCCAGAGGACGTGTCTTCCTTCAGTTCCCACTAGTGACAAAAACTTCATCACCCACTGCTGGACATAGTGAGTGCCCTAGATGGCCGTCGGTCGGTTCTGCGACAGATTTGACTTGCCCACTGCCACTTCAGCTTGCTAACCTTTCTGGCTATGTCGGTAACCTTAGTTTTCTGTCAGATCTCCTCATTACAGATCATATGCTTCAAAGAAACTGACAAAAATTTTACGATTAATAAAGAACAAGTAGGTACCTACCGACATTCTAGTATATAGTTTCGACATTCTAAATTGACTATTAAAAACCATTTTAGATTGCTCTAATTTTATAAGCTGTATAGATACTTTACCGGAGCGGCGACTGTACAATTTGTATTTATGTTGGTAGGTACCTACTTACACGTATATGAGACAATCTTAGTTTGAAATTATTTTTATTTTAATTTATTTAAGTGTGCGTATGTATTGATATACATAGGTACTATAAAGTAATACCTATCGAGCACCACTGTGGTAAATGGGACATATTTTATTATTTAAAGTAATTATACGTAAATTTGAAGAGAAAAAAGAAAACTATTATAACATTAAGTATCTTTCATTTTAAAATTCTTTATTTCGTAAGCTTGGCTTATTGGATAGGTAAGTACCTACTTAAATATAACACTATAAAGCAGCAACTTTTGCAAAGTGCCTTCTAAATAAAACTATGCTGTGCTTCCGTCCATTATTGTCCCAAATCATTTCAATTACCTTAATTATAATAAAATAACATTCTAAGCAAAAGCCGTTTACGATTTTTGACATTTTCTTAGCTCACTTGTTTAAAATCAAATTGAAGCAGTCAAGTTCTCGTGCTTAACTAAATTAGTCGTTCAAATTAATTTAAAACCTGTTATTAAAATATGGGTCCATATTCGCTTGCATAAAATTAAATGTCATAATATAGTTTGGCATAATTTTATTTACCCTAACGATCTATAAGCATAACAATAATTAGGCATAATTTATTTTTCATAAGTACGATTAGCATGTTAAAAATGCTCAATGGTCTATTATAGCATAATGTTTAACCTGACATAACGATATTATAAGTATAAAGTTATAGGCATACATACAAATTTGCACCGTATATAAAACAAACATTTTAGGGCCACCCCCGCTGCAACTTATCTACTGTCAGTGTAGGATCCAAGTTATATTCATTATTATACCTTTATTTTTTCAAAATTCAAAGTTTATTGCATGTCCATTATTAATAAACATGTAAACACAATGTGTTTATTTGCTTAATGTGAACATTAAATTATGCCTTTTGAGATTTATGGGAAATCACCAGTCGATGAAAAAAAAAGCCTAATAACTATTATGCGACTCATCAGTAGTACTAAAGAATATAGACCAAAATACAATTATGCCCAGCTAAACAGTATGCCAAGTGACGATTTATGTATAAGTATTAGTATGACACTATAAATTATGCCAAAATCATTATGTCAAATGAAATTATGACCAATATAATTATGCGAGCGAAGTCTATCCCTTATAATATTTAAGTTAAATGCATGGATGCATCGTTGCTATTCGAAGCAGGTAGAATGGTAACGTGACACCACCAACGGCTGCCACTAGCTTACTAGATTCTAAACATTACATAAGACTAAGTAAACGGTTTTCATTTCAAGTTAATTGCGTAAAAAATAAGAAAATATTATTTTATTAAAAAAACCATAAAATTATTGCCTAATCACCTTTTCTGTTTCATATTATAACTACTAAATAATTGATAAAAATAAACATAACTCCATTCTATAAGATGATCAGGGCTTTGAGATCCCGTGTTACAAACTGTCTCTAAATTAAAAATAAATGATCACAATAAAAAGTAAGCCATTATAATTATTCACAATGTAGGTCGCAGTTTCTTATTTTCGTACCTTTATTGTCTTGCTCCAACATAACAAAGTACCTAAGCTTTTCTAAAATGGTGTCATGTCTACTGCAAACATAAACCATTGACCAAATTGTTTTACAGTCAGTTTAATATAATTATATCCTCTAATAGTAAAACAAAAATATTCATTAAAATACACTACAAAATTATTTTAATCCAGTTCAAGTTTTCTGAAGGACCCAGCAGTTGAGTGTATATCTTGAGTCAAATCGTTTTTTTCAAGAGCGTAGAGATCAATATTCATTGCATCTAATGCCAAAAGTTGCTCTCTATGTTTTATGAGATTTCGTTTCAATTCTTCAATCATGTCTTTTAGAGGAACAGTCCCGCCGTATTCCTTTGGTAAAATAGCAGGATCAACGTGTTTCATCAAATCTTCACATGTGCGATGGAACTGTAAAAAAAATCACAAGTAATATTGGTACGTTCTATCGCATGGAACGCTATATTGGCAATAGTCTGAAGTTAGTTTCATTATTAATTTCTTTTCTAATGTTGGCATTAAGTTTTTATCTAGGCGCGCTCTCATTGGCCCCGACAATTTCAGCGGGAAAATTAAATAAAAAGACATGCAGTTACTTCAGCGAGGGCGTCCAAGTCAGCAGTTTTCCACATAACTATTCTTTCTAAAATATATTGATATTGCATATAACGATTTTCATACCATGACGCGGTCCTTTAGTTTATCGCTAAGCAATGATACAGCGAACTCGAAGAACCGAACACCGTAGTGTGGAATGTTCACGAAGTGGGTTCGCTTGTGCCGCATAGGGGTGGAATTCTGAAAAATGTAAATTAAGGTATGTAAGTGCCTAGTTAATTAGTTATATTTCATTTTGTATCAGTCTGCCTTTGCTTCTTCGTCGGTGGATGCAATGAACAAAATCGTTCTGTGTCGTCTGGAACATGAAAAAAAAGATCGCTGTGTGGGGCGCTCCGTGCTTCGCTGCTGTTGACTTTTACTTTTATTATTTTGGGGTCGTAAATATAGACAAGCAGCAATTTGCTGATATGCTTGTATGGAGTATGTCTTGGATGGAGTATTCAAGTAAGTCTTTGACTTTGTGGAGTCACTTTAAAACGGGTTTTTAATAGTTAAATATGTCATTATTCTATTCAATAAGGCTAGTAAGTCGCTTACGTTCGTTCACATCGTATTTAGTAGCCAATGAGCTGGGAACGCGGCTCGTCGAGTTACCGAGCGGCTCGGCGATCCACCGAGCGGTTCGCCACACTCACCTGTATACAGTTGAGCATGATGCGCACGTCGGTGAGCGACCACAGGCTCACGTGCGGCATCTGCATGCCGGCCTCGTCGTTCACATGCGAGTAGCCGAGCAGCTGGGAACGCGGCTCGTCGAGCAGGAGTTCGACGATCATCGAGTGCACGCGCGCCATTACGCAGCTGTCGTACAGGTGCGGGTCGAAGCGGCCTGCCCGAGGAGCAATGTATACTTACAACGATGTAGGTAGGTACTTATATTATTTATTCTTAGCTGTAATAAGGCTCGATGAGTCCATTGTTGTTAGAATATAATACCGGCAATATATACCGTATACTTATACCGTCTTCTTTAGACGATGTAAAAATTAGATTATAATTAGACTCTAATAGAGTGATCAATACCGACGATGATCATTCTTGCTCATTAAGCCACTCAGATTTAGATGCTATGAGATGACCATCCAGATTCCAGACAGTCTATAGCGCAAATATATGATGGTAATATTTAGCTGCTACGGTGAAGTGTACCTTTTTGTCGCAAGACTTCGAAGTAATTAGAGACTGTATGTAGCTAGGTACCTAATGATATTGTGATATAGTTAGGTAAGTAATAGTGCAATGTTTGACGTTGTATAAATGTACCCAGTGTACTTACATGCAATAAAATACTTTTGAATTTGAATTTTGAATGTAAATCATAAAGTAATTATGTAGGTGTAAAAACTGTGAAAAGATCATAAAAGCCTGTTCCTTGATATATGATTTCGTTAGGCACAGAACTAGGTAACAACTTGTTTTGCGAAACTAATTCGAAAACCAATATCACATCCCGCATCCGTTCGATGTTGACATGAATTTCGAAACTGTTAAGTCACATCACATTTACAGAATCTCAGGGCCAGCAACCAAATTAGTCCGATGATTATCTGTCCTCGGTTGTAGTTGCAATCAATACCTACCCAATTGCTACGTCTACCTGCTTTAGTTCTCGTCTGATATGTCAGACAAGTTCAGAAGATTACTTCTGTCTGACCTTCAGAAAAACCGATCAAATTCTCTAAATTTTCGTGATGCTTTGACTACAAGATATTTTTGGACTAGGGTAATAATTTGTCTTAGCCAGTTTGGACTAGGCTTTAAGCTAGATTATTCAATAGATAAACTAGTTGACATACAGACATAGGTAGTTCTTTCATTTCAGTATTTTCACACTATGACACTCCCTGACGGGATAGGCTGAAAGAACGGAGCGCCAAGTATCGCGATCCTGACACACCTCTTTCGCTTCGCTCAGTCTCATCATTCTCTTCATACACGCTCGCCGTGGGACGAGAGAGCTCCTCACGTCTCCGTCTGTGAGCTCTCTATAAACTAGTTGAATACTCGTATTTGAATATAGGTAGGTACCGCTAAATAAGATCAGGTTTAGCTGATAACACAACTTCTTACAGTAAGCCGGCGGCGTTATGTCGACCATACTCACCCATACAAGACAACACGACTCTCCTTCCTTCAGAGTCTCTCTTCGGCAGCGGCACCAGATAGCCGGCGTCGATGACAGCGGCGACCTTCGGGTCCAACGGGTCCAGTTTCTGGAACCAATGCGGGTACATCTGCCGGATGGTCAGGTACCTCTCAAGCATCGAGCACGCCTGGGGTATTGAGTATTTCTTGGTGCGCAGGAACCGAAGAAGGAATGGAGCGTCTGTGGAGAAATATGGTTAGGTCAATTTCATCAGCAGCATTAGTACGGTATTCACCACAACCGGTTCTCTAGTTCTTTTAGACAACTGCCTTCGACAAATTTTCAGCAGTCGGTAGACAAAGATGCGGCTCTATCTATATTTATGTAGGCTGTGAAGTATGCAAAACAATTTCTTGGTAATTGGACTGGGATTGGTTCGTGTTTCGTTTCCAATTAATTCCACAAGCGGGTTCTACCCTGTTACATTTTAACATCTGTATAGGTATTTTCCTCATGCTTGAACGTTGACTATTTACTTTAAGAGGGAGAGTCATTGGTAATTTAATACAAGCAAAGCACAAGTATTTGAGTCCTCAAAGTGGCAACACTTAATAGTCGACAGGTAAAGCACGTTTGCTATTTCATATCGACATAAAAGGGCCAGTTCCACATGGAAAGTCATTTTAAGTTATTGATTTTATTAAATCTCCCACTATATCCCAATGATCAGAGCAGAACCAAGTTCTGGTTCTCCCATGATCGTCTATATAGGTATTATCAGTCTGTAGATGTCCACTGCTGGACAAAGGATTTCCATAATGAACGCCACCATACCCAGTCTTCCGCATTCTGAGTGATCCCTGAACTAGCAAAATAAAATCCTATAGAGCTGTTGTGCTTACCGGGCCACGGTCTCCACTTCAAAACTTGTCTCTGACCCTGTTTGATTAAACCTTTGATGGTGAGGCCATGTCACCTTGTAAACCCTGCTTCGGAGATGAAACTCACCAGTGCGACATTTCTTGATCGCCGGATGCTTCTCAATAAAGTGCCTCATCTGTGCCAGCGCGTCCTCCCTCAACACCGGCTCCTCCCTGAGCTCCAGCCTCGCTCTCTCCCTGAGCTCTGGAGGCAGGTCTCCCGTGTCCCGCTCCTTGGCTTCCAAGATCTGCATCCTCTCGTCATCAGTCAGTCTTGGGGAGTCGTTGAGGTCGGCCGGCTCGTGCTCCCGTCGGCATTCCTCGGGTTGATGTTGCAAGACGGATGTCGCCATTGTCTGTAAAAGAAAAATTCGAATAAAGTCATCTCAACATTAAATTTATGGAGTTTCGTATACGAAATGGACAATAGATGGTACAGGTAAGTCGACTGCAAACTAAAGTGGCTCTACCTACCGTCACAAAATTTTTAAAACCACGAATGTGCAATTTTGAATAACGAAAAATGATTTTAGAATCCATTAAAAAACCCACATTCTTGTATTGTCTAACTTTGATGTTTCTTGTATGACTTCCCATTATAAAATGACCTTCAAAGTTATTTGACCCTGTACCACATCATAGACCAGGCCAATGTTTACTTGTCATCTACATGGACAGGGCACACAACACGCTGCTTCGTCACTAGTGTGTAAATAGAAGTACAATACGTCATGCCTATAAGTGCGAAGGCTGCCCCATATATCCACTTAATACACAGTAATCAATCAGTTACCTATATAATAAGTGCCAATCAGTTACGTGAGGTCAAGCCTATTTACAAATTGAAGTTTTTCATTAGCCGGTGTAGCCATGCGAATATTAAAATGCAAACACGCAATGCCTTTGTTGGCACTCAATCTTAAAATTATATACCTACCGACTACGAATCTGTGCGGCTCAAATCAAGCCTAAGCATTATAAAACTACGTAGGTAGGCACCTAGCTGATAAGAATAATTAGAGTCACACCTCAAATGCAGTAGCTAAACGTCCTTAAGAATGAAAGCAGTCAAAATCAAGTCCAAATCATACATCCAATACCTATTCCTTAAAGTCCTTTGTATGACTAAAAAAGACCTCCCTCAGGGATCTCCACGACGACCGGTCCTGCGCTAACCTCATCCAGCCGGGTCCCGCGACCTTCACCAGATCGTCGGTCCACCTTGTGGGTCTGCCTACGCTGCGTTTTCCGATATGTGCGTCTTCCGCTTACCTACCTTTATCCTAGAATAATTAATAGCATCCCTACTTTTTACACGGGGAGTCAACTAGTACAAAAACAAAAGATCCAGTCGTAACGAATAGAAGCCAAACCACAATAAACACGACACTTCATCACCATGTCAAAACATTTCTTACAGCGTGTTTTAGAATTGATTTGCAAGATTTACGTAATAGATAATTTATGGGTCTAGTCAATTGACATTCCGAAGTCGTGCGACCTTCAAACTGCTAGAACGTCGTGCTTTCACTCGCCTACTTTCCAAGATGTTCTTAGCAGCAGGGTGCGAAATATGGCCTTTTGTTCATTAGTATACTAATGAACAAAAGTAGGTAGATTGTGAGTCAATAAGTAGGTAGATTTTTACACGGTATGTATAGGTACCTACTACGCTTCAATGAATACGACATTTTTTTATCAACATTCATTTTGTACTGGAGCTAATTGGCATGGCAGCGTCATGCAATATATGAAATATAGAACCCCTGAGATTTATCTTCAACGTTATGGTGGAGTCCTTCAAAAGTGGCGTAAGTCCTACAAGGCCAGTAACGCACTATATTTATTTTATTTGAATGGAATGAATTATTATTTAAATATTTTAATTGTTGTTTGCTCTTCTGGCGCTGGCCGCATCTCCCGCCACGCAGCGCTCAATGACATTATCCGAAGGGCCCTTGTCAGCGCCAGTGTCCCCACAATTTTGGAGCCCCTGATTGTGCGGGACGATGGTAAGCGGCCTGACGGAATGTCATTGATTCCCTGGAAGATGGGCCGTGCGCTAGTGTGGGATGCCACGTGCTCCGACACACTGGCATCGACCTATCTTCCAGCGACGGCTAGGCGAGCTGGCGCAGCGGCGGAGGTCCGCGAGCGCCAGAAGGTGAATAAGTACAGGTGTCTCGGCGCTCAATACGACTTTGTCGCATTTGGCGTGGAGACACTTGGTCCGTGGGGTCCGGGCGCACACGGGCTCTTCAAGGAGCTCAGCAAGCGGCTCAGGGAGGCGACGGGCGACCCTCGCGCTGGCAGCTTTCTCGCTCAGAGGCTAAGCATAGCCATACAGCGCGGGAATGCTGCCAGCGTGATGGGCACCCTGCCGCGGGGGCAAAATTTTTTACACTTTTTTTAAGTAGGAATTTTGTTTGTTTTTAGTTTAATTTATTTCAGTTTGTAAGTAGTTGTATATTATTATAATTTAGTTTTATTTTATTTTATTAAATATAACATTTTAATTGTTACTATTATATTTTACTAACAAAAATGGATCTGGAATCTGATTAAATGAATTTGACTAATAATAGCTAGTGGTATACGGTCAGACAGCCCGCCTGATTGACCATCTTTCCATCGCTAAAAAGGACGTCGAAGGAAGGAAAGAAGGCTGTTTGCAACAGTGGACCTACTCGCTTGTTCACAGATAATTATTTATAGCAGGGTGCCTACAACCCCATTTTCGCCATAGCTATCAAGATCTGGTTTCACAAATCTATGTTAGTTAAGCAACCCGCCACGGTCCCTCCAGTACTTGCGGCCAGTAGTTACGCCAGAACTGGTTCCAGTCTTGTGCCACACACCCTCGGAGAGTAAACAACTTATTTCGTAAAATCCTGCGATTGGCATTCCAACAGATAGCGATTCTACAAATGGGAAACTTTGTTAAGTAGTTAGAGCGATGTCAAAACAGGGAATATTATGCCGCAGGACTCGAATTTTTTTTTAGAAAAGCAACTGTCATTTATTATAGGTATTTAATTTAACTCTCACGTGCAAAACAGTGCTAAGACCACTCAAAATTTTTTAAAGCTCAATTGTCACTTTCGCCACGCGCCACCGTAGGTACAGTCGAGTTCATTAATGTCTGACCAGTTTAGTACTTTGTCTCTCTAATGTATTTGATAATGTCAAGAGCAAATACGTCACCTACATTAAAGCGACAAGGTACGATAATGTTTAGTAAATATGTTATGAACTCGACTGTACATAGCAAGGTCGCCGCACATCTTGGACAAAATGAGACATGGACGAAATCAGACTGACAAAATGAGACTTGAACGAATTGGTAGGTACCTAGACTCCGGCCGGTATCCTGCGCTCTTTGTGAGCGCCCTTTACGACTTGTCCTATTATCTATTCTGTGGTATCAGCATAATTCCTCTGTGGTATCAGGAGGGCCGACTATAGCCACAGAGGCATTAATAGTCTCATTATAGTTGATAAAATAAGAATATTCAATTAAAGCATGAACTTAATTGCTTATTTGCTTGAATGAAAAAAATTTGCTAGGTACTCACGTCAACAAAGAGATTTGAACCTTCCTGCTTATTTGCATATCCTGAAGTTACGCTTGACTTAGTTTAGGCATAAAGACGGTGCTCTATACATCCACATTACTGGCAGTTTCTCATCGAATTGCAAACGATCTTTCCAAGTATGAACCTGGCCTAATACGGCCTCAGTAAAGTGTGGTAAAGTCATAGACTCGCTCTTGGTATTCCATTTGCCTCGCAACACCAATATCATTATCAATAAACCCATTTGGAGTCCACTAGCGTAGCAGATACCTGACAAATTTACGTCATTGTTACGTTAGAACATCTATTTGCAACTTTAAAATAATGCAGTAGTGTTTATTTTAGAATGCGCAATTATACGATGCCTTAGGTCTAGCTAGATTCAAGTTAGAGTTTGCCTGACAATAACCCCACAATGGTGTTCAGTACTAAATAGCATAAAATACCTAAATGACAAAATACCTGCATTTAAGGAACTTTGATGGTCAACAAATCCACTAGAGAAATGATCCTTCATTAAACAAAGGTAATGAAAACCATAACCAAAATTCAGAGAGTAACCAACACCAAGCGATCCTCTACTCTAGTAGTTACTTACTTATTTGTTTATTTTACACATCATTATTGTAATTATCGACACATCGTACAGTCAAGACCTCATCAAGTTATTTAAACTTAAGTGGTGTATAGCTTGACGAATTCTTGACTAACTTAACTACATATTTAACAAATGTACATATTACTTCCAACCTAAGATTGTCTGGTGGAAATCGCTTAAATCGCACGGCGGGGGTATCCCGGAAGCACCTACTGTCGAAGACACTGTTGAAGACATTCTTCTTCCCAGCTCTATTTAACACCTTGGAAGCGGTGGTAGATAAAAAATTGACGTTGTATAAATGTACCCAGTGTACTCACATGCAATAAAATAGTTTTGACTTTGACACTATATCATTAATCTGTGGTACCTACCATACGTTTAATTCTATATGGACACATGGAACTACATAACATATTTACTAGTCTAAGCGCAGGGCTTTTTCTTCAAAAAGATGTCAATGATCTAAGTACATATAATGCAGCAACAAATCAAGCGTTATGTAAATGACCAGTTACTAATGTACAGCAAATGATGAAAATTAAAATGTGATATAAGAAAGTTGACTTTAATATCCCGGAAGTACATTTATTCAATAGTTCGGTATAGTGCCGTATTATATCCCAGGGATATCTTCTGGTATATAATACGGCATTTCTACCATCCCCACTTCTTTATACTCTACACTAATCGACTTACATTACAGCACTGTTGGGTTGGTCACATTTTATATTCCCGAAATTTTAGGGTGACCGCCTCTGTTGTGGGCACGTCACCCAATACACATCGGTGGCGTGCAACTGCGACGGACCGGTCTCTGCACCCGGGTCCACATCACCGTTAGCTCCCGAAAGCCCGAAATATTGCGACATAAGCACCAATTACTACGTACTTATAGCGCTACTTTATAAATAAACTAGTCGCCGCACGCGGCTTTCTTCGCTCGAATTTTTTTGATGCTTATGTCGGTTTAAAGAACTTTATTCTCAATAAAAACTACAAAGTTACATAACATGAGAACTACATATATTAATTAGTTGAGTTAGTGTTCATTTGAACAGGCAGAAGGTAGTGTAAAATTTAAATTTAATTAAGATCTCCTTAGTGGGTTTTCGTAATTTTTTTGATCCAAGATGATAGATACCCGACCAAAATATGTTGGGAATAGATAGCGTTTCTTAAATCTCTGTCAGTCGGATGGTTATTAAAACTATTTTATGGCTTGGCTTCACGCTATGTTGCAAATTCGATGTATTTAGATCTATTCTTTTTTTCTCGCACTTACCTAGGCTTACCTTGCAAATCGTTCCTTTTGGTTTGTAACGAACACAATTCACTGTCACTATAGCTTTACATATTTTTAATACAAACGTAGATATAAGAAATCAAAAACATATATTGGTCCATACAGAGGTACCTACGTATTCATAAATTATGTAATTTATTTTAGATGTTATTTACAAAGTATATCTATACATACTATGTAACTATACGGGATGTTCTAAAGGCTTGTCTACAGTTACGCAGTAAAACTAATAATACGGTATGATTTGCTTTTACGTGATCCAAATTATAGATATGTAAAATGTCATTTGTACGTAACGTATTTCCTCGTCTAAATTACACTTATTCTAACGGGAAAATCTGTTTTAGTCCTCAGGAGTTCACGCAGAACTTAACTACCTACTTAGGTAATAAAATGTTAGTTAAATACATGGCACACTGATGCGGGAAATAAGATATCGCAGAAGGAAGCAACTGAATAATGGATTTTTAGGGATTAACCGTCAATAACTACTGTACTGATTGAAATGAAACTTAAAACATGCTTACCTGTGAAATTGCCTGAGAATCTTGTCCGAGATGTTTCAGAAAAAATACAAAACTTATTACGAACCAAGCACGCTTAGTTAACTTTTTCTTTTTTAATTTAATTAACTTATCGATTATTTGCGTTAGCTATCGAAAAGTTTAACTTTCCGATTAAAACAACCCTAACCTCGTGTGCACAAATCGTTAATTTCCCAAAAAAAAAACGATTAAAAAACTGGACCCGGCAGCGGGTGCGGTCGATGCACCTGTATTGCACCGTTATATCGCCGAATTACAAGTCCCTCGGGACAGGCCGCGAACTGGTGCGTTTACCTTTTACGGTTCTTCGTTCAAAATGTTTTATTGCATTCGGTACATTTATACACTTATTTACTACCAACGCCGCTTCCTAAACTTTACACGCTCTAGAAAGGTGAAAATTTAAAAAAAAAAGAATTTTACCTCACATTTTCCAACAAACTTTTCTTATATCGTATAAACTATTCATCAGAGAAAAAAAATTCAAATATATTGTTGTAGAGAGTTAAATGCCCTTCTTAGATCTTAGCGAAATACCTAAAAGTGGGACCTGCTTTGGGGGGGACCCCTCCCCCGGCTCACCCCCTAGACACCAGGACTGGTACAGGATTTAGTATGTTCACACCCTAAGCCCCCTGGACAAGTTTCTTAGGCTCCTGCTCACGCACTCTACAAACCCTTTAATGACTGGACTATTATATTTATCAAAGTTTTAAACGAAACTCATACTGTCATGCGAGTAAGGATGTTCCCTCTTAAAGGAGTCAGCCACCTCGTTAAGCGATTGTACCGGGTACGCGTGTCCTTTTGTCATCCTTTTACGCTTAAAACCATTAAGTAATACATAAAAGGGTAGTTGCATAAACAATGTGCTTTTAATGGTACGCGGAAATGTATTTAATGAGTAATCATTTGCCAGATAATTTCTGGACGTTTCGTTATATTTTCCTGTTTCCGGGTCATTTCAGCTCGGTAAAGGTCAGTAAATTGTAAGTAGCGTAGGTCGATATACAAGTTGGTTCCGTCATTGGTTGTCTTCTCCCTTCGAATCCATAGTAAATAGGTTCCGAAAACGTGAATTTGACAGCGCTAAGATGACGTTAAGAGCCATCAGTGATAAAAAAAAAGTATACTCGTTTAAGTGAAACAATATTGATTTTATATTGTGTTGTAGCTGGTTGTAGTATACCTTTAGATACTGGTAGAAAAAGTCGTGGTTGTAGGGATAGTAAATACTTATACCCTAAATATTGATGAACAAGTTTTACTGAAAGGAAACGTTGAATTAATTTCAAAACTAAGATGTAAGTAAACCTTACGGAATTCTAAAAAGAACCAGCCAGTTTTGGTTGGTTGTTTAATACGTGTTAACCTTCCATACAAAGGTTCCAATTATAAAATCAGCGATAATGCACTTGTTTTTGTTTTAATGCAGTTACCTAGCCAGGTCAGTTGTGAAAGCTACAACATTACATACATATCATGCCAGCCCTTCAACGTTGAAGTCCTTCCCAAATGAACGCCACCCCACCAGGTCTTCCGCCTTCCGCATCCAGCCGCTTCCGACCACATTCTTTAGGTCGTCGGTCCACCTGGCGGGCGGGGTGGCCCACGCTGTGCGTCAGTGACAGTGTGACCTGACCACTGCCACTACAGTGGCCTGTATATTACGTTACGGGAAGACAAACCGAGCCCTCGTCAGCTCTGACTACAGTTACACCGAGCTGACTCACTGAGCCACTCGGCCCCATTCTGCTCTGCCGGCGAGACTTTCACTGCGTGCCTACAAACAGTTTCGTCTCGCCCCCAGCTAACTGTTACTAGGTTAATTTTCAACTTATGTAACCGTCAAAACATAATAAATACCTGTTATAATGAGACCGTTTTTGGAGCAGGGCTATTTTTAAAACAATCACACGCAACAGAGCGTGGAGCTTAGAATCCAACTTTTCCCAATAATAAGAGTAGAGCAACCTATTTGAATTAAACTGGAGACAAACTTGGCTAAGGACGGTAATGGCGGCCGACGCATGAAGCCCAAGACCGTTCGAGCGCAAGACAATTTAAATTAGAGTAATGTAGGTATGTCTGCAAAACTGCACATAGTTGAGACATGCCAAACCCGGTTTATGGGGGTAGGTATATGGTAACTAAAGTAAGTAAGTATTCCATTTAATTCAGGCAAACAATCTGCGACAAGTAGTTCGAACTGATCATAAATGATCCCCGTTGGGAATAAGGTTATTCAAAGGGTTCCCTTTGATACAAACACTTAGTTTCTGGAACCTTGTTGTTGCCGTAAAATGGATCTCAAATCAGATTAGTTCGGCGGGCGCTGGTTTTCTGCATTATGAGTAGAGGGTGTGGCGTTTATGCATGCCCCTAGCGGTGTAATTATACTAACATTGATTTACATCATCATTCAAAAAGATTCATTCAATACTTTTTTTCAAGGCATTCATTCTTCATCTCACAAACTCTTGCTCATGACAATTAGTTTTCTAGCCATGTTCTATATAGGATTATCCCAGAGCATGTATAAAAAACTTATCGCGGATTCGTTCGGAGGTTTGAGAAAACAGCTGCAGGCATCAAGTATAGTTTATTTAACACATTTTACGATCCTAGAAGTTGCCGTAGAAGCGGTAAGTTATATTTTACAGTTTGCGAAACCTTACGATGTAACTCGAACGTTATGTAAACAAACGTACCCTATACGTGTTAACTGACACAGTCATGTTGTGTGTGGTGGAGACGCTTTATCTTTATGAGAATCTGGTGCTGATGAAACATAAGTCCATGATGTCAAAACTTAGTTCCAGTAGGAGTGCTTCTAGATCTTATACTCTGCAGAATTCAAACCTGGACTAATGTTGCTTACGTAACTGAAGCTTACCTATACAGCCGCAATCAATCATCAGCATATTAATGTCATGTCCCCACTGCTGGGAACATGCTTACTGGCGGGGTATAAATAGTTCACCACGCCAGCCCATAGCGGATTGGTAGACTTCACATGCGCCTTTTCGCGTCGCTATGCAGGTTTGATCACGATGTTTTCCTTCACCGTTTTCTTAAGATAAACCTTTTGGGTCCCGGGTATGAACCCTCGATATCGTGAAAGTCGTCAAATGCTAAAGTGGCAAAAGGCTAAGACGAAGTGAAGACACATTTAGTTTCACAGACGTAAAATTTGTATTTCTAGAGTTTGTACCGTCTCTCTTTCACATTCTTAAATTATAATAAAAATAAGTGATTACATTACGTGGCAGGTAGGTAATGTGTTTGATTACCATCAGTAAAATTACAAAACCGAATGTGGGTACCTACCCACCTTAGTTTCTTTTCTTTTTTTATACAATAATAGGGTTACGTAAAAATTATTTGGTAATTTTATGTAAGTAAGTAACTAGGTAATAATTTATAAACTCCACGTGCCGTCTGTTTTCTTCACACCGGCCGTTGAAGTAAATATTTGTACAGTCAGATGACAACATACCTTGTTGTTAATAAATTCGTGAAAAAAAAAGTTCGTTCGGTTTTTTTTATCGATTACGTTTTTTTACCTTTATTGAAATTTGAAGCAAAAAAATCACATGTTCAATTGTCTACTCTATTCTACTTACAATTTGTAGGCCCTTCGGTATAGTTTAATATCGTTATAGATGATAATCATTTGCAAAAATCATAGAAAACGGTCAAAGTTTGGGGTAAAGAAAAGTTGGCGCTTTTGTATGGAAGTTCGTACTATAGACCTTTTAAACAAGCTAGGCCTTACAAGTTACAAACCGCTAACGAGCAGCAGGCGAGGTTTAGTACTGCAGAGGCAAAATTACAAGTCTGCCCAGCCAGTGTAACCGATATGGACGTTACGTTTTGGCTGTTGATAGCCAATGCTCATATCCGGGTGTTAAAACCATTTTAAAACACGAACACGTATTTCTGTTACTTATATCTAAAAATCTATAACAAATGAAAATCTTATTTCCGTCTTGAAAAAATCCCTAAAATTGCTTGGAAGAAATCCGTTATGGCTGCCATACCTTCGTCGTTTGATTTTTTTTTTTGTTTTTGTGGGTCAGTGGCGTTGTAAGACGCGGCCTAATCACGTCGACCGGTCCGAGTTCGATACCCGGATGTGCCATTTACCAAGGTAGGCCTGCACTCCACAGTAGGGACATATTAATAGGCTGTTGATTTGATTAGATATTTTTGTGAACATTAAAGAAAACTCTTGATTTGTAATGTTTGTACAGTCTACCGCACATCAGTGGAAACACTTTGACCTTGAGCTGGCCTAGCCTATTAGGCAGTTTTAATACTACGCGAGACCAGTTTATACTGGTTTTGTTACCACTGATGTGCGGTCGACCGTACATACCTACTGATATTTTGTAGGACCGACTTTTTGAAGAACGTGTGCGTGCGTTGGTAAAGGAATGTATTCTCTCCGACAAAAAGTCGGCCACCGATTGTCAGGCTAATGACAATCATCAGTTACGAGTAGTACAGTGTGCAACAAAGCACCTATAGTGAAATATGTTAAAATATTCGTTGCCGACTACGAACAATGCGAACTGCCTCACAGCGCATCAACAATTGCGTAATCAATCAATGTACATACAGTCGATTGAAAAAGTAGCTGAACAGTCAGGGGTTAGGTATTATAGTGCTGTGTATTCTTCATCATCATCAGTCTTTCGCATGGTTGATAATCGCGCGTTGAAGCTATTTTTTGGCGCCATGAAACAAAATATTTATAAACGTATGTACCTAGTTATTGTATGTACTTTATTGCTTGCGGAATAAGGTAGGTAACAGCAGATTTAAGTACTGAATAATAATAATAAAACATTATAAATATTTACTTTCATTCATATGTCTTTTTAGATTTCATACCCTATCAAGCTTGCTGCGAATGCAAGCGAATTTTGCTTGATGACGGTTAGTGATTTTCTTCGGCGACCCTACGGGTTTCCCGGTAACCAAGACAAGATACGACCCTCATTCGACCAGATTTGAAGTAATTACCCTGCTAGGAGTGTTACGACAATATTTAGGCAATATCAGTTTGTGACGAAATTTTTTGCCCGGCTAGAAGTAGGTTTAATTTATTATTTTATTATGAAAAAAACTATACTTTTACTCTATGACTCAACTCTGGCCGCTCATTTTTCAATAAAGTAAATTGACGGTTGTAAGGAATAAAAAGAAATTCAGTACCCAGCTGGACTATAAAAAAAGAAACACTTTGTTGCAAGTGTAACTTTCGAAATTCGAACAGCATTCAAATTTTGCACTTTCGATTTTCTAAAGGCGAGCATCAATTTAGTTCTGCTTGACTTTTCGATTACAAAAATTCTCGAAGATTAGGCAGTTTTTTGGTGACTTTTTGTCATTAGTGCACCGCAATGCGATTTTTTGGCTACGATTGCGTAAAGCTTAATAATATGAAAGTAGCTTTTTACCGCGGTTTTCTTGCGGATTTTCGGATAAATGAGGTTAATTATTATACCTAGCTCAAATTAATAGTAGGTAGGTAAGTACTGTAGCTAGCGAAACAAGCTAATTAACAAATAGAGATACAGGTAGGTACCGCTTTTTCTGATTGGTTTGCAACAAAAAAAAATTATTATGTAAAAATATCTATGTATAATGAGTGATACCCGCTGAAACATTTTGTAGTATTTTATTATTACCTACATAACTTTTAAGTAAGTAGTCGCGGGACCCGGCTGGATGTGGTTAGGTTAGGTCAGGACCGGTCGTCGTGGAGATCTTTAGGGGAGGCCTTTGTCCAGCAGTGGACGTCTACAGGCTGATATGATGATATGGAAGTAAGTATACAGACCTACATTTTTGTAGGTAGGTATGTTGCATGAATAAACAATATAGGTAAGTAGGTCCTTAATTATTATTGTTTAAGTCATGAGACAACCCACGAACGACAAAACAAACCGTTGTCTTAATGATTAGCTGAAAGCAAAGTCTTTTTCTTTTAATTTCTTTTTAATTAATTTAAAAGAGCCCTTTAACCAAGGTCGGCAACCATGAAGGAAAAAAAAATGGTCGCGGGCGCCCGCCACCAAAGAGATCCTAGATCTATCCAGGAGGCCCGCATGCTTATTGCCCCCGATAACAACGAACACGATAACAATGTTTAATTTTGGCGCATGTAGGTAGAGTACTTCCCACGTAATAACAATAGTTAAGTAAGTTAGTAAGTACAATACACAATTAAATTTCAAGTGGGGGAGAGATGCCCGGGTTTCACTTTCGTTTTAGACCCAGTCTTTCTTTGGACAATGTAAAATCAATGTTACAGAATATAATCACATGCTAATTATATTTTTTTTAAATGGTGTGTGTAGGTGTACTTAATTACTACCTAGTAGATGTACCTACTTTAATATATTTTTTAAATATTTTTAATTGTAACCTCGTACCCATAGACCACTTCTAAACTAACTTTAAGAAATTTCGAATTTATTAAGACACTCAAAATATGGTAAATATTTTTTTCTATATCGAAATTCGAAGCCAATTGTTTGACTTATCTATTTAACTTAACTTTATGTAATTTTTAAATATAGACGCGTATTATTTTCTACATTAATCTTAGTAAGTAGGTTTACCTTAGTTAAGTTTTGAAGAATTTTCCAGTGAAAAAGAAAACAGTTGTAATCCCACTTAAAGGTCTTTTCACAGGTACAATCCAGATCACTTTTTACACTACGATTTTAAAAACTCGAGAAGGAACGAAAAAAAAGATATACTAATAGCGATGGAAAAGAACCCAACGCGACGAGTGTCGATTTAACACTGCCGTAGAAACGGTACCGTGCAGCCCGCAGATCATTCCTCGAATAATTCCACTTACTTTCTAAGTAAATTACGGAATACCTATTACTAAGCATGCATTATAAATGACTTTTTGTAATTAAGAAAAAGAAGACTAAAGACGTTCCATTTTTGAAAGAAAAGGCAGTTGGCTGTCGGATTGTTCGAGCGACCGGTTCTCTCGGTTCATCTCTCCCGCTTCCAACTTTCTTCGACCTAGATAGCAGTCACCCGGGCAAAGGCACTTAATATAGTACCAGTGCAAAGGTACCGTGCGGTGTCTAGATTTTCGTAATTTCATTAAGATGCATGCATTCATGTACTGTTGAAGTTTTGAACACATTAGGTACCTACTATGTTAAAGCAAGGCAAGGTTATTATACTTAGGTACTTATTATTATGTCTTCTCACCACAGAGCACAGAATGCGCAAGCGCACGCAGGCATCGCGATGTTTCCGTTCAATGTACCTACAGTATGAAAAGGTTCGTCATCATAATCTATTTTTGCTTGTACCCGTGCAGGAAACTATCTATTCTGTGGTATTGTCAACTTTTGAATAACTCAAACTTATTCGAAAAGTAATACAAACTACGTTATGTAAGGAGATTTCATTGTAATAATTGAGATACCTAATTGTTTCAAAAGGTCACGGCATGTAAAGGAAAGAGTTTGAATACTGAATTACCTTTTCATTCCGTGACTGTAGATAAGTACATAACATAATATACGTAGCCTTTGTGGGGCGCGCTACCCAAAAGATGGTTGCATTACAATACTAAGGGCTTCTTACACCAGTTGCTGATAAAGTCCCAGATACCCTATCAGCATGTTATCTGACAGATAGCCATTTTTTTTTGTTTCACAGGTATCTGATTGTCTTATATCGACGACTGAAGCCACAACCAAGAATAATATTAATAATAATAATAACTATTATTATATAATCTAGCAGAGGGATTTATCTGACAGATTAGTTTATGTGTCAGATTACTATCTGTAACAATATCAGCAAGTGGTGAAAGAAGCCCTAAATGATTTATAGTGCATGTAGGTAGGTATAAAGTCTAATTTAATGTAGACTAACACCTTCTACTTATAGTTAATTACTTACTTAATAAAAAGTAGAGGCTGTAGTCGCGAATAAAATTATCATCATGAAATTAATAATAGTGCGAAAATTGTAATTACAACTAAGCATTAATTACTTTTACTGTTTTGAAATCAGAGCAGAATCTGGCTAATATGTAAGCCGTCTTATGTAGTAAAATATCGACTATATAAGTAGATTTATGCATACATACAGATGTGGAAGGCCATGGGAACAGATGAAAGTGACGACACAGCTATTGCCATCGAAACGTCTGTCAGTGAAGTAACCGTCTTCGCCAAGGATCTCTAGTTCGTTTCATTTTATGAACGTTGATCACGACAGGTATTCTGTTATTGAATTGAGTAAGAATTTCAAAAAGCTGTTGGTTAAGTTTGGATAGGTAATTAGGTACCTATTTACTCTTCCAAATTATTGCTTTCACAGGTCCAATCAATGTTACCTACCCACTTAGGCTTAAATTTAAAACAGAGCAGTTGTTTTTGGTTATTTATGATCGGAGTATCCCTGCGAGATCGAATCAGAAATGAGGAGATCCGCAGGAGAACCAAGGTCACCGACATAGGTCAAAGAATTGCGAAGCTGAAAAGGCAGTGGGCGGGGCACATCGCTCGTAGAACTGACGGCTGTTTGGGCAGAAAAGTGGCGACCACGTATCGGAAGACGCCAGCGTATGCAGGCCTCCCACAAGGTGGACCGACGATCTGGTGAAGGTCGCGGGACCTAGCGAGATGAGTTCAATGCGGGAACGGTCGTCGTGGAGATCCCTGGGGGAGGCCTTTGTCCAGCAGTGGACGTATACAGGCTGATATGATGAAACTTAAAATTAAAATAGAGCAGTTATTTTTGGTAGGTAGGTACCTACTAAGGACATGATGTGGATTATATATCTGTCGCAATCGCAGCCACAATGAATGCTGGTTTCACATAAAGGCCATATTATGTAGGTAGTAGGCTTCGAGGTAATATGTAGGTACCTCAATGGTAGTAGGTGGGAAATTGCACGAGCCATCGCCCTTGTAACAGATGTAGATCTTCAGTTCAAGGCAATTTTTGAGCTATTGTTGTCTACAAAATTGTTGTGAGGACAGTAATCCAAATTTGATACCTCTAGTAGAATCATTGTCAGTAGCGAAGAGCAAATAGGTATTGTAATTATTTTCGTTTTTAGGTTTCTGTTCCCGAGCTTGGCTCGGCAACGAAAACCTATTGCTTTCGCTACCTACGCCGTCTACGCTATATTTCTAGAGAGCACTTTGTCATTTTGAGGTGTCGATGTCGCTCGCCCGCAGTGGTCTCCTGGAGCTCTATTTTTGAATCGCTCTCCTCGCTTCGAGCGGTCCACTCTACTGATTTTTGTATCGGATGTCAAAGGAAAAACAGTAGAATCGATCGCTTGAAGCGAGGAGAGCGATTCAAAAACAGAGCTCCTGACTGCATGCACAAACTCTTGAAACTCTATATTACCCATGCACTAAATGATATTACCTATTGTGTAATCTGCAAGTTTCAAATCTCTTTAGTCGCGCGCGCGCTCCCTGTGGAGATCGCATCTTGCATATTTAGTATCGGAACCTATGATGTGTCGAAGACACTATATCATTAATCTGTGCTATGATGCAATTTACCGGGGTAGGGGGGTGCAGACAAAGGAAGCGGAGTAGCGGGAGGAGGTTGCTAATACAAATTTCTCAAACAAATTTATATGAAGTTTAAAAATGAGAATGTGTGAGTGAGTCATAATTTTGCATTAATTTTGTGATTAGTTTGACACGATTTTGACACCCATAGAATGCTTTTATTACTCATCCATATGGAGTGACAAAATTTTTTGATTCATGGTAATCTGCGAGAGCAAATGAGTTCTAGTATTGAGAACTCTCTTGCGTTGCCGGTTTTTCAATGCACACATTGAAGGATCTGCTTGGAACGGAACGCAATATTATTGCGTTTTCTTGCTTTCCAAAAACATGGAAACCACACCACACAACAAAGATAGCACATCCCTCATAAATTTTTTAGGCGATAGAATTGTAATAAACAAACGCGATTATTTGACAGTGACACAACGGTGACTGACTTTGACAGACAATTGTAATTGTCAAAACAAAAATGGCGAACGCTCCAATTCTAGGTATAAGAACTCACGCTCAGAGGGTTTGTAGCCTTTATAAAAGGGCTTTACGCAATTTAGAATCGATTTATGATAGACGGTGAGTGTTATTTTTAGTTTGGATAAATTATTTGTGCCGCTCCTGCATTACGTAATTGCCGCTTGTTTTCAACCCTCTAAACCTTATTTCCTTCTGTTTTGCAGATTATTTCAAGATTGTTAGCTATGTGACGTTTATTTTATCTATATTTGATATAAATAACACACTAACAAAAGGTTATTTATCTTTATTTTCCAATACAAAGTAGTTTGTTTATTTCCAAGTTTTTAGGTGTTTGCTTAGTTATTTATTAGATAATTAGTTTAGTTTTCTATAAAATATAAGCCTAATAAATGTGAAATCTATATGCAGAAATTCCCATTATTAGTAAATTAGGCAGCGAAAATTCATAGACAAGACAGCATTTCACCATACAGGTGGGAGGACCCGGTGTGGTGGTCTATGTCCAACAGAGGACATCCATAGACAGATTTACCCCTAGAGCAATGTATTTGCTTCCTGAATTTAACCTTCCAACAATTACATTGTAATTGAATTTTTTTTTATTTCCAGCTATGTATACCGCTACCAAGCAGTGCTCCTCCGCGACCGCTTCGACCAGCATGCCAAGGAGCGGGACATGCGCAAGGCCATCTCCATGCTGAAGGCCGGAGAGGAGGAACTCTTCTTGAACCAACATCCGATCCCTAAAAAGTGTAAGTTCATGTACTGATGATTCTTGATTCGCTGATTGATAAGGTCCCATTGTTATTGGCAGTATAACCATTTAAACTAGGTCGCAATACCATTCAGGAGGGAAATACTGTGATGGAAGCTGTGATATACTAATCCAATTAAAATACATATAGTGTGCTGGCCAACATGTCTGCCCAGATTAATAGAATTTCTCATGTTTATAGCCTTGTAAATTGTAGTTTATATATAAATAAGTACCGTACATTTGTGTGGTGTGGTTGTAACCTTTCCATTTCCCCCTACAGTCGCAAAGAGCCCTGGAGGTGTCGCCTACGAACGCGTAGTCACTCCCCCCGACTGGGTTCTCGACTACTGGCACCCCGTTGAAAAGGCATTGTACCCAGAATACTTCAAAAAGCGGGAGCAGAGGAAGAAAGAGTTCATTGCCATGTGGGAGAAGGAGTACGGAAAAGCAGATCCAAAGGACTCCCATCATTAAGCTGTGTAGTTATATTTATGTATGATAGTAAAATTTAAAATTAAAAGTAATGTTATTGTATTAAACTTGTACAATATTTAATTCAGTTCATTATGGGGCTTATCAGCATACAACCAAAGCTTAAAAAATTTAGAAAGTTAATACATTTGACTGTTGTTGGTGGTTTGTGTTAGAGTGGAGACACGGTGTGCTTACACAGTGTCAACTCAGTTTTCGATTGTTCTTGGTTAAAAAAAATTGCATGGAGTATAAGCTCCCATCAGCAAAAGTTCCAACTTATCCCTTTGTAAACATTTTCATGTGCAAAGGACCGAACTCCGCCCCAAATTGACGCTGATGATAATAATAATAATGTTTTGGACTGCGATCATTCGACAAATTCACACACGGCTGTTTAGTCCCAAATTAAGCAAAGCTTGGTACTTAACAACTGATAAATACATACAAACACCCAGAATCCGAAAACCAACAGATCACACAAACGTTTGCCTCGGGTGGGAATCGAACCCACGACCTCTAGCGTAGTGGGGAGGGTCACTACTAACTGAGATAATTATATTCCTCGCAAATCAGGGGTGGTTGCGCCCCATAACATTTCTGGTTACCAAGGTTAGGAAAAAAAAAATTACATATATAACCTTATCATGATTTTATTACTGTTAACACATTTAGTGGAATTTCTTTAAAATATATTACAGATTAAAAAACAAAACAAATATAGGAAAAAATATTCCACAGAAATACCTACTTTTGCATGAGCCAGAAACATTGAGAATAAAGTACAATGACCTCCCATCCCCTACTATTTTATTCGAATTTAAAAAATAATGAATTCGAATTTTAAAACTTCAATATAAATCTGGGTTAATGACCTTTAGTCTCAATGTTCTTGGCACATACTTAAAATATTATTTGTTTGCGCCGGCGCTGCGCCGATGGAGGTAGCATCGGGCTTATTTTGTTTAGATATTTGTCGAGGGCAATTTCGAAAGGAAATGCCTACTATTCTCGTTCACAAATTAGATAAAATACGTCCATGCACTCATTACTATGGAAATAAAAACCATAAGTCTTCACTTTCCATTCGTTCATCATTATCATATCAGCCTGTAGACATCCACTGCTGGACAAACGCCTCCCCCAAGGATCTCCACGACGACCGTTCCTGCGCTAACCTCATCCAGCCGGGTCCCGCGACCTTCACCAGATCGTCGGTCCACCTTGTGGGAGGCCTGCCTAAACTGCGTCTTCCGATACGTGGTCGCCACTCGAGAACCTTTCGTTCTTTCCATTCGTTCGGTATGGAGTAACTCTTACTTCTTCTGTGGTTTGGTACTGTATTCAATTCATGCATCCTCCAGAGAGGCGGCGGCGGCGGCACGAACACATTTTTACCTTCATGCCTACTACAATGTATGTCCATCATTCTATACGACTGTCTTGTATACATTAGTGAAATATAAAACACATAATATTTTCAAAAGTGTTTAAAAGCATAGCCTGAAGAAATTAATTTTGTTGACTAGGAAACACTTCAAAATATTTTTATTAAGCAATCCATTATTATTTATGGAGAACTATACCTAATTTGCTTGCATAATAAAAATAACAAATTGCATTACTTACAAGGAAACTACTCTAGGTGTCTCCTATGATTCGGTTTATCTACTGAGTATAGCTGAATAAAGCATAGTAAAGAGCATTGAATAAACAAAGTAGACGATTTTTAACTGCCCAAATAAACAGAAAGTGAACAAGCGTTTCCTTGTTACCTATATTTTTAATCAAAAATTATTTCATTGACCCTATAAAAGGCAGAGGCGATTTGGATACCACTTAGTTAATAAACATTTATGGAGAAGAACATCCTCTTTTTTATTTAACTATAATGGTATTATATAGCGAATATATCAGGCTTTCTTTCCTTATTCATTCAATGTCAATGAATAGGTGTATTGGAAACAGATCATCTGAAAACTCAAGTGCACTAACAGGCTCAGTGCATATATTTACCACATGTTTTTTCTTAAGGATTTTTTTCTGCCGTAGATGTGTTTCCCAGTGCATTACAAACATGGTAGTGTATTTAACTTTCACGTAGAATAACTGTATAACTGGGGCCTTATAAAAGGTTAAATATAAATAATTATAATGAGCAGTTGATACGCTACGCGCTAAAAAACGTATTTTTGGTAGTTTATTCACATGCAAAGTAGAAGACATAAAACACCTAGTTAAGTAGATGCTATACCTACCACAAATTTAACCACAATTTGAATTTTGTTTTAGTAGTATTAAAAAAAAACAATCCTGTAGTAGATTTCAAAATATTCACCTCCATTTTAAACAACTAAGGAACCGTTTGTAAATGCTTGTAAATTCATAAACCGCTACTTTACACACAATTAGAAATACTACGCGGGTCTGATTCAATCCTTTTACTACCATGGGTGGGGTTTACATACCCTTTCGTAACATTGTGGACATTTTTTCCCTGACTGACTCATAGGTATACTAGGTGTCGCCCGCGGCGATTCCCGCGTGGAATAAGCTTTTAAAAGTAGGTGAAAGTAAGTCTCACAGTCAAAAGAGTCTCACCGCATTGATTGATTACACAAACATTTTGAAATACCACCGCAAAGGTGTTGAAATACCACGCGGGAAACAGCTTTACATATAGGGTGGGACACAACGCAACGACCCATTTTTATGAAAATGTCAGATTGTGAACTACCTTTGTACAATTACTATATTTCTTCCAAAATGTTTAACCGTTAAGTTATTAGTAAGTTACTCGTCAAAATTGAAGACATTTAGGGCTTCTTTCACCACTTGCTGATATTGTTACAGATAGTAATCTGACAGATAAACTAATCTGTCAGATAAATCCCTCTGCTAGATTATATAATAATAGTTATTATTATTCTTGGTTGTGGCTTCAATCGTCGATATAAGACAATCAGATACCTGTGAAACAAAAAAAATTGGCTATCTCTCAGATAACATGCTGATAGGGTATCTGGGACTTTATCAGCAAGTGGTGAAAGAAACTCAACCCTAACCAGCTGATTGAGGGCAACTATAAAATACGGTAACGAATTAAAAAAAGATTAAAATTTAATAAAAAAAATTACCAAATAAAAACGATTGTTCATACAATAAGACTCTTTCGGGAAAGTGGGTCCTTCTGCCTGTAGAAGTCGCCAAGGACGACACCTTTCACGCCCTAAGACCCCCAACAACTACAGCTACTTAGCGTAGGGCTTCAGTTCCCGCCGAGCGTCTGCCCCCTGCCCCAGGAGTGTCCGCCGAACACGGCCCCGCCGGCCGGCCGCGCGGCCGCCACGCGCACCTGCGGCGCCGTGCCGAACCCGCCCATGTAGCGAGTGTCGGGGAATATTTGTTTCCTGCCAACAACATACACTTTATAAATTAGTTAAGGTAGGAATCAACAGAAGAAGCTTATAAGGTACTATACCGGTAGACTTCTTCTGTTGATCTACGCTGATCCCAATCGAGCGACATAGTCGCTTTAGCGACTAAGCTCTTTAAATAAGAATTAAAAAAAAAAACAACGTACACTTTTAGTGTAAAAAAAAAGAAACCTTAAATAAATATTGAAGATGGCAAATGTTATTATAATTACATAGTATAAAACGAAGTCTGTCTTAGATCTTTTAAACTACGCAACGGATTTTGATGCGGTTTTCACTATTGTTCAGATAATTTCTTCCAGATGGTTTATAGGTGCTTATCCCATGCGGGCGAAGCCGCGGGCAACAGCTAGTTTTTAAATAAGATCAAAAATACTACATTAATAGATTTTTTAAATTAAGGAAAAAAACAAAAAAGAGGAAAGTAAAAAAAAATTTGCATTTCTTCTTCATTTTCCAAAAGTGACTGGATAAAGGAAGTCACAGGGAAAATCAAAGTATTGTCATCATAAAGTGCGTATATTATGTATTACTTGTACTTATGTTACAACAATACCGCATCGTGGGCTTGACTCGGTCACTGGGTACTCAGAGGTCGTAGGTTCGAATGTTCTGTTTGCATATCATCATCAACAGCCTATTAATATGTCCCCACTGCTGGGGCTCAGGTCTACCCTCTCAACGAAGGCGTTCGGGCTATAGCTATAGTCCACCACGCTAGCCCAGTGCGGGTTGATGGACTTCACATGCGCCTAAGAATATCTTCTTCGGCCTATGCAGGTTTCCTCACGTTGTTTTCCTTCACCGTTTGAGATCAGTATATAATATTTTTATCCTACTTTTATAGGGCAGCTGGAGGTCTATGGATAAGACGCAGCATGGATCGCTCATAATGGAGACTCTGGAGGTCTTTGTCACTGTACAATTGGAGGGAGATGGTTGCCGATCATAATTAGCTCTTAAGAAAACCTGATTGTAACCTCTTGATCGAATTAAATAAAGACTATTATTATTAATGTACTCACAGGAAAGATGGTGGACTAAGTAGGGCGGGGCCACCGAACTCCTGCGGGTATTTGAAGAGCAAGAAGAACGCCAAATGGCCGATAAGGATGCCCAGCAACTCCATGGCACCGCTGTAATAATAATTTTATTTCAATCAGTATACTTAGCATCTTTGAATCAAAACCATTTTTCTATATTGGTAATACCTGTACTATTATTTACTCTGTGGTAACTGGTAAATACTAGGCGGATTTCTTGTAGCCTTTGTATTGTTTTTAAAGCTTGCAGTTGTTTAAGGGCCACAGCGGCCGCTACCACAGAAAACCCCAAAAGATACCACTTACGTAACATACATATTCGTACAAATATATATAATGGGTCAGTGCGACCTTGATTAGCCAATCACAGCGCCGCATTACGCTCCCCGCAACCCGTGTCTTCTGCCAAATTTGGTGAAAGCGAATCAGTCAATATTTTCAACGTGCAGCTTCAAGAAACAGCAAAAAAAACACAATGGTAGTTTATTATAAAACCTTACCCGCCGCTGATGACGAGGTTGAAGGCTAGCAACACCCACGGCAGGTACATGGCCTTGAAGCGCGTGCCGAACCAGAAGGAAACTATCACGTCCTTGTTGAGCTGACACCAGACATAGAGCACCGACAACACCATGGGGTCCATGAGGAACTGGGGAAAAAGTTCAAACGTGATTGAATGAAATTGCATTCTTATATATTTCAGCGGCTAAACAGCAATGATAACATTCTAGGTTTTATCAGATAGTGTTTAAATTTTAAGGTTTTTAAATTTTTTTTTGTTGCCTTTACGGCCGTAGGCCCCCCCAATCTTCTCCACTCTTCCCTTCCCAAAGCCGCTCTGATCCATGTCCTGCCAGGTACTTTCATATTAATTTTTTTTTGATTTTTTAATTTATTGTCGCAATCTGTCACTCTTCGACATTCAGCTGACAGTTTTAAAATTAGTACAGTTGGCTTGCGCGAAAATTAGTCCAGTGACTAATTCGCCTACTAGCTGACAAGGTCTTGTGGGGGCTCTTCTCTTTAGTCTTGTAAAGGTTCTTTGTGGGCGCATCAGGTTCATTGCCAGAGTGTTGGGATGGTTATTAATTCTCTCCTTGTAAGATTTCAGTCTGATCCATGTCCTGCCAGGTACTTTCATAATGTCATCCTCTTATCTTCCACTTGTACTCCTTTCTCCTCTTGGGTTTGCTTGGTTTTGCACCAGTTTGTTATGACAGTTGCATACAATAATTGTGTGAGATCTGGATAACCTTTATTTAAAACAAAATAATTAAAAAGCTATGTCTAAAACTTACTTAGTTATTTCGATTCTTTGACGATCACATTAACTTTGACCTTTTACGTAAGTTATACTATGTACTAGTATTTGTAATGTGTGATAAATAAATCTAATCTAATCTTACCGGCAAGCCAACAAGCAGGCCTATAATCACACCGCAGAACCAGTTAAACAGCAGCATGTAGAAGTAGTCGGCAGGCTTGCCGGCGAACATGCTGGTCTCCAGCCGCTGAGAGTAGTTGTACAGGAAGTAGCAGTTGATCAGAAAGTGGAAGCCAGTCGACGGGCTGATCGGGTAGAAGAATAGAGCGGTGATGGGTCGCCATATCTGAAAAATAGATAAACAAGTGAAACATTAACACAAGATATGTTATTTTTTACAATAATTAGGATCATAAAAATGATACTATTTTTAAATAGGTAACTAATTTTGATTCTGAATTTATATGTGAAGCAAGTAATAAATTATTACTACAAGTAAATAAAAGTGCGCTTTGGGTAACAGCTCCAACACAAGTAGGCCACCGAATTTAGTTTACACAAAACGATTATAATTATTTACACATAAGCTTCTTGTACCTGTCAACTCTGACCCACACCTGTAGAGCCTTCATCATAGTCAGCCTATATTGGGGTGCCTTCACTTTAGCGGCTGTACAGCGCTGATAGATCGCGAATCCGCTGCTGGCGACGGCCGCAAGATTCAACAGCTCTGTTATCGAGCGGTTTGGTGGTGGAAAGAACGATAGGTCATAATGAATTATTATGGACGCACATAGTATGGCGCTCAGCCGCCCAAGGGTACAGACTCTGTAGCGCTACTTAGCCGCGATGTGATGTGTTAGTCCTCCGCAGAACGCACTATAATATTACCAAATTAGTGACGTAAATAATGCAACAACACTTACTTGAAACCGATGCACGAACGAGTAGTAATCTAGCACGAAGTAGGAATAGTTAATTATTCCAAATCTACCAATTAAACTCAGAGCTATCGTAAAAGTGAGCCAGTAACGAGTAAAAAAGGGTACACTGTTGTACCAGTCCTTGAATTCGGACATTTTTCAGGATTTTAGGATGTAAACACAAACAACTGGATCACTATTTGTGGTGCTTTTAGCGTTAGGTTGCTTCAGCACAGTGTTGATGAATGATCTTCAGGATCAGGGGATGAGATGAGAATAGCCGTTGAATGACGAATTAAATGCTAAATATATAAAGTACACGTGTCTCAAATGAATTTGTTCAGAAGATCGCCATCGCTGCTGTGCTGTCTAAACACACACAAACAAAGGCCGACCAACCGAGTCTTTTGAGTAGGTAGACAGTTTTTTATCTTCGATCTACGGAGGGGAGTGAGCGAGCGAGCATACGCTGAAATCTATGCGAGGGAGGGAGATATTGAATGCTTTCTCTGTCTACGGAGAGAGAGGATGATGACTGAATTTTTTTGACATTCGCTCGTTCGTTTTGAATTCGAACAATTTTTTTTGTTGAATTCGTCCAATGATGGACAGGCAAAAGTCATAGACCATACAGCCAAGTCATATTTAGTTTGTTCTTTTTCAAAAGCCAATATGGCCTCCACAAAAACAGGGCACGACTACAAATAGTCGGCGGTTGAATTCGAACGAAATTAATGAGTTAAAAAGGCTTTTTTTGTGTTTTTCAAACATTCATTCGCGGGGCACAGAGGATTAAGGTAGGTCAATGACAAAAGGAACTCCATAGGTTTCTTTCCTCGTTGGGTAGGTAAACATTTTTACCAACGGAGCTTGAGAGTGGCGAGGCGAATAGTGAGCGTGCGTTAGCATACTATATAGTTTGTGGTGAGCGAACTGTTCGCATCGCACATTATGCGAGTTCTTTACCTCGCCACTCGTGTGAATGTGTAAATGCCAAAGAAATGGTAAATGCGCCATGATAATATTTTTTCTGGCTCTCTCTGGCTGCTATGCATGTGGTTTCTGCACGAAACGAACGAAACGACTGTTTTTGTTTTGACAAATTTTGTTTGCTGAGTGAGTAATGAGCACAGACTACTGACTGAATAGAGGGGATGAGTGAAGTGAAGCAGTTTTCGTTTTCTGGTAACTACGTAGGTATTTTATTTTTCTCAAAATGAGGATTTTAGTCAGAAGATTTTTATCTGTGAAGAACATTTCGTACAATAAAGTGAATACTATACGTCATTGTTCGAACGATGCAAAGAAAGAAGACCAAGAGTCTAAAATTGAAGAAGTCCGAAAAAGTAAGGTTATAAGTTGTGTTTATTTTTTACTGCCTTTTATTAGGTAGGTACTTGAGAGAAATATCTCGACTCAACTTTCACCACTAAATAGTCATCATCATATCAGCCGAAAGATGTCCATCGCTGGACAAAGGCCTCCCCCAGGTACCGGTCATTTCCACGAACCGGTCCCGCGCTAACCTCATCCAAAAACCGTGGTAGACACGGCGTATGTAAAAACCACCAAAAAACTGATTGGGAAGCCAAAATATTCAGTAGTTTAAATACTGAAATTGCAACTTTAATATAATAATAATTAACATTTTGTCCAACAGACTTGGTTATAGAAAAATATGGAGGAGTGACAACCCTGAACATAGACCGCCAGAAGACCCGCAACAGTCTCGATGAGGCAACCCTGCGAGAGATAGGGGCAGCCATAGATGCCTTCGACAAAGATGACAAGGCTATTGTGTTGGTGCTGAATGGAGAGGGTGGAAACTTCTGCTCGGGGTTTGATGTGGATGAGATGGAAGAGAAAGGATATAATAATCTCAAGGATGCTTCGGTGAGCTTACTAACACCAGGTGATAATTGTAGACAGCAGAATGTGTGTACAAAAGAGGGCACTTAAAAACTACATCCGAGATCTCAGCTGATTGTCACTTCTATTTCAGTTTATTTTTAATTTTAAATTGAACTTATAGTTGATTGATTCCATATCAGCAGTCAACTTATTTTCTTTTAAAAATGGGTCATCTATTCATAAACATGTTTACTGATCTGGCAAATATAACAGATTCCAACAAATTGTTCTATCTGAAATTCTGGATACAATTGCCCCTGATAATTAATTTCTTTGTAAGGAAAATTAAAGGTTACATTCTTCTTCCCAGTCAAAATGTTTTATTGCTTAATATTACACATTTATACTACATTTTTTAATTATCATTTCTTTTTTCAGTCTCGCCTGCAACGACGGCCGCTGTGCGACAAGCCCACAATAGCGGCCATCTCAGGTTTTGCAGTGGCTGAAGGCTTCGAACTGGCACTGGCATGTGATTTGCGTGTGGTCGAAGACACAGCTGTGATGGGCTGTCTGGGGCGGAGGTTTGGTATGTGTTAAGCTTATGCTTTCACATCGAATATGCTATTGTGCAAATACGCAATACGCCCATGAATATTTGCATATTAGGCCAAGAGCGCATAAACTTAAAAACTCGGTAGCATTTCGCATCAGTCACACCCCACATCGTCACTCAAAAAAACTGACTTTGGTTTTGAAGTCAGTAAAACCGTTTTTTACAGCAAGCGATAAACATGAAAGACGCAGTTACAAGACTTGATGGATCTTTACATTAAGTATAAAATTGAATATCATTTTTATTTTCCGGTGGATACAAAGGTATACCTTGTTTTCAGAGTTACGAGAGGTTCAGACAAATTCTTTGCAAGAATCAAACTTTATGACGCATGCTTTTTTCCATTCATTGTCTTCTAAAACAAACTTTTTTCAATTCTTTCCAGGTATTCCACAAACGATGTACGGCGGGCGTCGGCTCACGTCTCTCATCGGGCTTTCGCAAGCGCTAGACCTGCTAATGACGGGCCGCCTCATCTCGGGCACCGACGCGCACAGGATGGGGCTCGCGTGCAAAGTCTCCCCGACTGGCACCGGTATGTTTATTTATTTAACTTGGCTGCTGGGCTGTGTGTATGTTAATTAATATCGACCTCTCATAGAATTTGCTGCTTGCAGTCGGCTACCAACTTGTACCATAAGCGATAAAAAAATGATATGTTGCGCAAGCGCCGCATAGCATCAAAACTTGTTAGATTTGAACGCAATAATCTGTATTTGAGTGGCCTTTTTGGAAATCATCAAATTCACGAAAAAAATATAACGGATCATTTGTCCAACATTTCAGCACTGGGAGACTCAATAAAACTGGCCAAGTCCCTAGTTAAGTTCCCTCAAAACGCGTTGATAATGGACAAGCTGGCCGCCGTCAACTCGCAGCTGAACCCCAACAGCGAGGAGAGCATGCGCGACGAGGCCGTCATGAACAGCCTGCTCGGCAGCGCGCTCGAGGACCTCAAGGAAGGCGTCAAGAAGTTTCAACAGGGTATGCACCATTTCTTTTCTCAGATGGCGCTACTAGCGTATGTAGCAAACATCGGGGTACTTTCTATAGAATTATTTCTTAAAATTGTATAATATTTATATACATATTTTATTATAATTATTAATACCTTTCAGGTAACGCCAAACAATAATAAAAATTTAGATTGGTTTACTCTAATTCTATGCGCTAGTGGCGCCGCTCAGCAGCGAGTAGTGGAAGTTTTACGAGCTGTTCGGGTCGAAAAATTTTTGGCTCCATAAACGATGACATGCAATACGTGCTGTCACTCATGCATGATCGTCTAGTTGTAGCGATTGAAGTGCATGACATGCAAACTACGTGCTTCACTGTATTGATTCAGTTTAGGGACACTTTTAGGCCGCTGTTCTGTGAGAGTTGACAAGCTGCGCTGCCGCTGCATAAATAATTCCTCTCATACAAACTCATGTAATCTCGTAAAGCGCCATTTTCACCACACATCTTGGGTACGCCCGCCAAGGTCATGTTAGACGTTAGAATTTACACCATCTAGCGCGGCACCTAGCAAGGCATCCAGCAAGGCATAGACAAGCTTTAAAAAGTAGGTTTTGACTTATAAGCCATATTACTTGATATTTTAATTAAGATATGGCTTAAAAGTCTAGTCCAACCAAGCCAAAACGTACTTTTTAAAAACGTTAGAGCTTGTTAGGCTTGTTGTTGAGCACTCATCCTGCACGTCGTGCAAGCAAATAATAATAATTATTGCTGTATAGCAAGCATTTTCACGACAGTTTTGCATGACCTTCTAACATGACCTTGGCGGGCGTACGCCCAAGATGTGTGGTGAAAATGGCGCTTAAGAGCGGCAGCGCCGCGCCGCGCGGCCATACCACCCTTAGAGAATAGAAAACTTCATAAAAACTCAAGTAATGTCGTATAGAGCGGCGGCGCCTATTATAATACAGACCTAAGTTGGATCTCTGGTAGCATTGTCGTGAACGCGCAATATGTGAATGGTTTCAGGCATCGGCAAGCATGGCAAGTTCTACCAGCTGACGCAGGTGCCGCTCAAGGACTGGGAGCTCGAGAAGATGATGGAGGAGATCCGAGTCGTGGAGGATGACAAACCCAAAAAGAAATCATAATATAGCTTAGGGTTAGGAATTTAGGATGTGTAAATTATTACCTTTAATTATGCTTTATCTAGTCGTTCATTTGTTTAAATCATAAACATACTAAGTATAAATATTGTTTTTTTATTATAAACAATAAGCTGGAGTGCTTCTCATTAGTTCTATCTATAGAACTAGTTGTTCCATGGCTGGAACTGATGGTCAATATTTAAAAAGCACCATGGATATAGTAGGACAGACAAGTCAGGGTTGAACTCATTGCAATAGAATCTATTTTGGTTCGTCTTTTTCATTGTTCTAAAAAGTTGGTAAGGACACTGGTGCCTAGTCGACACTAGGCGAGACCATTAGTGATATAGCTTCGCGTAGACAGAGAAGTTATCCTCAATCTACGACACTAGGCCTGTACGCCTACGAGTTGACAACGTAAAACTCGGTAGCGTTACGTAAATACTTAATAGTGCTATCTCTTTTCGATTAATTACGAAAGACAGAGGCATACACAGTTTTTTACGTACTCGCTAGCGAAGTGTTGACGTTGTCAACAACCCATGGTAGGCGTACTGATCACAGAGTAAATAAAACACCACAAAATACTTAAAAACCATGTATTACACTACGCATCATTCGTCGTCGACTGTCCCCTTCTCCGCCTGGTACTTGTAGTGCAGCTCGCTGCAGTCCTCGTTCGACACGTTCACCCAGCCGCGCTCGCTGATGTGGTACACGCGCACGATGCCGCCAGAGTACGCGTCGCGGTGCGTCGCGTGGTAGATCGCGCGGCGACCCAGCTCTGCCGACAAACACAGTTTATTTAAACATTTATTGTAAGAAAGATGTTATGTATGGACATTGTGGGTACCTACACATATGTCAGTCTGGTAACGTCAGGTCAGTACTATGCATGTGCTCTCCCTAATTATTGTGATTATTCGCGATATATAATAGTGGCGCAGTCGGAAATCATAGAAAAGTGTGTGCAATTAAGTGTTTTACGCGTAATTAATAAAATTATTACAAGTGAAAGTGTAAAATGGGTGTAAAATTTGTTGAGTTTGATGTGGCACATGGCTGCTGGGAAAATTACATCACAAGGTTTTCTTTTTGTTTACAAGCAAGTGATATAGTGGAAGATGGTAAGAAAAAGGCGAATTTACTAGCGGTATGTGGCTCTGAGTTATTTGATTTGATAACATCACTGATTGCCCCGTCAAAAATAAGTGAGGTTACTTTTTCAACTATTGTAACCAAGTTAAACAGTCATTTCCATCCAACTCCAAATGAGATTATAGAATCTTTTAAATTCCATACGCGAAATCAAGAAGAACATGAAAAGATCAGGGATTACATTGCCAGTTTGAGGAAGTTGAGCATTCATTGTAATTTTAAAGACTTAGATCGTACATTACGAGATCGTTTAGTATGTGGAATTCGAGATAAAGAAATACAGAAGAAAATGCTACAACAGGCAACATTAACATTTGATCAAGCATGTGAGATATCTTTGTCACATGAAACTGCAAATCTTGATTCTACCCTTATTGTAGTAGCGGGATCGAATACACCAAAGGTGGATCTTGAAGTACCTATGGAGGTAAACAAAATATTAAATAAAAAAATAGATAAACAGTTTGATAAAGATAAACCTTGTTTTCGATGTGGTAGACAACACCGGGGAGAGTGTAAATTCCGCTGGAGCAAATGTAATTTCTGTTCAAAAGTAGGCCATTTAGAGGCTGTCTGTATGCTTAAGAATAAACAGAATGGTAGTGCGTTGAGATCAAATTGTAATGGTCTATATGAAACCTCTATCAACAATGTGCGACAAGACAGAGTGGAAGCATTTATAGTGAAAGTACTGTTGAATGGCTTAGAAATTGAAATGGAAGTCGACTCAGGTTGTGCCTTCACTTTAATTAGTGAAATGACTGCCAGACTCATATGGAAAGGTAGACTACCTAAAATGGAGGAAGTCAATGTTGCACTGAAGACATGGACGGATAATAAATTGAGTTTGTTAGGAAAAACTGTAGTACAAGTACAGCATAAGAGTACAAAGAAAGATTTAAATATTTTTATTGCTAGAGGAAATGGTCCTAGTTTGATTGGTCGTAACTGGTTTGATCATTTAAATATACATGTACTGGGAGTCCACAGTATAGAAATAAACACAAATGATGTTACTGACTTACTAAAGAAATACAAAAAGGTATTTCAAGAAGGTTTAGGGAAATATACAGGTCCTGTAGTAAATATTACACCAAAAGATGGTGCAACACCGAAATTTTTAAAGAAATAGATAGATTGGTGGCAGATGGTGTTCTAGAACCAACACCGCATTCAGAATGGGCAACACCCATCGTACCTGTTATTAAACAAAACGGAAATGTGAGACTGTGTGGAGATTACAGATCCACAGTAAATACTGTGACGGATACTGACACTTATCCCCTACCTACTGTAAATGAAGCATTTGCTGTACTGCAAGGAGGTATACTGTTCACAAAAATTGATCTAGAGAGGGCTTATACGCAAGTCCTGGTTGATGAATCCACTTCTCAGCTTCTAACCCTCAATACGCCTAAAGGATTATATAAAATGAAGCGTTTGGCGTTCGGAGTAAAAGCATGCCCTGGAATTTTTCAACGTTTGATGTCATCATTACTAGCAGGAATTGCTGGTGTAGCCGTTCTGTTGGACGATATTGTTGTCAGCGGGACCAGTGTAGCTCAACATAATGAAAGACTGGAGATAGTTCTACAGAGACTACAAGATGCAGGTCTCAGAGTGAATAAAGAAAAATGCAAATTTGGTGCTAAGAATGTTAAATTTTTGGGTTTTGTCATTGATGAATTAGGAATTCACCCATGTGAAGATAAAGTTCACGCAATTGAGAAAACACCAGCACCTCGTAACTTGAAGGAGCTCCAGGCATTCTTGGGATTAATCAATTTTTATGATCGATTTTTGCCCCACAAGGCCAACGTAGCAGAACCATTGTACAGACTGTTAAACAAAGAGGCGAAGTGGAAATGGGGGAAACAACATCAGGAGGCATTTGAAAAATTAAGAAACATGCTGTCAAACAAAGACACATTAGTGCACTATAATTTAAATAAAAAGTTAATCCTTTCATGTGATGCCTCCCAGTATGGACTTGGGGCGGTGCTAGAACATGAGGAAGATGATGGTAGTGTAAGGCCTATTATGTTTGCCTCTAAAACGATGAATGTCCATGAACGAAATTATGCTCAGATAGACAAAGAGGCAGCAGCGATTGTATTCGGCCTAAAAAAATTCCACCAGTACATAAGTGGTAGGAAAGTCACAATTAAGACTGACCATAAACCATTATTGGGGCTATTTGATCCTAAGAAACCAATTCCTAACATGATATCGCCAAGGATGTTGCGATGGGCACTGTTACTTAATTCCTATGATTATACAATAGAATATGTAGAAGGGAAGAAGCTCGGTAATGCCGATGCATTGAGTCGTTGGCCATCACACGAACAATCAAATGAAGAAGAATACTCTGGAGTACTACTGATTGAAGAGACTCCAATTGAATTAGAGTTTTCAGCAAAAGATGTAGCAAAATGGACACAAAAAGACACTACACTGAGTAAAGTATTATACTGGATTCGCAGTGGTTGGCCAACAAAAATAGAAAATGAATTTAAAGTGTTTTGGCACAAAAGAGATGAGCTGTCCATATTTAAAAATTGTATCTTGTGGGGTAGTAGAGTAGTTTTGCCAGAAAAAATGAGACCTTATGTTCTGGAAGAGTTACATAGAAATCATGATGGAATTGTGATAACAAAAGCAATGGCTAGAAGTTATTTCTGGTGGCCAGCCATTGATCGGCAGATTGAGAATTTGGTAAGGAATTGCAACAATTGTGCAGAACATCGTAATATGCCACCTCAAACTACCCACCAGTGGATAAGACCCGATAAAGCGTGGTCTAGACTACATATAGATTATGCCGGACCTTTTCAAGGGAAAACATTTATCATTTTGATAGATGCATATTCAAAATGGCCTGTAGTGAAGATTGTTCCCGACTTGAGCAGTGCTACATTAATCAAAGTATTGAGGGAAGTTTTTGCTGAACAAGGATTACCTGACACTATTGTCAGTGACAATGGGAGGAGTTTCATTTCTGAAGATTTTAAACACTACTTAACTTCAAACGATATCAGGCAAGTGCTAGTACCTCCATATCACCCAGCGTCCAACGGACAGGCAGAACGAACAGTTCAAACGATTAAAAACAAGTTAAAAAAACAATCTACACAACCATGGCATATTAGGTTACCCATGATATTGTATGGGCTGCGCACTACACCTAATAGTGTGAATGATAAGACCCCTGCTGAACTTTTGAATCACAGGCGGTTCAGAACTAAATTGGATTGCCTCAATCCCCTCACATATAAAAATCATGAACAACTGGATGCTATAGAAACAAATGAGAATACCAAAACCAGAGAATTTCAAGTAGGACATACTGTTTATGTCCGAAACTATAGTTCAGGGCCTCGTTGGCTAAAAGGTGTTGTTGAGAAAAAAATTGGAGTTTGTAGATACTTGGTAAGATGGAATGGAAGACTGTTGACGAGACACATTAATCAGATCCAAAGTTTTGGGGGAAAGAAAGATAGTGAGCAAGAAGACATAGTGTTAGAAAACGAAACACAAACTGTAAACAGAGACTGTAGAGAACAGGTCGTGACAGTACCCAAAAGAAGTTACACACAAAATAAATGTCATGATGATGATGATGAAGATGAAGAAGAAGTTATTATACCTTCACCTAGTAAATGGGCAGGTATTATGGGAGTATCAGGGCCACAAGACATTGTGATACACCAGAGTCCAGGAAAAATACCATCAACTTCAGGGTCCAAAAGACCATGGGCGAACTCTCCAGGATCACCAGAACCAAAGAGGGTCGCTTTGCAGAGTGAGTCAGAAGATGATACAGATGCTGTATCTACTTCTGTAGAAGAAGAAAGTGCTTAGTTATAATAAACAATACCTAGTACATTAAATAGTGTAGTGTGTAGTGATAGGTGAATTAGTGTTTAGTGTTAGTGATACGTTAAGTGTAATGGACTATCTCGAGGGGAAGGCATGTTATGTATGGACATTGTGGGTACCTACACATATGTCAGTCTGGTAACGTCAGGTCAGTACTATGCATGTGCTCTCCCTAATTATTGTGATTATTCGCGATATATAATAAAAGACATTCCCGCCACCACACCTCTCCCCCTGCCGCTCCTCTACTGCGAGTATCAACAGGGGTACTAACACAAAAACACCACCTACCGGTGAGGGTAGGCGACGTCCCTGGGACTGACTCTACGCTACCTTGGGCCCCAGACAAATTAATGAAAGAATTAAAGGAAAGAAGTAGGAAAAAGTTTCCACTTCCCCTCTAGCAAATGGGAGTGTAGCAAAGAAATGGATACCTAAAAAGGTAATGGGGGTTGGAGGGTTTGGTGTGACCAAGAGAAGCCTGGCCACCTGGTTTTGAACACCACGGACGAAAAGCGCCTATGTGACGCAGTGAGCTTGTAAGAAAGACAGGAAGAAATCCTATTTTATTCATATAACCATTAGATGGGTTGCTAGCCTCTAGCGCTAGCCACTTTGTCCTAATTGACCCAGGAGGTGCAGCGCTGTTTTTCTACTGGGGGCTGGAGGTTTGTTACACACACAGAAATAGAATAATGCAAAAGACAGAAATTTGAACAAAGTTGAGCCTATTATCTAAGAAATCTTTTCCAGCTAACCCGCGGTGGCCATAGCTGCAAACATGCATGATTATCATCATTGTATCAGTCCATTTGTAGGCCCTATGGCATCTAGCTTCTTGTTTCTAGGTTTACCTTTCATGACTTATACAGTATTTGCTGACCACCTACCTTGAGCCTCCTCATCCTTGAGGTCCCAGTGGTACCCGGTGTCCAGCACACCAAATGCATACACAGAGCCCGAGCCCACTGAGAACACTTTGCCTGGCGTACGCGTGCCTTCGCTGTCCACGTAATATAATTGAGCACCCTGTTATGAAAAACATAGCTACAATCAAGACATATTGTTATAAAAAAAAAACTATTTGTAAAATTATCAAAATCATATTAAAAGAAATGAATGCAGTTTTTCTTATTTATAAAAATTAAATAAAGTCTCCTTTAAGTACATTTTGTTGTCTTCAATATTTAAGGTACTTTCGTCCACATGGCGTTTGTTTTCGTCCCTGTATACTGTCACTGGAATCTACCCCACATTTTCCCATGGCAAAGTATCCAGTGTTAGTGAGGGATAGAACCCATGCTGTACATAATGTTCCCATCATAGCCAATTTAACATGTTTCATGGATATGACCAGTGGTTTAGTGCTTAAATTTCAATCAGTGCAATTATTTAAAGTTATCTGGACAGACAGATGAATGTACAAAAAGCGCTGATTAGGGTATGCGTTTCGTGTAAATACTAAAACTTTGTCTCACCCTCTTATCAAACCCAGCAAGCATCATTCCCATGCTGAGCCCCATGCCCTTGTAGTTGTACACCATGTTGGCCATCAGCTTGCTGGCAGCTGCCACCGAGATGCGCTCCCGGTTCCTCAGCTCGTACAGCCGGCACTGCTTAGAGAGCACACGGTCCCAATACACGCAGTCTGCAGCACCGCCCGCTAGGGTACCTGGGGAAACAATATTATGGAAATCTTGTCCTCGCAATGCCTCTCTACTACTGGAGGTAGGCAGTAAGTTCTGAGCATTTCTGTTTATTTATTTATGAAACAATTACTGTCATTACAAGTTCCATAACATCTGCATGCAGGTTTTATATTTTGATTTGATACATTCTCAGGGGCTTACCTAACATGCCAATTGCTTTGATGCAACAAACAGTGATTTGGCCGAATACTGAATAGGCAAGACCACTTAATAGTGGCCCAATATTATCTGCATTTCTAGCTTTTAGAGGTGCAAGTGAAACCACAGGTAAAAGCCAGTCCTAGTTTATTCTTACCTAGCAAGTAATCATTGATTTCAACGATCTTCTTCATGGACTGTGACCCGATGAATTGGCCACCAGTGGCCCGGGAGTCCACTGCCAGCAGTACTCCGCCCTGAACACAATTTGATAATGGAAATTATATTTCACGCATTATATCTTTCACAATTTGTTAGCATTTTTTTTATATATATAGCATGAAGTCACCATACTACTAAGCCTGATGATACACACATACTACTTGCATATAAGCATACCAGAAGCTGGCAAGTGCATGGTATAGTCTCCGCTGAGTTTACTGGCGGCTTTGTGAAGTTGGCTGATTCCTCCGCAATGACTTATTTTAGGTGTCAAAGAGGGAGCTCTGCGGGGGTTCACTAGAGACACTCAATGAATTTCAAGAAATGGTTCATTGATTCAATCAACCGAATCCAACTTTCAAGTTTTTGGACACCTCTATGTAGCACATTATCTCGCTTACGCACGCATAGACTATAAACACTGTCAGCGAAGTGTGAAAGCAAGGGGACTGTTGTCGACATCACCTGCTAGTCATTAGCATGCCAGGCGCAAAACTGCAAGCCTTTAGTTGTACAGGATCCATTCTAATGCGATTTTAACTTTTTTCTAAAGGGTTTCTTTAGTTAATATGAAATTAAAATATGTGCTGGGTCGCCTGCGTCATTTAAAACCAATATTTAGTGCTCAAATCTACTTACTTGATAGCGGAAACCAAGGGTAGTGGTGCCGTGGTCGAATTGGATTTTGATGTCTCGTCCAGTCTCATCCTTCGAGTTGAACTGTGCCAAGGTTTCTGCAGGCTGAAAACACAATGAATTATCAAACAAACACCTTAATAACGTATATAGTCCCAGTTTTCCATGGTAAAATAACCTTACGTTCGCAAATGGTGGAATAGCCAATTGAGTGCTATTTACGAAGTTCTGGCTGTACCCAATGATGTCATTCTGGAATGATGCGAGGGAATCGACGGGTCTTAAATTAATTTTCTCGTCCAAACGACAGAAATCCAGTAAAGCCATTGTAATTATATTGTAAAATTATTGTAAGATGACAAGCGAAAACAAAACGAAAACGCCGATCCGATTGGTTTGATTGAACTGACTGACAAGTGACAACACAATTTTGAATTTGACATTTGGAAATTAGGGTTACCCTATTATAAATGTATGACTATTATTATTCTATTATTATAAAAAAAATACGTGTAATATGTAAAGTAGAATTATGTATCTAAATTTAATAATTTAAAATAATTAAAAGTGATCATAATCCGAGTCTTCATCTTATAATATAATAGCACCATCTATAAATACAATTACAAATTATGATACATCTACTCGATACTAGATGGCACTTGTTACTACAAATTAATAGAGCCTTATGAAGTCGTGCTCGCTTGTGAATTTTATCTTTCTTCCTTTAACTAAATGTTGAGTAATTTTATTTGAATACATAACTTCATTTTTAAAATTTACATGATTATCATTAATCATACGTAGGTAATTAATAATAAAATCCTCAAGCTCATAGGCTCGAGTTGATGATCATGATTGTCTAACTATAGCTATTGTAATTATTCTGTGACCCAGGTAAGGCTGATAAGCCTACTTTCTTGTTTTACGTAATGTTTATTATTTTTATGTCTTTTTAAGTGTACTATGGGTTTTTACCTGATATTGAATGCTTTTATTTGATATTATTATTCACAAGAAAACGCGTAAAAGCCTACAAATAACGAAGGAACCACAATAAAAATGTACCGAATAGGTACATAGAAACAACGAAAGACAGTCGGGGAGTTAGCGAACCTATCATTATGTTATGAGTCAGACAACGATAAAATCTCCTATAGTCGCTTTAACTCGAATCCCCTTAGCTTAAACTCTGTCATTACACGATTGGGAATAGATACCGCTCGCTCATGTAATTTATATTAGTAATTATATAATATCAATAATAAATAGATACTTACGTAGAAACCTACTCTTCGAAAGTTTGCCATTCTTCTGATTCAATTATAACTTAAAGATTTTTATAATTAAAATGAATTGTTTAAATTATTGCTCTAGGTTTGACCCGGAGGGGAAGACTCTACATTATATAGCCATAGCGTTATCATCTGATGCGAGAAATCCTGTCAAATGGGCAAAACTGGGTCATTCCTCGTGTTCCACCTGCATTTTATTGACAAAATATCAATTTTTTTGTTTGACGAATGGTAGGTAACAATTTAAATAAGTAGGCATTTAAAAAATTTGCGTAATTTACACACGGCACAATGGGTTTTGGCCACGATTGGAGTGGCAATCCCATTATAGGTATACTAATTTCATATGGTTACCATCTTCTCCACAGCAGTGCACTTCGTTTTTGAAAAGCACGTTTTATTTTGTCTAAAAAAAATACGATTTTTTGAAACAACTTTACAGCCATAAGAGGTGACTGTAAGCTTTCGTTTTATGTGGGAGAGTTCGAATAATTATTTTTCCTACCCGTTAATACTTAGTTAGGCCATATGGTTAGGCCGTCTCTCGGATTACAAAGAAACGCAAACTTTCCTTATGATGTTTGATTTCTGTAATTCGTCTAAAGCAGAGATTTACTAATAACCACGTCGGGCAGCTTTGGCGCCGACCGAACGGTCCAACCCTCCCACACATCACAGAGTCGGAGTTACGTCAAACAAATCCCCAAGTCGTGAATCCTAACCCGTGGAAAGTCACGACTTCGTCCGAAAAGTCCAAAAGTGCGCATTAGCGACTGCTAACCTAGTCCGCCGAAATGATAGCCCTAAATCTCATAATTGCAACTTAAAACGGCCGTCTGTTATACCGAAGTGTAATAATCTGTGGGACGGCTGGTTGGGTTGGTATAAAATGTTCTATTTTTTTTCTATTTTTTTATTGAGGCTAATGACTCAAGGAAGTCAATGCCAGCCTCGAAAGGATACACTGCTCGTCATGTTATTCAGACCTCAGCCTGAGAGACAACTTTATAATAATTCTTTTGTCTTGTCTGAGAACGGGTTGCTCAATATGAGGTTTATCTCACCGTTGTGGCCGATGTTTTCTCTCAAGTACTGCCTTCTGTAGGCTGCGTTCCGGCCACACTCCATTACCAGATGGACTCGTGACCACGGCCAGTGTAACCTGGTCGAAACGTCGGGCAAGGTACATAAAACTATTTCGTGTGTAAGACCCGTAAATAGTTATATAATTATGAATACAAAGCGCGAAAGTCTAAAATGTACAGATGGAAAAAGTCCTCTATTCGGGTTCTACTCCGTTATTTTACGGGACTCACTATAACGTCAGCAGTTTCCCTCTGTCGAAGTATAAGACCGCATGGTCTTGCGCGGTATCGATGTGCAGCAAAATCGGTTTTACTGTTAAGCTGTGATAAAAAAACATGAACAACAGGTCGTCTGGAAAAAAATTGTAACACAGTACCTATATTTTTGCATTATTTTAATTTTCTCGCACCACATAGGTAATTTAGAAAATCGTGTAAAAGTCGCATTTTTTAGTATCAGCTTTGACTTTTTTTTGGTATGTGGATCGGTTACTCTACTACCTCCTATAGGATTCTCTCGTTCTACAAGTCACCCAGTATAGTCCAGTCAACGAGGAATTGGTTGAATGGAGACTTCCGAAAATTTCCTCCGTCTATGAAATTTGGCATGTGATGAAGTTAGGTAATAATAGATTACAGTTAATAATTAATTATAGACAATAACAGTAGCATTGTATTGCAACACGTTTACTATTTTATGAACATTTATAATTGAATAGGTAGTTATTATCTTTGACTTCGAATTTTTCGTATGTTTAATTACGTGACGGACGATTCCTATTTGATTACTGACTGGGTTTATAAATGAATGTACTATAAAAATACCTACCAATACAATATTTTACCCAAGCGGTCCCACTACCTAACTATACCGCTATTATATGTCATTTGTTGCGCGTCGGTGTGTAACGCGGTCAATTTTACAACTGATTAGCGCATTCACGGAGGAATCCTTGCAATTTATAAGGCAGGAGGGTTGCCCGGCAGGAGGCGGCGTTACTCGGTTCCCATAGGAACGGGCGGCGGCTGTATGGGAGAGTATGTCACGCGATACCAGAGCTTTGGTATTCTTGGAGGGTGACCATGGTTAACGTATTGATGACCCCATTTCTCTGGGTTAGTAAAAGTAGTCGATAAAATATAGCTAGGATGTATGACAGAATGGACATTAAAATGTCCAGGCAGTCGGGAAATAGACCTAATGGACCGAGTGAACATTCGGAAATAAAAGCTGGTCGTTTTTCGATTCCCGGCCATGTAAATGTTTGTATAAATTCCTTCTGAATTTGTTGGTTATGATTAATACGTTTAGGCTTTGCAAGTGACTTTCTTTTACTTCAACTACGATACGACTTTCTGTTCAGGTGGGGATTTCCCTTCGTATAAGATAGAGGATGTATAAATTGTTAGTTTGTACATCAATAAAAGCAGTAGCACCTCTCGGACCTAACTGATAGGACAAAAAGGTAGGTCCACAAGGAGTTACTGTTTGCTTTATCCCCCCACTATTCCTTCCTGTCCAAGAAAACCACCCTTCCATGGCCACACTACGCCCAGCAGTTAAGTGTTTGGGAGTCCAATGCCCGCGGCACTCACAATGTCATGCATTTTGGAAGAATTTTAATGACATCTGCATCGCTGTGTCTATTTTGACAACAAAATTGTTTAAAAATTGGTGTCGATAAAAGAGCCCGTGGGGAAAGTAACAGCATGATTTTCTTAACAGTATAGCAACCACGGAAAAGAAAAAACAAGTTTTCTTTTATAGCAACAAAGAACGGGTGCGTATCAGTCAAGGAGGTTCGAATCTCTTTGGTGGCGCGCGCGCTCCCTATGGAGAAAGCATCTTGCATATTTAGTATGAGAACCGATGATGCCACTTACCGGGGGGGTGCGGACAAAGGAAGCGGAGTAGCGGGAGGAGGTTGCTAATACAAATTTATATGGAGTTTGAAAATGAGAATGTGTGAGTGAGTCACAGTATTGTCATACATTTGACACGATTTTCTCTATGATAACAGTACTCGAAGTAAACTGTCAGTACCTAATAGGTATTACGAGTGAGGAGTAGGCAAGAATTTGATCTCGTAGTGAAATTGTGACAAGGCCCTCTTGGTGAGAGCATCAGGCAACAGAGGCGGCTCAAGACAAAGAAATCTGAAGAATACGGAAGAGGCCTTCACCCCAGAGAGCATGTACCTACTTATACATATATTAAGAGCGGTGATAGCCTAGTTAGAGTGCACTCATTTCACGTTCAGAGGTTGTGGGTTCAAACCTTCATCTGCACAATTTCTGACAGAGGGCCAGCACAGGAAGGCATAAGAAACTAATTTGTGTAATTGCTGTTTTACACCAGCAGGGGGGTCAGGTAGGCCAGCAGGCCTTCCAGCAGTGGGTCGTGCCGGGCCATACAACCAGCAGTTAGTTTACAATGCACTGATTGTCTTACGACCGCTCTTTCCCTTTCTAGATTGGTAATATGAATACGTACACTGGAAGCCATGAAAAGTAAAAATTTACGAGAAACCAAAGGAAAATGGACAAAATTTTCAATTTGGAAATTTTATGTAAGTACAAACAGGGATTTTAATTTGTTAAATGGAGTTTTCGAAAATTCTTAGTAAACTGGAACTTAAAAACAGTTCATAAAAGCACTGGTCGTCTCTCTCCATTAGTTTTAGATAAACTTTAAAGAGATTTTCTTCTTCCATAAATTAGTCGTAATTCGAATGAAAAATACTATTAATTTGTAGGTACTTCAACAAAATTAAAAAGTCAAAACTATTTTATTGCATGTAAGTACAGTTGGTACATTTATACAACGTCAATTTTTAATTAGCCTAGTCACATCTCTCGGAGAACCGATAACCAGGAAGGGCGCCCACCAAAGAGATCCTAGCTCCATGCCGATAGTTGAAACCGTTGGGGTAGAAAATACACATGAGTAGTGTGGGACGCCCCGGCTAGATGTAGCGACGATCCACGTAAGCATAGTAATTAGTATGACATAAGGGCCTTTTTCCTGTCACGCGTGTTTGCGCCCGCGTCCTGGTCTGGCACGCATGCGTGTGTTCGCACGCTGCGGGCCACACGCAAGACAACGATTCTGCACGCAGCAGTCTTGCTTGTGCGTGTCGTAAGGCTGGCAATGACTGGATGCAGAATGCAGAGCACCGGGAGGATCGAGTTAGTGTCGCGCTTTTGGGAAAGGAGAGACCTATTTCCAGCAGTGGACTAGTACAGGCTGATCAGTGATGTTGATGAATACGATGACGATGATGTAGCGTAACGTTGTCCGCCACTGTTCGGCCTGTACTAATCAGGTAACCGCATAGCATCGCGAAAGATTGTTTTGCTGCCTTCCAATCGGGTAATAACTTTATTGGTGCGCTCTTGCTGTAGGTAATTCTGCACCGTTTTATAATGATGACTTTACCTATTAGAAACTGTATCCCGTTAAGAACCAAGGATCCCATAGAACAGCTGCTAAAATAACAATAATAATCAGAGAGGGACACACTTATTACAAAAGTGGTAAGAGTAAGCTAGACATATATAAAATCTTCTATCTCTATCTACGTATGTGAACAACAGCACGACTAAAATAGATAGTGTTTGTTCAGTTTGACCCCGCCATATAAGAAGCGACTTCTCAAATTATTGGGGTAAAAGACTATTGCTATTTCATGCTATACTCTGATTACGGTTCTATGGTTCTTTCTTTTTCTAAGGTTAAGAACTATTATTTAATCTGTGCTAATAGCACTCAATTGTTTATCAATTAATCATAGGTATTCATTAAACAAAAGTTTGGAGTAGGTAGTTGAACTTTTGTTTTTCCTTCCCTGAACCATAGAACATATATTGAACTGTGAACTATTTGAAGAACCCAGTGTGTCTTGTCTGGACCTGAAGAGGTGGTACAATGCTATAGTTTTAATTTATTGTTTTAATAACAGTCATTAATGTTAGCCGCATGTGCTTAAAAGTCTTAAGTATAGGTTAGGTACAGAGCATATATAGACTCGTTAAGACTAAAAAATCTTATAAACCCGATCTACATCGCACCAAAAGATGGTCATAATTTGAATTTTGAACATTAGAAGAGTACAGTAAATAGGATTATAGGGAAGCCCGAGTGGGATAGGAGATGGGGTTACATGATGTGAAATACGGTGTAATGTTGCACGCTCCTTATTAATATTCGAAAATAAAGAATGTTGCCATTTGGCCTCGGGGTTGGGGAGTATATTTTTATATTAGAGCCGGAAGAGTTCGATATCGATAAAAATATTTATGTAATCTAATTTGTACTGAAGGAGTTTACCTACCCGTTTATATATAAAATTAGTTTTCTACTGAGTACAAAGTTCCTATGACTAGCAACATTATTTCTTCAAAGCAGTCTGTCCAACATTAGATTGCTAATGCAATGAATGCCCCTTTCGTAGCAATTTTTATTTTGAAACTCAAACAGTAATGCGTGAATTACCTACTGTTTTGTCGGCAGAAATAATAGGTACCTACTTAAAATAAATATATTCTTGCACAAAAGTTTTATGAGTAATTTATTAGGTCCTACTTATTTGAAAATAATAGTTTTTTAGAATAGAATTTTCATCGGCTAAGTAGATACTTTTTTTCGCTGGATTAAATATTCATTTCCTCCGCCATGTAGCGGCTGGATACGAAGGGCGAACGACCCGGTGTGCTGGCCTTCATTGGGGAAGGCCTATGCCCAGCAGTGGACGTTAAAGGACTGATATGATGACGATAAAAATTTTCATCGACATTGTTAATATACCTACATATCGCCGCATCACTACGGCCGGCAGTCTCGATGGTGAGCGATAGTAGTGGTCGCGCCGCGGGCTGCGTGCGCGCCACCCTTTCATTTTCTAATTATATAACTGGCAACACCGGCCCGTGCGCGGTGCGCGACCGCCACTCGTAACTTCTTCAATTTTCGAATTTAGAATTATTACGGCGCATTATGCTCTCGGCTGCGGCGGTGGACGGACGTGCGTGTCTTTACGTCGTTATTGTTATTTGTGGGACACGTTTTGTAATTTCGCGCTAGAAGCGGTTTGCTGATGATTGCTCTAAGGGTTTTTATGAGAATATTTTACAGTTTGATAGCCGCAATTTGTTAAGATTTATGGGTTTAATTATCTGAGTATAACAATATTATTAAAGTATAGTTTTTAATTTGCCACCAAAATATATTTTAATTTGATGTCAAATTAATAACATTCTGGGTATGGGTAGTACCAACTTTGTAGCATACCTGCTTATATTTACACCATATAAACTTACTATCTGAAAAGTTCTGTTCATTATGAGATTAAATTAGTGAATTCATCAAAGTGTGTTCTATAGTATTTGCGTGAAAAAGTAACAACCATCCAAACTCACAAACATCCTTACAATCTTTCGCCTTTATAATATTAGTAGGGTAGAGATAGTGAAGTCTGGAGATACTGCGCTAATACCTTACGACTTTTCTAAGAATCAAAACACACACAAGAAAATTACTATGCATCTGACAAACGACTAAACACGTTATTAAAGGCTATTTTTAAAGCGCGCATTTCTCCGAAAAGTACCTACATGCTTACGATTATGACAAAATAATTCACGGGTGATGGTATCTCCGACGCGAGGCTGCATAATATTTATTGTGACCGCCTCCATTCACCGGGGACCATCGTAACTAGACCTGGGGCTCTACGTGGCTCTACCAGCTCTACCATGAACTTAAGTATTAGGTATTCAAGCCTTGGGTTTAAAGAGTGTTATAAACGTTACACTATCAATTTGGAAAAAAAAACTTTTTTTACGAATTTAGAAATTTCCAAAAAATGTGTTGAAACAAATCCAAAAATTTCTCAAAAAATATTATAGAAATTTAATCATACATAACTTACTTGTATTATTATTACCAATTATACTAGAAATTAGTCAATTAAATGAATCTTCTGGTCATTTGTATATTTTATGGACCAAGGACCTGAAAAAGGGGCCGCTGGTTGCGGAGGGAGAAGCATCGGGAGTGGTGGCGTTCATTCGCGAAGGCCTATGTCTAGCAGTCAACTTCGAAAGGCTGTTATGATGATGACGATTGATGATAATGAAACAGTAACGCTAGCATTGTCGCGTTCCGGTTTGAAGAGTAGAAAATTAGTGTAATTATTAATTAAACCCTTCAACAACTTGACGGGTTTAATTTTTCAAGTGCGTTCTCAACAGAACGCACTTGCGGCCTTAGGGTTGCAGTTTTATGGGAGACAGTGACCGTTTACTGTCTGTGTGTCACCTAAGAACGTAAACTAAACTTGTCATAAATAAACAGCGCGTTTTATTGCACAAAACTTCATCCCATAGGTCTCCCCGGATGGGTGCACTTATAGTCCGGGAGACGGGCCGTGGAAATGGCTAATCGAATGGTATTATTCAAATTGCTGGCCCGCGGCGGGCGGGTGCGCGATGGACGCACGACGCACGCGTCAAGTGTCCGGTCCCGGTCCGCGCGCCTGCGCGGGCGGCGGCTCCGCAGGGTTACCAGCTGAAAAAATCTTTTTGGGGAGGAAATTACTCATTCTTATTATCATTTTCATGACCTACCTCTTCATATTGGCCATATTATGGCCATAAGCTTGAGCGATTTATAAGTAGCTCTTCAAACAAATTTGTTCGAAATATGTCGATAGATGGCAAACCCCGTGAAGCAAAAGAAATTACCTACCGAATTTGACGTTTCCTAGAAGTTTTTCAGTATGATATAACTACCAAGCATAGATCTATGATTTCTCCCTCTACGCTACCAAGCAATGGTTCAAGCATAAATTCCATAGAGTAATTTATTAAATACGGAAATAAATTCATATTCATTTTACATGCATAAACTATGGGTAGGTAGTTCTGATTCCTCCGAGGGTAGTTTTAATATAATTGTTATGAACTCACGAGATTATATTTGTTTTATAAACCTAAGTAATCTTAGATATTTATATTGAAATAGTAAAAAATCCACACATTTCCTGAAAATTATCTAGTAACGATAACCCTGGAGATAGGCTGGCCGTCGTCGTCGGTGCTCGCCTTTGATAATATTATAATTTCCGTTTCATATTTACAGCTAATGTTACTAGGAGCCAGGAGCACATACCTACTCTCTACCTACTTATTATAATATAATAATTATAACCTTCTCTTACTTCTTTATGATGTGTCGGACGTACGTATACTTACACCTAGCATTGTACTTAGTTAGATTTGTAAGGAATTTTTAAGAGTTGCGCATTTTAGTAACTTCTGAGAATACTTTCAGAATTAAGAACTTATGGACGTAGTATTTACTGAATTATTTCCGCATAGTGTAGATATCAAAAAGGTCCCAAATAAACTCTGTGACAGTAAATGTCGATAATGTACTGGAAGCAAAGTAAGTAAGCTTTTACCTGCCTGGGTATGCCAATTCCCCCAGTGTTGCGGTGTTGGTAGAATACTATTATAGATATACCAAGTTATCTGTGAACAGAGATGTACAAAATGGTTTTAAAAAAGCATTTAAATACAAAATGCAAAATACTTTTAAGATTTACTATTTCAAATGCAAAATACCAAATCGTTTTGCGTTCTGTATTTCAAATGCTAAATGCAAAATAGGTATTTTCAAAATACTTTTTCAAAATAAAATACCTTTTGGCCAAATCTCAGATATTTTTATTTATTTTAGGTATTTATCATGAGAAATAGAGACACAATGCAGAGCCGAACAAAAACGTCTAATAACATGGCACCTTATGACCTTATGCATGACATTTTGGTCATCAATACAAGCGTCATTCGTTCATTTCATTTTGTTTGACTGGTAATGTTGCCAATGTTGGCTAAACTTAATCACAAAGTATTTTGCATTTTGAAATGAATATTAAAAATGCAAAATACATCTCGAAAGGTATTTCAAATAAAATACAAAATGTTTTTTACTAAAAGGCATTTAAATGCAAAATACAAAATAGGTATTTTGCATTTTGTATTTGCATTTTAAATAGAAGTATTTCAAATAAATCGCATCTCTGTCTGTGAAGTGGCAGAATCAGGAACTACGCAGAATGTCATTCGACCGTCAGGACAAAATATAAAGAACATAGAATGACGGGCATGGAAGGATAGCAGAGCCACCCTTCAGTTCACAGATAACTTGGTAATATATTGGTAATGGTCTTGCCTTGGTTGGAGCATATGACCATTTAGTATTTGGCTTCAGGCGCCCCCCTGTCAGCGCAGAGAATCAACAACGTAATCCATCGCTATAAGTCTGTAATTAAAAAACATAATTACAGTTGTTGTACCAATTAATCACAGTATAGATTGAGATTTCTCATTTAATAGAAAAGGTCAGAAATGAAAGCACTTTTTGTATTGCGTAAAGCGCCAATCATGTAGGTGATATTAAACATTGGGTAAAGTTGGCTTTTACATGTCTGGAGGTCTGTCTAGTGCATAGACTTAGTATACTAGCTATAGAGCGCGCGCATCGCTCATTGCCCATTGTGCCAAGTGTAAGCAGGTGTTCTATGGACGCTTCTATATAGATTTTTTCTAGATCGTTCTTTTCCGTGAATCGTGTTTACAGCTTGGCACTGCACATTTCACCATGAATACTCCAAATCTAAATAAATGTCGGCGAGAGCAACAATCAGCGCTACTGACGTGTTGTGACTAGTAGCGTCGCACCGAACATTTCGAGACTGTTCAGACCCGTGCTTACAGTTCAGACTTGCTAACGCGCGCTCTATATATACTAACAACTCTCTGGTCTAGTGACACAGAATACATAATTGCTAGTGAGTTGACAAGACAAAGTCAACACTCGTTAGCGATTCGCTAGCGAGTTCATAAAAACTATCTACTTATGCCTCTTTGTCTTTCGTCATTAGTCGAAAAGAGATGGCACTATTAAGTATTTACGTATACGCTGGCGAGTTTTACGTTATCAATTCATTCTAGGCGTAGTGTTGCCTGCCTCATTCACTTAACTACTTATTCAGGCCAGGCTGGAGACAATTTTTTAAAGAAGATTTTGACTTAGTTACGAAGTAAAGGCTCTGACGGGATCCAAATTAAAAGTCCTCTACGTATCAACATTTGGGGTTACCAGCGTAGGATTTTTTTTCACCACCAGCTTTCATTCCAGCGACTTTATGAGTACCTACCTTACATGCACCCTAGAGCCGATATCAATTTTCCGCCCCAAACTATCGATTCTTGACTGCACCAACAGTACCTACCAGAACGAAGTTAATAAAGGGCGCATCTCTATGTAAACACCGTCACGTGACTAGCCCGTGGCGGCCACGTGACCTTGCCACAGACAAGATAGAGAACTTTTCGCGCGCGAAATTGTCTATGCTTCGTGCGTTCGCGCGCTTTTTGATGTCACCGTGAGCTGGTTGTGAAATTGCTTTGCTGAAATCATGGTATTGTCATGAACGTACCCCACCTACACACTAATTTCAGTTCCAACACGCATGGCAAATGATAAACTAAACGAACTTGCGTCTGGGTAACAAAATAAACAATAGATGGTGTTCCGAAATGTAAATGCAGAAACTAAAATCTGTTAGGTACAACGTCAACCGCACGTCAGTGGAAACATTTTGACTTTGAGCTGGCCTAGCGTATTAGGGAGTTTCAATACTAGGAGAGACCAGTATATATATCATGGTTTTGTTTCCACTGACATGCGGTCGACCGTACTACCCTACCGACCGATATCGGTACCTATAAAACAATGGTAGAGGCAGCTTTAATAAAGAGGTATGGTAGCCTCACAATATAGAGGTACCTTTGGGAAAGTATATGGTAAGGTAATACCTTCATAAATATTCGTAAATATTCATAGAGCAATAAATTCTGGGAGCAGCTACTCGGGTCATCCACATAATCTCGTGTGTCAACATTTCGCGACAATTTTGAGTGACACTTGACATTCGGAGAGCGCTAATCCCGAAGGATTATTCGGAGCGCGGGCGTTGCTTGGATACGGCATTGTCATGTGTGCACAGTTTAACTATGTAATTGTTCATAGAATTTAGAAGTTACCAATAATTACATTATACCTACTACATATCATAAAACCATTTCGTCAAAAAAATAAAATAAAATAATTTAAGTAAGGGAAAGAAAGATACTTAATTTAAGTTAAAAATAACTTAATTTTTATACCATTAAGTAAGTCTGACGTGTAATACCTATTACCAATAAATATGATTAAGTACGTACTTATATTAGTAAATGTTTCAAAAAAATAGTTTGCATCAGTGACTAAATAATAAGAATAAATAACAACTATGTATGTATATAGCTTTTAAGTTTAACGAAATAAATATTTTTTCATTTTTTTTTTCAAATGAAAAAAATCACACTTACGATCTTACACCACATCCAAGTCAATTCCAAACTCCCAACCACTCAAAATGAGCAGCGGGGGACATACACCAAAGTGTTGATTTTTGTTCTCAACTCGATGGAGGGCGCACAGCCTCCAATATTTTATTCCACGCGCTTTCCCATGGAGGACAAATGAAATATCATTCCCCTGGGGAGATCCGTGGACACAATTTTCGTCTAATAGTAAGCTTGTTACGACCCTCGGTGCGGTTTTAGGAAATTAGGTAGGTATGAGGTGAATTCATACATAATAATAAGACGAATATTATTATAGGTCTTCTTATAGTTGGGTGGACAATAAATACAGTTATTCGAGTTATAACCTCTAGGGTTCTGTCCCTTTCGCAAAATTCGACGCCAACGATTCGAAAGTATCTAAATAAGATAGTAAAAAAGGTATGTCACACATTTAATTTATGGATTTCAGGCGCTTTTTAGTATTCGTGATTTTTGAAGTGGGTATATATTTTATATTAAATATTTTATATTTAATATTTTATATATTTTATATATAATATTTTATATATAATACTATATTTTAAAGTTTGTTTTAAAATTCTACAATCTGTCACGCAATCTTGAATAGCCTGCTACTGACCACAGCCCAAAATAGTAATGTAGCTAGAGTGAAATAAGTAAGAAAACATAGAAACTACTTATAGTCACATAAAATGAAAACCGCCGTTTCTTTGGTAGAATAGAATTAAAACATAACTTATCAATAAAATTGACATTAACATGTTTAAGCTAAATAAGTGTACGTGCTCATAACAAAATGCAATAAAAGAGGCCACTTGCCTTTGATTTCTAAATTCTACGTTCTACCAACTTAGTGCACTAACGAACCGCAAAAAAATATCATAGAGTCCAAAAACGATTTCGGGACCACATGAAAAAGCGTCCTACTTCAAATAATACTCAGTAGGTAATGTAGTCTGTGGTAAGTCCGTCCCCTAACGTTTTCCACCCTCAATTTGACCGCGAAGATAAATGCAAATTACACGAAAAAGACCACATCATCAAAACCAGCATCGTTACCAAATCTGCATAACTGCATTCCGTGTGCGATATTGTCGCGGGTTCGATTCCCGGGGGGACAGTTTCGTACCAAACTGAGTTGTCAATGTCATAAATTGACGGATGTCAAAACAGTTCAGGTTTTATGTCAAAAGCGGCAGAGTTGAGTGTAGGTAGAGAAAGGGTGGAGGTTACGTCTTTTTGTACCTAAGGCCATTTAAAATCATCGGGTACGGCGAGTACCTAACTAGTTTAAAGGAGGTCGCATTGTATTTATTTTGTTGTTTTTATTTTTCCATACAAAGTAGAAAAGTGCGTTAGACGGTTGACGGTGCGTTGGACAATTGAAATTGAGATATTTTTGTTAAATATATATTGCGAAACACTTACGGAGCGCGGGGAATACCTGCTGCCAAAAAATTGTACAATTTAGTGTAAATTGTATACTTACATTCATACAATAAAACGTAGTAATTACCTAATCTGTGATAAAATATTTCGTTGTTTTACAGAGGTGTTCTGGTACAGGGGTTCATAAAACACAAGATATGAATAGATACATTTTTACGGTCTATATTTCCCCTGGTGTATTGAGCAAAATTTTAGATCAACCCAATGCTGCGTCGTCGCACAATGATAGTTTTGCCACTCCCATGGCTTCACCCCCACAGTTATTATATGCAAATAATACGAATAATTTGGGGATCCGTGTTTTATCTACTTATCTGTGAAATGGCTCAATTAGTGAAGCATGCTTACTCGCGGTGGTTCCGTACAGGGGCGATGCAAATTGTGCTGCTACCCGCTATCTAAAGTTGTATGAAATATGTTAAATGATTTATTGTTAAGATATGCGTTCGTGTTACAAGTGGGTTTAAGGCTGTGGATTTATTTTGAGTTAAATACGAAATATGCAGTCGACAATAGAATTCAGATATTGGAGCGGAATTAGGAAATTGACGAAAGAAATCCTGTTGGTCGATTACACAAAATCACTTCACAGCGCATCATCTCGTCACAATGGTAAGAAAATACTAAGTAATTTCTTATAAATAAAAAGAGATACTTATTTTTAAAAGTTACTTTAGACGAAACATCAGTCAAACAAGACTTCGACCAAACGAATCTCTGCGAAATAATACGACATAGAAAATTTTATGTAGATAATATGGTATGAGATGGTATGGAACATATACAAAGGAGCAGCGAAGATCATGTGGTAAAAATTGCCCTGAATCTGCCAGAACAGAAGAGAGGAAGAGGCCGCCCGCCATCGACCTGGTGGTCACATATAGTGAGAGACTTCAAGAAAGCCCTACAACCCAAGACAGAAACACAGAAATGTGAGGAGACCCCAAATAATGGGAAAAGGGAAGGACAATGATGATGATGAGAAAATTTAATGTAGAAACAATAGAACTAAACCTACATGAATTTTAAAAAAAGCTACTCCCATGTGGATGAGTAACAAAAGCATTTTAGGGGGTTCCAAAATCACAAAAAATGGGGGTTTCAAATGTATCACAAAATTTTGACTCACGCACACATTCTCATTATCAAACCAAATATAAATTTGTATTAGCAACTTCCTCCCGCTAATCCGCTTCCTTTGTCCGCACCCCCCCGGATTTTGACACCAAATTTTTCTTCGTTTCCCATACTAAATTTGCAAGATGCGATCTCCACTGCGATGCGACCAAAGAGGTTCGAATCTTCTTGTAAACGTACCACACATTATGTTTAGTTTAATACCAGACACGACTCTATGAAAAACCCAATGACCGTCAAATGATCATTTCGGAGCGGTCACACACATTTGTAACCATTACGGGCTGTTACAAAAACGCACGCAACCACTAATTTCACCGAAATCTATAAAACTAAATAAATCAACTAAAACACACACGACTATTAATATCTCTATCCTTATACTTAAGTTCGGAAACGCGACGATAATTACAGTTTTCGGAACGAAGAGCTTAACGTTCGAAAATTAAAAGAGTTGGAACGTTCAAGCGTAGACATAAGATTAGCTTAAAGGAATTAGTATGTTCAGGTATAGGTGTGTTTTTTTTACTTCCAAACAATCAAACTATTTAAGTATCTTCTAAAATTCTAAATTTTAAAGACTGATTTCTTCAAGTAAATATGAGTGAGGAGTTGAGGACCGCTACAAAAAAACAACCCCTGTTTTTGGATATACTTCTGGTCGATTTTCATATTTTCAAAAATAATATCAAAGAGAAATAACTTGCTTAAAAACTTCTCAAAATAAGTTAGAGGGTTTAGTGACTTTGGATTTATATTTCAATATTTATATACAGTAGTATAATTATTAAATACAGTAGTAGGTATATTTTATGTTTCGGTATTCTACACACTCTACAACAACTTAAATTACAATAAATCAAATCGGAGACGAAAACTTGAGTACCTTCCCTTGTTAGTAAGTTACACTATTTAAGGATTGCCGGGTATCTAAGTAAGTAATCAAAGAGGTGCTAAAATTTAACCCAAAAAGTTGCTTTCTGACTAGCTTGCATCGTTGAGTTCTCTCATTCCTTCGTCAAATGCGCGTTCGAAAGCCCACGTATCATTATGTTTGTATTATTTTGTTCGTTTTAAGCGACCTAAAAGGTTAAGTTGGGTCACGACACTACCCAATTAGGGGTGATTAGGCGTCGTAATTTATTGAGTGCGTTCGGATACGCGGTTGTGGCACCGCGGCGTGCTTTGTGATCCCAACACTGTCGTGGAGTGGCGCCAATTTTTTTTTTCAATTTAAGGTGTTGATTTGCGAAACGCTTCTTGGAATAATTTCGTAATGACTTTTTAATACAGTCCAATGGTCGTTTGGAAACTATGAATTTTGCGTTGGCCAGCGACGAATTTGTAAATGGAGATTTTATTTTACGAAATGGCAGTTTCGGAACTATAAGTACTTACCTACCTAATGATACTTGCTTGTCTCATGTAGGAAGGTTTTTTTTTTAAACTTACTTCCAACTTGAGATAATTATCTACCTAAAAACTTTTAAAGTATAGAAAGAAACCTCTAATTACATTTTGTTATACGTAGGTACCTACTTATGGCCTGGTTGCCAAATCCAGGATTTTTTATTTATTTACATTTACATGATATATTCGACAACGGCCGGAGCGATGCTTCTTTAAAGATTTATAATTTTGTGGACTCGTCCCTGTGGATCGAGTCTTTGTTGCTCTTAAGATCTAAACCCAGCAGAGCTTGCGCAAACCTTAGTCAAGTCTTTAGACCGACTTGTCTGACATAGACAAGTCGTCTTAATATTAAAAAGAGACTGTAGTGTGAGATCACACGAGCGAACGCTTGTCCTCAATCACTCACGACCTGATGCCGCTTTCCCGAACTCTAAAACCCAAAACTCCGAACTCCGGCGCCCGCCCTGTGATTAGTGCCCGCCCCGCACTAAATTCACGCTTTTTTCGAACTTTGACTTCGAAAACGTGTGTGGTTTTATATTATTCTTGTTTAAAGAGCCGCCTTTAAGTGAGCGTTTCTCAAAATGTTTGACCGTAGCACTTCGCCAGTGTGCCACGTTGCAGAAGAATATATTTTAATTCTGGTAACTGCACTATGTATCAAAACTCATAATGTATGAAATTATACATTAAGTTCTTCAACGTCCACTGCTGACTATAGGCCTTCCTTAATGAACGCCACCACACCCTGTGCTCCGTCCTCCGCATCGGGCCTCTTTAAACGTTAATCAATTAAATAAATACATGGCACAAATTCTAAGCCAATAACATAACACAACTAGCGGAAAAGAAATAAACATAGAGCAAGGTGAAATTCTTAAAAACTTAAAAAATAACACTGCTTAAATTGATCCCAACAACAACAAAATTGATTCCACATGAATTCCATATCTCTCACCAATACCATGTGTAACTTGTGTAGCGCATACCTAAATCAGACCAAACGGAGACAAAAATGTCTTCATTTTCACACACAACATAAATTGCTTAGCAAAAATAGAAGGGTCGTTTCGATTTGTTTGTTGTGTGTTGTACATTTTATAGTTAACTTGGATAGATGTTGTCCTCGGCTTCCGTTAAAAGTGTTAAAACAGTTTATCACGGTAAAACGTATTATAGGTCCTACTCCAGGGTATTATCTCCACACCTTTCATCGAAATCTATTCAACGATTTAGGCGTGAAAAGTGTGTGTGTGTGTATGTGTGTGTGTGTGTGTGTAGAGAGTAACTTATACATATCTTCACGCTATGTACCTCGCTTAGTAACTCTACTTTCCCATATAATATCGTATGGATTGGTAATTGCTAGTATGGACTGTACTTCTGTGCAGCGAAGCCGAACCTATGCGACTGCTTTAGAGAGCCCACCACTAAGTTCCAAAAGTAGACCGTAGGTAGGTAGTTACAACAGTTAAGTGCAAACTATTAAACAAAAAATCGTGGCATGAACTTTTACCGGTCCGATTTATCATAGCACATAATATTTCTATGCTAATTGTCGCGCACTGAGCGCTCGATAACGATCGGCTAGCGGTCGGCCGATCGATCGTGTGGGCATAATTGTCGGTCTGTCCGTCGGTTATAGTTATTATTAGTTATTAGTCTATCGGTTGTCCGCAGCGCGTGCGCGGTCCCCAAAGGCGATTTTAGTGGCGACTGTCAAGTGTTAGGACTTGATCAATATGCGACGTCCCAAAGTACGGATATTGGTATATTTGCTCTAGGTCGGTCTGGTTGCTTTTATACTCCATTTCAAATCAATTGTCATAAAGAAACAGGATCTCGACAACATGTAGGTCATGAAAGGGACACACTAACATGAAAAACGGGTATGTATTACCACAGAACACGGAAAAAGCTGGTTTTATTATTTCTGTGTGTATTACCATCTAAATTTTGCGGTGCACTTCCGAACATAGGGGTTCTAGTGCCCAATACTAGATTGCGACGTGGACCACGGCGCGGAGTTCTAGCTACGCCAAAGTGCAGGACAAATATATTAAAATACGCGCCGCTATCTGTGGCTGTTCACCTACTTAACGAGATCTGTACAGATATTGACTTATTCCATTGTAATTTGGCGGAATTCACAAGAACTATGTTATGTTACTTAACTAAATAGGTATTGAAGCGTGCAAAAATGCATAGAGGCGATGGCCGATATATCGGGTTTTTATTATCCACGGGCCTGACCCCGATTCTGTTTATGACGTCATAATATTTTAACTGTTTTTTTGTATGTAATTGTGTGCTAAGTTTTTATGTATTACAATATTGCAATTTTGTATTTTTGAATGATGAAATTTTGATTTACGAAAAAAAAAAAAAAAATTGGTTTTAAGTTGAGATGATCTTAATGTAATTGTAACTATTTGACGACAACTTTATCGCTTTGGATGTAATCTGTAATGATAATGTTTGTAAATAAAAATATATACAAATATACAATATACAAAACACATCTATAGTTTAACGCAAATGTGCTTGTTTTTGTGTTTTGTGTGCCACTGCTAATAGATAGGTACGTTTTGCTTTAAATAAACTTTCTACGAACGACGATAAACTTGAGGGCATAAAAATTGTCGCTTTTTACGGTTAAAGTACCTACATACATAGCTTTTATTTATTTTGTTAGGTACCTAATTATAGTTAATATCTTTGCACTAAGATCAAAAACCGGTCAATATAGTCCGACTATTGTCTTTATTCACAAAAACACCTTACAACTAAGTCGCACTTACTACATAATTAAAAATAAAAATAACTTATTATAAATCTAAAACTAATCTACAAATAAATAAATAAACTAAAGCTAAACTTTAAAAAAAAACTTACCTAAAGGTAAATAAGAGGAGGTGAATATAGGTAAGGTAGATCTCCTCCAACTCCGCCGAATTTCCAATAGTGCCTAATCTCGCGGCGTTACCACACTGATGCGGCGAACGAAGAAAGCCCTGACTCGTGAGTCACCCGATTTTTCTTTTAGACTATGCCCGATAATTTTCGCGAAGGCGATAGCCTCAGGTGACCACGAGCCAAGGGTCTCACCGACTTTTAGTATGGTGATCAGACTACTGAGGATTTTTTCTCATTTCATCTAACCACGTTCTAACGCTCTCTTCCACATGTCCTAATTCAAGTCCACAGTCTTTGTAGTGAAACAGTTTTGTTTCCGGAATGTCGATCTGTGGGCGAACAAAAATGACCCGTAGCTTATCTACGAGTTTCTCTTGCTCGTTAAAAATGGTACTGTAGCCAGCGGAACAAGCTGATTACAAAAAAGGGACGATATTCTTTAAAAATGTATTTTATATTAATAGGTAAATATAAATAATTGACCGAGCGAGCGAAGCGTCTCAGTTTCGGGATTGGCCAAAAATGCCTTTGTTTCCTGTCCTTCTGTCTGTCTAATTTTCTACCACTAGTATGTATGGGCTGGCACTTAATGAGTTACATTTACCTATGTAAAAGTAAAACCCGGCGAATCCTTACTTTATTTAGAAGCTTTACACACTTTTCTAGCTTCCTATGTTTTTACATTCTAAGTAGGTACTTGGTCTACAAAGAAAACCAATTATAAACAGCATAAATTAGTATCCAAAAACGAAGACCAGTTGAAATTTAGCTTATATATGTAGTCTTAAAATCCGGATAGCATTATATCGTCTAAAAAGCAATTTACCTTAAAAGCAAAGAAAATATAAAGACGTCATAAATTAGTGTCCGAAAACAATTTTAAGACCTTAAGTTGAAATTCAGCTTTTCAAGTGGTCTTAACATCATGTTCGACCACTTTATTATGTTGTTTTTTTCTGCTTTTATCTTATACCTATGAATGAAATGTTTCAAAGGCAAAGCGTTAACGTCGAACGAAGGTTGTATTTTATTTATATTGTAGATGGATGTGTGGATTAGATAGCAGTTATTTATTGAGTTGTTATTACGGACTATGTGCTTTCTAAACCCTTTTATTTGACACTAGCTGTTTCCCGCGCCTTCGTCTGCGTGTTTCCACAGATTTCATTACCTACCGATCGAAAGAGCCAACTTTAAACGTCTCTTCTTCTTTCTTTAACAGTCGTACGTATTTTTTTATTGCAGGCGAAGAAAAATCCATAGAAAAACTTGTACCCAAAGATTGCTGCATCTATACCTATGACATACACTAAGTACAGTCGACCGCACGTCAGTGTTGACACTTTGACCTTCAGCTACCAGCTAGCCTAATATTTTTTCATTATAATTTGAATTATTTTAGTCTGAATTGATTTTTATTTTGATTAATATTTAATTTGATTTTATTTATATGATAATGTTTTACATAGGTACAGTAAAAGTTTTTAAGGTTTTTGTGTATTATTATTAACAATATTATGGACAATGTCCGAAATAAATATATTCTATTCTAATAGGCAGTTCCAATGCGATGCGAGACCAGATAGACCAGATATTACTGATTTTGTTTCCCCTGACGTGCGAGCGACGTACCTACCCATTCAATACCTCTTCAAAACATTACAAAGTGCATGAGTGACACGAAGTAACAATTTATCTAACCACAGGTTAACCCCGTGTCATCAACTGATGGCCGACTGGCAAATGTCGATAATAGTTGTATAATGAATAACCCTAGGTCCTGCGTAATGCCTGATGTAACTCCATAATTCACGTAAATTAGCGAGTGGTGAAAAAGATTTTCTTTATTCAAATGGTGGTAGCGTACATTACCTCTTTGACTAGTGCTTGTACTTAGTTCTAATATAACTGTGCTATTATTATCCTACTTTACTTAAGTCACATTTTAATAAAAACGAGAACAATTTAATAAAATTTATCATAATAAATATGGAATTCTTTGTGCGTAGTAGCACAAACGAACCTCACAAAAATCCCGTGACCTCTTATAGTCGATTACTTTATAGGCAGGTACTTAAAAGTTATATAAGTACCTACACATTTTTTTTCTTAATAATAATAATCATAATTTTTATTGTTGATTGCGTTACATAGATGTTACAGAGTTTTAAGATCAGTAACCTACCTCATCGAGGTGTACAATTTGAGAGAGTCATTTTATATTGGTTAGTTATGTTAGTAGGTATATAATGTCAGATTCAAGATTAATTTAGTATGATTAAGTAGGTAACGTGTATAATACAATGTCAATTTCAATCAAATTTATCGTCAAAGAATTCATTCAAATTATAATAAGATTTTCCCTTATGCAACTTTTTTAGATATCTTTTGAAACTATTCTCATTTAGGTACATTGAAATACAAAACGATATACTTTATTGGTCAAAGCTGCTATCACTTCAGTAAGAATGTCAACTGCAGACGTGTGGATCGCCGACTGGTATAGTACTTACCTAAAGTTGTTCCCTATTTTATGGCCTGAATCATACAAGGTTTTTACTGCCCTAAAATGACTTTGTTTCCAAGGCCGTAAAACATTAGTAAAAAGCATGTAAAGTGGTTGTTTTGCTAAACTATACTGCACGATGTAAGAGTATCAAACCGTACGGCTAGAATAAAGTCAATCCCACAAGACATGAAAATCAATGAAGCTCATTTCCTACGGTTTATGAGTTAAATAGTTTCGCCGTAATGCCTTGTAATTGCGCAATTATCGGTTTGACATTTTAATAAACGGCGCGGCGGTAAATTCGCGTAATGGCGGCCAAATTACATTGTCGAGCGAGGGTGATTATTATTTTTTAAAATCTTTTGTTTAAAGGGGTATTTTTCCAAAGAAAATCTCACTCGCACAGTGTGACGTCATCGTTATTTTTCTCCTGATAAATGATGTTGTTGTCCGATCCGCGTTTACGCAGCACCGCGTGCGTCTCTTGTGACGTAGGTACCTACGTATCGTATCGAAGTGAAACAAAAACTATTGTCTACATAGTAAAGAGATCCGGGTGCCAATCACGCTAACTCTGATCGATATTACCAAATCCAAACCATAACCAAAAACCTTACGCTGCTTGTACACGTTTGGCAAACAAACGCCAACGGGGTTTGGCTTGCGAGTGTAAAGGTTTGCCAAACGTGTGGATGCAGCATAACGTTTTTGGTTGCGGTTTGGATTTGGTAATATTACCACATGCAAGTACTGGGGGCCATAAAATTAAACTTTTTTTCACTTTTCCAACCTATATTGTGAGTTCTTGTGCTTAAGTTTCAGAATGAATGGTTTATCTATCTTTAAAACTACCCCAGATCACGTATTGGTAGCCCTCGCCCACAAAGGGGTTCGCGCTACGAACAATGGTTTTTTCATGGTCTCCGCTCCATGCGGCTGCTCCGTAATGGGCGCTGCGAACGCGTCGAACGATAATTTTGCCAATCGGCTACCCGCAGTGCGGTCGGCAGTCGTCACCTTAACACTATTATTTGTATACAAAGGTGGATGGATAATTAGAAACAGGGCAAGATTTTCATACAATCGAGATCACTTTGAAGTTCTCCGTGAAGGATTAATAAGGGCATGATCTGATGACGGTACCGAGAGAGTAAATTTGTCCAAACATTATTCATCATCATCATCAACAGTCTATTAACATGTCCCCACTGCTGGGGATCAGGCCTACCCTCTCAACGAGTGCGTTCGGGCTATAGTCCACCACGCTAGCCCAGTGCGGGTTGGTGGACTTCACATGCGCCTAAGAATTTCTGCTTCGGCGTATGCAGGTTTCCTCACGATGTTTTCCTTCACCGTTTGAGAGCAGTCAGTAAATGTACTTAAGTTTCGAGAAAAATCCATTGGTACTTACATGGCCCAGCCGGGGATCGAACTCCGGACCTTTCGATATGATAGGCCGCGTCTTATCCCCGACGCCACTGACGCTCTTATTATTAAACATTATTATTATTTGTAAATCGAACAACACAGACAACGATCTAAGTAATTTTGGGTAGGTATAAATAGTAACACTAATTATCAGATTTCTATCAAAGTACTATGAACCAGAGCTGGTCACCCTAAACTGAACAATAAAGGTCCTAAAATTGATATTAGCAAAATGGTTGCTTATCCCCTAGAAGTTCACTAAATAACCGCTTGATTAGCAGAGGGCCTCTCACCCTCTTTATTACATGAGATCTACTTTTTATGCTTCGTTTAGGGATGGGGTGATAACCATAGAAATATTGTCGATTGTCGACATAATCCAGCTCTGCAATCGCTCGCAACTTATTCATATTTATAGTCCCCACGGAGTTTAATGGCGGCTGTGTGAAGTTGGCTGATTTCTGCGCATGACAAATTTTAGGTGTCAATGTCAATTTCAAGAAATGGTTCATTGATTCGATCACCAGAATCAAACTTTCAAGTTTTTGTACATCTCACGCACACATAGACTATAAACGCTGTCAGCGATGTGATTTGTGACTATATTCATTCGGCCGTCAAAAAATTCTGCTGCTCTATTCACTCGTTTATTCGTCATATTCTAACTTCTGAAAACATTCCCTATAGGTAATGTGCAAACTAAAAAGGTTAAATTAAAATGATAGATATTTTTATGTGTACTTTGTAGGTATTAGTGTACGAATACACTAGAGCTTACACTACGCCTATATTCTCACTTAAGTAGGTAACATATAGTGCGATATCTATATAGGTACTTACCTTTATTAAATCTTCGTCGTCGATCGGACCGCAGGATGTTTGGATCGCTGCCAAAATAATTAAATATCGGTCGACGACGAGGTACAGGATAGGATACCTTTATATGTTGTTACATTAGAGCTGGAGTTTTTAGTAGTCTAGGTAATTACATTTAAAAGTTTAAAAAATCCGATTAAACGATTGATTTTAATTTACTAGGTGACAGTACTGAAACCGAGGTTCAGTTTAGCCTACAAACTTTTGCTTAAAAGCTCTATATTGTAGTTGTCGATAAGTATCATCTCTTTCATACCTTTTTTCCATCACTAGCATTTGAATCATTTCGTTGTAATATTATTTGGACATTATTTTAATACGCCCTTTGATCTTCAAAGCGGACGTATTTGTTTTTAAAATGAATAACAAAATGGTTTTATTCCATCTTTATTTCTTTCTGATGAAGGTTTACAATTTTGCTATGAAACGAAATCTGTTTTATTTCTCTAAAGAGATAAGATAAAAGTGCCTATAGAGAAATATCAAATTTCTTGACATTCTTTGTACGCTAATGCTTTAGAATACAGGGTGTAACAACTTTTCTATGCAAATGAGATCCATGTACAGGTAAAATCATTTTGTATGGATACATACAAAAGTCTAAAAATAGTTAATTTAACCGGATTTTACATTGAATAGTTCGAAATGTATTTTGTGGGAATAAGATGAAAATGTAGTTTACGTTGGAAGAACGTTTTAGACTCGCATTTCCACAGGTATTTATATAAAGTTCAGACTTAACCGGCGCTTTAAACTTCAGTTACCTTACTACACAGTTGTCTTAGAATTTCTAACAATAACTGTAACTATAAATAGAGTTTTCTAAAATAATACAATCTTCTATAATAAGGCCTTCACAAACGGTCGAAATTATCACTCTGAGTACTTTTAATGAAATACCAGTCGTAGGACGTTACAGAGGCTTTTTTTAAAGGAGTTTGTGGCTTGGTTGCAAGACTTACAGAGACATTCTTTTGTTTTACCACAGAAGAAATAAATAGTACCTACAAGTTTTACTTACGCGAGTTGAGAAAAGTCGAATAAATCGAAGTAGGTACCTAATATTTTTTTTTCAAATCAGTCATCAAATCATTCCTCAGTTTATTGATAGCAAAAAACTACAAATAATAAAAGATTAAATCATTAAAAATTAAAGAAAATTAAAAAAATATATACAAAATAATTTATCGAACCTGTGTTAGGAAAAATGATTCTTTCCAATGACTTTTTTTATGTAAGTTTAGATTATTGCACAAAAAAACCAGAAAGTACATATATAACATCGCATAAAATAAAAAAATATACAAAGGGTTGAACTTATTTCTCCTTATTTAATCATATCTTTAACAAATTAATGTAGAGCAATGCTTTAAGTATATTGCAGAATCAGAGTCATTGATCGAAGTTACGACAACAACACGTACAAAAGATCACTTCTTATTGCTTCATAAACACACATTAACCCATCATTTGCCAGCCGCGTACATCACAACAAGCAAGCATTATTTTACACGTGGAATGCTTCAAATATCCGAACGCGTCCAAATTGCCTGGCCGTATGCGAAGAATGCCTTAAAACGGCCAAATGTAAAAAGAAAAAGTATTTTGGAGCGAAAAAGTCGTGATAGTTATTCAAAAAAGGAACGCTGGGCAATTACTGGCACGCGAGCGGCCAGTCGCGCGCCGATCTCGGCCAACTTCACACTGTGCAGAAAGATAATGCAAAACTATTTTGCATCATAATTATTACCTACATACCTACTTAAGTTTAAATAAATCATATAATCATGTACGAGTAGGGATTATTGTCATAGGTTAGTCTCAATTTCGGGAGAATATTTAGGTTTTTAGCTAGGTACCTACTCACATTTAATCTTTCAGTGTAGAGTCGTTTCTATTGTCTTTGACTAGGACACTAGCAAGCAGGACTTCTCTTTTCTAGCTATTTTCTTTTATGGTTCATCAAAAGCTTTTTGCCTCGAAGATCTCAAACTTTAATCTATTCTCTTTAGAGCAAATGCGACAAAATGAAATTATTCAGTAATGAATGAGACATCTAGTTCAAAATCAACGCACGAAAATCACAACCATTTTCCAATGGATTTGTATCAATCCAGGGGTCAAATTATGAGATAGGCAATAGCTGCAATTGCCCCTTGTCTCACGACCCAAGAAGACCAAATCGTTATTAACTCATCATTACCTAACTTCTTCCCCCCTAAAAATACTGTATCCGCGCTTGAATCCTGTCCACCCAAAACCATATGGCCAGAGCCTTAGGTCGTCGAGCGTCGTGACCGCCGCGAGCTGCTGACGGATCCCCCCGCCACGCCCCGCGCGCGCCGGGCGCCTCCGCCTCGATATGCCAGCCTGGTCCACCCGCCTCAGGTAGGCACTAACCTAGCCTACTAGAACACCTACAGGCATTCCTACTCAGAACTAGCATACGCTGATTATGCAGGAGGAAAGTAAAACAGCATTAACTGCAATCGGCACGCACTTGCAATTATTTCCAATATTATTTTATACTATTATTCTGTGACTTGGTAGAATTAGGATTTTTAAACTACTGTACATTTGTCCATTTTCTACGACTAATGAGTTTAAATACGACTGGACTCTTTGTCTACGATGACCTTTGCCCGTTCCGACTAGAACAGAACAACAGTTTAGCCAACATGAAATTCAAATCGAAAATGATAACTTCGTTAATAACTCTAACTTTATATTTTTATATTATACACTTTCGTCAAACTATTAATAATTAAACCTTAGTTATACGCCTACACTTGTATAATTTGTGTAAAACAGTTCAAAGAGAACCAGTCATTGTTTCCAAGTTATTGCAGGGGGCCAGATTGTCTTATTCCAATAAGCCTACCTACACTCGTCCCAAACCAAATACCTCGAGGCTATACACGGTCCCCATTCATATCACCCTAAAGTTTCCTCTATAAAAAACCCGCGTGATTGATCTGCGCGAATATGTTCCAATTAAAAATATGAGTTCTTTTTTCAAATCTGACGGGTTGGAAAAGATCCCGTTGCGAGTCGCAGCAGGAACCGTTGAAAACAATGGACGGTAGAGTTTTCAAGTGTTCTTTTCACTTTTCATAGATGTTTTTCGCTTCGAAAACAGAGTCACTAAATAACGAAGTTAAGCAAAGAACTTCATTGATATACTTTTGTGCCTTGGTGCTAAGTCCAAACAAGACCAAGATTCTTTAACGACACATACTTGGAAGAATAAAACAGCAATAACCTGTTTGAATTATCATTCAACAACAGCATCAGAATAGACTTTTGTTCACTAGAAGTTCTGAAACGATTTAAATCCATTCTTTTTGAACTCCATTCGGTTGTAAAAAATAATACAAGATTCGAAATTCAAAATCCCCTTTGCAAATTCGATAGATGGAGCGTCCGTACGCCGTACAGCCTGAGGATATTTACACGGCTCCGAATGCACTACTGGAATAAAGCCAGGATTATTTCGATCCTTCATTACCTAATGTGTGGGGTGGGGTGTAGGGGAGGATGCTGATTTGTTTTTGGCAGTTTACTTTTGTTGTATGTTATGTACCAAATGTAAAAATGGTTAACAATTCTTACAGTATGTGGAGCTTTTATTTATACCGCTGGCCAAAAAAACATCAATGTAACTAAGTAGGTACTTCTGCAAAAAAATCAAAGGTAAAGTAAATACAATCATGTTTCTCACTTATTACGCAATCCATACGGCATTCCACAAAAATACAGCACAACTAGAGCTAGTTGGCGATTTTTACTAAGTATAGTTTACTTTTTCTGTATACTTATTGGATACTAGCTGTTGCCCGCGACTTCGTCCGCGTGGATTTTGGAAGTAGGTACATGTCTCTGCTATGTACAGACATACATCGTCTAGTTATAATTTTCCAATGGTAAAATGGATCATTCTAAGTATATATTAATCACCATAATTTAAGGTACTTATACCATACCTTCAGGAACAAACTATGAACACCGTATCCAATTTGTTGATTATTGTTTAAAATACTACCTAGGTATGTCAATATACGATAAAACCCGAAATGTACATTTCTAAGGAAGATAAAATAGAAGAGGCACTTTGGTTCCCGCCAAAAGAGCACTATCACAAATTTATTCTTACAAGCAGAAGCTTATTCAAATCAATATGTCAAAATTCAAAAAAAGAGCGCGGTAGCGTCGCTCGAGCCCTCGCCGCTGGACGCCGCCGCCCGCCGCGCGTCGCGGTTAACAAGCTTGTAAGCAAGCACGTTGTGTTGGTAACCCCTGCGTGTACGATTATTGTTTTTAAAAAGGTTTTTTATGGTAGGCAGATTGATATGTTTTACGGATGTAAAGTCATAATAATTTGAAGTTCAGGGTTTAGCTGTTTGGAATTACAGGAAAGGAAAATAATCACCTACTTGCTTGGAAATTACTGGAATAACATAATCAAGGCTTGTTCTTGGCAATGAAGCTCTGCCGAAACGCCCGAAAATTTGTTTGTTTTGTTTAAAAACATACATATACTACTATTATGTCAGTTGCAAAACAGTCCTACCTTATTCAAATTGCAAGAAATTGCTATTTTCTATAATGTTTAATTAATTAATTTCTTTAATGTTTAATTAAGATGCGCCTTTTTATAATGTTTAATTAATTAATTTCTTTAATGTTTAATTAAGATGCGCCTTTTTATAATGTTTAATTAATTAAATGTTCATTCTCTCGGATTTGCTGAAAGAAATTTCATAGGTACTTTTTTATATGTTTCTGTTTTCATCTTGTATTGTTTTTGCGTAAAAAGTGTTAATTGTTGAAGTAAATAATTAATATAGGGTCGCTTATTGTCCAAATTGTCTTACTCCATTGAACTTCTATGTGTGGAATGTTTCACACACCCGTGGAAATAATTAAAACCTTCACAGAAGTGTCGCTAAGAAACAATGACCTGTCCTCAATGCACTGTCGGTATTGTCGATTGAAAATGTTATGAATAAATAATTGGGGGACCGCACAATGCAAGATGTTACGGAGAGAGTGAGAGAGTTTCATTTAATTTAAATATACGCCAACAAAGTCAAAATATTTTATTGCACAGAAAGTTCACTGGGTATATTTCTACACGTCATCAGAAGAAGCGGCGCAAATCGGCGCAAAAAACTTCCGCAATACGTATAATAAAATAAATGAAGATCTCATCATCATCATCGTAACAGCCTGTAGACGTCCACTGCTGGACAAAGGCCCCCCCAGGGATCTCCACGACGACAGGTCCTGCGCTAACCTCATCCAGTCATCTAATGAAGATCTGATCAATAATAAATCAAAATGAAATTAAAATGTTCATAATGATGTCCAATTTAAATATGTCCATACCACTCCATACTCTACCCAGCGACCTACATGCAAATTCCGTAGTGTTTTTTTTCTTGATGCTTTATTACAGCATTATTTTTCCTTTTTTTGCGGCTTGTGACTTTTACAGCATAACTGCGTCCCTTTAGTGTTCGCGTATAATCACAGTGATCAACCCTTGCGCTTCAATGGGGTTGCCAGCCCCTCGCGATTTGTCATATTTTCAGAGGGAGGTCTATAGGTACTAAACGCTGTATTACATGAGGTAAAAATAATGATACAAAAAATGACTCAAGTCAAAATGTCTGAAAATATATCACTATAGATTTACTTAAAAAGGATTCACATACAAAATCAAGAAATGCTTCTAACCTGCACGAGATGCACCCAGCCCAACACGACCCTTTGATAGACTCCACTGTGGCACTGTTGGACATAATAATTCGAGTGTAATAGGTCGTAAGTTCGATCCTATATACCTTTATTCTGTGATCCTATATACTGGGGACAGAACTTTATCATCATCTCAATCGAGGTCACTTTGAAGCCATGGTTCTCCGTGTAGGATTGATCGGGGCGTGATCTGATGACGGTCATCGAGAGAATACATGGAGGACTTCTAGATGGCTATAGATATCCAACTGATCCGATCAGCCGTTTGGAATCAGCATCGTCATGATTCCTTAACTTTAAGATTTTCATACATTTTTATGCCATTTTGCAGGTTTTTTCTACATGACGATGCTGCTACCAAAGGGCTCATCTGATCAGTTGGATATCTATAGCGATCTGAAAGTCCTTCATCTACTCTCTCGATGACCGTCATCAGATCACGCCCTGATCAATCCTTCACGGAGAACCATGGCTTCAAAGTGACCTCGATTGTATGAAAATCTTGCCCTGTTTCTAATTATCCGTCCACCTATGTATGTATGTACAAGCTTCGGCTTAGTTTGGGACAAACAGCCGTGTGTAAATTTGTCCAAAACATTATTATTATTATTTACTACAGGTTAAACTATGATGTAGGATGATACAGGTGATAGAATACCAATTTGTCTATAGGCTGGTTGGTTGTCATTTCCCCGCGAGAGACAATTAGTTACATACAACGGTTATGTTGTTATAGAGAACACTGGCACTTTGGAAATCTCTATGAATATCTTATTCAATGGTCCTCGACACACACTCGCCGGCGGCGCCGCCATCTGTCAGTGTTTCAAGAAGTTCCACTAGGTGTTTGTATAGTGATGGCCTCTGTCATTTATCGAAATCGATTTTTCAAATTCAAATTTATTTATTTCACATAAACATAACTTACAGTAAAAAACCATTACGTTACAGTTTTAGATAAAATAATTACACTGATCTTGGGTCTGATCCTGAAAGCACCACATTTACAATGCGAAAACACTTAAATTGTTCCGCCTTTATCTTTTTTTGATGGTTAGATAGGGATAGAAATAAAGTGCTGTAAAATTTTCGTGCTTCTGAATCGGGGCCCTTACGTTTATCTAATTTAAATTATGCTGGTCTGTGAAGCGTGACATCCCAAAATGATACAGCCTCAACAAGAACATGTCTTAATCATTAGTGCGTATACAATTCATAAATAAACTGTTACGTATACTTGGCATGCTCGGAGTTTATTATGGTGTGTATTATAGTTATGATATTATTACGACACTATGATTTAAATTAGGCTATCCGAATAAGAACTGAAGTCACCTACATTTTTGTTTCACGTGGCTATAGGCAGGTCAGACGAATAGAGGCGTTAACTCAGATAATGTGGGTAAAATATGCCAAGTTGATGTCTGATGATAACAATCAAAAAGCAGAAACAATCAAACCAAGTTCCATAGATGTCACAGGAAATTGAAAGCACTTACCCATGCGGTGTTTTTATCGATATCGACATTTAGCCTGCCTACACATTAACATCCCATCTCAAACGGCACACGGATGAATTATTCATAGTGTAGTTTTTTAGTCATCAATCTCATCATTTATCGCTCGTCGCGCCGCGGCAGATGGCGCTGTTTACTGAAAATTAGCTGTCAAATGGTGTGTAAGGCGGGCGCGGTGGGACCGGCGATTATTGACAATGTATTTGTTTTAAAGGGCGTAGGACTGTAGGACTGCAAGCAAGTTTTCACTTGAACGATTGTGAAGGACAAAGCATAGATCACATTTTCGGTAGTGCTACGTCCTTCACAATCACATTTTTCTGCATTCATCCAGTTACACAGTCAATTCTCAAAACAGAAAAGCTTTCATGCTATCGTAATCGTAATAAAAAAAGTTTCAAAGAACCTAACGACGCCTCATTTGCCTGCAGCTTAGTAGGAGTGAATCGGTTCTGGTAGTTATGTGCAATAAAATGTGATTGTGTAGAAATAGGATCCTAAAGAAAAGTGATTACTATAAAAATGTGATTGTGTAGAAATAGCTAGGATCCTATAGAAAAGTGAGTACTATAAAAATGTGATTGTGTAGAAATAGGATCCTACAGAAAAGTGATTACTATAAAAATGAGATTGTGTAGAAATAGCTAGGATCCTACAGAGAAGTGATTACTATAAAAATGTGATTGTGTAGAAATAGCTATGATCTTACAGAAAAGTGAGTACTATAAAAATGTGATTGTGTAGAAATAGGATCCTAAAGAAAAGGTATTACTATAAAAATGTGATTGTGTAGAAATAGGATCCTAAAGAAAAGTGATTAGGTACTATAAAAATATGATTGTGTAGAAATAGCTAGGATCCTACAGAGAAGTGATTACTATAAAAGTGTGATTGTATAGAAATAGGTTCCTAAAGAAAAGCGATTACTATAAAAATGCGATTGTGAAGAACATCAAATAGGGTTTATACATGGACATATCATACAATAGATTTTTCTCAAAACGTAAGTACTTTTACTGGCTCCTCTCAGGATCATCGTGAGGAAACCTAGAAGGCGCATGTGAAGTCCACCAAACCGCACTGGGGTATTGGTGGACTATACAGCCGGTACCCCAACAGTGGCGACCATTAATAGGTTGCTATTAATCTAAATAGTCGCGCCCCGTCGCAATTGAAGAGTAGATACAAGAATGTTGTAGGTACATCCTGTACACGCCTTCTACGTGATGTGACACTTTGTAAATCCGTGAGCGGTCTAATTTGTCATTGTCATTCCCTTTGTTTTTAGCGTGGTGTAAATTAATAACCGTACGGGGATAAAACAAGGAATTTAATTATTACACTTGGTCGGTACACAATTCTCACAGCGTGCGGCTCGGTAGCACCGCAACACGTGTACGCATGCGACCGCACGTATAAAAAACCAGTATTATACTTAGTGTAGAAACGGCTTCAGCTCAAAGTCGAAGTATTATCGACTGTACGAATGTGTTATGTATACACTGGATACACGCAGCACGATTTTGTTTGTTTTCAGCTTGAATCAAAAAATTTAGCCACTCCCATATGGATGAGTAATAAAAGCATCCTATGGGTGTCAAAATCGTGTCAAATGGATTACAATATTGTAACTCACTCACACATTCTCATTTTCAAACTCCATATAAATTTGTATTAGCAACCTCCTCCCGCTACTCCGCTTCCTTTGTCCGCACCTCCCCGGTAAATGGCACCATAGGTTCCGATACTAAATATGCAAGATGCGATCTCCACAGGGAGCGCGCGCGACCAAAGAGATTTGAAACTTCTTGGTTTTCAGCATAGAGATATGATCTCTTTGGTAGGTGCTCGCGGCCCCAAAGAGATTCGAACCGTCCTGGTTTTCAGGGTTCTGTCCAAACGGCTATACTGGACCGATTGAGATGAAATTCGGAACAAAAATTGACCGTCAATGATGGAAAATTTATTAGGACACACTTGTGCCTGGAAATGTTTAGGAAAACTGAAAAATAATTATTGACGGCGCGCAGCGGGGTGTCTCGGTCCATTTATGTAGTTTTCCCGCTGCGATCACTAGTATTGACGATCGCCGTTTTCCCGTAATGTCCTTTTCGCAATTAATAAGTTTATTAGGTCACACGTTTAACTGAATGTCCAAGAAAAAAGTGACAGATTGTAAAAATAAAAGGGGAAAAGAAAAAAAAGTTTATTAGGAAGTTTGTAATTTTACGAATTGAACTTTTTGAGGATGGGACATTTCGAGAAAAGGTCATTTAGAGAAAAGGACATAAAATTTTTTGGGAAAAGGTCATTCGAGAAAAGAGGAAAGGACATTTGGGGAAAAGGATTTATTGGACCGAGACGCTGTTACAGGTTTTTTTATGCACCTAGTGCAGTTATCGCAAGGTATAATACCTACCTACTTATACCATACTAGCTGTTGCCCGCGACTTCGTCCGCGTGGATTTTGGAAGTAGGTACCTATCTCTGCTATGTACAGACATACATCGTCTAGTTATAATTTTCCAATGGTAAAATGGATCATTCTAAGTACCTTCACCATAATTTAAGATATACCATACCTTCAGGAACAAACTATGAACACCGTATCCAATTTGGTGAAGACAGATAAAAATTTAAAAAATTGTTGTTTTCACTTCTATTGCTCATAAGACTTCTCATATCCATTTTTATTATACGTGTGTATTTTTTAACTAATACAGTATGGGCAAAACCAAAACCATAGGAGATACAGGGAAACTGTCTTAGGAACCTTTAGGTATTTTTTGGTGTTAACAATTTTGACATAGTAATCGGAGCAGCTGGAGTTCGGGTGGCATGCATGAATAAGTAGTAAGTTCCTAAGTACATTGCACAGTCTGTTTTATAAGAAAACATTTTATTAAATTTGACTAACTTCTGCTGCTTGGATTTTTTTCTTCCGATACAATAAAATGATTCTAACCAGTCTGTTTTATAAGAAAACATTTTATTAAATTTGACTAACTTCTGCTGCTTGGATTTTTTTCTTCCGATACAATAAAATGATTCTAACATGGAACTAAGTCGATACGCATTTTTTAAAAATAATAAAAATTATTTTTCACTGGCGTTCTATGAGAAAACATTTTATTGAATTTGACTAACTTCTGCTGGTCAGATTTTTTTCTTCCGATATAATGAAGTGATCCCTACATGAAACTGAGTCGAACCGCATTAAAAAAAATATGAGCAAATTGTCTCATTTTTATGGACAACACACGCTTGACCAAAAAATTTCTATGTCATAAGACACTTTCCCTGCATCTCCTATGGTTACGGACTTGCCTATACTGTCCCAGTTAAAAAAAACACTGATATCTCCTATGTCTATGACATCGTCTTGTTACGTTAAATGATTTATCTGTAAATGACGATAACTTTTTTCGCTGTCATCCGATTTCAATGAAACAAAGCCTATAAGTTGCGCCAGGCTGTGCTTAATCTACCTGTGAAAACCGCAAGAAAATCCGTTCAGTAGTTTCGGAGATTAGCGATTACAGACAGACAGAAAGACAGAAAGACAGACAGACAGACAGACAGAAAGACAGAAAGACAAAAAAATTTAAAAACGCTTTTTTGTATTCTGTTACTCTTTTGTTATCATCCACACTCATTTTTTTATAAATTTATTCAAAGTACAGACACACGGTTTCTACAGATTTATTATAAGTATAGATAGATGAAAACGTAATTCTCGTGGATCTTGTAGCATATAATTGCGTTTTATTTCTATTTTCAAGAAATAAATGCAATCGCGTTATACATGTAGGTATACGGTATAACATCGCGATTTAAACAAAAAGGCGATAAATTTACGGGTGTATCAGAGTAATTGAATTACAATTGCTTCTCGGTTAAGGGTATGTGTCACGTGATGACGATACTGTTTCATAGGACACTCAGTCATAGCAGGTTTTTAAGGTTCAAGCATGGTTTTAAGTGTTTTAAGATGTTGCTGGCGTATTTATAAAAAAAAATTTTATTATTAAATATAAAAAAAATAATAATAAAAATTAAATACAAATCGTTTTTTTGTTTCCGTACGAAAATCATTAAAAGCAAGAAATATGATTTGATACCTACTAATATATTATACCTACTTATACACATGTACCTAAATATTATGTGATCCGTCCGACCTAAATTTTTGTAAGGATTAATGATTAAGGATCGGATGTTCTATGACACCCATTGTGTGGCTTCATCAAAGTGGAATCTATTACTCTGAAAGAGCGAACTATAAATTTTAAAGTTTTTTTTTGTAAATACAGCCCTATTTTTATTAACATCGCACCGTGACATATGCCCTTAACGGCGAGCGTGTCGTGTCAGTGGCGAATATATCAGCGGCGCGGGCGCAGCGTGGCACTACGCCGCGGCATGAGGCGGCTACTTTATAGTATTGCCTTTTTGGTTCAACTATATTATGAATTTATCAATACTCTATACATGGGGCCGCACTATCGCCTTCCCTAGTGCGTGAGTAAGCCCACAATGGTCTTGAATAAGTATTCCTTCTGGTGCCATCGAAATTGTTTTATACAAAATGCTGTTTAGGCGCATCTGGAGCTCTATTTTTGAATCGCTCACTTCGAGCGGTCGATTCTACTGATTTTCCTTCGACATTCGATACAAAAATCAGTAGAATCGACCGCTCGAAGCGAGGACAGCGATTCAAAAATTGCGCTGCAGGTTCCGTTTGAGATTCGTCTCGTTCGCCATTTGCCCCGTTCGCCTTTCGTCCCGTTCGCCTTTCGTCCCGTTCGCCTTTCGTCCCGTTCGCCTTTCGTCTCGTTCGCCATTCGTCCCGTTCGCCATTCGTCCCGTTCGCCTACTTTCGTCCCGTTCGTCATTCGTCCCGTTCGCCTTTCGTCCCGTTCGCCATTCGTCCCGTTCGCCTTTCGTCCCGTTCGTCATTCTTCCCGTTCGCCATTCGTCCCGTTCCATAAGCTTTCTAGACGCAACTGTAAAAAATAAAGACCTGTCATAAAATGACACCGATCAAAAGGGTTTAACAAGAATTCTAATATTAGGTTATATTTATAGTGCTGCATATGTGCCACGTTGAAATAAAGAAATGGACGAATCGTGCACGAGACCCAACTCGTTCACGAATTTTAATCTCTCTATGAAAATAAAGTTTTGAAAAGTTTATTATAATATTATTATGAAGAAAAACTACCTGCCTGACCGATTAGACGTTTATATTGGGAAGTTTTCAAGTCGATTGAAAATGACAATTGAGATCATTGCAAAGCCGAGAAATTCTAAATTTTCTCTCCGAGTGGCGACCCCAGCTGCCAGTGTTATAATACCAATGGTCCCTTGCGCCCAAAGAGAGGGACGACAGAAACAAGGATGAGGTCCATAATCCCACAAAGTGACGTCACTTACACCCATCCCGGGCGAAGCGTTTGATCTCTACCAGAAGGTGATCTACACTCACGAGTTTAAATGGTAAGTAGAGATTTTATTTTAATAATCCAAATGGAGTTGCTAGTACAGTCGACGGCACGTCAAAGGAAACAAAAAAAAGTATAAACTGGTCTCTCATTGTATTGAATTTCCCTGATAGACTAGGCCAGCTCAATGTCAAAGTGTTTCCACTGACGTGCGTTCGACTGTACCTAACACTGGATACATAATTAAACACGTCGCTCGCGATCTAGTTCGGCAGTCTCCTTGTTTGTAGTTTGTACCCTATTACTGATTTGATTTTTTTATCTGCAGGTGCTTAGCTCTGAGAGGAAGAACCTTCACACTGCTATGCGGATCCGTAATGCGTGTCGTACATTTTACTCCCAATGCGTGCGAGAAAACTGCGTCCTCGCATAGCAATGTAAACAGGCTTAATACCACTGCTGGTTAGAACCGCGCGTGCGTTAAACATCGCCAATAACGGCGCAAATTGATTTGTGCGCGCACACTGCGGAGAGGTTATAATTTTCGCGCCATGCCGCGCGCGGGCCCGTGCCCCATGCCGCGCTGCCAACCTTGCGGGAGAAATGTGTTTTTTTAAGTTGTCAGTATTTTTCATTCTACGACATTTCTACAAAGACGGGAAAAAGCTCAAAACAAAAAGGGAAAAAGTTGAATACCTATGAAAAATAAAGGCGGCAAACAAATGTGACCAGATGACATTGACAGATGAAAATTTTATTTTTATTGCTTTTTTATGACCCTGGAAACAAAGCAATTTTAAGTCGGCCGTAGTATTTAATGATACAAAAATAAGGCATTGCGAGTTGGCGATCTACACTCCAGTCCAATCAAACGCTTATAAAGTGATCTAATAAAAGATTTAAAAGGAGACGAACGAACGGGATGAGTAGTTATTTTAGCTGTTATTTAAGTTTCCTGCAAAATATAGTTACACTTTTGTATTAGGAACTTGTTGTCTATCACAGATATGCTTACATTACACCAAAACCCTCGATAGCTTGTAAGTACTTAGGTACCTATATATTTTTTATTAAAACCAAACCATTTCTGAATGATCTCTAACTGATCCCGATAAAAAGGCTGTGATGCTAGTTATTAATTTAATGTAGCCAGTACCTATTAAAAAACACCACTAGGTATTTAAATTATGAGTATATTTTCATGATATTTACCGGTCAGTTAAACCGCTTCCACATTGATAAGTGAGGGGATACCCTCTAATCTTGGACAAACTGTGGGACACAATACTTGTATAAAAACCTAGGCCCAGTTACTATTGTGTCTATCCCACTTTCAACAGCTATCCGTTGTACGGGCTTTTCTGTTTCTCATCCTTCAGAAAAGTCTGATGTCAGAACAGATAAGAGCCCTCCTCTTGTAAGTCTTGCAAGAAACAAAGTCCGCCGCTGTACTCTGAAAAGAGGGACTAACGACCACTGAATTTTTTATCACGCCTTTGCTGCCTTGCGTGTGAGTGACAAGCAAGTTCCCAGCCCGATTTGATACGCATCTTAGTTACCTGCCTACACAACAATAAAGTATAGAATTCAAAAGAAAACTTTGAAACAAACCTTTTTTCTTTAAAAAATCCTGGCCAAATAAGCTCGATTGTCAATTTAAGAAATAAAAATAAATCCGCAAACACGCCCACACGTTCCATTCTGAATTCAAACTTAAAAGTTATTGACGTTGAGACTTTTTTCTATTCAGCCAGTAATCCTCTAGCAAAAGACCAAATCGAGCATAAAATCTCTATTGATTGTGTTCTTTTTGAAGGGTTAGCCACTTGGATCCTATTTTTAAATTTTTATTGGCAGCATAGAGCTAACTTTAATGGCAGCCTACTTAGACAAAGTATTCGAGTATTTTATGGTTCATCTAAAAATCTGCATTTCCGGAGCTTAATGTCTTCTTTTTTATAACCTTCCCTAACTACTCACCGTTTGGCGGACAGGGGTTTGGCACAACAGATCCCATAGGGTCGAAGTGTCGCCAGGTGTTCCTGGCCCCCTCAGAAGATGATACGATAAGCAAAATCAAGTACATACGTATTTGAAACTACGGTAGGTACTTGGTTTTGTAGGACCATTATTAAGTAAGTACCTAACGTATCTCCCCCAATTTTTGGTTTCATCTGTGATATAGTAATGTATGCGTCATGTTAGGCAGATACACACAAAGGGAAAGCTGAAATCAAACCAAGTTGTTATAACAAATTACATTTTTCTCAACTTCTCCAAGGGGAGAATGTTTGCGGGATTCTTAATAGAACCGTAACATTGTGGATAAATGGAAACTCGATCGGATCGTAGGAAAACCAACCTTAAGTATTAAATAATAAGGTTCATGTTGCTGTAAGTAAAGATTAAAATTTTAAGTTTGAATTCCGACAGGTTTATTAATTTGCGTTTTTCAACAAATCGTCTTGATATCTTTTGTTTTTCTTTCTTATTTAGGCCTATATTACACTATACTATAAATATGATCCTATATGTATGACTCATATATATATGATAGTCTAATACCAACATATGACTACTATCTGTCTACGTCATATACATAGTAACTTACTTGACAGCATGTCGTGAAATAGGATCCTATCTGAATAAGGTCTTTTTGGTGGGATTTGGAGAGATATTAATTGTCTTTTTTATTTAGTTTTCCTAAAATAACCTACATTGAGGAATGCGTGTAGGAAACTGCAAACTGGAATACGTTTCTCCGGTAGCTAAAAACCTCAGAATGGCCAATAATCTATCCTTTGGGAAAATAGGGTTTCTCAAGTGAGTCACCTGTTTGTTGTTAGGGAGAGTAATTTTTGAAAGAATATAGTTAAATGAAAAGAAAGAAAATAGAAAGAAAAATAATTTATTCGACAATCACAACAAATATACAAGTGAAATTAATTAATTAACCTGACATAAAACCAGGTGGTAGACGATGCTGTGATCGTGAAAAGGTCCCCAGCTCAGCATAGTGCTGCACCCAGGAGGCGCAGCGCTGTTTTTCTGCTGTAAATGTAGCTTCATTCATACGCAGATAGGTCCTGTAAGATTTTTTGTCCTCAATTCTAAGGAAAATATAATCATAGCATCAAGTATTGTTAAATTTTGTTAATATCCATAGACAAAATAGGATCATATATGTATTATAGTGTAATATAGGCATAGCATCAAGTGTTGTCATATATAAATGATCATATCCCATAGACAACATAGGATCATATATATAGTATATTGTAATAAAGGCCTTAGATAGGTAGGTTGCCTATAAAATACTTATATCTTAGTAGGTAACTAATTAATTATCATTGCGCTATGTCACAGAATACTATGTGGGGTTTTTTTTTAATTTAGAAAACAATTTTTTTGCTTAATGCGGTTATAGGTAACAAACAATTAACCTCTTCCTCAAGAAAATTTTCACTGCGCGTGAGTTTAAGAAATCGACAATGATTAGATTAGATTAGATTTATTTATCTCACATTACAAATATTAATACATAGTTGACACTATATTGTTGTTGATACAATGAAATTTTATATAAAAATTAATAAGGACATACATTTATAAGTCGTCATTAATTTATCGAAATATCAAAGGCCCGATAATGAAGGGTTAATGACGGTGTCATTTACATCGACGAAGAAAACTGGGGTAACTGCAAATGGGTAACTGATAGTTCACAAATTCCAACAAAGCTTCCTCCTCTGACAGCAATTCCGTTTTAGAGCTTTAATCCCGAGTCCCGACTCCCTAGTACGAATAAAAGGCATATTTCGTTCGCCGACGCTCGCAAAATTGTCATCGCAAATAGCTTTTGCCTTAGGCGTTATCATTTCACAACTGAAAACTGGCACAAGTGAAATGTCTAACAAAACATTAGAAACCTTAACACGGACGCCGTTAAGTTTAAATTTCTACGTCGAAAAGCGAGTTCAGGAGTGTAACAATGAAACTGCCAGCATTGCACACGTAAATACCATTCCATTGGAGCATTTATTCGAGTTAGATTTAATGCGAAACGAAATAAGGTTCACAATCACTTGAATGGAAAATCTGAACTTGAAAATCGTCGCCGGCTGACGCTCGATATCAAATAAACATTATTGTGGTCGAAAACGTCGTAAACGCCTCTAAGCGTGCGACAAATACAACACTTTAACGCTTGGGAATATAGTCACAAGTCGACAAAAGGTAGGTCAATGCTAGGATTTTCGCCGGGGGAAACGAGCAGGATGACCGGATGGGGTTTGACGTGAGTGTGAAAGGGACAGGGATATAGCTCGGAGCGCTGTGATTGGTCAGGAAGGCCGCAGGCTGTGAACAGTAGCCCGCCCTATGTCTACTGTAAACGGTGACGGGCTTTCCGCAGAGAGAGGTAACTTGCTGAAAATGCTACCAATGTTTTTCAGTTTCATGAAAACTCTGTGCGAATTTTGTTTATGTTTTCATCAAGAATAAATAAGTTCAATCAAACTTCCTTCTTTCACCTGTTGCAGTACTTGCTTTGTTGTTTAATATTATAACGTGGTTTATTTTATGATTTAAAAATGATGGACCTGATTGATGGAAGATCGGTGTATGCAGCTAAGACATGGAGCACCTATATTAGTACCTGCATATCTACGTGAACTAGTAGGATGTCGCAAATTGTAGGTACTGCTATAAAATAAAGTCGATATAAAGTTTTTCCTGAAGTGCAGACCACGTGTCGCCCACAGAAATGCAAAGGGCTCATGCAAAACCATAAAATTATGGAATTATCATAAAAAAAAGAAGAAAATTATGGAGAAAACGTCCTTTCGTGTTGAGCTGTTGTATTGACAACTCTGCCAAAACTTGACGGAGGTAATGGGGCTCCTCAAGATCATTGTCGTCGGTTCACCTCCTTTCTAACTCCATAAACTGGTTGACCTGTCATAATCACATGCTTCCATAGAAGAAGTTAACCAGCATATGAAGTAGAGGTTAGACACCGAGTGGTCGCACTGTATTCTTTAAATCTATTTAGCTTTATAAAATAATTTTTTAAATGTTACCAATTTTTGTGATTTTTTTCGATGTCTCAATCTTTTAAATATTTGTAGCATTGGATAATATTTTATACTAGGTACGGTCGACCGCACGTCAGTGGAAACAAAACCAGTATAAACTGGTCTCGCATAGTATTGAAACTACCTAATAGGACAGGCCAGCTCAAGGTCAAAGTGTTACCACTGACGTGCGGTCGACGTACAAGCGGACGCCCCTGATTTCGTCAAAGTATCATATACCTACCTATGTTATTCCAGGATGAAGCTATTACTGTGCCAAGTTTCTTCAAAATCCGTTCAGCCATTATATAGCGTGATTGAGCAACAAACTCAGAAACATCAAAACTTTCGCATTTAATAATATACTAGCCGATGCCCCGCGACTTCATCCGCATTATAAAGTATACTATTTATATGATATTCAATTAATTTTAAAACGTTCTAATCATGCCAGTTTCTTAGTTTTAAAGTTTGTCAATAGATGGCGTTAGGTGTATTTTACACCCCGCTGTCATTTGGTTCTTCGCAACATTATATAAGATAAGCGTGCAAATTATCCACCAGTTTTTACCTCTTTGACCGAGCGAGCGAAGCGAGCGAAGCGTCTACGTTTCGAGACTGGCCAAAAATGCTCTTGTCCGGCTGTCTGTCTGTCTGTCTGTCTGTAATTCTCTACAGGTCGCATTTTTCAACCGATTTTGACGAAAATTTGGCATATGTATAAATTAATTAAACCTACAAAATGAGTAGAATAAAATTTTGAAAAACATTTTTTTTAGAGTACCTACCATACTCGCAAAGTGGGAGTGAACTTTTTTTTCCTTGTGAATCCCATAGTGTGGGGTATCGTTGGATAGGTCTTTCAAAAATATTGCTGGTGTGTGAATACCATTTTTTCGATTTAGGGATCCGTTGGCGAAATATTAAGCTTTAAAGCGGTAATTTTTGTTAGAGTCACGTGTCCCCCCCCCCCTGCCAGCTAAACGGTTGCTTCTGGAAATGTGAAAAAATTCTGGAAAACTATTACGGCTAAGTAGGTTCTATTAGTTTTTGAGTAATAGTGGAACGACTTAAGAAAGTTGAAAAAATAAATTATGTTCATAGAACTGCATACGTAAAATGGAAAATAATTTTTTTCCGCGTGATATCCATGGTGTGGGGTATCGTTGGATGGGTCTTTCAAAAATATCGCGGGTGTGTGATAAACATTTTTCGATTCAGGGATCCGTTTGCGAAATATTAAGCTTTAAAGTGCTAATTTTTGTCACTTTAGTAGGTACTTTTTCTGTTTCCAAAGTTGACTTTTGTTGGTTTCTTTTAGGTTTGGTTTATAAGGGCTGGCGAGGTCTACTGTTCTCACGGAACTACTAGTTATTATTAGTATTGATAGATATAGATTTATTTCAAAAAGGTGATAAGTATTCACTTTCTCCGTTTTCCCGCAGCATCCTCGCCGGCGGCGTGGCCGAGGGCGCCGTCTTGCGTCGCTCGGGGCGGGGCGCGCACACCGGCGCACCCTGTAGGTTGACTCCGATGTGTGAACCGCCACGCACCCTGTATACAGCCTGAAAATGTTCCGTGTGTGCCACCCTGTATAACGAATGGAAAATTGTCTATCGATCTATGTGTGTGTTTAAAGGGAAACGTGTAGCTATGCCTATTATAACGATATATTTTTAGATTGGAGTCGAAAATTTTTTTTTTTTTTCAATGCAACAAGCAGGCGGGCCTCCTGATGTTAAGAGGTCACCGCCGCCTATAGACACCTGCAACACCCAGGGGGTGCAAATGATGACTTTAATTCGGTCAAAGTCGTAAATTAGTAACCATTCAGTCCTATTGGCTGGGCATTCTACTTGCAAACTCTCCCGGAATCCAGGGATTCTTCATTTACAATGAAAATATATGGAAAAAAAAAATGAAATGTGGAAAATGGATATTAGCAAATGAAAAATTTTTAATGTGAAATGAAACTAAGAAAAAGAATAAGGGAAATAAAAACGGAAATGGAAAATGTTCATTATTTCCGTTACACGTTCATTTCAGTTACAGTTCTTTTTTTCTTTTACATGACTTGCAAACTACGTGCATGACATGCAAACTACGTGCTGGCCGTTGCTTCACTGTACTGATTGATAGCAAGCAATGATGGTCCATCACGCACGTAGTTTGCATGTCATGCACGTCAATCACTACAGCTAGATGTTCATGCATGAGTGACAGCACGTAATGCATTACATGCCGCATGATCCCTTAAACGTTGCATGTCATGATCGTTTAAGGACACTTTTATACCTGTGACTACTATTTCTACTCACATTAGTAACTTACAAACCGAAAACTTTTTCTCACCAACACACCGACATAATTATATAATTATTTACGGGTCTTACACACGAATAAGTTTTATTTACCTTGCCCGACGTTTCGACCAGGTTACACTGGCCGTGGTCACGGTCAGCTCGTGACAGTGGCAAGGTAAATAAAACTTATTCGTGTGTAAGACCCGTAAATAATTATATAATTATGAATACAAAGCGCGAAAGTCTAAAATGTACTACACCGACATAACTTCCCTCATCTCGCACACAGTCAATTTCTAGGAATTTTTGTGAAGACTTCATGTATTCCTTATGTAAGTAGGTATCTATATACAATTATTTTCCTCCTAAGTTTTGGATAAATATAGTTAGATAGGTACTTATAAGTATGTATGTTGATACAACATACTATTGCCTATGTAAATAGTGCTTAGTTTGGTTTTAGTATAGCTTGTTACAATAAATTATGTGTGAATTTTGACCTTTATGTCTATAACATGCTTAGACGAAACTAAAAAGAGAAAGATGTTACTTAGTGCTGAAAATACCCAGTACCTATTGGTTTTGGTCAATCCAATCTACTTGTCTACTATTATTGTAGTAGACATTTGTATTTTTTTTACTAATTACAATTTAATACGTATTAACAAAAACATCACTTTGATGCATTTTCTTAGTGTCTGGATGAGTTGCACTTACACAAATAATAATTTTTATTTAACAAAACCGGACAAGTGCGAGTAGGAATCGCGCCCTGAGGGTTCCGTACAAACATAATTGAAGAAATAATTAGATACCTAATCGTTAATAAAATTTGTAGTTATATTCATGATACTAAGATAAATGGATAACTTGCTCATTCGCAAAGGTATGTTTGTTGGTAAGTACAAGAAAAAAAGTTTATTTGTGATGTGACTACAAATTTACGGCTTTTGGATTTTTTCCTTTACTTGTACCATAAGACCTTTCATCTTGCCAAATTTCAAGATTCTAGGTCAACCGGAAGTACCCCATAGGTTTTCATTACCAAGATACTCAAAATCGGCCATATCTTCTGACTGTGTTGACTTAGAAGTTTGATTTTTTTACAACTTTCAGGGGCTGCAAACCTGAGTATTTGATATTATTTTCAACTTGATACTCCCACGCGTTCCTAAGAAAAATGGTATTGACAGACGGACAACGGAGTGATCCTATAAGGGTTCCTTTTTTCCTCTTTTGAGGTATGGAACCCTAAAAAGTACAATTGAATTACAATAACTTAACCTATTAAAAACAATGCTATACACAAAATAATAACCCCTTCTCGTATAATTTTAATTGGAGAAAATGTTAAAATGTTTTGATAAAATAAAATCAACAAAAGAACCCAAGGTAATCATTGTGCCCTGTAATCTCATTACACAAATGTTTGTAAAAAATATAAAAAGCCGTATAATTATTTAAGAAACTCCCGACAAAAGGAAACTTGCCCGTTCACCCCCAATGTTCCGAGTGCTGAAAGAAGGGAGCTACCCTATTGTAATTATTTTTCTTGAAAACTTTCCCTTTACGGGTTTATTTTAGGGAAAAATGAGGAAAGAATATTGAGGATAGGACGCGCTTGTTGTTTTAGCTAATGTAGGTACTCATATAGTTCCCTAAACTCGCTTTCATTAGGCGTACTTTAGACGGTCATGCAAGCTTCAGTCAATTCATCAGTCATTACTGATGATAAAAATCAAAGTATGCAGATTTTCGTCAGTCACCGCATTAGACGATCATTCATCCGACAGTCACCGCCTTGACTGTGGTAAAACTGACAGCAAAACCTACCGTGTAATGGGCCCCTTAGAAATTTACAAAATGTTAACCAAAAATATGGCTGAAGGACATTGACTTGACATCCGATTATTGTTGATTTAAATTTAAAAAATATTTTAATGAAAATATTTATTGTTTGTATCCTATTATGGATGTTGTTAAAAAAAGTCGGTTCGAAGTGATTGTGTAATAATTTTACACAGTGTTGACCAAGTGCGGAAACTTCATATAGGTAGTTATATACATATATTTCGTTATATATACTTTTTTACTTTATTTCGATGCCTCAAGTTTCTCAGGTGTATCTCGGAGTCTCAGAATAATTTTGCGTTTTCTCGCATTGTCCGACAAAATGTATCTAATAGAATCAGCGAGAAATGTATACTTTTATTTTAACATCGCCCTTGTTCCTCCAGTGGAATGTCCACATTTTCCAACATTAACAAGAGTTCTTGATATCAGAAAGTTTGCGTCTGACAAATACTTTGCGCGTAACGCCGAGGTTTCAGGGAAATGCTTCCCCACACCGACGCATTATGGAGGTTCCTTATATTGACTGTTGTTTTCATATGTATTCTTCCTTATCTTTTGTTGGAAGAATGAGATGAGATTCTTGTGAATGAAGTAAACAATGTAATTAATAGAAAAAGAACGAATGTTGTGTGACTGTTATATAATTTATTAAAATAAAAATTATTTCTCTTTGATACTTTCATAAGTGCAGGTTTCTAAATGATCATGCTTGCATGACATGCAACGTTTACGTTAATTATCATGCTGCATGATGGACCATCATGCTTGCTTTTAACCAATACAGTGAAGCAACGGCCTGCACGTAGTTTGCATGTCATGCACGTCAACACACAACTAGACGGTCATGCATGAGTGACAGCACGTAATGCATGTCATGCCGCATGATCATTTAGGGAGCCCATTACATCTATATTCTTTATCTTAAATGAAAGTAGCTTTTTCCGATACTCTGCTCCTTCAAAACTAAATGCATTAGGATGAGGTTTTCATTGGATAGCTTGGTTCTTCTGCTGCATACTTAATTGAAAAACCGATACTCCCATACAAACTTTCACCCCCCGTTTCTCCCCCTTAAAAAGTGAAAAACCAATAATCCTGAAACACGTCATTATTTATTTATGCTCAGTGGTAGCTGTAATTCACTAACTTTAAAGATTATAGACTTTCATAATACATACACCCCCCATTTTCTCCCATAAAGTAGAAATGTTCAAAAATCCTTTCTTCAAATCAAATCCAATCAATAGCCTATTAACATGTCTCCACTTCTGGGGCTCAGGCCTACTCTCTCAACGCGTGCGTTCGGGCTATAGTCCACCACGCTAGCCCAGTGCGGGTTGGTAGACTTCACATGCGCCTAAGAATTTCCACTTCGGCGTATGCAGGTTTCTTCCAGAAGTTTTCCTTCACCGTTTGAGAGCAGTCAGTAAATGTACTTAAGTTTCGAGAAAAAACCCATTGGCACATGGCCTAGTCGTGGATCGGACTTCGATCCTTTCGATATGATAGGCCGAGTCTTATCCCCGACGCCACTGACGCTTCAGCTTTCTAGACTTTGGCTGTGCGGCGATAGATAGATCAGTCAGTCAGTCAGGCAGGACTATTTAATAAGTTAAGATTTTCTAATAATATCCTCAGTATACTATTTGGAATTGTATTATAGTCGGAGAGCCATATTAAATACAGCGGGCAACCACCGCGGCCCGCGGCGATGCGAGCCGGCCGCAGCTGCCGCGCTCCGATAATGAACGCACCCTGTGCCGTGCTGGCTGGCGATGCGATGCCGGGACGCTGCACACACAGGGTGCTCATTACGATATCTCTAATGGGCTATTTTACTGATCTTCCAGAGCTGGTAAATTAAACAAAAAAATTACTAGGTAAATAATGACAACCTGCAGGTTCACGTTCACAATTCTTTTTTAGGTTTTTGAGATTCTCTAAAAACTTTTCGGCTTTTAATGGCGAAGAATACCATCTTGTAGTCCTTACAATTGACACACTTTAATCATTCACATATGTAGGTAGCTCAAACAGCAGTTAAAGAAAGCGTCAGTGGCGTCGGGGATAAGACGAGACCTATCATATCGAAAGATCCGAAGTTCGATCCCTGGCTGGGCCATGTACCAATGAGTTTTAATCGAAACTTAAATACATTATACTGGCTGTTTTCAAACGGTGAAGGAAAACATTGTGAGGAAACCTGCTGCATACATCGAAGAAAAAATTCTTAGGCGCATGTGAAGTCCACCAATTCGCACTGGGCTAGCGTGGTGGCCTATAGCCCGAACGCTCTCGTTGAGAGCGTAGGCCTGAGTCCCAGCAGTGAGGACACGTTAATAGGCTGTTGATTTGATTTGAGTTATAGAAAACAATTTAAACAATATAAGCAGCAACATTCTTAAATACTGCTATATACCTACAACTGTACCCTAATGAAGCCGCGATCCATTGATTTATGTCGAAACAAAATCTATAAATTACAAGCATCCTGTAGAAGCTTATCTCCGGCCGCATTACACATGCGGCCGCATAATAAATGTATCCGCTTAATTATTATTTTGAAAATATCCGCGCCCCGGGCGAGCGGCGTAGTGGTCGCTCGGCTGCCGAGACGCACCAAAACTTATCCTCCAAAAAAAGTGCGCAAAGCCGTTGAACTATACTGGCCTGTTGGCGCAGTGGTAGTGACCCTGCCTACTGCCCCAAAGGTCGTGGGTTCGATTCCCACCCGGGACCGACATTTGTGTGATGAGCATAACTGTTGGTTTTCGGATTCTGGGTGTTTGTATTACTTAATTAAGTATTTATTTAAAAGTACATGTTTATCAGTAGTTGATTTACAAGCTTCGGCTTAGTTTGAAACTAAACAGCCGTGTGTAAATTTGTCCAAACATTAATATTATAGCTAGAGTCCTCACGAAATTTCGTGATGGCTGAATGAATATAGTCACAAATTGTTTGCACATCGCTGACAGTGTTTATAGTCTGTGTGTGCGTAAGCGAGATAGTGTGCTACATAGAGATGTTAAAAAACTTGAAAGGTTGTGTGAAGTTGGCAGATTTCTGCGCATTGAATGACTAATTTTAGGTGTCAAAAGAGAGCTGTGCCGGGGGTTCACTAGAGACGCTCATTCAATTTCAAGAACTAGTTCATTGATTCGATCAACAAACTTCAAATTAAAAATCAAACTTTTCCTTATTTTTGACATCTCTATATATGTTTATGCACACGTAGAGAATCTGTGACTATATTCAATCCACCGCCAAAAAATTCTACGGGGACTATTCGTTAAAACTGTAGAGTCTACGATAATCTTTACCAACATTGATAAAGGTAGGATGAGACTAGAGGCGTTTCGCACAAAGCGCGCTCCCGGAGCACAATGGCCGACTACAACGAAAGGGAAAGGGTTGTTTAACCCTTTAGGGTTGTAGACCTCGTAATATAGTAGAGTTGTTTGTACAAGTTGCACAAAATTGTCTGACCCAGTTGCGAATAGAGGAATTCTATAGCTGGAGGCCATTTGCCTGCATGAGGCGTCTATATCGGCTTATTAGTCGATGGTTCATCATCATCATCACAGCCCCTCAATGTCCACTGCTGGACATAGGACTTCCCCAATGAACGCCATCACACCTGGTACAGTTGGTCCATGAGGAAAAAAAATACTCGTGGAACAACCAGTTGGACAATCCAGTTGGTCCACGGGTCCCGCCCGCCGCATCCAGCCGCTTCCGGCCACCTTTTTTAGGTCGTCGGTCCACTCGTCGGGTCGATGGTTGTACTTGGTACAATCAAAAATTATTTGTAGGCAAGTGAGTTTTAAAGAGCTACAACCAGAGTCAGCTACACTAATCATTTTCAGTAATTGAGCGTTTGCTTCTAATGAATTAGCTCATTCGATATTCTCGCTGTCTAAGAGATTTGCAGGTCTACTGCTAGGTGCAGTGCAAGCCCTGTATAAGTAGGTAACCCTCCCAGAGCTTTGTTGCAGATCAATAGACTGCGGGTTAAATAACAATAACTCATTCATTTGAGGGTTGAAATTACTTTGGAAACAAACATAGATATTCGCAATGACCTGTTTTATTACATTTTGGACATTTTTAATCGATGAAGGAAACAAATAACTAAGTAAGTAGGTACCGGTTAGATGGCTTAGCATTATTTGGAATGGAACAATTGTGATAAAAATATCATAATAATCTATCTAAATCGTTTCAATCCAATATTTTTGACAAGTTTTAAACATTTTTTTTCCATTCCTTGTGAGAAAAGTTATATAACACCAAAAACTGTACTGTCCTATTAGATACCTTTGCTTTCCTACAAAAACGCACCTCCATAAGCCACGTCCCTATTCCGGAAAATTCAAACGAAAATCAATCGAGCCACAATCGATCGTCACAGCGGTTGCCATGGCGACGAGAGAGCGTGAAACGTCATTGCCTCGCCTATTCTCCACACCGCTGTAACACGCCAAAACAACCGAGAACTCGCTTGATGATGATGTACTAAACACCGCTGTTATGAGACCTGCAGTTTCCCTAATACTTACCCCCGTCATTGGAACTTGCAAGTTAAACGTAGGGGTGAGGAAGATCAAAGTGAAATGGTTGTTTCATAAGACGATTGTTCACGGCAGTTGGTTCGAGAGATGGAAAGTTCAAGGTGTAACGAAGTATGGATTTTGCTTTAAATTGATTTTGCGACGGTGTATTTTAGGCGTAGTTTAGCGTGGAATTAAGTTTCCAGTCGGATTGAATTATTGTGAATAATATGTAGTATGTATGAAATAACCTTCAGACCGGCTGTATCGCAACATGGTTACAAAACTCAGTTGCGATAAAGAATAACTTTTTTTGAGTGTGGCTTACCCGAAACCATGTTACCAACTAGGAATACTTAAAATACCTATAATATACCTACTTATGTAAAATCTAATAGGTATAATATTTTTACTTATTGAATTCTTTCGATTTTTTCACTTTCTTTGAGTTTTTACATACCTATGTCATTTTTCAGTTCCTAACCTTAACTTAGCGAAAAGAAATCCGAAACGTCATTTTTATTTTATTGATTTTATCGCTAAAATTCACTATCATTTTATTCGATTAATGATCAAATTGGTAGGAAAACTGGTCCTAGATCGTTATCTGCCAAACCCTCGCGAAGTAAAGTGAGCGTGACTAAATGTTGGTTTTATCGCACTTTGGGCTTTGATTTGACGTACCGTCGACCGCACGTCAGTGGAAACACTTTGACCTTGAGCTGACCTAGCCTAGTAGTTTCAACACTATGAAAGACCAGTTTATGCTGGTTTTGTTACCACTGACGTGCGGTCGACCGTACCTACAATTTTTTTAATGCAAACAATTTTCCTATTATAATCCAAGTTTCAGCTCAAACGGTCCATTGGCTTTCGAGTGATTTGGGGGACAGACAGACAGACAAGTTATCTTCATATTGAATTGGAACACTTCCTTTTTGTACTCGATTGGAGAAACCATGAAGGAAAAAAAATTGCTACTCCCCTAGTGGGTGCCCACTAAAAAGTTTTTAGCTTCATGGGAAAAACAAAAAAATTTTGTCCCTAAGGGCCCTTTCACCGCTTCCTGATATTGTTACGGATAGTAAGCTGATAGATAAACTAAACTATCAGATAAATCTTTATGATAATATTTTCGTGTTTCACACCTCAAATCTGATAAAATAAGTGAAAGTAAAAAAAAAACAGCCATTTGATCTTGCCATTAGTTTATCAGGTGGTTTATTTGACAGATAAGGCAATCAGGCAGGTGCCTGTGTAACAAAAAAAAGACTATCTGTCAGATAACCTGCAGATAGGCTATCTGGGACTTTTTCAGCAAGTGGTGAAAGAAGCCCTAAATCTTCAAACAAGCTAGGACATCGATCGGCATCGGTTTTCCGTCGCCGTAAACAATTTTGGCGTTTCTTCCTATCCGGAACTTGAATGAAATCAGCTAAGTAAGCTACTCCAAAGTGTATTTCCCGATCAAATAAGGCGACAAAGCGACCACGGCGCCGTGTAAATAGCTATTTCCTGCCGACCGCTCCATTTCCGCCAATAAGCCCGTCCCCGGCCGCCAGGTGGCGACACTATTTAGTTTGCTTCAGCGCTTTCACTACCGGGAAAGGAATTTCGTTTTTGGTGGAAAAACTTTATGGAGATTTTCTCAAAGTGGTGTTAACTACTTACGTACAATAGTATGTTTCGTACCGAGTACAAAATGACAAAATTACGCTTTTTCTTACCCGAGTCTTGTCGAAACTAGCTTCCTCCTAGTTTCGAACGTGAGCTGAAGGCGGTCGTCGAAAGCCTACTTTCCGAGGGTAAGATAAGCCATTTTGCACTCGGTACGAACGATACTTTTTCTACTACCTGAAAGTCCGATACCTACATTATTATAATTAACAACAAAATAAGTCGGAACTTTTTAACAGAACAGACTCACTTATTAAAAATTCGCAATGTTTTCTCGCCAAATTCTTATTGTTTTCTATTAGTTATTTTTCAACTCAATAAGTCATAGTGGCCAGTATCATTTTGCCAACTACCCCTCAGAGTGTTAAAAAACCCGATCGGGTTTTATTAATATTGTCTGCAGAATGTGACGGGACCCGTTTGGGTGTCGACGCTGTAGGCTATTATCACGTATATATATGTGTAAGTATGAGTGATTTCTCGAAAATCAAAAAATGACGTCCACATTCTGCGGAGTTTTCTAATTTTGACAGCCACATTCTAAAGGCTATGGGACCGCGAGACATATTTACAGTGTCTAGAAAAACTTACATCAAAAAGCACCTAATCGAGTACAAAATGAAATTTCATACAACATTTCGTCAAGAGTCATTAAAATTTAGCACCGGGGTCCAGAATGTTCGATTTTCGAAACTGATTTCGAGTATGAAATGGAACTTTATAAGCGTATCCCAGACACACGCGGCCTGCGGTGGCGGTGGCGGCCTGTTGTATTCCCTATGCAATGTATGTGAGAATTCAGACACGCGTGGCCTGCGTTTGCATATTGAGGTTGCGGCCTGCGGTAGGTCGCCACAACAGGACGCGTCTGTCTGGGATACGATTTACTCAAGGTAAGTACCTAGTAGAAAAAAGATTTTCAATTCTCATCTGTCATCTTAATTTCTAAACCTCATTATACGTCATTTCATATATTCACGCTATGTCTCTACTTTTCATCCCTTTCTATCCGCGGCAAAAGCAGAATCCTGATGCCAACACTGACTTAATTTGCTATTAAATGAAAACTATCACTCACAGCCGCTGTAAGAGTGAAAAGGAACGATTTTGCCGTCTGTCTGTCTGAATGTATGATGTATAAAGCGTACATTAGACGGTCATGCAAGCGTCATTTAATTCCATCAGTTATGACTGATGCAAAAAATGCAGATTTTCGTCACTCACCGCTTAAGACGATCATTCATTCGTCAGTCACCGCTACTGTGGTAAACTCGCTGTTCTCTCGTGGACCCACTAATTTGACCCACTGGTGGGACCACGAGGGAGACTTATTTCTCGTAGACCCACTGGTACTGTAAAAACTATCAAAGGGACTAAATTGGACCAAACTGTATTAACTGGGCTACAGTGGACCAAAGTGTACCAATTGGACTAAACTGAACCAAACTGTTCAAATGACCTAATGGACCCATCCACGACAACTAGACTAAAGTGGACCAAAATGGGCTAATGAGTTATATAAATAGGACAAAATGTAAACTGACAACAAAACCTAACGTGTAATGGCAGCCTAAGAGTGAAAAGGAACGATCTGGCCGTCTGTCTGTCTGTCTGTCTGTATGTATGTATGTATGATGTACAAGTCCCGCGGCGCCTGCGCTCCTGCACATTACAGAGTCGTGCCTCTCATTATACCTACGTTACAAGTAACAACTAAATTATTATTTACTATAGCGCTTAACGTGGACACTGAGTAGCGAGAGATAGATTTGTTTTAGCTCAAAGAAAATCTGAAAATTGTGTTTTAGCCTAAATGAAACCTGAAAGTTTTGTTTTCGCTTGAAGAAAACCAGAAACTTTTGTTTTAGCTTGAAGGATACCAGAAACATATGCTTTAGCAAACCTGAAACTTGTGGTTTAACTAAGCGAAATCTGAAAATTTGTTTGTCCTTGAAGGAAACCTGAAACTTTTGTTTTAATTTAGAGAAACCTAAAAGTTTTGTATTTGCTTAGGAAATCTGACAAATAAGTAAATATGCGCCAAAAAGTCTAGGTACCAGAGTTTCGAGAAAAACCCATTGGCATGTATAGGTAAGTAGGTACATGGCCTGACCGGGGATCGAACTCGGACCTCTTGACATGACAGCCCGCGTCTTCCCTGCTACTACTGCCACTTACTCCCTTACACAAAATCAATCAGAAATACTAAAGTGCTCCCACGCTCGTATTCCCACAAACGCTCGAATTCCGAATCAGTTTCGGTATGCGCCATTTCGCGGAATTAACGTCAACATAACATACCTAATAGGCATATTAATGTTGGTACTCCAAATGACTGGTTGCAGTGCTGCCAACGTCTACCGGTACAGAATGCACCTACTAATTGAGCATTATTTCGCTTTTGTCTTCGGGCGGTCATGAGCTAGCGACTTCAGAACGCACACGACCACCCCGCGGCATGCGTTAAATATGAGCGATCTCTTACAAAAAGTAACGAACGCTCTGAGCCGGCTATAGTCCAGGAAAAATGAATGAAACGTTCAAAGTACCTAATAGCATTAAGGTCGTGAATTTTTTTACATTTGATGAAAGTTTTCTACGGCGCGCGGGGGCGGGCGGTCTTTCGGGAAAATATCGTGACGAAAAACGTATATAGCTCAGTACTTACATTTCTAATTAAAACAATTTTGATTTAGTTTCATCGAATTCATGAAATAATAAATGACTTCAACCCGTCCCGTTTTTCCTGTTGACAGTAGGCAATGCAAATGTAGTTTTCCAAATCGTTAGATTTAAGACGGGGTCTATTGTATTTTTCCTAGACTATAATGTTTAATGAAAAGGTCGAATAATTTGATGCGTTTCGCGAAATTCCGTTCTGAAATGCCACGAATTTGGAACGTGATTGCTGTTAGCGTCGGAATGTTGGTGGTATTCGTGAGTTTTCGGACGTTTAGGCCTTAGGCGGGTCATCGTCGTATGAGTGCAATTAGATTCTACGTTGAGTTATTGTTACGTAAAATTGTTTTGGGCGTAACTTGGCGAGTGATCGTGTGAAATGTTTCCTTTAAGACGTGCACGATATTCCGTGACACGCGGCGTCCAGCTCATCATCGTTTAGATGGTGAATTGGTAGATATTAATTCGTAAAGTGGTATTGTTCATAATGGATCCGATTCTGAAACTATACGGATCACTGACCTCTTACACTAGACTGGCTGCTGTAAAACTACCTATATTCATTCTTAGTATATTTGTGCGATTTTGACGCTGAAGGAGACAGGACGTTGTGTCCCTAGAACTAACATTTTGAAACATTTACAACCTGCGAAAAATAGCACAGATTTGTAGGTAACACCATTTTAAACAAGACATTTAATAAAGTAATGAAATTTAATGATAAACTGCTTTGTTTATTATTGAAAAATTCTATTGAGAATTTCGTTTTGGGGTGTACAAAGGGGAAATTGTATTTGAAACTAAATTTTTTCATCAAATACAGAAAATTTCAAGAAAAATTTGAGAGCGATGTCATTAAAACCCCCTCTTATATCCACCACGTACCTATTCACTTAAAGATCATCGTTTCTAACGGAAAAGGTATATATTTTTATCAATCATAGGTTTCCCAAAGACAGAAAACAAAATATGCAGGTACACATACTTATGTATTTACATTAGGTTTAGCGTTACTACATTTCTCCCCATTTCATGTCCACAGCATATGTAGGTACCCACTATTATTTCTTCTGTGGCACAACATATAGTTTTGTTTTTGGCATATATAATTCACTTTTTAAGCGTGAAATTATTTTGAACTGCCCTGGTATTGTTCGCTTTCCATTTAGGTTGTTTGAACGTGGTCCAGCGCTACATTTTGACGGCGAGAACAAAGAGCTTTGGCTTTAAGTATGATTTATGTTACCTACTCAAAGTGCGAGTGTCATTATAATGATTTAAATGCTATTTACACCCGGGACCAACATTTGTGTGATGACCTGTCGGTTTTCGAATTCTGGGTGTTTGTTTGTATGTATTTATTTTTAAAGTATTTATAAATATGTTTATCAGTTGTTGAGTACTTACCACCCATTTTCAAGATTCAGCTAGTAGACTAAACAGGCGTATGTAAAGTCCAAACATTATTGCGTCTATATACAGTCATATTTCCAAGACTGCAGTTGTTATACATTTAATAACCATTTATATACAGAAACATGTATTCCTTGCTACATATCCACATGTAAGTATACGAGATAATGATTGCATACAGGTAATGCACCTTGCGGGGCGGGGCCTGACTGCATCCTACCGCTAGCCGCCGCTGCACCCATACCTTTTTATTTATGTCGGCCTTAAAGAAGTGATCACAGCGATGTACAAATTCACAGTAGAAAATCTTCATTTTAAATAGCGTATACATAGGTGAACGGATAATTAGAAACAGAGCAAGATTTTCATACAATCGAGGTCACTTTGAAGCCATGGGTCTTCGAGAAGGATTGATCAGGGCAAGATCTGATGACGGTCGTCGAGAGAGTAGATGGAGGACTTTCAGATGGCTATAGATATCCAACTGATCAGATGAGCCGATTGGAAGCAGCATGGTCATAATTCAATAACTTTTAGATTTTCATACATTTTGATGCCATTTTGCGAGTTTTTTGTTCATGACAATGCTGCTTCCAAACGGCTCATATGATCAGTTGGATATCTATAGCTATCTATAAAGTCCTCCATGTACTCTCTCGAAGACAGTTATCAGATCACGCCCTGATCAATTCTACACGGAGAACCATGGCTTCAAAGTGACCTCGATTGTATGAAAATCTTGCCCTGTTTCTAATTATCCGTCCACCTATGTATAAGGCAGGTATCTAATAGAGTTACCAAGGACTACTGATACACTGAATGAACGACTGAATGATATTACCAAATCCAAACCATAACCAAAAACGTTATGCTGCACCATTGAGGTAATATAGAGTAGCTACTTCAAACGAATGTTATTGTTTAACTAGATGACGGCGGGCGGGCACGCGCGGGGTGCGCGCGGGGGTGTCTCCGTTCTCATAGATAACATTCAATGCGCATAGATGCGACTTTGTCTGAATATGAATGAAGTTCACCGAAATATGGTCGCCCCGCCACATGAGTTGGCGCCAATGAACACCAACTCGTGTTGCAAACAGTCGAGTTGGGGTGTCTTCTCTAGTATGCTGCACTCGAGATTTCTCGCCGAAACTTCTCGCCGTGAGTCTAAATGATGCTTTAGAATATTTTGGCCCAAATAGGCAGTGGAAATTACAAACAGTACCACAGATTAGATAATAGTTCCTACAGTACCTAGTCCAAACGGCATTTACACCTTGGAATTTCCACTGTTTAAATAATGTCGCTTAGTTTCTAACGGGAACTTAGCTATGAACACGCCCTTACGATCTGCCTGAAGATTAGCTCACTTACGCCTATGTATACTTGATGTTACGAACGGCCGAGCTCATCCCGCTCTATGTACCTAGGTTGTTACATAGTAACTTAACTTACACATCATTTAGAGGTTGTTTATATACAGCACTATTATTACTACAGATTTGCAGTGCATTCTTATCATCATCATATCTGGTTAATAATAGACATAGTCGATAAGTATAAGTTAGGTCTTCACACGTTCTCATGATGGACCCAAAATTCCATATTTCAATAAGTCCTTTCCTTTCGTACCCTCAATCTTGGCTGAATAACTTCAAGTCAAGTGCAAAAGACTAAGGCCAGTATGTTACTATACTGCTAGCTTCAGTCAGGGGTGGTATGTTTGTGCAGTGTGGTGACAACCCTGCGGAACATCAAAGAGGCGGCGGAGTTGGGGTGGCATTCAATATGCCAGTGCAAAGCGCGCGATAGAGCTGGGATGGATGCGTGCGGTACCACATCGATAAAATGATGTCGACATTGTTGGTAATTAATTAATTTTATCACGCATCCACACCATGTCTTATCTTCACTTCTTATCACCACTATCACTTATTATGATTACCTAACCCCTAAAGACTTGATATTGGAAATATGTAGGTATAATAGCCTTCAAAAAATATGTATGTAAGTACCTACTTGGGGCAAATACAGACACGTAAAAAGTTTTTTTTACTTTTCATTCAAAAGTCGTATACTTTGAACAAAAGTTTATCTCTATTCGATACTGATACTGAGTGCCCTATCACAGGTATTTAAAGTAATAAAACTATAGCAAAATATTGTTAAAAATAAAATTGCTTAAAATGACTTTTACTAATAATGTAAGTACCTTATTAATTTGACTTGAGTATAATTATGCAAATACGTTCTATATCGACAAATCAAAATTATGTCAATACTTACACCACTATTCCAAAACGAAATGCATTCTGATAGAAATTTGTTTTTAATCGACCTCAAATTGGGCGCGAAATGAGTTCGGACCCTTGTGGGGTGCGTTCGTTTAGTCAATGATAGCTTCATTTAAATGAGAAAAATAATTCTGTATCTGTGGACAAAACTCTTGAGTAGATTTCAAACTGTTCCAATTTTAATTTTACATCAAGTTTACAATTCATCTAAATATTCAATTTATAAACTTAAAATTATCAGGCGCCAAGCCACAACATTTATTACAAAGATAATTAAAAAGAAAACAGACAAGGCCATCAAGGAACTCGGAAAAGAACAAAAGAAAAACAAGAATACATTTCGAATTGCGAATGTGATTGTTTCCCTCCAAAATCTGACAGCTCAATTACATTCTCCATCACGAGCGACATTTGTTCAAATTGCGTATATTTTTATAGACTCGTCAAAATTGCAATGCGTTGGATGTAATAGAGCTTGCTGCTCATTTACTCCGCATTAAGGTTCAAATTTAACTGACTCTAGCCTTAATTACATGCAAATTAGAAATTGTCGACGAGGTCTTTTTTACGTTCCATTTCGCGGTTAATACGCCGTGTAAATGAGTTCTTTATCGTAGCGCGTTTTAAACGTTCTATTTGTATAGTTTCGTATGGTGTAAAAGGGTGAATAAATTACACATAACTTTATGGTTGTAATAAATAAACTTTTAACTAAAGTAGAACAATAGTTCGAGAGTTTCAACTTTGCCGTCGTCTACAAAAATGGGGAAACCCTAATACAGGCAGACGAAAATTCACGACAACCTACAACAACCAAAGCCCTACACTGGAATCTGTCTGCTCCATCCAGGTTTAGCCCCCTTTATTAAACGTCTAGAAGTCTACATGTTTCATCAATCACACTGTACCTTGTCTATTTTCAGGTACGGTATTATTTTTATTTTTCCAATCTTGCAGTAGAATACAAAACTACGCATGTCGTATTTGCCTGTCACTATCTGTGTCTAAAATCGTGTCTGAGGTCTCTAATTCTAAAATTCGCAGGTTTCAAAACCTACGGAAAGAAAAAGAAGGGAAATGGTAGTGAAACTATTATGTAGGTACCTAGTGTATTTCACGAATGAGTTCGATTCGCCGTAATATTGTTGGTACTCTATATTGACCGCCTAAATTGTAATACCTATTTCTACCTTTTTTTATGCAAAAAAGTTTATAAAGGGAATCAATGTCAAGTAAGTATGTAGGTATAAGAATTTTCTGATTTGCTTGCTACCAACATCACGGCGAGGGGAACTCTCTTGTGAAACACACTTTACCTATCTATACATTTAAACGTCAATTGTTAAAAAAATCCGTGCTATAGAATGACTAGGTGTGATGAAGACGCGGCCGTCATAGTGCTACTTATATGCCATTGTTTCCTACATCTCACATACCGAAACAATCAATAAACGCCAGCGCTGGGCGAGTGGGCCCACAACAAAGCGGGCGGCTGTGCGTAGAAAGGCGCAGCGCACTTCGTGATGCCCCCGGGCGACGGCCGGCTTACGTTCTGCCACTTCGGTAACTGTATGCCACGGATCATGCAAGGAGTAAACGACGCCAGATGCGACCAGCCTTTGACACATACGACCCAACAAAATCGTACTATGTAATTCAAAATGAGCGTAAACGCACACCATATCTACGAGAGATAAGATCCGAGATGAGGTGATCCATCCGCCAGAGAACCAAAGCCGTCGACATAGCTCAAAGGGTTAGCACGTTGGAGTGGCAGTGCGCTGGTCACATCTGCCGGAGAACCGATAACCGCTGGGTTAGACGAGTTCTCGAGTGGAAACCACGACTGGGCAAGCGTAGTGTGGGACGCCCCCGTAGATGGAACGACGATCTGCGTAAGGCGGCTGGCAGCGAATGGATGAAATGTGATGGACTTCATGAAATGCAAATAAATACTTTGACTTTGATGCGGAGAACCGAGGATCGGGTTCAGTGGCGCGCCTTGGGGGAGGCCTAGCTATGTTCAGTAGTGGACTAGTGTAGGTTAATGATGATGATGATGCACACCACCAGCTAAGAAACAGATTTTTAATTGCCTAACGATCGAGACAACGATTTCGTACCTCAACGCATAAGTGCTTCTCTTTTGTTAGCAGCTAGCGGTGGTAGTCGGTGTTCGTACCTTCGGCACAGAATATAATAGTACTTCCAGGGGAGGTGCGTGTCACTTCTTTATTTAAGCAGTAATTAATATAGTATTCTTTGAGGACTCTCGGAAATTAGTTTAATGTAACCTAACCTAACCAACTTTTTCTAAATGAAAATAGCGGCTGTTCGAGTGTGACAGCGAGCGTAGCGCGCGTAGCAATGTACAGTTTCTTTAGGTGATGTTTGCTACGCATACACCGCGCCGCGGCGCTTCGTGCAAAACGAAGATCCCAAGTTAGAAATCAGGTACAATCGACCGCACAACAACAGTGGATACACTTTGACCTTGAGCTGGCCTAGCCTTTAGGGAGTTTCAATACTATGAGAGACCAGTTTATACTGGTTTTATCTCCAATGACGTGCGGTCGACCGTACTAACCCACAGGTTATCAGGAGACAGGTCAATGTTTTGTTTGCCCCGTGGTTTCGCCAATCTTTGTCGACAAAACATGGCCTGTCTATATCAGCTTAGTCTTTATTCAGTCCCACTCTGCTTCGTCGCAAGTCTAAACCGTCAACGGGCACAGTCACCGAGGAATAGAGTTGCAAATCTACTCAAAATGACGTATTTGTACGCAAATTTAAATTGGTCACGTTTTATTGTAGGCGTGATTTGAATGGCAGGTGCACGATGGGTGTATGGATCCAGTGCAGAATGTCTTTATGTATGAATATAACCTAAGTATATAACAGCTGGATTGCAGAAAATTTTCCTTGTGGAAAATTGCCTTCTGTTAATAGCATGTAAACTAGTAGGTATTCCGCTAACAGATGAAGACTCCTTTGGAAACATGGGTCGTGTAGTTTTCCAATAACTACTGTAGCTCTATGTCAATGTATTTTTGTAGAACACTAGCGGTTTCCCGCGGCTTCGCCCGCGCAGTAAACTTTTCCCGCGAGAAACAGCTTTTCCCGACGTATCTGTAGTCGTTTGTTATTCTGGTGTAAATCTATTATTATTGTAAAGTTTCATCAAAATCTGTCGCGGTTTTATTATTAGTGGGATAGAATTTATGAAAACATCCTCTATTAATAGGTCTTGCATCTTCATCCTAAAATATGATATGTCAAAGAATACCATGATCAATCTGCGACGTTCAGGCCTTTCCTATTCTATGATTATTGTAGTGAAATCACCCCATGTTGGCGTAGTTGGTAGTGACCCTGCCTACTGCGCCAGATGTCGTGGGTTCGATTTCCACCCGGGACCAACATTTGTGTGTTGAGCATATCTGTTGGTTTTCGGATTCAGGGTGTTTGTATGTATTTATTTAAGTATGTTTATCAATTCTTGAGTAGGTACCTATGTACAATCATCAATCATCAACAGCCTATTAATCTCCCCACTGCTGGGGCTCAGCCCTACCCTCTCAACGAGGGCGTGCGGGCTATAGTCCACCACGCTAGCCCAGTGCGGGTTGGTGGACTTCAAATGCGCCTAAGAATTTCTTCTTCGGCGTATGCAGGTTTGTACAAGCTTGGGCTTAATTTGTGACTAAACAGCCGTGTGTGAATTTGTCCAAATACTAGCATTTATTTCATTTATTTATTATAATAATAATCACTAATAAATCGTAAGTGACTTTTTAAAACTAAATCAAAGTTAGCCTAAACTTTATAATTATTTTCTACAAAAAATTACAAAACTGTGTAAACAAAACTTTGCATATGTTTTACTATTATTAAATTTTAATATTCGTATTCTTTTGTAAAAAATGTAATTTTGTGAACATAATAAAAACATAGGTATAGGTAACTACCTACATTTAATTATCATGAATTGATTATGTAAATTACAATGCCTATTATAATAGCAATTTTTCTCTTTATTCGTACATAATTAAGCAAATTTATGTGCATTCAAAATGGCATAACAGCAGTCTTTTTCTGTAAGTAAAATTGTAATCAATAAATGAAAATACATATAACACTTTTCATTTTACGAACTTAAAAATACTTACATAGATTGATAGGAGGTACTTATAAAAATAAGGTATAATAAACTAAGTAAGGGTCCATACCAAGGTAATAGTCCAATAGTCCACGAGTGGCAGTACGTAACCGCACGCGCCTCGGGCTGTCACGATAAATGACCCAGCGCTCGCCGCCCATAGACAATTTCACCGGTCTGCACTCATGAAAAGACCTTTTTATACTTTTTAAGTTCTTTGAAAAAAGAACGGATTTTTTTTTGAGAGCGTGCAGCAGCCTATTATTATTATTTCCTTTGATAAAGAACCTCTTTGCGTGCGCTATGTTAGCACGTCTGTGGGCAGCGAAAGAGAGAAACTAATAAAGGACGCACTAAAATAACAATAATAATCAGAGAGGGACATTCTTATTACAAAAGTGGTAAGAGTAAGCTAGACAGAAATAATATCTTCTATCTCTTTCTATGTATCTGAATTTTTTTTCAATCCACAACCCGATTAAAATAGATAGTGTTTGTTCAGTTTGACGCCGCCATATAAGAAGCGTCTTCTCAAATTATTGGGGTATTAGACTTTTGCTATTTCATGCTATACGCTGATTACGGTTCTATGGTTCATTCTTTTTCTATGGTGGGCAGTGAGTTTAGTGAGGCACATTGTACTGATAGCAAGTGTTTCATATTATTCCAGAAAATACATAACATAATATGTGGCAGATGTGGCCCGTCCACTGCCACTTCAGCTTGCTACCCTCGGCAATATTCAGTTCTCCGTCGGATCTCCTCATTACGGATAACATCCTTCAAAGAAACCCCATTGTAGTCTTATCACGGCTCCGAAGAATTTACTATCAAACGCCAAGGATCAAAATCCACTTCGGATCGCTGAGCCACCGAAGCCAGAAAGTTGTCAACAAAGTTAATAAGTCAGACAACCTAACAACAAAACTAAACCACCGTGATAAAGAACTAGAGCCAAAAAACGCAGAAATCAAATCACAACTCCCCTCGCCGCGGCGCAGACCCCTAAATTACGTATCACCCGTCTATAATTAGGGAACCCTATAGGGTTTTTTATCGTACTCGTATCGGCTACAAATCTAATATAACTAATGATGGGATTCGTCGCGGTGTTCTCGGCTATTACTTTGTTGTAACGTCCCTTGTGTCATAGTGCACCATTTTTTTTTTCTAAAAAATAGACTTAGACCGCTTCGATCTAATAAAAGGTTTGCATTTTAGACCACAGGCGCCATTATTCCTTTTCATTCAGACGACGACAATATGGAGTGGAGGTATGTATTCTGTGGTGGAGGTTAACGGCCAAAAACAAGAAGTTACAAACCTCTTTGGTCGCGCGCGCGCTCCCTGTGGAGATCGCATCTTGCATATTTAGTATGGGAAACGAAGAAAAATTCGGTTTCAATTTCAGGGGGGGTGCGGACAAAGGAAGCGGATTAGCGGGAGGAGATTGCTAATACAAATTTATACGGAGTTTGAAAATGAGAATGTGTGAGTGAGTGTCAATTTTGATATACATTTGACACCCCTAAAATGCTTTTGTTACTCATCCATATGGGAGTGGCAAAATTTTTTGATTCAAGGCCAAAATTCACTATCACTACAAGTATAAAACAAAGTCTCTTCCCGCGTCTGTCCGTCTGTATACGCTTAGAACTAACCACCCAAAGGATTTTGATGCGGTTTTCACTATCATTCAGTTAATGTCTACCGGATGGTTTAAATGGGCGCTTTCATTGGTAACGCTATGACTAAACTTTATGAGATAATTTGTGTAGATATCTACAAAAAATAACACAGTAATTACCTATACATTTGCACCCGTGCGAAGCCGGGGCGGGTCGCTAGTAAATAATATGTAGTAACTCGCTTTATGTCGCAAAATTAGAAAATAGAGAGGGACTTTTGTCCGTGACGGACGATAGAATGTATGGAACGTACATTTTTGTGCGGTAGTTATTTTGTCCCACGTGTGCGTTATTCCATAGATTTCCATACGTTCTATTGCCGCGGACAAAAAGTCCCTGTCTGCGCCGTCAAAATATACTTAACCAGTCAGTAGTCCCATAAGGGCAGACTAAATGGTACCTATATAAGTGATCAGATCATCACCGGCTTTGTTCATTCCATTTATGATTTATTATTATTTGAATTGATTTGGATTACTATAGCCCATGTTTTTTTGAGGCGGGTTGGGCAGTCATTTTGAGCTATAATTGACACAACACTTACCGGGCCTGACTTTATACCTATGGCACTGCTATTCGGAAATCCTCAGGGAAAATGTCACGTTTACGCACGATCCTTTAAAAAACCGAACAAGCCGTCGGATTCAAGCACAAACTCAACTTTGTAGTGGTAAAAGTCTGCATACTAACAAACAACTAGACATTAACCTAGCCTTTTATTTCAATATAATGAGAGACCAGTTTATGCTGGTTTAGTTTCCACCGACGTGCGGTCGACTATACCACGTGCTCAAAACAAAAAGGTGTCCAAAAACCGTGGCGTCCTGCGGCGAGTGACAACGGCGCTAACCGCCCCCCGCCGCGCGGTGCGCGCGCGCAGCGCCCGAGTGCCTCAATTAGTGCATTGGTGATGACGTGATTGATGGAACGTGCTTGCAGGTTACGGCGGCAACCGTGTATAAGCGCCGATTGAATAAGTAGAGGGTTAAGCATAACACACACAGCGCGGCGGCGTTGCGAAAGCGTTGCGGCGGCGAATCTGCGGAAAGCGAATAAAAAGCGGAGCCCTTCAGACAGGAATACCGCTAGCGGCGGCGGCGCGGCGGCGGTTTGTATGAAGAACGCGCCGCGCCGCCGCCGCTCTGTGTAAGGGTTCTCATACACTACAAAGGAATACAACGCGCCGCCGCCGCTCCGCAACGTCTGTCTGCGCTAATCAGTCAAATCAAAACGTCAAATCTGTGCGCGCGGTTTTGTCGCTTTCGCCGTCGCACCGCCGCCGCGCCGCACCGCCGCCGCGCCGCTTTGATGTAAAGGGCTTCATACTATTTCGAACATTACAGAAAAAAACCGCAACGCTTTCGCACCGCCGCCGCCCTGTCTGAGTTACGCTTTAAGTCTAGATTGGAAGCTGCGAGTTCTACAATGCATTAAAGCTCATAAAGCAAGATCCGGAATTTTAATTACAAAAACTTAAATTCACAGAATGCAACGTTCAATCCCTAAGTCCTAAGTCCCTTTAAATGCTCTTGATAAAAATGTCGGCCCTTGCTCATAAGTACCTACTGGGGACGGCCTATGTCCAGCAGTGGATGTCAAAGGGCTGAATTGATAATGATGATGAAGAAATCGCCGAAAAGTAAAGATTGGAAAACAAGTCAAAAAGTCAAAAGTCAAAACTATTTTATTGCATGTAAGTACACTGGGTACATTTATACAACGTCAATTTTTTAACTACCACCGCCTCCAAGGTGTTATATAGAGCTGGGAAGAAGAAGCGGCGCAACAAACTTCCGCAACACATCTTTTAAAATCGAGTTTAAACATAACATTATTTTTGTAAAGGTTGTGCGAGGCTGAAGTAACATTAACACCAGGCATCTTTGTCATTTAAATAATCGACTGTTTTATATTAAGCTTTCTTACAAAGTTGTTGTTTAATGTGGGTCTTAAATTTTCTGTCATTCATATTTAAGATTTCTTCTGGTATTTTGTTGTAGAAGCGTATACATTGCCCCGTGAACGATTTACTGACCTTACTAAGCCTTAACTGTGGTGGTACAAGTCTCAACAAACGCTGCACATAGTCGTGTTTCTCAGGTCCTTAAGTTTAACTAGGTATCGGTAATAAGGTTAACATGTATAGGGGGTGTTCACAATGCTCACTCCAGCCGCCACGCGCGGCCCATTAGGGGGTGGGCACAAAAAACATTTTCCTTATTTTTCGGCACGCGTCGTCACTCGATACCACTACTTGATTAATTTCTGTCAGCTCCTTTATGCATTAGCTTGTTAGTATTTTGTGTCGAAATATAATTGACATGGGTACAGTTGAAAAGAAAAAGTTGCACTTTCAAATTATGAATTGTTAATAATATTCTAATATTCTGAGCGTCCAGCCGTAGCGGGGCCTGTCATGTCGAGAGGTCCCAGTTCGATCCCTGGTCGTGCAATGTACCATTGCGTTTTTCTCGAAACTCAAACGGTGAAGGAAAACATCGTGAGAAAATCTGCATACGCCGAAGAAGAAATTCTTATTCGCCAGCGTTGAGATGAAAGGCCTGAGACCTAACAGTGGGGACATATTAATAGACAGTTGATTTGAGTTGAAGAATATTCTGGTGGTTATACGTTGGCCTTGTGCTTCTGGCGTTTGCCTCGAACGTCAGAGGTCGTAGATTCGGTTTCCAATTGGACAGACCTTCTACAAATTGGCAAAGTTGGCCTCAATAGGTCTCGGTGATATTTGTGAATTGTATTGTACATATTTTATGTCTTAGATATTGCAAAAATGTTTTGATTTATTTTCCAATATTATCACCGCCAGTTTTGTAACGTTAGCACTTTTTGATGTCGACTGTACCAGTATCTACGTACCAAGTACCTACTAATATCTAATAGGGTACTTAAAATTATATATCCTAGCTCCAGTTTTATCTACTGTAGGGCTGTACTATCAATATTGATCTTTATTATCATAATAAATTTTCACGATTGCAGTTTAGTAATCTAGAAGCATTATCAAAATCGTGATATCTAATATTTCATAGGTACAACTATTTATAGTTAAGAAAGGTTGCTACATAATGGAATATTAATTTACTTTAGTAAAAGTAGACCTGTAGGTAGGTATTCATAAAACAACACTACTCGCCATACTCATAGACTCTACTTGTTTTTGCATTTGCGTTGATAATGTAGGATTTTTAGACACTGTTTTATCGTTTGTCTCGTAAACTAGACGATGAAGCAGAAAAAAGCGAATTTGATTGTAAAATATAACTATACCTATCTAGCCGATGCCCCGCAACTTCCGCGTTATAAAGTATAATATTTATATGTTATTCAAAAATTTTTAACCCGGCCTAATCATGCCAGTTTCTTAGTTCTAAAGTTTGTCAATAGATGGCGTTAGGTGTATTTTACACCCCGCTATCATTTGGTTCTTCGCAACATTATATAAGATAAGCGTGCAAATTATCCACCAGTTTTTAACTCTTTATTATTAGTATAGAGTATAGAAGATAGGCTTGTAGATTGAAGCTTGTAGCTTGAAGATAGGGTTGTATAAATTTTGAAAGAGCTTGTATGAAGGTATCCTCCCTCCGATATTACGACGAAACGAGGGAACGTCGGAACGACAGATTCGAAGCTTGAAATCGTATTCGATTTACAATTCGCTCTGATTCGAAAGGATATCTTTGAAGTTAAACATGATTTGAAGAATATTCTTACAGGGGTGTGATGTGAATTTTAGCAGATTTTATTTTTGCAATTTATTTTTAAGGGGAACTTAGATTTAAATTTAAGTTTCGAAACATATAATACAGCCAAGTTACAAGGAGACGGAGTAGGTAATATTATAATATTTTACGTAAAGTGGGTGATTTTCTTTTTACCCTAAAATTAGGGAATAAATGGTTGCTTCCTTAATTGGAATTCAAAACACACCTGTTCGCGATGTAAGGCTGGAATTTACATTAATTTCAATATTTTATTGGATCACGCAATGTGCAATATGGGCCAGTCCAGATGTAACTTAAAACCAACCTGTTATAAAAGTGGAAAATTGCTCGCGTTTTGTTCGGCTCATTTTGTATTGAAATTATGGATCATTTGTCAAGGTGCAAACAATAATACAAGACACATGATAACTAATGAATGCTTTAAATTAAATTATATTTTATTTAAAGATAATTAACATCAAGGACCTTTGTACCTAGCAAAATTATTTAAAATCTACATAGGCGATCTTAGATAACTTTAATTTCAAAATAGCAAGAAAATACATTAAAATAAGCCGAAAACAAAAAGTTTTTCTAATCTGTCTGCCATATTGATACTGTCGATCATCGGGGGTCCGGTCATCATATCAGCCTGTAGACGTCCACTGCTGGACAAAGGCCGCCCCCAAGGATGTCCACGACGACCGGTCCTGCGCTAACCTCATCCAGCTGGGTCCCGCGACCTTCACCAGATGCATTGGGTAACATTATACAAATAGCATTCCTTACAACTATATTAAAGACAACTGATAGTTGTGACAATTTTTTCCCTAGATTAAATTATAAGAGTATGTTATTATTATACAAAATCATTTGAAAATATATTATTAACTTAATGAACAGAATGCATTGCCTTCAAAAAATTATTTTAGCTTCCGTTTGAACTCTAGCGGTAGCTACTAGGGACATAATTACAATATGTTTTTAGTTAATTTAAGTCCTTTAACTAATAGGAATATCGCATAGAAAGGCCATGCTTTTAGCAGCTCTACCGCAGGGCGATTTGCACTTTTACAAAATTGTGATTTATTAGCCACATCACGGCCGGACGGACGGACGGCGAATCACCCAAAAAACTTGCTCTTTACGACTCTTGATTCTTGCAATAAACATTAGTAGTGATTTATCGATTTGAACATTCTCGATTGTACTCAATCACCGTCTGAGAGCTAGCACAGCTCTAAGACGAGAAAATTACTTTTTTAATACTAAAATTTAAACGATTATCGATGAACGACTATCCATTCAATTCGTTCATTCATCAGTTCATAGTATACAGTTACGATCTCTTTGGTGAAATTTCGAACTTTCCTGGTTCATAGAGTGTGCAGATCGTTCCCCATCCGGAGCCGAAAAAGCGACTGAATGTCGAAGCTTTCACTGTTCATTTCGACCTCTCTGATTGTCATTTTGTTCTTCTATAATAGGAGCATAGTAGTTTACTTATACTGTGACAGGAGTGAATTTTCCAGCTTATAGTGTGCCTCTGGAAATTATGGATAAAGAGGATACTGAAGAGTTTACTCTTCTTATACGTACTAAGGATGTTTTTCTTTATATATAAAAAATATATTGCCTAACTGCATGCCCATATCAATCACAATTTACCCACAAAACGATATAAACGCCCCAAACTATAGTGTTTAGTGGAGTACCAACGTTTCGTAATAAAAACAAAACTCTGGTGGTATCACGAATAAGGCAAATTATTATAATTCGAGACTGGGGATCATCTCCACTAATCTGATAATCGGTTGATTGTCTCGGGCCTTTCATTTTTTGATGAAAAGCGGTTTAACCCCCGACCCGAATACAGGGCGTACCAAAATGAGACCAGTATAGAGACATTCTGTATCCGGGAGCAAATTTTTTTCTTGAAACGGCTGTTGTTCCAGTTCCCTTCATAAATAGTTTTGTTTGTAATTTTCGGCAACTCCTGCAGCCTCGTCCTGTCCGAAGGCTGTAGCGCCCACCGCACTGCTCACCTCTCGCGCCTGGCTCCGACCACCATCTCCGATGGCATCAGGAGCCACATTCGCCAGAAGTGCCAGGGACGGATTCGGGGGCCATTCGAAATGGAACTGGAGAACATGACAACTGTGGAAGCAAGTGGACCCTACTACCAACTTTAGGTGCTTTCAGCTCCAAGTCCCAGTCCTACAAAAAGATGTGTTCCTGAATACCGACTTTTGGCCAGTAGGAGTAGTGTTCCGCAGATATAGGGAAACAAGACACACCCAGTAGGTGCACTAGTGCAATCTTGTTTTATGTTAGCTTTAAGAAATATATTGTTATATGTATATTTTATATTGTTTAGTTATTGTTTTTTTGTGTGTAATAAAAAATATATATTATTATTATTTGTTACAGTCGACGGGCTACGATTTTCAAAAAGTATGTGTTATATGTAAACGCTTTATTCTAGGTACCAAAATTTACAGAAACACCAATAAGTAATTTTGGAATTTACATTTTTCTTTTAAAAAATTGTCTACAGATGCATTTTGCTACTCCAGCCAGACTATCACTTTGAAGGATATAAAGAATGACTGTTGTTGTTTACTGATTCTATTATGACTTATTTTTATTGGCGATACTAAGTATAACAGGACCACCCCCTATACCATTGTGCCTACTGCAATCTGAGATTTAAAAACATATCAAAATTGGAACAGTCGTTTATGAGCTATGGATCGGATGGAACCTCAGACAAACAAACACACAAACAAAGTGTGGTAATCAAGGTATCTCTACAATCAGTTTTTATCCAGCATTTTCTCGAAAGTTTTATATTCGTTACGCAACTTTGCGTTTACTACGATGTATAGGGTAAAACTCGGTAATATGCCCCACTTGACAAAACGCCCCACTCACCTAGCACGCACACTAACAAAGCTACGCAGCACACGAATAAAAACGCAAGTAGCCACATTTGTCGGGCGACTGATGGCTACTTGCGTTTCTATTCATGTGCTGCATAGCTTTGTTAGTGTGCGTGCTAGGTGAGTGGGGCGTTTTGTCAAGTGGGGCGTATTACCGAGTTTTACCCCACACGATATGTATAGGTATCATTGAAGTGAGGAAGGAATTATGTTCCTCTTTAAAATTGGAAACATTCCCGTGCTCTTATTCAGAATTCCTCGTGCGTTTGATCGCGTGCATCCGTCCACTCCGGCGCATCGCACGCGGCAATCAATCAGTCAAATTATATTGTCTTAGAGACGAGGCCAAATTGTCCCGAATACACTCGGACCGTACGGAAAATGGACCCGGATTAAATTGGTGTAAATGCTCTCTCTCGATCGGTATAGGTACGTATATATCACATAAATTATATATTTGTTCCAAGAAAGCAGAGAACTCTATGCAGTGGTCTATGTAAGAAAAACTTTTCTCCGTATCATCTAATATCTGTTTATATAATCTAGACATCTAAACATTGATAATCACTCAATATTTTTATAAGTAAGTTTACAATAGGTATAGTTATTCATTAAATATCAAATAATTTATTGTAGACTGTGTAATAATTATAATGAATACCATTATAAGTACCTAGTATAAGTGATCCGTTTCAAAGACAATCAGCAAAATACTATATGTAAGGCTTGTTTAAAAAATGTATATAAATATATGTATGAAAATAAAAATGTGCGAATTTTCAAAGGTCTCATACAAAATATCTGATACTGAGTGTTCCTGTAACACTTATAATACCTTTAATAAATATTCGAGTGTAGGTATATTACTTTGTAATAGAAATAGAACATAATTATGATTTCCTTTTATTTCTAAATATCAGATCAAATATGCACTAAACAACTATTTTTCAACCTAATTCCGATCTTATCTAATGGTTTCTTATAAGCAACCCAAAATCCGATTCGTATCAGGTCGCGGTACCTAATTATGCAGATGACGGGCACCATGCACGGCCCGGTAATGATCTAATGATACAGGCGACAGTAATGTGCCCTAACCTATACTTAGCCCATGTAACCATCGCATTAAACCATGTAACGTTTTAAAGAGATAGGGTTAGACGATTTTGGGTATACTCGTAAATAATGGTTGCTATTAGTGAAGCTGTGAAATATTAAGATAGGATATGAAATACACACTATAATAATAACAACAAATTATAGTTAAGTACGTGGCTATTTCCATTAAAGTACAGGCGACCTCACGTCAGTGGAATGGAAACACTCAGGAGCTCTATTTTTGAACCGCTCTCCTCGCTTCGAGTGGTCGATTCTACTAATTTTCCTTCGATATTCGATACAAAAATCAGTGGAATAATATTATTATTTATTTATGTTAATAATTATTATTGTTAATAAAAACAGTTGTTAACATAGAGTTAAGTAGATACGCTGAAAGATTATTAAGTAGACAAAGTCGTGGGTGGTTGCTAGTATCTATTTACCTTTATCTAAACTAGGTATAGGTACTATTTTTATTTACGTAGGTTTGTTTCTTAGAACAACTCTCCTTCGGCACGTCTTAAAACATTAAAACAAAGTTTTCTTTAAACAATACTTTTAAGAGCCATAAAATACTCGGAATGACTATGTTTTGGGCCACAATTAGAGGTGGGGGACCGCTAACCACCGGCTTGGTTCCGTAGCTTGCAATTATAAAACGTTTTGTGATATACGGAATAGAGGACGATTATCTTAGGTCAGGTCAAAATTAAAAACATAGCACGAATCACGATATCTGATATTTTTTGTATGACGTGATATTTCTTGGTAGGTTTATTGTGAGTTCTTATTTAAATATCTTTGTATGTACCTATAAATAATATGTGAAATTAAGACATTTGAATGAATAATTCATTGACATACTTACCAATTGTTGTGTTTAATGTAGGTACTTACTCATATATTACAAAATGTAGGCATATTCAATTCACATTTTTGTACGTATTTTTATTTGTCTTAAGTATATTATAAGATAAGCAAAGTTATAAAAAATTTCACGCATACATAACTAAGACTCACTATTTTAACTTTTATGGTTTCGTCAAAGTGAAGCTGTTTGTCCGTCTGTCTATCCGCTGAATCTACACTGAACCGAGTAAAATTTGAACCTAATTTGTGCACAACTGGTTGGTTCTGGTCACGGTTCTAGAATAGGGCCGGAAAAGGCCCTAAATTTTGAAACTCCACTACCAAAATGTAAATCTCAATTAAAGTATACTTACGTACCTATCATGTTCATTTTTTATTTGGCTTGTTTTATTTCCTGCTTAGCAGACTAGAACCACAGAGGAAATAATTGTCTAGAACATTCATTTAGGTAATACATAGACAAGATATAAACACATCAAATGCATTTCTATACCATATACACACACTTTTTTCAATGATGCTTCGAAACTTCGGAACACCGGAGTTGGGATGCTGAAAATGAGCCGAATTTCACGCCCTATACTATTATTTATTCCGTGGCCTACTCTAGATATCTTTGGGTATCTAGTGATTTACTACACTGGGTGATAATTTGAATCCTAAACCAAACTGCGCACAAAAAGACAAACCTATCGCATACCAAAGTCCTGCGCCGTCATCAGACATCGCCTAATTCGTAAAAGATGATAGATGAACGTCCAAAATTACACACGGGCGTATAATATGAGTAATAGTCCCATCTCATCGCGTGCCGGTGGCGGGCCGCACCTCTCAAATTTGTCTCGTATCGACATACCGCAGTAATTGTCGTTGGCTATCAAATGTTTGGAATTTTTTGGAAATTAGGAGTAATCTTCTTAGAGAGACGGCAATAGAAAAAGACGACGTGGGTAGTACATAATACTTACATACAAGTACGTATGTACCGTTCGCTAGCGTAATATGGCGGTTTGTACGAAAAATTCGGTGTTTTTTTTAAATTTTGAAGTGAAGATAATGGACGAAAATGAGTGATTTTGGTGGATAAGAGTAACAACGTGTAAAGCAAATCTCTATGTACCTACAGCAATATATTTTTAAAATAAAAATATGGTTGATTGATCATTTACCTAGTTCCTACTCCCCCATTTTTTCATCATTTTATTTTTCACCGATTGTGTTGCAGTTTTTTTGGAGCACTAATACTCATTAATGGACAAATGAAGGATTTTTTGTTACATTTTTTTACGATTTTTAAACCATAATCATTCTGAGTAGTTAATCGATTCCAAAAATCCGTTACAGTTAGGATTCTAATTTTAAAATTATTTTCGTAAATAACATAGCGGTACTACGGCGCGGCGTGTCAAATCGGGCGGCTTGAAACAAAAAGGTGCAACTCCAAAACGGGTAAATTTATCAAAAGCGAACTGACACTTTTAGTAATTTTTAATTGATGACAGCGGGGTCGGGTCACCGTGGTGAATTAGACACAAATTATCTGTTAATATGTTATGCCAATTCGTTTTTTACCGGTAGTTTTTAATTTTAAATGCGTAGGATTGGAATGAAAAGTTATAAGATTAAATTTCTATAAACATTATAGCTAATTTGTTTTAATAGTGTTTTTTTTATTTACAAAAAAATTACACATTAAAACCTAGTTCACGTTTTTATATAAATATTTTAAGTACCTACCTATACCTAGTCTAATAATAGAGTTTAAAAAATATTATTTTGTGATAGTTCTCAAAATAAATCTAAAACACTTTGGGTTGACGGGCTATTCACCAACTGGACACGAGGGACTGGCCACGCGCATGTCCAGTTGGTGAAACTTGAAATAGGTATAATTTTAGGACTAGCGAGGATGCTTTTAACAGTGACTTAGCCGAATGCTAAAAAAAGTACAAAACTGTGTACAAAAGTAAACATTATAACCTGTAGGTATCATTATTATTGTAAACATTCCAAAACTCTTTATTGAAATCGTAAATGACAAAACCTATCATTATCCCTCGAAGCAACAACAAAAGGGTACACATAATTGACTTTGAGTACAATTTTTAACCCAAAAACTTTTTCAATCGCCCGCTCTCGCCGGCCAAATGTCCGACACCTCGGGGTGTTTATTAAAAATTATAACACAAATATGCGGAAACACAGAAGTTACCACAAGAAATTAATTACGGCGAATATACGAAAGTTGATTTGTTATGTTGGCAGGCCCGAAACTTTGGACCGCACAATGCTGTGACAGCTGTCATGGACACTTCTTTTGTTTTCTTTTTCGCTCGCGGGTGTCGCTGGCGGCCCATTTCCAGATGTCACAGCGTGATGGGTAAATTGAAACTGATCTACTTTTAGCATCATTCGACAGAAAGACCTAATACGGGCGGGAAGGAATGCCAAATCTTGTAGGTAGGTCTTGTCTAATAAAATTAAGTTTAGATATTTCACACATTATCATAATAAACTTTATTGTAGTGTTAATGTTTATTATTCATTTCTTAATATTCTCAATTTGAAGATATTGAGCTAATTTAAGGGAGATTAAAAATTGTGAAAATATGAACTTATTTGTGTCGTGTTCTTAATGTGACGGAAGAAATAATAGTTACATTAGATACCTAGCCTACCTACCAAAAAAAACATTGGCGATGGCACGACCGCGCGGGGGTCAAATTCGGACCTCTCGACTTGCGAGGCCGCGTCTTTCTCACCACGCCACCGATGCTCATTATAATGTGTGTAAAACAACTGATAGGGTACTCAATAGGAACTTGTATCGTTATATGTAGGTACATTATAACGATGCAAGACTTAGGAGGCTATAGGTAGACAACATTTTCTCATTTCTCCCCCATCGTCCCCGGGCCCTCCCCGTCTCCCCTGAAGCAGAAAGCCCTCGCAAATCCTTGCCTCCGCAGTGTAGTGAGATAAACACACCAATGCATTATGCATTGTATTTACTTCGGTACATATACGTATAGTATTTTTAACATTATTCAGTTAGATCCAAAACTAAAACGAGAAAGAAATGAGTATTTTGAAATCGATAAAAAATCTTTGTAGGTAGGTTAGTTAAGGGCGTTCCAAATCAAACGGATCTTGTGGTGAAAAAGAATTATCTAACAGTGCTGAAAGTACATAAATATACCTAACCATAGATCAAGAACCAACCTCCTAGTCCTTTCAGTAAATACAAATTCTTAGTTATAGTCCTTTCCTAGTCATGTGTAATTTGCGTAACTTAATGAAATGACGTTTATTGTGAAATTATGAATAAATGACTAAAACTGTCCATGTTTTTTTTATAGTGACCCAATCGTGTCATTGTTTGAGTCATTTTACAAAACTTTATTTAGGTATCTCGGTAACTAAATGCCGCAATAGGGCACAGATTAGCTAATAGTTGCTTAAGGGATAAAGTCCCTTTTGAATTGGAACTCTACACATTGCTAGTTAAGTAGGTATTTGGTGGACCTAAGTACCTACTTTTATTAAACATACAAAAAAATTATGTTGCCTTGGGACAGAGGTAAGTAAAGTAGTGAGTGGAATCGGTAAATTATAACGTACTATGTGGGAATAAAATGGCAAGAAACCCACAACTTTTTTACTCTACATTGAAGAATGAAAAGAGTTGCTAGTCCGACAGATAAAACGTGATAACCGTGAAAACAAGTCTTACATTCTTGCAAATTCATATTATTCTCCACAGAAAGGAAGTTCTTTTCAATATTTTTTTCTTTGTTTTGTTATATTTCTGTCTGACTCAAATAGTAAACAGGTGTAACTCAAAAACTCAAAAAAGTAAGCGTTACCAATCCAATCCGTATTGACACTAACCCGACCTATTCAAACATCCAAAACACCGAACAAAGCCTCCACTGAAACCGATGCGTCTGCGCAAATCTAACACAACAGAAAATCACTACAAACAAGCCATTCAAGCATCGAACACAAACGTCACGTATAACTGCTCACTTAACCCTACAATAGCCATAAAGAATTACAATTAATCGCCGCGACGAGAAATGCCACCGCGCCGGTAAAAAAACGTCAAAATATTGTCTGCGGATGCGACACGATACCCCCACCGGGCTACCGGGTAGCCAATAAGCGGGCGCGCTCGGGGCCCGCTACCGCTTTTTTAGCCAATGGCGCTCCCCGGGGCGGAGCCTCGAGCTACGCACGGTGTTTCGCCCCCAGCGAAAACCTTTTCGCCTGCAGTCGTTTACAGATAAGCCCGCGGGATGGTCGATTATTATTACATTTGGTACGCGTGATTCTGTGATCTACGCGCGTCGCCGCCGGCGGCTGCCGAATCGATAGCCATGTACAAAGCCGAGTGCGATACCTATAGTAGCCAAGTTGTAAGACTTTTGTTGTTGTGATATGGGAGATACGCTCTGTGTTCTGTGATATGTTTGCCTTAGCATAGATAGATTACGTTGCACCGGTATGAACCTTTATATGCAGTGCCATCGTGAGGTATGCATGTTGACCAGTTATAATAAGTACTACTAACCATCTTCCATACCTATAACCTAGCTTAGTAAATAGGTACAACAGATATATACGTGTGCTGCGAACTGAAATTGAAGTTACACTGTTTACACCTGTCATTTTTATACATCGAACCTCCAGCAGGTATTCTACAACGTCAGAACTGTCATTTAGGTAATTTTACAGGAGAGCGTTTTAAAGATTTTAGCAGTGTTCAAACTAAGTTTTTGGCATTGATATGATCTCAATTTTGCAATTTTGACAATTTGGACGTTGTTGTAATGGAAGTGCGTGCGACATACTTATCAACATTAAATACGTAATGCGAAAGTTTAAAGCATTTTTAAACAAACTAAGAGGTTTTTTTTACATTCAAATGGCCGAGACATTATGAACGAGACAAAGAGAAAGATTTCTCAATGAATTAGTAAGTTTAAAAAATCTTAACAAACGCTTCCAAAACTAACTAGGATAACAAATATATATATAAATAAAGAAGATGCCTCCAACATTTGATTTGTAACAACATAGGCTTTTTTACCCAAAAAAACTGTTTTCATAGGCAATAAATTTCACAAAATTTTATCTCACACTGGTAGGATTTTCTTATTCTAAGAGTATACTTACCGTGCCATGTAATTTGTGAATTTTGTGGTAAATATTTATAAACAACACCGTCGGTTGGAAATGTGTGTTATAATACTTACATTGTAAATTATATGGAGCCAATTCATATGGAGTTATAGGCCTAAGAAACGCTCGTTCTCAAGATATGATGGATCTAGTGAGATTTTAATTTTTCATTAGATCTGTTTTCAAAGTGTAAAATTAAATTCGATATAGCAAAACGTAACAATCTGAGCATCTACATTCTACTCTTTTCAACCTGATGAAGTAAAACAAATCAGAGCGTGCTGAAGTTCCTAACTGATGCAAAGCTTGCATCGAACCATAGTATGGTGGCGATCACAATAGATCAGTAATAGTCGCAGTGATTCAACGCGGGGTAAGCCTTGAAAGAACCCCATCACAAATAAATAAACTTAAGTGAAATGCTCTAGGTAGTACCTAAGCTATCGTTAATTTCTAGCAGTCTTTGAGCCAATGTAAGAAAAATAGAACATTTTGCCAACCAGTTATCATTAACAACATTTTTTTATTAACACAACAACTTACCTTAACTATAACCCAACAATTTACTTTTTTCACAAAAGAGACAATTTTGAGTCTGCGACAAAACTCCCCATCTAGTTAAGAAAAAGACAAATAAAAACTTTGACAGAGAAAAGAAATCCCGATGGTGCATTTAAAACATTCTTTTGAAGGATATAATTATCCGAGCGCCGTGTGTTCTGAGGGTTATATTTTAAAACTTTATAATTGGCGGTCCTTGGTACAAATTACACTTGAGAAGTCCTTTTCAGACATATAAAATAGACTTTGTTCATTCTTTACGATGTTACTAACAAGAAGTTTCAAACTAAATGAGATTTAATTATACATAATGATGATGTTACTGACATTGTTCTATAAAAAGGATAAAAAGCTTAAAGTGTAAAATGCAACTAGCCTTGTTAGTTAAAATATTTGCGAGTCAATGGGTGAGACGAGACATCCATTTTTAAATTGGAATATTATGAAAAATAAACTAAGTAGGTACAGTTAACTTACTACAGCTGTATACTTGGGTACTCAAACAAAGTTTGTTTTGTAGATTAATTAAGTAATAAGTAAGTACATAGTAAATTATAGAATTAAATTTTGTTCTTCGTTCTATAAAGAACCACAAAATTTAGAAAAATCGACCTATGCATTTCTTACATGCAGCCCTGTTTTAACATTTCCAAATTTTCTGGACTACTTTAAAGTTTTAAGTACCTAGTCGAGAAAGTTCGGAAATGTTATTTATTATTTATTAAAATAAAAAGTAAAAATCAACAACATTTCGTTTTTTTTTATGTTTATTTCTCTTTAAATCTATTATAATATTCTATGGTAAAGTCTCAATATAAGTAGGGTAATAAGTATTCTGTGGTGGTAGGTAAGTAAATATAACATTTAATATAAATCCAATTTTATTGTCATCTGTAGGTTCTTAATAGTTATTATAACTTATTAATTATTAAAATTATAATGTATGAAAGTATGTTTCAGCGTTTAGGTTTATTTCAGATTTTTCTACCTTGAAATTGCATGAGTTTTTTATTATATTCTTAGCCGTTTTTTTAAACCGGTATCAGGCACCAAGCTGTCAAGGCTAGCCACACTCATCCACCAATGTTACCAGTTCTCGAGAAATAATAGGCCGCTCTGCATCCGCCCAGTCATTTTGTAATAAGGAGGTGAATAAAGTTTTCCAGGGCTCAGAATGTAGCAGTTGATAAGTACTATTTACACATACTTACTCATGAGTCATGCATGACTCTAATGAGTGTGATATACTAATTCTTTTTTTTTTATAACTTGAAAATAAGAAATTACAAATTTGAGCGCGCATTTATACCTAACCAGTACCTTACCCACAAGTTACTTAGCTTGAAAAGTTAGCCGCAGATTGAATGAAACGATGCCGAAAAACCAATTTTCCAACAAAAAAACCATTCGAATCCATTCACTGGCTTTGGAGAAGAAGAATGAAGTTTAGAAAGAATGTAATAAAGAATTTCGCATTTGTAGGCTGTTTAAGCTTAGACGCGTTCTATTGAGCCATTTGTCGAAGTCAATACCCTTAAACCATAGTTAATTTTACAGTGTCTTGAATATACGTAAATACGATAAGCAGTTCCTTTCCGAAATGCAGAGATAAAGATGTATTTGTTGCTTAGTCGCTTTAATAGCGAGTTTCAATTTTCTTCATGGCGGGCGACATGCGACAGTATAAAACCCTAGCCGTTTTTTTTTCTTTTTTTTATTGAGGCTTGTGACTTAAAGAAGTCAATGCCAGCCTCGTAAGGAAGCACTGTTGGCCAAGTTACTCAGACCTCAGTCTGAGAGATAACTTTATAAATTTGTATAAATCTTTTGCCTTGTCCGAACTCTAGCCGTTTAAATGTGTTTTTTGTCACATCATATCGTTTAGAAACTTGGTTGTTCCCTGTGCCGCCACCTACAAACAGCTCATTAACAAAATGTTGACAAACTTGCAATTATTAGACCGATTGAGTTGAAACTTGGAACATTTTCCGGCGGCTCAGTTCCAAAAAAAGGTAAATGATGGAATATCTACCTACAGGGTTAAATTTAAACAAGTTAGATCCGGGCTTTTAAGTTTTTAACCGTTAAAAGGTTAAAAGCCCAGATCCAACTTTTTAAATCTTAAACATTAAATCGTTTATGGTCCCCAAAGTGGCTATGACAACCTTTAGGTCAGATTTTGTTCTAGACACCGAATTTGCTAATAGCGCCACCGATCGAACCTAACGAGGCTAAAATTTCCCCGGCAAATGGTAGTAAGTAGATTAGATTTATAGAGATTAAGAATAAATAGAGATGATTAGGTAATACCTATCTAATAATTTATTTCTTGTGTTTTTTAAACATTAATTGAAATATTAGAAAGTCTATTTTGAAAGTTTATTTGAAATTTTTGCTTCAAGTTGTAATTAATTGTTTTTCTGCCTATACCCAAAGAGCAAAGGTCAGCTGGTAGAGAATGCCATTGGCATTAAGTTCGCCTTTTGTACAAATTAGTGCAATAAAGTTTTAAATAAATAAAGAGGAAATGCACTTGATGATGAGTAAACAAGTATTTTAATCTAATTAACTATAACATTAACAATCGCTCAACCTTTCTCTTCAGACATTTTTACATTTCAACTCTATTACAAAATTAATTTCCTTTGCTTATTAAAAAATCCCAAACGAAATGAAATGGATTATTTTCAAAAACAAGCGCGATCCCATTAAGGCGCTGTCATCGGTGCGATGATAAGATTTAAATTAGCCGCACAATAAAGCTCCTGTCAAATGCCGCCATTAATAACGAATTCCAAATTTTGAGTTTGGAACGGGAGCGGCGGCGTAGGGTTGCCAGGTGTCCGGATCTGAACTGATTAACTTGATCCTGTTGAAAATGAGGACACCAAAATGTAGTACCTGCTCTATAGATTTTATTAAACACCACGAAGTTGCAGTATTCGTTTGTAAAATTACGTTCCAACCCTTAATATCATAGACTCAGATTGGCGCGAAAGTGCGTAATAGGTACTTACTTTAGTAATAATAATACAATAGTTACGCCATGCTATTAAAATATGAATCGTAGGTTTTTAGAAATTTTTTACAGATTTGGCAACCCCAGTAAAACAGTTTGCATTGTTCTTTCTGTTGTATTGAATGTAATTTTGACAAATTAATTTTGAATCGCGGCGCGCTTGCACAAACCACCGTGTTTTGACGTTTGAACGGCAACCGTACAAAATTTTGTCGCAATTTGATTTTTCGTTCATTGAGGAAAAGTTTAATAGCACTAACATAAATAAAAAAAAGCTTCGTCAATATGTTTTTACGGTTGTTTAATATAATAAGGAATAGATTGATAGGGTTATAATTTTTTTAATGTGCTCTTTCAAATTAGGACTAAATAACGAAGTTTTAGTATACTGAAGGTACCTACCTCCATAATTAATAACTTCCGACTTAGTAGGTAGGAAAGTATACCTATCTACATATCTATCTGCATTACTTTTGTAACCTTAACTTTTCAAATTAGAATAAATTTAATTTATGATGGCAATAATATATCTACCTATAGCAACATGTCACTCGTGCACCGCCCACAATCAGCATAGTAGGCACAGTGGACCACTCTTTCTGTTTATTAAAAACCATCGCAATGTAGGCACTATCACCACAGCGCAAGGCCTGGTGTGGTAGTTGTAGATAAGTGTGGCATATTTATTGTAGGTACCTAACGTAGGTAATCCTACTAATATTAAAAAGGCGAATGTTTGTAAGGATGTTTGTGAGGATGTGTGGATGTTTGTTACTCTTTCGCGCTTTAATGGCTGAACGGATTTTGATTACTTGGTACAGTGAAAGCTTATATCCTGGAATAACATATAGGTAGGGTACTTTTTACCGCGGTAAACTGTTACCGCTGGAAAAACTTATTCCACGCGGGCGAATCTGCGGGCAACAGCTAGTTTATTAAAATAATATAATAATCTATAATCGAGCACATTCAAAACAACAAGCCTAATTGGCTATTCGAATTTCGATTTTCAATAAGCATTGGCGATATATTTTTAATAGGCAATAAGAAAGATTATGGCAGTTTTGTTTTTATTCTTTTTATTTTTAATTTTTTTAATAGGGTGTGCGGCACGGGCAGCCAAATGAGTGCGTCTTTTATTTTTAATCTTTGATTTATAAGCAATGAATTGTGAACAGCAGTTAATGAAGTATTGAGTAATGTCGCAGGTGAACTATACGGTGCTGTGGCGGTTTATTTTATTTTTTACTTTAATAGCGGGCAATGATCGTAACTCGCTTGTATTGTTTGAATGTTCCTTAATAATTTAAATGACGAATCTTTAAATTTACTGGTTAATAGTATAAATAATAGGTACATAATGATTCAGTTTAGAAAACTATATTATTATCTTAAAAATAATAATTTCATACGTGTTCTGACACGTATAACCGAACCGGTACAAAATTTCGATCAAAATTATAATTGAGATTTATATAAATTATCAAGCGTATTCAGTGTAAAGTAAATAAAAACTTATTTGTTTTTTAAACAAACGCTCTATGACTAACAAAGCAACGTTACAATTCCTATCCATTTCTCATCGTCCATTTTTTAGTCTAAAGCGATTTGTTATAGCAAATACGAACCTATTGTGTGGTTGATGCAGAGGTCAGCCCTCTGAGTTTCCTTTTTAAACTTAACTGGAATTTATACCTGACATTACTCATCATAAGACCAAGAAGGTTGTTTTCCCCTAATTAGAATCCATTCAAGCGTACCCCATTAAAACTCTTCTAAATTAAAAGTCGAATAACTTACTAACTAGATGTATAAATCAACGAACGTGTACAGAAAGACAATAAAATATATTGTCCATGGCCAGAGGATCGGGCGAGCCACAATAATTAATACAACAATACGCTCACCGAGTAATTAAAATAAACTAATTTCTAAATGTGAGTGGCTGGCTTATGAATGAATAGTCTATGGTTGTTTTTTTTAAAACTGGCAACATTTCTCATTTTTCGTCTCGCGTACTGACAGTTTGGTTGACGCGCGTGTTCCTTTTTTGAAGCGCGACCTCTCGCAGCGGGCGGTTGGCGCATCCGTTGCGCGTTCGGGTTATATGTATGATATCGACACTTTATATTATTGGGCTAATTATTTAAGCTTATTTTTTCTACAAGGTATACTTACCTAGTCGTTTAAGATCAATTTGATGGCATAAACGACCACGAATCACAAATCTAAACAATTTAAAGAGATTTTCCGTTTTTCCTCTAAAATTATTGTATCGTTTTTGAACTCTTTCTCACGCTAAGCAAGGGAATTCACGACTCCCACGAATTAGTCTAAGGATTTTTATTTGTGGCAACATCGGATCGAGATGAGCAAATCGGCGAACATAATTACAACCCTTCTTGTGGAATTTGGACAACAATCGGCCTCAGACGCAACTGCCGCGTGCACAGTAGCAATAACGTGCAATTTAAATGTTTCAAATTTCGAATGCTGTCTTTTTTTAAACAACAAATCCGCATTGCGTGCACGCAAAACGAATTTCAATATGGCGATGATTAAAAATGACCTTATTTTACTCTGTTAAATTTATTTTTAATATTATAGGAATTTGTGTTTTGAATGTGGATCACCTTTTTTTAAATATTATCCCGTCTTACCTTAAAACTATAATATTATGGTTTTTAAATATTTATTTTAAAAAAATCCTTAAATCCAAATAAATATTCTTAGCTAAATACGCTAATATCTCGATCTAGGTATGTTTTATTAAGATTTTTTAATAATAAAAATGTAATGAAAAAATGAAATATTGTTAAAACCCTCAAAACTACTGACCATAACGTTTGGAATTTCAAAATTGGAATCCAAATTAATGGAAATGAACGGTTTCACATCGGTCGTCGGTCCCCGCCGTTCACAATCACGTCCGCACAAATAACACTGGCACGTAATACGAAATAAGCCACTTTCTCGAAATAGCCGTTCATTTCAATGAAAATTTTGGACCACATTAACTTTTTAATTTTAGATGCCGTCGATTATTAGCTTCCATTGAAGACGAATATTGCTACCGTTGTGTTTTAGTGCTAGAAAAAGGATAGAATGTGAGGCCTTAAACAATAATTTTAGCTGTCTTTGTTCGAATTAATTTTAGATACCTACCTTCCTATATACCTATTACCACTTATGGTGCTATAATGATGGGTCATTGTTATGGAAGTTTTTTTAATTGGTTTTGGCTTGGTTACTACACCTTTAAGCCATATCTCATTTAGATAATAAAGTCATATTTCTATATCAGCTATCAAATCGGCGGTTACAGCACGGCCTCTACAGAAACAGGGCATGACCAGTTAGTCGGCAATTTTTACTAAGGTTCACATTCACACTAAAGGTATAGTAACTTTTATAAATAAATAAAAATTCACAAGTGACAGTTTTGGTGCGAACTGAAAGAGCTGTACATGCATTTATTTAAATTTCCCGCACAATACACACAACCACAAGCACTTTATTATATAAAATAGGTGATATTATCACAATTTATACATAAACACATTTTAAAACCCGCAAAATACATTTTCTGGGAAAATGAAATATGAGAGTCGAACATGACTTCCGGCTCCTTTCAATAGGTACCCACCAGGGAAACTGAAATACCTAATGTTAATTTTTTTTGCACCTGTTGTTTATTTAGGCAATTCCTTCAGCATACTTTTTTTTAAAAGCCTATAGAAAATGTATCTGTGTAGGAGGTGGTAAGTAAACTACACATACTAAGTACCTACAGAGATACATTTTCTATAGACTTGAGACTTTTTATGAATGACTCATTCATAATACGTTAGCTAAAAACCTGACTCTCATCGTAGACTGGTAATAATTTAAAAAATAATAGTCGCGGCGTCTTAAAACCAAAGCCACAGACAATCTGTTAAAAAAACATATTACTAGTTCTTAAATTTATGATGGCATACTTCAAACTATCGACGTTAACTCTCTTTTTTCTGTTTCTTCAATACCGGAAGATATGACACCTATAGATTTACTACCATCAATTATGATTAAGTATAGACTCTATCTTTTTCTTATACGTCTGTCTCTATTCAAGATGAAGATGATATTGTGATGATAATGCTTTTCTTCTTTTTTTGTTTCCTCTTCACTTACCTATAAGTAATGTCTCCTAGTAACGCATCGTCTGTAGAATGATTAATTACGTAAGTATGACTATGAAGTCTCCCATAATATCTCGTCTAATAATCGGGGTTCGCAGTGTTCCTATTTATACGGTCACTTGTTTTTAAACTAAATGATCAGGTACTAGGAGAAAGATATAGGTACGTCTAAATAGATTTAAGTACAACCATGTACAACTATCAATTTTAAAAGGTATTTTACATAAACAATACATGTTAATAGTATACATTATGATACAAGTAAGCTAAATTGGTCGTCACACTCGAGGCTGGAATGCAGCTCGAGCCGAAGGCGAAGGCGTCATGAAGCCGAGGGTGTAATGACCAATGCTCACGTGTTTCTTACAGTGGTTCAGCTTACTTGCTAGAAAAACGAAAAAATAATTTGCCTATACAAATATTTGTGAGATTTCTGTCTGTGGCTGAGTTAGCTATGCGCGCGCAGGTTTCAAAACAACCGTTTCCTTACCTCAAAACTCCGAGCCAGCGCTCGCCCTTAAATACTTAATCAATTTCGGTGGAGCAATAAACCCGCCTTGGAACTGTAAAATCGTTAACAAATAATTACTATCCTCGTGCTGCAGCGGATGGTTGGTTTGGTTACCGGGTTACGACGGGGCGGGATCCGTAACTCGGTGGTCACCCGCGCCCGGCCAGTCACGACCTGCTCATGCACAGCTCGTCAGTACTTAAGTTAGTACTTACTAACCACTCACAACTTACCAATATTGACACCTGACATTATGAACCGAATATACGATCGGGTTCAGAAATGCAGTAATAGTTGACGAAGTAAATCGTTTGTGACGCTTCGGATTTCCGTATATAGACAACACACACACAGTTTATTTCTTGCAAGCCAATGTATACTCTAAGGTAGGACTGCACTTTTGAACACGACCGTACATTTTCGCCCGCAATGAAATTAAACACTGCGAAAAATTATGATCGTGTTTCAATGCTCATTTTTTACTTGCTGTTTAAATCCAAGCTCTGCCCTGCTATTCTGTAAGCGTATTTATGCAACTCGATCCTGAATGCGCAGTGAGATCGGTCTCTAACTCAATGATTCACAGTTCAATACTCACTTTACTTCGCAAGTGAAGTGTTTATTAAGTAGCTTGTATTTGTTTACACAATGCGACATCAAGGTCTTTCATGATCGGATGCGGAGTGAAGTAAGTGACTTGCGATGTGATGGTCGAGTTTTAATTCGTACTTTACAGAATCACACAGCAGATTAGAAACAGCGTTTCAACCCTAAACTATTTACTGCCCCCGTCTCCGTCCGCCGTCCCCCGCCGCCGCCGCGAAATACTAACTAGGGCCAACGAAGTCTTTTCTTATCTTTTTGCATGTATGGTTTTGCATGTGTGCCTAAATTTCTGACATTTTTTTAATGAGATCTGCACCGAAAGTATTCCTGTACATTTCATGCATTTTCTCATGAAGCTAGAAACTTTTTGGTCGGCGCCCACGCCTAGCTAAATTTTTTCCTTCGTGCACTTTCTGTTCATCTAACACTTATAAAACCATAGATTTAGGAGTAGCGAAAATTTTTAAGTCTATTTATGCTTTTATCAGTATGGAAGCTTAGAAACAAAGGAATGTCAATAGAATGGAACAAAAGCTAAAAGAAACAAAAGACTCGTGTAAGTTTTTATTAGTGGATTCCGAGGAAAGGTCTGTAAGGGCGATCATTACCTATGTAATTGGGCTTCGTTCGAGGGTAACCCTGATTCCGCTTTTTATACATTTCACAACGGTTTTGGAACTAAATTATGGAAAGTTGTGATGAGAGACATCACGCTATGAGATGCATAGAATTATTCTAACGATACCTCACTTACAATCCAAATTGAAATCAGAGTTGTCATACTTAATTATTAATAATGCTTTAGGCATGAGAATTCATAGCAAACATTAGAGGTTATGGGCCCAATCACTGAACATTTAACTCTTTAGTTCATTTTAGACCACTTAATTTCAAGTTTAGAACATATTCGGCCTAATATCAAAATATATACTCTTCACTGGCTTGTTGATAAAAAAAGAAAACAAATCACTGGCAGTTTTAAACCCACCGGAGTTAAAAAAAGAAAACTCTCTGGAATGTTGAAGTGAACGCTGCTACCAATTTCGAATACCGAAGTATTTCTTGAGCTTTCCTTCAAAAATGAACATTAGGGTTCAAAAATTAAAAATCACAACCGTTTAATCCGAAGCTGCCTCATAATACATCTTGCTTTAAGTACAGATTCAAATTGTGACTTCCGTTTTAGATGGTGGTAAAAATAGCAATTTAAACGTTAATTCCTGCGCAATTAGGTTCAAATTAACTTGTTAGAAAATTGAAAAGTTAATTAGGTTTGACCGCCATCATGTCTGGTTTAATTCTAATTATTGGTAAAAAAGTAATACAGGTAGATTACCTTCCTACCTACATGTTATCAAAGATTGATTTTTCTTTACATACAAATACCATGGTGAAAAGCAATATCAATAACCTATTACGAATACATCCCATTGTCGTCGGGTAGAGTCCAACTCTTACAAACAAAGAGTTACATGGGATAATATAGTCCATCATGCTTTGGCCGAATGGGGAAATAAACTTCACATATATGTATAGGTAGGTCTACGTTCTTACAAATATTTACTTTGGAAATACCTACTGGTTTCCTCACTGTATCTTCCTTCACCGAAAAGTCTGATGAAAATAAATTGTACGATCCTAACCACTTACCGGTACGAACGTGAAACCGCTCACTAAAATCTTGAAACTTAAATTTTATTAGTAGGTAAAATTCACAGATTTCTCAATCACTACAATATTGAGGAATCTGTGGTAAATTGTGTACTTCACAGCATGACTTTTGTAAGTTTTTGTATTTGTGTAATAAGATTTATTTAATAGCTTCATTAATACCTGTCAGTGAGCATCAGTGTCAGTTTTCCAGCAGTGGACTGATGCTGACTGCCTATTCATAGACAGCCCTAGCTAGAGTCTCTTCTACTGCCACCTTGTCCAACCACAGCCTTAAGGCATCGTGTTTCCTCACCTCTGCCCAACTGTTTATTGATTTGGTCATTAAAATTAGTTACGTAATATTTTAAGGACTCATTCAGCTTTTAAATCGCATCTTTAAATGCTTTTAAAACTTTTTTAATCATCTCCAAATCATTCAGGGTTAAACGCTTCGTTGTCCAAACCCGCCGAGGGGGCGTGGCGGCGTGATGGATGCCTGCGCGGGCGCACGCCCGAGATTGAATGTCGTACGAGACTCGCGCTTGACTCCCTATTAAACACCCACCAACATCTCCGAACAACCAAGCGCCGCATCATAGACTTTATACCTTTAAATACAAGGCGTTTTACAGTGCACGCTTTCGTTTGTATACTTTGAAAGGTTCGTAACACAAGGGAAATGTTAGGAAACGGATTGGATTTTAACTCGGCTGCTAATGAAGGAAGTGGAATTATTGTTTTTGGTTCAACCGACCGGACAAGTTGATAGGGTTATTGGCTTCTTGCCTTTGGAGTTCTAGCTTTGGACACGTTTAGAACGTCTTTGTTACAACTAAAAGCGTTGTTAAAAAGCCCTTTAAAAGTAGCAAAACTCCTTTTTAAGTAGGTAAGTATCGGACATGGTAGCATACTAGGTATCGCTTTTTACGGTCTGAAGTAGCAAACGGCTTGTGGTCAGTGGGAGGTAGATCACAAGAAGCTAAACGGCTACCCGTTCGGTAGCAACGCAAGATCATATCTCTAACATTTAATAAAAAAATCTAATTTAACGAAAGCACCAGAAAGTGTTTATAAGTGGTAAGATCGTGACCGGGCGGCGGCGGTGGCGGCCACCGCACCGGCCACCGAGTTACGGGGCCCGCCCGCTCGTAACCTGGTAACCATTAACCACATTTAAAAGTTTATTAAAAACCTAGTAGGTATTGAAGACAACAAAAAGTTTTGTACGGAAAAGCTATGACTAGTACCGGTGCACAATAGTGTTATTTGGCTCTCTACGCCGCAAGGTTGGAAGGGCCTGGATCCCTCCTGTGGTATATGGTCTACCATACTTGTAGGCATAATAATTGTGTCCGTAATGGATGAACATCAGTCTAATCAGAGTTTCGTTGGAGCTCCTTTAACTGGGATACAAAATACAAAAACAAAATGTATGAGGTTACCTAAAGGGGAAGCTGGAAGAACATTTCTTCAAGTCAATTGCTTCACACTACTGACTCAAAAAGCTTCTCGAAGTCTTTTTACCTATTGTTATACAAAGTTAATTTTATACAAGTTGCGCCGCTTCTTCTTCACGTAGTTAACACCTAGGAAGCAGTGGTCGAAATGTAGATACCATACTACCAAATGCACTCTTAAAAATAAAAGATTTTGAATTTGAACTCACATTACAATCTAAGACGGAGACGTGAAGAGATAGCACTCGCGAACGAAGCGCTCCGTTCTTTCTGCCCCCCGCCAGGGACATAGCGTGAAGATCCAAAGACAATTACACTATTAAGAACATCAATTCAAAAACCCGCCAAAAGTTCCGGTTCATTACAACTCACTGCAGTACAAAGAGGCACAAAACTTTAAGTCTGCACTAAAAAGCAGCAAAAAAGCTCGTCCTTTCAACGAAATCTCAGTCTACGGGACGAGGCACAGAGTTCTCTATGGCTTTGGAGGCAAGTTTTTTTAGCAAGTTGGTTATGGCGGGCATAAAAAGTGGTGGTCGGAGCATTGCCTCGGGGCTGGCACGGGCCGGCCGGAGGAATGCCTAGAAATCTACGCGCGGATCTTATATTGTATAAGTATAGCGTGTAACGAATATTTGTAACAGAGGCGTTCTGTAACGTATCGCCGTTGTTAAAATGTATATAAATACATTTAACGTTTATATATACATTTATGTATGTATAATGCATAATGCATTTATTTATGTATGTATGTATGTATACATTTTAACGTTTTTATTTGTTTTCTTAAAAAATTAAGTAAACATTATTTTAAAATTAAAAAATAAAATTACAGAAACCGATCTTAATAATTAAAGGATGTATAAGTACCTAGTGGATAATTTACATACAATTTGTTTTAAATGCGTATTAATTTGTGGGATTAACTGATTCGAACTTAATACGTTGTGGTAACATTTTTTGCTCTACGATTTTTGGAAATTCGACGAAGAATTAAACAGATTACAAACTAGAGGACACCGCCCTGCGACTTCATTCGCATTAAAAATGGACTGAGTACCTACCTAATTCAGATTTTTGTATGGGAATATCGAAAAATCGTTATTAAGTTCATTTAATTTAAAGGCTTGTTCTCCATTCCAAGCAAGAATTTAAAAAAAAAGCTACGCTCGCGCGCGACAAAAGAGGTTCGAATCTCCTTGATTCCAAGTGTAGTAGTGCTAGAATCTCTATCTATCGGAATTCAAGAATTTTTTCCGAATTTGAGAATTTTTATTGAATTGAAGAATTTTTACCGAATTTAAGATTTTTTACCGAATTTGAGAATTGTTATTGAATTGAAGATTTTTTGAATTTTTTTTGAATTGAAGATATTTTACCGAATTTAAGAATTATTACCAAGCTAAAGAGTTGTTACAGATTTAAACCGACCGAACATTCCACCACTATAGTCGTCGGACGCCACATGTCTATAATTGCCTCCAATTATCCCGTCATATCTCCAGCCTCTATAATCTATAAATCAATAGACGCTATTAGACGTTTATGCCAGCCTGGTTGAGTGTAATGGAAGTGGTAAACAAGTGCTTTTTTGTGAACATTTATACCTTAGGGGCGGAACCAGGTGGACTATATCTCCCTTTCCACAGCTACATTCAAATTTTTTAAAAAATAAAAATTTTCACAAGATTAGACTACTTAACCTAGCGACCTGATGCAAAGTGGCCGCGGAGGCGGCTGGATGCGGAGAGCGCAGGACAGTGGAGTCCACTGGGGAAGGGAATGAAGAAAAAAAAAACGCAAAATGGCATCACAATGTTTGAAAGTAAGGAATCATGACGATGCTGCTTCCAAACGGCTCATCTGATCAGTTGGATATCTACAGCGATCTAAAAGTCCTCCATCTACTCTTTCAATGATTTCCATCAGATCATCCTCCCATCAATCCTACACGGAGAACCATGGCTTCAAAGTGACCTGGATTGTATGAAAATCTTGCCCTATTTCTAATTATCTGTCCACCTATGTATGCCCAGCAGAGGACGTTGAATGGCTGATAATGATGTTGATCTGTCTGTGAAAAGGTTGTCTGGAAGAAATCGCTCTTAGCGATACGACCACCTATATGTACAATATTGTATCTGTTTTTTTCTTTTCGTCTGTAATTTTTAAATGTGCAATAAAGTGTATTGAATTGAATCTAATGAAAAGAGTATGTATTGCCATCGACGAATTGTCATCTTTTCTCGGAGACTTGACAAGGAATTGATGAGAGGTTATGCACTAAACCAAGCTGCCGGTCATCCAACTGAAGTTATTATAAAATACGACATCCAATCCAAAGAAAGGCATTGACTGGATGCGAAGAGCCGAAGATCGGACTCAGTGGCGCGCCTTGGCGGAGGTCTATGTCCAGCAGTGGACTAGTACAGGCTGATGATGAATCCAAAGAAACACCGGGCGTAGTACCTACCATTCTATCTACCACGTGGATGAATGTACGAACTTACTTATTAAATCACATCACTGTTAATAACAGAGACATGCGTTATGTTAGAAGGGGGGGCTCGTCGTCACACCTAGTAAGGAACTTTATAATAACGACTCTGGCTTCTGTAGGTACGGTCGACCGCACGTCAGTGGAAACTAAACCAGTATAAACTAGTGCCTCATAGTATTGAAACTCCCTAATAGGCTAGACGATCTGGTGAAGGTCGCGGGACCCAGCTGGATGAGGTTAGCGCGGGACCGGTCGTCGTGGAGATGCTTGGGGAAGCCTTTGTCCAGCAGTGGACGTCGACATGCTGATATGATGATGATGATGAATAGGCTAGGCCAGCTCAAGGTCAAAGTGTATCCACTGACGTGCGGTCGACTGTACCAACGTTTTTCTATCGATCTATCGACCAACGGCGGATCCAGGCGGGGGTCATGGGGGGTCATGACAGGATCCAGGACTTAGGTGGCACAAATTCTATTGTTATCAAAATTAAATTATAAGTTCTTGACTTGACCACGACTATGTGACCCCCTCCTGGCGCCAAAGCTGGATCCGCCCTTGCTATCGACGAAGAACTCAACCTGTAATTTAATCACTAAGTAAGTGTTTCGTTTTGTTCTAGGTAAGCTGTGAGAAGAGGTTCACTTGTAAAACATTATTCTTATGAGAAACTTCAAAAAAATGACTTTCCGCTGTGTCCCCACGTTCCAAGCAGTGTCGAACGACAGCAACGCCGCCTGGGTGAGTTTAGAGAACTAATGTGGTGTAGCTACTCGACGATAGATGGCGCTAAATTACACCTAGAGACAGCGCCATCTATGATATTGTGCAGAGACTACTGAGACATTAACGCAGCTCACAGTTGTAATAGTATCGCTGCTTGCTACTAGATGGCAGTACTTCAAGTGGTACAAAAAGTAAATCATAGATGGCGCTCGTAATATGATTGACCTTAAACTATCTTTTATGATTTTCGCGTTTTATATTTTAATTTAAGTATATTCGCTTTTCCGTAATGTCACATGATTCTAAATTATTTTCATGGAAGAATCGCATTTTCGGTGCGTTCCTAAGTTGGGGTTGACTTGGGAAAATTCCCACCGTCCCCGGCCGAACGAAATGGTGAATTTTTTTATTTTTGAACCAATTAATGGTGTTTTTTTTTTCTTCTTAATTACTTCTTAGTAAGTACCTACTTGTTTGACTAAATGGGACTCAGAGCGTCCATTTCTTATAGACACTGATGACGGACGATTCGCTTGTCCAGCATGTCATCGACACCTCGAGTGGACTGTGGCAGGTCGCTACACTGACCCACGCCCACTATCTCTTGAACTTTACCACTAGTGGGCGGCTGTTTGTTACTTTTCGGGTTTCAAGCGACAGACAATTAAAAGTGTCTATGTCGCAGTCATGTTGTGAAATGTCTATGGCAATAAAGGCTATAATAATCTAATAATCTTTCAAAGTTGGGGCCACATTGCTGTGTTCCTCTTTCACCGCTTGCTGATATTGTTACAGATAGTAAGCTGACAGATAAACTAATCTATCAGAAAATTTTGTCTGATAATATTTTCGTGTTCCACACCTCAAGTCTCTGATAAAATATCTGACAGAATTACCAGCCACTTGATAGGCAATCAGATACCGGTGAAACTATAAAAATAGGCTATCTGTCAGATAACCTGCAGATAGGGTATCTGGGAGTCTGATCCCTAAGTCGTATAAAAAAATATGTATAAATGTATATACAAAGAGAAGCTTATAACGATAAGGGACCTCTTCAAGTCGACCTTAGAGTAACTGAACGGATTAGCATGCGTTTTCATTTTCATAATATACGCACCTGAACCTCATATCAGCCTGTAGACGTCCACTGCTGGACAAAGGCCTCCACCAAGGATCTCCACGACGTCCGGTTTCTATGCACCTGAACCTATTCTTAGCGAATAAAGAATTTGAATTTTTTGTCTACAAACATACAGATAATATAGGTACATACATACTTATTACGTTTTACTTAACTTATACATTTTACTCAAGAAGTTTCAAATCTCTTTGGTCGCGCTCGCGCTCCCTGTGGAGATCGCATCTTGCATATTTAGTATCGGAACCTATGGTGCCATTTACCGGGGAGGTGCGGACAAAGGAAGCGGAGTAGCGGGAGGAGATTGCTAATACAAATTTATATGGAGTTTGAAAATGAGAATGTGTGAGTGAGTCATAATTTTGTGATTATTTTGACACGATTTTGACACCCACAGAATGCTTTTATTACTAATTTATGGGAGTGGCAAAATTTTTTGATTCATGATTTTACTTAAGTACTATACTTTATTGTAAATCTGTTTGAACTAAACACTGATTGGAAAATCCCTTTTGAGTTTATCAAAAGAAAACAGACTGAAAAATCTGTTTGTTAGGTAATTTTGCAAATAGCCAATTTTTGGTATCTCGCCACTACATCTACCCACACGGTGGCATCTTGTGCAGCGCTTCTGTCTGTCTGATTGATTTTTCACACACATGTCACAAGCTACGTATGTATTTACATAGCCTTAAAGAAAGGTCGTAATGAAGTGCCTAAGCCAGACACCTACATTAGAAGTTTCTATTTTGCCGAAAGTACAAGAATCATCTGACAGATATTGTGCCACGCCCACACTGAAGCCATGGCCATGGCGACCAGTGTCTTATGTAGAATTATATTGAGGACCTCACACTGATGCGAGATCTCGAAGTGTGAGGAAATACCTACGCAAGACTACAACCACCCTTACAGACTTAAATCAAATTCAAAATATTTTATTTCAGACCCCTCAGTTTAATTTATTAATTTAATTTAATTTAATTTAATTTAATTTAATCTTACATAGCTTCAGACTACTCCAAAGCGCCATGAGATAAAATTTGCAGATAATATAGGTAAGTAATTGTCAATAGATAATGTATATAAAACCATAAAAAACTATGTAGAATGTTACAATTAAAAAATTGAAAACATAAAAAATTATAATCCTACATCCAAAGTAATTCAAATCCAAAAAAACTTATTAAAAGATTCAGCACCCAAATTTTAAAATTCAAAATAATATTACTTTCAATTAATTTAATAATTTATGGCTAACAATTAAATCGATTAGATTTCCATTAGATGGCCTAAGTCACACCTCACCCGCCGCACTAGCGTGGGGTGACCCAAGTTCTGTCCTACGCGCGCTTTTGAAAATTGAGCAATTTTATTATTATTTAACTTTCGGATCAAGTGGATTTGTAGCACTCGTTGATGTCTTTTATATGGAAAAGACTTCGCTTTTCGGATTTTTTCTTTTTTTCATTATTATTTTTAAGTGTTATTGTTTTGAAATTGGTTGTGTAACCAACCTGGCCACTGCCGCCCAGTGGCCTGTCCCATTAATTTATTATTTTATGGGTAACAATTATATGGAATAGATTTCCATTAGATGGCCTAGGTCACACCTTGCCCGCCGCACTGTACCTGATGCAAAACAAGTTTTGTCCTACGCGCGCTTTTGAAAATTGAGCGATTTTATGATTATTTAACTTTCGGATCAAGTGGATCTGTAGCACTCGTTGATGTCTTATAAATGGAAAAGACTTCTCTACGCGAATTTTGTCTTTTTTTCATTATTATTTTTAAGTATTATTGTTTTGAAATTGGTTGTGTAACCAACCTGGCCACTGGGCGGCGTCTGGGCGCGTGGTCGCGGCCCTATCTGATCACATGTTAATATTAATGGTAGCCCGAAACAATCGCCTCATAGACACCGCCCGATAGATTGACCACTTGTTGTGCGCGGCCATATTACGACACCTATTATTACAAACTACATATTTTTTATTACTTTTTTTTATGTTTTATTTTAATTACTTATTAGCTGTTATTAAAAACTATAGTGCAATTTTTTATTTGTAAGTTTTTCGTCTTCTATGACTTCTTTAAAAAATGAAAAAGTCGATTTTTTTCAAAGACTATGTATGTCTAGTCTAACATTTGATTGAAAATGTGCATGTGGCTAAGACTTATAAATTATAATACACTACCTTCCTTAAGTAATCGGTATACCATACAACCCATACAAAATAAACATTAATTTTCGACTCACTCAGAAATGATTGAAGCGATTTATTTAGCGATATAGAATTTTTCAAAGTTCATCATCATCATCAACAGCCTATTAATATGCCCCCACTGCTGGGGCTCAGGCCTACCCTCTCAACGAGGGCGTTCGGGCTATTCAAAGTTATTTGACATAACTGTTGTGGTAAAAATCTAAAAATGCTCTATCTACATCTGGACACCTGGAAACAAATCTAAAACCTATTGGAAAGGCGTTTTGCAGTGTAAATATGTATGTACAAAATCTGTACGCACATAAACGAAAATCATTACACGTACACCCAGCCGTGTACGCACGTAACCTACTTGCACGCACACACTCGCGGTCAAACTGGATACGAGAGAAACAATGTTATAGATTCGCGGCGCGGCGCAGGCAGGAAGCTTTTGGGGCAGTACGCGCAGAGAATACAGATGAAATATATTACGAGTAGGTACAGCCTGCACCAATAAAAACGATACACCCTAATATCTGAGTAAAATGCCATCTTTTGAAAAATAAGGGAACTGGCACAATACACACTATTGTGGAATTAGTAAGACATCGGTTGCTAAATTTGTTAAGTGAGGGTACGCGTGCTGACCTGCATGAGCTGAGCTTTCACAAATCTTACACAATTTTACAACGTAATCCAAAATCCATTTATAAAATTTTATGAATTCAGTATTTGATAACAAATAAATAAAAATCTAAATATTATTATAAATTAAATCATTAAAATTCAGAAAAGAAGTACTGAATTAAATTAAAATAACATTAAGTCAAAGTAGTGCAAAGCTTTGAACATAAATTGTAAGCAAATATTACGTCGACACCTTTCTCTAAAAGTTGGTTTATTTATATTTTAAAATTTCTGTAAACCGTAATTAATGACGCCTTATGCTGGGAACGACCTAAATTGACATACCAGAATCAAATAGAGCGGGTGCTCACAAACGGACACGTGAATAGAACTGGCGTCTCGCGGCGAGCGTGTGTGAAGAGAATGATGAGACTGACCGAAGCAAATAAAGTATGTATGTGTGTATGATATGCATATCGTTTGCAAAACCGTGTCAGTAATACACGACTAAGAAGGATGATAAATATATCATATTCATCTGACTTTTTCACGTGTTCTACCCGGTCCTACTCTCCGTCTTTATCATGGCTGGAGGCTGCGCGCGCGCACCCACTCCATGTGATAGCCCCGAGCGACGCTCTCACGTGGCACGCGCGCCAAACTTTGAACATTTTTTTTTAAATAAGTTTTTACTGCCAATAAGTTTTATTTTAAAAAATGTAGCTTTGTGGTAACTCAGTTTTATTTTGTGTTTTAATTGTTGTGTGCGGATAACTTTTGAGCTTCTGAAACTCCTCGTTTTCAGTTGCTTTTCAATCCGGTTGCGGGTGCAATGTAACTGTTTTTCTTTTTCCATAATGATTTTCGGTGCCAAAATATTTGAAAACAATTGTTTCATATACGTTCTGTGAATTATTGACATCTCCAGTGACTATTTTTGTGCTCGATTATATATCGATGAAGTGATTATACGTCGATTACGCCCGTAAATATCAATAGAAAATCTCATACGGAACTAATCACATATTGGATATTGTTGGCAGCAATTTTCTATACCATCAGTAACGGCCCAAGTAAACAATAACATTATTCATCGTTAAAACGGGACACACGCACGCAGCAGAGAGAGATGGATCGCAAATCATCGATCCAAAGAAAATAGATTTCTCATACGAAATGTAATGGCGGAACAATAATCGTGTAAAAGTTCACGATACTTACCCAACGCTGCGGTAACAATACATAAAGACCAGCAGAGGAAGACCTCACAGAAATAGACTTTCAGTGAGAAGCTGTATCGAAGTCGGGGGTCTTGTGAAGTTCGTCGGTTATGGCGGTCATCGCAGTCGGGTAGATAATGATCTTCGATGATTTACGCCGCGTTAAATCGACAATGGCACGAGATAACCTCCCACCGCAGTGTCGGCACAATGTGACCAATTAGGCCGTGGACCTTTCGCCGAGATGACCAAAATGAACGGGATCAACCTGCCGGACATGACCGAGCAAGACTTGAGTGTCGATGACATTTTTAATGAGAACTTCAGTATGAAAAGAAAGAAAACTGAAATCGCTGGCTACATATCTCTTGAAGACCAAAAAGATAATCTTAATAACACCATCACTAACGCTTCCAATGCAATTAAATTCGCAAACAACAACAACATAAAATACATCGAAAAGGCTATAGAAACACCACGGAATTTAAAAAGAAAACTCTCTAGTTCAAAAAACTTTACAGATAACGATAACTTTATCGATAAACTACCAACAGAAGTAAATATAAGAATCGACAAAGATCCCAACAATACTATAAGGCTGGAATTGCGTTATCCTGATGAAGCCACCGCTTATAAAGAACCAGGTTCTTCAAATGATAATAATTCTGAAGATAATGGTGATGTCAGCAATGATGTGAGAATAGAAAGGAGTGATGAAAAAGAATTTGCTAATGATGAAAGTCAGGAACAAAATCACGATGGTGGATATAATTTGAATGGAAACAATGATCAGGAAACCGAAGTAAGTGTTCATTTTAATATTCATGATAGTTAAATGATCTGGTAGTTACAAGTTTTTGAACGTAAAAAATTAAGTAAGAATAAATATAGCTAATGCTCTGAGCTTTTTGTTGTAGTTTGTATTCCATTAAAAATGTAGGTACAAGGATAATCTTATATTAAAAAATATACACCTACACATAATCTTGTGTCACAATTTTTAGATAATTGAACCAAACACTAGCAATTTCGTATATTTTCTGGCTACCGCAAATCCGATCTTTAGTGTTAATTAATAGAATTTTTATTTATTTCCTCCACCCAGCCCTGCTATTCTGTAAGCGTATTTGTGCAACTCGATCCTGAATCCGCAGTGAGATCGGTCTCTAACTCAATGATTTACAGTTCAATACTCACTTTACTTCGCAAGTGAAGTGTTTATTAAGTAGCTTGTATTTGTTTACACAATGCGACATCAAGGTCTTTCATGATCGGATGCGGAGTGAAGTAAGTGACTTGCGATGTGATGGTCGAGTTTTAATTCATACTTTACAGAATCACACAGCTGTATGTTTGTAGGAACTAACGAGGATATTCTTTTGATACAAAGTTTAAAATGTGTTGTTTTTATTAGTCAATTGAAGTATGATGATCATATTTTGCACGTCGAATTCATTAGCAAAACACTTAGGATGACATCTAATCTGTATGAGAAGGGGTTTTTATAATTTGCAATTGAGAATTCTAAGAATTACACTGACATATCGAGATAACATTCTATGAAGTTGATGAATTTAAACTTTAGTAAGTCCAGTAATTTCCCAATGTAATTTAAAAATACCTATCGTCTTTCCTACGTCCAGCGAGAAAGCTTAGAATATTAATACAAACACATCTAAAACACACCGACGGTAAAGAATAGAAAATTCTGTCCATTCTATTTCTTAACAAAAACTGTTATTCGATAATTTTATCGATAAGATTCTATGAATTCCAACATTCGTCTGACCTCACTATTACAATAGAGTTGCAATGCGTAAAGAATTGTGTTAACAATCACAAGAAACCTACTTGCACAGTTTACCAGTTACCGATTTAAATCCAAAAACTTTTGATAACGGAAAAATATTTTTTGAAATTTGTTTTAACGACTTACTTACTTTTAGTTTAGTTCTCTCTATCCAGTATTTAACGAAAAAGAGACAGTTTTGTTATTAATCTGTTATATTACTGAAAAGTATTATCTAACTGTAACTGTAATTTAATAATTAGCGTATCTGTTTATTTAATTTAAACTACATATGTTTGTGCTTACAGTATCGAATTGGACACGTCTGAAATGACACTGTAATTGTTTTCGTAAATAAATAAATAAAATAAAAAAGAGAAAAAATAAAAAATACGATGTATGTTACATTCGCGTAAAGCATTGATAAAATTAACTCCTTAAAAAACTTAAATTGCGTTCTGTTTTCGTTGCACTTTGCCATAAGGGTATTTACATACCTACACACACGAGAGCTGCCAGTGCATTAAAGCGTGACACACACTGGGCGGCGGCGTTGCGAAAGCGTTGCCACCACCAAACCACTGATCAAATAAAAAAATGTGTCGTGATATTTTTAAAATATATTTTAGGGAATAGGTACCTTTTGATTTGGTTTATTAATTGGCCAATTTGCATAATATCTTTATGAATTAGCCTTTGTGCTATTCTGATGTATAATCTATAATTACTAGCGTAAAGTTTCATCAACATCTGATCCGCAGTTTTTGCGTGAAAGAGTAACAAACATCCTTACAAACTTTCGCCTTTATAATACTAGTAGGGTTGTTATTTCTCAGTTCAACTTAGTAGTAACATTAAACATTTCCTTTAATCATCTTTTTTGTTAGGAACAATTAGTTTTATGGTCTCCTTAGCAAAGTAAATCAACAAAATCCAATGTAAATGTTTCATTTTACTACTCAGCAAGGAACTATAATCATTTAGTGAGTTAGGCAAACTACGAATAAGTCGCCCGGTATTGCTTTTTTAAACGGCCGGGGAAGAAACGAAAAGATCGACAACCAAAAAGATTGCACGAGGGGAAAGATTGACCAACAGTATGTTCTTTGCCTTAAACGGAGTAGCGTCCGATGGTCCGTCGCGTCGTCGGCCGAACTCAAAGGCGGACAACTGGGTCGCGCTGATGACGTGCCCGACCTTTAGGGTTCTGCAGGCGAAGTGAAACAATGTTTCCAGTACCTATCCTACTTAACATCAAATGTAGTACACACATATCTTTATGCTATGACATGAATATTTTATTCATGATATTTCTTCATGATATTTTATTAATTTTTTTAATTTTTAGTAAATTTTTGCTCGTGCTAGGTATTTAGGTGAAACAGACTAAAATAGAATCGACCATCCGAAGGTTTTGGTTTTTTTTCGGAGGTCTAGAATGTTCACAATAATAATAAAAACTTATAGACAAACTAGGTGACTAGTTTGTCTATAAGTTTTTATTATTATTGTTCATTACATGGCCCTTAGTATAAACATTTCAAAAACACAAATAAACCTGCGCCTATTGGTAAAAGTAGCCCTTTATTAAGCTGTTGATAATACGAAGTCCTAAGCAAAACAATTTTAAACGACAGAGTACAAAATAAGGTGAGCTGCTAGAGCATAAGTTCACCTTTTGTACAATTACTTATCAAACAAAATCAAAACCGCATACGGGTCCCTCTGACCCCACCGCCCGAACACACCTGTCCGAATTGTTCGCACACCTGATGCAAGTTTCAAAAGATACCTGATTTTAATTTCCGTTACCCTTTGGTCTCGGCTCGTTACTTACCCGCGTTATTAACAAAGAATGCATTCTGTCTGCCCGGCGCGTCGCGGTGACGGCGCAACGATGATAACTATAAAATAAAAAGTTATCTCCCAAGCCCAGGCAGGGGGGCATCTAGGCATTCTGTCGGGGGGTCACATCAAACCTCGGCCATCTATACCACAGAGGAAGTAATAGTCTCTCTATACTAATAATTAAGAGGTAAAGTTTGAAGTAGGTAATCTTTATAACTACTGAACCGATTTCAATTATTCTTTCGCTTTTGGATAGGTAATACTCTGTGTATGAACATACGCTATTTGGTTTTGGGTTTTATAAAGAGGGGAAGGGGGAGGGGGAGAGTGGCGGAGAGGGAAAGGGGTGAAGGGGAGGTGAACGGAAAGGGAAGGGGAAGGGCGGGGAAGGGGAGGGGAAATAGAGAGAAAATAGATGTAAAGGGGAGGAGAAGAGGATATGGGGAGGAGAGGGGTCGGGGGATTTTGAAAGCCGGAGTCGTATTTTAACACGAATGAAGTCGCGGGGCGTTTGCTAGTTGTTAAATAAATTACTAGGCTGCCTCAATGTACAGTCAACAAAATAGACAGGTAAGCAGGCACATTATAGGGCTGTATTATAAATATAGCTCTGTAAAGTGTTCTAGCCTAAGCTGCGCTGTAGGTAATCATTCTATAACTCTTATTATTTTTATTTTTTTTCATTGCTATGGGGGCAACAAGCAGGCGGGCCTCCTGATCTTAGCTGCAATAGTAGATCAGAAAAGTCCAACCGTCCTTTGTCTTAAAAGGTCCAACCATCTTATCATAATCATCGTACCAGAGGCGGACCCATAGCATTTAAATTTTAATTATTTTTATCTTAAGCCATTTGGAGGAGGAAGGGGAGGGTTCGCGCCTCCTGCCATAGCTTTCCTATAGTCTTCAGGCCATCAGTCCACCTGGAGGTGGGGCATCACTCCATAACTTGTCTGCCCCAACGGCCGTCAGTCCTGCGACACATGTGTCCCGCCCGCTGTCGCTTCAGCTTGCTAATCCTTTCGGGAACAAAAGAAAAATAACAAAGAAAAAAATTATATATCCTATGTGATATCTTAATCCTTACCTAAGTACGTGTCTGTGGCTAGTCGCCCCGTCCTGCCTTTTTCTGTGTTAACTCCTTACAGAAATGGCGTTAAGATTTTACGATTTGTTGTGAAATTGACGGTTTACTGTTGATTTGTTACTCGTGACGCTGAGCGATGTTTTTTTACTGTTTCCCGTGGCTTTATTGCGTAGGTACTTACCCATACGAAAAATTGCTAATACAACGAATTAAGGATTTGGTTGAAATGGACTTTATCGGATAAATTTAACGCGGATGAAGTCACGCGGATCTGCTAGTAGGTATGTATACTTACCTATATATTTTTGGATTATATTTTTTGAACCTCTGCAACTATTTTCTAATCTGTGGATCTAAATATAAACATTAATAAAGATGGGTCATCGTAAACTTCACTATAGCACAATTTCATTGTCCTCTAAATCTGTCAATCAGCAACTTTTTTATTTTAAACATTTTTTGATTAAAAAAAATTAGAATAATGTTTAAAACATACATATTAAGTACGGTCGACCGCACGTCAGTAGAAACAAAAGCAGTATAATCTGGACTTGCATAGTATTGAAACTCCCTAATAGGCTAGGCCAGCAGTGTTTCCTTCCGTTGACGTGCGTTTGACTGTACATACATACCTACATTTGTCGGTAGAGTGCGCTGACCTCTGGCAGCAGCTCTGCGTAAAATGTGTCACGCCAGGTGACTGATTTTTTGCCTCTCAATAAAACCAGAATGTGAAGAGCTTCATGAGAAACTGTGATTGATGCATGAGGCAGGAAGGTTCGAATCTCTTTAGTGGCGCACGCGTAGCTAACTTTTTTTAAATTCAAGCATAGAGGTATAAGGAAGGAATGAGGTAGTTTTCCAAGTCAAGTTAGAAAACTTATTAGTTAGCCTACCAACTTTGAGGGATTCATAAACAGTTATCACCAGTCGATTACTCCCCTAAAAATTCAAACTGATATAGCTAATAGGCAATCTGATGCTAAAAAGGATTAAACATAACTAAAACAAAATCTAAAGTGCCAAAACAAATGTAATTTTTTTTCATTTAGGTTTTCATTTTTATATTTTTTCAACGCCTATTGAAAACCCTATTTATCATCTACATATCAAGTATTTACTTCATTGTCGAAATTCTAATAATAATCGAAATAGTTATATTTATTTTATATAATATGGTAGTTATAGTTATAGAAATAATGGTATCACCAATATAATTTTTCGCCGATCCCCGAAAATACTTTGGCACGGGACTCGGGAGTCATTTCTCAGTTTCAGTCTTCTCTCGGTCACATAGCAACTATGATAATTACCAGAACACAGTTAAAAAATTCATAGAGACCTAAATAGTCTGGTCAAAGTTAGTGTAGCCGCCCACGCGAGCACGCCTCTACTGTGTAGCTAAAATATTTCACAATAGCACAGTGCTATTATTGGTTCTCGATCGCTTCACACTTTTATTTCAGTGCTACGTTTTATCTGCCTACCCCGCGAGGAATATTGTATCCCTATTATATAATAAGTTAATAAATAACACACATACATACACTTTGTTTTGTCCTAAATAAGGACTGTTCTACTAGAATCACATATTAAGAACAGACAATCAACAAATATAACACGCGGACCAAGGTCTCCATCTCCATTGAAAACGGGCTAAAGCCGGTATTCGAGGCAAAATCCTAAATCACTAAGTCAACGAGGCGGTCGAACTATACCTAAATATTATAACATTTATTTTAACACTTGTCATGTTATAGTTTGATAGCCCTATCTTTGAGCGTCTACTGCTTACTGCTTGCTACCACCACAACGTAGGAGAGTTTTGATCGAGAACTCATAGTACCACCAAAACTTCTTTTCTAGCAGACCAATGGTCGAATAACAATAATATATGGCCAGTACGTTTTGAATACACTTCTATTGTGTTTTTTACACTGGCAACTGTTTGATAGATAACATAGCAGTATAACATGTATAGGCATCTCATCTTACTGGCAGGCTACTGCTGTATATTTTGGAGGCAGGAAATACAATAATGTATTTAGAATTAGATAGACAACGATATAAAGATGAGGCTAATACATCATAGGAACTAACAGATTGTAATATTTCGTCTGTTTGTAATTTAATTATAGGTATCGGTAGAAACCACATACTTTTCATGCTTACTATACCTGCATACAATGTTAAACCACTCGGAAAGTAAAATAAATTACTAATTTTCAAAAGTCACCGTACAAAAAGTGGATGCCTTAATCTGCATTAATATTACCTATACGAGGTAGGTAGGTATGTATGAAGAATTTAATGTATTTCGTTTTGTCAGGTCAAGTTAAGTAACAAACAACATTTTGCCAAAGACATTATTTTTAACGAAATTAGGCTAATAAAACGTAATAAATTATTTGTTAAACTTTCACTGGACTATTATGTACATAGCTATAAATCGAATCCACTTAGTTATAAATCTACATCTAATCTGTGCGTTTATTCGTCGGCTCATTGTGGCTGAGCGCGCGTTTGTCGCACAATTTTATCTTATAATTGGTCCACGAAATAAATTGTCGTGTCGTAAGTTATATGGCGCGGTCGCGACGGCTTCGGACTTGGGACATTTTAGCACATTTTTTTTAAACAGGAAGCGTACTTCGTACACTATGTGCGAGTTCCGTCATATAAATATTTTTTTTGTTTTTTTAATCTTGGATAAAAAATTAATAAAAAATATATGGCCAAATAGCAGAAATTTAAGTCATTTACATATTTAAAATTTTAAATAGAAGACCTGAAATTTACATAAATTTTCCATCATTACCGGGCAACGCCATTGGTCCAGTAGTTTATTAAATAATTTGGTGGATAGACAATCGGAAAAACAAAAAAAAGGTTTGCTAAAAGAATGGCCGTCTTGATGGACCCCTACTAACGGGAATATAAATTGGGGGTGAAATTAGGATAAAATTTAACAAATGACTCCTTTATCCAGTAGACTCCGAAAACAAGCCTTGTTTCGGTTCTAAATAAATTTAGTTATTCTGTTGAAATAATTCTTAACATCTATATTTTAAACGCATTATTGACCTATGAATAAAACTGTCTCTGTGTCATGGGCCTAGGCAAATTAATGATGTGATATTGTTTGTGTTATATAAATAACTATGTAATATTATTGAGAAGCACTTAAGTAAGGTATGTTTGAAATAGGGGTGCGTTAATAACTTTAGTGTTGAACTTTATTTTAGTATATCAAGTCCAAACTTTGTGTAGTCGCACCATCACATACAAAATTTCGTCAGTGTCGTTCGTTACGTATCCCATACGTTCATACATACATACGTATAAGTCGTACTTGTTTATACATATAGAAAGTTGCTCCCAAATCAGTCGACTTGTCAACATTACTCAATACAAAACCTTCGTATCTTTTATTTACTGTCTTCAAACACTCTTTTATAGAATAATAAGCTTTATGAACGACAACTTAGAGCTTAAATGACACTTTTGCAATGGCAAGAAGTTTGTGTAATGGTATACTTACCTTTGATTGGGCCATAATGCGGTTTTTCAGATTAAATTTAAATATAATAAATGTTACAATCAATGTTATCTTGAATTTGATTTCGGAATTAGAATTGGCAATATGTCGGTTTTTATTTCTTCGGCATGATTTGTAGTTCAAGGAAATTGGTAATAAAAAAGGAAAGCGTCCCTTGTACCTAATGAAAAACTTTGCCTTTTAAAGTACAACATACTTAAATAAAATAAAATACCACAAGCAGGTTAGAGCTGGAAATTAGAAATAAGCTTTTTGTTTTGTATTGTTTTATTTCTGTGTGTACTTACAATAAATTATTTAATAATAATAAAAAGAAGAAAAAACTTATTAGGTAAAACAAATCTACAAGAATTTAACATCAAATCAATTCCTTGAATGTGGAAAAAAATATATAAGTACTTACTTACCCATCTAAAAGTACTTACTATTATTACTTAGGTACTTAGTAACAGTACCTAATAAAAATGAAAACGTTTTTTATTTCATTGGAATAAATATAAATATTCTGTAGAAAATATGTTTTCGTGTTGTAACAAATAAGTCATTATTTGATTAAACCAAAATTTTAAATAAAAAAAGGAACACATTAATGTATGGAAAGCCCGCCGCTACCGCTGGCCGCTGGCCCGTTACATTCTGGGAAGCGTGAGTGATTCCGCGCCCGCCCATTGCGGTCAGCTGATCGCGGCGAGCGAGCCTCCTGGAGCTCTATTTTGGAATTGCTCGCCTCGCTTTGAGCGTTCGATTCTACTAATTTTATATGGATTCTGTATTGGATGTCGAAGGAAAATTAGTAGAGTTCGAAGCGAGGCGAAGGATCAAAAATAATGCTGCCGGCAGGAGCGCCATTTTTAAGTCGCTCTCCGTTAATAATTAGTAGAATCGACCGCTCGAAGCGATAAGAGCGATTCAAAAATGGGACTCCTGCCTATGCAGCCCTATTTTTGAATCGCTCTCCTCGCTTCGAACGGTCGACTCTACAAATTTTCCTTCGACATCCGATACAGATTCCATATGAAAGTAGTAGAATCGAACGCTCAAAGCGAGACGAACGATACAAAAATAGAGCTGGTAGTTGACTCATTACGAATATTATCTGTTTCCCGCGACCTGCCCGCGTTTCATAAGTTATTTCTGCCTTTTTTTTTTGGTCGGCTCCTAAGGGTCATAGCCTATAACTTTCCTCGAGAATTGTTATATATGCAAAAACAATTTTGATTTAAATGATAGTAAAGATTTCTAAGCAAATAAATGATTCTGATTCTAAGTAGGTAGGTATTATAAAATAAAGTATGTATATGACAGGCAAGCGGCTACCGGCGTAGCCATAGGTCTGTAAGGTCAGTGGGCTAGTCGTGCGCGCGCGCACGCACCACGCGCCGCGCCGTCAGCTTTTCAATATCTTCGTACGGTGTGTGTAGTGTGATAACAAGTAGAATACAGTACTTTATTTTAATAAACTTACTTGTTACATGGTCCACACATTTAGAATACACTTAATAACGAGCATGTGATCAAAATCGATGACAAAAGTCCTTAGCATTTAATTACGACTAACAAATAGTCACATTAAAAGACAGAAGTCTATGAAATGTTCGTAGGTACGTAAATGTACCTAGCTGTCGATTCTTATAAGTTAACTAGTATTTCGGTGGGTGCCGCGGCCCGCAAGCGGACCGCGGAGGTCGGCTGTGTTGAGCTTTTCTTTTGACAGGAATCCTAAAAAAAATTTTTTTATTTATGAGTTTCGACGTTTTAGTTTTTGGCCTGAAACCAAATCTTCAGTGGGGGCACCTAAAAGCCGCAAAACAAACTTTCATGACTTTCGTGATTGCAGTGTTGTGAGCTGTTTTTTGACGGGAACCGGAATCTGATTTGGAGCACCTCAAACCCGTGAATACAAATTTACTATCAGACCCCCGCGACCTCATTCGCGTTAAAAGACTACTATTTGAGCTGTTCTTTATTTCTTTCAATACTTCAGACCAAACAACCAACAATACCGCGAACGAACGCGCGAACAAACGCGCGAAGCGCGCTAATAAACCAACCTAATAACCAACCAACCAACCCGCGAACAAACGCGCGAACAAACCAATCAACCCGCGAACAAACGCGCGAAACGCGCGAACAAACTAACCAACCAACCCGCGAACAAACGCGCGAAGCGCGCGAACCAACCAACCAAATAACCAACCAACCATCCCGCGAACAAACGCGCGAAACGCGCAAACAAACCAACCAACCAACCCGCGAACAAACGCGCGAAACGCGCGAACAAACGCGCAAACAAACGCGCGAAGCGCGCGAACAAACCAACCAAATAACCAACCAACCAACCCGCGAACAAACGCGCGAAACGCGCGAACAAACCAATCAACCCGTGAACAAACGCGCGAAGCGCGCGAAGAAACCAACCAAATAACCAACCCGCGAACAAACGCGCGAAACGCGCAAACAAACGCGCGAAGCGCGCGATCAAACCAACCAAATAACCAACCCGCGAATAAACGCGCAAACAAACGCGCGAAACGCGCGAACAAACCAACCAACTAACCCGTGAACAAACGCGCGAAGCGCGCGAACAAACCAACCAAATAACCAACCCGCGAACAAACGCGCGAAACGCGCAAACAAACGCGCGAAGCGCGCGATCAAACCAACCAAATAACCAACCCGCGAATAAACGCGCAAACAAACGCGCGAAACGCGCGAACAAACCAACCAACCAACCCGCGAACAAACGCGCGAAGCGCGCGATCAAACCAACCAAATAACCAACCAATCAACCCGCGAACAAACGCGCGAAACGCGCGAACAAACCAACCAACCCGTGAACAATCGCGCGAAGCGCGCGAAGAAACAAACCAAATAACCAACTTGCGAACAAACGCGCGGAACGCGCAAACAAACGCGCGAAGCGCGCGATCAAACCAACCAAATAACCAACCCGCGAATAAACGCGCAAACAAACGCGCGAAACGCGCGAACAAACCAACCAACTAACCCGTGAACAAACGCGCGAAGCGCGCGAACAAACCAACCAAATAACCAACCCGCGAACAAACGCGCGAAACGCGCAAACAAACGCGCGAAGCGCGCGATCAAACCAACCAAATAACCAACCCGCGAATAAACGCGCAAACAAACGCGCGAAACGCGCGAACAAACCAACCAACCAACCCGCGAACAAACGCGCGAAGCGCGCGATCAAACCAACCAAATAACCAACCAATCAACCCGCGAACAAACGCGCGAAACGCGCGAACAAACCAACCAACCCGTGAACAATCGCGCGAAGCGCGCGAAGAAACAAACCAAATAACCAACCTGCGAACAAACGCGCAAAACGCGCAAACAAACGCGCGAAGCGCGCGATCAAACCAACCAAATAACCAACCCGCGAATAAACTCGCAAACAAACGCGCGAAACACGCGAACAAACCAACCAACTAACCCGCGAACAAACCAACGAACCATCCCGCGAACAAACGTGGTATAATTTATTTTTGGCCATAAAAAAAAGCCGTAAAATTTTTAAAAAGTCGCCATTCTGAAAAAAATATATGACATCACCAAATTGCCTAAGATTCTGAAAAATATTAGTTCCAGCTCTGTCCAGCTATCTGGCACCGTTTCTGCGGGCCGTTGACCCATCAGCTGAAGATGACCATAATCTCCACGTTTCAGAGTTTTAATCTAATCGCCAGATAAGACTGCGCACATTATTGTGGGGGCACAAAACTCATGAGACGACAATAAGCAGCCGGCCGCGCGGGCGCAGCCCGCCGCCGAGCCAGTCGTTCCCCATCACTCGCCCCCCACACTCGTAACACTCGTAACACTCGTATATTCATAAGAAAGTATTTGGACAGTAATTAAATACAGTTTATCCAAATAGACTATTTCATTTAACCGACCAGGGAGTAGGAACCCCAAATCCTACATTGGTGACCCCGACGTGATTAGTGAAAACTTTTTAGTGTCGGTTGGATTTTTAATTAGGGAGCGACTCGCCCGCCGCGTGGGCTTACGAGTGTGAGGGCGCGATCAACACGCATAAACCGCGAGTCATAAGTGAGCGTTAAGTAAAGTGCGAAATAAAATGCAAAACCCAGCAATCGTACCAGAAGAGAACCCACCTCCAGCAGTCCAGCAGCCAGACATCATGGCTGCCGTATCCATTCAAGCCCGGCTGCCAGACTTCTGGAAAGAGCAGCCCAGGCTCTGGTTCGTCCAGGTCGAAGCGGTACTGCACCCGCAGCACATGAGTGACGAGTCGAAATACAACCTCGTCGTGGCAAAACTCGACCGGGAAATAATACTGCAGGTGAGCGACCTTCTGGCAGAGCCACCCGTAGCTAACAAATTCGGGGCGCTGAAAGCCAGGTTGCTAGAAATTTACGAGGAGTCGGAGGCGCGGAAGGTGAAAAAACTAATGACCGAGATGGAGTTAGGCGAACAAAAGCCGTCGCAACTCCTGCGCCGGATGAAGGATCTCGCCAAGGGCAGGGTCACGGAGGAGACCCTCACCATACTGTGGCAGAACCAGTTGCCCACAGCAGTGCAAGCCGTACTGGCCGTAGCGGAAAAAGACCTCACGGTCAAGGCCACCATCGCCGACAAGGTAATCGAGGCGACAACCAGCGGAGGCAGCATAGCATCGGTGAGCGGTCCGAAACCCTCGACCAGCAAGGATACAGACTTAGTAGCAGCGATCGCCAGGCTAACAACAAAGCTGGACGGAATGGAGAGGACCCGAGGGAGGTCCCGCAGAAGAGAGTCCAACGACCATGCCAGGACAGGATCGAGAGCTCGCAGCAACCGCAGAAGCCAGTCGCGGGACAGGAAAGCGCCCAGTGACGTAGGCAGGTTATGTTTCTTCCACTACCGATTCAAAACCAAGGCGAAGAAGTGCATACAGCCGTGCGCCTGGAAAAATGAAAGACAACAGGGAAACTAAAAGAGGTACAGTCGGCCGCGGGAGACTGTACCACCACCGAAAAAAACCGCTTGTGCATAACAGACAAAAAGTCAGGTTTACGTTTCTTAATAGATAGTGGAGCAAATGTCTCAGTGTTACCTAAAAGTGCAGTGTATAAAAAGTCAAAATTAAACGATTGTGCAACTTATTGTCTATACGCAGCGAACGGCACCGAAATTCGGACATTCGGGTTGCATACGCTAGAGTTAGATTTAGGTTTAAGACGAGCGTTTAAGTGGACTTTTATCATAGCGGACGTTAAGCAGCCCATCATTGGGGCAGATTTTTTAGTAAAATATCGGTTACTAGTCGACTTAAGTAGACGGAAACTGATTGACCAAGTGACGACGCTAAATACGATAGGCACTGTGACAAAATGTAAAAACGAGACTGTGACAACCCTAGACTCTAAACATCCGTACTGTGATTTGTTATCTAGGTTTCCAGAGATAACCAAGCCGATGTCGTTCAAAGAGGCACCCAAACACGGCGTCGTACACCACATCGAAACAACTGGACCCCCAGTGCATGCGCGCGTCAGGCCGCTACCACCGGAGAGGTACCAAAAAGCGAAGGAAGAATTCCAGGTAATGCAGGATCTGGGCATCTGTAGGCCTTCAAAGAGTGCGTGGGCTAGTCCACTACACATAGTTCCAAAAAAGAACGGCCAAATCCGGCCCTGTGGTGATTACCGTGCGCTAAACGCAATCACCCAGCCAGACAGATACCCAATCCCTAGATTACAAGATTTTACTTATATTTTAAAGGACAAGTCAGTGTACACGCGTTTAGACCTCAATAGGGCATACCATAACATTTGCGTGGCCCCAGAAGACATCCCAAAAACAGCAATAGCGACCCCATTTGGTTTATATGAATTCGAACGTATGACATTCGGATTGCGAAACGCAGGCGCTACATTTCAACGTTTCATGAATGATACAGTATTACACGGTATGAAGTGCATAAGCGACAGCGGAAAAGTTCAGGTCGGATCAGATTTTCTTTTTTGTTATATCGATGACGTCATAATAGCATCCGCGTCCGAGGAAGAACATAGGGAACATTTAAAACTTATTTTCGAAAGATTTGAAGAATATGGCATTACTATAAATTTATCTAAATGTAGTTTCGGTCAAAGCAAAATTGAGTTTTTAGGTTTCGAGGTTTCAGCAGACGGAGTGAAACCAATACCGGAGAAAGTGAAAGCGATTTCGGATTTCCCAAAACCTAAAACGGTAGAAGAACTCAGAAGATTTCTAGGTATGATGAATTTTTATAGGTCTCATTTACCCAAAGCAGCGAGGCATCAAGCCGAACTTAATAAATTCTTGCATAATTCCAAGAAAAGGGACAAAACGCCCATACCTTGGACCGAGCGAGCAGACGATTCATTTATCGCTTGTAAAAACAGTTTGCTCGAAGCCGTAACTGAAAAAATTTCAGCGCAATCGGAGAGTAAAATTTATTTTTAGCCATAAAAAAAAGCCGTAAAATTTTGAAAAAGTCGCCATTTTGAAAAAAAAATATGACGTCACCAAATTGCCTAAGATTCTGAAAAATATTAGTTCCAGCTCGGTCCAGCTATCTGGCACCGTTTCTGCGGGCCGTTGACCCAACAGCTGAAGATGATCATAATCTTCAGGTTTCAGAGTTTTAATCTGCTCACCAGAAAAGACTGCGCACATTATAAAAAATTCAGCGCCATCAGAGAGTAAAATTTATTTTTGGCCATAAAAAAAAGCCGTAAAATTTTCAATAAGTCGCCATTTTGAAAAAAAAATATGACATCACCAAATTGCCCAAGATTCTGAAAAATATTAGTTCCAGCTCGGTCCAGCTATCTGGCACCGTTTCTGCGGGCCGTTGACCCAACAGCTGAAGATGACCATAGTTTCCAAGTTTCAGAGTTTTAATCTGCTCACCAGAAAAGACTGCGCACATTATAAAAAATTCAGCGATATCAGAGAGTAAAATTTATTTTTGGCCATAAAAAAAAGCCGTAAAATTTTGAAAAAGTCGCCATTTTGTAAAAAAAATAGAACATCACCAAATTGCCTAAGATTCTGAAAAATATTAGTTCCAGCTCGGTCCAGCTATCTGGCACCGTTTCTGCGGGCCGTTGACCCAACAGCTGAAGATGACCATAGTTTCCAAGTTTCAGAGTTTTAATCTGCTCACCAGAAAAGACTGCAAACATTATAAAAAATTCAGCGCAATCGGAGAGTAAAATTTATTTTCGGCAATAAAAAAGCCGCAAAATTATTAAAAAAGATAGTATGTATGGTGATCGAAAATCAAAAGAAAAAAAAGTTCACTCGTTTCGCTTTGCTCGCGGTGCTCGCTTCGCTCGTAAATAATTGTATTCAGGAGCACTTAGAACCCCTACATACAAATTTTCAGCGCAATCGGAGAGTAAAATTTATTTTCAGCCATATAAAAAAGCCGCATAATTATCAAATTAATCTAAAAAAAACACAACAACAAACTGTAATTTGTATTTGTATAGAATGATGGCCTGTGCGATGTAAAGCAGCCACACACGTAAGTTATTTTGGCTGGTGTATGACAGGTCCGTGTATGTATGCTTTACATTTTTTTTCTTTCTTTTTGAAGTGGCCAGTGCGTTGTAAAGCAGGCATTCACTACAATATTAACTACTTATAATTTGTGGTAGTGTATTTTGAAAAAGTCGCCTTTTTGAAAAAAAAAAAGACATCATGAATTTACCAAGATTCTGAACAATATTAGTTCCAGCTCGGTCCAGCTATCTGGCACCGTTTCTGCGGGCCGTTGACCCAACAGCTGAAGATGACCAGAATCTCAAGTTTCATATTTTTACTCTGCTCACCAGAAGAGACTGCGCACATTATAAAATATATGACGTCACCAAAGGTCCTAGGGTTCTGTACAACTTTAGTTCGAAGTCAGTCCAAATATCGGTTTCCGACTCCACGGGCCGTGGACCTGAAGGGTGAAGATGACCAAAATCTCCAAATGTCAGAATTTTCCCATATACTACAGGGTATGAGCTACACTCCATCCCATACCACTTTGGTCCATGACCACTCCTTCCGGGAGATCAATTCGGGTAAAGTTTCTCGAAAAAACGGCGCTCCGCCATCTTGAAAACGCCGCCATTTTGAAAAAAAAAAGTGACGTCATCGATGATCCCAGGATTATGGACAACTTTAGTTCAAGGTCACCCCGGCTATCTGGCACCGTTTCCGCGGGCCGATGACACGATAGCTGAAGATGGACAGAATCTTCAAGTTTCGGACTTTTTCTCTACTCATCAGAGGAGGTTGCGTATTTGTTTCCTACATCACTTTGGTCCACAATCACTCCTTCTGGGAGAACTACTATGTCAATCAGTCAGTCAGTCAGTCAGTGGTAGTCGAGCTTTATAGTATATAACTAGTGTTTCGGTGGGTGCCGCGGCCCGCAAGCGGACCGCGGAGGTCGGCTGTGTTGATCTTTTCTTTTGACAGGAATCCTAAAAAAAATTTTTTTTTATGAGTTTCGACGTTTTAGTTTTTGGCCGGAAACCAAATCTTCAGTGGGGGCACCTAAAAGCCGCAAAACAAACTTTCATGACTTTCGTGATTGCAGTGTTGTGAGCTGTTTTTTGACGGGAACCTGAATCTGATTTGGAGCACCTCAAACCCGTAAATACAAATTTACTATAAGACCCCCGCGACCTCATTCGCGTTAAAAGACTACTATTTGAGCTGTTCTTTATTTCTTTCACTACTTCAGACCAAACAACCAACAATACCGCGAACAAACGCTAATAAACCAACCTAATAACCAACCAACCCGCGAACAAACGCGCGAAACGCGCGAACAAACCAACCAACCAACCCGCGAACAAACGCGCGAAACGCGCGAACAAACCAACCAACCAACCCGCGAACAAACGCGCGAAACGCGCGAACAAACTAACCAACCAACCCGCGAACAAACGCGCGAAGCGCGCGAACCAACCAACCAAATAACCAACCAACCATCCCGCAAACAAACGCGCGAAACGCGCAAACAAACGCGCGAACAAACCAACCAACCATCCCGCAAACAAACGCGCGAAACGCGCGAACAAACGCGCAAACAAACCAACCAACCAACCAACCCGCGAACAAACGCGCGAAACGCGCGAACAAACGCGCGAAGCGCGCGAACAAACCAACCAAATAACCAACCAACCAACCCGCGAACAAACGCGCGAAACGCGCTAACAAACCAAATAACCAACCCGCGAACAAACGCGCGAAACGCGCGAACAAACCCGCGAAGCGCGCGAACAAACCAACCAAATAACCAACCCGCGAACAAACGCGCGAAACGCGCAAACAAACGCGCGAAGCGCGCGAACAAACCAACCAACCAACCCGCTAACAAACGCGCGAAGCGCGCGAACATACCAACCAAATAACCAACCAACCAACCCGCGAACAAACGCGCGAAACGCGCGAACAAACCAACCAACCCGCGAACAAACCAGCGAAACGCGCGAACAAACGCGCAAAAAAACGCGCGAACAAACGCGCAAACAAACCAACCAACCAACCCGCGAACAAACGCGCGAAGCACGCGAACAAACCAACCAAATAACCAACCAACCAACCAACCCGCGAACAAACGCGCGAAACGCGCGAACAAACCAACCAACCCGTGAATAAACGCGCGAAACGCGCAAACAAACGCGCGAAGCGGGCGATCAAACCAACCACGTGACCAACCCGCGAATAAACGCGCAAACAAACGCGCGAAACGCGCGAACAAACCAACCAACTAACCCGCGAACAAACGCGCGAAGCGCGCTAACAAACCAACGAACCATCCCGCGAACAAACGTGGTATAATTTATTTTTGGCCATAAAAAAAGCCGTAAAATTTTTAAAAAGTCGCCATTTTGAAAAAAAAAATGACATCACCAAATTGCCTAAGATTCTGAAAAATATTAGTTCCAGCTCGGTCCAGCTATCTGGCACCGTTTCTGCGGGCCGTTGACCCAACAGCTGAAGATGACCATAATCTCCACGTTTCTGAGTTTTAATCTAATCGTCAGAAAAGACTGCGCACATTATAAAAATTTCAGCGCAATCGGAGAGTAAAATTTATTTTTGGCTATTAAAAAAAAGCCGTATAATTTTGAAAAAGTCACCATTTTGAAAAAAAAAATGACATCACCAAATTGCCCAAGATTCTGAAAAATATTAGTTTGAGCTCGGCCCAGCTATCTGTCACCGTTTCTGCGGGCCGTTGACCCAAGAGCTGAAGATGACCATAATCTCCAGGTTTCAGAGTTTTAATCTGCTCACCAGAAAAGACTACGCACATTATAAAAAAATCAGCGCAATCGGAGAGTAAAATTTATTTTTAGCCATAAAAAAAAAGCCGTAAAATTTTGAAAAAGTCGCCATTTTGAAAAAAAAAAAATGACGTCACCAAATTGCCTAAGATTCTGAAAAATATTAGTTCCAGCTCGGTCCAGCTATCTGGCACCGTTTCTGCGGGCCGTTGACCCAACAGCTGAAGATGATCATAATCTTCAGGTTTTAGAGTTTTAATCTGCTCACCAGAAAAGACTGCGCACATTATGAAAAAATTCAGCGCCATCAGAGAGTAAAATTTATTTTTGGCCATAAAAAAAAGCCGTAATATTTTGAAAAAGTCGCCATTTTGTAAAAAAAAATATGACATCACCAAATTGCCTAAGATTCTGAAAAATATTAGTTCCAGCTCGGTCCAGCTATCTGGCACCGTTTCTGCGGGCCGTTGACCCAACAGCTGAAGATGACCATAGTTTCCAAGTTTCAGAGTTTTAATCTGCTCACCAGAAAAGATTGCAAACATTATAAAAAATTCAGCGCAATTGGAGAGAAAAATTTATTTTCGGCAATAAAAAAGCCGCAAAATTTAAAAAAAAGATAGTATGTATGGAGATCGAAAATCAAAAGAAAAAAAAGTTCGCTCGTTTCGCTATGCTCGCGGTGCTCGCTTCGCTCGTAAATAATTGTATTCAGGAGCACTTAGAACCCCTACATACAAATTTTCAGCGCAATCGGAGAGTAAAATTTATTTTCAGCCATATAAAAAAGCCGCATAATTATCAAATTAATCTAAAAAAAACACAACAACAAACTGTAATTTGAATTTGTATAGAATGATGGCCTGTGCGATGTAAAGCAGCCACACACGTAAGTTATTTTGGCTGGTGTATGACAGGTCCGTGTATGTATGCTTTACATATTTTTTTTTCTTTTTGAAGTGGCCAGTGCGTTGTAAAGCAGGCATTCACTACAATATTAACTACTTATAATTTGTGGTAGTGTATTTTAAAAAAGTCGCCTTTTTGAAAAAAAAAAAAAGACATCATGAATTTACCAAGATTCTGAACAATATTAGTTCCAGCTCGGTCCAGCTATCTGGCACCGTTTCTGCGGGCCGTTGACCCAACAGCTGAAGATGACCAGAATCTCAAGTTTCATATTTTTACTCTGCTCACCAGAAGAGACTGCGCACATTATAAAATATATGACGTCACTAAAGGTCCTAGGGTTCTGTACAACTTTAGTTCGAAGTCAGTCCAAATATCGGTTTCTGACTCCACGAGCCGTGGACCTGAAGGGTGAAGATGACCAAAATCTCCAAATGTCAGAATTTTCCCATATACTACAGGGTATGGGCTATACTCCATCCCTATACCACTTTGGTCCATGAGCACTCCTTCCGGGAGATCAATTCGGGTAAAGTTTCTCGAAAAAACGGCGCTCCGCCATCTTGAAAGCGCCGCCATTTTGAAAAAAAAATGTGACGTCATCAATGATCCCAGGATTATGGACAACTTTAGTTCAAGGTCACCCCAGCTATCTGGCACCGTTTCCGCGGGCCGTTGACACGATAGCTGAAGATGGACAGAATCTCCAAGTTTCGGACTTTTCCTCTACTCATCAGAGGAGGTTGCGTACTTCACCCCTACATCGTTTTGGTCCACAATCACTCCTTCTGGGAGAACTACTATGTCAGTCAGTGAGTGAGTGAGTGAGTGGTAGTCGAGCTTTATAGTATATAATAACTAGTGTTTCGGTGGGTGCCGCGGCCCGCAAGCGGACCGCGGAGGTCGGCTGTGTTGATCTTTTCTTTTGACAGGAATCCTAAAAAAAATTTTTTTTATGAGTTTCGACGTTTTAGTTTTTGGCCGGAAACCAAATCTTCAGTGGGGGCACCTAAAAGCCGCAAAACAAACTTTCATGACTTTCGTGATTGCAGTGTTGTGAGCTGTTTTTTGACGGGAACCTGAATCTGATTTGGAGCACCTCAAACCCGTGAATACAAATTTACTATCAGACCCCCGCGACCTCATTCGCGTTAAAAGACTACTATTTGAGCTGTTCTTTATTTCTTTCACTACTTCAGACCAAACAACCAACAATACCGCGAACAAACGCTAATAAACCAACCTAATAACCAACCAACCCGCGAACAAACGCGCGAAACGCGCGAACAAACCAACCAACCAACCCGCGAACAAACGCGCGAAACGCGCGAACAAACCAACCAACCCGCGAACAAACGCGTGAAACGCGCGAACAAACCAACCAACCCGCGAACAAACACGCGAATCGCGCGAACAAACTAACCAACCAACCCGCGAACAAACGCGCGAAGCGCGCGAACCAACCAACCAAATAACCAACCAACCATCCCGCAAACAAACGCGCGAAACGCGCAAACAAACGCGCGAAACGCGCGAACAAACGCGCAAACAAACCAACCAACCATCCCGTAAACAAACGCGCGAAACGCGCAAACAAACGCGCGAAACGCGCGAACAAATGCGCAAACAAACCAACCAACCAACCCGCGAACAAACGCGCGAAGCGCGCGAACAAACCAACCAAATAACCAACCAACCAACCCGCGAACAAACGCGCGAAACGCGCTAACAAACCAAATAACCAACCCGCGAACAAACGCGCGAAACGCGCAAACAAACGCGCGAAACGCGCGAACAAACGCGCAAACAAACCAACCAACCATCCCGCAAACAAACGCGCGAAACGCGCAAACAAACGCGCGAAACGCGCGAACAAACGCGCAAACAAACCAACCAACCAACCCGCGAACAAACGCGCGAAGCGCGCGAACAAACCAACCAAATAACCAACCAACCAACCCGCGAACAAACGCGCGAAACGCGCTAACAAACCAAATAACCAACCCGCGAACAAACGCGCGAGACGCGCGAACAAACCCGCGAAGCGCGCGAACAAACCAACCAAATAACCAACCCGCGAACAAACGCGCGAAACGCGCAAACAAACGCGCGAAGCGCGCGAACAAACCAACCAACCCGCTAACAAACGCGCGAAGCGCGCGAACATACCAACCAAATAACCAACCAACCAACCCGCGAACAAACGCGCGAAACGCGCGAACAAACCAACCAACCCGCGAACAAACCAGCGAAACGCGCGAACAAACGCGCGAAACGCGCGAACAAACGCGCAAAAAAACGCGCGAACAAACGCGCAAACAAACCAACCAACCAACCCGCGAACAAACGCGCGAAGCACGCGAACAAACCAACCAAATAACCAACCAACCAACCCGCGAACAATCGCGCGAAACGCGCGAACAAACCAACCAACCCGTGAACAAACGCGCGAAACGCGCAAACAAACGCGCGAAGCGGGCGATCAAACCAACCACATAACCAACCCGCGAATAAACGCGCAAACAAACGCGCGAAACGCGCGAACAAACCAACCAACTAACCCGCGAACAAACGCGCGAAGCGCGCTAACAAACCAACCAACCATCCCGCGAACAAACGTGGTATAATTTATTTTTGGCCATAAAAAAAAGCCGTAAAATTTTAAAAAAGTCGCCATTTTGAAAAAAAAAAATTACATCACCAAATTGCCTAAGATTCTGAAAAATATTAGTTCCAGCTCGGTCCAGCTATCAGGCACCATTTCTGCGGGCCGTTGACCCAACAGCTGAAGATGACCATAATCTCCACGTTTCAGAGTTTTAATCTAATCGTCAGAAAAGACTGCGCACATTATAAAAATTTCAGCGCAATCGGAGAGTAAAATTTATTTTTAGCCATAAAAAAAAAGCCGTAAAATTTTGAAAAAGTCGCCATTTTGAAAAAAAAATATGACGTCACTAAATTGCCTAAGATTCTGAAAAATATTAGTTCCAGCTCGGTCCAGCTATCTGGCACCGTTTCAGCGGGCCGTTGACCCAACAGCTGAAGATGATCATAATCTTCAGGTTTTAGAGTTTTAATCTGCTCACCAGAAAAGACTGCGCACATTATGAAAAAATTCAGCGCCATCAGAGAGTAAAATTTATTTTTGGCCATAAAAAAAACCGTAATATTTTGAAAAAGTCGCCATTTTGTAAAAAAAATATGACATCACCAAATTGCCTAAGGTTCTGAAAAATATTAGTTCCAGCTCGGTCCAGCTATCTGGCACCGTTTCTGCGGGCCGTTGACCCAACAGCTGAAGATGACCATAGTTTCCAAGTTTCAGAGTTTTAATCTGCTCACCAGAAAAGATTGCAAACATTATAAAAAATTCAGCGCAATTGGAGAGAAAAATTTATTTTCGGCAATAAAAAAGCCGCAAAATTTAAAAAAAAGATAGTATGTATGGAGATCGAAAATCAAAAGAAAAAAAAGTTCGCTCGTTTCGCTTTGCTCGCGGTGCTCGCTTCGCTCGTAAATAATTGTATTCAGGAGCACTTAGAACCCCTACATACAAATTTTCAGCGCAATCGGAGAGTAAAATTTATTTTCAGCCATATAAAAAAGCCGCATAATTATCAAATTAATCTAAAAAAAACACAACAACAAACTGTAATTTGAATTTGTATAGAATGATGGCCTGTGCGATGTAAAGCAGCCACACACGTAAGTTATTTTAGCTGGTGTATGACAGGTCCGTGTATGTATGCTTTACATTTTTTTTCTTTCTTTTTGAAGTGGCCAGTGCGTTGTAAAGCAGGCATTCACTACAATATTAACTACTTATAATTTGTGGTAGTGTATTTTGAAAAAGTCGCCTTTTTGAAAAAAAAAAAAAGACATCATGAATTTACCAAGATTCTGAACAATATTAGTTCCAGCTCGGTCCAGCTATCTGTCACCGTTTCTGCGGGCCGTTGACCCAACAGCTGAAGATGACCAGAATCTCAAGTTTCATATTTTTACTCTGCTCACCAGAAGAGACTGCGCACATTATAAAATATATGACGTCACCAAAGGTCCTAGGGTTCTGTACAACTTTAGTTCGAAGTCAGTCCAAATATCGGTTTCTGACTCCACGAGCCGTGGAGCTGAAGGGTGAAGATGACCAAAATCTCCAAATGTCAGAATTTTCCCATATACTACAGGGTATGGGCTATACTCCATCCCTATACCACTTTGGTCCATGAGCACTCCTTCCGGGAGATCAATTCGGGTAAAGTTTCTCGAAAAAACGGCGCTCCGCCATCTTGAAAACGCCGCCATTTTGAAAAAAAAAAGTGACGTCATCGATGATCCCAGGATTATGGACAACTTTAGTTCAAGGTCACCCCGGCTATCTGGCACCGTTTCCGCGGGCCGATGACACGATATCTGAAGATGGACAGAATCTCCAAGTTTCGGACTTTTCCTCTACTCATCAGAGTGGACTGCGTACTTCATTCCTACACCATTTTGGTCCGCGATCACTCCTTCTGGGAGAACTACTATGTCAGTCAGTGAGTGAGTGGTAGTCGAGCTTTATAGTATATAATAATAATATTACTATGAAAACTATACTTAAGTAAAACCAATTTTCCATGACAAAAGGGGGTTGGTCATAGAAAAAACAAAACCCTTTTGTACACTCTGACGCCAACAAGGCCAGAAGGCCTATTTTTGAATCGCTCGCCTCGCTTCGATCGGTCGATTCTACTAATTTTCTATCGACATCCGATACAAAATCTATACAAAATTAGTAGAATAGATCACTCCAGGGCAGCGTCCGACTCCAAAAAAGTGAAATTTTTCTTAGTCTTTTCATAGCGCCATTTTGTCCACACTAACCCAAAATTAGTAGGTACCTACTTATGTTTGTTTATTAAAAAAATGAAATATATTAGCATTCCATACAATAACTCGATCGGTGGCAACCTACCTACAAATGGTCAGTAATATTTTTGACCGAAACAGAATGCCGATGCGATTGGTCAATGTTGCCGAACTTGCCGAATTAAAAATCCTACTTTCCCTCTTCCGTTACTCGAATAAAAGAAAATAATTTTGGGCAATAAACCTTCCCAAAACGTAACAATGCGAACTGCACAGTAGAACTCGAAGGTCAATTATCACATAGCTTTCTCTGTAAACAAGTTTATCTGTTAATTTTAACATAACAATGCAAAAAGTAAAAAGCTTTATTTTTGAAAGTGCACTTTTATCATTAATAATAAAAATTATGTTATTAATTCAAATTAAAAGATTACTGTAATACGAACGTACCTATTGTGCCACTGTTCTGTGCCCCACCGTACGTATGTTCCTATTTCTTCTTCTTCGAAAAGTGACGAAAATATCTCAAAGAACTGAAATTAAATTTTAAATGTCATTAGGCAAATAAAATTCGCATTTCCGGACTAATAGCTGGCAACATTTGGCACCCCGCCATCTTGCCCGAGGCGATACGTCCAATCGGAGCGCGTTCTCTATTCAAAAAAGCTACTGTGACGTTATGGACAATAGTTTTTTATTTTTCTTTTTGTCGAGTAGTTTTATTGCATTCAATATTAATTGGTCATTGAATTTTTTTTGTTGAGTAAGTAGGTAGGTACTCGGCTATTCCATATTAATGAAGCTGTGATTGAAACGCAGGGAAAGTATTCCGATTTCGACCATATTTCGTTTATATTAATAAAAGCTAGATATCACTATAAAAAACATTAGATTATAATTCCTTCCTCAATGCCTATGTCCAGAAATCTTTTGGTGTTCAACAAATTACGTGACCTGCTCCTGCATATAAGTGTATAAAGTTTTATTAAAATCGGCTTTTCCATTTTTAAATTCAAAGTTTGTATTATGAGAAACTAACTCCTGAAGAAGGAACTCCTTGGAAGCGGTGGTAGTTAAAAAATTTACGTTGTATAAAATATGTACCCAGTGTAAGTAGGTACTTACATGAAATAAAATACTTTTGATTTTGAGACGAGATGGCAAATAGTCCTCAAATGGGACTGAGTTTGAACAAATAGTTCCAAAACTTCCAAAATCCATCAATTATCGTCAACTTATTATTGAGTTACACATGCCTCCCAATGCCCTAAGGCAAAGGTCCCGCTGCGAAGATCCACTGAGGGGCGGCTAATAACGGATATTAACGAAAGTGAACGAATCGGGAAACCATTCGACGTATTTAGGGGCAGTGTTGGAGGTGTTGCCATAATAAAACTTATTACGCAAGTTTGGGGAAATTTTTGATAACCTTAGCATGAAATGTTTTCGTTTCTTTTTTTCTTTTTAGCGTGTTAGTGGTGCTAGATACTTACCAAATCGACACCAACACCACTCGATAGGTGACACAGATACATAATACCCCAAATAGGTACAGACAATGCGCTTTCGTAGCGGTACAGTAGCTTCACGTAACTTAAGCTCTGATTTCAAATCAGAGGTCAAAGTTACGTGCCGCCAAACTACCTAAAGACTAATAAACTGAGAGAGTGGACACGTGGAATAAGGTTTTCCCACGGGAACTGTTCTGTAAAAAGTAGAATATTTGTTATTCCAGGATACAAGCTATCACTGTACCAGGTTTCATCAAAATCTGTTCAGCCGTTGAAGCGTGAAAGAGTAACAAACATCCTCAATCACAAACATCCTTACATACAAACTTTCCTCTAAACGACATTTCCTTCTTTTTCCACCCATTGCGTACAGTAAATGCATAAAAAAAAGATTTTAGTAGGCAGCAATGATTTTGCGGCTTTTATATTTAGTATACAGAAGAGCGTCAGTGGCCCAGGGGATAAGACGCGGCCTATGATATCGAGAAGTCCGAAGTTCGATCCCCGTCTGGACCATGTACCAATAGGTTTTTTCTCGAAACTTAAGAACATTTACTGACTGCTCTTAAACGGTGAAGGAATACGAGGAAACCTGCATACGCCGATAGAAGAAATTATTAGACGCATGTGAAGTCCACCAACCCGCACTGGGGTAGCGTGGTGGACTATAGCCCGAACGCCCTCGTTATGAGGGTAGGCCTGAGCCCCAGCAGTGGGGACATGTTAATAGGCTGTTGATGATACAGAAGAAACTAACGTCTCCTATATAGGTACTTTTGAACTCTACTCTGTTCTATCGTAATGACGTCATAGGGGCAGCCCTAGCGCGTACAGAGTGCTGTAATGAGGTTCATTGTACAGTAGACTGATCACCAATCGGCGTGCGATCGCAATACCTACTAATTAGAGTCTCGCCCGGGGGTGGGGCGTCGGTCCTACCACGAGTTCTCGAACGAAACTCGCACGCATACTCGCCTATATTTCTTACTTGTCCTTGATACGATTCATTTTCCAATGATTCTTTATACGTCTCTCCTTCTGCCCCCGGATAACTAGAAAACTACCATTAGGGCTACTAAAATCTGCTTTAAGTATACGGAATATTAAAAGGGTTTTTTTTAAAAAAAAGCCTTTATTAGATTATTTATAAAATTGATTATACTATATTGTATTGTCTTCAGAACCAAAGTGACCAAAGGAATTTAAGGTGCAATATTTGAGCATTGTCGCATACCTATCGGACAGTGGTCGAAATATCGATCGCAAGATTCCTCCCGGACAGTCAAACGAAACCAAGAACAAAAGTTTGTAAAATATCAGACCAATAATCAAAAGATGCAAAAAAAAATTAAAAACATTTGTCGTCATAGCGGCGTACACTGAATTAAAAATTTTAAAAAAACATCACAGTGGTTTTTTGTGCTCGATCAAAACTCGAATCAATTACAAAAACGTCTCGCAAATGGTAGCGACTGCAAAAAAGGGTCACACACGGAGTATCATTCGCGCTGTAAGGTCGAGAGCACATGTACGCCGAGGGCGGTTCGCCCGCCCCCCGGCAGTCTGAATCGGGCACGCGGCGCGCGCGATCGTACAACTATTACGATATTTTAATCGCTCTATATAAATTTTTTTACGCTCCATATAGATATTCTTTTTTTAAAAAATAAACGTCATTCTGACTGCTTAGTTTTCAAATTAGGAATTGTGGTTTTTTTTATATTCGGATTATTAATAGAGCATCGGTGGCGTAGTGGTGAAAACGCGGCCTGTCACGTCGATTGGTCCGTCCAAGTTCGATCCCCGGTCGTCCCATGTATCAATGGGTTTTTCCTGAAAATAAGTATATTTATTGACTGCTCTCAAGCTGTGAAGGAAAACATCGTGATGAAACCTGCATAGTACCGTACTGGGCTAACGTGGTGGACTATAATTGTGGCTCGTACTCTCGAAGCCGGCCCAAATAGTGGGGGCATTATTAGGCTTTTGATTTAACATATTCGGCAGGATTTTCTAATTTTAACAAAACTTTTTAACATTTTTTTTATAAAAATATCCAATTTGTGCATTGTAACTTCACTTTATCGATAAACTTTCTTGAGATTTATATGTACTGTGCTGTAATTCTCTAATCAATAACTGTTTTGATACATAATCGATTTACAAGTCGAATAAATCGTAATAAAAATTCCAAATAACATCGATTCTGATTTTGACCTGATTAATTAACAAAGTTATGGCTAACTAAACAATTCGATAACTATCAGTTTATTCTCGTGTAACTATATAATATTTAACAGTTACAATTTTACTAATTTACCGTGTATAATCGATTTTATTCGCGCGCGCTAATCGATAGTGATGGGCTATTATATCGACAAACGAAAAGACGAAGTATGTACCTAAGCCCTGTTAACTTCTAAACTATTGATTTTCGCGGAACTAATGTTGTTTTATTAAATCATCATCATCATTACTGTGACGAAAAGCATGTTGACCTAACGCATTAATATCTAAACATAACCCATCGATCAAATTGACATTCATCTTCTTTTTTTTATTCTTATCTTAAATTAAAAATAAAGCTTTTTTGGAATACCAAATTGAAATCTATATAATTTTATAATCTTTAACAAACCAAAATCAATAATTTTGACAAATGGATTTCAGAATTTCCATTCGTTTCTTTTAATATGAATAGATTTAACAAACTTATTGACGTATTTCCAAAGTACTATTAACAAACTGTTTATCGATAATATGGAATAGAACTATCGATAGATCCCAACGCAATTCTTAATAAATAAAAATATTCCAGTAGTCTTCATTCGGTCATCAGACTGAGCAAGAGAGCAATTTAAAAACCAATCACTTACCGACCGAAGCCGGAATCGCCCGCCTTTTAAGGGACCGGTAATTGTCGATACTCGATATAATTTACATATTGTTTTTATGAACTTTCACCACACTACATAACATACTGTATAATAACGGAATTTACTTGAAGATACTTATAATTTTGCTGTCAAAAAGTTGACATAAAAAGTGTAGTAAAGTGATATAAAAACACCTTTTGACCTAATAAAGTGGTACAGTTACGTGCATATTTATGTTACTATCGTACTAATAAAGCTGGTATACCAATTGGTACCAATAAAATCGTCAAACGACTCTATAATTAAGATCGTCACACTATATTTCTTCATTACAGTTCGACGGTGTAAAAATGTAGTCAAAACTATAAAATAGTGTTTCAAATAGTGTCAGTTTGAAGATATTTTTGTTGTGAAGTGTAAAGACCGGAGTGGCGCTGGCGTACGTGGACTTAGCCAGCGTTATTGAGGTGCAGGTAATATGGATCAATTTTGAAAGAAAGAAATAATAAATTTCTTTATTTGCTAGAGCACAGTGTAAATATTATGTTAAGAAATTTTAAGTTTTATGTTTTGGCCTCATTTTAAAGACACAAAGTAAAAATTTGACTACACAAAAAAAATCTATCCCTGTCACTCAGTATTATTAAGATAAAGGACGACACTAATTTAGTGTTGTCTAATTTTAACTTCGTGCTTTCAGAATCGGACCGATTGGGTAGATACTTGAAGTTCCATTCTTTTTTTTTAGTTACTTTTCATTACTCATACTCTGAAAGTAGGTCTGAAGTTGCCTGAGGAGCGGGTTGAAAGTAGTACATCTCAGCCCTAGGGAGAATCGCTTTCAACTGACAGCTGTCAAATTATATATAAAAAAACTAGTACTATTTTGACATTTCTATTGGACCATGATCCAACTGTCTATACAGCCACTCAATTACAGCGCGATGTAAAATTGAAATAACATAAAGTTATGTAATAATTAAAGAATATATATTTTTAAATGACTTTATTATAATTATTACTGTCAACTATTTCTTTAAAATAACATAGATTTGGGCAAAATATTTACCATTTTTTCAATGATGGAAATGAAAAATAATGGCAGAATAGCTGGCCGGTCACAGAAAAAAAAACAAAGTAGACTGGAAAGCGGCAATCCGATCTTCATTTGTTTTTTCGAGTTGTAGAGTTTTGTTTATACTTCCGTATAGCAGAGATTTGTATTAACACTCATTTTATGTTTTTGTTTTTACTTTCAGTGTATTCTTAATGAAAAGCACAGTGTTTCCCTCGGGTTCAATACTTATTTAGAGGTCCCTCGAACTATTGGCGCCCTCGCTACGCGTCGGGCGCCAAACCCCGTCTCGGGACTTAAATAAGTTACATTCACACCTAGGTTAACAATGTACTATTTTAGTTGTCACAGAACTAGCAAAGGACACCGCACGGAAAGTATGGAAAAAAAGATCGGCGAATTTGTTTTGATGATTATAAAAATATGGACAATAAAATCTTATGATTAGTTTTTGAGTGAAAAAATCCTTATTAAAAAATCACGTTCAAATTAGTTGAAAAATATATACTTACCACTCTTTTTTCCATAATTACTTTCCGTGTTTCCTTTCCCAACAGAGTTCCTATTATGTTGCTTCTGAGATATAAAAGCCAACATTCCATCTCCTTTTAATTATCATGATTCTGTCAACATTCCCACGATCGGGAATACTTTACTTTAAATATGAAACGGAATTCTGTTCGGGCGGGGATTGCCCTTTAGTCCCACATGTTCCGTTCAGTGGTCCCGTAGAATTTGCTGCCAAGACAAGCCATCAGGGCTGAACTCTACATCATTGTTGATAGTTGACCGCTGTAGCTCAGTGGGGTAGGCGCGCTTCCTTCCTTATCGAGATGTTCGAGTTCGATTCCCGCCGGTCATGCAACAATGTACCAACTTACATACTCTGAAACGGTGAATAGAGCAACTGGCGGAAACCAACACATCTGACATAATCAGCTCAAAATAAATGCCACACGATAAATAAACAGCATGGCCGCTCTTGCCAAAACATTTTGAAATACCAACATAATATTAAATGCCACTCTATCACTAATTTCTAACTGACTGCAATTATATTTATGTACCTACACCTACATAGAGTAGCTAATAAAGGCTCACTTCTTTATTTCCTTTATAATTTAATTAGAATCAATTAACGACTTCCACTGGACATAATAAAACTGTTGCCGAACTATAAAACACCATACGCTCTAACGGTATCAATCAAACAACTGTAATTAAATTAAAATTCACATCACTAATCAAATCGATTTTGTTTTTATATCGATTAATGGTGGGCCTGTCATCACACCTAATATGATTTATTATTCATAATCATACATCATCCACGTGCTAATATGTTATCTCTATACATGTTCCACGCGTCAAACTATTTGAAACAGTATTTTTGGTATTATTTAATTTAAGTATGCCATGTAAAGCGACCCATATATTTTTTTATTCGTTCAATGATAGACAGGCAAAAGTCGATATAGGTACTAACAGCTAAGTCATATTTTGTTTAATTTCTTCAAAAATCGGTGGTTACAGCACGGCCTCCACAAAAACCACGGCACGACTAGAGATAGTCGGCAACTAGTGCCATTCGGGGACCCACACTGCAGTTCACGTCCGCACTAAACGGATAGTAGGTTTATGAAGATTTAAAAAGGAACAATTTGGAACGATCCGGTAGAGTCGTTACACGCTTTTATTTAACTATCCCGCACAATATACATTTTATTGGGCAATTATCACAGATACACCAAATCCAAAACCAACAATAGGTTACAACCTATACATTTTTTAGGAAAACTAAATAAAAGCGACAATCATCTCTGTCAAAATCGCCCAGCGACATTTAAGCCAAAATGTAAAAATTTGCGTACAAAACTCCAAACTAAGGAAGTAGGTACTTTCTTGCCTACCTATTTTATATTTTTAAAAAGCCAGCAAAGTATACAGTGTAGTTTCGTCAATATTATTTGTTTTTATTATATTTTTGCACTATCTGATTATAATTTTCACATCAATAAATCTGCAGCTCTATCAACCTAGCAGGTTTTGAGTCCGGCAGAAAGAAAGACTAATTCAGACAGGCTGGGACAAAAATTCTCTACGAAACCCTATAAAAAGTAATCACCTACGTCCTGGGGCCGACTGTACAAGTCGATTTTGTATGATAATGAGACACACATATCGACCAATTTATAATGTATTGTAATAGAGATATACACCTAAATACACATTCCTACATTGATGGATAGCGCGCCGCGCGATGTGTAACAGTAAATAAATTCTATTCGATTCGACGGGATATCGATACTATTTCGGTTATTGATTGCACTACGTGACTTTTTCTCAAACGTGCAAACGTATTCTTAGTACTTATACGAGAGCCGTGGTAGCCTAGTTGGTTGTGCACTCGCCTCACGTTCGTGAGGTCATGGGTTCGATCCTGGCCAGTACGAATGAGTTTTTCGAAACTTAAGTACGGTTTATTATAATACCACAGGTTTTTCGGTGAAGGAAAACATCGTGAGGAAACCTGCATACGCCAAAGACTGGTATTTACTATTCTAAGGCGTATGTGAAGTCCACCAAAATAACGGATTGGGGTCGAAGTGTCGCCAGGTATTCCTTGCCCCCTAAGAAGATAAGATAAGATAGTACTTATACGAAGTATTTTCTGCAAAATAAAAGCCACAAGTATTGTATTTAGAGCGTCAGTGGCGTCGGGGATAAGACACGGCCTATCATATCGAAAGGTCCGGAGTTCGATTCCCAGCTGGGCCATGTACCAATGGGTTTTTTCTCGAAACTTAAGTACAGTTACTGACTGCTCTAAAACGGTGAAGAAAAACATCGTGAGGAAACCTGCATACGCCGAAGAAGAAATTCTTAGGCGCAGGTGAAGTCCACCAACCCGCACTGGGATAGCGTGGTGGACTATAGCCCGAACACCCTCGTTGAGAGGGTATATAGGCCTGAGCCCCAGCAGTGGGGACATCTTAACAGTCTGTTGATGATGATTGTATTTAAATTACTCATTGTAAAGTTTTTCCAATGATAAAACTAGAAATTACATTTACAAGTACAGTCGACCGCACGTCAGTGGAAACACTTTGACCTTGAGCTGGCCCAGCCTATTAGAGAGTTTCAATACTATGAGAGACCAGTTTATACTGGTTTTGTTTTCACTGACGTGCAGTCGATCGTACATTTTGAAGTCATCTGTCTCTTGGCCTAGTAGTTCCGGCATTTGCAACTGACACGGTCGTGGGTTTGATTCCAAGTGAGGCAGACAATCAATCTGATAGTCAATCGTTATAATTTGGACTTAAAAAAATGTGGTTTCTGTTTGACATTATTTTTATAGTTCAAATAAGTTTTATGTTAATTAAAGACGTTTCAAAATGTTGTTTTTATATCTGAAGTAGTTAGTAACAGCTCCCAAAAGAATGCAGTCATTATCTTTGGACATAACGTACAAAGAACATAATACTACCTTAATGGGACAACATTGACCCACCTGACCCTATAAATAAACAATGGATTTTACTTTCACCTTTCGATAGATAATATTTCAAATATATCTTTACTAATCAAGATTGAAACAACAAAGAATATAGACATGTTCTGATAGGTAGTCTACAGTTACTTATATACAATGGACTGTTGTTTATTTTTGCGTATATATAATTTTTTTGGCAACACGAAAAACTATCTCGCTTACAATTTGCGTTCCAAATCAAAAGAAACCATTTTAGTTTCCGAGATAATTAAAGTTTTGTACTTAAAATTACTCGAATGAAGAATCGACACGATTGGTCACTAAAAAAATTTATTATAAAATACACATATGGGTAACCTCTGGCCCGCGGGCCGGACCCGGCCCGATCCGGCTATTGATCCGGCCCGCGAAGTATTTTCAAATCGCGCGTGAAAAATGATATTAAATTCTTCAGCATTCAAAAATGATACTAAATTCGTCAGTTCACGACAACTCTTAATAAACTTAACTTAAAAGAAACTTAAAAGTTGGCCTTAGGGGTCCAGCCATCGTAGGTGCCCCCAGCCGTAAATTAAAAAAAAATTGAGGCTCGCGCTCCGCGCTCGCCATATGTCATAGTTTATTTTAACTTATCATCATTTTTGCAGGCCGCTGTCATTATTTAGAGTTGGTATCTAACATCCCGAATTGTCAAGTGCCTAGGGGCCCTGGATGTCTAAGTCTGGGCCTGAACCTATGGCCCGTGCCTTCATTAGTATCTTAAGGTTTGGCCCGCAACTGCTTAAAGGCTGCCCACCCCCTAGGAGGTTGGTTCTTGGGCCTATGGTTAGGTGTATTTATGTAGTATCCAGTCGTAAATTATTCATTTACCACATTCTCCACAAAGCCCCTTTTGAATAGGAAAGTTATAGGAAAGGAATATAATAAAAATTGGTTTTTGTTTTTAAATATTCCTTTAGATCAAAACTTCTTGTTTTAAATACCTCGAACTACTTATATCGGTAATTAATAGTAGCCCGTAATGTCATCGGCTAGCCCCCATTTCACCATATCCGGTACCACAGGCGCATAAATTAAAATTAAAAACAAACTAGATCGAACGTAACAGATGTGAGTGTCACTACTGTAACTCGATAGTTTGGCAATCGGTCCACATTTATATGTAACATAATTATAGTGTACACAGGGCTTTAAGACCAAATACAGGGTCGTATAAGGGCTCCCTAAACGATCATGCGGCATGACATGCAATACGTGCTGTCACTCATGCATGATCGTCTAGCTGTAGTGATTGACGTGCATGACATGCAAACTACGTTCATGACATACAAACTACGTGCTGGCCGTTGCCTTACTGTATTGGTTGATAGCAAGCATGATGGTCCATCATGCAACATGACATTCACGTAAACGTTGCATGTCATGTGATCGTTTAGGGACACTTTAACACCATCAAATCTACGACATAGCGGTAATTGAAACTCAGATAGAAATATTTACTTTTAAAGCACCTGTCACACGTATCAAGCTCTAATGAACGAAGTACGATCTCTTCAATAAACTAACTCTTTGATACGCGCATACCACGGTTTCAAATCATTATCTCATATTCTAATTCAGAGTTCGCGTGTCCGTCCGTGCCGGCAATCAAAAGAATATCATTACACGTGTCTATGCGGCACTTAGCTGTTCTGTAATTAACTTCGCTGTTTATATGGAGGAAGGAAAGTTATACTCTCTACAGGAGGAAGCATAAGTCTGTGAGTAAAGTGACGCTGCAATGGATATGCGATGTTTCGCGGCGAGACTAATTCGCAACAACTGTGATAGATCTACGTATCATCGCTTAATGTCCTTTTTACCGACTTCCAAAAAAGGAGGAGGTTCTATGTTCGGCTGTAGGTATTTTTTTAATCTTCCCGAATTAGCTGACAGGCAAAGTCAAAAAAGCAAGATCAAGAAAATCGGTATTGTCAACTTTTATTTTAATACTAGAAACCTCATATTACGCTTTATATGAAGAAAATTTTTCAAATAAATAATAAATGCATCGACCCAGCCATAGAAATATAAAACCATAACGTAGCGAGCGGGAGCGTAGCGAGCGGGAGCGTAGCGAGCGGGAGCGTAGCGAGCTTTGTCCGTGTTCTGTGGACCCAGCAGCAGAGCAGTAACATGAAACTGCACAGTCAAAGCCAGAAGCGCGGGCGAATCTTACACTATACAATGGTATAGACATCGCAAATCTGTTAAAAACCAGACATCGTGGGCCCTGGTACTATTATAATGCTAAGAATATATGTATTAAACGTAGGTTTATTTAAAGGGAAAAATGTATAACACACACAAACATCACTTAAATAATGACAAAAGACAATACTTTTACCTACGCATTTTATTTTAAAGAACTACGTAAAACGTTCTCCGTTAAAAGAATTCCTAGCTCTATATCATCCCTGAACCTATCTTGTATTATTCACTCTTTAAATTGACGCTTAATTTGTTATACACAATAGTATAATCTCATGTGTTAATGTTCCATAACGGATATAAGATTGACCTGTTGATTTGTTAATTAGTTAATTACGATCTACTAATTATGGCTCTAATACTTTGACCTAATGCATAATATGAAGACATATCTAGTCAAAGAAAATCAAGTGGTAATTGTAGAAATTGATAGGTTGTACTCCTAATGAGAAAGTTTTAAAAGACAATAGGTTCTTTTGACCTAAACACAGTGGGTACACTGCAATCAATTATATTGAGCGAGGTCCGGAATTTTCTTGGCGAATATTTTTTTAAACGCTGAAGGATTGAATCCATCTACTTTCACCGGTATTGATGTTGTCCCACTACGATTGTGGGTACGATAGATTTTGTAACTTGAAAGAATGAATGAAATCATTTATTGACGCACACAAGATCAACACAACACAGAACATAGATAAACATAATTTTACCAATCAGCATCTAGGTTCAAAATGTCATTTTTTCCAATAAGTTTAATTCGTAATGGGACAGCCAGTCCAGTGTGGTCAGTGATGGTGGAATCTGTTGCAGGATCTGTCTGATCACGATACCACTATCATCCCGTCTGATCCTTTTATCTTTCAATCAAAGCGTCAAGGTGTAATCGTACTTGCAGCTTAGGACTGTACGCCCAACATTGGCTGCCTACCATCAGCTGTTCGCTGTTTCATGGCGTTATAATAAACTGTTGTTGTGTACCATCAGGAGCGTCTCGGCGGCGGCGGGCTGGGCCTCGGCGGCGGCGGGTTCCGCGGCGGCGCGCAGCCCTCCCTCGCCGACTTCCAGCCGCCGTACTTCCCGCCGCCCTTCGCGCCCGCTCCACACCCCGCCAGCCCTCACCACCAACAACAGGTAATAACACATCTATAAACACATATCTATAGCCAAAGAAAATCAAGGGCTAAGCAGAAATTGATAAGCAGGTTAGGTACTTATCTACTCCTAATGAGAAAGTAGTAGCAGTATTGAGTAAAATGCCATACCAATAGTAACAATTGACTGGCCTGTTGGCGCAGTGGTAGTGACCCTGCCTACTGTGCAGTGAAGTGGGTTCGATTCCCACCCGGGACCAACATTTGTGTGACGAGCATAACTGTTGGTTTTCAATTAACTGTTGGATTCTGGGTGTTTGATTGTTTGTATGTATTTAAGTATTTATTTTAAAGTATTTATGTATCGACCGGTCGTCGTGGAGATCCTTGGGGAAGCCTTGCCTTTGTCCAGCAGTGGACGTCTACAGGCTGATATAATGATGATTTATGTATGTTTATCAGTTGTTGAGTACCCAATTTACAAGCTTCGGCTTAGTTTGGGACTAAACAGCCGTGTGTAAATTTGTCCATACATTATTTATTTATTTAACTTAAATTCCCGTCATTCCCGGGAATCACGGCGCATATTGCCCGGGATCATGAATGAAGAAGTTCCGGGGTATCCTGGGAACGACACCCTATTGTGTGTGTGATGCAGGGCCATGGCATGGAGTACGGGTCTGGCGGCGGCGGCGGCGGCGGCGGCGCGGAGTACGCGCAGCACTACGCGCCGCAGCAGCTGCTCCCGCGGCACCACGCGCACCACGAGGCGCACGCGCACCTGCGCCACCACCGAGACCACCACGACGCCATACACGCGCACCACGTCAGTATTATACACTACTATATTTCCCATAGTACAGTCACGAACAGGGATTGTTGAGCCACTAGCTTATCATCCTCACACACACACTCATACCTACATAATTATAATTACACTAATAGTATGCTATTACCTAGAATAATTACTATTCTTTTTTAAATACTGTGCTAAAGAAGAGCGGGTTCTCCCGTCACAGGCGAAGCAATTTTCCCATTGGGAGAGCCCAACGTCTAATACTCATCATCACGCTCAGGATTCTATCTTTGAACCACTCGCTTCGCTCGTGGTTCAATCCTAGCACCATTCGCTTTGCTCAGTTTTCAATACTAGTACTCGCACAATATAACCAACTTTGCAGCCTTGCAATACAAATAACTATTTCGTGTGTAAGACCTGTAAATAATTATATAATTATTATCTTTCCCTACCGACTCTTTTCTTGTGTGGCCGATTATTCCTAGTAGTTCCTTTGACAGTTCTTCAATCATCAACATTTGCCTAAGAAAATCTTCTTCAACGTATGCAGGTTTCCTCACGAAGTTTTTCTTCACCGTTTGAGAGCAGTCAGTAAATGTTTCAGAAGTTTCTAGAAAAAACCCATTCGTACATTGTGGCCGAGCCGGGGATCGAACTTCGGACCTTTCGTTATGATAGGCCGCGTCTTTATTGGGAAGTCAATGACCTTAGCAAATATTCAAACAATCGATGTATAATCTCAAAGTCGAGTCGGAACTATTCGCCTCCCTCCCCCCACCCCGCATGCCACCGCACCCCTTTCGGGAAAGAATCCCGACATAGTTGCTTACCCTCTGCACTGTGCCGTCAAAATTATGTTATTAAAATACCCTCATTTGAAGAGTAATTTTACTAAACATTCTGTAGTTACCGGCGCCAACGAAATTGGATAAATTCGTCTAAATCTGATGAATAAATCCTATGGTGACATTTGAAGAAAGTAACAAACAATTGAATTAGCACTTCAGCTGGAGTGGTACTGAGCTAGAGCCAGGCGAGTTCTGGAGTGAAGACCGCCGCCAATTACCGATTACCGTAGTTTAGTTTGACAGATTCGAAAGTGTGGACAATTGTCTGTTTTTGAAACTATACGAATCAGGATTAATATCTTCCGTATTTCCATTCCAAACCGATCATTTTTTTCCTATTTAATTTGTGTATAAAAATATATTTTTGCTTTGATATGAAGATAAAGAAATAAAAATTAAAGTATCTACCAGGGAAGTAAAATGTCAACCTGGATCGGTTCCCGTTCACAATAGTTTCGGGTCAACAATACGCTCGAACGATACGGCGATGCCTCCACTTTAACAGATTAGCCGGTCATAATGTGCCGGTCTACGAAAAAGGGCCATTTTGTACAATGGCACCCGATTTTTAGCGGGAAATCCGATGTCATTTTCGTGATTGAATGGCGAGTTATGGAGACATGTTATTGTTAATATTTTTCTTGTGGTAACATCAGGAATCGTCTAGAGAGAAGAATGAACAAGGATTAAATTGTTGTAATGAATATTACTATTAAAGTATGTCTATTTAAAAAGTAGATACTAGATTTTTAAAATAATTTTATGGCCTTGTTTCGGGATCTTTTGCAAACAGTCTCGGCATATTTTGACATTTGATGGTAGTCAGTGCCATAATGTCAAGGATTATTAAAAAATATTTAAAAATTTTTAGAGAGCTCACTAAACTTATAATTTATTAATCGCATATTAAACACGATCAACATCAAACCTGTATGATAATGATAAATAAGTTTATTTAAATATTACCAAAGTGACACAATGGGTGCTAGAGAGTGACAGACAGGCATTTCCTTCTCTTTTCCACTCATCGTTTTTTTTAAATAGATTTTGGATGGACTTCAGTATTTTTAATACTAAAATAGGTGTTTGTTTGTTACACAGCTATCACATGGGGGCTTTAGCTATGGCGGAGGCGAGCGGCGCGCGGACTACGGCGCGCGCGAGCAGCACGAGCTGGCGCTCCACCACGCGCTGCACTCGGCCGAGGAAACGCCAGTAAGGGATATTGAGAAATAATATAGATAGATAAATTTAATTATTTCACTTCAACAGAGTACAAACAACATTATACAACATTATATAAAATCGCATCCATATAGAAACGATAGTCAATAAATTATACATCTACTTAATAAAATCATTAAAATTATACAATCTACCTATATAAAGATGTCAAAAGAGAAAATAATTTAAAAATGTCAAAATATATATATAAAAAAGCTATTTTTAAAGTCGCTTCAACAACTTTACTGTGGTCATTATGACCACATTAACATTAAATTGGTTACCTGGAACTGTATAGAACGGTTAATTTCATGAATTTAATTGTTTCAAGGTAACCTTTTTGGTTCAAGCATTCGATTAGACTATTAGCCAATCTACATGATTTCCTTCCATTACTATATTCTAGACAGTCTACTATAAAATGTTACACACTAAAAATACAAGACGATAGAAAATGTTCAATTATATCTACGTTTACAACAAAATAACTTAAGTTATATAATACTAATAAAGAGTAACTTAAATGAAATTAAATCAGAAATTATAAACTACTTAGGGCCAAAACACAAAACTGCGATTCGGCGCGATGCATGAAAATTTCTGCGATTAGCGTCGCAGTTTTCTGCGATGCAAAAGAAGACATAACATCTCAGGAATGCGCGATGCGAATCAATTCGCAAGTTCTTGCGATGCGACAGGCGATCTCGTAGATTTTTTTGTTTGTCTTTTGTTTGACCCTTATTAGCCGAATCTGAGGGTATGGATTATCCGATAGCCCCTTAAATCTTTGTATTTTTCCTGCTAAAATACTGATTAGTTTCAGAGAATATTAGTGATCAGGAGAAATCGCGAAATCACCTTGGGCAACAAGGATCTTAAAACAAAATCTACATTCGCTAAGACTATTGAAAATTTTTAATTAAATAAAAAACATTTGTATGTAGCTAACCTAACGGTAAAAAATGTCAATTACATAAATACCCACATATTTTCACCCTCGCATCGCCGATCGCCCATCGATACGCCGACGAATAGCCAATATCTTCAACAAATATGCCTGAGTCAATAGGAATTTAATAATAACCTAAGCAAATTAAAACCCTCCAAGAACCAAGGAATGCGCCACTTTTATACACAAATTTGTTTTTTTTGTATTTAATATTTTAAAAAAGCAGCCATGTTGAGAAAATATTTTCTTACAGTCGATTTTTTTCTAGAATGCAGGCATGGACGATACGACGGGATTCATGACTGATCTTCCTTTATTAAAAAGTAAGTATTGACCGGTTTTTTAGCTTTTTGTATTTGCATGTGCCTATTTAATATTCGAATAAGGCTTGTCTAGTTTAAATAGCACGAACGTACGATATCATAAGTACATATTATTAACTTATCAAACAGTTTTATTGTTGGTCTTGGCGATGACCCAGCGTAGATAAAACTGTAATTAGACCGCGTAGACCACTTATCGGATAGGTGTATCGATATTTATAAGTAGATTGTAAAAAAATCCATTCTCTCTCATTCGACGGTCAAATGAATCGATATCAAAGAAATAAAAGTAACGATCAATCAATCGATATTTGAATAGTGTATTCGAATTTGGTAATGAGACTCGTCAAGATAGTTATGGCGGGCAATGAGTATGAGAGAGTATGAGCAATGGGATTGCATTCTACTTTTGGAAAATTTGTTCGAAATTAAAATTTTAATTATATTTTCAAATATGGAATGGAACGAACGTGTAATTCCAAAACTGTTATTGGTTGCCAAATACTTCGCACCTTTCTTTTTTTTCTAAACCTACTCGGTGTTAAATAGCCAGTATGGTGCAGAGCTAATGACACACTAATGTTTATTGTATTAGGGTTGCCATAAAGAAAAATTACAATGAGAATGGTGATCACGCTGAGCGCATGTTTGGGGCGTGGCGGTAATTGTAAGAGGGCCATTGTTGGTATTCGAAGCAGGGAATTTTGTACCCATATTCTTATTATGGTGTACATTTTATTATATGTATACCATGCCTTTTTAACTGTGAACGAGTATTAGCAAAAATTGCAATAACATTTTTGAAATTATTTATTATTATTTGAAACGACGTGATCCCCCAGAGAACCAAAGTCAAGATAGGACATAGCTCAAAAAGTTAGTACATACGTTGAATTGGCAGTGGGCTGGTGACATCTGTCGGAGAACCGATAACCGCTGGGGTAGACAAGTTCTCGAGTGGTGACCACGCCTGGGTGATGGGACGCCCCCCGGCTAGATGGAGCGAGCTGACTGACGGCCGTTGGGGCAAAAAGGTTTTCGAGCGGCGACCGCGTACCGAAAGATGTATCGTAGGCAGGCCTCCAACAAGATGGACCGACGATATAGTGAAGGTCGCGGGACCCAGCTGGATGAGGTTAGCACGAGGGGTTAACCTTTGTTCAGTAGTGGACATCTTTCGGCTGATATGATGATAATGAAGCTTAATAAAACTGTGATACTTTGATTCCATCGATATAAGGAAAACTAGCGGTAGATGTGTTACTAGCCTCTAACGCATGGACCCCATAAATTAGGCCACTTTTTCCTAATTGACTCGCTTATTTGTCTTGCTCGCATGCCACCTGTTTTGCCTCATTCTTGTCTACGTATCGTAAGAACGGTACATTGACAATAATGAACTGATGCTGACTGGTCTTACCCCCAGCAATGAAAGGGCGGGACGGTCTGGGCGGCGGCGGGTCGTGCGCGCCCAACGACGTGTTCTGCTCGGTGCCGGGCCGGCTGTCGCTGCTGTCCTCCACCAGCAAGTACAAGGTCACGGTGGCCGAGGTGCAGCGCCGCCTCTCGCCGCCGGAGTGCCTCAACGCCTCCCTACTCGGAGGCGTGCTAAGGAGGTTAGTGCACAAACAACACAAATGCACATTAAAATTCATAATTTCTTGTCATATTTTTTTTCTTGATTTTGGCTTGGTTACGAGACCTTTAAGTCATATCTTATTTAGAATTTGAAGTCATATTTTTTTTTCTATTATACTGGCGGTTACAGCACGGTCTCCACAAAAACAAACTACGACTAGAGTCAGTCGGCGAGTGGAGAATTGCATGCATTGGACAATTTTGGTACAAACTGCAATTGTGATTCTAATTTCCCTCACAATATACACAACCACCAGCACTTATTGTATAAAAATACTATCACATTATACAATAAAACCAGTAAAATACATATTTTAGGAAAATAAAATTGAAGAGACGAACATTTCGAAAAGAGTCCAGCAGACACCTAACTTAATTTTGAGTTTATTAAGATTAGAGTGAAAACCACAAATTTTTAAGCTGAGCTATTTAAAGTGAGATCCATTATTTATAAAGTTCATTCATATTACAACTCATGGTACCAGTCGATCAAATACAACGTTCAGTCCCTTCTCTATGCGATTAAATTTTTGCTTCGAGAAGCCCTCCCTCTAACGAACTTCTAACACGTTATCAGTTCGACTTTAATCTTATGTGCAAAGTGAGTGGCAGGCTTATTTTTTACTACCTATATCAGTTAATCGGCAAAGAATACGTTTAGTCTTATAATTATACTTTCCTGTAGAAATAACTACCAGTAGGTTATGTTAAATAAACAAGAGGTTAACCGCACTGTGCGGATGCGAGTGAAACTGCAGTTTTTATTTAATTATTCGTTATTACACCACCCTGGCAAGAAATATGCATTTTGACATGAACATGATACATTCTGTTACCATTTAAAAAGTAATACGATCAATTTACAATTAAAACGTGTCAGTTTAAGGTCTAAAAATCTAAATTACAAAAATAACTTCATAGAAAATTTATGGCATTTATAATAACAACGAATATTCAGTAGGTATAATAATTATTATTCCATGCATACTAACCAGTTGTAAAAACACAAAACCCGCCATTTTAATTTTCAAACTCTTTATTCTTAGGCGCGCTTTTATTAATTTTTTACTCTTTCAACACTGCACAATTTGCGGCCAGCGCTAAATACATGTTTGAGTCATTTATGATCGGATCATTTTGGTTAGTGGTTATTAGATCTATTTTTAGCTAGTGGTTAGAAGTGGGGCAACATGAAGTTATGCCCTTATTTTATTGATTATAATTATCGGGTTTTGCTGAAACTTGCCGGTGCCCGTTTCTTTTATGTGGTTAGTCCTGAATTAAAATATTAGAACTACCTATACCCTTTTGTGACAGGTTTATGTAATTTTAAAGATTTATAATTATACTTCGTTTTTATTTTTAAGAAATCCAACTAATATTGGATTTTAAAAAAAGTTTCTAAAAATAGGAAACAATTTTAAAATATTTATGGGATAAAAATATATACTTAAAGGCTAATAGAAAATTATGAAAGAATAATCACACATGAAGTTTACTGTCACCAGTTCTTAGATAGCCGCTTGTATCGGAGCGGGAGATTCGTAATTATAATCATTACACGTATACGTAACCTGCTGCCCTTCACCTCGTCAAACTGCTACTGGCCAGTGGCTGCGGCTTTAGAAAATAATTTATTTTCGTACACGGCAACACCGTTACTAAGAATAATGGCGGGAAACGGGAACCCAGCAGCTGGTCGAAACATTGTCTGGAATATTTTGCAATTTTCACATAACCAAGCGCTCCGCGTCGCGTCGTCTTGCGAGGCAATTATCACAATTTTTAATAAATTGAGCCGAGCCATGCATATAAATAGAGCCAATGTCACACAGTAGCTAATTTACGTGTTAAAACCTGCAATTTTCATGTTAAAAACTTGATATTGTGCTGCCTTTTTCCCTTTTTTTGTGAAATAACTATGTCGGAGTTTTAATATTACTACTTTATAGGGTATTTACGATCAAAACATAAGCGTTTACTTACTTCTTATATAAAATTCAATTTAGGTAGGTACCTACATAATGTAATGTTACAAATTACAAAATGCAGTGCCTTTCTCATACTTAAAGATGAAAACGTACGGTGCAAAGAATAGACAAAATACCAACAATAAAGATTATTGTAAATAACGCCAATCAATTAACCAAAACTCAAAATAAGCCTAAATAGTCCACCACGTAAATTTCCTGCTGATTGGCTTCACATTAGTCTTTTGAATTTCATTTCTAATTTTCACTTCTAATGTTTTCCCTTTGACGAAAAGTTTGGCGCCAACCAATCTGTAGATAGCAGGTATTTGTAATAAAATAACTGTCGAAATCACAGACCTAGACGTCAAAATCAGAAAACAAAAAATGTACCTACCTAATAATAATCATACAACTTATTTTCCGGAGTGCTGGCGCGGCTGCGGCCGCGGCGGAGGCGGGCAAGAGGCGCAAGTACGCGGCCCTTGGGCAGGGCTACCTATTTGCGCCTTTTGGCGTCGAAACACTAGGGCCATGGGGTCCAGAGGCGCGGCAACTTTTTAAAGAAATTTCGTCGCGGCTGGTCGATGCCTCTGGAGACCCGAGAGCGGGTGCCTACTTTGGTCAAAGGCTGAGCCTCGCCATTCAGCGGGGCAATGTGGCGAGTCTCCTCGGGACTCTTCCGAGCAATGGTGGCGATTTAGCTCAAATTTTTTATCTCTATTAGGTAGTTGGTAGTTTATTTATAGATTAGTTTTAGATTTATATAAGTTATTTTTAATTATGTATTACAACTTAGTTGTAAGGTGTTTTTGTTAATTTATACTTATTTTCTACAATAATAATAATCTACTTTTAATCTAATCAAAATTAATCATTCGTAAAAATATCTTTAGTAAGAATCGCTGTCAAAACTCGCCGCAAACAGTAATATTTCGAAACCCGAAAAGCCTTTGTGTTGTAAGTTGGAATGCCATTTGGATTTAATCAATCGCACATTATTAATGGTAGACCTCTTCTACAATGTGTTTTGATATTTTGGATATTACTCATATTGATAGGTACTTAATGCAGGTAATTGGAGATTATTCTAATCCCGCTTTCTTGTAATAGTAGGTAACTATAAACCAAAAAAAATTACGGAAAGTTGAGCAAAGTGAGTTATTAGTTATAAGTTTGCGATATTAAGTAGGTACCTATCTGTTCACATTCGCGCAAAATATTTAAAATTTAAAACAAAAATACTTAGCTGCAGATGTTTTAAGCAAAACATTATTCTTGACCTGAGTTCTTGACTCTTACCCTTTTAACGGTACTTACGCTTACAAATTATTTTCTAATTGTTCTGTTCATTTAAAAATATTTTACTTTTTTTCACTATCCGAGATGCAAATAACTTTTGTTTTCGAAACATTTAGAATGGAATTTAGGTATAACCACCCAACGGTACCTATCTAACCTTTTACCTCAAAACAATTATCGCGCTCAAATCAAAGAGTCTCGCATCGACTATACATGATTGATAATCTCTTCAATCGGATCCTCAAAATTCGATACGAGCACTCGATATCCAATACGATGCCCATTAGTTTCCAATCTGTCGATTCATCCGATTTAGTTTTCCATTGATTCTAAATTCGAATTCATTGTTTGACTTGTCAGGTTAACGGCGACTCGGCTCCTTTGTCGATGGTTAAGCGAACGTGTGAAAATATTAAGCCCGCTAGCGGTTACCAATCTAATTAGAATTGTGTTTATTTTTCTTCTCTTTCGAGTCGTAACGAGGAACCGATTATGATGTTTCAATGGTTTTACAGCGACTTTACGAGCTTCATTAGACACAAAACTGCTTTTAATTCACGTGATTACTTTTTAATTGATTGTTACGTATAATGTTTTAAATTCAGTTTATTTTTAGTTTATTTTTATCTATGGATAAAAATCCTATCCTATCCTTCCTACTAATATTATAAAGCCGAAAGTTTGTAAGGATGTGAGGATGTATGTTTGTTACTCTTTCACGCAAAAACTACCAAACAGATTTTGATGAAATTTGGCACAGTGATAGCTTATATCCTGGAATAACATATAGGCTACATTTTAGTTCTTTTTAAAGTCGCGGGGCATCCGCTAATACCCGCTAAGTAACAAAACGCCTACATAGAGGGCGCTGTTTCACAATGTACAAAAAGCTAGTATAAATATAAAATTAAAAATATTGACGGGTTTCTACAACATAATTCTTTTTTTTTACAATATCTATGACGTCGTCATCGCCAGCTTTCCTTAATGAAATCTTTAAAAATACAATGTCTTCTATTTTAAGATTATAATAATAATAATAATAATAACTGTTTGGACAATTTTACACACGGCTGTTTAGTCCCAACTAAGCCGAAGCTTGTACGTGGGTACTCGACAACTGATAAACATACTTAAATACATTTAAATAAATACATAAATACATACAAACACCCAGAATCCGAAAACCAACAGTTATGCTCATCACACAAATGTTGGTCCCGGGTGGGAATCGAACCCACGACCTTTGGCGCAGTAGGCAGTGTTACTACCACTGCGCCAACAGGCCAGTCTACCTTGATTACCTTGATTAAGATTACCTTGTCTATGATTAAAATATCCAGCCAGTCCCAATTTGTGTTGATATTTTTTTACTAAGTAACCCCAAATTGTTTAATTTAAATAGGATTACAATTTAAATAGGTAAGTAGATAAATTGATTTTTAAATTGTCAGCTTAAAATTTTTGTTATACAAATTTTCATACCATTCTCATTCCTGTATTAACTTAAATATGTTGTACGGTAGGTAGTGAGTTTACTTTGATTTAAACTAATAATAGGGCGCGAGGAATTTGTTCGCGTGCCATTCTCTGAGAGGGGCTCAAAGACGTCGTTATTCAAAATTAAGCCTATCAACAGTTTGGGAGCCCTCAGAGTTTCATTAATTAAAAATTGTTATTCTAATTTTTATTAAACTTTTAACGAATTCTACAGAAGTTGAGAGAAATTTGTGTGAGATCTCATAATGTGCAAGACTTTATTATTTAATTTTCTATTGACTTCTCTAGCTAGTGAATTCGCCTGCTCGGAAATACGAAATAGGATTCCGTTTTTCCAGGCTTTCCAAGAACAAAATCTTATCTTCTTACCTATTATAATATATTTTTTTAATTCAGAACTCTATTAAATAGTATTAGTTAAAAAATATTAAGGCAAACATATTTATAAGAGACAGGTGGGTTAAGAATTTTAATTCTAGAGTCAATCAATAAGCCCAATTAGAATTTTAAGGATATATGTTGTAAACATGTTGTAAATCAAAAATTGCTTTTCAAAAATACAAGAACCTACTTAAATGCGATACGCGATATCCGTATATTATTAACAAAATAATTTCACACATCTCCAACCAGCAATTACTTAATGACCTAGCCTCCTAACCTGTCAGCGGGCTGTCGATAGACAGTTAATTTTAAAAAATTGCAATCACTCTTTTCAATCAGTCAATCATGGCATAACAAGCCGACTCGCATAACTTCGCTCAAACTGCCATCATCAAAAATCAAAAACAATTTCGATAACAAGCATTTTATTTTTCATCTGCTAATACAAGTAGCCAGTTTTGAACGTAACTACGTCCGACACACATACCTGCAATATTACATTTTACCGCCAAAAAAATAAAACAAATCAATTTTAAACTCTAATCCTTAGACGTAAGTTAGCTGCGCTGAGTGTTAAAGGTCAATTAGTTTTGGTTTTCGAGCCACTTTCTGTGCGTCAATCATTACAATTTTGACGGTAATCGATAGGTTATCGGTAGCTCAATCTACCGGCCAGTAGCAGAACTACTCTTGTCAAGATGTCGGACCACATTAATTTTTTTTTCTTTTGACCAGCTGGCGGCGGGTCAATGCCCAACAAATGGACAATTAAGATGATGTAATGTTGCTCCGGTAACTGGTACCTATACGAGGCAACTATAATTCCGCCACACGTGCTCTAAAGTATAATTATTTGTGCAAGTGGTTAAAGTAACCCAATTTACTGCTACATTAAGTATAATTGACTGCATATTAATTCGTTGATATTCCATTAAAAATGGCTACCACCTATATACTCACTTCAATATCGAACCCACAACCTCTGACGTGTGAACCAACACCAACATGACGGTAGTTAAAAAAAATTATCAGACGGTACTTTCTGTACCATACCTTATGGTCAGTCAGTTTTGAAATGCGATTATTATTTTCGCTTCACAAATAATATTGAAATTTTTACCTTTTGTATTCTAATTGAAGCTTGTTTTCAACAAGCTGTCAAAATATTAGGACAGGCCGACAGTTATTTCACACCAAATTATGTTCCCATTCTTCGACCAGATCCCAGACATGATCATAATGGCCGATTATGGTCTTATAATAGGACCAAATTGATTTGATTGTCGTGCATCGAAGAAGATTTTAGTCACACCTATTTTATTTATTTATTAAATCAAACTAGACAGACCGCGTTTTTTTAAACTTTCGAATCACAAAAAAATGTTTCGGCACTGTGTCAAGTGATGGTTATTGTTATTTTTAAAGCCATAGAGACAGGATCTCTTTGGTGGGTGCTCGCGGGATTCCTGTTTAAAGCTATAAAATGACATACTTACAAACGGTTTTTTACCGACTTCCAAAAAAGGAGGAGGTACTATGTTCACCTCAGATTAGAACATCTAATCTGAGATGTTCACCAATTTCTCCGTCAATTGTGGACCGATTAAAAAAATTATATATTTTTAATGTTAAGAACGCAAATTCAATATGTCGGTACCTATAATACTGAATTATAATAACGGCAATACCTATTATTACATCTTTAAATGCCGTTGTCTAACTTTTGACCATAGGTTATATATACCTATTAGAACTTTGACTATTCAGACAAGTGCAGCTGCGCGTGTGTTTTCTAGCTTTATTTTCGAATTCAAAAAATCTCACATTTATATTTTTGTTTCCAGAGCGAAAAGCAAAAATGGCGGACGATTGCTTCGCGAGAAATTGGAGAAGATCGGTCTCAACCTGCCTGCGGGCCGGCGGAAAGCCGCGAACGTCACGCTACTAACCTCATTAGTAGAAGGTTGGTTGTCATCTACATCATGACTTTTAGTGTAGTACTATACTTAATCATCAACAGCCTAATAAGATGTCCCCACTGCTGGAGCTCAGGCCTACCCTCTCAACGGGTTTGTCCAACTAGTTAGAGGGTGTTCGGGCTATAGTCCACCACGCTAGCAAAGTGCGGGTTGGTGGACTTCACATACGCCTAAGAATTTCTTCTTCGGCGTATGCAGGTTTCCTCACGATGTTTTCCTTCACCGTTTGAGAGCAGTCAGTAAAATTAAATGAACATAAGTTTCGCGAAAAAACCCATTGGTACATGGCCCGGCCGGGGATCGAACTCCGGACCTTTCGATATGATAGGCCGTGTCTTAACCCCGACGCCACTGACGCTCTTAATATACTACTTAATATAAACTTGTAATTAACCGTTTGAACATTCGTTAGCTGAGGCGGTGCACCTAGCGCGCGACTTCGGGTACGTGTGCGAGACGGAGTTCCCTGCGCGCGCGCTGGCCGAGTACCTCGCGCGGCAGTACGCCGAGCACGACGCGCGCCGCCGCCGGGATCTGCTGCAGGCCACCAAGCAGGTACCTACCTAACCACTACGTTTTTTATATTTTTTTATTCTTTATTTTATTTAGGGACTTTTGTGTTCTTCACATGTCAGTCCCATCGTACCCTGACCAAGATTTACTGACGAGGCGACTCAAAAATGTCTACTTACGACATGATCCAGGCCCCGATCGGTATCCCTACCAATCGGCATGTCAGTAGGCAAGTTGGCTGGTAGGGCCGATTAGTTAGCGGTTGGGTCGCCCCGACTCCCAACTTCATAGAGATTGGCGCGTGAAATCGGCCCGATCGGTAGGGCGGCGCTTATTCACGCGCCAATCTGTTGGGTCGATCTATGAAGTTGGGAGTCGGGGCGACCCAACCGCTAACTAATCGCCGCTACCAGCCAACTTGCCTACTGACATGCCGTTCGGTAGGGATCCTACTGATCGGGGCCTGGATCGTCTCAGGTAGAAGCCTGAAGTCGAGTTCAATAATATCTTTCTGACCAGTTTAGTACCTTGTCACTCTAATGTATTTGCTAATGTCGAGAGCGAATGCGTCACCTACATTAGAGCGACAAGGTACAAAAGTGTAAATATATCTAGGTATTGTTGAACTCGATTGGCCCCGACCCAATTATTTTTTCTTAATTCATGTAGGTAAAGACGAAACTTTTATACAGTTTTATTATTTTGTTTAAGGTGACAAAAGAGTTAATGGACCTGCTGAACCAGGACCGGTCCCCGCTGTGCAACACGCGGCCGCCGCACCTCCTCGAGCCGGCGATACAAAGGCACCTCACGCACTTCTCTCTCATATCGCACGGGTTCGGCGGGCCGGCCATCGTAGCAGCACTCACTGCCATACAGGTAATATTCCAGAGCCGTAAAGCCCACAAAAAATACTTGCCATATTCCGCATCGCTATATTTACACAAAATACCCCTGATTTGAACTAAGACGTCAGTTATACGATCAATCAGGACTGTCAGTTTACCATCAATCGAGCATTCTGTCTTAAGGTTCAGTTTCGCGTCAATCTCACCAGACTGATGGATCAGACTGTTGAAAGACTGATCATCCGACGTCTAAATTATAAAACTGCGTAAATAACATGGAACTAATATGTACTACGTACAACTAGTGGTACATATTAGTTCCATGGTAAATAATAATGTTTTTCAAAATAGGTTTTGACGGGTACAAGACCTAAATAAGCCATATCTCATCTAAAGTCATAATCTTATTTACTAAACTGGCGGTTAGAACACGACAGAACCACAGTCATCGGTCATAAATATTTAGCACTGAAATAGAAAAAAATAGTTAGGTTTGTGAGTGTTGAAATAAGTATTAAACTTTCTCATTTTTCTTTCCTTGATATCGTTATTTCATAGTAGATATTTAGAGTTACTTACCTATTATTCCGTCGTATTTAATTGTTTATTATTTTTGTTACAGAATTTTCTAAATGAGTCCCTCAAGCATTTAGACAAATTATATCCACAAAGTGGGATGGTATCGTCGTCGATGGACAAGACTAAAATGGATCCCGACATCAAGAAGTAGCACCAGCGTCACGACGGACACGTCGGACTATCCAGCGAAATGCTATTATTGAAAATTAAGTCAATATGAAATTACTTTCAAAGGCTGTGTATTAAATCTTTGAACAAAACTTACCTTTTGGCAGTTCCGTTCGATCGGATTGAATTTCCAATCTCATCATCTCTTCAGTGGTAGGAACCTAGAGCAACAGCTCGACCATGTATTGCTTAAGGATGGCAACGTTATATTATCTCAATTCGATCAAAAGGAATTTGACAATTAATACAATTTGACATGAATAACTAGACCGGAGACTTCGTTTCGGACATAGGTATTAACAACATTTTGCCAATAAAAAATGTCGTAGTGCGCTCTCTTTATGACATTTGCAAATCATATGCGTAGCTTCAACCGACGAACAACTTATTTAATTGAAAAGTCAAGAAATTGCGTATTTAATTTTATGACGATCTTCGTTTGTGGTGACCCGACAAATAAAGTGCAATTATAATACTCGAGATTGTGAGAATATGTAAATATAGAGTAAGGACACTCATAGTATTAATTTAAGCATTTATAGTGAGTAATTTTAATAGAGGTCACAGTTTTGATTTTGGAGTCAAATATTTTTACAAAAAAAAGAAATAACTTCATGTAGATCCACTGCAATACAAACACATATCAAAATGTTGAATGTAAATAATTATGATAGGGCAAGTAAATTCATTTTCATTCCACGTATAGCTGTAAAAATTAACGAAACATCTTTAGTTATTAATTTGTAATTAGTTATAGTTTTTTGCTAGCGAATCAATGTGAAAGTGTGCCAATTAGTTTTAAAAATGGAAAATATCATAATTTCCAATGATCAAGTATTTAATAGATATTTATTATTATTGTCATTTGTGTATAAAAATACGAAAATTGCTATTTTCTTGCCTATTTTACAGTAGCGTCAATTTCACTGAAAACTAGTCTCTAAAGTCCAGATCAAAAATTTCAAAAAAAAATTTTGCATCCCCTTGGTCCACTCTGACGCCAACAACGCCAGGGCAGCGATGGATTCCTAAAAAGTGAAATTTTTCTAAGTTTTTTTCATTGCGCCCCCTTTTGTCCACACTGACCGAATATTTATCCGGTTTAGCCACACGACAAAATAGAAGGTACCTACCTACTTCAAATGCTAAACATTCATTTTCCATGACTGTACTTATCTACCTACTTGATTTCTTGTTTCTTCTTTTGCTCATTCTCAATGTATTTTCCTGTGATTGAACTTGACCACTGAATATCTTGTCCGAGGACATAGATAGGAATATGATGCATATTTAGTAGAACTGAATGTGCCAAATAATACTAACACAATTTTTTAAATGCTGTGTTCTGATTTTAAGTGCTAGAAATTTTCACTATCAAAAAATCCTTGTAAATATTCATAGTTATAGTTAAACATTTCGTTTATACTTAGTTGTATAATTTTTGCGATCATTGTTTATTATTTTGCTGATTACCTCATTGTAATAAGTTTATTGAGTACCTACCATAAAAATAAATTCTTACCTACAAATTACAGCCAAACTTTTTAGAAAAACTTATTTTATTCCTCAACGTGACTATTTCGGTCTGCTGATGTTGTGAATGAATTGTTTGTAACAATAAAATATTAAGAAATTTGGAAATACCATTGTGTAAGTATTTGAATTTTGTTTTGTGAAGAAAATAAAAAAGATGTTATAAAGAAAGTTGTTTGAAGCATTTTATTTAACCAGACCCTAGTAGAACGTTCAGTTGAATATTCCCATGGAACTAATATGTACTAGTTGTACTTCTAATCTGAGAGTTGTACGTAGTACAATTAGTTCCATGAATATTCCCCTATCGTAGCAATTGATATATTGAAAAAAATGTTAGTAAAGTTTTTAAAAACCAAATTTTAATAAAGGTTTTGGCTTGGTTACTAGACCCTAAAATAAGCCCTAATCATAATCTATTTGTTCTAAATTAAACCGCCGTTTACAGTACGGCGCAGTTCACAAAAATTTAATCACAGATAGTACTAGGTAGAACTAATTAGCGGCAGCACTGAGGTCATCCTTACTAAAGTGATAGAGCAACATTAATAGAGATTTACAAATGACAGTTTTGGAGCAATCTGGAAGAGTTGTTCAACGCTTTGTTGTGTTTTGTGAGTTGTGACCTTTGCCTTTTTCTTTTCGTTTAGTATTTACTTACCTTTGCCTTTTTTACAATGAACATTGGATGAAAATAGATCTGTCACTGTCAATCAATCAATTAAAAATTTTTATTTTGTTTATTGGCGGGCGACTCGTAGTTTTTACATTTTTGTAAAGATAAATTAAATTTTATCACATAAAGTTTCTGAAAAAAATTATGTGAAATGGAGATCGATGACGAAAATGAAGAATGCAAGAGATGTTGGAAAATTAAAGACCGTTTACTAGATAGTTTAAACATTGTTTACAACGAATCAAATTCAATGTTCATGTTTTGGAATAAATACCAAATATTCGCTTACGAAGATCCTAATTTCGAAGCTCCAGCCAAAGTGTTCGTTCTTGAGTTCCAGGTTCATCAAATAATCATTTCTAGCAACTATTTAGTGTGTTTGGACGTAGCTGGCAATATTCATATTACTTCACTGAAATTCAAACATTCTGCCCAGAAATTGTTCAGAATCAATTTCCAACCCAAAGAACAAGGTATTTTAAAATGCAGGCAATACACTCCAGATGCTGTTTTGTGTTTGAAATCTGAAAATGAAACATATTATTTGTGCCTTCACGGAATGAATGCTGAATTTCATTTAGAAAAGAGGGTAAAATTAAAACATGATGGAAAGCACTGGCCGCTACCACAATCGACACAAGACGAATATATTTTATGTTCTCACGCCATCAAGAAAGATGATCTAGATCCTTTCAAAGAAACATTCAAAGTAAATACGATAGAGAGTGATTACACCATTGTTCTAATTTCCTTTGATAAAATCACTGTTTATGGATGTTTATTCAGCTCAATGATGCCTGACAATGATATTGCACTATTAAAACTTTATACAAGTCCCTCAAAAATCTGTGATATACAAATTATTGAAACGGACAACCTAAATATGATCATAGGTCTGACTATTGGCACTATAGTAAAACTGCCACTAATAAATATGCCAAAAATACCAGCTGTCATACATTTGAATACGGCAATATTTAAATTCCTCACCACAAAAACAAATGACACAATTATATACACAGATGGCACTTCTATGTGGAAAGCAGAAAACACGCTTTCCAAACAAGAAATTGAATTATCCCAATTCTTCATTAGCCATGTAAAAGATTTCATTAAATTTGGGGATCAATTTGTTTGTACCACTTATACAAAATTGATTTATACATTTCCTGTTGAGGACGAGACAGTATACATAAAACCAGTGTCTCCAGATGTATATTGTAAAGCAGAAGATATTTTAAACAACTCTGAGTATTATTACAAAATTATGAAAGAACTGGAGAAGAATAATGAACTGAGCAAAAAACTTAGCAAAGAAGGCAGCTATGTAACTGCTCTAGCACTATCAAAGAGACAGGATGTCATGGACAAAGTGATAAAACACAGCGTCATCACTTATAACAACTACGAAGAGGCTATCAAAGAAAACCCTGAAGTGATGCTAACAGAAGAAATGAATAAATATTTTGCAGCTGAATCATACTTCTTTCTAATAAAACTCACAAGCACAATCATTCATCACACTTTTAATGATGTTTTGTCGAATCTATTCGGAGATTTGAAAATTCATATAAACATATCATCAGAACAAATAATACTAAAAACTACAAGTATTAAGCTAAATGAAATGTTCAAGATAGTACAAATTTTAATACCTCTAAGCAATACAAAGATGTTGAATACCACGGAAATAAACATTGATATTAAAATAGTCACCAATATACCAGGATCATTGGATGAGAAACAAGCCATATGGATCACTTTGTACAGAAAACTTGTAGTTTTGAATTCTGTGCACTTCACAAAAACTACCACAGTTTCAAATAAAATTGTATCTCTAAAAGAACCAGAAGAAACTGTAGAAGATTCAGTTTTTCTGACAGCATGCAATCATCATGGTGAACTCTTTAAATTCACTGACATTGCAAAACTTATGAGACATCCAAATGAATGGTCTCTATATGTAAAACTACCAAATGGTTACAAAGAAACATTGAAGACGGAAGTTTATTTTAAAGAGCAACTAAACACCAAAAAAGCTGAGTACTTCCTTAAAAAACTCTCATCAGAAGAATTTTTAACATCCAAGACTAACTCATGTTTTGAAATTGGCGACGAGAAGGTCACAATCGAAATTCTTAGTTATTTCTCCAAGCCGCTAATGAAAGTTTCAAGCAACAATTTGGAGGTAGCTCTCAATTTTAGGAATTTCTTAGCTGATTTGATGCACAAGAACTTCAAAATGTATAGACCTGGCATTGAGTTTGTCCCCTACTCTCTGTATACTACTATTGAGGTAAACATTTGTGCTTTTAATTCTTACCACTTACGGCCAATTTTAAATAACTTGAGTAAAGATGTCTTAAAAATCTATTTTATTTTTACAGAACCTACAGAAAGCAATCAAGAATTGTATTCTCAATGGATCACAAGAAGATTTGTTGCCTATAATAGCACAGTGCCATAGAACTTTGTATGGGGATATACCATTATAATGGTTTTTATTTAGTAAGACAGTTTTATTTGTCATTCATATTTAACATAATTACAATATTAAGGGCCTCTTACACCGCTTGCTGATAGTCCCAGATACCCTATCTGCAGATTATCTAACAGATAGCCTATTTTTTGGTTTCACAGGTATCTGATTGCCTATATCTTATATATTTTATATAGTCTATCACACAGATTTATCTGATAGATTAGTTTATCATTAAGATTACTATCTGTAACAATATCAGGAAGTGGTGAAAGAAGCCCTAAGTCCTTTCTATTATTTTGACTTGCTTGAGGTTGCTGTAGTATTACACCATTAAACCTTAGTATAGTTAAAAGTTCTCGAGTGGACGCCCGGGGCGCTGTACGGCTAGACACGCTCATTCAATATCCCTGGTATTTAATCTGAGCAATATCCACATCCTTGAATGAAAAAAACTAGCTAGGGGCCGCGAGAACCCACCAAAGAGATCATATCTCTATATGCCATTATTTATTACGCACACATAGACTGTAAACAAACACTGTCAGCCACAGAGGCCACAGAACACAGAAAAAGCTCGCTACTGTCAGCGATGTTCAAACAATCTGACTATATTCACCAAAGAAATTGCAATTTCTTTGATATTCACTCCACCGCCAAGATTTACGGGTACTATACTCAACGGAACGTCAAATAAAAGACATGCATAACTTATGAAGTGCATTTATTTAGACCATCCTCCGGAGCAGGTCGTTGATCTTGTCCTCGCGGTTGCCGAAGTCCCCGCCGTCCACGTAGTGGATGGTCTTCTTGCGCCACCCGCCCGTCGGGTTGTTCAGCTTGAACGGCCACAGGAAGTTGCTCGCGTACTGCAACAACCAACACAACATTACTATTACTTATGATTGAAACTTACGTGAGGTTATAACATTTTAGAGTAGCGCCTCATCTGTGGAATGTTCCGCGCGGAACCTTCCGCAGCGTTTTTCAAGTTACCTATGACACATCAGCCGAAATTACGTCGCGACTAAACTACGACCGATAGTTCAGTGGCTTAAAGTTCCGCGCGGAACCTTCCGCAGTGTTTTTTGTAAGTTACCTATGTCACATCAGCCGAAATTACGTCGCGACTAAACTACGACCGATAGTTCAGTGGCTTAAAGTTCCGCGCGGAACCTTCCGCAGTGTTTTTCAAGTTACCTATGTCACATCAGCCGAAATTACGTCGCGACTTAACTACGACCGATAGTTCAGTGGCTTAAAGTTCCGCGCGGAACCTTCAACAGATGTGGCGCTACAATAAATTATTCCCCTAACCAAACGTCCGTCCCCGTTGCCGCGCAGCACCCCTTGACCTGCTCCATCCCTAAAATTATTCCAATAGACAAACCACCAAGTAACCATATCCACCGTTTGAGGAGTTTCAAGAAAAAAAAACATTCGTACATGGCCGGACCGAGGATCGAACTCGGAACTTCGACATGATAGGCGCTTCTTCCCTGCGACGCCACTGACGCACTTGGTAACGGCCAGGAAGGTTCGAATCTCTTTGGTGGCGCGCGCGCTCCCTATGGAGACTGCATCTTGCATATTTAGTATGCGAACCGATGGTGCCACATACAGAGGGGGTGCGGACAAAGGAAGCGGTAGCGGGAGGAGGGGAAAGTATCTTCTCACTCTTTCTTGCACATACAAATTTATTGGAGTTTGAAAATGAGGAGTTACAGTATTGTAATACATTTGACACCCATAGAATGCTTTCTTTGCGCCTCTATAGGGGGCCGCGAGCACCCACCAAAGAGATCATATCTCTATGGTAACGGCGATTTCTTAAAATGACGAGTTTACCTTGAACTTTTCGCCGACGGTGAAGATCTCGTGTATGAGGTCCTCGACGCAGATGATGTTGCTCTTGCTGAGCTTGTTCTCGATGATGGTGTTGGAGGCGATGGGCACGCGCTGCCCGCTCACCTTCGCGAAGCCTCGCTTGTAGATCAACTGGAAAGGACGGGGGTTATTTATTGCGCTGACTGTACATTCAAGAACTCGTCAAGCTGTACAATAGTACCTAGCCTTAGCGTGATCAAAATAAAGTTGCCTTGCCACACATTTGTCTAAAATGGATCTTGAACCTTATAGGGTTAAATCCTCTGTATTTGTTCCATGGTTAAATAAAACCCTATAAACTAACAACAAAACTAACTAAAGTTTAGACTAGCTGTTTAGGCTTCGAAGTTTTTCCAGTTGAAACATCATTTCCCGTGGTATCTATAGCCCATTAAAACTGCTTATCCAATGGCATCAGTCTGAGAGCGTCAGTGGCCTCGGGGATAAGACGCGACCTATCATATCGAAAGGTCCGAGGTTCGATCCCCGGTTGGGCCATGTACCAATGGGTTTTTCTCGAAACTTAAGTACATGTACTGACTGCTCTCAAACGGTGAAGGAAAACATCGTGAGGAAACCTGCATACGCCGAAGAAGAAAATCTTAGGCGCGTGTGAAGTCCACCAACCCGCACTGGGCTAGCGTGGTGGACTATAGCCCGCACGCCCTCGTTGAGAGGGTAGGCCTGAGCCCCAGCAGTGGGGACATGTTAATAGGCTGTTGATGATGATGATCCAATGGCATCGAATTGAATTCAAATTCATAGTTAATACTTTGCTAGAGATTTTATCATAACTCTAAATCTAAGAAATTCAAAATAAATCAATAACAATAACAGTTATTTTGAGCCTCCTAAAAGTCTTATGTCAACCCACCTCGCGCACACTTTTCAAGTTGGGGTATCCCCACGTGATGTAAGGCTCAGCGATACGCAGCATGTTGACTGTTGCCTTGTTCAGCCTCACGAACACACCGTTGTTGATCTGACGCAGTCTGAACAGCTGAAGGACTTTGCGGACCTGTGGAGTGAAGAGAGGTTAGAGACGGAAGCTGTCAGCTGGTAAGGAGACAGAGAATGTGACGTCAGATAGGTGTCGAGACAGCATCGGTTGTCAGATGAACTATGCCTTGTTAATTTGTAATCATCATTCGGTAGACTTTCATGGACTTTTGGTTCTGTTACCAAATTATAGTAATCAAAATGAAAATTAGGATATTACATTTTTCAGCTACGACATTCTATCCACGACAAGAAATAATGACGTACTTTCAGATTCTGACTAAATCAAACTATTTTGCAGTCATGTAAAGTATTGAAACGGTCCCTTACCTTGGGTGACACCTGGTTGATACCACGGATACGCATGACGAAGGCAAGCTTAGCCTCGCCGGGCACGTAATAGTTGCCGCGGTTACGGGCCTAGAATACAAAAATAATGACATAATTACAAAACTTTAGTTTATCACACTAAAAAACTACAAGAAAAGAAACAACTACTAAACAACGTACTAATGCATAATTCACTGCTAGTAAAGATGCAACTACAATCGCCAAATCTGTTTATAACTACATATTATCTTATCTACTTAGGGGGCCAGGAACACCTGGCGACACTTCGACCCTATGGGATCTGTTGTGCCAAACCCCTGTCCGCCAAACGGCGCCTCAATCCGTTTTTTTGGTGGACTTCACATACGCCTTTGAATAGTAAATACCAGTCTTTGGCGTATGCAGGTTTCCTCACGATGTTTTCCTTCACCGAAAACCTGTGTTATTATAATAAACCGTACTAAAGTTTCGAAAAACTCATTGGTACGGGCCAGGATCGAACCTATGACCTCATAAACGTGCGGCGAGTGCACAACCAACTAGTCTACCACGGCTCCTTATAACTACATAAATACCTATACAAGTGTCGACCACTGGTGTCACACACATTGCAAGTTAATAAGATAGGATAAAAATATTGTTCTGTAGACAAAACTATTAAATTACCAATGAAGACTTCCAAATTTCATAAACCTAAATGAAAAAATCACAACTAAATAAGTTATTTGTTCTCCATAAAGAATCATATCATAATTAACAACACTTTGTTACTTAAACTGGCTGCGGGTACAAAAAAAAAGCAAATGGAACATACCTGTCTAGCCAGCCTGATCTCATCACGTTCCCTGATGCGGTACTCCTTAACATACTGCTCTGCCCGCTTGAAGATCTCCTTCTTCTTCTTGACGGCCGCTGAACGCCGTTTGAGTGTGACCTGATTGGAAAAGGTTAGTTTGTTAAGTAATAAGGTTTAGGAGTTGATGTTGAAGTAAAGAAATTAAAGTCAGATTGAGTAAAATAACATCATTGGTTTTCAGATGAACTATGCCTTGTATAATAGGAATCATCATTAAGTTAAATCAATAAAAATCATAATCGATTTCTTGACAAATCGTGTCTAATATTATGTAAAGCCAGCCTTAACATAGGTTTGGTGCTTGGGTTACAAACAGGGTTCGAAATAGTCAAAATTTTCAATCTGTTTAATTTTTGACTAGAAATGAAAATACTAATAATATTTATTATCAAATAACAAAGATGAACAACAGCAAACAGTGAAGGAAACTAAATAAACAAAAAAGATAATGTTTTGCGATTCTCTTTTGTTGAGATTGACATTAGATGCTTTTTTTAGATGGTTTTTCTAATTCATTTTATAATTATCATGATAATTTTATCTTCGAACATATCGTAGTTACGTCTAATAATTTCAACATACCTGTAATCTGCGAGCCCGCAGGGCTTCCCTACGCTTCCTATGTTTCAGCACTGACTCTGGGACAGCCGGCAGCTTCTTGCTGTCCTCCTTGCCTTTCACGGGCTTCTTCTCGGCCGCAGCCTTCTTCTCTGTAATCGCAACCATCGTGCTGTAATTGAAAAAATAAACTGTTACCTATGTACATTCATCAAATATCTTTACTGCCAGTCTGTACGCTGGATAACCTATACAGAGGAGATAATAGTTTGCTATTGAGATGAAATTTGGAATGGAATATCTGTGTAAACAAGGAATTAGGTACCAATGTGTAAATAGGTAAAAAAAATTAATTGACGGAACCCGCACTTATTGTACGACGTACACTTCGCTAACTTTTTAACCATTTAGGTAGGTAGGCTCCAACATCCTGAGACTAATATTGACTACTATTATTTGGAGAGACTATGATAAATATGCAGCAGTATTCAGCCGCTTTTCAGGTAATACAATCTGAAGAAAATGTAGAAACTTAGACAATGTAAGGGTAAGCAAAGAGGTTATGTTGGAGGTAACAATTATCAGAAATGATGTGATTAAACTTCTGAAACAAAGGTAATTGTAAGTAAATGTTAGTTGAATACGATAGAGCGTGTATAGTCCGCAATAAAATGGTTTTTGCTGGGATAAAACCCAAAATCTATCGAACGGGCGGCATGTCATACAACCACCCACAGTTTGTGTGCACTTTTCACAAAATCCACTAAACATTTTCAAATATTAACACTGAAAATGAACAGCTCAATTTATTACCGAGGAAGTAGCACCAATTTTAGGATAAATAATTAAATTTTTAACCACCTGCGAGGCAAAACTCCACGCTGCACGTGTGTCAAATTAACAAAAGACAGAAACAGAAAACTAATTTCCGGTAGTCGCCATCTTTTATTAATTTTATAATATGGCAACACATGCCATTCTGAATCTTTCTAAACGGAATGATCGTAGTTTCTAAAATAAAATGCTAACAAATATGTAGCTATCTTTGTCACTCTTGGGGTATTGGATCATACTTTCCTTTTACATAATAATATACTAATAATAATTTTAAAATACATGTGAACATAAAATGGAACGTAATATAATTTTCTTTTATATGGCTTTTGCAACTTCAACTTCCTGTGGCGCGTATTTTTAAAACATTATTGAACTAACGTTGCTATAGTTACACAATTTTGTTAAAATTGTGATTCGTATCTCAATTTTTATCTAGAAAATAAGATTATTAACGCTGCTCTAAGCAAAATGGTGGAAAAAGACCCTCAGCTTAGTGCCTTGGATGTAGGCGAATTGGATATGTTCGTGGAAAGTATGGAGCCATCTCGCATTGATGCTATTGGGAATCAAGCGTAAAACTCTTTCTTTGTTACTGTATAAACTTTTTGTATAAATTATAGCCACAAAAATATTAAGTCTTTACTGATTTTATAGGTGGCTAGACTGGCACATACGCCTACAAAAACTAAACCAGCAGGCTGTCTTAGAAGCATCGTCTATTATGGAGGAACAGACAAAAGAAACTCTCATTTCTTGTGGAAAGGTAGGTCCAGAAGTACCTAGGTTATAATATAAAATAAGCGCCTTTACATGCAGTAATACTTGTAATGTAATGAAAGAAAGGCAACAGGCAAAAGATACAGCCTTATGTTTTTTGGGCTCTCTTCGTCATAATTTCGCGCTGCTGCACAAAATTCCCGTACTTAACATTACACAAGGACTTATGTCACGTTCGTGTATAAATGAATAACATGTAGTTTTGCATTGCAGCTACCTGTCCTAGTGTACGAAGCTATATGCATTCAAGTATGGCGCATAAAGATCTTCCCGCACATCATAAAGTTGGAGCCAGCGCCTGCTAACACTTTTGGTGTCTACATGGTGGTAAGGAAATTATAAGTTCTCCATTTATTTGTGTAAGTACCTATCTATACTTACGTAGATGCCAGATGGAAAAGAACAGAATTCGGTAAAAAGGTCACTATTTTTCCGACTTTTATAATAAATAAAAAAGTACCCATAAAAAAATAAGTTCACCAGCGTAATGTAAAAGACGCGGTCTATCTCGAGTTCGATCCTCGGCCGTGCTATGTACTAATGGGGTTGTTTCTCGAAACATAAGCACATTTACGGACTGCTCTCAAACGGCGAAGGAATACATCGGGAGGAAACCTGCATAAGCCGAGGGAGAAATTCTTAGTTGCTTAACAGGTCTAACTCCGTGTTAGGTGTGCGCTCGTTGAGATGCCCTAAAGTGATTTAACAACAAAGAACCAAGGCACAAACATGCAAACTTTCGCATTTCTAATTATATTTCTATTATTAATGGAAATTTGTGTTTATTGACTTCCAGCTGTACCACGAAGCAGCAGCGGTGGGTCTATTGGAAACCGTGCTGTTCCACGAGGACGGCGCTCAGTGCATCAGCGACGTGGTCGTGGACCTGCTGCAGTACGCCGTCGAGCAGCTGACCACGCTGTTGGCCCTAATCAAGTTAGTTGTTCTTTGAAATTAAGCTCTATTTTTTTGGCACTGAGTTTGTAAATACTTTGGCGCTAGTTTTTGTTTCTGCTCGAAGTAGGTCTTTGGTCTCTGTATGTTTAGGTACACGGGGAGATTTATCATTTCGAGTCTTTTTTACCTGACTGAAGAAATAGAACTTCGGTACGAACTACGAATCATCCAAATTGGTCCTTCGAACCGGATGCCGTTTTGAAAAGCGAACGGTTGAAAGCACAAAAGGCCAATGGAGGTACACTGGTACAATAACATCAATTGTTCCAAACACCAATTTAGTTCGAACTCGTTGCACCCAGACCACGGTCGGTCGCATCATCCAGTGAACCAGCGAATTAAGCGCATTAAGTTATGCGACCTCTAACCATTCAGCCTACGAAGTGGCGGTAAACTTATAAAATGGTACCTTAGGTCTTTGATTATTTTATTTCGTTGTCCCTAGCAACGGTTACCTAAAAACCGTAACGACGAAGGAGATGGAATGCGAGACGGTGATAGAACAGTTGGAGAGACAGAAGAGCGACTTGCAGTTCGACGTTAGCATGAGATGCATCTCTATTGTACGGTAAGATGACCTTCCAAGGCAGTAAGTCCCATAAAAAATAAACAACTTGGCAAAGAATACCACGTAGAGACAGTCCGCCCACCAGTTTACATTCAGGTGGCGTTTAAAATTGACACAATCATTCAGAAAAATCAGACAGAAGGTATCATTTGTATGGGGAAAGCCAGTCCACTGGTCAGTGAATTGAATAGTTAGATGCATAGAGAAATGATTGGTGTGTTCTCGCGGGTGGAAAATTTTTTTGATTCAAGTTAGATGTTACTGGCTTCACGCTCAATCTTGCGCAAATTCTAGGTTTGAACATTAAACGGCAAAACGGTGCGTGCTCGCTCGTGCGAACCTGGAATTTACACAAGGTTGAGCGTGTATTACGTTGCAGTTACATAGCGGAGCACATGGAGGCGGGTGGCGCGGGCGCGTCCATCGCCACCAACCTGTACCGGAGCCACGACGTGCCCGCGCTGCTGGCGCACCTGCTGCAGCTGGAGCCCTGGGCGAGGACCGGCGAGGACGGACACCTGCATACCTTCACCTGTTTAGTATCTCACCCCCGCCCCGCACTGGTGCGGTGGCTGTGGCGGGCTGCGGTCGAGGCGCGGCTTCTTCCTATTATTCATTCTTCTTCATATTAGTCTCAAAATTGTACAGCAAACCGTGTCACGTTGTCAGTGTCAGTTCTTCCATAAAATCCCATATCCCAATAATGAAATACCATTATTTATCTATCATCCGGTATAACATATCAGGTATAGCTGGCTGGCACCGCCATTGCCACCGCGCTTGTGTGAGGGTGGCGTCAACGTCCACTGTTGAAAATAGGCTTTTCAGGATGTCTACAAAACTGATAAGTTCCTACCCAAACGACACGTTTAAGTTAGTTTATTTATAGACTAAATAATCGGCTGGACACAAATAGAGTCTGTTAATCTTCCCACAGTTTCGTGATTCGTCCTCATTGGCTGAAGGCAAACATCAAAATTTACAACACTAAAATTGGTTTCGTATTTTTTTTCGTGGGGCTTATGACATGATTTGAAACCAGTCGGCCGCTGGACGAAGCCGAGCCTGGAGGACTCGTCGCAGATGCACCGCAGCGAGGCGCAGCTGTGGCTGTGTCTGCGGCAGCTGCTACTGGAGCCCCGGCTCCCGCACTATTACGCCATCGACGAGTCGCGACGCAACTCTTTCTGCAGGGTATGGGATTTTTTATAGCTCTTTTCTTCTTTCTTTTAATAACTGATAGGCACCAAGTTTAGTTGCTAAAGTTGGCAATAGCGTGAAATTCCGCGCTGCTCAATTCTAAGCAAACTTCATCCCCACATACATATTCCAGCTCCAAGCGAAGATCTCCGACCAGATGCTGGACCAGATTCCCCCCCTCATGGAGCTGAAGATGTTCCTCTGCCGCCTCTCCGTGGGGGACTACGCGACCCACGAGAATCGCACCAACGGCGTCAAGAATCCGGGGTGCACGCTCATTGAAGTGGTTCCGCAGGTGATGTCGGTTTGGAGAATATAATACAGCTTTAGGCGTATCCCAGACACACGCGGCCTGCGGTGACGGTCTACCGCAGGCCACAGCTTCAATGTGAAAACGCAGGCCGCGCGTGTCTGAAGTCTCACATACATTGCGTATGGAATACAACAGGCCGCCACCGCAGGCCGCGTGTGTCTGTGGTAAACAGTTTGTTTGAACCCACTAATCTCTGGAACTACCGGTCGGATTTGATAAATTCTTTTTGCATTTGATAGCCCAATTCTTGAGGAAGGCTATAGGCTATTTTAACATCACGCTACAACCCTTAGGAGCTGAGCAAAAAACGTCAGAAATAACTAACAAAACGCGGGCCGCGTGAAACAACTAGTACACTCAGGGGTTTCATTGAATGACATGATCTGCGTAATGGGAAACCCTGACAGAGAACTAAGGTTACCGACACGGCCGAAAGAATTAGCAAGCAGAAGTGGCAGTGGGCAGGTCACATCTGTCGCAGAACCGACGGCCGTTGGGACAAGCGTGTTCTGGTGGACCGACGACCTAAAGGTGGCCGGATGCGGCGGGCGGAGAACCGGGTGTGGTGGCGTTCATTGGGGAAGGCCTATATCCAGCAGCGGACGTTAAAAGCTAATATTATGATGATCTGAACTTAAGGGGCTATGATATTTCACAGCGGGTCGGATGATCCGTCGCTATTTCAACAATACTGTATCATTCATTTTGTAATAAATATGCAGTAAAGTAGAAGACTTTTACTAGTTATTCACGATTTCGAAAACACAGTTCGTTAAAATTTTCTCAATGAAAAAAAATTCCAAAGTTAACCATTTTAAGAATTTATTTTCGCTACTTTTATGTAATAAAGCTACGTACAATCACCATATTTTGAGTACTAACTGTACTTACTAATATGCAGATCACATAACATTTGAATTTACAAAATACACATAACTTTCGGCAAAAAAAGGAAAAACCTAAATCTAAGCGTTTTTGAGCCAGCCCAACTTGAGCCGCATGGCATCTCCCTACCCCGCGTCGTCAGTCCCGCTCTGCCAGTGGCACGGGGAACACGTGTCGCTCGCCGCCATCCAGCTGTCACTCCCGTCACACGTCATTTATTCAAATTATATTTTGAAATAGGGTAGCATCTTTGTTGCTATCCTAGTGTTTTTTGGAGTACAGTCTCCTTGACTGAAAAATGACTGGATGTTTGTTTGTAATTTGTTTCGATACTTGGTTGTTTGACTTAACAGAACAAAAATAGACGACGACGTGTAGACAGAAGACTACAAAAGAAATTTTCTGAAGATAATATTTATATTTATTTAGGCGAGGTGTGACGACAAGTCCGCCCTCAATCTACTGAATAAAAAAATTAAACCGCCGAAAAAAGAAAGGAACTGAAAAGTAAAAATAAAAAGCCGGCAAGTGCGAGTCGGACTCGCCCACGGAGGTTTCCGTTCCGTCAGCCACACTAATATAAGCTATCACTGTACCAAGTTTCATTAAAATAAAATATTTTTCCCGCGGGAAAAGTTTACCGCGGTAAATAGTTGCCTATATGTTATCCCAGGATATAAGCTATGACTGTACCAAGTTTCATCAAAATTAAATATTTTTCCAGCGGGAAAAGTTGCGGACCAGGACGCGGGCGCAAACACGCGTGACAGGAAAACCGGCCTAAATGTATTAAATTTTGCTTACCAAATGTAAGACATGTAGAAAATAATATGACTTTAGGTACATATAGACTAGAATTTATTAAAAGTATTGTGTTCCTTGGTATAACTATAGATTCATCTTTTCAATGGGGGCCCCACATAGCTTCACTAGCTGGCATACTAAGTTCGGCCGCCTATGCCGTTAGAAAAATTTGACAATTACTGATATTGCTATCGCAAAATTAGTATATTTCAGCTACTGCCACAGTAACATGGCATAAGGCATCTTACTGTGGGGTCGAGCAGCAGATATAGTGACCATTTTTATTTTGCGAAAGAGAGCTAGGTATTAGCTAGATCTATAATCTGCGTTGTAGTCATTAAGAGAAAAGTTTAAAGAAATAAATATACTAACCGTATCCAGTCAATATAGATTTGAGAATATTTTGTTTAAGTAAACCCGCTGTAAAACCACAGCCGCCTGCTGGTGATGTCCGGATGGATGATGAGGGTTTCACTATCGTACAAACTACCAGGAGATATATATATCTATCTTGAATATGAAGCACACAAAGTTTAAAAATCACATTATGTAACAATTTGTTATTATAAAATAGACGATTCTTTGAATGACAAAGACGCCTGATATTAATGTTACTTGGTGATGTGGTACTCCTATGCTATAAAGTATGTTGACATTGACTGTAAATAAATTATTAATACATAGTGTTTTTTTTATTAAGAACCATCTTGGACGGTCAATATTGTGTAGCTTACCCTACATAAATAGTGCGAGTGAGATAGGTGCGCTGACGGCGGCGGTGGGAGAGGCATGCGGGGGGGAAATTTGAATTTGAGCTGACATACCATCGACTCTTAAGTTTAGATTAATCTAAACTTACATCTAATTTTGTAGATAAAGGACGCGTACCTAAAGAAAGTCCACAAACGCACAAAGAGCATCGCGAAAGCCCAACTGGAGCACTTCCACATGGACGAGTCGGACGAGTCACGGAGCATGGCGCGGAGGCTGCTGGAGTCGTACACCAGCGACGCGGCGCTGGCGCTCGACAGCGGCGGCGCTAAGTGCGCCAGTTGCGGCGGGAAGGCCAGCAAGAAGTGCTCGCGGTGCAAGACCGAGTGGTACTGCGGCAGGTGAGGCGGTTCTTGGCTTATTTAGTTGGGACATTACTAGGACTAGGAGGGAAGCTTTATCATCATCATCAACAGCCTATTAACATGTCCCCACTGCTGGGGCTCAGGCCTACCCTCTCAACGAGGGCGTTCGGGCTAAAGTCCACCACGCTAGCCCAGTGCGGGTTGGTGGACTTCACATGCGTCTAAGAATTTCTTCTTCGGCGTATGCAGGTCTCCTCACGATGTTTTCCTTCGCCGTTTGAGAGCAGTCAGTATATGTACTTGAGTTTCGAGAAAAAACACATTAGTACATGGTCCAGCCGGGAATCGAACTTCGGACCTTTCGATATGATAGGCCGCGTCTTATCCCCGAGGCCACTGACGCTCTATTATTTACATACCTACTCATATTCATATAAAAAAATATATCGTTTTAATTATCTTCTATACTAAGGGTCGAGGCGACCAAGCGGAAATTTGCCCGAGCACTTTTTGACGTAATTATCAAATGAACCATATCACTATAGCCTAAAGAACAAAATCGTATGAATGACCTCGAGCGCGAGGCGACCCCGACGTGCAGAAGTCATTATACGATTTTGTTCTTTACGGTATTAGTGATATGGTTCATTTGACAATGACGTCAAAAAGTGCGCGGGCAAATTTCCGCTTCGTTTGCGCAGTCCCTAATCTAATATGTTTTGTTTGAACGCCCGATTTTGTTATCTGTATTCATGTATTACAGGGAATGCCAGGTGCAACAGTGGGCCAAGCATAAGGATATCTGCGACCAGTTCGCCAATCTATGCGACTGATTTTGTGATTAATTAATAAGTTATTTAATTATATAATTTTAATTTGAAAAGATAGACAACTTATTGTCATGTGAAAGTACGATTTACTATTTTAAATTTTCTTCTCAAATTTTAAATAAATTATGAATAAATGTGTGTTTAGCTATAATTTGACTTTAAAAATAAAACTTATCGTCAATTTTTTTGTGTTTTTATTGATTATAACTTATAGCATACACCTAGCGATTAGCTCGACGACTTGAGGTAGTCTTTGAGCACGTCCAGCGCTGGCGTCTCCTCACCAAAGTCCTGGAAGCAAGGAGAAGCATGGTGTTACAATTATGTCAATCGCCTGCTGTCTACAGTGTCGCGAGTAGTCACCTGCCGATAAAGCGGATCCTGAATTTACTACCATGCGTTTTATCTGCAGGTGAATGTACCAGAGAAGTACAAACGAAATACCGACGCATTTTGGTCGAAGTGGAAGTTACGTGCACCTCAAATCAACAGCCTATAAATGTACCCACTGTTGGGGCTCAGGCTTACCCCCTCAACGAGGGCAAGGTCCACCACGCTAGCCCAACGCGGGTTGGTGGACTTCACATGCGCCTAAGAACTCCGTCTTCGGCGTATGCAGGTCTGACGTGCACCTATCGACTATCTATTTATTCTATAGAACTTCACGAGTCTTGCAAGAATTCTTATGGGCTCCATAAACGATCATGCGGCATGACATGCAAACTACGTGTTGGCCGTTGCTTCACTGTACTGATTGATAGCAAGCATGATGGTCCATCATGCAGCATGATAATTCACGTACACGTTGCATGTCATGCATGCATGATTGTTTAGGGACCACATAAGGGTTGATGATTCGCTTGTACGAGTGATAGGAAAGTTGTATGTGCACTGGCACGACACCATAGGGTCACTCGAGTTCATGTAGCGCTAGTAATCGGCACTGACAACCAAAGGGTAGTCAGTGCTCGTGCTGAGCGCAAATTGTCTAAAATGCATCAACCAACATACATCCAAGCATTTATGGTCAAGAGAAAATTGTAGTTTCGTTCATGTGTCACAGTTCTATGGAACAACTGGGAATTACCCGTATCAAGCAAGCCATAATTCTGTGCTGGGCATTTTAATAACGCATCATCCTCTTGTGCTCCACTGTGTGCTTAAAAGAAGCGCCCATTCGGGAAACTACCTACTTCAACCCGATGAAGTGAAAAAAAAACAGTGTCAAAAGCATGCTAAGGTTTCTAACTGACGCAAAGCTTAGCACTGAACTATAGTAAGGCGATCACAATATATCAGCAATGGTCGCAGTGATACAAGGCTGGATAATTCTTGAAAGAGCCCAATGACAAAAGAAAGGGCATATGTACAAAAAAAGCGTGTATACTTTTCATTGGGAAATCATAAAATTGCCGACAATTGGCCTGGCACTACACTGTTTTATTGAACACTGACATGTTTCTTATTGGTCCATATCGCAATTAAAGTCCAGTAAATCTCACGATTCCCACTAAATTACACGAACTGTATTTCACTGTAAACAGCATCAAACACAATATGGCGAATCGGCACGCTCAACAAATTAAATTAGGTACATGTAAATGTTGAATAGGGCATCTCCTTTAGTTTCTTTTAGGCCCAACCACAAATAACAATAATTCTCTTTTTGATTGCATTTTTATTCATCTAATTTTCTTTGAGCAGTGCCTGAACATGTGACGCAACGTGGTTTTGCTGGAGTGTGTAGGTTACACTTACTTTGATAACCACGCACGAGCAGCCGACGATCTTCCTGGCCTTGCCGTCCTTGTCAATTTTGCACAGACCCGCCCATTCACCGAGCTTCTTGTTGTTGTCCACCTGACACAACAGAATAATAGATAATTCTACTGTTTTAGTTTCTGGTACCTATGTATTATTACGGTATGATTACGGTAAACTGGCGCTTTGTTAGCGGGGGAGGGGATACCTGGAGGGGAGAGGGAGTCTAATTCTTATACAAAAACAAAATTATTTTAACAACAGTCTGTAAGTTCGTACAAATACTGTAATACCTAGTGAGGAATAGGGCCTTATGGTTGGAAAATCAAATGTTCGAGTGCTAGGAAAGTTGACTCAGCATAGTGCAAGTCACCATAGGGGCACACGGTTCCTGTGCGCTCCTTGGGCCAGCCCCGCCATGGGGACGGGGCGGCTCGTGCGGAGCGACTGCTGGATCAGACCTCTCCCAATATTGATGGAATAGTGAAGAGCTAACGGTGTCATGTATGCTATTAGGAAATCATTCCAGCACCTTATTCATGCCAGTCTATTCCGCTGGTTACTGATCCTATTCTTTTTATTTAACACTTTATTGCACACACACAGAAAAACATTTACAAAATAATACAGGGAAAAATAAGTACAAAGGGCGAACTTATCTCTCGAAGAGATATCTTCCAGCAGACCCGTGAGAGAGAAAATTTAAGTTTAAATGAAGGCAGACTTCTTATAGGCTTTGGTCATGATATTTATTTCCTCATTCACATTCACTTGATAATTTAAACAAACAAAAAAATTGTTTCATGAAGTGACGTAGTGATGAATAAAAAATTATGGGGAAATTAATAAGCCAAACCTTCACAAGTGGGATCTGGTGCTCATTGCAGAGGGCCTGGACAAGCTTCTTGTACGCGGCCTCATCGCAGTTCTCCGCCAGTACGCAAAGGACTGCTTGCCTCCTGTTAATAAACACATAGCAGAAGTTGACTGACAAGTTACTCTTCTCACATATATTTGTTCTTAGATGGGGGTGGCGGTCCCTGCACGAACTCCACGAAAGCAGGAGTATTGTGCACTCACTTATCTATAGCAGTATCAATCTATTGCTGCATGTAGGCATTTTTTACGTAAAAAACAATACTCTCAAGCACATGAAACTGTGGAACTATGGTGTAAAAATTGACTATCTGTGACAAATTGTCAATCCAAGGCTTAAATCACGGGTCAAGCTCTAATACAATACTTGAACAAAGATGAAGTTTACAATATCAAAAATGCATAATGAGCCTTGAGGGATCCAGCCTTTCACAACCCTGTTAAGTGGATAAACAATAAGCTCGAAAGCTGAAATTATGTAGCACACTTGGGAGGCCACAATCTTGAGTTCCAAGCATTGCGGTACTATGTATGTGCGATGCTGTTTGCAACGGAGTGCATCCAACACGGGTAGCACCTTGCTGGATATTTCCACACAGCATGCGACTAGAACAGCCAGATACTGTGTGAATGTTTGGGGGCCTCCATTGCAGTAAATGGTCCATAAAGTCATTTAGTATATAAAAGTTCTATAGCTAAAATTGCCTACAACTTCTTTCTATAGACAACTATCCTTTGATACAATACAAACTGTCTGTGAAGATTTTCCTTCACGGGTCTTTAAAATTTTCACGCTTAATCGAATTTTGCTGTTATCGATTGCTGACCACACCTCGGCAGGCATTGTGCGGTACAGCTCCTAGGGAGCGACAATCTGCGCAAGGCGGCTGGCAGTGAGGTCAGATGATGAATATTTATTAAAAGACATTAATCACTTGGTAAAAAGTAAGACTTACTTGTCAAGAGCCTTTGCAGCTTCATGGAGACCATGGACCAGCCCGCCGTGGATCAGAGCCGTCTTCAGCACCTCCTGGAGGGCCGTGTTCACATCCATAGCACCCCCGCTCAGCACGGGGTTCACTGGTACCTCACTGTAAAAAAAACACCACTACGATTAGGTAGGTACTAAGTTAGCAAAAAAAGCGAATACCTAAGTTAGTCTTAAATTAGGTTATATAGATCTAAATCATGCTGGGGCAGCAGCAATGGTCTCAGTAAACTAGCGAACATTTGTTTTGAGGTTATGTTGACAACATGTTTAATGAATAAATAAGCGAAATATTAGCAAGATCTCTTACAGACATTTTCGCGTCAGTTGTATTTGATGTGTTGATATCATTAAGACGTGTAAAAGTATAAAAATAGAGGAAAAACAAAGCACTTACACTTCAACTTCGGCCATGGTTTATATTGATTCGGCAACCTGAAATACGAAATAAAACAGATTGAGAGACGCTTCGACATTTCGTTAAAGCTATCACTGTCATAATATAGCGAATGATCACAAAAATATTCAGAGATTTACGAAATCTAAAGACAAAACGTTTGACACTTTACCTCGCGTACCGGAAAAAGACTAGTGATGTAAAATTGTAAGCTTATGTCAATCCATTATTGAAATGAAGTTTGAAAATTATTGTTACCTACTACTTTAACCTAATCACCCTAGTGCGACTCTTTCTTTTATTTTTAGAATTCCGTGCTGGTAGTAACCGCCGGTGTTAAAAGGTCCATAAATTAAAGCTGTTGTCTTAGTTTCACGAGTTATTTTACATGAGATTAAGGTAAGGTAGCTACCTACTTGTTTAAATAAAAATTAATAAAATTAAGGAAATTATGACCAGGAGGGTGGACTGTATTTATCGAGTTGTCTTCTTATTATACAGTTATAACCCTAATAATAATAATAAAAGTGATTTTACACACTTACATATACATATATTGTTTCACTATGCGTACCTCGTCAGGGACATACACCGATGTGATTTTAAAACGTTCAATAAAAAAGTTTTTGAGTGATTGAAGAACTCATTGCTTTTGTCACAACACTATTATTGTTTCGTCAAAACCTGGCAACCCAGAAATGAGACATCAATTCAAATTCGACAGATTAGTCCGATTTTGTTCCGTTTTATGCCGAATTATTATTGGACCTAAATTAGTTTCTTAATAAAAGTGTTTAATTAAAATAGGTTTAATTTTGAATTAAATTTATTACACACGCGTTATATTTATCTATAATTTACTGGCCATCAACAACAAAGTCGCGGTAAGGATAGTTTAAACAAAAGAGCGCCATCGCCACTGACAAAGTCATTTTGATTGTCTAGTCAAATTTTATTTTTTGTAAAATTTGTTTGTTTTCCTGGTTTTCTGTGATGAAATCATAGTGTTTTAGTATCTAATTTGTACAAACTGTATTGCTATATCGTAGTAAAGGAGAAAATATTTTTTCTTGTTATAAATGTATTTTAAATTAAGTTTGCATATACCATTGTTATTTCAATGATGACGCACTGTCCTGACATTTTGTTAATGACAGAATATATAAAAAATGTATTATATTTTGCTACGGTAAAACACGGGAAAGTTCTCAATAGTACTCCTGATGTACATTATTTTTGTATAGATAACGAGCTAGTGTATGAAAACTATTATTCTGACTTTGGGCCCTTAAATCTTGGTTGTGTATACAAGTACTGTAAAATATTGAATGAGAAGGTGAAACAGTATTTGAATAAACAGACAATTGTTCATTACACGTCTATTGACCCTAAGAAGAAAGCAAATGCGGCGTTTCTGTTGGGATGTTACGGAGTTTTGTACCTCAGTTTAACGGCAAAAGATGCTTTGAAGCCTTTTCTTCTGTATGGTCAAACCTATCGGTTAGTTTATGATTACCTATATTTTGATATGTCTACGATGCACAAAATATTTCTAACTCCTTATTTCTTTATAAAGAGCATTCCAAGATGCAACGCAAGGTGACTCAATACATACCATAACGTTGTTAGATTGTCTGCAAGCGATAAAGAAAGCACGGGATTTGGGACTATTTAACTTTTCGGACTTTAACTATGAAGAATTTGAAAGATTGGATAAAATACAAGGCGGTGATCTCAACTGGATTGTTCCTGGTAACTGAATATTCAAATACGATATAATATAAATAACACAATTTAGGAATTTATTTAAGTATTTCTACTTTCTGTGGGTTATGTGGGGTAGGTATACTTCTTATAAAATAATAAAGTAATAACTTTGTCTGTTCCCATAATTTCAGGTAAATTTTTAGCATTTATTGGCCCAGTCGACTACAGCGTGTCCCTTTATCATCCGCCAGAAATGTACATAGATTATTTTCGAGAGAATAATGTTAAAATAGTTATTAGATTAAATAAGAGAATGTATGATGGCAATGTGTAAGTCTTTTTAATCGTCATAATGTAATATTTAGTCCTATTCGCTATAATTTATTGCTTCTTTATTTTCATTAGGTTCAGCAACGCCGGTATAGTTCATTACGACCTATTTTTCCCTGATGGTTCATGTCCACCGCGACATATTCTGTCGAAGTTTCTTCAAATAAGTGAAGAAGCAATTGGATCACTTGCAGTACATTGCAAGGTTATGTACCTATTTATTAATTTAACCTGTTTTTAAACAATTTCAACAAGCACATGTTTAGCTGATGGAGTAATTGTTTAGGCAGGTCTAGGGCGCACGGGCTCGCTGATCGGTTGTTATCTGATCAAGCATTACCGAATGTCAGCTAAGGAAGCTATAGGCTGGATGAGGATCTGCAGACCCGGTTCTGTTATTGGTCATCAGCAGGTAAAAACTATCTTGTTTTTGTTTACACGTTCAAATTATTTGTTTCAAGCTGACCTTGAATATATAATCTTACAAATAGTTATTTGGATGCACAGGCGTGGTTGGAACAAATGGAGGCATGGCTGCTTAAGCAAGGAAATCTTTATAGGTAAACAGGTGAAGATTTGATTACTAATTTTTTTTTCATAATTTCCATTTTGTAATAAAATGAATCAAATATAAGGGTAAGTAAATAAGTAAGTAGTAAGTACTACAAAATAACGAAGGTAAATATTACAAATTAGAATTTTAACATTTGCAAAGTTTGTGATAGAAAACGCACGTATCAAGATTCTGAGAAGCTGCCACTACATGTGTATGGGATTTATTCTATTGCCGAAAAAGCTATGAAGCAGCGACCGGTAGTGTTCAACAAATCACCATCGCCGCCACCGCCCATTCAAAGGCAAACTCGATCGGAAACTACACCCCTTGTTAGACCACAAGCCTCAAGGGTTCGAGAAGGTAACCGCTAAGTTTGATTTTGTTTACTAAGACTGATAATGCTATTTCAGTTTTATTTATCAGTTTAGAAATTCTGAATTCAATCAGTGTTATTTTATCTCGAGATTTTTTATATTTTTCATTGTGTTTGATTCGATTTAAAGTAACACTGCTTGTGTTGCTTTATAATTATTTTTAATTACAGTATGACTTCCGCAACTTACCGCCAATATCGTACAGACAGTGTTACTTTAAATACGAGAGTAATTCTAGAAAAGTATGTTCTGGCACCGTTACCAAGTTCGGGTTGGACTAGCTGTAAATATCTTCTTTTTCGTTCCACATCCAGAAAAATTGGAAAACGAAGACGAAGAGAAATTTATTACGTCGTGCGATTTGACGATAAAACCCGAAATACCAGCAACGCAATTTAAAGGCTGTATAATTAGAAGTAACACAATCACCGAGGAGACTTGTTCTCATGATGATTATTATAGTAACATGGAAAAAATACCGCTCTGGAAAAAGCTTTTATGTTGTAGACCATGTGGTAAAAGTTGGGATGATATGATGTGGATGTTGGCGGTGCGTTGTGCGAAAGTTACTCCTAAAAGATGTCAAACAACTACGTGTTGTTCTTGGTTAGATATGGTTGGTAATAAAATAGTAGCAAATGTAGGTAAAGTAGCTAGGTTATAATTTATCTTAAATAAAAATATTTTGTTTTGAGGCAGTTCCTAGTAAACCGACCGAAAAGGAACACAGCGACTGGCGTCTGAGATCTCCAAAAGTGAATAACAACCAAAACATTTTACACAAGGGGTAAATATTTAAAAACTAAATTCGAATATTTAAGTAAGTACATACCTATTCGTAGTACGGTTGAGATAATTATAACAATGCTAAATATGTATGCAGAGACTCGAATAATAAGACACTTGGGAGCACAATATCGCGGCGTGCTAGTGGCGCCGCCGCCGGAGAACCACGTCCACCACCGCGGTCGCCTTCTCACAGCAGCGCCGCCAGGACAACGGGACATCGCACTAAAGATAAGCTTAATGTTGGTTTCAAATGTATTCATTATCTGTAATATTCTTAAAAATCAAAACTAAAATCACACATTTCAAAATTACAGTGCAGATAATATTGTTTTGCAGGAATCCGGAGCAAGAAATCTTAGTCCATTTCCTCCTGTACCTACATTTCGCACAACTCAAGGTCCTATCATGAAAAATTTAAATGATGCGAGAGTAAGATAAATATAATAATGTATCTACTACAAGTTCTTCAATTATATTTAATCTTTTTGACATATCGATTTTTTACAGAATTTTCTTTTGAGGACTAGCATGTATAACGAGCAACGAGAAAAGCAGTTGAATTCTTCGATAACAGTTACTCCTCATTATTCTTTTCGGGTACCAAATTATATGGTGGAGCATGCAGTTCCAGGGCCTACACATCAATCTCCATTTAACACAGGTTACAATTTGTTACTTTTCTTGGGCTTGAAAATATTTGAATGTTTTACTAGGTGTATCAACTCATAGAAGCGACAGTGTTTATTTGTTGCTCGATCACGTCATAACGGCTGGACATATTTTGATGAAACTTGGTAAAATGGTAGGTACAGTGATAGCATAATACCCTGAACTTATATAGAATGGTTTTTACAAGTCCACTAGTATAAATTAAGCTGATATTTATTAAATCTACACACACTTATTATAACATAATTTTGGTTTACTTTTTTTAGCGACAATGTGTACATTCTAAATGGGATTTCCTTACAACATACAAATGGTTTTTTGTACTTACTTTAATGTGTTGTTGTTCTTTTTAGCGACGAGGGGGCCAACTCAACCCCAGCAGCGGCGTCGGCTCGGTCGCAGCCCAAGTCCAAGTCCGAGCCCTTCACCTACGCGTTACATGGATCAAAATCGCGCCACAAATACGCCATCACCCGTGGATAGATTCCTTGCGAGAGGCAACTCAAAGTCTACACTGCGAGAAGCGTTATCCAGGCTCAAAAGTAAGAGAGATACTTTTCATTTATTAACAGACGAGAATCAAAATAGGCAACTACCTTTTTGCACTAGAAAACTAGTTTGGCAATCGAGTTTGGCCACGAGGAACACGCCAACAATTTCCATAGTAACGTTGCATTCCATAATATTCTTTGTTCTCAGTTCAGTGTCCTATTCCGATTCTTGTAAAATATTTGGTGGGTTATCATTTTTGGTATTTAGCTTTGGGCTATGATGCATACCACCATCCGCGGAAAAAGTCCGATATCGAATATTTTTTTAATACTGGCAACTTCCGTTTTTAAAATAAGAACTGTCATGTCAAATTTGATTGAAAACATAACCTTAATTTGTCGCTTCGATCAGATGACTGCAAGAAGTTACTAATTTCATCGTAGTAATGTTTTTCTTGTGAAAATTCCATGATATAAATACACACAGTTCATAACTAACGCCGCCTGAGATGGGTGCTTTAGTTACAAGAGCGTTGAGACCTATTAAGTCTTTTAACATAGAAAATCGCGCACATCGTGTTATTTCGAAAGAGAAACCTATTCCCGCGCCAAAGTATCCTCAAAACATCGAAGATTTGAAGCGTGTGCTCGAAGCAGACCCGAATATAGACGAGAAACTCGATAAAAAGGATGTACTGCTCGATGATAGGCTGCGAGATGTTTATGTAACATCGCATGGGAGACCAGAAGATGACATCACGCGGGAAAGACAGACTCAGAACCCGAACAGACCTTTGCCTGAAAATCGTTTGCAAGTGGAAGACTTCGAATTTGGCTTCAAAGAACCTGATAGAATACCATATGGCCGCACTACTCTAAGACATGCATTGGACTTCATATCAGCACATCAAACGAATCCTGATGAAGTCACGGCGGCTAAAATAGCAGAGGAATACAAGTTGAAGGTTGAACACGTAGAAGATGTACTAAAATATTTTAAAACGTATGAGGTATATTTGCCGGAAACAAGGCAAACTGCAGCAGTATTTGCAGGACCTGCCACTTCACGGAGACAGCTAGAAGCTTTAAAAATTAAAGAAATAGATGGTAAAGAACCACTGCAAAGTACACAAAAAGATGGTAATAAAGACAATAATTCAGAAATTCCGGAAAAAGTTGAAGTTCAGAATAAAAATGGTTAACATTTTTGCGTGCCCCTTTTTTACCCTTGGGGAATAGAATTTTGAATTCTTCTAGTTGTACTTCATAGACAGTACAGAAAACTCCTAAAAATTCAAGGTTCTGGAGGTTTAATCTGGGTTTTGATGAGACAGTTTAAATATTATTATATAGTATGTTTTTAATATTGTTTCTAATGACAAACTTTAAATAAAGCAGTTTTAGTGAATTGTTTGAGCTTGACCTTTGATATTGTAGTTATTGATAATGCTGATAGGAAATCCCAGATGAATCTAGGCTTCAACTTATAGAAAATGAAAGCCTTTAAATTTATTACTATATATTATATTTATTTTTGATCTTATTTCCTGTTTTAGTTAATTAAAGTTAGAGTAATAAAATAGTAAAATTATTATATTTGTTCATATTATTAAGTCAGACTTTGTTTAATGTATATCTTATATAATGTATAGTAGGTAACATAGTAGTTATTATGCACAGGTCATTGACTTTTTTATAGCTCTGAGCACAATATAAAATGTAATAATTTTGTCATCTTTAAAATGTAACATTGAAGGGCTCATTGACCTACCTAATGTTAACAATTCAAGGCTAATGTGATCACGTAGTTTTAGATGAGAAATAAAATAAGTTTTGTTGATAATGAAATGACTCTTACTTGTAGTTTAGAATTTTACTTGCTTCTGATGAAACCATCGCAGCCAAGCATCAGTGCAAGCAACTTCTCAAGCATTGGTTGGTTCCCTTGCTTCAAGTGGATAGCCTGATATTGTTAATTTCCATGGATGGCATTTTTCAAAAACTAAGAAAGTGCGCCATGAATGTTAACATTTCTAATGGCAGACCAAGGATCTGACTGGAGGCTGTGTTTAATGCCAGGACAGGTGGCCTACCAATGGGTACCACGGAAAAATACTTCGTGATGGGTACAAATATGTATCAAGTGCCTACCTAACATGACAAAAAGCTAAAAAGAAGAAAAAGAGATTTCATCCCTTTTTAAAAAAATCCCTTTGTGTTACTTTACTCTTAGCACCAGCTCCTACCCCTTAGCTGTACAATAGCATTTGTGCAGCGAACACTTGGGGAGAAGAGCGCCACGTAAACACGGGGACTGACACAATAGATCCCATAGGGTCGCAGGTGAGCCCGGCTCCCTTCTACAAGATAAGATACTCTTAGCACCCTGCAGGTGTATTATTTCAGACGAAATGGGGCAAACAAAACCATGCAAGTTGTTTGCGACTGTTACGATGCGTCGTACGGACCATACTGCATACGTATCTCGCTGTACGATACATACCTACTTAATTCCACGAAATGTTACAGTGACAGGCCCCCGAGTGGGGTCCGTGGGCGGGGCGTCGGTGGGCGCCGCGTCGCTGGGGGCCCGCCGGGACGCGCCGCCAGCGAAGCCCGCCCCGAGCGTCCGCTCCGACGAGCGACCCCTGGCCACGCAGGGAGATATGCTCAATAGCATCAAGGTACACTAAAGATGGCGTCAGTCTTTCATTGTGGGTAGCTGTGAAGTAAAATACACGTAGCCCATTTTTGCCAAATCAACTGCCAAAAAAAATAATTAACTGGCAATTAATTTTTTTTTGTGACTGGAATTTTAATTTAAAAAACATTTTCGCGGGGAGAGGAGTGCCGCCCCCCAAGAGGAACAATTTTTGGGTTACAATTTTGTTTTATTGAAAGTTGAAACTAAAAAATATTCTTCGGGCAAGCAGCTATACCTAATTATTTTTGTTTCCTCAACATATTTTTCTATCTGTTTATTTGTTGCAGTTCCAGAGGAGATTCCGCGACACGCTAAACGCAGACAAATTAAGCGCAATGTTTAATGAAAAAATGAGGTAAATAATTTATGTACAGTCAAGGACAAAAAAATATATACAAGTAATGTGATACAATAAAAGTAATCATACAAAGTTCAAAAGATATGTACTCATCCAAATACTAATAAATATGTAAACTTCAATGGCCACATAAATATGTATAAGGCAAGTTCAAAAACTTGTATACAATCAAAATTAACATAATTAGTATCCTGCAAGTGATGCAAAATATTGTAGTCTTGTTTATGTCATTAAATAAAGATTCAGTATGTAACTGCTACGAAAATATTTATACAAAATATAAATCCGCGAAAATCTTAGACACTCGATTTAAACACTTGAATGAAACACTTAAACACTTAATTTAACTCGAAAACTATTAATCCTAGACCATTAGTTTCTAAAGAAAAATGATATAACTCGCCGAGATCTTCATATCCGATGACAGCTGTCAAACTTGAAACGGCTATAACTCGGAAACCATAGATCCTAGACCACTAGTTTGTAAAGAGAAAAGGTAGATCTCGTCGAGATCTTCATTTCGGATGACAGCTGTCAAATTTAAAACCGCTGTAATTCGGAAACAATTGATGCTAGACTACTAGTTTGTAAAGAGAAAAGATAGATCTCAATGATTTCTTCATTTCAGATGACAGCTGTCAAAATTAAAACTGGCATCCGAAATAAAGATCTCGACGAGATCTACCATTACTCTGTACAAACTAGTAGTCTAGGATCAATGGTTTCCGAGTTACAGCGGTTATAAATTTGACAGCTGTCATCTGAAATGAAGACTTCATCGAGATCTATCATTTCTCTTTACAAACTAGTAGTCTAGCATCAATATATTCGTATAAAAAAAAATGATCAAAATGTCTAATTATTATAGACAACACACGCTTGACCAAAAAAATTTCTATGCTAAAATTGTTATCCCAAAAAAAGACCAAATGGTTCCTAAGACAGTTTCTCTGTATCTCCTATAGTTTCGGTTTTAGCCTAAGTGTCCCAGTTAAAAAAAACACTCTGTATATTATATATGTTTTATAATGATAATGATATAATTATGAAAGAAAGAAAAATCATTTATTCAACATCAAAGTTAATAATGTATATATATTTTTGAACTTTGTGGTGTTTCTAAGATTATGGTTTAATAAATGAGGACATATTATTGCAACTGTTGTATACATAGTTATCTCTAAAACTATGTATACTTATTTATGGCCTTTTATATTTTGCTAAATTTATGACCATTTAGATGACTACGCTTTTTGAAACTCTGTGGTGTATACATATCTTTGACCTTGACTGTACCCTACTAGTTTATGTATCTTTTTAGTAGGTAACAATGGTATTTTTTAAATACCTACTGCGGAATTGATAGACAGGGCTATCTTTCAGCGACACCAATAACGGAATATTTTAAGAGACCTTTGCCCTTTTGCAGTATGTCATCCAAAGAGAAGCCAAACACCAGAGATTTAAAAACCAGTAGTACAGCGGCCAGGCTGGGATTCCATCAGGATCTTAGGTGGGTAGTTGTTTTATTTATTCGAACGATGAAACAAAAGTAAGATTAATGAACAAAAATCTAAAATCTTTCCAAAGGTCAAAGCGACCTCTTCCAGATAACCTTAGAAGGAATAAGTCCCTCAGATACTATTGATACTACTTTACGGAATAAGCTGAAACTTTTACAAATATTATGTGAAATTATGCTACATAAGATGTTAAAATTGATGAAGTTTTCGTTTTTTCTAGAGTTCCTAAAAGCAGGCCGAGCGTGAGAGACGCCAATTTTAGAACGAGCATAGGACTTCGACAGGGCTCCAACCAGGATTATTGGTAGGCCTTTCTATAACTGCCTATCTGTTCAAAATGCTGTATAAAAATTGCACCTACATTAACGTTAAATTGTCACAAATGATTGTATTCCTACTCTGAGTGGTAATATAAAAAGGCTCGCCAAATTGATATAATGGGTATCAAAAATTGTAACCAAATAGCTCCAAGATAAAATCTTATTTTTCGACTACTGGCGGCCCTCTAGAGTTGCTCAATCCATGACATGAGCAATTTTTCGGCACCTACACAGAAGAATTAATAGGCACCTGTTTTAAAAAGTTCATAAATCCTACAGTTCTTTCACAGACGGCACTGACTAATATTTATTTAATTTTTAAATGGAAATTCAGCTTATTATAAATATGACTAAGGCTGTGAAGCAAATCTGTAGTATTTGCGATGTAGCCATCAGATCTAGGCATTTTGCGATCTAATTTATCATCCATCACCAAAGGGTAACATGGTGTCAGAAAATTATACTAATTGTACATGGTACTTCTTTTTTGCTACTTAACGGTGGGATTAAACTTTTTACTAGACAATGACCATTCCCTACCCATACATAGTCTACTGTTTCTGTTCTTTTTCGCCAGTCCAAGAGAAAGAAGCCCAGCCAACCCCTCGAGGGCATTCTTCAACCCTACGGTGCGGCCCACCTCCCCCAAAGGCAGACAGAGAACTTCTTCCCCAAACAACTTCTATTAATTCACGCAAAGAACAAAAATTTGTCGTCCTGTCAAATTCACAAGTGATAACTGGTGCTGTGTGTTATAAATAAAAAGAATTTATTTACACGTCTGTAATTTATTTACAATTATTTACATCGATACTTTTAACCCCTTACTGCATGGAATTTATCAAAAAATTCTACCTGGGTTTGGCTTGGTGTACATAGAAGCTAGTAAAACAAAACAAAAAATTACATGGTATTACTGATCATTAAGTTCAAGCAGTAAGGGGTAAAGAACTGCATTTTGAAACAATTAAATGAATTATTTTTAGTGTCCATATCTTGTATTCAAAACATTCTTAACATAGATCAACTCTAAATACTACTATACTTCTTATATTGATATTGGACTAAATGCGCTTATAGACCAACAGCGTCTAAGTCTGGACAAACAGCGAATTGGAAACGCAAAAAATTCCTGTCTTCAAAGAGGGCCGTCAGGTTCGACCCGGAGGGGAGACACCATAGCTTAGAATCTAATCTAATCTTTTTCTCTTTGGTTTCATCTAAGCCTTAGATGAAACCAAAGAGAGAAAGATTCGTTTTTACTTATTGAAATGATCTTCAAAAACAAAGTCCCAACGAAGTATGTAATACTTGGTTTTGGTAGCACGGAACGACTAATATACATTCACTCGTTATTTCGGTCACTCGAGGCGCTGGTGAGAGTCTGCGTGGCCAATAGGGCTCTAAGCCAGGCCCGGGTCCGGGGGCGGAGGCGCCATGCAGTTCCCGTCAGGATAGCGCTTCTTGAAGGCGGCGATCAGGTCCGCGTCCACCAGACGCACTCCATCCACTTGGTTACCCAGGGTTATCCTGCGGAAAATTGAATGAATGAATTTATTTGCTGAAACATGACAGCAATTCATTATATTGTTCTATATATTTTTTTATATTGTTAAAGATAATGTATGTGAGTCTGTAAGGTATTTATTTGTATGGCCCTTTTATTGGCCGAAATGAAGGAAATTATTATTATTACAATTTAATTATGAAATTGACAATATTATCCGGCGGATAACGAAACTATCTTATCTTATAGATAACTCATTCCCGCCGCAAGGTCCCTTTTGATTTGGAACGTCTTAGGGAATGCGCAGGCCAAGCGGAAAAATACCCGCGCACTTTTTGACGTCAATGTCAAATGAACCATAACACTAAAGAAATTTCAATTTCTTAGCATAACACTAGCCTAAATAAAATAACAAAATCGTATGCGCAGCGACGCTGACGTCTGTATTGGTATTCATACGATTTTGTTCTTTAGGCTATGGTGCTATGGTTCATTTCACAATAACGTCCAAAAGTGCGCGTGCATTTTTCCGCTTGGTCTGCGCATTTCCTTAGATGTTTGACTGATCACGAAATAATAATATAAACTGATCGAAAATACTACGTGGCGAAAATGCTAATGATGACAGTATCACTTATTCTATCGTTTCCAACCTGTATTTATGCATTTTGCTGACACAGTTTGGGATTTGTATATGTGAAATGTATATTTATTAACTTACCAATTAGGTTGAACGTTGTGCGGACGACCGAACAATTCTATTTTCCTCGTGCCCGGACTTAGTCTTTCTGCGAAGAAAACGCAAATTCAATAAAAGTTCAAACACACGACACCATGGACGAACCAACAGGCTATCACGGCTTTCATGAGAGCTTTAACCACTAGTGTTTCTTACCAATCAAATGCCTATTAATATGTCCCCACTGTTGGGGCTCAGGCCTATCCTCAACGTCGACTATAGTCCACCACAGTAGCCCAGTGCGGATTGGTGGACTTCACATGCGCCTAAATTTCTTCTTCGGCGTATGGAGGTTCCCTCACGATGATTTCCTTCACCATTTGAGTGCAGTCAGTAAATTACATTTCTTTTATTTTGTCGCCTCCGTAGCGTAGCCCAGTTAGTAGTGACTCTGCCCGCTGTGCTTAGAGTCTCGGGTCCGAATCCCGGTCGGGGCAAGCTTTTATCTGATCGATAAATGCTTGTTCTCGGGTCTCGGATGTTTGTAATTGTGTTTGTATATGTCCATGCCTCCCGCGAAACAGGGAGAAGGGAATTCTACCTAATGCAGGAGCGAGTGTTGCGTTTATTTATTATTTATTCTTACCGATGATGCCGTAAATCTCGTCGGGCTTGTGCGAGGTGGCGCGCACCTCGGCCACGATGACGTCGCAGTCCAGCCCCCGGTTCAGGTTGTCGGGGCTGCCCTTCATGCCCACCTGGACAACATATAATACATATTATAATTGAATCATACATATATCAATACATACATATCTTATGCTATGTTCCTGACTGGGCAGGCAGAAAGGTACGGAGTTTGGCGCAAGAGATCCCATAGGGTCGAAGCGTCGCCAGGTATTCCAGGCCCCTGGAAGATAAGACAGTGCACTAACCAGGCAATGCTCCTTGCCGTGGTTGAGCCAGTGGCCCGTCCGGCCCGTGCGGATGATCCTCTGCAGCTGGTTGGTCTTCACCCAGATCAGCTCGTCCACGCGCTCGTAGCCCCACAGCTTCAGGCACTCGCGCCCTAGCTCCATCGCCCTGACAATATATACATTTATAAGTAAAATACTCTAACCAATAAATAATATCTCTCATATAAGTGACAAACAGTTTATCACTAACAGTTCAAATACTCACCTGCTAGTGACTAACAGTGCTATCACTCACCTACCAGTGCCTAACAGTTCTATCACTCACATCAGTGACTAAAACCAGTTTTATAATTTACCTGCCAGTGACTAACAGTTCTATCACTCACAAACAGTTCCTTAACTCACCTGACTCACCTATCAAAACTCATAAGCCAGTGACTCAAAGATCTTTCACTCAACTGTCAGTGACAAACAGTTTAATTACTCACCTGCCAGTGACTAACAGTTCTATCACTCACAAACAGTTCCTTAACTCACCTGCCAGTGACAAATAGTTCCATAACTTACCTATCAGTGACTAACAGTCACCTGCCAGTCACAAACAGTTACATTACTCACCTGCCAGTGACTATTAACAGTCCCATACCTCACCTGCCAGTGACTAACAGTTCTAACACTCACAAAAAGTTCCATAACTCACCTGCCAGTGACCCATAGGAAGATGAGCCCGTGATCCTGTAGTTGCGGCACTCCCAGACACCTCATCTCGTCGTCGGACATCGTGCCGTACGGCAGCTCCATGTGTATGTCCCACGGCGGGTCTGCCATTATCACGGCGAATTTACCTGCACATATACAATAGAATTTTTTTATTAAAGAGGTTTTGGCCTAGTTATTAGACCTTTTAGCCACATTTAAGTAAGTAAAAAAAACATTTAAGTGAAAACACTTTGACCTTGAGCTGACTCAGCCTATCAGGGAGTTTCAATACTATGAGAGACCAGCTTTTACTGGTTTTGTTTCCACTGACGTGCGGTTGACCGTACTGAGAAGCATTAGGCATACCACTAAGAGAAATATCTATCAAATGTAGACAAAATAACTCTATACCTGAAAGAAAAGCAACTCACCTAAGAAGGTCATGTCTAAATATCGTAGATCGCACTGTATCCATTGAGGTGGGGTCAGTGTCAAAACTCCATCTGGTTTCGACACTAAAGTTGTGCCTGTAACAACAAAAACACTCTCTACATATCTTCACGCTATGTCCCTGGGGGGGTCGGCAGAAAGAACGGAGCGCCAAGTATCGCGGTCCTGACACCTCTCTCGCTTCGCTCAGTCCCATCACTCTCTTCACACACGCTAGAGTACTATTTAAAATGAAGGGAAAAATGCCAATTTTAGGTTAGTTTCTGTTCGTGTTATTGAAAATATAATTACTATTTTTGTATTATATAAAGAAAGATTCTCGAAGAAAGGTTCGCGAGTGGCGACCACGTATCGGAAGACGCAGTGTAGGCAGGCCTCCCACAAGGTGGACCGACGATCTGGTGAAGGTCGCGGGACCCAGCTGGATGAGGTTAGCGCAGGACCGGTCGTCGTGGAGATCCTTGGGGGAGGCCTTTGTCCAGCAGTGGACGTCTACAGGCTGATATGATGATGATGATTATATAAAAAGTAGAGTAACTCGCGAAATAATCTACGAATCCTTTGTTGATCTCGGGATCTAACTTCCTAGAAAATCCCTTTTTTCTCAATTGTTCTTTAATCTGTAGTAGACTCACCGTTATGGGCGCCTTTCTGCGTGGATTCCGTAGTTGTTTTGCTCGGGTTAGCGTTGGGGTCCGCGTTGTCTACTTCGTAATGGACATATCTAAAGACAGAAAATAGGGCGAATTGAAAGGTGAACTACAGAAGTAAATCTAGATCCCATGAAAAACATAAATGTGAAATGGGAGCCAACTACCAGCATGGTTGTCGACTTTGCCGACAAAAGAATTATATACTATAAAGCTCGACTACCACTCACTGACTGACTGACTGATTGACATAGTAGTTCTCCCAGAAGGAGTGATTGTGGACCAAAGTGATGTAGGAAACAAATACGCAGCCTCCTCTGATGAGTAGAGAAAAAGTCCGAAACTTGAAGATTCTGTCCATCTTCAGCTATCGCGTCAACGTCCCGCGGAAACGGTGCCAGATAGCTGGGGTGACCTTGAACTAAAGTTGTCCAGAATCTTGGGATCATTGATGACGTCACTTTTTTTTTTCAAAATGGCGGCGTTTTCAAGATGGCGGAGCGCCGTTTTTTCGAGAAACTTTACCCGAATTGATCTCCCGGAAGGAGTGGTCATGGACCAAAGTGGTCTAGGGAGGGAATGTAGCTCATACCCCGTAGTATATGGGAAAAGTCTGAAACTTGGAGATTTTGGTCATCTTCACCCTTCAGGTCCACGGTCCGTGGAGTCGGAAACCGATATTTTGACTGACTTCGAACTAAAGTTGTACAGAACCCTAGGACCTTTGGTGACGTCATATATTTTATAATGTGCGCAGTCTCTTCTGGTGAGCAGAGTAAAAATATGAAACTTGAGATTCTGGTCATCTTCAGCTGTTGGGTCAACGGCCCGCAGAAACGGTGCCAGATAGCTGGACCGAGCTGGAACTAATATTGTTCAGAATCTTGGTAAATTCATGATGTCTTTTTTTTTTTTTCAAAAAGGCGACTTTTTCAAAATACACTACCACAAATTATAAGTAGTTAATATTGTAGTGAATGCCTGCTTTACAACGCACTGGCCACTTCAAAAAGAAAAAAAAATATGTAAAGCATACATACACGGACCTGTCATACACCAGCCAAAATAACTTACGTGTGTGGCTGCTTTACATCGCACAGGCCATCATTCTATACAAATTCAAATTACAGTTTGTTGTTGTGTTTTTTTTCGATTAATTTGGTAATTATGCGGCTTTTTTATATGGCTGAAAATAAATTTTACTCTCCGATTGCGCTGAAAATTTGTATGTAGGGGTTCTAAGTGCTCCTGAATACAATTATTTACGAGCGAAGCGAGCACCGCGAGCAAAGCGAAACGAGCGAACTTTTTTTTCTTTTGATTTTCGATCACCATACATACTATCTTTTTTAATAATTTTGCGGCTTTTTTATTGCCGAAAATAAATTTTACTCTCCGATTGCGCTGAATTTTTTATAATGTTTGCAGTCTTTTCTGGTGAGCAGATTAAAACTCTGAAACTTGGAAACTATGGTCATCTTCAGCTGTTGGGTCAACGGCCCGCAGAAACGGTGCAAGATAGCTGGACCGAGCTGGAACTAATATTTTTCAGAATCTTAGGCAATTTGGTGATGTTCTATTTAGCGATAGGAAACTCACAAATTTTCTAATAAAACGCAACAGAAGCGACCTTAGACTCCTGGTCGGCATCATAACGGGTCACTGCAACCTGAACAAACACATGCACAATCTGGGCATCACAGACAGCCCCCTGTGTAGGGGCTGTCTGCAGGAGAGCGAGACGGTGGAGCACGCAGTGCTTCACTGTCCAGCAACACAGGAATTCAGATCCGAAACGGGCCTGGCAATAGATCCCGACCTCTCGGCAACGAGCAACCTGCAACAGTGCTGCCGTCGGCCAGAAGTCCTACTCCAGTACTTCAAGGAGCTGGGATGGCTGGACTGACGGCCCGGGGGGAATTGCACAAAACTCCCGTTTCGTGGAGTCGGTGCAGGGACTGCCACCCCCGTCTAAGAATAAGAATAAGATGTTCTATTTTTTTTACAAAATGGCGACTTTTTCAAAATTTTACGGCTTTTTTTTATGGCCAAAAATAAATTTTACTCTCTGATATCGCTGAATTTTTTATAATGTGCGCAGTCTTTTCTGGTGAGCAGATTAAAACTCTGAAACCTGAAGATTATGATCATCTTCAGCTGTTGGGTCAACGGCCCGCAGAAACGGTGCCAGATAGCTGGACCGAGCTGGAACTAATATTTTTCAGAATCTTAGGCAATTTGGTGACGTCATATTTTTTTTTCAAAATGGCGACTTTTTCAAAATTTTACGGCTTTTTTTTATGGCTAAAAATAAATTTTACTCTCCGATTGCGCTGAAATTTTTATAATGTGCGCAGTCTTATCTGGCGATTAGATTAAAACTCTGAAACGTGGAGATTATGGTCATCTTCAGCTGATGGGTCAACGGCCCGCAGAAACGGTGCCAGATAGCTGGACAGAGCTGGAACTAATATTTTTCAGAATCTTAGGCAATTTGGTGATGTCACATTTTTTTTTCAGAATGGCGACTTTTTAAAAATTTTACGGCTTTTTTTTATGGCCAAAAATAAATTATACCACGTTTGTTCGCGGGATGGTTCGTCGGTTTGTTCGCGGGTTAGTTGGTTGGTTTGTTCGCGTGTTTCGCGCGTTTGTTTGCGCGTTTATTCGCGGGTTGGTTATTTGGTTGGTTTGATCGCGCGCTTCGCGCGTTTGTTTGCGCGTTTCGCGCGTTTGTTCGCAGGTTGGTTTTTTGGTTTGTTTCTTCGCGCGCTTCGCGCGATTGTTCACGGGTTGGTTGGTTTGTTCGCGCGTTTCGCGCGTTTGTTCGCGGGTTGATTGGTTGGTTATTTGGTTGGTTTGATCGCGCGCTTCGCGCGTTTGTTCGCGGGTTGGTTGGTTGGTTTGTTCGCGCGTTTCGCGCGTTTGTTTGCGCGTTTCGCGCGTTTGTTCGCGGGTTGGTTATTTGGTTGGTTTGTTCGCGCGCTTCGCGCGTTTGTTCACGGGTTAGTTGGTTGGTTTGTTCGCGCGTTTCGCGCGTTTGTTTGCGCGTTTATTCGCGGGTTGGTTATTTGGTTGGTTTGATCGCGCGCTTCGCGCGTTTGTTTGCGCGTTTCGCGCGTTTGTTCGCGGGTTGGTTATTTGGTTGGTTTGTTCGCGCGCTTCGCGCGTTTGTTCACGGGTTAGTTGGTTGGTTTGTTCGCGCGTTTCGCGCGTTTGTTTGCGCGTTTATTCGCGGGTTGGTTATTTGGTTGGTTTGATCGCGCGCTTCGCGCGTTTGTTTGCGCGTTTCGCGCGTTTGTTCGCGGGTTGGTTATTTGGTTGGTTTCTTCGCGCGCTTCGCGCGTTTGTTCACGGGTTGGTTGGTTTGTTCGCGCGTTTCGCGCGTTTGTTCGCGGGTTGGTTGGTTGGTTATTTGGTTGGTTTGTTCGCGCGCTTCGCGCGTTTGTTTGCGCGTTTGTTCGCGCGTTTGTTCGCGCGTTTCGCGCGTTTGTTCGCGGGTTGGTTGGTTGGTTTGTTTGCGCGTTTGTTTGCGCGTTTCGCGCGTTTGTTCGCGGGATGGTTGGTTGGTTATTTGGTTGGTTGGTTCGCGCGCTTCGCGCGTTTGTTCGCGGGTTGGTTGGTTAGTTTGTTCGCGCGTTTCGCGCGTTTGTTCGCGGGTTGATTGGTTTGTTCGCGCGTTTGTTCGCGGGTTGGTTGGTTGGTTATTAGGTTGGTTTATTAGCGCGCTTCGCGCGTTTGTTCGCGCGTTCGTTCGCGGTATTGTTGGTTGTTTGGTCTGAAGTATTGAAAGAAATAAAGAACAGCTCAAATAGTAGTCTTTTAACGCGAATGAGGTCGCGGGGGTCTGATAGTAAATTTGTATTCACGGGTTTGAGGTGCTCCAAATCAGATTCAGGTTCCCGTCAAAAAACAGCTCACAACACTGCAATTACGAAAGTCATGAAAGTTTGTTTTGCGGCTTTTAGGTGCCCCCACTGAAGATTTGGTTTCAGGCCAAAAACTAAAACGTCGAAACTCATAAAAAAAATAATTAATTAGGATTCCTGTCAAAAGAAAAGCTCAACACAGCCGACCTCCGCGGTCCGCTTGCGGGCCGCGGCACCCACCGAAATACTAGTTATATACTATAAAGCTCGACTACCACTGACTGACTGACTGACTGATTGACATAGTAGTTCTCCCAGAAGGAGTAATTGTGGACCAAAATGGTGTAGGAATGAAGTACGCAGTCCACTCTGATGAGTAGAGGAAAAGTCCGAAACTTGGAGATTCTGTCCATCTTCAGCTATCGTGTCATCGGCCCGCGGAAACGGTGCCAGATAGCCGGGGTGACCTTGAACTAAAGTTGTCCATAATCCTGGGATCATCGATGACGTCACTTTTTTTTTTCAAAATGGCGGCGTTTTCAAGATGGCGGAGTGCCGTTTTTTCGAGAAACTTTACCCGAATTGATCTCCCGGAAGGAGTGCTCATGGACCAAAGTGGTATAGGGATGGAGTATAGCCCATACCCTGTAGTATATGGGAAAATTCTGACATTTGGAGATTTTGGTCATCTTCACCCTTCAGGTCCACGGCTCGTGGAGTCAGAAACCGATATTTGGACTGACTTCGAACTAAAGTTGTACAGAACCCTAGGACCTTTGGTGACGTCATATATTTTATAATGTGCGCAGTCTCTTCTGGTGAGCAGAGTAAAAATATGAAACTTGAGATTCTGGTCATCTTCAGCTGTTGGGTCAACGGCCCGCAGAAACGGTGCCAGATAGCTGGACCGAGCTGGAACTAATATTGTTCAGAATCTTGGTAAATTCATGATGTCTTTTTTTTTTTTTCAAAAAGGCGACTTTTTCAAAATACACTACCACAAATTATAAGTAGTTAATATTGTAGTGAATGCCTGCTTTACAACGCACTGGCCACTTCAAAAAGAAAAATAAAAATGTAAAGCATACATACACGGACCTGTCATACACCAGCCAAAATAATTTACGTGTGTGGCTGCTTTACATCGCACAGGCCATCATTCTATACAAATTCAAATTACAGTTTGTTGTTGTGTTTTTTTTAGATTAATTTGATAATTATGCGGCTTTTTTATATGGCTGAAAATAAATTTTACTCTCCGATTGCGCTGAAAATTTGTATGTAGGGGTTCTAAGTGCCCCTGAATACAATTATTTACGAGCGAAGCGAGCACCGCGAGCAAAGCGAAACGAGCGAACTTTTTTTTCTTTTGATTTTCGATCTCCATACATACTATCCTTTTTTAAAATTTTGCGGCTTTTTTATTGCCGAAAATAAATTTTTCTCTCCAATTGCGCTGAATTTTTTATAATGTTTGCAATCTTTTCTGGTGAGCAGATTAAAACTCTGAAACTTGGAAACTATGGTCATCTTCAGCTGTTGGGTCAACGGCCCGCAGAAACGGTGCCAGATAGCTGGACCGAGCTGGAACTAATATTTTTCAGAACCTTAGGCAATTTGGTGATGTCATATTTTTTTTACAAAATGGCGACTTTTTCAAAATATTACGGCTTTGTTTTATGGCCAAAAATAAATTTTACTCTCTGATGGCGCTGAATTTTTTCATAATGTGCGCAGTCTTTTCTGGTGAGCAGATTAAAACTCTAAAACCTGAAGATTATGATCATCTTCAGCTGTTGGGTCAACGGCCCGCAGAAACGGTGACAGATAGCTGGGCCGAGCTCAAACTAATATTTTTCAGAATCTTGGGCAATTTGGTGATGTCATTTTTTTTTCAAAATGGTGACTTTTTCAAAATTATACGGCTTTTTTTTTAATAGCCAAAAATAAATTTTACTCTCCGATTGCGCTGAAATTTTTATAATGTGCGCAGTCTTTTCTGACGATTAGATTAAAACTCTGAAACGTGGAGATTATGGTCATCTTCAGCTGTTGGGTCAACGGCCCGCAGAAACGGTGCCAGATAGCTGGACCGAGCTGGAACTAATATTTTTCAGAATCTTAGGCAATTTGGTGATGTCATTTTTTTTTTTCAAAATGGCGACTTTTTTAAAATTTTACGGCTTTTTTTTATGGCCAAAAATAAATTATACCACGATTGTTCGCGGGATGGTTGGTTGGTTTGTTAGCGCGCTTCGCGCGTTTGTTCGCGGGTTAGTTGGTTGGTTTGTTCGCGCGTTTCGCGCGTTTGTTTGCGCGTTTATTCGCGGGTTGGTTATGTGGTTGGTTTGATCGCCCGCTTCGCGCGTTTGTTTGCGCGTTTCGCGCGTTTGTTCACGGGTTGGTTGGTTTGTTCGCGCGTTTCGCGCGTTTGTTCGCGGGTTGGTTGGTTGGTTATTTGGTTGGTTTGTTCGCGTGCTTCGCGCGTTTGTTCGCGGGTTGGTTGGTTGGTTTGTTTGCGCGTTTGTTCGCGCGTTTTTTTGCGCGTTTGTTCGCGCGTTTCGCGCGTTTGTTCGCGCGTTTCGCTGGTTTGTTCGCGGGTTGGTTGGTTTGTTCGCGCGTTCCGCGCGTTTGTTCGCGGGTTGGTTGGTTGGTTATTTGGTTGGTATGTTCGCGCGCTTCGCGCGTTTGTTAGCGGGTTGGTTGGTTGGTTGGTTTGTTCGCGCGCTTCGCGCGTTTGTTTGCGCGTTTCGCGCGTTTGTTCGCGGGTTGGTTATTTGGTTGGTTTGTTCGCGCGCTTCGCGGGTTTGTTCGCGCGTCTCGCGCGTTTGTTCGCGGGTTGGTTGGTTGGTTATTTGGTTGGTTTGTTCGCGCGCTTCGCGCGTTTGTTCGCGGGTTGGTTGGTTGGTTTGTTTGCGCGTTTGTTTGCGCGTTTCGCGCGTTTGTTTGCGGGATGGTTGGTTGGTTTGTTTGCGCGTTTGTTCGCGCGTTTGTTTGCGCGTTTCGCGCGTTTGTTTGCGGGATGGTTGGTTGGTTGGTTCGCGCGCTTCGCGCGTTTGTTCGCGGGTTGGTTGGTTTGTTCGCGCGTTTCGCGCGTTTGTTCGCGGGTTGGTTGGTTGGTTGGTTGGTTTGTTCGCGCGTTTCGCGCGTTTGTTCGCGGGTTGGTTGGTTGGTTTGTTCGCGCGTTTCGCGCGTTTGTTCGCGGGTTTGGTTGGTTATTAGGTTGGTTTATTAGCGTTTGTTCGCGGTATTGTTGGTTGTTTGGTCTGAAGTAGTGAAAGAAATAAAGAACAGCTCAAATAGTAGTCTTTTAACGCGAATGAGGTCGCGGGGGTCTTATAGTAAATTTGTATATACGGGTTTGAGGTGCTCCAAATCAGATTCAGGTTCCCGTCAAAAAACAGCTCACAACACTGCAATCACGAAAGTCATGAAATTTTGTTTTGCGGCTTTTAGGTGCCCCCACTGAAGATTTGGTTTCCGGCCAAAAACTAAACTTTTTAGGATTCCTGTCAAAAGAAAAGATCAACACAGCCGACCTCCGCGGTCCGCTTGCGGGCCGCGGCACCCACCGAAATACTAGTTGATATCTATATGGGTGCCAAGTTCTGTAGATAGTCCTGAAGATAAGTATTCGTATGAACTTTCTGATTGTTGAATTTGTGTACCTACAATAAGTTGCCTTTCAGGTAGCGAGTAAAGAATAAATTTAGATTTGTTTATTAAAGTATGCGCTAGTGGCGCCGCCCGGCAGCAAACGGTGGAAGTTAAGCCCGATTTACATTGGCATAGTATCTGGTTCCTCCATTTCGTTACTAAAGCCGCGAAATACTTCCGAATCTGTGCAGAATTTTATCAATAGTTATGGAGCAAACAAAAGAAGTGTTCATCATCATCAGCACGCACTAGTCCACTGCTGGACACAGGCCTCCTCCAAGGCGCGCCACTGAACCCGATCCTCGGTTCTCCGCATCCAGTCACTGCTGAAGTGATAATAAAATAAACCAAAACATATATGCAATAACACTTATAACTTTGAGTGTTTACACTACGCCAGTGGCGAGTCAAGTAGTGCCGCGCGGCGTGCAAGTCGAGTTGACTCGCCACTGTCCGATCGGTTTACACCACTGTATAGTAGTCGGCAAACTTCTTGCACATTGAGTGATGTATTGGGGAAAGTTCGCACAGTTTGCCGGCCACTATACTTATCTACTTCGCTAAACACTTGGCCAATGTAGATCGGGCTTCACCTGCCACTGCACTCACTTGCAGCTATCCATGTGGAAACACGTGTTGAGGAACGAGCAGTCCCCCAGCGACTCGTCCGTGTGTCCCTGGATGATCTTCTTGAAGTGCAGCTTCTTGCAGGCGTACGGCTCGCGCGCGCCGCCCGTCGCCGGCTCGCACGCGGCGCACGCGCGCACGCACTCCGCGCGCGTGCCCTGCGGGCAGAACTCCATCACCTGCGCACCTGACAACAATTTTTTTAAACCTTTACATGCGTGCGACATGTCGCACCCGGTGGAGTGGGGAGGCCGTATTTTAGTGTTGCTATCGTATTATTTCATGCTAGTATAATTTTGAAAGGTAAAAATCGATTGGTTGAAAAATTTAAAATTGCAATATTTCACTGTTTTCAGATTTTTTCCTTTGTATACACCTTACTCCGTGGTATACACACAATTACCCAACTGGACGAAAAATTTCAACTTGCTAGGTCATCTGGAAGTGGGTTAGGTTTTTGATCTATATGTTAGTCAGTAATAAAATTGCGGATTTTTAGACATTAATATCTCAATAACCGTTTGAGCTGTATTTATGAAATTTGTGGTTCTAGTTGATCTAAGGGGTCTTAATAAATAAACCAAATTTCATGTGTTTATGTTAAATAGTTTTTGAGTTAATATGATGTCAAAAGTGGCTACAAATGGTTCGTGTAATATATCGGCAGTTTTTCTTTGCTGGTACTTGGCTGGCACGCTCCCGCGTGTCTAGATTTCAAAACGTTTTCGGTGTCACACTACAACTCAAATCCTGGTACCTACCTCCTTGGCTCTTAAACTTGTCAGCGAGCGACTTCTCCTTGGCCGTGGGTTTGCTCAGGAGGTCCAATATCTCCTCGCCGACCCTCTTCACGGCTTTCTCTCGGCTCGACGGCGTCGCTATTAGAGACTGGAACAAAAATAACAATTAACTTTATCCTCACATTTTGTAAACTATGTACGTATTTCATCTTTCGACTTCTAAGAGCTTCTAAGCTGGCTAGTTGGCTTGGTTTTCGACTCTTACTTACGACTTTAGAGTTTGTTGCGCCGCTTCTTCTTCATAGCTCTATATAACACCTTGGAAGCGGTGGTAGATAAAAAATTGACGTTGTATAAATGTACCCAGTGTACTTACATGCAATAAAATAGTTTTGACTTTGACTCGAATGATCTATTTTGGGATTGGGCAGTGTATGTTATATTGTATTATAATTACCATAATATCTGTATCTCCCTTCGCCGCTTTTCTATCACTTGTGGCAGTTTTAGAAACTTTAGGTTTCGGCCCCTCTTCTGTGGTAGTGGCACCTAGATGGAACGTAAAAAGAAAGATTACATTGTAATTTTTTTAATTTCCAATAAGACTGGACTGATACCGGCTGACGCAATCATCAACATTAATCTGATCTAATTATCTGTAACGCGCGAATTGCTGGAACTGCACTGGTCGAAATGTTTTTTTTTATAATTTTTATTTCATTACTATTTTATTATTAATCTAAAGTATAATTCAATGCAATATACATTTATGTACAGAAAATAAGAGTAAAAATTTAAAACTACTTAAGACTAACATATTTACAATAGGTGGACGCCGTCCAAGCCCTCGTTGAGAGGCATAGGCGTTTTTTATAATTGATAGCCAAATTCTTAAGGAAGGTAATTTAAAAAGGCTATTTAATATCACGCTACGACGAGCAAAAAACTAAGTCAGAAATAGCTTTAAAGTTGCGTCAGTTTTACCTTTTCTCTTGACGTTAGCGGTGGATTGTTCCTCCATGAGCGCCGCCAGCACCGCGGTCAGGCGCAACGACTCGGCGCTGGCCACCTCGATGCTCGCGTCTGTAGTCGCCTCCGTGCGCTCTTTGATGCTGCAAAACAATCACTTCAATATCACAAACTAAATAAAACCAACCGGCGCTGGGCTAGCGTGGTGGACTATAGCCTGAACGCCCTCGTTGTCCCACCGCAGGCCGTAGCTTCAATATGCAAACGCTGGCCGCGCGTGTCTGAAGTCTCACATACATTGCATAGGCCCTATTACAACAGGCCGACACCGCAGGCCGCGTGTGTATGGGATCCCCTTAATAGGAAACTATTAATAAATAAATAAATAAAAAAGCCATTTATTCCTTACATAAAAAAAAATTTGTTACAGGGTTTCATGTACATAATTATAAAATAATTTGGTTTTTACACATTTTTGTTTCATTTTCATAAGGACCCCTTTTGGGTATAGGCCTCCTCCAACCCCTTCCATCTGTCCCTGTCCTTTGCCTTTGTAGAACAGGTAGGTCCTGCGATTGCATTTATGTCGTCGACCCATCGTTTCCTTGGTTTTCCTGGTCTTCTTTTTCCAATAGGGCCCACCCACTCTGTGACTCTATTTGTCCAACGCGGCTCTGGTAGCCGGGCGATATGTCCTGCCCAATGCCATTTTATTTTTAGGGCGAATTGGAGTGCATCTGTTAGTTTGGTTCTTCTTCTTATATCCTCACTTCTAATCTTCTGGATTTTTCTTAATTTCAGCATGCTCCTCTCCATGGCCCTTTGGCAGGTGGTTATTTTATTTCTTATCTTGTCATTGTATACCCAAGTTTGACAACCGTACGTGATCGAGGGAAGGATACAGGAATCCATTATAATTTTTTTCATTTCTACTGAAAAGCTGCCTTTCAAAATCTCTTTTTGAGCCCAAAATTTTTTCCAGCTTATGTTTACTCTTCTGTCTACTTCTTCTTCAGTATTGGAGTCCTTAAATGATATTTGTTTCCCCAGATAGATATATTGATCCGCGTATTCTAGTTCCTGGTCGTTGAGATGTATTTTGTTTTTTAGGGAGTTAGTCATTACTTTTGTTTTACTTAGGTTCATTTCCAGGCCTGTTTTTTTTTACTTTCTATGTTTAGAGTGTTGATCATTTTTTTAATTTTTGTACTGCTTTCTGCGAAAAGTGCTATGTCGTCAGCGAACCTTAGGTGGCTGAGTTGTTTATCACCGATATATATGCCTTCCTTTTCCCATTCCATATTCTGGAATATGTGTTCTAAAACTGGGATGAAGAGTTTAGGCGACAGTGGGTCTCCCTGTCGAACGCCTCTGTTTATTTATATCTCCTCGCCTCTAGTTTCGAGTTTTACTCTGCTTGTATTTTTTTTGTAGATGTTTCTGATTGTGTTTACATATATTTGATTGACATTGCAGTTGTCCAGAGCCTTCCAGATGGCATTATGAGAGATGCTATCAAATGCCTTCGTATAGTCAATGAAGGCTATATATAAAGGTCTATTGTATTCTTTATATTTCTCAATGATTTGTTCCATTGTGTGTATATGGTCTATTGTGCTAAATCCTGAGCCTGCTTGTTCTATTGGTTGTAGTTTGTCTATCTGGGGCCCTATTCTACTGAGTATTATAGATGAGAAAAGTTTGTATATAACTAGATAACAGGCTGATTGGGCGATAGTTCGAGACATCTAGTGGGTCCCCTTTTTTGTACAGCAGTATGATGTCGGAGTTGTTCCACTGTTTTGGTATCGATCCAGTGCTTAAGATCATGTTAAATAGACATGCCAGTGGGGTTACTAGCGCCTTAGCTCCTATTTTTAAGATATCGTTTTGTATCCCTTCTGGTCCGGGGCTTTTCTCTAATTTCAGCTTCTTTATGTGCTTCAGGATTTCTATTTCGTCGATGGGCGTGGTTTCGGATGTACTGTCTGTACCAGAGTTAGTATTTGTGTCATTATTACTTTCTTGTCGCTTTGTGTATAGTTCTCTGTAGAACTTTGTTGCGCAGTTTAAGACTTCTTTCCTTGATTTTGTTTTGTGGGCTCTTTCCTTCAAACTCTGTATCCACTCTCTATGTGTGTTTAACTGCTTGAATCCTCTTTTGGAGCTTCTGTATTGTTTTAGGTTCTGCTCTATAGTTTGCATTCTGTATTTTTTGTAGTCGTTCTTGATTGATTTGCTTGTTTCTTTAAATAGTTCTGTTTTGTTTGTTTCTTCATTTCTTTGGTTTTGTTTTTTGTATTTATGAGCTCGGTTCGTTTTTCTATTAGTTTTATGGTGTGATTGCTGAAAATTTTATGTGTGTTACTTTCTTTATTTTGGTTAGCTTTTGTGTTTGAGCTGTTGATCATTATGGATTCAAGTTCATTGTAATATTGTTGTACTTCTGTTTGTACTGTGTTCTTGAGTTCTTCTAAATTAGTTTTTAGGTTGGCTAGGTATACGGATATTTCTTCGTCCGTTTTCGGTATTTTTGGGGTGTTTGTGTAGCGCTTTCGACTTTTTTCCGATTTTCCTAAAGTTAGGGTGGCTCTAATTAATCTATGGTCCGATGGAAATTCTATATTATTGAGTATTTCTGTGTTTGTGAACTTGTGTCGGAGGTTTGACAGTACATAGTCAATTTCTGTTTTCGTTTTTCCGTCCGGGGAAATCCATGTCCACTTGCGACTTTTCTTTTTCTTGAAGTAAGTGTTCAATATGTATAGTTTTGATTCGTATACATATTGTATAAGAATTTCGCCCCTTTCGTTCCTGGTTCCATAGCCAGACGTACCCATTATCAAGTTCTCATCTTCTTTTGGTATTCCAATTCGGGCATTGAAGTCGCCCATTATATTATTATTACATTATATAAGAAAGTTTTTGAGCTTCCTCTAAAGTTCTATAGAATTTTTCTATTTCCTCTGAGCTAGATTGTTCGGTTGGAGCATATACTTGAATCAGTGTTAGTGGAAAGTCATCGAATTTAAGGTGTAGAATAGCCACTCTTTCTGATAAGCCAGTAAAGTTTATTATGTTATTTTTGTATATTTTTCTTATTATGAATCCTACTCCTTGTAATCCCGGTGTTTCTCCTTTGTAGCATAGGATGAATGAGTCATGTTCTTCTATACTGCAGCCAAGTCTTCTAACTTCAGCTAGACCGACTATATCATATTCTATTTTCTTCAGTGCTTCGGTTAGTTCTATTAGTCTTTCTGTTGAAGATAGTGATCTGACGTTGTAGGTACAGATTTTAAGTTGTTTCGTTGCGTTTTTGGTATTTTTTATTTTTGGTGGAGGGTAGTGGTCTGATTCCCCACGAGGACCAGTCGGCTTGGGGAATGTTTTATTTTGCTTGTATATTTGTACGTTTTGTTGTGTTTGGGGTCCGGTTTATAGTTGCTAGTTGGTATCGTGTGCATTGGTTTTATTTTTCTTGAAAATATAGTCGGAGTTGACCTTACTGAAACTTGGAGGTTGGTGTTTTATCTTGTGATCTATTAGTTGCATCTGGTGTGGATGGGGTTCTCTTTCTTTTCTCTGAGTTTTTGCTTTCTTTTATTATCAATTTGTCGTAGCGAATAAAAGCAATATTTCCTTTGTTGATTTCTTCCTGTAATTTGGTTTTTAGTTCTTTTCTTATTTTTAACACGTCTTTTGGGAAATCTTCGGTAATATATATCCCTTCAGTGAAGAATTTCTTGTTCTGTAGGACTTCTATCTTCCTCCATTCCAGGATGACCGATAATAGTATTGGTCTTTTATTATTGTCGTTTTTTTTACCAATTCGATGAGTTTTACTTATCTCCCATTTGTCCCACTTGTCTGTCCCAGCCTTATCGTTTACGCTGTTAAGGGTTTCTAAGAGTTAAGTGTTGTCTTTCTCCTTTTCTGGAATTCCATGAAGGATTAAGTTTTTCTTTCTTTCTTCCTTTTCGATTATTTGTAGTTTCTCCTATAGGGCTCCTATTTCATTTTTCAGCGCTTGGTTTTCTTCGTAGAGCGGTATGAGTTTTTTCTCTATAGTTTCTGTGAGGTTCTTCGTAAGTTTTTCTGTTAATTCTTTTGTTTGTAATTGTAGTTGTGCGCTAAATTGATTCGAAAGTTTTTCTAGCAGTAATTGCATTTGTTGTTCCATTTTGTAGTAACGATAACACAAGATTGCGTTTCACAATAGGAAACTATTACCTAATAAATATTAACTTTATGCGTTGTTTACCTTATTGTAATTTATGTCTTGTTATATGTAACCAGGAATGTTTGAGAGCACCCACCAAAGAGATCCTATCTCTATGTATGTAACCAATGGACAGCTTGAATGGTGGTGATGGGACAAACCAATACACTGGTTTAACAACACCACAATACCATAATAATAACGTAATATACATGTATAATAGTTTATTTCTTTACAGTAGTAAAATTCATAGAGATGATTTGGTTGAATAAAGCAATCTTATTACTGAGAATTCCTTACGTAATCAATTTTTGTGTGGCAAACTTCTGTAACAGGCTAGCTACAATCCCTGCGTCCACGTCGCCTAGGCCTGGCAGCAAGGCACTGGCCGTAGCAGGCAGTTGGAGCTGCATGTCGGACAGGACTTGTAGGAGACGAACTTCTATGGAGGCTGATGGTACAGGAGGTTTTGGCTTTTCTATTTTTGTAGATGCTGTAAAACAGTTAAGTCGGTTTTTATTCATTAAAAATATTGTAGTTAAAAAATCTGTGCTGTTGTGTGCACAGAATGTATAGTATGAGGTCAAATAGTTGACGATTTGATATTGAAACCTTGGTAGGTAGGTTAAGCCCATAATCATTGCACACCATATTTAAGAAGCTTGTAATTTAGTCATGCCGTTAGAATTCTTTTTAGTCTCCGACCCTTAACGCCCCCAAGGCCATGCTCCAACCTCCAATGCTTTGAGCAACTGAGCCGAGGTGCCTTTCGGCATCGACAAACACGACACTGCAGACCCCGCGAGCCTGCTTGCTTGGTCTGGATCCGCCAATTCAAACTTACGCTCAAGCTTCCCAGCGACTGGACTCGACACCCCACGATCCTTCCCCCCCGGCGACTCAGGTTTCTCTCCACCGACCAGCGTAGTGCCGAGGATGTTCTGTCGTTCCTTCTTTCGTTTCTCCAATTTCTCCCGCAAGCTGTTCCGCTTACTTTTCACTGCTTGAATCTCTTCCCACGCGTCAGACATTGTGTGAAGAGAAAATGTCTCAACCAGAATTATATCAAATGAATTAGGTGACGATACCTACATTATTTTTGTAAAAATAAATAATATACAAATCCCGCTGTAAAAATGCCTTGACAAGTTATCTGACAGTCAGGACTGACAGCCGTTCAATCATTCAATCAATCAAATCAATAGTAAGAAATTTTAAATGGGTTTTACCGCCCTGGAAACAAAGTTTTTTCAGACCAATCTTAGTTTTAAAGTAATCGAAATACAATCAGTGCGGCGGCGGTAACAGCACAGAGTAAGTAATAGTCTTCAACTAAATCACAGAATAGGACAAAATCATAGAATAGGACAAAATCTAAAAAACAATTCTCTTACAAGATCCCGCCAAATAGACAGAAGTTTATTTCTTTCGATCAATTGGCCGTCAATCCTTCAATATATTGTACCCCGACCCTTAATTTGCAACTAATTAATGCACGTCTACTGTTCGTCCGAACGACAAGTTTATAATATTTTTTATTATAAAATATGGCAAACAAAAGTAGGAATGTGACAGTGTGATTGATTTGTGTGCATTAAATAAAAATGTTGTTTGTCCGTGGCGTGGCTGGCTGGTGGGAGGCGGTTCCTCAAAAGAAACTCGCAATACCTACTGGGAACGGCCGAACTAGCGATAGCGAAACAAAAACAAAACAAACATTTTTATAAACCTGTACTCTACCTAAAATACCACCGGTGGTAAGTATTAAGTAGGTAGGTACTGCTTGGTGATTGGTGGTAGGAACAAACGAAATTATTTTGCATGTTCTATGCATCGGCATCGTGTTCAAATAAATAAATAATGTCTGTAAGCCAATTTTTTATTACAATAAATTACTACATTCCGTTTGGGTACATACCTACCATTTTACCGACACTAAGTAGGTATAGGTACCTACTATACTTACCTATTTGAGTGAACCAAGCAGGCAGTTGACAGGCAGCGATTAATATTATGAATAGTAGGTAGGTACCTAACCTATCTATACCTACACCCGACTACTCTCTTCTCTTTAAACTCCATCGCGCGTGGGTTAGCTGGAAGAGATTCTTACGAGTAGTTGGCATAAGCTCAACCATAGGAACTATTGATTAACCTGTGGCTCAACCCTTTGTTTAATTTTCTGTCTCTTGTATACCTACATAAATACCTAAATAAATCATTTCGGAACTTAATGTTGAATTCTTATAATGTTGAATTCTCAAAATGTTGGATTCTCAAAATGAACACAGAATTGTTAAGTAGGTACTCATTTATTGCAAGTTTGTATATTATTAAACATCTTATATAGAAACTTGCGAAAAAGTTGAATCATGATTTTCAGATCACACGAATCAATCTGTGCAAATTTTGCGCTCAGGAACAAAATGTTGAATTCTCATTTTGCAATGGTGATTCACAAATGGGCAGTTGAGAGAAAAAAATATAAAACAATATCTTGGCATTATTCGTCCGCCAGTTACTAGGGACTTATGTCCAAGAGGTGCACCGTTTCCAACAACCCAAAGGATGTCAATTTATCCTTTACTTAGTACCTATTACCTTGGCCGTATTTCTCCCTCGATAATTGAACGCAACTCAAAACTCAACACTGAAGTCGGTTCGCAGGTGGACGTTAGAATTATTACCTATAGTTTTTTCTAACTAATGATATTTTTTACCAGAACAAGACTGCTGTCACGCGATGAATAGTTGTAAGTAGATGCTAAATTTAGCAACTTGTTATTTGCCAAGAAATACTTCAACATGAAGTCATAAGTTTTTTGCCTACGACGACCGTTCCACCACAAACGAAATTGACTATAAGTAGTAGGTTTCTTCACCAGCTCTTCGTTGTTCAATGCTGAGCAAATGTTACATAGCTCAACACTGTCTTCAGTGGACTCATATTTGAAAATGTTCGTCCATCTGAAGAATTCGTAGTACAGTGTTGCGTTTCTAATCGCATCGTTGATTGCTTTAGTCAAGTTTTTAGGACCAAGGTCTCTTGCATTTAGATAACTGCCCGGAGGTAAGAACCTGAAAACGGATGGTTTAATTTCACTTCAATAAAAAGATTGAGTGAAAGAAAATGCAGGTAGAAAATGTTACAAAGGCCTAATAGAATTCGGAACCGAGCTATGAACTGCAAGACGATATTTAAAAAGTAACATAAGTATTCACCTAGAATAATTAGCACCTCCGAAAACCACAGGCACAACAAAATTGTTCAAAGCTATCCAAAGTTTCTCAGTTACATAGTCTTCGTCAAATGAATTCTCAAAAGAAAAATAGAAGTAATAATCCTTCTCTAACATTTTGTAACATATCGAGGATTTGGTACATCTCTGGCCACACCTTCTATTTCCACATAAGCCATACACGTCAATGGACCATCCGTAGTTAAGAAATTCAGCTCTGAAATTATTGACAAAACTTTCTCTTCGACTCTTAGTTACACAACGCGAAACGAACCACGCTACTGCCTTGGTTTTATATCTCAATTTCTTTTTTACATGTTCAGATATAGGTTCAAAAGTGTCCGGCCATTTCATGTCATCAGCTGGTCCTACAACTTCACCATTCAAATTGTATATTGTTACATATTTCCAGGAAATATCCGAGTCCAATCTATAAGTCCACGTCCAGTTGAAAAAGTTGTCAAACATTGGATTAGTCACCGGATGTAATTGAGCCGATTCTAGAGTAGCAAAAACATATTTCTGCTCCAAAGATCGATTTTTAGGCAGGTCAGAACTTTTCATACTCCGTACAGACATTCCACTAAACAGGAGTGCGTCGAAATCCCTGAGATCCCCAAGATAATTTCTATCGGTAGTTATATAACAGTTTGTATATTTGCATTTGCAATCAATGAAAGATTTTTGTTGAGTTTGCAGCAGATGGAACGGATAATTATCTGGAGTAAATATAAGGATGTATTTCAAGTCAGCTTTTTCTACTTCAGGGGCATCTCTTCTCACCAGCACAAAGTTTTCGTTTTTGGTTATCAAATTTTCAATTTCATTTGGATGGTTGGTGTACGCCCTCTGAGGACCCTCATTGGAGTTGCAATTGTAACACAAACGCAGGGTTACAATGTAATAAAGGGAAACAACACTGAACACCGAAATTAGTTTTTCCCATTTTTTGGCCATTTTATCTATTGCGCAAGAATCCGCAAGATTACTTTTATCTATTGTTGAGGGATGAATGTTACATAGATAGTTTTATGTGCGTACAAGAAAATGTGATGCTGGAAATAAAAGGTGTAATATCATACTGGATTAAAAATTACCTACATCAAAGGCGCCGAGTTGTTTTCAATCTGCACCCAGAGAGAATATAATACCTAAATACAGAGATCTAGGCTGCACCTTTCAGTTGTGGTGACAGGACTTTTTCCGTAGATTCGTCGAGAGTCGAGATTGAATTCTACCTTTCTCTGTTTACGACGTATCCCTATATAGTTTATGGTTTACGACTTTATCGATGACCAAAGACTAGAGAAGTTTTCTAAACTTCCTCTAGATAATACTCATGGAATTAATATGTACTACGTACAATGCATATTCCTGTTTGTATATTAATTCCATGATAATACTAAAATAAGTTTTAGTACAAAATAAGTTATAAGATAAGATAAGCCTTTAATGCTGTATAAAATATTACAAAACATTATTTTTAATTATTTTATTTTCCTTCAGCTTGCCCTTGGACATAGGCCTCTTCCCAGGATTTCCACTTCTCTCTCTCTTTTGCTTCTCTTCTCCATATTGGGCCAGCGGTTCTTTTTATTTCGTCCTCCCACCTCATTATTTGCCTTCCTCTGTTCCTTTTTCCTTGTCTTGGATACCATTCCGTTATATCTCTGGTCCATTTCTCAATATTTGATCTCATCATGTGTCCTGTCCACCTCCATTTAAGCTTTTTAATACAAGTCGTCATATCCTTTACTTTTGTTGTTTTTCTTATAGTTGTTAATTTGATTTTGTCTACCTTTTTTATTCCTAACATGCTTCTTTCCATGTTATGTTGACAGACCTTGAGGTTTTATAAATTCTTTTTTGTAAGAGCCCATGTTTGACTTCCTTAAGTGATGCAGGGGAGAATGCAGGTATTGAATACTTTACTTTTTAATATTTGTGGGAAATTATTACTTTTCATTACCTCTTTGAGAGACCAATATCGTTTCCATGCAAATAAGTTATAAGCTCAGATTAAATACCTGATGTTTCTAATCTGAGGTTATAAGTATTGTCACGTATAGATCTGCTTTCTCCCTCTACGTTGTCGCGTATCACGTCCTTTTGGCGCCCTTCCTCCTGCGCCGGCGTAGGCCATCACCAGACAGAATCCCGGACCTCAGAGGAATTTAAGGTATGGACCTATTTAACGAAGTCGCGCGAGCTATTGTATATGCCGTAACCCAGTTAACTATAGTAACCTAAATAGATGTTGTTTGGAAATCGATTAGCATTAAACTTATGAATAAAAACAAATATACAATAAGAAATTATAATAAGAATTAGCGAAAAAATAAAGTTAAACAATAATAGTAAAATAGTATAGAGGAACTACATACTTATATAACCGTGTAGTAATGTCCAAATAGGAACTTGGTAAATAATCTAAAATAGGTCAGATTATGTATAAAAGACAGGTTAATGCCAGTTTCAGTCCTAAGATTGGTCTGAGGTCCCAATTTTGTCTAACATTACATTATAATGTTGCAGTATAATCTGTGTAATCATTAGCGTTGGTTGGAGTTGTTGTAAAATGGGTTTCATTAGACGTAGCTGAGTAGCTATAATTTTGTAACAAAACTGGATCAAAATTTTCAGTCGAATCATTATGAGCAATTGTTACATTGGTGATTGCATATGTTTTAGTAAACTTCTTAGGCGACTCTATACCTTCTTTGATGCGGACACTAGAGTTTAAGACTAGGTTGTGCAGGTGGACGTGAGGGTTAACAGAGGAGTTTCTTATATTGTTTAACAGAACAAGACTATTTGCACGCGAGAAATTGTAAGTGGCTGCTAAATCCAGCAACTCCTCGTTTTCAATGAAGTTCTTCAACACGAAGTCATAAGTTTTTTGTCTCATCTTACCATTCCACCACAAACGGAACTCAATATGAGCATTGGTTTTCATCATTTCTTCATCATTTAACGAGTTGCATAAATTACATAGCCCGGTGGTCTCCTCAGTAGACTCGTATTTGAAATGGTTCCTCCACCTGAAGAACTCATAGTACAAGGTCGAGTTATTGATTGCGTCGTTTATAACTCTGGCCAAGTTTCTCGGACCAAGCTTTCTTGCGTCCAGGTAGCTGCTGGGGTGCAAGAACCTGAAAATCAGTGATTTTATGCCACAGAAGAAGAACATAGGAGTTCACAGGAATGTCGTGACTGGGCCTGGTCACGACATGGTGTTAGGCCTGGCCTGGTGTTAGGTAACCCTGATCGAAGGTGATTTAAAAAAAATTGTTTGAGAAAGTAAAGAATAAACAACCGATGAATACCTATTATAAGGTAACACAATATTATAATTTTAAAAGATGGTTTTAAGAAGCCTGCCTTGTTAAATAAAAATATATGGCGTAAAAATTATTACCATGAGTAATTGGCACCTCCCAAAACCACGGGTACCACGTAATTGTTTAATGCAATCATAAGTTTCTCGGTGACGTAGTCTTGCTCCAAGGAATTCTCAAAGGAAAAATAGAAGTAGTAATCCTTCTGCAACATATCGAGACAATTCGGGGACTTGCTACATCGATGGCCGCATATTCTGTTTCCACACGAGCCGTACACATCAACTGACCAACCGTATTTATTAGATTCCTTTTTGAAATCCTTGACAAACTTTTCTCTGCGACTTTGCGTTTTGCAATGCGAAACAAACCAAGCGACTGCCTTGACTTTGTACCTCAATTTCTTCTTCACTTGTTCAGATACAGGCTCCAAGCTGTTTGGCCATATCATGTCTTTTACTGGACCTATTACTGCGCCTTTTAAGTTATAAATTGTAATGTATTTCCAAGAAATATCAGAGTCAAATCTGTAAGTCCACGTCCAGTTGAAAAAGTCGTCAAACATGGGATTGGTTACCGGATGTAGTGGGGCTGATTCCAGAGTTGCAAAAACGTATTTCTGCTTCGGTGATCGAATTTGTGGCAGGTCTGGTATTCTCATTTCTCTTACAAAGACTCCGCTGAATAGGAGAGCATCAAAATCTCCGAGATCCTTGAGATGCTTTCTGTCGGTCGTTACGTAACAATTGGTATACCGGCATTTATTGTCAATGAAAGAATTTTGTTGCTTCTGTAGCAGATGGAATGGATTAATATCTGGCGTGTATATAAGTATATATTTTAAGCTTTTCATATCACCTTTTGCCTTATTCAGAGATAGGGTATTTTTATTAGGAAACAAACGGTTTTTGTCGTGAGTATCAATCATATTATCCTTAGTGTCACGCATTGTTGGGTGGAGTTCATCGTCATCTTCGTGGTCATGTAACCGCAGTACCAAAATACAGTAAAGAAAAGCAACAAGTAACACGGGAACTGATCGGTCCCATATTCTTGACATGTTACAAAATTATTTCTTGATGCAATAAAATTACACAGTGCATAAAATCGTAAGTACATAGACAAATAAAATAAGAACGACGGTATCAGCTGCTCAATCGAGTGACAGAAAATTAAAAAAGTTTATATTGTAATTGATTTGGATTTTAGCCGAGGATTTAAGATTGGAATAGAAAGATATCAAAGCTTTTACTTATCAGTTCAAGCCTCTAGATCTATGGTATACTGACTCTATGCCTAGTCTATAATCCAAAGAAATTGAATCTAACACAAGCTTTAATCTGAGCTCTATTACTACTACTAGTATTACTACTATTACTATTAGTATTACTAGTTTATTATGGACCAGCCGTCGGCCAAGTGGGACAGTCGGTACAAAGGGCAACACTGCGATCCGCCTGTAGTCCTCAGGTTCAGGGTTATGCCAAGGACACTCATTTCCACCTTGCCGCTAGAATTCACAGTAACACCGGTACTCAATTTATCTTTTGGATCTGGGAAGGTCTATGTCCAGCAGTGGACTCTATGTCTATGTTAGAATTAAAATCTAACACTTTAATAAAGAAAGCTAAATATTTTGAATACATTTAATACTTTATCAGTCATTGGTTTGGTTTCTAATGTTTTTTAACAAAACTAGACTGGCTGTACGAGTGTAATTATAACCAGCTGCCAATTTCTGTAGATCATTGTTCATGACAAAGTTCTTTAGCATGATTTCGTAAAGTTTTTGTCTAGCGGCGCCATTCCACCACACACGGAAATTTTTATATGTTGAAATTGTATTCACCATTATATCATCGTTCAGCGCTGTGCAAATGTTGCACAAGTCCGTGGTTGAATCTGACTTCTCATACTTATAATGGTTCGTCCATCTAAAGAAGTCCTGGTACATCGTTGAATTCCTGATTGCGTCGTTCATAGCTTTAGCCAACTTCACGTGACCAAGCTCTTTTGCGTTCAAGTAACTGCCAGGTGGTAAAAACCTGAAATATAAATACATACATAGGTGGACGGATAATTAGAAACAGGGCAAGATTTTCATACAATCGAGGTCACTTTGAAGCCATGGTTCTCCGTGAAGGATTGATCGGGGCATGATCTGATGACGGTCATCGAGAGAGTACATGGAGGACTTTCAGATCTCTATAGATATCCTACTGATCAGATGAGCCGTTTGGTAGCAGCATCGTCATGTTGAAAAAAACCTGCAAAATGGCATAAAAATATATGAAAATCTTAAAGTTAAGGAATCATGACGATGCTGCTCCCAAACGGCTGATCTGATCATCTGGATATCTATAGCGATCTAAAAGTTCTCCATCTACTCTCTCGATGACCGTCATCAGATCACGCCCCGATCAATCCTGCACGGAGAACCATGGCTTCAAAGTGACCTCGATTGTATGAAAATCTTGCCCTGTTTCTAATTATCCGTCCACCTATGTATGAGGAGCTAGAAGTTGGGAGTACAGACTCAATATAGGGGCCTCATAAAATCCAGAACTTGAGTCCTTAATTTCTAATACCTAGAGTACAATAGAAGCGATCAAGATAAGCTGTTGACATTGCAAGCCAATCGGGCTGACCAATACTGATGACTTAGTGAGTCAACGAACAAGCAACATTCTAGAAAAGCTATATGTTTTAGGTTTAGGTCCTAAAGTCCTTTCGTATTGGTGTCGCGTATTAAGGAAACTTTTGCAGAATTTCAAGTACCTATCTATAGGTATAGATCGAGCGGTTTGACCTGTGCTGTGTAATCGAAGTAAGATTAAAATTCAGTAGTACCTGGAGTAATTAGCACCTCCATAAACGACAGGCACAACGGCGTTTTTCAAAGGCGTCAGAAGTTTTTCGGTCACGTAGTCTTCTTCAAAGGAATTCTCGAACGACAAATAGAAATAATAATCTCTTTCCAACATTTTGTAGGCCCAGAAGGATCTGTAAAGGTCGTTCGTACATGTGCCGTACATGTCTACAGTCCAGCCATATTTATTTAATTCATCTCTCAGATGTGCCACTTCATTTTCTCTGCCACTGTGTGTTATACAATGAGAGACAAACCAAGCAACTGCTTTCGACTTACGTCGGAGTTTCCACTTAAATTCTTCATTGATAGGTGTAAATTCCTTAGGCCATTGTATATCTTTTGCTGGTCCTATTTGTGTACCGTTCATATCAAATATTGCAAGGTAATTCCAAGAGATATCAGAGCGTAGTCTTGTGGTCCATGTCCAATTGAAAAAGTCGTCGTAAATCGGATTGGTAATAGGGTACAGAATAGACGACTCCAACGTTGTGAAAACATATTTTTGCCTTTTAGCCCGACTTTGAGGTAAATACAAGTTTTTTGTTAACTTTCTCAGGCTGCATCCGCTGAATAGAATAGCATCGTAGTCCTTGACATCTTTGAGGTAATCTCTGTCGTAAGTGACGAAGCAGTTCGTGTATTTGCAATTGTTATCAATGAAGGCATCTTGTCTCGTTTGTAAAAGATGGAACGGGATGTTTTGCGGCGTCCATGCAAGAATGTATTTCATGCTTATGTTCTGGGTACGTTTACTTGATGCAATTATCCCGCGGACATGCAATACAGTGTCATCTTTAGAAAAATTATAAGCTGTGTTATATTTTCGTTTAGGCGGATCACAAATAATCAAACAATAATATAAAATGCACATGATAACAATGAACAATAGGTACAAAATCCGTTCTCCCAAGTGCAGTCCTTGCGACATTATGTTTTCTGCTCACTGAATTTAATGTATGTGACAAAAATTTTAATTTCAACAGTCACAAAAGTCGTGTTAAATAATTAACTAAATCTATATAAAATAAGAAATATATATTTTCAAAATTACATTCTAGCAAACGTCAAGTTATGAGTCGTTACTTGCAGGGTTACATTACACAAAATCTTAAAACGTCTCCGTTTGTCTGATATCATGCCTTTAGTTTACACGTTGATATTATATAAAATCAAGCAGTGATAGTACATTGTTAACCTAGGTGTGAAAGTAACTTGCGTCGGGCGCCAATAGTTCGAGGGACCTCTAAATAAGTCTTGAACCCGAGGGAAACACTGTGCGTTTCATTAAGAATACACTGAAAGTAAAAACAAAAACAAAATGAGTGTTAATACAAATCTCTGCTATACGGAAGTATAAACAAAACTCTACAACTCGAAAAAATAAAAGAAGATCGGATTGCCGCTTTCCCGTCTATTTTGTTTTTCTTTCTGTGGCCGGCCAGCTATTCTGCCATTATTTTTCATTTCCATCATTGGTTATTTTAAAGAAATAGTTGACAGTAATAATTATAATAAAGTCATTTAAAAAAATATATTCTTTAATTATTACATAACTTTATGTTTTCAATTTTACATTGCGCTGTAATTAAGTGGCTGTATAGACAGTTGGAACATGGTCCAATAGAAATGTCAAAATAGTACTATTTTTTATATATATAATTTGACAGCTGTCAGTTGAAAGCGATTCTCCCTAGGGCTGAGATGTATTACTTTCATCCCGCTACTCAGGCAACTTCAGACCTACTTTCAGAGTATGAGTAATGAAAAGTTTTAACTTAAATTTAATGCGTAGATAGTATAGGTACCACTATTACTTAAGTATTTTATTCGACGCGTTAAATTATTCAAAAGTTAGTTAAAAGAATTAAAATTAACTTTGCTACTTGATTCTTTACGCAAACAAGGAACTACTTGACTATAATATTTGATTTATTTTAGGATATACCTACCTATTCAATACAAGCTTAATTCTTAGACTTCGCCCGCGTTTTTCAAAGTATGGGTTAGACCTTTTTAGAAATTTATAACAGCAATATACGTTGCAATATTAACCGAATATTTGCGAAATCGATCAAATCTGTACTTGTCTTAGGATGTAATGCTTTCCTAAAGCATAGCATACACCCCATTTTGCCCCATTCATAATTATTAGGTTATGGGCCCAGCAGGGATTGGCCTAGTTTTTATTTTCTACTCAATTTTAATATTATTTTTTGTAGTAACTAAGTTTATTCTTAAACAAAATTATCGTGCATAGTCACAAACTGAAAATTATTATTTTATGATGTTTACGTGAGGTATACATATATACCTTACCTACTTTATATTTGTTTAGGTTTGTTTCAACAGAACCCTTTGACCCGCGACATATACTCGTGCATGACAGCTTCTTTATGGCTTATTGACAAGTATAGTAGGCATATGGTTGGCATAGAGTGCAAAGAAGCATGAAGCATTGTCTATAGTTAATAGTTTTTAAATAGAAACAAATTATTAATAAAAAATTAACCCTCCCTTTGGGATTGAGGGTTGATTGATGGAGAGCGTCAGTGGCGTAGGGAATAAGACGCGGCCTATCATATCGAAAGGTCCGGAGTTCGATCCCCAGCTGGGCCATGTACCAATGGGTTTTTTCTCAAAACTTGAGTACATTTACTGACTGCTCTCAAACGGTGAAGGAAAACATCGTGAGGAAACCTGTATACGCCGAAGAAGAAATTCTTAGGCGCATGTGAAGTCCACCAACCCTCACTGGGCTAGCGTGGTGGACTATAGCCCGAACGCCCCCGTAGAGAGGGTAGGCCTGAGCCCCAGCAGTGGGGACAATAATAGGCTGTTGTTGATGATGAACCCTCCCTTTTCCGTAGTCGGGTAACTGTATTTTTATAACATTAAGGCTTACTATGTGCTTGCTATGGTGTATTTTGTTGTGTTAAAAACAATCATAGGTATTTTGTTACAGTAGGTACGGTCGACCGCACGTCTATAGAAACACTTTGACCTTGAGCTGGCCTACAGTTTCAATACTATGAGAGACCAGTTTATACTGGTTTTGTTTCCACTGACGTGCGGTCGACCGTACGTAGGTAACTAAAACTCCATTTAAGTAATCATAAAATAATATTTATTCATTCTGATTTACTTTATGCTTAATCCAACTCAAGCATGTGGTTTGTAATAATCGGTGCCAAAGTTTTCCTTGGGAACAGCGGACTGGTTTCTGATATGTTTCCACAAAACAAGGCTACTGGAACGCGAAAAATTATATTTGTTTGCCAAATCTCGTAGGTTCTTATTGAACAAAAAATATCTCAACACGAATTCATACGTTCTCTGTCTTGTCGGAGTGTTCCACCATTTTCGGAAATTGGTGAATACACTAGTTTTCATTTTCTCCTCATCATTCAATGCTGTACAAATGTTGCATATCTCTGAACTAGATTCAGATGCCTCATATCTATAGTGGTTCCGCCATCTAAAAAAATCATAGTATAACGTAGAGTTTCTGAGGGCATCGTTCATAGCTTTAGCTAAGTTGTCCGGACCCAGCTCTCTGGCATTCAAGTAACTGCCTGGAGGTAAGAACCTGAAATGAAATGAAATATGGCAGACGTGTCTTTTTGAGTTGTGTGACCCAGAACAGTTTACTGCACTGGTATCTGGACTCTGGGTAGATAAATATAGCTAGATTTGGTACTACTAGTAGATTCAGTTTTCGAGGACTTCGAGGTGAGGAATCATGATACAATTTACTATTTAAATAACCCATAGGAGTTCTTAAAGATCCCTCTCGATTCAAGCCGTAAGATGACACAGGTAGTAATAGTAGAAAAATCGGGGTCAGACACAGCACAGCGTGCAACAGGACTATAAGTAGACTACGTACCCAAAATTAAAAAGCAAAGAGAAGACAAAGTTAACCTGGTGTAGTCAGCACCGCCATACACCACGGGAACAGCCAAGTTGTTCAAAGCATTTAAAAGTTTCTCAGTTACATAGTCTTCTTCCAAGGTATTCTCGAAGGACAAGTAAAAATGATAATACTTCTCCAACATTCTATAGCACCACATAGATCTTAAGCACTGGAACTGGCCGCATTTTCCATACACATCAATTGAAAAGCCATACTTTTGAAGTTCTCCTTTGAACTTTTCAAAAAACTCTTCCCTTCGACTCTGGGTGCCACAATGTGAAACAAACCAAGCCACTGCTTTAGTTTTACGGTTTAATCTAATTTTCAACTCTTCATCTATAGGTTTTAAATTATTTGGCCACTTCATGTCCACACCTGGTCCTATTACATTTCCTTTCAAATCGTATATTGTGATGTATCTCCAAGTTACATCTGACTCTAATCTATATGTCCAAGTCCAGTTGAAGAAGTCGTCGAATACAGGATGGGTTATAGGAAATATAGGTGCTGCTTCTAGCATGGCGAACACATATTTTTGTTTCGAAGAACGCTTTTTGAATGGTGTTCCGAGTGCGTTTCTCAGCGTCGTTCCACTGAACAGTATTGCATCGAAATCGGATGGATCATTTAAGTATTTGGAGTCAGTAGTCAAATAACAGTTGCTATGTTTGCATCGGTTAACAACAAATACATCTTGACCCTTATCAACAAGGTGGAATGGGGTCACGTTTATCCAAACCAGTATGTATTTCATGGTACTATTTCGAGGTTTAGGGTTATGACCAATTGGAAGCATTATCGATATTTTGTTAGCCTCTAATTCAATTACATCTTCACAAGCAGAATTATAGGTATCCAGTATTTGATACTTATTAAGCGCAATGAGTAAAATAATATAAACAAGTCCATACACAAAAATACAACATAACTTTCGGACGACTTTTGACTCTCCCATTTTCACCAGTATAACTTTAGGAGTTAATATTTCTAAGACTACATTTCGAATAGAATAAAATTGTATAAAAAAGGTTAATTCCAAACTTATGTCTTTAATAAATAAAATTTACAAAATAAATTTGCGCAAAACAATAAATATGCAACTAAAATAAACAAGTGACATTTGTATGACAATTTACCATGATCTTTTTGGTGGGCGTCCGATTTGATCCTTCATTCTTTTTTGGGGTAACGGAATGAGATTATGAGATCAATGCTCAGATCTCAGATCAATGGATCAAAACCATGGCAAAACTAAGTATCTAGGTACCTAGATAGTTAGGAAAAAGTTTGTGAAATAAATCATTGTTTTCTAAGAATTTCGTGCGCGCCAGTTTTTTTCACCACATGCAGGAATGAAATTATTTTTTTCACTGTCTTCCCAGGGTTGAAAAGACTAAATTTTCATATTGCCTGCCACGATTTACAGCCCAGAACGATTGAACATCAAGAACACCAACTGTTTAACTATATTTATTACTAAATATACTTAGGTACAGTAAAATGTAAACATATAGCAAACACCCACCCAATTTCAAACTTTATGCCTGCTGCAATCAAATGATGAACATAGAACAAATCCTTTCGATTTGAAAGATTTTCCAAAAATAGGTTCACCGATTTTAGGAATCAAATATTTAGAAAATATAATCTTAAGTAATATTTAGAAAAGTTTCTCTAGGAACACTCAGTTGGTTTCTAATATATTTCCATAAATATTGTTTATTTTCGCGTGTTCCAGTAAAATCACTTGCCAAATTCTGTAGATTTTTGTCAAACATAAAATTTCTTAATATAAATTCGTACGTCTTTTGTCTGGTTGGAGTGTTCCACCAACTTCGAAAATTTGTGACAACACTACTTTTCATCTTTTCTTCATCATTCAACGCTGAGCAAATGTTACAAAGCTCAGAAGTGGTTGCAGGCGACTCATATTTGAAGTGGTTCCTCCACCTAAAGAAGTCGTAGTACATTGTCGAGTTCCTGAGAGCGTCGTTGATAGCTTTAGCCAATTTTGTTGGACCAAGTTCCCTTGCGTTCAGATAACTGCCCGGTGGTAAGAACCTAAAAAATAAGATGAAAATATTTTATTAATTAGGCTATTTTAAAAACAAACAAAGTTTTTTTTTAGGTTTTTGAATTTATAATGACGAACATCTAAACAGTCAAAGGTAGATGTAAATTCTAGCAGGGAAAATATAGTAAGTAAGTCGGCAAATCTGATGATAATATCACAGTAGTTACATAACAACAGTCGAAAGCTCTTTTTATAGAAACAGAAAAAAATTATGACTTGACCATAGGTAGTAATATTAAAGCCACTGTACCTAGAGTAGTTAGCACCCCCGTAAACAACCGGAACGGCAAAATTATTCAAAGCAGATAACAGTCGGTCAGTTACAAAGTCTTCGTCCAATGTCGTCTCAAAGGAAAAGTAGAAATGATAATATTTCTCCAACATATTCAGACACCATACAGTTTTATCACAGTATGTTATATTAGAAGTATACTCTTCACATTTGCCATAAACATCAACTGAATAACCATATTTTTCAAATTCGACTTTAAACTTTTCAAAAAAGTTTTCTTTTTGCATTTGATTTGAACAATACGTAATAAACCATGCTACTGCTTTAGTTTTGTGTTTCAGTTTTCTTTTGATCTCTTCTCCTATAGGCTTTAAATTCTTTGGCCATTTCATGTTTACAGATGGCCCTATTACGTTGCCTTTCAAGTCGTATATTTTGATATGTCTCCAAGGTATATCTGAATCCAATCTATAAGTCCATGTCCAATTGAAGAAGCTGTCGAAAAAAGGTTCAACGACAGGATATCTGGAAGGTGGTTCCAGTGTGGCGAACACATATTTTTGTTCTGAAGATCGACTGTCGTACGGTGGTGTTTGCAAATATCTCAAACTAGATCCACTGAAGACTATAGCATGAAAGTCTGAGGGATTCTCAAAGAATTTACTGTCATAAGTCAAATAACAGTTGCTGTGTTTGCATCTTTTATGAATAAACATGTCCTGCCCTTCTTTTGGGTAAATAAATGGAGAAACATCTATTAAAGCAAGTATGTATTTCAGGTGTTCGGTTGCGGCGTCACTGATACGTTGATTTGGATGCAGTCGAGCTTTCTTGTGAACATCTATCCGAACTGCATCTTCAATAGCTGTTGCTTGAAGGGTATGTGGTTTCTGGTACTTATTGAATTCATATAATATTATCAATAATATACATAGTAACAAAATATATGTTACCCCGTATACAAGAGCGAAACTTGGGCGCAGTCGTGTCGCCGTCGACATTTCCAATTTCACGTTTTGAAAAGTTGTCGTGATTTGAATAAAATTATGATAGTTTTAAACAAAACTATTTTAGGTATTAACAATAAATACACGGTGAATGGTGATACCTCAGAATAAGGACTAAAAGATACTGATAACATGTGACCTCACATGTGACACACACATACATTGACTTGAGCTGACGTAGACAGAGAAAGCAATCAATCTACGACTTGAGGCTACTGACGGAAATTAATATAATTTCTCTTTGATTGCTGATGTTTCATGGACATTCTCTTTCGTCTATGATTTTTCTTGTATATTTTGTAGGGTTCCGAATTAATGTCCCGAATACGTATGAACCAAAATGCTATTAGAACCCATCATGGTCCGACTTCGACTGTCTTTCTGTCCTCCTGTCTATCACAGCTGCTGCTGATTAGAATTTCTATTCTTTATGTGAAGTCCAAATACCCGGACAGGCGTTTGGCACAAAAGATTCCAAACGAATTGTCGCCAGGTATTCCTGGCCCTGTGCCCCTAACAAATACTAATACTATACTAATATTTGGCAAACCATGCCAAATATTTCATTATTATTTTCTTTCAGTTTTGACCCTATTGTTAATTATAGCATACGACGATATTTTAAGCCATAGTAAGTCAAAGAAGGTACCTTCCAATTTAAACACAAAAACTTGAGGAACATTTCAATGGTTCCTAATATATTTCCACAAAGCTTGTCTACCATCACCTGTGAAACTATAATTTCTTGCAATATTTTGCAAATCTTTATCAAGCAAAAACTTTTGAAACACGAAATCATATATTGGACTATTCCACCACATTTGTAAGTTAGTGACAACACTATGGTTCATCTTTTTTGGATCATTCAATGCTGCACAAATATTGCAAAGCTCTGAAGTGGTCGCAGACGACTCATATTTGAAGTGGTTCCTCCACCTAAAGAAGTTGTAGTACATTGTCGTGTTTCTGAGAGCGTCGTTGATAGCTTTAGCCAATTTTGTTGGACCAAGTTCCCTTGCGTTCAGATAACTTCCCGGTGGTAAGAACCTAAAAATAAATCAATCTGTGTCAATCATACAGTTTCTGATTAAACGTACCCAAAGATTGTCCAATTTGTTGCATATTTAGACTGACCACGGCGCGGATCTCTGCGTTTAAGGTAGATTTACAAACGTGTAAAACATTAGCCGAGCATCTACGAACTAAACAATTCTAGGATTGTCCTATGTCCTAATCAATCCTGATCTCTTAGGATTGATTAGGAAGCATGACCATCCAGAATTGGTACGTTTCGCAGATGTTCAGTATGACAATATAGATATATATATATGACCGCTCGCTAAACTTTAGCAAGTTATTTCGATAACTTTTTATTCGAGATTCCAAATATCGATTGTCAAATCATTTCAATTGGTATAGGTAATTAATTGTTATATTAATAGTTATGCAGGTACCTGGAGTAGTTAGAGCCTCCGTAAACGACGGGAACAACCAAATTGTCTAAAGCATGTAAAACTTTATCAGATACAAAGTCTTCGTCTAAGTTTTTCTCAAAGGCAAAGTAGAAATGATAATATTTCTCCAACATTCTATAGCCCCATACTGGCCTGAGATGCGGATACTGCCCACATTCGCCAAACACGTCAAGTGCAAAACCATACTTTTGAAATTCAACTCTAAATTTTCCTAGGAAGGGCTCTCTTCGCATTTGAGTTGAACAGTACACAACAAACCAAGCCACTGCTTTAGTTTTTCGTCTCAACTTTCTTTTCATCTCTTCATCGATGGGTCTTAAATTTCTTGGCCATTTCATGTCCACAGCTGGTCCTATCACATTCCCTTTCAAATCGTATATTGTGATTAATTTCCACGTTACATCAGAATCTAATCTATAGGTCCACGTCCAATTAAAGAAGTTGTCAAATGAAGTATCAATAATAGGGCATTTGGAAGATGATTCCAGAGTGGTACTAGCGAACACATATTTTTGTTTAGGAGATCTACCATCATTATAATCTGGCACCACCACATTTTTTATATTACATGCATCGAATATTATTGCATCGAAATAAGAGGGCTTCTTTAAGTATTTACTCTCATACGTGAGGTAGCAGTTGCTATGTTTGCATCTGTTAATAACAAAAATATCCTGGCCTATAGGAAGAATAGATGAAAAATATTCTAACTGCACAAGTATGTATTTCATATCCTTGTTTTTACCTTCCAGGTTGTGTTCTTTTGGGGTTGTAATTTGTTTTTGCCCTTGAGTCCTTTTATTAAACTCAATAGAAAATATATCTTCAATTGCAGTTTCAGGTATATCGAGTTGCTGATATTTAATGTATTTGTTATATGCATACTGCAACAAAATATAAGATAACCCGCACAAAAATATACATTTCAGTCTACTTATGAGTTTCAATATAGATTTCATTTCACCAGTTTGATAGTAAAATTACAGAATGGATTTTATTGTAAAGATCAAAAATAATGTTGTCGTAGATAAATACTTTGTAGAATAATATATTCTGTGGTCATAGTCATAGAGGTCATAAATGTCGAAGACACTATATCATAATGTATGTGGTCATAAATCAAACATAAACCTCTGCGCATTGTAGATGTATGGTTTCTGGATAAATTCATGTCCTGATTTGGAATATGGATCTACCCTCAGATTAGAACTACCGGATTTACATTACATCAACGTTACATATAGATTACATAACATGACACGTCACAGAATTGCCCTGAACCCATCTTTCCTGTGGTTCCCTTACATTGTAGTTATGAAGCAGCAGACATGCCATGCAGAGTGGGTCTTACAAAGTAAAAAAATGCAGGAGTTCTTCAAATATTGTAGAACCTCTGAAAAAAATATATTTTAAAATTCAACTCTTGTGAGTAGAAATTCTATGAAGACAAAGCCATTTAAAAATTTATGTATTTATGAAAAGATCATCATATTTGTTACAATTTATTTTAATAATTCCATTTACGCCATCGCTTCATTTTCATTAAACTATAGGTAGGATATATCTTTTGTTTCTGATACATCGGTAGTTTCAGTAGAGTCTGTGGTAGTAAAATTGTAATCATACGTTGGAATATTTATAATCAAATCAGATTCAGCCGACAAAAGACACGTTTAAGTTTCCAGTATAGTCGTACTCGTAAATAAGATTAGGCTTGGGAATACTTAATTGGTTTCTAATGTAATCTAACATAACCAGTTTACTGTCACGTGACCCATTATATCCTCTAGCAATATCTTGTAAATTCTTGTTAAACATGATATTTCTCAAAACAACTTCATAAATCTTTTGTCTGGGCGGAGTGTTCCACCAACTTCGGAATTTAGTGACAATACTAGTCTTCATCTTTTCCTCATCATTCAGGGCTGTACAAATGTTGCAAAGCTCTGAAGTAGTTTCAGACGACTCATATTTATAGTGGTTCCTCCACCTAAAAAAGTCGAAGTACATTGTCGAATTCCTGATGGCGTCATTCATAACTTTAGCCAATTTTTTCGGACCAAGCTCTTTTGCATTTAGGTAACTTCCAGGGTGCAAGAACCTGTATTATAAAATTATTTATATGACCAGAATTATTTAAGTAGGTCGCAGATTAGATGCCGTAAGTTTGATGCATCTCGAGCTCTTTACCTATATAATCGGAGGATGATAGAGAACTAGCAGTTGAATACCAAAATGGCAAAATGTGAGAGTTGCCTCAGAGGGTAATTTACCGTAGGTATGCAATTCTAGGCAATTTCTGTAACTCTATGTATCGCTGTTGAGAGCAACTGCCCAAATTGTTCTTACCTAGAGTAGTTAGCACCTCCATAAACTACGGGTACGACCAAGTTATTCAAAGCATTTAAAAGTTTTTCAGTCACATAGTCCTCGTCCGAGGCATGCTCAAAAGAGAAGTAAAAATGATAATACTTCTCCAACATTTTGAAGCACCACATAGATTTAGCACACCTAAAATGTCCACACTGGCCAAAAACGTCTACTGTGTAACCATACTTTTGAAATTCCAATTTAAATTTATCAACGAAATCTTCTCTTCTATTCCGTGTTATACAATGCGAAACGAACCATGCCACTGCTTTAGTTTTTAGTCTTAGTTTTATTTTTAAGTCCTCATCTATAGGTCTTAAATTTCGGAGCCATGTCATGTTTATTGCCGGTCCTATTGCATTGCCTTTCAGATCGTATATTGTTACATATCTCCAAGTTAAATCAGAATTTAGTCTGTACGTCCAGGTCCAATTGAAGAAGTTGTCGAATAAAGGGAAAGTTACAGGAAACTTGGGAGACGGTTCTATCGAGGCGAATACATATTTCTGTTTTGTTGATCGGCTTTTATACGGTGACCTATGCAGTGACAAATTCATATAGCACCCACTGAAAAGTATCGCATCGAAGTCTGAGGAATCCGTCAGGTATTTAACGTCACGAGTAAAGAAACAGTTGCGGTGTTCGCATCTATACATATTAAAAATATCTTGCCCATCTTTAAGGAAACAAAATGGAGACTCATCTGTCGTAAGAAGTATATGTTTCAGTTTACTGCTTGTAGTCTTGGGGTTGTGTTTAGCTGGACCCGATTCAGTTGTGTTTGTGTCTTCGACATGTGATTGAACTGCAACTTGAAGAAAAGCTTTAGTTTTGTCGATATCAGCCTCGATTCGCTCATAGTCACTAAATTGTTTGCTTAATATTGTGTTACTGAGAACATAAAGTAACAAGAAATACGCAAACCCCCAAATAAAAATGCAACTGATGTGTCGTACATGCCGAGAGGTCGCTCCCATTTCTATAACATAATTTTGAAACGTTATACTAAAAGGAATGAGCCGGAAAATAATAAATAAATAAACTATATTATTCTAAAACTATACAAAGAGCATACATTAACGAGCCATAACTATTTATTCACACTGTCAGCTGCTGTCTCCGTCAAAGAGAATATAATCCGTGGATATTATCTTCTCTTTGCTGTCAGACATAGACATTTGTTTAGAACTTTTAAATATAAAATATGGATTGTATGGACTGGAAGAAGCTTATTAAATTCATTAGAAATTTATGAAAGGCTTATTATTTACAGCATATTATTAGAACATGCGTTATTACAGGCACTTTTAGAAGGGTAAGTGAAATTAATAATACTTACTTTTAATTATCATTAAGTAATTATTACTTTACGTATCGGAATCGGAGTATTTCTCATCAGGTCTCTTTGCCTGAATAAACAATATTAATAATATAATATTTGGTAGTATGATTCGATGTTAGAAATCCTTAATTTAGGTATGTTGATTGGAAAAATTATACTTTCACTCTTTGAAATCTGAATACCCGTGTCTCGCGTATCGGAATATATCGGTAACTATCGCCATCTATACTTACGCCTAGGAGAAATTGCTACTTAGCAAATTCGTTTATTACTAGGGTAGGTACGGCGATCGGGTATACGTAGGTATTCTTTCCAAGTCAATTATGCAAAAAAACAAAAACATAATAAAGACAAAAACAGTTTTATTAATCTGGATCCAAGGTTATGTCTACATCAGAGGTTTCAGTAGAATCTGTAGTACTAAAATTGTAATTATAAGTTGGAATATGCACATTCAAATTTGCATCGAGCATGAAACTTTCCTTGTGAATGCGAGATTGGTTTCTGATATGCTCTAACAGAACAAGACTGCTGGCACGTGTAAAATTGTGCTTTTCTACCATGTTTCGTAGATTTTTATTAAACATTAAGCTTTTGAAAATTATGTCATAAGTCTTCTGTCTGGTCGGAGTGTTCCACCAACTTCGGAAATTGGTAATGATGCTTGTTTTCATCTTTTCTTTATCATTCAAAGCTGTACATATATTACACAACTCCGAAGTTCTTTCAGACCACTCATACTTGAAGTGGTTCCTCCATCTAAAATAGTCGTAGAATAAAGTTAAGTTCCTGATGGCATCGTTGATGACTTTGGCCAATTTTCTCGGTCCAAGCTCTCTTGCATTCAAATAACTCCCCGGTGGTAAGAACCTGAAAATAAATGTAGATCACATTCACAACTCTTCAACCAAAAAATGAATGAGGTTAACAATTTTGTAATGCTATATAACCTGGAGTAGTTGGAGCGTCCAAAAACAACAGGAACAACCAAATTATCCAACGCGATTATAAGTTTTTCAGTAACATAGTCTTCGTCTAGAGAATTCTCAAAAGCGAAGTAGAAATGATAATATTTCTTCAACATTTTGAAGCACCATTCAGATTTAACACACGTCAACTGGCCACATTTGCCATACACATCGACTGAGAAACCAAGCTTCTGGGACTCTACTTTAAACTCTTCAACGAATTCTTCTCTTCGACTCGGAGTAGGACAGTGCGACACAAACCATGCCACTGCTTTGGTCTTGTGTTTTAAATTTATTTTCAACATTTCGTCTATAGCTTCAAAAGTCTTTGGCCATTTCATGTCTATAGCTGGTCCTATAACATTGCCTTTTAAGTCATATATAGTGATGTATCTAAGAGTTAAATCAGACTGTAATCTAAATGTCCACGTCCAGTTGAAGAAGCCGTCGAATAAAGGATGCATAACCGGGTATCTTGAAGCTGGTTCAATCATGGCGAACACATATTTTTGTTTTGAAGATCGACTGTCGTAATAAGGTGGCTGCGATATTTTCCCCAAGTTACATCCATTAAAAACGATTGCATCGAAATCGGAAGTATTTTGCAAGTACTTGCTGTTATAAGTAAAGTAACAGTTATTATGTTTGCACCTGTTTATGATAAAAAGCTCACGTCCTTCTTCGTAACGATGCAGTGGCGTCAATCCATACCACCACACGAGAATATACTTTATGTTATGCTTTCTTATATCCGAAGTGTGATCACTTGGATGTAAATGAAGCTTTCTGTGACTTTGTGTCGGAGCTACATCATCAATAGCAGTTTTAAGGACCGAAATGTGTTGATATTTACTAAATTCTCTATTTATGATCACGATTACTAACGAAATATAGGCCACCCCGCAAATAAATATAAAACTTAGGTTTCTAACGAGTCGCGTTGTCGTTCCCATTTCTACGGCATGGTTTTAAAAAGTTTACTAAAAACCAAATTTTAAATGAGAGAACTATTATTATAGAGCGAATGGTTTTCTCTGATCTACATTACTAGGTGCTTGGATAAAATTAATCTTAAAATAAAATAGAGATAATATAAAATGCTCAGATTAGAACGTAAAATGTGTTTTCAATCTGAGGTTTTCACTATTATACATGTCAAAAATGTGACTTTATTTTTTTATTGGGACATTAAAATCAAGGAAAATAAACAGATAGATTCCTACTGGTAATTCGAACTATTTCTCGTAAGGAGTGATGATACCTATTATACGTGGAATTTTCTGGCCCACTTCAATATTTGATTTTCATAAGAGAACTGAATGTTAATTTTACTAAATTACGTAGGTAACTAATGTCAAAGCTACGTATTTGGTCTTGGTTGTATGTAAAATGGTCTTTTCAAAACCCAAAAAATAAAGTTCATATTTAGTAAAATTAACATTTAGTTTTTTGTGTACCTAGGTAGTTTAAAAAAGTAAAAAAAACGAGTCTAGCCATACATCTTAGAGGTACTCCCACCTAGGAAGCGGAGTAATAGATTGCAAGGATTTTGATATTGTTAAAAGAGTAAATTATTATTTCTGTATTTAATTTTCAAACAGACAAAACTTAAGTAAAATCCACCGTAATGACTAACAATACAAAAGTTTCAATTATTTAGTAAGTATAATACATATTTAGATTCGATTTCGTAACTGAAATTTAAGTTGGAATATGTACAATTAATTTAAATTAGGCGCAGATACTACCGTTAACCCGAGGGTTTAAATACGTATCGTTCACGAGTGTAAGTTAAATTCTGAATTAGAGCTTTCTCTGGGAATGCTCGACAGGTTTCTGATATATTTCCACATATCGAAAGAACTTACACTTTTCGAAATGGATTCCATTGCCAATTGTTGTAGATTCTTATCCAACAAAAATGTTTTCAGTAAGAATTCATACGTCCTTTGTCGTGTAGGAGTGTTCCACCAGCTTCGGAAGTTGGTGACAACACTAGTTTTCATCTTTTCCTCATCATTCAGGGCTGTACAAATGTTACAAAGCTCTGAAGTTGTTACAGACGACTCAAATCTGAAGTGGTTCCTCCATCTGAAGAACTCGTGGTATAATGTTGAGTTCCTCATCGCGTCGTTTATGGCTTTAGCTAAGTTTTTAGGTCCAAGCTCTCTTGCATTCAGGTGGCTGCCAGGAGGTAAGAATCTAAAAATAAACATGGTATGTAATTAAAATTCAGTACTTCTATTTATGGCTGGGTCAGAACTCTATTAGTCGCCCCCGTACCGCCCGCGCACCCCTGCCGTAGCCAGCTCAGGGTCAAACATCCAATGACGTGCGGTCGACTGTACCGCATAAATTCACTTTACCTAGAATAGTTAGCGCCTCCATAAACTACTGGAACCACGAAGTTGTTCAATGCATTCAAAACTTTTTCAGTTACGTAGTCCACGTCTAAGGTATTCTCAAAGGCTAAGTAAAAGTGATAATTGTTCTCCACCATTTTTAAGCACGATTTAGATTCGTTGCATGTCAGCTGACCACACTTGCCAACCACGTCAACTGAGAAACCGTACTTTTGACACTCTACGTTAAACTCCTCAACAAAGCGTTCCCTGCGACTCTGAGTTTTACAATGCGAAACAAACCATATCACCGCTTTAGTTTTACTTCTTAATTTCCTTTTCAATTCCTCGTCTATAGGTTTCAAACTCTTAGGCCATTTCATGTCCGCAGCTGGTCCTATGACGTTGCCTTTTAAATCGTAGATTTTGAAGTATGTCCAAGTTAAATCCGACTCTAATCTGTATGTCCAAGTCCAATTGAAGAAGTCGTCGAATAAAGGATTAATAGCAGGAAACAAGGAATTTGGTTCTGTCATACCGAACACATATTTTTGTTTTATAGAACGGTTTTCGAAGGGCTCTCGCTGGACGTTCTTTAGAGTGAGACCACTGAAAATTATTGCATCGAAATCCGAGGGATCCTTCAGGTGTTTGCTGTTGTAAGTGAAGAAACAGTTGATGTATTTGCATTTATTTTCGATGAAAATATCCTGTCCCTCTCTATCAATTCCAACCAGTCGTAGCACCCCAGCAGCATAACACCCCACCCCCAAAAGTATGTATTTTACGTTATTGCTTCGAGCATTGGAACTTACAATGATGGGATGCAATGGAGTTTTTTTGTGGACCTGTCCCAGAACCGAATCTCTATATTCAAATTTGAGGGCTCGCTGGTGCTTACTTGAGTCGCTATTAATGAAAACGATTATTAACAACATGTAGGCAACGCCGCAAAGAAATATACAACTTAAGTTTCTAACGGGTCGAGTCGTCATGGTTCCAATTTCTTCAGCTGGATTTTTTTGCGTTTTGCCCAAATAACCAAAATTTTAATGTGACATAAGTATTAGTTAACTACAAAAGATTTTGCATTCTCATCTCACTCATCTACATCAGCCATAGAAGTTTATAAACTTGCACAAACAAACCAAACCTAATTTGATAGATCCGTTGATTGACAATAAACTCTGTCTACGGATGATAGATGATAGAACCTGACTTTGTTTTTTTATAAAGCGCGGACCCGGACCACACACCGTCAGGTTTATGAGGTCCTGGTCAGATCTCGACAGAATTTCTTATCAGAAACACGACTGACGTACGCCGAGTTACTCCCGCGCATCATCTATCACAGCAAAATAGGTGCCTGATGGATAAATTCTAACTGGTCATATCAGTGCTTAACAAACTTAAACTGGGAATAAACGGGGAAATGATTTGTCTATTTGAATTTGCAACTTGAGTAGATAACTCGAATAACTATTTTCCTATTAAGTTTTAGTGCAATTTTGATTCCACTTTCTCTATCAAGGAATGAAATTCGGCTTGATCTAAAGCTGTGTTTAATTAAAAACTTGCAATTATCAACATACACGTACTTAGTTCTTACTGAAATTTAAATCGTAAAGTTGAGATATGTAATTTAAGGTACCTTCATTGCTACTCCACCTACAATTCATTTTTTAACATCTCAAATATGCAAAATCAGCAATGAATTTAATATAGACATTTAAAAAATCTGGCGACGATGGTCACTAACGACTTTAGAGTTACTTTCCGTTTCCCCAGAAATACTGGACTGATTTTTGATATGTTTCCACAAAACCAGACTGCTGGCGCGCGTAAAATTATATTTATTAGCCAAATTTCGTAAATTTTTATCGAGCAAAAAAGTTTTTAATAAGAATTCGTATGTTTTTTGTCTGGTGGCAGTGTTCCACCAATGTCTAAAGTTGGTGACGATGCTGGTTTCCATCTTCTCTTCATCATTTAACGCGCTGCAAATGTTGCACATCTCTGTGGTAACTTCGGACAACTCATATTTGAAATGGTTCCTCCACCTAAAAAAGTCGAAGTATATTGTTATGTTCCTGATGGCATCGTTGATGACTTTGGCCAATTGTTTCGGTCCAAGTTCTCTTGCATTCAGGTAACTCCCCGGTGGTAAGAACCTGAAAATAAATGTTGAAAACGTAGCTAAAGCGATGAACGCGCATTATCTAAGTTTCTTGCTCCAAGCTCCCTTGCATTTAGGTCACATGCCCGGGGGTAAAAACCTGAATATTCCATTCAGTGAAAGCAGAAGAGAGTCCCACAAGATGGACCGACTATCTGGCGAAGGTCGCGGGACCCAGCTGCATGAGGTTAGCGCAGGACCGGTCGTCGTGGAGATCCTTGGGGGAGGCCTTTGTCCAGCAGTGGACGTCTACAGGCTGATATGATGATGATGAAAGAAGAGAGAGTATCAACACGAAATACAACTCATTTACATGTAAGTAGGAGTGATAGTGATAAAAAGAACTTTTTACCTCGAGTAGTTAGCGCCTCCGTAAACTACTGGAACCACGAAGTTGTTCAACGCATTCAAAAGTTTTTCAGTCACATAGTCCACGTCTAAGGTATTCTCAAAAGAGAAATAGAAGTAATAGTCTTCCTCCAATATTTTGAAACACGACATAGATCTATTACACGTGAGCTGACCGCACAAGCCAAACACGTCAACTGAGAAGCCATACTTTTGAAATTCAACTTTAAACGCTTCAACAAACTGTTCTCTTTGGCTCTGAGTTGCACAATGAGAAACAAACCAAGCCACTGCTTTACATTTATGTCTTAGCTTCCTTTTCAACTCTTCGTCTATAGGTTTCAAATGTTTTGGCCATTTCATATCCACAGCTGGTCCTATTACATTTCCTTTCAAATCGTATATTGTGATGTATCTCCAAGTTACATCTGACTCTAATCTATATGTCCAAGTCCAGTTGAAAAAGTTGTCAAATAACGGATTGACTACGGGGTATATGGAAGACGGCTCGATCATAGCAAATACATATTTTTGTTTCAAAGATCGGTCATAAGGCCGTCCACGCAGGAGCCTCAGGCTGTGTCCACTGAAAATCACCGCATCGAAATCCGAGGGATCCTTCAAATATTTGCTGTTGTAAGTCAAGTAGCAGTTGCTATGTTTGCATTTATTTTTGATAAACATATCCTGTCCTTCCTTGTAAATTAATAGTTGGTTTAGGCCATACACCCACATTAGTATGTATTTCATGTTGATTCTAGGTTTGAAGGTGTGTTGGATGGGATGCGATAGAGCTTTAGTAATAACTCTATCGTAACTTTATTTTCAAAGGCAGTGAGAGCACATCGCTGGTACTTTTTACTTAGATCAATGTTAATAAATACGATTAATAAGGAAATATACGTGATCACACATATAAACATGAAACATAGGATTCTAACGGGTCTCGACATCGTTCCGATTCTGTACTTCAATTTCATTTGATAAAAATAAATTATTAAAATGGTTTTAACTAACCTAGAACTACATATTTACATGTAAAACTAAATAATAAGTCATTCATAGTAATGTCACATTGTGGTATTGTACCACTGGCTGTAAAAAAAACTTTTTACGACATGTCGTCAAGTAACGGTACGTCACGAAAAAAACTAGAGACGTCGTAGGACAGGATATTGCGGATTGATTTGAATTGGATATTGAAATACTGCATACAGTTGGTTAGACAACCTTAAAATGGCGTGTGCACCTGAACTGCGAACTCATGCTCAAAAAGTCTGCACCCTATATAAAAGAGCATGTAGAAATATCGAGTCGTTCTACGTCGCGAGGTAAGTTCTCTCCTACCCTTCAAATCGGAACGCAACACTGGTGTTTGGCGGTGATAGGGCGTACCCTAGACGGTCATGCAAGCGTCATTCAATTCCATCAGTCATGACTGATGGTTGAATGATGAAAAAAATAATGTATGCAGATTTTCATCAGTCACCGCATTATACGATCATTCATCCGTCAGTCACCGTCTGACTGTGGTAAAACTGACAGCAAAACCTACCGTGTAATTGCAGGGGCCTAAGAGGGTGTGTATATCCAGACTCCAGACTGATCGGCACTAAAATCCTCCCATCGGTGGTCTTGTGTCCCTGTTTTGTTGCATACATGCTGTATGACTGGCCTGATGGCGTAGTGGTAATGACCCTGCCTACGCCAAAGGTCGTGGGTTCGAATCCCACCCGGGACCAACATTTGTGTGAGCATAACTGTTGGTTTTCGGATTCTGGGTGTTTTATGTATTTGCGTATATAAGTATGTTTATCAGTTGTCGAGTACCCATTTACAAGCTTCGGCTTAGTTTGAGACTAAACAGCCGTGTGTAAATTTGTCCAAACATTATTATTATACTTCCATATTTCTTCTTTCGCAGACATATAATTCGCTATCACCAAGTTATTCTTAGAGCTGAATTTGACAAGAACAGATGCATCAATGATCCTAAAGAACAACGTCGCCTGTATTGGTTGGGAGAACACGAGTTGTTCCAAAAACAGAATCCGTTACCACCAGCAAAATGTACGTACCTACACCTATTTATCTACTTAAAAAGTTTTTGATAACGTGTTAAATATTTTGTAGTGGTCTTGGCACTCAAAATTTTTTTTTTAATTACAGGATTGTAACTAATTACATGTGACTGAAATCTACACCCCTGTATTCCTGAACATATTACCTACATACATAGTCAACAGGCTTTTAATATGTCCCCACTGTTGGGCTTAGGCCGCCCTCTCAACGAGCTAAGTCTAAGAATTTCTTCCTCGAATTATGCAGGTTTCCTCACAATGTTATCCTTCACCGTTTGAGAGCAGCCAGTAAATGTAATTAAAGGTGTATATAGATACTTATTATACTTAAGTTTCAAGAAAAACCCCTTGGTACATTGCACGACCGGGGATCGAACTCTGATCTCTCGGCATGACAGTCTGCGTCTTCCCCATTACGCCACTGACGCTCTCAATGTACAATATTAAAATTAAGAGGTACTTAAGTATATCTTTCATTTTAGAATTAAGTCCGCGTCCCGCGGCGGTTTGAAGAGAATGCTGAGCTTGAGACTGAACGAAGCGAAGGGTGTGTCAGGATCGCGATACTTGGCCCTCTGTTCTTTCTGCTTACCCCGCCAGGGACATAGCGTGAAGATATTTTTAAATTAGAGTATAATTGATTTCAGTTGCGAGATCGATTGGAATCGCTGGCGGCCCAGCCTATGCTCGAGTAGTGTTACCACCTGACTGGGTGCTCGACTACTGGCACCCGGTCGAGAAGGCCATGTATCCCGAATACTTCGCCCGGCGCGAGGTCAGGAAATGCGAGTACATCGACCATTGGAACAACGGCACTCTATATTAAAATGTCTGTTCTACATGCAAACACTCGCATCATCATCAACACATTCATCATCAACTCGCAGATTGTTTGTACTTATTAAAATTTCTAATTTGTACAATATAGATATTTGGTTGGAACTTTTACAGATCTATTCAATTACTTTCTTTTTGTAAAGTTTATTTTAGGATCGTTACCTAATACTGCTTTATTAAATTGTTGGTTGAACATTATTAGACTAATATCATTGGACTGGACGAACATTATTAGATGCATTGATTGATTGGGTTGTCATTGTCAATTTGTTTGACTGTTAAACTAAAAGTTAGGTTAGAAAATGTGTGGTTTTGTTTTTAAAATATAATGCTATGAAATAAGTAAGGCAGGCACCCTTGTAGACAACTTAATTAATTAACTACGTGTTTCAAAACTTTTAGTAATCGTAGACATTTAAACAATTTACCTAAAACTAAAGTTAGAAAGTTGAGTGGGGTACGTAGATTTATCAGGTAATCCGGTAAAAATGGCTGAGGAACACAAACAGAAGACAAAGCCTATGACGGAAGATGAGCGGCTTGAGTTATGTCGGAAGCTTGACGCTGAGCTTGATGCCTTTATTGACGGTCTGGAGAGGAAGCGGTACAACGAGGGATGGCCAGAGGACAAATGGGAGGTAAGGTCCATCTTGAACATCACAATTAGTAATTCCATTCTAACACCACTGCAGCAATAGGGGAACGGTGTGACTGTACATTAACTGCTACTAATTTACTTAAATACAATCTAACCTCGATGCAATCTGTTTTTTTTCCCACAAGGTAATATGCAAGTAATAACCATGTTAAAGTTCAGCTGAGCAGAGTAACAACTCAGAAACACTGTTCTAGACTATTAAACTATAAGGGCTTCTTTCACCACTTACTGATAAAGTCCCAGATACCCTATCTGCAGGTTAACTGACAGCCTATTTTTTTGGTTTCACAGGTATCTGATTGCCTATATCTTATATATTTTAAATAGTCTATCACACAGATTTATCTGATAGATTAGTTTATCACTAAGATTACTATCTGTAACAATATCAGGAAGTGGTGAAAGAAGCCCTTATTCTTCTATTATGTACATTTCAACTAAAGTTTTTAATAGGAACTCAGAGTAAAGAGTTGATTTCACTTAATCAATTCTTTAACTATGGCACAATTATTTAATCTGTGACTATGGTGGTATATTCAAATTAATATAGATGCTCCCGCACAGAACTGGGATAGCTTACTCGAAATGTATTTTTTTTTCTTTATTCCTCTATTGTGCTCACCCATAGATACTTCTTTCATTCCACACAAATGTTGAAAGGTTTTTCTAAAACTTGTATTTCTGGTTTTTAGGAGGAAATGAATAAACACCCTTTCTTCATGAAGGCTACTACGGAAGGTGGTGAACTGTCTCCACTAGCTGAGGGTCTGGCCAAACTAAAGTATGACCCTGAGGAGAACACATCTCTAGAGCTGGCCACTAGTTACAAAGAAGACGGGAACTTCAATTTTAAACACAAGAATTATAGAATGGCTATTTTAGGGTGAGTAATATTTAGCCAAATCAGACTTCCAAAGTTTTGATTTATTTATTCTTTATAGTAAGTACAAACATATGCACATACCAAGGTGTACTTAACCCTGAAAGTTTTCTTCCAGTAGACTTGTTTGACCAGTGAGTGAAGCACACCTTGCTGAGTTTACTTTATGAATGTAAGAACTAAACCTCATAAAAATACTGCAGTGTTTTCTCTATCTCTAGTTTTTTCATACATCCCAGATTGCCTGATAGACGAGGTTACTGTGATTTTTATTTGTGCCTAGATTTTTATGCTACTATAAGAACCACAGACATTGACAACCAATTGATTTTGTATTAGTGAATCTCTTGTTAGCTTAATTACTGTATGGATTACTGCATTTAACTTACATTTAAAAAATAATAATATCAAAACCTGTTCATTATTTAAATTGTACCATAAATAAATGACTTTTTATGAATTTGCAGTTACACAGAGGGCATCAAGGTGCGATGTGACAACAAAGATATGCAAGCAAGCCTGTACAACAACCGTGCCGCTGCCCACTGGCATATAAAAAACTACCGCTCATCTCTGTTTGACAGCGAAAAAGCACTCACGTTCAACCCAGACCATACTAAAGCTAGACTTCGAGCCGCCAAGTCCTCTTTTGAAATAGCCAAATATGACACATGCATTGAACACTGTCAGAAACTTCTTGACAACCAGACCAACGACAATGAAGTTGTAGAGTTACTTAATACAGCAAAGAAGAAAAAGATGGTACAAAATAGAGATCAAAGGAAAAAAGAAAGATTAGATGCTAAAAATATGGACGAGAGGGAAGCAGTGATAGAAGCCATAATTGCTCGTAAAATAAAGATATCTAAATGCGATGATGAGGATGATATAGATCTGACAAAGTTAGAACCTACTTTGCCCGGAGCTCAGGATGCTATAGTTCACATTAAAGGTGGCGTGTTGCATTGGCCAGTATTGTTTTTGTACCCAGAATTTCAGATGACAGATTTTGTGAAAGCGTGCCCAGAAAATGTACCGTTGAGAAGTCAGTTGGAGCAAGTTTTCCCAGCGCCATGGGACGAGGAGAACAAATACAGCTGTGACAGAGTAAATGTGTACTATGAAGGCTATGACAAAATGCCTCACATTATAGACCCATCTAAGAACCTGGGGGAATTACTGCTGACTAAATATTTTGAACTGACTGCAGGTACACCAGCATTCTGTATTTTGATTCGAGGTAGTGTCGTCGAAAGGAAGTTTTTGGAAAGTTACATTTAATTTGACCTAATAAGGTAATGTAGCTTTTTTAAAAATTATATAATGTTTATCGCGTTATTTTAATTGTTTATTTTTATAAATAGGAGACATTTTTGTCTTCACCTCTGCGACGCCCTAAGACATCGCCAGGGTTATTTCTAGTGCTAAAGTCTCTGCGTAGTTTTATAGTATCAGTGGGGGATCCTTCAAGGAAAAATGTATTTATTTGATGGAACCCATGTGGAAATGAAAGAAGTACTGAAAATAATTTGGTACAAATATAAATGGTATTCGGTCTCACATAAGACTTGTGCTGTGTGATGTTCAAACCTTTGCCTTTGAACACAACAACAATTGCATGGGTTCATGTTCAAAAGTAAGGTCCCTCTCCCTCATGGAATAAATAAAACAAACGTTCAAATAAATTTTACTATAATTACAATAAAACTAAATCTGGTCCTCCACTTCTTCCATTTCATAATTCTGGTGAGGATAGAATACTCCAGGGGGTTCGAATGATCCCTTGTCCTCAACTAGTGAGGGGTACGGGTGGTGGGGCATGGCCCCCATCCATTGTGGATACCAGTAAAGACCCTGTGGAATTATAATTAAACATTAAGTCAGTTATTTGCATCAAATTATTAGCAGAGCACTGCTCAAGAAAAGATGAGCAGAGCGAGACATCACCACTGGATAACTCTTTCCTATCGTTCAGTGGTGCGCCTTGGGGGAGGCCTATGTCCAGGAGTGCAGACTAGTACAGGCTAATGATGATGATGATTGGAACCCCATAAGTGCTGGTGTTTTGACCAATAAGGCAGTACTCACCTTGGTGGCGGCACCGGCGTTGCAGGTGAATCTATCATCATGTAAATCAAGGCTGTCCAAGTAACTCTTGCCAGCGATGGAGCCGTAGTTAGGGGGGTACATAAAGAAGCAGCCGTCCAGGATGTCTGGAAAGTCGCAGTGGGTTCAGGTGAGTCTTAGGGGTATGGCTTCTCAATGTAATCCAGGGAATATAAATGACTAAGTGACGTGTTTCCCCTCGCAAACTAAATCAAAACCTATAGGATACTTCCCGTTGTAGAATCATGAAAGGCCTCGGCACAAGTAATAGTTAAGAGTAGATAGTATGAATGATGAGCTATCTCTACTATTATGTATTCTGTGGCTATCTACATACATAATTAAGTTTGTACGGAACCCTCAGGGCGCGAGTCCTACTCGCACTTGTCCAGGTTTTTATTAATTTATTCATATTTTTTATTCTGTAAAATGATTAAATACTACAAATTGTAATAGTTCTTACATGGCACAGTAATATTTTCTTCATCGTCTGTGTCTGGTTTCGGCGTGGTCTCGCCGTAGGGTATTATGGGTTCGATACCCGTGCCGGGGTCACCGGGGATCAGGAATGGACCTGGGAATATAATTAACATTACAACTTAGAGTGCTATAACTAGAATAGACTAGACAATTTGCGACATTCGAAATGTAAATCACTTTGCCTCACTCATCAAATCACCTTCCTCGCAGTAAAAGCTGGCTGTTCGAGCTGCTGAGATGAAAAAAAAAATATTGACCCTATTGGGTCATTCCTCGTGGTCCCACTATTTAAAATGTATGCCCCACTGGTGGGACCACGAGGAAATGTAGTTCACTCAGTAGTGGATCCATGAGGAACTACATTTCCTCGTGGTCCCACCAGTGGGGCATAAATTTTAAATAGTGGGACCACGAGGAACGGCCTATAATATTTACCGCCATAGTGGTTGGTGTAGTTCCACTCGCACACGTGGTGGTCGCAGACCAGCGGCGAGGGGTACTGCGGGTGGAACTCCTTCGTATAGTACGTGTTTCCGTTCGGTATGACCTGAGGACATACCACTCCGTCAGCATTTGGCCGTTAAAATGAGGCGACGTAACATCGTTTTTAGGTATCCGTCAAAACGTCCGTAAAGGTAGTTATGTTTTTTAATACAAAATTCAAAATATACTATTTACCTAAAAAAATGTACTTGCACAATTTTGTATTCAAGAAAGAAATATATTTTATACCAGCTCAAGATTTCTTTATGTTCCCCCAAATGCGAACACCTGTCGCAATGGTGTCGTTCGAACAGACCTTAAACATAAATCTAATACAAGTTACACTAATTTACCAGCAAAAAGTCATGATGTCGGTATCGCAGCCCCTGGATGTTGAAGTCGAGGATGAAGGATCCCGACGTGATGATGCAGGAGGCGGCCGTCAGCGGCGGCAGCTTGTACATCACCAGGCCGCACTTCACTATCGCCTTCGGAAGCGTGGGGATGTCGCGCTCTCTTTGAAGCAGCTTCTTTATCGGGAACCTTTGGAACATACGGGGTTTCGGTTAGCCGCGGGGTATGGAATAATCATCACGTTCTCTTTGTAACTAGATTTCTAAGGGCCATCGACCGGCGACTTTTTGCATCGATACAGTCGCACGTTTATGAGACTGCATCGCTCTGCATCGCTACTGTGGCGCGTCGCAAACTCCCTTATTCCTTGTACATACATAATACTTATTTATACATGCATCGCCGAGTATCCTCACGACTCACCAGTAGTGGCGGAGCCAGTGCCAGTTGCCGCCACCACCTTTGAAGAATTTAAACGTTTTCGAACCAAATAATTTATTTTAGGACAAAACATGATTATGAGGGGTTTGTCGTATGTTAACTGCACCTATTGTTATACCTAACATCTAAGATGGCGGACGTGCAATTTTAGTAAAATATCTATACGGGCGTCACTTATTATTTTCCTCCTAGAATAGTTAACCAACTAACCTGGTTTTCTACGAGGAATAAGGGCGACAAGCGAGCGTTTGCAGCGATGCAATGGCGCGTTCACGAAAAATTTGTGTAGTTATTGTGATAGTTTGTGTTTAAATGTACCCTTTGTTCCCTAAGCAGTAAAGTATTTTGACCTGACTTTTTACCGGATCTTTCTCCTTCGGTTTCATGGGCATAAAACTTACCTGTATATGCAAATGCCAACATGACACTCCAAGCCGTTCAAGTAATTATCGGTGGGAAACGATATACTTGGGTCGTCCAGCAAGTAGTATTTCTGCTCGTCGTGGAAGTGGAGGAACCCGAGGAACACGAGAGAGCGATCTTTGCAGTACGGCGCTATGCCTTTCCCCATGTTATAAATATCACTGTACAGTTCCGATAAAAAGATGTACACGTTTTTGCCGCAGTAGAATTCTGAAAAGCATTGATCATCATTGCAGACTGGAAATTCCAAAGGGTGTAAGTCAATGTGTTAAAGCTAATTTAATTGCAATAGGGTCTGTTTTAAAATTATTCAAGTCTAACAACTTGACAAAGAGAAACAAAAATATTTTTGTTGCAATTGGCACCGTTTGAAAATCCCATTCTTGAATTATTATCATCGAGTTCCAGTCCAGTATCAAGAAAAACTCACTAAGGTATCTGTTGAGTTTATTTTGTAAACAAAATGTAGGTAGGTACGTTCAAGCAATTGCAATAGTTTTTTTGCCTTCCGCCACATTGGTACAATTTCCGTATTTGTACAAACGCATTGGAAGTCCAGATTCGTACAATTTTTAATAAATGAGTTTCCTCATTTGTACTATTGGGGAGTTTCAATATACTATGAGAGACCAGTTTATACTGGTTTTTTTTCCACTGATGGGCGGTCGACCGTACCTACCTTGGCTTAAATAGAACTCCATGGGCACAGGGCCGCCGGTGTATGTGGCTTTCCTCTCGGCCGCTATGGTGTTGTGGTTCTCGTACATGGTGAGCATGTTGTCGATGACGTCATCGAGCGTGATGAGCAGCACCTTCAGCTCCTGGATGTGGAGCTTCACGAACCGGCCCAAGTGGTCGCTCGCTATGTGGATGCGTTCGTTGATCAAGTACTAAAATAACTATCGTTTTTAATCATAGGGCGTATCCTGTTAAGACTGCGAAATCGCAACTTTTTTGTAATTTTATTGTTTTTCTAACTTTTTATATTCGGAATATGTTTTAATTAATTAGGTACTTACGATTCGTTGTCAACTAGAAAAGTTTTCAAAAGAACCTAAATTTGACCGATAGGGATAGTGGACCGATTTTTCCGGAGCAATTTTTCTGCTGGTTCTCTCGGAAATAAGTATTTATAAAAAGTAGAAAAAACAATAAAATTACAAAGAGGTGCAAATTCACACAGTGATACATAATTTTACGTAAATATATAAATATAAAAAACATTTTTTAAGGAATGGCGTCCATTTTTGTACGAGCTTATTATAAAACCCTTGGGTCCTATTACCTGGTCCTCAGCGGTCTTGATTCTGAGCATTTCGTTCTGGTAGAGCCACAAGTTGTCCAGCTTGTCCGTGGGGTCGTGTCCGTAGATCTCGAACGCGTCTATGATCATGGCCAGGGTCAGGTTCTCGTTGGGCTCCATGCAGCAGGGGTGGTTGCGGATGTTATACGGAAACTGGGCATCAAAGTTCAGGATTTCAACAAAAATAACGAACACATAAAATAAAATTACTTAGGTGACTGTAATGCAGAATAGATATACCGCAACGAAACTGATAAATTGTTAAGAAACTGATAATCAGTTTCGTAACAAAACGTAACGAAGTTTAATTACACTTTACGAAAATTATCAGTTTAGTTACAATTTCAGTTTCATTACGGTATGTGTTATGATGATTTGATGAAGGTCAGCATCGTTTTTCTCGAGAAAAGTGAAACATGTCCATAACTAAGTAATTTGCCAGGAATATTTTATTAGTAATTTTAATTCCATTAAACAAAAACTCTGCGGTACAAATAGAAAAAACATATGAAGATTTTGGCTAAACCTACCCTCCGATTTTTTTTTCAAAATGGCGGATTATTCTTATAAAGATTGGTAGCTAACTTCAACGAAGTATTCTTTTGCTACTAGAAGGGTATTCCGATAGGCACCCACCCATTTTATTGATTCGCTCTAAATTTAATAAATGCTCGTTCATCTCCGCTGAGTACGAATAGTCTTTTACAAAATAACTAACAAAGTTAAAATGTTGATTGCTTCTCCAAAATGTGACGCTTTACGAGCTATTGTCATAGAATATTTCTTGTTTGTATTGGCGGTAGCTACCAATTTTTATAAAAATTATCCTTGGCCGCCATTTTGAAAATAAAATAAAATTGTGGGCGGTAAAACCAGGTACCATATAAAAAGGTGACTTAACTTACTGTAATCTGTACCCAGGATACCCATAGCGCGAGAAGCGCACAGGCTCGAATATAGGCGTCCATTTTGCCAACATGGCTGCCGCGAAAGGGTCGCGGCGCGCGTATCCTTAATTGCCAATTTGTAGTTTTAACGCCAAGTTATCGCATACGTAACCGATTTACGTATACGATTTAGTTATCGTTTAAGGCTAAGCCTGCAAAAATGCATACGTAGCGAATATAGTAGGCACCACTCGAAACAAATCTTCGCCTAAACAACGCTCAATTCCCCTCTCGTTAATTTCATTTCTCTATTGTCCATCGCATGGGCAGGTACTTACTTAGTTAATTAATATATTTTAATAATAATGACACCTGATGGGGCTCCATCAAATTAGCTTCAGCGAAATTGTAAAAGTTTAACCATAGGAAGTCCTAGAAACGTAAATTATGTTAAAATAATAAATGAAACAAAATCTCGAATAACATTTTATATTATTTAAAATACACACCTAGAATTGTTCATTTCATCACAATACATGTATTTATAAGTATATTTATTTATACAACATTATTGCACTTGGATACATTTCTAAATAGGTGACTGAATGATTATATCTTGAACAAGCGGGGGGGGGAACTTTAACAAAAAAATTGATACATTTTTAATTTATTTAATCATTCGCATCAATCAATAAAAATCTTCAAAAATTCACTCAAGTTCTGCCCTAACACCGCGCTAAAGTGTTTAATTATACAATTTTTCAATACAGTTTAAAACATAATTATTGTTTTAAAGCAAACCAATATACCAGTAGCGATTTCAGTAGAATATCTGCCTAAAACATTATAAGTATAATGTTTTTTAGGTTTGTTGAAAGTTCCATTAAATCGTATTAGTAGGTACTTTTAACAAACCCAAACTACATTATGTTACTCTTCATACCTACAACTGATATAAAATCTTGTTAAACCTTTATGATATGAGAAAATAATAAGGTGCATAATCTAAACCAATAAATTATTTTATCAAAACCTACAGTTTGGGCAACCCACTCAAAGTTTTTACTGCGCCGAAAATTCTATACTGAAGAAATTGCAAGTTTAAACGAAACATTTCACACATTCATCCATTTACAATACCAACATTTACTAATCTAAGTAACATGTATTATTATTTTATTTCGTATTTAACAACAAGTATAATTTAAAAAATGGAAGACTATAATGTAGATTTTGTCATAAAGTTTTTTTTTGCATGGAGTGCGATAAAAATTAAGTTTCAATGCCGTTCGTGTAAAATTCACGTATGTAGTATTATTTTTCTTGGTTTAAATATTTTCTAAAGTAGGAACAAGTCCCTCTCTATACTGCAACATAGAGTTTCTGTCGTAAATTCGATTTAGGTATAATTAATTTTTTAAATTATATTTATTATCCATTTCTGTCAATGTAGGTAGTTATATATATATCTTACAATAAATTGATGTCCAAATATGTATTAATATTTTTCCTCGTTTTAAACAAGCAAAGCAGTACATCTATAGGTACAGTGGAAGACTTCGTTGTTACTTAAAATATATATAAATTAAAACACATAATATTTAAATAACACTTTTGGAAGACATTCGATTAAAATGCTATTTTTATACTATATACGTAAGTGACAATATTTTTATATACCTATTAATAATACTACAAATGCAATAACGTACAGTCGCCTTCAGAAGTTAAATTACCATCTGTCATTTGCCATACAGACTTTATGTAGCTAGAAACTACCATAGCTAAACTGACACATTTATAAACAGTTTGTCAGATGGTATCATCAGTTGAATTATCTTACGCATAAGTAAAATTGCTATCAAATATTCGGAAGACATGTTTCACACTAGGCATCATACAATATGTTTTCATTTAAATATAGGATTAAGTATACATATATTCTAAACAGACCTATTAATATAAAATTCAATCACATCAGACTAGATTATTACGTGCATCAACATTTCAAGCCGCAAATTACAGCGACAGAACCGTATAATATTATTAATATTGAAGTATGCGTAAATCTAAAAATAGTTCAACAATTTTATCTAATACCGACTACGGTGATGAATTAGAACGGCAAGCCTATCTTGAAAGCCTTGATGAGAGCTGAACCTGAATCGTACATACCTATTATCCCAAAAAGGACTCCTAGACCAATAATGAAATAGTCGTACGCGATCGTAGTATTTTCCAGCTGGCTGCCTTTAAGTTTTAGATGGAAATACGCCGGCCAGATGAAACTCAACATAGTTCCAGTGAAACTGCCTATGAAGCCCATGAGTATAGTGAAGTGCGGGATAAAAATAGCCATTAAAATAGTGAACATTATCACTCCGAGCCTCCAAGCGAGTCCCCAAACTTTCAACTCCCCGTCCAAAGCGTAAATTGCTGGGAAAGGGGTTTTCGGTTTACCCCTGAAAAGGGCACGCTCTAGCAAATCACATGCGGCATAAAAAGGTAAGGGATAACTCAGAACTGCCTTAACCACCAGGAAAAAGTTAACAAGCCCCTTAAATCCAGCAGAACGAAGGTTATTTGTGATAACTTGCTGAGTATCGTTCTGGAAGGTAAGAAAACATACGTATCCGAAAATGGATTTGAAGGCAGCGGCTGCAATATGTGACCAATCCAACATCCATTCAAACTTTGAGCGGTCTTCCATGTTGCCTTCCAATGTCGGAAGGAAAATCTGAGACGTATAAGAGAATACGATGACGCCTAGACTGATGGGGAAGTTTTCGAAATCCAAACTCCATTTAACTTTTGACCACCCCCAATCGCCGATGTAAAGGATGCAGTATCCGAGAACGATAGCGTTGATGATCAAATGGCTCATAGTGCACCAGAATGAGAGCATACTGACGCTTTTCAGTGACTTCAGGAATGCCAAAGGCAGGAGGAAAATTCCTGTTAGCATCATCCAGGAGCGAGTGTCGATGGAGCCGTCAGGGAAAGTCCCGATCATAAGATCACCACAGACGACGACGTAAAGGATGCAAGTCATAAGGAGTTCGATGATTTGGGCTATGCTGACGACCTTAGCACCGTATTTTCTGCCAAAGCATTCCTTAGCAATACTGACGTAGGAGTCACGGACTCTTACCCGTTGGCCAGATACGGGGTCATCTTCATAAAGGCATTCAACAAGGATTTTGCCGGTGTAGCAGCAGATGTGGGCGATACCAATCATGGCAAATATGGCCCAGTACCCTCCTTGGAGTACGGCGAACGGGAGTGAAACCACGAACATGCCCTGCGAAAAGTCAATTGTTACAATGAATCATTTAATGTACTAATCAACACAGTACACTTGATATGAGTGGCGGTTATCTTACCTGAATTGCGTTAGTGACATTCCAAGCTGCCTGAAACTCGTTGATCTTGGCGCCGGGTTTACCACCTCCCTCCTCGAAACCGCCTTCCTCAGATGAAGCATAAAAATCGACACTTTGCATGCTTTGAGTCCTGTAAACATAAGGAATACTTTATCATAAACACAAATGTGTGAACAAGATGTGTAAACCATTGCAGCAAGCTGACAGTGGGAATGTCAAAAACCAAGGACTGGAATGAAAATCTATTTTTAATAGCTATTTATACTACTTTTATAAACAGAGAGCTGGAATTGAAAAGGTAGGATCAGCATCTCACCTCGGCGCCCCATCCTGCTGCGGATAAGTGTTCTGGTAACTGGTGAAGGAGTCCTCAGCTTGCAGTTGGCCGCTCAGGAACGGGTTCGTGGGATTCGTGGACTGATACGACGGCGAGGTGGTTTCGTTCATGGTTGACAGCTCGCAGCTTTCACCCATATCTGTGGATGGGATCATGTTTCAAATTGAAACAGTTACAAATTGAATGTGCGATGACGTAACACTTAAGTTAGGGCAGTACGGTGAACTGCTTAGAAATACTTAAGCTTTCAAAATCAAATCAACAGCCAACAGACAAATATGTTTCAACTGTTGGGAGCCACCTTCCACCTTTCCAACGAGGGCATCCGGGCTATGGTCCGCCACGTTAGCCCAGTGCGGGTTGGTGGACTTCACATGCGCGTAAGAATTTCTTATTCGGTGTATTACAGGTTTCCTGACGATGTTTTCCTTCAACGTTTGAGAGCAGTCAGTAAATGTCAAAAGTCAGTAAAAAATTTGCCTTTGTAATTTATTGAATAAAACGTTACTATTTCCATTTAGGTAAATGTAGGAGTGAAAAATGTCTTACCCGTATTTGCGAATCTGACATTTTGCGCGGGTCGGGGAGGCGGCCCCGGCTTGTCAGGCATCTGTTGTCTGACCGTCTGCATCGCCACATCCAGCGCATTCTTGATGGGGGGCAGCTTGAACCGACTGAGATTAATCATCTTTTCTGTTGTTTTTCTACCTTTTTATTTTATATTTTCAGCCGTATATAACCTTGGCCTATTTTAATTATTGTCAATATTTTTTTATGTAATAAGTATATTGTCACAGCGTAAGTATATTTTACGTAAAATTGACGTATTGGGAAGACTTTAATTTTCAATAACACTTTGTTAATACGTTTAATATAATATATTTTTAAATTTAACCCTAATTTGGAAGACTTGTTTACACTACACTATTCTTAACAAAGTTACATTATTGTATTAATGTGCCATTGGTTTTAGGAGCAGCCATTTTCCTATCTCTTCTTTGTTTATTCATTGTTAAAAACTGAAGTTTTTTGTGATTTTCTTAAACCTAACACTTTTGTGGTACACTGTACTTTTCTTGGTGGGTTTTAAATGAGATTATTGTTGGAATTTAACATTTTAATGTGGTTTTTGTTGGAATGGCTGCTCGGCACGAGAGTCGTACTTTAGGGGTTGGTTCGACCTATCGGCGCGCGGTGGCTGCGCCGTGCACCGATCGATAAGGCACCGATGGGCAGGATCACAACGGAATATGCCCCAATAATATTGTATGTAAATGTATGGATTGGGATAACTTTTATACAGAAAAAATACATGTTTTATTTCTGTAGGTACCTTTATATCAACTCACAATCTATTAAATATAAATGAATCTGTATAAAAAATGCTTGCATTTACAGTAATAATTACGGGATTGTTTTTGTTTTCATTGCGTGACTTCTATGACACTACTTTACAAATGCAAGAATTATATTATCTTTAATATACACCTAACGTGTTTTTTTTTATCGGAATTTTAAATCTATGCAAAAGTAGGTAATGCGATGGCTTTATTTTTTTATTAGTCAGTCGGTAGAAGGTCCGGTTATGGCGAATTGGGCTCTGTGTTCGATTATCGTTAGTGAAATCAACTTTTTGCGAATTCAGTATTTTGAAAATTCAACATTTTAGGAATTTAACATTTTACAAATTAAATTAATTAAATTGATATGGTACATTAATTAATATAAATAAATCATAGTACAGGCGAACGAACGTCAGCTTTCTTATCTTCATTTTAACTGTTTAACATTTTGTGGCCGGAAGGTTCGAAAAGTAAAATTTTATTGTATCAGGTTTCAATTTTGTCGTTTCGGACTTACAAAGGAATTATTTTTCGAAGGTTCTTTCATAATATTATTACTTGCAATCAATTCACAAAGAAAATAAAGTACCAAAAAAACGTAAATGGAGAACTTTACCTTATGAAATTAGTTTTTAATATTTAAATAACTTTTAGCAGTTGCTAATTGATTGTTAGAGAAAAAGTTATTTTTATGGTTGTAGGTGATTGTGCGCAGTCATAGCCGAAATGGCGGAACTCAGTAAAGAATTGTTAATACTTTTTATATTCGCGTCATGTTTCTTTATTTTGACGGTAAGGAAAATGTCTTTTTTAAACAGTATACGCCTAGCATGAGTTGACAGCGTGAATACTCGCTAGAAAATACATAATAATATCTCTGTCTTCCGTAATAAGTCGAAAAGAGATAGCACCATAAAGTATTTACGTAGTCGCTAGCGAGTGGCGACGTTGTCAACTCGCGGTACGCCCACAGAAAACGAAGTGCATCTTTAAATAAATAAATATAATTGGATACGGTGTTCATAGTTTGATCCTGAAGGTATGGTATACCTTAAATTATGGTGAATAATATATACTTAGAATGATCCATTTTACCATTGGAAAATTATAACTAGACGATGTATGTCTGTACATAGCAGAGATAAGTACCTACTTCCAAAATCCACGCGGACGAAGTCGCGGGCAACAGCTAGTCTTTAAATAAATAAATATAGATCCGTATGGTGCAACTGAAAGTCATTCTTTACTCACAAAAATGACACTGTATCTATCTAATTACATGCCAGCAAAGCTTACCGACCTGACGGAGGACCGACAAGCTAAAGAAGGTGGCCGGAGATGGCTATATGCCGGAGGACCGGGTTTTTATTGTATTTAATCTATAGCTTACAGTAATTACTCGCCAAACTGCAAAGCCGTTTTATTGGCGAGAAAATGATCTTAAACTAACTGTTACCTAAATAAAGTCATATACTCGTGGTGTTGACTGAGGAAAGCATATGTCCAGCAGTGAACGTTAAAGGGCTGATATGTATATAAAACTTACCATATGAGGTGGATATATTACGTGCAAGCTTGCAAGGTTTCAGGACGTACAATCGACCTCACGTCAGGGGACACCTTGAGCTGACCTAGCCTATCAGGGAGTTTCAATACTATGAGAGACCAGTTTATACTGGTTTTGTTTCCACCGACGTGCGGTCGACCGTACTAATAAAGCAGGTATACAATAATGAGCTTACTAGGTAGTTGAACATTTTAACTGGGGTGGAATTCATAAAAAGTATCTGTTACGCTTGTAATTTTTAAATATTTTCCAGGACACATACAACATCCGCAACCACCCCTGCTGCATGGAGCCCAACGAGAACCTGACCCTGGCCATGATCATAGACGCGTTCGAGATCTACGGACACGACCCCACGGACAAGCTGGACTTTCTGGCACACTACCAGATCGAGATGATGAAGGTCAAACGCGCTCCTGATCAGGTCATTAAAAGAATGTGTGAATTTAAAACTGAAATTATATTGTCTGTCTTTAATTTCAAAAGCGCAACGTGTGGCGAGCGTATCAAATACGACTGAAGAATTTTTTTAAATTACTATTATTAGTAGTACATACTTGCAAATACTATAAGCCAAGTGCTGCGTCGTAGCGCACGTAACCAAAAGACTCCGAGTCATGAGTGCTAAGGCGTAGCACGCGTAGCCTAACATTCCGAATAAGAAGTGGAAGGCGTAGAGCGTATCAATTACTCTATAACAAGAGTACTACGGCGTAGCACGCGTAGCCTAACATTCTGAATAAGAAGTGGAAGGCGTAGAGCGTATTAATTACTCTATAACAAGAGTACTACGGCGTAGCACGCGTAGCCTAACATTCTAAATAAGAAGTGGAAGGCGCAGAGCGTATCAATTACTTTAAGACAAGAGTACTACGGCGTAGCACGCGCAGCCTAACATTCTAAATAAGAAGTGGAAGGCGTAGAGCGTATCCATTACTCTAAGACAAGAGTGGCGTAGCTTAATATTCTGAATAAGAAGTGCGTAGAGAGCGTATCAAATGCTTCATGACAAGTCTACGGCGTAGGCGCCAAGCGCGTAGACAAATGCTCTGAGTCTAGAGTGAGTGTAGTGAGCTTACCAAATACTTCAAGCGAGGATTGCTACGGCGTAGCGAATCCAAACCGCTTGTTACTAGTACATTACCGCTCCTGGATAAGAAGTGGTAGGCGTAGAGAGTATAAATTAATCTAAGACAAGAGTGCCACGGCGTAGCACACGTACGTAGCCTAACATTCTGAATAAGAAGTGGAAGGCGTAGAGAGCGTATCAAGGACTTCAAGCGAAGAGTGCTTCGGCGTAGCTAAGTATTCGGGACAAGAAGTGTTAAACCTAACAGACGTATCAATTTTCAAGACAGATGTGCTACGGCTAATGCCATAATTGGCGCGTGGACAATATCGATGAATCAGTGTGTACTGTCGTAGTAAATACTACGGATTTTGAGTTCTAGGGCGTATTTTTACAAGTGTAATAAATTCTGTCACTTACGTATGTAGTAAAGTGATTAAAATACTCCTTGACAGGAGCTTAATCGTAATAGTGTTTGTTACGGCGTAAATACGTAACACCTGGCGTTAAAGAACTTCGTTAAGTTGATGGAAATAGGTTTGTCTTGTTTGTTTGTGCCTCTTTCTTGCTTCTACAGCTTAACAATTAGTGCATTAAATTGTATAAATCTAGTGGCTATAAATAACTTTGTTTTTACCCGACTTTAAAAAGGAGGTTCTCAATTCCACTGTAATGTTGCCGATTGTTTACCGATTTGAATGACTCTTGGTTTATTGAATAGGCTGGTCCCATTTCAATTGGAAACAAAATATTTTACGACTAAGGATGGAAAATTCGGGATAAATAAGTCGGTTTTATTTTTCTGTAATTTAACTTTGTTTTCAGTACATAATAAATGAACATGTGCACATAGCCACCGATCATTTGGCGAGATTTGTCCACATGCATATAAAGGAGTTGAAGGTTAGAATATCTTCTATACTTATAATAAATCTGTAGAAACCGTGTGTCTGTACTTTGAATAAATTTAAAAAAAAATGAGTGTGGACGATAAAAAAAGAGTAACTGAACACAAAAAAGCATTTTTAAATTTTTTTGTCTTTCTGTCTTTCTGTCTGTCTGTAATAGCTAATCTCCGAAACTACTGAACGGATTTTCTTGCGGTTTTCACAGGTAGATTAAGCACAGCCTGGCGCAACTTATAGGCTTTGTTTCATTGAAATCGGATAACAGGGAAAAAAGTTATCGTCATTTACAGATAAATCATTTAACGTAACAAGACGATGTCATAGACATAGGAGATATCAGTGTTTTTTTTAACTGGGACAGTATAGGCAAGTCCGAAACCATAGGAGATGCAGGGAAAGTGTCTTATGACATAGAAATTTTTTGGTCAAGCGTGTGTTGTCCATAAAAATGAGACAATTTGCACATATTTTTTTTAATGCGGTTCGACTCAGTTTCATGTAGGGATCACTTCATTATATCGGAAGAAAAAAATCTGAGCAGCAGAAGTTAGTCAAATTCAATAAAATGTTTTCTCATAGAACGCCAGTGAAAAATAATTTTTATTATTTTTAAAAAATGCGTATCGACTTAGTTTCATATTAGAATCATTTTATTGTATCGGAAGAAAAAAATCCAAGCAGCAGAAGTTAGTCAAATTTAATAAAATGTTTTCTTATAAAACAGACTGTGCAATGTACTTAGGAACTTACTACTTATTCATGCATGCCACCTGAACTCTAGCTGCTCCGATTACTATGTCAAAATTGTTATCACGAAAATTCTTGAATGATTCCTTAACTTTAAGATTTTCATACATTTTTATGTCATTTTGCAAGTTTTTTTCTACATGACGATGCTGCTACCAAACGGCTCATCTGATCAGTTGGATATCTATAGCGATCTGAAAGTCCTCCATGTATTCTCTCGATGACCGTCATCAGATCATGCCCTCGATCAATCCTTCACGGAGAACCATGGCTTCAAAGTGACCTCGATTGTATGAAAATCTTGCCCTGTTTCTAATTATACGTCCACCTATGTATACTCTTCTACACACGATATACTTTCATATCAGCTCTTCAACGTCCACTGCTGGACATAGGCCTTTCCCATACCCAGTCCTAAGCCCTCAGCATCCAGCCGCTTCCGGCCACCTTCGTTAGGCCGTCGGTCCATGTGGCGGAGGGCGTTCCACGCGCACCCACCCGCGGTGTCCACTCCAGAACTCGTCTGCCCCAACGGCCGTCGGTTCTGCGACCTGAATACAAGTCGCCTTTAAAACGAACGAAAAAGTATAAATTATTTTAGCTATGAAAATAGTTACTTCGGCCCCACGTTTTTTTTCATAGCTAAATTATTTTATACTTTTGACCCCGTTTTAAAAACTTGTTATTTTTCAATTTTCTTTCTGTCCGTTTTCGAAGTTATGTCTGACCATTCCTGAATCATACCTAACTTTTAACTTATGAAATTACAAAAGTATCACTACAACTTCCAAGTGTTTCCTATAACTAATTGTCATAATTAATGTAGGTTTTTTTTGTCTAAATAAAACTGTTATTATTAATTATTATTAAATTATTATAAATTATTAAATGTTTTTGTTTTCAGGTATTATTAATAGCATTGGATGACGCCATAGACAACATGCTGACGATGTACGATAACCATAACGCCATAAAGACCGAGAGGGTGGCCACTTACAACTCTCCTTCTGGAGGGGCTGTGCCTTCGGAATTTTATCTGAGTCAAGGTACGACCATATTTGGTGATACTCCGTTTCCCGCGGAAACAGTTTTTCTAAAGGTATTTATCATCATCAACAGCCTAATAACATGTCCCCACTGCTGGGGCTCAAGCCTACCTACCTTATTTTAAATAAGTTTCTTGTCAGATAAAATTTTACAATTGTCTTGAATTTCCTATGCATTAAAATTCAAAATGGCGGCTGAGAGACGCCATATTGTTTTTTTTTGTTTTTTTTTCGGGAAACAAACAGTCACAAACAAATTTGGAAACTAAAATATGGCACTAACAGACCTACAGTTCCACTAATTAAAAACAAGATGAGAAGAAGAGAAGAGCATTAGAGACAGAAACAATACTTAACGATTAATTATACATAATGAAGTAGAAATTAAAAAATTACACTTAAATAGATTATGCAGAATATAAATAGAGACAGTGCAACACTACACTTAAATAATATATTAACAATTAAAGTAATTAAAATTGGAGATGAGCGAGGTCTCGTTCGAATCCACTTAATATATTAACAATTTTTATGAAAACTATTAGTTTTTCTTGTTTTGCTTTCAGAGTTCTACTGTGGCAAGAACGTTTATATTTTCCTATCGGAACTATACAGTGACATCTACAATATGGGTAAAGGCCCGTCCCCATACTGCCGGGGTAGGGCCTTCCATTTCCTAGGGTTTGTCCACTACTTGGACGAGAAGAGGTACTACTTGGAGGAAGATCCGAATGTTGTGTTCGAGATGGACAACTATATACATGGACTGGAGTGTCATATTGGCATGTGTATATTTAGGTATGTGATTTATCCTATCTATATATCTGAGAGCGTCAGTGGCCTCGGGGATAAGACGCGACCTATCATATCGAAAGGTCCGAGGTTCGATCCCCGGCTGGGCCATGTACCAATGGGTTTTTTCTCGAAACCTAAGTACATGTACTGACTGCTCTCAAACGGTGAAGGAAAAACATCGTGAGGAAACCTGCATACGCCGAAGAAGAAATTCTTAGGCGCATGTGAAGTCCACCAACCCGCACTGGGCTAGCGTGGTGGACTATAGCCCGCACGCCCTCGTTGAGAGGGTAGGCCTGAGCCCCAGCAGTGGGGAGATTAATAGGCTGTTGATGATGATGATGATGATTTATCCAACTGTCCCATAATGCAGGGTATTAAAACACGAGTGCTAGTTCATAGAGCAAGGCGTAGTAGAAAAGGAAGCGCGCCGGATTGGGTGATAGATCTGTACCGTCAATTCTACTCTCATTTTAAGCAGTCTCTCTCACGTTCATGAGGTCGTGGGTTCGATCCTGGCCCGTACCAATGAGTTTTTCGAAAACTTAAGTACGGTTTTATATACCACAGGTTTTTCGGTGAAGGAAAACATCGTGAGGAAACCTGCATACGCCAAAGACTGGTATTTACTATTCTAAGGCGTATGTGAAGTCCACCAAAAACGGATTGGGGCACCGTTTGGCGGACAGGGGTTTGGCACAACAGATCCCATAGGGTCGAAGTGTCGCCAGGTGTTCCTGGACCCCTCAGAAGATAAGATAAGATAAGCAGTCTCTCTGCAGTAGATACTATTTACACTACTTAGGGCCTCTTACACCGCATGCTGATAAAGTTCCAGATACCCTATCTGCAGGTTATCTGACAGATAGCCTGTTTTTTTGGTTTCACATGTATCTGATTGCCTATATCTTATATATTTTATATAGTCTATCACACATATTTATCTGATAGATTAGTTTATCACTAAGATTACTATCTGTAACAATATCAGGAAGTGGTGAAAGAAGCCCTTAATATAATATGGCTGAAGAGTTTGATTTTTTTGTTGCTTTTTTGTTTAAACGCGCTAATCTCTGCAACTACCATTATTTTTTTAAAATATTTTTTTGCATTTGATAGCCCAGCCCAAATTTGAGGAAGGAACCGACCATAAAGAAATAACGCATAAAATACTGGCGACGCCGCGGGAAACAGCTATAAGTTTCAAATCTGTTTGGTCGCGCGCGCGCTCCCTGTGGAGATCGCATCTTGCGTATTTTGTATCGGAACCTATCGTGCCAATTACCGGGGGGGTGCGGACAAAGGAAGCGGAGTAGCGGGAGGAGGTTGCTAGTACAAATTATATGGAGTTTGAAAATGAGAATGTGTGAGTGAGTCATAATTTTATGATTACTTTGACACGATTTTGACACCCATAGAATGCTTTTATTACTCATCCATATGGGAGTGGCAAAGTTTTTTGATTCATGCTTATACTAGTGTAGTAGGTAGTGATTAAAAAAGTAATTTCTACGATAGATTTTTTATTTCATGTCACGACAAAATAGTAAATTTTCCAGGTTCCCCTTCAAGAAAAGCACTCAGCACATCAGGGATGTGTCTACGTTGCCGAAGGCGATAGTTAAATGTGGTACAGTGATGTACAAGCTGCCGCCGCTGACGGCCGCCTCCTGCGTCATCACGTCGGGGTCCTTCATCCTCGACTTCAACATCCAGGGGCTGCGTTTCAGACATTTCGATTATTTACTGGTAAACTACTTTTTTTTTTCATTTACAAAGTTTTAATACGTAGCGTACCAAATCGTTTTTTTTTAAATTTCTAACGGCGATCGGGAATACTAATGACTTAATCGTCTCGTGTCGTCGTTTGAGTTATTTTACAAAACTTTAATTATCTCGGAAACTAAACGCCGCTATATGTCCCTTTTGATGTGGCACGTCAGTGAGCAGTCGCCACAAACTGTACCTAGTGTTGGAAATTAATTAAAATGCATCTGGCTGAGTTTCATAGTTTATTCCAAACTTGCTTGACGGCTCGACCATACCAATACATATACCATTTAATTGTCTATGCCTATATGAAATTTACACATGAAATTTTACACATATGAAAATTACAAATTTATTATATACCTGTATGAAATTAAATTATCATTTAGAAAATCATAATTGAATATAATATTATACTTTATCAATAGAAATAATTATTAATTAAGTACCACGTTATCATGGCAGTCCACTTACCTAAATTATTTCTGTTTTCGTAGTGTGCCATTTGTATTGAAACAGAATAGATGTTACCTATATGTTGTCTAATAAGTATTGTACTATGAATTTTGCTAGATCCTACCAAACGGTCACACATACTACACCAAAGAGCCTCAATCACCGCTGTCGTGCGACCACCATGTCTGTGAATGGAACAATACCAACTTTTACGGGGGTAAGTAAGGGAGATACTCTTAAAAGTACTGCATAAACGACTAGACTCGAGGCACGAATACATGGTATTAAGACTATGAAATCAATGCAACGCCCTCAATTGCCTCAGTACCTACATTAAAGTCACTCATTGGCGAGTAATTACATGGAACTTACTACAAATGGGTATTTACCCTTTGAAATATTTATTTTTCGATTTACACGGGCTCTCTTGGGTTGTTTAGATAGTGTTTAGTAGAGTTGCGAGTCCGATTGTGCAAATTCAAATTCAAATTCAAAAGTATTTTATTGCATGTAAGTACACTAGGTACATTTATACAACGTCAATTTTTTATCTACCACCGCCTCCAAGGTGTTATATAGAGCTGGGAAGAAGAAGCGGCGCAACAAACTTCCGCAACACATCTTTTAAAATCAAGTTTGTACATAACATTATTTTGTAAAGATTGTGCGAGGCTGAAGTAACATTAACACCAGGCATCTTTGTCATTTAGATAATCGACTGTTTTATAATAAGCTTTCTTACAAAGTTGTTGTTTAATGTGAGTCTTAAATTTTCTGTCATTCATATTTAAGATTTCTTCTGGTAGTTTGTTGTAGAAGCGTATACATTGCCCCGTGAATGATTTACTGACCTTACTAAGCCTTAACTGTGGTGGTACAAGTTTGTTTTTGTTTCTTGTAACATAAGCTGTGTTCATATCACAGTGCCTCAAAAAGAGAGATATATTTTTGCGGACATACAAAATATTCTCAAAAATGTATTGACTGGCAACGGTTAATATATTAATTTCTTTAAACTTTTCTCTTAATGATTCTCTACAACGTAGATTATAGATCGCCCTAACAGCTCTCTTTTGCAAAATAAAGATGGTTTCTATATCTGCCGCTTGACCCCACAGTAGGATGCCGTATGACATGATGCTGTGGAAGTAGCTGAAATAGACTAATCTCGCAGTAGCAATATCTGTTAATTGTCTAATTTTCCTAACGGCGTAGGCGGCCGAGCTTAGTCTGCCAGCTAGTGAAGCTATGTGGGGCCCCCATTGAAGAGATGAGTCTATAGTTATACCTAGGAACACCGTGCTTTTGATAAATTCTAATCTTTCTGTACCTAAAGTTACATTATTAACTACATGTCTTACATTTGGTAGGCAAAATTTAATACATTTAGTTTTTGTTGTATTTAATGCTAGATTATTAATGCTGAACCAGTTAAGTACTTGTGTGAGAGTATTGTTTACCTCAGGAAGATCACAAGCTCTTCTGCTAATTTTAAAAATCAGAGAAGTGTCATCGGCAAATAATACTATGTTGGACATGTTTTGTATTAAAAATGGCAAGTCATTTATATATACAAGAAAAAGAAAAGGACCCAGAACTGAGCCCTGGGGCACCCCCATTTTCACAACTGAACCAGATGATTTAACTCCATTTATATCAACTTTTTGTACTCTATTTTCAAGGTAAGATTTAAGTAATTCGAATGCTCTGTCTTTCACGCCATAATGTTTTAATTTGAGTAGCAAGGTTTTGTGATTAACGCAATCAAATGCTTTGGAGAGATCGCAGAAGATGCCTATTGCATCATGTGAAGCTTCCCAAGCATCAAAAATATGCTTAACAAGCATGACTCCTGCGTCGGTGGTTGATCGTCCCTTAGTAAATCCGAACTGACGATCGTGAAGAAGTTGTTTGAGATTGAAATGACAAAGCAGTTGATTCAGTATGATCTTTTCGAAAATCTTGCTAAGCACGGGGAGAACTGACACTGGTCTAAAATTACTGGGATCTAGTTTGTCACCAGATTTAAACAGTGGTATGATTTTACTTTGCTTCATTAGGTCAGGGAAAATACCTTGATTAATACTCATGTTAAATATAAAAGCTAAGTAAGGCGCAATAATCGTTATAACTGAGTTAACTACTTTAACAGACATTCCCCATAGATCTTCAGAAGATTTTAGTTTTAATGATTTAAAAGCCTTAATAATATCTAGAGAGTTTATGTGTCTAAAATTAAAAACTGTTTCACATATTGTAACGTTATTTACAAGCAAATTTTCGGCAAGAATAGGCGATGAATGCAGAGCTTCGGTGGTTTTAATAGGGATGTTAGTGAAAAAAGTTTCAAAGGACTCTGCTACTTCTGTTTTAGAATTAATTATTTTACCATTATTTCTGATTGCATATTCATTTTCACGTGGTTTAGTTTTGGCAGTTTCATTATTTATGATTTTCCATACTGCTTTAACTTTATTATCCGAATTTTTAATTTTATTACTTAAATAATATGACTTGGCTATTTTACAAACTTTCCTAAAAATTTTAGAGTAATTTTTGACATATTCATGGAATCTGTCGTCAACTCTGTAAGACTTTTCGTTGTACAAATCAAATAACTTGGTCCTGCTTTTCCGAATACCAGTGGTTGCCCAGTCACTAAATTTAAACTTGTTTTTAATATTAATTTTCCTAGTTTTAAAAATATTACCGAATTCCTGAGACAGTGTCGTGAAGAAATCGACATAGAAATCATTGATTTCCACCTGATCAGTAACAGGAATCGGCAATTTAATTGAAAGAGCATCTTTATATCTCTCCATTCGACTGACAGTGTTGGGCCTAGTAAGGATTTCAGTTTTTGTATGTTTTATATTACCTGGAAAGGTAACACTTTGCCCACAGTGGTCTGATGTTAGGCAATTTACAATTGTCTTTTCTATAAAATCACAATTGCAAAAGAAATTATCTAGGCAAGTAGCTGTGGTACTTGTAATCCTAGTTGGTTCAAGAAAAATATTCTTTAAATTAAAGGAATTAAATAAGCCAATTAATCGAGTTGAAAACCTGGAGTTAGTTTCTAGTAGATCTACATTAAAGTCTCCACAAATTATTATATGTTTTCTACTTTTAAGAAGTATTTTCATAACATCTTCCATTACTGACTCAAAAGTAGGAAATTTAGAGTCATATGGGGGTCTGTATACGCATACCACAATATGTTTCTCCATCTCAACACAAGACAATTCAATGTGCCATTCAACTGAAAGTCCCACAATGTCTTTGCGTTCCTTGGCCTTGATACCATTTCTCATGAGTATGAGGGACCCTCCACGTGCTGCGTACTTTCGGTTGAATGAACTTATAACATGATAATTTTCGTATCCAAACAACATTTCATGCTCTTTAAGGTGATGCTCAGTAATACATAACAAGTCAATATTAGATTGACTTTCTAAATATAATTCTACTTCTAACATCTTGCCGGAGAAGCTCTGTATATTTTGGTGAATAATTTTAAGTCCCTTTGGCTTCTCCTTTGTCCTAATACTTTGTACTAATACTTTGCTGTCAGAAAAGCCCCGAATGTTTTGATGTAATGATTGAGTAAAATTGGGCTTTCCTTTTGTCATAACTGAGCTAGACAATCCCTGCCTCTGGTTTAACACTGATAAACCATCATTTGCGGAATTTTCTATTGTCGTGGTATCTACTCTAAAAAATGTATAAGCTTATTAGTATTACTACTAACATTCGTCATAAAATGTTGTAAATTATATGCTACTAAAGTAGCTAATTGTCTTTTATATGTCATTGATAAATACATATTGCTTTCAGTCAAAGTGAATTTGTCAATACACTTATTTGTATCAAAGTACAATATAGTGTCATTATACATGCATAGTGCGTTATATAAGTGTAAATTCATTTTAAATATGCGATTATTGTGCGCCTGTGACAAGTTACAACAATAGGGAAATGCGCAATTTATGAATTTACATCTAGTTTTGTTCTTAATCTCTATCAATATTTCTATAGTCCTATTTATGTCCGCTTGGGTGACGTTTTTGTGGCTCCCCAACATGATAACCACCGTGGTGTTCTCATCAAACGTACTCGTGTCCCTCAATAATCTATTAATAATGTCGTTATAGGACAAATCCGGACAACAAATGTTTATTACTTGTTGGTCTAATTTATTATACAGAAGGGGACCAAAATCTTTTCCTATACCATCTGAATATATAATGGTTTTCGGTTGCGGCTGCGGCAGTGACGCCCGCTCCACCCCCGAGCCCGCGCCCGCCGCCGCCCCGCTGACGTCGGCCTTGTCCGTCTCATATTCGTCAGCGTCACCTTTCCGAGCAGCCGCTGCAGCGCGCGCGGCCAGCGAGAGTCGCTTACCGCGCTGACGGCGGCGGCGGCGCTTAGTGGAGCGAGTGGCACCCCCACGCTTGTCCCCTGGGCACGGAGGTGTCGCCGCCACCACCTGGTCGCCCTTTTTATTCCCAATGCCATCATTAGACGCTATGCTATTACACGGCACGCAACACGGCGCGCCGCACGCCGCACCACACGATGCGCGGCACGCCGCGTGGCACGGCATATCACCTGCCGCGCCACACGGCGCGTCACACGTCACGCTACACAGTGCGTCAGACATAGAGGAGTGCGCGGAATGTAAAGTGATACTCACAGACGGGGACGGCGGCGGATCACTTGTCGGAGATATCATACAGTTACACATGTGATTATTCGTCAGAGATGCAAACCTTTCTTCATTATATCTACTTAGCTCCAACAAGTTATCCATCGCCAGCATGAGTTCACTGTTTTCTTGTAGTGCAAGGTTATATTTGGTGGTGACTGTTTCTAACGACTGTTTTAACTCCTCTATTTCCAACCGCAAACACCGTGTGTCGCATTCACAACTACTTCGGGAATCCTCAGCTGTGAGGTCAATAGTCACAGTATTATTTATAGTATTATTCTGTAATATTATGGTATTAATATTGTATTGCTCAGAGGATGAACTAGCGGGGTAGGACGTGCTGACAAGCTCTTGAAATAGCGACTGAGTTTGCTGCATCTTCAGGTCTTCATTCGTGGCTGTGAGATGTGAAATTTCGTCGCGAGCCTCGCGTAGGCCTCTTTCCAAGTTCTTCACATGGCCCAGGGTCTCCTCAAACTGTCCTCTGTCGCGGTCCGAGCTGTCAATTACGCATAGAAGTTGATCTCTTTGCGCAACAACATCCTGGAATTGAATGTCCATCTCCGCTATCTCATCCTTTAATGCTTTATTTTTATTTATGATTGTTACAATTTCCTTTTCACTATCTTCTCTTTCCATTAACAACCGCCCATTCAACTCCTTAGCTGATTTAAGTTCTATCAAAACTACTTTCAGCTGACTTTCCAACTCCTTGTGGTGTGCAGCTCTGCGGGTCAGCATTTTGCTTTTTAATTAATAAAAACGAAAATACAAATTAAAAAAAAAACAGAAACGATTTGAATAAGCGACTTTTGAATTTGAATGAGCGGTCAAAATTTCGAGTTTATTACCCGCCAGAATAACTGAGCTTGTACCAGCTCCTTACAATTTGGCAAAAACGCTACCGCTTATGAATCTTGTACCACACAACAATACGAGTATGCGATTAGCCTAACAACATGTAATAATTACAATAAAAGCAATATTTAAGATTGGTATCTAGAAAGAGGAATGCTTATTAAGTCCCTAGTTTAAAATTATTATTGTATCAATGATTGTATCGCTTTGGATAATTAATCTGTAATGTTACAATATATTATTATTTGTACAATTATTACTAATTTGGAAATTGAAATTTGACTTAAGAATTATTTAAATCTTGGTCTAAATTAATAAAAATGTTTTACTCGCCTTAAATTGGAATGAATGAATAGAACATAATTTCCAAATAATTTCTCAAGTACCCTACGAGCCGGTATGGCCGTCACTTTTTATTCACTATTTACTAATATAACTTATTAGTATGCACCTAAATACAACACAATACACTTATTACACGAATATCTAACGATGGCACTGGTTTTTTACAACTAATAATTACAAATGCGTTTGAAATTAAAAATAATCAGCGGAGCTGTTGTGTTTACGTCTTATATGTACAGCGCCCCCGAAAATCAGCACCGCCGCCTTAAAATAATCCCTAAAATGACAATACCAGGTCCGTTTATAATACCCGGTGAGCCGGGCTACGGCCTGGCGCCCTCCCCTCCGTACCTCGACCAGCCGTCTACAGAAGCCTACCACGTGTCAACTGAACCGAATAGAGGACCTGAAGACCTCAACACTACATGTGGGTAAACTCGCTTCCTTTAACAAGTATCCAATTAGGTAAACAAATATCCATTGACATCCCCACAAGAACTAACTAAAAACCCTGTTTATATTAAACTAGCTGTTACCCCCGGCTTCACCCGCATGGGATAAGTACCTATATAAATTATCCGGAAGAAATTATCTAAATGATTGTGAAAACAGCATCAAAATCCTTTGCGTAGTTTAAAAGATCTATATGCGTACAGATGAACAGATATACTTTGTTTTATACTATGTAAGGATACGAGTATAAAATTAATAATATTATCTTACATCTCTGAATATTGTGAAGACATTGTTAAAGTGAATATATTTAAATTCTAATGGCACTATCTTCGATCGTCGAGTCGTAAGTGGTTTGTTGACTTATTTGGCAACTTCTATTGAAAACGACTATACTTTATTCAATAAAAGGATCACGTAGCTCAAACCGTGCACCATGGGCGGTGATTGGTTCGCGGTACAAATCTGGCAAGCAATCCGGATCATGGTTACTTTCACGAGCCGCAATGCACGATCTCTCTGATTTGTATCTTATCTGATATCTCGCAATATCAAAATCAGTGAAGGATTTTTTAAATTTTAACCCCTAAGGGGTAGAAATTGCACTTTGTGGGCAACAGATAAAGAATAAAATCGGTTGGGTGGTTCGAAGATTTTTCTGAAACAACCCATTTATTGCAGATACTCTCGATGGATGCTGGTTCATGTTTCCACCTAACTACGGCTCTATAGCTGGTGTCAGCTACCTGGACTCCCTCACCGTCAACGAATACCGGTTCAGCTGCCAAGGAAGTGGAAACAAGGTACGTTATTCAGCTTAAAATATCACTTTAGCCGCTAAGGAAGTGGGAACAAAGGTATTGTTTCTGCTAGCACCCCTTTGGATTCAATAAAATAAATGTTAACCCTAATAAAACCTCATTGACACTCACCATCTGATCGAGGATAATGAAACAGTAACGATTAAAAAACAAGGAAAAATTAAACGATTAAATTTAAATTATTTTTAGAAAAGAAAAAAATAATTCACTGCATTAAAAACGATTCCTCATCCATACTAACATTATATACACGAGAAAGTAACTCTATCTGTCTGTCTGTCTGTTTGTCACCTTTTCACCCCCAAACCGCTGAACGGATTTTAATGTGGTGTGGAGATACATCGAACCCTGTGGAAGGTCATGCTATTTTTTACCGCGATAAACTGATTCACGCGGGCGATGTCGACGAAAACAGCTAGTATCTAATATAATACGACTCTTTCGCGAAAGCGGGTCATTCTGTCCCAGATTGTTTAAGTATTATCTTATCACAGGGCCTGTACTGGTATCCACAATGGATGGGAGCTCCGCCCCACCACCCGTACCCTCAGTCCGGGGACTCCCCCCCTAATGTGCCGAACCCCGGTCCCTCGCCCTTCTACCCGCACCAGCAGGGCGTGCTCAGCGGCACGCTCAACTTGCCAGACCGAAGGTTGCAGTCGCGCTCAAGTACTTAGATAGATTAAATATACAATTATACAGTCTCAAGCATTTGTTTAATTGCCCTTAACCTGCTCATAACAACACAGCCTATAAGATAGGTAGTCGACTGCTAGATGTTCGGAGGCATGCTCAACTTATCAGAGGGAAAGGTTTCAGCAGCGTTCAAGTACCTAGTTAGATTAAATATAAAAATTATACAGTCTCAAGTATTTGTTTATTTGCCTCGTAACAACAACAACCTTGCTCATAACAATAGCCTATTATTACAGTCCACTACTAGAGGTTCGGAGGCATGCTCAACTTACCAGAGGGAAGGATGCAACCGCGCTCAAGAAGGTTCTAGACACGAAGAACCTTCAAAATGTAGTTTTTTTATTGATAATTATGTAAATGTATAAATTGGTCAGAATGGTGCAGTTAATTATTGCAGGATTAGGTATTCAGTTTCACCCATAGATTTAGAATGTAGAGAAAATTTTATAAGTCTATTAAGGTTGAACCATGTTGTAGATTAGATGGGTACTATTACTTTTTTTGCCAGTTGCACCCTGATTGGTTAAACAAAACTAATCGAACTCTTCGGAGGAGGTGTCTGCATGGTATTTTCCCAGGAACGAATCGTCCTCATAGGGATAAACTGAAAAATACAAATCATGAAAACAAAACAAAAAAATATTAATGTTGAGTGAGTTTCTTATATCGAAATAAAGCTTATTGTACTTAATTTTTCGTAATAGAAGAAACCGCAAAAATATTTTTACCACGTAATGGTTAGGAACCCTCAGGCCGCGAGTCCTACTCGCACATGTCCGTCTTTTTAGGGACCCTTCAAAACGGATACCCTTTGCTTTTGTCCGTCTGTCTGTCCCCCGGAAAACCCGAAAACCACTGGACCGAAGTGTGACGGTAGGTATGGCAATGATGGTAAGACATTTTCAAAAAAAATCTTGATCGAGATACTTTAGGAAAACAAAAAAAATGACTTTTTATTGTTTTGTTCTGTTTAAACATAGTTTTTTTTCACTTACATTTATATACTTCTAGCGGTGTTATTTCTACACAAGGACCCATGTGGACAATTTGCCAAACTGCAAAAATAGAAGCGGCGTTTCATACAAAATATTTAAAACCATAGTGATCTTGTGAGAGGAATACCTGGCGTAGTAAATTTTAATAATAGTATGTAGTTACCTGATGACACTTTGACCCTACAGGATCACTTGAGCCAAGCCAAACCTCTGTCCACCAAAGTTGCTCCAATGCATTTTTGGTGGACTTCACATACGCTTTAGAAACCTTACTACTTTGGTGTATGCAGGTTTCTTGACGATGTTTTCCTTCACTGAAAAGCCTGTGTTAATAAAACTCATTGGTACAGTCCATGGTTCAAACCCACGACCTTATGAACGTCCGCCGAGCACGACCAACTAGGCTACCATGGCTCTTTATGCGTAGTTTACTGTTGGGTTAACTCTGTGGGATTAACCTCATTCATTTATATCATCCTTTTATCGTCCACTCCTGGACATAGGCCTTCCCCAACGAACGCCACTACACCCCGGTCCTCCGCTCTCCGCATCCAACCGCTTGGCCACCTTCTTCAGGTCGTCGGTCCACCTGGCGGAGGGGCGTCACACGCTGCGCGTACCAGTCCGCGGTCTCCACTCCAGAACTCGGATTAACCTGCAGCGCTATTTTTGAATGCCTCGTTCCGAGCGTTCGATTTTACTAATTTTGTATGGATTCTGTATCGGATGTCGACGTAGACAGAGAAAGTCTACAACAGTCTACAAAGTCTACTACAGCCGTTCGAAGCGAAGCGAGAGATTCAAAAATGGGTCTGCTGAACCTTTACATTCTTCACAATTCTTAGTTAAACTATTTTAAACTGCTGAGGTAGGTACAAATAATAATTTTAGAGTACATTTAGGTACTGGTACATTTCTTCTGCTTAGTCAGATTTCAAGTCAGAGACCGTCTGCCAAGATGACGCAAGTGATAAACTAGATAATATATGTATATTAGTATGTTTAAGTATATGCGTAGTGTCATCATCATCATATCAGCCTGTAGACGTCCACTGCTGGACAAAGGCTTCCCCGAAGGATCTCCACGACGACCGGTCCTGCGCGTAAGCAATTAAGCGCTTAAGCGTAAGTATAGTGTAGTGTAAAAATGTTTATTACAATTGTAATGTTCCCTGCAGTTTACGTAGTCCAGCATACAGTAGTTCTCGAAATCAAAGTAATTATAATACACGGAACGGCCGCACACTCTTCCGGTGCTGTCAACAGATTATGCAACAGATACACGAAAATACGATAAAAATCTAACTACATTTCTACCAAAATCCCTATTAGTCCGATGAAGGCACATAATTAGAAATGAGAATGCCCATAGGGACTACCTTAATTATCACGCTTACTTTAATCTAATAAACCTGAAGAGTTTTTTGTTTGTTTGTTTTTCTTTTTGAAATCTATAGACCAAATCTTGAGGAAACTTTCAATAACACAATACTTGTTTGTACAAGTGCTAAGTCTAGCAACGTATATTCTGCTTTCTCCATAGGGGCGGTCAATTAATCCCTCGCTACTCAGATAGTCCTGACTGATTATCCTATTACGCGAATTTTGATATTTTTGTCTTTTATTATTGCTGTCGTAGGAAAAACTATGAACTTATGTGTACTCGACTACTATTTATTACCTACTTACGTATCTATAGTCTTACTTGTACGCTTTCAAGCAATAGTAAACCAGGTTGTCACAATCCCGGTCGAAAGTCAAGCGAATTGGTTTCGTCCTGGTTATTCTAGCCACCGTGGTTGTCTTCTTGGTGAACCTGCGTACGATAAACTTATTATAACCTATGTACGGTCGACCGCACGTCACTAGAAACAATACCAGTATATAAACTGGTTTCTCATAGTATTGAATTTCCCTATAGGCCAGCTGAAAGTCATTTACTTTTTTAACACTACCATAAATTGTGTATTTTATTCGAATCAAAAAGTACTATTTTTTACATTTTTAGTTATATGGCCGCTGTCAACAACCAATCAAACGCTTGCGTCACGCGCCCCACCGCCCAGGATAATTAAAGATGCGATATGATAGATATGACGCGGCCTGTCACGTCGAAAGATCCGAGTTCGATCCCCGGTCGTGCCATGTACTATGGTTTTTTAAACGGCGAAGGAAAACATCGAGAGGAAACCTGCATACTACGCCGAAGACGGCATAATATCTAAAGGTATGGGTTATTTTGACACTTAACCCTGATACCCTTGTATATTTTATGTTCATGGTTAGAGGTATAAGAACCAAGCCTAAAAATGCTTATTGGCTTGCATTAACTTAGATGAAAAACCTACCTGTGTGCTTCTTGTTGGTCTGGAGCTATAGTAGTGTAAACTTGTAACTCCGCAGATCCTTTTTTTGCTTCTGGGATTTGTGAATTTTTTTCTTCCGCAGAGTCGTGTGGTTTCTGAGCCTGAGATTCTGGTGGTGGCAGTGACAGTGACGGTGGCAGTGACGGTGGCAGTGACGGTGGCGGCTGGGGAGGCGGGGGAGGTGGCGGGGGAGGTGGCTCTGGCGCGCCTTCACTGCGCCGTGCCACTTGCACTCTCTCCGCAAACGTGCCTAATGGTGAAGAAAACGGTGAAACGGAGAAGAAAGCGGTGTCACTGCAAACAAAGTATTCAAAACCCCACACACAAACATACACATACACTCACAGTTTTATTGTTAAAACAAAAGTTATTATAAGTTATTGTTAGACTAAAGTCTAAAATGTCCAGCAAGAAAATGAGGATTTATTAAAAATGTGGTTATTATTAGTAAATAATTAATAGATAGCCTCCTGTGTCCTGGGAGAAGTGAACGAACTTTTATTTATTTCTTTTTATTTTTATGTTTTAATAATTGTTATATAATAAATTGTTTATAATATAACATTATGTGATTGAATTGATTAAACAAACACACAAAATCAACTCACACACAAAATACCATAATATTAATTGATAAATATGCATATTTGCATCGTTTTATGCGAAAATCGACTCATGATTTCAATTCAGGTTTTAAAGCAAGCGAGTAATTGCTTTGGTTTTAAGCGTGTTATTGATTTTAAGTTTATTTCATAAAATAAATCGGTTTTAGATTTCCAAAACTTTGGTGTAGAGCGCGATAGATAGGAATAACTTTTCTTTACTGGACATTACTCATCAGTAGTTGCAGCAGAGGAACCTAGCACAATGGAATTAATAGTTACCCACTAGGTCAATGTTTGGGGTACATAGCTAGCAGTCGGTGCCTTGTAATCCTACTAACATTATACACGCGAAAGTTTGTAAGGATGTTTGGATGTTTTCATTACTCATACTCTGAAAGTAGGTCTGAAGTTGCATGAGGAGCGGGTTGAAAGTAATACATCTCAGCCCTAGGGAGAATCGCTTTCAACTGACAGCTGTCAAATTATATAAAAAAACTAGTACTATTTTGACATTTCTATTGGACCATGTTCCAACTGTCTATACAGCTACTCAATTACAGCGCGATGTAAAATTGAAATAACATAAAGTTATGTAATAATTAAAGCATATATTTTTTTAATGACTTTATTATAATTATTACTGTCAACTATTTCTTTAAAATAACATAGATTTGGGCAAAATTTTTACTATTTTTTCAATAATGGAAATGAAAAATAATGGAAGAATAGCTGGCCGGCCACAGAAAAAAAAACAAAGTAGACGTAAAAGCGGCAATCCGATCTTCATTTGTTTTTTCGAGTTGTAGAGTTTTGTTTATACTTCCGTATAGCAGAGATTTGTATTAATAACACTCATTTTATGTATATGTTTTTACTTTCAGTGTATTCTTCATGAAAAGTACAGTGTTTCCCTCGGGTTCAAGACTTATTTAGAGGTCCCTCGAACTATTGGCGCCCTCGCTACGCGTCGGGCTAAACTCCGTCTCGGGACTTAAATAAGTTACTTTCACACCTAGGTTAACAATGTACTATTGTTACTTTTTCACGCCAAATCTACGGAACAGATTTTGATGAAACTTCACAGTAATATAGACTATACATCACTTTAGGCACGCACATAGGCATTTAAGGCTTTTTGAATGTCTTAACCCTGACGTCGTAAGTCCAAAATTTCCAAAAACGATCAACCAAATTTTTTTTAACCCTAGAACGCTGAAATTTTGTATGGTGGGGGGTTAAGGTCCCCTGGTAACCCTAACGTTGACGCCTGACATTATGCTAATCTGGCATTTTGCTAATCTGACATTCTGCTAATCTGACATTATGCTAATCTGGCATTACCCTAATCTGGCATTTTGCTAATCTGACATTATGCTAATCTGACATTTGCTAATCTGACATTTGCTAATCTGGCATTATGCTAATCTGGCATTTAGCTAATCTAGCATTTTACTAATCAATGACTGTTTAAGGCATCAATGACTAGTTAAAGAATTTGTTGGCATTGATTTTGTTTGTTACAAGTAATCACTTACAAATAAAAGATATGTCCATTTATATTCTTGCGACTTTTTTATTTTTATTATTACATACACTTCACACACTAATATAAGCAGAAATAAATAGCAAATTCCCAAAATTTATTGCTCCAACGGCCATCGTTCTGCGACAGATCTCACCTGCACACTGCCACTTCAGCTTACTGTTCCTTTAGTTCTTCGTCTGCACACTGCAGTAGACTGGTATAAGTGTCCGCCATCTCATCCATATATATTATCTACTATATAATATTGTTCCATGAAGGTATCGTTTTCATAATCGTAATCTTAGAACAAAAATATTGATATGTCATTTATTAGCCTATCGCGTTGTCCAGTGTTGGACATATTATATTGACTGGCCTGTTGTCGTAGTTGGTAGTGACCCTGCCTACTGCGCCAGAGGAGGTTCCATTCCCACCCGGGACCAACATTTGTGTGATGAGCATATCTGTTGGTTTTCGGATTCTGGGTGTTTGTATGTATTTAAGTATTTATTTAAAGTATTTAAGTACGTTTATCAGTTGTTGAGTGCCCATGTACAAGTTTCGGCTTAGTTTGGGACTAAACAGCCGTGTGTAAATTTGTTAAATTTATTATTATTCATTAAAAGTCAATGGATAGAATACTGTTGTTTCTGCGATACCTATGTCGGGATAAAATGATAAAAAAATATTTTAGTCAGACCTAAATCTGTGGATTTGACATAAGTGGATATTTTACAAGTTTACAACAGATCGGAGAAACAAACACCAGGACACTATGAGTGAACCTCTACCTAATTTCTTCTTCTATGCCCTATAAGTTTACGAATGCAGATAACTTACGTTGGTAGTCCTCTTTGGGAATAAATGTGGGCGTAAAACATTCACCCATATTAAGTATTTGCCACACTGAAAGAAGGTAACCATCAATATACTTTCTGTCAGTATAAGTACATCATCAGCTGTCGTCTATCACCTCAAAAATTACTATAGACCGTTTAGACCGAATTTTCAACCTATGACACGTTCAAAAGTTATTAAATAATTTTTGACTATGAAAATACCTTGCGAGAAACGAAAAACGTGGGACATTTGCTAATCTGGCAATAAGCTAATCTGGCATTTTGCTAATCTGGCATTTTGCTAATCTGGCATTTTGCTAATCTGGCATTTTGCTAATTTGATATTTTGCTAATGTGGTATAAAACGTACAAACCACTTCTAAAGCGAGTTTAAATGCAGAACATACGTTAAACGAATACTTTGTTGTATCTACTCGCCACTAGATGGCGCTGGGTGTAGTCCTAGATTGCGGTGATGAGATTTGCAACTCATTAGCTAATAAAAGCTGTCATGTTCAAATAACCTTTTTGTTGGTGTTGCAGCTGCATTGAATTCGTGGACAGGCAAAAGTAATAGACCATACAGCCAAGTCATATTAGGTATAAGTTTTTCTTCAAAAACCGGACAGCACGGCCTCCACAAAAACAGGGCACGACTAGAGTCAGTCGGCTATTTTTAATAAATAAAACCGCAGCACGGCCTCCACGAGGGCACAACCAGTGTCATTCGGTTCATGTCCGTATAGTATATTTAATTTATTTATATAGTAGGTTTAATGAAGATTTAACAAGGGACATTTTAGGACGATCCGGTAGAGTCGTTACACACTTTTAATTAACTATCCCGCACAATATACACTTTAATAGGCACTTGTTATATAAAAAACTATCACAGATATACACCAAAACCTACAATATACATTTTTTAGGAAAACTAAATAAAAATGACAACCGTCTCTGACAAAATCCCGCCAAAAAGTCTTATCTTTTCGTCTTGCAATGTCTTGTACTTTAGACTTCCATTAGTCATAGACCAAAACTTTTGGAAGCTGTACAGGTATACACCTCGATTAGACTATGTCGAGGCAGTGGACAGAGATACTGAGATTGATAGGCTGTTGATGTTGAATAACATTTTGATTTATTTCTACCTTCATAGGTTTCCATACAGTTGACGTAATCCAGCATGCAGTAGTTCTTGAATTCGTAGTAACGGAAGTAAAGCGTACGTCCACACACTTTACCTGTGCTGTGTTTGTTAAAGAATAGTTATTTGATGCCTATAATTAAGATTTATGAAATACGAGCAGCGGCTTACAGCTTTTATGAGAGCATCAGTAGCGTAGGGGGAAGACGCGACCTGACATGTCGAGAGGTCCGACTTCGATCCCCGGTCTTGCCATACACCAATGGGTTTTTCTCTAAACTTATTACTGACTTCTCTCAAACTGTGAAGGAAAACATCGTGACGAAATCTGCATACGCCGAAGGAGGAATTCTTAGGCGCATGTGAAGTCTATCAACCCGCACTGGGCTTGTGCCCGTACGCCCGTTGAGAGGGTAGGCCTGTTCCCCAACTGTGGGGATATATTAATAGGCTGTTGCTCTGGTTTTGATTTGAAACACGAACAACAATAAATGCGTATGAATGTTGGCAAAATGCTGCTATAAGTATGACGAAAAAAGAAAGTTAACAAACAAAAGTAAGCTTAATAAAAGTTAAAAATGTTGGAAAAGTGGGCATCATCGCCTGAAATAAAGATGTCTCACTCATAAGCCTTCAGGCAGTGAAGGGCATACAGGTCGCAGTAATTTGTCACCGACTCGCGGTAGGGCATGGTCCGCGTGAGCTCCTTTTGTGTAACCTTTCGCTTCTTAAACCTGTTGATGAAAGGCAGATTTTAAAAAAAAAAATTTCATTTATAGTCATCTCTTCAGTCGATGTTTTAAATCGATATCTAGGAGTGCTGGGTTCTTCTCCTTGTACATCTGAAATGTCCAACTGGATGTACAGTAAGGTTCTTAAGTCCAGTAGCACGCTAAGAGTCAGTTTTCTGTGCAACGGTGCACACGACAACACGAAAACCAATTAGATATAACTGATCACCCAAGTCAATAGCGTGTTTTAAACCTTATTGTCATAGAAATAAGTCATCAATTCATTGTAATATCCAGGAATATAATTAGTTGAACATTGGAAGTCAGTAATTTCCATTCCCCTTCGTATACATCTACTTCAGTATTTGTTTCCCAATCCCCGCTTGAAATGAATACCGTATCGTACTTATTCAAAGTAAAGATTGAGAAGGGGTTGGAGAAATACTGTTTTCCCCATCGTCCAACTCTTCAATTGGACTACAGAGAAAAATCCCTCTGTTCCAACCAGTTCGACGGTTCAGTTTATTAAAATAAATTAAAAATTTCAATGATTTCCATTTTTCTTAGATTTTAAATAATTTGTATGAATTTGACTTTGCTTTCCAAAATCTAATGTAGAAATAAATGATTTGAAAATCTATAAAACGAAGATCCATTTTTACAAAACTGTCAAATGTTACATCCGTTGTTGACATCTTTAAAATTCGCACCGTAGCGTAGGCGTAGGTAGGTACCAGTCAAGCTCAGATCAAGGTATACACTTTTGTGGCAATGCCAACTTTATTTTGATCGCGGTAAGGCTACCACTGTTTAACTGGACGTGTTCTTGACTGTACGTAACTTTGTCCATATAGCAATGAAGTCGCGGGCAACAGCAAGTAATTTAGGCTCGGGGCAGACCAAGCTGAAAATTACCCGCGCACTTTTTGACGTCATTGTCAAATGAACCATATCACTAATACCCGTAAAGATCAAAATCGTATGAATGACCTCGAGCGCGAGGCGACGCGACGGCGACGTGCGGAAGTCATTATACGATAGTACATTGGCCAGTGTAACCTGGTCGAAACGTCGGGCAAAGGTAAATAAAACTTGTTCGTGTGTAAGACCCGTATATAATTATATAGTCATTATACGATTTTGGTCTTTACGCTATAGTGATATGGTTCATTTGTCAATGACGTCAAAAAGTGCGCGGGTAATTTTCCGCTTGGTCTGCTCCGGTCCCTAATTAAAACCATTACTTACCTGTTGGCAGCGGCATGAGCCGTATCATGAGGATCCTTGGGTGGGTCATGACCTTCGGGAGCAACCACTGGCGGGGTGACTCCTGGGGGAAGCGGATGAGGAGGAGGAGCCTGACGACGATATCCTCCTGCGAAAGCAGATTGATAAGAGAGACAGTGAAGGTTTCAAGGATTCAAGGGATTCAACACACGGCTGTTTAGTGCCAAATTAAACCGAAGCTTGTGAATGGCTCTCAAAAACTGTGAACATACATACATGTATTGTATATACTTTACTTTTAAATAAATACATACAAATACCCAGAATCCGAAAACCAACAAAATATGCTCATCACACAAATGTTGGTCCCGGGTGGGAACCGACCCATGACCTCTGGCTTAGTACGCAGAGTCACTACCAACTAAGCCAATAGGCCAGCCAGTCATACATACATTCATGACGAACATAGACATTAGGTACAGTCGACCGCACGTCAGTGGAAACACTTCCAACTTGAGCTAGCCTATTTGTCCATAAAAATAACTTTGTGGAAGAGCTATACGGATTACCTGTCGGGTGACTTGTAGTCAACTCCCTTGCACGTCGTTGGGTTACATTAGTACCCTCAAACCCAGTATTGGGCGTGGGAGTGGACAAAGGGTGCTGACATGTCCCTGTGTGGCGAAGTAAATATTCAAGCATCATTAACGACACTGTCAAATACCGTGACGGTTAAAAACTACTAAAATTAAAAACCAAAAAATAAAAAATTTAATTATAAAAATAATTAAAACCATTAGAAACGGCTGCTTAATAATTGATAATTATTATCTAACATACACATTAGGTATGACCATTTCGGGTAGTGGATCGTTCTGTATGCATACCAGATGCATACTCACGCTTATGTAGGTACAACAAATTTTGTTACTAATTACCTACTTACATCAAAAGGTCAAAATTAAATATGAAGTCTTAATAATGCAAAAAGTAAACATCGAAATAATACATGAAGCTCTTAATATTTCAAATTATAATAAACTAGCTAATATAATAATAATAATATCTTTATTTGTTTCTTCACAGAAGTCTTCACAAATACAAACTTAAAATAAAGTACAAACAATATGTTTTAGTAAGTGGTATGTCACCTTTTGTGAAGACTGATGCCTGAACTAGACATAGTAGTCTGTGATCCAGGTCTCCACCCACGGAAAAAGCGATACATTGCATACTATACATATTTTTAGTAATCTTAATCTAAAATAGGTAGGGTATAAATATTAATATAATAATAATATATATTAAACAGGTAGTTAGTGAAATCTTAAATATTATTTCTATTTTTACGTATATGCTATGATAATATTATTTCTATTGTATTTCTATTCTAGTGTAATAGGTATAGTATACATTAGAAGATGACATGTTTTAGACCGTCAATGGAGTAATCGTAAAAAATAAAATAACTTACCAATTAGGTATAACAGTGGTGTAATGTAAACACGAACAAACATCACGTCTGACAAAGGTTATTGCAGCAAACTGTCTAAAATAATTGTAATCATTATTATGAGATTTTAAGTCACTGTACTAACTACCGTGCGTGGTGATACCGCCTACATTGTGCACATAAAATTAAAGTATTAATTTTATTTAAGTATCGGGACAATAAAGAATATGAAATGAAATGATGAAACTATAAACATAAGAATGTAATGTATATGTTGATGGGTACATAATCTACATCACTATCAACAAATGAAAATTCTTTCATAAAAGGTACCTATAAACTCTCTTTAATTTTATTGAAACTAAGCGGAACATTTTTAATAGATCTCGTAAGTCCATGAAGTTTAAATTTTATTATTCAAAGGCATGCCACGATATGAATCGAATCAACACAGGGTGTAATAAAATATTAGTATAAACTAGTTACAGGGGAGCTCAGTACCTACCTATCTATCGACTAATACTTCTAAACATTTTTGTGATTTCTTTAAAATGTTACTCATTCATATGCCTTTGCCTTCGTAACAAAACGTAAAAAAGCCGCTGTAAAAAAGGCAGGGTCCGTCCTATATTCAAAATCCCAAAATTGGTTCAGGAATAAATAGATTCTACACTTTTCTAAACAATACAAAATAAATAAATAAAATAAAAATAGCCTTTATTTTCCAGCCATCATGCATTACAAATATTTAAAAAATTGTAGTAAATAATTAAATAAATTAAATTAAGTTTCATTTTTAACAATTAATATAATTTGTGGATAATTAAATTAATTTATTTGGCTTGGAGAGCCTTTGGGCTCCGGCCTCTTCCAGCTACCCCTTACCCCTCTTGCCACTCTTCTTTCTAAACAATAGAATTACCGTTATTAGTATAACATGCCGAGCGATACAATCCCTAAGTAAAATAAAAAAAATCTGAATTCATCATACCGTTGAAAACTGCACTAGAGAATTTAAGTTTTAAAAAGCATTTGAACGTCTTGATGGCTTATCTTTAGATGCAATAAAAAACTCGTACTTTCTAGACGTGTTTCTACCCATGCTCGGGACTTTATTGGTTCATAATTATTTTTGGTACTTATTAGGTGTACGGTCAAACTCACGACAGTGAAAACAAACCCATTATAAACTAGTATATTTTAGTGTTGAAACTCCTAGTATCACAGATTAAGTAATAATTACAATTTTTTAAATTATTTAATTTACTTTTAGGAAAACTAACAGGACAAATAGTAACAATAATACTTAAGAACAAACTATCTTAAGTACCTTATAGGACAGCTCAATTACTAATTCAAATCAAATCAAATATACTTTATTGAGCACCAAATTATATCAAAAGTTTACATTAAAATAATTTACTAAACTGTGTACAATCAAAAGGCGGTCTTATCGCTTTCAGCGATTTCAATTTAAATTAATTGATTTAATTTTGGTTGAACAGAATCACTTTATTTTGGGAGATGCCAGGTCTTCGTTTAGTCAGTGGAATTGTAGGTTAGGCTTTTACAGGCAACTCTCAGGTTCTATCCACCCTCGGAATTTTTGCTTGAGGATCTGAGTCCTGGAGATGCCAAAAACAGCAAAATCTTGGACAGGTAGATAGGTAAGTTCTCCTCGCCAACTGAGCTATGAGGCTACACTTGGTCTTCCATCACGTAGTAAGTATCCAAGAAGTAATCATCCAGGTATGGATAATCTGAAATTTAACTCAACACCCTTTCAATAGATTCTAGGATTTACCGCAGTACTGCGCTTTTACAGTAACATTAGACACTGCAGATTCTGTCAATTTAATTAGTTTTCATTTATATACCTACATAAATTATAAAAATTATTATCTTTCTTGAAATGTTCTATTATGTTCTCACTGTTGAAGGAAATTTAATGTTGAAATAAGCGGCAGTTAAGTATCAGACAGTCGAACAAATTATACCTACCTAGCGATAACACCGCCTAGATGTACAACTCTGTACATCTGTTTTTATTTTATTTTTTTGTCTGTAATTTTTTAAATGTGCAATAAAGTACCTATATAGAATTGAATTGAAATACTTACGTTGATAATAATTAGTTTGTGGTTCGACATGAAAACAACTGCCCATGCTGACGACTTGCCACGCTGAAACAAATTATTATTACAATCATTTTTTCATTATGTGTCCAAAAACGATTTGAACCGGGTTTTTGTTTGAAAGCATGGGTTTGACTTTATTCATTCAGCTTACATTATCTTAACAGTCTACGACCAAATCGACTTAAAATCTGGTGTACTTGGTTTTTAAAATTCCAATCCTAAAGGGTGGTTAAGGTTTATCAAAAAACAAAAATCACAGATCAAATTAACATGGCGCGGGCAACAGTTAGTAAGTAGGTACCTGACATATAGGTAACTACGATATTTTAAAATGCGAACAAAGTCGCGGGGCATAAGCTAGTATTAAATAATTTGATTTGATTATATAAAATATTAATGTACCGTCATATCTCTCCATACAGTTGACGTAATCTAACATGCAATAGTTCTGGAACTCTCGGTATTTGTAGGCGTTGGTGCGCCCGCACAGCTTACCAGTGCTGTTCAAATAACGAAATACCTATGAATAACTATCTAATATTTTTATTTCTCTAACAATATTGAATTAACAATAATATTCATAACACAATTAAACCCTGGAGGGTTTGTGTGGGAGCTATTGCTGAATAATACTCAAAACAAAACCAGGGCCAGGGCATCGAAGTAATATATACTACGTACTAGAGAAGACACCCCAACTCGACTGTTTGCAACGCGAGCAGGTGTTAATTGGCACCAACTCACGTGGCGGGGCGGCCATATTTCGGTGAAATTCATTCATATTCAGACAGTCGCATCTGTGCGCATTGAATGTTATCTATGAGAACGGAGACACCCCCGCGTGCCCCGCCCGCCGTCATCTAGTTATACCATAACATAGGTCTGTGTATAATCATTATAGGTACCATGTGGGTACCATAACTTTTGTTTGAAGTAGCTACTCTAGTATATTACCTCAATGGGTCAGGGTACCTTTTTCATACGATTACGGTCACTTAGATCTCGGTCAGGGGCCGAATTAAGAGTGGCTGTGCGGAATACGGATGGAGGAGGTCCAGAACTGATCAGCTGTGCGGAATACGGATGGAGGAGGTCCAGAACTGATCAGTCTAGTTTTCTCTTCAGTAAAAGAAAATGTCATCAAAAGTAAGGAAAATTTGCATGTACGCTCCTGGGTATGACTTTTCTGACTAGAAAATGACTAGCAACTAAGCCCTAGGCGGTTAAATTGAAATTGGGTCCATACTACCTACTTATAGACTTTCATGCAGTAGAAGGCTATGAAGTCACAATCTTCGCTGAAGGAAAGACGAGGAGGAAAAGTTCGTGTACGTAACGTGCGCTTAATTCTGGTCACCTTAAACCTGCACAGAACATTCAATTAAATTATTCAATTTATTATCGTAATCGTTTTAGACAATGCCCGGATCGTTGCATCCCTAATTGGAATAATGTCTCTAATTGCAAATTGTAATGTAACAATCAAACGTACCTATTAAACGTATTAAAATAAATAATATTAAATGCCACTTCCGCGCTTACCAGCCCTACAATATGTACTCACACCCTAGCACAGAATAGTTTTTTTTTAATATCTTTATTTTAAGGAGCTTAGTACCATTCCCGCGGGACGCGGGCGACAGCTAGTTATAATCATCATAACATAGTAAAACCAAAGTCGCTTCCCAAGTCTGTCCTTCTGTACGCTTAGATCTCTTAAACTACGCAATGGATTTTGATGCAGTTTTCACTTTCATTTAGATAATTTCTTCCGGATGGTTTATAGGTACTTTCCCCCATGCAGGCGAAGTCGCGGGCGACAGCTAGTTATAATTATACCTAAGTAAAATAAAATGATCACCTACTTATGGGCCGCGGCGTTGGCCGCATCTTGTGGATAGTTTTTGTTTACTTCAGGGGGCGGAGAAGGAGCAACTTCTGGCGGGGTGACTCCTGCAGGAAGCGGAGAAGGAGCCACTCGTGGCGGGGTGACTCCTGCAGGAAGCGGTGATGGAGGAGCCTGCCGACGGTATCCACCTGAGCGGAAGCCGATTGAGAATAAGAGACGCTGTGAACCAACCAATTCAATTTCGTCTCGGCTTAACGCATTTCGTATATTGTTCTTGAGACAAAATTAATAGTTACTTGAAACGAAACAGAAGTAGTACAAATTGCAAACAACAACTGGACTTATGAAACATAATCTATAGTTTTTAGATGTCAGTATCAAAATATTTGCTTGTATTTTTTATTGTTGTTTTCCAGAAATAAAAGAATTACTTATACCTAGCAAGTGGTATTTTTAAAGTGATTAGGTTACATAAAAAAATTGTGGAAGATTTGGGTACCGACTATAATAGGTAACCGAATACGATTACCTTTCGGGTGCCTTGTAGTCGACTCCCTACGTCGTTGGGTTACATTTGTTACTTCGAACCCACTGTTGGGCGTGGGTGTGGACAAGGAACGTTGACATGTCCCTGTGCGGCAAAGTAAAAAAAGCTATAATAGACTACATATCTATGTGGCCGAGTTATCGCAAAAAGATAAAAAACCTTACCAAATAAGTATAACAGTGGTGCAATGTAAACACGAACAAGCATCACGTGTGACATCACTATTGCATCAAATTAAGTACATACCTAGGTAATAATCTATTAAATAAATATAGGTATAAAAAAGTACATACAAATTATAAAAAATAACAAGTCAATATTTTCTCTCTAAGCAGAACATGTTAAATAAATCATTTAAACTTTACATGGTTTGTTGAACATGTTCCGGTTAGTTAAGTCTTTTACAAAAGGCGATTTTTACTTTCTCGACCGTAGTATACCAGCATACTTAGGTACTAAAGGAAGTATTGTAATAGCAAAAGTTTTTTCCATTTTCGCGAAAATGTATTCTATAGGTACATAGATCTATCCCTCTTAGGTGAATAAGTTTATTACATTCTTATCAAAACGTGGCTAATACAATAAAACAACTACTTAAGGTATAAACTAAATAGCTATACCTTATCTAATTCTATCTTTTTTTTTCTTAAGACATTCTGCCAACTTGCGATCGGTCATCAGACCATAAGCAGTTATTCTATTTGTCTGATAGTGGCGTGGTAGGCATGCCCTCCCATTGTTGGGTTGCCTACATGAAATGGCTATGCGTTATCCCAGGTGTGGGACCGCTTCAGACGCTTTATTTGGAAAGGTTCGATCATAATTCTATCTAATTACAACAAATCCCTCCTCCCTCTAACTTTCCATATCGATAAAACATGCCGAAAAACCGAGTAGCTCAATTCCGTCGTCCGTCCGTCACGCTTGGCTCTGGAGGCTAAACCTTTGGTCCGATTGGGACCGAATTTGGAACATAAAAAGTTAAAATTATTTTATCGAAGGATTATCTAGTTTCTTCGCACCGTCAAACCGAAGAGTAGATGACATTGGATGCTATAATTATAATTTTGTATGAATTTTGACTGTTTTAAGTTCATTAAAATTTACTAAATAACTTATGTACGAAGAACGAAAGTAAAAAAGTCAGATGCAAAATCAAGTTTAGACTTTTTAAAAACTACCGTATTTTGCAGTCTTGAATTATAATAATATGAACCATAGCACAGAATATCTAATAGACCATAGATAGCTGTCTGCGAGTCTGCAATAGATGTGGCCACTTAATTATAAATGAAACTAATGACGTACAATTTTTAATAACTTTTATTCGTATTCATAATTTACACAAACATAACGAAACCTAGTGTCAACCCAATACAGTGGTAGTGAGTTAATAAAATGTATCCTAAATAATTATTCATTTAATTGTATTTATATTATGTATTTAAAAAATATATACCTATAAAATTAAAATATTAACAATTAGTACATATAGACTGTACAGAAACACTGGATAAACTACCAATGGGATACTCATTTTTGATAGATTGAGGCGAAATACGCCGATCAGATTACAATATTGACGAGTGTAATCGGCTAAGTGTTTGTAACGGATTTTTGTAACTAGCTACAAAAAGTTTTTAAATTTTTTGTTTGTAACCAAGTTACGCAACAAGAATATTGATCGCTTAACTTTTTTACAATTAAAGAATTTATAATGTCCAATTTTCAGATCTTTAACTTTTCTTAGTTCGTAGCTATGGCGCGCCTAAACGGCTTCGGCTGTTTGTAAGCCGTGTATGATCAGCACAAATAAATGTATAAAGAATAATACAACAAAAAACCGCAGTGACTAGTTACAGAGGCTCAGATTATAGACTACAGTACAGAGGCATTCAGTCTCGAAATACTAAGGAGTTCGTACTACATTCCAAAATTGTAAAAGTCTCCATACAAGATCAGTTACCTTCATAGATAAATATTTGTCAGAAATAGTCAAAAATCGTAGAATAAAGTAAACCCCTAATAATAGGTCACCGTCAATATCTTCTGCACTATATTTTCCAACGGCTGAATAAAATTGAATTAATTTGCATAGGTTCTGTCGTAGAAACCGTCGAACACTGTACACCCCATTTGTACTATTTATCAAACAACTCGACGGCATATCAGGAAGATGCGTAATTCCAAAATAAATTTTGAGATGTCCCAACTTTCGCACGCAAAAAAGTGTTTCAGTTTTAGTTTAGTTTTCATTTTTCTAGTACCGTTGAGCTGGCCTAGTCTATTATGGAGTTTCAATATTGCGATAGACCAGTTTATACTGGTTTTGTTTCCACTAACTTGCGGTCGACCGTACTACGAAAAAACGTGCTCTAATAGGAGTAGCACACGTTTGTGCTCTACAACAAAACTATTAGAGCTAAGTCATTTTGCGAAACGTTTCATCAAACATATTTCATACGATGGGAAAATGGGCTTATCTCTAAATCGATTTTTGAGTTACGCCCTATCGTGATTTACGCGTCGAACAATGACTCCGCCTGACACAAGACAAGGCCGCGGGAAACGCAGAGCAATCCAACCCTCATTTTGTAGACAGAATCACAGTTAACTTCTCTGATTGTAATTTATTGCACAAAATTTTGATCCCACATAAAGAAAATATATTTTCAATAAGTAAATTAATTATACTGTCCACAACAGCTTTGATTTAAACAGAAATACATACCTAGTGGAAATTCTTATGTAAAGGTAAATACAATTTTAAGAAGGGCGTGAATTAAAGTTGGGACTGCATGGTTCGTAGAACTAATAACTACTCTACTTAAAATATTCCCAATCACAAATCTATGAAGGTCTGGTGAATTTCTTTAGTGCCTACACAGTCGGCTAGCGACTGAGGTATAACAGCCATAGACACATTTCCAAAGACTATAACGTTTACTTTAACTGACAATTTCAAACAAAAAGGTTCAAGTGAAATAGTTGGGAGTTAGTCATATTTTAATTTTTTTATCACCGGTATGGTATAACAATGCCATAGAGCTAGATGTTACATGATTGGGGAAATTGTATAAAGCCGTACAGGAATGGTAGCTTTTGATAGTAGACAGGACGAATTCGGCAGTACCTTTTCGGGGCAGATTTTTTTTTTCGGAAGACTCCAAGCGACCATACAGTCCTATCAATTCACTCTGTACATATTCCACTGTCTAAATTATCATTCCATAATCAAATGCAGAGTAAAGAAATCGATACAAACAAAATTAAGTAAACATCTATTTATATCTTTCATGAAGGAAACAATGTTCATATCACACTTCGAAGGTTATTATTGTACCACACAATGTTAAAACTTAAATAAGCATATAGCTGGGGTGATCTTTAATATATTTTTAATAAAAACTAAATATTCGGAATGGCTGTAACCAAATAAATCTCGAAAACTAATCATACAGGATTCCTAAGGTGATCATAATTTCGTTGACTAGTTATGAGAGATTGTTTATCTAAGAACATTGGTCGGAATTGGCAGTGTTGTTACTTACCCCATAAGATACCAGTAACATGGAAAGACCCTGGGATTTCACAGAAAAGGCGTAGGAACAAATAATTCTACTGCCTGCTAATTATGCTGCCAAACCAAGACATTTACAAGAATATTGTATGGGATTGCAAGTCGTCAGGAAGCTTCTACCAGAAACTCCATGGGCGTTCTCTCTTAACTGGTCAACGGTTACTAAATTATATGGTGCAACAATAATATAAGGTATGGTGGTGAAAATAAATGCAATAGGAGACGACGCGGGCCTAAACATATTTATAACTTATCATGTATTGAACATTGTGTAAACGAAATATAGAATTAAACCAAATATGTGCGCTTAACCTAACGCGATACAATACGGACGGAGCATGTAAAAATATACCAAAACTTTTCCCAAGAAAATGGTGTCAAAATTGTGAAAATAGGTTCGTCGGCTCCGTTTTGGATATCATCCGCATTCGTATTAACAAAGGATTAAAGAACATTAACTCGAAATATAGTTTTAGATTATCCTGAAATTTATTAGAAACTATAGTGTTTTTTGTGTCCACAAAACAAAGCGTTTGATATATTTTTACTAGCACTTATATCATGTTACATAGAACAATCGGTCCTAACAGCACACTTTGCAATATTAATTAGAAACAAATGTATACATGTCGGAATTAAATATGAATATAGGGAACTTCTCAGAGGGTATACATTTGTATGACTATCTATAAAGGAAGAGGATTTACAAACGTAACTGTTTCGTCGCGATATATTTACGGAAAAAAGTAAAGAATTTGGGGCACATTACACTTTGCAGGTGGGCAATAGTACATCTCTTAACATTAGAAGGCCAGTTCACTCATTCTATTGAAATATAGCAGGCGAACAGTAAAATTAGACATTGAGCGAAACTGCAGATATTATTAGAAATTTTTCAATTATAATACTTAGTTACCTGATTTTCAAATTACAAAGACAATTAGATTGAAACTTAACAATTTTGTATACAACAATAAAATAATATTAAACTGTTGTCTTTGATAGGAAGCTTCATTAGCCATTGCATTTTTTTTCCAGCTTTTACAGATTCACCGGGCAGTGAAACAATCGCAGAGGTCACTTAACTCGGCATGGTGCGGAGTGGCACAGAAGGCGCTCAGCTCAGGGCAGAAGGCGCTCAGTTAAGGGCAGAATGCAGTTAGCTAAGGGCAGAAGGCGCTTAGTTCAGCGCAGAAGGAATCCGCACAATAGCATAAGGCCGTCCAGTTCAGTTGATTCACATTGTTGAAAAAAATATAAATTGACATGTAACATCTAATACTTATAGAATTTTAAAAATCTAATTAAAGAAAGTGTTGACGGAAAGGACATTTTGCAAGTCGTCTAAATTTACCATTCACCTGGTTGTAAATCCCTATAATACTTACCTATGGCCGGACAATTCAGGCTTTTTTCTCAACCTCTTCAATTTCGAACTCTTTCTCCCAACTTTCGTCGGAATTCGCACTCGCGTCGTCTTTAACTTGGCTCTCGCCGAAGTAATCTTCCACTAAATTGTTACCGCACACGTCCGCTTTTGTTTTTATCGGGCTACGTTTCTTTTTGTCAGGGGTAGTTTTGTCTGTAGTCTTTTTACCTATGGTCTTTTTGTCTATGGGCTTTTTCTCTGTGCTCTGCTTGTTGTTCAGCTTGTCTCTGGTTCGTCGTTTGTCTGTGTTTGTGGTTTTTTCCTCTGTGTTATTGTTGGCTATGTCCCGCGATGACGTCTGTTTTGTGAGTTTCTTTGATGCGATCTCCTTTTCGTATTCTTCCAATAGTATAATCTGCTGTTCTTCTGTTAGTTCCAAGTCCTTGCCAAATTCTTCTGTGAATAGAAATAGAATATTATCTATACTAATATAATAAAGCTCAAGAGTTGGTTTATTTGTTTTATGTTTGTTTCTTTGTTTGTTTGTTACGTACGCAGGTATCACTACCACCATCCACCATCAAGCCTTTTACCGCCGCAAAACTAAGAAAATTCCACATCTCAAATGTCTGCTTCTAAATATGTTACGTCGCGTTTTGAGATTGACTGTCCAAACCCAAAATCTAATGTTGAATGTTATAATGACAAGTATATTTTAATATTTTTATTGCATAACCTAGCATTTTTAGTGTGAACGTAGTAGATGCATGATTTTTGTAATGAGTTAATACAAATAATAATAAAAAACACAGGCACCGGGGCAATTGCAACCAGACTGGACTGGATAGAGAAAAACATAAGCATTTAATAATGAGATGAGGTAAACATCATTTTCTCGTATAATTATTTACAACATACACTAGTGGCGCCATCTGAGTCGAGTTTCAACTTCCATTGCCCTGGTGTACCTTATGGGTTAATTTCACGTAACGAGTACAGTGGCGAGACAGTAACACGATACTAGGCCGAGACAGTCGGGTGAACGAGTAGTGTGTATTAGAGCTGTATTTGTAAACGCAATATCTTAAGCTACTAAGCACAAACAGGTCTATCATAATACTTGTTTAACTTGCTTTGTAAATGCTTACAGAATGGGTCTGTCAACTTAATCATATATCATTACTCTGTTGTCATTGTCTATGAAAAGTCTCTGGTACCTACTTTGTCTCTGCTCCTCTTGCTGTCATCTGCTATTCTGTTCAACTGTGTTCATATATTAAAATCAAAGTTAATCCTGGCTGCTGTTCTTATTTCAGGCTATAATCCATCAGTGTGAATACTGTATTAGCACTAATTACACCACACATCTTGGGCGTACGCCCGCTCAAGGTCATGTTAGAAGGTCATGCAAAACTGTCGTGAAAAGGCTTGCTATACAGCAATAATTATTATTATTTGCTTGCACGACGTGCAGGATGAGTGCTGGACCTAGCAAGGCATAGACAAGCCCTAACGTTTTAAAAAGTAGGTTTTGGCTTGGTTGAACTAGACTTTTAAGCCATATCTCAATTCAAATATCAAGTAATATGGCTTAAAAGTCTTGTAACCAAGCCAAAACCTACTTTTTAAAGCGTGTCTATGCCTTGCTAGGTGCCGCGCTAGATGGTGTAAATGCTACGTCTAACATGACCTTGAGCGGGCGTACGCCCAAGATGTGTGGTGAAAATGGCGCTTTACTCTGCTCGGCCGAGGGCACTATCTCGCCACTGTACGCGTTACGTGTATGAGCCCCATTAGAGCTAGTATGCAGTAATAAGACCTTTAAACCAAAATTGTTCAATGTTCACTTACTAACACTTACCGTCGTCCCAAGCGACGACGTCGCTGTCTATGGCTTCGTATGTCGAGTCACTATCTATGCCAGATAAAACCTTCTTCGGGCTCCTACAAGAAAACATATAAATCTATATACTTACAAATATAATTATTAGTCAGTGTAAGAGATAGGAGAATCAGAAAAAAATTGTTCTGATTCTTAAAAGGAAATTAACTCTACATATTGAATTTTTTAAGCTGGAAAATCAACAGCTTATGGCTTGTTTTCGTATCTAAATGATATCGAAGTCTGACTATACCATAGAGTTAGACGTAATATTTCAGACGGGAGATCGCTCTGTCCTACTTGTAGCAGAGTGTTAAGAAACCAGCTGTACAGTCTACACGGAATTTCTTGACGGCTAAATGAGTATAGTCACAAATTGTTTGCACATCGCTAACAGTGTATAAAGTCTATGTGTGCGTAAGCGAGATAGTGTGCTACATAGTGATGTCCAAAAACTTGAAAGTTTGATTCGGTTGATCGAATGAATGAACCATTTCTTGAAATTTAATGAGCGTCTCTATTGTGGGGGTCCACAGCTCCCCCTTTGCTACCTTATTTTAGTTATTGCGCAGAAATCAGCCAACTTCACACATCCGCCATTAAACTCCGCGGGGACTATAATAAAACACTCACTGTTGAATGGGCTCCTGTTGTATAGGTGGCAGATGCGCTATAACAGGGTCCTTGGTGGGCTCAGTCAACGGCTGCTTCCGGGAGGCCGCCGCCAGCCGGTCTTGCAGCAGGGCCACGCGGAATAGGTATCTGCAAACGCAAAGACGCTAGAAATAAACTCATAAGACAAAGGGGATAATCTTGTAAATTTGTTGTAGCATCAGAAAAGAACTCTGATGAATGATGATGATGACTGGATGATGACATAGGAGTTGGGTTTTCCTTGAAAAAAAAACGGAAAGTGTGTATAAAGTCCCAGTAGAGAACACTGTCGACAGTGTGATATAGTCCCAGTAGAATTTCTTGATGGCTGAATTATTATAGTCACAGATTTTTTGCACATCGCTGACAGTGTTTTTAGTCTATGTGTGCGTAAGCGAGATAGTGTGACACATAGATGTTCAAAAACTTGAAGTTTGATTCGGGTGATCCAATCAATGAACTTGTTGTGAAATTAAATGAGCGTCTCTAGTGAACCCCCGCACAGCTCCCTTTTGACACCTAAAATTAGTCATTGCGCAGAAATCAGCCAACTTCACACAGCCGCCAAACAACTCTGCGGGGACAGTACCACCGCATGCAATTTTTCGTTCCAGTTATGGTCTTTACATAGTGTCAAATACTCACCGCTCCCAGAACTCGTCATGTGATACGGCGTCAGGCACCAGCTTCTCATACTGCGCCTTCAGCACCGGATTGGTCTCCAGCCGCCTGACCGCCGCCGAAGGTGTGATGACGCCAGCGTCTGCCATCTCCAGGCTCGCGCGCCACGCGTCGAACTCAGCACTGTACGATGGCACTATGAATGTCGCGTCCACGCGTTGCAGGGCCTCCAGTTCTTTCTGTACATTCCAAACACAGAGTAGTTAATATTTAAGTCACGAGATGACGCAGTTGAAGATCTCCTGACGACGTGACTGATTAGGATATTTAAATATAATAAGTAGTCATCAATAACAATAGACACGGTCTAACCGGCTCCAAGAGGAGTGGTGATTTACAAATAGGATGCGGTAATTTCCTAACTGTGGACTCCAGATTATAATACAAAGGCGGTCTTATAGCATTAGTATCATCGTGGAACTATACATACCTTATATGTGGAGAGCATGGTAGTGTCCCCGGAAGACAGGATGACTTCAGTATCGTCCTCGTCGTCTGGTTCTGGATTCAGTGCTGTGCTCATTTGACCTGCAAAATGTTAACAAATTACTTGGAATCTCAGCAGGAACTTTCCCCGAGATGGCTCGCCTTCTTAAAGTCATATTTTTACCAACTCAGCAAAAGGAAATAAAGAAATAGAAAATCTCTTGATCATCAAACGCCGAATTTTATAGTGTACACCAGCAACTGCAGGCGGGTTGGCGATCGCAGCAGAAGGACGCTGTTGCCCATTCTAGCCCATTACGACACCCATTGGAAGTAAGGGGTGGTGCTATTCGTCGCCGACACCACACACCATGTACCGGAGGATAAAGCGTAGGCAGGACTCCCACAAGGTGGACCGACGATCTGGTGAAGGTCGCGGGACCAAGCTGGATGAGGTAAGCGCGGGATTAGTCGTCTGGTCGTCGTGGACAACCATGGCCTTTGTCCAGCCGTGGAAGTCTTTCGGCTGACATGATAGCAGGAACCACGTGTTACATAACTCTCATTTTTTCCCCTTGAAACTTTGCGGCGATATTCAAGTTTAACTGAAGTCTATCTGAAGCCCTCTTCTGTACTACGACAGGAAGCGATTGTAATGATTTAGGGAAGATTTTAATAAGTGAAATAACTTACCAATGAAACTGCTGAAACTTTTCTTCATTGCATTTGCCGGTGACTCCGGGACATCCAGCTGGAAAAAAGATAAAGCAATTCTAAACATTCTTGTCATTTTTGAAGTAAAATAGTTGCTTGAGGTACAGGGGGAATGGTGGCAAAGATTATATTACATTAATGTAATACCATAAGGTATTGCGTAATATAAATCCCAGGCAAAACTACAAAAGTATATCAGAAATTGCTTTTAATTAACAAAAAGCACTTAACCTCACACAGGCTGCTTCTAGAGTTTCGATCTAAAATATACTATAGGAATCCTACACAGGAATATAATAATTATTATAGTGAGGTCACTATGGGTATATGTGACACTGACATACTTTTCTGCAAGTTCATTTTGAGCTCAAAAATCAAGTTGTCTAAGGTTGAATTCTCAACTACCTGCTGCTCACTTACCCATACTGACCTTAAGACAGAAAAGAAAAGAAATTCCTTATAGTCCCAATATCATACCTGTAATGTCTTCCCTATGGCACTGGATGTGGAACTAAAAACGTGGCTCGCTTCACTCTTGACGGCCGTGCCTATCTCATCCAGATCTTTTTTCACCATTGAGTATACCTCTGCTGACTGTAAAAATTTATAATAAAGACAATTATAGTAAATTTATTTCCAATAACAATAGCACAGTACAATTTATTTGCAAGGACTACGTACTAAGTTTTGAAACTTATATTACGGTAGAATAAAACCAATTAATCTAAATTTTTTTCAAATTCATAGGTTATTCCCTATGTAAAAATATTGATAGATGATACTGTGTTTTGTTATTGGTATGTTAAACAGTAGTATGGATCAGATCAGTAATACTGAAAGACAAAGTTGTCTTTTTCCCAAAAATAAGATACCAAAATAAGATCCTAATTTTAAACAAGTCTACGTAAAGATTCTTGGAGTACCAAATTTTTTTATGATTACGTTTTTTTATTAACAAGTTACCTTTGTCTTGGCAGAAGACAGCCAGGAGTCCCACCAATTGCCAGCAGCTGGATTCTCCAGTGATGGCGTAGCTGCCGCACCAGGGCTCATTTCTGCCAACCTGTGAATTAGAATACAAGAGTTAGCACTGGTCAGTGCTCAGTCTATTATCCTAAATTACTAATAAATAATTGTTTAAATGTAGGTAATTTCTGTTTGTTTTAAGTTTCGTTGGGTAATTCATGCAGTACTGCATGCAGGCACAATGTGAAGAATCTCTATCTATCTGCAAAATAAAAGAGTCCCAAAGAACTAAGGACTCTTTTATTTTGCATACTATTCCTCTTTGTTTAGTGTGATCTGCATTGTGTCCATCTTACTCCTGATATTTTACATTCCTAATAGTAGGCACCTAAGTGCTTACCTATATCTTTTTAATTTCTGCATTAAAGCTTAATTGTATTGTATTTCTAGACCATGTCTAAATCCTTCCCTTTGTTTTTACAAGCAATCCTTGTTTGTATTCTTGTGGCATTATGGCGTATGTCTCTGACGGAGCTGACTACATAGGCAGGAAGCAAAAACTACCATTACAACAACACAGCAGATTCAGTCTAAATATTTTTACAGCTACGTTGGTCAATAGAAACGTAAATACAGGTTGAACTTGACATTACGAATCATAGCGTATAATATGCGAATCTCAAAGAGCTAATGCGGAACGAACATTAAATACATAGGGAAACATTAGGATGACCTTAATAAGTTAGTATGCGAAAAACAGCCAGATTAAGATTCAAACGTAGAATGGCAGGATTCTACGAGCTACTAATTAACTAGGAAGTGATTTTGTTTACAAATAAAACAGCAAACTTGGAATTAATTAGGAATAATCTTGATGTGCGATAAGGCGTTTGACAACCAGTTTATTGTTCGACTTTTATTTAAGAAGGACTTACTTTTCAGCCATCACGTTGATTCTTCACTGAATCTATTTATAAAAGGAACACATGAGATTTTGTACATAAATTGTTGTGGAATTTCTGTTTAATTTACACAAAATTTAGAATTATTTTGACATAGTTTTGTGTTTGCGTTGACATAAGGTTTGTTTTTTTCCGAGTTGTTTATGGTTTGCGTTCCGTTACAGATAATGATAGTATGATAGATATGTTTATTTGCAATGTCTATGAATGTTTCTGAGCACATAATAACAAAGGAGATGGGAAATTGTTGTCTGCTGATGATAATTTTAGAAACCTACTAGGTATTTCCTATCAATTTACTAGGAAATATTTATTTAATTTCATATGTTCGTATTTACGTAAAATGGAACGTTATTTGAAAAAGTACCTACCAGCGACGCTAGATGGCGCTACTATACCGAAAGTACTTTGAAACCCGTGGTATTCTGTGCCCGTATTTACTTCAATATGTAAAACTGGGCAAAAATTCTAAACTACCTACTTACCACATAATATTAACTAGGTCTATGGTAGTTCCTGATATTAGCGCGTTATAGGTGCAATGTACTGTGAGTACCATAGCGAGCGGGAGCGTAGCGAGCTTTTTCCGTGTTCTGTGGTGAGTACAATTATTAGAATACATAGGTGAATATAGGGTACCTACATTTAGACCAACCCTAGACTAGTAATTTATCTTAACCCGTTTTAGTGGTCTTAGCACTAAACATTCTTTATTCATTTATTGCAACTAATTGCAGTTAGGCCACGAGGAACATGCCTAAATGTTAGATAGGTACTGTCTAGCAACAAAATACTATACCTACCTACCTACTTTATTTAATTTTAAAAATTGACTAATGGCTCGCAATTAAAATGAAATAAACAAACAAAAAAATGAAATAACCTCAAAAAAAATAAATGTTAAACCCCTACGGTTTACCCACGACCAGCGCCCACGACAGAAAACTGTATGGATACCTATACAGTTACCTATACAAAAATAAACCGGACAAGTGCGAGTAGGACTCGCGCCCTGAGGGTTCCGTACAAACTTATATAGAGAAATAAGTAGAAAATCGTTAATAAAATTTGTAGTTATATCTCATGGTTGTACTAACTTAGGTATATGGATAATTTGCTCAAACACAAGTTGGTACAAGAAAAAAAAAGATTTTTTTGTGATGTAACTACAAATTTACGGTTTTCGGATTTTTACCTTTACTTGTGCTATAAGACTTTGCTTCTTGCCAAAATTTCAAGATTTTAGGTCAACCGGAAGTACTTACCCCATAATAGGTTTTGATTACCAATACGATAATCAATAATGCGGCAAAATCGGCAATATCTTCTGACTGCGTTGACTTATAAGTCTGATTTTTTCTCGGCTACTAGGGACTGCAGACCTGAGTATTTGATATTAATTTCAACTTGATGCCTCTACGCGTTCCTGAAAAAAATGGTCTTAGGACAGACAGACGGACAGACGGACAACGAAGTGATCCTATAAGGGTTCCTTTTTTCCTCTTTAGAGGTACGCAACCCTAAAAAAGAACATAACAGTATTATAAGTACAAAACCGGTGCCTAATTACATTAATTATCCATGCAAAATATTAATTTGCATGGAGAGAGCCTTGATATCTGCTCATCTTCCGTCCATGGATTATTCAATAAAGGTGAGTTAGTATTTTTATTAAATAAATCCGAGCTAGCGCGTTCAATACTTAAGTTTAAACAGAGATGTCGGTACTGCGATAGTATAGGAGTGTTTGTTTAAAGTGTACACTGGGCAAATTGTAAGTGCTTGGATTTTGCAGTCTAATTTCTAGTTCTAGAAAGCCAAGAAGTTTCAAATCTCTTTCGATCGCATCTTGCATATTTAGTATGGGAACCTATGGTGCCATTTACAGGGAGAGGGTAGGGGGGGTGCGGACAAAGGAAGCGGAGTAGCGGGAGGAGGTGGAAGTGTCTTTCCACTATTGATTTTGAAAATGAGAATGTGCGAGTGAGTCATAATTTTGTGATTATTTTGACACGATTTTGACACCCATAGAATGCTTTTATTACTGATCCTTGTGGGAGTCGCAAAATTTTTTGATTTATGTAGAAAGCATGTACAATTTACTTCACATAAGTAAAGTCACACGATAGCTGTTGCCATGTCGTCAAACATACAGAGACTTTAAATTCAAACACCTCTAAAATGGAAAGACCGAGTCTTATGAAGTTTTTATGTACAGTCGACCGCACGTGAGTGGAAACACTTTGACCTTGAGCTGGCCTAGCCTTTAGGGCCAGAGAGAGACCAGTTTATATTGGTTTTGTTTCCACTGACGTGCGGTTGACCGTACGTAAGCTGAACACGAAACTATCGAACTCTATTATGTACCTAGACTGTTTTTCTCAAAAATGGCGTTGGCACTAAACTACGTATTTCAATATTTCCAGTATATTTATTATTTTATTTAAAACTTTATTGCACTAAATTGTACAAAAGGTGAACTTAATGCCAATGGCAATTCTCTACCAGCTGACCTTTGGGCCATGCAGATAAATTAGTGGTAGGCGCAAAAAGAGAGATTGTTAAAAATAAAACAATATGATATTATAAAACAGTAATTATGTATATGATAGGTAATACTATAAATTGATAAATACAATTTAATAATAAAATAAATATTTATTAGGTATATATAACTACATTGATATTACATAAATATATTGAGGACATAAATATACCTACATAATAATATACATATGTTTAATGCATACTAACCTTTTACTTTCTCGTTTTAAATGAAATGTGGTGGCTTTTACCTTCCAGCAGGGGCCGTGGACGGGCTGAAGTGATGATGACGGCAGTCGAGTTGGAATTAGCACAAAGTTATTTTTTGGCGAAAGTCGCAGGTAAAAGCTAGTCATTCAATACTCGTTGAACGTAACTTTTGTGAGCACTGTACAGGCATCCGAGCACACCCACTTTGTTTGTTTTCGATCAGATTCGGTGCAGCTTTCTTCATGTTATTAATAAGAGCTTGCGAACGATGCCATAACGGCCCCTAGACATACAGGGTGATTTTAGGAAATTTTAACAACCTATTGGGAGAATCTGACTGATAAAGTAATTTCATTCGTATATTTTTTCTACAAATAAATAATTAAGTTTGTACGGAACCCTCAACTTGAGAGTCCTACATAGGACCGTGAGACGTGCCCAGTTTCACATTTTATGTATGGAACAAGACTATTTAAAGCGCTCTAGATTCAGTTTTAATTGCAGGCGTATTTAACCAACCTATGTTTAAAAATGGTAAAGATTTAATACATAAATATATAAGTAAAACCAATAACCAAAAACTAACCTACCTATGTTATTTAAGTATAATTTTAAATATAATAATTGAGATTATTAGAGGTAGATTTATCTAACAATTCTAATTTGTAATAGGTATTTGAAGAACTCTGAACCGGGTGCTACATTTGAAATTGATTTAATTTAAGAGCTGATAACCTTCTCAGCGAGCGCTGACTTAGGCAGCGGGTGGTAGAAAATTGTGGTGTATAAAATGTACCCAGTATGCAATATAATATTTTGACATTGACTTTGACTTTAAAATTAAATTCGTCCTGAAATACCTAGTCAAGTAACAACGACGACGAATGACGAGAAATGTTGAATAATTACAAAAACTCACTCTGTATACAAAAATCTGAATGGATAATCCCGCGCATAAACTGTAATAATAACATGCCAGTGATCGACACGGGCCTTCAAAGTGCATCGCTCAATCAGAGTGCGCCCGCGGCGGTGACGTCACGAGCGTGACGGGCCCCGCCCGCCGCGAGATGGCGCTGCTCGATCGCGGCGCAGACGCAAACCCTCACGCTGCGCCGTGTGTGGTAGGGTTTGAGTATGGGGGTTGTTGAACTCGGGGTGATACAGTTCCTTGTTGGTTTTTGTGACAAATTTTTACATATAATACTTAGTCATATAGAACTAAAACTATCTATTACTACATTATATTAGATTAGGTATAATACCTATAAGGGTGGGAAATTGTGAGCATGCAGGTAAATATGGGATTAGTAATAATACCTAGTCTAATACTAGGTACTACATGACAATTTACAAAATAACACATTGTCAAGTCTCTGGGAGCATCTCCTTTAAACACCAAGCGTTAGGTCGAAGAGATCTCCTAATAACTAAGTCTTCGTGAGCAATAAGGTTTAAGTCCACATTTGACTTGTACGTTTTGTTTGTTTGCGCGATTATATTTTGTACAAAGTTGACTGTCCCCTAGTAGAATCGAACCTATTACCTACGGCACTCGAGTTCAACGTCAAAGTTACTTATCAACAGCGAGGCGGCCAAATAAATAAGTAAAGGTTATAGAAATTACATAATATAATTAATATGCAAACTGATTAAGATACAAACTTATAAGTTTCCAACAGCTCATCTGCTGGAGTTAAGGTTATAAGTTGCGAAATGGGCATTAAGTGCAATATTGAGCAGCTACGATTGTTTCATTGCTTGATCGTTTTATTGATTGGTAGGAAAAATCGTGCTTACAGATGTAGGGAGGACATGCGCTGAGGTCGCCGAGGGACAATTCTTAGGACTTAGGTACTCAAATTCAAATTCAAAAATTCGTTTATTCAAAATTGGAATACAATAATCTCTTTTTGATGTCATTTCTGTCTAAAACTAAAACTACTCTGTTTCCACCTGTACTAAAGTCAAGCCAAAATATTTTACTGCATAACTTTTATACACGTAAAATTTTTATCTACCTTCTAAGCTTCTAAGGTTGTAGCGCTGAGACGAAGATGCGGCGCAACAAAATTTCGCAAGACATCTTTTAAAATCAAGTTTGTATAACAATTATTGTTTTAAAAATTGTTCGTGGCTGAAATAACATTATTACCCGGCTTTTTTGTCATTTAAATTTTATTATAAGAAAAGTAGCATAGTTCTGCCCCAGGGCTCGATGTAGCTTCAATCAATTCTCCACACCAGGATCAAAATACGTTCTGAGGTTTAGGCGTGAATTCTTGGCTTGTCCAATATTCCTTGAATAATTATAGGTACGTTTTGTACATCTAATTAGAGTAGGATATCGCAATTATAAAATAATTATAAGTAATTGAGCTGAATTGACATTAATTTACATTATTAATGAAAAGGTTAAAAGGATTTCCGATATGTCACCGGAGAAGTTCGAATATAAGCAATTTTTGTTTATTTAAACAATTCATAACCTTGCAGGATGGTCCGTCAATAGTCGCACAAACCATGGGCACCGCCGCCACCGTGGGCGCAGCGTGGGTGCGCGCCCATCTCTATGTGATGCACATTAAATTTGATTGTTTCTGCAACCTGCGCACTCAAACAGATTTATTGTATCCCACAACCACTCATTTGGCGAATATTAAATGGATTTAAATTTATTACTGGACTAAATATCAATATAATATCGTGACGATGGCGTAAAGGTTGGATTTGTTAGGTGATTTGTGTAAAGATGCCCAAGTAACCTTTGATTATTAATGTTGTTAATGCTAAGGGCTGGGCACATCACTCGTAGAACTGACGGTCGTTGGGGCTGTCGAGTTTCGACCACGTATCGGAAGACGCAGCATAGGCTGGCATCTCACAAGGTGGACCGACGATCTGGTGAAGGTCGCGACACCCAGCCGGATGAGGTTAGCCCAGGACCGGTCGTCGTGGAGATCCTTGGGGTAGGCCTTTGTCCAGCAGTGGCCATCTACAGGCTGATATGATGATTAATGTTATAAGAGGTATTACTTTTAGTTTAATATAGTAAGTACCTACCTTGTCATGGTTGAAATTATCTGTAATTTTTAAGGTTCCTTAAAATCTATAGAAAATGCGTATTGATTATTTTTATAATTTGTAAGTGATTGCGAGTCCGGCCACGTGGTTCGATAACGTTGTCCGACTATCAGTATTTTTTAATACCACTTAGTTGGACCAACAGGATAAACAATTACCACCCTTTTCTCAATTTCCTAACTAGATTCATTGTATTATCCGTTTACAAACACTATGCTTTTTTTTTTCTATGGCTTTTATTCTGTGGCTTTACACCGAACAAAGTTAAAACTAAATGTTGGCTCGTGTCTGTTGACTACTAGGAGCGCAGACGAACGGAGGCGGTGCGTGCGGTGGCCGCAAAGAATGTCGTTTGAAGATTTATGAGCGCGCGCATTCAATGACAAGCGGACACTGGCCACTTCTCTACGCGCCATGCTCGCCTGGTACTTTTCGATAACAGGACACTAGAGGGGAACGTGCACCAGAGCGCGCCGCAGGAAACGAATTATTATGTAAGGTCGAAAAAATTAGTTTGGGAATTTTTACAAACAAATCTTCGTACGTAATACAGATACAGGCTATATTGAACGAGTGGATGCCATTCTTTATAGTAGCCTTCCTTGGGGTCTACGGACGGGTGAAGAGGTTACAACCCTCCAGTATGGATTGTCCCGTCCGAAATTCAACATTTTGTTCCTGAGCGAGATTTACACTCTGTATATGTTTGGCGCCTGTTCTTTAAATCAAAACGACTGGATCGTACCCTGCGACCAGATCTGGTCGCAGGGTACGATTTAAACAAGTTCTTGACCTTTAACTTCGTTTCTCCGTAGGGGGGTGGTGTGGCGGAATCTTTCCGCACGACTTTACTATAATTTGTACTAGGCTGTATGGCTACTGTTGCCTACGTTTATTATTAACTAATTAAAACTATCTCACTTGCGCAGGCGAGCTCTCCCTCTCTCACTCTCTGTCTTCTTCCGCTCGAGACTCGCCCGCGCATTTGATAAACCTAACGCTTTAATTGTACTTACCGACCTAACCGTGTTTGCATTAATATTTAGACAATTTAACCAACGATCCAGTCGTATAATTCAAAGAACAGGCGCCCCAAAGCGCCAAATATGGATAAAGAATCATATAAAAACGCTAGGTGCGTGATCGATCTGTCAGCATAAAGTTTTTAAGACAAAATTTCATATAAGTTGTTGTGTGTACTTTTTTGTAATTTAACTTGGTTTGTTGGATGACAGGTATAGAGGCAGGCGGGCGGCTACCACAGACTGTATTTATGCTAAAAGGGCGCACCGCGCAGGCCCTTAATAAATAAATGACGCAGGCCCGATTTAAAGCCCTTCGTCGCAATTATTTTGCTATTTCGACGCGGCTGTAGGCGGCTTTTTCGCTTTATATTTCTTCTAGAACTTTGAAGGTATGATCTGATAAAAAGGCATTAGGTAAGTAAGTATTGTGTAAAATATTATGATTACTAGTCGTTTTACCTAAATGCGAATAATTGTCAATGTCACAAATAAGAAGGTAGTATAGGAAAATAACATTTTCTTTGCAATCATAATTAAGTAGGTAGATACCTAATGTATATATCTCTATTTTAGTAATGAACACAGTTAATATTCTTCAGTACTACCTATTTCGTTACAAATCATTGATTTTCATGTAACGCACGTCACGCGTAGCAAAACTTTTATCACATTTCCATTAAGGCTTCATGTGTTAGGTACTTGTTGGATTGTAATCTTTTAAAAATGATAAATTACCCGCTCCATCACGGAACGACTCGTCAAATGATCTTATTTGTCATACACAGATGTCGGTAGTGCGATAAGGAAAACAGGAAATTGAAATCTGTATCACTGGCCGAAAATCGGGCGTGGTCGGCCATCTTGGATGCTAATCGGCGCGCCACAATTTGAATATGGAACTCTTTATTCGTAAATGGCTTTTTAGTTTTTTGTCTGTTTGTTTGTGGCCAGTTGATGGATTGGTGTTTGGCAGGAAATGAGTATCGTTTTGTCAAAGGCATGAAGGCTGTATAATTTTACCAGACTATTTTCTGACCTAATGCGCATTATTGGACTAGGCAGATATTTTTCTGTATACATTTATATTTAAAAAATCTGTTTATTCCAATGTATTATTACAATGTCGGAAGTATATTTAATTAAATATTATTTATTATAACTTCTGACTTATAGTTTCAGGTTATTGAAGATAACAGTACCTAGGGTATTTGGTTATTACATTGGAAATCAGTGCAATTTATTTGATTTGTCCGTAGTTTGTGTAATCAGTAGCTCTTAAATTAAACAGCCCTTCGATTACATAATTAACTAAATTCCTTCATCATCACAAAGGTGGTCAATTTGTTTTGCTATATTTTTAATAACTTGCCATGCGAAAATTGATTTGTTATCGCGGGTCAGTGTTGGCCGCAAAATAAATACTGCGTTCCTAATCGAACAATTAAATCAGCTCCGACAAAATTATCCCATGTTTTTATGGGTTTTGACGAGAAATCGTGAGGTCGTTTACCTTTTGGGGCCAATTTGTGTCGGTTTATTATGACCCTGTCTTAGGGTTACGCTCTTCATTTGCCTCTTTCATTTTGCATAAAAGTAAAAGAGGTGTGCATAGTGCATATCATGTATCTACTCATAAACTTAAAAAATATATACTAGCTTATAGATGAACAAAGATTGCAAGGGAGAAAAACATAATTGCAGTACCTTACAAGTGCGAAAGGAAATACGAACTCAAGGTCATTGCAACCTGATTTTGAATGACAAGTCCTCACGCGTGGTATTCACTCTCAGTACTTTGTGATAATCGTGATTATTTTGAAGAAATATCCAATTTAACCTAACAATGGTTGCATGTTGTATTAGTGTTATGTATCGCAATATAATGCGGAAAAGCATTTGGCATACTTTGACCTTGACAACAAAAGTTGTCACCCGATAAGGATGAGATCTTTGTTCGTCTATGCACTTGTATATTCTAAGTTTATGCCTTAACTGTACGTTACATTAAGCGGGACAGCGGGACGTCACTAGTATCTGTAAAAGGTAGTTGGAACCTGGCGCAGGATCCGGAAAGGAATTAGCGTGGAGACTGGAGAGCAAAGCGCATGCGCCGCGGACATTACCACTGCATTCGGTATAAGGCCGGCGACACCGCGAATGTAATACTATTATTTCTTTAAGCAAAGATTAATTATGTAGCTTGATTTAACATCGCTCTCCTTTTTTTACGTGGGGAAATGCGTTATTCATACATGACCTTAATGGGGGGGAAGGCCGGGTGATGTGGGACTCGCACCCACTGAAACCTCACGGTGGCCATCTTCGACGCAAATCGAGTACCTACTCCGGAGTCGCTACATACTCCTACTTACATCCCTCATCCTAACTACTGAAATCGCTGATCATCATTGATGATTTTTTTTTCACAGAAGGCCGTTAGAGAGTCTTCCGGGTCTGTGGCACTTCACTCGTCATTGGTTGCAGTTATATACTCGTACAAATTAGACTTGTCCTCTTAATAGTATAAACGCGAAAGTTTATTGAATGTTTGGATGTATGATTGATACTCTTTCACGAAATATGTATGGAGCAGATTTTGATGAAACTTTACAGTATAGGGTAAAACGCAGTAATACGCCCCACTTGACAAAACACCCCCTCACATAGCACGCACACTAATAAAACTACGCAGCACACGAATAGAAACGAATAGTAGCCATCAGTCGCCCGACAAGTTGTCTACTACGTTGTAAGGCTACTTGCGTTTCTATTCGTGTGCGTTGCTTTGTTAGTGTGCGGGCTAGGTGAGTGGGGCGTTTTGTCAAGTGGGGCGTATTACCGAGTTTTACCCTAGGTAATAAAGATTATAGTTACATCAATCAGAATAACACATAGCCTAATAGATACCTCGGGAAAAACTTTACAACTACACTACTAACTTTTACTTTTCTATTATACCACACTAACTAAAATTACTTTACTACATAACTTATCTAGAGTTTGCGCATCTAAGAATCTTCTGATTTATTTGGTACTAGCCGATGCCCCGCGACTTCATCCGCGTTATAAAGTATACTATTTTATTCAAACTTTTATAACCCGTTCTAATCATGACAGTTTTTAGTTTTAAAGTTTGTCAATAGATGGCGTTAGGTGTATTTTATACCCCGCTATTACGTGCAAATTAGCCTCCAGATTTTACCTCTTTATTATTAGTATAGATATTTATTTGGTATTTCATTTGGTACATTATACTGCTTCCAGTGTGGCTGGCCCCGGCCATATAGATAGCCCTACATTTAATTAGTGGTATCGCTAATTATTTACCCGCTCGCTCACGACCAGGGACGCAGCCGCCAGCGACCTTTCGCCAGGAATCTAAGCTATTCATTGATTTATATCCTAGGTTAGCAGGAATCTTGGCGATTCCGATCGTGTGACCTGCTACCGCCATATTTGGGGATATGTAAGAGGTAAAAGTCTCGATTGATACGATTGTGTTTTTTTAATCAAGGGTTTTCAAAATTAACTAGGTACCTACCTATACAAACTTTGGCACACACATCTACGGGCCGTATTTGATTAGTTTATAAAATTTTTGGTTTAATTATCTGGTTTTCGAGAAAAGAGTTCCAAAATTTATAACCTTTCATTCATCAACCTCAAGTGTTCAGATGATACTACCAATAATATAGATTCAGGTATTTTTTTCCGAGACCAAGTCTTTCAAAATAAAAACGTTAAAAAGTAGGTTACGTTAAAAAATATTTGAAATGTTTATTACGTTTCTCAAATAATAAACTTAAATAAAAACGTCATTTAAGCATTATTGAATAGATTTTCTTGTAGCAGCTCAGGCACAGCTCTCTAGAAGTTAACAATTTTTGATACTCCGAACTATTGAGATACCTACAAGTACAGAAAAAATCCGATCCAGAAACACAATAACGAAATACAATAGTAGGTATACATCGTAGGTTATTAATAATTATAGTGATTTATGCAAAGCAAGCAGTTACCTAATTATGTATCTACATTAACGTTGCTAGTAGTTGGTAACTTGATGGTAATTGGTAACGTTTTCAAGTCCCGAGTCCTGCAGCAAGCCTTTAGTCTATTTATAGAATAAGGCAGCTTCGGAAAGCGACAGGCGTGTGCTACTGGTCGCCGATACTAAATAACAGTGTCACACTAGCTTTTAAGGACACCGCCTGGATGGGATCAAACAACAAAGAACCAAGATTTTGCATTGTGGAAATTTAATTTGCGCCTCATAATGATTAAGCTGTTATTATTCTTTGTTTCTCATCAGGCCGGAGCTCGGAGCCTCGTTTGAAGCGGGTTTTTAGGAAAGGTCCCTGTCCAACGGTTTACTGTTTCCTGTTAGTTGAGACCGTTCGAACAGGCGCTACATGCTAGTTTGTTTTCTTCATTATCATCAGCTTATGCTAATCCACTGCTGGACATAGGTGTAGCCGCACCCACCATTGAACCCGATCTTCGGTTCTCCGCATCCAATCAAAGCATTGTTTTTTTCATTTATTGAAAATGCGAATAACTTACACAAAAAGCCAATGGGAGTGAGAGAGACAAATATCCGGGTTCAAATGGATAGTAAAGGATAAGTAATTTCCTGCTCTTTTTCACACATTGTGTAACATTTGATAGTTATTCGTTTCTACATAAAAAACCAGACGGAAAAAAAAGACAAACTTATTTTGTATATTTATTACTTGCCTCTCCTTTAGCATGACACCGTCCTGCGCTCGCGCACCTTTTTGTTCAATTCCGCGCCGTATTTCGGCTGCGCGCGCAACCCATTTATCTCCGCTATCATCTGAGATACGATATCCACAGCATCTTTATGCGCCTGCATCAGATAGCGGTCGATAGCGGCTAAAGTCCGCTGATTAGCCGATGGGTATAGGCTAGCGAAGATTTAGTATTCATATTTTATCGTGTTTTAAAAATGCACGCTTAAACAAGGTCACCCTGTAGTAACTTTAAAAGGTTTTGATAATGTAATTCACTCCTGTTGATTCATTATCAAGTAGATCCATGAGTAGACTTTATGACCTAAGGTACAGCCATTGATTTTGTACAATTTGGTCGTGTCGGGATGTTATATCCTATATATCGTTTTCTAATTTAATTCTTAATACCTAGTAAATATAGGAGAAAATCCTAGTTTAGCATTAGGCATAAACTATGTATCCATAAAATATTTATTAGTTTCTTTTGCTGCTCTGTAAAATTCGAGTCTATTGGCCTCCGATTTACTTTATGTATAGCTTTTCTTCTATAAGTACGAGTATAGTTATTAAAAGTTTAAGTTACAGACTTTTCACGTCAAAAGTCCGGTGAAAGTACTGAACATACAATGTTCTCAATACATCGCTGCTATCACCGCGATCTACAGTTTAATACCTCTTCAATCGGGCCGCAATCTGCATCAATCTGATATCAATCGGGATCAGATTGACGGGGACAATCAAAGCTCAATTAATTAGGTTTGGCCACACAATGATCGGAAGGATCGATTGAGGTCTGAACTGATCCGCTGATCTGTTTTGACCGTTGATCAGATTGGACTAAAATGGCGATTTGTAGTGTGTTTAAGCTTTGTTTAACAATGTGTAGCATTGAATGAATTAGTGTGGGAGTCTTGTCTTGGCTTGGCTTGGCCTGTGGCTTGGCTTGTCTCGTCTCGTCTTGTCTTCTTAGGGGGCCAGGAATACCTGGCGACACTTGGGATCTGTTGTGCCAAACCCCTGTCCGCCAACGGTGCCCCAATCCGTTTTTGGTGGACTCCACATACGCCTCAGAATAGTAAATACCAATCTTTGACGTATGCAGCTTTCCTCAATGTTGTCCTTCACCGAAAAACCTGTGGTATTAATAATAAACAGTACTTAAATTTCAAAAAACTCATTGATACAGGCCAGGGTCGAACCCACGGCCCCATGAACGTGAGGCGAGTGCACAACCAACTAGGCTACCACGGCTATTAAGCCCTTTTCAGATTCTTTGTCTCTTTTCCAACTTGAGTATAATACGTACCTACACATACCTGTATGAAGGTACTTGTGTAAGGAGCAGTAGGCAGTAGCCTGTCCCCTGTCTTCGCGACAGGCTTTGTGGGACGACACCCGCTGCGTGCGCGCCGCCGACCGCACTCACGTGCATACATACTAAATATATACATAGGTATACAGGGTGGTAGAAAGAAGCCGGCTTTGGAGGAAACATTTCTCTCTTTTGTCAATAAGAACTGCATTTAAAGAACCGAACCTTACAAAATGTGGAAAAAATCACACAGGGTCTTTATGATACCAAACAAAAGGGTCCTTCAGAAGAATCAGTTCTAAAGGCCATTAAATTTAAAAAAAACAGATTTATTAAAAATATTAAAGGCCGGGTCAAACCGAATGCTGTGCAGCGCAGAGCGTTGAGTAGCACGTCACACCGGCCAGTTGTCGCGACATGCTGTGCTGCAACGCAATCGCCGCACGCGGTGTGACGTCATCCAGTGAGCCATACAATTACAACGTCACCACCGGCACGGCGCGCGCGCGATGTTGCCAGACCGCTGCGCAGCGCTGTGCAGCATCGTGCGTTGGTGTGTCCTCTCCCATAATATTCCATACATTTACAACGTAATAAGCCGTGCTGCGCTGTGCTGTGCTCGCCGTGCTGCATTCGGTTTGACCCGGCCTGAAATGCAGTTTTCTTATTTCAAAAAAACTGGACAAGTGCTAATGCTGTGTCAGTCTGATCCTAATTTTCGTTCAAGCAATGTAAGAGAGTACTGTATCTTCCTCCGGTGGTTTCATCTATAAGGTTAATGCAAAGTAATAATTTTCCATTCAAACAAGGCTCATTCACAAAACGGTGCGTGTCGTCATGGCTTCGGTCTTCGACCGGAAGCGAATTATGCAGTAAATCTGCGGCCGCACCGCGCCGCCGCCGCCGCCGGCGCATAGGTTTGTTGCATTTACATAAATGCAATACATAACATGAATGGAGATGCCTCAAACATGAGATTATTGGTGCACGACGAATTACTTCGCCATAAGTAAGGTCTTAATTATACTACCTAAAAGTATCCCTAAACGATCATGCTTGCATGACATGCAACATTTACGTGAATGTCATGCTGCATGATGGACCATCATGCTTGCTATCAATCAATACAGCGAAGCAACGGCCAGCACGTAGTTTGCATGTCATGCACGTAGTTTGCATGTCATGCACGTCAATCACTACAGCTAGACGATCATGCATGAGTGACAGCACGTATTGCATGTCATGCCGCATGATCGTTTAGGGAGCCCTTAACAAGCGGACGCGTTAAATTTTGGATTGGTCAAATTACTTGAATATTTTTGTGAATGCATAGGTGTTATTCTGGTGTATATTCTTGTAAAATCTCGGGTTTAGGAGATGGGGGTTTAGAGCAAATTTGTACCGTAGCGTAACAGCGTGGCATAGACGATATATGCGACTGAAAGTAACTCCTAATTCAAGATAAAAAAAAACAAAATGCAGGATTTGGGGTTAAGTGGCGACCAATTTCTCCAATGGTATTAGCGTATGATTCCTTTTCAAGTGTCTATATTCGGAGTTCTGTGACACGTCTCTCCGGCTATCTGATCCTGACGGAACCCTGCTTGCAGCAGCCTGTTATAAGGTGTCATAAAATCATAAACTCTTCAGGTGTTATCCTAGCTGGGAGCCAGGGAGTCTATGTAATAAATCAGATGGTTGGCCAGTACAGTGTCCCAGCCTCATTTACGTGGCCGCCGTCCGTCGTATCGGGCGCAGATATCGCCGATACGGTGCGGCGATAAATAAAATATTGACGTGTACACCCGCGGGGCAAGTTGGCGGTGCGAAAAGTATTACAAACACTTTGGGGAGGGAATATTCAAAATTTCATACGAGTAAATAGACTGTAATGTTTTTAATTTTATTAAAAATTATAGCGTTTACAATTATACATACACATACATAAATTATTTTTCGCGGGAACAGTTTTCATCATATAGATTTAGGATGTATTTTAAGTCTATGTTTTTCATGGTAAATGCTAGTCTATTGTACGGTTGACCGCACATCAGAAAACCAATATAAACTGGTCTCTCATAGTATTGAAACTCTCTAATAGACTAGGCCAGCTCATGTTTCCACTGACCTGGGGTCTACTGTAAATCTACATGGACAGGACCTTTGTTGGCAACTTTCATGTAGGTTGGTGATCGACCAATGAAAACGTAACAATCAAAATCACTTTTGGATTTAAAATATTAGTTGCGATTGAGCATTCAGCACAGGTTTCAGAAACTTATTACATTTAGTAAAATTTTGAAGAAGAATCAGTACGGGAAATAAAAACACGGCAAAAGATCGGGACAAAATGCCTTGTCCCTGTACAAAACAGTCTCCAGTTTAAATTAGCGTTTGCTGTACGCAGAGGAATCCCGGACTGACCATTAACATACGACGGATTCCCGCGGGATATTTAGCTAAAAGCCCGCGTTAAAATCCCGGGGTATTGCAAACGCGCTGATAGGCAATGTAGTTTAATTGGATAGGAATTTTTAGCAGCTTCAAGCGTTCTTCATAGTGGAATCAACGGATGTCGGGTAAATCTAAAATGGAGCTTCTTGACTATTCTCTTCCCTGCGCAGATGATGCCTCTTCTGTTATAGCAGTGTGAGAGCTTCTGTAGCGGTGTGGTAGCTTCTGTAGCGGTGTGGTAGCTTCTGTAGCGGTGTGGTAGCTTCTGTAGCGGTGTGGTAGCTTCTGTAGCGGTGTGGTAGCTTCTGTAGCGGTGTGGTAGCTACTGTGGCGGTGTGGTAGCTCTGACACACTCACATGACACTGGTAAAAAGTGGTGATAAATTGGCTAATACGTTTAGTTTACTTGTAGGAATATTTGTAAGTTTTATATTATTTTTCACTTTTATTTCCGTTTGTGACCAAAAAGCTCACAAACTTTTTTTACTAAGAATTTTTTATAAAATAAAACTAACATTATTATAATAGTTATCTGAAAAAAACGCCATTGTACAAACCTCTAGGTTACATTTATTTTTACTAGGTATACCTACTAATAAAGTAAAAACTAACTTACCCAGGCATACTTATCAAACGATTTAGAATATTATCTTTTATTTTAAGGGTTAAAAATCAATAGCCATTCTATGACGTCATTTTTTTTTTTTTTTTAATTTAACTTCCACTTCCGAACAATATCTGGATGCAAATCAGTAGGAAATGCCACGGTTACAAGAATTACGATATCGTAGCACGTGTTCTTATAAAAATTAAAAAAGAACTAAAAAATTTAACGGTTACTTCCTATTTACCCACGATGAAACGAAGGAGGTGTATTTGTTTGGGACAAGAGGTGTTTGTTTGTAGGCTTATATGGACATCGGTTAAATAACCGAGTCACACATAAAAACATGACGCGTGAAAACATGACCATACATTCAAAATAAATATTATTTTGTTTTATTTAAAAAATATATCCAGTTCTGTCACACTTAACCATGATGAGTATCAAAACTGAGTAAAAGAACGAACACGAATAGAAGATCTCTAAACCGGATTAACTAATTTAAATGTGTTTTTTTCTACTATTTTTAAAGAATAAGGGCCTCTTACACCGCCTGCTGATAAAGTCCCAGATACCCTATCTGCAGGTTATCTGACAGATAGCCTATTTTTTTGGTTTCACAGGTATCTGATTGCCTATATCTTATATATTTTATATAGTCTATCACACAGATTTATCTGATAGATTAGTTTATCACTAAGATTACTATCTGCAACAATATCAGGAAGTGGTGAAAGAAGCCCTAAAGGTCATAAATATAAATGAAACAAGTAGATGTTTTCCTGCGTGCGTCGCTGCCTCCGTCCCCTTCCTCTCTAAATTAAGTCCCTAATCATTTAACCCATAGACTTACACTACTTACCTTAATTCGAACTTACGCTTCTCCCTCCCATACCCACATATTATTATTATGTAGTGTGTAATAAAACTAGTAGTTCCGTGAGAACAGTAGACCTCGCCAGCCCTTATAAACCAAACCTAAAAGAAACCAACAAAAGTCAACTTTGTAGTTGGAGACAGAAAAAGTACCTACTAAAGTGACAAAAATTAGCACTTTAAAGCTTAATATTTCGCAAACGGATCCCTGAATCGAAAAATGTTTTTCACACACCCGCGATATTTTTGAAAGACCCATCCAACGATACCCCACACCATGGATATCACGCGGAAAAGAATAATTTTCCATTTTACGTATGCAGTTCTATGAACATAATTTATTTTTTCAACTTTCATAAGTCGATCCACTATTACTCAAAAACTAACAGAACCTACTTAGCCGTAATAGTTTTCCTTGTAACTACGTTATATATGCTACTGCCATGAATTTTTTCACATTTCCAGAAGCAACCGTTTAGCTGGCAGGAGGGGACACGTGACTAACAAAAATTACCGCTTTAAAGCTTAATATTTCGCCAACGGATCCCTAAATCGAAAAAATGGTATTCACACACCAGCAATATTTTTGAAAGACCTATCCAACGATATCCCACACTATGGGATTCACAAGAAAAAAAAAGTTCACTCCCACTTTGCGAGTACTCTAAAAAAAATGTTTTTCAAAATTTTATTCTACACATTTTGTAGGTTTAATTAATTTATACCTATGCCAAATTTTCGTCAAAATCGGTTGAAAAATGCGACCTCTAGAGAATTACAGACAGAAAGACAGAAGGACAGAAAGACAGATGGACAGACGGACATTAGCATTTTTGGTCAATCTCGAAACTTAGACGCTTCGCTCGCTTCACTCGCTCGGTCAATTATGCGAGAAGAGTCCAAGTGGGAATAAACCATGTGTCACTAATATTTCGTGATGGGTATACAAATAGGTGCTTATAGTGATCTAGGGGTGGTCCGAAGTCCGAAGTTTTTTATGAATTTCTAATTTATTTATGAGTCTGACGCGACGAGATGCGTCGATTTATGAATATTAACCAGCCCTGATGACGGACGGACGTCACTGTCGACAATTTTGATGGATATTTGTCGAAAATCATAAAAATATGTTTTTTACGGCCTGAAGAGGAAACGGACAGACAGCCTCTTGGTGTAAGTTGCTTTTGCACAAATAGTCCAAAGACCACAAGTGCTTTGTCACCTTGAGGACTCGACCTGGAGCTGGTATTTCAGTTAAGAAAATCTAGTAGGTAATTGAACTCTTACCTCCTGAACAAAGAAGCAGCCGAGAAAGCACTTCTACGGAGCTATTATGAAGAATAACTTCTCACAGGGTTAAATGATTTGTAAATATGTAACGTCTTCTTATTATATTTAATTTAGTTTTGTGTAAACATAAAATACATAGGTAATTATTTATTAGTAGCCACTGCTGGTTCTGTAAGTTCACCTTCCGTTCCGTTCCGTTCCGGTGTCACACCAGCCAGCAATTCTGCTGCAAGGACCCAAGGCCCAGGCTTACAGTAGGATGATAGGGGGTAGGTGAGCATAGGTGTGGCGGTCACATCATTGGGTCGGTGTATTGCAAGCAACAAGGCCGTAGGTTAACGAGGTATACGCTCCTCCGACCTTTTGGTTGTTTACATTAGACCGACGCGAATAAGTGACCTGTCGTATCTTGCATCATTCTACCTCCAGTCTCCCGGCTGTATGCTCCGGGACCTCTATCCGAGCTACCGGTGCACCACGTAGATAGGATGGAGTGTGGAGTATTTGCGCAGTCAGGATCAGGAGAGCTGGTTCTGTAAGTTCACCTTATAAATTAATTTTAAATCATTAAATTTTCAAATAATTTTTTAAATCATTTTCATCCGCAGGAGAACCAAGGTCACCGACATAGCTCAAAGAATTGCGAAGCTGAAGTGACAGTGAGCCTCGTAGAACTGACGGCCGTTGGGGCAGGTTCTCGAGTGGCGACCACGTATCGGAAGACGCAATGTAGGCAGGCCTCCCACAAAGTGGACCGACGATCTGGTGAAGGTCGCGGGACCCGGCTGGATGAGGTTAGCGTAGGACCGGTCGTCGTGGAGATCCTTGTCCAACAGTGGACGTCTACAGGCCGATATGATGATGATGATGATGAAATTTTCATTACGTATACCGTTCGCAGGTTGCCAACTCAAAACCCATTCTAATTCTAAAACAAGCTTAAATCTCATTAAGTAGGTACCTAATTGTAGAAAATCCTTATCGCCACTCGGTATCGGTAGATCTCTTTTATTTTCCGAAGTCGATTTGTTTGGAAACACATCCGCGTATTACGCAGAGTACAATGGCTCGTTAACTAGTGTTTTGGTTTGATCGAAACTGGGTAAAAAGGACACGTAGATAGTACGTACACGCACGTGGCGGCACTGATGTATTTGGTTAAGCTTTCGTGCCCTAATTATGCCTAGAGTGGAAACACTGTGAGTTTTTAGCTGGACTAGCCTATTAGGCAGTTTCGATACTTTGAGAGACTAGCTTATACTGGTTTTGATTCCACTGACGTACGGTCACAGAGTAAGTAATGTACGGTAGAGCTTGCCAATCGCCATTCACAGTCCAAAATCGTATTGGTAGGCGATTGTACTTGGAAGAACAACTACGCAAATAATTTATCATTTACTTATAATTTATCTATATCTATTTTAATGACAGGGGTAAAGTTTGTAAGAATGGATGGATGTCGTAAGTATGAGTTTGTAGTAATATTTGCATGTAACGATTTCAATATTTATTTTTTTCTTGGTGGTATTCTCCGTTCGGATTTAGGCCACTAATTTTGTAATTTTTGTCCCTTTTAATCGAATGTTGTTTTGTCGAAATTAATATTACTGCAATCCTCGATACATCGACTGATACCCATTTAATGGGTTCTATTTAGTGTAAATTTTACACTGCGCGACACGGCGGGTGCGGCAAAAACCTATGAACGGCGTAAGTGCGATGAGTAGATCCAGTAACAATGTTATGGTTTTATGAAAGCGTTAATTTTTGCTGAGTCATTGACACATCCTGTCGAACCCTGAGTTTAAACATATTCTGTCCGCCCGTCAGTCTGTCTGTCACAGCCAGCCAGCCTCTATCACAGATTTACATAAACTAAACTGTTTTATTTTATTTATTTCAAAACAGAAACGTCGTGAACGATTTGATTTTTTAAACACTGATTAGTGACTTGGGCGTTGTACTCCAACGCCAGAGACAGACAACATACAAAAGGGAGGAAGTATGTACTATGTCAGTACATAAACATCGTAAGCGACACAAAGTACATATATTCAATTTGTGACCTAATGTAAAGGTTCTTAAATACGTATTTTATATTTCTCGCTTGCGATGTTTTGGATGATCGTGCTCTGTTATATACACTACCCTTATCCCAACTAGGATTTCTACCAGTTATATATACTTACAAGAGACAATTCCTACCCGAAAACTCTAAAGAAGTGTAAACTATTGGTCATTCATTACCACATATCTCCTACATAAGATGGGACTATCGGAGACTTGTATATGTAGAGCCTGTGGAGAGGACAGCGAGACGGTGAAACATCTGCTGGGTGAATGTGACGCACTAGCCGCAAGGCAAATGAGAGTCCTAGGTGTGGCTTATCCTGAACCCGAGGACTACAGGCTCCTACCCCTTAGCTGTACAATAGCATTTGTGCAGCGAACACTGGAGGAGGAGAACAACAGGTAAACACAGGGGCGGACACAATAGATCCCATAGGGTCGCAGTGTCGCCGGGTGTGCCCGGCCCCCTTCTATAAGATAAGATACCACATACCTAGTAGGTGTATATTGATTCACTACTTGACACTTTTAATAATGTGTCCACTGCTGGATGGACATAGGTCTCCCCTAAGGCGCGCCACTATCTTCGGTTCTCTGCATCCAGTCACTGCCAGCAGCCGCCTTACGCAGATCGTCGCTCCATCTACCCGGGGAGGGTCCCTCACTACGCTTGCCGAGTCATGGTCTACACTCGACAACTCGTCCACCCCAGCGGTTATCAGGTTCTCATACAGAATAGATTGACCCCCTGCCACTCTTCAACATATATCTACTAAGTTCGCGAGGTATCTGGCTACGAAGAAGACTGTTATATCTGTTCTATAAGAGAGATGTCTACTTGGTAGGTTAGATAATTATATCTGTTCTATTTTTGTATTAATTAAAGTTGTTTAGGGGTAATGTGTAATTTTAATATTTTGAATTGAATTACGGACTTTATTTAGGTATTTAATAAAAGATTTCATTTGTAAAGAGAGATATTATTTAACTAACCATAATGTCGTTTTGTAAGGAGAATGGAGGGTGCCTCAAAGGTGCAGTAAGGGCTCAATGGCTCCGAATCGCGGTATGCAAACCAACGGGAGTAATAAATGTATCGCCGCTATCTTCAAAGGCGCATCTCCTCTTTGCTGCTCCGGCCTGCGCCGCCGCCGCTGCCATCGCGTGTGCCCTGCCTGTACCACCGACGTCCAGTTAAAGATATATGCTGGTTGCTATTAACGAATATATTTTTAAAAGGTACAATTTTATATAGGTTTTAGTGTAGTTTTATATAAGTTTTAGTTTAGTTTTTTTAGGATAATTTAGTTTTATATTTATAGGTAAGTAATTATGTTATTCTTATGTCAAATTAAATTCCTCTTCCTTGTACGTCCTATATAATTTCGTAGCTCGCCAAAGGTACAAAATGTATGTATGTACCTATGTATTTTATTTAGTGTATGTAGATTGTAAAATATTGCATTTATTATATTCATTGTAAAACTGCACAACCTGCCTCTCCGATATCCTCGATCCAAAGGTTGTCTGGAAGAAATCACTTTCAGCGATACGATCGCCTTCATGTACTTATGTAAGATACTGTATTATTGTATCTGTTTTTATTACTGTTTTAATGTGCAATAAAGAATAATTCAGAGATCCTGACCACATTGGTAACAAAACCAGTATAAACTGGTCTTTCATAGTATTGAAACTACATAATAGACTAGGCCAGCTCAAGGTCAAAGTATTTCCACTGACGTGCGGTCGACTGTACATGGTATAGCGATCATCTTGCAGTGGACTGCTAGGTCGCATGGCCACTGCATATTTATCGGTACACTAGAGCCCATTACGAGTTGGTCTGACGCCATTTTTATGTTCCTTCTTTAGTCCAAGTCCACTAGTGGACTCGCACGTGTCAGGGGGCCGATTGAGACTGGTTTATGTGAAGCAGTTATGTTAATCATTGGTAATAGGCACATAATAAATAGTGCGGACATTAAATATTTTAGTAGCTTTTTAGGGTTCCGTACCTCAAAGGGAAAAAATAAACTCTTATAGGATCACTTCGTTGTATGTCTGTCTGTCTGTTCAGAACCTTTTTCTCTAGAACGCGTGGAGGTATCAAGTTGAAATTAATACTCAGGTTTGCAATCCCTGGGAGCTGTGAAAAAAATCAAATTTCTAAGTCAACGCACTGAAAAAATATGGCCGTATGCGGCATTTTTTAGTATTTTAGTAATCAAACCCATGGGGTACTTTCGTATGTGTCAGAGCACAAGTAATGGAAAAGTCCGAAAACAGTTATTTTGAAGTCATTATAATGACTTTATTTTAGGTACTAATTAAGCTACACCCTTGGGTAAAATTGTATTGACACATTAATTATATTAGATCCTATGTAACATACAATTTAAGGCTAAATAAATGAAATGAAATGACTAAATGATGATGAGATTATGGTTACAGACCAGGATCATCGGTTTACAAATTGTACATTGGCTGCGAAGTCACTGATAGGAATCGAACCCACGATATCTAGCGGTCGAATCCAATTGCCAAAATGTAGAGGCCTCTTATAGCTATTATTTAAATTTAATATATTATACCTATTTAATTCTTTACCTTAGAATATATATTATTATGTAGAGAAATTACGCAGTGAAATCACTTATAAACAACATCAGGACGTGAGAGATATATGAATGGAATCCGAGAAACAATGAGACATGTGCTGAGCTCTGAGCTAAGATTTATACAGGGCCTGGTGATTTTAATCCAATTTATTGCAGTATTTGTCGTTTAATAAACAAATCATTCACGGACGGTGACATAGTTCAAAATGGTTTGGAAAAAGCGAGTTGATATAAGAACATTAGTTTTTGAAAAGTATTTCACCTCTATATGGTTACAAGTATCATAATTTTTTACAAATAAGTGGTTTTTAGTGGTGTAAAATTTAATGATTACCTATTCTTACAGTTAACAAACAGCGTTACAACCTGGGAGCGTAGCGAGCTTTTTCTGTGTTCTGTGGTTCGTCGCCCCCCCCCCCCCCCCCCTGCTTCCCGCGCCCCCGCCAACGTAAACAATTTATAGTTTTTTAAATTTCATCAACGACTTCAATTGGAAACTTAATTATTCCTATTTTTTGGGTCTGATTTGAGGTACAAACATACTGATCAAGAGGGACATAGTTTCTGTTCCCCGTAAGCGATAAAAAGTAAAACATTACAACCGCATTATGACTGTGTGGTATACCTTTATCAATGGAAAAATAAATGCAGAAATAAAAACAAATCAATAAACAATAAAAGCAAATGCGAAACAAAAACAAATGCAGGCCCAGCAAATTTCTGAAGATGTCTCCGTAGATTAAAACATAAAAGACCAACAAAAACTTAATTATCACGTATTATAACAGCCTCGCGCCAAAACCGGCCCGCTGGCAAAACTTCGTAACCACAGTTTCTATTATTTTGGGGCACATTAAATAATCATAAAACATGTCAGTGCACTTACCTACTTTTATTTTTTAGGTTAATGGTATCTACATAGAAGGTTAATAAATGTAAGTAATATTAAAGTTACATTTTATATAATATCTGTTCTTTTTGGATCACATGAGAATACAGAAATTTCTATCATCATTATGAGTCTGCCTAGTCCGTTTCCACAAAGGCCTCTTGCAAGGCGCGTCATCGAACCTGATCTTCGGTTCTCTGCATCCAGTCACTGCCAGCCGCCTTACGCAGATCGTTGCTCCACGCTTTCCCAGTCGTGGTCTCTACTTGAGAACTCGTCAACTCCAGCAGTTATCGGTGACTGATGTGACCAGCCCACTGTCATCGTAACGTACTAACTTTTTGAGCTACGTCGAAGGCTTCGCTTCTTTGGCGGTTCACCTCGTTTTAGATCCTGTCTCTCAGAGAAACTCTGAGCATGGCTCTTTCTATAGCCTTGCATTGTTTTAAGCCTTAATTTAAGTTTTAATAAGCCCTGTGTTAAAATTATACTGGTAAAGAATGCAATTCGAAAGACCTAGTACTTAAACTTAACAGTTATTTAATTACATTTTGCTTTTTGCGGTAGGCTGCAACTGAATTATTAAAACCAAAAAGAATTCTGAGATTTCATATTGCACGAGTCATTTCCGTCTCGAAAATGTGTTTCTTGCATATATCAATGTTTTCCTTCAAAACGTCAATACATCAATATCGGCCGAGCGCACGGCAGGGGCGTGCACAGGCGAGCCGCGGCCCGTAATTACAGGCATGCGGCCCCGCGGGCCGATATATGCGCACCCCTGCCCCGCGAGCGCGCAAATTATTTAGTAATTTTAATTTTATTTGGACTTATACACTTTCTGTTAGGGGCGTTGTAATGATTTCTCTTTTTGCATTTATAACACTGCTTAGTGCTGTATTTGGGCAAGTGCGTGTGAGGTATGGTGTATGATTAATTCATTTATTTTGTAGTGCATTGCAACCCATAATTACTTGATTTTTGTAAAATTATACTTACACGTTTATGCAGTCACCCGGTATGAAATATTTTGTACAGGAAAGAAGTAGTTTGAACTTTGTACCTGACTTTATTTTAGGTTATTATTATTAAATAATTATAACTTATTATTCTATATTACTTATTATTCTCGATGATAGGGTAGGCCTGAGCCTGAGATAAATTATAACTTAATTTTTACGGTACACCGATTATAATGTTCAAAAACTTTGCTTGTTAACTTTTGCCTTTTTTCTATACCATCATCTTCAGCATGTTGACGTTCACTGTTGGACATAGACTTTTCCTGACACAAGCCTCAACCACAGCAGGTTCTGTATCTTATTCATCTTGCCCCATCCGGTATCCTAACTAATGTTGCATAAATATGTAACTACTTATGTATTGTTTTTAATGAGTTATAGGCACTATAACTTATCGTCACGAATAGCCATGGTAGCCTAATTGGTAGTGCACGCGCCTCAAGTTCATAAGGTCGTGGGTTTGGTATAGTGATATGGTTCATTTGACAATGACGTCAAAAAGTGTGCGGGCAAATTTCCCATCCAATCCAAATTTTGACTATTTATCATATTCTGAGTGATAGGTCATGAACTCATGAACTAACCTGTGTACGATATATCAGTATATTTTGATCCCGGGATTCGAACCCTTGACCTTGTACAGTGAACTAGAAAAACGAATTTTGTAAGAGAAATAACAATTTTTTGAATATAAATTTTATTGCTTCATTATAAATTTTCTTAAAATTAGGAAGAACATAGTTTCGCAGTGCGAGTGTCTTTTAACTAAATAACTACAAAGTTGCAACGTAAACCAAAACATCTTTAACTAAAGGTTTTAGTACAATTTAACTGTAATACAGTTTTATTTATATGATCTTACATTTTATACAGATAACGTATGATTTTTAATAAATTTTTAAACTTAAAAAATGTTATAAAAATACTACTTAAATTCTATATCTACAGACTTAACACTGGAAGAGCTAAAATTTCGTGTAATTTTTTACATTTTTTTGTCATTTATTTTTATATAACTAGGTACGAAATATACAAAAATAGTTACAAATAAATAATCTTTTACATAGGAATCCTTTAATAATTCGTCAACTCTCAAGGTTTTGGAAATAATCTTATAAAAATATATTTTTTTGTTAGGACCTTCTTACATAGCACCAATATTTATAGATATGGGAAATAAATAGTATGGGAAAACCTTGATTCACTTCAAGTACATTAATATTTAAACTTAAAAAGAACATGAGAATAAGTATTTTTAGAAAGGTTGTGAAAATATTTAACATTAATTACATTTTAAAAAGGAAATCGAACTCAGTTCTCAATTTTTTATTACATTGATTACATGGAATGTAAAATACCTAACAAGTATAGATATAAATTGATGACTTGATGACACCATCAAGGTCGAATATTAAATGCGCTCTGCATACAGTTCCGATTTTCCTAAGAAGCGTATTAAAAAAACTTAATATAAACAAAGTGTAAATAAATAAGAAGCAATAACTTGGGGTAAACGAGTTTTTGAAATTTTATTAAGGTTTACTTCCGTAACAAAGACAACTACAAAATCAGAAAACAAAATCATTTCCTTATAATTAGTCTGTGTTAATATTTAAATGACAATATAGTGTGCCTTTTAAAAAACTTTATCCCTCAAATACATAGGTATGAATATATCCAGAAATTTTTTTTTTAGGTAAATCCGTATAGTGATAAATGAATATACTTTAAAAGAACATCAAAACTCTTTGGGCTACATTTAGGAAGAGTCCTATCCTATCTCTTTATCAGTTCAATCAATTGCTATAACAGGTCTGCCTGACACCAGCTAATATAACGCTGAACTCGTCCTCTGGCCTCACATCAGTACCCGGGGCAGCTGGTGCGTAGGCGGTTGGCGGTGCTCCTGATATAACAGAAGCATACGGAGAAGGATACATCCTCTCAGAACAATATTCTGGCCCTGGCGCCTGCTCTGGGCAATAAGGCGGCCTGTAACCTTGCTGTTCATACCGGTACTGCTGCTGATGCTGCTCCATAGCACCCTCAGTACCATAGTCCAAGTACTTATCAAACTCTCTTGCATCAACATCTGATTCTGGCGATCCAGTCCTGATTTCCGGCCGCTGATTCATAAACTGCTCAGATTCCTGAGACTGATTCGCTGGTGGTTCTTCAGAGAAGTAGTTCCCACTCGAATCGTACTCTGTCTTAGGCTGATCAGGGTAATGCGACACGTAAGAATCCTCAGTTTTATACATCTGCTCATATTGCTCGTAAGGATGATACTGGATGCTGTATTCCGAAGTTAAAGGACCACTAGGAGCTGACGAGACTCGTGGAGTGCTCGTGCCTAGCGTCTGCTGATCCTGAGAAGTAGCAACTGGGGGGAAGAAAGTTCCAGTCACCAGCGGAGACTGTTCAGCCAATGTCCTCTGTGTACACATCACGTACATTCCGTTGGCCATGCCCATAGCTGCTACAGGCTGCGCTGGAGAAAACGAACCTGGCCTATACGTCTTATAGTATGACTCAGATGCGTTAATAGCTCTTCGCCGCTCTTCGTACTGGAAATTCTCTTTCTCATTTTCCACTGGGGAAGCAGCAGGGGTAGGGAGAGGAGCTTCAGCTGGCGCGCTCCTCCTGCCCTGAGGTTCTGGAGACCGTGCAGGCGACGATTCTGGAGTTTGAACGTGGCCGTTGAACTGCTGGTTGGATTGATAGGAATCAGAGGCTAGTGGAGACGTGCGGTAAGGGGAGAATCCTGCTCCAGGGTTGTGGGAGAATCGGTCCGGTGACTCGGTGTTGGCGTATGGAGATCCGATGGCAGCAGATGCTGGAGGCACACTGGCTGGCGTGGCCGGCTGGTTCGGCCTGGTCTTTGTTTGCTTCCGCCGACGGGGCCTGTACTTGTAGTTCGGATGCTCGGTCATGTGGATCACTCGGAGTCGTTCAGCTTCTTCCACGAACGGCCTCCGGTCTTGGGGTGTCAGCGATCGCCATTTTTTACCTGTAATACAGAAAAGAAGATCGTAAGTAAATTTATTATGACTGAACTACTATTAAGACATTATATCAATGTTTTGAAAAAAATCCGAAGTATAATTTTTTGGTACTAGTTAAATAACCGATTTTCTTAAAAGCATTAAACTTTTTTAAGGACACGTAACAATATAGAGTTTTAGTTATGAATAACTTTTTAAAATTCTAGTTAATAATAAAATAATAACAGACAAGGTCAAATATAAAACACAATTAATATGAAACATTACACCGAGTTTACAAATTATTAGTTACATCTAGATAATATACCAACTAAGGAATAATATTAAAGATAATGTTAAAGAAATAGTTGACTGTCAAATAGTCAAGCTAAATAATCACGATACTGTTTTATCTAATAACTATAAAACACCTACTACGAGCCTCATAAATAACCTCCACCTTACTACACGACCCAATTATAAAGACCTCCACACCCCTCCCTCTTATAAAGAAATTGCAGATCACTTCGGGGGAAATGTTTCCATGCCACAGGTCATTGAATTCTGGTCGTATAGTCCACTCTGTGTTCAAGTGTAATTCCTTTGCTAAGTCACTTTAAACTTTTGACTCTTCAAAATAAAGTACAAGTTTGTCTGCTGACCTAAGTGTGAGGTTCAAAGAGAAATTATCGGGAGGAATGAACAATCTTTGAGGTTATTTATCAACGCGACACTACTTGCTACTGGCAAAACAAACAACTTCACATTTAGTGAGGGGGAAAAGTCGATAAAATATTTACTGTCGATAATAAAATATGAAGTCAGTTAGTGTCACTTGTTTCTAAAGAAACAATTTTATACGAAATTATGAATGGAACAAGAAATAAACCTTGACGATTCGATCCGAAAAAAAAAATTTTTTTAACTGCCTACATAGGTATTATTAATCACTACAAAACTAAGGTATAGGTAAACCATTTAAGCACAATAAAACATAATTGTCAAAACCTTCTTAACTATAGGTACAGGTTTTGATAGATCGATGAGAATGGAAAGAAACGGAAATTAAGAAATTATCTAAAACTTCAGTCTTCTATCTTTTGCATATTCTGAAATAGTAATTTAGTGTCTTATTTCGGTCTTAAATGAAAAGAAATGGTAACTACCTATTTCAGATAAGCTAAGATAAATAAATTTAAAATCATAAAAAGTGTTGGGCTTATATTCTAATTAATTCGTACAAACTTTCTGCAACATAATATGTCAACAAATAGCAAAGATAAAAATATTTCTGTTAAAATTTAGTGATGCCAACAAAAAATGACAGTCAGGTATCGAGTTGAACCTGTTTGAGTGATGTCAAATGTCAGTCTGACAAATGGCGGGAAGAGGCTTCCTGTAGTGTAGCGTCTCAGTCCATTAGTGCATTGCCGGGCTATCGATGTATTTCTTTATCGATAATAATGGTTGTGTAATTAATTATTTCTTTTGAGATCACTATTGAGACCACACTGTTGATTTGATGGTGAAAGTTAATATACTTTTTACAATTATTTATTTGGTTCTGATAGTACCTAGTAATGTAGTAATTTTGCTTGCTAACTTATCTGTCGATTAATATCAATCTGCCTTAGGTAGATGGAATAATTTATGTGAAAAGATTAGCACGTTTTTTTAGAATTGAATTTATGTATTCTGGTTAGGGACTTAGGATATTGGTAAAATTAACACCCTTTTTTTTAAACAAATATCGAGTTTTACTATTTACCTATGATATGTTTTGTTACAAAATATTTTTTTTTAAGTGAACCGACTACAAACGTGTTTAGAATTTGGATAATAATTATGATCACGCGCATTGACTTTTATAAAACGCATAAAAATTATTCACTTTTAAAAACATAGTCAACACGCAAAATAAAATGACCGACAAACTAAAATTCTAAAACAACTCACCGATCAAACAACTTCTAATTTGCGATGAGATTAAGTTTTGCCAGGATTGCAAGACTTGTCGTTCAGTTCCTTTTGCTGACGAAATTACGAACTGATAGCGTGAAGATATCCGTAAGCCGATAGCCTAAGAGCCTAACAACTTTAAAATACAGTTTTTTAATAAAACAGTTGTAACTTTTTGTTTATACGCCTTACGCCGTCAATATTATGTTATCGAATATTATCCAGTTTGAGACTCCAAATAAAAAAGCGTAGGTACATATATTTTTTATTCAAATTAGTCAAACGGCGAGATTAATGGTCACGGCGCGTCGACTACTGGATTCCATTAAGCTGTCGGTGTCGTGTCGCATCTCGGATGCTTGTTGGGGATATATCACAGTCGTGCACCATCTAGTCCATCTATAGCTGTAGTAATTCATAGACCCACCTAGAAACACGCTAGCATCACTACAGAGTTCACGCCGACACTATTTCGAAACGCCGCGTCAGGTTTTTCGTTTGACGACCGGAAAGCAGAATTGGGTAAAATGTATTTAAAGCAAATGAATATCGGGTTAATAGCAAGCATAATGGTCCATCATGCAGCATGATAATTCACGTAAACGTTGCATATCATGCAAGCATGATCGTTTAGGGACCACTTAACCGATTTGTTGGCAACAAATCGAAATGTATTAGATACATGTGTATTTGAAAATCCAGTAATTCCAGTCATTATTACAATAGCAAACAAATTTGAGTCGTAGACAGTTCTCCGATAGCTAATTTGATTACTTTTAGTATAATAAGTACAGACCACCGGCGTTAAAATGCACGTAACATAAAACTTAACACCCGGTGTTATCTTTGTCAGTAATTGAGTGGCGTCGATAAAATGGACATTACTTGACTTTAAGTGCGAGGCGCTGGCCGGGAAACGGAAGTCGGACTTGGGGCTCGGTTTCATATGTCAAATGAACGCCTTTTTAACAGAGAAATGCTTTTAAATACCTATAAAAGCCATTACAATAGTAACAATAACTAACAGGACATATTACGCATGTCCCCTCGCCTAAAACATCAGATAAGTCTTAAAACTATACTACAAGGTACATGAAACCTACGACCTCTGGTATCCGATGGTAACACGCCAATCACTAGGCCGTTGGCGATCAACGTAATTTAAAGCTGTATTAGAAATCTGATCAGATCACTTTGAATTTAAAACCAATTTAATAATGTTCGTATCATCTTTTGAACAAATTCACATATTCGTAGAAAACCACCCAACATATCTTGAGATGATCTTTTAAATAAATTACAGGTCATTAAACCGAGGTAAGGGTAGTTGATGGGGATGGAATGGTTTGTTGTTAACTGATTTGGTTGAACGACATGTATCAATCAAAAGGAAGGGAGACGTAAAGGTTTGAATGAATGGTGAATATTTTGAATTATACTGCTTTTTATGGAGTTAAAAGGCTAACGGCCATACAGCAGGTTCGTAAGGTGACATTACCTCAATTTACCTCCCATGAACACCTGCAAGCATTAGATTACTACGTTCAATAATTTAAGGACGTGTGTTTTAACCATAAAGAAAAGAAAATTTGCTACTCCCATATATAGGGGCGCGGAGGCCCACAAAAAGGTTTTAGCTTCATGGTTCTAACCCTAAGTACTCAGAGGATGCGAGGAGGGTCGTGTAACTTTTTAGCTTTTTGATGCCAATATAGATAAGTAACGGGCATCAAATTTCTTTGCGTACCCTCTTGAAATTTAACAACCTGAAACTTAAAAAAAATATTTGTTGATCTTACTACTAATTATGGCACGTAACATTATTTAGGTATGATATAAAACTATACAGAGTTGAATTATATTTCAATTTTGTGGAAAAAATTGTAGAGAACTACACTTGCTAATGAAATCATTCTTTGAAGGTCTCCGCACCTCTGCCTTTTTCAAAAGTGGTTGAGATGTTGAGGCGTTTTATTGGTTTTGAAATAACAAAACAAGCAGAAAATATTAAAGGTTTTCGACCCTAAACATTTTATACACGAAACTATCCAGAAGCCATGTAGAGTAAGGTCAAAAAAACACAAAACTAATGATAACATTTTAATGATTCGATCGATCATGCTTGTTATGACACGCGGTGGTCCGAGGGCTCCGCCATAATATCATTAATTAGATCAACATCATTAATGAAACTATATAATGATGCGATCGGATTAATGGGAGTAATTATGTTAGGATTTGTCCTTTTAATACACATAAAATATACATAAAAAGATTTATAAGGTTTGATATTTCTATAATTGACTATATTATTATGGCATATACTCGTATGTGTACCACTTAAAATAAATTGAAATTGACACTAATGAATATACCTAATACTCTACGATACAACAATAAAGAGTACCTAAATTTCTTGGAGCTATTTGGGAATTTTCATGTCACTTCCTCAAATCAAGTAAATTTTTCATCCTAATTTTTGCTAAATATACTTAATTAAAAGGATTGTCCGAGCAAGTATTTTTCCGCTCACTGATTAATATCCGATTATTATAATCAATATCACAATTTGCGGTCAAGAAACTTCGTTATCATGAGTAAAGCCAGTACGGTTTATTTCACGAAGCATAACTCAAACGGGTCTGTAAGCTGCTAGGCTATGTCCTAGGCGACCTTATTGCTAAACGCTATAATATCTTCTAGACAACTTAAGCACTAATTACACCACACATCTTGGGCGTACGCCCGCTCAAGGTCATGTTAGACGTAGCATTTACACCATCTAGCGCGGCACCTAGCAAGGCATAGACACGCATTAAAAAGTAGGTTTTGCCTTGGTTACAAGACTTTTAAGCCATATTACTTGATATTTTAATTGAGATATGGCTTAAAAATCTAGTCCAACCAAGCCAAAACCTACTTTTTAAAAACGTTAGAGCTTGTTAGGCCCAGCACACTTCCTGCACGTCATGCAAGCAAATAATAATAATTATTGCTGTATAGCAAGCCTTTTCACGACAGTTTTGCATGACCTTCTAACATGACCTTGAGCGGGCGTACGCCCAAGATGTGTGGTGTAATTAGTGCTTTAAGTCTGATGAACGGTGGAGGGGGATAGTGTGACAACTCGCCAGTAGATGGCAGCCCCCGATTTTTTGCGCCAGCGACGGATGTCGAACAGCACGCGCTGCATTCTAATTTTGAAGTTTCTGCCATTCCTCTCTATCTAGAACCGTTTTATACGGTCATCTCTTTCGGACTGAGCATTCTTTTTGTTTTTCGATTCCGACTGCGTGGCCATTTTTGTCGCTTTTTTAAGCCGGGCTTGGTATCGTAGTGGTATATATTGACGGTAGCCAAGCAAGCTTTGCTTTGTTTGTTAAGTCTATAGTCATTGCCTGCGGTTTGACTTGCCTGCCGTATTTTACCGCCGTGTAGGGACAGCGATTCGGGCATTTGCCTTGCATGCCTTAAGTCTAGAACCCTATTCCCACTGAGGATATAGTTGACATGCCGAAAGCTTACCCTCACAACGAGGTCCACTACGCGATTCCAAATAATATCTTCTACAGCATAATATGTTCTCTCACTATATTTTCACGTTTATTATTGCGGTATTATCCGATAATCCGTATTTTTCCGATATTCAAAATCTTATGCCACTGGACTGGGTTTGGTTGAACCATGACAGCTAACTTTGTGTGTCGATTTGTAGCGCCACCCGCGGGTGTCCCGATAACTAAATATGTTTAGGAAGTCAGCGCTAAAATAGTTCAAAATGTTTAGTTCCAGGGACACTCGTCACTAGTCGCCTTAGCCTTCAGCGCCAAAATGGCGTTAATGAAATGGGTAAGAAATTAAATTCACCGCAGCCAATCCCGTGATACTAATGTGTTACATGTCAGCGGTTTGAACCCTCAACCTCACCAGGGTAAGCGCACACCTGCCAGCTATCACAAAAAAAAACTCTTAAGTTCCAAGTTTGGTCCCAATCGGACCAAAGGTTTAGCCTCCAGAGCCAATGACGGACGGACTCACGGACGAACGGACGGAATTGAGATATTCGATTTTTCGGTATGTGTTATCGTTAAAGAACACATTTTCGCCAATATTGGCAAAACTTTTTTTTTCGCGATTGCAATACCTACCTTAGTACGTACTAGGGTTGTTGCAAGAAAGTAAAAAGTTAGGTACCTATACGAATTCTCAGCTTTGTCACTTTGCAGCAAATGATTTCGCGCAAACAACTTAGTATTCCATTTTACCATTTCTCAAACGTGCCATTCTTTTTTTGCCGATTCTGAGAATACATTCCACAATGCGAGGGCAAAGCTGCCGAAATCCATAAAGCCGGTGTTATTCGCTCGTAGAGCCTTCTATATTGGCGGAAACGAAATTTTATATTTCTACCGTGTGGGGTAAATGGTGGGAGGAAGCGGGTTAGGAATGTATGGTGTAAATCAGTGACGACAGTCTCCTAACATTTCATTTATTGTTTTGTAAGAATTACATTGTGTATTTTCGAATTACAAAACAATGTAAGTACATAATGTAAATCTATATAATTTAGATTAACTTCTTAATACCCCGGCTGTCTGTTAATATTCATAGTACTACTAGTAGGAGAACGGGGATCGACTGGCGCAGAGATATTTAAATGTTGCAGGATTATGAAGAAGTCCGGCTTTTTGACCAAAATCAAACTGCGGACATATTGTTGCAAAGTTACCCTTGAGGATGTGAACCAATCGCCGAATAGCTGGCGGTTATGTTATGTTAGGTTTAGGTGAGGACGATGAAATAAAGTCTGGATTTTGATCAAATCCGTGGTTTAATCATATTCCTGCGACATACATAGAGAGCGTTCGGAGGTAGAACTATACCAATAACTTGGAGTTTACCTTTCCTTTACAGAGTCTATACCTAATTTTCTATCTCGACACCTGCAACCCACAATACAAAGCAACTTGTCGAAATTCGGCAAGTCAATCTAGAATGAATTTATTCGACTCTTTCAGACAGGACCAATCTTGTTACACATCGTGTAGAGTTTTCTAAAATATAACATCACTCGTAAGACTTAGACCACCCAACAAAAATGAATCCATATGTTCAGTATGCCATAAACTTCGCAGCTTCGAGGCAGTAAACTGCAGCCTCTGGGCACAGTATTGTGGCCAGTCCACACTCTGGCCAGTCGTTACGGGTCTAGGCACCGCCTCCACGCTTCCCTCTCGGCTTTACGAGTAATACCAGCATCATAATAATCCATTTTATGTACAAGGAGGAGATTTTCAAATGGAGTTTTTCATCAGGTAAATTGGTAGTAAGGTCGTTTAAGAATTCTTGACAATTCGCGGTTCTATCCAGCTTTGGGGAAAAGTAGGGAGCCGTATCGAGTTTAGTAAAATAAGATAAAGACATCAACTTATATTTACTAAATCATTGGTAACAATAGCAAATAGCTCTTTTGGCGCGAGATTTTATTTTGTAGATAATGTATTTCGCGGATTTTAATATATAATTGTAATAGTATTTTATATACAACAAGTGCTTGCACTTCTGTATCATCAACAGCCTATTAATGTCCCCACTGCTGGGGCTCAGGCCGGCCCTCTCAACGAGGGCGTCCGGGCTATAGTCCACCACGCTAGCCCAGTGCGGGTTGGTGGACTTCACATGCGCCTAAGAATCTCTTCTTCGGCGTATGCAGGTTTCTTCAATATATTTTTTTCGCCGTTTGAGAGCAGACAGTAAATGTACTTACGTTTTTCTAGAAAAAACCATTCTTCTGTATATTGTGAAGTAAATTAAAATAAAAGCGTGTAACAACTCTTGCAGTTCGTATCAATATTTATATTAAATAAGAAATATGACTTTATATTTTAAACAACATACGGCTTAAAGATCTAGTAACCAACCAAACCAAAACCTACTTTAAGAAAGAAATTACAGATAATATAGTGATTATGTTGATGACATTTCGTCTAATTTGATGTGGCCGTTGACATGCTGATCATGATTACAGAATATGTATAATGAATCTTCCAATAAACTACTAACGATGAATATAAAATTGAATTGGTTTTCAAATCAGTTATTCTTTATTCCTTACTGTATCGAAGTCAATATTTATTTCTCCTAATTTGACTGCATTTCTCCGTTAAAAGTCGTGCCCATTAATCACATAACTATCTCATTCACTCCCATGTAACTTGTATACTGTTGTCCCTGTTTGTCGTGTTGGGATGCCCTGCGCGTCCGCAGCGGAGCTCGCGCGTGCCGAGATGTTTGTCGTTTTTTACCTTTTTGTCGTTTACAAGAAAAACCATAAAATGAGGTGACGGTTAAATGCTAGGCTTTTACGGATTAGTTTTCGTTTATCGGGTTTTATAGTTTTCGTTTAAATCAATATAACTGGAACCTTGGAAAGAAATTACTTTTGAAAGATTATTTTCCTTCATAGTCCTTTTAATGTTTATGGTGTAGGTAGTACCTACTAGGTTTCCCGCAGTTTGTGATATTCTGTCCTTCGAGTCAGCTGTTTCTCTTAAACATCTGGCTAAATGTTGCAACATCATGATCTATGGTTTCGGGTCACAATCTCATGTTTATTCTGTAAACCACTACTTATTTGTTAGTTATAGAATATTTTTTTAATAATTTGGTTGGTTATAGATATAGAAGCAATCAAAGAGAGGTGTCACGAAGGAGTAAAGGTCCATCCACACCGACGCCGCACGTGCTCATTAGCGGCGTGTTTATTCGCGTCGCGTGAAACGCGCGGTCACGTCTCGAGCACGCGCCTCCACGCCCGCCGCGATGCGAGTGTCCACGGTCACACGATGGCTAGGTATAAATCGTAATATCTCGTAAGGCAACAAAACTTAGTGAAAATGTACAAATTGTGTAGAATTTAGATACAGTATACATTATATTGGTTATTCTTCCGGCTCCTGATACACGTAACTTCCTATTTTAGGAGCCAGGGCCATTATTCACAGTAATTTTTCAATAAAGTTTTATAACGTTTGTAGTCGATGTGAAAAGCAGAGTGTTTCACTTGGGATAAAACCATAGCCGCCTGCTACGGCGGCTAAACTTCTCAAGGATATTTCCCATTTTCTTACTAACTTCTTCTTTTACCAATGCACATTTCCACAGACTGACAAAGTCGGTACGACAATCACTGGCCTAAGTGTAGGTATTTATGTATTATTGTGGTGGGTGAAAATGTACATATTGTGTAGAATTTAGATACAGTATACATTATATTGGTTATTCTTCCGGCTCCTGATACACGTAACTTCCTATTTTAGGAGCCAGGGCCTTTATTTACAGTAATTTTTCAATAAAGTTTTTATAACGTTTGTAGTCGATGTGAAAAGCAGAGTGTTTCACTTGGGATAAAACCATAGCCGCCTGCTACGGTGGCTAAACTTCTCAAGGATATTTCCCATTTTTTTACTAACTTCTTCTTTTACCAATGCACATTTCCACAGACTGACAAAGTCTGTACGACAATCACTGACCTAAGTGGTAGGTATTTATGTATTACTAGCTGTTGCCCGCGACTTCGTCCGCGTGGATTTTGGAAGTAGGTACCTATCTCTGCTATGTACAGACATACATCGTCTAGTTATAATTTTCCAATGGTAAAATGGATCATTCTAAGTACCTTCACCATAATTTAAGGTATACCATACCTTCAGAAACAAACTATGACACCGTATCCAATTTGGTGAAGACAGATAAAAATTTAAAAAATTGTTGTTTTCACTTCTATTGCTCATAAGACTTATCATATCAATTTTTATTATACGTGTGTATTTTATAACTAATACAGTATGGGCAAAACCAAAACCATAGGAGATACAGGGAAACTGTCTTAGGAACCTTTAGGTATTTTTTCGTGATAACAATTTTGACATAGTAATCGGAGCAGCTGGAGTTCGGGTGGCATGAATGAATAAGTAGTAAGTTCCTAAGTACATTGCACAGTCTGTTTTATAAGAAAACATTTTATTAAATTTGACTAACTTCTGCTGCTTGGATTTTTTTCTTCCGATATAATTAAGTGATCCCTACATGAAACTGAGTCGAACCGCATTAAAAAAAATATGTGCAAATTGTCTCATTTTTATGGACAACACACGCTTGACCAAAAAATTTCTATGTCATAAGACACTTTCCCTGCATCTCCTATGGTTTCGGACTTGCCTATACTGTCCCAGTTAAAAAAACACTGATATCTCCTATGTCCATGACATCGTCTTGTTACGTAATGATTTATCTGTAAATGACGATAACTTTTATCGCTGTCATCCGATTTTAATGAAACAAAGCCTATAAGTTGCTCCAGGCTGTGCTTAATCTACCTGTGAAAACCGCAAGAAAATCCGTTCAGTAGTTTCGGAGATTAGCGATTACAGACAGACAGAAAGACAGAAAGACAGACAGACAGAAAGACAGAAAGACAGAAAGACAAAAAAATTTAAAAACGCTTTTTTGTGTTCTGTTACTCTTTTTATATCGTCCACACTCATTTTTTTATAAATTTATTCAAAGTACAGACACACGGTTTCTACAGATTTATTATAAGTATAGATTGTGATTGGTGTAATTTTTTTATTTTTTTAAAATTCCGCAGTACAAGGAAACCATTGCATGCTGTGCTATTTTGATGTCACAATGGGAACATTGCGTGCGAGTGATATTGCAGCGCTCAAGGTTTGCGCTAGCTTAGCAACGTTGCATTATTATTATCCCAATCAGCCTGTCGACGTCCTCTGCTGACCGATTTAGTAGCAGTTGGTTCAATATGCGTTGATTTAGCAGCAGTTGTACCAATGCAGGATGTTCCATGTTGGATTAACCACAACTAAACAACATGGCACTTGATTTTGTAGGCCCATTTTCAGGTAACAAGTAACCATCTTATGTTTTTTGGTTTCATCTAAGATTGTTTATGCGGACTTGACTACTATTTTGGCATAACTATTGGCCGCGTACTTTCAACTAAATACGGAGAATTGGGAAACAGGATGTGTTGGTAATGACGTGGTTTGGATATAAACGGCAGTTGCCTAAAGACGAGAGCTACGTGCGATGTTGCCATGTTTAGTGCAGTTATAGAATAGAAATATTTTATGTGGTATACTATTGGAACAAAACCATAATCATTTTAGATAATAATAAATAAAAATTGATGAATATAATGAAATTTAATTTATAACTTACTAAACCCCGAGAATGGTTTGGGCCTGGGCGTACCTTTGAACTTTTTGCATGTACCTATAATCCAGATGATGTATGATGCTGATAGTAATGTTTGATGGTAATTATAGTCTTCTATTCCACTCACAGACAAGATTTCTTTACGCAAAAATAAACTATGACTAGAAATTGAGGTAAAAACTTGACTTCTGGAAATACATATTTTTAGTTAGGAGATTTAAATGACTGTTTTTAGAGTAAATCCAACTACAAACTAACGGACACGATAAAAGTTACACCTATGCAGAGAAAATTTTGCAATCGATTGATCGATTTCAAATTTTAGCAAAACACAAGCTACAAGTTCTATAATAAAGTAAACGTTGAAATACTAGCAACTATTGTCAAATTTTTAAACTAAAATATAAGAACTAAAAACTATTATAAGTCTACTATAAGTAGATTTTGCGATAACCAAATTTTATTGATGAGAGGACAAGAAAAGTTCGCGCGTTGGTGTCTTTTGTATGGGAGTGTTGTTTGTAGAGTAGATATAGAGTTTTAAGGGGTTTGGGAACCATGAAGCTAATAACTTTTTGGTAGGCGCTCGCGTAGGTTAGCTAATTTTTTCCCTTCATGGTCGAAACAGATACAATACTGAGTGAGAAGATATCTCCGTTTGTCTGTCTGTCCTCCGGATAACTCGAAAACGCCTCGACCGAACGTTTGGGATAAGGCTGTATATATGCAAAATTGTCAGACAACGCTTGGAATTAAAAAATATATATATTTCCCGTGCTATTTCAGGAATTTCGCACATTTAGTTCGACGTACGCATGGCTGACTTTTTTCATATTGAGTGGTAGTTCTGATATCCTGCTGGATCAATATTCGTGGATCGAATGTTCCTAGAATCGGCGACATCACAGAGAGAACCGGCCACCACACGAACACATTACAACATAACGAGATACAGTGAAGGCACTATGATGTTTTTGTTCTTAAGCAAATTAGTTTTGCTCATATTCAAATTCGACAGTCTATAATCAAAGTCATAGAAATGAATAAACGAATGAAGAACAAACTAAACAAATCCTATGTTCATATATATATAGTTTTAAATAGTACACGCGACTACTGCCTCTCTTTTATAATGTATCTCAACCGCGGGTTAGCTGGAAGAGATTTCATAGAAATAAGCTTAACCCTTTGTATAATTCTCTGTTCTTTTGTATTGTTTTTATTTTCTGTGTGTACAATAAAGTATTAAATAAATAAATCCACACTTGACCCACGCAGAAGATGGACCAAATGACCTCTGCCCAATACAATAGTAACAATAATAGCCCAATGCCATTGGTGGCCCGCGGTAGAAATTGTCTTGATGATGCATGCGTCTACTATACAGATGCACCATCCTTTCCGCAGATGATTGTGTGTGTGTATGTGTAAATATGTATGCTTTAGTTAAGTATAGTTGCTCGACTTGCTCGTAATCGTGAACATCATCATCAGCCTGCACTAGTCCACTGCTGGACATAGGCCTCTCCCAAAGCGCGCCACTGAACCCGATCCTCGGTTCTCGGCATCCAGTCACTAACAGCCGCCGTACGCAGGTCGCCGCTCCATCTAGCCGAGGGGCGTCTCACACTACGCTTGCCAAGTCGTGATCTCCACTCGAGAGCTCGTCTACCGTTCTCCGGCAGATGTGACCAACCGACTCAACTTCAACGTAAACGTCGCTTTTACAATAAATTAGACGTTTTTCAGTTTGGACATTTCTCAGTTCGAGTATGGTTGTTGGACATTTTTAAGATTGAACATTATTAAGTAAATCGTTTATTGATTCTTTGTCCAAAGGTTGTTTCCAAGCGATGTTTCCATACTTAAAGTTATACTAGCCACTGTGTCGTGTGGTATTAGGATTCATAAAGCGATACCGCCTAACGGTGGACGATGGCTACCGTAGTTATTAGCAGCTACTTTATGTAATACCCGTCTTTAGGGCCGTGGAATTTGGGCATCGGTCTGCATTTCAATGTTAATATGGTAATGTTTAACGTCCGACGAAGATCGAAAGTCACATAGCCGAAAGGAGTAAGATGAAGTAGCAGTGAGTAGGCCACATGTGTCGCAGAAGCGATGACCGTTGAGCCAGACGAGTTGTGGGTGAAGACAAAATACCGGGGATGCCTCACTGCTAAATGGACCGACGACCTGAAAAGGTTGAAAAGTCGCAACACACGTCTTGTAGGCTTATCTATGTACATATAATATCCAGCAAGCCAAAGGAATAATCATCATCATATCTGGTTATTCATCATGATTCATAATCAGTACTTCATTACTTGCTTACTCGTCATTAAAAATATACTATCACTTTAGTGAAGATGGGGATTGCTGTATGATTCGGCGACTGGCACTATATGTACTTTGCTTTTATTTTATTTATATTAAAAACTTCAACTGGATGTGGTTCCCAGGGCCGTAAAATCAATTAAAAATATAAAATACACAGCAGTTTTTTTCTTTGTTTCAAAAACTTTAACACAGAGGTGTATTACAAATACGGCAATAATAGGAAAGGGCTTAGGATCAGGGCTCATATTTAATTCATAGACCGCTACGTGCTACGTCTCAATCCCGATAGATGAGGCCAATCGTGAAATTCATAGTCACGAGCTCACAAACGATATGCGATGCTGAATTTGCTGGATTTATTGCATAGTGGAATATGTCGTGCATGAATAATATTACTGCATTTGTTGTAGACAAATTACACTGCTCTATAATCCCCGTAGAATTTTTTTGGCGGTTGAGTGAATATAGTCACAGATTGTTTGCACATCGCTGACAGTGTTACAGTCTATATGTGTGTAAGTAAGTAAGTGTCATGTAAGCGACATAGTGTGATAATTATAGAGATGTCCAAAAACTTGAAAAGTTTGATTCGCTTGATCGAGTCAATGAACTATTTCTTCAAATTCACCGAGCGTCTCTCCCCACACAGCTCCCCTTTGACACCTAAAATTAGTTATTGCGCAAAAATCAGCCAACTTTAAACAACCGCTAAAAAACTCTACGGGAACTACTTCATATTTTATGCTTAGTTAAAAATGTTGCCATCATTGTCAAGTTAACACAAAACTCTAACTTATGGGAGGTCAGTGACATCATTTACCTCCCCCATTGACAAGTCGTGTATCAGAACACAGATGTTCTGTTCCCATACAAATACGAGAGTCAACGAACCCAGAAATTCCACAATTCCAAACAAAATTACAGGGTCGCAATCGTTCGTCGCCCAAAATGACACACCCGTGACAGCCAAATGACATAATTGTCAAAATAGTCACTGCGCTGACAATCGCACGTGACACCACGACGAGAACGAGACGAATAGATGTGTAACCGCAAAGATAGAAGGCGACGGAAAATGGCGCGTCGGTGTCAATTATAGGCGGGGAAACGGAATTAGAGAGTACGGCGCGCCGGTTTGAAATTTGGAACCGTTTTGTTTTAAATCGATAAATCGATCGATTTTGTGGTCGAACCATCGATTGCGTGTGGTCGAATTTCTAAGAATAATTGAATATCAATATTAAATTTACGATTATATAGCATTAAAATGATTACTATGCGTGAAGTCACACTGTTGAATGAAATCAAAGTCATTCATGTCACAACTGCAAAAATATGGTCGCGACAGCAATAATTCTTAATAAAGACCATTCTATTAAATAGCATTATTATTAAGTATACGGTCTGATTTTATGAGAACATTTATAATGAAAAATCGGTCATATATTTGCACGTTCAGGCCAGCCCTTTCGACGCCTGTCGTACTTAAAATCCGTGATCGTTTCTCCTAATTATACCCGTGGGGCTGGGGCAGGGACTTTTGGCGCAATGTGGGTGTTCGAAATATGAAATTATGACTTGGCCCGAACATGCGACAACTCTTGTTTTTTTTTAATTTTATTGACTGTGATTCTACTATTCAGCCTAACTTTTGTTATTAATTAAATACCTTTGTTAGTGGAAGAAAACGTAGATTTTTTATATTAAGAATTCAATAAATAAGTATATTCTTAACTAATCCCAAACAATGATTCTCCGTACTGTGGCAATAGAAATTTAACAAAGTTGCCTGTCTACCAGTGAGAATCGAATCCAAAGAGATTGTCTACATAATGATTGAACTTTTTTATCATAAAGTATAATTTTCTTATAAGGTTTGCGGTAAATTATTTACACGCGTAACAGGATAATATTTATGGGAGGCAAAATAAGCGGAACGGTGAGGATGTCGCGCATTCAGGGCCGTGTCATGAAAGGGGGATAATGTTATTTATCGCTTTATAATGAGGTTGTTTGCAAAATGTTCATGACCACAATATATTTATGCTTGTGACATGAATCAAGTGTAAGGTTTAACGGGGCTGTGATCATATCGTATGTCCAATCATAATAATAATATGACTAGCTGTTTCCCGCAGCTTTTCCCGCGGTAACCGGTATCTATGTATTATGTATCTTTATTACTGTAAAGTTTTATCAAAATCTGTTACGTAGTTTTCAAAGTGCGAGTGCTCAACCAACTAGGCTACCAACGGCTCTCCATCCTACTTAAGTAGCAGATAAAAAAGTACATGTCGAGATATTTTTTTTTTTATGAACATAAGAGAAAACAATTATCATTTAATGCATTTAATAAATACAATCAGTGCTGACCTGCGTTTAATCGATTCAACGAACCATCCTCATTAGAATCGATTATCTCATAATCGATAAAAACAAGCACGGAAGCTGCTCCGGCCAATTATCGAGAAAGAAAAAAATCGATCGGTGATTATGACGGATCGATTTAATCGTTGCAAGCTTTCGTCATAAATATGTAAGTGTGGTGAGTATGGGAACTACATCTGGGGTCAACTTTCTTTTCCATTATTTATAATCGCTGAGCATGCGATATTGTAAGAACGCACTTACAAAGCGGTACATGTAACTTTGTTGTAATAACTAGAGCAAAAAACTGAAAAATAACATAGGGTTTCCCATACGAAGAGTACGCACGGAAAGAACGTATAGTATATTTTGTCAATTTATGTCAAAAACATTTTTTAAATCTGAAACTCTCAATTTGTTTGGTCTACCGGTTTATGTTCTAATTTTCGTGCAATGTGTAGATTTTGAGAATAAAAGAAACATTGAAGGGACCTGATAAAGCACGTTGTTCCCGTTTTTTTCTATAACCTTTTTTTAAACGCCAATTAAAAGGAAGGCTCGATGAAAAAGTACCTACTTCAAAAAATAACCCCCTCAAATTTTTAAAATCGAACGCCACCAGACCGTTAAATAAGCGTCGATCGCCGGCCGAAAATCCACCTCTCAATTTCCTGTGTCGCGTACAATTAAAAAGTATAAAATAAAAAAGAAGTTCGCTTGCTATAGACCATTTCTTCGGGGTCATAGCACCCAACAGGAAACGACGTCACGGGTCGGCGCGCGCGCCGCTCGCTCGCCTCTTACGAAAAATAATACTTTTCTAGGTATAAGAGCAGGGTTGCCAGATTTTTACTGCCATCAATCCCGATATCGGATTTTAAAATTGGGAATTAATTATTTTAAATTTGAATGAGGGGTTCATTGTACTTTATTCTCAATGTTCCTGGCGTATCATCATCATCAGCATCATTATCATCAGTCTGCACTAGTCCACTGCTGGACATGGCCTCCCCCAAGCGCCGCTGAATCCGATCTTCAGTTCTCCGCATCCATTGGTCGCCCCATCTAGCCAGGGTCCCACACTACGCTTACTGGCACATACTTTAGACTAGCAATTGCAATTCTTGATCTAAGCGTAATGTTTTGTTCTTCTTTGTCATCCATAGAATAGAAAAAAACAGGCAATTTACACATAGTACAGGACATAATTCCCATCTCAATAGGCATGTTTTCTATTTATTAAACCTTATAAGATTTAGGTCTTTTTCACTCTTGTAGTGATGTGAGAGATTGAACATCGAGTTTTTGCATGAGGGTCTCGACCCGAACATTTGGCAGCCCTAAATTATAACACATAGGCGGTCATTCGTGTAAGTGTACGGTTAACGTTTTTATGCGTTGCTGGATTGTTTGGTGAATACTTGATTTGGTGTCTGCGAAAAACTACTGTAAAGGAGTATTATACATTGAGCTGCAATCACTCCAACACAAGCGTATTCAACAGCGGACGCCACCAGGCCGATGAAAATACGATTTACTGTAATAATGTTCGATCTGAAAAATGTCCAACCGTTGAAAAACGTCCAATATGAAAAATATCCAATCTGAAAACGTCCAATCTGAAAAACCTCTAATCTGAAACATTTTACACTACGGAACCCTAAAATCTGCAATTTTAAAAATCTTTTGAGGCTAGTCTCTGACGGGGTAGGCAGACAGAACGGAGCGCCAAGTACCGCGATCCTGACACATCTCTGTCGCTTCGCTCATTCTCTTCATACACGCTCGCCGCGGCACGCGAGTGCTCTGCACGTGTCCGTCTGTGAGCACCCGCTCTATCTGATCCTCGTATGTCAGTCTAACTCGTCCCCGGCTCGTGCTACCAATTACTTTGCTCAATATATTTGTGTCGTCATTCGTCTATCATTCATTCGCTCTACATGCCCGAACCAACGGAGCAAGTATAATCAATAAATTCTAAAAGTGTAATTAAACTTAAAAATCCTTAATTATATTAATGGTCAGCTATATAGTCGGCCCAGACAAACTCATTCACCCCACGTATTAAACTGAGAAAGAAACTTCTTATTAAGTTATTAACAGCCTAATTAAATTTAAAAGGCATCCAGAATTCGCTCGGTTTACTTTATGTTGTCTGAAAAAGAACTATTTTGACATTAAGATAACTTGTTTTAGCGAATATTTAATGTAAGTTTAAGACATTATGCTCACCCTTAATTGGAATTAACACTAATTAACATTTATGCCAGATGTACTACCTACACAAAAACATGGTGCAAACATTCTTTGTCCAATAACATATGTAGCTTAGCTACACGCAAATTTAACTACGTTTGTAAAGGTCAAAAAGTTATTCAATGGTTTATGATATTGATATAGCTTTTTTTTTTTCAGAACTTTTTTGGCCCGAGCTAAACCTTTGGCTAAACCTGCATACGCCAAAGAATAAATTATAGAGACATACATAATGTATGTGACGGTGATGTGACGTTACAAAAAAACGGATTGGCGCACCGTTGGCGGACAGGGATTTGCTTGAATCAAAAATTTTTGCCACTCCCATATGGATGAGTAATAAAAGCATTCTATGGGTGTCAAAATCGAGTCAAATGGATTACAATATTGTAACTCACTCACACATTCTCATTTTCAAACTCCATATAAATTTGTATTAGCAACCTCCTCCCGCTACTCCGCTTCCTTTGTCCGCACCCCCCCGGTAAATGGCACCATAGGTTCTGATACTAAATAATGCGAGATGCGATCTCCACAGGGAGCGCGCGCGCGACTAAAGAGATTTGAAACTTCTTGGGGATTTGGCACAACAAATCCTGTAAGGTCTCGAAGGTATACCAGGTATACCTGGCAACATAAGATAACCTATTAACGCAGGCAAAAATGTGAATAACTTTTATGAAAAATGGCGACAAACTACGGTTTCCACTATCTCCAGTCAACACAACAAAGAGCTCTTTCTCTCATTGACTCAAAAGGGATCTGCAGATATAATTAGCAAGCACACAGACAGACAAAGAAAAACGCTAACTACACTTAAACATGCGTTACAGACTAATGCTTGTGACCCGGCGATGCGTGAACTTCCGTGTTCCCTGACCCACGCACCCTTGCCCCAGGTTCTGAGTACCTACTCTGCACCTTAGGCAATGGTAACAAAGACTAAATTGGCATGAATTAGATATAAATGTCTAGCTTATAGGAGAGACAATTCACACGGATGCGTAGTATTTACTGCTACGGATATCAGATCGATGAATATTTTATTTTACGGCATGTTATCGTCACTAAAATTCCAAACCACAGAAGTGCAAAAATCACACATAGTAAATTGAAGCTAAAGGCTGAAGAAAAAATAAGATTTCTTTAATAATTCTAAATTCATTTTATCGATCATTCAAAATTGCATGGAATTTTGGTGACGATTTATGTAACTGTAAAAATAATTGAGAGAAAATATTTTTACAAGTATGTATATTTAAATCAAGCTAAGATAAAAAACCTACGCGGAGTCGGACATAGCCAGCGCTCATTGTCGCGAGATTCTACGTTTTTTTTTGTTTTTTTTTAATAATTTTTGTTGATTGTCTATTTAGTTATAGACCTGCAATATAGATTCTAGACTTAAATAATAAACCGCAAGAGAGGGCAAAGATCACTGACCTTGACTAATTAATGCGAAAAAAAGATATAAATATGAAACTCAATCACGGCGGTACTGTTAGCGGGCAGCCGCGAACCGTCATGGGAAAGCGCCCCTCATGCATATTGCACTTCGCCATAAAAATGCCTTCATTGCTATAATTACAGCGTAACAGTCTTGCGTAGGAGAAAGAATTATCTTTATAGGACCGTGCATTGAACTTTTATAGAATAATCTGAATTTTTACAAAAAAAATAAAACAGAGAAGTCGGTGTAAAAATTTACTAATCCCCAAATTTTTTCTCACGTTCAGAGATGAAATGTTTTTTTTTATTAAAATGGGACTACCTTCTAAATATAGCCTGTTCAATAAAAAAACATTCAAATCGGTTCACAATCGTCGAAGATAATATCTCGTAACATACACACAAACTAAAACACTCTAATTGAGAAATTTCTCCTTTTTGAAGTTGGTTGAAAATTAGAGATAATTTTGTATTCGGTTTAAAAAGTTTTTAGTTCTCACTGTATCCCACTCTTTTAGGCACTGGTTTTTTGCGATTATTTGAGGAATTTGATTCTACTTAAAAAGGAACAGTTCGGGATTGAACCTAGGAGAGAATTTGATTTTAATAAAGCTGCCAGGATTTCCATACCCAATAAGTTAAAAGTACTAAAGCGACCTCCTTAGATTCTGATCTAGCTCAATGACTACCATCTTTGCGGAATCGGAAAGCTTGGCGGTGCGTGTAAAATATCTCTTTTTCATTGTAGATCAAAAGCAATTACAGGTGAATCACAATTATTGAATTCCATTTGTAAATTTTTTACTATGTTTTTGCACAAATCTATGTTTTCTGATATTAAAATAGTTTAAATCTATTCGCATATGAAATTATCAATTCATGTTACAGCAAGTAAAAAAAAAAAAAAGTATATTGTCAAACAACAAATAACAATATTTTACAACAAATGTCAAACAACAATATTTTATTTAGGTTTTCTTTGAATATCTTAATCTGCTTGCATAAAAAGAAATAAAGCAATATCAATAATATTTTTAAATACTAGCTTTTGCCTGCGACTTCGTTCGCGTGGATTTTGGAAGTAGGTAACTATATCACTTCTGTACATACAGACATCGTCTAGTTATAATTGCGGATTTAGCTGCAAGTGTTCATCTATACTAATATTAAAGAGGTAAAAACTGGTATCCACCAGTTTGCACGCATAACTTTTATATGTTGCGAAGAACCAAATGATAGCGGGGTGTAAGATACACCTAACGCCATCTATTGACAAACTTTAGAACTAAGAAATTGGCATGATTAGAACGGGTTAAAAAAATTTGCATAACATATAAATAGTACCTATACTTTATAACGCGGGTCAGAGAGCGTCAGTGGCCTCGGGGATAAGACGCGACCTATCATATCGAAAGGTTTCAGGTTCGATCCCCGGCTGGGCCGTGTACCAATGGGTTTTTTCTCGAAACTTAAGTGCATTTACTGACTGCTCTCAAACAGTGAAGGAAAACATCGTGAGGAAACCTGCATACGCCGAAGAAGAAATTCTTAGGCGCATGTGAAGTCCACCAACCCGCACTGGGCTAGCGTGGTGGACTATAGCCCGCACGCCCTCGTTGAGAGGGTAGGCCTGAGCCCCAGCAGTGGGGAGATTAATAGGCTGTTGATGATAACGCGGGTGAAGTCGCGGGGCACCGGCTAGTTTTAAAAAAAAAGTAAAACTCCAGCTACTTGTAATTAGTTCTTTACTCATCGCAATAATTTATAACAATCAACAAATCACTTAACACCACCTCAACCGAGTAATTTTATGAACCAACATTCAGAAAAAATGTATCGCTAATCATTCAAAACTGAAGCTTAAATACTTGTCCAGAAGGCTTAAATTTAAAAACAAATGAATGGATCAATATGGTTTTCTAGGAGGGGCTTCATAACTAGTACTGCTCCTGTTCTAAAATGGTATTTATTTTGTAGAATATAAGGTTATTTATTGACTGGGATTTAGAAGCAATGATTTATGTAAATCATTAGGAGGTTACGGTCAGTTAATTGATGCAATTAAAAAAGTGTGTAAACTGTTTAGATGATGATCATTTTACGTATCATATTGCACCTTGTTTTTGTTTTATAAATAGAGTTGTTTAGATACCGCGATATCTAGTAGATATCATAATATTTAAAGTTAGATAATGTAAACTCAACGAGCTAGGTGCTAGACGCACGTGTTTACAATAATATGGAGTAAGTATTTATAAAGAACGGTACAATAGAATGTAGAGTTTATGATTTTTGAAAAATGTTTTTAGTTTCAGGGATTTGTTAGCGTAATATTACATGTTTTATTTAGACAAGATAAGGTTTAAAGATACTGTATTCTCATAAAATACAAACATCACTTACATGAGAAGAAGACAATAATAATTTAGTAACTGCCTCCCCACAACATCATGTTCACTTTTGGTTGAAAAATTCTGTAGGTAAGACTACTCAGGAATTCTCTGCCAAAGCTAAAAGCGTCATAGGCAATGGCGTAGAGACCTCGAGAGGTCTGACCCGTCTTAAGTGGTCCCTACACCATCAATCTGCATGACATGCAATTACGTGCTGTCACTCAAGCATGACCGTCTAGCGGTAGTGATTGACGTGCATGATATGCAAACTACGTGCTGGCCGTTGCTTCACTGTACTGATTGATAGCAAGCATGATGGTCCATCATGCAGCATGACAATCACGTAAACGTAATGCATGTCATGCAAGCATGATCGTTTAGGGACCGCTTTACACATCGATACAGCGAATGATCTGAGCTCTATTTTTGAATCGCTCTCCTCGCTTCCAGCGGTCGATTCCTATTCCTTCGACATTCGATACAAAAATCAGTAGAATCGAACTCGAAGCGAGGAGAGCGATTCAAAAATTAGGCTGCAGGTGATCTTGGATCTCTGGCAGAGGAGAACGTATGATGACTCCGCTGCTATCAGTATATAATTAATTGATGTATGAAGATGTTACTCTTACGTCGTAAAACAAACAAACAAACTAATTAGACCTACAAAACCCGCAATCTCAGCCCGATCTCTATCTACCGTATTAATAACCATTAGACTAAATTAAATTGGCGACACACATAATTAAAATATTCGTGAAAGCGCGAGGCGAGGGTAGACAATGATGTGAAACTCCCACGTGACAGTCAAGCTCATCTCGGCCGTGTCACCCAGTTAGAGTTAGTTCGAGTGTTCGCTCAATGTGGTTCACGGTCTCAGAAACTTGCTCACTCATACCCACAGACCACCCAACCAATTGACTGCGCATTGACTGCGAAAGCGTTCACCGAACGTAAGGCTATCGCCTAGGTATATTATCGGCGTCAAGCCACACTTGTTTTAGTGTTAGTTTGATTTTACTTAAGGTAAGACCTTCCGCAGTCAGTTGGTTGGGTGGTCTGTGCTGATAGACAACCAACTATAATCATTACTAACCAAAATGCTTTGTGCAAGAAGTGTCACTTTGGTAGTTTTCGATTCGCTATGTACGGGGTTTCTCTGAAAAACAGGATCCGTAGTGATATTGATCAAGAAGCTAAGTTGCAGATATAAAGAGCAAAGAATGAGCAAGTTATTTTAAAAGTGGGGGGGGGGATGTTCATGAATAGAGAAGGGTGGTAAGAGTGTGGAAAACCGCTGACCCCTTTATTGTTAACCATAGTCCGGTCAGGGGGCCAATCGCGCGTATTCTGAACGATATTACCAAATCTAAACCATAACGTTTTTGGTTATGGTTTGGATTTGGTAATATCGTCCGTCCGTCCGTCCCCCCACCCCCCTCCTCCCCCGGCCCACAGGTCTAAACATTGTAGGCTGATGACGGGCAGTGCGATGTCAGTCAGTCCTCCCCCCTCCCCCATTAAAAAACGCAACCCACCTCGTTAATTTACCAGCCACACCTTCCATATTCAAATCCAAACGGAAACTGTTAATGGACCGTAGTTCTACGAAACCGGTGCGATGTAGCCACTAATAATTACTGCTTGCAAAGAGAGGCAAAAATGAACGTGTGGTCGAATGTCCATCGCAGCTAGTTAAGCTAATTGACACCTTATTCAAAAGTCATAAAGTCTAAATTGGAATAAAGTTAGGATTTTAACGCCAGCGGCACTATACGTCGTCACGAGCAGTGGCTCAAATTTACCTTTGTCGAACCACTTACCGTGGCGACAATTACTACAGCTGTCCATATTTGACAACTGGAAACTTGTCAAAACTGCCAGACCACATTTTCGGGCGACTGTACAGATCTAGGCTCACCCCGTGCGCGGGCGCAGCGCGATGGTGCGTGTACCGTCACGGGTGGCTGCGCGCGCAACTGGAGCAAAGGTGAAAGAACACGCCGCAAGGAGAAACCGAGGCAATACGCCTTGTGATTCCACCAATGCGAAACATCGTGTGCGTAATCTCTTATTTAAACCATTTTGAAATAAGAGGTTCGCAATTTGACGCCATGATGTGTGAGGGAGAGTGAGATGCAACGTGACATACACAGAGCACAGAATGCGCATGAGCAGGCATCGCCGCGGTAGGGGCGGGCGACGCGGGGCGTTCGGTGACATTTCCAATCTCCTTGGTGACATCCCTATTTAATGGCAACTTAAATGACAGTTGCGAGATTTTGATGAATTCTGGTACAGTGATAGCTTATATCCAGGAATAACATTTAAGCTACTTTTTAACGGGGACCAAGTCGCGGGGCGTCCGCTTATGCCCCCTAAGTAACAAAACGTCTACATAGAGGGCGCTGTTTCACAATGTACACGGGAAAAACTTTTCTACGCGGGCGAAGCCGCGGGAAAAAGCTAGTAAACCATAAACCACATTTAGATTGTCATTTCGATCACTTTAATCATATCAAGTGGATGTCAAAAAGTTAATTTCATGGTAAAAATGTGAGAAAGTTGTATATTTTGAGCGTCATGCAACAGTTGTGACACCCCTAGGTGGTAGTCCTTCCAAAACAGCTGAAAGGAGCGCGAGAATCTGTTCATCCTTCGAAAATGTAGTACAGCAGCTAATGAAGAAATGAGTCCAACATCACTCCAACTTCGGGTCAATTTAATTAATACAATTAACTAAACATTTAGGGCATGATTGGGAAACGAATTAGCATAGGTCACATTTACATTAGCCTAGCCCGGTTACCCTGCACATTCCCATTTTAGAATTAACATTTGGTATGAAATAGGTAAATAAATAAATGAACTGACGGCCGTTGGGGCAGAAAGGTTCTCGAGTGGCGACCACGTATCGGAAGACGCAGTGTAGGCAGGCCACAAGGTGGACCGACGATCTGGTGAAGGTCGCGGGACCCAGCTGGATGAGGTTAAAGCAGGACCGGTCGTCGTGGAGATCCTTGGGGGTGGCCTTTGTCCAGCAGTGGACGTCTACAGGCTGATATGATGATGAAATAAATGGACCGACGACCATTTAGAAACAAGCACTAAAAGGACTAAGCAAAAGTGGAAGTTAAAGAAAAAAAAAGAATATCAAAAGGTAGTTTTGATATTCATTTAGTCCTCTATCCAAAGGCTGTCTGGAAGAAATCACTCTTAGCGATATTACCGCCTAGATGTACATTACTATATCTGTTTTTTTCTTTTTTGTCTGTTATTTTTTAAATGTGCAATTAAGTATATTGAATTGAATTGAAGTTGGCAGACATTGTGAACGGAGGCAGGCGAAGATAATGTTGATGAAAGATAAGTAAGAGCGTGAACTCCCGCATGAGGGAAAAGCCTATTGGTCCAACAGTGGACATGCTGGTGATTGATTGCTGGGGATTTTTAATTTGTTGTCATTAAAAAAACAACAATGACGTTCTATCAAGAGCGTTATCCACATGATCAATCATAAGACAATTAATTATACGGGTGTTTAGAATTTGATACTGATCTAACTTCAAAATAGTTTACACTAATTTGTAGAATCCTGATAAAATATCCCATAATTATTGTTGAATAAATTGATAACGAGCAGTCCTAATTCTCTGTCTCCAGCTATACCTCTTGGTTCACTATTAGCCTGTCAAAGTCCAACGTTGGACATAGTCTTCTCTCAGAAGCCTAATAGACTACAGTGTCGGTCAGTACCTAACACCTAAGTGCTTTCTCTGGTCTCTGCCAATGGCCCTAGTTTGGTAAGGTAGGTCCCTCAATCTAGGTCCATATTCTCTTACAAAAAACCACCAATAAACAACAAAAATTACATTCTTCGATACTCACAGGGACCAAATGTAAGCTCTGGACGCTGCCTACGGACCTAGTTAGAAGGTACGTCCTTCAATCTAGGTCCATATTCTCTAACAAAAAGCCACCAATTATCAACAATAATGACATTCCAAGAAACTTCACATGGACAAAACATGATTATAAAGGTGCACGCACACTGAACAATGTGCGCCCTTCGCGACCGTGGCGCAATATGCGCATACTTGCGCAACTTGCAGTTCGACGCATGCGCAGTGCAATGAGCGTGTGAAAACATTTCTTGTTAACTTCAGTTTCATTGTCATGCAGCGGCGACCGGCGTGTGTGAACGCAGCTTAATGGAGATTGGGTTTATGTGATAAATTAATTGCAAATTGCCAGTTTTGAAATAACTAATCGTTGTTTTTTTGTTTCGGTTAATTAAAGCGAATGTTGTTGCCACCCCATATTTCTGCCACCAGAGAGTAATGTATGCATTGCTGATAGCCACGGCATTCGTCAAACTCTACATTCGTCAAGTTCTCGATTCGTCAAATTCCTAAGGTGTTCAAATGTTTTATCTTCCTTACGAAAACCAAGTAAGAACTCAAAATCTGGATACTTACCAACTTCGCATCCCAGCCTCACCATCTAAACTAACTTATCCAAATTACATATGATAACCTCGAAATGATGAAACTTCCGGATGAATCAAAAATTTTGTTCAATTTAAAGATTTCTTTGCACTTTCCAGAGTCGGTCTAACGGGAAATCTTTCGCAACAGCTACCGGTTGGAGTCAATAATTACCACAGTTAACAGCGACCAATCAGCGCAATGGGTTGTACAGCAACAGCTTCTGATTGGCTGTCGCATCAACCACAGACCGTAACAACATCATTGCTTACGTGAGCGAATACCAAATGTATATTGAATGACCGATCAATATAGAAACTAAACCATAGCTATCAATTAAAAATATAACATCAGGGTCACACTTCTGTAATAACCCCAAATCTACTGCGCAAGTCCACTGCTGGACATAGAACTCACCCAAGGCGCGACAACGAACCCGATCTTCGGTCGCAACTAGCCGCCTTACGCAGATCGTCGCTCCATCTAGCCGGGGGCGTCCCACACTACGCTTGCCCAGTCGTGGTCGTTCACTCTGACTCCATCTACCCCAGCGGTTACCGGTTCTCCGACAGATGTGACCAGCTAACAGCCATTTCAACTAACTCGGGCTTGGATTAATTGGCGTAAAATTGCGCATTTTCAGACACCATGACCTTTATAAAGCAAAACCTTAACCAACACGGATCTCATCTCCTAATCGGATTACAGCAACGACCTCTAGAATTTAGAAAGGTAAATTACTTTGATAATTAAGAAAAAACCACTGTGGTACATATGGCCAAGTCGGCGCGGGCCATTGTCTTAGGAAAAAATATTTCTATATACATACATAAAACAAGATATCAGATGTTCGCACGGTATGGTGTTAACTGTACTCGTGTGTACAGGATGTTCAGTTTTATTGCGAGTTGTAAATGAGCTATGTGATATAAACGCTGTATAATGAGGATTATAAAGATAAGCATATGACAAATGGTGACTTTCTTTTTTGCAGAGAAAAGTTCAAACTGTTTCAGTAGAAAAGTGTCAAGATTGTTGGTCCTTCCGGTAATATAAACCTTACAGTACCTACCGTCAGTGCTCATGATAATCATCATCATAATCAGCCTTTCGACGTCCACTGCTGGACATAGATTCTCCAATGACCAACTTCGTTCTTATTGTAACTTTATTATCATTGGGAATGGAGCTAGGACTGGCCACTTAACCATGATACGGAATGTTTGGCTGTAATAAAATTGATAACACATTAAAAACACAAAAATGTCAAAATCTTCTCACTTATTTATAAATATTAATTACATGTTGAAGGCAACTATAAATATCATAGAGATAGGATCTCTTTGGTGGGAGCTCGCGGCCCCCTAAAATATGATCTGTAGATATTATGCCGTTTAAGGTATAGGTACCTCGTATAACTACCTTTATAAAATTTTGCATTTGTTTCGAACATTTATAAAACTCTATAAATCAGTAAGTTTAAGCTTTTTTACCAGCCCAAAATAGCTTTGAAAACGTGAATCATCATGTACATAGTTCCAATCTCCAGTGAGGCAATTAATTCTTTTGCGCCACGCTCGCTGCGCCCGCGCCGCCCGCGCCGTTGCACAATGATCCTTGACTCGCGACCTGCCCCCCCAAAACCGCTTGACCTGATCCAATTTAAAATTTAAATACGAGCATCTAATTAATTTAAAATGTGTACCTCTATGACAAATTCTTACGTTAATAGAACCATACTGGCGGATGCCCATCTGCGTCCCGACCGACGTCGAATTAAAAAGTATATATGTACTTTATATATAATATATATTGTACTATATAATTTAGAAACTCCCATGTTCTTAAGAACCGTCGTGTACTAAGATATTAAATTTTTTTATCTTCCTTACGGAAACCAAGTAAGAACTAAAGCTCAAGTATCTGGATGAAATCTGGATACCAACTTCGCATCCCAGCCTCACCATCTAAACTAACTTACCCAAATTACATACGATAACTTCGAAATGTTTCATAACTTCCGGATAAATCAAAAATTTTGTTCTTTCCAAAGTTGATCTAACGGGAAATCTTTCGCAACAGCTACCGGTTGGAGTCAATAAGGCAATTAATTCTAGTCTACAACCATTTTAAGGTCACATGGTCTTGGATTGCGATAGGATAAACCAAAATTATCTATTTCGTAATAGGAATAGACCAAAGGGGGATTTCATGACCTCGGGAATCGCGAAAAACTTGAGAAAGTATTATATTGAATGTGTTTTTTTATAATAAGCAAAAAAACTTCAAAACTCCCTAATTCGCGAAAATAACACCAAATTTATTAAATTCCTAACCACACATAATTGCCAGACACACCGTTAATACTGATAAATATCAGACCACCCTTTCTTGACACCCAAATCTTAAAAAACAACCTTAATACGTTTACATTACGGCACAAGTCAAGAGCAAATTGTGTGTGGTGGTTTTCTATACGGACCGCGTTCATTGTCTGCAGTGTGGTGAAAACGTCAAGTTTTTCCCACGAAAAAAGGAAAACTTACGGTACTAATATGTTGAAATCTCTTGCAACACACCGTATTAAGTATTACTGTGTGTCGTATGGTATAGTGAATGGATGCGAGGCTTTGTATGCGTTGACACATGAAACTGGAGCCAGGGTGATTCAGCCAGTTGTCAGCTATGATTTCAGTTATTTTTAGTTGCGAATCGAGTCAGATATTATTTCTATGTAGAAATCAAGCTTATCTTATTTCCTAGGAGGCCAGGAATACCTGGCGACACCTTTCGCGATCTGTTGTGCCAGACCCCTGTCCACCAAACGGTGCCCCAATACGTTTTTAGTGGACTTCACATGCGCCTTAAAATACAAATTTTAATCTGTGGCGTATGCAGGTTTTCTCACGATGATATCCTTCTCCGTAAAGCCTGTAGTATTGCAATAGATCCGACTATTACAGTTAGAAGGTTACAGCTGGTATCTAAAAGCTTCAATAGTTGTAGCAGTAGGTAGGTAGGAAGCTCCCCATTAGTTTGGCCATCTAATTTACGCGTTTGCCTCTTCAGACCGACCGCAACAAAATCTACCTTGAAAAATAAGCCGTGTAAAGATCGTATCAAAACCCAAAACAAATTGGAGTTAACTCTCGCTCCGTTAGTTTCGATTTGTCTTGTTGCAAAACGTACGTACAAACAACTAAATGTGGGCGGTACACATAATACGAATATGTATATCTGCCCATCTATTAATCATTACGCTTCTGAAACCGGTGGTCCTATGTGTGGTCATAGCAATTTCCTAATGGATTTATCATCTCCATTCATTTGCCTCAGTACAGCAGTCATATGAGGAAATCTCTGTTCTCTTGTATATTTATAGTCGGTAATTGTGTTCATGACTTCAACGACAGAACTTCGTGAGTGCAGTCAAAGATAAGAATTTCTCTTCTAAGGCTGTGTGTGAAGTCCACCAAAAGACGGATTGGGGCACCGTTTGGTGGACAGGGTTTTGGTACAACAGATCTTGTAGGGTCGAAGTGTTGCCAGGTATGTTGCTCCCCTAAGAAGATACGATAAGATACAGCAATGTAGGCATTAATGTTTTCCGGCAGAGAAAGCCGTTAAAAAGTATTTAATTATAACCATCTACAAAATAAATATTATGTGATAATATGAAAGAGGTAGGTATGTATAATTACAAACCGGGTTTTGATTGTATCGTCTAAAAAGCAATTTGCCTATAATGCAAAATGCCTAAAATCAATGTCTAAATTGTAGAAAAATAAAATGCCTCAAAATCAAATTGCCTACGTAGGTCTGTAAGTATAAGTGTAGGTACTATTATTTATTCTGTGGTAAAAGTAACTATAGGTCTGTGAAAATTGACTAGCTAATTACATAACAAACTACATTTAAATAAACACGACATAGATGATAACCTGATGGCGTATTTATACAGATACCTAATACAGAGTTAGCATAAATAACAAGATTAAATGAATAAATTATGTATCATCATTGCCGGCTACAAGGAAAATCTGACCTTACTGCCAGTGGTGTTATTCTGGTTTAAACGTAGCAAGTTTTAAATGGATTTTATTGCAATCGTAGTGATGTGGTAATGACGTATGACGGCGTTGCAACGTACACTCAGTGTGACGTGTTAATGATACTTAGTACTCAGTATTTATATTATACATAAGTTTATTGTACTCTGTGACTTAGTACTGAAAGTATTTTTACTAGGACTAAAATAGTATTACACGTGTCTTAGACGTGAGTTTAATTAACTTTGCCTTAATTATCTATCTAGTACAACATTTTGCTTTAAATAAGACATTAGGTAAGATAAAGATATAATAACACAAAATATAGATACCTACAAATACTTTCATTTACATATTTATATTACAAAAAAATACATGCCCATGTGCCAAAATCATGACAAGGATCATGCATCGCACAACCATGTCTAATACTATGAGTACATGTTATTAGATTATGAGTAGACGAGTAAGTGCTTCTGTCTACTATAATAACGTGGAATACCTGCCACACACTAAAAATACTAAAACATGTAAAAAAAGAAATGAAACTCATGCATTTCAACCCGCCAAATCGTTATCTAATACTGCCTACGTAAACCAGAATACGACTGCCGCACCGGCTACGACTTCAACTTCGTAGCGTGCAGTTTTTGCTACAATTCCTTCAGCCAGGGTTAGTATAATTAGAAGTGCCGATGTCATGCAAGGAAAATCTTTCGCCTCCAACGACATCGAGTCGCAACGAATCGTGCAAAAACTCCCACTGACTAACCCACGGTTCCTAAGTTCTACGAACAAAAACTCTGTAAATCAATTCCACCAAATTCTTTGACTTTTAATTTGGGGATCGTTTCGAAGTTCATCAACAGCCTATATCTACGTACCTACATAAAGTACTTTTGGATATTTCACACTACAAAACTCGAATTTCTGCATATCTGTGCGATTATCTATACTATAGTCTGTGTGGTGAATATCCTTACTATAACCACTTTGTCTATATAGTGAAAACTGCTTGCCCGATCAGTGACGTGCGTATTAGCTCTCTGGCTGGTTTCACAGCGGGGAACGGAATCGCTTAGGGTCGCTGTGAAATGATGTTCTAGAGCCTCACGTGTGTTTCCGTCTCCCGTACAGCTGTTAAACCAGCCTCTGAACCTCCGTCCGTACTCCGGGCATCAGACACCATCACATCTCACGCAAATTCTTCCCAGTGACCTTGTTTGTACAAAGAAGGCCTTACAAGAATTCATTGCAGCCGAGCAAAATGTTACCTAAATCGCATACGATATCACCAGCTTCCCCCATTCTCTCTGCCAAGCCATGCGGAGAGGTGTTCGCAACCCTGGTGCAACGAGTGGACTGATCTCCTACAACGGGCGGATCTTGCCTCAGCGCAGGCTCATTAAAGATTCTAGGTCGTTCTGCAATCGTTAATTAGCCGAGATAAGTGCTATTAATTGTGTTCGCCATTGGAGGCTGCTATCTGCCATCTTCAGCGAGCCAGATGGTGATTTTTGTACGGACTTACAGGTTGCTTTGAAATACTTTGCGATGTAGGTACATTGTAGTATACTAACTGTAGCCCGCGGCTGCGCTTGCGTGGATTAGGTGTTTTCCCGCGGGGACTGCGGTTTTTACTTATAAGTTTTGTCTACCAATCTAATATTTTTCAAATGTTTCCGGTAGAAATCTATTTATTTATAGATATACATGCATTAATACTTTACTTAATAATATATAGTTACTTACTCAGTAGTTAATAGCAATCCACTTATTTCAGTGCGCTTACCTAAAAATAAAAGAAAAATGTTATTAAAAACTTTGATAGATGGCACTGATTGTATCATAAAATACCATTATTAAGGCGACAACGACTTAATAGCAAAAGACTGTGATGCAAGGCTATAAAATTGTAAAAAAAAATCTACCGAAATATTTTGATGGTGTCAGCCTCAGATTAGAACTAATAATAATTGTCAGCGAACTATTTATAGTTCGCTGGATGTTGTCCTTGAGCTTTTCGCATCTCGAATCTCGATTGACAATGACAGGTCAATGAATCGCCATCTATTGCCACCCACCATTAGCAACTAAAGTCGAGTATTCCCATTTGCACTGGCTCCGCTGCCACCTTTGGAGAATTTAAATGTTTTCGAATCGGGTGACCAACCCAATATTTATAGTACCTACCTACAGGAAAATTGCTAATAAACTTTTGCTTTTACGCAAAAAAGAAATTAACGAGGTCAGATTGGTCATTCCACACCAAAATCAAACCGTATATCCTTCAAATTTTGAATTCGAAACGTTCGAAACGCACCAACGCGCCCGAATTCGGATGTATCGAGTTGCGAAACGAGAACGGATATTGCCCGTTCCTCTCGGCGGCCATTCTGTTCGAAATTTGAATTTTGCCGGTTAACTGGCTGCTTCCGGCGATACGATGTTGCCATTAGGCAAGAAGGATTGGGCGGCGATGTTAGGTGTTAATTTGAAAGTTGCGTTGTGTGAATTACATCACTTCTGAAGCTTAAAGTCTAATTGCTATTTTATTACTGTAATTTACAAAATTAGTTGCTGTTCGTTCCATGAAGTAACAGAGTTGCTATTCATGTAATCGTTGCTTACACTTAGATGAAACCAAAAAGACGAAGATAAGTAACTTAGTTACAGAAAATGTACCTACAAAACCCACTCGATTTTGGCCAGTCCAGCACTGAACGACGCATCGACGACTTGTTATTGAATGTCATCTACATTTCTTACTTTACTGCATATTTATTACAAAATGAGGGCTACAGTATTGTTGAAATAGCGACGGATCATCCGAGCCTCGGTGAGATCTAACAGCCCCTTAAATAATTACGACTAAAAAATAAATAAAATTTCCTTGTCATTACTGTTTTCAGTGGAAAATAATTGCCTTCGTAACTGATTGTAAAACAGCAGATTTGGTTTTAGCTATGCGAGTGCGCGTGCATGTAACCCTGCACCGTGCCTAATAGTTTTAGCTTAGAGAGTGCCGTATCTTCTTTCTCCGGTATCCTCTTATGGGCTTACATAATTTGCCAACTGCTCAGTTACATCGCTATTTACCTATTACCTACAAGAATTGCATTATTTACAAAAAAATCTTCACAGATTGCGCCGGACCGGATATAAACCGTCTCCTGAACAAGGGACTTTAAAATGGTATGAGCGTTTCCTAAGATACGTTTTGTTCGAAAGCTATTGAACTAATAACGGAGGTTAGGAGATCCATTCTAAGCAAAAAAACGCAGTACCGCCCGTACAATAGATCATAACAGTTGAACTGGTAAAGTAGTAATTACTGTGAATAGGGAGAAAGCAGCGCGGGCTAGTAGCATGTTGGTACTAGGACATACCTATTCAAGTCATTATACAGTGATGCAAGTAGATAGCCACCCCTGAAGTTATGCGGATAGCGGAGGGCCGGGTGTGGTGGCGTCCATTGGGGAAGGCCTATGTCCAGCAGTGGATGTTGAGAGGCTGATATTATTATGATGAGCCTCTCCATTCATGACAAAAAAATCTTTTCAGGCGTTTTGTTTACATGGATTTTTTCTATCCTGTTATGCAATTTTTACTAAACGAATTTTCATTATGTTATTCCAAGTAATAGGTAAGTGTCACTGTAGTGTGGGATGCCCCCGGCATCATGGAGCGACGATCTGCGCAAGGCGGCTGGCAGACGGATGCGGAGGACCGAAGATCGAGGTCAGTGGCGCCTTGGGGGAGGTCTATGTCCAGCAGTGGACCAGTGCAGGCTGACGATGTAGCTGTCTCTTTAGCAACTTTCATCAAATTCCGTTTCGTGATTCAGCAACAAACAATCAAATGTAAGTAAGTAAATAATCCGTTTATTTCAGGCAAGAACAAAGATAAGAAAAAATACAAGTAAAATACGTATTTGACATATTAAGTAGTAGAAGAAAAATGTGTAAATTTTTTTTAGGTTTCTTAAGTCCAGTTGTTGCCGTGAAAAGGGTCTCAACTCAGCTTAGTGCTACGGCACAGATTAGAAAATAGTTTCACGCTGCGGACATAGTGTCAGCAGCGCTGATTTTCCACACCTTGTCCACACCTTCGCATTTATAACATTGGTAGGATTATTGCAGCCTAGCAAAGCAATTAAACTTGCTTTAAATCTGTGCACACGGGACCGGCAGAGGGCATCTGAAGGCTCGTCGCGGGTGGGCGCCCGCGCTAATTGCGGGCAGCCCGCGACCCGTGACGACAGTTACTCGAGAGGTGCGCGGGCGCAGCGCGGCGGCGGCGGGCTCGATCGAGTAACAACCGAGCGTGTAGATGCAGAGATTTGTAATGTTTTGTCTTGTTGCAACGTGTTTATAGAGGGCCTTTGATTTAAATCGAATCAACAGCATGTAGTAGTAAGTACTTCGGTACCTACTTTGCTATTCTTTTCAGGGGTCGAGCAAGGAGCTATAACATTAAGGGAAATTTAATGTAATAAGCGAAAGTTGGCAAAGTCGACAGGTCCGAGTTCGATCCCCGGCTGGACCATGTACCAATGAGTTTTTTTTGGAAGCTTAAGTACATTTACTGACTGCTTTCAAACGGTGAAGGAAATCATCGTGAGGAAACTGCATACGCCGAAAAAGAAATTCTTAGGCGCATGTGAAGTCCACCAACCCGCACTGGGGTAGCGTGGTGAACTAAAGCTTGTTGAGAGGGTAGGTCTGAGCCCCAATAGTGGGGATATACCTATTAATAGGCTGTTTTTTTCTTGGCAAAGTGCCAATAAACACCTCAACTTGGTCTAGACCAACTTATACAAAAGTGGGAATCGAACCCTCGACCTCTGCTGACTCTCGATTTTAATGACTGAAGTAATTCTACAAGAAGAAAAAGAAAACTTTTTTTTTAACTAAAAGGAAATCTGATAAACGTAATATGTATATTACGTTCACTCTTACTCGTTACTCTTTTAAGAATCCTTCAAAGTTTGTGTAAGTATTGAATTTTGGAAGCTCTTATATTTAGATTTGTGACCGCATCGCATAATTAGCGGTTTAGAACGGTCTCACAAAGGGCCTGCGACCTGCGCGCGCGCGCCTCGGTCACACAAGGGCCTCGTCTCATGAATGACACAGGCGCGTCACGCTCCAAGGGACACATAATGCACTTTTAATTCACCACAGATACGAACAAAGCTTGTATAAGGACATTAAAAATAAATAGAAATAATGGCAATAAAAATAAGTTGGTAATTCCAGTGGTCTAGTTTATTTATTTGTTTTTGATTGCTTTCCAAGCAATAGTGATACAAACAGCAAAAAAAAACTTCGGAAAAATTTCTTATCCATAGTCATTTTATTTGGGAGAATATAATTACATAAAGCTGTGCGCTTAATAAACACTAAATTGTCTCCTAAAAATACTGATTTCATATCAAAGTAATCATTTGATGTGCAATCAGTAATTTTTTGATGTGCAAATCGGATTTTTTAAAAATTAAGTCAGATGTTACAACCCGTTTTATTGACCGAGCGAGCGAAGCGAGCGAAGCGTCTACGTTTCGAGACTGGCCAAAAATGCTCTTGTCCGGCTGTCTGTCTGTCTGTCTGTCTGTCTGTCTGTCTGTAATTCTCTACAGGTCGCATTTTTCAACCGATTTTGACGAAAATTTGGCATATGTATAAATTAATTAAACCTACAAAATGAGTAGAATAAAATTTTGAAAAACATTTTTTTTAGAGTACCTACCATACTCGCAAAGTGGGAGTGAACTTTTTTTTTCTTGTGAATCCCATAGTGTGGGATATCGTTGGATAGGTCTTTCAAAAATATTGCTGGTGTGTGAATACCATTTTTTCGATTTAGGGATCCGTTGGCTTTGTTAGAGTCACGTGTCCCCCCCCCCTGCCAGCTAAACGGTTGCTTCTGGAAATGTGAAAAAATTCATGGCAGTAGCATATATAACGTAGTTACAAGGAAAACTATTACGGCTAAGTAGGTTCTATTAGTTTTTGAGTAATAGTGGATCGACTTAAGAAAGTTGAAAAAATAAATTATGTTCATAGAACTGCATACGTAAAATGGAAAATTATTTTTTTCCGCGTGATATCCATGGTGTGGGGTATCGTTGGATGGGTCTTTCAAAAATATCGCGGGTGTGTGATAAATATTTTTCGATTCAGGGATCCGTTTGCGAAATATTAAGCTTTAAAGTGCTAATTTTTGTCACTTTAGTAGGTACTTTTTCTGTTTCCAAAGTTGACTTTTGTTGGTTTCTTTTAGGTTTGGTTTATAAGGGCTGGCGAGGTCTACTGTTCTCACGGAACTACTAGTTTTATTAACTGCATTTTTACTCACTAACGACATTATACTCTGTGCTAACGATGCCTAATTTTACTTAAAAATAACCGCCTAATTTAGAGCCCCGACGTTCTCGGTTGATTTCACACATTGTGGCTCACGTTAACTTGAATGAAGATACAGGATGACCAAATGATAATTTATATAAACACTAGCTTTTGCCCGCGACATGGTCCGCTTGAAATGAAGCCCCTAAAGTGTGGAACGACAATCCTTCTATAGTGTCGCTTAATACGAGTTACTGTAATAATGTCCAATCTGAAAAATGTTCAACGACCATGCTCCAACTGAAAAATGTCCAAACTGAATAATGGCCAAACTGAAAAACGGATAGCTGACTCCACTGCCACTTCTGCCTACTAATGTTTGTGTTTAATTTTAGTGATCTGATCATTGGCTTTAAGGAAACATACAGCTGTAATAATATAATTTTTAAAGTCCATTTATACGTTCTAACTGCTGGGCAAAGACCACCTCTCTCTTTTTCCAGACATTTGAATCAAGAGCTTTCTTGGCCATTCTTGAAGGAAACCATCGAGTTCGTACCTCTACCTACGCTTTGGTCTTCCGCGGCCATCTTGAAGTATAATATAATAATGTATAATGTTTGGGCAAATTTACACACGGCTGTTTAGTCCCAAACTAAGCCGAAGCTTGTAAATGGGCACACATGTATACTTTTTAAATAAATACATACAAACCCCCAGAATCAGAAACCCAACAAATATGCTCATCACACAAATGTTGGTCCCGGGTGGGAATCGAAACCACGACCTATGGCGATGTAAGCAGGGTCACTACCAACTACGCCAACAGGCCGATATTCCGAAGCTAACCGAATATCTACTTAAATGTAAAACAATCATCCTGTATCCAGTTTGGATGACGAGGGGAGGTGCGGCTGAAGCAACGCGTGACGGGTTCGACCTTCCATACATTGGGGCAATGATTTAAAAAAACAGTATTGGAGGCTGACTATTAAAAAACTTATGTCATAGCAGGACAGACAAGCAATATAGCTAGGTTTTAGGCTTTTTAGGGTTCCGTATCTCAAAATGAAAAAGAAACCCATAATCACTTCGTTGTCCGTCTGTCCGTCTGTTAGTTAGTTACATCACAAAAAAAAATATTTTTCTATTACCAACAAAATTAATTTTGCGTATAACCAAATCAAATCATCCATGTATAATGTACTATTTTATCGATTTTTGAAAAAAATTAAAATTAAGTTTGTACGAAACCCTCACGGCGCGAATCCTACTTGCACTTGTCCGGGTTTTTTATTAGTAGATGTGCAAGGTATCGCAAAAAAGTTTTCTGATTTTTGAAAATAAATAAATGTCAACGTTTTAAAAACGGAATAGCGGTTCTATAGAATCGTCAAAATCGTTTTTGATTTGACCGAAAACGCTTGGCAAGGGCCAAGCCCTTGGCCAGAAGCCCTACTCCACTTCAAGGTGTTGGGATGGCTGGACTGACCCGCTTTCGTGACCCACCCCCGTCTAAGAACCTAAGGTACCTATTACCCTTTAAAAATAAATAACCAAATTCTAGAGTTTCCTAACACGTGCAGTGCAAAGTATTTATTATACCAATAGGTATCGCATGGTGAATGAACCGTTGAACATTTGACTTTTACAAACCGCATTTTTTGTGGCCAGCGACACACAATCCGTTCCATTCTGACATCGCACCATTTATCATCCAATCGATAGGTGATCGACTAGTACTATACAATTGTAGTTTTACAAACATCTGCTACATTTAGGAGCCCTCATGTTTGTACTGTCAACTCTCCATGTCGTAACAATAAGGCTCAAAATGATCTTTAATTTCAATTGACAACCGCAAATGTATTTTGGTATAAATAATACCGGTACATTTCATTCACATTATAGAACGTGTGTGACGTAAGTATGTGTTGGAAATATAAAAGTACATTCAATTTTGCACTTTATAGCTGTGTATTAAAGACAAGGAAAAATTTGCGCAAGATTCATTCAATATACATAAAGTTCATTGATATTTCATTCTTGATTATTTTTTGTATGTTGGCAATATTTTAACTCAAATTTGTCCTGCATTAATAATAATGACAGTAAAGTTAAGACAGTTTGAACCCCCTTTTTTGCCCGGTTACCGATCGGCTGGGGAGGGTAAATATAGCATTTGTTTTTTTTTTTTCGAAAATAATATTTCAGAATTTAGAAAAAAAACAACGAATGGACGATTATGCCACTTTAATTACCTACTTTAAATTTACGTTTTTGTCACACCAAACGCTCTTGGTGTGTCGAGAATTTAAGATGACACGACAGTTTGGGCGGACTGTTCCTATTCTCGATAAATTGAATATGCTAAACTATTTTTTGTAGCGAACATCTTTGTACTGTCGTGGAAGAAAGTTATCAACTTTTTAGTATTTACTAGTCTATATTAGATAGATAGTTCTCTGTTACCTAAGTAGTTCGTTAGTTTAATTTTCAGCGTTAAAATATAGAACTAAAATTTATGTCTTCATCCCTATCTTCTCATTGATGATATGGAGATTTTAATTTAATTTCTATTGTTTAAATTTTAGATTAAACTAAAAATTATTATCAGATCGAGAGACTGAGCGAAGCAAAAGAGGTGTGTCAGGATCGCGATACTTGGCGCTCTGTTCTCCGTGCCTACACCGTAGGGGGACCGCGTGAAAACTATGTATGTATGTACTAAAATGGTTTAAATTTCTTAGTTTTAGCATAAAAAAACAAAAACATTGCAATTTTCAATTCCCCTATAAAACAGTGTCGTTTTTGTGCTTTCATTAATTTATTAACCAAAGCCTACTTTCTTATGTGACGGAACACAGAAGAACAGAGAAGTAATGGATGACCTTCTTAAAAAGTTTTTTTTCTGTTGTACTTTTTCCCCTAACTATCCAACCTAGTAGGTATTCCTTAACACCAAAGCGACACGATGTTTTCGACGCCCACGCCGCGCGATGATTCGTGGTTTCTCGCGTACTTCTGTCGTATTATAATCGCCGAGGAAATTGGTACAGCGGTCGGTCGGAGCTTATTATTATTCTCGCACTCAATCTATCACTTTGAGACATTCGGGATATCATAAATTATTTTATTTTTAAAATCTATTGATAGATCCCTGTTAATACCAATTGTCGACTGCCTCAACATTATGATGATGTTTTTAAACAAACAAACAAATACACCCAAATAAAACTACTACAAATCCCAAAATCTAAACTCCATCATACGAATCCGGGCCGTGTTATATCGGCAGGTGATTGTGTTCACAATTTCCAACTCTACATTCCTTCCACCAAATTTCCTCCATTTCTGAGAGTTCAGGGTAGGAACTATTATCTAATCTGTGGTTCAGGTCCGAAACCTTCCCTTGGCAGTTATGGTATTTTTGCAGTTAGTGCCGTTTAGTTCCGAGAGTGCGACATGTTTGTGGCACATCTCGCCACCACGTACATACAGACCACTACACACTATATATATACGACAGTATTAAATACATAGTAAATCACATAAAGGTTTTATGCGACTTCACCCGAGTTTATTGCCTTGTGTACCGTCAGCAATACCATTACACATGGATTCAACTAAACATTTTTTAAGTTTAAATTAAAAGTCGCGTTTTCAAGCTATGGACTAATCTAGACATTCTTTGAAACATACATTTAACACTTAATTATCATAATCCGCAATGAGAAGATCCGACGGTTTATCTAATAGTACATTTAGTTAAGTGAGCTATAAGTTGTCATTAGACTCGAGGCTAACGACAAAGTCGAGTGCGTAATGAAGCCGAGATGGTAATGACCAATACTCACGCGTGTCGATGTTATGGTGCTATTTTCGTGCGTTATTTTCAAGGAGATTCGAACCTCTTTTGTCGCGCGCGCGCTCCCTGGGATGTAGCTTTTTTCTTAATTCATGGTTATTTTATTTGCCGTCTGTACAGTGCATACACTACTCGTGCTAGCTTGTTACAGCCTTAACGATTTTTCCACCAGCGTCGCTCCAAGCGGGGTCCGTACGAGGTACGTACATAATATGCGAAACATAATCAGGTTTGTGATTTTAAGGTTCTGAACCAAAATTGTAAATAAGGTAAGGACTCCTTAAGTTCTGACTTCGTGCGTCCGTCTGTCTGTTACAGCTGCTTATCTCGGCAATTAAGTAGGTATTAAGCTATCGACTTGAGGAATTATAAATAACGCTTGCCCAATGATAAGTAATTCTGGTGATCATCATCATCAGCTTGTACTAGTCCACTGCTGGACATAGGCCTCTCCCAAGCCGGTCCACTGAACCCGATCCTCCGTTTTCCGCATCCAGTCACTCCCAGCCGCCTTACGCAGGTCGTCGCTCCATCTAGCCGAGGGCGTCTCACACTACGCTTGCCTAGTCGTGGTCTCCACTCGAGAACTCGTCTACCCCAGCGGTTATCGGTTCTCCGACAGATGTGACCAGCCCACTGCCACTTTAATGCTATTGCACCATCATGCACATGCTTTGAGCCATCTCGAAGGCTTTGGTTCTCTGGCGGATCACCTCGTTTCGGATCCTATCTCTCAGAGAAACTCCAAGCATAGCTCTTTCCATAGCCCGTTGAGCAATTTTGAGATTTTTGATGCTATCTCTCCTTAAAAACGATTGACTCCATTTTAACCTGCTATAATTGTAAACATATCAAACGTTCAACCTATTAAAAACCTTCTGGAGCCTATCATTAACATTTTCATTCAATTATTTCAATAACAAAAACTCCATACAAAAAGTTAATTCCCAAAATCGATACGTCATCATAACAAAAGATATTAATATATGCCTAGTAATAAGAGTCAAGCGGGTCGGTACAACAGAAACTGAGAGTCATGTTTGGGACCAGACAGTTCTTAGAAAGATAATTGAGGGCTTCGAATCAGTTCATGTGTTTGGTTTTAAGTTGAATGTCGTTTATAAAGATTATATGGTCTTGGGACCCAGCTAGATGAGGCTAGCGCAGGACCGGTCGTCGTGGAGATCCTTGGAGACTATAGCCCGAACGCCCTCGTTGATAGGGTAGGCCTGAGCCCCAGCAGTAGGGAGATTAATAGGCTGTTGATGATGAACGGTGTTTCTAGACTGTTAGGTCAAACAGTCTAGAAATTACAATTTAAAATTACATTACTTCTACTTTCAAGCTTTTTACAGTGAAGACAGTGTCCATTGTCAGCCAGCAACTTTCGCCACACACTAACAACAGAAACCAATACCCAAAGAAATAAATGGCCAAACGAAATAGTTAATAAGGTAGCGCGTTTATCTTATTAAACGTCTGCCGCGCACGATACCAGCCGGGTGATGGATACGTGTGCGGGAGGCCTGCAGCTGATACCGTCGACAAATAACCCCAGGCCCTGAGAGTACGGACTATCGATGAAATCAGCGATAACTATCGATAATCGTGTACGAGTATCGATGAATTTATCGATTCGCGAAATCAAGGTAGTTACTTCAATTGTTCAAGTTGAGAGTCAAGGGACTGGAAGAAAGATGCGATAGACGGGAAGGAAATTAGAATAAAGAAAATGAAGCAAGCGCAGTAACAAGATTAAGTTACAGAAAGTTAGATACGTATTATGGAAGAATAAAATACACAAAGCAAGATCTAATTTATGCCGAAATAATTGTTTAGTTGTAAAAGAAAGCGATGAAACGTAAATGCACGCACCAAATGTTATTATTCGATATTCACAAAGCTTCCACCTACATCTTCCAGTTATCGATACGGTCACATCACTAGAAGCGTACATACCGATACAATTAGAAGGTATCTTACATCGGCGCTGCGCGAGCGCGCTAACTCAGCGTTTACTACATTTGTCATAGCCAACGCAATATGGAACCCGAAGCTATGGAGTAGCCAGAGTATTACAGAAAATAAAATCATCTTGATACATGCGTGGGTATTGCCGTCCACTGCTAGACGTAGACCTTTCCCAATGTACCACGGTCCCAGTTCCAGGCAGCCATACTAATCCTGGCTACGATAACGGAGCGAGAGCAGTGGGCGAGGGTCAGAGGAACCTGTGAACAAAGTACTTTCTAAGTTTTGCGCAATCCCAATGTGTCACATCCACCATACCAACGGAGTCCTGATGCTGGCAGTATGATTTGGTCCGAAATCCAACTTGATTTTAGATCTCTGAAATAACTTTAGACCCCGAACAAATGAAATCAAAAGGGACTGAAGATTCAACAATTTGATGAGAATGAGAAATATTAGCTATGATAATGGAGAAGTGAAAGAAATCGTTGCCGAAAAGGGATACATTAACAAATTCTTACAAAAGCCAGTAAAGTGTACGACTGATCGTCATACAGACGGATACAAAAGTTTTATCAGTCTTGATGGATCCGTATTAGAACTAAGAAAGGTGCAGTTTACATTAGCTTAACAATATCTACACGTGCCAATCATTACCAATTCTAAAACGTCATTACCTTCTCCACTAGTCTAGAAAGCCATTACCGAGAAGTGTTATCTACTTGCGTTGGTCCATCTCTCATTTTGGGACCGCACGGGTGGCGGCCGCGAGGCGATAAGAGCGGATTAACTGGAACTATTTATCATTTTACTCAACTTTTTTGTTCACTACCGTTCGACTCTACGATGGATGAGGCCTCCACGGATTGCGACGAGCATGCAGTGATAACTTTTTATTAAAAAAGGTTTATGAGAATAATAATAACGCAACAACACAATATTTACACTTGTCGTAGCCCAAAAGATAGAGACCCTGTCTGTACTATGAGAACAAGATTGTACGTTGGTGGTAAAATCAAGGAAAAGGTGCATAAAGATTGTTTTTCAACATTATTATGTTACACCGGAATTCGACATCGGATGAAGACTTTAATTAATAATAAAGATAATCCGAATATTTTTCAAACATAACGCGCGAATACAATAAAGCATTTGATACTCCATTCATTTAAAATCCACACAATCACTAAAGTTTTACTTGGGAATAAAGACTCGGGCATACTTAACTAAGTGAAAACCTTACGAACGATTTCATAAAATTAAGACATAAAAGTTCAAACCGTTTATTACAACGAGCAAGCAACTGTTAAACGAACATCAAACAACAATTTACAGAGCGACAGAGACACAAATATTACATAACTGACTAGAGACAATACAATTTAATACTCGTCACGTTAAACCTAACAACAATACTAAAGACAATGCTAAGTTCATTGTTACACCTTCTCTTTCACCGATCAATGGTATGAGAGATAAGAATCTCGTGAAAACAGCTGATCCGAACAATGACGAAAACAAATGAACCTATTTAAATGAAAGACTAGATGTGAATGAACCGGCCGCCTTGAGGAACTCCTGATGTTCGCGCAAATATAAAAGAACAATGCCCTATTGTTGTCGGGCGACGTCATAGGTCGGAATATAGGTCAGTGGAAGCCCAAATGTGGCGCTCAGCTGATCGTGGGATCGGGTGCGTTTTGAATGGTGGATACCTTGTTAGGTTCCCGTGCTATCTTGCCGTTTTTATGTTGATTGCTCCTAATTGCTTCTACCGTTGCATTTGCCTTGTTTAACCGCGTTTTTACGATAGTTGTATTAAAATACATATTTGTTTGACTTGCCACGGATTTTACATTGCTTTTGGTGATCAAAGAATAATTAAGGGGGTGTGATGTTAGATAATTTAGTTTAGTCTGGGCCTTATACTTCAATAGTTGGTAACGAATTTTCCCTTTCTTTATTAGGTAAATATAGGATCCTTACCTTTTTCGAATTCATGCACTTTACTGAATTTTCAACAATGATGATCTTCAAATGATTTCTGTTCTAAAGAATCGAACTTTTTAATGAGTCAGCTCTTTCCAAATAAAACTGCCATATTGCGGTAAAGTGATACTACAACACCCTCCGTTGCACTAAAAACAAACCTTTCTTTAATTACAATCAAACTGTCACAAAATCTCCAAATTCCAAACATTTTCCCTGGACCAATTATCACCATTTCTTTTACTATGAACGTCCGAGGCGAGTCAGCCCCGGAATCCGATCTGAGTTCGAGACAATGCCTGGCCACAATGGTACATTGTTTGTTTTCGCCGGTCGCAATTATGTGACCACGTGCCTCTTTGTTTACCAATTGTTCTTATCTGACATCTAGGAGCGTCCTTGGGAGGTTGCGATTGTCTGGGCGACAGTTAAGCTTCAAGCAGATAACCTGTTATTAAATAACGGAGGTCAGTTGTGATGAAGAAGATATAGCAAAAGGAGAATTAGTAAGTGAATCAAATGCTTTTGCTCAAGTGGATTTTCTCTGGCTGCTGAGGATACCACTAACGGTATGAACTGAGAGAATAAGGGCCTCTTACACCGCTTGCTGATAAAGTCCCAGATACCCTATCTACAGGTTATCTGACAGATAGCCTATTTTTTTGGTTTCACAGGTATCTGATTGCCTATATCTTATATATTTTATATAGTCTATCACACAGATTTATCTGATAGATTAGTTTATCACTAAGATTACTATCTGTAACAATATCAGGAAGTGGTGAAAGAAGCCCTAAGACTAGTGTGAATTTGTTTTGACCAATGAACTCTCGACAGCAGAATAATTGAAGATTGAATTTTCCATATATCTTCTCCGAATCTTTCATTCAGTAGCAAGGTATTTCTTCTGCTAAAAGTTTTCGAAAATTATTTTGGCTGACCCATAATATCTAATGGCTGATCAAAATGACCATCTCTACCCGGCTCTTAATTCGGTTTTGATTTATTTTAACTAATATTACTTACATAGTTTAAGAAAATAGTAACCATCTCATTATTGGTGAACTGTAAAATTACATTTAACGAACCGTTATCCCAAGCCTAGTCAATACCCCAAGTTAGGGTCTTGACCTGACACTTGTAGAATTGATAGGTAATGAGCAAAAGACTGATGACTTGCCGTAAACAATACCACTACTTAGTTGTAAGGTTTAAGTTAGAAGAAATAATAGCTAATGCCGGTTTATAGCTCAGATAAATGTTAAGTGACAAAATGATCCTAATGAAACTGTTTTAGAATGTATTCTATTTGCTGCTAAAGAGCTCGATAAGGAATTTAATCAAAAATTTAATTATAGAGATATGAGATCCAATTGTTTCCATTTCGATCTTAGATTATGTTACTGCAGGTAACTAGGTAATTTCCTATGATTATTCAAAGTACATAGATTTAAAATAACTGCTCTTATCATTATTAGGGTAAAACTCGGTAATACGCCCCACTCACTTAGCACGCACACTAACAAAGCTACGCAGCACACGAATAGAAATGCAAGTAGCCATACAACGTAGTAGACAACTTGTCAGGCGACTGATGGCTATATTTCTATTCGTGTGCTGCGTGCTTTGATAGTGTGGGTGCTAGGTGAGTGGGGCGTTTTGTCAAGTGGGGCGTATTACCGAGTTTTACCCTACCTGAAAATAACCATCATACATAATAACCACACTGTCATTGCATCGATTCATTCTTTCTTTTGAAATTGAACTAAAACTACGACGATAATGATTGGTCATTCCGCTCCGCTTTCGCTTGTGACTGGAATAGTATCCAGTAGTAACGGGCCTGCACGTGCCGTGGTTGTGGGACCGCCCATGCTTTTCCTATTTTATCCTTCTGTTTTGACATTTCAAATGTCAGGTGTGGTTAGCTTAAGGAAATTGGAATAAATTTTCTTTCGTTCAGATATCGCGTTTGCCATTTGCGTTCTTTCGCCAACATGCGGCATGAACTCTTGAATACTAGGGATGTTATAAAATGTTACTTATTTTAAAAGGCAGTGTGTTGGGGACTTGCAGCTTACAGTGACCTCACAAAGTATTAAAACGCCTGAATATCGTCATAACAGTGAATTATTGTGAGTGGAAATGCGAGTCGAATGCGAGGCACGAGAAGTAAATCTTCTGATTTACTTTTATGACAGGGTGTGTGCGGCGTAACTTAGTTCGTGTAAGTTATTACCCAGAATGGTGTAATTTCTGATGTTTGAGTCAGCGTGTGAAGAATATTTTTTATGATTACTGACTTACAGAAAACTATAATATGTAGGACCAAATTCAAAGTGATTCCGGTGTCCGTACGCTTAGATCATTTTGATGCGTTTTTCAATATCATTTAGATAATTTCTTCCTGATGGTTTTTAAGTACTTATCTCATGCGGGCGAAGCCGCGGGCAACAGCTAGTAGTAATTATGATCATACTGCAGTTACTCGAAAATATGTGTTAAGAAAGTTTTGAGAGAACAGAAAAAATGGGTTTTATAAACTAAGCTTTTAAGCATAAACGCGGCTAAAACTTTCACTCCGGCTCAAGGGAAGGCCTCCAGCTGATGATGAAACTAAATTAGGGTTGCGTTTTTACTTTCACTAATTTAGATTAAGAAAATCTATTGTTAGGTGTCTTGTCTAGCAACTACAAAATGGTACTGACCAGGGAATCTTAGTTTGGGATTAGACAAGATTATAGATTATATTCGACATTTTATTACGCTTACGATTAAGTAAGATAATGTAATTTTATTGACCTGTAATGAATATTATTAATTAATTATGTCTATGTCTAAATCAAGAGTTTGTGTGGTTATGACGTATGTATTTTTAATGTGTTTATTGCTTGGATCAAATATGTCTACAATCACCACAAAATACTTTAAAGTAGATAAGTCGCACTTCAGGTTCCACGCTCTAATTTACTTTAAAGTCATCATCATCATATCAGCCATAAGACGTCCACTGCTGGACAAAGGCCTCCCCCAGGGTTCTCCACGACGACCGGTCCCGCGCTAACCTCAACCAGCTGGGTCCCCAATTTAAAGTAATCTCTTAAAATCCCAAAAAATCGTTCGGGGAAGCGATCGAATTATCTCCTGAATGATTTTATGTTGCGCGTGCGACTTTACGAGCGCTACAGTGTTGCCGCGGATGGCCCCCTGTGATTTATAGGGGGTTTCACGTGGGTTAGTTCGCACTTCGCAATTTCGGAACGGCAACTCATATGGAATATTTCCTGACGATTTAGCTTCGAATTGTCGATACTTTGTTGGGTCAGTCAGTTTTGTGATGAGATTTTCAATGTGTGGCGTTCCAAATTAAATTCATTTGTCAAAGAGCATTTAGGTTCCGAGATAATTAAAGTTTTGTAAAATTACTCAAACGACGACACGACAAATTGGGCCACTACAAAAACCTTATGGTCCTAGCCCATAAGGTTGGTTCTTAGATCTATGGTTAGGTATATTTATGTAGTTTCAGCCCTGTAGATAACTCATTTCCGCCACAAGGTCATGTTATAAATATAATTTTCTAAAGACTTGCTCCAGCGGTACCTATTGCTCGGATTCCTTGCGAACCCCAGTTTTTCTTACAAGAAAAATTACCTATGTCAAGCTATGACCGCCTCCTTGCTTCTTCGATTGCTACTCGAGAGTCAGGCAGGATTGTGGGTTCGATTCCAATCTGGGGAAATTCAACCTTATAGGTATAGTTGGTCCCGGCCTGGAATGCTATCGGTGTATTGTCTTGTCTAATTACATTAGGGCAGGAGCAAATTCTAGTTTTGGGTTTGATGACAAGTATAATAAAATTATGATGACGTATTCTCTTTTTGTAGGTACCAAATCTATCTTTCTTTTCTAATCTTTTTAAGCCGCGATTATAAAAAATAGGTACCTATTAAAAAACTTCTTACGTGTAAGTAGTCCGGGTTCAACAATCCATTCATCAATGGCAAATCGTATAATAATCGATCGAAACGAACAGGTCGCGTTACATTCATTCATCGAGATCAGTCTAAACACGAGTCGGGTTGCGTTCGTTTCATGTTATACTTTATTGTATAAACATTTCAAGTTGATATTTAAATGTGGCCGTGAGAGGCTTGCGAAAACTCCTGTCGATCCGTGAATGAGTTACTGAGGTTTGGAGTTACGATTGCGTTTCAATACACGGCCGTGGTATTTCATCTTAGTGCTCGCCTCTCTTTTGTCATAGACGCACCGTATGTTGACTGCCTCGCTTTTGGCCTAAAGTGGCTAGACTCCACAGAGCATTTATTAAGCATGCGCTGGCATCACCGCGCGCCCAACATTATTTGTGGCCCTACGAACGCCACGTGTCATAAACTTCCAACCTCCTTGCTAGACTCGAACGCCAGACACACTGTAATTGATTCATATTTTTGTTTATTTGCAGTGTCACTCTTCGCTTCCCATAGTTATATGAGAAAACCTATTTTTCTAATTTAATCCTAATTCAAATTTGGGATTTTCGTCAAAAATTCTCAGCTCCGACTAACGGACAAAGCTTGCTGGTCAGATGGTTTCTTTCGGAAACGCTACAAAATAGTAAAGATATCAGTGGCCGCTAAAAAATTACGCCCATATTATAAAGTAGGTGTACTCAAACCCCTTTGCACATTTCATGTGAGAATTTTTGACTGAACTCTCTGTGCACTAAGGGCATGGTAACAAAATACACTCGAACACGTTTGAAATGTATGTGTATTACATCCATATTTCATACATTTACGGGTTTGCATCAAATAAAACGGAGCACGCAGTGACGTTTTAAAGGTAATTTCCTCGGGTCCGTACCTAATCCGCTCGAGGCAAAGGTGTGTGTTCACAGTATTGCCATACGAGTACACGTTCCGACGACGGGCGCACACGGGAACTTATTGCGTAGAGCATGCTCGCCTCGTTGGTTTAGTACATAGAACTAGTATTCCATAGAACCGCACTCAGCGTATAGCATGAAATAGCAATAGTCTTTTACCCCAATAATTTGAGAAGACGCTTCTTACATGGCGGGGTCAAACTGAACAAACACTATCTATTTTAGTCGGGCTGTTGTTTGTTCACAGCATCGAGTATTGTAGGGTTTTGTTGGGGTCCAGTTAAAATGGACTAGGCGTTTTGTTACTTAGGGGGTATTAGCGGACGCTCCGCGACTTTGTCCGCGTTGAAATGTAGCCTATATGTTATTTCAGGATATAAGCTATCACTGTACCAAGTTTCGTCAAAATCTGTTCGGTAGTTTTTGCGCGAAAAAGTAACAAACATCCTCACATCCAAATACCCTTAGAGACTTTCGCCTTTATAATATTAGTAGGACTACGTGTTCAGTGTCAAAAATTTGCGTCGCTGTTGCTAGTGGTAAAAATCAAACAGCTCACCTTGCTCTACGAATTAACCTCCCGTGTGTCCGTGCAATAAACAGTGAGAAACATGACGCCTGCCGCCGATTTTGAGCAAAATATTGTACGTTAATTTAATACAGTCCCAGTCGGTCATTTGTGGCGCGCGGGTCGCCTGCCCTCTCCTCACGGGTCTTTATACCTCATCGGTGCTCATTCCTCTCAAAGTCGAAATATTATATTATTGCATATGAGTACACTGCGTTTTATATACGTTTATCATCACTATTTAACATAGAGATATGATCTCTTTGGTGGGTGCTCGCGGCCCCCTATAGCGGCGTAAAAAAACATTCTATGGGTGTCAAATGTATTACAATACTGTAACTCCTCATTTTCAAACTCCAATAAATTTGTATTTGCAAGAAAGAGTGAGAAGATACTTCCCCTCCTCCCGCTACCGCTTTATTTGTCCGCACCCCCCCTGTAAGTGGCACCATCGGTTCGCATACTAAATATGCAAGATGCCGTCTCCATAGGGAGCGCGCGCGCCACCAAAGAGATTCGAACCTTCCTGCTATTTAACATCTCGCTCCGACCCTTTACTACGGAACCCTAAAAAACGCGGTCAAAGCCGCGGGAAATAGATACCAATACGTAGTACAAATAATAAATCCCAACAAATTTTTTTTTTCAATTCAAATTTATTTATTCAGATCAAAGATCCATTTTATGTTAGTAAAAAAATACAATACTTACTTGGCTAGTGTAGTTAATAAAATAATAAAATAAAAACTAAGGCAATACGTGCTAAGTAATTGCATCCATTTTCCACCACATCAAGATAATCGCGTCAATCCATCATCAATCAATCCGGCACGCCGCCACGATTGGTCTCTCATGAGTTCATGACAAGTTTATCGTGTTAATGCAAAATGAATTAGTTTTGAAGTTTTTAGTTGATATTTTTATAAACATTATAAAAGGTTTTCCGCTGCTCTTGCTCTAAAAATCGTACGTACCTAATTGAAATAGCCTATTAAGTTCCTCGAGAATTGGGCTATCAAATGCAAAAACATAAAACAAAATTAATATTTTTGAAAGAACCCGCGACTGATGTAATTGAAAAAGGATTAGAATCGGCTGGATAGTTTCTGAGAAGCCCTAAAGCGCCAACCTTTTTGGCTTCTGCAGCGCCCTCTGGTGGTCTACAGCTATAAAACACATCTAATAACCTGCTCTGAAATGATACCTTACAAATGCAAAAAACCGTAACGAAATCGGCCCAGTAGTTTTCCAGGAAAATGGTAACAGACATACCCACACACTCACAAACAACCTCTAACGCCAAACGCATATACCGCCTCCGTAAAAAGGACTTGGTAAAAAGAACTTTACAAATCCGACTGGTAGTTCCAGAGAGCGCGTTAAAAAAACCTCTTCAGGTTTATTATATTAGTAAGTATAGATATTATTAGTGGCTTTGTTTAAAAGCAGTTAGTGAACTCAAAACAAGGCTAGCCCTATAATTTAGTATTTGTATGCAGTGCGCACGCGCATGCGTGGCGACGCACATACTATAAGTGGAACAAAAGGTCCTAAGTGTTTACTATTAATAATCTATACTGATCGATTAGGATATAATAATTATAAATGTTCCTACTTATGTACCCACAAATACTCATTTCTACATCACGATTATTTACCGAATACGTACAGTATTTAGGCCTTTGCCATGCCTGGTATTCCGTAAATCAAACCGTGACATTTAAGATTATTTTGCTGTCTTTATCTTAAACGTATTTGGGGCAAACGTGTTCTCGAGTGAACACCACGATTGGATGGGTAAACGTACGAGTGAACTTTCACCAATAATTTGATGCAAACTAAGGATTCCGGCCTCGTACGTCCAATTATGACATGTCGCACAATCGTACATCAACATCATATCAGCCGAAAGACGTCCACCGCTGGACAAAGGCCTCCCCCAAGATCTCCATGACGACCGGTCCCGTACATCATCTAATCGTATTTTGCACGAACGATACTTCGCACAAATAACGTCATGTCGCACAATCGTACACCGCACACTCGTATTTCTCATGAACGATACTTCACATAAAGTACATGTTGCACAAGGGTTTATAATATGATGATGATAGTGGAAGATTTCATGACGTAAAGTAGTTTGTTTTTAACTGTTTTAAAATATAAACTTACTAAAGTACCCATTTTAACGAACCCTATTTAGCGCCTGACTCACCACAACACCTGCATTTCAACTTTTATGTAATTAAACAATTTTACATAATTGATCACTAGTTAACCTCAACTTTACCTTCTCTAGAAGTCGCGTGATGGGGTTAAAAAGTTGTCAAAACAAGGTTAAATAGCGTTCGGATAAACGTGGTTAAAAATAATAATAACTCAATACCTAAGTGGATTATAGGTAATTGATTTAGGGCTTCTTTCACCACTTCCTGATATTGTTACAGATAGTTATCTTAATGATAAACAAACGATCAGATAAATCTGTGTGATAGACTATATAAAATATATAAGATATAGGCAATCAGATACCTGTGAAACCAAAAAATAGGCTATCTGTCAGATAACCTGCAGATAGAGTATCTGGGGCTTTATCAGCAAGCGGTGTAAGAGGCCCTTAAACTTGTGTTAACGTCAGTCTTTTATTATTGACGTCACTTGTTGGCAAGTTTCCATCCTACTAATATTATAAAGGCGAAAGTTTGTAAGGATGTGAGTGAGGATGTTTGTTACTCTTTCATGCAAAAACTACCGAACAGATTTTGATGAAACTTGGCACAGTGGTAGCTTATATACTGGAATAACATATAGGCTACTTTTTAACTCGGACAAAGTCGCGGGGCGTCCGCTAATACCCCCTAAGTAACAAAGCACCTACATAGAGGGCGCTGTTTCACAATGTATACGGGAAAAATTTTTCTACGCGGGCGAAGCCGCGGGAAAAAGCTAGAAAAAGTTTATTACCTATAAACTAATAAGTTACCGTACGTACCTACCTATTGAATTTGAAAAGAGGTGGAGTGTTTAAATGATAGAATCAATTTTTAGAGAAATAGTTCATATTAATGATTTCTAGAAAAGCAATAAGTTTCAAATCGCATCTTGCATATTTAGTATCGGAACCTATGATGCCATTTAGCGGGGGGGTGCGGACAAAGGAAGCGGAGTAGCGGGAGGAGGTTGCTAATACAAATTTATATGGAGTTTGAAAATGAGAATGTGTGAGTGAGTCATAATTTTGTGATTAGTTTGACACGATTTTGACACCCATAGAATGCTTTTATTACTCATCCATATGGGAGTGGCTAAAGTTTTTGATTCATGTAGAAAAGCGATATGTAGGTACCTATATCTTTTTAGAAATGAAGCCCAGGAACCAAATATACAGTATACAGCCTTAGAGGCAATATAGACGGGTTGTGTAAAACCTTTTGGCTTACTTTTTAAAGTCATGCAGGAAGTGTAAGTTATGTTGGCAATAATGTTACATTACCAAATAACATTCGGGCGGGGTCAGTTATCTTAGAATTTCAGTCTCAAATTCACCTTGATTACTTATTAAGTAATTGCAAAGAAATTTTGAAAAAGTACACTGTCAAGCCGTACAATTGAAAGTTAATAGCTAAACTTAGCTTAACTTGAATGGCTTGTCTTACATACACATACACATGGCCATACAAAGGAGCTGTCAACCCCACAGCGAGTACAAAAGCGCGGCACTCACGTCACGACTTGACGTGGACACGTGTCAAGCGTCAACATGATAAGCAAGCGGCTAATGAATGGGACGCTTTAATAATGCTAGGTTAGTGTATGTGATTGATTTCTGTACTGCAATTTGGGGTTAGGCAAGATGCAAACTTTGCAGTAGGTGTTTAATGTAAAAGATGATACTGTTACTTCAACAGAGATACGTTTTAATGTAAAAGTAAAATTATATTCTCTCATAGAAAAGTGACCTATTACTCAATCTATAAAATTTCATCATTACTTTTGATGACTATATGCCTAATTATGCAAATATAATGTTTCAATATTTAACTCTCGGGGAGATTAGAGAATAAGTAAGTACTTACTTAGCAGGTTAACGTGAAAAACTTATCAACTTACCTGAAAACAAAAACAAAAACAATTAAATTTGTTACAACTTTCAATTAGTCTATGGAATACTATATTTGCTGTAAACAAACAGGAGTTCAAATCTAGCCCTCATAGGGTGACAGAGATCTGTCAGTTCGTCAGGCAGGCTATATGGTACTTTTTGTATAGAAGCTAGATATAAATAAAGAATATGTCAATTAGATATCTGCTACTAACAGCTTGTGATGTGCTACCTGATATAAAATTTCTACATAATTCATTTAGTAAATTGCTTGTTTATTGTCGTTATTTTAGTGGTTTAAGGTTCGACTGGGATTATACATACAAATATTGAATTTGAATTATGTACAGTTCTCTTGATTCCCTAGTTTAGTTTTAGACATAGTGTATGCATGTAAATGGGATTGGAACATATACTCACTGAATGTTGGTATCTGAAAGACATCTGAAACGCCTCGAGTGAATGCAAGTCACAAAGAATAATTGCTCTATTTTTACGACAACGTATTGAGTGAGTTTTAAATATCGAGTTCTGAGAACTCAGTATATAACTTTTGAAGCGTCAGAACTCCCATTCACGATCCTCCCACTCGGTAACGGTATAATTTTTTATCTCTGGCTTTCGACGTACGGACACAAACACCGACGAACAATTTTACAATCATTTGCATATATTATTTCGCTTAAACGTGGCTTAAACATATACTTTTCGTATGTATCTCATATGATCCGAATGAATGTTTGTGTGAGTTAATATATGCGTACAAATGGGCACACATTAATGTAGAGTCATTGGCATTACAGAAAGTTGTCTTCGCCCAAAATGGCGGCATTTAAAAAAGAATTGATGGACAATGGAAGTCAGCGTTGGGTTCCAAGTTCTAAATTGACCAGTTTCTTAACAATTTTATTTTTCCAAATTCTTGTGCCGGTGATTTGGTAGTTACCTACTCGTAAAATTAAAAATAGTCTAAATAATTTATATGAGCGCATTAGGTACGCGAAGTTACCCTTGACTTCTTTCCCATACGATTTCACAAAAAAATCTATATCAAACTCCGACATTTTTGCGTTTCTTTTTTGCATCTCTCGAAACTCTGCCTCTAAGTTTTTATTAATGAATTTAGTTTTTTGTGGTTTCATCTTCTCGTCGTACTGCTAGGCGGATCTCAAGCCGCTCCTCTGCCAGTAACATATTTTTAAATTTCCAACACGGCTGGTGGCCCGCGCACCTTGGGCCTTTAAAAAATCTAGTCACTCACACAAGCCCACGCCTACGCGCGCGGGTGGCGTTCGAAAATTGAAAATCCGAACGCATTTGCAATTCAATATGGCCGGCGATGACGTAGCAGGAAATTGACTTTAACATAGGTACTGTTAGGAACAACTCAACTCAAGTACCTAATTATATTTTTACACATCTGTGATTTTTGAGTCTCAATAAAGTTTTATCTACGACATGTTAATTATGTAAGGGGTCTTTTTCACATTGAAAAGGTCACTTTGGGCCTTTAGGTCTCCGTCAGGGAAAGATCTGCGTGAGTTCTGACGGCAGATGTCATGAGCATGGATGGAGGAGGTCCGAGACACATACACACCTGTATCAGGTAAGCGGTTTTCACCATAGACTATTATAGTCAGAATCCTGGGTCAATTTCCATATATTTTGATGCTTTTTAGATCCTTTTATTCTGACTATTATATCTATTGTAAGTTCTTATATTATAAGTAAGTAAGTACTTATAAAATATTCATTATTCCAATTTACATACCAAGATCCATCACATCAATCGTAACAATATCTTAAATAGTTCCTACCAGGCATATTCACTAACAATTAGGAAGTTTTAGCTCTATTACTATCATCACTTATTCTAAGATTTAGAAAGGCCCAAAAATATTTCGTTACATTTACCATTTTCGTACATTTAACTAAACTAAACAAAATAATGTAAACAAAAGACGCTCTGAAGCTATGTGTATTTATCCATTGCACATTCATCTTTTAAAGTTCAAAGATAAGCTTCATTTACATTACCAACTGGCACTTTTTCGCCGTCGCTTTCATCGATATCGATAGGGACACAATTAGTGTCGGGACAGTCAAAGTACCGCTCTCATATCGATAAATTAAGTGGACATGCGGAGACAAAACGCGATCCTATCGCTTGTATAGGAGCTCGATACCTTTTTTAGGGTTGCCCTTATTTATTTTCAGTCTCTACCTATAAATATTTACAACGGTGTGTACCTATAGATATACCGACGTGTATTAGGTACATACTAATAAGAATACTCTCCCAGTGACAATTTTATTTAATAGAATTTAAAAAAATCGTTTTAGTTATAGTACCTACCTACTCTACTACGAATAAGGGACGCAACTCTATAAGTTTCTTACTCGCTTTAAGCCTCGCCTTTGGAGTAATATAGGCGACTTTGTTTTATTTTCTTTTTATGAAAAAAAATAATCGACATCCCAGCAATGAAAGAATTTAGAAAATCGGTTTTATTAGTTTTGTAGTTAATAATGACATAAGGTAGGTATACGTTAAAAATTAATTTGCTAGTTCTGTAAGCCTGCGAGGAAACATTACAATTTTATTTTTCCACCCGCTACGGTAAAATTATAACTTATTTCCTCTCTCAACCGTCACATAAACCCGTTCAAAAAATCTCCAAAGCAATATTTCAGTGTCCAACCCTATCAATAAACAGTTTAAATGGTTTAATTCTTGCGCACACGCACGCCGGCCATTGGTCGGCGGGAGGGCCCGCCATTGGCCGGCCGCGGGAGGGGCGAGCGGCTACTACAAAGCGGCGGAGAGGCGGCGTCCGGTACGGTGGCTGCGGCGCGACTGTCAGCTGTCGCCCGTATGAATATGGATGGCGCTGGCCACTCTGTGTTTGTATTCATATATGGAAATTCAGTTCGGAACGTCTTCAAGTGTACTGGATTTTGTGGAAAGATATGTCGCAGAAGACTGTGGAATATAAACCAATCGCGGCGCCTTAAACTAAAACCGAGGTAGTGAGACTTCTATTTAACCACATGGAAATTAGGATCATCATTTTTTAACGAAATGCATAAACAAAGTGCTATCTAGGTATGTATAAAGAGGCTGGTATCTATAAACTGTTATATTTACTACCTACTTTTGAGGTGGTGATTCGTCAGCTTATGAGTTACGATACGACTTTAGATACTGAAATGATTATGAAGTGACGACACGTGATCATGGAGACTTGATTATTATCGAAATATCAATCAAATTGATCAGTGCCCTTAGTGGACTAGGCTAGGTGCGATTAGCGCAGGTGATATATACTACGGTAACCTAGCCAATACAAGTAAAAAATACGTAATTGCAGAGTCAATAATCAGTATATAGTGCTCGTTTTTGAAACTTAAAAAAAATCAATTAACAGTACCAAAGACTCCATACTGACGTTACTTTCATTAAAAATGAGTTTAAAAACGGACTGGGATCTTACTACACGAATAGAAATAATACTAAATTTGGATTTCGCTGTTAGGTCCCATTTGGGGCATTCGGTAGTGGGCATTAACGACGAAGGACTCCTATTCAGACGGGTGTTGTAGCTGGACTACGTTATTTTTTCAACTAGGTGATTCCCGATTTTGTCCTCGGATTTGACAGTCAATTTAGTAAATCTTCCTAAGTGCCTAAGTAATTAGGTACCTACTTATTTTATTAAATAGTAGTCAAGCTTAGGCTATATAGGATAAAATGGACATATCAAGGCCGCGGTTTCAAAACAGCCTCTAAGTGCAATTTGCTGTAATTATTTGCATTCTAAATGGCTTGATAATTAATCGCCGTAATTAACGCGATCGGAGCGGAAAATGTATCTATTTATATTGATCTAAAGTAGGTATGCTTTTTTACAAGGTGATATTATGGAGGACTGGGAATAAACTGGGGCATTCTGCACTTTTTGTAACGAACTATCGAATGGAGACAACACTAAACAAACCATACAAAATTAATTTAGAAAGAAAATCACGCTAAAAACTGAAAACAACAATATTTTCTTTTTAAATAAATGCTCGGTCTAGACACGTCGTCTTCGCAAGTAGATTCTAAAATGATTTTCAATTTCAAATGTTCCTCATACGATGGTTTACATGTAAAGAGTTATTTCGACTATTTTACACCTTTATCCAACTTCTCACAGTATCTGATAGACCATCGCAACCATGATAAACATCTGACAACACCGTTCTTTCCGTACACCCTTTAATTAAAAAGAGACACATATGTGTAGACGAGTTTCTAGTTTTCGGAAATAGTGATGAGAAAACTCTAAAAGCTTCCAGGAAATCTAATCCTAGCCATTACCTTCTACACGTGTGAAAATATCAAAATCAAATCAACAGCCTATTAGCATGTCCCCACTGCCGGGCTCGTTACGCTAGCCCAGTGCGGGTTGGTGGACTTCACATGCGCTTAAGAATTTCTTCTTCGGCGTATGCACGTTCCTCACGATATTTCCCTTCACCGTTTGAGAGCAGTCAGTAAATGTACTTAAGCTTCCAGAAAAATTTCATTGGTACATGGTCTGGTCCAGCCGGGGATCGAACTTCGGACCTTTCGATATGATAGGCCGCATCTTATCCACAAAACCACTGACGCACCAAAGATAGGTACCAGGAAACTATAAAACCAGGAGGAAAATCCTGCAGGACAGTGCATAGCCAAGTACCTACATACTCAAACAAACCGACCGAACGGACGTGAGTCACTGACGTGCGCCAGCGCCAGTCTGCGCACGTCAACGCTGTAGGTAAGACATATTGTTTATATACGTGCTAATGTAAATATACGGCTGCCGGCTTATATTTAATCGACCCGCTGGCGTATCAACAAAGGGCACCGAATAAAATGAGTTTATAGATACCTACGACGATTATAAAGAGGTTGCAGTTACGCCCTACTAGGGTTTCGTACCTCGAAAGGAATCGGAACTCTTTACTATTAAGGGTTATAGGATCGTTTTGCTGTGCGTCCGTTCGGTCTCTCTGTCTACTTTATCTCAGGAAGGGATATAGGTATCAGGTTGAAATTAATATGAAAAAATACTAAAGTCTATGGTCCCTTGAAAGTGTAAAAAATTCAAACTTCTAAGTCAACGCAATAAAAAATACAACCATTTACCTATTTTTATATTCGCAAACTCACCCATTAAAACTAATATAATATAACCTTTCCGTTAACCTAGAATCATGTCGTGCACCAATCTTCTTTTCGTTTATGCTATGTTTTATACCTCAGAGTAACCAGGACTATTTACTACCAGCTACTATTCTGAGTAAGAGAGTAGTTTAAATACCTTCTTTGGTTTTGAACCTAATATGTAATTAAAATCTCTTACTAGAAGCGTAGCACCTATCACAAGTTAAACATGAGTACGTACCTAGGTATATAAAATTTGCTCTAATTCGGGGAACTAAATCCGAGGTGTCATATAATTTCCCCAACAATGCTTATCTTCCTAGAAATCGGACATTACCATTACATACGTCAATGGTCGCCAAATCAGTCGCCGGCAAGCTCAGACCACAACCGAAGGTTGACAAATATGGCCGCACGCATTCCGATTGCATCTAATAACCTCAAAATCGAATGCAAAATGGCGTATTGAATAAATGACGCCGCTTCGTTTAGCATTCCGACATGCCATAAGCGTGTACACATTTTCATTTGGGGCCATTGTCTTGGCAGATATTAGTATCGATTTCAATAAATAAATTAATCGTATGCCTTCTCGAATAGAATCGGTTTGGCACGCGACCCAGGACAATCGATGAATCGCCAACTCGCCGGCACCGGTAAGGACTGTCTGGCTATACTGATTTTATTTCACTTTGACTCATGTACTTGCGTTAGGGCATTAACATCTGTGTTATTTTCATTGTTCACAAATAGGTAGGCTCTAAAATTTATTTATTTAAATTGCTGAGCACGGGCCCTTCGTATAGGCCACGAGTACCTACATAATGAATAGCCATGCGTCCAACTACTGTGCATATAAACCTATCCTCCCAACGTACTGACATTATGCTATTTCATGGGCGTGAGGAAACCTGTATACGCCGAAGAAGGAATTCTTAGGTGCGTGTGAAGTCCACCAACCCCTTTAGTGCACGTATCCCTCATTGAGAGGGTTTCCTCGCGATGTTTTTCTTCACCGTTTAAGAGCAGTCAGTAAATGATTAGATTAGATTTATTTATTAATTACACATTACAAATACTAGTACATACTTACTTTAACTTACGTAAAAGGTCAAAGTTAATGTGATCGTCAATGAAACAAAATAAAAACAGAATACAAAATGTCAAAAATGTACTTATGTGTCGAGAAAAACCCATTGGTACATGACCTAGCTGGGGATCGAACTCGGACGCCGATACTTCATACTATGAAAACTTTAATCTGCGATTCTTTTAACTGGTTAGGTATATAACTACCACCTCCCAAATAAATGACAATAACCTACATTATTCCCATCAAAGCCAGGGAGTTCACAACTGACACATTGATGTGTGTATTGCTTATAAATAACACGTCCCTATGACAATATACGTTCCGAGCACAATAGGCTACCACAATTCTAAGCAAATGAATTAAATAATACTAAAATAAAATATGCAATTTAAAACCTTACCTTTACTCAAGGTACCTACTTTACATTATGTTTTTAAACAGCGCATAGCTTGAGACGTCATTTCAATAATATGTTTCAATAGTCTGAGCTACTCCAAGTCAGGCATGGTAAACTTAAATCCTGAGTTACCGTAAGTATGTAGGTGTACTTAAATAAATAGCCAAAGTATTCTAAATTAAATAAATAAAACAGCTTTTAGGGATTTGTCTAAAATATATACCTACCCTTACACTGAACCATTTTTTCTGTTCGTCCCCTGGATAACATGAAAACTACATAACCGATTGGGCTGAAACTTGGAACGTACCTACATCTAACTGGGAAAATTATGGATTTTTTTAGAAAAATTTAAAATGGGAATTATTTCCTATGTAATATTCTAAAAAAAGAAAGAAAGAAAGAAAAATATATTTATTGGCTTACCTATAAATAAATAAACCAAAAGGCCCCAACTCAGCATGGTGCTGCGCCCGAGAGCGCAGCGCTGGTATTCTGTTGGGTCCTCGTCGGTCGTTAACAACCTAAGTACCTATATTAGTTAAGTACCTATATTACTACCTACTAATTTAATTTCAGACCTAATATAAAGTAAAGTGTAACAGGCCTGCTTTAAGTCAGAAGCAATAACATTAGTAAATGGCTAGGTCAAAACCATTACCTTTATCTCGTCGTATATGTTTATTTGTCATGTAGGTTTGTGATACGAACCCAATCATTTATTACCACCCACAAAATACATATGCTTTTATTATTATAGGTATTTTTGATGCATCTAAGGCCGGGTCCACATTTTGTATCGTATCGATTAGTATCCCAATATGGACGCCCATTTTGGCCACTGCCGTATCGTGTTAAAAAACCGTCCATACCTTATCTAATCCAAAAATACCTTAACAAATACCAAAGTAGCTGATCTGTTTATTGGTGCACCCTGTATGTTAGTGGCAAATGCTGGACTGCTAGAGGAGGAGACAGGGTTGAAGAGACATTGCGAATGTAGTAGAAAGACTGAAAAATTATGCCAATTACACCACTAATGTACTTTTTCTCAAAAACTTAAGTACATTTACTGAATGCTTTCAAACAGTGAAGGAAAAACATCGTGAGGAAACCTGCATACACCGAAGAAGAAATTCTTAGGCGCATGTGAAGTCCACCAACCCGCACTGGGCTAGCGTGGTGGACTATAGCCCGAACGCCGTCGTTGAGAGGGTAGGCCTGAGCCCCAGCAGTGGGGACATTAATAGGCTGTTGATGATGATGACACCACTAATGCACGTTAAAGTGGCAGTGGGCTGGTCACATATGTCGGACAACCGATAACCGCTGAGGTACACTCTCGAGTGGAGACCACGACTGGCAGGGCGTAATGTGGGACGCCCCCCGGCTAGATGGAGCGACGATCTGCGTAAGGCGGCTGGCAATATGACAAGATGTGGAGAACCGAATATCGGGTTCAGTGGCGCGCCTTAAGGGAGGCCTATGTCCAGCAGTGGACTAGTGCGGGCTGATGACGATGACACCACTTTCCTACCTACATCTACACCTACATCTCCCATAACACCCTACAACAAAATCAGGACCATCAAGTACAAATTGTACAAAAATATAGGAATCGAACCCACACCTATTGGTGCTCGAGTCCACCGAGGTGTTTGCGATATGCTCCAGAAGAAAGCCAAAACAACTCTGCCAATAGGTTTCTGTTATCATGCAACCCCAAAAGTGTTATTTCGCATTCAGCTCAGAGTGGCAGCTGTCAATTTGTCGTTGAAAGTGAAATATTGTCACCGGCGCTTCCAAAAATTTCCAACGTCTGTGTTTTTCCATATTCCATGTCGATAAAAAGCAGACTGCTTTGTCTGATTTTGGCAGTGCACAGTGGGCTGGTCACATCTGACGGGGTAGTGGAGACCCGCTATTATGCAGTCATATACATCCTACTTAATGTTATGAAGGCGAAAGTTTGTGTAGGAACAGCGTCTCGAACCCAAGACGTAGTCGTAGGGCAGTTATCATATCATACATCACACACACACATACACACACACACCATACACACACACACCATACACGCACACACCACGCATACGCACACTCATACTAATTAGGATTAGTAAACATAAGTATTGGAGTTGTCAACATTAATATAGTTATTTAGTTAGTATTAGTCATAGGTACAAATTTAAATTAATACATTTTAGACTTTCGCGCTTTGTATTCATAATTATATAATTATTTACGGGTCTTACACACGAAATAGTTTTATTTACCTTGCCCGACGTTTCGACCAGGTTACACTGGCCGTGGTCACGAGCTGACTGGAGAGGCGAGCTGTCATTGTTAATCGCTGTGAGTAGTTTCTGAAACTACCCTCTGCTGATCTATAACTAAACTATAAACTATTTCGTGTGTAAGACCCGTAAATAATTATATAATTATAAATTTAAATTGAGTTTTAAATGTTTTGTAAAGCCACCACTCGGGGAAGAGCGAGGTCCTCCAACACAGGTATATTTTATGCTTAACAAGAGGACCTTGGTAGGAATCTAGTTTTGTGAAAAGCAAGGTTTTTAAATTAAACAATTTTGAATTTTTGAACTTTTTGAATTTTGAGGAATCTTTAATTAATGTAAAGTTTCATCACAAGCTGTTCTTTAGTTTTTGCGCGAAAGAGTTACAAACATTCAAACTTATGGACAGGTTTTGTTATAACTTTACAGTATTTTTTTGTGTTTATTTTATTATTATTAATAATTAGGCATTTTATCATTGAATGTAATTGAATTTAAATTAATGACGTGTATCAAAAAATACGAATAAATATATGTCTATGTCTATCCTATCCTTCCTACTAATAATAAAAAGGCGAAAGTTTGTAAGGATGTGAGGATGTCTGGATGTGAGGCTGTTTGTTACTCTTTCACGCAAAAACTACCGAACAGATTTTATACAAAAAAGGATTCATTTCCACAAAACATTAAAATCGATTTATCTAATCGATTGTAGCATCAATTAATTCGCAATAACTATTTGTCGTCGGCAGTCGTATCTATCCAATATTCGCCTACTTACTACCTTAACTTAACGACCTTCCTCGCCCCCCTTGATTAAAGGTTTAACTTGTCCCCGCGGGGGAGGATGGTCTGATGCCACAGCTCATCTAAGTCTGGAGAATAGTCTTTTACAATAAAATAATGTATTCAACGCTCGAACCTACGTTAGCGGCGACGGGCGTGGGCGCTTGTGCAGTGACTGAGACGTCTTGATACTTGCTGTCAAATTGTTCATTTGTCAAAAGTGACAGATTTTGTTAAGAGCTCTTGCTAATTGTCAACTTTGCTAATTGTATTTAGCTTTCAACTGAATTGTATGAGTGAATTAATTTGTATGAGGTTCTTGTTTGACCTAGTTATTACCAAGACATCTACTAACAATCGCAGTCTGTTTATCTATATATAGGTAGGTATATATTCAAACATAATCAGTTATACTATGAGAATTTAAGTATATCCGAAAAATCTACACTGACAGAAAATGTAATCAAGAGAAACAGGAAAACAGTAATAACACTAAAACATTTAAAAATAAAGTAAAAAATAAAAAAATTTAAATAAGCACAGAGTGCCTACACCTCTTGACTGTTCATATGTGACAATGTTTTTAATAGAGGCAGGGCGTCATTGTACTTTAGTGTTTCGTACTGAATTCAAACTGATCCGGTTTAATCCTGCAATTTATTTTTATAAAAAATAAATAAAATATCAAAAATGTATTTCCACCAACTTTATGCAACGAAACGCAATCAAAACTTGGTAAGTAAGTGGCATTTGTATATAGTTTTGTATAGTCTATAGTAGTTATAGTATAGTCAAGTACGGTATAGACCTGCAGCCGTGTCGTGACCCTATTGCGTGTGTGAGTCATGTAGCGGCGGCGCGGCGCGTGCGCAGCTTTGAGGTTTTAAATTTCGAATTTATACGAATTTGCATTCGTTGGAACGATAAGGCATGCAATGACTGTGTCAGATTTGTACACCTGCATCATGGCCAAAAAGACCCTGCGCCTGTAATAAATGTGTAGGAAAATGTGGTTTCAGTTAAATCTGATATGACATTTTGATTATAGATTATGGTTCTCTGTTCAAAAATTTCTATGGGTGAACGTTTTCAAGTTCGTTTCTCATGTTCGTTACTCATAAAGACACACTCATGATATGTAAGTGAAAATGCTTTACTGTATTAATGTCCAATCTGAAAAATGTCCAAACGACCATGCTATATTTGCGTTTCTTTTTTTTCCATTTTTACAGTATTTTCCCCGAAGGTTCTCAGAATCTAGTACGTCCATGCATGAAATAAACAAGGAAAAACGAGATACGATAACCGCCAACAACATAAACATCAGCCTTAATTTTATTTTAATTGTATTTAGGCCGTTTTCTAATTAAGTAGGTAGGTACCATATTTTTTCCATGCAAAATCGTAAAACTGTAGTCAATGTTACAATCCGGTGGAACAAATCTCCCAGAACTAATTAGGTTTAGTCAGTTTGAAGGTTAATTTGATTAACCTTTTTCAGGACTTTGGGTTTTATATGGGCTTAACTTCAGCAGGCTCTCGGATATCCACAAAAATAATAAGTACCTGCTTGTTATTTGATCTTATCTTCTTAGGGGTCAGGTCAGTTCTGCCCTTTTGGGATCTTTTGTACCAAACCCCTGTCACCAACAGTGCCTCAAACCATTTTTTGGTGAACTTCACATACACATTAATATAGAAATTGTAATCTTTGGCATAAACAGGTTTCCTCACGATGTTTTCCTTCACAGAGAAGCTAAACGAGATGAGAACTACCACAAATTACCAAAAATTTTATGCGTCTATCCACCGTGTATCGACCAACTATCATAATAATCACTATCATTATAAGTGGGAGCGGTCTGGTCCAACAGTGGACTTAGTACAGATAGACTGTTGATGATACCTTTAATAAATATACCTACTCTACTTCTAAACAGATGTACCTGAATTTATTTAGACCTTAATCACTAAAATATTGAGATTGCGTTAAGTAATTGTATATTGCAGTTAAATTAACGAGACTATTATGCCGGTGCGTAGGCGCAGCTAAGTGTGTGCTCAAAGCACCCGGTTATTAGGTAATTACTTGGCATTAATTGAGTCCTACTCGCGCATGGACCGGCTTGCATGTATTGGGAAATTAAAGACGAATCGATAGGATCTGCCAGGGTCGATTCATCATCATCATCAGCCTGCACTCACCCCCAAGGCGCGCCACTGAACCCGATCATCGGTTCTCTGCCAGCAGCCTTACGCATATCGTCGCTTCATCTAGCCGGGGGGCGTCCCACATTACGCTTGGCCAGTCGTGGTCGAGAACTCTACCCCAACGGTTAGCGGTTATCTGACAAATGTGACCAGCCCACTACCACTACTAACTTTTTGAGCTATGTCGAATGCTTTGCATCTCTGGCGGATCACGTCATTATTTAAAATATTATCTGATAAAGTGCAGCACCTACTGGTTCCAGCATCTTATTGTTTTTAACATACCTATATGTATTATCTTTATGCGCAGTTACCAATTTCCCTCTGAGATTACCTCCCAAGTTGATTATAACCTCTTATGATTTTCTTCTATGGTCATACCAACTTATATCAGAGACCATAACAGACCAACTCACAGCATTTTGAACCTTACTGCATTCTGATAAGATTTTTTTCAGACGTATACATAAGTTTGCGGCAGTATTTATCTGATGTGACAGACGGAATTAATTATATTATTATAGTTTACGTGTGTAGAATTGTAATTTGTCCGTCGGTTTTTTTGTTAGAAAAGACACAGCGTATCGAGCTTCCCTGCCCCCCTTGGCTGAAGGTAACACAGATCTCCAAGGGGAAATAGTTCAGTGCATCAGATGATTAAACCTTGGTTGAATACCCAGTACGTTCCTGGAAGTGTTTTTGATGTTTTAAATGGATATCGGAATGTTCCGTTCGTAGAATTCGACAGTCTGTGGCGAGTCTAGGTTTTTAAAAGATTCCGGGTATGGAATTTTGAATATCTATGGCCAAATATCTGCTTCGAATACTTGAGGATTTTAACTCACTTTTACTGGTGTGGTGGGACTTTTTGCTTTGGTAGAGTTAATAGGTAGGTACCGTCTTTAAACAGGTAATTGGCACTACTTGGCTTTTACCTGTTTTGTTCGTAGGGGTGCCAAAAGCGTACATTTTAAAATTACTTTGCGCACATATCAATTGCAGGTCCCAGTTGTGTCAACAAATTATAATATTCCATTCCAAATTATTCACGTAAGTAGGTATGAGAGGTACCTCCCATGAGTACCTTTCGTGTCATGAAAGTCAAAGTCAAGTCAAAACTCCCTCTGTCTGACAAAACTAAACTATTTTGACAGTTCTAAATTCATGCCCTCTCTTTTTTTTGTGCAATGCAAGCTTTAAAAGAATTTTTAAAGCTTGCATTGCATGGCACCTTACCATACCACGTTAATAAGATTGCAGTCCACTTCTAACTCTTCAGAATACCATACCATAGACCATTCTACCAGGAAGGTTCGAATCTCTTTGGTGGCACGCGCGCTCCCCTATGGAGACTGCATCTTGCATATTTAGTATGGGAACCAATGGTGCCACTCACAGGGGGGGGGTGCGGACAAAGGAAGCGGAGTAGCGGGAGGAGGTTGCTAATACAAATTTATATGGAGTTTGAAAATGAGAATGTGTAAGTGAATAACAGTATTGTCATCTGAGGTATTGTCATACATTTGACACGATTTTGACACCCATAGAATGCTTCTTTTACGCCTCTTTATGGCGCCGCGAGCACGCACCAAAGAGGTCTTAACACTATGATTTCTACAGAAGACCTAATAAGCAGTAAGTATGGTCATGTCAGTAACTGTAGACGTCAAGAAGTTAACGTTATCAGTAATCAAGCAAAAATATAATTCGTACGACATTCATTATACAAACATCAAGATAAATATTACCATTAGTTCGCCAGCGAGCCGCCGTATTTAGTCGGGTATAAAAAGTAGACGTTCACCAAAAATGGGCAACACTCGAGATAAAGCCGAAAACTGTGGCTTTGGTGGGAAATATCCCAGATATGCTTCTCGAGAGAAATCTGTTTTAATTGCCCGTAATAATATTTTATATGTGTACTTGTATTCATTAGGCAAAGTGAAAGGCGGTTGTGCTTAGCACCTATGCATGCTTATTTGTACAAAAGTCTCCGAAAATGGGAAGTTAGAACTATGGCTACTTTTCGTCCAGTTTTCGGGCGTTTGCTTCAACAGTTGGTGACAGAAAACTTTGTGCAACCCTGGGATATTTTCTTGCGTTTCTATATACTGACAGATCATCCCAACATCATCATCAGCGTGCACTAGTCCACTGCTGGACTTAGGCCTTCTCCAAGGCACACCACGAACCCGATCTTCGGTTCTCCGTATCCAGTCACTCCCAACCACCTTTCGAAGACCACTACTATTATAATTAAATGCGAAAGTAGGATGTTTGTAAGTCTGCATGTTTAAGCTAAACGGATTGTGATAAAACATGGTACAGTGATAGCTTATACTATGGAATAGGATACTTATAGACGCGGACAAAGTCGCGGGACGTCTGCTAGTATAATAATAATATAACCTTCAAAAAATTTTTGATTTTAGTTTGAGAATTTTTAGGAGTTGTTCCTGCTAGAGAACTAATAGATTCCAGATTTATTATCTGAAAATCATATAAGTTAGTAATTTTAGAACCTGCAAATATACAATATGATAATACATATAGGTTACTTTAACTATCAAATAATTATAGATAACTTAACACAAAAACTAACTATAATACTAGAGAACTAATTATAATTCCCATAACTTAGTAAGTACTACAGGGGATGAATATTTGGGAGTAGGAGAGTTATTTGATGAAGTTGATAGAAACAGAATAGAAAAAAATATAGTTCACGTATGTTTCTCTATGGCGTAATCAATCATTAACTTCCTAAGACGATATAGACGTTCAACACCTTATTAACAAAGATAATCACATTATATGTCAGGTAATTAATACCATATGCGGCATACATGAATAGCAATAAAATTACAATTATTTATTGGAATGTCGTTATACTTAATTTCTTCTCGCATCGTAAATAATATAATAAAATAAATCACTTAAACATCTTTTTATGGAAGTAATTTGTAAGTGGTATTTTTTTCTTTCTACCTACATGGAGCTTTGTCGAGCTAACTAGAGTTATAGATATGCACTAATAGAAAAGGAAATAGTATGGAAATCTAATTATGGAGTTAGGTACGCCCTTCCATGTCAGCAACATACGTCAGTCGACGTCGATAAACTATACAATAAATAAGTTTCAGTCATCATCAACAGCCTATTAATCTCCCCACTGCTGGGGCTCAGGCCTACCCTCTGAACGAGGGCGTGCGGGCTATAGTCCACCACGCTAGCCCAGTGCGGGTTGGTGGACTTCACATGCGCCTAAGAATTTCTTCTTCGGCGTATGCAGGTTTCCTCACGATGTTTTCCTTCACCGTTTGAGAGCAGTCAGTAAATGTACTTAAGTTTCGAGAAAAAACCCATTGGTACATGGCCCAGCTGGGAATCGAACTCCGGACCTTTCGATATGATAGGCCGCGTCTTATCCCCTACGCCACTGACGCTCTCTATAAATAAGTTTGCTTTGACATAATTATCTAGAAAGCTAGGTAAGTAATCATGAATTGTATTGTCTATGACAGTTGTAAAATTGTTATATGCAGTCTTTAAGTACACCTGCTATACTGTATGACATGTTTAATATTATTAATGCTATTACATCCTGACTTTGTAATGTATTCTCTAATGTATTTTTCATTTAATTTAATTCAATTTGTCTTTTGTCAATTTTATGTGTCTTTTCTATGGGCTATATCGGCCTGAAATAAATTCGATTTAATTTAATTTAATTGCTATCGCATATTGACCTTCATCTGTGTTTTAAGTTAGTACTTTTACCATAGCATTATTCAAAACATCACTTATTCTTTGGCCGGTGTTTTAGTTTAGTACTTTTCCTATCAATACTGTTTATTGTTGTTTACAAAACGGATGAATAATTTTACACAAAATCTTATAAACAGCACAATAAGAGAGCCCAGCAAAGCGTAACGTATCGACAGATAGTGTGTGTCCCGAGAAGGTATGTTGGACCTATTAGCTCTTGCTAGATACTGCGACATTCGAAGCATCACTTATTCTTTGAGTAATGTTTTAGGTTAGTACTTTAACATTAAGAAATTTTCCAAATTTTTTTCCTATTTTCCAATTTACCTTTTCCGCATTATTCGAGGCATCGCTTATCTATGTAGATTAGTACTTTTCAGACAGCTTTTAATTGAAGTATCCCTCAATAAAATGTATTGAATTTCATTTTATTTCGTGTTTCATTTATATTTCCTTGAAAGCGAATCAATAATTTCACAATTTTCCAAACAGATAAGTATCTACTACATATTACACACTTGGAACTTGAAATTTCCCAAGTATATAAAAGTGATAAAGTCTAAATTTCAATGAGATATATCTCACAAGCTATACTTCTTGTGTCAGCCAAGGATATGGAGATTCCATATGCATCTTTTAATCCACATTGAGCATAATTTCCTAAACCATGGCGGTATATTGATAATCATTTAGTTTCCAAGGGAACGTCTATACTTCTAAACTGACGTTCAAGTCTACTCATTAGGTTTGTGGTCTAACCACACATTCGACCTAGCCCAGCACATTCATGAGCGTGACGTAGAAGTATTGACTTGACGAATCGTACCTACATTTACGTTTCTGCTAAATAACATCTGAATACGTCATTACTTGGTACTAGATTTAATTCTGTAGTTCTCCTTTCAACTCCATCATTTTTACAAGCTTTTATTCTTCCTAATGAATCACCACGCTAAGGCGCCATCTAAGTCAAGCTTTTAGTTTTACCTCTCATTTTTATGTGGTCACCGCCCAGGGGTGCCAGCTTGGTGCCAGATTTTAATGGACTCCTTTTAGGTTTCAGTTCTCTTAAATTTATTACCTACATATACGATATACGACGTTGCGTAGTAAAAATCTCAGAGAACCTGTGAATAGAGTGTATGAGGAGTCAATATAGCAGCTGCTGAAGCCTGTTCACGGCTATTTGTGATAGACGTATCGATTTGTTTTACTTGACAGGAATCAAATCTAGAACCCCTCGCAGCGAGCAAATCTTCTGCCAATTGTTTAAGGGGTCCAGTCGAGTAGTTTCCTGTCGACGAACTTATTCAAATCACAGCAGATGTAAGTCATCCCAGTGATTCAAACCCCCATTTAAGGCGCCACCACATTGAATTAAGAGCTCTAAGTATGTATGCAGCGTGTGATGAGTACGAGGATGTCATTATCGCTGTGTGACTCCCCCTTAAAAGGTATGCAATTTAGCCAATAATGAAGGAAGGATAGTCCAAGGTCAATTGCGTGTTATTGAGCATGTAGTAATTGCGCGCCTGAATGACAACATCTGGGTGCAAGGTCGGAGGTGAGGTGACAATAGGAAAACGGATTGACTTTAAAGCGCCTTGTAAACGATTAAATCATCGTATCACCCCTTCTACGTCCACTGCTGGACATAGGCCCACCCTAAAGAACGCCACGACGCCAGGTCCTTCGCCCTCCGCATCCAGCCGCTTCCGGCAACCTTATTTAGGTAGTCGTCGGTCCAACCAACAGCGGGACATCCCGCGCTGCGCGCGCGCAGCCGCAGTCTCCACTCCAGAACTCGCTACCCAACAACGTGTGATTTGTCTACTGCCATTTCTGCTTGGGAGTGAATTAAAAAAATAAATTAAATATATATTTTTTTTAAATATAAAATTGATTTCAATTTCATAAAATATTTTATTACTGGTCGCCTAGATAGTTAAGTAAGTTTAGTCAGGATATCATTATTGTGACTGACATACGAGGATCAGATGGAACGGGTGCTCACAGACGGACACGTGCAGAGCACTCGCGTCCCGCGGCGAGCGTGTGTGAAAAGAATGATGAGACTGAGCGAAGCGAAAGAGGTGTGTCAGGATCGCGATACTTGGCGCTCCGATCTTTGTGCCTACCCCGCCAGGGACATAGCGTGAAGATATGTATCATTATTGTAATCAAATCTAACAACTATAGCTGGCATGATGATGAGGTGGTCGTGGAAACTCCTCAAGTAGTTGAGCCCATTGAGTTTGGTCTCGTTTGACTTGTCGCAGTGAGACCTTTCACATGATCGTGTTTTTGAGTATTTTAAACTATTTCTCTCGAATTTTGGGATTATGCAAAAACGGGTAGAAGGAAACTATCATGTGAACTGCAAATGTTTTTTATTATTAATTTTTTTGATTAATTAGGTATCAAAATATTACTTCAATAAACTAATTTACTTAAATTTACTCAATTTAATTGCACTAACACATTAATGACGACAGTGATAAATCCTGGGGAATACCGTTTTGTGTTTACTATTAAAAAAATATTAACGCACAAACAATTTTATCCCTGTAGTTAGGTAATACAGTAACCGCAAAATAAATATTATTATTGTTTGTTAAATTTATTGTGCATACGTACTTCAATCCCTAAACTATGTACCTAATTACATTCAAGAATTAGGTTTATGAACTAGATAGAAGGCGAATCAAAAACTTTTCATATAACTTTACATGGGTTATTCACCAACTATACTTATGGCACTGGACACGAGCATGTCAAGTTGGTGAAACTAGATTCATGGGTGGACGGCGCGTTCCTTTTGTTTATGGACAAATTGTGATTTTTAAACTCCTCAGTGTTAGTATTCTGAAGTTATATTCATTCATTCATATCGGCCTGTAGACGCCCATTGCTGGACAAAGGCCTCCCCCAAAGATCTCTACGACGACCGGTCCCGCACTAACCTCATCCGGCTTGGTCCCACGACCTTCACCAGATCGTCGGTCCACCTTATGGGAGGCCTGTCTACGCTGCGTCTTCCGGTACGTGGTCATCATCATCATCATATCAGCCTGTAGACGTCCACTGCTGGACAAAGGCCTCCCCCAAAGATCTCCACGACGACCGGTCCCGCGCTAACCTCATCCGGCTTGGTCCCGCAACCTTCACCAGATCGTCGGCCCACCTTATGGGAGGCCTGTCTACGCTGCGTCTTCCGGTACGTGGTCGCCACTCGAGAACTTTTCTCAAGTTCAAGTAAAACTGATAAAAACGACTACATAGTCCGGGGAATTCCGAGTTTTGACCGATAATACCATATATACCATTACTCATCGACACAGTATGAATAATAGCTAAACAATATTTCCCAATAAAAAATTTCACAGTCAATGAAGAAGAACCTTGTCACCAAACTATAAGGCATGATATATCATGAAATAGTGTTTTATAATGATGAAAGTAAGTTTGTGAGTCTATGCTTACTATATTTACGGGTACATGGCAGGCGGCTTTTTTTTATTAGGGTTCCGTACGACTAGGAACTCTTTTATGATCATTCATTCCGTCATCATAGTCTGTCACAGCTTCATTGCTTTTACAGCTGTTGCACTGATACATTCAATGTACCTAGATCAAAGTTTTAAAAGTACGTTTATCTACATTTTACTTTTTGGTTACAATGCAAGGGATGATTTTTTTTATCCCTCCATATGTGGGGTATAGTTAAAAACCTCTTTTCAAATGAGATAGTGCTATTCCATACAACATATTTTTTAGCAGCTGTACCATTTGCGGAATACCTATATACCGCGAAAGTTGATAAACTGTTTGACGTCGAAACTTAATTGGGTATACGTAATTGGATTCCGGTGGGAATTCTAAAATTAAAATAAAAATTCTAAAAAAAACTATGTTCCGAACATTTTTCGACTTATGGGGGGGAAACCTGTGAAATACGGAACCCTACAATATGCGTGGTGCGACACGCACTTGGCCAGTTTTTTTATTAGAGTTTTATTTCATTAAGACTGATAGCATCACGCCACCCACGCCGTAAGCCATAATGACTTGCCATATCTATCTCTCTATGAAGTACAATCGCGCAGTGAGTTGTTTTAGTACCGTTAGTGTTTGATGACCTATTTCTGCTCATGCAGGGCTTTTGGGTTGCCATGACAAAGGGCCAACGCAGTCGTATATAGGGGACAACTGGGGTCAGAGGGCCTGATGATTCCGACGTTTGTCAGAGACTATGGGCACAATTTCCACTGGGAATCGACCGGTACAAATGGGTTTTATTAGTCTTGGTTATCAATCATTGTGGTCCTTTACTGATACCCGATCTGTACATTCTTAAATGGCACTAGCGACAATAACTAGTTACTAGGCTAGGCATAAACTAGGCATTTTGGGAATACTACTGGGAACGAAGGGCAGTTTTGTGAGTTAGTCTTAGCGGGCATAGGGTATTTTTGAGAATCTGGCCTAAAAAGCCCCACGCAGTTCAATCATACTAACAATGCTACTACGGGCACATTGCTATAGGAACTTATAGTGACAGGTACTGTCTTATTTAGCCATACATACTAAGACAGAAATACCATCCAGGGGTCGGTTTCGCAAATGTTCGGCCGCAAATAAGGGTAGGAAAATCTTCATCATTAGTTTTCACAAATAAGGCGAGGAAAATCTGGCATTAGATTTTGCATGGCTCCAAAGCGGCAGAAATACATTAAAAACCCTTCTGCGACTGATTGTACAAGGTAGCAAAGCGCGTGTTGCGCTGGTCCGCATGTACCGAGCCCTTCTCCCGACTCCCGTGTCTTATCATGGAGAAAGTTTACCGAGGTCGCCCTAATTGTAACATTGAAATGCCGCAACAAAGAACTATAATAAACTTAGTACCTACTCAGTCCTGCGTGGTTCTGCTTCTAAATCACACACAACCCCAAACATACACACTTACACACAACACACCTACTACTCAGCAACTATAATGAGTCACTCCGCGTCTCCCGCTTCCCCCCACGGCGCCCCGCCGTGATCGGTACAGAGTGCAAAAACGATTGAGAAAGTTTTGGGCGAAAATGTGGAATTAAATTATTATTTATTTATATTTACAAAAAAAAAACATTGTTAGAGGTAGATACATAAAGAAAACTTTATCATCATTTGTTAATGGCACGAGACGTCACTTATGCCCGACCTCTCATTTATGCGAACGGTACTGTCGCGCCAGGATGAGAGCGGGCGGGCGAGGTAGGGAAGCAGGAGGCGGAGGGAGGCCAAGGCCAAGTGACTCGTTTCAGTTGTCGGGTAGTACAATCTGGGACACCCTAGCCAAGGCCCACAGCAACCCGCAGCACCCGGAAGTTGCAGCCCTATTTTTCTGGAGGCGCATTAGACCGATAGCGTTTTTAAACTATTAACAAATTCAAGATCTCGCTGCACATAATGAGATCCAATTACACTGCGCTCTTTACATAGGTACTTGCACGTAAGCGAGTAATTAACTCAAAACTGAAAAAAATGAGTCGCATATTCTCAAAACCGGTACACGCCTTACCCGATCCTTATTACAGGGTGTTGGATAATATCTACATTCACAGTAACTTAATGAAAGGTGTAACGTGCTTAACTTTGATCGACGTTGAATCATTTTAGGAGTTGCAATACCGTTTTTATAATACACTGTCGGATTTTTCATGGAATTTTTCATGGATTTATTTAATTTTTGTACCTAGCAAACTGGCAAGGCACTGTGTAATGTCCCAAACAATCGCTATTTTTCCTTTTTGCAATTTTTCACAATCTAAGCAATCTCGATGGGTTAACATTTACACTCTGTGTATGAAGTACCCAGTAGGTACTAATTTATAGATTTAATTAAGCTGTCAGCAGCCGCCGATGTTGAACTACCATTTACAGAGGACAGTATGTAATACTGAACACTCTGTACTAATATGGCAATATATTGCAAATATGTATTAGGAACGACATTTTATTTTCTATATACCTAACAGGTTTGTAAGGGGGAAGTCTACTTAGGAGCCCTTCGGATCGTTTCGTAGCCAAATTTCGGAGCCTGCTACCAAACGGGAAAAAAACAAAAAATACCGTTAGGTAGCCGGATACGAAATTATGAACTATGACTTCATTTGAACGTTTCGAAGCCAGCTTCCATACGGGAATTAAAAATGCCGAAGCAAGTATTAAAAAATCATAAGCTCTACCAATTGCCACTTTAACGGAGATGTTACAGATTATTATTTCCACACCCCAGGCTTGTCGGTGAAGGAAAACATATTGTGTGAAAACCTGATATGCTGAAATATATTAGGTAGGTACCTATACATTTTAATTCTGAACTAATCTATAAAACCATATACGCACCCGCCCTTGTTGTAAGGGTAGGTCTGTTCAAATCGTCTGAATGCAAGTCAAAAACGTACTTCGCACTAACGATACTTCGCACACTCGTGGTCGCACTTCTGTAATAATCCCAAAAAAACACGCATCCTTAGGATTATATCCTATCAATTTAGTCTTATAGAATTTAGGTATTAGTCGTCAAAAAATCTAAATTAGGTATTGGGGGACATAGATGACGAAAACAAGTTCCTCGGATTATAGGATAGATTAAAAACGAACGAACCAAACGTTCGGAATCATGGAACGCGGTTTGGTGACTACGGTTTCTTAGGATAAATAGTTTATCTCGCCAACATTGAAGCTTCGACAAAATATGCTAATACCAAATGACATTCTCCAATGATGAAAGAAACTCACTTTGGAACTAGTGGTTGTTTCATGATTTGAATTACAAATCTGGTAGGTACCTAGAAGCTAACACTTTTCTGCTGACTCATTCTCCGGTTCTTTCTGTCTATCGCTCTGTTTTTAATGACGGTCTTAGGTTTTGTATTTCCATACTTGGTAGAGAGTTACATAGTCAGTTGTGTTTTAGAAACGCTTGTTTCAATTGAATAATTGTTACCATTATGTACTTGTTAGGTAAAAAAACACTTACCTAGCATTTTACTCAAGTCTGCGTTGTGAAGATCAGGGTTCTCATCGGCCAGCTTCTTCCTTTCCACCTTCGCCCAAACCATGAACGCGTTCATCGGCCTTCTAATCCTCGCTTCTTTTAGGGCCTTTGCTTGCCCCATCTTCGTGGTAAACGGTGCTCTAGCATACTGCTGAGTGCTGTAATCTCTTGAGTTATCATACGGGCTCCTATAGTCGTACTGTGCTCTGTAATCCAGGCCGTAAGGAAGGGTCGACCATACCACAAGCTCGGGACTCGTTTGTTCTTGGACGGAATCGGTGCTATTTTCGACACCACCTTGGACGTATTGTTCGTAGCTTCGGTGATAGGTCGGTGGGGATTCAGCTATGCCGGCTCCTCCAGAGTCCATCATACTGCAAATAAAGAAATAGGTTAGTACAAATTAATATCTTATGTAGAAAGTGCGTTATTTTACAAATCTAATTAAAATTAACTTTCGAGGGAAGAGGAAGCAAGGCAAGACTATTTAAACGTTCAACATTCATGCCCAGTCCTCCCATTATTACAACTAAAAACTTCTCCATAACTATAGAGTCATCTAAGGGAATTACTTTTAGAAAATTGATAGTTATCGTCATAGTTTGATTTAGCATTCCGAAAACAATATTGAATTTAAAGTGTATTAAAGTAGATAATCTCATAACATTGAAGTCTAGTATTCAGTAGCTAAGAATCAGTAGTGGTAGTAGCTTAATAATTGCGAAGCTGAAGTGGCAGTGGGCTGGGCACATCGCTCGTAGAACTGACGGCCGTTGGGGCAGAAAGGTTCTCGAGTGGCGACCGCGTATCGCAAGACGCAGTGTAGGCAGGCCTCCCACAAGGTGGACCGACGATCTGGTGAAGGTCGCGGGACCCGGCTGGTTGAGGTTAGCACAGGACCGGTCGTCGTGGAGATCCTTGGGAGAGGCCTTTCTCCAGCAGTGGACGTCTACAGGCTGATATGATGATGATGATTCAGTAGCTAACACTAGAAAGGTAGGTATTAATTGATCAGATAATCTATGCTAATACCACAATAATCACCTTTTACTCAATCGCAGACTTCTAGCAACAAACTGATTCCGGCTACTGTCTCTCAATACACGGAATTTGAAAAATCCCGGTATCCCCATCAAGGTATCGGTTTCGTATGGCCAGTTAGCGAGAATGTGGCGGTATCGCAGGAAACAGCGTAAGCCGACCTCCATGGTGATGGCGTTACGCAGCATTGGGTGATCGGATACAACGGGTGAAATATGAGGAGTCAGCCTCAGGCGTTGGTCTATGTGCTAATGGTTGGTACCTGTGTTGCCATATGTATAGGTAGGTACTAACAGTTTCTACGCTATACTTATGAAACTACTGAAGGAATAAAGAAAAATAATTGTACTAGCTTTGCTGATCATTTTGTCATCGCGATTACTGATTTCTTTAGTGACACCTAACAAAAAATTAGGTACGAAAAAAAGAAAGTAATCGGGAAAGTAATTAGGAAAGTTAGATCAAGTAATCGTGCATCCAGCCCAACTCGAAGGGATATTTAAAACCAAAGATCGAACCGGGACCTGTCTAGCAAATACTAAGTAAGGCGATAACGAATGAGTAATTGTGAATTTAAAGGAAAGTGCGCGGGCGCCGCGTCGGCACCAACTTGACACCAAAGCTTCCGAGAACGTCCGACAGAGGCGCCACCGTGTGGGAACACTTGTCATTGTTCCGGTGATTTCACTTGATTCTCTCATCTCTACACCTTATGGCTACCTACTTTTGCTGTACATGCAACGAGTACGCTTTATATGTACAGATCTGCTAAAAATCAAGGTTGCAATTTTATCTAAATATTTGGATTTGTGAGTTTAGATTAAAATATTCGAATTTTTATTATTTAAAATTGGAATACAATATACTCTTTTTGACGTCAGAATCTAAAACTACCTATTCTGTTTCCACCTATTAGCCGAGGGGAAGAAACAGCAACAAACCCTGTTGGGTTTGTTGCTGTTTCTTATTTACTTATTAGCAAAGGGGTTGTTACATACTTAATCGTTGTGTATTCCCAAAAATTATAACCCAAAGTCCCAAGGTCTAAAAATGATCACAACTTAACATAAAATCCAAAGGTATTTATAAAAGTCCTGATTTTACCTTTTTATCTTCTTTTCACGTTCATATTATACGAGTGTAACATTAAAGATTATTAAGTTTTTCATTCCTACATAACATGATGTATTAAAAAACTGCATTTCGTACAATTTGTACAAGTTGGTCCCGGTCTGGGTGTTACATTTGCGAATTGTCCTATCCTTGTTTAATGCCCATAATTTGAACGTAAGTACATAAATAAAAATAAAAATAATTTCATTTAAAATACCATCCGCCTAGTTGTAGTCCTAGCGCTATCTTTTAGCGAGACTGTATATATGGAAATCCACTTACATGGTATTTTATGACACCCTACAAGTACAGTTAGTAAATACTAAGCACCGTTAACATTTGCAGATTTAAGTGACAATAAATCATAATTTTAATTAACAATGTTAACTCAGTAAGTATTACGTATTTTCTGTGCTCACAGCCGAGTGCTCAGAGTCAGTTGTATCGTAATTTGCTAAGGTTATGGGATGAGCTGTGGTTATACTAAGTTCCTATAATGCAGCAAAACGGATTGGTTTCAGAATAGTCATCAGTAGAATTCAATCACGTAGCAATAACCTTGTAATATACTAGCTGTTTCCCGCGGCCTCGTACGCATTTTTAAAGTTATTTCAAATGTTTCCTTCTTGCTCAGCTCCTGAGGGTCGTAGTGTGGTGTTAAAGAGCCTATAACCTTCCTCATTATTACCTGGTACACTAAAAGATAGAATATTTTTTTTACTCACAGACTGAGCGAAGACTGTTTAAGTTTAGTTACCCATATACTGAGTTTATAGGCTATGGAAATTACTTACCTATGTTGAATTATCTGACTAGTTTAGATTTGAATATGACTTATACTGTTTTATCCTGTTTAGGTATATATACCTATGACTGTAATGCCTCGAAATGAAATGCATAAAAACTTATGCCTCATGCCAATATTATTATTATAATCTATTTGCTAATAAAATATTAGCAATAAGCTATTAGTAATAGTTACCTATGTTAACTCTCAATATCCATCAACTTTTGTATCAAAGATGAAACTGAAAACGTGACGTAATGACTTAATGACATACCATCAGACGCCTATCTACCTTGCACATTTTAACTGAGGCGTAATACTGTCCCTAAGCACAGTACTAGGCATCACTTTGTTTTGATGCTGGCAACGAAATGCTATAGACAGCTTTAGCATCAGATAGTACGTCATCGATGCCAGTTTATCGCAATCTATCGTGACCTGTAAGATTCCAAAGCTTATGCATTACGAATCAAGAATCTCGACCGCGCCACTAAAAACATAAATGTTTTCTCTTATTATTCCTATTTGTTTAGATCAGATGGAATGCGATATTCCTAACTAACCCGGTGCGATTGTCTGAGCGAGTTTATATTTATATTTACTCGGTAATAACAGAAAAACAATAGAAATGACACGTGTTTACGTTTTCTTGTGGAAAAAATGCGGATGATAGAATAGTTACGATTCGTTTTTTTTATTTCGTGATGGAAAAATCTAAGAGCCGCGTACTGTTTGAAAATTTCACACGTCACTTAAATTATGGGCAGAGAAAATTCTCTGTCCTTAAGTAAGTGACGTGTGAAATGTTACTAAAAGTAAGTAAGTAAGTGTAAATGTTATTTCTAAACAGAAACAACATTAAAAATGCCTATGTCCAGTGACAAAACGTCACTGATGCTCACTTACAGAGTTAGTTAGAGCTAGGCAACGTCGATCTACCTAGAGACTACGTAAATACTTAATACTGCTGTCTCTTTTCGACTAATTACGAAAGACAGAGAGATATAGATAGTGTTTTACGTACTCACTAGTCAGCGAGTCGCTAAATAATTTTTGAACAAAACACACGGCTGTTTAGTCCCAAACTAAGCCGAAGGTTCTAAATGGGTACTCAACAACTGATAAACATACATATACTTTTAAAATAAATACATAATAGGTACATACAAGCATCCAGAATCCGAAAACCAACATTTATGTTCATCACACAAATGATGGACCCGGGTGGGAATCGAACCCACGACCTCTGGCGCTGTAGGCAGGGTCAATACCAAGTGTCAACCAGTCTAACAACGTGCGTACGTTATCAAATCATGGTAGGCGCTTTATGGGTAGGCGCACTAAAATCATTGCAGATCGTAGTGAATACAGATCTATGAAAACGGTGTCTTTGATTAGATTTACTCATTGAACTACTTGCAAAGCGCATAAACTAGCAATATCAAATTGTACCTACTCGTATTGGTACGGTCCGTACATCGATATAGGACCGTCGATTATTTTATCGATTACGAATTTTTGTTTGCAGGGGTCGAATAACGTCTTTAAAGCTCTCTGATTCATTAGCTTCACCACGCTTCAAATTTCATGAACCAACAATACTTGAACGGTGACTCACTGCACACTAAAAACGAATTCTGCATAAATCCCTCAGTCTTCCATGCATTGACTTATTACTTATCGTTACCAGAAATATTAGTAAGTAGTTAATTAGCATTATCAAAATCTTGGATAGGTAAGTGAAAAGATAGGTTCTTGAAGCATAGATTTGCTAAAAAAATACTTTGTAAAGCAAAACATGAATTACGATTTTCAACTTATATATTCAGGTACCTACCTCATATTATGATCTCATTCGAGATTTATTAGCCCACTGCAATCAATATCGACAAATTCTCTGAAACCAATTTACCGTAACTACTGGAAAAAGCAGGTCATCGTTAAAATATCGAGATTCTCTGATCCCGGACGTGAAAACCTCGGATCATCAAAACCGATTCAATCAAGATCTGAATCGGGCGCTTTATCATGCAGTTTTCGATATCTCTCCACCTCTCCCCCGAACGCTGACGACGTACATGTCAACAATACCTATTGTCTTGAGCGTTGTTTGAAAATACGTTTGGACATCACCCTTCCGAAGTGGGGGAATTTTCAAGATCGACGCGTCAGAGCAGCGCGCTAAACACAATATGTGCGCCGTGTTTTGGTCAACACACATGGGTTTTTTACACAAATATTAGCGCAACACACGACTATGAATTGATATTTTGAACCGGAGAAACAAACTCGGAGTCACTGACGCTAAACTTGAAAAGAATCCAATTTTTACTGAAATCCAAATATAAGGTAGAAACCCAGGAATAAGATTCCAAGATTAAAAGAGCGTTCTTTAGAAAACACCATCAAAACTGCCTATACGCTGCGTGCTAACCAACGTCGTCTGCCCAGGGTCGCCTAGAGACCTGTGGCAGGCTTATAATTGTATGATAAGGATGGGTGTAGATGAACAAATTAGTCAAGACTTCAAGAGTCATTTTGACGACTCTTTCTATATACGAGTAATAAAAATAATATGCATTTAAATCACTGTAATAAAGCAAACGGAGTTATTTACGAAACTTCGTCTGAAACTATTTAACTCTAAACTAGGTTCCCGGTCCGCTGCATCGCGATAGCAAGATCTCTTATCTGGCGATAGCTTATCACTGCAATGTGCAATGCACTCACCACGTTTTGATATTATGCGTTTGTTTAGTTGTTGCACAGATAAGACATGCATAAACATTGTATACCTACATATGTTCAGGATAAGTACCTATCTCATGCAACATATCAGAACTATTTAACGACAAAAGCGCCAAATTAAAGGAAAAAACAAACTGGAAGTTTCGTACACTCAATTGCAGCTTCTAATTGTTACTTTTCAGCGGAAAATAATAGTTAAGAAAATATGGAAAATATTAGTTTCAAAAAAACATAATGAAAGCATAGGTGGAAAAAAAGGGAAAGAAGAAAACCAACAGCGCAGTACCCGTGGGTAAGCAAGGCATAGTTCAGATAACTAAACCAATTCTCTATGAAAAAGAGGCTCAAAGTTTACACTGCGAGAGTGCATGGATACACAACACATTGTGCTGGGCATACCGACAATACGGCCACTTGAGGAGAGTAACCACAACACGCGATACCAGGAGCTGAGGCAAACACGCGCTTCGGGGAAACCAGTAGCGATAGAGTATTAGTTAGATAGGATTACCTTACCCGAAAGCACAGTTCATCGTGTAAGTCTACTCGGGTGGAGACAGATAAGCCACGAATGCATTGGCAAGGCAAAAACGGCTGTTACGAATAGAGTAAGGAATAATATTTATACATAAATTTAAATTGGCCTTCACAAGTCTGGTCGATAATGGCAAAAAGGAAGAAGAATGAGGTTGAGACGCTGCTTGTTCAGTTTAATAAAAAATAACCTAAATGTTATAATACCTATAATAACACCAAGTAACAAATGAGCCTTAAACTATTTTTAGTGGTCATAGCACTGAAAATTCTTTGAATTTTTCATGATTGCAGGTGACTAAATCTTCACCTGTGTATGTAGAATAAGATTTTATTTTGGGTTGGTTACATTAATTTATTTTTAACTACGGTTTAACAAGGCATAAAATAGCAATTAGTGTTATTCAAGTAAGCAACTGCAGGTATTGATAGATAGATAACAGTGCAATGATAAGCAGGCATAGTCAGTGCAAACCCACTGTGTCAACATCACTGCCGCGCTCGTGTCACCTGTGATTATTTTGCAACGGTATAGAGTGGTATCCATAAACATAATGATTGTTTTTATTGTTGTGAATGAATGAATAAATATCAGACGTTTTCTAACCGCAGCATTTGGATCTAATAATCTCCACTATAAGAGAAAACATGCAGTAACCATTACATATGCAGGGTGGCGCATTGAAATGGGTCAGTATGAGAATGCCCGAAATTATAAGAGATAGAAAAGTATGTTCTAAGTGACCATGTCATTAGATAGAGATAAGAAAAACTGCAATCATAGATTTACAAAAAAATGGGAATCGAGCTCGCACATTTTGAAAAAAAAAGGGGGGATTCATCGAACCCTTGGCTGGGCCTACTTTTTACAGCAATATAAACTGTTCCCGCGGGGAAAAACTTTATCCCACGCGGGCAAAGCCGCGGGCAACTAGTAATAAAAATAAGTGTGCATTTTTTATGGTCAATAATCGAACTCGGACCTCTCGAAATGAGAGGTCTTCTTTCACCACCGACGACGCCCTCGGCCACGTAACATTAATAAGTGGGCCAACAAGAGCCAGTTGGGTATTTTGACAAATCGTTATTGATACCTCGTGATATATCGTGACGCGATTGGCAGCTTGTTACTGCCGTACCATGGACAATTGCCGCACTGGAACGGACATGTTATACAATTGATATTTTAAACTTAACTTAATTAAAGATGTGTGGTGTTGGTAGATTTTATAACAACTACTTAGCTTCGCCCCGGTATATAAATGTAGCATGCAGTAGCACAACCAAACAAATCAAATTTAAACACACTGTAATTTTGATCACTTGAATAAACATCTAACCTTCATTTGTAATTATTTCCTATTTACCTTCCAACGTATTTTTCCAAATCAGAGTAGAACCTGGGTTTCATCGTTAATTTTGGGAGATGGCTGCGGCTGGTCTATCAGAGGTCTTCCTTAAAAAGTCATGTATAAATCATACGAAAAAATCTATTAGGTAGGTAGGTATTCATTTTTCTGAACAAAAGGTAAATTAACACTTGAAATTGACTTGTCGAGGAGGCCCACCGTCAGTGTCCACGTTTCTGTGCCATAGCCCCCGTGACGCCTATGAGCTTAATAAGACGATAGACAATAAAAAGGTGGCCATCATCATTAGATTTATTATAGTCAGTGGATGATTATGATAATTATCCATGTCCAGCTGTTAGTAGATCCGTGGTATTTATTATTGGGCTTACCAGTCGCTCAGCTTTCTAATTTGACTTGTCTACTTGCGATTAGGTCTGACTGAAGGAGCGCACGCGCACCCAACGCGGTGCTTGCTGTGAACTTGTGAATAATGATCCAGAGATGGTCGATATTCGCTACCAAGTAGTTCGGTTCATTAAATTTGCAATAGATTTAAATAGAGATAGAGGTATAAAAATAAGTTTAAGTCTCATTTCCTGCAAAATGTATGGGAGATTTTTTTGCGATTCTGTCATTTCTAGTACGTACTCGAACCTTAGTTTGTCTGATAGATTTTGATCTACCGGGATCGATTGGCATAGGTCAAAATATCTCAAAATTTTAAGTACAATCTCATAAGAACTTTTCCTCTAGTTACACCGGTTAAAGGCCCTACTGCCCCTTCTAAAAAATTCACCCATATGACTAACTCCCTAATAGTTACAGTGACAATGCGAAGAGAGTCATTTTGGTGATATCTTCCTGCTAAATCATTATATCGACGGTGACAAGTAAAACTAATCTAAATCATTGTAAGTACAACAGGGAAAAACTCACTAATCTAAGTCATTTCATTTGACATTTAGATTCATTGTGACCAAGGGTCATTCCATTTTTTTTTCTTATCGCTAAACTTTTGGTAACACTTTCATATACTTTCCTCAACTTTCTTCCCTTTTTCTTTCCACACGAGATAGTAAGTAAGTATGAAAGAAGAATTTTATTTCTTTATTCGTATCTAGTTGCGTGGGAAAGTTACGGGGGAAACTATCAAGCGATTTTTTCGCAACTAGTTGCGAACAAAGAAAAGTACTTCTTCTACGGCAACTGGTAACGAAACTTGGTTACGAAAATGGCCGGAAGCGTACATACATTGTCATTAACTTTTCAGAAAATAAATAACCAGATACAACTCGCATTTGACAGTGGGATCTAAAACACTACGATATCAGATGATAAGATGCAGTAGTGGAGTTGCTACAAGTGTGCCCTGAGGCGAAATTACAATGTTTGCAAATGACCACCTTCGTCGCTTGCCTTCATAACGTAGCGTACATACAATACAATGCACAGAGCAATGAACGATGTCAGAGACTTGAATATACTGCTGCGTCCTCGCGGTTGGATTGGGTTGTCCGCGAGCGAAAAAAATTGTGGTCGCATCGCTTCGTTGGCTTAGTAAAGCGTTCGACTCGAGGAAAGAGGCTGAGTTCGTGGGTTCGATTTTGTATAATAACTTACATTTTGAACAAGTTGAGTCTTGACTTGAGCTTTACATTATATGGGGCAGAAACCTAGTTAGATTTGAAAGAGAATATCATATGAAAATATTAGCAGGATCACCGATTTCTTATCAGAATGATATAATATAATGATATCAAAACCATGAAACTGAAATAATTATCTACTAGCTTCACCTATTATCTCATCTAGAGACCTAGTGCAAAGAGTTATGGTAAATAGACAAAGTAAATATTAACACTCAACACGTGCAATCTATTAGGTGACTAGAATGCCACGTGCTTGCATTTTTTGTTTAAAAGAGCTTTGCCTGATGTAGGAACGTCTGAGACATTAGTGTTGTAAACTTTTAAATATACACAACAGAAGGTAAAGCCAACAAATCTATAGCTTCTGAAGGAAATTATTATAACAGCCTACCGAAAGACTCTGCATTCGGCATTTTTAAATCTAAGTCTAAATCTAAGGAAGTCGCACCAGTTGTCTTTTGTATCTCTCACTGAGCGAAGAAAATAATAAGTAATCACTTTGTAATAATAATAAAAAAAATCTCATGTAAACCACAGAATAAATTATTTGAAATACTCGCAACCTGCTCGAAACGGATGGCAAAGGTAAACAAAAGACCCTTGTAATTATTTTAACTGACTGTTAACGGAGTTTGTCTCTATTATTTAACTATTCTACGTTCATAAATAAGTAGGTACTTCAGTTTTCGGTAGTGAATGTTAGGTACATTTAGAACATTAATGTAATACAATAAACAACTGCTGTATTGCTATTTGCTAGCGCTTTGACAAGTGATTTGTATTGTAAGCCCAAGAACAGACAGCTGTTTAATTCAAAGTAAAATTATGTTACTAGTGTTGAATGCTAATTATTTATTGAGTTCATCGATATATTCTTACTGAAGAAGAAAATTAAATAGCCGATTCTATGTGTTTTTTTATGAAACCAGAGGAAGTAAACATTGTAAACTCTCTCTTAAACATTATAATAAACGAAAACTCTAGGCATAGTGCACGATTACATGTAGGTATAATCCGTTTCTCCTTAGGTGTGTTAAGAAAACAAACGCATTTGCGGTTAAAAGCAAAATAATAGATGAAAGTTTATATGGTAATACAAACTTGTTTTGCTGCTAAAGTACCTTGCTCGCACATGTAGCCGGAACGCAAATAAAGTTTGATATAGTGTCAGAGGAAAAACATAGTAGGTATGTGACACACACAGATAAAATCAAAGTTGCGTTCGTACGGTCGACCGCACGTCAGTAGGTTAGGCCAGCACAAGTTCAAATTATTTCCACTAACCTGCTGTCGACTGTATTTTCCATTAAAAACACTAATAACAAGCGAATTTAAACAACATGACAATAAAGCCGTGGTCGTCGTTTCGTTCTGGGCTGACCCCATCAAAGTACCTAGCCTACTTGGTTTATGGAACATTTTCTGTAAATTAAATAGTACCTAAATAACGTTTATTCCTCTTTTTGGTTTCTTCCAAGGAATTTTGTTTTAATGGTTGTATGGACATGAAAATCTTTTGTTTCCTTCCTTCCTTTCTAAGCGAAAAGAGGGGAAAGCTCCTTCAGGACTGTTCCACCTGACATGTTCAAACGAGCTACAAATAATAATATTTGTGTTTTTAATACTGGATCGTGCTCTGACCACTGTCGACTCCCGACCATAACTCCCAACTGCGACAAAACAAAAAACAAATTTGCAAACGTATAAAGAAATTGAAAGGTACCGGCGAGCGCGATGCTATCGCAAAATTATTTCCAATTTCACCGTTTTGCCTCTCCGTTCGGAAATGTTCCTTTTTAATTTTATTTTTTTAAATTTTATTTCGAGCGATGGCCGTCGCGCGGTGCCCACTCCCATAAATTATAGTTCGGTAGCTCTGTTAGAGGGGTTTTTGAGATTTTTTATTTTTGTTTAGTCCTTTGAAGAATTTATGTCCCTGTCTTACTTAGTAGCGGCGGTCAGCCGACCTGTCTGAGTTTTGCGAGTCGAAGAAATGTTTTCTGCTCGCTACACTGCTTGGAGTACAGTACTGTGACTACTACATACATGACATACGCATTATCGTTCGCAAATACACTTTCATTCCTAATAAGACCAGCATAAAATTATTACTTTTGTAAGGAGTTGGTTTTTTACTTGACGATTCTTTCAATCATCAATCATGTCGGCAAAGTATGATGTCATTATCGTAATTTATAATGGACAGATAGTCGCTGAATGATTTGGAATTCTGAATTATGTTCCTTATGGACGAATTTATGCGCAATGAGTCAGTTGACAAATTACATAAACCGCTAATGGCGCTACCTACCCTTATATGTCTATGACCATCTAATTTTGGTATACTATTCCATTGCAACAATAAATACGTCTATATCAGTTCGCGAGTGTCTATTTGTCTATGACTTTGTAGCTCTTAAATATAAATTTCGTTAGTACCTACAGTTTTTTTTTCAATAGATTTTGTATATTTTTTACAGATTTTTGTAAACAGTTACAATATTGTGTAATAATGTTTTTTTTTTTAAATATACGAATAAATATGCATTTTAACTTTGTAGATCCATAAGAGTAGTTCTAGAGTCTTAAAAACTTTATGTTTTATCATATGACATAAACATAAACAAACTTTAAAGAGTTCTACGGCACACAAAACGGATTCCGAATACTGGCAATTGGAATAGTTTTCAGTTTTTTAGGTCATTTTTAGTTCGGAAGGCATCCTAACGGTATCCGCCAGGGACATAACTCTGGGACGAACAGCGAACCAACTTTTTTATTATTTTTGCGTTGACCTCAGACGGTCGTCGATTTTCAAATTTAACTTTTTAAAAGTTTGTTCATGTTTAATGTTTTTGAGAAACAAGTAGACATCTACTTACGTCATATAAGTTAAGTAGGTACGTTCTTTGCAATTGTTGAATTTTTTTTAATACAATGAAATTTGTCTGTTTTTCGCCAATGGAAACACACACTGTAAATCAACAAATAAATGCTATGGTATTTTCTAATAAAAAAATGTTTGTGAGCGCCTCTCTTGTAAACATAGGTGATAAGCTATGTATATATAAGAATGTACCCAATAAAATACTATTATTTATATTTGATTAGGAAGTAGAATAAATACGCAAAACTCAGACCTGGAGGCGCCATGACTTTGCGAGATTTCTGACATTGACTTCTTCCGCATACCTATATGGCGGAAAAAGAAACATTCCTACTCTAATATGGAATCTTGCCAAAATTGCTTTTATACCTAACTGATCAAGTGATGAAAAAAAAAATCTTTACAAGATCGCCTTGTTTTTTTTATTTGTATTTAAGTATGTCAAACAGAATTTAAAACGAACTATTATCACCGCAGGCCAGATTATGACAAAAAGTCATACTGGCGACTCTAATTGCACTCAACGCCGGCCAAAATTAAAAAGAAAAATCTCAATGCAAGAATCCCGCCTATTTTTAAAAATGGAACCCGACGATGATTCGCCTAATTAATAAACCAATCACGTACAGTCGAGACGCGGCGTCGAGGCGCGGCGGACGTGCGGGCGCGGGGGATGAACGCTCGGAAATTCGAATACTATATTTTTTCTGCACTCAACCATTGCAAGTTTGCTTGTAATTGGCTTGACGGCCAGTGACGTAAATTTAGAATCAAATTCATTATTCATGAACTGTAGGTGCTTATAATCAAGAATTATCACTATGAAATAGTTTGTGTTGGTAAATTAGTCATTAACGGATACCTACGCGAGTCAGATATCTACCATTACTCCTTATGCTACTCAGTTAGAATGTATGACGGTACAAAAACTACCTCGAGTCAGTAGTTAGTCTTGTCGAATCAACTTGAGGAATATAAAAATCAAACTCCGATCACATTCTCGGAACGTTATTATGAGAACAGCGGATTATGTGACACGGCATTATGTTACCTTATTTGATTGAATGGACATGAATGAAGCTCACACATTTATTAACAAAGGAAGCCCTCCAATATTGACACCGAAAAATTACGTAAAAAAATCCTATGCTGCGGGAGTGTAGGAAAAAATATAATTTATCAAATAAATGCATTCCCTGATATGTCCTTGCGCAGCGTGACTGCAAAAACTAGTTGAATAATAAGTGCTTCGGCTGGCAACACCGAGAGCCGAGGGATCCCGAAGCGAGTCGAGAGACGGCGAACGAATGGCGAGGATTAGCGACCGCGCGCTTTTTGTTTGCATCAATCGATGCGCCCGCGCATTCGCACGATGAATAATTCAAAAATTGACATGAAATGGCGTATGGTTCTTTTTTTAAATTGAAAGGTGCCCGATTGAGGACTGTAACCGCCTGACGAATTCATTGGTCAACGGTTTTTTGCGTTCAGTAATTGCTGTGTTTACTTTATAATTGTGAAATTATAATGCACTAGGTAAGTACATGAGGGTGCCATCTATTTGTCAAATTGTTAGAAACAAAAGTAGGTAAGCAAAAGAAAAACACCTTTATTAGATTTCTGAACACTCCACTCCAGCCGGGTAAGTGGCAAAGAGAGTTGTTGAACCGTTGAAAACAATAAAATCATTAAGAGTCGGTTCAGACCAAGCGGAAATTTGCCCGAGCACTTTTTGACGTCACTCTCAAATGAACCATATCACTATTATACACTAAAGAACAGAGAGAGAGAGATTGGTTCATTTGACAATGACGTCAAAAAGTGCTCGGGCAAATTTCCGCTTGGTCTGAACCGAGCCAAATAGGAAATACCTTCTTGTATTGGGATAGCTTAAGCTCAGCGCATTTTCTTGACTATTCAAAATTGTAAAAGATGAGAGATGATGAAAACATGTCGCAACATTTTGGGAAACCAACCAATCGGAATTAGGACTTAAATAGTAAAGCATTCGGCAAATTTTGCGATAAATTAGAAATAAAACTTGATATCGCAATTCTGTGTTAATGCGTGTGACACTATCACTTGAAATGTAAGGAGTTATAAAAGCAAAAAAGCAGCGGATAAATCTAAACGATCATGCGGCATGACATGCAATACGTGCTGTCACTCATGCATGACCGTCTAGCTGTAGTGATTGACGTGCATGACATCACAGAATATGACATGTAAACTACGTGCATGACATGAACTACGTGCTTCACTGTATTGATTGATAGCAAGCATGATGGTCTATCATGCAGCATGACATTCACGTAAACGTTGCATATCATGCAAGCATTATCGTTTAGGGACACTATTAGATTTTGTTCAATGTTCAACGCATTGCATTGCGACCTCATATCGACCGAGCGACGAGTTTACGAAGCCAGCGATAAACGTGAATTTACTGACAAACCGCAAATAAACGTTTTACCTTGAACGACATAATATAATATGGATTTTATGAGTGCCATGATGATAAATAATATTAATATTATTTTTTGTGACGTACTTACCTAACTATAAACGACAGCTTCAACTATACGATATCCAAACCATTAACGAAGCTTTTGGACAACTCCGTAAGGAAAACTACATTCGCTGGACAATAAATTATATAATGCTAGCAACACTCAACATTTGCCTAACCACAGCCAAAATGTCCAAATCGCGATGGTCAAACTTATTTCAGGACTGAATAGTAAAGCAGAATATGGAATATGGCTGAAGGGGAATAAATATGACCAAACCAGAATATGACAAAACCACAACATGACTAAAAACAGATTATGACTAAAGCCGAACATGACACCCACCTTTCCTAACAACCCGATAGATAGAGTCCGTTTCGCAAATGTTGCGATGTATTGCGGCCTTATGGTGTAGGTATGTGAGCCTGAAGTCCACCAATCCACATTGAATAAAGACCACCTTCTGAGGGAATCTATGCCTCAGAGTGATGAAGAACGACTCCTAGAACGTATGTTTAATACTAAATAAACGAATATGAATATGACGAAGCCTGGTACGGGGGCTTGCAATCAGAGTGGTCCGACATGATGTGAATCCGAAATAATAGTCGAATTGGTAAACGCGGCGAGTTCGTTACGGCGTGGCGCTCCATCCGACGGCTCAACTCAAACTGACTCGTCGGCCATTCGGCCCTCGCTTTATAAAGCTTTCCTACCAGCAGCGCCCCAGCGGCTGTTAGCGACAACTCCCGTAACGACCCCACGACGACGTTTCAAACTTTACCGATAGATGGCGCTTGTGTACTTGAAGCTCCGACACGGCCATCTTGACATCTCACACGTCCCCGTGTGAGTCGCTTAGAACAAAAGATCCGAGACAGTACTTGTTCGTTCGGCCAACCTGACCAAGGTCAGGTCGGTTCAGGCTTTACTTGAAAGCGTACAGTTTTTATTACAACTCTAACTAAAAACTCGCTAATTACAAAATTACTCCCTCTCTCTAAATAAGCTAACTCAATCATATCGTCAGTCGAACAGTAGAACCTAATCAAAAGTTATTGAAGCTCAACCATTGCAATTTAGATTTCCTACACACAAAGATAAACGCAGAGTCCAAATTCACAGCTCCTCCAAACACTATGGTAACCTCCATCCGGCGTCCGTATACTACACTGTTCATGGACCACCTACCTGGTGTCCGTATACCAAACTGTTCATGGACCACCCACCTGGTGTCCGTATACCAAACTGTTCATGGACCACCCACCTGGTGTCCGTATACCACACTACTCATGGACCACCTACCTGGTGTCCGTATACCACACGAGATTCTTCATTAAAGCTTACACATTTAGGTTTTACACGCGCTTGACCTTGAGGCATTTTTCTAAAACGATCATGGTTGTAAATAGGTACAGTTACCAGTCAAAATTTTGAAAACGTAAAGGTCGCCTTTCGTAACCTCAACGATCTCAAATAGACCCCTGAATCATAATCAAAACAATACAGCTCACCGGACCGTTGTAGCTCGGCAGATACCGCGAATCTCGTTAGTGTTGACCTCGGTCTTTGTGGGACGCCAAGTTCAGATCCCGCTTCTGATGACGACGCCTGGTCCGGGGGCTTGCAATCAGAGTGGTCCGACATGATGTGAATCCGAAATAATAGTCGAATTGGTAAACGCAGCGAGTTCGTTACGGCGTGGCGCTCCATCCGACGGCTCAACTCAAACTGACTCGTCGGCCATTCGGCCCTCGCTTTATAAAGCTTTCCTACCAGCAGCGCCCCAGCGGCTGTTAGCGACAACTCCCGTAACGACCCCACGACGACGTTTCAAACTTTACCGATAGATGGCGCTTGTGTACTTGAAGCTCCGACAAATATGAATAATGTAAAAATATCGACCTCTGAAACTTGAGCCCTATTTTGATTGCGAGCAAAAAAACTAATTACTTTTCTATCTACACTTGAACTAAGATAAAGACCCTTCTGAGTAGGTACAGTCTACCGCACATCAGTGGAAACACTTTGACCTTGAGCTGGCCTAGCCTATTAGGGAGTTTTAATACTACGCGAGACCAGTTTATACTGGTTTTGTTACCACTGATGTGCGGTCGACCGTACTTCTGAGGGAATCTATGCCTCAGAGTGATGAAGAAACTTTTAATGTAAAAATATCGACCTCCCTATTTTACTTGCGACCAAGGAAAAAGAAATTACCTAGTTATCTAGCTCTAGTTAGGAAGTGTTGTCAAGTACTTCGTTAATTTTTTCATGAATTCTTATCGATAAGACGCGCAGGGACCGAATAGTCTGCAGTTTAAAAAGAAATTAATTCGCATAATGCCGTTAATGATATTCCCGGTTCGAAAGCTCGTGACGATTTCCAAGTATAAATAATGTCATCTGAATTCTGCTTGCGATTGGCAGAAAGGCCGAATGTGTGCACTTTTTGGATAAATGGCTTCATCGCAACTACGTTTTCGGTGACGTGTACGGCTATGTTTATGACTCCCTTTTATATTTTTCATTGACAGGTCGTTTCATTATAAATATGAGAAAAAATGGGTAGGCTGTACTCGGTACAGCCGCAGCCGCAGGTGTTTCTTAAACGACTTTGTTGCCACTTGCCTTCTGGTCCCTTATTTGAATAGGTACACTTATTTTTCTTTATAATCGTCTGGTTAATTTACATCATAAACTAAAAAACCTCGGTTTCCGATGTTATTGATAATGCTTTTGTTTATTTCATAAGAAATCTCAGCAACATGTAGCTGAAGTTAGTAGACGTTCACATCAAAATGACCCTTCCTTGAGGTACTTAGGTACCTTTTTCGGAGCATACTGTAGGTAATTTGAGGCTGTCGTCACTTACGATGTCAGGATTGAGAAGTCAGCATTCATAATGCCACAGTAATTTGCTCAAAATTTAAGAATTTATAACGTTTTGACCCGACAGCGGTGAAGCCAAAAGGAGGGTAAAGTTCTATAAATACCTATGCGATCTATATCCGTAAAGATTTCCATTTCAAAGCCATCTTTATAACATTCCAGGCAATTGTCTACCATAAGTCCTTAATAATTATTAATTATGCTAAAGAAAATGACTTACTTATAAGATGAAAAAGACATGTTATCAACACAGGACTGATCGTCTACCGCTCCAGTTGTCGTCAGCATCAGGGTGTTCATTCGTGATTTCAAACTATTTATTTACAATACAAATCTATCGATTCCGAATTTATATCGACTTTCGCACCGCACTAAAAGTTTTTACTCTTAAATGTCCGTTGAAATTGCGTCGGAGGGACGCGGAACATTATTGTTGGTCACATCACTGGTCCTTGTGTCATTTCTGAAAATAAAAAAAATACATTAAGTACCTAGAGTTAATTCTTCTAAGTAGGTAGGTTGTTATAAAAAAAATTGAGTTTTTAATCAAATCAAAAAGTTTATTTAAATACGTTTCTGGTTATGAATTTAGATTTAAATATTTTGTCCCAAAAACTAATTTTCTAATTACCTTTTTTGTTAGCATCATAGTTAGTAAAGTTTTGTGTGGAACTATCCACAAAATAAGATTTTTTGGGATAAGATATTTTGATCGTTGAAAAACACAAAAGTACGTACATCTCTAGGAAAAAAAGTTACATTACAAGGAACTTTTTTGAGAAATGCTCTCCTACGGTCTCGGCATCAAGATTTGACGGAGATACCAAGGCAGGCTACAAACGGAACCGGCCCCGCCGCCATATTGAATCTGATTGACAGCTGTCAATGTTGGCGGCACTGCGACGCGTCGCCGCGCCTGCGCCTGCGCACTGTACACGGCGCACCACTAATTCGTTTAGAAAATATAATAGTGGTCTCGAGGGCTTTTGGCCGGAACCGACGGTCATGTTTTTATTTTCCATAAAAATGTATATTGCTGGTTTTAATGTATAATTGTAGTATTTTGTACAATATGTGCTATGTAGAGGTGTACATGAAATATACTATGTTGTGCGTGAAACTGAAATGAAAACGTGTAGGTAGGTTACTAACAACACGCTAACAACTCTTGCTGCAGTTAGTACAACAAAATCTATAGTATGTATAGTGCAAATCGCCAACTAGCTCAGTTTGTGTCGCATTTTTATGGACTGCCGTGCTATAAATCTATAAACAAAAGAAATAATGACCTTATATTTTAAAAAATATATAATAATTTATGTTAAGGGTTAAAAATCATCGTCCTTTGAAAATAACAGTACCTAGGTAATCTTTAAAAAAATTAAGTTAAGTACCAGTTTAGTAAGTCAGTGAGGAGTGGGCATGCCGTGCGTTGGTGAGGTTGGTAATTTGAGCCTAGCTCCAAATTCTATGAATTTTCCCTTGCGTGTTTCAGTATTAAAAAGAACCTCCTCCTTTTTTGGAAGTCGGTAATAAGAACATTCTTCAGTCTTTAAATACAGGGTGCCCCGACCTCCCGTAATGAGAGCACTTCAAACGAAGATATCATTGATTATTAATCATCATTATCACATCAGCCTGTTGAACCCTGGACATAGATCGGACATGACTGGCCTGTTGGCGTAGTTGGTAGTAATCCTGCCTACTGCGCCAGAGGTCGTGGGTTCGTTTCTCTCCCAGGACCAACATTTGTGTGATGAGCTTAAGTGTTGGTTTTCGGATTCTGGGTGTTCGTATGTATTTAAGTATTTATTTAAAAGTATACATGTATGTTTATCAGTTGTTGAGTACCCATTTACGAGCTTCGGCTTAGTTTGCGACTAAACATCTATGTGTAAATTTGTCCAAACATTATTATTATTATTATGATTGCACAACCTTTGCCGATTGCTCGTAAATGTACAGCTTAAGGAAAACCGCCCAATAAATTATTACCTTTACCTATATAATAAATGCATTTTATTATTGAAGTGACGTCATTTCAGATGCTATGACATAAAATATCTAGAATTACTCGTACCTCAGTAGGTATGTGCGTACAAACTTGAAACTAAACGTGTAAGTAATCAATAATCAGCATCAGTAATCATTTTCAGGCACTAATTATAACTTCTGAGAATTCGTTTATTGTTATACTATGTTTAAGTAATCAGAGGATAACCGACTCTTTATTTAAGTTACTTTTAAGTTATTTTTACTTTTTTATTTATTAGCTCAGTGGTTTGGTTTGTTCCCAACTCGACACCCATTTTTCAGTAAGCTTCGAACGCCCTGAATAATTATGATCTTCGGGGGAATATATGTAAGGGGGGGGGGGGGGTGATTATGAGCTAGGGGTGTCAGAGTGATTATGTGACACTCCTAGCTTATTATAATTAACCTTTTACCCCTAATTATCATCATCATATCAGCCTGTAGACGTCCACTGCTGGACAAAGGCCTCCCCCAAGGATCTCCACGACGACCGGTCCTGCGCTAATCTCATTCAGCTGGGTCCCGCGACCTTCACCAGATCGTCGGTCCACCTTGTGGGAGGCCTGCCTACACTGCGTCTTCCGATACGTGGTCGCCACTCGAGAACCTTTCCGCCCCAACGGCCGTCAGTTCCGCAGTCGATGTGCCCAGCCCACTGCCACTTCAGCTTCGCAATTCTTTGAGCTATGTCGGTGACCTTGGTTCTCCTGCGGATCTCCTCATTTCTGATTCGATCTGGATCCCCTAATTATATACCAGCTAATAAAGCTTGACTTATTTTGACATAACCAAATTGACACGATCAGACCGGCCCGACTTTCAGTTTTCGTCACCTGATTATCGACAGAATCTCGAAGCTTATCGACAATCGCCCTGCCACAGCACTAGACAGCCGATGTCGATTATATCTGGACGGGTCTACACAACAACGTGTAGCGGGTAGAATTCCAATTAAGCTAAGTATATATTTATTTAGTTTTTCTTGGGATTTGCTAACAGAATATGTTGAGAAATACCTACACTAAAAGCCTGCCTATGTAGGCGAATGTTTACATTAATACCTACATAAAATAAATAATGAACTAGAATTATTTTACTTGACTTCTCAATTCGTCTGTCTTATGTGTCTTCTTTGTATTTTTTCTAATTAGGTAATCTGATAATTAATTTATAAAATAATGATATATTTCATTTTACTTGGCTACTTTTAATAAACTAGAATAGTTTTAAAATTTGAATTATTGGTACATTTTAATGCCTAGAATAGGGCAGACTAGCTGTTATAGGTTAGGAACTGGAATAAAAATCCTCGATCGAAACTATTTGTACACAGCCGAAGAGCGTTATTCGTTTGTAACTGAGTTACCAAGAAGGAAAGTAAATTCCTCGGCCGTATAGCTAGTTACGAACCGTAGTTACGTGCGCGGAATAAGTGCACAGAATATACCAAAAGACGATTAACTCCTGGCACCTCACATAGTCCATAGGTACCTCCGTGATTCATTAATTCATTCTCATTAATTATAAATGGAAAAGTCTATCTTTCTTTCTCTCTGTCTGTATGTTTTTTACCTTTTCACGCCTAAACCGCTAAACGGATTTTGATAAATAAAAGGTGTGGAGATAAAACGAACCCTGGGGCGAACACAGGCTAGTTTTTACTGCAATGTTCCCGTATCCCATGCGGGCGAAGCCGCCGGGAACACCTAGTATTCTGTAAAATAACCAAACTCCCCACAAAATTCCAGCAGAGACTATATACAGGTAGAGCCTACGTATTTATTAATATTAATACAAGCTCGTTTTCACAAAGGTATACTGAAAGTAATATTTCCCGCACTGATGCCGTTAATGATACATTAACTAAAACATACCCGTGTGTTTTGGTAACTGTTAAATGGTTATAAAAAAACATCCGCGCCGTGGGATACGGTCCGAATGTGTATGTTAGGGACATACATGTTATGGTAAACCAATGAACGGCCACCGCTATTTTATTAATATTAATAATAATGTCATTCATGTACCTATATCACAGCCTATAATGTCGTAGGATAATCGGAAAATTAGGAAAAGCCGGATAATTGGAATGTAAGAATGAATTTCGTTTTATTCGAGCTGTTTTCAGGATCTTTGCAAATAATCCGGCGTATTTTAGGACAATAGCGAAAAACGGCTCACGTTTCTTAAGTCATGTATATTTGTCATGCGCGTTGATTGGGTGCTTTAAACGTTATGCATTGACAGATGTGCGAATTGAATCATAGATTCAATATTAAGAGCCAATAAGCGTTCTAAACAAACTCGGATTTTTGCAAAAAATCTGAAAATAGCTCGGATGATAACGGAATTCATTCTTACATTCAAATTATCCGGCTTTTTGCAAAAATCCTAAGATTTTCGCAAAGAACCGATTTTTTCAAATAGGTAGCGGTACGGCATAATATAGGTAATTATATGTAGGTATTGAAGAATGGAAATTCCAAACGCTCTAAGTGTCATCGACACTATTTACGAAGGATATTTACGAAATACTTAAAATACAACATTTCATATAAATATCGTGTTTTAGGCACTAGACGAAGTGACGAACACATAGACAGGCGTGTCTGTCTGTTCGGTACCTACTTTCGACTCTATGTATAAAGTGTAATACAATTGGTTTTCATCTGAACGAGAATTTTTTATTAAGATCAAAGTACGACAAACAATTTTTAATAGGTAGTTTTAGAAGACGTTATATATTTTTAACGTTTTTTGATTAGATTTACCTACATTAAAATATATTTCTATGTTAAAAAATCTACCTTTCTCAACCTTACTCAACGACATAATAAAATAATTTTTAATTTATAAATAATTAATAATTAATTTTATTTGTATTAATTAGATAGGTAAGTATTTCTAAAATGAATGTCAATTTCTGTTGCTTTTTGTAAAGTTCTTAACTGTTGTTTAATTTTGAAGTTTGTTCAACTATAATGTCTTTCCAATACATATTCATAGTAAGGTGAAAAGGTCGTATGTATTTGTTACTGTAGTCACTTGGAATCAGGTATATAATTACCAACTTCATGCAAGTTATTCACTGTAGCATTTTTAAGTACCTAACATACTTATTTCGATGTTTTCAGTTCAGAGACCGGTGAGACCAAAATTGAAAAAGAAAGATAAAAACAGAAAAGATGGTTTATCTTTCAGTTTAAAAAAATCTTATTACTGCAGATGACGGAAAAATATATACCCATCTAAGTTGAGTCTTTTATTTCTATTTGACTTTAAATTGATTATTTTCATGAAGAATGCTTGGTAACTGGAAACTGCAAACTCATTCTGTGTCCAAAAACTAATTAATTAACTTAAATATTAAAAATATATTGTATTTATGAGATTACCTACTTTAAGAGATTTCAAATAAAGTTTTCAGATAAAGCTTCTTCAATACTAAGTATCCAACTGTTAAGAGAACCTGAACCTAGCTCAGTCAACCCATTTATATAATCATTATTTCATACACAAATAAAAGGCATTACAGATAGATGATTCCCATGGTAGAGCAAAGAGCAATACGACCCTCTCATCTGAACATTGTTTTGCTAAACCCTTTGAATAAAAACAAAACGACGTATTTTACCTACATAGAAGAACCTGTCTAGCAATGCAGATAGGGATGAAATAATATCTTAATTAAACAATAATACCGAAGTAAATGAACTCAAAGCTAGATAATACTATCTAGCTCATTATCTATTGGCTATACATAAGTTTAAGTATATTAATACACACCTGTATATTTATTATCAACGTCAGTTGCTTTTTATTTGCACCTTATATCAGTTTTTACTGGTGCATTCACAAATCACTAAAATGTAAATCTCGAAAATAACAAATTATCTATCCAGTACATCCACAGGGGTACGCGAATGGTGAACTTTAACCGCAACTTGTCACATAAACTTTGCAATATAACACATTTTCAAGAAATATTAAAATCACGGGTTACAACTTTGCACTCTGACACTGACACGCTTATATTTTTTTCAAATTAAAAGTCATTGACACTGAGGCGAAAAGTTATAGAGTTTAAAAGCAAACCCTGCGATGAAAGTTCGAAAAGTTTTTTTTAATTTGGAACGCAGCGCGGGGTGGGTGCGCGCCGGCGGGTGAGCACGATCGACTGGCGGCGCACGCGCACCTCTACACCGGCCTGCGCTGAATGCAGGTATAGACAACATTTTGAATTCATGTTTGCCTCAAATAGGCTCTGCTTGAAAGTCTGTTCAACTTGTAACTTGGTTTAACTTTATTTATAAATATAATTCCACGTCATAGTTGTTCAGATGTTTCAGATTTTACCAATCCTTAGAAAGATTTCTAATTCTTCGTAAAAGGGATATATGGCAAGGATAAACTATAGCTGTTCAGCAGCATTTAATGTCAGTAAATTCTGTTTTAAAAGTTCTACTGTCTTACAACGTTGGCATTAGGCTGACCTCTTTTAGTCTTTTGTGAGATTCGGTTTTTCGGTCGATAACTACTTGGAACCGGGTGCCCGTTTCTTTCGGTTCTTAGCATTGTTTTAACACGATTTTACTTGTGTAATTTATGTAACAAAAGGTAAAAGTAAGAATATCTTTTTTTATTTAGAAAAAAATTGTCCTAAATTTGAACTGAATTTTTGAACTAAATTTGTCCAAACATAATTATTATTATATATATATTATATGCGGTATAATATATATAAATAATAATTATTTACACACGGCTGTTTAGTCCCAACTAAGCCGAAGCTTGTACGGTCGACCGCACGTCAGTGAAAACAAAACCGGAATAAACTGGTCTCGCATAGTATTGAAACTCCCTAATAGGCTAGGCCAGCTCAAGGTCAAAGTGTTACCACTGACGTGCGGTCCACTGTACATGGGTACTCGGCAACTGATAAACATACTTAAATATATATCGTCATCATTTTGAATAGGTAGGTATTAAAATAATTAAAATAGAGTGAGTATGATTAATAATTAATAATTAAAAATTATCAATTATAGTTGTTATTTATTATTTGTATTATAAAAATAGTTGAACCAAATGTTGAGAGCATCTGAGTAAACCTGTTAAGTCAGCGAGCGTATGCAAGCAGAGCCTTACTTACGAGTCTTGTTAAAAGTACAGTCATCTCTTTTCCTCTTTGTGTCCTATAAATGATGCTGGAATAGGACAACCATATTGTTACAGTTGATTTCACATGGAACTTGCTCATACAATTTTGAAAACTAAAGGTTTTAACTCTAGATTGATAGGGTCAATAGATTTTGAACTTTATTAGGTTTATGGCGTAAGGTATAAGTTAGAAAACATTCATCTCCAATTTTATTGTGTTTAGGGAACAGATACTTAGCTGAAAATTGAACATAAATTTGGACAATTATATTCTTCTCACTTTAAACTTGTGGTTACAATTACAATTGCTGTAAATGTAGACATGTAATTTTTTATTAATCAGTGCAATATTTTCTTGAATCACGGAGATAATTTCGGCGTAGGATGCGTAGGCGCAGGCTGGACAGTGGACACGTTTCATTAGCTGGGAGATCGCACTTCGTCTCACTCTAGCGCCGTGTCCGGCACCGTGTTAGAGCGAGAAAAACTAATGTTTACATCTTTATGGACCGAAATGGAGACGTGGCTTTAATGGGATCTTCCCAGATCGGTTAATTTTCGTAGGTAGGAGGAAATTGTCAGTTATCACAGTTTTACATAGCGGCGAGTTTTTTTTATAGTTACTAAAGCGTTGTGTATGCGTTTTAATTTGTCAATAAGTACTTAAATGTTTTTCTTGCGATTTTGTTTTGTATTTGAATGTTATTTAAATTATTTAACGTACTTTAAATTACCTTACAATTTAACACATTGCTAAATAAGTATTTGAGTTCTATTTTTATTAGATTGGTATTAAACTAGTGAATATTATATAGTTATGTTTACAACCTGTTTAAAATTATTACTTATTAATAATAATGTTAGGACTGATTTACACACGGCTGTTTAGTAAACTAAGCCGAAGCTTGTACATGGCTACTCAACAACTGATAAACATACTTATTATACTTTAATACATACAAACACCCAGAATCCGAAAATCAACAGTAAAGCTCATCACACAAATGTTGGTCCCGGGTGGGAATCGAACTCGCGACCTCTGGCGCAGTAGGCAGGGTCACAGACAATGATAAGAACAAACAGATAAGACAATGTATTTTAAATTATAAAAATCAGACACTACTTTGTTAAGTAGTATTTTATAACCTAGGCTATTAGCAAAACATAAAATTATTATTATATTATATTTAATAAAATAAAATAAATCTAAATTATAATAATATACAACTACTTACAAATTGAAATAAATTAAACTAAAAACAAACAAAATTCCTACTTAAAAAAAGTGTAAAAAATTTTGCCCCCGCGGCAGGGTGCCCATCACGCTGGCAGCATTCCCGCGCTGTATGGCTAAACATAAAATGTATTCTAAAACTATAATTAATAAATTTAATTTTAAAAAAAATTCACAAAACGGAGTCCATGTGTTAGTGAACCACTAGTCATTCAGGCGGACAATGTCCCGTTCGCAAAACGTCCCCCCGACCAAAATTGCCCCTTTCTCAAAACGTCGCTTTTTCAAAATGTCCCTTTCTCAAAACGTACTCACATCTTTACAAACAGTTGTTAAACAAACTTGATTCTAAAAGACGTGTTGCGGAACTTTGTTGCTCCGCTTCATCTCAGCGCTAACTCCTAGGAAGCGTTGGTAGATAAAAATTGACGTGTATGAAATGTACTCAATGCGATAAAATATTTTCTCCTCCCGATTTACGATAATAATGTCCAACCTGAAAATGTTCAACCGTTGAAAGATCACCAAACTGAAAAACCAACCAGTTCAGTTTTAAAAACGTCCAATGTGAAAAACGTCCAGTTTGAAAAACGTCTAATCTGAAAAACGACCAATCTGTAAATATCTACTGGTTCGAAACTCAAGTTCTACGTATTGTTTACAATCCTTAGCGAGTGACGGCGAGTGTGAAACCTGTCGAGTTGTTGGGTGCACGCCCCAGATACCATCTTGATTGTGACGACAGCACCACTCTGTGGTACAGACGCACTGCATAATGTCCCTGCACTGGTTTGATTTAATCAACTCAATAAAGCTTAATAAATTATTATGTAATTATTTACGGGTCTTACACACGAACGAGTTTTATTTACCTTTGCCCGACGTTTCACACAGTCAGCTCGTGACCACGGCCAGTGTAACCTGGTCGAAACGTCGGGCAAAGGTAAATAAAACTCGTTAGACCCGTAAATAATTATATAATTATGAGTACAAAGCGCGAAAGTATAAATTTATTAATAAATTATTATTTCCCGCGGCCTCGCGCGCGTTTTTTAAGTTATTTCAAACTATATTCTTTTCCTAAAGGCCTTAGCGTGATGTTAAAAAGCCTAACGTAATCTTCATCAAGAATTGGGCTATCAAATTAAAAAATATATATATAATCCGACTGGAAAAAAAAACACTTCAGCTTTATATTTGTACAGATTAGATAAAAGTTGCCCCCTAGAGCCAACATGTCGTGTGGGTGTACACGAGCGCTAGCGCACGTTTGGGCGGTGGAGAAAGTGGAAAATCACTCGTAATCGTCGCACGCGCATCAACGACAACTGCGTAAATATGTAATACCATAACAACATCACAGTAAATACCAGCCAGTAAGTAGGTACCTGCTATTTAATATGCGGATATATGATATGACGGAATAATCTAATTATTTTCAAAAAATTAAACCGATTCAAACAAATTTAAAAAACAGACAGACGGACAACGAAGTAATTCTTTAAGGGTTCCTTTTTTCCTCTTTTGAGGTACGAAACCCTAAAAATAATAATCATTAAATCGATTAAGATATCGCTACACACAAAAAAATACAGTCGAAGTGAACCTCCCCCTTTTTGAACTCGGTTGATAAAATTATTTGAATATTGATTGTAAGTAATGTTTGATGCAAATTTAATATTGGTAGCTAATTAATGTGGTGACTATTGGGAATCTGTATTGCCTGCACTAGTCCACTGCTGGACATAGGCTCGCAAGGCGCGCCACTGAATTCGATCTTCGGTTCTCCGCATCCAGTCACTGCCAGCCGCCTCATGCAGATCGTCGCTCCATCTACCCGGGGGCGTATCCCACACTACCCTTGCCCCAGTCGTAGTCTCCACTCGAGAACTCCAGGTAGGTTTCACCCTGTAAGCAATAATATACTAGTATTATGACTTTGACTTAAATTGAACCACATGTGATTCGTGTCATCATCATTGTCAGTCCCTCAACGTCAATTGCTGGACATAGGACATTCCCTAGGTGAGTCGTGTAACCCCCCTCGAACTAAAATGTGTTTTTATTTATTATATAGGTACTTAATGTAGTTTCAACACATAGTTTCCTACAAAATAGGGCGGGCGGTGCGGAATGTATGGGGCGTTCATTGGCTCATTATTTTTGCAGAGCAATGACTGTCTTGACTTAGGTGTGCGCGCACACTTAATTTCATTAACCAATAACGGGTTAGCCACCCCAACGGCAATGACAATAATGGTCCTCTGTACAATTAAAGCGAAAGGAAGGACGCGCTATCGCACCGCGTCGAGAAAGTAAGAGTGCGACAATTTCACGCTGGGCGACGCACGCGCACTGAACTTGGGGACCGTAAGAGAAGCTGGTAGAGACAGCAGGGTCGCAGAGAATATTAACCTGTCGGCAATCAAATCAACAGCATATGCCCCACTGTTGGCGCCCGCAGGCCTAGGTACCCTCTCAACGAGGGCGTTAGCGCGCTAGTCCACCACGCTAGCTCAGTGCGGTTGATGGACTTCACATACGCCTCAAAACTCCTTCTTCGTATGCAGGTTTCCTCACGATGTTTTCCTTCACCGTTAGATAACATGTCAGTAAATGTAAGTACTTATGTTTCATGAAAACCAACTGGTTAGATTATTTTATTTTTAAGTTAAATTTAATTTTTCTTGGTTTAAAGGTAGGAAAGTTACTCGCTTTGTTTGGGGTAAAACGTAATTGGTTAGGTACATTGCACGATCGGGGATCGAACTCGGACCTCTCGACATGACAGGCCGCGTCTTCCCCACTGCGCCACTGGCGCTCTATCTATGGGTGATGCAAAAACCCAAGCCAGCAGCTCGAAGAGAAATGCATGAGTGAAGTTAGCGCAAGAACTTCATTCTATGTCACGCTTCTTCTTCTCAAAGCGGTGCACTGAACTTGGAGACCGAGGTGTTGGTGACAGCTGACAGCAGTGACTTATAGAATAAGAACCTACTCTACTGGCGATGCAAAGACCTAAGCCAGCAGCTCTAAGAAGAGAAATGTGTAAGTGATGAGTGAAGTTAGAGCTGAATTTTCGCAAGGTCTCTGACTTTTCTTGTGTTTTTTCTTTTATGCTCTATAGTTTTTCTAGCAGGGTGTCCGATTTTCTGCAAGGTAGAGAGTACAAAATCATGCAGAAAACTTGATTTTTCTAGTAGGTTCTCTGGATTTTTTACTGCTATCCCTACAGTAAAGTGTAGGTGACGCATGCGCGCACAGATCTCGCCGAAATTGTCCCCGCACAATTTGCCGCAACTTTCCATATTGTGCGCGTTGCGTAACATGCGCGGGCGCATCACGTACGAGTATGTTTGGTAATTCCATTACCTAAGAGCAGTGTGATGGTTTGCGCTTGACAGATGATTTCAGAAATTTGTAATTGGATTACGTAGGTACGGTTAGGATAGGACGCGTATTGCAAGTATTGCAACGTAGCGCAAGATGGTTTCCAATTTTCAACCGATTCAATGAGGAGATTGTCAATTCGACTTTTTTTTGTGTAAAGTTACGCGATTGAACCGATTTGAATGATTATTTTTATTAAATAGGCTATATTTCGAGGGTGGTCCCATTTCAATTGGAAAAAAATATTAATTTCACCTTTTTAAGTAGAATAGAATAAGCTGTCGGTGTACAAAAATCGTAAATAGTTTTTTTATGATCATAACACACAGGGTGTAACAAAACACCTATAGTGACCAGACAACTAACACCTGTAACACAAATGGTAGGAAAACCAATGTATTTTGCTTCTCGGAAACAATATAAAGTTTCATGTGTATTTTATTAGGTACCTGAGATGCATACAGTGTTTGTTAATATTACCTATATTCCATTTCATTTGGAATTTTGGAATAGAATAAAGTGGCACTTGCATGATACCAAGAAGTTTCAAACCTCTTTGGTGGCGCGCGCGCTCCCTGTGGAGATCGCATCTTGCATATTTAGTAATGGGAAACGAAGAAAAATTCGGTGTCAATTTCAGGGGGGGTGCGAACAAAGGAAGCGGATTAGCGGGAGGAGATTACTAATACAAATTTATATGGAGATTGAAATGAGAATGTGTGAGTGATTGTCCCTTTTAATATACATTTGACACGATTTTGGCACCCCCTAAAATGCTCTTGTTACTCATCCATATGGGAGTGGCTAAATTTTTTGATTCAAGTATGATACCAAGTAAGTTCTTGAAATAATTTCTAAATAATAGTTACAAAATGACTTCACAGTTGGTTGCCGGAAGCCAGGGGTCGCCACTCTCGCCGCGGAAGGCAATATCCGGTTTCCTGCTAACCCCTTTTATTTTAATTCACAATTATAGAATGATTCGCTTGATTTCGTCAGTGGCCGGCCATGATGTCGTGAATATAAATTGGGTAATAATGTGGAAACCGGGGTGGTCTCTTCAACCGAAGTTGGAGGTAATACATTTGAAAAACTATTCTTCCATCATCAACAGCCTATTAACATGTCCCCACTGCTGGGGCTCAGGCCTATACCCTCTCAACGACGGCGTTCTGGCTATAGTCCACCACGCTAGCCCAGTGCGGGTTGGTGGACTTCACATGCGCCTAAGAATTTCTTCTTCGGCGTACGCAGGTTCCTCACGATGTTTTCCTTCTAGAGCAGTCAGTAAATGAACCTTAGGTACTTCAGTTTAAAGTACATTTACTGACTGCTCACAAATTCTTTCTAACACTTGTATAAAATTGGGCGCGGAGGGCGGAGGCCCGGGTGTGACGGCGTTCATTGGGCAACGCCTATGTCCAGCAGTGGACGTTGATAAAGGCTGATAGGTATTATTACAGAAGTGCGACCACGAGAGTGCGAAGTACGAGAGTGCGACGTGTCATTTGTGCGAAGTATAGATATGATGAATCTGAGAATCCGCCAGGTGACCTTACTTTCCTAATGATTGCCTCCCCGCGGAATTTCTTGGCGGCTGAATGATATAGTCACAAATTGTGTGCACATCGCTGACAGTGTTTATAATCTATGTGTGCGTAAGCGAGATAGTGTGATACATAGAGATGTCCAAAAACTTGAAAGTTTGATTCAATCAATGAACCATTTCTTGAAATTAAATGAACGTCTCTAGTGAACCCGCGCACAACCCTTTGACACCTAACATTATTTGTCATTGCGCAGAAATCAGCTAACCTCACACAGCCGCTATTAAACTCCACGGGGTCTATACTTCATTCGAGGAACCCATAGAGGCCTATCGTGTCCACAAGGGAACATCACGCATCCAGTGCGGGTTGGTGGACTTCACACGCATCTAAGAATTCTTCTTCGGTGCATGCAAGTTTCCTCACGATGTTTCCTTCTCTTTCTTTCTTTCTTATAGAAAACCTATTGGTATATGGCAAAGCCGGGGATCGAACTCGGACCTATCGAAGTGACAGGGAGCGTCTTTGACACTGCGGCACCGACGATCTCGCTTAGCTCTTGATAGAGCAGCGGTACCTGTATTCTAATATTATTATCTTGAAATAAAATAGGAAATCATTGTACAATAAATACTTTAATTTCAACACAATTCGGTTTCATCTTACATCGTACGTAACAATATCTGAATAATCATATTTTTATACTTTTTACATTGTTTTACTAATTTTTTGTTTCTTTTATCATAAAATAAATACAGAGTAAATAATATTTTTGTCACTCATATTTTTGTGACCATCTGCTTTAATTAATTATTACGTTATTATTTAATGTATTTCAATTGTATTTTAGTTATAATTCTATATCTTCATTGAATAGTAAAATGAATTATTGAAATTAGCAACGACACTTTCATATTTTTTTTATATAATAATTTATACAATATTATATTAATAATCCAAAAATGATATTACAGTTTTAAAAATCCTGACAGATCGTTGCTTGTAATCGAGTCTATTGTATGGAAACATTTTTAAAAATATAACTCAGATTTCAAATGAGACAATCTTGCAATTTGTCGGCTGCTAATATTCTATGCCACTATCTTCATGTCTATGTTAAAAAACAAAAATTAAAACAGATGCCTAAATAATAAAAAGTTACATTTTCATAGCATTGGTATAGTCATATTAATATAGCACCATTACAGGCAAAATAAGTTCACTTACAAGCTTCAGGATACTTAATAAATATTTCTTACATACAGGTGTGTGAAAAAATTTAGCAATTTAAAAAAAATTGAGAGTACAAATGCACGAGGTTTCATTTGAAATAAATTCAATAATAATAATATATAGCTATGTCTGAATCCAATGAAATTACGTGATGGATGACGATGATTCAGCCGATTTCGAAAACATTATTGCGTTAAAACGATTCCCTCTTTCACCCTGTATATTTATTCATTCACGTAATTTTTTTTGTGACTTCACAAACACATGTTTTAAGGAATGTTATAATTAAAATACTGTTATTATTGAGATGTTGACACAATCTTCAACAACTATTTCAATAAAATCATTGGTTTAAATAATATTTTGACAGCGCTTGATAGTATGGGAGCCTTTAGTGATAACACACTTTCTAATCTCCCCACTATGGAGGCGTAGACGATACCACATTTACTGGCTTTAGGCTCTTGTACTAAAGACACTGCACTCGTAGTAACGTTTAAGTACAGTACTAATACATAATATTGATTCATCTATAAATAAATAATATAAATTATATAAAAATGTAAAATAAATAAATACAAAATGGAAAATAAATTAAACTTGCCAAGCTCATTTAGAAAAAAAGCATACAATCTTCAACCATAAAATTCGGTTTAAATATGCAATAATTTTATTAATAAAGTAATTTAATTTGTTTATTTTTCATAGTTGAGATTCTACACTAAAAATTACTATAAGTAGGCACCATGAAGTAAACAGCTATACCCTTGTCGAGGACTTTCTGCTCGCGAGGGAATAAAATGCGAAAGCGGGACGGTGCTAGCTGCAACTGCATACAGTGCGCTCTGTTGCTCTCACACACGTCTTGTCGCCACGCGAAGTAATCCCCATCGCGCTTATCGATGATTTACGATTTATCGATAAATTAATAATTTACATGATAATGCTTCATAATTTACATGTACACAGAAGCTTACCTCTTAAGGTAAGGTAATGGGAGAGAATTTTGGGGGAGGGGGGTGTGCATGTAAATTATAAAGATGCTTTTGACCATGCAGGTAGCGAGTCCTCGACAATACTATAATTTGGTTTAATTAGTCATTAGTAACTAAACTCATAACAAGTATTATAAACGTAAGTACGTAATATAAACTAGGTTTTGGTTGTTCAAAATTTATGAGGTTTACAATCTAATTGTTGAAGGTATAAATTATTAATTTAACTTAAATTTAGTCGAAACTAAAAGTTTTAACTCGTAATTTTGGTTTACCCAACATTTCGTTTTAGTACGGTCGACCGCACGTCAGTAGAAACAAAACCAGTATAAACTGGTCTCTTATAGTTTTGAAACTACCTAATAGGCAGTTTAAGGTAGGGTCCCACTGACGTGCGGTTGACTGTACGTGGGTAGTACTACATACAGCAATATCGTCCCTTAATAAAAATTAAAAACACCAGTGCATTTTAAAATTTAACACAAAAGTAAAAATATTGTGCACATAATTGGAAAAATTACCATCTTCCATCATAGTACATCTATTTATACCTATAAAACAAATATTACTGCAAAGTGCTTTTAAATTTACTTTCAATCACTTACTTTTACCTCATAAACACTTCTTTGCATTGCCTTTTTACAATTATTTCCGGCCTTGATCATTTTCTAAGTCAATGTAATTTTCTAAGTAAATTCTTCCCTATTACGTGCTATTATTTCCCTTGACCACAATAAACTAAGACAAAGCATTTCCCATCACACTATAATTTATAAAATTAAACTAAAATATTAGGTACATGTGCGTAAGTGTAACTATTACGTAGGTAACTATTTCAAACTGGCAACACAGAACAATCTTAAAAACAACCCTGGTAACTTAATACGTCAATCCGTTTTTATAATTTTATTTTGCTAACGTTTGTGAACGCAATACACTGGGGTGCCACAATATTTAATTTAATGAATATTCGTGTTTCAATAAAGCTCTCTCCAATAAACTCCCTTGGTACAGAATATCAATGCTATTCTTACGTACTCAATTAAGACGGTAGGTATTTTAAAATGCAATAACTTCATTATGTTTAAGGTACATACAATAGACTTGTTTAAAAAAAATGCTGTAAATTAACATTATCGTACTGGGGCAATATCCAAATTCCATATTGATACCAAATAATGTGTATCGTCCCCGTAGATTTTTTGGCCGCTGAATGAATATAGTCACAGATTGTTTGCAAGCGAGATAGTGTGATACATAGAGATCGAATCAATGAACTAATTCTTAAAATTGAATGAGCGTCTCTAGTGAACACCCGTCCCCGCACAGCTCCCACACGTAAAATTAGTCATTGCGCTGAAATCAGCCAACTTCACACAACTGCCAAAAAAACTACGGGGACTGGCGTTATCACACTTGCTTCGCTTGGTGAGTGAACAGTTAAAAGCAGAAGACGCTATCTGAAGGTATTTTCATACCGGCTGAATAGTGAACTCTGTAGTCTATTTCCTGCCAAGCGTGCCTTTACACACGTATCCCTTCAGCGCGAGCACTCCCCTACACTTGATGTGCACCTGGTACCTCGCGCACCACTCCAGGCTGTTGCAGCCCACTCCGGCGTCAGACAGGGTCTTCACTGCCGCTATCGACAGCAGATCTGGAATTGAAAGTTTTTAATTACCACTTTTATGAACGCGACTTGTGCAGTAAAAAGTTTGACTGGCTTGTTGGCGTGACCCTGCATACTGCGCCAGAGGTCGTGGGTGCGATTCCCACCCGGGGCCAACTATTGTGTGATGAGCATATCTGTTGGTTTTCGGATTCTGGGTGTTTGTACGTTTTTATTTAAAAAGTAATTAAGTATGTTTATCAGTTGTTGAGTACCCATTTACAAGCTTCGGCTTAGTTTGGGACAAAATAGCCGTGTGTAAATTTGTCCAAACATTAAAAACATTATAAAAAAAGCATCTAACCAACAGTTGGTGAAAAGCATTAATAATGAACATAACATTGTTAAATTGACATTTAAGTACTTTAGGTTTCTAAGAGTTAATTAAACTCTTAGAAACCCGCTGCCAACCAACGTCGCCAAATGTCATTAGGTCACGATTTTTTTAACCTACTAATATTATAAAGGCAAAAGTTTGTAAGAATGTTTGTTACTCTTTCACGCTGTAACGGCTAAACGGATTTTGACGAAACTTGGTACAGTGATAGCTTACATCCTGGAATAACGTATAGGCTACTTTTTACTGTGGTAAACTGTTCCCGCGGGGAAAACAGCTAGTATTTATATAGTAGTTCGGATCTCACCTGGCGGGTCCGCGTGCGTGAGCAGCTGCACCTCGTTGGCGCGGCAGAAGGCGTGCAGCGAGGGCGGCACGACGCAGCACGACGCCAGGTTGATCTGCGCGATGGCAGGCCGCACGCGCGCCCACGCGTGCAGCCGCCGCACGCACCCGCCGCCCACGTCCGCCACGCCCAGCTGGTGCACGCGCCCTGGACATCAAACAAATACATTTTAACAAAATTATATTTTAAACTAAACTTAACCCTCGAGTCTCGACATCTGTAGCATTTTGAACACCAGCAAGTCTACTCTGAACTGAAAGCTCATACAAATGTTAGGAAACGAGAGACTTTTCTTGGCGAATTAATAGCAATAATAATAATGTTTGGACAAATTTACACACGGCTGTTTAGTCCCAACTAAGCCGAAGCTTGTACATGGGTATTCGACAACTGATAAACATACTTAAATACTTTTAAATAAATACATACAAACATCCAGAATCCGAAAACCAACAGTTATACTCATCACACAAATGTTGGTCCCGGGTGGGATTCGAACCCACGACCTTTGGCGCAGTAGGCAGGGTTACTACCACTACGCCAACAGGCCAGTCGAACAGTAGATTACAACAGTAGGTACAAATTTTCAAGATGTTTTATAGCCTATATGTTGGTCAGGGATATAGACTATATGTACATGCAGCATAACGTTTGTGGTTATGGTTTGGGTTTGGTAATCATCATCAACAGCCTATTAATGTCCCCACTGCTGGGGCTCAGGCTCCTACCCTCTCAACGAGGGCGTGCGGGCTATAGTCCACCACGCTAGCCCAGTGCGGGTTGGCGGACTTCACATGCGCCTAAGAATTTCTTCTTCGGCGTATGCAGGTTTCCTCACGATGTTTTCCTTCACCGTTTGAGAGCAGTCAGTACATGTACTTAAGTTTCGAGAAAAAAACCATTGGTACATGGCCCAACCGGGGATCGAACCTCGGACCTTTCGATATGTTAGGTCGCGTCATATCCCCGAGGCCACTGACGCTCTTTGGGTTTGGTAATATCGTTCAGAATTAGCGCGATTGGCCCCGGGTTATGTTTGTCCCCCACTGACGTGCGGTCGACCATACAATACCGATGGTATCCAGTTACCTCCAGTCGTACATTACTTACCCTCCTTGACATAGTTCTCTAGCACGGCCCACAGCACCTTGATGCCGGGAAGTATCGCCTCGCACTTGCGCGCGTCCGCCTCGCTGTCCGCGTCCACCTCCGTGCTCGACATGCGCGCTGCAATTACAAAAATAAACAGTTGACTACAATCTTTTTGTTGAATTCGTCCAATGATGGACAGGCAAAAGTCATAGACCATACAGCCAAGTCATATTTTGTTTGTATTTCTTCAAAAACCGGCGGTTATAGCACGGCCTCCACAAAAACAGGGCACGACTATAATTGTCGGCGATTTTCAATAAAAACGCAGCAAGGCCTCTACGAAAGCACAACTAGTGCCATTCGGTTCACACTGCAGTACACGTCCGCATTAAACTGATAGTAGGTTTAATGAAGATTTAACAAGGAACATTTTGGAACGATCTGGTAGTCGTTTACACGCTTTTATTTAACTATCCCGCACAGTATACACTTGAATAGGTACTTGTTGCATATAAAACTATCACAGATATACCAAAACCATTTTAGAAACACTAAATAAAAAGACAACAGTCTCCGACAAAATCCCGCCAAAAAGCCAGTTGACTACCTACCCTAAATGGTGACATTTTTTTGTAAATTTTACGGCCCTGGAAACAAAGGTCAGTCGTAATAGTGGAATTATTAAATATGCGGATTAAAGCTAAAGTGGCTTTAATGAAGATTTATTAAGGGACAATCGGAACGAGCTAGCTACGCTTTTATTTATATACCCTATAATAGGCACTACCTAATAGGCAAAACCCACAATAAGTACTTAGGTACCTATATAATATTTTTAGGAAAACTAAATATGAGAAATACTTTGAGGTAATTGAGTACTAAGGATAATATTTCCGAAGTATCGAGAACTGACCGGACACTCTAACGACCTAAATAGGTCATAGGCACTTGCCAATGTTGGCCTATGACCGCCATAACCAACATGTGATCAGCGAGGGAAGGCGCTATGACTATCAACGAACGTAGATCGATGCACTTACCAAAATTATTACTGCCGAGCGAAATAGGCGAAGCCTTAGTGGAGTACGAGTTCTTCATGTTGGTGTCGTCTGCCGCCTCCTCCTTGTGAAGGAGATCCGGGTTGTAAGCCAGTATCACGCTGTCTATGTACTCCGTGTGCAGTGCGGTGAACACTGGAATAAAATAAGAATATTTTTAATAGCGATGCGTCCTTACCAATCATCATCAACAGCCTATATATCATGTCCCCAATGCTGGGGCTCAGGCCTACCCTCTCAACGAGGGCGTACGGGCTATAGTCCACCACGCTAGCCCAGTGCCGGTTGGCGGACTTCACATGCGCCTAAGAATATCTTCTTCGGCGTATGCAGGTTTCCTCACGTTTTTTTGTTTCCCCTATACACCGGTATCGGCGATATTTGAAGAACGAAGAAATTGAGAGATACCTGAGATCTCCCAACGTAGGAAGAGAAGCAGATTCTCTATATTTCTGGCGCAATTTGGTTCTGTATCCTTGTGCAGTGAATTTTTTTTTATCATAATTTATTTATAGAATGTTTTTTTATATATGCCAGCCTCATCGTGGCTCTCTTACATTAGAATGTATTTTTATATTCATTAGAATGTGGCTGTCAGATTTTGGTTTTTGAAAAACGAACTCTATCTAGACTTCACATAAGTCTAGTATTTGAACTTGTTTTTTGGGTCGCAAACCCGTTTTAACACTCTGAGGGATATATGCCAGCCTCATCGTGGCTCTCTTACATTAGAATGTTTTTTTATATATGCCAGCCTCATCGTGGCTCTCTTACATTAGAATGTATTTTTATATTCATTAGAATGTGGCTGTCAGATTTTGGTTTTTGAAAAACGAACTCTATCTAGACTTCACATAAGTCTAGTATTTGAACTTGTTTTTTGGGTCGCAAACCCGTTTTAACACTCTGAGGGATATATGCCAGCCTCATCGTGGCTCTCTTACATTAGAATGTTTTTTTATATATGCCAGCCTCATCGTGGCTCTGTTACATTAGTTCTATCTAGTTCTATTTTTAAGACCGAACTTTACCATTCCATATAGCATCATATCATAGTTATACCAGAGTCCGGAATTACCAAAATGCTGTTGTAACTACGAGAATCAATTTTTAAAAGATAAGTTTGATAAGTGTTCGATCGGACATTGTATGTATTTAAGTATTTATTTAAAAGTATTTATGTATGTTTATCAGTTGTTGAGTACCCATTTTCAAGCTTCGGCTTAGTTTGGGACTAAACAGCCGTGTGTAAAAAAATTTGTCCAAACATTACATTAATTTTTTACGGCATTATTATAATTTTTAAATGCATCGATCGAAACATGAATCAAATCAAACAGAACTGAGATTGTTGCATGACCTCCACATACTATAATTGCTATAATAGCCGTAAGTACGTAGGTAATAAACTATACTATTCATTATCTACGTAACTACAGCACAATGACTAACTTACTACAGGCTAAACCAGCTGTACTGTGTACATGCAATTATGAATTTATGACGATAAACGACGAGTATAAAATGATAAATTGAAGAGCTAATATTGCTTGATACAGTTTAATTATACAATTAGTACTTTTAACAATCAATTTAGATAGAGGCATAGTGGTCCAGTGAACAGCAGTCACGTGACTTTGACAAAAATCTAAAAGTGTTTACGATTTTTATTATTTATAAAATCTAAGTGTTGATTTTTAATAATAAAAATCATAAAAGTACATTTTAGACTTTCGCGCTTTGTATTCATAATTATATAATTATTTACGGGTCTTACACACGAATAAGTTTTATTTACCTTGCCCGACGTTTCGACCAGGTTACACTGGCCGTGGTCACGAGCTGACTGGAGAGGCGAGCTGTCGTGTGTAAGACCCGTAAATAATTAGATAATTATTAAAAATCGTAAACTTTCATTAATTCTAGGGGTATAAGCAAAACCTTCAGATCTCAGGTTCTAGTAGGTGGTCTATGGGTTCTACCGTGTCTTTGTGTGCCACGACACTCTGCCCTCCATATCCAGCCGCTTTAGCCACTCTTTGCATGAGGCAGGGGGCCTCCCACGCAGGAACGGACCCGCAGTGTTTATTTTAAAAATGTATCGCGAGATTTTGAAAAAAAAACGTTGATTGGTGAGTTGAATGTCTATTTATATTCACCTAACGTCATACTATAAACAGCTATGATATAATAAATTCCGATATGAATGATTACGCGATTAAAACGTCAAGTCATACAACTACATATTTTTAAGATAAATAAATTGAATAGGTATTCAATTACACTGAGATTTGATTCTTTGTACCTTTTTCGTTATAAATGACTAAGCAACCTAGACTACAGGAAAAATAAAAGTTACCACAGAAAACTCGAATAATGACGAAAAGGAATGCTAATATTTTGTTTTTCATACGGATGTATTGAATTGAGAAACTATCTTATCAAATTTATCAGATTATGTATCTTATCAACCACCCTATCACATAAAGGGTAATGCAAAAAATCAATGTTAACATGTTGCAGCGAAACGTGACAAGCAATGAATATTCATGTTTGCAAAGTTTATGTTTATTTAAGTCATATTGGTCGTGGATATGAATATTGTGCGGAAAACCTAAAAATAAGCTTGTACATACGTCCAATTTGGTAAATCGTTATTAAATCGACTATCACTTTAGTCATATTTATGTGCAAGTTGAAAATCGCCGTCTATAGCTCTAATTGTCCTCTAGTGGAATGCCGTGCTGTAAGCGTCGGTTTGATAAATAAGAATTTCAATTATGGCTAAAGGTATCAAGATAGGTAGCTATTAAGCCCAAAACCCCAAAACAGACAGAATATATTTAATAGTACACAAAATCTACATTATTTCTGTAGAATAGTAAGACGTATAAAAAATTTACGTAGCAATAACTGGAAGTAAGAGGACTTACAACTGAGTTGTTTCAGATAGGTATAAAACTAGACTCTAGCTCTCAACAAATATTATTTTTCTTTCCGTGACGGAAATTATTTTTAAAACGACTTGGAATACGGGCGTTTAGGAAAAAAATTGGAACGGTAAATTTTCTACATAGACAAAGAGCGATTAGGAAAAAATGCGAATGTGAAAATTATCTACAGTGAATATCTACGACTGCAACATTTGCGTTTGGGGAAAAATGCGAACGGAAAATATGCTAAAAAAATACTTACAAACCCACTAAACAATGCCAGTATAACCATTGAAACTACCAAGGCTATAAATTGTTACTAATTATTGTACGCGACAAATTACTGTTAATTATTAAAATGCCAAATACACTCGACAGCTGCGTAAGCGTAACCGATGCGAGATCTAGAACACATTTGTCAAAAAGTACCAGATTGATGATGAAAAATGGGAATGCCAGAGAAATCCCCAATGTCAACATTTCCTCGTGACGTTACGTATTTAAATATCTGGTGATACGAATATAAGATAATATGAACGTGTTAGATACCAGGGCCCCACTTAACAATAAGATATGATAAGTAAACAACGATGCGATAATAACATGAGATATCCTGACTTCCTGGTACCTATGCAAATATATTTAATAAGTAGTTTAAGTGCTAGAGCTGTTTACGAAATATTTTTTAAAGTTAGTATATATTTTTTCTTTCAATTCAATACTCTTTATTGCATATAAAAACAAAAATAAAAACAGATACGACAATACAGTAGCTTACTTAAGTACATGAAAGCGGTCGTATCGCTGAAAGCAATTTCTTCCAGACAACCTTTAGGTAGAGGAAATCGTGGATATCAGAGAGGCAGGTTGTTGAAGAAAGAGATCTTAAACAGTGGGAAACGAAAACTTATTAGGGAAACAGTAGAAATAAGATTAATATTTACTTTGGGAACTGTTGCCGCGGGAAACAAAAACTTATTAGGGAAACAGCTAGTAGTAAATAAGGCTAATTTTTACTTTGGGAACTGTTGTCGCGGAAAAACAAACTTATTAGGGAAACAGCTAATAGTAAATACGGCTAATTTTTTTACTTTGGGAACTGTTGCCGCGGGAAACAAAAACTTATTAGGGAATTAGCTAGTAGAAAATTAACAGATGCGTAATCTCACCATTTTCCAAGCATTCAGTCAACGCAGCCGTACTATCTTCATTAATGAAAATCTTCACGCCAATCTTAAGGTTCTTTCGTTCCTCTTCCGCCATTTTGTTCTGAACATCATCGTGAGGCCTGGTTATATTCACAACTGCCTCAGCAGGTGCTATGGGTGCTGATGTGGAGACCACCATGTAGTCTGAATGCTTGAGTGAGTTTTGAGCATGGTCAGGTTTGTCAGCAGGGTCAGAGATGCCGTTTTGAATATGTGATGGTGTACCGTTGACTTGCGAGCCCCATTCGCTTAGGGTTAGCTTGATGCTTTCGGATAGCTGAAAATTTAAATTAAAATATATGTTAGTACATACTCGAACCTAGATCATGAGGAAGATCGCAGATGCTGGGACCAACCAGATTAAATAACAGTGGATGCGCTTCGACAGTCGTCGTCTCATCCCCTTCGAATGTACCGACCGCGAATCCCAGATATTTGGAAATATCTCCATTCAAAACATAGGCACAGGGGCACATTCGTGTGGCACAGATTTTTAGCTGTTTGAATTATATTTAATACTAGCTGTTTCCCGCGGCTTCGCCCGCGTAGAATAGTTTTTCCCGCGGAAACAGCTTTTCCCGAGATTTCAAGGCCTATGTGTTATTCTGATGTTTTAATCTATTACTGAAGTTTCATCAAAATTTGTTCCGTAGTTTATGCGTGAAAGAGAAGAAGTAAATTAAATATTTTTGTTAAGAATTTATTATTAATAAGTTAATAAGTGTGTTAGATACACTTAATAAATATTTAATAAGTGTGTTAGGTATGTCACTGTTAATTTATTAGTGAACTGAAATGTTATTTTTTATGTCAATTATTTAATCTATTCTATCTATTGGGGTACAGGCCTACCCTGTAGAAAGGGGGAGAAGTACCTATTGCCTTTAAAAAAATCATACAAGTAAGGAAGCAATTACGAATGCATTTTAATTAAACATAATATTGATATTGTATGCATTTTAAGTAGTGTGGTAATTAGCACATGTATTACCTTTTAGGGGCCATAATTATACCGTCCAAACCTGTATATTTACTGTTTATCATTCGCTTGACATCCTGCATACAAAATTTTGTGCAGACCTATATTTAGTTATGGAGGCATCAAAGAGGAGCAAATGTAAAACAAAAAATTAATGGTACCTACCAAGGATTTTCATAGAAATGCCAAGGAAGAAACTTCCTATTTACTGCCTTACTAATCAAACATTTCCAAGTGGCTTTAATACAAACAAGGCCAGTTGGTGCATACACTTTCAAATTACTTTTGTTATGACAATGAATGGAAGTGAATTATGACCGCTGTCTTGTGGTGTTTTGTCAACAGCCATATTCTCTGTAGTCTGCATACTATGTCTATATGTATGGTATGACTATGGTTTCCTTAATTCATAGTAGTCAACTAGTGAATAATTGAATATACAAACAGTACTCCAAGTCCATGTTTAATTTATGGAGTCTAGGTTAAGTTTACCATCAAACATACAATAGATAATTATATTTCTGAGTTATTGCATCACACCATTATCTACATAACCACACATATAACTACATTTAGGCAGCCATGCCTTGACACATGACATAATGTTGTAGATCATGCATAATATGGGTGATTGAATCAGAAAAAAAGGCTGCTAATATTTTATTAAATTTATGATTCTTGGTTCATTCATTCCTGAAATTAAATTTTGTTTTTACAGGAAGAAATTGCAAACACGCTGGCAGTCCATAGCTATTCATCCGAAACAGACAGCCATTCGGCAGATATAAAATATGTGGTTATGAGAGTTCGGATCTGAAAGCTTCCCTTGTAAGTTACGATCGCAAGATCGGAATACTCAGAATTGAGACAAAACAAGGAATTGTAAGTAAATATCTAATTAGATTTGAACTACACTCATTGATCGTGAAGATAGAATTGTATAAGCAGTTAACTAGTAGAACTACATAGGTACATAGATTAAATCATTATTATGTTGTTGTAATGATAATATTTGACTTAAATTTTGTCACTATGGTCAAGGCCATCATTAAATAGCGCAGTTATAGATACACTTGGTAACATGCCATGCTACTTAAGTTTTCCTCATAGATTTACTAACCTCTTCCGTAACATTTTGCCCAGCCTTCTTCTTGATATCGATCAAGTTGAGCACATTCCCAGTATTTATTGTCACTTTAGAAGCGGTTTTCAGCATCTTGGCTCACTAGATTAGTATTTTTTGTCACAAAATCCCGCAGCGTTCCCACGACTAATGTCAAGGTTGCCGGCCAATGGATAAGGAGGAAAGTAACTAAATTTTGTTGTGCAGGCGACCGTATGCGACCGGCGACGCCAAATACTGGCCTTGCACGAAGAAACTCATTATTTTATATCAAATCAGCTGTGTGTATGACGTGACGTAGTCGGTGACAAATTATGACGAAATAGTAGATGACCGTGCCAACATTATCAGCATTTTTTTATCAACACAACTGGCTTCGTGTAGGTGTGGTTTGTTGCTGTGCAATGGTGACTCGACGGAAACAACTTTAATTTAAATTCATTTTACGAAAGACGACTAATGACAGAACAGATGATGATGATTGATTAGTTTTATTTATTAGGGCATTGGTGAAATCCATCATCAGCCCAAGATTGATTCATTTGTTTGACACTTGCTTGACTGACAGCTGACAACCAGAAATATATATATATATATCTGGTATTTAATCTGAGATGTATAAATATATTAAATTTTTTTTGTTCATTTGTCCTCTATTGAGGTGAGGACGGGCAAGGGAGCTTAGTCCACATAGTCCTTCTTATTTAAAATATTATTTCTTATTTAAATTTATTTAATTTTTTCATTTATCATTTATTTCTCTTGGGCTGATGGATTTTGCCAATGCCCTAATATAATAAAATAAATAAATAAAATTAAAAAAATTGTTTAAATTAAAAAATTCGGTTGTTATTTTTATTTAATTTTCCTAAAAAAAATATATTGTAGGTTTTGGTGTATATCTGTGACAGTTTTATATGCGACAAGTACCTATTAAAGTGTATATTGTGCGGGATAATTAAATAAAAGCGTGTAACGAATCTACCGGACGTTCCAAAATGTCCCTTGTTATTCTTCATTAAACCTACTATCGGTTTAATGCGGACATGAACCTGCAGTGTGGATCACCGAATGGCACTAGTTGTGCCTTCGTGGTGGCCGTGCTGCGGATTTATTGAAAATCGCCAACTAACCGCTAGTCGTGCTCTGTTTTTGTGAAGGCCGTGCTGTAACCGCCGGTTTAAATAAATTTATGAAATAATACTTTATATAAGATAAGGCTGTATGGACGTAGCTTCCCTTGCCCATTCTCAATAGAGGACAAATCAACAAAAAAAATTACTCATGACTGACAGTGACAGACAGACAGACTGAGACTGACTGACTGTCAAATCAATGAATGAATGAAATAAAAATTTATGTTTGTTGATTTGGTTTGGTTGGCTGTGTTGAGTGTTCAGTCAGTTCTTCACTTTCTATAGTTCAATATTTCCAAAAACTGCCTTGTTTGGGCATTCGTAGTTCGAAAGTTATCCAACTAATAATCTAGTACTTCAAAACCATTAAGGAGTAACTTTACCATGGGTATCGATATTTTGGGATTTGCGTATGCTGCTACTGTGGCCGCCGGAGGTATCATGGGCTATGCTAAAGCAGGTTAGAATGAAATTGTTTTTTGTATGTAGGTATTTTCTATAGAAAATATGTTGTTTATTTACCACATTATATAAGTAGATACTTTTATTAAACCTAGTAGATTTGCCCTTACTTTTTTACCTTATAAGTTTCTACTAAGGTACCTACCTACCTAGTGTTAGGTACTTAAAATTAATAAAACTTCTTACCCAATATTTATTATCTCAAGGATACTTCATACCTAGTTGATAATGATATTATACACACTGATTAGAAAATCAGATACTTAAGTACTTATTTGTGAGTTGGTGGTATCAGTTTACTAATTTTTCCAATTCTAATATCCTCTGAACTATTTTATGTAAAAAATGCACCTGTGTTATGTCTTTATGTGGCCGATACAAGAGGATCCAGCAATGTGACTACATTTTTATATGTAGTCAATTAGTTTGACTACAACTTTATTTTTAAATTGTAAGTTGTATCAAGTTTTCCCAATACATCAAATGCACTGATTTGGTTTGGGCTCAGCATAGAGGCAGTAGGTACGCAAATTAGGTAACAATGATGTCATACTAGAGATTGTTTTAACGCCTGTCACAATAACATTGTTATCAGAAGCGTATGGAAGTAAATTTCATTCATTTATGCATCTATACCATCACTACTAATTTTATCAAATGAAAATTTCAATTTAAGTTGTAGATCAGCAATGGTCACAGGGATACAAGCCTGGATTAGCCTTGAAAGGGCCCCACCACAAATAATAATACCTACTGGCATACATATTTATGAAAATCTAGTAACATATTATTATTTTTTTCAGGATCCATACCATCATTGGGAGCTGGCATAATTTTCGGATCCATCTTAGGTAAGAATTAGAAAATCGTCAAAGTACTGATTGATTAAAAAAACAGTAATTATTTGTTCATGGGATGGTAACAGTATAGTATATTTTGTTTTTCAGGTGTTGGTGCATACCAGCTCAGCCGAGATCCATCAAATTATACACTTATGCTAGGCACTACCACTGCTTTGGGAGGTCTTATGGGATATAGGTATGTGTAATTAATTATAAAAAAAATATTTTACTTGTGTTCCAAAATGTTATTAAAGGTATTGTGTGTATGTTATTAAATGGCAAGCAGTCACAAAGTTCGAAAGTCTAAAAAATGTTATTATAATTTCAATTTTTAACGTAAGTATGTAATAACTATATTTTGATCATCGATCCAATAATAATAATATATTTAAGCTTAAAAATTTTTGTGCCTTTGTTTGTTACACTTTCATGGCTCGGCTACGTGAGTAAATTAGTTGTTTGACCATGGGATAAAGTGCCATTCTGACATTCTGCTAAAAAGCCACGCCAACTACATAAGTCCTTATATTTTGTTCCAGGTTCTACAATGGAAGAAAATTCATGCCAGCCGGCCTAGTGTTCATTCTATCTGTGGGTATGGTAACCAAACTGTTGCTCAAGAACGTTGGATCCCCCAGCGCTGTGCCCGTGAAAACTGGTTAATAATCATGCTACCTTCATTTATTTATCCCTGACTTCCAGTCCTGACTTGCAAGCTGTCTGGTCAGGCAGACGAATTACATTACAATCAGAAAATTCGAATTTGTATAAAATACTGTCATTCACACGGGCCAAACGTCACCACACTGTAACAAATTAGCCTGGTTTTTATCTTGTTATTTCTCTGCAACTACAAGCTTTTGTAAGCACGTCGCAAGAGCCGTGGTACCTAGTTAGTTGTGCATTCGCTTCATATTCGTGAGATCGTAGGTTCAGCGACTGTTGTCAGGGATAAAAGTGTAGTTTTAAAGTTTTGGGTAGAACGATAATAATTTTTGTGTATATATTTCGGTAGAGTACCTTCATTTTCGTGTTTTAACCCAGCATGAAGAATTTGTATAACTCGATAACTTTATATTGAATCGTTGCATCTCTGAACTACCGCCTGCACTGTGGTAAATATTTTTTATATATAAAGGCGAGCTCGTTTGCGTAAGAAGCAGATTTTAAACAATTTCTGTTGATAGGTCCGAGGATTCTCTGTAAAGTTGTCAAGTTATACATTTTAGATAGTTTTCTAAGGTTGAGGTAAAGCTGCATTCACAATGCAAAGCCAATCGCCGCGATTTTACACACATCGAGATATAAAAAGCTTGTTTCATGAGCTTATTCAAAAACAGTCCTTAGTTATTTTATGTGTAGAATTGATACTTTTACCAATTTTATGTATGTTGCTTATAGGTGAAAGTGAAGGCATTATGGGATGATATAATAATTTTATGCCAAATAATTTAACTAACAAATTACGATAAATAAAGTGGTGTTGGGGTGAGAGTCAATTATTTTTTTTATTTTATATTATAAGGCCGCGTCCACACTAGATAACATTGCGCCAAAGACGCATGGTTTCGTTACATCTCGCAACATCTATTCATAAAAATGCTATGTCCGTCCGTCATTTGTATAAGCTCTACTGGATAGATTTTGATACTGTTTTCACTCTTATTTTTAATGTATCTTTAATTCATCAGACTATAATAAAGAAGCCAGCGGGGAAAAATAAACAAAAAGTCCATTATTTGTTAATTTTTCTATTCTTCACTTAAAATTTAGACAATTTGTGAAATAAAGTATTTGTTCGTACAATATAAATAGTTTGGACATAATAAATAGTTAATATCAGGCAAGTGATGCTACAGTTTTACAACCACTGTACTAGAGACAGTCCGCCAACCTAATACAAAAAAAATGAAAATTTATTCTATTGGTAACTTTACAATTAAAGATCTATGTCACATAAATAAGTTTTCGAAATAACGGCTTAAATTTAACAAAGGATTCCTCCAATAAACGTTTGTAAGTAATTTTTTTTCAAACAGGTAAAAATTAAAAATACAACTAAAGTTGTTCAGAAGTCCGCGAACCAGTCGCTCTATAGTCAAAATTTATAAAAACAAAAATATATAAAAACTTATTTCTTTACAAATCTTAATAATAACTGTATAAAAGGCACTTCGTGGCAGTTTCTTTTATGTAACCTTAGAACAACTCTATTTTTACAACCATTTTATACAAGAAAAAATACTTGGCTAAGGAGTATTTAATATCCAAAACCGAGAATCGATCTCCTAGGAACACCCCTACTTTTCCTGCTTCAATCAGATTTACATTATATTCTAAGTGTACTTAAAGTTCATAATAGTAACACAATCACATGTAATATCACTCACAGAACTGTGTCTGACACATCAAAAGTTTTGTCTTCAGACACATTTTTACTCAAACTCGCGTCGCACTCACCCGCAGTTACCCGCTGAATATTTGCTGAATATATTACACGAATATTCTGAATATTACACAAATATTGTGAATATTACACAAATATTGTGAACATGACCCAAATAATATTTTGAATATTACACAAGTAATATTAGTGTAAAACTTAAATAAAAGCCAGCAAAGTGTCATTTCTGCTTGCTTTTATTCATCATAGACATATTACAAAACTCGGAGCTTATTTTTATACAATATGAATAATGGCAATATAAACAGTTTGACTGCGAATATTACACGTCGAATATTGGCAATTACACGACTAATATTTAATATCAATGACTACTTGACCGCACATTACACGGTGAACATTAATTGAATACACAGTGAATATTATTGATTACGCAGTATTACAATTGTAATATTCCTTTATTACGGGGTGTGCGCGCTATCCACAATCTGTAATGTAGTTAGAGGCTGGAGACGGGACTGCCCTGGTATTGGGCGACCAAGGCAACCGTGGTGGCCCTTGTAGCCCGTAGTGGTGGGTAGTCCGATCCAGCTTGGCAGTCTTCAATGCTTGGCCCGCGCTTTTCGCTAATGGCGGCTGTTGGAAAATAAATATAAGTTAAGATCATTCAAGAAAATCTATTAAAATTTAACGATACAATTCGTGTTGCTTGATAACTTTTACATGATAATTCCGTAAAATATAAGCAATAGACACTCTTTTCTGTATATATAGTCAATAGTATAATATTTATGAATTATGATATGCGAATATATGATATGCATAAAAGAAAAAATAAAATAGAATAAAATATCTTAGCATTATCTGTACAGAAGATTACCTGCATTAATAAAAATAAAAATGTAATTTTTAATAAATTTCGTATAGACCTTAATTTATTTCGATGTAAGTAACTACCTACGTAATAAATATTTCATTTCCTACAAGATAAAAATACGTTCATTCGATTTACATGCATATGAAGGACACATCAACATGCAATTACAGCATTTATTTACAACAAGTCTTGCCTTAATGAAACTAGAAAATAGAATATGTATGACTATGATTACATGCTATAGATTATTATTATGTCCACTTATTCTGACCACAGAAACACACTTGAGAGCAAAAACGAGCCATCTTGCAAAACTCTTATAAATTGCTACACTTTGTTTTTCCATGGTTCTAGTACAGGATGGGCCCTTACGGTTTCATTCAGCTAACATTAGACGTTCAGAAATTCAGCTACGCTATTCCCGTTTGGCGCTTTAGACACTAAAGAAATTTACATAATACGACATCGGATACCTAATCATTCATCGAATCATATTTTGTAAGTTAATTGCAGTTTTTCAGGGTGACACGATATTTGCTCTCAGTTGAATGAAATACATGAACCTACTTATGATTTTGTATGACTATGACAATTTGTTCTTGTGTGGCGTTCTCAGTCATTACGATTACGACAATTTATTTTTGTGTAGCATTCTCAAATGTGAAAAGTGTAATTTATGTATGAAAAGTTGTATTTAAATGTAGAAGTCATGAAAACATTCACATGTGTCGCTTTGTAAGATATATAATGTCAATAAGAAGTCAAAATGACGGCGAAAGGATATATATGACGGCGTAGAAGACAAATGACGCAAATAGAGGTCGACATGATGATGTAGAAGACAGAGTGACTCCAATACATTCCAGTGGTCTTACCAATAATTTTGGCACATCTAATTTTGTACCCCAGACGTCAGATTCCTTTGGTAAGAATACACTAATCTCGCCGGTTCAATATGAACTTGCTGAGACGCATCGGGTCTTATAGAGTTATCGCTCGATTTCGCTTGTGAATAGAACGTTCCAAATTTAAATAGGGACTTAATTCCCTTATCTGGATATGGACTTTTTGTTGTCGATCTTCCGAAGTAATTCTCAAACTCGTCCTTGTTGTAGAAGCCGCGTCTTGGCTGATCAGACCTTTCAGTTACCTTCGTGGTTTTAGAGTAGAAGTCATTGAAATTGTATGGACTCTTCGTTGTACTAATGGAGTATTTATTTATAGATGGTGGGTACGTTATGCTCGACGGTGGTGCGGCTGTAGTAGATTTTTCTGTGTATTCGTAAGGTTTTCTAGTTGTACTGTAGTAGTAATATTTGTAATAGTTTTCTGTAGTTGTTGTTGTTGTTGTGGAATATTCTTTATTTCTGTAACCCGGGTATGAGTAGTAGTTCTGTTGGACAGGCGTCGTGCTAGATACGTACGGCTGTGTTGTCGCTTCATAACTGTGTACGTTTGAGATAATTTTTCTATTAGTAGTTATTGTGTTGTTGTCTGTACACATACTGACTATAAACGAGAATGTGCGGTGTTTCTCGTTTCTTGTGACAGTAATGTGATGTCATTTTGTTTTATAAAAACTAATTAATAAATCAATTATGACATTTTAAAATACACATACAGGATGTAACAAAAACATATGTATTAAATAGACCTACTTTCGTTGACGTATAGTCAGTATTTTGTTTCACTCTGTATGTATACATAACAAAAAATTACACAAAAAATAATCCAAACAATCAGCCTAGTTGTCTGTAGGCCTGATATAATATATCCCTGCTGAAGAAAATAATCTATCTGTAAAGTCACACGTGTAATTAAATATTACACGTATAATTGAATTATTACACGTATAATTGAACTAATACATGTATAATTTAATTGAATTGCAATTACAGACCTGGTAATGTTACCATAGAACGGGCTCGTGTCGGGGCGCACGTAGCTCGGCGTGTGCTGCGAGTAGTCCGGTATTATGTTCTCGTGCTCCGTTATACACCGCCCGTTTATGCAGTACTGCAATTAAATTGAAATTTAAGATATTTTCGAGGCTATCCGTTTTCGCCAAAAATATATATCTACGTCCAAACATTCGCATTTGGCATGGGGTGCGATGCGATGGTATAGGAAGTGGGATGGGATAACTACCTGTCCATCCCCGCAAGGAGACCCCTCTGCGGCGGGTCTGTACGCCACACAGTAGCCGCTCGCTGCATCGAAGCAGAACAACTGTGCGCACACTCGCTCGTCTTTGAAACATGCGCTGGAAACATATAAAATAGACATTAAATAACTAACAATTATAATTAGCCCCGAAACTCAGTTTACGTGAATCGTAAAATTGGAAAAAATATGTATTTTTTTAAACTTTATATATACCTACTACCTTAACTCCCCATTAGGTAACACTGCCTGGGTAATAACAAAATTTCTTTTTTTATTATTATTGGAAATCTAAATGTATATGGTCTCAGAATCTTCCAGCTTTATAGCATTATTTATTATACTTAGTACACCTTGCGAATACTTGCGATACACTTAGGAACACCAACTGTTGTCTAATTAGTTTTTGAGCCGCAAATGAGTTGGTTTTCGTAGAACACCGAAGGAAAAACGTAATAACATCAAGACGTCCTTGACTAAAAAAAATACAATCTTACCTAGTGCCTCTATCCTTTCGGCACTGCGCGTCTAATGTTAGCAGGCGGCCGGGCAGTACCCGCGGCAGCGAGTCGTCCTCGTGAGGCGAGTTGAAGAGACACGTAGCCGTGTCTCCGCTGGAAATGTAACCAAAAAGTAACATCAGTATCTATACAGATAGTCGTTTAAGGATCAGTCGATTGCGGATATCGTCGGAGGTAATACAATATGTCATACGCCAAAAATTTGCTGTTTTGGATAACAATAACAATGCCAATAACAATGTAAAGATATTGGATTTTGAAATAAGCTCCGAGTTCTGTAATATTATATATGTCTATGATGAATTGAAGTACAGAAGCAAGCAGAAATGACACTTTGCTGGCTTATTACACCAAAATTTATTGTGTACCTACTAAAAAAGCTGTTGGTTTTCTAAATAAAAATTAGAAAATAAAATAAAAATATTCAAAATATTTTTTGTGTCATGTTCACAATATTTATGTATTATTCAGAATATTCGTGTAATATACCTACAAATATTCAGTGTATATTACACGAATATTCTGTGCGACGCGAGATTGAGTAAAAAATGAGTTTGAAGACAAAACTTTGGATGACGCCAGACAGCTAGGGAGGAGTCCACCTAATGCGTCGCGTTTACCTAGATCAACATCACTCACTTCAAGAAGTGGTGGAAGCTCTGCACACTGCACGGCGACCACCGGAATCCCTTTTCCGTGTGACGCAGGTCGGACATGATGAAGCCGTCCTCCCAGCGACACTTCTCAGCCCCAGGCCCGCCCAGATACGACGGTGGGGGGCTCCCGTCATGGACTGCTCCTAGTCTGCAATCAAAGTCAAATTATATTGCATATTAGTGCATTGGGTACATTTATATACGTCAATTTTGAACTACCACCGCTTCCTAGTGGGATGGATGCGGAGAACCGACAATTAAATTCAGTGGAGCGTATAGGAGTGGCTTAGTTCAGCTGTGGACTTAAAAGGATATACTTACAAATGTCCAACTTCATGAGCAGCCACTATGATGCCAGAGAAGCCACCAGTGTCCTCGATTATGGCAACAGAGTTCACTTTCTCCAGTCTCTTGTTAACTACACACGCTCCGCCGACGTAAGCGAACCCTGGACATCGCATTGTGTTAGTTTGTCATACAAACGATAAGTGGTGGATTTGGTTGAACTACAAGCATTCGTATTCAGCACATGGTTTCGGTATCTACATAAATAAGATCTACGAATTTAACGCTAACAATTGAATATTGGCCTTTAAAAATATTGGAATAAAGTTCCAAATTGCTTGAAGGAGTAAATTATGTCCAGCCGAAAGTGGCGTATGCTCGCGATCCCGCCGTTGATCTTTATTATAACACTAGTATAGACCAATATTAATGATCAGCACAAAACCCGCCGCGATGCTTTCCGCCAGGTCTGTACTGACCCTAAGGGCACATGTCACAACTTTAAAACATTGTAATTACAGGCTCTCAACAGACATTAATCTGAGTCCTCAGGGTGACAATATACAGATAATACACAGATGTAGCGATTTAATGCTTACAGGCGTGGGTGGGTGGCAGTAGGCCGCTTACCAAATAAGTAGGTAGGTAATACCGTAGGTACCAAATAAGTTGAAATAGTGCTGAAACATGTGCCGATTCAAATGTACTCTATTGTAGATGACTCTCAAGTAATATAATTAACAAAAATCTAATGCAAGTTAACAGAGAATGCTCATCCAGGGGATTCCAGAGTTACGGCCATGGGCCAAAACACACGGTGAAATATATTTGCACTCGAGGATAATCATAAATTACAAGTAGCACTGGAAGCAATAAATGCCAGCAATTCCCAATTCATTCTATGGACACTCTCTGTTAACTTGTCAACTCTTAATCATTAATGCACGAAAGAGGACTGTAACATGGAGTAAGACTGATGGTAAGAAATAAAAAACTACTTAGGTAGATACATATTTGATGAGTTGGCATAGATACAAGATTGTGAAAGGATGGAAAAGGGTAAGTATAGTTAAATAGGTGGAAGTGGTCATACCCAATTTAATCTTTCATCTAGGATCAGGGAAGTTCCATCATAGGGCTTGATAAATAAATACTTACCTACTTTCTTACTCTTAAAATGTCTTGGGTACAGTAATAAAAGGAGAACTAGGTAGGGCACCCAGTTTATAGTAGGTAAAGTAGGTAGTAAATGTATAAACATGAAGGTACCTACTTATATATAGCAGTATACTTACAGAGATAAATAATAGGTAAAATGTAATACGCAAATTGATAACAGAAAATACTTACAGTTTACTATGAGGTGGTTGACGAAATAGAACATTTTTAAAATACAAGACATGCAAAATATAACACAAATTAAAAAGTGCAAGGTACAAAAAGTTATTATTAGTCATGCAAAAGCAGCCTTCATGCATTACTATGTTACAATTAACGATTTTTAGGTTAATTTCGTTGGCATAAAAAACGAGTTAAATTTTTCCATCAGAACTTTTATTACATGTAGGTATTTTAAACAGTTTCAGCATGCAGTCACGCATCTATTTGAATCTGCTTGAGTTAGTTTTGCCATTTCAAAATAATTCCAGAAGTATTTAAATACCTATTGAAGTTTGTGTTTCGTGACCTGAACCGGCTTTTAGATACCTACTTACTTACCTATATTTTAGCCATCTGTGGGTACCTATACTAATAGCAACATATGTATAAAAACTAAATATAAATCCCGTCATGCCAATAATTAGTCGTACATTCATTTCAATTAGTAGCTAAGGTAATTATTAAGTAAATAAATCAACAATCAAAAAATATTCTTTCTATTTTTTATTTTTGTTGTTGATTTGTCCTCTATTGAGGACGGGCAAGGGAAGCTTCGTCCATACAGCCCTGTCTTATTTTAAGTATTATTTCTTATATTTATTTAAACCGGCGGTTACAGCACGGCCTCCACAAAAACAGAGCACGACATCTCTGACAAAATCCCGCCAAAAATTTTTTCTATTTTTTTAAACATTCCCGCGTTTCGTTCGTGAGTGACATTTTTTTTCTTTTTTGCTGAAGGCACCGGCGCAAGAGGTTTCGCGTTCCTGTAGTTCTTGATTATACTTTACTAAATCGGAACATAAATTTTGTCGAGAATTTAATTTTCGTCTTCAACTATTGCAGGGAGGTGGACAGAAAGTCTTTAATTAACCTTTCCGTGTCGTCGTTTCATTTAGGTAAAGTATGTAAAATGCCAAGGGGTCAACTAGACCCATAAAGGACTTTGCGCAACTTTCTTGTTATTACTGCAGATTCAAGTGATCTTTTGAATCTTTCGACAGAGGCCTTTACCATTCAAATTTTATGATTTATTATCTACTTACATGCATATGTTTCGCACAACTTTAGTCGCAATAAATAAGTTAAGTACTTAATAATTTTAATAGGTAGGTCTTATACAAATACCTACCTACACGTTATAATATTATCAGCAACAAATTATTTCACATGTGCTAGTCAGCTTATCTAGATAATTTGGCCCGGTCCGGATATCGATTTATCGAAAGGCAGTCGCATGCTTTGTAGAAAGATAGACTAATAAATTTTTACCGCACTACAGAGACATAACGAAGAAGAAATCAGCTAGGTATCTAGAAAATAATAAATTAAAGTTATTATATAATAGTAAGTAGTATGTAATGTAAATAATGATCAATAAACGAAAATACTAATAAAATGCGCAGAACATTGAAGATTTTTGCTAAATGTACAATGTTTTAAAAATATAAATTATTTACATAGGTAGTAAAAACTAGATAGGTAGGTAATAACAATAAATAGTCCACAGAAAATTTACAAATGTCTAGAAGAGAAGACAATTTAGGAAATGATAGAATTATTATTCACAAGGTGCGAATGAGATCACGGAGTTGGGGTAAGGGTACGAAATGGGATGGGTCATCCCAAAGTGAAAATTCGTGTACAAAAAGGTGTGGGACTGATGAAAGATTCAGGCGTGCTCATGGGATAGTACTAGGTTTATGAAACACGCCTACCTGCTGTCCCTCTATTGCACGCATCGTTCGCAAATTGTCTCCTGCACATGTCTAGTCTGAAAGGGCACGGAAATAAATAAAAACTCAATAAAACTGCAAAAAAATATCCCCATTAGTTTTGCGTGAACCTAAAAAAGTGTTTTGTGTATTTCCTACTCGTACATAATCTATTCCAAAATTTTAATGATTATAGTCGGCCTAAACAAAAAATATTAAACTGATTGGTGCTTGACTAAAATGTGTAATGTAAGGTAAAACAATATTCAGCGCCATTACCAAATCCTTTACCTTGTACATTAAAATTAAAAAGCCAAATTAATGTTCCTCTCGTAAGCTTGTTAATGCCGAGCTTTTTCCGTCTTATCCCTTATTTTCCTTTTCTCAAAATGTCGTTTTCTCAAAATGTCATTTTCTCAAAACCTATTTTTCTCAAAGTCCTTTTCTCAACAAACATGTAGGTAGGTACATAAAGATCTAAATCTAAATAAACAGTAGGTTTGTAAAAATAACAGATCTGCGCATCTTTTACAGAATATCATGTAACCTACTTATTTATTAAGAACAAAAAGGACATTCTAAGAAACGGGCCTTCCGTGAAAATGACATTTTGAGAAAAGGAAATTGACAAAGAGACATTTTATGAAAAGGACAAGCGATGAGACGGCTTTTTCATTACCACTCGCAATCCATCGTAAGGGTTTTGTTTTAAAATTAATTTACCAGCGGTGCCTTTTGTACAGCGACCACCCTTGCGTCGTCGGCACATGTCATACCTGTTGGTCAAATTACGGTTGGGTGTCTTCACTTCGTTCCAGATGTTTGACCATCACCTGACGTCATTACCTTAACACTAGATCAATCTGTTTAAAATAATTTCATTTAAAACTTGGAATAATGGCGCCAAATTAACTAGTTAAGTAAATAGTGTAGGTATACTTACGATATTACCTGAAAATATCCAAATCAGTGCAAGTTTGAAACAACATTTTCTGAATAAGTAAATGTCGTCAATATTGACATAGGTATGCAAAACAGTATAGATACCTATATAGGTCGTATTTTAAATGGATCTTCACAATACAAAATAATCAAACAAATAAATCAACACGTTCGGGACAAGAAACAACGTCAGCTATCAGGGTCAAAACATGTTGTTTTGTATGGGAATTACCTATTTAAGTTTAATGAGAGGTTTCCATAATAATTTATAGACCTCTGGAAATGATGAAATTCTATGTCAAAAGGCAAGTAGTTTTACGCTATTTGACATTAAATTGCGTCCTACAGTGCCTAAGATTTTAAAGAAAATCCCGCATTCTTTAGTTATGAACTTAGCTACGAGTTTTGTAATTAATAATTGATTCCTGTCCTGTGTAAGCATCAAAGTTGACCTGCAATAACTAATCAGAAATTAAAAACTGCTGACTTTAAAAATAAATCATTAAATAAAAAGATTGCTTTGAAGAAGTAAATAAAAACTTTAAATATTAAAAATCAGTTTAGACTATATAAAAATGACCTACCTAGTAAGGAAGGACCTGTAGGTGTTTTGTTGGTCATGCTTGTTTTTTTTTATACTTACTTTGTAATCGCAACGGCAATGTCGTAGACGGGCAGCCTTCGCTCTCTGAATAGATACTTGCCCATGTCAGTGAGCGCGGCTGCCGAGTCGATGGCATCGCGGCCGACACGGTTCCTTTCGAGATACGGCGTGGCATCCCGACCCTGCAAAAAGAGCATCTCTCGTTGTAGCCTATTTACAAACATCAGCAAAGTTAGAGCGCAACGCAAGCCCTACTTATCCGTCACCTAAGTAGGAAACAGAATATTACATAAAGGTATAATGTCCATAAAGTGTAGGTACCTACCTACTTATTTTAATTTCCGTTATTGTGACTGGCTTTCAAATCAAAAAGTTAACGATTCTTTGAAGCTGGTTGGTACTACGCTAAGGCCGCCCTTTCCCCCCGTGATAACCGCCTGAATTCGTTCATTGTTCTCAATGACAAAATTTTCCAATCATTAAATTCCTAAAACTACAAAACCAGTTATGTAACCTAGATAATCATATTTACCTACCACAATATACATACCGATCTATTTATTTTCATCATTAAATTATCTAAATCAGTACTTATCCACTTAAAGTTATGTAGATCAAGTTTTTGTTTTCTTTTTCTTCTATTTCATTGCCTTGAAATATTTTATCGCCAGGCAATTTCCTAAAGATAAAAACCAAAACAAGTTTTTTTCTATCGTGTTAACCAACGTGGTTTATGTGGTAGGTAGGTATATGGTTTTATTGTTTTAAATAAATTCGATAATCCTATAGAAAACCATTTCAGGTGTTCTAATTTAAACGAAGATTAATTATATAACAATAAAAGTAGATAATTCAGGTATAGTGTTTCATAGCCTCTGGGTTATACTACAAAAATAATCATAAAATCATATTTTGCGTGAATCGTAATGCTTATATAGGCTGTACGAGTACTACTTTCCTTTGCCTTCAAATTTAAAAAATCAAAATCTTTTTGTTTTGTGTAATGGTGTAAATCCACAAATTTTTAAAAAACTGTCAATCATTCACTCAATCAATTTATCTAACATTTTTTTCCCTTCGAGGGATGACCAAAAAAAAACAAACATTTTGGCGGTAAATTTTAGAAAATTAAATTTTAGTTTTGGTCTTTTTTCTCTTGCGGAAACACAATTTATTAATAATAATGGCTAACGAAGCAGTTTTAAAGTATTTAGTCGACACAAATAGACCGTATTCTTGTGGGGATGTTACTGTAAACTTGCGAGGGGCGTACACAAAAACTGCAATCCAGAAAGCCCTGGACGCATTGAGTGAGAGTGGCAGAATAAAATGTAAATTGTATGGAAAACAGAAAGTGTACGCAGCTTTACAGCCTGACAATGTGGCAGAGGACAGTGATAATGTGGAAGGTAAGAAATATGAGGCACTATGCTATTGTTCGTTTATTTGGTAACTACTTTTCAATTTACTCTAGTATGGCGATTCCGTCTGAATTGTCACCACCCTCTTCTAGCTATTGCCAAATGAAAATATCTGCATTACTGTGCTCCGGTTTGAAGTGTATGAGACCCAGTGTAATCATAGACACGAGACATTCCAACCTAGCCCTATGTGGCGACACTTGTGGTCTTTGGGTTTTTCCACGCACCCAGTAGCCTCTTACCATCAGATGGGTGTGTCTGCCTGTTTACATTGCACTACTTATTAAATAATTACACCCCAATTTCTGAACATGATTGCCCTTTTGTATTTTCTTTTAGTACCTAGGTATTACGTTAAATTAGCAATCAATGTTTTTTATAGACTATGACAACAAACTGAAGATTCTCACACAGAACCTAATGGACAAAGGCCTTGCCCTCAAAACAGCAGAAACAACTCTTAAGACCTTAACATCTACCCCAACTAATGATGCTGCCAACTCTCAAATAGATGAGACTAAGAAAAGAATAGAAAGCTTCGGTCAAAAGTTAGCGGTGTTGAGGAATTCCACAGAGGTGGTCAGCGCTGAGGAGAAGAAGGCGATTTTGACTGAACATGACAAGTTTTTAAAAGAATACAGGTAAGAGGAATTTTTTAACAGACATTTTTTTATTATTTTTTTTATACTACCTATACTAGATGTCAATTGCAATGAGGTACTTACATCATATTTTTTATGTGTAGTAGAACTCCATTGAAATTTACAGAGAGCTTTACTTTTACATACTTATTTAGTGTTTTATTAGTGTGTATAGTAGGTGATAGTTCCTGCCTATCGTAACTAGGTTCCAAATTAATAGTAAATAGGTACCTACCTAGCAGTTTTTAACATTTTAATCCTGAAAATATCACTTAGTGAAATTGATTTAACAAACTTTTTCTTTTGAAAGGAAACGCAAAAGAATCTCCTCTGACATCATAGAAGCAGTCCTAGAAGGCTATCCTAAATCTAAGAAGACTTTTTTAGAAGAACTTTGCATAGAGACTGATGAAATGGTAAATTTTAAATTAACATCCACTACATAATGCATGATGTTACCCCAGTAGTTGATTAAATAATATTCATGTAAATTTATTTTAATAACAAATGACTCTGTAGTTAATTAAATATAATTTTATTAAGAAATAAATAAAATTTTAGTCTAAATAAACATAAATTTAATTTTTAATGGGATCATCTGGATTATTTATCTAATTAAAATCATAAGTAGGTATTTGGAAACCAAATGGTTTTTAAACAAATATTTTAGTACTTAAGAACAAATTATTCAATAGAGCTTAAAAAATTTAATTATTAACTTTAATTAAACTTTGTTAGGTGCTCTATTTAACTCTACATAAGATATAGTCCACTCAGAATTTCTAGACAGCTGAATGAATATAGTCACAAATTGTTTGCACATCACTGACAGTAATTTATAGTCTATGTGTGCATACATGAGATAGTGTGCTACATAGAGATGTCCAAAAACTTTAAAGTTTGATTCGGTTGATCGAAATGAATTTTTTCCAGAAATTGAATGAGTGTCTCTAGTGAATCCCCGCACAGCTCCTCTTTGACACTTATCGCTATAGCTAAAAGCTATTTCTTCCAGACAACCTTTTGGTAGAGGAGATGAATATAAGAGAAAATTCTCTTCAAAAGAACTGGTCTAAATCTGTGGTTGAATAAACTTGACCTGTTCCATTGGTCACCCGTACTCACCCTAGATATGATGATACCAGCAATAGATATCCGTATTCTAGGCCCCTTGAGTAGTTTGTATCGGAGGTCTACACCGTTCCAGAACGAGACGAAGTATCTTTTGATTTGCACGTTGTCGCCGCCGTGTAACCTGTAACAAAGAGGCAAAATTAGATGCTTACTTAACAGTGAGTGCTGTGTACAAGGATGGAAGTCTGTTGTTATTGGGTTAATTACTAAACGTAAATAATAACCGTAATAATTAAACAATAAGATAATTACGTGATTTAAGCAAAAAAATCGCTTCCTCATAGGTGACAAGTTAATGGAGAGTGTTCTGTAGAGAGACGGTATAATTTTCTTATTGTGTATCGAATAAATACAAACTACCGACTCGGCTATCTGATCATCACCCTATCGACATAGGCCACGCCACTACACCGGGGTCCTCTGCCTTCCTCATCCACCCGTTTCCGGCTACCTTTTATATAGAGTTGTCGATGGCAACTAGATGATCATAGGGCTACCGCTTTCCACAAGATGGTCTGTCCGCGCGGCATCAAAGCTGATATACCTTACCTATATCCATCATAATCTACGATGACCAGGATCTCAGGGTATATCACGTAGGGTGCGTCGCGTTTCCGCCTGCCGTGAGGTTCGGTCGAGCGCTTCGTTCTGAACCTCTTGCTCAGGTGGTCTGGCTCCATGAATGCTGGGGAGGGCAGAGTTTTATTATTATCACCAAACTTATACCAGGATGTAAACGTAATGCTATGTGGCTATATTTGTATGCTTCGCCACAAAGGCGGTTCATTTAGAACTAGTTTCAGATATGACCACATAATGTTTCATTGCAGCATTAAAACGATTCATTGCAAGACGTGGATTGCCTAAGACAATTCACTGCGACAATTCAAAAACATTTAAAGGTGCAGATAATGAGTTAAAAGAACTCTACAAAATTGACAATTCTAAAGAGCACCATCAAAATGCTTTAGGTAATTTTACCACTGCATTAGGTATAGATTTTCAATTTATACCGGCGTCATCATTTATACGGTTGGGTCATGTACCAATGGGTTTTTTCTCGAAACTTAAGTACATGTACTGACTGCTCTCAAACGGTGAAGGAAAACATCGTGAGGAAACCTGCATACGCCGAAGAAGAAATTCTTAGGCGCATGTGAAGTCTACCAACCCGCACTGGGCTAGCGTGGTGGACTATAGCCCGCACGCCCTCGTTGAGAGGGTAGGCCTGAACCCCAGCAGTGGGGAGATTAATAGGCTGTTGATGAAACGTAATTGGATTTTGTTCACACTATCACTAGACTGTCCATAATAGTGTTTTTGTCCTAAGAGTATTTTTTTCTCCTTAATGACGCTTACAGACTTAACCGATTTTGGAGTGCCTTGTTTAAATTCCTGTAGGTAAAATGTTTGTAGTCTGGTTTTAGTTTCTTACAATTATTATTGTTTTTACAAGGTCAGTCTGTACAGTCAGTTGTTCTTACAAAATCAGTATTCAAGAACATTTTCAATATAACAAAAAAGCCTATAAGAACAGGTTTATATTTTGATTAGGTTGCATTCACATAAAACCTCGTGCGATGAAGCTGTTACAAAAAGGCAGAAGAAGTAAATCACAGACGGACACGTAAAGAGCACTCGCGTCCTGCGGCGAGCGTGTGTGAAGAGAATGATGAGACTGAGCGAAGCGAAAGAGGTGTGTCAGGATCGCGATACTTGGCGCTCCGTTCTTATTGCATACCCCGCCAGGTACATTGCGTGAAGGTATGATTGTATGTAGTTATTTTGGTCCAAGGTCTGTTATCTGCTGCTATCTCTATAGCTTATCGGCCAGGGATAAATAAAAGTTAGAGAAAGATTGCAAATTGCCATCGTAGAGCAAAAACTTCGTTTGTTTTTATTTAGAACCAATTTAGCCAGCATAAAATCGAACGCTTACAAAAAAAAACCATACATACAGCCGAACATAGTACCTCCTCCTTTTTTGGAAGTCGGTAAAAATGTTTTTCAATTCATAACCGGCCACCATTTTCGGCCATCACGATCAAGGCAATCGTATTATATTCTTTGAGGAAAAGTACTGAAGAATATCTCCACAATTTTTTTAACTGGAAGAAATCGCTTAAAGCGATAAGAACGCCTAAAGTGTACTTCAACAAAATGTACTTATTGAAATTATCGCACGAGTAGGTAGTCAGAGTAGGTACCTACATAAATATATATTTGATCTGCCGCCGTGTATACCTTGTGAGTGCCTACAACCGAAAATACTACTTATTTACAAGATTTTATATCTACGCTATTGTTTAGCTTGTCAGCAAAACCGGCGTTAATTGTCTTTTAGAATAATTATAATATTTACTGCGTCTGACGAAACGCGGCTTGGCCTTATGACCCCTGTCAATGCCAATAAAGTTTATATTTAACGATTTTTATAGTTTTATTAGAGGCAGAAATGTCAAAGTGCTGCAGATTACTGGTTTTATTGACCACCTAGACTATCTTTAGACAGAGCTATTTTAAAATTCGGAGTTTTGTTGTATCAAGTTGTGGTAGTCTCTATTTTAGAGTGTGTTTGGCTTACGTGACTTATAGGCTCAATCACGTGCCTGCATCATCATACCAATTACAATCCGAGGCGAGAGCGATCGAAGCAAGGTCTAGCAAACCGACACGGATATGTCGATTATTCCCATTAGTTCCTTTGACACTTCCTTTTATTCTGAAAAAACTACTGCGACTTGAACTGTCGTTTTGGCCCTTTATTAACCCTTTAAATGGAAATTATCAACGAGTTTTCGTCTACACTGGAATCATTCATGTTAGACTAAGTACATAATATTACCTCGATGACTAAAATGAAAATATTAAAAAAAAACAAATGGCCATACTTTATCCATTTCCCTTTCATGTAGGTATTAACATAAATGTTTCCAACACGTAATTAAATTGAGTTTATTTTCGTACGTTATATAAATTGAAGTGCAATATAATAATACTTACCTACTTTTTCAATTCGCAACAGAAACTATGTCTTATCATCTGCGTACACCAAGCGTTCTGGTCAAATTTCTTTATCTTGGGCCCTAAGACATGACAACTCGGAAGATGCTACATAAACGCGAATTAACGCTATATACTGATTATAATCGAAAATGTTTAAATAAAGCCGTGAGACGATCAGGTGCCTCATTAATTTAATACCTATTAGTGTAATAATAAAACTAACTCGATCTATAGATAATAAATCGATTAGCAAAATGTCCCCTGACGACATTTCCATATAGCAAACAAGTTTCGCCGCCATTTTGCATAATTCGCCGTGCAGGTGCTTTTCCCCGCCGCAACCTGCGCGCGCGCACGTGTGTTCTCTTGTATCGATCACGTGTTGGTAAGTTCAAGAGCAACATTATAGTACCTACATTCGTTCATCTGCGTCCTCACAATTTCGTTTATAATAGGTGAAGTCAAAAATCGTCATCATCATCAGCCTGCACTAGTCCACTGCTGGACATAGCCCCCCCAGTGCCCCCCCATAGTGCACTTTTGACTATTAATGCCCTGCAAAAATACTTGCGTCGTATGGGAAAATCGGAAGTAGGTAGTTACCTATTTAGCTTACTAACAGTGAGAAATGCCGCGGGTGCTCTTCAAAAAGTTGAGGTTCGTTTTTTTAGATAACTCACAGGCGTATTAAATAATAATAATAATTCATTTAATTTAGACCACTTAATTAAGAATCATCAGTAATCTGAGAATAATTCTAAAAATTAATAGTGTTTGTTGTTTTTATACCACGCACATTGCTTTACATAAAATCGATTTATAAAATAGCATAATAAAAGTGATACTAAATTAGGGTGTACTGAGAATGATCCAACCATTTTTTTGGCGTATTTCGTACAAAATATACATTCAGGTCACATAATGATCATTTATCCTATTACAATTATACGAAACATATAGTTTAATCCTGGAAATCTCGTAGGCGTAGAGAGTAGAGAAATCTGCGACTTAGTTCAATAGAAATACTTATTTTAAGTATTCTCTGACCTGAATATATTTTGTACGAAATACGCCAAGAAAAATATGTATTAGGTACTGCTCGAATGACGACGTGTGACTTGATCTCATCAACACATAAAAACTAATAAAAAGCGATTCTAGTAAAACACGTTTTTGGCTATTATTTGATAATCGCAAACATTACGCGTCGGCGTTTACGGAAACTGGCCCGATTATCATAATCGATTACCTATCTCGATTGACTCGATTCTCTCTCTATGCGTAATCGTTAATCGTAATCGGAGATGCACGTGCCTGCAGCTTGCACGTGCATTATGTTTTGACACATCTGATTTATTGTAGTTAGTGTTTGATCGATGGGATGATACTATTCATGTTTTGTCGCTACCGTTTACCTATGATTTATTAATGTTACAAATTAATTTATTGTTGTTTACTTGAATAATGATGTCTTTTGACGTCACCAGTCGGACTACAATGTTTGCTTTATTATGGTATCTTCACTTAGCACGGCCGCCGCGCACCGGCTGGACCCAACACAAAACAATTTGGCATTTTCGCAAGGGCGTATACCTACTTGTATGGAACAGCTTAGGCAAACACGAAATCAGGGAAAGGGCGGTCATAGGCTTTAGAGATGGAAACTGTTTGAAATCTGGTATAACGTATTTGGCTTTGTTTATATTCCTCGCGACAGTTTTCATTCAAAACATATCCTAACTACTCGTTGGCGGTCGAAAACCAAATAAAACGCAGTCTCTACGCCACGCCAGTACTCGCCTGCCCCAATCGTTGGTATGACAAATAGAATAGAAACTCACCGTAATCACTTTCGTGATCCCCATGTGCAGGATCCCGTTTAATGATGACGTGATGAGCTCCGTCCAGGGCGCGCTTCAGCGTGTCTTGATCCTCCCTTTTTCTCTTTACTGAAAGAAAAAACAACCAAAGACAATTTATAGTGTTTATTCTGGATTCTGGCTACCGGCTTTTCTCACTATAATATGAAGTCCATGAAAGAAGCCCATGAAGCGAGTAGGTCCATTTTGTTCACTTCAAATTCAGTTATGCCCTATTTTCATTACCGCCCCGCTGGTTTGTTGTTTATGATATGACTATTAAAAATGTAAAAGGACCTCAAATGACTTAGTTCCCAGAGTCGTAAAACTCATTAAAAAAGACTCACCAATAGGCAGGCCGGTGTCGATAGAGACCATGTCGGCCATGCTGGCTGGGTCCATGAACATCTCATCGTCCTGGGCGGGTGACGTCATCGAGTCGGGGATCGGGCGGATCACTAGCTCGTGACCGATTGAGCCTTCCTGTCCGAATAATAAGAAACATTTATGGATTGCTAACACCCTGTATCACAATATCTATGCAGTCCTCTTTAATGTTGCAAAAAATTCGAGTCCTCAAATCCTAATTTATTTTAACTCGATGTCAATTTACGAGACACGACCATTTTTAAAAAGACACGATTTCTACAACCATCGAGCGTTTAAACAATTCATTAGTGATCAAAAAAAAATATTTTCTCTATAAAAGTAAAAAAAAAACTCCCAACATTTCTAAGTATACCAGTAAGTACCTAATTGGGGGTGCTTTTAATAGGTCTTGATATCATGCATTTAGACATTTTTAACCCCACCTGAATTTGTATTAAGGATACCCTGACTGACTGATCTCGCACAGCTCAAACTGTCTGGCCTAAAATCTTGAAATTGTGCAGAATATGCAACCACTAAAAAACAAAGTTGAACCCACAGGTTTAACCTGAATTTACTTTACCCACAGAATACATATAGTAAGTACACTTACATGCAATAATGCATATGTCGGAGCTTCAAGTACACAGGCGCCATCTATCGGCAAAGTTTGAAACGTCGTCGTGGGGTCGTTACGGGAGTTGTCGCTAACAGCCGCTGGGGCGCTGCTGGTAGGAAACCTTTATAAAGCGAGGGCCGAATGGCCGACGGGTCAGTTTGAGTTGAGTCGTCGGATGGAGCGCCACGCCGTAACGAACTTGCTGCGTTTACCAATTCGACTATTATTTCGGATTCACATCATGTCGGGCCACTCTGATTGCAAGCCCCCGGACCAGGCGTCGTCATCAGAAGCGGGATCTGAACTTGGCGTCCCACAAAGACCGAGGTCAACACTAACGAGATTCGCGGTATCTGCCGAGCTACAACGGTCCGGTGAGCTGTATTGTTTCGATTATGATTCAGGTGTCTATTTGAGATCGTTAAGGTTACAAAAGGCGACCTTTACGTTTTCAAAATTTTGACAGGTAACTGTACCTACTTACAACCATGATCGTTTTAGAAAAATGCCTCAAGGTCAAGCGCGTGTAAAACCTAAATGTGTAAGCTTTAATGAAGAATCTCGTGTGGTATACGGACTCCAGGTAGGTGGTCCATGAGTAGTGTGGTATACGGATACCAGGTAGGTGGTCCATGAGTAGTGTGGTATACGGACACCAGGTGGGTGGTCCATGAACAGTTTGGTATACGGACACCAGGTAGGTGGTCCATGAACAGTGTAGTATACGGACGCCGGATGGAGGTTACCATAGTGTTTGGAGGAGCTGTGAATTTGGACTCTGCGTTTATCTTTGTGTGTAGCAAATCTAAATTGCAATGGTTGAGCTTCAATAACTTTTGATTAGGTTCTACTGTTCGACTGACGACATGATTGAGTTAGCTTATTTAGAGAGAGGGAGTAATTTTGTAATTAGCGAGTTTTTAGTTAGAGTTGTAGTAAAAACTGTACACTTTCAAGTAAAGCCTGAACCGACCTAACCTTGGTCAGGTTGGCCGAACGAACAAGTACTGTCTCGGATCTTTTGTTCTAAGCGACTCACACGGGGACGTGTGAGATGTCAAGATGGCCGTGTCGGAGCTTCAAGTACACAGGCGCCATCTATCGGCAAAGTTTGAAACGTCGTCGTGGGGTCGTTACGGGAGTTGTCGCTAACAGCCGCTGGGGCGCTGCTGGTAGGAAACCTTTATAAAGCGAGGGCCGAATGGCCGACGGGTCAGTTTGAGTTGAGTCGTCGGATGGAGCGCCACGCCGTAACGAACTTGCTGCGTTTACCAATTCGACTATTATTTCGGATTCACATCATGTCGGGCCACTCTGATTGCAAGCCCCCGGACCAGGCGTCGTCACATAAATGTACCCAGTGTACTTACATGCAATAAAATACTTTTGAATTTGACTTTAACTGATTGTTACTGAAAACAAAGCTGAACAGAAACGTTTGCTGTTGCCACAGACAATTAGAACGTAATGGATCGTAAAATAAAACACGGTCATGGCATACGGAACGGAACGTACCTCTTACATTATTAACTATTTGTAACAGTAATGTAATTAACAAACGATTTTGTGTGGTCTTTAATTTGACTATATGGGAAGGAAATTATGCATATAATCGACTGAAATACCAAATTTTACGATCTTACTTAGTTATGTACATAGACCGTTATCGCTCGGGTTTAGATCCTCAAAATAAGGTTAAGTTGGCCATCTTTAGATTCTGGTGCAGAAATAGAAGGTGATAAGTTATAACGATATTTATCTGACAGCCAGACATACCCTAAGCTAGAGCCACCTCCCTACCACCCAGAAAACCTCATCCACCTATGAATTGGGAGTTGAGGGACTGTTTGTAAATCATTTTATTCTAGGTAATGAATTACCAAGCTATGTGAAAAGAAGTCCACAGTGCAAAGCGGTGTGACGTGATTAAAAGAACAGATAAACAAAAAAATAATTTAAAAATAATCAACACCTACTTCGGTCTTTGGTGGTAGAACTCCAAAATGCCAACTTAACAATGCTATGGTGTTATCTTTATCTGTTTCGCGTCGATTGTCGCGAGCGTCGCGTTGCGCAAACGCAGCGACCTTAGTCTACTTATCGACGCCATTGTCTGCGCGGCGGCGTGTCTACGACTTATGGTGTTTTGCTGTTTACCATTGAGTTAATGCTAATTACTAAGTACTGGGCAGCGCTGCAGCACTACCGTCTGTGCATACAATTTCTTAGACTGCGATCGCCAATCCCCTATGCGATGGTGATGTGTTGATTGATTTATAAAACAAGCGTGCTTTTTCCACACTAGTGTTTTTTTACAGGTTTTTAAAATCCCAGTAAAGGGTTTTTATGTCTATCAGTACTAACCTTTTGTGAATGAATAAATTGTGTTAATGATAAAATAATGTCTATGACGATGATTGATAATACTAATTATCTTTCACACACACACACACACACACAGGTGGAAAAACGAAAGCAACCCGGAAGGAAGGTATATAGGCATTGGTACCTACCCTATAATATAGAATGTAACAAATTTTACTTTAAATAAAAATTAATAAAATATGAATTTCGTGGGGTAGGTACTTATATAAAATTACACAAACAGTTTATACCATTTATTATGTAAAATAATTAAATAACTAATTAAAAAACTAAATTATCCTAAAACTAAAACCTATATAAAAACTAAAATTACCTAAAATCTTCGTGGCTGGGCGATGGACCCATGGTTCCGAGGACGCTGGCTGCATTGCCTCGTTGGATGGCCAGGCTGATCCTCTGAACAAGGTATTCCTTGCACAGAGGATCACCCGTGGCCTCCCTCAGCTTTGCAGCCAAGTCTTGTATAAAAGACTTTGCGTCCTCGGACCAAGGGCCCATCGTCTCAACCGCGAATGGAACAAACTAAGTTTTTTATAGGCATTCCGCATTACGGTCTGTTTTGTGCCAAAGAAGTTAGCGGTTTAGTGCGATTCACCCTCCTACGATAATAAAAACTTAACACTCAACATTGCGTTTACAAATAGAAATATTACCATCCAGACAGGATGCAATTAATTTCTACAATCATTCTGGATTGCGAACACGTTTGAAGGTCGGATGGATAGAGCCATAAACTTGTAAATATACCAGGCCTTGATTGGGCAGGCTACGTGACTAGCCAAGGTATGGGATATTCAAGCTTCTGTTATGTCAATTCCATTCTCATTAAGTAATAAAATAAGGTAGGTATAAGTAACCCAAGTAAACCCCGCACGTCGCGTCGCCGCTATCGGCTAGTGCCCCGCTGCTAGCATATATTTAGCTAGCATGTATATATATTTGTAAGTTTTGGCTAAAATATAAATACACATGATAAGTACCTACTTAGGTTTTCCGCACTTGATTGTACCTAGTAATAAGTAAGATCAACTTAAAGGTTGACACACACTACCCCGGCACCAGACCATCATCGACTCAGCTCGAGCCGTTCAGGATTACACTTAACAGCCTCGTAACGGCGGCATCACCTCGCCGTCAACCAGCCATCGATTCGAGCTCTAGTAAACTAAGTCTAGCTAAACAAATACTTACACCCCGAAAAAGTGGGGTCAAAAAGGAAGGTCTAAATACCTGACCTTATAATATCAAGTCCTATTCAAATCACCCCCAAGTACATATCTCCTTTGCAATCTTTAGGTCCGATTTATAATTAAATACCGAGTAGTCTCGTTTAAAAGGTCAGTCTATTTAAAATAAAACTGGAGGACTCGTTTTACAATAGGTAAGTACTTCCTGTAGCAACTTACCACCATGAGCTTTCCATGCGTGGGATGCCTCCTGATGAGCAGAGCGGCTCCGTTCTCTTGGTCTTGGAACAACTCGCCCAGATCCTCTTCACTTTCCTGGCGAAAAAAAATCCCGAAATTAATATCTGTGACATGCAGCACACCTTGCATTTACATTAGTACACCATGTGATATGCAAATAAATGAATTATGTGAGCTACTTGTTTACATAGATGATTTTGTTATAATTAGGGAAAGTGATAATTCCGTTTTTAAGTGTACTAATACAGAGGGACATGAAGGTTTTGGGTCTATCTGTAGACGATGCTTATCGGCGGAGCAAATGGCGCCTCAAAATTAGGAAAGCCGACCCCGCGTAACGGGAAAAGGCGAGGATGAAGAAGATTCTTTTAGGCACTAAAACTAAGTGTCTAAGGTCCCTGGTAGTGTAATGAAATTTCGTTACAAAAATATTTCTATTTCCTATGAAAAAAAGGATTAAGTACTAAGTTACAGATGGTAATTTGTGTAGAAGTTAATATAAATTATTGCCATCGATTTTATCAAAGAAGAACATGTTTCAGTTGAGGAGTTCTTTATCTTTATTTACCTTTTGGCCGCTAACGACCTATTTGTCATAGAATTTTTGCGATAATACCTATCTAAACCATAATGAAGATGTAGCTGTAAATGAAAAATCTAATCTGGAGGAAAAAACACGAATTCACTGATTAACACCCTTATAGGTATGTTCGAGCCTTGTAAATTGAAATCGAGTCTTAATTTTAGGACTCGATTTGAGTATTTTGTATTACTTGACGGATAGAATCGTTGTATTTTATGTTATGTAGGTATTAAGTTAAATTTTTGTACTTTAATTTTTTTTCACTTTTGCAATTTTAAGTAATTTTTGAATGTGATAACAAAAATATTACCTACTAATTACGTAATTTATTGGTGTCTGAAAGAGAAAGCAGATTTTAAATCACATGAAATACATTTTACTTTATTACGTGATAAGTAGGTTAAAATAATACTCGTAATATACAAAGGAAAGGTATTTTACCTATAGCATAATATATTTATGCAGGTGTCGAGTACAGGTTGATCCTGATTTGATGTTTTCGACTGATAAAAACCGCCAACTAGTTTGGGCTGTGTGATATAACCTTTTGAAAAATAGTTACCTATTTATTATGTAAGTACACTAGTTATTACAATAAAAGGTCAATCAAAGTTCTGTTAACTGCACAAACTTCGAGGGATTCATGTTTAAGGTAGGTACTGTTACTGGTCCCCCAGGGAGGAGCCTCGGTATCGTGCGGGGGGGCTCCGGTGCGTTCCTTAAGTGGAGAGCCCGGAGCCCCTCTACATGCATGGAGGAGGGCCTAAGTGTGGTTTTAGTAGGCCAGGAATGCATAAAGCATTTCCACACGTTAAAAAAAAAATACTGTTACGCAAATTTTCTTTGATTTGTCAACAACATGTTCTGTTTTTTTAACTAGTAATTTAAACTTACAGATTTTACGTAAGTACCTACTTTCTTTCATTATTTTGCGTTACGTTTTTTACGCTAAGTAAGTTTTTAAAAGTAATTTTAAGCCTGTAGATATGGCCTGGAATAGGCCAGACCAGCTCAAGGTCAAAGTGTTTTCACTGACGTGCGGTGGACTGTACCTACATAATTAATTTTGAATTCCGTAATACATATCTACTAGTAAAAGTTAAATGACAAAATTTTATCACGTTTTTATTAAATCGCTTTCTTGTCTGTCTGTTTGTCTGTTCAATACAAATTTTGCGATCGATTTTAACGAGCTAGAGAATTAAACCTTAAGTTAAAACTTTATAAAATTTATGCCTACTTTCCATTGATAGGCCTATCTTTTCAAGTTACCACAACCCGTTCTTCCGGCCTACCCATTGCGTTCAAGACGCTTCCGGCCACCTCCTGACATGCTGCCGGGAGTCTCCGGTCCAGAACTCTTTCATGAGACGAATAATACGGACGTATTGACTTTTACATAATTATTGCAATTGCATGGACAACTTTAACACCTATTTTTTTATTGCATATACCTTTTATATTAAAGACTTGTGAATTGTAAGTAATTAATTTTTTATTGTAAACATTGAAGTGAGGTGACGCGACGATTTTTTTAATTGGTTAACACAATCGACGGAAGGAAACAAATCAAGGCTCCACAGGCAGGTACGACAAAACGAATATGAATGGACTTCGGCAACTGCCATTTAGATACGTATTATAGGTGCATAAGTACTTTGCGTCGTTTTTGTCGTAAAAATGACGTGTTTTCTTTTGTGACAGTATCCGGGACTAGTATTTACTATGGTTTCCTATAAAATTACTTTGGAAACACACTGCATGTGCCACGCGACTCGTCTAAGAAAAAGTATGTTTGTTTTTCTATGTTCTGTGTTGTGTTGCTCTTGTGTGCGTCAAATAAATAATTTCATTCATTCATTCATTAAGCTAATTCCCGTCTATAGTCGCATAATTACCTTAAACCATAATTTTAACAAAACGCAACAAATTATACCCTTGCGCGTTTATGACCTAACTATATTTCGGCTACGAGTATGCTGGGATCAGCAACCTTTCCGCCCAGTATCATTTCTAATACTCCTCTACCCGAACGGTCATAAGCTCTACGGTAGATGTGGCCCACTGTTAGTTTACTCATTAGTTTAGTTGTGTATAGTCTGTATTTGTTTTGATAAGTTTGTAGATACCTATATTTTTTATCTGTACCTGAAAACTTTATTGGCATCTGTATATTATCTTGTTGTTTTGCATTAATGTTGTCATTTGTCTTGTTAGTTTTCCTAAGAGTAAATAAATAAATTAAAAAATCCTCCGACAGTGACCCTAGTCTGTTCTTCATCGGATGTTCTTACTATAAATAACAGTTACTCTATGCTTTGGTCTTGATCCTTCATAGATTTTTTTGGCTTTTTTTAAAACTAGTAGCTTATTGAAAGTTTAGACTAGCTTTTTCCCGCGGCTTCACCCGCGTAGAAAAGTTTTTCCCGTGTACATTGCGAAACAGCGCCCTCTATGTAGGTGTTTTGTTACTTAGGGGGTATTAGTGGACGCCCCGCGACTCTGTCCGCGTTAAAAAGTAGCCTATATGTTATTCCAGGATATAAGCTATCACTGTACCAAATTTCATGACAATCTGTTCGGTAGTTTTTGCGTGAAAGAGTAACAAACATCCTCACTCACATCCTTACAAACTTTCGCCTTTATAATATTAGTAGAAAGGATAGACAGGACAGGACACACTTGTTAAAACTATCGACGGCTCTGAAGAAACCTTTGAACATCAGAAATAAATTCAAGAGATACTATAAGAGAGACTAGGTATGGCCTTTACAAGAAGTGGTCAAGAAGGAATACTATAGCAGGTAATCTGCAGGTAATACTATATGCTGTTGATCAAGAAGTTTCAAACCTCTTTGGTCGCGCGCGCGCTCCCTGTGGAGATCGCATCTTGCATATTTAGTATGGGAAACGAAGAAAAATTTGGTGTCAAAATCCGGGGGGGTGCGGACAAAGGAAGCGAATTAGCGGGAGGAAGTTGCTAATACAAATTTATATGGAGTTTGAAAATGAGAATGTGTGAGTGAGTATCAATTTTGATATACATTTGGCACGATTTTGGCACCCCCTAAAATGCTTTTGTTACTCATACATAAGGGAGTAGCTTTTCTTAAAAATTCATGCTGTTGATAGTTATGAACAAACACACTAAATGAAACTAAAGTATGAATTTTAATGTACCTAAACGTCTATTTGTTAACCAGATGCAAGTTTTTGTAGCTACGTGTGATATCTCGTGGGAAGAACTACAATCGTGAGTTGAATTCTACATTCTGTGTATTATGTTTTTTTTTTCATATAATACTTTGTAAAAGTTTTATAGCAGAAAAACTCTTGTCTGTCCATAGTTAACAAAATCTCTTCAAATTGAGCATTGGCGTCAGCAAATAATAGCAAATAGTAGTGTATGTACGTCCACGAAGCGATATGAGCGAAGCTGCAATAATAATGATAGAAATTGATATTCATAGTGATACTTATCCAATCTCGCGTGGCTGTCAAAAGTCAAAAAACTCCCTTAAGTGTGGCTGTCAGTTTTGGTTTTTGAAAAATCGCTCATATCAAAATAATAATAAAAAAGTGTCCCTTTAAAGACCCATCAACACTTAAAGCATTATCTTCTCAAGTGTCCCTTTAAAGGCCCATCAACACTTGAAAAGTTATCTTCATAAATTAGTGAATATGCCCAAACCCGCATACCTAGGTACTGAAAGAACATTGAAGGTTTTTAAATGTTGTCTTTTCAATTATAACAATATTTTTTGGCAAAAAAGTTAACTAGGTACTGTGAAACCTCACTTGAATTGTCTTGAAATAAATCGGTATCGAATTACGACAGTCAATCCAGTAATAAAGGCAACGATAGATAAACTAATAGGAATTATTCTTCTTTCTTACTTCAAACTAAGACGACACAAGCGAAGCCGCGGGAAAACTATTAATCTTAATATACCTACAAACAATGACACAGGAATATATAAATATTATTTGTTGTAATATTTTAATAACATAGTGACAGTATTTATCACATCATTCGCATACATCACCCGCATAACTTCCGCGGTCCGTCTCCGCGTCGATGCGTATCATCTCACGACCGCACTAAAGCGTTTCACAAAGATGACTTACCTACTGATATTATTTATGTCTTTCCTGAGAATGCAAAGCCGTTTTATGAGTGTTTCGACTTAAACTGAGGCCTTCGAGGACATTAAAATGCAAGAAATAACTTTTTTAAACTAATAATAGGCTTGGATTGGCTTTCATGCAGTGGCGTACCACAAGGTTAAGCATTTGGCTCACTATTCCTGGAAATCTAAAACACTTACAAGCGCATTTGTTTTTTTCAAAAACGACAAAACAAAATTTCTGTCGACTTCTGGAATAAATATTTAGTGATAACCTAAACAACATAAAACGTGTTAGGTGTAACCTTACTACGCCAGAATATAGATAAACGGATGTTATTAAGATGAGTCGCGAAATGTTATCTAAAACATAGCCATCTAGCCTATAAAAAAACCTCTCGAAAAAAGCTCGAAAACTTTTGCTAAGCAATTTTAACTGGATGTAAATATAAGAGACAATGACCACTACCTGGGTTGTTTGTTTGCATTAATTATTTTTTTTATGTGTATATTTATTATTTATTAATTAATGTAGGTATAAATAGGTACAATATAATAAAATAAAATAATGCATTAATTGTATAGACAAAAACATTACAAATGCATAATGCAAAATACATACATGTCACCAGATAGGATCTAGCGGTTACACGCATCACTGACCATGGGTGTTCAAGCATATGGTAATTCAGACAATTACATATAATTGTTTACTTGCTTACTGCTCACGTGAGAAATATTTAATTGTAAGTACGAGTATAAACGTTGACATTAGCAGTCCCACTGACGAATAGTAATATTAGGTTTCTTGCCGCTTTTTCCCACGGATGGTCTCTTCCGAAGCAGTGGCAGTTAACCGACTCAAAGCACTGTCATTTACTTTAGCAAAACCAATAGAAGACTAGTAGTACTAGTACCCATTAAGTAATTATTTTGATAAAGATTTTGAGATTCAGTTTCAGAAAGAAGAGAAAGGAAATAAAACGCATGTATTAGATGCAGGACATAATATTACAATTATCAGACAATGATACCATACGATACAAAGACAAAAACTTAAGATAATAGTAGGGTAGGTATATGTATGGAACACCCGTGTATGCCTCAGCATTCAAAAGGATGTCTTACTTCTTGTCTTACTACTGCTAAAGAAAGTAAAAGTAAGTAACTCTATTCAGAAATTTGAATCCCCGGGAAGACAGATACAATAAACATTAAAATTCTTATCAACTTGTTCTACTTTCTTATTCTATATAACTTATCAATTTAATGTAGCTATAAATAAATAAAAAAGTTATATAGGTAAAACTGTACCTATTGAAAATCTTAAACAGATAACAGATAAAAAGAATTATCTTACATTTACCATTTAGAGAATATACAAGCAAGATGAGAATGAATCACATAGGAACTTATGTAGGCGTTTTAAAATCAATTAAATATACAATCATATTAATATTCATAAGGAAGTTAGATTAATTATATTGTAGTTGTATGTCAATGCATGCAGCAAGATGCAATCATTATTGATAGGATGGGTCCATTCTTGTAAAACTCGAAACCTTTTAAAATGAAGATTCGGTTTTCATAAATTAAGGTTTTTATGATCATCAACAGCACGCAATGAAATTTCAAAACATTGGCATAATAAAGTGTTTGACTTCTAAGAACTATAGTTACTTCCTCTAGAACATACATAGAGTCATATCTTAACGCTATGTCCCTTAATTTAGCTTTATCTTCACTAAGTTTTCCTTTAATATCCCGGAAAATACAGTTTTTGTTACATTTTTCATAATTTTACCATTATTGATGGGCTATTTCACATAAAGTCTCGAAATATTAGCTCAATAGGTCAGAAATGTCGGACAGACAGACGGATAAAAGTTTGGCTGTATACGTTTTATCGAAACCCTAATAGCGAGAGATAAATGATAAGTTCGATTGATCGTTCGATTGAAGTTCGTATGTATAATCGGGTACATACATACATAGTCTTCCTGTAATTAATAATAATAATAATCAACAGTGGACAATCACAGGCTAATGATGACAAAAGTAATTGAAGGACTTCTGTAATAAAGATTGATGAAAAAAACTATAATAAGAATTTTAATTATGTGTTTTGTAGTAGAAAATAAATAATCATTCTTTATTCTAATAAGATAGATGTTAGTGTGCCAAGAATTCGAAGGAAATACATAATATGCAAATTGTATGCTTCACTATAAGCTGTTACGTAATATTATGGAGTTTCTCTTTTTCTAGGTCAAGGTCACGCCGAGAAAAATTGAATACAGTAGGTATTATCATAAATTGATAATTGGTTATCCGGATATTTAAAAAAACAGCTGACTTCCACAAACACGTCTATACAGCTTTGACACAGATTTCGTAATAATGTCGAAACCAGAAACATATTTCAAGGTAAACTCAAATTCTTCTTAACCCGCCGCTTCCGGCTATCTTTTATCGTCATGGATCTTCTTTCAGGTCATAGAAAGTCAAGCCCTGGGTTTGTTTTCTTACCGGATTTTTTGTACTCTGACTCCTTCCGGCTATCCTTTCAGGTCGTATAGAATAAGGTCATCGGTCTGCTTTCTTATTCTGCCGCTTCCGACTAGCTCTCAGGTCACATAAAGTTAGGAGGTTAGGTCATCGATCTGCCCCAATGACTATCGATTCTGTTAGATAGATGTGGCCTGCCCACGCTTTACCTTTCTACTAGCTGTTGCTCGTGGGTTTGCGTGGAGTAAATTTTTTTCCCGCGGGAACAGTTTACCGCGGTAAAAGTAGCTTACATGTTATTCCTGAATATAAACTATCACTTTACCAGGTTTCATCAAAATTCGTATACCCGTTACAGCGTGAAAAAGTAATAAACATCCTTACTCACAAAATCACAAACATCCTTACAAACTTTCGTCTTTATAATATTAGTAGGATTTTTAGCTATACTTATCGGTGGCTTTTAGGGAACTATTATCTAATCTGTGCTTTTAGTTTTGTCTATTCCGCACTTTATTTTTGGTCCTCTCTCCTCATCGCTAAGCTAACCTAGCCCAATTAAGTACAAACTTTACTGGAATTTAATAAAGCATGCAACCCATATTTCGTGTCTCTCTTTACTTCGACAATAAATCTTATAATACCGTTTTGGGCTTCACTCTGCGTATATTATCATATTTAATCAAGTACCTACGACTACTAACTAGAAATAGGCATGAAGGTAAATTTACTTAGTAGTAAATACAGGGTAAAGTTTATTAGATTACTGTCATCGATTTAAACAAAAAGTACAAATTCCATATTCTTACGCAATGTGCTGGTTTCCTCTATTTTTACCCGACTACGGAGGAAGGAGCGTTATGTTTTAACAGTCTTTTTACATATAATTACAGCTTTACATTAATCCAATTTTCAGTTCAAATCGTCCTTTTGTTTGAATTTGCTTATGTGTTTTTTTTTCAAAATCTTTAAAACACATAATTCACAACAGATGATTCTTATTTGTACACCACCCGATGCTAATAAGCTTGCAGCTCTAAATAATCTGTTTTTACAATGTACATTGCGTTTACAAAACGCTAAACACTAAATTGATCAGTATCAGGTGTCCATTTACCAAGACATATTATTAGTTTAGTGTTAAATTCATAATATTTACACTAAATATTCCGAAGTATTTTATAGTACCTAGTGAATAATCGTTCTGCAAGTAACTTTAACTGGGTGTTTTATTAGGGCGTTCTATGTCCTCTCAAGGTAGTCTGGATTGTTTTAGTATAATGTAGTCGAAAATACCAAATGGTCTCTAGTAATGCTCGTGAGGTCACGTCAAGTGTTTCAATTTAGGTTCGAAATTACCATTAGCTTGTCCTTTAAAGTCAGAATAGTGACAGAATTGTATTTCAATTCGGTATTTACATCCGGTAATTCAAGATTTACTCGAACATTTATTTATCTGTAGTTATCAACTGCAGGATATAGGATTTATTGTATTAATAGCCTCTAAAATGCATTGTCTTTTTCAAGCTACTCACGGTAAATTTCATTTTTCCGTTGTAAAAAGTAGCCTCTTTCATATTCATAGTCTTTTACTACTCCGCTTATGTATTAGCCAATTATGCACATACAAAAATTTATGCAGCAATTTGGAGACGTAAAAGATTATTTATTTTGGTTGGAATAACAAGGTAACCGTCATTTTTTCTCTGGTAACTTGTAACTATGACATATATTTCTTTTATAAAATGGAACAACCCATCTTTGTTACATTGATTAACACCATCAATCAAAAGTCGACCCTATTTTAAATGATTATAATATTCGTAATGATTGAACAATAGTTTTATCGCGTCTCTTGGAACGCAACATCACGGTGCATCTGACTTCATGGTTAGATAAGACGCCGCCGTGGGAAGCGTCGCTTTCACCCACATTAAAACAGGTGCAACGTTTTTTTGCGACCCGCCGAGAACAATTGACTATCGTATTGTGGACAGGTCCGGTCTTAAGATGCGGCCAATACTAGAAAGAAAAGTGGACCCAGAACTGAACCCTGAGGAACGCCTATTTCACAAATGATCCTGAATAACTTTTTCAGTTAATTTCTCCTTTTTGATCTGTATTTATTAGATAAATGATTAGTTATTTACGCTAAGTAGGTGATACGTATCAATGCTATGACTAATACGTGTACTGTAAAATCTAGTGTTAAAGGGTAAAATTCTTTGTATCAAATGCTTTGCAAAGATTCCAGATACATTTTTGTTAATGACTTGGCTATAGTTGGATTGACTATGTAGTCCTGAGTCCGTCTCTGCTCACATTAACTTTTAGTTGTATTACGTTCGATCGCTTCTGCTTATTGTTACGTTAAGGTTTCTTAACGCTGTCATTCGTGAACGGTTTTGTCTTTCACTGACTACTTAATCATAGGTTGTAACATATGGAAAGAGCTGATGTTTATCGTATGGGAATCCAGGTTTCCAGCGCACTGTTTACAGATTTATCATTTGCGTGCGATGGTTTCTTCAAGTCAAAGAGACAAATGAGAGAAAATGTATATTTCTGCTTTCATAAGTTTCCGAGGTTTTAAGAGTTCTCTCTAATTAAATAGTTACCTATATCGAGGCCTAAATAGTTTGATATGGACACATGGTCATGGTATGACGTCATGTAAGACTGAAATCTGTTAAAAACATCAAGAAAAGAAGGGATGGTCTAACTTGATCTAGAACTATATAATTATTTTCACACTCACCGATTCCATTTCCTCGTAATCGACTCCGTGAGGTTGCGAGTCATTCTTTATCGCTCGCCACATCTTCAGCCCTTCCTTCTTGAACAGCCCCTCCTGCTTCTTCAAGTTCAACTTCAATGGCTTCCCGAACGCCTTTAACTCTATCTTATGAACATCGTCACTCACAAGATGCTCTTTATCACTAGATTCATCACTAGCACTAACACTATCACTTTCACTGGATTTGACACCAAATTGCACGCTAATTGAATTATTTAGATCTCCAATTATATCCACATCTTTTATATACTGTTTAGCTTTTACAAACATTTCATCGTTTAGTAATGAAGGTGGTTCGGTGGCTTCGGTCTTCAGCTTGTAATTCTTCTCGTGGGGTATTTTCCCAGGATTAAGAGGATGTGAATTTGAGTAGTGGGAGGTGGGAATGTGCCGCCGTGTTAAGTGGTGGGTTAGATGGACTAAATGGTATTCTGGGACATGACTGTGTTGGTCCACGTGAAATAAGGTCCGAAGCTCGTCTGATGTCATGTGCTCGTGAATCTGTAAAGAAAGATAGATGAGTTAGTTTAAACGCCATTGATTTTGATTTGAGTTCAAACTGGATCTTTACTGGGTACAATTTATAGTGTGTTAAGAGAACATTGTCGGTTATAAAACTTATAAATTGTCTATGTGGTTGCGTTGACGACACACGTAACGAAGTTGGTCAGCGTAAGGTCGCTGATCATTCGAATATGATTAAATTGATAAACATTTTCTGACCTCCAGTGCATAAGTATTTAATTAAGTCTAAGAAAGTTGGTATTTAGAACAACAGTCAAAACTATTACATAATAGTGTCATCTTATTAAGGCAGTGACATGTGTACATACATAAATACATTAAAAAATCGTATCATTTCTACAAAATACAAATTGATTTTTTTACATGTTAGATCGCCAAAAAGTATTAAATATTAATTATACCAAATAGAGCTGCATTTTATCAAGTCATGAGTATCGACTATTATTTTCACCTTTCACTATACAAAATGTCGTTTCTCATGTATTCTGTACATTCATTTTTATACATATATTTTTAACAGCATTTAACTGTTCACGATCCAGTTTAACGTACATCCGTGTTGGCTGCTATGTATGTATGAATGCCAGCAGCTCGAAAACCTTGGCGACGGTCAATGGTACGGGCCTTTCTCGACTTTATTTCTAGATTTGTTCACTCGGTTATATTTATTTAAATACGTTACGGTTGCAGTGTTAATGAGATAGACGGTCACTGTCGCCGATCTACAACCAATTTAACCCTTTATAAGGCAGAGGCGATTTGGATACCACTTAGTTAATAAACATTTACGGAGAAGAACATCTTCGTTTATATTTAACTATAATGGTATTATATAGCGTATATATCGGGCTTTCTTTCCTCATTCATTCAATGTCAATGAATAGATGTATTGGAAACAGATCATCTGAAAACTCAAGTGCACTAACAGGCCGAGTGCATATATTGACCACATGTTTTTTTCTTAATGATTTTTTTTGCCGTAGATGTGTTCCTCAGTGCATTACAAACATGGTAGTGTATTTAACTTTCACGTAGCATATCTGTATAACTGGGGCCTTATAAAGGGTTAAATACAAATTTTGGTGTGATATGGTTCTAAAACTTCCATGTCCCAAATCACATTACCGTCTGAAATCCATTAGGGATTTGTCTACAAAGCAAACCCATCAGTATATGTCCTATCTCCTACGCAGTATCTCTTCAACGAATGCATATTTTCTCACGATGTTCCATCAAGAAAAACTTTTGGTATGATCAAAATCAATCAACAGCCTATAAAGTGTCCCCACTGTTGGGGCACATGTCTAACCTCTCAGCGACTATAGTCCACCACGCTAGCCCAATGCGGGTTGGTGGGCTTCACATGCGCTTATCAATTCCTACTTCGGCAGAAGCAGGTTCACTAACGATGTTTTTCTTTCATCGTTTGAGAACAGTAATAAAGTACTTAAGTTTCGAGAAAAACCCATTGATCCGACATTAAAGGCCGCGTCTTCCCGACTATACGTCACTGACGCTTATCTTTGGTAGGTACGTACCTATAATAAATAATTGTCATATCATACAATGCGTAATTAGAAAGTCAATAAAGGTCAAGTCATCGGTTTAGTATCAACAACATTCCTAACAGTCCGGAAGTGTAACGCGACTACTCTACGTGGGATGCTGTAGTATTGTTTCGGCAGTAGTACAGCTTGCATTGTGCACGCCTAGCGGCCTCGCTCGAGTGGTCTAGTTATTACGTAACACGCACGGGTTTACTTGAAGTTGCCAGTAAGATAAGATAAGATAAGATAAGAAGCCTCTTTAATTACTGAATAATTACATGAAATCAATCAATATTAAAAATAAATATTATATAGTAAATTAAATTGTTGCATTACATTAAAAACAAAACAAAACAAAAAAATACTCAATTTTTGCCAGAAGTTGCCAGTATTAGAAGCTGAATGACTTATAATTTGTAATGATGGCATTGATTTTGAAAGAAAAATAAAAGAAAATGCTTTATGGTTAGTAGTGCATGTAAGAGTGGCAGCCCGAGAGGTTCAAGCATTTGCCTAAAGGCCATTGATTCTAGGGTAAAACCGGTGAAAGAAAAAAACTCTGTAATACGCCCCACTTGAAAAAACGCCCCACTCACCTAGCACGCACACTAACAAAGCTCATAAATAGAAACGCAAGTAGCCATCAGTCGCCCGACAAGTTGTCTACTAACTGTATGGCTACTTGCTTTTCTATTCATGTGCTGCGTAGCTTTGTTAATGTGCGTGCTAGGTGAGAGGGGCGTTTTGTCAAGTGGGGCGTATTACCGAGTTTTACCCTAAATTCCTCAAGGGACAGACATGGCGTAATTCCACTGACCAGTAATATTTACCACTGGACTGGCTTTCCCATACAAAGGACTGCTAATTTTGTGTGCTGATTTGCAACGCCACTTGCGAGCATCCCTATATCGTCACTTATGATATATTATGAGCTAAATTGTCCTTTAAATAAATTAACGCCATATTATGATTAAATAAATAGTATCCCGAGAGGAACGATAGATTTATTCCGGAAGTCAGCGTCACAATAGATCAAAATGATTAGTTTCATGGACACTCCTCACTAGTCGGAATTATTCTGACCTTTTATAGTGTTAGGTGGGTACACATAATAGAAGTTCTTTTTGTCACCCAAACGGATTTCCCGTTGCCCTTTTAAAACTAATCCCAAATTAACGAGACATTAAACCCTGTTATCTATCCTATAGGTATTGGCATTTAATTATTCCACTGACCTCTTACTTCCTCGTCTTTGTTACACTAAAGGAAACAATGAAACATTTGACTTGTTCGCAAAATTGGGTTCCCAAATGAACTCGAGTAGAGTAGGTATTGAATAACTTCATTATCGTCTTGCAATCTCATTCATACATACTTTAAAAAAATACAGAGATATTCAGTTAGCTAGATAATAGAGAACTCGATATGTTCAAATACAAGGTTGAAATATAATTGTTTTACTCCAGTTCTAAGAGCAAAGGTACTACTACGAGCTCAATATAAGTAAAATCTATAAACAGATGGAAAATTATCGCTATACATAGAGGCTTAGTATATTAACCTTTTCCTTATGCCGACTTCTCAGTAAAAATTTATGATTTTTCTACACCAACGACATTCATCCCCTATTTTTTTAATTTTCCAATTGTAAAAGTCCGCCCTCGAAATTACCTTTAAAAAAAGCAATCATTCAAATCGGTTCACAATCGGCGAAGACATCGCGTTCGAAGACATCGGCAAGAAGGAGGTTCGCAATATATAGTCAAATAATTGCGAGCCTCCTTCTTTTTAAAGTTGATTCAAAAGAAACCAGAAAACCACAGACTCGATACTCGCAAGTTCAAACCATAGACTCGTGGTAACAACATTCGCCACGCGTGTGTTACAAAACGATTCCGTGCAGATTTTAGGCGTCGATAATGACTCACGCCGGCTGATAACAGTCGGAACGACTCGTACAAGGTCGTGGTTATTGTAGAAAGCTTTTACACAACGACTTTAAAAAATTCCACAGACGTTGTTATAGTTCTCATAAATAGATTGTATCATTTAAAAGTGTTTGTTTTCCAGACAAGACTTCCAGTATATGTCAATCATCATATCAGCCTTTTAAAGTCCACTGCTGGACATAGCCTTCCCCAATGGGCGCCACCACACCCGGTCCTCCGTCTGCCGCATCCAGCCACTACCGGCCATCTTCTTTAGGTCGTCGGTCCAAAATATGTGATTTAATACAAACATATGTGACAGTAGAGATATGACACTAAGATTAACATGTGTCAAATGTTTATGATTACCTTTAAGGAAATTAACAATTCACACAATTCACCAACCAAACCAAATAAATCGAGAATAACTAGAATATCCCATTAAAAATGATACCTCTCATTACTCATACATTTACACTACAGTTTAAGAATAGTAGGTATCATTATTAATAAAATTTTGAAATTTCAGGTATCGCGTAATGTTTATTTAATTATTTTGTCTATTCACAAAATCCACAGTACTCAAGAAAACATATTATTCTAGATAATTAATTTCAATTACAACATTTCATTTAAATGCAAAGTATCACTAGATATTTAACTGTTACTAATTACGTAAATTACGGTAACACAATTAAAAAGTGTAACCATCGCAAAGATTACAAAAAGAGCAAGTTACCAGACGACGAGCTGGCATAAAACAATTTAGTTACACAATCTTACTTTCACGTTTCCTAGTCGTCACGTATATACAGTGAACCTATCTGTACCTATTGAGAACAAAACACGATTCTGGTCCTAGCAGGAAGTATGAAGTTAGGTAACCGTATCTAGAATCGAAGTACTGAATTAATTCCTTGCCAGATAAATTGGTTCAAATTCCTATTAGTTTAACATAACTACAGTAAAGTTCCAATAGTTATACAAAATAATTCAAAATTAACTTTGTTTTGTTTATTGTAACTATACTAAACTTTGGCAAACTTGTCAAAGTCAAAATATTTTATTTCATTATACACGTCAATTGGTTATATACCCCGCTTCCTACCTAGAAAGCAAAGGAACACCTGTTAGCAATCATCAGATCATACCCCAATCAATCCCTGGAGGTGGACCAAGGTTTCAAAGTTACCACGTTTGTATGAAAATGTTGTTGTGAATCCAAACTTTTTACCAGCAGGTACATCAACTGAAAGATCCATCTCATCGACTCAATTCTTAATAAGTATCTCTATATGTCAAATGTAGTTTGACGGACATTGAAGATCATTGTTGATGTAGCAAGCAACAACTTAAAACTAGGTCTATTGACCGAAGTATTTATTAGTTTAACGCCTTAAATGCATTAGGTTTTCATACCCGTTGCCAGGTCAAAATACCAGACTACTGTTTTGAAGCATAGATTAGCAAGGGTCATCATCATCATCAACAGCCTATTAATGTCCCCACTGCTGGGGCTCAGGCCTACCCTCTCAACGAGGGCGTTCGGGCTAAAGTCCACCACGCTAGCCCAGTGCGGGTTGGTGGACTTCACATGCGCCTAAGAATTTCTTCTTTGGCGTATGCAGGTTTCCTCACGATGTTTTCCTTCACCGTTTGAGAGCAGTCAGTAAATGTACTTAAGTTTCGAGAAAAAACGCAATAAATAAATTATATTAGGTATTCATTATTTTCAAGAAGCTGACCTAAATAAAGGTCCATACATGTTTTAAGACATGTGAATCCCTGATAAAATCCTACTGGGTTTATCAGACAATTAGTAAGTTAGCTTTCACCTCTTCGAGGGGTATTTTAATCTGGTGGAAAACAGGCGGCAAGAAACCCTTCATAAGTTTTTTTCTATATTAGACGAAACATAACAATTTTGGAATCACTGTCACGGAAAGTAAGAACTGCTAGAAGGATGTACGAAAGACGGCACGCAAGTAGAAATAAAACTAGCATAGACGGTCTCTCCCTAATAGGCCAGGTCAATTAAAGTATTTCGACAGACTTGCAGTCGACTGTACCCTATGGATTTTTCTTATTTTCTCCTTACGTATATTAAATTGCAATCGGAGCATTTTTCAAACCATGGCACTGGTTGGACTGGACCGCCTACACATTTTTATCAGCTTTTTATCCGCACTTTGAATATCCAAGTCTCTTATACTGATACTGAATCGTCCATTTTCTGTCATACACCGGACATTTGGCAACCCTGCCGAACGAGTTATTTACCTACACCACGGTACAACGCCTGACACAAGGCTGTTGCATATTTGTACAAAGTTCTCTTTATTTACACAGCGAAGGACGGTGTTGTACTTGTACCTACAGATTTGTTCTTTTAATAATAGAATTACGATAGTGTTAACATGTATTCTTTGTTAATACTAACAATAACATGATTATCTCTAAAACGACATTCAGCAAAATTGGTAGCTCAGTTATTAGCACCTTGAAGAGAGTACCACCAAGAAAAATGGGGTAGGCTGCACTAGGTACAGCCGCAGCGTTTTACGTAAAACGTTTTAGTTGTGTCAATTGATACTCGAGGAATAATAAAAAGATGCAACTGGATGTATTTACGCAACATTTTATAGATATATGAAGCCTAATAAGAAAGTCACCTAAGAGGTATTACATAATATTACTTAGTCCATATTTATTAGGTTACATTATAGTCTAAGTACTAACAATATTTCACAATATAACTGATCACGTTCGAAGGTAAAATATATTAATTGCAGATAGCATATTCGTGATCTGGTTTCTAAATTTCATTAGGTCATCGCATTGCCTAATTGCACACCTATCTATAATCTTTTCGAATCAACATTTATCTCGTTTTAACTAGCAATTTTTATCTATTATCGAGATTGAGAACTTTTTTAAGTCTAGTTTGAAGATAAAGAAGAAGTATTAGATGCTTAAGCTGAAGACTTCTCTAGGAATGGTATTTTAAGTTTAGAAAACAAAAAATCAAATTAAATACATATATTCAACTGAAAACTGCTCATTTTGAAAAATAAAATAAAATTTCTAAGTTAACTGTAACATACTTATTCTAATTTTTATTAAACGCCGTAGTTAAAGTATTGTATTATGTTATTTATCCCGAGATCGATTCAAATATAAATCAAACGGTAAAATATATAGTATCGGCGCCATTTTTAGTTATTTATGTAGATCTTAATGTCAATTGATCAATGCCGTTCTCACGACACCGTGCAAATTTAAATAAATACAACATAATTAACAGCTTCCGTTATCAGGTAAACTAGTTTTTCATGCAAGATAACGAACACCTAAATGTACTTGTATGGGGCTTATAGTCCAGGAAAAATAATTGGAGTTGTTCAAAGAAGTAGCGTTAAATCCAACGCATTTTTTTCAGATATCTGTAGTAAATACTATACTGGTTTATTTTTACCAATGCATTGGTCATTTTTATGGCTTTTACATGAAACTTTTTAGGGCTCCGTCAAAAGCGACCGTTATAGCGAAGATATTTTTAGAAATAACTCGAAGACTTCTGGATCGAGCGAGTTGTTTGAAACGTGTATGAAAAATTGCCTGGCAGTGATGTGAAAATCATAAACATTTCAGAAAACATTTTCTATTCAGTTTTATATTAAGACTAAAATGAACTAGTTTTTGCACAATGTTAAGCGAACGTACTCTTTGCCGACTTATTTTAAGAACCATTTTTTTTAGAAATAATTAAACCTTGGCGTTAGTTGCTTGTGCTTTAATAAATCGATAAAGCGTTTTATAAGTACTTTTATTTTTAAAGACCTTGCGATAATTTTATTGAAACGTATAGTCGAATAAAAGTTTTAATCAAGATTTTGTTCTTGTGTAATGCGAGCAATTCTACAGTGTGACTGCTTTGAATTGGCACTCTCAAATACATCAATTATTTAAGGATAACGGCGTTCGCTCTGTGCGCATTATCAAAAAATTTAATAACAATCCTTTGACATATTCGCTTATTGAAGCTATTTTCCTGTGTAGATTCTCCTAACTTCAATTTTTTATATTTTTTGATATTTTTATATTTAAATTATACAAATTAAAACTGAAAGTAGAGCGCGTTGATGTCTTTTATATGAAACATTTGAACCGCGCAGGAAAATAATGATTTTCTTTGTCGACTGCCAACACACAGTGGTATCACTGTACAGTATTAGGGTTTAGAATGTATTGTGTAACGTTCAGAAACAATGCGCTTACGATTCGGTCGTGATATGGCGTTTGAACGGCCGCCGCCGCGCCGCAGCTGCTCGGGTTATTGAACGAAAGTCCGCCAGGGTGCGGTTATAAAATGTATTTCTTATTCCGGATTATCAAAAAAAATATATAGACCTTTATATAGTTACTATATAATGGTCTATATGATTTTTTTGTTACTATATTATAATATATCTGGAAAGTATTAAGTAAATTCACAAAAAAAAACCTAGATGAAAGATGCCTCCGCGCCGGTGTTCTTTATGTAGGTAATTTTAGAACAAAAATGTTTCCTTAGATTTTCGCTGTCTAAGATTTTTGAAGTATAAATTTAGTGTTACACAATAGGAGGAAAAAAGAAGTAAACGACATTTTCCTTTACATAACGGATGTCAGTTTCTCTCACAAGACCTGTACTCATAAATAAAAATATTTAGGTAAAGTTTCAGAGGGTTAAAATAGGAACCGGTCTAGTATAGGTTATAAATGACTATTTCTACCTACTTGCTGAACGAAGTTTCATTTCTTCTGAATATGGGGGCAAATTTAATTAATCTCGGAGCCAAAACCACATAAAAAGAAGCTACATGTATTCGCAGAAACAAATTTAAAAGTGTTGCCACATAATCAAAAGTCCAAATCAACGATCCAAATTGACCTCTACTTATGATGACCAATGTAGCAATTTACTTTTTCTTTCGTTTTGTTTTTCATTTCATAAGCAAACTAATGCATCGGAGTTCCGACATCGTATTGCAAATAGGTACTCATCGGTTTTTTCACACGAACACTGTAATTTGTACGTCCGTTCAAACTGGCTGTCCGACCTTGCGATATTACAAAACCTGTGAGAAACCTACAAAAAACAAACAACTCTTACTTTTATTTCGAACTGGCTGATTATCGATAATCGCTGTAACTTGAATTAAGAAAAAACCGAAAAGTCGATGACAGCGGATTTGGCGCGAAAGCATCTGACACTCGGAACAGCCGCCATGTTAGTTGACGGCCATCTTGAACCGACCTTGCTCCAGAAACGCACCGGTTTGTTTCGCAATTTGCTGGTGGGAAAATTCGTTGTTCTATCGATTTGTGTTGTTGTTTTTATTTTCAGCAATTAAAACTCCCATTTTATGGCCTAGTTTTCTGCAAAGTAGGCAATTTAATGAATGCCTCTATTGATTAGCGGAAGGAAACTTTAAAAATTTGTCAAGCAACACAATGACAAATTTAAAGTGACCTTTAAATAGGCTCTTGAAGATGATAAAATGGCAGGCTATGCCCTTACATATCACAGGAAAATTAAAAAATACGTATAATTTGACTAATTATGTCTCAAATCGGAATCAAACGGAAACCAAAACATGAAAGGTTAATCTATATTTTTAAATGTGGCTAAATGCCAGTATTCAGAGGCGTATACCGCTTCGTTTCAAGCATCTGTTTGCACTTTGACCGGCCCCAAATCCTTGAAGTCCACTCTATTGTCGACACTCGGTCATCTGCAAACCTAATTTAATGTCTATCGCCCATAGAGCCTTGATTGGCGCATTGTTCCTTTCATTGTGCCTAATAAACTCGGTCCAGGCATTGTTCTTTGGGTCATTGTCTGCCAAACGCGTTTTTGCATCAAATTCCAGCATTAGCATACAAACGATGGTTCACAGGCGGCCGTAATGTGTTATGTAACACGTTACTGGGCAGTAACAACATGGGGCCTAATAGTGTCCTAAATTTAAACTAATAATAATAAAATAAATAAATAATTAAATAATAATAAAATTTATAGCACTGAAGTCGTGGCGGCCTTCTTCAGTGTGATCAACTAAAGTAGGTACCTACACAGATTATATTTAAACTACAAGCTTTTTGGTGATTTTTAACAATATGTACAGTCCTACAATCCACATTGGTAATTATTATTGGACTATGACCGCACTTAGAGAATTGAGAGGAAAGCCGTGGTAATTTTTAACAATATGGACAGTCCTACAATAAACATTGGCCATTATTGGTTAGAGGATTGCGAGGAAAGCCGACAATGTTTTACAGTCGAGCGACTACTCGCTTTCAGTTTTCAGGAGTTTTCAATTGGGTAAACATACATCCATTGACATCCGTTAACCACAAGTAGGTACGAATTAAAAATATGGTTTTATGAAAATATCCAATTGTTGATTTGTATTTTAAGGTGATAAAGTATATAAGAATAAATACTAATGACACCATCATTTATTGTGAGTGATTGTGGAATAGTTTTACACTTGCTTTTTAGCATCATTGGAAACTTCTAATGAAAGCGACGATGGAGGTGCAACTTTTGGAAGATATAGTCCACCAAACGAGTTATAAATATGATAATCAAGTGAAAGAAATAGTTTCATGCGTACTTACTCATGAATTTTAAGATTGCTATTGACGATCCGATATATCAGATAACATTGTAACCCTGTGTCTACCTCCACCTACCTTTGTCTTTGGATCATAAAATTTCATTGACTGACACTTCGACAGTTTTATCTAAGAAGAAAGTGTTCCCATACCATTGCTTATGTAGGTAGACATTGGACGATTAAATGCAAAATTTAATTGCATAACAAGTTCGTTATCAATAAGAGATATCAAACAATTTATTAGTCTGTCAGTCAACAAGTCGGTAGGACCAATAGGAATATTTTTTAAGAAGTTCCTGTTTTGAACAAAGTAATAAGTCGTCGTCGTCAACAGCCTATTAACATGTCCCCACTGCTGAGGCTCAGGCCTACCCTCTCAACGAGGGCGTTCTGGCTAAGTCCACCACGCTAGCCCAGTGTCGGTTGGCGGACTTCACATGCGCCTAAGAATTTCTTCTTCGGCGTATGCAGGTTTCCTCACAGTGTTTTCCTTCACCGTTTGAGAGTAGTCAGTAAATGTACTTAAGTTTTGAGAAAAAACCCATTGGTACATCATGGCCCAGCCGGGGATTGAACTTCGGACCTTTGAAGATGATAGGCCGCGTCTTATCCCCGACGCCACTGAGGCTCCCAACAAAGTAGACTTTACTCCAGAACACTTTAACCTTGGCGGTCATCTGTTGAACATATGGCCTGCCTACTACCACTTCATTTAAGTAGTTCTCTCAGCTACGGTATCGTTCTAGTATTTAGGCACCACACAATTTGTTGAATATGTTTATACTACAATACAAAGAAAACTATCTTTATTTGATCTGAATTAAAATATTGTATAAAAAGTACATGCCGGAATTAAATTCTCATGAACGGTATGTCGGTGAATTCTTCATCGGATCATCTCATTGCTATCGTTAAGAAAAACTCCGAATACAGGCCTCTCTGTAAATTACTAAGCGGAATGAAACTTGCAGATACAGTTTTACGCACATATATACATACTCGTAACAATAAACAATAGAAAGTGGGTATGTAAATATCAGTCCGTTTTAACGCCTCTGCTGAGATGAGCATCAAATTTCCGGTGTTCAAATGTCACTTGTCAAATTATAGTGTCTGCCAATGTGTCAGCAAATAATTATTGCTGACATATTATGTCAACATGTGATTTGAATATGACAATTGGACAAACTGGGAGCCAACCGAAGTGTAAGACGAGGAAGGGTTAAAGAAGACTTAAGGGCTCCCTAAACGATCATGCGGCATGACATGCATTATGTGCTGTCACTCATGCATGATCGTCTAGCTGTAGTGATTGACGTGCATGACATGCAAACTACGTGCATGACATGCAAACTACGTGCTGGCCGTTGCTTCACTGTATTGATTGATAGCAAGCATGATGGTCCATCATGCAGCATAACATTCACGTAAACGTTGCATGTCATGCAAGCATGATCGTTTAGGGACTATTATACGGCAACTTAAAATGCGCGCAAAGCACCCTTAACCTTTCGAAACTCGAGGTCCAAAGAGGCAATAACCTTTGAAAGTCGGTCGTTTATCGCGTCAGTCAGACACCTGAAGATATCACTCCAAAAACTGACATTTTGAGACGTGAGCCTGATTTACATTGGTCGAGTGTCTCTGAGTGACAATGTCAGGTGACTGACTGACGCGAAATAAGTTAATAAGACAGGCGAATAAGATATATTAATACTCAGGCATTCTACAATTTAGACATTGATTTTAGGCATATTCTTTATAGACAAAATGATCATAACCGGGTTTATCTTGCTGGCTCCTTGAGGAGCCAGCGGGTATCGAGAGTTAACAGAAATACTAGCTTTTTGCTTTGTGGAGTTGTCAATATTATGCGATATTTCCGGTGGAAACTGTATTTCCCTGGAGTAAAAAGTGCGTGAATTTTTAAATTCTGTAGTAGGTACGTACATGGTACTTAAGTAAGGCGGCTGGGAGTGACTGCATACGGAGAACTGAAAATCAGGGTTAGTGGCGCGCTTTGGGGGCCTATGTCCAGCAGTGAACTAGCGGAGGCTGATGATGATGAAGACAAGGCTTGTGGGAAAATTCATCAAAATCCGTTCAGCCCTTTTATGGCATGTGTTGCGATTGCGAGTTTATTTATGATTCAATGTACAGACTTTTTGGACTTTACGATTTTATTATATGTATAGATTAAAACTCGGTTTTTCACTGTATTATTCTTTTTTATTTGTAATCTTAGTTTATGTTGGTTGATGGCCGACAATGGCGGAGAGCGCAAGAGATATTATACGACTAAATACAGAACAGCTTAATTTATCTAAAGATGGTGGTGCCTACTTTAATTAGTGGCATTTTAATTGTGTGTGTTGCCAACAGCATGCTTTAGCAACAAATAGAAAAAAATCCATACTTTCGCATTTATAATATTAGTTATAACACTGAGATATTCGCTATGATTTCTGCTACACGGATCTAAACAATTAAGACCTAAAGTAATTGCCTACTAGGATATCAATAAATATTAAGAGCTTAATCCTTGAAGGAACTCCGCTTATCAACTGTATGACTAATGTTCTACATCTACTAAATTTATTGCACTAATCATTAATACCCTTATCAATAATCTTATATTCATTTTTTAAATTTCAAGACCAAGGTCCGCACCGTGGTATAAATATAATTAGAATGCTTTGGTTCCGTTTTGTGCCGTTCTTGCGGAAGTTGAGACAATCCAATAAATGAACAAGCAACAATTAAATACTGTGTTATGAATCATAAGTTATAATTATTTTGTTAAAGAATGCCAACAGATAATTAAGAACTAATTAATTCAAACAGTGAAACACTCATACCCGTACAAAGAATAGAATATAAAATACCTAGTATAGTATTATAATAAAAATAGTATAGGAAAAGAAAAGTTATCTAACCCGCACTGGGCTAGATGACATATAGCCCGTAATTCGTTGAAAGGGTAGGTTTCAGATTCATCAAAAGTGGAGACTATAAATAGGCTATTATAAAAGATTTTTCCTCCATAAATATCTCTCTTGTGTATGCCTAAAACATACTAAGCGCCGAAGCTTTGTATCCAATTTGTTATTTATAATTTTTATGTTGTCATTAGACTAGAAGCAAACTAAAATAGATAATAATTATTGTGTCACCATTTTTATTGTTGCGCTAAAACACAACTCATGTTCTACGAAGTGGCAGATTAACGATCCATCGAAACTTCCTCAATGATTGCTAATAATTTGCCAATTTTATGTTTTAGCGTTCCGTAGTAACAAAGGAACCATTATAGGATCGTACAGTCCGTGCGCTTTACATTAATTACTTTCAGATTGACGCGAAATGAATGAAAATTCATTCAAAATGAAATTGAATTCAGACACTTGCGACAGATCTCAATTTGTGTTCTAGTTAATAAGTGTTCTAGGTACTATCCCTATACACTTGTGGATATAGTAAACTCGACTGCAATGAATTTGTGTCATACAAATGAGATCATTTTTGGCCTTTAGATCTCGGCCAGGGAACGATTTGCGTGAGATCAGATGGTGGCTGTCCGGAGTACGGATAGAGGAGGTCCAGAGAGCCATGCACACCTCACTGATCAGGCAAGCCGTTTTCACCACAGACTAGTTAGAATTCTGCGTATGCGATTTTGCATACATTTTGACGATCAGTCCCAGAATGTCCAAATTTTCAGATTGACAAATTCCCAAAGTGACCATTTCCCAAAATATTAAGTAGTACATTATGCAGTTGGAATACCAAATAGATTATATTAAGCAGATTATATAGTAGTTGGGTATGGGTAATCTGGAAATTAATTAGACATTCTGGGATTTTGACATTGGAGGATTGATTCGTATGTATAGTTGGACATTTTGGGACATTTTGAGACTTGGACTGATTCATTCTGGGACTGATCCCATTTTAGTAGCATTTAGATACCCGTTATGTCAGTAGTACCATTGACTAGTATCATTGATGGTTAATCTGGGCTTAACTATTGTAAGTACGCTTATCAGCCAATTAATACCGATTACCCATGTGACGTCACAGAGCATTACGTTCTCGTTGCGAGCGCGCGGAGAAAACGAAAGTGGACTCTATAGAGAACGAAAGTGGTAGAGAAGTGTGCCACGACTTGAACTACATAAGCGCGTTCTGTGTTACGTGTGCGCCCCGGTTATTGTTTTAATTGTTGTACAATTAACATAAAGGGTCACCACTTAGTGGCTTTCGTTCGTAACTATTGTTGACCTGAGCAGTGGAAGATGCCGATAATATCAGCTGATGTATCAGCATTTTAGCAGTGGAAGATGTCAACTTGTTGTTGACATCTTGTTTCTGCCCCTAGAAATTATTGAGTTCTCCAGAAATACTTAAGCGCAATGCTTTAAGTGTTGATGGGTCTTTAACGGGACACTTACGTCAATTTTAGTATTTTTTTGATATGAGCGATTTTTCAAAAACCAAAACTGACAGCCTCACTTAACGGAGTTTTTTGACTTTTGACAGCCACGCGAGATTGGTTAGTTGACCTTTCTGGAGAACTCAGTAATTTCTAGGGGCAGAAACAAGATGGCAACAACAAGTTGACATCTTCCACTGCTATTTCAGCAGCTGATATATTCCCTTAATCCTTATACCTATAGAAACCCAAGTTAGATTTTAACCAGCATTCTACGAGGAAAATACTACATGCGTCGCGCTGCCTCCACCTGTTAACAAATTACGAGGCATGTAAACACAATAATAATTCCTGCTAGTTATCTGGTTATCTAACACGAATTATTTTCCTCGTAGAATGCTGGTTAACTAACTTGGTCTTGTACAAGTAATAAGAAGTAGAATATAAAGTTACCATTGCTGGTACATAACTAATATGAATTTATCAACACCCTATGACAAATCCACTGCTAGATGAGGCTGCATCTTGTCTGAGTAACATGTATTTAAAATTAATTTATTCCGTCTGATAAAGTTGCAAAATAATGTAACCTATCAACTGGGTAATTATTCAACGCGGCTTGATAATAAGGAAATACGTAGTAAGTCGTTATAAATCAAATGTTCCTATGCCTATATTAAGTGGTTGACTATAGGGCTTCCAATCTCGGTATACCGAGATCGCCCGTGATTTTTCATTCCCGCTCACTGCAGGATCCCGCGGGATTCGCGGGATTGAATGCCCTATGAAATAATGCCCCTAAGTTTTACGTGGTTTTACTTAGTTTTAACCACTTGTGTCGATATACCCGGGCGAGCTGCGGAGAGGCGACCGCGAATTGGTATACGAGCAGCACTAGGTTGACCGACGACCTAAAAAACGTGACCGGAAGCGGCTGGATGCGGAGGAGGGAGGACCGTGTGTTGATTTGGGAAAGAATATGATCAACAGTGGACGTCGAAGAGCTGATATGAAGATGATTAATTATGTACATTGATATGACAAACAGTTGACGCGCTAAATCAGAAGTGTCATCTCTGTGCCACACACTACGTGATGTAACACTTCACTTTACTGTCAGCCAGCCAACATGCGCGAGCGCAGCGCCGCGCCATCGCGGCTCTGTCGGAAGCGGGAAGGAACAGTTATGTCACAGCGCTTGCGTGACTGTCGGCTGTCTCCCTCGCGCTACTGTCGCAGCTATATTTATTTGATTGACTAAAAGAGAAAGAGATAATTCATGGTTAATTATCTGAGAAAATGTTTGATCTGATCTCAATATTGTTGCGTTAAGATTTATTATACTTGACTAAATACTGCGGTTTTCAGTGTTATTTACCTATGTTTAAAAAAAAAGATCTTGACAGACAGACGGACAACGAAGTGATCCGATAAGGGTTCCTTTTTTCTGTTTAAGGTACGGAACCCTAAAAAGGTATATATCCAGTGTTGCAAGTGGTTGCAGTATGTGTTAGCTGATAAATATTTGTAATAATATATTTTTCATCTATATTAATAAATTTCAAAAGTTTCAAAGATTTTCTAACTAATATTTGTCACAAAATTGCAAAGCAAACATTGTTGAAATAAAGTTTAAAAAAAACATTTTGTCAATACCCAAAGTGCAGTCACATGAGTTAAGAATCCCAAAACGTAAAAATATCAACATTAGGTACACCATTCTCGTACAAATAAAAAAGGAACCGTTTTCTCGTCTTTCTTAAAATTATTGTACGAGTCTCTTTTTATCAAAATTGTCAAGCTTCGAATCAAAGATTTTAATAAAGATTTCTTATACTAAGGGCTAAATATTTTAAGTCAAAATATAACAATACATCTATAAGAAATATTAAATATCTCAGCCAACAATATTTTTAAAAGCCAGCATAGTGTTCGTTGTACATAAAGTGCGGGTTCTGTCAATTAAACAAATTATTATAACTTATTTTAAACTAGCTGTTGCCCGCGACTTCGTCCGCGTGGATTTTGGAAGTAGGTACCTATCTCTGCTATGTACAGACATACATCGTCTAGTTATAATTTTCCAATGGTAAAATGGATCATTCTAAGTACCTTCACCATAAACTATGAACACCGTATCCAATTTGGTGAAGACAGATAAAAATTTAAAAAATTGTTGTTTTCACTTCTATTGCTCATAAGACTTCTCATATCAATTTTTATTATACGTGTGTATTTTTTAACTAATACAGTATGGGCAAAACCAAAACCATAGGAGATACCGGGAAGCAGTCTTAGGAACCTTTAGGTATTTTTTCGTGATAACAATTTTGACATAGTAATCGGAGCAGCTGGAGTTCAGGTGGCATGCATGAATAAGTAGTAAGTACCTAAGTACATTGCACAGTCTGTTTTATAAGAAAACATTTTATTAAATTTGACTAACTTCTGCTGCTTGGATTTTTTTCTTCCGATACAATAAAATGATTCTAACATGAAACTAAGTCGATACGCATTTTTTAAAAATAATAAAAATTATTTTTCACTGGCGTTCTATGAGAAAACATTTTATTGAATTTGACTAACTTCTGCTGCTCAGTTCTTTCTTCCGATATAATGAAGTGATCCCTACATGAAACTGAGTCGAACCGCATTAAAAAAAAATGTGCAAATTGTCTCATTTTTATGGACAACACACGCTTGACCAAAAAATTTCTATGTCATAAGACACTTTCCCTGCATCTCCTATGGTTTCGGACTTGCCTATACTGTCCCAGTTAAAAAAAACACTGATGTCTCCTATGTCTATGACATCGTCTTGTTACGTTAAATGATTTATCTGTAAATGACGATAACTTTTTTCGCTGTCATCTGATTTTAATGAAACAAAGCCTATAAGTTGCGCCAGGCTGTGCTTAATCTACCTGTGAAAACCGCAAGAAAATCCGTTCAGTAGTTTCGGAGATTAGCGATTACAGACAGACAGAAAGACAGAAAGACAGAACGACAGACAGACAGAAAGACAGAAAGACAAAAAAATTTAAAAATGCTTTTTTGTGTTCTGTTACTCTTTTTTTATCGTCCACACTCATTTTTTTATAAATTTATTCAAAGTACAGACACACGGTTTCTACAGATTTATTATAAGTATAGATTTAATATCTCGGAAGAGAAACTTAATTACAAGACTTATGCATACACTAAAATACATTTCTCACCATACATAGTTAGGCATATTCCTCTGCTCACTCAAGCGGTACCTAAAACAGTAGTTTTCGAGCTGCCGGCCAAACAGACAGATGGACAAATAAGTTCACTATTAATAAGGTTATCCGTTTTAACTGATCCCTAAAAAAACTTAAGGCCTTCTTGGTATGAAACTTGATATCATCATAACGACAAGTTGTATTCAATACAAACGATTGCTCAAGCCTCGTAATGAGAAAAATTTGTGACATCGACCACCATTATAATCAATTTCGAACGGAGAGTATCGAATTTTACTAATTTACATTTTAAAATTTCATCAGTATTTAATGAGTGATACCTTAACAAGATAAGTAATGGTTAGTTTCATTAGATTTACGCCATTGACAACTGTTTAGTTTAAATAAAAGAATAAAATTATCTATGGTCAGGTGATCACAAGGTAACCGTGTAACCAAGCCAAGCGTAAACATATACAAAACCGCCGCTAAGATGTCGCTAAAATCAAAAATGGATCTTATTTTAAAATTATAGGCTAGTTTAAGCGGCCCGCCCTTTACCTAGTGACACCTTCGATCACCATATACAAGATCGCCGAGTGACACAAATAATGGCGCATGTGCAAAAACCAACCTCTAACCTTCGTAAGCCACGACAAAATCCCGCCATACTATAAACAACTGTCGGTTTTCTTTTTTAAAATCAAATTTCATTGTACAAATACGGCGTTTATGGCTAACTTCGCCTAGAAGTGTGACATTGGACATTGAGACAATGCGTGAATCGAATTTAAAACACTTAGTTTGCGTTTTATATGATTGCATTCGATCCGGACTGTATTAGGACATAACATTCCTTTGTTTTTGTGATTAAATTGTCTACGGTCGCGACAAGGCTGAATGAGATTGTTCCTAAGCCTAGGAATTTCGTTTATTCCGCTTATTTTAAGGTCAGATTCCTTTGGCGGGAGCCAAAGTGTCAATTTTGACTCTTGTAGTAATTTATTTTCCTAAAAAATACCTCTAAGTATGTAGGTATTGTGATAGTATTTTAAACATTAAGTGCTTGTGAATGCGTGTATGTTGTATGTGAAACTAAAATAAGTAGTTCGTTTCAAAATTGTTGTAAATCTTCATTAAAGCTGCTATCATTTTAGTAAGAATATAAAGCCTAGTGCAAATCGCCAACTAGCTCTAGATGTTTAGTATTTTTGTAGACCGCCGGTTTATTATATTTAAAAAAAAGGTTTGACTTAAAGGTCCTAGTATCCAAGCCAAATCCTCCTAAAACGAATATCTAAGGCCACGACAAGGCATTGTCGCGTACCGTATAAGATTGTATAGAACCTAACAAAACAAAAGAAAGTTATTAACAACAAGTTCGCGACAGGCGGATACGGAAGTCCTATTGTCATATCGATTATCATCTAATTTCCGGCGTCATGGTGAACTGTATTGTATGGAGGTCAAGGTCATCAAAACTGTATCATGTCGTATTGTTGTAAGTTCAGTGAGGCGTGTAAGATTCATTGGCATAGCGAGACAAAGATCTGATTTTATCTTTGACATAAATACTCAGCGAAGCTTCTCTGAAACATGTTTAAAATTAACCATAGTGTATTTAACTAACACCTACTACAAGTTGTGCATATTATAGTTTTATTCATACTTATTTGACGCAAATAAAATCTATTAATTTCAATTGGCACCACAAAATGTGTCCTTGATCTGACATGTACGAGTGTATGGATCTTTGTTTATAGATTCCCCAGAAATCACTAAACCGAATAAGCAGTTTGGAGCGTATTGTGATGAAGACGAATTCACTGTTTTCCCCTTTTATTTTTCTAAAGTTTTTTAAAATGCAGTCTGTTAATTTTTAACAGATTTTTGTACAAATATATTCAGTATAATTATAAGTATACTTATAATTATACTGAAGTGCAACTTTGTAAAGCAATGTAGCAATTGCTTCCTGCAAAGTTGAAATCAAAACCGCAACGCATGTGTGTGGCGGTCAACTTTCTTAACCACAATGGACTAAAGCCTACTGCCGTCATAATAATATTAACATAAATGCAATTAATCTGTTAAATATTATGAAAAATTTAATATTAGGAACTTTGTCTCCAGAACGTCTGCCTGCTCTGCAGGTAACCCAAGTTCGTAATATCCAAACTAACTATAAATGCCATTGTTTGTTGCTCAATTACACTTTAACGGTTAACAGTACAGTAACGGTGGGTACAGTAAAAGTTTAGGTACCTACAGTAATCTTGAGATGACTAGATTGCCGAGATATTTTATGAGATCCAAAGTTCCTATTTTAAGCAAAATGTCTCGATTTCGTGGAAAGTGACCCAGATTTTAAATAAATACTTATAAGATCGATTTTAAAAAATGATTACGTCTTTCCCAACATAAGGATAATATATATTTATATATGTATTTGAATTGTTGTCATTTAAATTAGTCGGTAAATTACCTTCAGTAGTAGATATTTATGTAGGTTTTTATAGAAGAAAACTTCGTTATCGGTACAAGGCGGACAACATACCTACAATTATATTCAACGCTAAGTCCTCTAATGAGAGATAGGTCATAACCCTTTTATAACCTCCAACAATGAATCGTATTTCCATCAATAACGTTCCGATACCCATAAATACCTTTGCAGTTTATTGATTAGCACTTACAAAAAGTTGTAATAAAAACTGGTGACCAATGACCCCATATAGGTCATAGTCCTCCAGGTAGACTCCGAACGACGTAGCTGGATAATACCCCAGAGCGTGGATTCTTGACCCGATGATAATTTTCTTTAGGTAAGTAAGTATGTATGTAAGTAAGTATGTACGAGTATGTACCGTTTTGCCAACAGCGTTAAGTCAATATTGATTCGGTTCTACATTGATATTAAGCGATGCCGAATTTAAAATTTAAATAAATCATTGTCGAAATTTGATAAACGCTTAGTCGTTTGGCATTGTGGTGTCGATTCATCGTTCTTGGTTATTTTTCTCTCTATTACGACTATTCGCAAAAATGAGAAATGTATATGGTATCCATACTTGGTTCTCAATAAACTGGAGACATCCTGAATAGGGTAAAACTCGGTAATAAGCTCCACGCACCTAGCACGCACGCGCATAGTATATATAGTATGGTAGCGCAAGTAGTCATACAACGTACTAGACAACTTGTCGGGCGACAGATGGCTACTTGCGTTTCTATTCGTGTGCTGAGTAGCTTTGTTATTGTGCGTGCTAGGTGCGTGGAGCTTATTACCGAGTTTTACCCTATTCAGGATGTCTCCAGTTTATTGAGAACCAAGTATGGATATGGATCTAGTACGTTGTATGACTACTTGCGCTACCATACAACGTACTAGACAACTTGTCGGGCGACAGATGGCTACTTGCGTTTCTATTCGTGTGCTGCATAGCTTTGTTAGTGTGCGTGCTAGGTGAGTGGGGCGTTTTGTGAAGTGGGGCGTATTACCGAGTTTTACCCTATTTTATTTACGTCTACAAGCTGATATGATGATGATGATGATGACCCTATTTAATTTAGCATGTGCTAGGTGTCCAATGATACCTAATCCAAACTTTGAAAAACTCTACAAGGAGCGAGCACATTTACAACTAGGCTACCGCGAACTTTTGTACGGTCGACCACACGTAAAGACAAACAAAACCAGTATAAACTGGTCTCTCACGGTATTGAAACTCCCTACGTAATAGGCTAAGCCAGCTCAAGGACAAAGTGTTTCTACTGACGTGCGGTGGACTGTATACGGCAAAAAGAAGTTAAGAAGAGGAAAAAAGCATAAACAGAACACGAACAAAACATTGCCAGGTTTTTCCAATCCTTGTTCGAATACTAAGTATAATTTTATCTGTGCCAAGCAAGAAAAATCGCTGCAAAGCCTTTTGTCACGACATCACACTGTTATGTTTTATTTTATTTGCATGGGAAGAGACACGAGTCTCAATGACCTGGGGTCTATGGCCTACCCTGTTGATTTTTTCTACAAACATTGAATTGAATTACTTCGTCATCGCACATCGCCATTATATCCTGACCTCCAAATAGCTTTTGTACTTCACTAGACTGGCCGATTTTACAGAAGGGAAGGGAAGGGAGGTGTATCAAGTAATATTTAAGTAGGTACTTTAGTTAGGTAGGTGTATATAGGTATAACGAGCGTCAGTGGCCTCGGGGATAAGACGCGGCCTATCATATCGAAAGGTCCGAAGTTCGATCCCCGGCTGGGCCATGTACCAATGGGTTTTTTCTCGAAACTTAAGTACATGTACTGACTGCTCTCAAACGGTGAAGGAAAACATCGTGAGGAAACCTGCATACGCCGAAGAAGAAATTCTTAGGCGCATGTGAAGTCCACCAACCCGCACTGGGCTAGCGTGATGGACTATAGCCCGAACGCCCTCATTGAGAGGGTAGGCCTGAGCCCCAGCAGTGGGGAGATTAATAGGCTGTTGATGATGATATAGGTATAAATTAATGGTTATTCTAATCTCAAAGAACCTTTTTTACATTTAAAGAATACAGTACATATGACTTCAGTTTGATATATATCTAGATCCTATTCCTTTTATACTTCTTTCATCCTCAGCAACACACAGCCTGTCGATGTCAACTGTTGAACATAGCTGGTCTGTCTATAATGTGGTAACAACATCCGGTCCTTCCTCATAAAGCTTCTTCCGGCTACCCTTTTAATGTAGTGGTCCCACCGCGACACAACAGGTCAACCACTTTAAATTACTTAAATGTTAAGTTCTGACCACACGGACTTCTAGAGAAATACGAAGTTAAGAAATTTATATTCATAAATACATACATATCTTCACGCTTTGTCCCGTGGCGGGGTAGGCACAAAGAACAGAGCGTCACGTATCGCGATCCTGACACTCCTCTATCGCTTCGCTCAATCTCATCATTCTCTTCACACACGCTCGCCGCGCAACTTCACGTGTCCGTCTGTGAACATATCTGACCCTCGTGTCAGTCTAGATCGTCACCGGCTCCTATCACCAATCACATTCGCAAGATGTATTTGCGTCGTCATTCGTTCATCACTCATTCGCTCAACATGTCCGAACCAACGGAACATGCTTTTTTTATCTCAATGACAACACTTTCATTCAGTCCAGCCATAATGCGTAAATTCCTATTCGTACCAAGATATTAACTTATGGTATATATTTCTAAGTGGGAAATGATTGCACGTTTTCTCCAAGTTCAAAATGCCGAGATGTAGGCGCCGACATCCTGTGAAACCTAACTGACGACTTTCGATCTAACTTCTGATATCGGCGCTAAATCAAGCGACAGTGCGCTTTGAAGCATAATAAAGTGAATTATAGTTCGGTAGCCCGGTTGAGTGTTGATTAAGGAGGCTAAGGATTCAATATGTCACATCACTATTTTGTACTAGTTATCGTTTAAGGACATCTCTAGGGCGGCCATCTTTGTATTCGTCTAGTTGCACACTCATTGTCATTCTTGCAGTCTAAAATAAATCGTTATTAATTGTGCCCATATTTCATTATTTTCATATGATTGACCTCGCCAAAATAATACACAAACCCGAGTCTATACTTCATACTGAGTGGCGGCGTTGCGAAAGCGTTGCGGGTTTTTTCTGTAATGTTCGAAATAGTATGAAGCCCTTTACATCAAAGCGGCGGCGGCGCGGCGCGGCGCGTTCTTCATACAAACCTTCGCCGCCGCAACGCTTTCGCAACGCCGCCGCCCAGTGTGTGTCACGCTTTAAGTAGGTAGTCTCTGTACACATCGAATCCATTAAATTAATTTTAGTAAACTATTTACCTTGATTTCGAAATTATTTCGAAATTCGAATTAAATACACCTTCGACATGAAGGATCATAGGAGGATTAACAACCAGCACTCCCTACTATTATGTATTCTGTGCCAGCACGTAGCACCTACCTACTTATTTACAAAAAAAAAGTATAAGGAAAAGATCAGAGTTGAGTTATACTGACATTTACAAAAATGTAGATAGCAAAACCTGTTTTATCGGAAGTGAACAGAAAGAATGACATAGCTACGGGTATCAGAATCACGACTTTTTAATCGATTTCCGAATTAATTCAATCGGATAGGTATCGATTGATGTTGACAAGGACTTTGGAGATAAGCGCTGGCAGTGTTAATGAGTTTTTTATTCATCGATTTTACGGAGTTTATTTCAAATATAGTTGCTGCCTGATGGCCTGACAAACTCCCTTCGTTAATGAAGTAAAAGTAAAGATAGTGAATTATGTATTTTTTTATTTTCCATTGCTAGGCCTCCCCAGTGAACGCCACCACACCTGATCCTCCCCCTCCGCATCCAGCCGCTTCCGATCACCTTCTTTAGGTCGTCGGTCCACCTGGCGCCGGAGTGTTCCACGCTGCACGTATACTATTAATACTCCAGAACTCGTCTGCCACAACGGCCGTCAGTTCTGCGACAGAATGTGACCTGCCCCTGCCATTTCAGCATGTTAATTCTTTAGCTAGTTTTTCATCAGATCTCCTCATCCTTCAAAGAAACTCCGAACATAGCGCTCTCATAGCTCGTTGGCGGCTTTACATTTGTGGATCAGGTCCACCCTTATTTTAAGTCCTTGAATTTGACTTATTACTACTAGTTCAAATGTCCTTTCGCTGTTGTTTTTAACTTATCCAGACTCTTCCAAAGCTGTTCGTTCCCATAGACATTCATGAAGTCCTGTGCTTATTCCGTGAGCTCACAGCCGTTGACCATAGATATAGATTGTCACTCTAAATCGAATCAAAGACAATCAATCTCAGTACTTGGTTTTAAAGGCGTTACCGTAATTACGCAAAAACAGTTGTATTTGGCCGCAAAACCTTCGGAGTTTGATCTTGGACTGGATTAGTCGTTTTGTCATTCCGCACCACACGTTACTTAGCGTGAGGCTAGTCTTAATGCCAGGTGGTAAGGTTGGAATTCGATTGGAATTACATTGAATGGAGGTAAGGCGCAATTTTAATTGAGAGTGCGTGCGAAGCATGCGCCCGGGAATGTTTTACGCTTAATTCCGTATAGAACGTGTTGGCCGTTGGGTAATTCTGAATCTGTGTTGGTGTGTCGAGCTCTAATTAAAATCTCCGTCTACTGTCAGTTAGCTAGATAACTTGTGTCAATGATCATACTTTTAAGGTAATTATTAGGTATATACACGTAGTCAATACAAATTCCTAGGTATATACAAATTATAATCTTATCCTACTATAATATTATAAAGGCGAAGGTTTGTAAGGATGTGAGGATGTTCGTTACTCTTTCACGCAAAAACTACCGAATAGATTTTGATGAAACTTGGTACAGTGATAGCTTATACCCTGGAATAACATATAGGCTACTTTTTAACGCGGACAAAGTCACGGGGCGTCCGCTAATACCCTCTAAGTAACAAAAGACTTACATAGAGGGCGCTGTTTCACAATGTACACGGTAAAGCTTTTCTACGCGGTCGAAGCCGCGGGAAAAAGCTAGTATTGTACATAGAGTGTGTCGCATTTATTTTTATAAGTTTGACCTGCATTTTAAAAACCATTTACTATACCAGAAACTTATTATAATCTCGCGGTAGGTAATGTAATGCCTTTTAACAAACATTGACAGGTGATAATTACTTACGGCAATTTAGACAACTGTGTTATTTTGACCGCAAAGTGCCAGGCATACATTTTACGGCAGATTAGACGGCGCAACTAATACACGGCAAAACTTGCGGTTATTAAGTCAGTATTGATGAAGTGACGCTTGCCTTGCATTGCCTAAAACAATTCATGACTTCAAATAGATTGTGATAGGTGGCATGAAACGGCTAGAAGCATACGGCTGAGGCCCAGGTGTGGTGGCGATCGTTGGGGGCCTATGTCCAGCAATGAACGTTGAACGGCTGATAATATGACGATGAAGATAAATTGTGGTACCTATTTGGAGCGTTGCAGACCGCTTCGGATCATCATCAGATCTGCTGTTTGCCAATTTACCCCTGTTGAACGTGAAAAATACCAGCAAAGACGTTATTTTCGCTTTTCATAATGTCTTTAAACTTTCAAGATGTCAGTCAACTTTTGCGAGTAAAATACACATAAAAGTTGTTTTGTAAATATCTCGTATATTTTTGGCCCAAGGAAATAAAACTACAACAATGTTGGGTCGTTAACAGCTCACGTCAAAACACTGTCCATTCTAAGGTCAAGAGCACCGGTTGCATCTTGTTAATTACTTGGTTAAATAACCCATCAACCTGCCATCAAAAAGGTTGCTTTTTATAACCCTTAGGGTCAGTCGCTTACGATAAAAGAAATTGTTTTTTATTATTCTTAAATTCGTAACAAATCATAAAATATTTTATTTATTATGTACTTTGTTTAAGTTTTTTAACTAATATGACATTTAATAAAAATAAGGGTCGGAGCAGTGTCGAATTTAGTGAGACGAATCTTTTGACGTCCAATGCTGGACATAGGCTTCCCCATAAGCGCCACAATACCCGGTCCTGCGTCCTTCCCATCCAGTCGTTTACAGCCACACATTTCAGGTAATAGGTCCATAAGGAGATCCGATGGAGAACTAAGGTTACCGATATAGCCGAAAGGATTAGCAAACTGAAGTGGCAATGGGCAGGTCAAAGCTGACGCAGAACCGACGGCCGTTGGGGCAGACGAGTTCTGGAGTGGAGAACGCGAACCGGTACGCGCACCGTGGGACGCCCTCAAGAAGGGGCTGGAAGCGGCTTAATGCTGAGAGCGGAGGACCGGGTGTGGTGGCGTTCGTTAGAGAAGGCGTCCAGCAGTGGACGATAAAAGACTAAAATGATGATTATGATGAGGTCCATCTGGCATGGGTCATTGGTCCCACACAGCGCGTACCAGTAGGTTGGTAGTCAGGTTAACTGTCACTCTTCTTCAAATAAAAACAATATAATACGTAAGAAGCAATTAGCAAAAGATGTGACAACAAAGTGATAACATCTCAATAACCGGGACCGGAAAATCCATTGAATAGAAAATTTTCCACGCGCAAACACGGAACCTGACGCGCAATTTTATACAGATTGCAGCAAAACTAGCGACAAATATGTAATGATTATGTTTTACGACTTATAAAAATTTACAAAAAATCTAGATTAATATAAAAGCTGAAGAGTTTATATTAAAGCGCTAATCTCTGGAACTACCGGTCGGATTTGAACAATTCTTTTTGCATTTGATAGCCCAATTCTTGAGGGAGTTATAGGCTATTCACGCTACGACCCTTATGAGCCAAGCAAAAAAACTGAAATAACTTGTAAAACGCGTGCGACGCCGACGGGGCGTCCGCTAGTATTGGCTACTTTTGGCGTACTTATCTAAGATTGACGTTTTCACATTTCAACTATCGCTTCAGAATCATCACCATCTAATCATCATCATCATATCAGCCATAAGACGTCCACTGCTGGACAAAGGCCTCCCCACCCCGGGGATCTCCACGACGACCGGCGGCCCTCCATCGGCCGACCATCTAATAACAGTATATCAACCTTTAAAATGTCCTTAACATTGCTCTAAATATTTCAAACCGTTTCAAATTCGGCGTGATGACTGTCATGGCATTTACGATGTAGGTCATGTTTCGAAAGATAATTAGACTAATTAAAGACAATGTAGTTTAACAGCCGACTATTTAGTGTTTCATTGATATAAGTATAGTGTTTAGTCAAGGTAAGGTTTTTATTTTTATTACACTCGCTTTTGATGGCAATGACTATGCCGATGGCGACTTGTTCCATTACAATCGCTACAATCAGCTCCTTTGTACCTTAGCTGAATGAACAAATCATCCAGACACGAAAACCTTTATTTAAATACTTCTTTAAGTACTATAAAAAATCCTTTAGGGTGGTATTACAGACAGGCGGCGGCAGCGCGCGAATGTCCGTCGACTGTGTTTATACTGCTACCGACTGACGGCATGTGCCAAATTTGTGAGAAGTCTGACTCGAGTTCTACAAAATACTTACTAAACTCTGAACCCTGACCCGCGAGCCCTGGTTTCATTTCCCTGTCATGCTCCGCCGCCGCGCCCTTGCGCAGAGGTCGCGGGATTGTAAAGTACAGTCAATAGAGACCGAAAATACTTAAACTTTTTATACTGTGACGTTTGTCCACAGATAGGCGATTATCCGATGGAAACCCATATTCTCGCGATAAAAATAGCCGAGATAACAAAGTAGTTTTACAATAACATTCGATATAGGTTAGTGCTGAAGTGGCAGTGGCTGGCAACACCTGTTAGTGTTGCAGTAAACGTAAATCGCCAAAATCTCGAGTGGAGACCATGAGTGGGCAGGCGTAGTGCGGTACGCCCCCTAGCTAGATGGAGCGGAGATCTGCGTAAGACAGTTGGCAGTCACTGGATGCGGAGAACCGAAGATCGGGTTGAGCGCGCCTTGGGAGAAGACAGGTCCAGAAACTGCTTGGTATAAGCTGATGATGATGAAGATGATTCTAACAGTGTGAATTACTGAAAATGCCGCAGTAATTCTGATTAGCCGGAACATGTTCGCAAACTGTGGCACTTATACTTATGTAGTCGTTTGTAGGTAAAGGGACCAGCATAAAATAGATATGGAATAGAATAAAATGTAATGTAAATGGAGATAAGTCGATCAGTAGAAGGCTATATGCTGAGTGAGAAAAGTACTTGTGACAAAGTGTTAGTCTAGTATAGACTAAGCTGCAACAGTTTTAATTATGTAACCACAAATTGCAAATTTCCAACCACTTACTAACCAACCTAACGCAATGCAATATCTTGTCTTTTTATTAACATTTAAAAATAGTAAAACAATTAATCGTTTGAAAGTATATAAATATTTTGCAATATATTTATTAAACACACGTTCGCTTCTATTATGGAATAACTATTTAATTAAATGACTGTGTGAAGTAACATTTGATTAGAAAATTTACTTTTGTTATGACTCGTGCAATTAATTTTAAGCGGTTCTCCGCGCCGTCAAGAGCGATGCGAGAAAGAATGTAATCTTAGAAAGAAAAAATTAATAATCATTCTAATTAGTATGTATTTTAGATGTTGATTTATAATATTAAAACACTACATTAATGAACCATATTAATAAATAAATATAGTCTAGTCATCGAATTTACCAATAGGTGCGTAGGTTGTATAGTAAATGCGGAACTGCAAAAGCTTCTGCGAAAATTCGTTCACTGTTTATTTACTTACTTTAAGTTATTTACTTAGATTCGAATGTCCTTGCTTGAGCGACGTTGCGGTTTAAGTTTTCATCATCTATTCTGCTTTAAGAAGGTTTTTTTATTAACACGGAAATGGATCGGGAATATTATAAAAAGGTAGAAGTTCGTTTGGTGCGCGCGTGCATTTGAGAAAAATAGTGTATGAAACTGTAATATGACTTGTTTTGCAGTGTGATCATAGGTATAGGTAAATAAGTAATCTATTTATTTCATTCAAAGAACTAGCGATTTGACATAGGTACGTAGTTTGATACAACTGCATACTTTAAATTTAGGTTTCTTGAACGTAACTAGTTGATGCCGGGAAAAGGGTCTCAATTCCGCTTAGTGCTGTGGACATAAATGTCAACAATAAAGGGCTAGTAGAATTAATTGTAAGCCAGTGTCAGCACTCATCAACATAGGTCGCTGTAACAACTCCTGGATTTTCCTGGAGATCAGCGGTGTAGATCAAGTAAAACATAAGGCCGAGGAGAGATCCCTGAGGAAATCCAGCCTTGTACTCATATTGATTTGAGTAGGAGGTCCAAAATCTTGAGCTGGAATATTTTTTTACAAAAGTAGACTCTCAGCAACGGGAAGTATGAATGTGATAATAGAGTTTTTACTTTACATGATTACATATTTGTATCAGACTCGATCGAAAGCTTGTTATGCGTCTATCAAGGAAGGCTCCAGCATAATATTGTTTTTTTTCTTACACATACTCTAACTACGTGTTTACGTAACTGTTCCAAGCATAAAGAGGATATTTAAAGAGGAGTTTATCTTTATTTACTCGTACCTACTATACTTAGATATTAAAAGTCATTTTAGTTTAACAGTTAATGGCGACCGACATGCCGACGACGACGATAGGAAAATTTTCCTAATTTTTATTTCTGCGCACAAACTGTGACTTACGCAGGAGTTGGCTGATTCGCGTTATTTACGACCGCACGCTCATACGTCATTAGCACCCTTGTTTTATGACATAGTCTGACATTTATGACACCTGGCTATGTTGTGAATAGAATACATGGAAATCATAACCACAGTTAAATATAGTTTTGCTAGTTTTTCTGATAATTCTCCTTTGTTATCTGGATAGGTATTAGACGTCTGAAACAATATTTATGATGACATAGTAATCCTTGTCAGCTTTATTATTATTAGGTTTAATTCAATATTAATTTAAATTATTAAAAAGGTGTTAAGTTTTTTTCTGTATAAGTAAAAGTAAACAAGTTAATTAAAGCTCAGTTTATTAAAAACTAGCCGTTTCCCGCGGCGTTTTAAAAGTTATTTTGGACGTTTTTCTTTTTTCTCGGTTCACAGGGGTCGTAACCATGACGTTAAATTAAAGCCTATAACTTCGTCAAGAATTGGGCTAACAAATGCAAAAAAAATAATTGTAATCCGACTGGTAGTACCAGAGATTAGCACGTTCAAACTCTTTGTTCAGCTTTATTATATTAGTATAGATAGATTAGACATGCAATTATTGCAGTTACGGTGTTTCAAGAACCCTCCATCTTCACCATTAACCTCAAAGGTCGCCGACCTTTAGTTTCAGTAGAAATTATGCGCAATGTCATAACGACCAACCTACTTGCATGCCATTTGAATATCATTAGTCAAAACACAGCACGACTGCGTTACAATTGATTGATTGTTACTTAAACTTAACGGTGCTAGAAAGGTTGGAAGGTTAAGAATCTATGGTCGGCATTTGGGAGATGGATTGCTCATTTTGCGGGGCAATGAGTCAGTATTTCTAGACGGTCGTAAGGTATTTCACAAAAACACGGGAGAAAACTGAGTCAAGGGAAACTTCATCGCCGTGACGTTGTAGGTACCTTATTTTTAAGGGTCCTACTTCTCGAATGTGGACACTGGTTCTACGAAAAGTCTGTTATATTACGGTTTTTATTCTCCACTGAGAACTTACCTACTTCTTGATTATGTTTCATTGTTTATTTATCTGTCTCTCTACTGCTCTTACCTTCGTGAGGGTGCAAGCGACATTTAGCTAAGAATACCAGGCACCCAACAGATTTAATTAAATATACTTACCGTATGAGAGAAACAACTTTATACGTCAGCACTTAAGGGCTTCTCTTTCGCGCGCAGCAGACGACAGCAGAAGAGTATTGCGTACTCCCTAATTATCGGGCGACGAGAATTAGCGGAAGGAGGTAATATGCCTTTTTTACGTAGTAATAGTAGAATTCTTTGACATCCTAATCTTTTTTTTATATATATAAACAGTTTAATTGTGTAAATAAATAAAGTGGTAGCTACACAAGTAAACTCCATATGACGTCGTAAAATCAATAACCATAAACAGAATTTATTGTGAAATGTTACGTTCAATCGCTTCACATAAACGTGCAAATGAAAAGTCGCTTATGGGTTTTACCAAACCCATCTGTGATGTATCGCGCCTTCGATCCATTAATACCCGTTGATTTAGAGCGCTGTCACATACGCTACACGCTAAATTAAAAAAGTCAGCAAAGTGTACGTCGTACACAATGAGCGGGTTCCGTCAACGAACTTATATTTTGCAGAGATTAAATTTTCTATCTCGAACAATGTAAAAAATAGGTACTTATAGAAATTTTCTTAATTTCCAGTCTATTTGAGAAGATGTTCCACGTCAAATAGCAAATTTTACAGAAGAATTATGTCTCCCAGTGAAGTAAGAGGGTTAAATTATAATTTCTAATTTTGTTGCCTTGTTAGTGTTATAAGTATTGATTTTTCGAGATAAGTACTTAATTTTTTCAGCACAAAACTTTAATGAAAATAAAAAATAAGAACATTATTATCTGCTGCTGTGAAAATGAATAATAAGATTTTAAGTATTGACAATATTTATTTAAATAGTATACATAACTATCAATTATACTATGGTTATACTATTTAAATAAATATTGTTAATATTTAAAATCTGGGATTCGTCGTATAACGATGTTTTTTCCGAAACAGGCTCGATGATATTTTAGGTAAGGTTTGACTTCAAACCGGATACTTATCTGGACTCCGGCGGGGGGTAATTTCACGAAATTTCTCATCTGAAGCTTTATTAATAAAAATTAGAGTTTAGAGGGAACCCTAAAAAAAGTGGTCTGGATGGCACACGAATTAATGATCGGTGATTACGATGGCATAATAAATTTTAAAGTGCCAATGAACTCTGCGGCTGAAATTATGTTTCGTGGTGTAAAGCCGGCACGGCACACGTGTCACTGTTGCTAATCTTTATAGTCTCTAAAGAGGTAACACTGGCCCAACAGAAGTAATATATTTGCTTCCAAAGCCGTAAAGCCCATAAAAAAAAAATTTCATTACTTCTTACATTCTTTTATTAGGCTGGAATACATAACTCTAAAACTATGCCTATACCGAAACGTGAACACATACAGTTCGAAAACTCAAAGTCGCTCAATGGGCTATGGAAAGAGCCATGCTTGAAGTTTCTCCACCTCCTAAAGAAGGTGGCTGGAAGCGGCTGGATGCGGAGGGCGAAGGACCGGGGGTGGTGGCGTTCCCTGGGGAAGGCCTATGTGAAGCAGTGGATATTGAAGGGTTGATATGATGATATAGAATATTGCTGGCCCTTATACCATCACACTTAATATCCCTCTTCACTCCTCATAGAATTAAAAATCTACCTTCATGATTCTAGACGATAATGACAATATTACATTTGACATTTAGTTTGTACCTTTGCTTTTTAAGCTCAAAATATCTGTACCAACTGATCTATGGCCGCAAGACTGGGGTTACTGAACTATTTTCCAGGTTTAAAGTTTTACATAACATTATAATGTAAGTAATTTATTATTCATTCATTCATCTCGCGCGCCGCGGTCCCTTTAGCATCTAATTTTGTATACTCAGACGCTGCCTGTTAGAATTACCATTTCAATGAGTACTTGGTAATGCTTGGGCCCTACTAAGGGCGTATACTAAGTCCATTAACTCGATTCGTTTCTAGTTTCGTTAAATTAATTATTCGTTTGTTTGCGCTGCAAACTAAGTAGATTAGCTATAAAACTAGAACATTGGTAGTGAACATTTAGCACGTAAGTAAAATAGTATAAATATTAGGTAAAATAAATAGATTCTAACATTCATTGTTGAGTCTCATTCCACGCACCATCAACCTCTCACTGCGGCCAAGACACCCCTAGCCGTCAGAACCTGATCAGTCTTGTGAGCCTGCTTGACTGGCAGTGAGAAAAGCCAACCACCAACCACCACTTGCACCAATCCATCCACTTCCTTCCAACCATCCGCTTGCTACCTTAGGTCTCATGGTAGCAGGTATCCTGGACATATTTTATATATGTATGTCTATTTATGACTAGGTTAGGGACTTAGGGATATAGGGCTCTAGGTCTCGACTGGTCATCCATGCGCATATAGAGGCGGCAGCCCCAGCTCCCAGCTTCTATACGTGCATGTACGTGCATACAGGCGCGGCAGCCCCGTCTCATAGCTCCTGTATGTACATCGTTCGTCTTTTCAATTTTTGTTATTGTAACACTAGCGGTCCGTCCCGGCTTCGCACGATATAGATAAATATAGCCTATGTCACTCAGGGTGAATAGATGTCCACAAATATCCACAAGAAGGTAGTGGAAGATAGGTAGGTAGTTCAATTCAATTCAAACACACTTTATTGCAATAGACATCTAAACAAAAATACGCTGTACTACAATCTACACGGTCTTATCGGGCTTTCCGCTTAGAACGATAGTTATTTGTATTGTAAACCCTTAGTAGTGGTCAAATCGCTGCGTGGTCGTTACGATTTCGTATGCAGAGAGTGCAGTGTCTTGTAATTATTAGAATTTAAAAATATGGAACCTCATAATCAGAATAATGTCTCTTCGGTTACCTATATACCTAAAAAAATAATTTAGTAAAGAAATATGCCGCTAACATTTGACTACAATTTTGCAAGCCTTTGCCCGACAATGAAAGGTCAATAAGCTGCCGTATAGGAACTGAGTTGGATTTAAGGAGAATGTGATAAATAGAGCATTAATTTTTAAGCTTTAAAATATAGTTTCCTGGTCTAAAAATGTTTAACTAAGATATTGTTGTAAATAAATAAACTCAAAATTTTGCTAAATCGTGATATAACACAGTTATTTCGTATTCGTAAGTTCAAAGATTCAACTTCGACTCACACCAATCAGTTATCTATTCTGACTGGCCTGTTGGCGTAGTGGTAGTGACCCTGCCTACTGCGCCAATAGGCCGTGGGTTCGATTCCCACCCGGGACCAACATTTGTGTGATGAGCATAACAGTTGGTTTTAGGATTCTGGGTGTTTGTATGTATTTAAGTATTTATTTAAAAGTATTTAAGTATGTTTATCAGTTGTTGAGTACCCATTTACAAGCTTCGGCTTAGTTGGGACTAAACAGCCGTGTGTTAATTGTCCAAAACATTATTATTATTATAATACAGTTTCCTATCATTTATTTAATGTTATACGCACTTTAGTATAAGTTTAAGATCAACTTTTCAGTTGCTCTAAGTTCGACTGAAAGATTCATATCTGAGGATATGTCCGCCTTTGTACGCAGTTTTATTAAAATTTGTTATTGTCATTGTTACTTTTCATATTGCATTTACATGGTATACATAGGTATTGTGTAGAGAAAAATCGTAGAAAAATAAAACAGGCGACATGTTCAAGGCATAAGGAGTTTCATAAACGTACGGGTTGAAAATATACTACTGCGGATTACTTGTGGTATTTGACTTGAAATATGAAGACTTACTATGCGCCTTAAGTATAAATTGAAAGCAAGGTGTGAACCTCCATTCCGACACAAAGGTAAAGGCGAAAGCATTGTCCTTCGTCTTTACGACTTATTTACGGCCTTTTTGTTACTTACGACTTAAATTTCTTATTCGCTGAGAAATAAAGTAGGGTTTTGAATGAATAGTATATCTGCCGGTCTTTAGAACCCTTAGATGCTAAGTGCCAACGTCTACTGTACCTACTCATATACATATTTTTAGATTTGAATGAACTGTAATTGGGATTTTATTATAATGCAGTTATTATACGTGCACAATTCTTTCGTCCATTTTATAATAACAAATAAAAGTTAAAATTGTAAATCCCTATACACCTAAGTAAAATAAATATCAGCAAATTTTATGGTAAATCACAAACAGCTCAATAAATTTCAATATGAATTCCCCTTTGGGTAAAATCTAGTCTAGAAGCAATAAAGAAACGTAGTAGGTATAGGTATCATAAATCATACAAAATGCAATGCTACCTCATAAACCGATCTCAATGAAATTTTGTATGCACTTAACATGGAGACGAGCATAGGCTAATTTTTACTATGGGAAATATATTTCTGCTGGAAACAAGAACCCACTGGAAGCGGGCGCAGCAACTAGCAACAGCTACTCAACAATTTATGGGTGGGGCTCACAAAGAATGTACCATAACACACGCGAAATTGTATGACAGTGTGATACAATTTTCCGTGTGTTATGGTACATTCTTTTTGGGCCCCACCCAAATTAAAAAGAATGAATAAAAACTCAACATATCGGCGCGTTATTATTTACTTTATTATTACGTCGTTGCTATTTTCACAAGGAAAGCAAGATGACTTCTCCCTAGATTCTGTCAATCACTGGCATTGCAATAGAAGAGCTTAATTTTCAGTCCGAGCAATCATATATATCTCATTTCGATTTAATATCGATGACATCGTCAATGAATTACATTGCGAATCAACCTTATTTGACACAAACTATTTATCAAGACGCGCTTCGTGTCATGTTTTTTTTTCTTACTTAAAATGTGTTTAGTTCAATGACAAAAGAAACTAAAGGAAATGCCCTATTCAACATATTTTAATGCATATTTTTTAAATTTGTTTAGCGTGCCGATTCGCCATATTGTGTTTGATGCTGTTTACAGTGAAATACAGGTGTTTTCGTGTAATTTAGTGGGAATGGTGAGATTTACTGGACATTAATTGCTATAATTCCGATATGGACCATTAAGAAACATGTCAAAGTGTTCAAACAGTGTGGTGCAAGGAGTTTATTTTGTCATCGGTTTAGTTCGATAATAACGCTGTTAAGGCAATTTTATATGCATTGTGAATGCGGGCTACCGCGTGTGTATGTACCCTTAACGAAGAGCACGCCTTACGTAAGTTGTCGTTCACAAGAACGGGTATACAAATAGGTCGAACATGTTGACAGATGGTTGATTTACCGAATCACTGACACAATGGAGCTTCTTTATCGTGACACGTGATGAAATGTAATACTTTAATTTTTGGCAGTAAGGGTAAATAAACTACTTCATTATACGCTCTTGGCATGATTATTCGGGCCGAATCAAGGTAGGGCAACGGTATAGTTGTTTAGGGGCGTACATCTTGCGCCTTAGGCTCACAGTGGATTGCATTTTTTAAATATCACATAAACAATCATCATCATCATCATCAGCCTGCCTGCATCTGTCCACCGCTGGACATAGGCCTTCCCCAAGGACTGAACTCAATCTTCGGTTCTCCGCATCCAGTCACTGCTGTTAGTCAAACATTTGCATTAAATAAGTACCTTTCCTACAAATTTAATAACAATGTGGCCTGTTGGCGTAATGGTACTGACCCTGCCTACTGCGCCAAAGGTCGTGGGTTCGATTCCCATCCATGACCAACATTTTTGTGATGAGCATAACTGTTGGTTTTCGGATTCTGGGTGTTTGTATGTATTAAAGTATTTATTTTAAAAATATTTATGTATGTTTATCAGTTGCTGAGTACCCATTTACAAGCTTCGGTTTAGTTTGGGACTAAACAGCCGTGTGTAAATTTCTCCAAACATTATCAACAAGTTAAATGGAAGGTAAAAATTCGGATTCGGTTGTGATGTTATAGAATTGGCACAGAAATTCGTACGTAGGTATGGTAATCCTTAAACTCATTTTCATTAATATTCGATTACTTTCCTGCATATTTTGTTATAAAATCCTGTTATGCATATCACTCTATAATTGGAACGAACGAACAAACTACGTCATAAAGTCTGAATTATGGGTAAAATTGAGTCAGATACGCGATCCAGTTTGTCACCCAACGACCAGTTTGTTATGAAACCAATCGCAGGATTCGCAGGGCGTGGTGTCTGTAGCCTGACGAAACCAAAGCGCGGATTCCTGACTGAATTCATTTATTTTGTACAATTATATACAAGTTTAGTACATACAAACTAATTACATACCAAGTATTATACCTACAGGGAAAAAAAATTTAGGAACTGGTTAGCTTTTTTAAGGACCTACTGATTCTGTTTTGTAAGTTGCATGTACTTACAAAATAGGGTAGGTATTGAATAATATATGGTAGAAATAAAGGCTAAAAATATTTGGAATAACCTTGAATAACCTTTCTATGAAAAATTATCCCATTTTTCTACACCACATCTTTCCACCAAACATCGTTCCATCAAAAGGAACAGGGCAAAATAATAACTATTAGTGATCTTTAAATGTAAATTAATCTTAACAAAACATCTATTAGTCCTTTACCTGCAACATATTAGGTTTGACAATAATGATGGCAGAACATTTACTGCCTCAGACATTCGTAGAATCTTGACAAATTATTAACACAGCCTGACGTAAGATTACACAAAAAACTTGCGGTTTAACCACCTGTTAAAAGATCCGAAATAAAAGGTCAACCGATGTCGAATCACTATAATAATGATGGTAACGAATTCATCGATAAAATGACTGTGGTTTCGGATGAGTGTTGGGAAATACAGAAAATAGGCACCTACATCTTTACCTATGCAATTTTAAAGGGAGGATGTAACGATCGAAGGTGTTGATTATTTAAGAGACCCTTTGATTAAAGGTACAGTAGTAGTTTTGAGAGCGAATCAATACGAATCAACGAAATAGAAAAGAAGTACGCTGTAAATGATGAAGTTTCTGTTACAGGCAAGTAAAAAATCGCGACAGAATCTGGCCCTAATTTCCTTTTTTACCGACTTTATTCTTTGACCACGACGAACTCGAAGTGACAATGATGAAAGATGGGAACAATGATCTCGCTCCATTTTAACATATTACCTTAATTACATTTTTAATGATGTCCTTAAATATTAATTGAAAACAGGTGTTCAACTAAAATAATTAATTTCGCACGTTTGGTGGGGAAAATTCTGAATCAAATCAAATGTTTAATTAACACCCATTACTGGTGACTAATCATTAAATCTCGCATTTTAATCGTGTATTTACTTTGAAATGTTGCTGTAATAAAACATGGATCTTGTTCGAGGAAAAATAAAACTAGAATCGGAAATAAATGACCTGCCACCGTGTGATTTGGTACAGTGAAGACAATAAATAGTCATCTTCAGACCTTGCGAGATGAGCCTGCTCTCTCTTATACGCCAGCCTCTCTGTTTCGTTCTGAGAACACATCAGATGTCTTAACCCTGTGCACCAATCAGGCTGTTATCCCGGGCCAATCGGCGTACAGTTCCCTCCCCCCACACACCTCAGCAATTTAACAGAATTGCTTGTTTGTAGATTAGATTAGATTTATTTATCACACATTACAAATACAGTATAATCAGGAATACCCTTAGAAGTTTATTACCGACCTATTATATTAGAAATCTGTTGTCCTCTACTACGAGGGCATTGACGGATTTATTGTAAATAAAAAGCATAGTAACAAAGGCCGAAAAACGTTTTTTATTCGATTCAACCCACTCTACGATTCCCTTCTCTATCCACCATTCGTCATTACGTATACGGTGTACGGCTGTAGAATATTATCAATGAAAATATTTATATACTTAATTTTCATCATTAAGTCAACTTTTGCTAATTGTAGTTCTGAAATTAAAGTGTGGTCCTCGTTTCATCATCATTAACAGCCTATTAACATGTGGCTCAGGCCTGCCCTCTCATCGAGGGCGTTCGGGCTATAGTCCTCCACGCTAGCCCAGTGCGGGTTGGTGGACTTCACATGCGCCTAAGAATTACTTCTTCGGCGTATGCAGGCATCACTATGTTTTCCTTCACCGTTTGAGATCATCCTCGTTTAGTCCCAAACAATTCACGGTTATAATTCTACTGGCTTGACTGAAGCCATAAAAATGGAAAAACAACAATAATTAGAGTGAACGCTACTAACTAAATTGTTGTGACGGAAAGATTAAAGTCGCTACTGTACTTTTAGATATACTGTGCCGCAGGGCAACTATTCATCGTCATCTAGTTGATACTTATGGGATTTTACATATAATTTGAATATTATTAAATTGACGCGGTGTGGTAAAAGAAACCCGGTTTGCGGAATAATTCCGCTCCGATCGCCATGTTTAGCATGTTTAAAAAGTGTTCTAAATACCAACATTATTATGTATCTATATAGAAGAAGACACACAACAAAATATGTTATCACAAGTCATCATAATCAGGAACATAGTCATCGCGTAGCATAGCATGACCAAGATGTAGAGGTCACATGAATATCCAGTTAATTAAATCTCCAACACCTATCTCTTTTACGTCATCATCATCATCATCATCAGCCTGCACTAGTCCACTGCTGGACATAGGCCTCCCCCAATGCGTGCCACTGAGTCCGATCTTCGACTCTCCGCATCCAGTCACTGCCAGCCGCCCTGCGCAGGTCCTCGCTCCATCTATCCGGGGGGCGTCCCACACTACGCTTGCCTAGTCGTGGTCTCCACTCGAGAACTCGTCTACCCCAGCGGTTATCGGTTCTCCGACAGATGTGACCAGCCCACTGCCACTTCAACGTGCTAACCCTTTGAGCTATGTCAAAGGCTTTGGTTCTTTTACGTCATGAATTTAGTTTATTGCTTACCTTAGTATTGAGCGTGTGCGTAGAGAAGAATGAGCATAGAAGAACGAATGCTGATAGCCAATGGGGCGACACACCCGGTGTCGGCTCCATAGTTGAACTGCAAACAAAAAGGAGTCAATTTTTATCTCCTCCAGAAAAAGTCAGCAAATATATTAATATTATGACGTCCACAATGTGCGAGTTCCGTCAATTGTTTTTTAACACCTTTCTAGGTGTTAAAAAACCACCACCACTACCACCACCTATTACCACCACCGCTATTTTCTATTGCCACCGCTTTCTAGCGGTAGTAATAGAAAAAAAGTTTATATTTTGATTTTCAAAATTTACTTGAATTTTCTCTTGTCGGTAAAATTTTCATACGACATGCTTCAAATTGCGACTTTTCTAGAAGATGGACAGACTGACAGACAAGTGGATAAAATATCTTTACCAAGGGTATCCGTTACTGAACCCAAAAACAGTATAAGTAGGTATACGATTAGTGGCAAATGGGTTCCCAACTCAGCAAGCTATCACGGTTTCAACATAACACTGTATCTCGTTCTCTGATTGACAGATAGGACAGAACGCGTTACATGTGGCATACCCAACAAATTGGCACGTTCGACACGTACGATGTAGTACGATCGGAAGTGAGCGGCCAGCACCAGTGGCCTTCACCCTATCTGATAGACCTCTACTCTATATGCAGATTTGCTGAACTGTCTCATTTGCCCAGTCGAACTGACGATTGACTGTGCCGATTATGTACTCGTATATTAACTTGGGACCTGACAGTACGTAAGGCGTATCACAGACGCACGCGGTCTGCGGTGGCGGTGGTGGCCTGTTGTATTCCATATGTATGTGAGACTTCAGACACGCGCAGCCTGCGTTTTCATATTGAAGCTGCGGCCTGCGGTAGGCCGCCACCGCAGGCCGCGTGTGTCTGGGATACGCCTAAAGAAAGTTCAAAACCGGGTCCGTTCGAAGTTCCGGAACTTAAGGGCGAATTTTTGTCCTGCCTTTGCATTGAAGAAAAGGTTTTGTCGAAATGAAGAAAAAAATTTATTTCGTATACGTAATTTTAACTTAAAACAATAAATTTTCTTCCAAATTATAGGTTTCCTCACAATGTTTTCCTTCACCGCTTGAGAGCAGTTAGAAAATCGATCGAACTTGGACCTCTCGACGTCACAGGCCACGTCTTTCCCACTAAGCCACAGACGCTCATGATAGACTTTTTATCTATGGCCAACAGTGGGACAGAATGACCCGTCAAAGAAATGCCTTCCAAATCAACACCTGGCAACTCTTAATCAAACAAGCATAAATTTAAATTTAGCTACCATAGATTATATTCCCGTCAATGCAACTTCCATTTACCATAAACAAACAAAAAGCGAGAGGTGGGGTCGACGAACTGGCCACAGAAGGACAATGTCTTTTCTCAGAAGCAGAGACGGGACTAAATATTAAAAACTCTTTGGTTTTCGTCCCGGGCTGTTTCCGCGTTCGTGAGCGTTGACCGTTTGATAGGGTTGCCAGTTACATAAAACCTTTCGAACCGACATTTTTGATTGAATATTTGGATTCTTTGAAATAGAAATACAATGTTTTACATATTAAATGAGTTTACATCTGACCTTAATCTCACCATAAGATAGGGCGATAGGACTACGTACTGTTATCCAGAACATTTTAAGGTATATTCTTTTAGACTGGAGAATTTGAGCTTGTTTGAAAGATTTAAGATGTATTTACTTTTATTTCAGATGCTGTTGGAATATCTCGAAAAAATATTATAAAGCCTCATCATCAAGGTATTTTAAAAATAATAGTTTCTATTTAGTGGCAACCCTAGTGTGTCGGCAAAATTTAAATCTTTTGCTCGTTCAATGGGCTATTGTCAAGTTCACTTGATGCACTCGGCAGAAACAAGTATTTGCGTCTCATAAAATTGTCTAGGAATTTTTTATAGACATACTTTCTTATATCTGTGGACTAGACCGATACATGTAATGAACATTTACTTTTATTGCAAAGTACCTACTACTTTGCAAATTGGACCTATAGAAAGGGCAGAGGGCTGAGTGTGGAACGTAGCGTTTGGGAAGGTCTACGTCCGGCGGGAGACGTCGACAGGCTAACAGCGAGAAAACTTGTATAATTTTCATTTTAACTGCTGCGGATTCTAAAATTATTTTATTTTCTTATGCAAAATTGTATTATTGTACGGTCAACCGTACGTCAGTGGAAAAAAGTATAAACTGGTCACATAGTATTGAAACTACCTAACTAGCCAGCGCAAAGTGTTTCCACGACGTGCGGTCGACTGTACCACCATCTAGTGTAAACGCAGCTTTATGCTCATTAAGCGAGCGAGCGAGGGTGTCAAGCGTAAGGTAAAGAAATGCACAAAAGATGCAGTCCCAGTTTAAATCAATGTGACCAATTAATGTCTCGGTGAAGTAGTGTTCATTATCAGTTTGGGTTTTGGTTTCGGCCTTATTTTTAATTTCGCCGAAGTTCAAGGTATATTTTGGCCAATCCGATTTTTTTTAAGTTTGGTGCACAACGTCATGTGACAAACATGCTCTGTGGTAATAATTGAATGACACAACGTGCAACTTTTGCTATGCTACGAGTAGCACTAAAAGAAATTCTATAAAAAAATTAAGAATTGTTTTTTAAAACACCGCATTTTACACAATTAGTATTTATAGAGTCAATTACAAAAATATGTAGGTGATCAAAAGTTGCACTTGGATCCGACTTAGTCGAAGATACGGTTTCGGTCAAAAGAAAAACACATTACATATTTGAACACTACACAGAAAGGGCCCGAAATGAATGACGTAACTGTTAAATTTACATAAACGAATGTCGTTTGTTAAATGTTAATTCTTTCACTGCGCGCGACATGTTTTATGCATCAGTATCAGTTTTTCAGTTAAGCGCAGAGCGTTCTCTCGTTTTGAGTTCCGTTATAAACGGGACACTTTTGACGTATTGTCTGCCTGTGTCTGTCACAATGTTACATAATATTGTAACATATTGGTGACATAAAATGATTATTTTCGCTATGGTATTGGTTCGATCCCCGTCTCACGCAGGCAATTTTAAAAAATCTACGAATGCAGATTTTCATATTCAAAAATATATCTGCTTTAAGTAAAATTTGATACTACATTTAGGGGATTTTGCCTACAGTTAACGTTCGTTTTTGTCCACCCTGTATACCGACACATCCTCAGGTCATTATGGAGTTTTTTGGGGAGGCTTTTGTCCAGCAGTGGAGGTCTTCCGGCTGATATGATGATTATGAATTATGATATACATAGCAAATCTACAAAAAAATATGTTGCAGTGTCAAATCGATTACGGAAATAATTTGTGAAGGAACTTATACTGCCCGCGGCTTCGCCGGCGTGGGATATAGATATTTAAAACTTTATTTTTAGTAAAATTGTGTTATCTATCACGTAAGTGACAAATTGTCTTTGTGATAATGAAATTCTTTAAACCTTTTCTTTCCCATGGAAACAGTTTTTAAAAGTAAAAGGTAAAAATTTGCCTAACCATGTTCATCTTCATGATATGTGTTTTATGGAAATCGTTTGAATATATAGTAGAGCCCTGAAAGCGCTACATAGAAACAAACTCACTTTCAAAGGTGCCATCAGCCTGATAAAGTATTATCTATTTTATGTTTATAATGTGTAACTGTAAGTATATTGTTATAATATTGTATCTATTTTTTTGACGAATAAAGAATTTTGAAAAACAAACAAAACTTTCAGATTCATAGTATTAATGAGATTGACCGTATACCTAATCGTAATTACTTAGTATTAACTTATTGTTATTACTAACTGCATTATCAGACTCGTAGAAGCGTATTAATAGTAAGAAACAAAACATATTTTCACATTTATTTTCTCATTAAAATATCAGGAAATCGTTTTACAAGTAAGTAGTCATCATTATTTATCCACATCTTTGTTTGACTTATTAGACGACTAACCTTCACATTTAATGTGAGAAGATTCTCTAAACACTTATAGACAAAGATTAATTTGCACTTTGATAAAATTGTGCTAAGTATATGGCGCTAGATTCCAGCATAATTCTCAAAACTTTAATAACTGAACAGAAAGGATTTCCGCAGATAAAGTTACCGCGAAGAACTAGGTATTTATAATTACTTTTTAAACGGCCCAGAAAAAATTGTACCCACAAGCTTTGGCATAGTAAAAAAGCGTCTAGAAGATGAGAGTTTCTTTTACTATGGTGTTGGCCATAGCATGGCACTGCAGAATTTTATTTACATACGACCAGCGACGTATGTAATGTTCTGTGAAATCTTCAATAGATAAATATTTCAATTAATTACGCACAAAGTTTATAAATTTTACCAATACCACGGCAGAGCAACATTGCATAAATATAAAATCTTCAAAAATAACAAAACTGTAGGTCAATGATACAGTTTGTATTTTCTTTATTGGACTCGTACCCTCAGGCCCGCCGCGTTTGGTCCTATTCCCGGAATGTCCCCTCAGTCCGTTACGTCTATTTCCCGGAATGTCCACTTCCTGTAATGTCCACTTTACTACAAAGTAAAAGTCACAATATTTTATTCTAAGTATATGAATACACTGTGTACATTTATACACATAATTTTTTATCTGCCTAGTCCGTTTTTAAGATCTCACTTATAGTCAACTTTTACCTACTAATTCTATTACCTACAGTTATTTTGTTCTTCGCCAGATCATTGCGAATCATACCCTTCTTAAAAGAAGCCCAAATATTTCACAGTCCTTTTCATAGCTCGATGAGCAAGTTTCAAACAAACAGCGATGCATACCATCGATAAAACATTGCATTTTATTTTACATAAAGTTTATTTCACAAATCGCAGGGCGCCGCTCTGTTGTTTTCTTACAAAACACCCAAATTATGTGTCAATTGATTTAGCTCGTATCTTCTTCACACTGTAGGATGCAAACTGCATAGGTACTTATTATTACGAGATGTTGCGTTACCTACCGTGCGAACGAAGAAACGTTATTGTTACAACATGAAAATATCCCAATTTGCGTAACACACAATTTTGTTGGAAGTTATTATTTAGTGTGAGCTTAAACGTTTATCATTGTATGCCATCTTTCCTTTGATAGGTAATCCTTATTCTCAGTAAAAAATATGCAATATTGCTCAATGGCGGTGTAAGGGGTCAGGAATGACTAAAGGCAAGCTGCGATTTCTTTTCTTACGAAAGATGTGACAAAGAGGCGGGTGATCAAGAAAATAGCTAGTAACTTCAGAAAAAAAATCTTTTTACTTTAAAAAATGCTTGTAGGTTTACATTAGGTGCTTTCGTAAATTTTTAGATTTGAAAAATAAAATTGAAATACATAATTTTAGGTCAATTAGTTAAATTATAGACAGGTCAATAAAATAGATTCTGTTTGACAAAGAACTCAGTAAAAGGACCCAAACAAACCAACTGGACTTAAGAAACCTATAAAACATTTTTTTACAGATTTTATCTATTATTATTATTATCTACTACTTATTATGTCAAATACCCATTTTACTTGTTTTTTTTTCTCTTTGTTGTTGCCTGAAATGAACGGATTACTTACTTACTTACTAACTTACAAGATTCTAAAATTACTTTAAAAAAAATCTCATTGAATAAAAAGTCAGCAAAGCATATATATCAATTTGATTTTAATTGTAAATAAAATATGACTGGAAATACCGATTTTTCCTGTTTTTACATAATTTTCCTATGATTGACACAAATATTTTATGCTGTGGCACCCACAATACTAAACTACAGCCTCTTTTGGCAGGAGCGAAGTGTCATGGTCGTCTCTTCTATTTTATTTTCTTAAATTATTTATTTTGCAGGTTTTAATGTGTAATGGTGATAATATTTTATACATTAAGTGCTTGTGGTTGTGCATATTGTGCGGGAAATTAAAATAAAAGCGTGTAACAACTTTTTCAGCTCGTACCAAAATTGTCCATTGGAAATCTTCATTAAAGTTACTATCGATTTAGTGAGGATAAAAACCTTAGTGAAATTCGCCGACTAACTCTAGTCGTGTTTTGTTTTTGTGGAGGCCGTGCTGTAACCGCCGGTTTAAATAGATATAAGAAATAAGATTTTAAATTCAAAATAAGATATGGCTTAAAGGTCTCGTTACCAAGCCAAAATTTACTTTAAAAAAACCTGAACTAAACTGAAACTGTTTTAAAAAATTACCAACTAATCACAAAATTTTTGAACACCGTTACTAAAACTTAAAAAAACATGTTTCAGTAAAGGCAAGGCATGTGCACCGAACATTCCAGCTAATTGAACGACACGATAAAAAAACGTTTGGCGGCGCCCGCGCCGCGTCCAAAACGTTTGGTCAACCGCTTTAAGGGGCTATGATATCTCACAGCGGGTCGGATGATCCGTCGCTATTTCAACAATACTGTATCATTCATTTTGTAATAAATATGCAGTAAAGTAGAAGACTTTTACTAGTTATTCACGATTTCGAAAACACAGTTCGTTAAAATTTTCTCAATTAAAAAAAATTCCAAAGTTAACCATTTTAAGAATTTATTTTCGCTACTTTTATGTAATAAAGCTACGTACAATCACCATATTTTGAGTACTAACTGTACTTACTAATATGCAGATCACATAACATTTGAATTTACAAAATACACATAACTTTCGGCAAAAAAAGGAAAAACCTAAATCTAAGCGTTTTTGAGCCAGCCCAACTTGAGCCGCATGGCATCTCCCTACCCCGCGTCAGTCCCGCTCTGCCAGTGGCACGGGGAACACGTGTCGCTCGCCGCCATCCAGCTGTCACTCCCGTCACACGTCATTTATTCAAATTATATTTTGAAATAGGGTAGCATCTTTGTTGCTATCCTAGTGTTTTTTGGAGTACAGTCTCCTTGACTGAAAAATGACTGGATGTTTGTTTGTAATTTGTTTCGATACTTGGTTGTTTGACTTGACAGAACAAAAATAGACGACGACGTGTAGACAGAAGACTACAAAAGAAATTTTCTGAAGATAATATTTATTTTCCAATATCTTTCTTAATAATTTCCCGACCGTTTAGTATAATAACGAATTTTTTTAAATGGGAAACCAAGGTAACAAAAAAAATTTATTTTGCGAAAGAGAGCTAGGTATTAGCTCGATCTATAATCTGCGTTGTAGTCATTAAGAGAAAAGTTTAAAGAAATAAATATACTAACCGTATCCAGTCAATATAGATTTGAGAATATTTTGTTTAAGTAAACCCGCTGTAAAACCACAGCCGCCTGCTGGTGATGTCCGGATGGATGATGAGGGTTTCACTATCGTACAAACTACCAGGAGATATATATATCTATCTTGAATATGAAGCACACAAAGTTTAAAAATCACATTATGTAACAATTTGTTATTATAAAATAGACGATTCTTTGAATGACAAAGACGCCTGATATTAATGTTACTTGGTGATGTGGTACTCCTATGCTATAAAGTATGTTGACATTGACTGTAAATAAATTATTAATACATAGTGTTTTTTTTATTAAGAACCATCTTGGACGGTCAATATTGTGTAGCTTACCCTACATAAATAGTGCGAGTGAGATAGGTGCGCTGACGGCGGCGGTGGGAGAGGCATGCGGGGGGGAAATTTGAATTTGAGCTGACATACCATCGACTCTTAACTAAATGCACTTTTCACTCTTCACGATTATTTATACTGTAGATAAAATAAAGTTTTCGCGCATTTTTTCAAAAGGTTGTTGAACTCTTGATACTACGATACTGAGTAGATGAACAAACCAGGTAGGCGGGTTAGTGTTTCACCACTAGCTGTTGTCCGCGGATTCGCCCGCGTGGGTTAATTTTTTTTACAGTTTATCGCAGTAAAAAGTAGCCTATGTCCCTCCCCCAGGAGTTGATGTATAGTATCTCCACACTAAACATCAAAATCTTTTCAGCGGTTTAGGTCTAAAAACGTAACAAACATACAGACAGACTTTCGCTTTTATAATATTAGTATGGATTTAGTTAATCGCAACTTATCTTTAAGTGTGGTAGTAGATTTTTTTGTGAAGCCACCTTTTGAGATGTTTATTTTTGAGGAAACGGGACCTTCCTGTGGTTTCAGGACATTCATTTACCGAAACTCAGTACTTCCCTGAAAGTATCAGGGAATCATTTTTCTTCAGCGATTGCAGGTTTTCTTTGATAAGCTTTGAAAGCTGATAAATGATAAAAAATTGTTTTGTAATTGTACTAGTCCGGATTGAATTCTCGACCCTATTTAATGTAAGTCAAGTAATAGATTGCATTACATAATTAAGATAAAGAAGAAGAAAAAATAGGTAAGTATAATACCTTGTATCTGGGTATACTAAACAAAGTACCTACCTACCTACTTATTCTGTTCACAAAAAATTTATCATACCGAAGGACCCTACGCCGATCAAATTATCACGTATATTTAAATACCCATAGTCAGTCAATGATACTTATTTCAAACTTAATAACGATTCTTACTTAAAAAATTAATTGTATTACCTACACAAAAACTCGTCGACAAAAACAAATAATACAATTGTAAGAAGTTTGTTTATCAAATATCGACACAAGTTACTTCCTATATAATTATGTCACACGTTTAAAAAACACGTTTGTGTTTTATTTATAAGTTAAATGGCCTATGTTATACGTAAGATTATGTTTATTTATTCAAAATATTGATTTATAAGAATTATTTCGTAAGGTGAATGAATTATAGACTTATCCAGACAGCCAAGAACACGAATGTAATATTTAAAATCACCATATGTATGTCCACTTGACATGAAAGGAAGAGAGTCAAAGTTCAAAAGGAAGAGAGTTCAATAAGAGAGTCAAAAGAGCTTTTCAACCAAGGCCGGCAACGCACCAGCACCCCTCGGGTGTTGCAGGTGTCTGTAGGCGGCGGCGGTGACCTCTTAACATCAGGAGGCCCGCCTGCTTGTTACCCCCGTAGCAATGAAAAAAAAAGGAAGTCTACAATTTAAGAAGTGGACGACTCAATCCGAAGTGGACCTGAAAATGGACCCAGGATGCGGCTGCAGTGCTCAGCTTTGCCACAGAATACATATAGCTTTGCATCAGTTAGGAACATCAGCTCGCTTTTGTCACTGATTTGAAGGTCGAAGTGAGTAGTTGCCCAGAAGGGTGTTTCTTTTATGATTGCCAATGGGTCATATTCGCGCAGAAGGTGTAATGGTGTATCCACTGCCTCTTAGCAGAGTCTGCACACTTTAGTATCCCGGAGCTTGAAGTTATAGCATAATAAATAAGCATAAGCATATTGGACTGATTATCGAGAGCCTTGTATAGGCAGCCGGAAGTACTAGCTTTTATTTTGGGTATGGTTTTCGGGTTTCTTACATTCATATTTAGTATCAAGTCGTTTCTAATGTGCTCCCTAAACGATCGTGCGGCATGACATGCATTACGTGTTGTCACTCATGCATGACCGTCTAGTTGTAGTGATTGACGTGCATGACATGCAAACTGTGCTAGCCGTTGCTTCACTGTACTGATTGATAGCAAGCATGATGGTCCATCATGCGGCATGACATTCACGTAAACGTTGCATGTCATGCAAGCATGATCGTTTAGGGACACCTTAATAGTCACCATTATTATATCAACCTGTCACTGTCAACTGCTGAAAGGTCATCCGGAATTTTCCACAATTATGCGTTTGATAATTTCGTACGCTAATGAATGCTGTTCTGTATTTATTCGCCTCACGAATTCCTTCACAGCATATCTTCCTTTTTATTAAAGAGCGAGCCTAAGTACAGCATTATGTAAACATTATTTTCAAGTCACAGACTATAAAATCACGCCGCCGAAAAGAATTACTGTTCTTTACTTGCCCTTTAGGCCACTTACACAGAAAGATTTCAATACAGAAACGCGCCAGAAACGATTTAAGGCGCAGGATTATGCAAAAATTACCGACATGTTTGTATTGGATTAAAAATTTAAATAAGAATATCGTTGTAAGTACCCATACAGCCAGCGGTAGCTACCGTGACCCCGCGCTTTTTCGTGTCAAAAAAAACCGCTTCGAATCATCGGCTTGCGCCCCCCACTGTTACCAGTATAATATAAACCAACACATTACGGGTTTATTGACCTCCTGATAAAATCCAATGAGTTTGCTCTTCTCCCGTTATGCAATAAGGAAGGTGACGCGAAATTCATTATGCGTAATCTCTCTGCATTTACTTTTTAAAAGTTTTTTGGCGGCGAACGCCATCAAAGCCAAATATCATACGGCTTAATTTAAATTTGATACTGCGACATACGGAACGGAATTTACGATTCTTTCAATCGAGGTGTAATACAGTGACATTTTTAATTTTATCATCAAATAACACGGTCTCTTTGCATGAAACGGAACGGTAGTTTTCAATGGCGCGAATTTGTCGTCAGCCGCCTCTTTTTAGGGTTCCGTGCCTCAAAAGAGAAAAAAAGGAACCCTTATAGGATCACTTCGTTGTCCGTCTGTCTGTCTGTCAATACCTTTTTCTCAAGAACACGTGGAGGTATCAAGTTTAAATTTGTATCAAATAATGAGGTCTGCAGTCCCTTAAAGCTGTGAAAAAATCAAACTTCTAAGTCAACGCGGTCGGAAGATATGGCCAATTTTGCCGGACTTCCGATTGACTAAGAATCTTGAAATTTGGCAAGAAGCAATGTCTTATAGCCAGTGATCGGATGACAGATGCAATGTCCCGGGATTTAAGTACGTTATCATAAATGGATATAACTTATAATCCCGCGAGATGCCCGCGAGTCTTACCTAATTCAATCCAATGTTGACTGTCAATATTCATAATTTGTCAGACTGACATATATTGTTTTTTCTGTTATACCAATTGATACTAACCCTGTTTTATTGCTTTTTAATATTACATTTGTATTAAATTTAAAATGCCTCCGCGCAAAAAAACTACATTAGAGTTCATGCAATCTTTGATAAAAGGACACTCGAAATTAATAATACGTGGAGAACTTATAATAGAAACAGAAAATCAACGTTAAATTACTACCCCTATTTTAAATATGCACCGGCAACTAGCGTAGCTATAAATGTGAATAATTAAAGCATTATTTTTGTTTTACATTAGTAATGTAAATGTAAAATAAACATAATGCTTTTATTACCCGACGTATGTAAAGTAGTAGATAGTGAACATTTTAATTTTGTTTCATTAATTATTATAAATATCCCATTTCCCAGAACCCCGGGAAGCCCGAGTCACATCCATGTTATGCATAACGTTTGAGGTCATTCACCTCAAATTGCATCCGAAATCCGATCACTGCTTATAGCACAAGTATTGGAAAATTTCCGAAAACAGTAAATTTGTAGAATTACTTCACAAAAAAAATAGTAATTTTTCTATTACAAACAAACTTAATTTTGCGTATAACCAAATCATAACGATTTTCGAAAAAAATTAAAATAAGATTGTACGGAACCCTCAGGGCGCGAGTCCTACTCGCTCTTGTCCGATTTTTTTTAATAAGTGCATTTCTGGCAATGAACATAAGTGGCAAGTGTGAAGAAGTTTAAAAACATTACTCTACTTTCAAAAGATGAGCAACTAAAGAAAGTAACTTTGCATTCCGCTCACAAAGTCAGAAAGGATACAGAATGTATTATAATTTACGAACATGTGAAAACTGACCGTGGGTTGAATCTGTAATAGTGTATTTAGTGTGATCGAACTATACTTTACACTTTCTTTCACTTTTATCCCTTTGTTTTAAATAAATAACGCATGGATGGTAAGGTACTTACATTGTGACACTGATCAGATATGATCACCAAGCCTTACTTATCGTATAATACAAAATACCGTAATATTTACGGGTGTTACTTTTAGATTAAAAGTGAAAAACTTTATCGTTTTACTATTAGAAGTTGTGCATTAGGCAAAAATCTATCATAGAATATTTAAATGCCTCGCCCTAACAGAAGCAATTTTGAAATGAAACGTGTTTAAAATAGATTTATATCAACATAAAAATGTCACCGCAAGCTTAGAACGGAAGGTTTTAAAATCGCAATAAAATTAACAATATTACCTGATAAATTAATGTTCAAAAATGTTTTAAACTAAGATGGCAACTCAAAATCAAATAGCATGAACGGCCATTGACACCTTCGGTTTTATTATGAATAGTTTTTTGCTCATCACGAAGAAATGATATTCATTTCACCAAGATTCGAGTATAAAAGAACTCATTAGTATAAAAACTTACTGAATAGAAGCCTATCAATATGTAAAAATATGTTACGTACCTACCTATGTTATAAAATAAAATTGCATTGTATTCGTAATTTCCAAGGAGATTCGAACCTCTTTTGTCGCGCGCGCGCTCCCTGTGGAGATCGCATCTTGCAAATTTAGTATGGGAAACGATGAAAAATTCTGTGTCAAAATCAGGGGGGGTGCGGACAAATGAAGCGGATTAGCGGGAGGAAGTTGCTCATACAAATTTATATGGAGTTTGAAAATGAGAATGTGTGAGTGGGTATCAATTTCGATATACATTTGGCACAATTTTGGCACCCCCTAAAATGATTTTGTTACTCATCCATATGGGAGTACCTTTTTTTTTTTAAATTCATGGTAATTTCGATAAGCCACGATAAATAATAAATACGACTATATATAAAAAACTTGTCTGTCTGTTACACAAAATCTTTACAATTCATAATCTAACAAGGAAAATTCAAAATTAAAAAAAAATTGATTTCCTCACCAAAATGTTTTAATTAGGACCGCTATAAAATACGGGTCTGTTACATTTTCACGTTTTCACAAACTTGTTTCGACAGATTGGTTCGAAACGAGATTAGTCACTTTTTAAGATTTTGAATGTCGATACCTCATACTATGTAGATTGAATACGCTTTTAGGTACAATATCCATTGGCAAAAAATAGGCAGCTTAAGAATTTTTGTAATTTGTGACCTCCAAATAGCCTAGCGCTATCGTAAACTAAACATATTAGACATAGGGCTTCTTTCACCGCTTGCTGATAGAGTCTTAGATACCCTATCTGCAGGTCTTCTGACAAATAGCCTGATTTTTTTTCACAGGTATCTGATTGCCTTATTTGTCGCATAAACCGCCTGATAAACTAATAGCAAGTACAGGTGGCTATTTTTTTTCTGTCAGATATTATATCGGAGACTTGAAGGTGTGAAACACAAAAATATTATCAGACAGATTCATCTGATAGATTAGTTTATCTGTCAGCTTACTATCTGTAACAATATCAGCAAGCGGTGAAAGAGGCCTTAATCAGATCTGAGCCGGACACTTTGGGTTACCGTTAGACAGATCTTCCCTAATATATCATTGTGATACTTATCTGGTGGACTCATGTATGATTTCGATCAGCGATGTGATGACGACAAACTTTGCATGGTACTTACCTGAAAAAAACAAATATTGTTTGTAAAATCTAAAGCAACGCTTATCAGTGTCAATGACCTCCAAACACACTTACATACGTAATTAAGTATGTAAGGAGTTGAGTAACGACAAAGAGTACTTAATAGTTAAGAACACTTAACTTGCATAAACTTGTAACATGTTGACATATGCATAGACGCATTTTAACTTGAAGCTAAGTTATTTCGTAATTTTGGTACTTTCTATACGAGTACATGTCGTAGGATAATAGAGAAATCGAATTATTGCGATAACCCTAGGTCGATTGCAAAGGACCAGTGTTTGCAATGATCCTGATAATAGCTCGGATGATTGCGAAAATCCGTCTTAGATTCCAATTATCCGGTCTTTTGCAATCGTCCTAGGATAATCGCAATGATCCTTGAATGAAAAATATTAGCTAGGGGGTGCGCGCGAACGAGATTCGAACCTTCATGCAATGATCTGATTTTTCCGACAATCCTGGGATATTGTATACAATTTTTCTGTTTACCGTAATATATCTGAAAAGACGTCTAAAAATATGATTTGCAGCGTATTTTAGACAAGCCAAAATGATGAAGATAATCAAATCTTGAAACCAGGATGGATATGTCAAGTTTAAGCTTCAATGAGATTGGCTTTGGTTAAGTTTTAGAATAATAAAATAAAAATATAAACTTTATTCTGTCATAATTAAATTCACCAGGAAAATCCATCCATCTATGGATGACAGCGAAAATTACCAGTCATTTATTGCAACTGCCGCTTGCTAATATAGGAACAAACATTTAATAGACTCAGCACATTTTCCTTGGAAATGAGTAATTCAGTGTAAAGGTTATAAACAACGAGAGGATACTTACAAGGTGACTGAAGTTTGCAAACACTTCGTTAGTTGCTTTTGTGGACAATCAAGCAAATAGAGAATTTGTATTTTACTGGAAAATGTAAGCTATAATTATAAGTGTAACAGGTGTTTTTTAATCTGAAACCGACTTAAACTGACTATGAAATGTGTTCGACTTTTAATACAGTTTGATGTTACCTTAATAATTTATGTATGATGATGAGACTAAGCGAAGCGAAAGAGGTGTGTCAGGACCGCAAGATTTGGCGCTCCGTTCTTTATCATAGCGTGAAATGACAATAAAACTATTGTGATAAAAATAACCTGGTAATAACCTTTTTATTTTATTTTTAAATTTATAAGTTGTTTACTTTTTCGTTACTCTATTACTTACTAGATTAGTATATTAAATCTATACTAAGAACGTGTTATTGTTAGTTTAAATATTGTTTATTATTTCTCAAGTTAGTGTAACTAATTTTATCTATCGAACTCTGTTTATATTCCAGGATTCCTCTGACCCACGGATTATTTTGAGCATTAAAGTTTCAACCTGGTAAGTCCAGTTCAGTTATCTTATCTTTCTCCCAAACACCACGGAAATAATCTAACAACTTTCAGAATTGCTTATAAATTTAGATTTACAGATTGGCGAGGTCACCGAATTTTCCTTCCTCAAATTCCCATCGCGACGTGACAATATCACGAATAAGTTCTCTATGTTAACAATAATTTTCAGTGAACAAAAAGACGCGGTGATGAATATGTTTATTATTCACATGGATTATACGCAAGAAAATCAAGGCTCTTATAAAATTATATGATGTACATCATTCTTCGTAGAATGAATGGATTTTAGTGCGAAACTGTGCTGTAATGACGTATTGACACCTAATCACAAACATTTTTCCAGGGAGTAGAAAGATGCGAAGATGCTAGCTGTTGACTGAGTATATCAACCAAGGTTCTTGGTAAATTGTATGTCGTTATATCCTACGAAGAAGATGTTGACGGATGTTTGTATTTACAGAGTGGTCAAAACATGAACATTTTGAAAACATTACCAGAAATTGACATATGAAGAAAATACACTTTCAAGAACTAGAATGATTGTTTTTATATTTGCATTTGTTAATGTGTGTACACCTACATATCGCCGTTAAGGACCTTTCGTGTAACAACACCGACAAAATCAGATAACGTAAACATGGTAGACATAGTTTGAATAAAAATATCTTTATTACTATGATACTCGCCTCTTTTACAACACAGTAGGTACCTAGGTATTACATTATAATAACTACAGGGCAATGCAATATATGAGTAGTTGTATATTAAGTCAATATACACGTAAATATACACAACATATCATACATAAATAAGTAATTACCATCGCATCTATCACGGAAGTAATGGAAATAACTGTGATTATCCAAGTATTTATAATAGGGTAGATATTATTTGTAATTATACTATCACTATGAGACTTAACAATATATTTGTATATCTATTAAGTCCCCATAATAATTATGGTAATCAACGTCAATTATCACATATGTTTATGGTCTATTTTATTTAGGGCCTCTTACACCGCTTGCTGATAAAGTCCCAGATACCCTATCTGCAGGTTATCTGACAGATAGCCTATTTTCTGGTTTCACAGGGATCTGATTGCCTATATTTTATATAGACTATCACACAGATTTATCTGATAGATTAGTTTATCACTAAGATTACTATCTGTAACAATATCAGGAAGTGGTGAAAGAAGCCCTTAGACTTTGAAGCAAGCGCCTAAAGGGAAACCTTAGCGATGAAGTGACAGAGTTATTAAAATTGCTGAAGGAAAGACATCAACGGGCTATATATATATATTTTGTTTTGATTATTCATTATTGTACTTATTTGTTTTTTTTTTCGCGGTAGAATTGTAATATATTGCGTAAAATCTTTGAAAACTATATATGTATATGTTGCGATAATAAGTAAACCTAGGTATTTGAAATTATGTATAGGTACTGTGAGTATTTACTTTACAATTAGATTGAACTTTATAAGGCTTTGACAACATATTCTAAGTATACCTACACATTGTATGACTAAATAATGGAATACAGGGTGTTTACTAGCGAAAAATAATATTTTAATTTAAGTTCAAAATCCTATCAAACGTAACAAATAGAGGTCGTGGATTCGATTTCTCATACTACCCACATTCAGACCACTTTATAAAATTTAAAAACATTGACCTCTCTAATTAGTATAGGTAGGTAAATTAGATATCTGAGTAAGATATTATTAACAATTTAAACAAATATATATTTTTATAGTTTTTTTGCTCTTGTCAGAAATTCAACGAGATATGCACGATTTTGCTATAAAATAACCGAAGTATACATTTTTTATACTATTTGTATGCTAAGATTTCATGCTCAGGCCGTATATTAAGCACCTAATAAACTTATGAATGAATTACATCACACACAACACAAATTTTAAGAAAACAAATATTCAAAGTGATAAATTATCAAACACATAGATGTTAAGAAGATTTAGGTCCACGGCCCTCGGCGTTTGTTGGTCATGGTCTCAGGGCTCTGGCCACAATGACAGTGGAAAAAACATCAATGCGACATGCGACGTACTTACAATAAATGACTATAGACAAAGTCTATTTTATGTATTCGTGATTACGATTCGTAAACTACGATTTGGCCTATAAGGACTTGTTTCCAATTGGCCGTAAAACTATTTTAAAAAAAATTATACTGTACCTAGTATGTGGATAGGGCCTTCATAAGATAAGATAAGATAAAATTTATTTCATTTTAAAACTTAGCCTAATACAATACAATGAACAATTTGTCAACCAACTAGATATGTATTTACAATTAAAGTGCCGAGTATACACATTCTTTATAATGTTATATAAATTCTTCATAGAAGGCACTTAATGTTTAATGTTGACTATGTTATATTAACTATTTATTTGCAAAAATGTTTCTCATGGCGTTTTGGATTTTTTTCTGTAATGCTATGTAAGAATAAATTAAATTAAATTAAAAAAAAAAAAAAAATTAAAATTAACTAACTAGGAATTTGTTTGAAGAATTTGGAAGCGTGTTTGTTGTGTTTTGCTGTTTTCACCTTTATTAACAAACACGGTGACAAGAATGAATACATAGAACAACAAAAAACTTTAAAAAAAAATAATTAAACTGCCGAAAAAATGCAACTCAAAAGCGAAAAATATTAAAAAAGAACCTTTTTAGTCTAACGAAACTCCTACACTAATTAATGTAAATCTAATTAATTTTGAGTCGGCGCCAAACACACGTGCAAATTAATTAAAGTTATTACGTAAGGCGAAATGATGGCAATCAAATTAATTATTTGATTTCTAGTAATTTAATGATCTTCTCTTTAACTGCTTGTTAGTTAGCTGCCATCATTTCGCCTTACGTAATAACTTTAATTAATTTGCTTGTTTGTTTGGCGCCGACTCAAAATTAATTAGATTTACATTAATTAATGTAGGAGTTTCGTTAGACTAAAAAGGTTCTTTTTTATTATTTTTCGCTTTTGAGTTGCATTTTTTCGGCGGTTTAATTTTTTTGTTAAAAAGTTTTTATTTTTTACTTTTTTGTGACTAAAATATACTATTTATTACACTCGACCGCCTTTCGTCTCCATCATTAACCATCGATGGTAGTCATAATCCATAAATCACAAGTTAAGTATAAAGTTCTCATTCACCCTCATCAGACTGTACTAGCCCACTGCTGGACATAGGTCTCCCCTAAGGCGTGCCACTGAACCCGATCCTCGGTTCTCCGCATCCAGTCACTACCAGCCGCCTTTCGCAGGTCGTCGCTCCATCTCGCCGGGGGGCGTCCCACACTACGCTTACACAGTCGTGATCTCCACTCGAGAACTCGTCTGCCTCAGCGGTTATCGGTTCTCCGGCAGATGTGACCAGCTCACTGTCACTTCAACGTGCTAACTCTTTGAGCTATGTCGAGGGCTTTGGTTCTCTGGCGGATCACCAATCGTTTCGGATCCTATCTCTCAGAGAAAGAGAAGTTCTCATTAAGATGAATGAATAGCCCAAACACGAGGTAGCTGCTGTACACCGTTGAAGAGTTCCCTCGACTGTCTTCCGTCTCCAGAGAAGTTCTCATTAAGATGAATGAATAGCCCAAACACGAGGTAGCTGCTGTACACCGTTGAAGAGTTCCCTCGACTGTCTTCCGTCTCCGTCATCAGATCAACTTCACCATCATGGTCTCTGTCATGTTGTAGTGTCATCAGAACTACCTAAGTGTGCCTAGTTTCAACAGAATCGGTTCAAAGATGAAAATTTTGTAGGTGAACGATCAGTCATCCCCTAATAAGGGTAGAAACCCTTAGGGTGGAATTTTTTTCTTCAAATTTAAATGAGACCAACTTCGAAGTATACCCTATCCAATAGAAAAAGAATTATCAAAATCGGACTGCTCTGTAAAAAGTTATGCGTGGTCATACATAAATATATATATATATATATATATACGGGTCGAATTGAGAACCTCCTTTTTTTTCGTCGGTTGAAAAATACAGGGTAACCAGTGAACTAAGAACTATAGTCGGATTATACTAAGCGGCGCGGCGCCCGCGCGACACTTACTCCCGCTGTCTATGTAGGCGTCATCCCGGGGGTGGAGGGAGAGGGTCAAACATATAAGAGAGAAAGTGATATAATATTTGTGTGTTGACGATGAATCTTTACAACGATCTATTTGTAACTTTTACATTTAGAAGTATGAAGCTTTGAAAATTACATTTTTTCGTTAGTGTTTTTTCCGGAAGCCGGGCGCTGCCGGGACGACAGGGAAAACTTTCATTCGAATTCACGTCAAAAGCTTATAGGTACACGTAATAACATTATTGCATCGTTATCAATGTTACTCCCTGATACGCAATAATTCGTACAAGCCCTCAATATCGTAACGGCATCGTATCTATCTCAATGACACTTATCACGCTTCGATCTTATATAACCCACAATAAAACAAATCTAACAACTGTTAACTAGTTAATTCAAACCTGTTATAAACATAACGTGACACAAGTCACCGAAGAATGGCGTTTACTACATTTTCTGTAACGTTTTATACAATAACGTGTTCAATGAGTGATCTTGCATCATTTCAGTTGCAATTGAAAGTTTGTGGAAACTTTGGCAAAAGTCTGTATAAATCGAAGTGTGGTCATAATCGTTTGATACTAAAATGTTACATAATTCGGATACACTATAATGCAGGAAGGTTCGAATCTGAGCAAATTTTTTTGTTCATGCTATAATGCATAGTATCTACGTGGTGGACTATGGCTCATACATTTTATTTAGCCCTGATTCTGTGGCATATAATTCAAAAGTAAAATAAAAATAGTAAAAATTAGTTTATTCAAATATCCTCTTTTTGACGTCAATTCTGTCGGAAACTAATTTTCCAACTGTATAGCTGAAGGGAAGAAACCGCAACAATCCCAACAGCACTTGGCCCTGTTTCGTGTTAAATATTAGGTACTTTGAGTTATTTATCATTTAAGAGCATTAGGTTACATAATAATATAGTCCCGTAGAGTTTAATGGCAGCTGTGTGAAGTTGGTTGATTTATGCGCAATGACATTTGCTAGGTGTCAGAGGGGAGCTGTGCGGGGGTTTCATAGAGACGCTCACTCAATTTCTAGAAATTGTTCATTTTTGGATATCTCTCTCTATGTAGCACACTATCTCGCTTACGCACACTTAGACTATAGCCACTGTCAGCTATGTGCAAACAATTTGCACCAATTTGTGACTATATTCATTCAACTGTCAAGAAATTGTACGCGGACTATATGTAGTATTCAATATTTTATCAATTCAATGCAATATATGTAACATTGCCGCTAGCAGCCTGACGCTTAACACCTCACATTGCTATGTCAGCGGAAGTAGGCCAGTTGAGCATTGCCTTAATTCAATTTTGTATTGCACAAACTGTAAAAGGTACACAACAAAGACTTTGACACAATAGCTTTTTTTCTGAAATGCAAATAAAAGATCGTGAAGGACAGATTTTGACCCCGATAAAAATGTTTAGATTTTTTATAAAATATCAAACATAAGAATGCGTGTGACTATTTAAAATAATAGGTAGCATGTTAGTGGAAACAACTGGAATTTCCAAACTGTGTAAATGCCAATTGAAAAGATAGAGTTTATTTTTAAATTATTCAAGTTTAACACTTATTAAACAAATAAAAAAAGACCAACATCAACTGGATAGGTTGCAAGTGGCGCTTACACATGGAATTTTCACTCCTGAAATTTACTGCGGGAAAATTAATAAAACTGCTGGTATCATTGCAGGGCAGAAGCTATAAATAGGCTTGCAACATGCAAGAAACCTTAGGTATACGAAACGTCTGTGCCGTACGTGTAAGTACCTAATTTTGTAGGTACAACTGTTTTACTGCAGATCTATTTTTGGATACTGCTTTAGTGCAAACTTTAGTAGGGTAACAGAGTTACAGCAGTTTAGAAAGCGCGCAAAAACTAATTACAGTGCGATTTCGCCGCATATTACTACGGTTGGGCAATGTTACTGCGCCGGTACTTCTGTCAGATTTCCGAACATTTCAGAAATGTTTCACAATGGCTGCTAATTGTCTGATAATTTCCAATAATCCAATCAAGTTTTCTGATAAACTCAGGTTATACAAAACCATTGCAATCTAGCTGTCGCGGGGTTTTAGCGAACACCGAATTTTAGCCACAAATCCTAGGATTTCTAACTCATACATACATATCTTCACGCTATGTCCCTGGCGGGGTAGGCAGAAAGAAAGCGCCAAGTAATTGTGATCCTGACATACCAGCATTTAAAGATGTTCTTTGCTTTGTATATTATTTCCTTGTTCCTACATTCAGACCGCAACAACCTTACTGGTACAAATTGTACAAAGTTGCCAGGCCACAGTGGGAATCGAACCAAACGAAAGCACTAGGCTGATGTTAAGGTGGACACACACAACACACACCTACCATCTTAAAAAAAATACAACTGCTGACCTTCACCGCGACGCCGTCGACGGCAACGGTGTGCAGCAACACACTCTTGCCCAACCTGAGTAATTGCAGGACAAACAATGCGTTTTGAAACGGCGGCGCAGCGTGGCGGTCGCACGATCTTGAGACGTCTCTCCAGCCTAAAATGACGTGTGGTGGTCGTTACGCCCGGGCCGCCGATAAAAGGGCGCACCCTTTTATCGGCTGTAGCTTATAACATTTTTGGCTTTTAAAATTCAATACATATTTAACTTGGGGATTTTTTAGTATGGGGTGGAATTTTAAATCAAAAAGAACCTCGCACACAAAATAGAAGAAATCAAAGGAATATCTGAAAGAATAACAATATTGAACATAACGTTACCTTTAAATCGAGAGACAGAGAGAAATGTAAGACTTTAGAGGAGGCCTGTTGATAAAAACCGATCGTCTATATAATATTTATGGAAATTATTCGTATGAAATTAACATACAGTTGGTAAAAAAACTAAATAATATTGTTATTGTAAAATTTTAAACAGCAATAAAGGCTTATCTTATATTATAAATTGAGCGACATAGTGACATCTTTTCCGAGGAATGTCACATTATAATGATGCCTAACGAAAAAAACATAGTAGTTATTAATCTGTAGTAGATAGAGTAGGTTCGAAAGAGTGCCAATCTTCGATCACCATAAACTATGGTGATCATCCATAGTATATGGTGATCAGTGCCAATCCATAAAATATATTCATAGGTGATAGTAGATACAAATTCTTTTTCTATCCCCGCTCTGCCTAGCTTCTTCTTCAGAAAAAATAGTTATTAAAGAAGCAGCAACATTTTAGCCACCTCATAATCTGATAAACGAAACCTAACGAAACATTTAGGATGTTGGCGTACACAATACGTTCGTCGCAAGAAAAAAATCACTATTAATATGGTTTTTGGTCAGTGCATAAGTAGAATAATTATCTTACCGCATAATTACTTATAATTAGCCGCTTAGCCGCAAAAAATCAAGTATTATGAAGTGTTTGTAGGTATTAAGATTTAGTGTTTAGCAAAAGAAAAAGATAAGACAAAGTAAATTCTTTGTGAAACTTAGACACGGTACAGTCGAGTTCTAAAGTGCAGTCCTACCTTAGAGTACACATTAGGCTTGCAAGAAGTAAATTATGCGTATGGTCTGTATACAACGATATGAAACGCTACAAACGATTTATTTCGCCAACTAGGACTGCACTATTGAACTTGTTTGTACATATAGAGCTAATAGGACTTACTAATAATTAAAATTGTAAAATTGTCTATAAAGGTAATGATAACTTAACTTAGAATCTCACTTACCTATATTATTCTTATAATAACCTATAAATGCCATGAACTACTTTACAGAAGCTTTAAGCTCTGTACTTCTGAAAATACTACTTTGAAGTTACCTTGGCAGACGTTCGCTATGTTATGTATTTCTGCATCACTTGTCAGTTAAAACAACTTGTGTAGGTTTTACACAGAACACCGGAAAAAGCTTATTTCTATGAGGTTTAAAAACACTTAAATCTCAAAATTTTCACAACAAAGTATCATGTAAGTATAGAGAATAATATATTATTTGAAATTTGTAAAACTTGCTGTAAGGAAATATACTGTGACTGTAACAGGTTTCTATTTAAACTGTCATTTCCGACATTCAAAGTCAAAATATTGAAAAGCATTGGAATGGCAAATGAAAAAGTTTGTTTAAATTATGTCAAAACGTCAACACTCTTCCAGTTCGTCATAAATAAATGATTGTTCTGCTCGTTTAGAGTTCACGGTGTTATTAGACTATTTCTTAAATTATGAAAATAAGTTTGACAAGATAATTTCGCAAAATTAAATCTTAAAAGTTCTACACAGGTTTGAATTTACATTATGACGAATACATTTAGTAATTAACAAATGATATAAATTAAATCATAAAATGTGAAAATTACTGTACAAAATATACTATATAATTTTTTAATAATCATAAAACGTCATAAATACGCACTAGACAATTGAGGTTTTTTCATAGGTAAGTGTTTCATTCTATTGTGCTCTAACTAGAAAGTGGCGTGCTGAGACTGTCTAGGTGGATGTAGGCACGAGTGTGGGATGTTCTGCTGCGGGCCTGTCAGTTCGACCTCTTCCCAAAATAATAAACTTAACCTATTATAAGGCAGAGACGATTTGGAAACCACTTAGTTAATAAACATTTACGGAGAATTTCCTCTTTTTATATAACTATAATGGTATTATATAGCGAATATATCTGTACCTGAGAAGCATGAAACTGTAAGTGCCCGTGGTGTATACCTACTGGTATTACCTACTAAATCAGTAGGTATACACCACGGGCACTTACAGTTTCATGCTTCTCAGGTACAGATATTAGGCTTTCTTTGCTCATTTATTCAATGTCAATGAATAGGTGTATTGGACACAGATCATCTGAAAACTCAAGTGCACTAAAAGGCTGAGTGCATATATTGACCACCACATGTTTTTCTTAATGATATTTTTTGCATAATAATGATAGCATATCTGTATAACTGGGGCCTTATAAAGGGTCAGAACTCGCAACACAACTCGGCCATCTTTGGCCAATATCGGCCTCTACATATAGTAAAAAAAACTCATAGATTAAAAATTACGTGTATAATTTTACCCAGTGTACCTCGTAATACGCAATAATGTTTTTACTTTAAATAAATTTTTACTATGCGCTTAGCCAAGAAAACTGAAATATTTAATTTAGTTTAACATTTTTTGATATTCGAAAATGCAAGAGATAAATCTATATCCTGGAGGGATATGACTAATATTAATCATAATAAATTAAAGTAACTTAGTGTAAGTATTAAATTAAAATATTGCCTTTACTATATTCATTATCTTACTGCACAACCTGCATTTCTTTACAAAGGATGTCTGGAAGAAATCACGTTTAACGACAAGTCCGTCCAGATTCACTAATGTAAGCTATTTGTATATAAATAAAGTGTAATTTGACAAGTATGTCTCACGTTTTCACATACACATTACCGGTCCTTCCAGACTTCAGAAACAGATAAAATAAAATAAAAACAATTAGCGACAAACGGAGCATACTTAGCACGCTTATTAGTTATGTATGGCGACGGCGCGTGGGCACAGTGTTATTGTCAGCAAGTCTTTGACTCGTCGCTGGCTGACTGCAACAGAGCAATCCATCTTGTATGATCATTGAAATGTTCCCTTTTCTTTTAGTGATTTGAAGTTGTGGCTGACTGGCCTGTTGGCTTAGTTTGTAGTGTTACTCACAATCAGTACTGTAGTGGGACAACATCGATACCTACTATTTTCTCAATCACTTTACTCGGGCCCTTACCAAATAGTCAAGCCTACATTTGAAGTAATACCCCAATAAGTAACAGTTTCAATAGTCCTGCAGAGCTATAATTTAGTGAGTATTACCACAGGTGCAGGCGACCGGGCGTACAGAACAGTTCCGCTCTCGATACTAAGGCTATACCCACCTACTTGGGGACTGTTTCACACTGTCGTTTAAAACCGCTTGTTGAGTATTGCATTTGGACATATTCCGACAGGGATATTTGGTGACATCGCAGAAAATGTCAACTTAAATCTTAATTTGACAGAGTCATACTAGTTTTATGCGTTCAGTTCGAATTCGTCCACTGCCTAACTCGCCCACTTTCCTAAGTCGTCCACTTCCTAACTCGCCCACTTTCCTAACTCGTCCACTTCGTAACTCGTCCACTTTCCTAAGTCGTCCACTAATTTGTTCACTTTCTTATGTCGTTCACTTCCTAACTCGCCCACTTTCCTAACTCGACCACTTCCTAACTCGTTTAATTCCTAACTCATTCACATTATGCGATGCCGTTTCTGACAATGAAAGGACACAACGAATTCGGGAAATTTTGCTTCTGGGACGTTCTGCTATTAGGCCGTTTCGTTTTTATGACGTTCTGATACGAATGCAAAATAGTAGCCTCGTAACATCCAATTTCAAATCGCGACCCTAACTAAAATACGCGGTTTTTCACCGTTTTCCGGCGTCAGTGTGAAATAATATGATTGCTATCCGATTATATTTGTCCCTAACCCACATGCGCACAGCGTGTATTGTCAGTTGCGACAATAGGAAGCGCCCCGGTGTCTTTGCGACGACGTCGTACTGCCTTTAGGAAATCTCGACGCTTATGCAAGCATCCGCTGTTTGACAGAGCGCTATACATAAGAATACTAGCTGTTGGCCGCGGCTTTGCCCTTTTTTCCCGCGGGAACAAATTATCGCGGTGAAAAATAACCTATGACCTGCCACAGTGATCGATGATGTATGTGTATTTGCAAAGATCCTGAAAATAGTTCAGATAATAACGAAGTCCATTCTTACATTTCAATTATCCGGCTTTTTGATAAATCCAAGGATTTTCGCAAAGATCTGAATTTTCCGATTATCCTAGTTTCGACATAACACCGGATTTCATCAAAATCCGTCAGTGGTTTAGGTGTGAAAAGGTAACAGACTGACAGACAGAGCTTTTTACTATCCTATTTATAATTAGTATTCATGTGGAGCTAGTACAACTAATTAGAATATAGCTATGGTACTATTTCAATAGATTTAGCTTGTCAATACATTTAGTGTTTCAAAATATTTGGAAGTATGTCTAAGACAGAGTGAAGGCACTCCTTCTTTCTATGGCCGTTGGCCATTTACAATGCTCTCTATTCTTGCAAACTACCGATACTCGTTTACGACACGACATGTAAACTAAACGACGTTGGACCAGTACTACAAGTCGGTTGAAAGTAAAGATAGGTTCATAATCAATCAATACAATTTACCACAAAATGGACTGGTGGAGATCCTTGGGGGAGGCCTTTGTCCAGCAGTGGACGTCTACAGGCAGATATGATGATGATGGACTGTCCCCCACCTTACCACTTCATACAAGAATCCATATGGGAAAGGGTTACATGTTCAATGCGTATAAAGTAGGTATTTGTGTAAAAAATTACATTTGTTCTGATCTTTGGCTTTGTGTTGTCTAACTCACAGGCTTTGAAAATAAGAGGATAGACTTGAAGAAAATATACCTAGCTTAGGCAGGTACATCATCATATCAGCCTGTAGACTTCCACTGCTGGACAAAGGCCTCCCCCAAGGATCTCCACGACGGCCGGTCCTGCGCTAACCTCATCCGGCAGGTCGTAAGTTATTTAAAATTAGGTTTCATTTTAGCAATTAAATATTTGCATTAAATTGTTTATTTACCTACTTAAATTATTATGCTCTTGATACATTAAATAAGAAAATTAAATTAAATTCCAAAACGCAAAATTATCCTTTTCTTTCCCATCCCAATATGCACAGGCTCTGAAATCTGCATCCCCTGATTGTAGAGAATATAATTAACCCCTCAGTTAAGTTGTAAAATGTTATTCCGCAATATAAACAATGAAACTCACGTTTACGAGAAAGCAACAACAAGACCACTGTTAGGCCAAACAACAAATGTCGTAATGTAGACCAAGCCTAACATAAAGCGGGCTTCGTGCGGTAGTCCGCACAGACAGATTGCAAAACCAATAATCTGGTTGAACAATGGATCACTTTTACAATTACGTGTTTGTTTCTATTCAACCTATAATATAGTTTGAATTTTGTTATGTTTCACTGTCCTAATTTTAAGACGTTTAATTAAACGTTTTTTTTTTCAAATGGCAATCGTCCGGTTTGGACATTGTGCCAGTGTCACGTCAATATTTAAGTTAAATTTAAGAAAGACTGCAGGTCATTTAGAAGAAATGCCCCGCATTCAACCGCAACGCCTCACTGACACTGGGATGGCATCCACATATGTTTTACAAAGAAAATAACAATGACGTCCCACTGGCCAAAAATAAAATACAATCGAGAAATAATTTTCACAAATCTTTGAAAAAAATCTTGTGATTCTAAAGCTATTCGAAGCGCTAGAAAAAAAATTAAATACCTATCATATTTTAAGTTAAATCTTGCTTGATTAAAAAAACCGCGCGTCGCTTGTTCTCTAGTGTATACGTGGCTTAAGCCGCGAATTTATTAACCCAACTTTAAATATCAAACAATAGCTAATGAAACTGGACTTTTATTAATGGTTCCAGTTTATTGTATGTTATCTTTACAGAATTGCACAAGTTGCTCGCTGGAGCGGTCAGTGCGTGGGCTTGACAGATGTGCACAAAGAAATGATGCAAGTCAGTGCAAGTCATAACCGACACTTCAGAAATAAGTGGTCTTACATAACCGTATTGTATTGAATTTGTTGTGGACAACAAATCTTTGCCGGCGCCCCAAGTTCGACTCGAGACAATGTTTTGAGACAGATTATATAACTTAGGGAAAACCATGAAATTCAACATTTTAATATCAAAACCATTAAAGGTACCTTATAAAGTCTTGTTTACAAAAGTCAATTGTACATTTTCTTGAACAAAATTTTATTAGAAACTGATCCTTAAGATTGGTATATATCTTTCGATTGGTATCTTAAAATTACAGGCTGTCTATCCATAAATTATCCGGTTCGACTTACGGCTCAGGCAGGTGGCTTTACAAATATCAATGAAAAAAAATTTTTTTTTTTTTCATTTAAAAAATCAAAGAAAATTTCCTATCTTCAATATTTTAAGTAGGTACCTAAGTACTTTACCTCCGTGTCCCATAAGGTGTTTATTTGAGAATGTAAGTGATATCTTAGACACCAAGAATTGGACATACTATACTGAATCTTTCAGACTAAATCTTCTTGTAAAATCCCTACATGTTTTCTATAAACATCTACATGTCTCAGGTCTCCGTTTTTGGTCTCGAAACAAAAGTCTTAAGAAAAAACCAGGGTCGCAGGAAACATCGGACTGAGCAAGGTTCAGAGTTCAGACGCATATTGTAACTCTGTGATCTCGATTATCTATCGTTGACAGTTAAGTAGATGTTAACGATCACGTCCGAATCACGTTACGTGACGTATTTTTCCTGTTAAATAAATGTTAGATAAAGACATTCTTTAGAATCGTTTTGCTACAGTACAATTGGAACTAAATGGATATTGAGGCATATAAATATAAAATGTTATACGATTTCGCTACTGAAATAAACATTAGTGAAGCGCGACAAGACTTTTTTACTTTATTTTTTTACTGGGAAGGTCATCCGGGGCTATTATAGCTAGGGGCAAATGTAGTTGAATGAAAATAACTCTGTACTGTTTGTTAGGTACGTTATGTAAGAATGAGTGACGTATAGTGGCTTTAGAGAATAATTGATTACTTAGGTACTTACTCTATATAGCCACAGTCACTCGTACTAATAAATAACATATCGAGTTATTTTACAGTCAACTACATTTGCCCCCAAGCTACCATAGCCCAAGTTGAACTTACTTAAGTTTTTATTTATTTCAGTGAGTGAATGGCGTAATGTACATACCAGTTTTACCTAGTTCTAATTTTTAAGTAAATATTTTATTTTCATTTCTTGTTTAACAATCTGTTTAAATATATATTTTTAAACAATTTTCTTTTTTGTTAAATTAAATTAACTATTTGTACAAAATTATTTTATTTCATTACTTAATACATGAAAATGAGGCCGAATTAAAAATCTGCAATCAGACTCAATGTTTTTTGCGGATTTCACAAAGCCGTAAACATAGAATTCACGGCCAGTAAGCAACCCATTGCCTACTTAGTCATTTCGACATTTATACCATAAACCTAATAATGTTTTGTGAAACTTGAAGTTAAGATTGAAAGTTTTTAAATATAATACAATTAAGTTTTTAGATATATGCAGATATGCTCAGTAACAGTGGAAAAGTGTAACAATTTTTAAACCTTCCTTCATCATCATCATATCAGCCGAAAGACGTCCACTTCTGGACAAAGGCCTCCCCAGGGATCTCCACGACGACCGGTGCCGCGCTAACCTCATCCAGCTTGGTCGCGAGACCTTCACCAGGTCGTAAGTCCACCTTGTGCGAGACCTGTCTACTCTGCGTCTTCCGGTACGCGGTCCTTCATAATTCGGTCTTTAATAAAACCTTCCTTCTTGTCTGCAATCGACGTGATGGTTCCATCGAACAAACTCTATCTCATAAACTTTCAGACTTCCCCATACTGACCGATCTTGATGAATCCTACGGGATAAGGATGGATTTTGGTACAGAGTATAAACGTTCAAAGGCCAATAGTTTATAGGTATCTATAGTTTAAAATTTTTTGGATGAAATGTATAGCAAGTTATAAAGAGATCACTGTCAAAAACGGTCTGAGGCTCAAAAGATTCGCTTGAAGAATCTCACGGCTAGCAGTGACCACGTGCTGAGATCGGTAATGTAATTAGGAATGACGCAACGAGATGATCGGAGCGTGTCGGCTGTTCTTAACGAATCACTTTCGTCCGCGTCCTCCCGGAACGGTTACTTAATAACGTGTTACCTGTTAGTTATGAGAACGTTGCACCTTTTTGCGGGAATGGTCTAGTCGGGTTTCGGTTCGAAAAAGTTAGCTAAGTGTAGGCAACTTGTACGGTCGGCCGCACGTCAGTGGAAACAAAACCAGTCTCTCATAGTACTCCCTAATAGGCTAGGCCAGCTCAAGGTCAAGTGTTTCCGCTGACGTGCGGTCGACTGTGCGTAAAGTGCGGGTCTCGACAATTATTTTCGAACGATGACGATATTTCCTTTATGACACTTGGCGAACACAATGGTCGAAAAAGTGTAAGACTTCGACCAACACGACACTTCGCGATGTGTCCCGAGGATAGCCGAGCATTCTCGAAGTTATTATCAAGGATTTATTTTATACTAGCTTATGCCCCGCGACTTCGTTCGCATTAAAAAGTATCGTATATATGTTACAAACTAACTGTTGCCCACGACATGTAAATTTGATCTGTAAATTTTTGTTCCCATACAAACCATAATATCACTTTTCACAACTTTAGGGTTAGAATTTAAAAAATCCAAGTAGAACCAGATTTTAAGTCAGACCCTGGTCAGACCACATGCTTTCAAGCAAACAAAAAACGGTTCAAATCGGACCAGTAGTTTTAGCGTGATGCGGGTTCAAACAAACAGACAAGACATTTTTTGAACAGTGTTTTGGGGTTAGTTAAGCCTAAAAAACGTATTTCAGTAGTTTTTATTTTTAATCCCTTCAATGAACAGAAATACTCCCGTTACGATTTTATAATAACAGACATCTTAGTTAGTTGTTACTTCATGTCAGAGTGAATGCTCGTCGATTTGCTATCAGTGCGAAATGCGACGACATTGTCTGCTAAGTTGCAAACCATTATTTCCAAAAGATAATAATAATGATTATTAATGATATCAATCCAAAATAAATAACATTTTGAATGCTGTAATTTGGTTGCAAGAGTAAGAGCAACATAGTTCTATTATGGTTGTATAATACATTAATAAGCTTTAGATTGACGCTTTGATGTGATAATTTAAAGATATTGTAATAATTATATAGAAATTGATCTTATATCATCAGTCATCACTACCTATTTATGGTATACCCACATTGTTATGATATGTTTAATGATGTCTATACTTTCATTTTGCGTCCATTGATATTTCAAATCCAACACCACAAATTATTTTTCTGTGATGTAATTCTCAACGATAATTTTGCACGTTTGGCAGAGGTTAATAAAGCTTGTGCTTTGGGGTCTTTGATCATATTATTTAATTGCATAAATTTTAAAAAAATGCCTGTCGAACTTATTAGACATGTTGAAGGGTTGGCGTTGAATATGGGGACATCCTTTGTATTTCATTCCGCTCCTTAATAAGGTAGTTGTAGCTAAATTAAATACGTATTATTTTCATTGCAACCGTAGACACCATTTCGAAATAGTTATGTGAGGATTACAGGCATTAACTAACCTTTGAACCTTTGAAAAGTCACCGACAAATTGCCCAACCGTGATTGTAGGTTTAAAAATAAAATAAGTGTTGATCGATTGCGGTGCTACTAATGATTTATTTGGTAGCTTTAACACGAGGTTATTTGAGACTGTTTAGTTTAGGAGTAAAATGACACCAATTCACTGGTGTTAACAGGTTTGTAGATTGTACAAAAGAGCAAAAGGGTTAGACTAGACCATTGGCCACTTTATTTGTTCACGGGGGGCAAATGTTCCTAAGACACATGTCCTTCTTGAGGCCGGGTTATGTGGGATTTCTACCCACTAAAACCTCCTCGCGTTTCGGTGGCCACCTTCAGTGCATATTGGGAGTCTCCGGGGTCTTGCACAGCGCCGAAGCTCTGTCCCTGGGATGGTACAGTTACCACCCCTTACGCCGCTCGACTGTTCTCCTTCTAGACTAGACTCCTAGGCCAGAGTGTACGAGAGTGGAGCAACAGTCGTGTGGCCTTGAATCTACGTACCGCACCAGAATGTAGTGGCTACCGGCTATAGGGTTGAACAAAACTCACAATCTCAACATCAAACCAAACCACCCTCACTGATCGGCACGCGTTTCGCTCGGCCGCTTTCGCGGAGAGCGAACACAGCCCTAGCTACGTCTCCCCTGGCTTATCTCTGTGTGCTAGTGTAGGTGAACATTGCGCATGGGCGCGTGTGTTTCAGACCCAATTACTGAGTTTCCGTACTGTCGTGTACTGTGCCTAGGCTATGGGATTCGAACCACTATTGAACTTAAAAACAAGTGCCAGAGGGCCGTAACGTCAATTTACACTGAACATTGAATAGACAAGTTTAAAATTCCTTTCTTTTGCTTGAATGAATACTGAAATTACATGGAAATTGAAATATATACTTAAAATTAAATTGTACTCTAACATATAGTTTAAATTACTATCGACCTATATTGATTCAATTAATGTTATAAACACTAAACATATCTCGTATATAAGGAATATAAATTAAAATGGCTTTAATAGTCAATTTTATAATAATGAACACTTCGACTAGTTTCACGTTAGTAAAGTGGAGTTAGTGAACTTGGATTAGTAATCGAATCAATTTCGATGTTTTAATCGATTTTATTTCATTACTCTTTATTGCACAATAATAATAAAACAGATACAATAATACAGTAGATTAGGTATTATCGCTAAAAGTGATTTATTTCAGACAACCTTTGGGTAGAGGATAATGAGTATCGGAGAAAGGTAGATTGTGCAGTTAATACAGTAAATGTAATATTTTTTGATGCTTCTAATAAATAAAAGGCCGATATAATAGCTCCAGCTACACTTAGGGCATCTTACACCGCTTGCTGATAAAGTCCCAGATACCCTATCTGCAGGTTACCTGACAGATAGCTTGTTTTTTTGGTTTCACAGGTATCTGATTGCCTATATATTTTATATAGTCTATCACACAGATTTATCTGATAGATTTGTTTATCACTAAGATTAGTATCTGTAACAATATCAGGAAGTGGTGAAAGAAGCCCTTAATCTTGTTTACACTTTGTATGGCAACCACAGGGTTTTGATTTTGAAATTTCGCACCTTAGGGGTTGGGATGACGAGACGACAGCTAGCTAATTATAAAACAAATAAATTATAACTTGCACTGCATTCCCACAGATTAAAATAATAATTAAAAACTGAATTATTAAAGCTTTACCTACTTACATCAATAAAAACTGACTGTACTACATTTAATGAGTTTAGTTTCGATTTGACTTGTTTAGTTATGTCAAAAAGAAATAAAAAATATCGGGAAAAAAAATAATTATATAATTCTTTTTTTATTGTGTTTGTAAAAAGACGAAAACTTAAATTGCTAAGTCTTGGTACCTTAAACGTATGTTAACATCATTTGTTCTAGTGGTTCTAGCTGTAAGTTTTCAGAAAATAAAATTATAAAGAAGATGGCCGACGTAAAAAAAAGCTGAATTTATTACCTTAGCCGCGACCGGTTTCGTAAATAATCTTCATTGCACTTACTTCTAGTTCTTTCTTACGTTACAGTCTTCGCGGCTGAAGATTATTTGCGAAACCGGTTGCGGCTAATGAAAATAAATAATAGATTTATAATTATGATCGTGAAACATAGAGCAAGTTTTATTAATCTTGAGTAGGTATAGAGGTACATTTTAAACTTACTCGCTTTGTATTGTACACTTTATATCAATATAAAAAGAAGAAACCGATTCACTCAATGATTGATCAACGCACATGTATCCCAAACCGCTGAGCCTAGAGACTATTGAAATTATGCACAAAATTCCTCATACGTCCACTAAAAAGGGTTTTTTTCCGGTGGGAATTTTTTTCTGCGACTTTCAGCGGCGAAGTCGCGGGATACAGCTAGTTACCAATGTATTGAGTCAGCTATGTATTGGGACCATGGGTATGGGTAAGTCAAAATGAGTCGTTCGTAATTAGACCCCACTACCCAATGTCCCAAATCCCCCCATGGGTGTACATATCGTAACCTTAAGAGGGGAGGTCCATGATCAGAGTTATTGGCTTCAGGTATGATTACTGATGCCTGTTTAAGGCTGCTGATAAAATCAACTTATTCATCACCCCCTTAGCTGAATAAGTCAACATCCTGCAGTGCAAGAGGGAAATATATGGAATGAATTCACCGCCAATCTTGTGCCAGTGTAAATAATCGATAATAAATATTGGTAATTCGCATTTCGATCGGTGCCGGAGATTTTCTCTACAACATAACCGTGGTGTCGTGATCTATTCGCATCTACTTTGTTGTTTACATTGATGTAGAGATTAACTAGATGAACGTTTATTAATAAACTAGCTAAGTGTGGCTAATATTTACTAAGCGCCAGCCATACATTCGCGTTCAATAAAATCTCATTAAGGGTGGCTTCATACATTCATTCATACAATACAGGTCACTTTGAGCCCTTTAGATCTCCGTCAGAGAACGATTTGGGTGAGATCTGATGACGGGTTTCGAGGGTTCAGATGGCGGAGGACCAGAGTGCCGTTAGTCCGAATTCTGCGCATACTCATTTTTATAAATTTTTGTGCCCTTTCATAAATCTTTGGTGAAAACGGCTTGCCTGACTCTTACCCCTGGTAGTTTTTATTGTTGGATATCTTGGTTCATCCGGAAGGTTTTATGCCGCACTTATTCAACGCGGGCGGAGTCAGTTTTTAAAACAAAAATTTGTTTTAAAAAAATCATCGATTTTATCTGGACGAAGGACGTCTATTACCACAACGACGCTGATGTTAGCGCCTTAATGAGGGTCTTTATTACTAATTAGGTGCACATCAGTTACGTGGGCGGTAGCTGCTACCTGCTGTCAACAAGAAGTCGTTAAGTGTATCAGAATAACCGATCAATTTTGAATTTTAGCCGAACGAGTAGGTATTTTGATGTGAATCATCACTGCTGACATAGGCCTCCCCCAAGGCACGTCACTGACCCCGATCTTCGGTTCTCCGCATCCAGTCACTGCCAGCCGCCTCATGCAGATCGTCGCTCCATCGACTTACCTGAAACAAGAAACATTTATGAAAAAGTGTCTAAAATTACATTCCACTGCACTACAGAATGATGCTTACCATCGTCGCCAGTGATCTTTATGCGTTTAGGGCATTATGCGTTTACAAATTTGCATCTGAACCGTCTGCAAATCAGCAGCCTTATGTCCACACTTGATCACGATAGCCCAGTGCGGGATGGTGGACTTCGCATGCGTCTAAGAATTTCTTTTTCTTGGTGCAGGTTTCATCACGATACTTTCCTTCACCGTTTGTACTTCAGTTTAAAAAACCTATTGGTACATGACACGACCGAGGATCGAACTCTGTCCTCTCGACATGACAGCCCGCGTCTAATTCCGCCGCGACCTCTATTTCCTGGAGCCTTATTCCCTGAACCGCTTCCATTTCCCGTATCTCCGCGATGATTCTACGTCACTTCCTAGCGGGGTGAACGCGGGCGCAGCTCGCACACATACGTGGAACACGTGCGAATCCTCGTATACGTAAACAAAGTGTGTTTGTGTGCGACTGACGTTCACTTTCGATCGTCGACTTGGCGTGAGGTTAATATGTAACATGGCTAAGTATTTATTATAAGAACTTTAAACTTGGATTTCGATGCAGGTCACGTTTATTATGACAAATCTATTGAGTATCATAAACCGGTAAATGCCGTGTCTGTACATTCATTGGTTTAAATAAAACATGAACATTAGAATCCTTTTTTTTTATGTGTGTTCATTTCGTGTATGTGTGTTTGTACGGGCTAATCTAGGAAACCACTGAACCGAATTGGACGGAGTTTCCATTGATTAATAGTTTAGGGTTTAAGACACAATTTGTTGAACTTTTGTAACTCGATAAGCTGTCAGGGGTCATGGGGCTTGCCCAGACAATGAGCTCTCATTTCCTACGAACGAATTTGCTGTTCGGAGTACTTCGAAGTAAACTGATTGTAATTGAATGCCACAATTTGCCACGCGACCGAAGTCGCGGGCAACAGCTAGTTAGTTATAAAATAAACAAACTAAATAAAGTTACGCATCATGTCTAAAAGCATCGAAGTAGTCCAATTATGAGTGCGCTCGACTTACTTTCGTGAGGTCAAGTGTTCACGTTACATCGATTCTTTTTTACCGAATAGCACAGAATACCGAATAGGCTGAAATTCGAGGGTGGTAATGAATTTCGAGGGTGGTCCCATGTCAATTGAAAAAATAAATTAATACACTTCGAAAGATGCAAATTTTTTTAAAAGGGGACGGTGTACAAAAATTATACATTTTTACAAAGATGACGGTTTTTTTGTAAAAATTTACGATTACTGACATTCTTAAATCACTAAAAGCGACTTCTGACAGACAACCTTAACCGTCTGCTATCATTTATCACTAGCAATTAGGGTCGGAAGTGGAACTGGACAAGATATTATTACGTCACAGCCGTGGCCAACTTTCGTCGCGGGCTACTTCGCAACCGCATGCGCGCGCGCCGCCACTCGCCAGTCGCCGCCGCCCGCGCCGCGGTCTCACGATATTTGTACACGCAGAGGTTAGCTAGGCTATAGGTTGTTGCTAAGCTATCTACAACCAAATTAGTCACAAACACTTATATTGAGAATTCCATTTCGCGTTGTAACTTTTCTCCTACAAAACCTATTTATCGATGTTTTTCAATTAGATTTTTATCGTTTGGATTAAGGGGGATTCTTTTGATAGACTACGAGGAAACATAATCCTCGTGGCCACACCAGTGTGACAAGTCGGAGTGACCACGCACGGGTCTACGCCGGGGTTTACTTGGGGTTTTTAGGATTCAGGCATGGAACGTATTGAACTTCCATGAGAAAGGGACTTTCCTGGAAATTTAACGTTTTTGCCGTTACCGGGACCGTTGGTAACATTAAATTTCCCGGAACGTCCCTTTCTCTGAATCTAGTAAGTATACATGTTGATTTTCAGCTTGATTCCTTTAGGATTCGATTCTGGATTTTCGCTTTCTCGCCCCCAGTATCGTAGGATACGTGTAGGGTGTAATCTCGAAAAAAAAAGATTTGTCCAATTTTCGCGAAAATACGTTCTTTAACGATAAAGTATACCGAAAAACCAAATATATCAATTCTGTCCGAGCGTGCGTCGGTCCGACACGCTTGGCTCTGGAGGCTGAACCTTTGATCCAATTGGGACCAAATTTGGAACTTTTAATTTATCGAAGGACATCAACAGTTTCTTTGTACCTTCAAACCGAAGAGTAACTGTCATACAACAAAAAGTAAAATTATGTAACGATTTTGATGAAACTTTGCACGTCGTAGTTGCTTAAGTTTATAAATCTATGACATAGTATACTCATTGGTCTGGGAAAATCTAGTTTGTATGGTTCTTTATGTACAAATAATAATAATAATACTGTTTGGAAAAATTGACACATGGCTGTTTAGTCCCAAACTAAGCCAAAGCTTGAAAATGGGCACTCAACAACTGATAAACATACTTAAATACTTTTTAAAATAAATACTTAAATACATACAAACACCCAGAATCCGAAAATCAACAGATATGCTCATCTCACAAATGTTGGTCCAGGGTGAGAATCGAACCCACGACCTCTGGCGCAGTAGGTAGGGTCACTACGCCAATAGGCAAGTGAAATAAAATTGAAACTTGCGATTTACTCACAAATGGTTGGACGTGTTGAATTGTTATAAGTATTACAAATGAGTCGGTTTAATAGGTCATACAACATGAATTCATCATTAATTTAGGAAAAACAAAACCATAGTCTGACAATGACCGTGACCTTCTGATGAATGAGATTCTGACAATGACCATGAGTGGGTGATCGACCTACCACCCAGGAAGTTTTAATATTTTATTTTATACATCTGGCTTATCGTTATCATATTTCGAAACAATAGTTTCTAACAAAATAACTAGTATTTACTAGTTAGAAAGCCGTTATAACTAGTTAACCAACGTAAGGGCAGTATACATTAGTGTTGTAGCAAAAAAACTTGTGCAATACGCCTCTTTCGACGCACTCGTTGCCAGACCCAGTTATTTAGTCACGAATACACAGAACCGTAGAAAATTGAACTTTAATAACCAGATTATATGAACGAAAGTGCTTTGAAATTTTTTGTTGCGGGTTTGTTACTCAATTTTCAGATTATTAGAAATATCGCAATATTCTTCTCTTTTTATACACCCGTAAAACAGAACGTGAATTTTTTTGGGTATGAATCCTTAATCAATTCCTTTGTTTTTCCTTTATACCATTATGTGACAAATATTTTCAACTTTGAAACTCACTTGATCTCTTGTTTTTTTTGTCGAGGAAAATAACTGCATAACAATGTCCGAATATATTTTAGTAAATAAAGGAATATCCATTTCGAACTTTATACAATAACATAATACGCATTAGGTATCTTTCCGCAAGCAACACGGATTGTTTTTTTCCTTTTTAGGGTTCCGACTTCAAAAGAGGAAAAAAGGAACCCATAGGATCACTCCGTTGTCCGTCTGTCAAGACCATTTTTCTCAGGAACGCGTGAGGAGTTATCAAGTTGAAATTAATATCAAATACTAAGGTCTGCAGATCCTTAAAGCTGTAAAAAATCAAACTTCTAAGTCAACGTAGTCAGAAATTGCCGCATTTTAGCATCTTGGTCATCAAAACGTATGGGGAACTTCCGGTTGACCTAGAATCTTTAAATTTGGCAATAAGCAAGGCTTATAGCACAAGTAAAGGAAAAAATCCGAAAACCGTAAATTTGTAGTTACATCACACAATTATTTTTTCTTGTACCAACAAATTTTATTTCCGATTTACTCATTATTTCTTTAATTAAGTTTGTACGGAACCCTCAGGGCGCGAGTGTTACTCGCACTTGTCCGGTTTTTTATTAGTTCGTTGCACTCTGGGTGAATCTCAGATTATCTACCTACCATAAACAAGTCTATGACCGAACGACCAGAGGACTTCAACAAACAAACATGTAGATCTACTCTATTCAATAGGTGTGATAAATGTGCACAACCGTTCGTTAGAAAATGAATGTATAAAAGTTTTTTTACGTCTAAATCACAAGGAAAGATATATTCGATTGTGTTAAAAAAAACTCATGGTCTAATCAAAATATTTAAGGCATTTTTGATCAAAATTTGAACAAGGTGTGAAAACAAATAGAGTAGAAACCAACTACTAACTCGTAAATTATATGGTTATGAGACATGACATGAGCTATCGGTAGGTACATCATATTCCGTTAAGTACACTCGAAGAAAAAACTTTTCAATTTAAGTAAATTTTAATAGATAGGTACGACACGCGTCAATACTCAACACATTAAGTGAGAACCGTTAGAATATAATATCAGTTAAATAAAAAAAGATTTACTAGCGTAATTCTGTATATCAAAATTTTAACAAAACCTCCGTACTAAGTGCTATGCGAGAACAAGTGTTTATTATGCAGTCATAACATATAAATTTCGATATTGCAAATATTTACAAAATCTTTTATTATTTATAGATTTTTATTTCCCAAGATGAAACCAGTTTGCATGTAAAACGTATTTTCCGCTTTTTTAACTCAACGAATCTGCATTAAATTTTGTGAACTAAGCAAGAACTGGAGTGTTGATATATGTTGTGATGCCAAATGATTTAGAACTTTAGCTCCACAAAACTCGATTTTTATTTATTGGTTTCTAAATTCTTTAATACACGTAATTTACAGGTGACATATTTTATTAAATCAATAAATCTAGGCATGTCATGGTTGTTTGTCCTGTATCAAAACGACTATATATGAATCACCAAAAACAAACGAAATTGACAGAGTTTTTCCCCACTTATGCATACTTTTTTCCTCAACCATACTAAAGCTATTCAAGCGCGTTGGTAGTAGAAAGTACATCGCTCTTTGCATTTGCACAAAATCTCAGCTTTATTTGTCCAAAACAGAAAGGTCGTCGTTCTAGACGCGTTGTCAAACAGTTAGTTTTGGTGTTTGCATACAACATGTCGGGATTTACGAAGCTCTGCTGTGTACAAGATACTCGTATTATTACGAAGTTTATTGCCCTTATTACTCCGAGTCTTAGGTGATTTTATGACTTAATAACATAACAAGTCTTCTTCATAATGTCCACTCTGGATATTGAGAACAGGATCATTTTCTCCAGTTCTACTGCTGGAACGTTTTTACAGTTTCATACTAAAGTACCTAGTAAAATAGACCTCACTTAACAAGGCATACGAGTATCATCATATCTTCGGCAGAGGGGAACGTCTGTGTATGACTACTACCCTCCTTTAACAAGGTATATCATCATATCTTCGGCAGAGGGGAACGTCTGTGTATGACTACTACCCTCCTTTAACAAGGTATATCATCATATCTTCGGCAGAGGGGAACGTCTGTGTATGACGACTACCCTCCTTTAATAAGGTATATCATCATATCTTCGGCAGAGGGGAACGTCTGTGTATGACGACTACCCTCCTTTAACAAGGTATATCATCATATCTTCGGCAGAGGGGAACGTCTGTGTATGACGACTACCCTCCTTTAATAAGGTATATCATCATATCTTCGGCAGAGGGGAACGTCTGTGTATGACGACTACCCTCCTTTAACAAGGTATATCATCATATCTTCGGCAGAGGGGAACGTCTGTGTATGACGACTACCCTCCTTTAATAAGGTATATCATCATATCTTCGGCAGAGGGGAACGTCTGTGTATGACGACTACCCTCCTTTAACAAGGTATATCATCATATCTTCGGCAGAGGGGAACGTCTGTGTATGACGACTATCCGCCTTTATAAGGCATAACATCATATCTTCGGCAGAGGGAAACGTCTGAATATGACGACTACCCCTCTCCTTTGATGACGAGAGTGTAGCTGATTTCGACGTACCTAATGATTTCTTTGCGTGTCCGTCAATCATTGCAGTTAAAATTTCCGGCAAACAACGTTACAAATACCTAACGAAACCAGTTCTCTCTGAAATGTAACTCAAACAAAACCCTATTACATAAATGTGTGACCGATGCACATGCATATATTGTATAACAATCGACCTTTAATACATTTTGCAACGAGGGGCTTCTTAAATGCTGTAATGTAAATGTATTTTGCAATTGCTTTCGCTTGGGTATCTTCGTGACCTCATGGCTTGACACGCCGGTGACCTGTCTATACGCTTATTTGGTCTATGGTACGCTAACTAAAAGTGCTTACATTTCGACATGATTTGAACTCACTGAATTTCAGTTAAGGTACTAACAACCATGTTTGTATGGCTTGGTGTTAAAAGAGCCAAAATATAATTTTGTCGGATATGTGTTACATGGCTATGAATACTGGTATTTAGCCATCTATACTAATTTAATAAAGCTGAATAGTTTTTTTTGTTTGTCTGTCTGTTTGGTTTTCTTGAACGCGCTAATCTTTAGAACTATTAGGAAATTTGAAAAATTCTTATTGCATTTGATAGCCCAATTCTTAGGTTACAGGCTATTTAATATCACGCTACAACCTTTAGGAGGCGAACAATAGGAAAAAATGTCAGAAATCCCATAAAAAAACGCTAGTTATAACAGTTGTTTTATTTTTTTTATGTAGGACAAATCAAACTCAGTGTGCATGCAACGATTTTCCTTGTAATTCGATTATGACTAATGTCCATTTGGGAAAATGTCACAAGTAAATTCGAGTGGCCGTCTCGAGCTCATGCCAGACCAGACAGAAAGGATAGATAGACCTTCAACTCTCACCTACAAGCCCCGTCCAATCTGCACTCATCGGCCACAGAAACAGTTGCGAAAATATATAACATCTTCATCAGCGCATAAATGTATAGTTAAAAATTTAGTGTTTATTTTCTTTTATTTTAATATCTTTTTGTAATCGCTGTTGGCAACCAACCTGCTCCAGCACTAATGGCATGCGAAAATAAATTAAAACCGCAGATTAATTCTTATTCTCACGTAAATTCAATTCCCACACACACAACAAAAACCGATAACTACGAAAAAAATGAAAATTAGCGATAATTTGACAGGGATAAAAACATTTTTAGTGCTGTCAAGTTTTAGCGTTGTGCCTTCAGAATCAGGCCTATGAGTAAAAACCGAAAAGAAACCGGACTTTGTGTATCCGAATTAAAGTTAACAAACTTCTTATACAACGCTGTTTACGCATTCAAATTGGAGAGATTTCATTTTTTAGCGCATAATAATAACTGAACGAAAAACTAGGTTAACCCTAATCTTGAGAAAAAACCGTGTTGGCTTGCGCGCGCGCATTAGAGCGTTCAGGTTGCCGCAACCCGGCGGCGGCGGGTTGGCCAACCACTTGGGAAACATGGCAACCCTGGTGGAAATGGAAGGAAATATTATTGCTATGGTTTTAAAAACCTATTTGACGTGAGGAAATGCAAATAGGTATTATATTACACTTGTAATATGAATGCAAGAATGGTATTCTTCAGTGGTATTCTTTATGTAGTAGTGGTAGTCTTTCTTTTAAAAATAACTTCTTGTCTAGTTTAATAGTAAGTCAATGGACCACAATTTATGTTTGCATGAGGGAAGCATGGTCGACCCGACAAATTGTCTAATTATAATATACTAACGATCCGTTTTCAAATTTTAATATTGGTTCTATTAATGCATATAGTTTTTAAATAGATTGCGATAAGTAACAACCACGGTCATTAGTTTAGACCGTCTCCGAGGCTTGGTTGTTAGACAGGAGAAAATCCTAAGGGTTAGAGCAACCTGAGGATTAGATTATACTAGCTTATGCCCCGCGACTTCATCCGCGATATAAAGTATACAATTTATATGTTATATTTTTAAAAATTTAACCCGTTCTAATCATGCCAGTTTCGTAGTTCTAAAGTTTGTCAATAGATGGCGTTAGGTGTATTTTACACCCCGCTATCTCTTAGCAACAGAAATAAGTTAAGCGTGCAAATTATCCACCAGTTTTTACCTCTTTATTATTAGTATAGAAGATAGATTATTATTATTAGAATACAAAAAAAACTATTTCTATTATTCACGATACCTATATGTTTGTTTACGTTTTATAGTCATGAATACTACATAATGTAACTGAACTGCTACTATTTCAAGGTTGCGACGAATGTAGAGTTTTTGAATAAAGTTTATTCACCCTTTAAAATTTAATATAATCACTCCCATTACCATTCTGAAAACGTTGCTATTCGTAGGTTATGGTAAATGCAGTAATAGTGTAATATCATAGCATCCATTTGGATTTGTGAAACATTTTTATAACATGATGAGATATTTGATTTACAAATTACACCAGATGGCTTAACATTGTACACAACACGTCACACATAAAGTTCAAAGCATATTTATTAATTGTTTTAATGTAACCCATATCGTGATATGCTAAGAAGGTGGTAAATCACTTATTTAAATATCACGGTGAATTTATTAAGTAAATCTGACATTGATTGAATTATATGGGCCCAGATATGATCAGTATCGTCAGATCATACTTGTTTACTTAAACTTTTTTAGGATTAATCTCTGCTACATTTAACAAAAAATATATCAAGAATATAGTTACCTTATTCCAAACTAGGTTACTATCTACTTCTAGAATTATATTATACATTTTTAATAATAATAATGTTAGGACAAATTTACACACGGCTGTTTAGTCCCACCTAAGCCGAAGCTTGTAAATGGGTACTCAACAACTGATAAACATACTTAAATACTTTTAAATATATACTTAAATACATACAAACACCCAGAATCCGAAAACCAACAGTTATGCTCATCACACAAATGTTGGTCCCGGGTGGGAATCGAACCCACGACCTTTGGTGCAGTAGGCAGGGTCACTACCACTACGCCAACAGGCCAGTCAATCATATAAATAACGTAACAATAAAACATAAGCAAAACCTGGGTAATCAACTTGTATAAAATTATGATGACTTTACCAATAAAAACGACACACAAACTTATATCTATATCTCTCTGTCTTTCGTAATTAGTCGAAAAGAGATATCACTATTATGTACCTACGTAGTCGCTAGCGAGCATCGACGTTATCAACTCAATTGGTATACATCTTATATGGTATCGTCGTAAGGCCAAGGTCTATATTTTGTTTTTGTGCTACGACCTAAGTGACTTTTTAAAGGATCAATAGGTAATAGTAGATTTGGTCCTAGAAAAAGCTCCTACTTGGGTCGTAGGACACAAAAACTGAATAAGTAAAAAATTTTGCATTGGGTCTGAACGACTAGAAAACTTTAAGCATCCTAAGAAAGGCTCTGCTTCTTAGAACGGGATGGTCCAGCTATCTATATCTTCAGATCCATAAACAATTTGTAAGGGGACAGAAACACTTCTTCTAACGGTTGATCGTTGCATCATATTTTCCCACGCTAGTGCAACGCAATCTCAAACATAAGCATTCACTAATCGAGACTATTGGCATGATATAATGCGATAAAATCCAAATGTCAGTCCGTCAAATAGCCACATAATAATCAACGATAACCATCCTGTACGTCAACAAAGCATCAATTTTTGTCGTTTCAAAACAAAGTGAATGTAACTATTAACCAATACTCCTCATAAATGACGGAAGTTTATGGAGTTTCATTGCGCTTTGACATTTTCATTATGTATACTAATTAGTAATTATTTATATAGTTCGCAATATATTATTATGGAGGAGGCAAGGATTTTCAGTGAAGGGAAACAAGTGATGAAATCGGCGTCAAGAAAATCCAAGGGTCAATCCCGACTGAACTGCAAAATGCAGACAGATTTGAGAGCAAAATTGCGTTTTGTGAAGTCGAGTGAATCGAGAAGCTTCATACAATTTTGAACTTAAAGGCAATACATTCTATAATCAGAGAAATCAAAATCTGCATTTTCCAGTAATGTCTGCATTGACCCTTGAGGGCAAAACGTTTCTGGCATACCTAACGATAGAAAGAAAGGCTTTAATATTTGAACAGGCTTTCAGGGGAGAAAACATGGTTAACTGTTCTTAGATACAAGGTCAGGTGGGGTAATAATGACACCCGGGGAAAGAAAAACTAGAAAATTAGGTCTGGCCTAACAAAATATAGAGATAAACTATATAGACGTCTGGTCTACTTTGATCTAGTCGTTCTTCTTACGACGGTGGCTCTTACCCTACCTCAGTGTTTTAGTTATATATCTAGGCTTCTCAATTAAATGTAAATAGGATAATTATAATTAAATTTTTAACACATCGTTTTTCACATTCAAAGTTACCGACGTCTTTCATCTTTTCCCAGTGTGTAGAGTAAACATACAAATTTCTATCGAACAAACATTACTTGTCATGTAACGTAACACTCACGTAATCGTAACAAAAAGTGACATTTGTATTATAATTTAACATTTACACTTTGAGTTTTACAGTTAGCAAAAAAAATGTGTCGCCATACGAGTGGAGTGACTCAAGTTTTATTTTACTCGAATGTACAGTTGATTTGTTACAATCAATCAAATCAATAGCCTATGTATGTCCCCATGCTTGGGCATTGCAGGCCTACGAGGGTTACCACCCTCCACTTTTCGTTTGAGAGCAGTCAGTAAATGCACTATCGTTTCCATCAATTAGTAACTGGCCCGACCGGGAATCGAACTCGGAAATCTCGATCTAACAGGCCGCGTCATCCCCACTACGCCTCGCTTTATTACCATAAATAATCTCCAGGCTGATGCGGCTGACAACGAAAGATCTGGCGCGAGGGTCGCCGGACTTTTCAAATTTTTTGTATTGATTAGTGGAACTCCAGAGGTCCAATCACACTAATACTGAACGATATTACCAAATCCAAATCCAAACCATAACCAAAAATGTTATGCTGCATGTACACGTTTAGCAAATCTTTACAAACGCAAGCCAAACCCCTGCTCCACACGTTTGCGTTTGAAAAGTTTGCCAAACGTATGCATGCAGCATAACTATTTTTAGTTATGGTTTGGATTTGGTAACATCGTTCAGAATTAGCGCGATTGGCCCCAGGTCGGTGAGTTATGTAACTCTGTTTATGACTGTTTGTTTCCCGAAATAAATAATATAATAATTCAACCTAGTAATAGTTACTAGGCACGTTAAACGTGCAAATTTCCCACCGTCTGTGTAATTAGGTACGAAGGCGACCAGAGACGCTCCGTTCGAGTCTCGAGACGAAACGTGTTCTATTGCAAATGTTTAATTAACATTTTAGCGCCTCGCTAATGAATGTTTGGAGGTTAGATTATAAAGAGATAAAATTTCTTGAAGTTCTACATATAAAATACAGTATCCAAGGGCGTTTTTGTTGTCTACTTTTACCATCATCAACAGCCTATTAATGTCCCCACTGCTGGGGCTCAGTTCAGCTACTTTTACCATAAATAATGTATTTTATTTAGAAAATGTAGTTTTATGAGGCGAAGAGTTTAAACAGATAATTGTTATCACAGTAAAATATTTAACTATGACAAATATGAAGTTTATTCGTATTTTGCAATCACAGATTCTCTCTCTCTACCTATTATTTTGACATTGTACGAATATATTATTTTTTTACGAATGTTTGTATGATAATATCAAGGAGATTCGAACCTCTTTTGTCGCGCGCGCGCTCCCTGTGGAGATCGCATCTTGCAAATTTAGTATGGGTAACGATGAAAAATTCTGTGTCAAAATCAGGGGGGGTGCGGACAAATGAAGCGGATTAGCGGGAGGAAGTTGCTTATACAAATTTATATGGAGTTTGAAAATGAGAATGTGTGAGTGAGTATCAATTTCGATATACATTTGGCACCCCCTAAAATGATTTTGTTACTCATCCATATGGGAGTAGCTTTTTTAAAAAAATTCATGGATAATATTGACGAGTGTGATCAGTACGAATAAATGAATATAGGTATGTTATATCTCTAAAGCATTCTTTATCTCAATCAAATGATTTAAGTATTTGCATTATCTACAATGTACCTACTTATCGTGCGTCACATATATTTTAAACTACGATTTGACACGTTTATTTTAATATGTATGTGTCGCCGCCCGATTGCTTAAATCGCCGGTTTTCAAACAGCCTAAAGTACCTTACAGTTTAGCCGGATTGTTAAATGCCTAGGCCGGGTGTTGTTCGAGACTTCGGTAGCGAATGAAGCGAGCTCGTCTCTTGAAGCATTCCACCTCGGATGGACTTAGAAACATAACACGATCCGTTTTTTTTTTGACTTCACATATGCCTTAGAATAGAAGTTCTAATCTTTGGTGTATGCAGGTTTCCTCACGATGTTTTCCTTTTCAGAAAAGCCCTGGTGGTATTATTATGATAAACCGTATTTAGGGGCTAACACTGCTCTAAGTCGGCGGTTAGGACTCAATAATGCACGGAGGTATAATATTATAGGGTAAGATAAGGGATATAGGACGCTGGGGCGCTATCTGAACGAATACCTCTGTCAAACAATATAAGTTAATTTAAACAGACTGTTAATGATAAACTTAACTTTAAGTTAAGTGTTAAGTTACTGTTTGCACATTGACAGCCTTCAATAGGCAGGCAATCAAGTTTGTTTTCTTTTTGCCCGACAAAGGCGTATTTCCTGCGCACACGCCTGCAATATAGCCTTAGGTTGTAAACCGGCCTTGTGACGTCACCGAACGTGTTGCTAAACTTTATAGAATATTAATGTGTTGTAAGAGTAAACCCCGCATTACATGCTTAGACTAAAGGTTAATGAATGAAGTGAATGAAGGAGAATTTTTTAAAGATAACAGTGTAATTGATAACGCAAAAGGTTTAAAATTTAAACTTAATACTCATTCCGTTTGAATTTGTGAGGAATTTATAAATTTTATTTACTTAATGTTTTATTGATCTATACGGGTTGGAAAAATCAATAAACTAGCTATTTTATGGGTCAACCTATAAACTCTAACAATTTTTATTCTACAATTTATTTATAAAAAGAAATCTTCTCATGTAAAACGGTTGACGGAGCGTTCACGCGAAACATAATCATATGAAAAATCTTATTAATATTTCTTTTCAAAATTTTGTAGAAAAAAAGTTGTTGTAATAGAGGGTACATTGAGTCCTCAAAACAGCTGGTGGTGATTATCAGTACACCAGTATATGCAACTACATATATATCCAGGTAATCCACGGAAAAATAGAGTTAGCTTTACTACTTAACTTACTATTATCTATAATCTATTCTGCGCTTTAGGGAACGAATAAAAGCGAAAACTGTGGCATGCTAAAAGCTAATTTTAAATAAAAACAACAATATTTGTACATTCAATATATAACATCATAATTTTATTACTGACAAGCTGACAATGAATAATTAATTATTTATGAATATATTTTAGACAGAGAAGGACTATTGGTTTTATGAATTAATATCTGTATATATTTTTGAATAAATATATCTGACGGCAGCAAAGGAATAGGGTGAACTGTCACTGTCATACAGTAAGTATTATGAAGATAAAGACGACACTAATTTGAGTGTGACTAATTTTAAATTTAACAGAATCGGGCTTAATATCTGCGTTATATGAAGCTCTCCCTCCACTCTATTACAAGCACACTGTATTTGTTTTTGTATGTATGTGTCGAAGTCACATATAAATGATGTATCTATCTTTCACACAGAAACACGTGGAATATTCTAGACATGTAGGTTTATACTATAACTATAGTCAAAAAGATTACCTATGCCATAAATCTACCTACACGCATTCACATTTCAATTTTAGCTTACCCAATCTTAATTCAATCTTCAAACTAACTACGGATTAGCTTAACTGATTCTTAGGTAACGCGGCCTATATGTAATGAGTACTCGACTAGTTAAAGGTAATCGTGTATGATAATTAAGGGCGTTCGCACACAAAATTTACCGATCAATGTCTAAATAAGCGGCCTATTCCCAACTCGTCACCCACGAGTTTACCAAAAATTCCCATCTCGTCACCCTGCCAATAAATCATTCGTACGGGCGGAAAAAATAACAATCAAATTAAACATATTTATTAAAACAAGTCGAGCTACTTTGACAACTTATTGTTTGACGTCAGATTCTATTATAAGGTAAATCATATTCGTCATTTGACGTCCACTGTTGGACTTGTCCTGCGATTTTATCCAATGGGTCTTTCCCAACGTGGGTCACTCATATATCAAGAGGTTCTACGGCCTAAATTATATTTATATAGATATTTAAGAGCAAACCACGACATCGCCAAACTGGCTAGATGGCTATGTAATTTATGAAAAAAACAGACAGACGGACAACGAAGTAATCCTATGCGGGTTCCTTTTTTCATCTTTTGAGGTACGGAACTCTATTATCTTTTATACGTCTCTTTCCTAGGTACGGAACCCTCGGTGCGCGATCACGACGTGAAATAAACGGCATGTACTTAAAATAAACGGTAGGCAAATAAATTTAGAAAACAAAAATTAAAGTTTCATGTTACTATTATGGTAAGGAACTAATAATCATTTACGGAGTTAAGAAAAGTTAGTTTTGATCACATCTCCAAGTCGCCCCTTTATAATTATTTATGTACCTAATTTTTTTTGTTGCACATAGCTGCATCTTCTGGTTACTAGTATGGTGTTAAAAGCTCTTGATGTTATTGTGCCCCTCTATACACCCTTACTACTATATTTTCATTCATACACGTAGCTCCAAAATCCACAATCTTTATAAATCCATACACACTATCCAAATCACAATATGACACCGACCTAATCACCAATTCTATTAAACCTGACAGACTACCAATAAAATTATATTTAATAGCGATACAGACTACGTAAAATTCTACTAAAAAATTCTAGTTTTACGCCCTATTAAGGATGATGTAACTTGGAACTGTCAAACAGACAAATCCGGCTGGCACCCAGCAGTGACAATATTTAAACAAGTCTCTGAATGCAATATAGGATGTTACAGTTTTAAAAACTCTATGCAAAATTTCAAGTTCCTAGTTCCAGCGGTTTGAGCTGTGCTTTAATAGATCAATCAGAAGTATGTATCCTTATATTACTCCTGTATTTAAACAGTGACTGTGCCATGTTTCATCGAAATCCGTTCAGCCGTTAAAGCGTTATTAAGCAACTTCATAATTCACATATCAATCTTGTACATAAAAGTTTGCCCGTAGTGAATCAAAGCCCTGGCATTCGAAGCAATAAAAAAATTATTCCTCCAACGTGTCTGCTACTGAGAGACGTTGCTTTATATTTAAGCGAAAAATTGTGAAAGTGACTTAATATAACATCAGTAATTTTGTTTACGCTACCAAAGTAACTGGCCAAAGAAACGAACGAAACAATATTATTAACGCTCGGCAACGCCTACGTGAATCGTTTTTATAAGAACCCTAAGAATTTTTTCGGAGTAAAAATTTCTATGTCCATCTAAAAGTAATTTTTCCATCAATCTTTTCAGTTGACCCAAGTTTTTACACTCCTCGAAAAAATCTGATCACCCAAAGCGTCGTATCAGCTGGACATAGACCTTCTCTAATACACGCCAGCACCCAAAGGTTGTCTGGAAGAAATCTCTGAAAGCGACAAGGCCACCTTTGAATATTGGCTATTATCAGTCCTAATACGTATGTTAAATTTGCAGAAGAGTAGATAGCTATAGAATGTTTGAAATATGACTGCGCTTCACTTAAATAGTGTAGCTTTTTATATTACTAAAAACCTTTTTAAAACTTGTTTTTGCCTTTTCATTATAAATATATACCGAGCCGATTTCACAAAGGAAGTGAACAGCCTGTATGTCGCCGGCCTTCAAGAGAAAACCCTGCCTTTCCACAGACAACTCGTATAGTTCAAAGGTTGTCAGTCAGGTTTAGATCGGTTTGTGCGATCGATAATATTTAAAAACAAATTAAATTCCAAGATTTTTCAAGTCACTTGCATATTATTAGAGATCCTTACACAGTATTTAAATTAAACTTACTAAAACATAAAAACCTTTGATATTTTTAAAATAATTTTCACAGGTTTCTTCGATTACAAAATATAGTTTTAGCCAATGTCCATTGAAAAGTTAATACAGTCTGATAGCGAAGAAATGTGTGCTTAAATACTTAAATTTAATGATTGTTATAAACAATTAAGTAGGTAGGTACCTATACTTTATATGAAAAAGCTAAGAGAGTTATTAAATTAATTTTTAATTATTAGTACTTAACGCATTGGCTGTTATGCGTAACACCCTTGCACTTTATGAGACGGTAGTAAGAGCTATTTTGGAATGAAATTTAATATCTTGATTGCTTAACTATAATTAATGAGTAATTAACTTAAGCAACGTTCGTTCAACGTCTAATTTTGTGCTCATAATGTTGTGTCTATAAATATTTCCTTGTAATCTCTAGTCTTTCATTTATTTCGAGGCACTTTTTTGCTTTAATATTATAATTTAACAGTATGAATTCTTTTTGAGTAGTTCGTCTGTTATTTTTAGGGACATTTTAATGGAATACTTAAATTTTCTGGACCCAACGGTTTTAGATTAGCTAGTCAGTTAGCATTTCGGTGGTGGTGTTTAAAAATAAATACATATTATATAAATTCATCAAGTGTACACACACATAATAATATGCATGATAAGGTTTGACTTTTAAACTATCTTATAAAGCGTATGTGAAGTCCACCAAAAAACGGATTGGGGCAATAGTTAGTAGCAATTAATAGACGATTACGGAACGTTCGTGGGCAAATAGAGTTAATGCTTTACCGGCTCGGCTATTCTAATAAGGCGACCTATTAGCGCCTCTGACGACGCCTGCAAGCGGACACTTCGAACAAATCCTTTCGCCACACTTTCAGTTTCAAAACGTTCATGCCGCGCGAAAAACGTTGCATAAATCGTTACACAAGTCGCTTTTTGGGGGCATTAAAGGATGAGTTGATGACAAAAAGAAAATTTTCAAATGAAACTGTATGATTGTAGATACCTTTGCTTTTTCTGTCTTAGGCAAAAGCAATTAACCAACATTAAGCAGGGAGAATTTAAATATTTTATGATAGCTAGTAATATTAGTACAATACGTAGTTAGCAACATTTTTATTGGCATTAGTTGTAAATGTAATTGCAAAAGGCTATTTTTCAAACGACAAAATGCTAATTCTGTATATTTTTATTAAAATAAAGTATTAATTCAAATCAAAATAGCCTTTACTTGCTGACTCTTAGTTTTACAATAAATATAAGTGCTACTAATATTAGCTTAATTTTGATTTATTGATTTTGAAAGTATTAATTACTTACTTTTATGTTAGCGACGGAGAGGAGGCCCGGGGCTGCTACAGGCAAACAATAAAACACTGTTACACTTTTCAGCCATGCACATAATCCATCACGGGAAAGGAAAGCACAGAGTCTGACAGTTTATTTTTTCGGGAAAGGCAAAGGGATTCGTAGCCGTGCGTCCGCGGCACTCGCGACACAATTTTTCCGAGGGGGGGAAAACTGTTGCCGCGACGCGGTCGGCGCTGACGACGGCGGGCGGGCGACTGGCCGGCGCACGCGCTCCCCCACAATAAAACCTTCGCTTTCCAAGAGTGGGGCGCGACCAGATGCGATTTTTGAAAATGGAACCTATTTTTAGTACTTGTTGGTACCTGAGCCGGGTTTGATTCTGGATTTCCGGGCAAGAGAATAAACGGTGAAGTTTTTATATGAAGGTTTTATTAGATTAGACTAGAATAATTGATTTTGCTTTTACATAATTAAATTCGTTACATGTCATTGTTTTTGTAAAAGGGATCGTAAATCGTAATGTCAAAATATCAGTGATTAGATTATTAATTTAATTTTATCTGGGAGTTACATTTTGTGCCAATGCAATGCATATTATTTATTTTACGAATTGTGTAATGTATAATCCTTAAAACTTTAAGGAAAACATATGAAAAACTGTCTCACACATATCGTATTATCGTAGTATTATAAGCATTCATCATACATAGGCAAACATACATTATAATAGAAATAATTAAATATTCTAAAAATTGATTGTATAGTTATACTGGCTTCATTTTTAATTAACTTATACGGAAATATAATCAATTAACCTATAATAAATGTCTTAATTTAACTGTTTACGCGTCTTTATATCATATTCTTGTATTAAATGGAAAATAACTTTAAAAATTGCTAAAAATACACTTCCGTCATACAAAAGACATCAACGGGGCCCATCACCAGGTGACTTGCCTAGTTTACTTTGATTTCATTAAAGGTTACATAAAAGAGTAATTTAACACTCTTTTAGGTAGGTAAAGATTGTAATTTGGTTATATTTATAACTAGCTGTGCCCGCGGCTTCGTACGCGTGGGCTTAGATTAAGTACGTGGTTACAGTGCAAATTTGGTACCTAACAAAGCAAGCCAAAATATTTTCTGAATATATTTCCTATTTTCTGAACCGAAAGCATCTGTAGCATTTTCAACGTCACCCAGTCTACTCTAAACTGCAAGTTCATACAAATGTTAGAAAATGAGAGATTTTTATTGCTGGTCACTATTTCTCGGCCAATTTTCAAGACGTTTAAAACCAGCCTTTGAAGTACCGCTATACAAAGTTTCGTCAAAATCCGTTCAGTGGTTGTTGCGTGTTGGACGAATAGATAGACAAAAATTCCAAAAGTGGCATTTCCGGCCTCTGTATCGTTTGTAAGGTTCTTCACGATGTTTTCCTTCGCCGTTCGAGAGCAGTCAGTAAATGTACATAAGTTTCGAGAAAAAACCCATTGGTACATGGCCCTGCCGGGGATGGAACTTCGGACCTTTCGATATGATAGGCCGCGTCTTATCCCCGAGGCCACAGACGCTCTCATGAATGTTCTCTGAGTGTTATATTTTCGCGATATTCTCTACTAGTGTTCAATGAATGTTGAATGGCCTGTTGGCGCAGTGGTAGTGACTCTGCCTACTGCGCCAAAGGTCGTGGGTTCGATTCCCACCCGGGACCAACATTTGTGTGATGAGCATAACTGTTGGTTTTCAGATTCTGGGTGTTTGTATGTATTTAAGTATTTATTTTAAAAGTATTTATTTATGTTTATCAGTTGTTGAGTACCCATTTACAAGCTTCGGCTTAGTTGGGACTAAACAGACGTGTGTGGATTTGTCCAAAACATTATTATTATATGAATCTATGTAAACAATTATACATAATTGGGAATGCTCAACGACTCAGACTTAAGTAATGCGAGTGCATCGGAAATGGTAATTAACTTTGCGAATTATTGTTAGGTCCGAGTGTGTCAAGGGTAGGTGCACTGTATGCTCAGTTGAAGATGTAGGTACAGCCTTGACACTGTATTGGGTTAAACCGATAATAATAATGTTTGGGTACACACAGCTATTTAGTCCCAAACTAAGCCGAAACTTGTAAATGGGTACTTAACAAATGATAAACACATATATACTTTTAAATAAATACTTAAATACATATATTATAAACACCCAGAATCCGAAAACCACCAAATATGCTCATCGCGAAAAGGTTGGTCCCGGGTAGAAATCGAACCTCTGGCGCAGTAGGAGAGACACTACCGACTACGCCAACAGGCCAGAGCCGCCGATATGTGTGGCCAGGTGATTGTTCCGTAAATAAAAGAGATAACAAAAACCTTTAAACTGATATCGAAAGAATATTAGGCACATAATGTATCAAATGACATCAATAACTTTATTTAAATTAAAACGAGAAATATCGAACATTTGATATTAAACACTTCCCATACATTTACTATGGCATTCATAGAGAGAAAATAAATATGCCCAAACGATCATCATATCGCCCTTCGACGTCCACTGCTGGACACATACCTCCAACTAACGCCACCACACCCGATCCTCCGCCCTCCGTACTAGTCTTTCCAAAGGGCTTACCGATTCCAGAACTCTTCTGAACTGCCACAGATTTTACCAGCCCACTGCCACTTCAGCTCACTATTCCTTTCGCCTATGTGACCTTACTTCGTCGATACCAAAATATATAAACTTATATTCAAAAATGCTGTAAGACGGAAAATTATTAGGAAATAAAAGTAAAAGTACATTCATGGTCAACTTTTAGGAAGAAGTAAGCATAGAACCGGTAGCAAGATTGTATTAGGAGAGGAACAATCATAGGAAGGAATGTATGGGACGGATGTTACGTAAAAACTTTAAGCCTTTAACTTTAAATTAGGATGGCGACCACCATGATCTATTGTGATCGCCACCTTACCTTATAGTTTAGTGCTAAGAAACATCAGCATGCTTTTATCACTGATTTCCTGGTCTTACTTTCATTGCGGTTATTTTCCAACTTATTTTCTCACTAAAATATAATATTAATCTAAATAAATATAGGATAACAATAAAAAACTTATTATATAAAACTAAAACTAAACTTAAATGTAAATTATAAATAAAAAAACCCCTCGAGGCTCCCCACCGCTGGGAGCGTGCCCAGAAGGCTGGCGGCATTACCCCGCTGGATTGTGAGGCTGGTCTTCCAAAACTTGGTCTGACTGTGCTGGGTTTCCAACACTCCCTTTAGTAATGAAGATTCATATAGAAAACTATATGCAGAAAAATAGGAAACAATATACTGCTCTAAGAAGACGCATTTTGATTGTTACAGTAACCTCCTCGGCTCTTCCAGATGTTCTCGAGGCGGGCCATTGCGACCTGGGCCATAGCAATCCTTCATTTAAAACTGCATACTTGACATACATACATATCTCCACGCTCTGTCCCTGGCGGGGTAGGCAGAAAGAACGGAGCGCCAAGTATCGCGATCCTGACACACATCTTTCGCTTCCGCGAGTGTTTCCTTTAAAATTAACTTCGTGCGTAACTAGGAGTAGGTTAGAATCCAAATTAAATATAATTATTACGATCATTACAGCTTGCAATATCAGTGTCGAATGACAATAGCATTGCCGGGAGTGTCATCATTTTGCTGATGTTTCCTGCTTTAAAGTCAGTATGTACACATCAATACAGCATAGCAGAGCCGGTTTAATTTCCTATTTAAATCCAGCGTAATTTAATTGTAATTTAACTTCGTACTTTCGTTAGAAGCCGCAGGCAACAGCTAGTTGCATATAAAACACGTAGTCGATAAAATACATCTAGTAAGTTTTTATATCATTTCATGCATGAAACAATTTGGTTTCTACATCAATTTTTTAAAAGTTTTATAATGTCTTTAAAAATAACGAAATAATCAGCTGTATGCAGGACACATCGCTCGTAGAACTGACGGCCGTTGGGGCAGAATGGTTCTCGAGTGCCGACCGCGGACCAGAAGACGCAGCGTAGGCAGGCCCCCGTAAGGCGGACCGACGATTTGGTGAAGGTCGCGGGACCCAGCTTGATGAGGTTAGCGCGGGACCGGTCGTCGTGGAGATCCCTGGGGGAGGCCTTTGTCCAGCAGTGGACGTATACAGGCTGATACGATGATGATACACCTTATCATTAGATACCCTACAGTCCTCCCCCATCGGTTTCTTTGATTTCACCCTTGTATTGCATTGAGCTTGGCTTAACCAATTAAAGCGCTGTTCCTAAAAGCCATGCGAAGTTTCTTTGTGAACCTTCATTCTCACAAACGCGAGGGAAGTCCACTTCTTGCTATTCTACCACCACCCAAGGTGGACCTGTGCTACAAGTATGGACATAACAAATCGTCTGATAAATACACAAAAGTGTGTACAGATCCGATACAGCCTGCAGTAATATTATTAATGATCCTGCTTCTTTACTTCCGGAGCAGGTCTTCCGTTACCTTGTGGTAAACACATAGTCATAACATATCATTACTTAGATGATAAGTGTAAATAATTATTCATCAACTTACCTAACTACATATTTTTTGTAATCAAGATTCACTTTATAGATAGGTCAAGTTGACGCCTCCGTAGCCCAGCTTTGGTGGTGACCCTGCCTGCTGTGCTCGGAATTTGGGGTTCGAATCTCGGCCGAGGCAATAATGATTATTTTTATTTCTTTAATTATTCAAGTCTGGACTTTAGGGAACGCAAGATCCATAACCCAAAATGCAAATACCTACCTAACCTAGTGACACGTTAAGTGCACGAAATATTCGTAAGTGTGTCAAAATGGACGAACACGTAAACGTAAGTGCCCATTGTATGCCGTCCTTAACCGCTCGTGCTAATGCCCAAGCTATTTATCTTGAATTATGTATAGACTTAGTGCTTGGAATATTTATTACTTTTACGGCGCGGATTTATAAATACCCGTTACAGAGCTGATAGGCTAAATAAAGATGATAGGTCATCATGGTTTCAGCCTTTTGGCGCCCACTGCTGGACATAGGCTTTCCCCAACGAACGCCACCACACCCGGTCCTCGGCTCTCCGCATCCAGCCGCTTCCGGCCACCTTCTTTAGGTCGTCGGTCCACCTGGCGGAGAGGCGTCCCGGTCCGCGGTCTCCACTCCAGAACTCGTCTGCCCCAACGGCCGTCGGTTCTGCAACAGATGTGACCCGCCCATTGCCACTTCAGTTTGCTAATCCTTTCGGCTATGTCGGTATCCTTAGTTCTCCGTCGGATCTCTTCATTACGGATCAAAGAAACTCCAAGCTCCGAGAAAAGATGATAAATAAGGGTACATAATTACAACAATGCCCACTTCACATGCAGGGTGCATTATTTGAGAGACTAGTCACGGTGACAGACTGCAACGCCACCGGAGCAAGGCGTCGTCGTACTGCAACGGTTAACATGTTCCAGCAACTCTCACGTGATGTAAGTGAGCCAGAATGAGGGTCTGTTGTGTAGACAAAAGGGGGCGCAATGGAAAAATACTTAGAAAATTTTGACTCTTTTTTGGAGTACTGTCGCTCGCTTCGCTTGCTCCAAGGGTCACCAATAACCTAAAGAACCTAACCTTCGGAGTGCTCCGACTGCTAACTGTCACACATTATCATTTTCAAACATTTTTCCTCAGCGCCCTCTTTTCTCCACTCCAGCCGATATTTTACTGTGTGGTCCCGCTAATGACGAAGGCAGAGGATACTCGCAAGGCTCTCTCTCGGACAGCGTTGGTTAGCAGCGCACATTACGGCTGGGTTCTTAGGAAGCAACTATTGCTAATGTTTGTAATATGTAAATTATAAACATAATGTAACATCGAGAAGCGCCGTGGCCTTCACCTTAACTGTGTCGCACGTGTCTAGGTTAAGGGCATCGACGATGACGATGACGCGGCCACAACATGGTTGCAATAATGCAAAGTTGCATTTCGTATGTTTTAGTTTGTCATCACATGTCGGTATCTTTAATTTTTTTTTAATTAGTAGGTAATTTATTTTTAATACATAAATATGTAAGTAAAACCAATAACCAAAAACTAAATACTACTTATGACTAATTATAAAATTATATACGGGTCTTACACACGAACAAGTTTTATTTACCTTTGCCCGACGTTTCGACCAGGTTACACTGGCCGTGGTCACGAGCTGACTATAGAGGCGAGCTGTCATTGTTGATCGCTGTGAGTAGAGTCTGAAACTACCCTCTGCTGATCTTGTATTATTGGAAAGTCCCGGCACACATCCGACTTATGACTAATATATTTACAACAGGTGGACGCCGTCCAAACCCTCGTGCTGAGGCATAGTCCCCAGGACGCTGGCGCCCGCCGTTGCCTCGCTGAATAGCTATACTCAAGCGCTGTGCGAGGTAGGTGCCAGCCCTGTATCTTCCAATACAACTTATAAATCAGCTAAGTGGTTGCTTCTCTTCTACTCCAAAACCACTGAACAGATCTGGTAGGGTTTTCGTCGATGAATAAATAGGTGGTAGAGATTTTCGCCACATTTTGGAAGAAACAATATTAGTAAATTTAGTGGACTGTATGATGTAGGTATTTTAAAGAGTGCACTTGTAAATTCGCTGGCGAAATGGATTGCCATCAGCTGCTGCCGGTTTTTGGAAGACAGAATGTAGCTTTAAGAAGGAAAGGCACCTGTATGACCTAGCTAGTGCACTGATATTGTTTGTTTATGTACAAATTAATAAAATATCTACCCTAAATAATAACGATATCCAACAATAGGTACCGCTAAAAAGCCTTATATATATCCTTTCAAATTTTTCAAAACAGGTCCAAAATATTTTATTTGCAACTTCTATCTTCAAAATTTCAAACATTTCGGTTCCTGTAAATGTATAATCATGTGTTTTTTTTTCAAAGTCTATGTTAAGAACAGACTAGATAACTTTTTTAAACGAAATAAGCAAGTCGTGTGCTGATACAGAAGCATCAGCTATAAGCTGCTATTCCATTTTAAAAAATCTTATAATGTTGATACCCTAAAAATCGTTTTATCATGGATCTGCTCGTTGCAAAACCAGCAGCACCGTTTATACAATAAAATTTAAATATCTCATTCACTCTTCCTTATTACAAAGTCGCTACGCTATTACGCAAAGCGCAGTATACCACAACGATTGAACTATAATTAACACATAACAGACTTGCCCTACAACTGTTACCTCAGTGAGCAGCATCACGCTCCACTTGCGACGTTGGTTAACTTGTATATGACGGTATGCGATCGGCCAACCGTTATTGGTGGGCAGTTCCCCATTCCTGCGTTGGAGATAACCTAAAATAGCAGTAATAGTACCTAACCCTTACGCATTGTATCCCAAATTGTATTATTTCCCGCCCTTGAATACCAGCAGCCGCTACATTGCAACTATCTAGGTATCATAATTATCATCATCATATCCAAGGATCTCCACGACGACCGGTCCCGCGCTAACCTCATCCAGCCGGGTCCCGCGACCTTCACCAGATCGTCGGTCCACCTTGTGGGAGGCCTGCCTACACTGCGTCTTCCGATACGTGGTCGTCACTCAAGAACCTTTCTGCCCCAACGGCCGTCAGTTCAACGAGCGATGTGCCCAGCCCACTTCCACTTCAGCTTCGCAATTCTTTGAGCTATGTCGGTGACCTTGGTTCTCCTGTATTCTCTCATAATTATACTACAAAGATACTGCATCAACGACGAAACGGCGCTTGAAATATACTCTCAACATTGTTTTGTATCAGTTGTGGCCCGTGGCTACGATCGCGTTACATTGCCTTGCTGAAGCTCTGGCAGAATTACCAGCGTTGCAGCCCACCGCCGGCTCCGTCACATGCTGAGTCAGCCTTTCCGCGTACATGACACACACACGGCCGTTTCTGCGCTCTCTCTCTCTGCTATAGTAGGAGGATATAGTTCTATTGTATTGTATTTCGTTGGGTGCCCGCGAAGCGTTCAGTTACGTTAAGTTAAATGTTATTAGTGAGTTTGTGCCATGTTAGTGAATAGTCTATCTATACTTCCCTTCCTGCTCTCATGCCCAGACCGGCTCTGCCCTGCTTTATTTAACTAGTCTAGTCCAGCTCGATGATTGTAGACAGAGTCTCGCTTCAATGGTCCAGTTTCGTAAATTTATTTCGAACCCTTAAAATAAAATTGAACTCCAGTCTTTTTAAATAGTGGCCAAACCGATGGCCGCTGGCGCAGACGAGTCCAGATTTTTGAATCATACTCCTCGCTTCGAGCGGTCGGCTCTTCTGATTTTTGTATCGGATGTCGAAGGAAAATTAGTAGAATCGACCGCTCGAAGCGAGGAGAGCGATTCAAAAATAGGGCTTCTGGAGTGTAGAGAACACACTGATACACAGCGATATGACGAATCCCAAAAATTTTTCCCCAACCCTACTCTTTACCAATATCAAGTTAAAGCACGTTCCGGTTTATTCGCCGGACGACAGATGGACATGTATTCTTGTATGTATTTTGTTCCCGCTTGCTCCATATTTTATAGTGGTACGTACAGCATCGCATGACTCTATTACAGGCTAAGGCTTGCTAATTTCGCACTTTCGACGTAGATAATTATAATCCGACTTGCGCAACGGCGCCGAGTTGCTTCTGAAGTCACGATCAAATTAGCTAACCAACACAACTTTGCTCTTAAGATAAGCCTTTGTGAATCTTAAACGCTTCGCAGAATGTTTGCTGCGCATTTCGCGAACGGCAAAGTCAAAGTTGCCTAGACACAAAGCAGCAAAAATTATATCAAAACGTCAAAGGCAAAGGCGAGCGGTTGCGCAACCTCGTGCCCAATACAATAATAATAATGGATGTCGCAGAAAAAACGAAAGTGCCAATAACTGGAGCGGACAATTGGATACAATGGCACCATGAGACACGATTTAGGAGTAAAAAAGGATTTTTTTGGCGCATAAAGCACCAACATAACTTATCACATATTTTTAAGTATACTTACCTAGGCGGCGCGGGCGACCCGCGTTGGATAAAGCCTAACAACTCAAGCGAATAGCTCATTTTCAGCTTCTTCATAATGTGTCTATTCGAGCTAGCAACCGCCGCCATCGTTCGGTCGCTACCTACACAGAGCACAGAATACGCATGCGTGGGCATCGCCGAGCGGGCCTCGGCCGGCGGCTGCCTAAGTATCCCCTCAACCCTAGAACAGCACACTTTGCTATCTTGCAACCGGAAACGACGTCATGCATAGCGAACAATCTGCCTAACTTAGAATATAATTTTTAATTAATACTGTGTATACAAATTATTTACATCCGCTATAAAAATGTAGGTACCTAAGTACATTATTGTAATTAAATGTATTCTGCCATGTTTTGCTATATTGCCTCTTACGACATCCACAGGAAGACTGGAAGTTGGGTGTAGTTTCTCTCGTGCCCCGTCCCTTCCCGACCTACTCAAAAATCCTCCTGCCTTATATCATTCAATGGTACCTACATCACAGATACATAATAGTTCCTAACGGAACTACACTCCTCAGTCATAGACGAAATAAAACTCAGTCTTTATGATCATTTTTACAAATCGTCTAACATTTACAGTAATCAAAATATCCAGGAATAATAAATAAGCGAAGCTTAAGTGGCAGTGGGCTGGGCATATCGCTCGTAGAACTGACGGCCGTTGGGGCAGAAAGGTTCTCGAGTGGCGGCCATGTATCGGAAGACGCAGTGTAGGCAGGCCCCCCACAAGGTGGACCGACAACCTGGTGAAGGTCGCGGGACCCAACTGGATGAGGTTATTGCCGGACCGGTCGTCGTGGAGATCCTTGGGGGAGGCCTTTGTCCAGCAGTGGACGTCTACAGGCTGATATGATGATGATGATGAAATATCCAGGAAGGTTCGAATCTCTTTGGTGGCGCGCGCGCTCCCCTATGGAGACTTAGGCTATGCATCTTGCATATTTAGTATGGGAACCAATGGTGTCAATTACAGGGGGGGTGCGGACAAAGGAAGCGGAGTAGCGGGAGGAGGTGAAAATGAGAGGATTTTGATAACCGTAGAGTGCTTCTTTTAAGCCTCTTTAAGGGGCCGCGAGCACGCACCAAAGAAATCTAAACTCTTAAGAGATCCAAATTGTTGCGATGCTCGTATTGCCACGTATTTAATTATTGTTATGTGCATTTTATTTATTATTGTACTCGTCTGTTAAGAGTTAAGACCGACAATTTTATTTCACCTTACCATCACTTAGCTAGCTGTTTTTCATAATTGATTTATTAAGTGAAATCGAATCAAAGGTCAGATCCAATTGCGATTCGCGAACGCATTTCAAACGATCTTTGCAATACCTTTACCGGCTTACTTTTGCCGCTAAACTCAACATAATCCCACCTTAAAATTGAGTACAAATAAAGTTCAAATTTACTGAAATGAAAATTGTAAAAATGTATTTAGTTTTGTATTTTAAGGGCAAATGTCATAAACGGCACAGAATTTTATGAAATGTTAGAATCCTTTTGTTGATAGTGGCCCAAGGTCCAGTTTCTTTCCAGAAATTTGTCACAGTAGGTACAAAACACTTAGGTACCTATTATAGAAAACGGATTAAGTAATTTGCAATCCCTTAGCTGTTTTTTACGCAACTTAAAACTGGTTAAGTAGGCGATATCTACTAAAAAAATCCGACGTAATTTTTCTTACCTATCTATCATATTCATCATATTACCTAAATTTTAAATGTTAGCAAAACTCAATATCAGCCCATATCAGCTCAGTCAGTCCTTAGAGTGATCGAGTTCTCCGACAGACAGAAGGACTTAAAGTTCCCTAAAAATTAAAAAGCTTACGAAGTCGCGGGGCTATGCCGCGGGGCGTTGATTCTACATCGCGGGCTCAGATATTCGCAATGACAAAAACTGCGTTTAATCATTGGGTATCCGCTAGTGAAAATCAAAAAGAGATTTAAATTCAAAGTGGCCAGCGCCAAAAATGACAACTTCGAAAGATAATGAGATAATAAAGATCTATTATATCGTCACTGTGGGTAAGTATATCATTGTCGATATACTGTTAATAGTCTAACTCCATAGCCCGGGGTATAGGTATCTAATTTAGAGCTAAGTTACCTCAGGTGGACTTTCACCGTTGGTCTGTCGTTGGACAAAGCTCTCTCGCGGCACAATCCGATCACTTCCTCGTCACGTTTAGCTTACAGGCTATTTACTTAAGTGGGGAAGACTCGCAAAATAGTTCATAAGTATTCATGTCTGTGATTTTTTACGAAATGAAGTGGCAATCGGGCAGATTGGTCACCTGATGTTATGAGGTTACTGTCGTTAGTGAAAAAGCTCAGCTTTGAAAGCATTGAACTCTCGAAGCTGCGAGAACTCTTTAAACGTTTGCGGACTTAACATAATAACTTCGTCCAAGTAACTTCGTAGTCCATTTATAAGGCCGATGGTTTATTTTTGTGAGGAGACACCGACAGATGTAAAAAATGCTCTTTTTAAGTCTAGATAACAAGAGTCTTTTAAGACTAGATAATTTAGACTATTACTGTTTTACGGCGTAATGGTTACTTCTTACCGTGACAAACTTATGTGAAATAAAAAATAAAAAGATAAGTGTATTTGTCTGAATAATAGACGCCTTATATTTTTAGTGCGGCAATGATTCTTTTCGATAGGATGGTAAAGAAAATTCTCATTGATGGTGCCCTTTTTTCTACACTATATTATTAATATACCTAGGTAAAGATTGCAATAAAAATCTAAAAATTAAGCTCTATAATTTGTATTAAAATATTAGAACAGAAATGTATTCCAGTTCAAAAACAATCCTTTCAGAACTATAAACAAGAGTGTTGATCCATTCAAATCAAACTGCAAGAATGAATAAAAAAACTATAGTACTTAATCATATTCCATACAGTGGTAGTAATTACACATAGGTACCTACACAATTCAGTCTAATTTAATTCAACAACTCAATACCTATATAAATTTGTGATTGTGAGGAAACCTGCATGTGCTGAAGAAATTCTTAGGCGCATGTGAAGTCAACGAGCTAAAAGCGCTGTGATGAAGCGGCGCAACAAACTTCTGCAACACATCTTTTTAAATATCTTTGTCATTCAGTTAATCATCTATTTTTTCCGTACAAATATGTAAATGTTTTTAGAGTAAATCTATTCAAGACTACCAAGAAAAAATTACTGAGCTTACTAAATCTAAATTGTGATAGGATGAAGTGGTGTGGCGGAAGTAAGGTTTTCAATACTATTGAACTGTACAGAATTACAGATAGAGAAATTAAAACAATATAATTTTGTATTCAGACGACTAGGCAGTCTTCGGGTTTAACCCCCTGAGGTTGGCCCGTACTAAACATGGGATAGCCCCGGCATTCAGGTTATGCTTTCAACTGCCTTAATATGCGACTGCACCAGGCCCAGTGCTAAAAATAATTTCTTACAAAACCCTACAAGAAAACCATTGTTTCAGAATGTTATCATAAAATAACTTCGCCTCCTATCATCTCTGCATAGCTGCAACTTGCTCGTTGATCTCCGTCAACATATGTGCGGACTTGTGAATGTTCTCGTACTGGTAGCCCATGTGGACCGCTATGAGTTGCATCTTCTTTAGGCACTCTTCACTGTTCTCCATCTGGTTTTCTGTTAACGCCATGTCTCTGGCACCTTTTGAGAGGAGCTGTAAGAATCAATACAACAAATATTAATTTAATTGTAGTTCTTTTCATGTACATTTTTATACATCTTGACAATTTTTTAAAGCTACAGTGAAATTGTATACAGTTTAGTCAGTTTATCCAGTATATTTTAAAAGTTTAGACGTTACATGTAGGTACTTACCTCGTTAGATTTTGATCCTCGCTGGATCTGCCGAGTGAGTGAAGAAATATTGTTCATATTCACTTGCACTCGTTCCGCCAAACGCTGTTTTGATTCAGCGAATAAGGACCTCGCGCTACTTGAAGACGCCGACGTCATGGTTATAAATTATTTATCTATTCAGCTCTCTATCTTCAAGATACAAATTTTCATAGTAAAAGAACATAGAAAAGAATGAAGAAAAATAAGAAAATTTTGCCAACCAATGACTGACTGCCTTGCTGCCTGCCACAGACTACTGAAAAGAGCTGCCTGCTGAACTGACTGACAGACAATGCCAAGCCAATTGACAATTTGATTGATTTGATTGATTGTCAGTCAGTCAGTCAGTAAATTGCAGTCAATAAAATACACCCCGTAATGTACAACTCGTAGCTTCGTTTCCGAGACATGAAATGTTCACTTGGTTGGATGGGCATGTGTTAATTTTTCCATAATCCAAAAGTGTTATTACCGAACGGTCTTTACCACACATTTTCAAGTAAATTTTAGGCATAGTTTATCATGAGTTTTTCGTAATATCGACTTCATATTTTTTAAGTATGGACGATAATTAATTTCAAAACTTGTAAAAAAATAAAAAATAAGATATGCGAAATATAACCACAAATACATAAATTCAATTCGCGCGAAAGTGAAAATATACGACAACAACAAATCGATTTAGGAAATCTATAAAGCGATCAGTCAAATTTTTATCTACCACCAATTATAGACCCAACCACCACCACCAACCACTAACCAACTTCACTTCACTTTGCTAGCCTGTCTGCCTGACTTTTCGCTTGTCACGGAGGGTTTTGTGTGTTGAAGGAAATTCCTGTAATCTAATTCAATTATTCGCCCTTTTCCCGAAATGTGTTCATCAAAACTTTGCCGTATTTCGCAGATTTGTCCTGTCACCATAAATTTCTTGTTTCAATCCGCCGTGTAGAGAATAAAATGTCCTTTATTTACAAGACTCATATCATCGAGTAAAGTCTTGATATTTACGTGTTTTGCTCAACAACAAAGTCATTATCCTTTGAAATGGATAAAGGGATAACTTGTGAACACCTTAACAAGCTCGCAGGCGTACTTGAGAAGGAGCTTTTGCAGTCAAAAGAGGTGAGTAAGATATAATTTTGATGATACATAACCTCAAAGATTGTCACTGTAATAGGTAATTAGCATTCCATAAGAAGTTATCATTGTGTAACGCGGCTTGGTAGGTGCAGTGGTTGCGAGCGGCATGTGAGCTCGTAACCACAGGCTCACTTATGATTGCATGGTAATGGTACTGCCCTACTTGTTTCAATCCTCATTGCACAAAGCATGCAATCAATTCTAAGTAAATTGTACATATAATACTACAAAGAGCTTGTTAATGAGTACAAAGCCTCTTTGTTAAATTTAACTATCAAATTCCTATATTGTGTGATGTAATATTATTAAATATAATGTATTTGTATCATTTTATTTTTTAATAACAAGAAATATATAAAATACATATTTTGTAACACAGGCATTAACATGCTTCGACTGTGGTTGTCCCGGACCCAACCTCTGGATCTGCCTGCAGCCCGACTGCCATCATATTGGGTGCTCCGAAGTAAAGAATGATCACAGCACCTTACACCAAAGGGTAAAAACTAACCTATTTACATAATTATTAGTATTAGTTTATATTTACATATTTATTACCTACAAGCCACTGGACCAACCTATCTCTACTAAGCCATACTTACATACCTATATATTTTCTTCTAGAAATGAAAGAATGCTCTATAAATTAATAGTATAATAGGCAAAAAACCAATAAATAGACAATAATAGCTTATTCAATCTCAGAAATCCAAGTAAGTTAACACAAACGCACATAAATTTCAAAGATTTATCTATGGCAAGAGCAAGCTTATTTCATTAATATTAGTTATTTACTGTTAATAATAATAATATAATATACTGTATCTGTAATATAATTTAAGTAATGCTCTTGTTGTATTAGTATATAATTGTGTATTTTTTGTAAGGATGGCAAAATGCTCAACATGTAATTTATTTTTGATTTTCTTTGGGAAGTTTTCCATGGGAAATTTGCTTATTAGTTTAGTATTTACAGAGATTTCTGCATACACATTAGTATTGAATAATGAATACCCATTAAAATCATTAAGTGAAATTCATTAATTTTAATAAGTCTATAGTTGGTTGAAAATTTTACTTGAGACCATTCTTTGAATAATATTTTTGACCATTTTAGTAAACAAATCAAGGTTGTTGTTTTCAATATGTGACCTAATTATACAAAGACCAGAGCATCTCTTTTTGTATGAATGGGTCTGTCTTCAAATGTCATTTTATTGTATAAATACTTCTGCAAGTCATGTAATACTGACAAAGGGCAATGACTCATACAAATGTTTGATTATGTATACAATAATAAAATTAAAACTACTGTGTGTTTCTGGTATAACATCCTTTTACATAGGATACATTAGGAGTTTTTCATAATATGCAAGTTCAATATTTATTTTTGAAGGTAACACTATTAAATGTTCACATTTTATGAGACTCGGCCATGTCACCTTAATCCCAAGTGGACCAATGACCTTAAATAAAAGGTAGCTAGGCTAGAAATGGCCAGGATGTGAAGGAATGCCCACACATGTCCAGCAGGGTATGCTAGTAGATAATGAATTTGTGATTTTACTAGTAATAGTCTAAACTAGTCTATATAGACTAGTCTGTCTAGGGACCCCCATCCCTAAAAAAATTACTATTTTTATTACAAAAAGAACTGGTTTTTACAAATGTAAATAAAAAGATGATGAAACCTTATCCGTTTTTATGCCATTTGGTAAATAAAATATAAAACATTTTGATAGGTGTAAGTATTCTTATCCTTATCAAATTTGTGCAGATAAAAGTGCAATAACAGAAAGTCATTAAAAGCTTGAACATTCAATTCAATAGCAGTATAGTGCTATATCAATGCAGTTGAGTGCATTCAACAATGACCTCTGTGGAAATGATAACAGTATAGTCATTACACTTACAAGTCAATGTGGACTTAATGCTACACAATATCCATACAATGAGTGAACAACTGCACTGTCTGAATATCTGCACAGCATTTAGAATTATATTGTAAGGCCTTGTTTATTGACCTTATACATCCAGGATTCTGGAACTAATGACCAGTCCTAAAAAATTAGCTAATAACCGATAGACTAACAAGATAAATAACTCCATACTAAATGGTATGTGAGGACTTCTCGTCCGCATAGTTGATATTAGTCTGTTAGTCATATAAAGAAAATAAATAAACATATTACAAACAATATATTTTATTGCACAAATAGAATTTAAAAAATGTTAAGTACAATTTATAGATATTACCATTTAGGCGGTCTTTTAAACCTCATCTCGACTATTGACTATTTTAATTAACATGTTTTACACACAAATCAATAAGAACAGGTGAAAATGCATCCCTTCAAAGAATAATGTTATTCAAAATGTTTTTGCTTTAATAATTAGGGACATATACGTCTAAACATTGCACCTCCGATAATGGTATCGCATTTCAGGTTATAGACAGGACATAAATCTCCCTTAATTGTGGGAAAGACTTTGTGTTATCTATTCTGTGACCTGCTCCAACAAACCTATTACAGGTCGATGATTGATGACCTTCACTGATAACAATATCTAAATCTAAGGAAATCAATACATTTTTTATATTAATCACAACTGATCTATATAATCCTTACATAACTGTTAAGTAATCTCTATGCTACTCGTATTGTTATATCAGTCACGATATAATTAAAGTATTTTTCTTATATTATTTAATATATTGTGTCTTTGTTAATGTAAAGAGATTGTGGTCTTGCTATTTTCATTTTAGGTTCCAGTGTAGTTTCCACTATTATAATAAAGATAGATAGATAAATATAATTAGATGAGACATTTACAGGGGAAGTCATTCTCCAGTAGTGGACGTCAATAGCCTCATCATATCAGCCGAAAGACGTCCACTGCTGGACAAAGGCCTCCCCCAAAGATCTCCACGACGACCGGTCCCCCGCTAACCTCATCCAGCTGGGTCCCGCGACCTTTACCAGATCGTCGGTCCAACTTGTTGGAGGCCTGCCTACGCTGCGTCTTCTGGTACGTGGTTGCCACTCGAGAGTTTTTCTGCTCCAACGGCCGTGCTTGAATCTCCAGAAACATACTTGTTCTAGATTATATGTCTGGAAGCATTACACTAAATTATATTACCCATATTCTAAGCAACAAACTTCATTTCATTTACCTCAGTATAATACTGGGTTACTACCGAAATGTTCACAAAACACTTGTAAGTAATATAGTTGTTTGTTTTCAGAACTACCCGTCGCACTGCGTGCATATGAATGTCTCCACCGAGCGGATATGGTGCTACCTGTGCGAGAAGGAGGTCCACGTCAGGGCGGCGCATGCGCATGGGGTGAGCAAACATGTTCAACCGTGTTGTCTATGTATGGCCCGTCGTTCACTATACGACGCAAAGACAACCAATCAAAATCATGTACACTGCTGGTAAAAAGTTGGATTCACTGCAACATGTTCATACAAACGTGGTAACTTTGTAGCCTTCATTCTCCGCCAGGGATTGATTGGGGTGTGATAATTAAGGGGAGGACGTAATTACTGTAAGCATCAATTAAATTACATTAATGTGACTTGATACTACAGTGTTTTACAAATGATAAATCACACCATTTAAGTGGGCGGTTTTTAAAATACACATAAATCGACAGATGATCCCAGACTCAACATCCCCAGACGAGTCTGTAGCGGGCGCGCGGCTGGGCTCAGCCGGTCTGAGCATCCCCTCCGTCGAAGATGACGTCGACCCCGATGACATGGACTACGACGAGGATTCACGACCTAGAGGTCAGCATACTTTCTCAAGACCGATTTTTCGCTGTGCTACTTTTTTTGCTGACTTTCTGACCGAATAACACATGGTCCTCTGATTGTCCTCGAATTTTGTCAATCACTCGCCGCCAACTGTCGGTGGTTCTGATGAAAACGGTCGAAAATCGGTGGAGCGGTCGCGATTTTTTGGAGGACAGACCTTTTGTAGGACGTGGGCATTGGTACAGTCGACCGCACGTCAGTGGACACACTTCGACCTTGAGCTGGCCTAGCCTATTAGGTAGTTTCAATACTATGAGAGACCAGTTTATACTGGGTTTGTTACCACTGACGTGCGGTCGACCGTACAAAGGAATTCATGTTCTATTCTGCCGATTATCGATAAGTCGATCGTGTGCAAGGAAGCCTCTATAAAAATCTCAGGTCACAGATACAGGGAAATGCCACCCTTACGTAGCAGGCAGCTGACTGTCGTCTGAGCTATCTATGCTGCTCAAAAAGGAATAACAACTGTTTCAGACCACAGTTCAAGATTACCTTAGTTTCGTGAGGGTAATGTTTGCTTATCTGTACAGGTCTAGTAGGCCTCCAAAACATGGGCAACACGTGCTATATGAACGCTGCGCTGCAAGCTCTGAGCAACACCGCGCCGCTGACGTCATACTTCCTGGAGTGCGCCGCCGCTGTCACCGTGCTGGCCGCCGACAAGAAGCCGGGACTTAGTCGGTAAGACTCGTTGCCACAAGGAGGCCTAGTCGATAAGACTCATTGCCACAAGTTGGCATAGTCGATAAGACTCATTGCCACAAGCGGGCCTAGTCGATAAGACTTATTGGCACCAGTGGGCCGTCCCACATGACGTCATACTTCATGAAATGTGCCGCCGCTGTCGTCATTCTAACCACCGACAAGAAGCCGGGCCTAAGTCTAAGATTCATTGCCACAACTGGGCCTAGTCGATAAGACTCAATGGCACCAGTGGGCCGTCCTTACGTGATGTCCTACTTCCTGATATGTCATAAACTCCGACAACAAGCCAGTACTCAGCCAGCAAAACTCATTCTTTGCTACATGTAGACCCAACCCAATAAGTCTTATGGCCAACACTGAAACTAGTTCCTAGTGCTCTTTGCCACCAGTGAGCCTACTTAGTAAGAGCTATTGCCACAAGCAAACTTAGTTAAGATTTATTGCTACCATTTTTAAGTGTTTTGTTTTGTTTCAGATCATACCAAAAATTAATAAAGGACATGTGGAGTAGACAAACTAGAGGCTACGTTGTACCAAATGGTATTCTGTATGGGATACGCAATGTAAGTTATAACCTACTTATTACCAAATACCATTAAAAATTATTTCAATATCCTGTTAAATCTGAAAAAAAGGAGACATACGTCATTATAAATTTTCGGTCGGATCTTTGTGTTTATTTACACTTTTAAGCCAAAAGTAAATCTTGATCAATAGTCACTGTACTCGGCTTCGCTATGCTGCGCAAATAGACGGCCTGTAGTTTGGCCATGCCAGTCGATACCAGAACCGCCTGCGCAATCATCCAAACCACCTCGCAGTACAGTTACTCATGCCTAACGGCATGGAACTTGGTAACTCCGCTTTGAGTGGGAGACGAGGTTATCTGGAAGAAAGTGGCAGGTCTCTCGATGGAGGGGTCCGTCTGCACGTCAGAAAATGAAGCACATCTGTTTATAGTCGCAAAAGACTGATTGCAGATCTACCGAGAAAAAAAGTATATTTATGTAGTTTTCAGTCCTGCAGATAACTATAAGGTCCCTCCCTTTTTATTTGGAACGCACATTTATGTGCAGGTGCACCCGATGTTCCGGGGCTACCACCAGCACGACACGCAGGAGTTCCTGCGCTGCTTCATGGACCAGCTGCACGAGGAGTTGAAGGAACCGGTAAGTTATGCACCTCTTGTAATACTAGTTCATCATCATATCAGCCTGTAGACGTCCACTACTGGACAAAGGCCTCCTCTGGGGATCTCCACGACGACCCGGTGCCGCGCTAACCTCATCCAACCGGTTCCGCGACCTTCACCAGATTGTCGGTCCAGCTTGTGGGAATGTGAGAAACGTAGTGGGAAACGTAGGCAGGCCGCCTACGCTGCGTCTTCCGGTACGTGGTCGCTAATTAGTACTACTGATCATTTACAATTACTGATACTAATTGGATGATTGTAAATGAGGAGTGACATGAATACGTCACAGAAGAAGTTCACCAACCTGCACTAGGCTAGCGCGGTGGACTATAAGCCCTAACGCCGTTGAGAGGGTGGGCCACTTGATTTAGAGAGTTAATCTAAGCCTTCGGACGTTGAAGCGGTATTGGGCTGGTGTCGGAAAACTGACAACCGCTGGGGTAGACGAGTTCTCGAGTGGAGACCAAGCGTAGTGTGGGACGCCCCCCGGCTAGATGGAGCGACGATCTGCGTAAAGCGGCTGGCAGTGACTGGATGCGGAGAACCGAGTATCGTGCTCAGTGGCGCGCCTTGAGGGAGGCTTGTGGCCAGCATCGGACTAGTGCAGGTTGACGATGATTTGATATTATGTATTGACTATAAGTTACAGAAGAATTGCGAAGCTGAAGTGGCAGTGGGCGGGGCATATCGCTCGTAGAACTGACGGCCGTTGGGGCAGAAAGGTTCTCGAGTGGCGACCACGTATTGGAAGACGCAGCGTAGGCAGGCCTCCCACAAGGTGGACCGACGCTCTGGTGAAGGTCGCGGGACCCAGCTGGATGTGGTTAGCGCAGGACCTTTCGTCGTGGAGATCCTTGGGGGAGGTCTTTGTCCAGCAGTGTACGTCTACAGACTGATATGATGATGATTGACTATAAGTTACAGTAGCATGTTGTCTGTTGGGCAGGTGTGGGACAGCGGCGCGGAGGACAAGCTAGAGTCTGAGGCGGACGGCGACCACGAGGAGGGCCGCAGCGTGCACGTGCGCCGGAGGGCCGCCTCCTCCGGAGGTACGTAATTTTGATAATATATAGAGTAAGGAATAAAATAAAGCTATTTTATTTTTATTTATTTATGTTGTTGTGTAGCGAGTGACGCGCCATTCCTGACGCGGATGCGGCGGAGGTCTCCGGCGCCGTCGTGTTACAGCGAGCCCCGGGCGGACGGGTACTTGAGGTACATTAGCGCGGAGATATCAGCATGATCACGCCCACTGCTGGGCATTACTTTAGGTAGGCTCTTTTCGCGGGAACCGAACTATAAGTGGCCTAAAAAATTACTGTCGAATTTAGAATAATTGTATTTTAACTTAACTAGGTAAATATTTATCATGTTTGAATACTTATTTGTAAACACAACGCAATCTGTACGATGTGGTAACATTTACAGCCTTTTCCTCCTTTTTGAAGTCTGTTGAAAATGCTAAGGGTGTCAATGTGGCAGGGTGCAGCCGACGGAGGGCGCGGCCGCGTCCCGCCACCGGCGCTCCGCCAGCTTCGCGGGCACGCACCACCTCACATACAACGTGCACACGCACCAAGTTAACGGTCAGTCTCACATTTTTTTTATTTTTAAACAGCGCCAGTGGGCAGTGGGGAACTGGCTGCCTATCGTGTCGAGAGGTCCGAGTGCTATCCCCGGTCGTGACACGAATCAATGGGTTTTTCTCGGAACCTCACGATGTTTTCCTTTCATCATGAGTAAATTTACTCAACATTTACCGACTGCTCTCATGAAGGAAACATGAGGAAACCTGAAGAAGAAATTTTTAGGCGCATGTGAAGTCCACCAACCCGCACTGGGCTAGCGTGGTGGACTATAGCCCTCGTTGAGAGGGTAGGCCTGAGCCCCAGCAGTGGGAACAGGTTGTTGAAGGTTGACTAGTGCAGGCTGATGATATGGTTTTCGATGTGAGCAGGCGAGGGCGGGCGGTGCGACATCGGCTCCGAGTCGGAGTTGTCGTGCTCGAGCGAGGCGGAGGACCGCTACGAGACGTGCTCGAGCGGCGCCAGCGACGGCCCGGACTCCACGCCCGAGCGGCCCACGTACGTATACAGGGAAACCAGTACGATAGTAATAGTACATTACAAAGAATTGCGGCAGTGGGCGGGGCACATCACTCTTAGATGTGACGGCCGTTGAGACAGAAAGGTTCTCGAGTGGTGTCCGCATACCGGTAGACGCAGCATAGGCAGGCCTCACACAAGGTGGACCGACGATCTGGTGAAAGTCGCGGGTCCCGGCTGGATGAGGTTAGCGCGGGACCGGTCATCGTCGAGATCCCTGGGGAAGGCCTTTGTCAAGCCAGTGGACAATAAAAAATTCCAATAACATATAACAATACAATTGTTGACAAAGACTAAGCTTGAAATAAGTTTCAAGAAATAATATAAAATAAGAAATAAGTTACCCAGATGTGGACTACCGTAATTGTAAGCAATTACGGTAGTCCACATCTGGGTAACGACAATTTCAGTCAAATCGATTATACCTATTTGTTTAATAACCAGCCGTTTCCCGCGGATTCGCCCGCGTAGAAAAGTTTTTCCCGTGGGAACAGCTTTTCCCGAGGTATCCATAGCATGGTATTTTGATGTATAATCTAATTACTGTTAATTTTTATATAACCATGATAACCAACCGCGTGTCTTAAATCATTTTATGTGACTAAGCCAAGGAAGAGATCCCGGTTATCTGAACACCAAATTGTTGCAGCAAGCAGTCGGCGGCGTGCGGCGACGGCGACGGCGGCCCCGGCGCGGTGCGCTACCGGAGCGTCGTCTCCGACGTGTTCGACGGGAAGCTGCTCTCCTCCGTGCAGTGCCTCATCTGCGACCGGGTGAGGAATACCGCCACCATGCCACCGACGGCGCCACAAGCGATACAACCCCGTCGGACTATTTGTACCATCGGTATACACCATACCATTAGTATAGGCAAGGGTGTTACTAGTTCTTATCTCAAGTAGGTTTAATGGTACTAGTGGGACAAGTCGATTCCAGTTGTACCATTAATTGTACAACTGGGACAAAACGGTACCAGTTGTACCATCAATGGTACTGGCCGATGGTACAAATGGTCCGGCGGCGATACAACTATCGAAATAAGTAAAACAAGCGATAGAAGGGTGACGTTCATTCTACCTGAATTATTAACTAGCTGTTGCCGCGGCTTCGTCCGCATGGGATAATTACCTATAAACCGTACAGTAAAAAAAAGAACAGACGCGATAAGCTACTTTGTTTTATACCAAGTAAGGATAAGGATACCAACAGAGAGAGATAGAAGGACCCTAACAGGTGGCGCGCGAGCAACACGATGCGAGTCAAATTAGGACAAAGTGGCCTAATTTATGCGGTCCATGCGCTAGAGGGTAGTAACCAACCAACCGCAATATATCGATACATACATAAACATAACATCATCATCATATCAGCCTGTAGACGTCCACTGCTGGACAAAGGCCTCCCCCAAGGATCTCCACGACGACCGGCCCTGCGCTAACCTCATCCAGCTGGGTCCCGCGACCAGATCGTCGGTCCACCTTGTGGGGGGAGGCCTACCTACACTGCGTATTCCGATACGTGGTCGCCACTCGAGAACCTTTCTGCCCCAACGGCCGTCAGTTCTACCAGCGATGTGCCCAGCCCACTGCCAGTTCAGCTTCGCAATTCTTTGACCAATTTTAAACATAACAATGGACCACTCAATTTTAAACCAAAACTCAAACAGTCAAAAAGGTAGAAAAAAAAATACAAAAGAGGGAATTACATACCATATTAGTGACAACTCGCGTCTCCCGTACCACAGAACCCAAAAAAACACTGAGGCAGCCCGATCTATGGTTCTCCGCATCCAGTTACTGCCAGCCGCCATACGCAGACCGTCGCTCCATCTAGCCGGGGGGCGTCCCACACTACGCTTTCACAGTCGTGGTCTCCACTCGAGCGGTTATTGGTTCTCTGACAGATGTGACCAGCCCACTGCCATTGAACGTGCTAACTTTTTAATATAATTTTACTTTATGTCCAATTATATGATACCCAATGTTAATGTTGATGATGTTCAGGTGTCGACGCGGGTGGAGACGTTCCAGGACCTGTCGCTGCCGATCCCCTCGCGCGAGCACCTGGCCGTCATCAGGTGCCAGCAGCCGATACTGAACCACCACGTGCCCCCCCACGGCTCGCAGGAGTCATGGGTATGTTTACTCATCTTCAAAGAATATAAGCGTATTATAACTTAAATGATTACTAGCCACTCCAATATGGATGAGTAATAAAAGCATTCTATGGGTGTCAAAATCGTGTCATAAAAAAAACATAGGCTATATAGATGCCTCGGGAGAACCTGTTGCGTGTTCCCATGCGGGAACACTTTTCTACGCGGTCAAAGCCGCGGGAAACAGCTATAGTAAATTATATGTGTAAAATAAAGTGTGACACTTTATGTCGGGTGTGTTGCGTATTGTCAGGTGTGGTGGCTGCTCAGTTGGCTGCGGTCCTGGTTCTATGGCCCTGTGGTCTCGCTGCAGGACTGTCTAGCCGCTTTCTTCAGCGCCGATGAGCTCAAAGGCGACAATATGTACAGGTACTAAGTTTTACAGAGACGTTTATTTATTGTACAGTTGACCGCACGTCAGTGGAAACACTGACCTCGAGCTGGCCTAGCCTATTAGGCAGTTTCAATACTATGACAGATCTAAAGTATAATGATGTCAATTCGGAGGTGCACACGACTTAACTAAATTTAGTCTATCGTATCGTATATATCGTCTATCTTATTTCTACATATAAAAAAAGAGCACAATAGACTAAATTTAGTTAAGTCGTGTGAAGCTAATCGACACCATTGTATTATCAGTTGTTGAGTACCCACAGCACAAGCTTCGGCATAATTTAAGACTAAAAAGTCGCGTGTGTGAAAAAACAAATCCAAAACATTATTACCTACATTATTTTACAAAAAATGCTATCCGTTAATGTTCCCTTCCAGTCTTATTAATGTACTGGTATATTGTCAGTTGTTCCCGCTGCAACAAGCTCCGCAACGGCGTGAAGATGTCTGGCGTGGTGCGGCTGCCCGAGGTGCTGTGCGTGCACCTCAAGCGGTTCCGGCACGAGCTCATGTTCAGCGCCAAGGTCGCCGCGCGCGTCTCCTTCCCCGTGCACGACCTCAACATGGCGCCGTACACGCATAAAGGTGGGCCTTCTACTAATCTAGGGCTCATAGATCCATCAATATTTCATACATACATAGTCCCTGTAGAGTTTAATGGCGGCTGTGTGAAGTTGGCTGATTTCTGCGAAATGACTAATTTTATGTGTCAAAAGGGGAGCTATGCAGGGGTTCACTAGAGATGCTCATTCAATTTCAAGAAATAGTTCATTGATTCGATCAACAGAAGAGTTTTTGGAGTAGCACACTATCTCGCTTACGCACACATAGGCTAAAACACTGTCAGCGATGTGCAAATAAATTGTGACTATATTCATTCGGCCGTCAAGAAATTGTACTGGGACTATACAAGTCGAAGAAAATAAGGGCCAAAATAAGGGACCTTTTTCATACACTTTGAGCCCTTAGATCTCCGGGTGAGATCTGATGGTGACTGTCCGGAGTACGGATGGAGGAGGTCCAGAGAGCCGTGCACACCTCGCTGATCAGGCAAGCTGATTTGGCCATGGACTAGTCAGATTTAAAAAAGGCTTTAAATTTACGGAAATACGCATACGCAGGATTCTTACTTAATTTATCAAAGTTCTATTAAAGTACAATCAAATATAAAAATAACTAGAATTACATTTACTGGTAGTCATTGTAAAAGGAATTTTTTTGAAATGCGGTAGGTACCTAGGTTTTACATGTTACAATTTGATTGTGGATATTTATGTTCTCAAAAAAAAAATTTACAGTGCTATAAAGACCACACGCTAAAACACGAGTGGGCGCAAAAATTTATGAACCGCGCCGCTTCTGCGCCAACCCTACGGGCTAATGAACGTATTCGCTTGCAGATTGCACGTCAAAAATAACCCGGTACGAGCTGTGCGCGGTGATCTGCCACACGGGCACGGCGGGCGGCGGGCACTACACGTGCGTCGCGCGCAACGCGCGCCACTGGTACATGTTCGACGACCAGTGCGTCACGCCACTCTCGCCGCACCAGCTCGTCAACTGCGAGGCCTACGTGCTCTTCTATAGGTCACTACCTTTATTAAGTGTTCATATCTCGCTTCAATCATCATCATCAGCCGGCACTAGTCCACTGCTGGACGCAGGCCTTCCCCAACGCGCGCCACTGGCCCATGTTCGACGACCAGTGCGTCACGCCGCTCTCGCCGCACCAGCTCGTCAACTGCGAGACCTACGTGCTCTTCTATAGGTCACTACTACTAGTGTTCATATTTTCTAATTCAAACTATACTGCTCAGGTTAATTAAGTCAAAATTTAGGGGAACAAGATTTTGATTTATAATTTGAAATAAATTTAATTTTTTATTATTTTTTTAATCAACGCTGTTTGGGCGAAAAACGAAGTGATGCCTAAAGTATGGACTGACATGGGGCTGAAAGATTTATGAATACAGAATCGTATTGATTGATTTTGATATGAGTAGGTGGATTTATATCAAATTACAACTATTTATTATTGAGTATTTACTATTTATTTCCCGTTTCACAGGAAAGTAAACCCCCAAATGACAGTCCTGCGGCAGAAGGCGGCGGAAATACTGGAGTCCTCTGCAGTTGAGAACAACGACATAAAATTCTACATTTCCAAGCAATGGATCAACAAGTAAGATGTTATTTTTTTATTTAATGTCCTCTATGTTATCGTAATAGAGTCAAAATTCAATATCTCTGATTATTTAAGACGAGGCACGTGGCTTGGAGACAAGGAGGCTTGTTCGATCGATTTTTTCTAACCGTAACCCATCTCCTGCTTGTTTTACTTGTATCTGTCGTAGGATGGAAAATTCGGATCTTTGAGAAAATCCTAGGCGTTTGCAATTAGCTGGATAATTGGAATGTAAGAATTAATTGCGTTATCGTCCGAGCTATTTTCAGGATATTTGCAAAAATTCGGCGTATTTTAGCATAACAGCGAAAAACGGCTCACGTTTCGTAAGTCATGAGCGCTGATTGGCTGCTTTGAACGTTACGCATTGTAGAGATACGCGATGTTATAAATCGACCCATAGATTAGCCAATCAACGTTCAAATTTCCAATCATCCTACACAAACTCCGATTTTTGCAAAGATCCTGAAAATAGCTCGGATGATAACGAAATTTATTCTTATATCCGGATTATCCGGCTCTTTGCAAACATCCGATTTTTCCGATTATCCTACGACATATCGATGGGTACGAGTGTTACAGGCCTTTGTACTTAGTTTTATTCTTAACAGACTGTCTGTTTTTGTAAATTTTTGGTACAGTCGACCGCACGTCAGTGGAAACACCTTGAGCTGGTCTAGCCTATTAATGAGTTTAAATACTATGAAAGACCTGTTTATAGTGGTTTTGTTTCTATTGTCTGCGGTCGGCCGTACAATAAAGTGTTACATACAGGTTCAACACGTGGGCGGAGCCGGGCCCGGTGGACAACAGCGACTTCGTGTGCCGTCACGGCGGCGTGCGGCCGGACCGCGCGCGCCGCCTGCGGGAGCTCGCCGCCATGGTGCCGCAGCCGCTCTGGGAGTTCCTCTACTCCAAGTCAGTATTATACACCAACTTATGGCCGTTTTCCTGTCGTGTGTTTGCGCCCGCGTCCTGGAGCTTTATTTTTTAATCGCTCTCCTGGCTTCGAGCGGTCGATTCCACCACTCGAAGCGAGGAGAGCGATTCCAAAATAGAGGTACTGGTCTGGCGCGCATGCGTGCCGCCAGCATCCTGTCATCACCCGCCGCGGGTGGCACGCATGACAGGAAAAGCTTGTATGAAATGCTGTCATGCGCGCCAGACCAGGACGCGGGCGCAAACACTCATGACAGGAAAATGGCCCTTAGGGTCGATGACACCGTTTTTTAGTCCGTATATGAAGTCAGACTAAATATTTTGTTCATATGACTACTGTAGTCAAAAAAGTGTTTTTGACTTTTTTTCTATCACCCCTTCCTAGCTAGCGCTGAGAAGCGGCGCAACAAACTTCCGCGCCACGTTGTAATGAATTCTGAAAGTATCTATGACATGCATGACTTGCACGAAGTTTCTAATAAAATAATTATCTGAAATCATAGATGGTGGATGAATGAATGAATGAAATTGTTTTATTGCTGGTTCAAGGTATAAATAAAGTATTTTCGTCCAAGCTAGAACCTGCCATATAAAGCATGCAATGAAAATTATGTACTTAAACATTTATTCGAGGTTCATCTGTCTATCTATCTATTATATTTATATTTGTAGCATAATATAGTTTCGGGAAGTTAAAAGATAGATAATAAAGATGGATAAGGGAAAGAAGAGAAGAAAGAGATCTGTGTTGCTTAACTCTCTCCCGCCGTCCTGGCATATAAATAAAAGAATATTTTATATCCCGGCAGCTTCGGCGGCGGTCCGGCGGTGTCGCACGCGCACGAGTGCTCGGTGTGCGCGCGCGCCGCCGTGCGCCTCAGCACGCGCCGCGCCGCCGAGCGCGCAGCCTTCGCGGACCTGCACGCCATCTTCCAGGTAGGGTAACCTCACTCCAACCAATTACCCTCTGGATACCCACCGCCAAGGTTCCAGAGTAGCGACCACGTACGTGAGCGTCGGGGATAAGACGCGGCCTATCATATAGAAAGGTCCGATGTTCGATCCCCGGCCGGCCATGTACCAATGGGTTTTTTCTCGAATCTTAAGTACATATACTGACTGCTCTCAGATGAAACCTGCATACGCCGAAGAAGAAATTCTAAGGCGCATGTGAAATCCATCCTATAAGGGGTTTCTTTATTCCTCTTTTGATGTACGGAACCCTAAAAAATGTTATGACAGATATCCGTGTTATCGCAGGAGCAGGAGCGTCCGCGGGCGGTGTACGCGATCAGCATGCACTGGTTCCGGCAGTGGCAGGCCTTCGTGCGCAACAAGACGCAGCAGCCGCCGCCGCCGGTCGACAACACGGGCATACTCACCAAACAGGTCTATTATAGTTTCCTCTTGCGTCTTACACTAGCCGTATCCCGCAGCCTCGCCCGCATTTTATAAGCTATTTCTGACTGTTTTAGGGTTCCGTACCTCAAAAGAGGAAAAAAAGGATCACTTCGTTGTCCGTCTGTCTGTTTTCTTTTTGCTCGGCTCTTAGGGGCGTAGCGTGATGGTAAATAGCCTTTAACCTTCCTCAGTAATAGGTATGCAAAAAAAATTTTCAAATCCGCCTGGTAGATCCAGAGATTAGACTATAAAAGTACCTATGATGGTAGTTTTAAAAGGAATGTTATTTATTTTGCAGGAAATGGATGGCGCAACAACGTACGTTCTGAAACAAGGCTCCGACCACGCCCAGCTCAGCGAGGAACTGTGGAGGTTCTTCACGGACATCTACGGCGGAGGCCCAGAGGTGAAACTCAAGTCGCCAACCACCCAGCAAACCGTTCAGCAGACCATACTAAACGAGACCAGGGAACCCCAGGTGGCAGACAACCGGCGACTGTCGAGGAAATACTCAGAGTCGGACAAAGAGGAGTACTGCGCTAAATCAACCTCCGACATGAACATCCGGGAAACCGTCCACGGAGAGCTGCAGAAGAACCAATCTCTTCAAAACATCAACCGACGCTACAAAATAACGAGATCGACCGCCGATTCAGACGAGGATGTTAACTATAGACACGCCTTTCAGTACAAAAGGCACGAGACGAACGGCAACTGCGAGTCGGATGAGGAAATGGAGATGAGCCCTCATCAAAATTATACGAACACTATTAGAATGGAGAACGGAGTGGACAGCTCTGACCACGACGCTAACGACAACCCCGTGATCGCGACAACCCACAAGGTATCCGACAGGCGCACCTCTGACAGGCTGACAGACACGGAATTGCCAAATCTAGACAGTATATCTCTAAAGAGCAAGCCGTCCAAGAGCGGCAAAGTGAGAAAAATGAAAAGACGAACAGTGAAATGATTCTTTCTGGCCCTCCAGTTCGTTCACAGGCTGAGGCGGAAGGCCGCTGCTGCCAGCAACGGGTCCAGTTCGTTCGCAGGTTGAGGCGGAAGGCCGCTGCTGCCAGCAACGGGACCTACGTGTGAACATTCCCTTGTATTCGGTGACTGGTGCATTACGTGCATTTATTAGGTTTCCACGAACCTAACTTAACTTTGGGATTCTATGAAATGATATTTTTCTAAAATATAAGGTTTTAGCGGCCTCGGTGCCTCGCGGGCAGGTTGTTAGTATTCTAGTACAATTTTTTTATTTAGTTCAAATTCAGGTCTAGAGAAATTAGATCTTTGGTAATGATTGTTATTCGGTGTAATCATCAAACTGTATATTTTACATTAAATGTATATCTGTGTAAAACTCTATAGATAAAGGTAACAAAATGTATAGAAATTTAATGTTAATAGACTTGACTGTACTGCTTTAGTTTTTGTTTTACCATGGATTAGGTATTTATTATGTTGTTTCTGGTTCTAAGTCTATGTGTTATTTGTTAATTATTTGATCAACAATAAAAATATTACAACTATATTGGCTGCATGCACTCGTTTTATTTTCAAACAAGTATAGTCCCGCGGAATTACTTGGCGGCTGAATGAATTATAATCACAGATTGCACATCGCTGACAGTGTTCATAGTCTACTAGCTTTTTCCCGCGGCTTCGCCCGCGTAGAAAAGTTTTTCCCGAGTATATTGTGAAACAGCGCCCTCTATGTAGGCGTTTGGTTACTTAGGGGGTATTAGCGGACGCCCCGCGACTTTACAGGCGTTAAAAAGTAGCCTATATGTTATTCCAGGATATAACCTATCACTGTACCAAGTTTTATCAAAATCTGTTCGGTAGTTTTTGCGTGAAAGAGTAACAAACATCCTCACAAACTTTCGCCTTTATAATATTAGTAGGATGTGTGCGTAAGCGAGTTCGGTTGATCGAACCAATGAACTATTTCTAGAAATTGAATGTGCGTCTCTAGTAACCTCCGCACAGCTCCCCTTTGACACCTCAAAGTAGTCATTGCGCAGAAATCAGCAAACTTCACGCAGCCGCCATTAAACTCTACGGGGACTATACCTACAGTCGCCCTAGAAAGTGATGCATCAGTAGTGACAATGGCGGGATAACCAAACAAGTTATAAATGTTGCAGACCAGTAGTGGACAGCAGCACCACTGATGAGGCCTAGCAATGACCAATACTGGCGCCAAGTATGAGTAAGTAGTCTCTCCTATGAGGGCTTCAAAGGAAAGGCGTCAAAAGTAGACGCTGACAGGATGACTAGCGAGTTGTACAGTCAAGGTTCATAAATGCACTAGCAGTTTCGCAACTCAATAGATTGAGAGAACAGTTTAACTTACGACCTTTTATATCTGTAGTTCTGTACCCACACACGCAAATATCCACTACTATATTCTTGGATATTACGATGTTGCTATGACAATAATGTTTAAAACACGTTATTGACTTGGGGGATCACTTATCAGTTATAATTAATTTTTCATCAAACTTGCTCGTAAACGGTCATATTATATGCATGCATACAGAAACACAATGGCCTATATACACCCGCGGGGAGTAATAAAAATCAGTACAATATTATACTTCCTAGGGGCTGTAGGTTTATTAAATTAATTAAGTCAAATTGAGTAGTTAACTTGACTAGACTAAACTAGACGTCTAGACTAAACTAGACTAAACTCGACCGCACTCGACCTGAGTCGACCGGAATCGACCGGACTCGACCGCCTTCGGCGTCGGGCTTCTAACAGACTCTCGTTAGTAATATCCTACTTACTGCCCTTAATGCACAATGTACTATTATTAGATAGTTATTAATTTCTCTTTGCGTGTTCTTGTATATACCTAACTTATTGCATTACTCATTGTCTAACAACATGTAATTATTATATGTCATATTGTTACTTTTGTAAATACTGTTTGTAAATACTTTATAAATTTAACTTTGTGGACCAATGGATCAAAACCAGTGTCCAGTAAATAAATAAATAAAAGTTATAATTAATTGGTTTTCGTGTTGTCGTGTGCACGGTTGTACAGAAAAATGTCTCTTAGCGTACTATTGCACTTATGAACCTTACTGTACATTCTCTGTTACGTTGTCACTTATAAAACAAAAAATGAAATGTTTCAAAAATATTTATTACAATGAAGAGCAATTACATGTTTCATAAACCAGGTACAATGTTTACATTTATTATTTTACAGGCGAGCCTGTGAGGGTATAACGGTTTTTTATGTGTTAGTAGTACTAATGCCAAATTACCATCAAGTCGCCGGTTGTACAGTCGACCGCACGTCAGTGGATGCGCTGACCTTGAGCTGGCCTAGCCTATTAGAGTTTCAATACTAGGAGAGACCAGTTTATACTGGTTTTGTTTCCACTGACGTGCGGTCGACCGTACAATACATAGCTGTAACCTACTATTTTTTTAGTTTTAACGATCAATGGAAAAATGTTTTATATTTATGACCTTTCGTTGTATACTGGTAACTTCTGTATGATCTGATGATGCCATTTTTATCAGCTGTGACTTCGAACCTAGCCATCCACCGCTGGTTGGATATTGGGAATTTTATGTGTTACCTACCCCAGGTTGAACAATAGGAATCTGAATGATTAACTGTATTCTTTCTGTCATTCTAATGTTGAAATAAATAATTTGAATTGAATTTTGTTCCCAAATAAATTTTTTGTTCAAATCAGTAATAAAACTTGTCACAAATTAATAATGTACTTAATAATTAGTTACCAGTATACGAATGAAGTTTCTTAATGATTCTATGGAAAACTGGATTGAATTTTATTATATTTTAAAAATATATTTTTTGCCTTGTCAGGTTTTACATTACATTATTTATTCAATAATTTTAAACGGAGCAGTAGGTAGTACGTACGAGAAACCCTTAAAAAAATCCATATTTATGTCATCCAATTCTCCAATGATTAAATCATAGAAAACGATTTACCTATTATTATATCTGAAATGTTCAACAATTTATCAAATTTTCAACATCAATATTACTTGAAAAAGCGTAACAAAAATAGATCATTTCTATTAAAATTACATACATATCTAAAAATATTAATTCCTCTTAGTAGAATTTTCAATCTATGTTTATAAAGGCCCCTATAGTATTTAAAAATTACGTATCCATCAGTTTGTTTTCGCTACAAATAAGAAAACAATAATTATGCCAGCTATCCATCTTCATCTTATTTTTTAGTGCCTATAGTTTAATCTTAGCTGAAAAATTTAGCTGCAGATGCCGTTTTTTTCTTTTCTATATAAAATTATATTGCATAGTACTAAATAGAAGCATAAACCCTTTTCTTAATTGTAGCATATTCGTTGCTGTTACAAACTTAAACATAATACATATAAATAAAAAAATATTCGAATTCTTACAGAATGTAACAGTGAATAAAGTAGATATAGGCAATTATTTGGTATTACACAACTTTTGTAATTACAAAAATATGTAAGCGAAATGAGTCATACTCTTATTCTGACCAAAAATAAATCTTACAAAACTGGGGGATAAAAAATTAACAATAATAATTATGCAAAAACATAATTCTCCAAAGAAAATGGAGAATTTGAACACTTTTAGTGTTATACATAAATAAAACAAAGGTATTTAGAAATATTTATCGTTAATGACAACTGCTAATAAATTATTATCAACTGAATGAACTCTAATACAACAGTACCTATACAAGACAAAAATGCATTACCCTCTTCAGCGTACGCGTCGGATAAAAATACAAAAAGGCCATACAATGGTAGTCTTTGATATGTTAACAATTATAATATATTTATAATCTAAATCATTACAAAAATATATTGCATATATCGTTGTATATTCTGTACCTAAAATATTATGAGGAAATCGTGTCAGTTATATATTATATGCTACGCTGTTTTTGTACTTATGTTGTACCGGCTGTGAATAATTATCGATATAAATACCTATAAAGTCTGTCAAAAGTTATCAACTTGTTAAATATCACTTGATAATCTGCATATTTGAGAGTATATGTGCTGCTATTGTTATGACTAGCGGTTTATGGATATAGACTGTACCGTACAATACTTACAGAAAGACAAGCTTATGCTTCCAAGTGCGAAAAAGACATTGATTAAAAATAGGGGAGCAAAACTGTCGAATTTGTTCGCTACGCAACAAGGTCTGACAGACTGAAATCATTCGACAGACCGTGCGTTATTAGCGTGAGAAGCAGTCTGACAGGCTGAAATCATTCGACAGACCGTGCGTTATTAGTGTGAGAAGCGGTCTGACAGGCTGAAATCATTCGACAGACCGTGCGTTATTAGCGTGAGAAGCGGTCTGACAGGCTGAAATCATTCGACAGACCGTGCGTAATTAGCGTGAGACGCGGTCTGACAGTCTGACACTACATACGTACAGTCACAGTCTCGGTAAAGTCTAGGTATGTAAAATTGACCTAACTTTATATTGTAAGCACAGAGTAAGTAATAGTATTTGTAAGTACAAAATATTTGACAGACGGTAACCGTTTACTAGACGGTGACTGTATGTAGCGCGAGACGCTGTGCATGAGAAGTTGTGATTGAATTTGGGTAAAAAGATTAAGAGGTAATTTACGCTTCTGTGCTATGCTTTGAACACTGTGCAGACTGCAGGCATCGATTAGAGAATTAACTAACTTTTATTTGTACAGTCTACATCCTTGTGGACGATTTAGCAAATGTTTTTAGTAAATACAACATTCAAAAATTATTTTATTCTATAAACCAGTCATTTTCAAACTTTGAAATGGTGTATTACCAAAAACATCCTGCAGAAATCTTTTCTGATATATTTGCTTAAAGGAAATATGTATAATCATCAAAAAATATGTCGATTCCTTAATATATATAATTTAATTTACATATGTGCGATAGAAAGACCTTACATTTTTATATTTTTTTGTTTATTTTATTTTCCATTTTATAACTTCGAATAATGAGGATTCTCTTCTGCAAATCCCAGTTAAAGAAAACTTTTTTATACTTTTTTTAATTAGTCAATTTGATAATTTAATAATAATGGATTTGAAAGGCGACTCTTATAGAGCTTAATTTAAGTATATAAAAGCGAATCATACATATTTAAATTGTATATCAACAAAGATTTCAATATTGCAGCACACACTAACATTAATGTATTAACACAACATGGATTATTTTATGTAAAAACCTGCCCTATGGTTGTATTGTATTTCTCAAATAAAAAAATCCTAATTTTCTCACTAACCTAACATAGTAATTAAATTTCTAGCCGTAAGAATAAGTTGAAATTGAGGTAGATTAAATTTTTTACAGTCCTATTAACCTAAAAAAAAAGATTAGAATTATTTACATATTATATTTTATGAAGCGTGAACAACGTTGGATCTCAACCTCTATATCCTTTTCTTGCCATTACTAGACGCCAAACATTTATAACATAATTATTAATATATGCATTAAAAGAAACCTTTAAATTACCGATTAATAAACTTAATATTTAGATATAAAAATCTGTATTCAAGTGTCAGGAATGAGATATTCTGAACTCTTGCCATGGTGATGCCTATCAATCATGTAAGACTAAAAATTTGATGTAATATCAATAATTACAAAATTCGATCTTGAAACACTAACCTTGCCTTAAGTTCTATTTGAAATTTCAAAAGTAGAGATGGGAATTTTCAATTTATTTTATCAAAAGTATTAGGTGGGTGTGTCAGGATCGCGATACTTGGCGCTCAGTTCTTTCTGTCTACCCCGCCGGGGACATAGCGTGAAGATATGTATGTATGTAAGTATTAGGTATAACAGTATATAATTTAACGACTTTCTACCAATCCGACCCACACAATTTTATTTTGTACTTAGGTACATTTTTATTTATTTATTCATGTTCGATATTGTAGAGCAAGGTGAGCTCAATCATAGATCACAGCAATGTTTTGTAACTTTAAAAAAGAATAATTAGAGTTGGCCAAAGAATAACTCTTCTTTTGCAACAGACTGTCCGTAAGTTTGGACCATGCAAATACATGATTAATAAACATGACGCCAATAGCCGAGGATCTCCATAGTATGTAATACAAATATCGAGAAACGCAAGGCACCTAATAAATCCAACTGTATTCCTTCCTTCCATTTCCATCGAATCCATGTTGTTTGAATTCTCACTATATTCTTTATCAACCATCTGACACTTTACACTCCCTAGTCTCCACATGAACTTTATACAATTTGGCTCATAATCCTAAAACGTATGCCAAGACAATTGCTACTCTCAACAGTAAGTAACAGTATTTTTTTAAATATAATGAACTACAAAAGATTTAGGACGAAATTTTGTTTGAAATTTCACCAAACAGTAACTTGCTATTTATTAAAATAATTGACAAGTCCAATGAGCAAAACAATTCCCAAGAAAATGTGAAATGGAGGCTTAAGTATGATGGATGTTCCTGACTGTATACATTTTTGGCACATATATTTATAATGTTAAAATGAAATTATATGGTGTGAACAAAATAAAGCTAATCGTAGCTTGCTCATCAGACCTAGACCCAATTAATTGTTCTCCTATATATTCTATTCTAATGAAGCTAAAGTGCCCCTGAGGTATGTATTGATTGTTTTATTGCATTTGTTGCTAGCTCAAGTCTGCGACATGAGTTTTAGGACTTCAATATCATTCTGTATAATAGAATGAAATTGAATCCTACAGTATTCCTTCAACAGCTAAAACTCTGTTTGGAACACTTACACTTATAAAGATGATACTAAACAGATCTGATGTTCTTCAGCAGAATTTCAGCTCCCTTACTCACAATCGTCAGGAAAATTATTCATTGAGTCTTTAATTGTTTGTAGGTAAGTATATCGTTTTACGTCATCAAAAACGAGGTAGAATAATGTGGAAAGTCAATTCCCGTCGATTGTAAATATGGGGGTAGATTTCATTTCATAGACAGAAAAGGCTCTTTGTTGTATTAAAATGTCGCGTGGAAAAGCAGCATGCCTCTCTAAAACATATTATAATAGCCTACTGCTTTCAAGAGCCATGAAATCCTGCTATTATCTATTATCCACAGAATGTGCAGAGTTCTGAACAAGCATTATGAACTATGCACTGACTGCATCCCTCTCACAGTTGGTCCCATTTATACTCCATTAACGTCACACATGTATGCTATAAATAACAAATTTACAATTCCGAAAGTACATACATGACTAGATCACATATTCATGTAGAATTCGGAAACATTTTGGTATACCTGAGACATACAAATATACAATTTGGCAATTTAAAACTCGGTCAATATATTCAAGTCCATTTATATATTACAATTCGAATTACTACTGCACTCTTCCAGACTATATTACGCTTAGACCAACCTTACCTAGTGAGGTAGCTTGGTATTTACATAAGCTAAATGCAGGAATCTCGCGTCGGCGAGAAGGGGGCTAGTGGGGCGGCGGCGGCGGGGGCGGAGGCTTCGGGCTTTGGGGCCGCGGCGCCGTCTGGAAAGCCTGCGTAAACGCTGGTAACCGCTGCTGCACCCTACCCTCCTCGCTCGTATATGCTGGTGGTTCACTCTCCTCCAAAAGCTCTAGCATCTCGCTTGACAGACCTGATGGGCCTTCACCAGAATCCATCAGAAGCGATTGTACATTTGCAGGATCTAGCAAATGTGCACCTAATGGACTGGTCAGAGGCTCGGTCGACATGTATGACAAGTCAGGCGAAGTCGGAGAGTATGGGGGAACCATGTACATTACCGGATACTCCAGCAGGTCGCTCGGCGACGTCGGCTCCTCTAGCTTTATTTCTAATGGCTCTTCCTTCACATCAAGCTCGGGTAAGTCCGGTGGAATTTCCACAATAATTTCAGAAGACGGCACTCTCGTTGGACCTTCGGACGTACTGTCCTTGGGTGATGGAGACTTCCAAATTGTGAATTCTGCCCCTTCCAATGGATATTCAGAAAACCTCTCCTCGAATGATGTGGATGATGACTCTGGAGCTGATTCTTTTGAAGTTCCCACGGCTGCAGACTTCCAGGACTCTTCAGGATGAGCATTTTTCACATGCCGCACCAAATGATCTTTACGACCAAACTTTTGTGGACAGTAAGGACATATAAAATCGCGCCTACCTGTGTGCACTACAAGATGCCGTCGTACATCCTTTGCTGTGAAAAACTTCCTCTCACAATAATCACATGTGAACTTTTTATCGGTTTCATTTTTAACAGTTCGACTCCCTGTGTGAACTTTGAGGTGGTAAACTATGTCCTGACGTGTGGTAAATGTTTCATCGCATATCTTACACTGTAAATTTCCTTCTTCGGCAGAATGCAGGGCGGCATGCTTACGGTAACTTAGCAGAGAAGTATAAGACTTTCTACAATCTGGCCTTTCACATGTATACAACTTTTTAACAGGATTATGCACTCTAATATGGTTCGTAAGATGATCTTTACGATTGAAAGTTTTACCACAAATGGTACAAGCGAAAGCTCGTGCCTCACTGTGGATGAGACTATGACGGACAAGCTTGAATTTGGAGTTGAATCTTTTATCACATAGATCACACGAGAAAGGCAGCTCGCCCGTGTGAGAGAGGACGTGTTGGCTGAGCTTACCGGGACTGGAGAAGCGCTTCTCGCAGGTGTTGCACATGTGCCTCTTGCTGCGGTCGCGTCGCGCGCGGCGCTCGGGCGCCGGGGGCTCGGAGCTGGGGCCGGCGCCCTCGTCGGACTTGGGCTTACGCGGCAGCGTGGGCACGCGGCGCGCCGCCTTCACGGTGCGGAAGCATTGCTTGATACTGCCACTGGGCCCGGGCGCGGACAGCGCCGCGTACTGCAGCTTGGTGGGCACCTGGGACGCGGACGGCGCTATGAATGTCTTCTGCGAGGGGGCCGCGCTTTCCCCGCCCGTCTCCTCCGTAAACTCGGGGCCGCCCTCCTCGCCTTCGCTAGGGTTCGGTGGCGAGCTGGCCATCTCCCGTACATTTTTGACGCGCTACCCCTATATCGCTGCTCGTTGATCACGCGTCGTGCTGGGTACGGCTCCGCGGTGGCGTTGGCTCGTCGCGATGGCAGAAAACATTTCTGTCACATTGACGGTCTGGAAGCCCTTTTTCGTATTCGTGTCACATGGTTCTCGCGGAATATCTGGCACTCATCGACGCTTTCCACCAAAGGCTATCCTGCGCTCGTCTCACTACGCTTCTATTCGAGTGAAGAAAGTGGAGAAAGAATGAAAAAACGACGATAAAATGATTTTTTCAAAGAAATACGTAGCGCTTGACACCGAGCTGTCAAAATAATGAAAAGAAGCCAAAAGCCATGTCAAAAAAAGTCCGCGCCGTTCGCCGAATCTTCGGCGAACAAGGACGGGCCATATTTTATTCGATTCGATTTGGTCCGATTATTTTGTGATCTGATTTTAGTCAGGAAACTAGAAATAAAATTAAATACGAACGAAAAGAAAATTATTATATTCTACTGACATATATGAACAGGGGTGAAAGAAAATTTTATACTTAACGCAGACGAAGTCGCGGGGCATCGGCAATTGCTAAATAATTTTATTAAGGATACCCGAATAATGCAAGTACAAAGAGCAATTTTCATAATAGGTCCTTTTTCTAAGGAACTATCTACATTATAAAACCTCGGTATGATGGTACTTTAAATATCATCAAATGGCAAAATGTTGGCAAAGCCTGTGAAGCTAGGCCATAAAATTGTTTATAAAATTGACACACAGACAGAATTTTTGATGATTGACTTTTCAAGTCTCGATTGAGAAAATTACCGGCCACAAGTTACAGAACGAACATTACAAACCTGGCCATATTGTGTTTACTGTGTACTATATTTAGGCCACAGACTACTAAGAAGATGATTTAGGCGTGTGGTAGCATACTATATAATTTGTGGGCGTGTGTTACGGCCCCTGTCTGTAGTGTAGTGCAGCCGTAAATAACCTGAATCATTCTGAACATAATTTGTAATTCTTCAGTAATTATCCCCTAAAACAAATATTCATTTCCTTAGAAACTAAGTTATCAAAGTTAGTATTGCTTATTTAATCATCACAATTTGGTACCTATATTATTGACCGTTGTAGTTTGTACCCTAATCACAGTGCAGGAGTTTGGAATTTAGACGTAGACCTACGTATCTGTGCTGTTGGCGTTATTTCTTTTAATGATTACAGGCAAAATGTCTGAAGCAAACGTCGGTGGTGGCAGTGGTGGGGGCTCCGCCCCCGGCTCTGCGGGCGCGTCCGCCACGGCTGTCAAAGAAGAACAGCGCTCCGTTAGCGGTGGCGGCTCTGGTGAGTGGAGCGACATGACACGGCACAAATTGGATCAAAATACACTTCGCCACAGATTCTTCTGATGTAATGGTAGACAAAAGTCAGGATATGTTTTGGCCTTGTCGTTGGCTTAGGCTTGGCTTAGGACTCGAGACTGAAGTTAAGGGTTCAATTCTGATTGGGGACTGACAACTTTGTACAGGTTGGTCCTGGGCTGGGTGATAATATTTGTAAATTTGTTGTATTCTTCAATAATTCTCATGGTAAAGGAGAATACTCATAGGGATTACACAGTGTAAGTTTATTGTTTAATTCTAGTAATATTTAGTTATTTTTAATTGATCGGCGCCTTAATATACATTTACGAAAGGAAATGGGGGTTCCATTAGTTAATTTTTTTTAATGATAATTAATTCTAGCATCGTAGCATTCAGGGATATTTTACTTAAGCAATCTAAGTAGTTTCCAGCAGACAAACAAAATAGCTTCAGTGTAGGTAGGGGTATAGGTTCTGATGTAACTCTAAAGAGGGACAGATAAATATTATAAAACTTGACTTTTACAGGCTCAGCAGTAGGTTCGGAAGCCTCTGAGGAAAAATATGGAGGCTGTGAAGGCCCCGATGCGATGTATGTGAAGCTTGTCTCATCTGACGGACATGAGTTCATAGTAAAGCGTGAACATGCCCTGACTTCAGGCACTATCAAGGCAATGTTGAGTGGGCCTGGTCAGTTCGCAGAAAATGAAGCCAATGAAGTCAACTTCAGAGAGATACCGTAAGTAAAAAGTTTTACAGGTATCACTTAAATTCCCTACCTATTCTCTTAATGCTTATGACAAACAAAAAACGCGACACACTCATACCCCCACATTAGGTAGGATTTCCTTCTCCCTGTTTCGCAGGTGGCATGGACTCATACAAACACAATCACAAACATCCAAGACCCGAAAACAACCATTTATCGATCAGATAAATGATTGCCCCGGCCGGGATTCGAGCCCAGGAGTCCAACTGGACTACGGAGGCATTAAAAAAAATCCTTAAAAAATTATCTCTTTTTTTAAATTCTTACTTCATATAACAAAAACTTAGCCGACGACGTATCTTTCCTCCCCAGATCACACGTACTGCAAAAGGTGTGCATGTACTTCACATACAAGGTGCGCTACACCAACTCTTCGACAGAGATCCCTGAGTTCCCGATCGCTCCGGAGATTGCGCTGGAGCTGCTGATGGCTGCCAACTTCCTCGACTGCTAAACGACATGATGTGGGAGGTCGAGATGCAGAAATGAAGCCATGTTTAGACAGAGACTTTGTAGGCGGCCAAAATCTACGTGCCTAAGAAATGCGCGCGCCTATTTTTGGCGCCAGTGACCTCCGCCCGCGTCCCTCACATCCCCCTCGACTTTTGTGAAAATACTCTCCGTCTAAACCTGTCATGAATCAGCCCCAAGTTCACCATGGCGATAGAAACTGTCGTTGCATTGACAAAGCAATGGTTTATTGAATGGTGTTTGTATGTATCAGTTGTTGAGTACCCATTTACAAGCTTCGGCTCAGTTTGGGACTAAACAGCCGTGTGTATTTGTCCAAACATTATGGTCAGTGAATGAATCATTGCTGTGGTTATTTGACTATTACATTTTTCCAGATTGTTGCCTTGAGTAACTTTCATCATACACACATCCTGCCTCAAATTGATATTTAGTATCAGTTACTTTCAAGGCTTCGTCAGCTGGCTTTGGTTTCTTCTCAACGTGTTACTATAAGATAGTTCGAGTCACGTCATCTATCAGTGCCTTGCGACAAAATTGCATATCCCATCCCACTACTGGTGTAATATAAATGGAAAAGTATGGATGTTTGTTGCTCAATCACGCTGTAACGACTGAACGGATTTTGATGAAACTTTCCACAGTAACAGCTTATAGCCTGGAATAACATATAGGATAGCAGACGAAGTCGCGGGACGTTCACTAGTATATAATATCTATAGTAGTAGTGAAAATCGAAAAATAAATACTCAATATCGTCACTCACGTCTTATACAGGTACCTAAAGTATAATATAAATTATTTCACTGCTTTGAGTGCCATACATTTTTTCTAGTGCATGGAAGAAAGTATTTGCCAGCAAAGCTATGTAAACAGCCTTAAACAATCCCCCAACTCGCTGGCCCGTATGACCCGGTAGCAGAGGCCGTATTTTATTGTCGCTATTGTATTCTATCATGGGACTACGCAAACCTAAATATTTCTCTTTCAAAAAGCGCGCGAGCCAAAGAGTATTATGATATGGTGAACTTGAGGCACTCATCTCTTGTTCTTATCTCCTAAGTTCCTTGAATGTGAACATTTCTGAAGAAAAAGCCTAAGAATGTTAATAATTACTGAGGAAAAATGTTACATACGTTCTTCAATTTTGTTACCTGAATAAATGGTATGTCATATCAGGTCTGTCGGACACTGCAAGGACCTTGATTATAAGGTCCTTGGACACTGGCAATATAATCCTCCTGATTTATCTAATCTTTGAAGTGTCAGGTCTTTTTTGTGTGATTTAATATGAATGAGCAATTCGTAATAAATAAAAATATATGTAAAGATTAAAGAATGTATGATCTGTGAACCCAGACGAAATATTGTGACGCGTGGATTATTTTCGTTTCAGCAACAACCAATTGTGCTAGGGTTTTTGAACTTTGCCACATTGTATGAGTACAGTTGGCACATAAGCCTTTGTTGAGTTTCGTATTCCATTACTGAAAATACATAATCACCCTTTGATATTTGGTTAAAACTTGTTAATCGAGGAACTCACACTAAATCCAATGGCATTGTTTTTTTGTTTTGTAAAAAGTAGTTTTACTCTAAACTTTTCGTGAGCTTTTGTACTTCAGTGAAATAGTAATGCAAAGTTAATAATAACAATAAATCTAATACGGGTTATTACTTCCGACAAAATGAAGGTACAGCCGTGTGTAAATTTGTCCAAACATTATTATATTATATTTGTCACCACTTTTTTTCTTTTCAATTTTTTATTACACTAGTTAAACATGTGTTAAATAATGTGAATGTATACAAATCTGAAAAAGAACACGTTGGAACGTTACTTCACTTACTGTTACGAACGTTAATGCGGGAACTTTTCTTAGTCTACAAGTGTATGTCTGTGAGAAAATGATGCTTAGAATGAAACAATCTGTACTAAAATATCTGTGTGAGTAGTTGGAGGCAGCTCTTATTGCGAGACCTTTAGAAAAATAAAAAAAACCTGAAGGATTGCATAATAAATAACCCTCCGTCGCATGGTGCAGTCGAGTAATAAGAGTCATCAGGGTTGAAAGTTTGAAACAAATAACTCGCTAAAAAGGTCGCGAAACATTGGCATAAATGGGTATATAAGTCAATGTCGCGAAATAATGATATTTGTATACTAATTGAACATGCCTAGAAGTATTTTTTTTAATAACTTGCTTAGATGCAGAAATAAATTATGCTAGATTAGTCAACCCATAACTTTGGGCAATTTGTCAAAATTAATAAAATATCTCATTTCTCTGGTTTTTGCCTTATATAAATAATCTAGAAAGCAATGTTAATAAAATACTACACTTGTCTATTACAATTTTTTAAACTTTCTGAATAAAATTTCTGGATTGACAAAATTTACTATTAAAATTAAATGTATATCTACTTCAGAAAGTGCATAGGCTCCAAGTCTGATAAATATAGATTACAATCTAGTTTCTTTTAAACAATTTAGAAGGCATAAGTAGACAATTTTTTATTTTTGTATTGAAAACAAATTGATGGGCCACATGTTTTTATTCCTAGAATTAAAAACTAAAGCCGCTTGCGATTTTTTTAGATATTTCCTTGTAGCTAATTAATATAAAATACTAATAATTACATTTCTGGTTTTGTTGTTTCTTGTATAGTTCGTAGGAATCAAATTAGCAACTAAAACTTTGTCTCGTAAACTAAATAAACAATAGATGGAACAGTCGACTATACTACGGCAATATTAAATGGCTTGGTCGTTGTACTAGAACGACAGAGGTCGTGGGTTCGATTTCCTGATTGTCCTTGTGGACTATAGCCCATTCGCCCTCGTTGAGAGGGTAGGCCGGAGCCCCAACAGTGGGGACGTATTAATAGGCTGTTGATTTTTTTTGTCCTTGTGGCTTGTCCAATTCCTTTAGTACAGGAAATGTTTTTGATGATAATGTCACTTTCATTGAATATTTCGTTTACGATGCGCAAATAAAGTTTTTTTATGAATTCTCGAACTGGAATGAACTGGCAAATCTTATGGTTGTTGATCACATTGTATTTATCAACTCATTAATGTGCATATTTCACTCAGATTTCGAACAAGATTGTTCCCAAAATCTGCCTCGCCCCACTTTGTTTTGGGTTAATTTTTGGGCGAGTGCCGGTCACTCGTGTATCTGAATATTTTACAAAATTTATGGGGCCAGGATGTAATGTATGTACACAAAAAGAAAGAAATCAGCTTTCAGGTTTGATTGAATACATCCTTCTTTTTTCTAGTATGCGCAAGCGCAGACTAACGTCCTATTTATTTTTCAAGTGTCACTAAACAAATCGTCTTGCTTTGTATTTTGTCAATAAAATGTTAATTTAATTTGGTTTCTTATTTAAATATTCAATAGTCAACAGGTCAGGTCACTTTATTTATACTTTATTGCCCATAGTGTACAAGAGGCGAACTTAATGCCGTTTGAGAGCAGTCAGTAAATCTCTCAAACGATGAAGGAAAACGTGAGGAAACCTGCATACGCCGAAGAAAAAAAATCTTAAGACGCTTGTGAAGTGAACCAACCTGCACTGGGCTAGCTTGGTGGACTATAGCCCTAACGCCCTCGTAGAGAGGGTACGCCTGAGCCCTAACGGCTCAAATTAATAGGCTGTTGATTTGTTTGATTTGAAAACGAAACACGGTGAAAATGAAACAATAATTAATTTGACTTGTCCTTTATTTAGTTGCATAAACAAAATCCGGTTTACTTTACCAGTTATCCGTAAAATAATCTCTGCGAGCTCGCAACTACAATATATTGGACTATGTGTAGCTATTATATTATATCATTATACTTTGGAATGACATCCGACTTAACTCTAACACATTGGGGCACTGACCTATATCGCTATGTTTTGTTTTTAGGTCTGTGGGAACCACATTTTAAGCAATCCGAGAAAATATCTTCAAATCATCTAATCAAATCACGGTTTGACCTTTTGGTTTTTAGGTAATGCAAAAGAAACAACTACTCTGACATTTTGCTAATTACACTTTTTACTGTATGAAAATCAATTTTTTGCAGCACTTGCGGTATAGACATTATATCGGACTTGTTTAAGTGTATATATAATTTTTTTTAATTAAATTAGGTAGGTACTATTAAATTTTGCTAATATTTGGAACACTAAATAGACTGTGTATTAAATAAAAATTAAGACAGTTAACTGTAGACGTGTAAAAAGCAATTCTTTTAAGTTTTAGCACAGACTAATAGTTCCTTGTTTTGGTACTAAAATATGTATCAAACAAAACACATGTAGACCATGTATAATTACAATTTTATGAACGGATCAAAGATATTTTCACAGATTATCTACATTTTTTATTCTAAAAACATGGCGACGGAAGTCAGCGCAAAAAGAAAACAACTTTACACAAACAGGAGACTCATCAATCATCAATAAATAAATTCTGATTACATAATTACAAAACTTATCCATTTAAACTCTCTAGAAATTCCACTTGAGATCTAAGCTTATATTAGAACTTTGGATAAAAAATTAAAATTATTGACAATCCATTTCATTTTGTACATTTTTACAAAGAAAACTTTTTATTCCAGTTTCAAATACTGAGTTTAGCGTAAGTTAATGGTAAGTAATAAACAGTTTATAAGAAATTAAATGCCAAGCTAATTATTACCTTGTGACAATGTAATACGCACCTTAACTAACAAAAAAACATATACTCGTAAATAATACATCGTATAGATTACAAAATAATACTTTAATATTAATTTCAAACCATGGTTCAATAATTATTGTTTCGTGGAAGAGTTAATTCTGTTTCACTTACAATTACACCAGTTTCGGCTCAGTATAAACGTCAATACAAACATTTGTATGAAAATAATTACGTAACTTACTTTATAGGTGCAAATTTTTAAGGAATGTGCTCGGTATTGAGTAAAATATTAGATTTATGTACTACGTAATTAGACCGTCTGGTTCTTGTCTGGGTAAATTACGTGCCAGCTAATATCTGCAATTAAGTACATTGACCCCATCCGTAGCATGCGCATCACTCGTGAGTCGCCATACAAAAGGGTCACGTTATGTCGAATTCGCAGAAAAAGTCAATTTGCAGATATAGCTGGCATGTAGGTACCTACTAGGTATTATCCGACTTCGTTTGAGTTTAGCATGATTATTATTTTATGGTTTAACGGCCAATTGGAAACAAGTCCTTATAGGCCAAATCATAGTTTAAAATCACGAATACATAAAACCGCAGCACGGCCTCCGGCAACTAAGTGCCATTCGGTAGTCCACACTGCAGATAACACCGCACTAAACTGATAGTAGGTTTAGTGTCGATTTAACAAGGGACAATTTGGAACAATTCGATAGAGTCAATACACGCTTTTATTTAACTATCCTGCACAATATACACTATAATAGGCACTTGTTTCATAAAAAACTATCAGAGTTAAACACCAAAACCTACAATATACATTTTTTAGGAAAATTAAATAAATTAAACAGTCTCCTACAAAATCCCGCTAAAAAGCCCCCCCATGACATTTGTCCCAACCAATCCAGTTACGTCAGTACATAGATCTATGAGTAAAATAGCTGTTTCTTATTATTAAACGTCGAATAAGGTTATTTATTGGCAATAATATCACAAATTAATATTATCATTCAGTTTCTTTACTTTGCGCATCTTTATTTTGACTTAAATTGAAGTGATGAAGTTCAAACGTGCCGTTTCGCGGGAAAATATTTTGTATGAACGAGACGGGCAAAGGTAAGGTCTTCGACTATCTTGTTATACAGTCTATGTTTATTTCCCTGAAATGTCACATTTTAACGAATAGAATGAAAATGCACCTACTTTGAGCTGTATTAAAAATGTATGAAAACCAATAGTGGTCATGAGAACCAAGATATGTTAGAGAGTACCTACATCATCGATGTATATGTGAGGATATGCCCTAATAATAACATCATTAATAGCTATTTTGTGCAATGAGTCATTTTTCGGTTGGTGCTCATAATAAGTTGGTATGGTAGATGTTTTTAAACAATTTCATGGCCTTGGTTCACAGACTTTTGCCTACAATCTCGTCATATTTGACATTTGAAGATACAGTCAGTGCCATCGAGGTTTTTGGAACCTCTAGAGGTTCTGGAAGTCGCACCTTCGTCTCAGGGCATCATAAAAGTAAACGAGGTAAGTCTATGGTTTGATTTGAATGTTCAAGGATGATTTAAACTACACTACATTTGAACTGGCTGGGCCATATCTCTCTCTATACATCTATGAAATAAATAGGTCTACATAATGAATTCTGGTTAATTCCAAATTGACCTGTAATATCAAAGTGATTTGCGCTTCATTAGGTAGCAAATTAAACCAGTTGGCATATCTGGAGTCGACTGCAAGAATAATTTGGTAACAAACTTGTAAATGCAGTTACCATCACTTTCGCCATTTATATATTAATTTGTTTACAAGACGCAAATAGAGTTTGTAACATTGTTGGTCAATCAATGTGATTAGGATAACATATTTATTTGAAGCGCAACAATGCCGATGATATGTCAATAGATATTCACTTAAATACATGGAGGTAAAAATTCCGTCGCGCCGCTGACACGTGAGTCTGGAGCGAGCATCATCCTATTTTTAAATATTCTGCATAATTTTAAAATCCATAAAGTTTTTAATATTGTCCTTGTAAATAACATGAAACTTTCAAGATTGCTTAGAAGAGCAGTTTGTTTTTTTTAAACGCGAAAAACTGTCAGTTATATAATGAGTGGGAGAGAGACAGACAGGCATCCCATTGTTTGTACCCCTGAACAAAGATCTTTCAATAGGAAGGAAAAACAATCATTCTAGACTAAAATGATAGAAAGTATTGAGAAGTGGTAATTTAGTCTATCTATTGCAATCCAATCCTCATTTTGACCTAGGTAAGGTATTTTTCCCTTGAGTAAATGAATGTGCTCTTTGTTTTCACTTTGACTAGGTTTTTGTCTCATTGATGTTTTCTCCATAGCGCGCGATATCGTTTTTACCTTCATGCTAATGACATTTAAAAATCAACCGTATGTTGTGTATATGAATATTTTTATGTTAAATTAGAAACAGTTACGTATAAATACGAATAAGAACATCACAATCAAAATTTATGATAACAAACGTCAAAATAGCGTCTTCCCTCCGGACCGGGCCGAGATTGGCTAAAGGTGGCCGAAAGAGGCCGAAATTATCCGTAGATGACCGAGATTAGCCGAATTTGACCAAGGTTGGCCGAAGGTTACCGAGTTGCTCTAAGGTTTGAGGTTTGAGGGTTAAGTCTGAAACTTTCAGACATGCAAATAACGTTTGTTTTAGCAATTTTGATTGAGAATTGAGATAACATTTAGATGGATGGATATTTTAAGTTTTAACACGACTAATATTTTTGGCGCGCGATTCTAACCTCTGACTATTCGCTACTAAATATTGAGCATTAAGATTGTCTTTTGTTTTCAAAGCGTGTTACTACGTCACAAATAAGAATCGAAGCGGCGGCGTTGTAAACGTAACAAAATTAAGTATTTATTTAAATGCTGTCGCTCTATGCATCAAGTAGGTAAGTAAATACATTATACGCCCTAATTAGGGATGCAACGACCAATTCGTACTTATTCTGCTAATGCTAATGCGAATATCAAATTAATATCTGCCGAATACTAATATAATAATTAATTTATATTTAAATTAATATTTACGAGATGCCTTTATTTACTTTACTAATGAAAATCAACAGCATTTTCAGGTTATTCAGTGCTGAATTCATTTCGTCGTCTGTATCTTGCTGGCTTTTAAAAATAAAAGTTCGGGAATGCTTTGATTGAAACAAATTTTTGCTCTTTTTTGGCTCATAAAATAAAGTGTGTTAAAAATTGCTGGTGGAAAACTACTGGAAACAGTAAACTTGTTAACTGCGTTTCGTTTACCGAATATTTCTAAATGATATTCGAAGAAAAGTATTCGTTGCATCCCTAAACCCTAACAATCTGTAAAGCCGTCAAAACCCGAGGTAGGCCTTCCGCACACTTTTTGGGAGAGCGGGAATGTAACACCTCTCCCCTTGCAAAGATTAACTTTTAAAACCATATTTAAGAGAATGAATAAACGATAAATTAAGCAAACTAATAAAACAATAAATAATCTCAAGAATTGTCTAAAAATGAGCACCTACTTTTTGATCTAACAGGTCCTGTTCGGCGCAACTTCCAATGCCGACACTGAAACTTATATTTGTGTCAATCAATCAATACAATCAATCTTAATCAATGACAAAGAAAGTAAGAGACGAACCGATTTACCAGTAAAGTTTCAACTTCTGCCACACTGATTTATTTCCACCACTCCATGTGCGAAAGGCCGAAAACCCTGCCACTACAAAGCGTACTAAATCAAAAATAAACCTGGCAACATTCACCCCTGATCGCTATGCCCTATATTCTGATCGATCGGAACCATCTTCTTGCTGACCGAGTAAATCGGGGGCGAATCGATTTTCCCAGCGATCGCTTGCACCCGACTTTTAACCGATTCTATCGGCGCAACATCGATTTTAGTGTCGTCTGAAATACTTGACGATGAGTGCTGGAACTCTGTGTTACCATAGATATGCTGAGGTTCCCTCACGTTACCATAGAGATTGTAGTTGTGTATCAGAGCCGAGACTCTGTTCGCAGTCGCTGGTAAACTAGAGTGTTCCCTGGGAAGGTTTTCGGTAACGTTGATCTGACAAGTTGTTACCGGCTGGTTGATTCTGAAGTCCGGTTTCGGAGGAGCTTCTTCATCTTGCACTGACGATTGGTTGCTTAGAATCGGACTTTGCGGTGAAAACGACTGGTTTTGGAAGGTGAAGATCTGGTTTTGGGAGGCGAGGATTTGGTTGTGGGGTGACGGGGTGTGGGGGTTGGGGCTGGTGGGTTCTGGGTCCGGTTCTAGCGCGGCTCGCCAGTCGATGGTGGGGTGCCGCTCGCGGATGCAGTCGACGACGTCCAGGAGGTTCTTTGCGTCCATTGCGAGGACGTGCGCGGCTGCCAGCATGCTCCTTTGACAAAAGTAACAAAACTTTAGCAAAGCTATACTTAGTATATGTATACATAATTGTCAATTTTAATATCCTGAAATAATGATCTCGGAAAACATAATTTCCATGTCCAAATCCAAAAAGGATTGTAGGCGTATGAAGCTTGGTAACACTCAACCTAGTGTGGCTAGGGTTGCCAGATGTGGTTGATAAAACAACCAAAAATAAAAAAAATTAAATTAAAATTTATTAAAATTTTATTTTATTTTTATTAAAATTTTGGGTGGGGTTATTTTAATTGAAAATTACACTGTTAAATCTGTTAAGTACGAATACATACATACATACATAAATATGTATGTACTCGCTGCACACGCTGGCAACGCCGCCCACGCTTTATCCAAAAATTTACTAATGAATTGAATATAAACAAAATACCTAACCGCCCATACTTCGGTATGGCCATGCCATACTGGCAACCCTGGTGTGGCACAAAAGACCCCGTAGGGTGGAAGTGTCGCCAGGTATTCCTGGCATTCAACTCACTTGGTATACTCATGCTGCAGGGTGGTGTTGTAGTACTGTATGGCGAGCCGCATCGCCTCCACCAGCGCCGCCATGTCCTTGCTTAGCACTTGGTGCGCCATCTCCACTTCCCTGGAAACATACCATTGTGTCAACTAAACATTTGGTACTATCCTATCAGCTACTAAAGGTCGACTAGAAGCTTCGATCACCATATACTAGTATATATAGTATATGGTGATTGAAGACTAGAAGAGATGCCTCATTGGGATGAGTTCACATGGCTACCTCAAGTCACTCATCATCTTGAGTGAGACAGAGATAAAGCTACCTCTGCGCGGCGTGGGAGAACGGGACGACCATAGAGACCTCAGCTTCACTTCAACAGCTGACTCCTCATTCATAACTTAGCATCAGACAGAGATAGAGTTACCTCTGCGCGGCGTGCGGGAACGGGACGACCATAGCGAACTTAGCTTCACTCAACATCTGACTTAATTCGCGTTAGACAGAGATAGAGTTACCTCTGCGCGGCGTGCGGGAACGGGACGACCATAGCGACCTCAGCGTAACTTCAACATCTGACTTATCTGACGTCAGACAGAGATAGAGTTACCTCTGCGCGGCGTGCGGGAACGGGACGACTATAGCGACCTCAGCGTAACTTCAACATTGACTTGTCTGGCGTCAGACAGAGATAGAGTTACCGCTGCGCGGCGTGCGTGAACGGGGCGACCATAGCGACCTCAGCTTCACTCAACATCTGACTTAATTCGCGTTAGACAGAGATAGAGTTACCTCTGCGCGGCGTGCGGGAACGGCACGACGACCAAGTCGACGGTAGCGCAGAGCGACATGAGCTCGGCGCCGACGGCCCGCACCGCGGAGAGCACGTCGGCGGGCGCCGCGCCGCGCTGCGACACGCTCGCCAGACGCATCACGCAGCGGACGACCGCCGTGGTCGCGCTGTACACCGGGTCGCTTGCGTTCGGATGACGCGACTGGAATAACCATACACTTAGTATTATAACCGACGCAGCGTAGGCCTCCCACAAGGTGGACCGACGATCTGGTGAACGTCACGGGACCCGGCTGGATGAGGTATGCGCAGGACCGGTCGTTGTGGAGATCCTTGGGGGAGGCCCTTGTCCAGCAGTGGACGTCTATAGCCTGATATGATGATGATGATGATAGTATATAATATGTCGTACGATAATTGAAAAAATCGGATCTTTGCGAAAATCCTAGGGAGATTGCAAAAAGCCGGACAATTGGAATGTAAGAATGAATTTCGTAATCATCGGACGATTGGAAATTTGAACGCTGATTGGCTAATCTATGAGTCGATTCATATCATCGCGCATATCTGTCGAAGCTGACGTTCAAAGCAGCCAATCAGCGCTCATGACTTACGAAGCCAGACATGCCAGGTCGGATTAGTTTAGGGTTTTACAATTGTTAGAATAAAGTTCAAAATTGAATGAGAGAGTAAATTGTATCCAGCGGATAGCGAAGTATACTCGGGCGACGTAACGTATCTATACTAATAATAAACAGGTAAAAACTGGTGGATAAATTGCACGCCTATCTTATATATCTTGCGAAGAACCAAATGATAGCGGGGTGTAAATTACACCTAGCGCCATCTATTGACAAACTTTAAAACTAAGAAACTGGAATGATTGGAACGGGTTAAAAAAATTGAATATATAAATAGTATATTTTATAACGCGGATGAAGTCGCGGACATCGGCTAGTATTTCATATAAGTAGGTGCTTAATGTAAAATTTACCTTATCTTCACTGGGTCGTCTTTCTTTATGATTCACAGTGTTGGCTGGACTCGTTTCCGACGAATTTGCCGCTAAAAACAAAATACATGTTTTATGTTTACTCACGAATAAATTTCTCTCGATACTGATAACCTCCAAAGGATACCTCATGTTAAAAAATTTGGCGGAAGGCGCGGGTTGCGGGCGGGGTTACCAGCTGCGTTTGGCTACTTCAGGCCGCACCGACCATACATTCTAGCGTATCGTATATTTGTACAAATGCATAGATGTATGGTGTGCGCCTGTGCTAAAACCTCATATGTCAATATATGTATGTCCCCAAATCACCTGAATGCGGCTGACTAGATGCCGTCGGTTCGTGCGCGGCGCTCGGAGCCCCCTCGGGCGGCCGGGGCTCCCCACTGGGCTCGGACTCCGTCGATAGCTGCACGTTCGACATCCGCTTCTGCTGGTGCCAATTTTTTTGTTATAATAATATTACTTAACTTACAAATAGTAAAGCATCGCTATAATCAGACCTATGATCTATCTTCTATTTATCTATACTTTTTATAAAACTGTAACTGGAGTATTTCTGTACATTGAAGGGACTTTCAAAAACACTATTGGAATACACCTACGTTATTTAGGCATAACTGACCCCCAAAACACTTCAAAAAAATTGTTGTCTGTCTGTTTGAAATCGCATCACACTAAAACTACTGGTCCGATTTGAAACGGGTTTTATGTTTGTTTGAAAGCATGTGGTCTGACTTAAAATCTGGTGTACTTGGATTTTTTAAATTCCAACCTAAAGGGTGAAAAGGGATGTGGTTTGTATGGGAACAAAAATTTACAGATCAAATTTACATGCCGCGGGCAACAGTTAGTAAGTAACATACTTTTTGATGCGAACGAAATCGCGGGGCGTAAACTTGTGAAACTATAAGTATGACATACCAGGTTATCCTCCTGCATCTGCAGCCATCTCCTGTCCTCCTCGCTCTGGTGCTGCTGTCTCGCCAGCTCGGCCAACAGCCGCCTCTCCACCGCTTGCTCCGTGTCGAACTCTGGACTCTGTAGCCGTACACATAAGGGTCATTATACTAATAATCGGAAATTTACTATTTTGACCCATAATTTGAAGATTCTGATTGAACCAATGCACTGAAAACTGATTCAAGTTAAGTCAAATCTATTCTCATGTTACAGTATAGACCAGTCTTACTTAATTAGGGGAAATGTACTAAATGTACTGTAGCAACTGGAAGAACGTAACGTTTGTTGTTAGTAATAAAAAGTATTTTTACAAAAGGTTTTTTTACATTTTTACACAAACAATATACATAATATTGCCAATAAGTTATGTACAAAATTGTATACCAAGTTTTAGTATCAGGTACGGATCAAATTGGTTAATTTACCTTGATCCCAGGACATAACATAGATATTTTAAAATAAATTTATCACCAACAACAAAGTTCTTTGTATTTATATGTCATTAAGTATACTTAAATAAATAAAGAAATCACATGTGGAATTGTGGAAGGATTCACTAGGTTTCGTTATTTTTACAATTACCTTTATTGACTCTGCATGACATTTTATAGAAACCTTAGGGCCATTTGTAGAAATTGGTGTAAAATTTGTGAATTGTAAATGTCTTAATTCCCAAAACCGCCAACTACTTCATTTTCTGCCACGTGTGATTTCTAATAAAATAAAAAGTAATAGAGAAACCAAAAATCTACCGGAGAAACCCAACGGACACACAAAAACTCTGTAAAAAAAGAAAATAAAAAACTAAATATACAAAAAATATATTTACAAACTTTAAAAAATGTCTGTTAAAATGAGTTTATTAGTTATTTAGGGATAGACGATTCCATAGACTTACTTACAATATCTGTACATTATTTTAACGTTGCTATTGTATGTCATACTACGCCATATCGATTTTTTTGTTCGTATTCACATAGTATGTTGGTTAAGTAACTGACTGTCAAATATTAAGTTGATTTATTTTTCTTGTTCTTTTGCTCAGGGAAAATCGAAAAGTAAATTTTTAATTTTATAAAATACCTTTTTACGATTTTAAGCTCATATGTATTAACAAGTATGTTCTTTTAAATGCGTGTTCTATCTAAGACAAACACAAAGCATGCACAATTTTGAATTTCTACACACACATTGAAACCAAAAATAAACTACCTCAACTTAAATAAAACGAATACGTATTCTACATATCCATGCCTCTTATGTGCAAATATTACAATTGCTCTAAAACAAAGGATAACTATCTACTAATCACCTGAACGGGTTGAGGCAAATTCGCCGCAGATTGTACCACGGCCGAGCACTCTTGACGCGACGCGTACAAACTTTGCGCGTCCATTGACGACGCAGAAACGAACTGAGGACGCGGCGCCCCTTGCAACCCGGCAGTGGACGTCGCCGCTTGCGACAGCGACACCTGGGGTCGGTACAACATGGGCTGCGCGCCTTGGACCACGTTGTGACTACTATATATCTGCTGAGGCATGTAAGACATCGGGGGTATCACCCCCATCGGCTGAGACGCCGCGACGTAACCCTGCGAGGTCGACATTTGAGGGTACACCGACAAAGGACTGGCTGATCTAAACTGATTCGGCTTCGGCATCATAGGACTAGGTTTCCCTGGACTTTGGGAGTACGGAATCCCTTGGACGACGCCCACTGGGACGCCGTAAGAAGTGGGATGGGAGGCCGACATGCCCGCGGCGGCAGGGCGGTACGACTGGGGTTTCGCCAGGCCTGCCTTATGGGCGGCGATCGCGGCGCAGCTCTTAACATTATCACCGCCAAAATCGTATATTTCTTCGACCAACGGAGGTTCAGGTTGCTGCCTCATCTTATTCATGACGCTGGCTGCTAACTGAGCATTGATCGCGCCTTGGACTGAAAACTGCCCTACGTCTTGGTCGCGACGAGACCTGGGCGGTGGAGACGCTGGGACCGAATGCTGCCTCGTGAACGGAGCTATGGGCACCGGAGACCCCCTATGCGACAGGCTGCCTCTAGCGTTGCGTTCTAACGAACCCATCCTCACTGGAACCCGTTCTGCGGTCGACAGAGCACTCCTAGTGTTCCGTTCTAGCGACCTAACTCGATTCGCGTACGGCTCAGTCGTCGGCGGCTCTTCGGTTTGAGTTTGCGGCGGAGAGGAAACGTCAGTCCGCGGGGAAATGTTCTGACAGAGATTATCGCAGCTCTCCCTAGCGCCGACCACAACGGTCAAAGTCTCGTCCGCCTCGGACGGGGTTGTCGGGACAATGGGGTCCAATTTGTGGAGGCTGGCGGCCGGGATGGGGGCGGTATGGAGTGGGATGTCCACTTTCTCGTCGGGTTTCGGGTTGATGATCTTTTCGACGATGGCGGGGTCGTTCTCCGGTAGAGTTTCGGCGAAGTCGACGGCGACGGTGTTGAATACCGAGGCGGGGGTGGTGTAGGCCTGCGGGTCGAGCGCTCGCGACTGGTTCTCCCGCAGCAGGTGCGCCAGAACGAGCGGGTTCTGCGCCACGATGTACGTTTGCGGCGCCGCGCCCACTGATTGTACCGATGTCGAGTCGGCGGCTGTTGGGAAAATACAATTGTCATTTGCAAAGGAAAATATTACAAAGTAGAGAGGATTTTTCACCTAAATTCACATTATTTTTTGTAAGTTCATTACACAATTACAAAGGCACAGCACAGGTTAATTCACTGTGACGCAGCATGACGCAATTTAATACGAGAGCCCATTATTAAGGGCTCAAAGTGACCTCGAATGTATGAAAAACCCTCTGGTCCTTAGTGGTTTTATTCGTCGCTTATAAAGAAGCGGTAGTGGTAGATACCTGTAAGGTTGGTGGCAGGCCTGGAGGGTTTGGGCGGGGGCTCGTCGCCCCACGAGGCGGCCGCCACGCGCCGGTTCTCGCGCCGCATCGTGTCCCACGCCGTGCTGCGCTCCTCTTGCAGGATCTCACTGGAGCGACACAACATACAATAATGACCTTTTATCCCACAACAGTAACACAAAAGTTTGCAAAGAACACAACATAAAGGAATGCACTTTCATTTTACAACTATAACACAAGCTTGTGTTACAAAGATTAGAAGGTACTCGAAAGATCGTAAGGTAAATAAGTTCTGGAATGGTGAATGAGGGGCAGCGCTAGTCGCTCTCGCGATGACGTCATTGTTAGCGACGCGCTCAATATTTAATTATTATTTCGGGACAAACCCACACAGTTTTAGTATTAGATATTTTAAAATTTGTAAGCCCAACGCGAAGCGCATAATTTCTGTAGTCTGTAGCCAACCGCGCCCCACACCGCGCGGCGCTCATGTCTATTTTTTGTATTTTCTCAAGTGTTTTTCGGATTAAACCCTACTTTATGGTATCAGTTCGATTTTAATTCGCACGAACCCGAATCACCACTAACAGTCATCATGTACTCACAAAAGTGTCTCCTTCAACTGGTGCGCGGTGGGCCTCTGCGAGGGCTCGTACGCCCAGCAGCGGGACATTACGGAGTACAGCCGCGGGGGACAGTTGGGGGGCAGCGCGAGCCGCTCGCCGTTCTCCAGCTTGCCGATGACGTCATTGTTTTTGACGCCGCTGAACGGTTTGATGCCGAGCATGAGGATCTCCCACATGCACACACCTAGAGGCAATAATAAAAAATTTTAGAACGTTTATAAAAGGCCGCAAGCGCCGATTTTTTTATTATATCAACACTGGCAAGAAATTTAAATATAATGAGCATCTCGTCGTAGTTAAATTATAGTATATGGCCGATATGTGAGATATCACAATTAGGTATTTCAACACTCGTGCTGTCTAATGTGAAACTTGCTACGCTCGTTTTACAAACTACCACTCGTGTTGAAATACCCTTCTTTGTGAAACAGTTGCATAAATAACTGTCGCGATTGCTCTTGATAACTCGCATCAGTAACTACACTACATCTATCCTATGACTATTACTAATATATATTCCCAATATGTCTTCTAGATGTGAATATGAACGTACCAAACATCCAGACATCCGAAGCGGAGGTGAACCGCCTGAAGTTGATCGACTCCGGCGCCATCCACTTGATGGGTAGCTTCCCGCGAGAGGCCTTGTAGTATGACTTGTCTTCAACCATCTTCGAGAGGCCGAAGTCAGCCAACTGTAATAATAATGATTGTTTTTGTGGTCGCGTTCAAAGCTGGGCGATGGTTGAATTAGTCGTTCAGTATTTGCCCCTTTTGGGTATGGGGTAATTATAATAATAATAATGTTTGGACAAATTTACACACGGCTGTTTAGTCCCAACTACGCCGAAGCTTGTACATGGGTACTCGACAACTGATAAACATACTTAAATACATACAAACACCCAGAATCCGAAAACCAACAGTTATGCTCATCACACAAATGTTGGTCTCGGGTGGGAATCGAACCCACGACCTTTCAGTTCAGACAGTTACAATCACTTTGGTCAAAATTTGAACTTTAGAGCAAATCACCAACTACTAGTAGTGCCGGGCCCTATTCTTGTGAAGGCCGTGCTGTAAACGCCAGATTTCTGTACTTAATGTGAATTACAAAAATTAAGACTTTGTTTCCAGGGCCGTAAAATCCTATTAAAAACTATGGCTCTCACTTTGACACACGTAGGGGTTGAGACTAGAACGTTCCGCGCGGCGATGTCTCGGTGCACGAACTTCTTGCTCTCCAGGTAGCTCAGCGCCGTGGACAGCTGGTAGATGTAGAGGACTAGAGTGCACGTCTCCAATCTAAAACAATTGTATAATAATTAATAATAATAATAATGCTATGGTATTATGTTATTACCACCACACGGAGTCGTAGCAACACACAAACCTACACCACCAATAAATAAATAATAATAAAATAAATAAATGTTTTTTCATCATCATCATATCAGCCTGTAGACGTCCACTGCTGGACAAAGGCCTCCCCCAAGGATCTCCACGACGACCGGTCCTGCGCTAACCTCATCCAGCTGGGTCCCGCGACCTTCACCAGATCGTCGGTCCACCTTGTGGGAGGCCTGCCTACACTGCGTCTTCCGATACGTGGTCGCCACTCGAGAACCTTTCTGCCCCAACGGCCGTCAGTTCTACGAGCGATGTGCCCAGCCCACTGCCACTTCAGCTTCGCAATTCTTTGAGCTATGTCGGTGACCTTGGTTCTCCTGCGGATCTCCTCATTTCTGATTCGATCTCGTAGGGAAACTCCGAGCATAGCTCTCTCCATTGCCCTCTGGGTGACCTTGAGCCTTCTTATGAGGCCCATAGTGAGGGACCACGTCTCGGTACCATATGTCATCACTGGCAACACACACTGGTCGAAGACTTTCGTCTTGAGACACTGCGGTATTTGGGACGAGAAGATGTTGCGTAGCTTCCTGAACGCTGCCCAGCCGAGTTGGATTCGACGATTGACCTCTTTCTCGAAGTTGGACCTACCTAACTGGACGGTTTGTCCCAGGTATATATAATCGTCTACAACTTCGAGCGTAGAGTCTCCAACCTTCAGAGGAGTGGGTACAACACGGCTGTTCGACATGATTTTCGTCTTGTCCATGTTCATTTTTAGACCCACTTGTTGAGAGACTCTACTGAGGCCATTGAGCATTGTGCCTAGGTCCTCCAGGGTCTCAGCCATGACCACGATATCATCGGCAAATCTAAGATGAGTGACATACTCGCCGTTTATGTTGATGCCCAGTCCGTTCCAGTCCAGAAGCTTGAAGACGTCTTCCAATGCAGCGGTGAACAGTTTTGGAGATATGACATCTCCCTGCCTCACACCTCGCTGCAGTTGGATAGGTTTCGAGTTCTGGTCCTGGAGACGGACTGACATGGTGGCGTTTTCGTATAAGCACTTCATCACTTCGATGTACCGATAGTCAACTTGGCACCGCTGGAGAGACTGTAGCACAGCCCAGGTCTCAATCGAATCGAAGGCTTTCTCATAGTCCACGAACGCTAAGCATAGTGGCTGGTTATACTCTTCGGTCTTCTGTATAACCTGCCGCAGCGCATGTATGTGGTCTATGGTACTGAAACCTTTACGGAAACCGGCTTGTTCGGGAGGCTGGAAGTCGTCGAACCTGCGCGCGAGACGATTCGTAATGACTCTCGAAAACAGCTTATAGACATGGCTCAGAAGTGTGATGGGTCGGTAGTTCTTCAGCCGGGTGTTATCTCCCTTTTTGAAGAAGAGCACCACCACACCTCCGTGCCATGACTTTGGCGTTTTGCCCTCGAGTATGACGGAATTAAATAGCTTCTGAAGAGCCTTTAGTACTGGTCTTCCACCGGCTTTCAGAAGCTCAGCCGTAATTCCATCATCACCCGGTGCCTTGTTGTTTTTAAGCTGTTTGAGAGCCATCCTAATCTCGTACAGGCTGACGTCCGGGATATCTTCGGTATAGTGCCGGGTCAGTCTAGCTCTTGGGTCTTTAGCTGTTTTTTGTTTTTTATTTCAGGCAAAAAAAACATATTAGCAGATACAGAATAGTATACCTATCAATATATGTACATAGATTATTACAATAGATTATTAGTATGTCACATACTATGTTATGTTATGCTATCACCAATCTATCGCCTAAATGGTATCTATCACCAAAGTCATAATAAAATAGAGCTAAATGTATTAATAATTTCATGCTGTAAAAAATATAGTTAAAATAAATATAACGTAAGCTTTTTTTTTTCAAATTCGATTTCCGAGCACCTGTTTAGTGTAAGGTTTTTTTTAAATCTATGAATGCAGTTTTTTTTATCTGTAAAATCGACATCATGGTTTCCTAGACCATATTCTTCTATCTCTTATAATTTCGGACTTCCCCATACTGATACATCTCTCTGTTCTAACCTGTATAACCAGTGCGCCTAGTTCTAGCGTCACGTTGAAATCAATGAAGTTTCGGAAATTGAGTATGTTTTTAGAATACTACAGACTTTCTGGTGAAGGAAAATCGAAGGTAGACGGACCTTCGCGCGTTCTGCTGCAGGTAGGCCCTCATCTCCCCGAGCGTGGCGAGCTCCATCACGATCCAGATGGGCGGCGCGCTGCACACGCCCACCAGGCCCACGATGTGCGGGTGGGAGAACTGCTGCATTATGTCTGCAACAATAGGGCCGTCGACTTAATCCACCTGGAGTAAATCACCTGGGACTTAGTCCACCTGGGTGAACTAAAGCCCCTATCCGGTAGACTTAATCCAACCGACTTATATAGGCGTGAGGTATAAGAAAGAAGGAGAAAATCTGATAATGGACATTTTTGAAGAGTGTGACCTTCACATCAACGGCCTGCCAAAACGGAGAATCCTACAGAAAAGTTAATTTGATCCAATATGTTCAGAACACTGTGCATGATGACGTCATATTTTTACCATATGGTTTTGAATTGGTCAATTTACATAATATCTTTATGGAATATAGCGTGTTATTCTGATGTACTTATCTATACTACATATAAAATCGTAACGGGAGTAAATCTGTACATTGAAGGGATTTAAAAAAAAACTTTTGGAATACGTTATTTAGGCTTATCTGACTCCAAAACAAATTTCAAAAATTTTTTGGTCTGTCTGTCTGTTTGTCTGTTTGAACCCGCATCACGCTAAAACTACTGGTCCGATTTGAACCGTTTTTTTTGTTTGAAAGCACGTGGTCTGACTTAAAATCTGGTGTACTTGGATTTTTAAAATTCTAACCCTAAAGGGGTGAAAAGGGATATTAAGGTATGTATGGGAATAAAAATTTACAGATCAAATTTACATGCTGCGGGCAACAGTTAGTAAGTAACATATACGATACTTATAGATGCGAACGAAGTCGCGGGGCATAAGCTAGTTTCTAATGAAGATGCAAGTTAGAGACTGACAGGCCTCCTCGAGAAACTTCTCCGCTGTGTCGAGGTCCGCGTCCATCTTGCAGGTCTTGACGGCGACGGGCAGCGTGTGCTCCGCGCTGCCGCGCCCCTGCTGCTTCTGTATGGACAGCTGCCGCCGCAGCGACGGGTGGTTCGCGGACGTCACGCGGCACGTACCTGCGGGGATACAAGCCTTTTTTTTATTTATACAAGTTTTTTTTTTTAATACATCGACAGATAGTGTGTCAAGGCGCGCCACTGAACCCGATCTTCGGTTCTCCGCATCCAGTCACTGCCAGAGCGGGTTGCGAGAGATCAATTTATATACACTGACTGTAAAGGTTATACAGATACAAAACAAGTAGTAAAGCCGAAAGGAGGTTAAATGGGGCCTTATAACGAGTCCATTCACATACTCCAAAAATTAAAAAAAATTTAAAAAATATATTTTTATTTTCACTGTTCTGCATACCCTTTAGAAAAATTTTCACTGATGTGCAAACCCTATTTATGAAAATTTTTGGGTCCCTGACATGACATCTTACTAGGTTTGGCTTTGATAATTATCTATATTTTAATAGGTATTTTGTAACACGTTGTATATCTAGGTTTTTTTATTGTTGGTTTTCTTTTTATATGATTCTATTTTTATATTTGAAGTTTTGTCATATATCGATCGTTTTTCACAGTACACTTTTGTTCTCTAATGTCAACTGGTTTTTTCTTGCATTCTCCCAAAAACCACATAAAAGCTACCGAAGCGTTTACACTGACCTTTGTGCACGTCACCGAACTGCCCTTCCCCAATGATGCCGGTGAGTTCGATCTGGTTACGAACCAACTCGTAATCGCGAACTGAAACAACGTAACCATATTTCAATAAAAAGAATTATCAAAATCGGACTTCTCTGTAAAAAGTTATGCGTGGTCATACATAAAAAAAAAAATATACGGGTCGAATTGAGAACCTCCTTTTTTTTCGTCGGTTGAAAATATAAGTAGCCAGGAAAATGACTATATTTATTCCCACAACTTTTACTTCAAGGATTTAAATCGCTTGCGTGTGTACGGACGTATTCGGTAAAACCGAAATTCACTGGTCTTAAAATCCACGACGTCTATTTTGCATTTCGTACAGCACTAGCAGTAGAAAGTATTAAGATATGATTAAGAAAATGCATTAACCATTTTAAACTTTTTTATAGTGCCTTTGTAGTGCTAGTTAAGTAAGCTAGATAATTTTAAATTGTTAATACAGCTGTTTAACTATTTAAAATGCTATGTATCGTAATAATATTATGTTAACGATCAAATCAAATCAAATATACTTTATTGAGCACCAAATTATATCAAAAGTTTACATTATGATAATTTACCAAACTGTGTACAATCAAATGATGATGTGACAACAAAACGATGATGTTTGTTAACATACAAATGAGTTAGTTTGCTTGAAATGTAGGATTTTAATTAAAAATTTAAATAGGTAGGTAAGTTGTTTCACAGTGAGCCCGATTTCTTGTGAACGAACGGACGAATGGAAAGGACTCGAATGAATGTTGAATCATTATTGAGTGAAAGTTGAACGAATTGAGGTGTGCGTTTGTGAAGCCACTTGCTTGGCACAGATAATGTAAAATGAGTCACCAGCCGGCGTGGAGTAGTCCGCGTCGTCGTCCACTATCTCCGCATAGTCCTCCGAGAGCAGCGTGGCCGAGTTCGCCTCCCACGAGCTGGTCTTGCCCTCCGACGACGAACTGCTCATCTCAGCTGCAAAAAGAATGCAAACTCATTTTTAAAGTGTGTTTTGCGGTTTTGGATACAAAGCCATTTTAGGCCAGTTGTATTAATAATACAAAAAACCGGTGGTTTTTTTTCCTGCAGATTTCAGCTGTTGCAGACTTCACAAAATAAAAATGCAATTTCTTAATAATTTTATACAAACAAGGCAGCCCAATGGTAATCAAATAGCGAAATTGACTTACTTTTACACTGACAATTGAGTTGTTTCCATACGGTAGCTTGTAAATAGACAATCACAAATTATTAGATAAAAGCAGGAGACTGGCTTATAGCCTTCAGTGCAAAATGGCGTTAATCAAATAGGCACGAAAACAATCTGGCATCAACCAGTCCAGTGGTAATACAGCCTTATTACCACTGGACTGGTTCATGTCAGATTGTTTTCGTAATACAGGTCAAATTGTTTTCGTAATACAGGTCAGATTGTTTTCGTAATACAGGCTGCACATTTAATCACCTGCAAAAATTAACACGGGACCCGGCTGGATGAGGTTAGCGCAAGACCGGTCGTCGTGAAGATCCCTGGGAGAGGACTTCTACAAGCTGATATGATGAACAATTAACAAGGTGATAATACCAACTCTAGCTAGCATTGTAGACTAGACGGGGGCAGAGCGTGCAGTGGCGACATGGGATGCAAGGCTTGATAATCATAATTTTTAAACATCAAGTTACAAATGCGCATTGAAATTTATAGTGTTCTTTGCACTATTTAATTATTGCAGGTGACTAAATGGGCACCTGTTAGATTTCAGGTCACATTACTGCAGCGGCCCGCAACTGTGGCGTGTGCAAGGCAGTTCGAAAGTTAAATAAAACTTTTAATACGTTTTTTTATAAGTTACCTCTTTTGATAAGTTACCTCCGTGGCCGTGGTTGACATGATTCGGAGTAAAAAGATCGTTCCATTTTCAAATCACACGACAGATATGACTTTTCATAGTAATTTATTCGGTCGCTAACCACGACAGATATGGAATTTCATACTAACATTACCGGCCGCCTGCTTGCATGTATTTGATCAGTACAGATTTTCGATTTATCTCGAAGAAAGTCAAAATTATGCTCACATATCCAAGCATGTTTGAGAAAAAGTTGTTACTTACTTGTTCTGTTCCACAGAGAGGTCGGCGAGTCCGTGACCAGTCTACAGTATCCGTCAACTAAGTCCGCTAAGCTCTCTGCAGCCTGAAACATAATAATGGCTTTTTGTCTGTTTCTTTTGGTTTTAATTTCCTAGCTAGCTGTCTCCCGCGGCCTCGCCCGCGTTTTATAAATGATTTCTGACTTTTTCCTTTTTCATACGCGGCCTAAGCCACGGTAGCTTAATTGGTTGTGCACTCGCCTCACGTACACGAGGTCGTGGGTTCGACCCTGGCCTGTACCAATGAGTTTTCGGAACTTAAGTGCGATTTATTATAAATACCACAGATTTTTCGGTGAAGGAAAACATCGTGAGGAAACCTGCATACGCCAAAGATTATAATTTCGCAAGACGCATGTGAAGTCCACCAAGAAACGGTTTGGAGTACCGTCTGTGGATAGGGGTTCGGCACAACAGATCCCATAGGGTCGAAGTGTCACCAGGTGTCCTTGGCCTCAAGCCACGGGAAACATGTATGTTAAAAACCTAGCTGCATATAGCACCCTAAGTTCTCAAACTAGATCGAAACCATATGTACGAGTATTATACCTCCACACTGCTGCACGTAATCGTTAATGTCTCCGTAGCGCCTTTCACCCTCAGCTGCAATGCAGCCTTGCCGCATGATCCCGTCTGTAACAGTGAGAAATAAAAAATATTAACTAGGACTTAGTTGCCCCTCCATACTTTTTAGGGTTCCGAAGTCAGACAAGGAACCCAAATTCAATCAGTCCGCATCACACCACGTCAAAGTCAAAATCAAAAATATTTTATTTTTCCGCTTTGTCTGCCAGGAGCTGACCTGCGTCTGCGACTGCTGCGTGCAGTTGGACTTGAGCGTCTGCACCGCGACAATGTCGCTGAAGGAAGCTATCTTGGTATAGGTCGGCGGCTCGCCAGCCTTGTGCGACACGTACGATATGTCTGAAATAATACAATAGAAAATATTATGTAACACAAACGTGTAAGGTCTGTTTTTCAATTAATAGTATATTGTTATTATATGGGTGAAAGTAACTTATGCAGTCCCGAGACGCGTCGGGCGCCAATAGTTCGAGGTACTAAATAAGTCTTTAACCCGAGGTAAACACTGTGCTTTTCATCACGAATACAAGGAAATTAAAAATAAAAACATGAATTAGCTAAAGAAAAAATGAGTGTTAATACAAATCTCGGCTGTCTAGATTTTAATTCAAGCACAAGTATCTACAAGGTTTTTTCTTTCAATTTATATTTTATCACGCAATAGATAGTAGTATAGTCGGAGTTTATATGAGAGATAGGATCTGAAACGAGGTGATCCGCCAGGATAGCCGGGAGACCACGCGTGGGCAAGCGTAGTGTGGGCCGCCCCCGGCTAGATGCCGACGAGCGACGATCTGTGTAAGCGCCTGAGGATCGGGATCAGTGGCGCGCCTTGGGGAAGGCCTATGTCCTTTTATGTACAGGCTGACTACATAAGAGCGAGAGGAAGGGCAAAGAGAGGTCTCACCGATGTCCGGTCCGATGGCCAGCTCGACGGGAATGGCCCAGCCGGTGCCGAGCGCGCCCGTGAACGTCTCCCGGTCGTAACCGTAGTGCGTGTGCATCGTCTCCAGGTACTTGAGCATGCACTCCGTGTCACTCAGGTTGGCCACCTGCAACATCCCAATTATTGTTTTTAGTAGGTTTGCCTTGGTTACTAGATTTTTTTTTTGTTGAATTCGTCCAATGATGGACAGTCAAAAGTCGAGACTATACAGCCAAGTCATATTTTGTTTAAGTTTTTTTTGCAAAAACCGGCGGTTACAGCACGGCCTTCGCAAAAAAGGGCGCGATTTTCAATAAAACCGCAGCACGGCCTCCAGGGCACAACTAGTGCCATTCGGTGATTCACACTGCAGTTCACATCTGCACTAAACTGATAGTAGGTTTAATGAAGATTTAACAAGAAACAATTATTATTTGGAACACCACTTAGACCCGGTAGAGTCGTTACACGTTTTTATTTAACTATCCCGCACAATTAATGCATGCACCCGTGTCACATACATTTTTTTAGGAAGCCTAAATACGAAGAGACAACCATCTCTGTCAAAATCCCGCCAAAAATCCCTAGATATCTATACTACAGAATAAATAATAGTACAGGTTTATTCTCTTAGAGTTTGTTGGTATTTTTTTGTTTGAAAGCGTTATTTGAAAATAATTAATAAACTTTTTATATTTGTTAGCCCAATTCCCGAGGAAGGTTATAGGCTATTTCACATCACGCTACGACCATTAGGAGCCTAGCAAAAAGCACCTTACCTTTTTAAACTGCTGCTGTATGGCTTTCTTGAGCACTTTAGGCTTGATGCCGTCGAGCACCGCCTTGGGCAGGAACTTGTGTAGGCCGAACTCCTTCTCCAGGTACTCGATGTTGGACTTCTTGTCCGTCGATATCTGCATGTCCTTACAGAAGTATCTGAGGCACGGACACATTGAAACTTTAATGCTAAACTGTTTAACCCATAGATTACCAGGTTTTTCTGTGTTCTGTGGTTTAACCCTTTGGCTCGCAGGGTTCAGAGCGCAATACCTTTGACACTCGGACGTATTTAACGTCAGTCGGACACCCTGACATTGTCACTCAAAAATTGCAAGTGCACGTGCACATTTAATTGGTCAAGACCATAGAATGGTCAAGACAAACTTTGACGATGACAGGGTTCTAAGTGACTGCGAACTGAATAATATGACATAGGTATTATAAATATACCAAGTTATCTGTGAAGTGGCAGAATCAGGAACTATGCAGAATGTCATTCGGCCGTCAGCACAAAGACGGGCATGTAACAATGGCAGAGCCACCCTTCAGTTCACAGATAACTTGGTAAGTCTATACCTGGAGGAATAACTATGTAGCTGTCATCCTGCTACATGTATACATTTAGCAGGCTGATAGTCAAAGAGTTAATAACCTACATCCATGTAAGTATCTAGTAGAAATTCTAGACTACGCTGTCGGCGCGTTGATAGATCAGACAGGGAGCCCTAATTTGAATCGCTCGCCTTGCTTCAATCCGTTGAAATCCGATACAAAATTAGTACATTTTAGACTTTCGACTGTAAATAATTATACAATTATAATATACAAAATTAGTAGAATCGATCGCTCGAAGCGAGGCGAGAGATTTAAAAATAGGGCTCACTCAGAGTCTTTTATGTATAGATGGCTAAAACTCCGTAAGATAAACTTGGATGACCGTAAAATACTCCCACTTTGACAATGATTCTGCTATTTAAGATCATTGATCTTGCTATTGTATTGTTGGGTCATGTACCAATGGGTTTTTTCTCGAAACTTAAGTACATGTACTGACTGCTCTCAAACGGTGAAGGAAAACATCGTGAGGAAACCTGCATACGCCGAAGAAGAAATTCTTAGGCGCATGTGAAGTCCACCAACCCGCACTGGGCTAGCGTGGTGGACTATTAGCCCGCACGCCCTCGTTGAGAGGGTAGGCCTGAGCCCCAGCAGTGGGGAGATTAATAGGCTGTTGATGATGATGATGATCTTGCTACGAGTAGATACCTGTATTTTTTATATTTAGGGGCCGTCAAATAGTAAAGGCACAGAGGAGATAAGTTACTACGTAGAGGTAAGTTACTCACTTAATTTCTAAACAACATATTTGTATCGCCAGATCCTGGTCCACCATGGGATGGTTGGCGTTGAGGTAGTCATGTCGCACCTGAAACATATACAACAGTACTTATAAAAAATTAATCATTTAAACAAAATGGTTCATTGGGTTGAATTTTTGCCTAGAGTTAGGCAAAATGTAATCGCGGTTACTGATTACTTTCCTAATTACTTTCTCACTTTCCCTAATTTCTGTATGTGGCACGGTGGAAGGAAAGTAAGTAATTAGGAATCGATGACATGGACGTTCGAGAAAGATGAACATTCGGGGAAGTTTGAAGAAAATGAAAAATAATTATGTTTAATCTAAATTGGAATGCAATAATCTCTTTTTGACGTCAATTCTGTCTATAACTACTTTACTACTGAAATAGACCTAACCAATGAGATTGGAAATTTATGTCACCGACCGACGCGGTGGCGCCCTCGAGGCGCATGCGCATTCTGTGCTCTGTGGACCTAACTGACCGCCTGGATATTCCGGTAAAAAGACAAAACGGACTTATGGGTTTGTATTTATGTGTTTCTCCTAATATAACCTTAAATAATAATTAATGTATTATGTGGCGTTCCAAATCAAATGGAAAGGTGGCGGAAATGATTGATCTACAGGGCTGAAACTACATAAACATACATAACCGTAGATCCAAGGACCAACTTCCTAGTCCTTACGGTTTCAGTTATAAATTTTTGAACTGACCCGATCGTGTCGTGTTACAAAACTTTAATTAACTCGGATCCTAAATGCTGCGATAAGGTCGCTTTGATTTGGAACGCCACATAAATGCCAGCGCGGACCTGGTCGTAGTAGTAGTGGAAGGTGACCCGGTCGGCGTCGCACAGCGCGCGCAGGTTGGCGGGCAGGTAGCGCACGCGCAGCTCCAGCCGCCACTCGCTGGCCGGCCACGCCGCCAGCAGATCCGACACCGGCGTGTCTTGGTGCACCCAGCGGACCTGCGCAAACAATACAATTTTATAAATACCTATCCAATACATTTAGGTTTTACAGTAGGTTTTGGCTTGGTTACGAGACCTTTAGGCCATTAAAATGCTGATTTCTTTGTTGGTAGTGGTGTAGTTGTATGTATGCACGTGTGTATGTATAATAATAATAATGTTTAGAAAATTTACACGCAACAACTGATAAACATACATAAATACTTTTAAATAAATACTTAAATACATACAAACACCCAGAGTCCGAAAACCAACAGTTATGCTCATCACACAAATGTTGGTCCCGGGTGGGATCGAACCCACGACCTTTGGCGCAGAAGGCAGGGTCACTACCACTACGCGAACAAGCCAGTCAACTATGTATAACTGACCTTGCCGGTGGTGAGGCGGCGCACGCGCAGCGCGTAGCACGCGGCGTAGACGCGGTCGCCGGCGGCGAGGCGCGCGGCCAGGCAGCGCAGCACCGCGCGCACGTCCTCCTCGGCCGACGCGCGCACCACGTTGAACCCGCCGTTCGGCAGGTGCACCTTCAACGTGGACTGGTCGCCGGCGGCCGCTGTTAGACAATGGCAGGGACGTTCGAATTAGGGGGCGCGGGCACCAACCAAAAGATCCTAGCTCCATGGACAATTGCATTGAACTTTTATTTGCATTGAATATTTGTAGCAGTAAATAAATTCTATGCTTTCATTCTATTCTATTCTAACTAATAGTATTTTTTTTTAATGCCCTCGTTGTGAGGGTATAGACCCAGTGCGTGCCCCAACAGTGGGTACAAATATATAGGCGGAGCTTTAACGGTTTCGGTTTCCGTCCCCATACTATTTATTTATTTAAGACAAAATAATAATAAAAACCAATGTATAGTCGGAGAGTAAGTTAATGTGACCAAACAAAACACATATTTACGACACGTCTTCAATAAATCCAAAATAATTGTGCATCAGATACAATATGAATAACGATCAATAATATAAATAATAAAAATAACATTCCACGCCAAGGCGAACTTTTTAAATCACTCCTCAGATCGAATAAGCAATGGAAATAAACAACATTCGACACTATAAGGGTCAAGCTGCACTAGTCAGCAGTCCGCACGCATTCGATATCACAGCCCTGGGGGCGGCGATCGTCAATACTAATGATATTTATTAGTATGAATGATCGCAGCCTGGGGGCCAATCGCGCTAATTCTGAACGATATGACCAAATCCAAACAATAACCAAAAAACGTTATGCTGCATCTTATATATACTCTAAGCTGCATGCACACAATTGGCACACCGGCAAACGCAAACGTGTGAATGCACAAAATCAATCCTCGCATCGCAGCGTATTGTATTAGCAGTGCAGCGCGGTGCTGATTAGTGGAGCTTGATCCCAGAAAGCCCTGGGCCGGGTGGCGCCTCATTAGTCCGAGGAAGGTTTCCCTTGCTTCGTTACGGGCTATTGATTGGGCAAACGAGATGACGTCACCGGGACCTGGGGGACCGGACAAATCATCGATCATATCTATACAGATATCGCATCGGTATAGATAGTGGCACGACAAAACAGTGCATAATATCCTTTAGGCATAAACTTATAAGAAATTAGGTTTTTAATCATGCATCAATGTTGGTTGTTGAAACAAGCGCGAATATTATATCCCATTTGTGTGGGATTTTACAAATTAAAAATAAATTAATTAATCTATACTTTAGTAAAGCTGGAAACAAACTATCGGACGCGTCCGAAGTCGCGGCTGACGGACGCGGCTTAGTTTTTTTTTAAATATCTGCGATCGGTCCTTAGACCATGAGCGGATCTTTTGGGGTTCTCTTGATATGTGGAGTCCATCGACTTCGCTCTTCCTTATTGTGGCTATAAAATAATCTGATCTGTGTCTAAAATTTTTTTTCTGTGCCACGGCTGAGTAGTGTGCACGGTTGTTCGGACGTCCGCCTGCCAGATTCTATTCGGACGTCCGAACGATCAGGGAGGGCTCGAGGTCACGTCCGTGACTTAACGCCCGATAGTTTGCGTAGTGTATTTGTACGTCCAGATTCGAATAGGACGCGTCCGATAGTTTGTTTCCAGCTTTAGTCCATCTATTACGCAAAGCTATAACTTGAGTGAGAATGAGAAGTGAAAATTAATACTGCGTGCCACTGGTCGGTTCGTGAATGAACGGAGGTACGCATGACCCAAGAGTGGGGTCGTGGGCGCATACACCGAACGACGCGTGACATTTTACACACAGATTGGAAATGACTATATTGAGTAAGACGGGTTGAGCATGAATGGACTACTCTATACAAGATAATCGGTGACTGAATGTGTGCCGATTGGTGTTTCGAGAAGTAAACTTGGTTAAAATAGACGGCGCACGCAGCAGACCGTTCACATTTTATACATATATTACTTTTCATTACTCATACTCTGAAAGTAGGTCTGAAGTTGCCTGAGGAGCTGGTTGAAAGTAATACATCTCAGCCCTAGGGAGAATCCAAAGAAATTTGAATAGCTATTGCTATTCAAATTTCTTTGGGAGAATCGCTTTTAACTGACAGCTGTCAAATTATATTAATAAAAACTAGTACTATTTTGACATTTCTATTGGACTATGTTCCAACTGTCTATACAGCCACTCAATTACAGCGCGATGTTGAAATTGAAATAACATAAAGTTATGTAATAATTAGAGAATATATATTTTTAAATGACTTTATTATAATTATTACTGTCAACTATTTCTTTAAAATAACATAGATTTGGACAAAATATTTACCATTTTTTCAATGATGAAAATGAAAAATAATGGCAGAATAGCTGGCCGGCCACAGAAAAAAAAACAAAGTAGACGGGAAAGCGGCAATCCGATCTTCATTTGTTTTTTCGAGTTGTAGAGTTTTGTTTATACTTCCGTATAGCAGAGATTTGTATTAACACTCATTTTATGTGTTTGTATTTACTTTCAGTGTATTCTTAATAAAAAGCACTGTGTTTCCCTCGGGTTCAAGACTTATTCAGAGGTCCCTCGAACTATTGGCGCCCTCGCTACGCGTCGGGCGCCAAACCCCGTCTCGGGACTTAAATAAGTTACTTTCACACCTAGGTTAACAATGTACTATTATTGTATTGGTAACGTTATAAATGGGACCCCACCTCACGCAAAGAGCACCTTTTTATTAGTAAATCCTTTGAATTATCATTTGTGGAAAACACAGAAAACAGAAAAAGCTCGCTACCCTTTTATATTTCTGTGGTGGAAACAAGTAGCCCAAAATATAAATTATTCATTAAGGCCCGTCGTTCACTGTGCGATGCAACAGCGGGGCGACATCGATGCATCAAAAGTCATCAAAAAAAATGTATGCGATACGTGATGTGATGCCATTGATTGTACTATTTTCCCAAAGGACCTACATTAATATTTTTTACCGTTTTAAAGTTACACCTTACATTCAAAACTCTATTAATTTAAGTAAGTACATAGTACCCTCTCTCTCTCGCTTCGCTCGTGACTCAAAACACTAACACAATACTTCGTATCTCGGCATTCAATAATGTCGCTCGCAGGGAAAATACACTTTCGTCTCTTGTTGCGTAATTAACTATAACTAACTACCTAACTATTTCCTCTGGGAAACAGTGCAATCTGACATTTTCAGGAAAATAGGTCCCACACCTTTATGTACTTTAGATCCCTCGGGCCCGTATGTAAGTACATGGCTTTATTTATTTTAGATACCTACTTAGTTATTTAGAAGGAATTGATTCTGATTATTGATGCTTTCAATTGGTAAGTATCATAAAAATGCAGGATGCTTTTTTGTAGGTACTGACTGTGAAAGGATCAAGACGTAACCAAGTGTTATAGTCAGTGCCGTAAATAGTTTTCTGCGCCCTGTGCGAGCTTCTATAACTGCGCCCTTGTTTTTTTTAGATATTATATGTAGGTAGGTACCCTAGAGCAATGCTATGTATGTATAGGCCTAATTTATTTCATTGAAATTGGTGTTGGTGGACCAATTATCTAATATTTTGGAAGGAAAATCAATTTTTTTAAAGAATGATGCTTAAGATTTAATTTTTGGGCCACTATTAGTCTTCATACTTCTTAAAATATGCTCGTGCGCTGCCTAAAAAATGAGCGCGATGTTTTGTCTAATTTAATAGACGTTTTTAATGATACTGGCATGTAGGTACGTATGTGTTGGAATCGAGCACTAGGGGCGCAGCGGGAACTTATCAGGAGCAAACCGAAAAAATAATAGTCCCGCCTGGTCTGGCCATTCTTGCGCCCCCCAGAGTCTACGCCCTGTGCCTGGGCACCGGTGGCACCGCCCTATTTACGGCACTGGTTGTAGTCCCAATAGTTTTAATAAAAAGTACTATAGCATACCGTGCGCGTGCGCCGCGTTGGGCGCGTGCCGCTTGGGCGAGCCGCCCTGGGGCGCGGGGCGCATGGCGCGCGCTAGCGGCCCCTCCGCGCACCGCCCGCCGCCGCCCTCCGGCTCATGGCTGCAACAACACAAAACAAACCATCAATATACGACATCGGTGAGGCAACAGTCGCTCATGGAATACGGCAACATGACCAGAGTCTTCTGCCATAGTACTTCACCAGCGGAACAAGTTATTCACCAACTGGACACGAAGAAGTAGACATGCGCGTGTCCAGTTGGTGAAACTTGAAATTCTTATGCAAGATAGATGTCCAAAAACTTGAAAGTTTTATTCGGTTGATCGAATCAATGAACCATTTCTTGAAATTGAATGAGCGTCTCTAGTGATCCCCCGGACAGCTCCCCTTTGACACCTATGTTTAGTCATTGCGCAGAAATCAGCCAACTTCACACATCCGCCATTTAACTCCGTGGGGACTATAGGTACAATTTGTCAAATCTCAGTTTAATCTCAAAGTTAAAGAATAAAGTTTATCTTACGATAATTAATAGACATTTTAAATTCAAATGTTTCTGTAAATGTAGCTAAAATAAGATTTCGCCATGTTTCACTTTTAAATATTAGGTTTTTATTTAATTTTAAAAAGGTACCAATATATTTACCCTGCCCTAATTTTAAAATTGGTAATTAAATTTCAATGGCCCAAGGATTGGTCAAGCTTGTAACGTTTAGGTAGAGTCCGCAAAATAATGCTTTCTTCACGGCCACTTGGCACAAGGGCGTTAAAACAATACCTACATTAACAAAACAATACCCATAGTGGATTGGGAGCTGTCAGTTTTAAGTAGTTGAAACCGATGAAAATACTATTGAAACTTACCGTTTTGCGTAGTGTTTTGTAAGATTAACGCAACAAGCGTGTTAAACCTGCCGTCTGTTATGTCTAATATGAACATACTTATTGCTACTTTTAAACGGGAATTTAATAATTTTCAAAATGTTAAGTCATTCATTATACATACTTAGAACAACTGAGAAAAAAGAAGACACTTTAACTATGTATAATAATAAGAAATAATTTTTAAAAACATATTAAATATGTACAAAAATTATACGTTCAATACAACCTATGCTTAAAATGAAATTGAAATAATAAATAATACTTCGTGGAGATCCTTGGGGGAGGCCTTTGTCCAGCATTGGACGTCTACAGGCTGATATGATGATGATGAAATAATACTTCAGCAGAATGTTGTAGGGGTAAATGTACCTATACACTAGTTTAAAATCCAGGAAAGAAAAACACTAATCCATTTTCCAATAAATTTTTACAGATACCAGGATTGTAGACTTTAATTGTCTCTTAGCTGAGTAGTTTCATTTCGTCGCATTTGCCCCACGGACGCATTTACCCAAGTTGACCCTTCTGCTGTTTGGCGGCAGAAGTAAAACTATATTTCCTGCTCAGACATTTACTACCAAATCAATAAATTAAGATTATTCACGCATAAATCACTCCCTTATCTCCGCATATTATGCGTATGCAGATGTGAATATACAACTGCATATGCACCGGTGCATTTGCATGCGCCAAATGCCACCAATCGATGCGTGCAGGGGTTGGAGGGGGAACGGTGTGGGGGACGCCCCCGGTGGTGACCACCCCTGCGGTGACCCGCCGGACACGCCGGACCGGGTGTACGGATAATTAAAACGTCCGGAACAATTTCTCTGGCATCAGAATGTGGGATTGCAGTTAGGTATAAAGGCAATGACTTGTGGAAGTCATTCGATTTCTCCAGCTAACATGTGACAGTTGTGACTTTTGCCGACTGATACTTTTTTCGACTGACACTCTTACCGAGTGTCACATTTGCTAGGTATCATTCACTGAACACTTGTAAAATCTGGCAAAATCTACTAAAAAAAATGGTTCCGGTCGAATTGAGAACCTTCTTTTTTAAAGTCGTTTGAATGGGAAAGTAAGTACTGTTTGTTTGTTACCTTTTAACGCCTAGAACGTTGAACGGATTTTGTTGAAATTTGTTGTGGAAATACATTGAACCCAGAGGCCATAGGCTAATTTTATTTCAATTTCAACTTTATTATCAATAATGATGATTTTATTATTGGACAACTTAAGGTGTCCATAAACACATTAAAGTATATCTGACTTTACCTTTTTGAAGGTTCAAACACAACATCAGACCAATATAATTTTCATAAAACAATTCGAGTCGCGGCGTAATCTTTAGTCGTTCGTTACTTTTACGGATAATAGGTATTTACTTAATACAAGAAAAAGTTATGTTGCAATAAAAATATGACGAACTTAATAAAGTGTAAGTAGGCAGTGAAGTGGGTGGGTGTATGTATGTCATTTTATAAGTAGGCCGTTGGAACATGTACAGACAAGGCTAGACGTGTCTTGTGATTCATTCAAAACTTCAATAGGTGTGTACAATATAAAGTTAATGACCTCGGAATCAAACCACAACGATAACATAAGAATAAAAACTTGAATTTGACGTGAAACAGAACGCGAGCTTTTTCTGTTTTCTGTGGCGATACCAATGAGACCGAAATCTTCAGAGAACGAAGATTACTGTTGAGAAGATTATAAACGTAATAGCACAGACTATTTAAGGTAATAGTAATAGAGCAACTTAAACAAAACACAAACGCTCAAGAAAACAAATAGTGCAAAAAATAATAACAGATCCATTTTAAATAAACTTAAAAAGAACAGGTACTTACTAACAAATGAGACATAAATATATATGTAGCCAACCCGCACTGGGCTAGCGTGGTACTGGGATAGCCCGCACACCCTCGTTGAAAGGGGAGGCCTGAGCCCCAGCAGTGGGGAGATTAATATGCTGTTGATGATGATGATGATATATGTAGGTTAGGTAACCTAAGAAGAAAGCAGTAGTTACCTAGATAAAAAATGTTATTGACCTTTGTTTCAAACGCAGGAAGATAACATGTCAGTAACATTGAATTACACACACAATCACATTGCATTATGTAGTTGTAGTACCTAAGGTATTAGGCAATACCTGTTAGTTATACAAAGTAGATACCCAGCAAATGATGACGCCAGTCATGTCGACTTGAAACTTTGTTGTAAAGATAAATACGTACGTACGACAAATATTAAACAGAAAAGACAGTACGTAGGAATGTCTTCGGTTAGTGACTACGAAAGAGGGAATCGACTGATCAAATTGTTGAGCCACTTGCCACTGTTCGTATTTTGGCCGTGTAATGCAAATCGGGTTCCAAAGGGTTGCTATGGTCACCTTTCATAACGAAAAATGGCGGCATTCGTGCAACACAACCAAGTTAAGATGATAAGCTAGTGGCTCAACAATCCCGGTTCGTGACTGTACATTGCGTTGACAAAGTGCTTTGTTTACATATCGCAGAATGAAAGCGACATTAGGTTCTTTGACGATCGAGTGGTCTAAGACCGACATAGGGCGTTCCAGCAAGACTAAGACCGGTGATAGATGTCTTCAGAATCGGGTCTAATAAAATGTGAAACATAATATGATAGTACAATATATTCTGCCTACAGGAATTAAATCAAAAAGTTTATTTAAAGAACATAACGTAACTTTTAAACTACTCAAGCGGTGTCTAGAGACACCTAGTCTTTACGGACTTTTTTAAAAGAATACATCCTACAGTATGCACAAGATAATTTGGCACAAGACAGCTTTCTACGCGTCGATAGCCCATAAATTTATGTTTAAATAGACGTAAACCGTTAACGACTGAGAGCATCGCTCGAAGACTATGCCAAAACGTACGTTCAGTGCAATTTCTATATGAAGTTATGGCGAGAACAGGAGATGAAAGCACATAGTAAAACCGTAATCTGTAGGTAAGGAATTGTTTTTAATCATAGGTGAGTAAGCAAGAAGAGTATCATTGACGGGAAATGAAATTACAGGCAGCATTTTTGCAGCTTAATTTGCTAAGGTTTCATGTGTTTCACTGTAATTCTATCTACCTTTCGAGGGAAGAAATAATAATTCATTTCGAGAGAACTCTTCCGATCATTCAATCATTTCATAAATCCTACTAATATTACTAGTAGTTCCGTGAGAACAGTAGACCTCGCCAGCCCTTATAAACCAAACCTAAAAGAAACCAACAAAAGTCAACTTTGGAAACAGAAAAAGTACCTACTAAAGTGACAAAAATTAGCACTTTAAAGCTTAATATTTCGCAAACGGATCCCTGAATCGAAAAATGTTTATCACACACCCGCGATATTTTTGAAAGACTCATCCAACGATACCCCACACCATGGATATCACGCGGAAAAAAATAATTTTCCATTTTACGTATGCAGTTCTATGAACATAATTTATTTTTTCAACTTTCTTAAGTCGATCCACTATTACTCAAAAACTAATAGAACCTACTTAGCCGTAATAGTTTTCCTTGTAACTACGTTATATATGCTACTGCCATGAATTTTTTCACATTTCCAGAAGCAACCGTTTAGCTGGCAGGGGGGGACACGTGACTCTAACAAAAATTACCGCTTTAAAGCTTAATATTTCGCCAACGGATCCCTAAATCGAAAAAATGGTATTCACACACCAGCAATATTTTTGAAAGACCTATCCAACGATATCCCACACTATGGGATTCACAAGAAAAAAAAAGTTCACTCCCACTTTGCGAGTATGGTAGGTACTCTAAAAAAAATGTTTTTCAAAATTTTATTCTACTCATTTTGTAGGTTTAATTAATTTATACATATGCCAAATTTTCGTCAAAATCGGTTGAAAAATGCGACCTGTAGAGAATTACAGACAGACAGACAGACAGACAGACAGCCGGACAAGAGCATATTTGGCCAGTCTCGAAACGTAGACGCTTCGCTCGCTTCGCTCGCTCGGTCAATAAAGGCGAAAGTTTGTAAGGATGTTTGTTACTCTTTCACGCAAAAACTGCCGAACAGATTTTGATGAAACTTGGTACAGTGATACCTTATATCCTGGAATAACATATAGTATACTTTTTAACGCGGATAAAGTCGCGGGGCGTCCGCTAATACCCCCTAAGTAACAAAACACCTACATAGAGGGCGCTGTTTCACAATGTACACGGGAAAAAATTTTCTACGCGGGCGAAGCCGCGGGAAAAAGCTAGTGATTCAATAATTTTACACGATTATTTCCGTTTTATATCAATTAATTATCACATTTGTTGTACATGATGTAACAAAATATCTGTAGTGAACAAAACAAGAGAAAATACACCCTGTAGTTGCGCAAGAGCTCTAAACGCCACAAAATACGAGAAAATGTGGTTGTTACTTATTTAATATTTTATTATTGACTAAAATAAATTACCGGAACGGCATTTTATAATAATTAAACCAGACAGGCCATTGGACTGCGCTGCAGACGAGAATGCATATTAATGTTTTGTATAAATATTTGACGGCAATGAATATTCAAGCCACGACCGGCACCGGAGATTGATAATCGAATTTCAAATTACTATTTTATATTTTTCCATCCCGTGTGGTTGCTTTTTCTTGTTTGGCATTTTTCTATGAACTTTAGCTCTGAGGTTGTTCATAGCACAGCGATATGGGGTTCTTTTATAGCCCTGTACCACGACTTGGTTAAGGTAACTCGCCAGATATCAGAATGCATGCTTTGTTTCGGTTTGAAGGGAACACTTGAGTTCTCAGGGAGTTGTAATCAAGATCCTCCGTCAGGTGCCGTTTCAGACAGTAAAAAAGTCATGTGTTTTAAAGAAATTAAATAGTCCGACCGTCCAATACTATGTGTATGACTTTAAATGAATAGAGAGGCATATTTTGCGCATGCGCGGCGTTGCGCATAATTATTCCAAGCGGATAGTTCAATAAAATACAAGTTTTATTCGACGACGGCGCAGTGTTATTGCGTTTTGAGATTTTATCGCTACACGTCTTTATCGGGAAGCTGAATCAACCCCACAGGTTTTTAATTATTATATCGTCAAGATAAACAAAATATGTTTTTCATGGACATTAATGTTACCTATCATTCAGGTTTCATATACATATTTTAGTCCAAGTAGCCGGGCAGCGGCGAATAGAGTTGAAGTGGTTGATATGCTGTTTGTTAATTTTAAGAATTACACTAAGCAACAAATGATGATTAAACAATTTTCAATAACTTTTTAAAAATGTTGTGTAGGTATAGTTCTACCTCCATTTTATTTGTTTTTAGGGTTCCGTACCTCAAAAGAGGAAAAAAGGAACCCTTATAGGATCACTTCGCTGTCCGTCTTTATGTCTGTCAATACCCTTTTTCTCAGGAACGCGTGGAGGTATCAAGTCAAAATTAATATCAAATACTCAGGTCTGCAGTCCCTTGGATTTGTGAAAAAATAAAACTTATAAAGTCAGAAGATATGGCCGATTTTGCCGCATTTTTTAGTGTTTTGGTAAACAAAACCTATCAAAAACTTCCCGTTGACCTAGAATCATGAAATTTGGAAAGAACCAAGGTCTTATAGCACAAGTAAAGGAAAAAATCCGAAAAACGTAAATTGTAGTTACATCACAAAAATTTCTATTTTTTCTTGTACCAATAAACTTTACTTTGCGTATGAGCAAGTCATCCATATAAGTTAGTACCATGTGATATAACTACAAATTTTATTAACGATTTTCTAATTATTTCTTTAATTAAGTTTGTACAGAACCCTCAGGGGGCGAGTCTTACGCACTTGTCCGGTTTTTACTAACAAAAGACAAACCAACTATAAAACAAAAGAACACCCACGAGACGACCCCTCAGGTCGTTTGAACCGTCAAATTAACGAGTTTACTGAAAACACTGCGCATTGAACTTGAAAACGGTTGCTTCACCCTGGCTCATTGTGGACTCCAAATATAGACGACGCATGTAAATATACAACCGTTAATTACACTAGACTAATAGACAATAGACCTCATTTACATAGATGCTAGAAGACTATATATGTTGTTGTTGTTATTTCTTTCTGTTTCGATTTGGATGTATCATCAAGGCAATTTGGCCTCAATTTGGCCAATGTTGTTTTAAATGGAAAGGTGAAATGACAATGAAAGACCCGCAGTGTATTAATTCTGTGATTGGAAATTGTCTATGGATATTTTTAATCTATGTATTTTGGCCCTGATCACTTTTTATTAAACAAAATTTTAGATTTTTTATGGCGGCCATCTGTAACTTCAGCATCACGTTGAAAAACTTATCGAAGAAACACGTTCGTTCCCAATGAGATCGGAGACCTTCACTCGAAATTTTTACATATCAGCACTAGCTGTTGCTCGCGTGGAATACCTTTTTTCCCGCGGGAACAGTTTACCGCTGTACAAAGTAGCCTTTATGTTATTCCATCATATAAGCTATCACTGTACCAAGTCTCATCAAAATCCGTTCAGCTGTTACAGCGTGAAAGAGTAACAAACATCCTTACAAACTTTCGCCTTTATAATACTAGCTTTTTCCCGCGGCTTCGCCCGCGTAGAAAAGTTTTTCCAGTGTACATCGTGAAACAGCGCCCTCTATGTAGGTGTTTTGTTACTTAGGGGGTATTAGCGGACGCCCCGCAACTTTGTCCGCGTTAAAAAGTAGCCTATATGTTATTCCAGGATATAAGCTATCACTGTACCAAGTTTCATCAAAATCTGTTCGGTAGTTTTTGCGTGAAAGAGTAACAAACATCCTCACATCCAAACACCGTCATCAACAGCCTATTAATCTCCCCACTGCTGGGGCTCAGGCCTACCCTCTCAACGAGGGCGTGCGGGCTATAGTCCACCACGCTAGCCCAGTGCGGGTTGGTGGACTTCACATGCGCCTAAGAATTTCTTCTTCGGCGTATGCAGGTTTCCTCACGATGTTTTCCTTCACCGTTTGAGAGCAGTCAGTACATGTACTTAAGTTTCGAGAAAAAACCCATTGGTACATGGCCCAACCGGGGATCGAACCTCGGACCTTTCGATATCATAGGTCGCGTCTTAGATCATAGGTCGCGTCTTAATATCATAGGTCGCGTCTTATAAACACCGTCACTCCTTACAAACTTTCGCCTTTATAATATTAGTAGGATTAGTAGGTAGTAGGATGCATCGAGTTGCCTACAGTTTACCCCCATTTAGTTTGTATATTTGTATAATTTATTACATAGAGTATCTACGTATGTAGAAGTAGTGGTGTCACGGAGTTTAGTCGCCGCATTCGGTCGTGTCGTAGTCAGCGTCCGCAGAGGAATGGAAATGATACGAGATTCACGGCACGTAAATAATAACGAACGTCCAACCGTCTGCGAATCGTTAAATAACGTTCTAACGAATAATCAATAAACAACCTTCAATTATATTCGGGTATAAATCTTTATAAGCACGAGTAGCGTTGCGGACGGGAGCGAACAGTGCAAATAACTGCGTTTCAACAGTATTTGCCGCAAAGCGAATTTAATAAAATAAACAACACTGCCGTGCAATTTATAAACGCAGTAAGGACAATTTGCCAGTTTTGAGTAAAACGCGTTTGAAAATTTGATTGTGTTTTTGAAATTGAATTTGTTTCGTTGTGTTGTATGGTGGTTTGGTGTTTATAGTTTTTGTTTCTCTCACTTCAATTGCACGTAGCGAAAAATGGGTCTTTGTTTCTGAAAGATATCATCACAACGATGTCAAATATGTAATAAAATTATAAACGCAGTAATGTGTCTTACTGCGTTTATAAATTGCACGGCAGAACAATTCCCTTATGTATTTTTATTCATAATTATGTTTGGTCAGAATAGTCCCGTCGATTATTGCAGGTGAATAAATAAACATCCATTAAGTATAGTTTCCGCGGGAAACACAAATTACAGCAGAGGCGTCGTAGCGGAACTTTAGAAATTATTTTTATTTATTTATTTCATATACAATATATAAGGCATTACCGACAGATTCCAAAGCGCCTTACAATTTATGGCCGGCCCATTAATTACTTTTACACTTCTTTATGCCAAATTGTCCCTGACATATCCATTACCGCTAGATGAAGTGTCAACAAAATTAAGTCTTCATCAAGCATTATAATCTCATTGGCCTAAAAACAACTGTCACGCCATATCTACTGTTCCTCAATCAGCGCCCACGTGCGGTGCAATAAAAACACACCAGACATTTTAGGCCTATTTCAAAGAGTTATATCACACATTTTTATTAATTGAGAAACTCTCCGAGGTAGTTTGTAAGTTTTCTCGACGTAATCACAACGATTTCAATAATTCTTTCACTGTTAAAATGCTGATTGAAATGATTTATAATGAAACTATGCCTACTCCACAGGCGTAGGGGGGGCAACTCATCCATTTCTTTAAAAGATTCTATTTTAAATTCAAATGTCTTTAAGCGTCCCTGAGATTATGCCGAGGTATAAGGGCCAACATAGGATAAAAGGGGTGTTGTCATTGCCATCACACCCACACACACACTTCCCACATGATAACGTAATGAAATGAATGGTGAAACTTGTGAGGGAAATCATTCGAATTAATTAGTCGACTGCTTTGTGGCTTATTGGACGATTTGTTAATGAGACAGTTGAAAATAAGTACGTGATTGAAAACCTACCTTTCACAACTTCTTTTTTTATTTTTTATTTTCCTAAGTTGTAGAACCAAAGTTCCAACCTGAGAACTAGGTTAGAATGCCTTTGTGAGATAATTCTGCAGTTAAACTTTCTTCCCACAGCACATGTACCTTCAAGTTTCACCAACTGGACACACCGTGTCCAGTACTTTGTGCCCAGTTGGTGAATAACCCTAGTATAGTTTGACCAATAATGAGTACCCCATTGCAAGACAATGCCACTTCATAATTATGAATCCAGAAATGTATTTAGTAAGTATAGCCTATAAGATAACCTCAAAACGAATTATATCGGAATGGACCAAGCCATAAATAGATGGTGCGGGCAATGATGCAACGGGGCTACCATGCGTCAACCCAGATCGTTAATAATCGCGACAGGAGGATTAGCGGACTTAATTAGGAAGGATTAAGAATGAAGATATTGTAAGAGGATTTGTAGAAAAACATTACTCTGCTAAGCTGGATTAAGAGGTGGATAGTTCGCATGGAAGATCTTTCGATGGGATATTTGTTGATTGGATGTAGGTTGTATAAAGACTAAAGACAAGGGTCTAAGAGAAGAAGAGACTGGACAAGACAAAAACTACGCAGGATTTTTTAGGTTTCGGAATAAGTGTGTAGTGGAAAAATGACAGACATAGATAACCCGCCTGAGGTAAGCGGTCATAGTTGCTTATATACAGCAACAGCAGTTGGACCATTACTGCGTACAATAGTCCAAATGTCTTATGTAAGTTGACACCTTAAGGACTGTTACATCGCGTGTCTGACTTTCCCTTTCAAACCGGAACACATCAATACTTGCATTGCTGTTTGGTAGCAGAAATAGGCGGCTGGTACACCTATCCCTACCAAGGTATCCCTACCAGTTAAGTAGGGATAAGTGGAAAAAAGTAAGACAAGTAAGGAAAAAAAGTGATACGGTACGGAGTGGTGATACTGATCCTGCAGTAGAATCTTCCGATCGGGAGAATGTATACACCTAATTACATTACATAACTGTAGTTAGGTGTGTTTAAATAAAAATAAAGAAACGAACCTCCTCGACCTGACTCTAGTGTATCTCCAAGTACTGCTGCTGTAGTGGCCAGAGCTCGACGGACACAATAGCAACTGCAGACTATTCGGCCGAGGCTGCCTCTGCTTCTTCACTCTTAACTTCACCACTTCTTCCGTTTTCTTCATTTCTCTTATCGGCGGCTTCTTAGAATCCACACTCCATCTAATCTGTGTACGATCAGTCTCTTCCAAATTTAAGTCCCATCTGTCTTGTATGAAACTTCTGGATCTGAGCAAATCCGGTGTGACATCGAATCTGTCTTTTCTACGAATTTCGATCGGTGATGTTGGTAGTTTTCTCGGTTCTACGGCCTTGGAGTAGTCGTTGCTGCGTCGCCAGAATCTGGGAGACAGGGGCCAGAAGCGCCCGTTTTGAGCTGGTTCCATGACCATTTTTGATAATCACTGGTTTTTACACTTCACTTTTAACAAAGACAATTGTTGTGATACTTTTGGTAACAATTTGGACACTGTGATTTGGATTACCACTTCGACTTTATCGATGCTGAAAAACAGTCGAGGAATTGTTATTATTATATTGGTTAGTTTAAGGATTCTCAGGGAAATTTTAAAAATAAGTTCTATGGTGTTTTCTACGATCATAAATTTCTTTTTCACTTTTGATAACAATAACATTTTACTCCGAATTTTCCATCAATGCTATTAAAAAACTAATAGAAAAATAATATCTGTAGTTAATAGTCAAAGTCTTGTGAGTTAGACCTGGTATAGACAAAGATTTTCTAAATCTAATTTCATATAGACGCAACAAACTACAGTATAAAAATAAAAATTAAAAGTCTACTCGTAAAACTAAGACTCACTTAGTAGAATCGTCACACGTCTGCGATATCCGTAAGTAATTCCTATACTACATTAAGATACTACAAAGTTGCAATGCCTGGTAGCCCTAATCGCAATGCACAACGCAACTTGTACTACGAATTCCTGATAAGGTAGCGCGATGAATGAGTCAGTGATAGGCGGGGAATACGTACCAGAAATATTGATTGCAAAGAATTTCCCGAGAATCGCATCTGACATATTTCTTAATAGTGCGTTTCCTTATTTTTTATTTAGGTGTATAATTGGTACGTTGCCAAGAAATGAATGATCACAAGACGTAATTCGCGGTCCTCGGACTACAGCATGCTGTGCGTATCTATGAAAGTACGTCAGATAAAAAAACTACCGGTCATTTTAACGTCAAAGAATTACTATCTTCTAAACTTATAAAACTAAGTAAATGATCTATCAAATCAAACCACAGCCAAAATTACCAAATCTATAGATAGCTGAAATTTGGAATTCACTAGGTTTATTTTTCTTAGAAGCGAAATAACATTATACCCACTTAGTGCAGAATAAAAATGTTCAACTTAACACTAAATAAATTGCAGGTATACCGTGCCAAAATATGTAAATGCGGTAAACGCCTGCATGCTTTAATTGTGGCAAATTATTCTCTCTGGTCACAGATTAGATAATAGTGTTTTAGTGACTGTACAAGTGAACGGTCGCATCAGTTTCATAGCCATAGTATTTTCCAGCTAATCGGATGTCGTCAAATAGGATTGCATATTAAATATTGTGTAGGTACCATGTGTCGTACCTAATACAGGAAGCACAGGCGACAGTACTAGATCTATTGCCTGCTTATATGCTAATAAATAACGTAGATACGTGAATAGCTTAATATGTGCTGCTAACAGATTTAATGCCTTAAAAAGTGATCTTGCCAACAGCCTTCGAAAAGGAACAAAGAAATTCATTCATAGCAGTTTGCCGCATAACTAGGTAAGAGGGTTGAGACTCAGACGGACCCAGTATTAAAGTCTTAGCACCCATGTAACTTCCTTCCATCATTCATGGTGAAGGCATACGAAATATGGGAAACTATAAACGTCACTTGCCTTATGGACAGAACAGTAAGTACCTATACAGCTACAAGAATGCAAATCAGTTTAATGGAAAATGAGACGGTGTGTATTTACTGTGGTATAAAACCCAACATTTTCTTGGAAAATCAAATCAACAGAGATGTGCGTAGAATTATTAAAGGCACTATTACTTTCATCATCTCATTTCTTCATTATCTTTCTTTAGCGAAATTCTTAAAATAGATAATAGATAGTACAACAGCAAAAGGTAGTCATCTCATTTACACGATAAGATTAGCACCGTCAATATCTGTAAATAATTAGCAATTTTGGGCAGGACCGGAAGCGTCCATAAAACCTAATGGTCTGAATCACAGGATATACACACACATTATAAATATTATTGAGAATCCTGAGTCAACGCACCGATTTCATTATAATCAAAGTGAGAAGTGAATAAAGTGATAATGCAAGGAAAAGTCAGTAGGTACCCATAATAATAAATAATGCACTTTAGGAATTGCAGACAGTGGGCAAATAACTATTAACATTTTATACAGGTTTGGTTTATCCAGATTCATCATACGTGTTCGAAAATAATCAAAAGAGGCACTTTTTGATTTATAAAAAACGGAGAGGTGCTATTAAACAGGATCTCAGAGGTTTCTGAAAAGGTATATTAGGTAGGTAGTATTTTCTGCAAGAAGTTCTATAGAATAGAAGTGTATATTGTGCAGGAAACTTAATAATTGTGTACACCTAGTTCGTTCTAAATTGTCCCTTGTTAAATCCTCATTAAAGTTACTATTACTTTAGTGAGGACGTTAAATAAAGTGTAAATCGCCAATCAGCATTAACTGCGCTACATTTTTGTGGAAGAAATCATCTCAGCCTTTTAGCGTCCACTGCTGGACATAGGCCTTCCCTAACGAACGCCACCACACCCGGTCCTCCGCTCTCCGCATCCAGCCGCTTCCGGCCACCTTCTTTAGGTCGTCAGTCCACCTGGCGGAGGGGCGTCCCACGCTGCGCGTACCGGTCCGCGGTCTCCACTCCAGAACCCGTCTGCCCCAACGGCCGTCGGTTCTGCGACAGATGTGATGTGTGTGTGTGGAAGAAATGCCGTCTGCGTTTTGTATTATAATAACGAAAAGACGGGCTCAAAATGACATTGTTTCCAGGGCCGTCAAACTCAACATGAAAAATATAGAGATCTCTTCAAAAAGTTGAGGTTTGCTCTAATCACCACACGGTGCAGGCGGAGCCGTACGCGCCCTGCATGGGGTCTTCCATAAAACTGCACTGTACAACTGACCGCTACCGCCTGCCACCGCCTAGTGTGTATGGCTTGAGTAGCTCATACAACATACACAGGAAGACTGGGAGTGGCACTATTCTGTTCCGGATACCACACGTACAAAACATAGTGTGATGATCTCTAAATGCAATGCAGTATCAGAAACTACTTGACCGAACAATAGCCGGAAAGCAGAGCCTAGTACTGGCGTGGGCGCGCACAATGCCCCCTTAGGCGTACTGATATATTCATCGCTCGGTTGACGGCTGGCGGGAAATTGGAAACTGATTCGACGAGCTATTACACGAGGCAACGGTTCGTGTTGATGCTAACTTACGTATAATCACTCGGCACAGGATAAAGTAACTCTCAACGAGGGCGTTTGGGCTATAGTCCACCACGTTAGCCCAGTGCGGGGAGGTGGACTTCAGTCCACCTCCCCGCACTGGGACATATCGCATGGGACATAGCGCATGTGAACATGCGCCTAAGAATATAGGTATGTGGCAGCCGGGGATGAAAAATACTTGACACATATTCAATCTAGTACATGAGGAATCGACCTTCAAAGTCTTAAAAAGTGACTAAACTCTTCTAGCTTGTTTGAGATTGACAAGTTATTTTTCTTGCCTTAAATATGTGATATTATGTTGATATGTTTGAAAACATGAAAAAATAACAGACCGTGTGGTTTTATAGCGATCCTAACTCATATTTACGATTATTACTAACAATAATAACGTATTCAAAACCAGTTTCATTTAATAACAACAGCACCGCCACGATAGTACCGGAGGTTTTCATGCCATGACAAATGGCCTGAAAGCCTACGAACGGCGTTCATCCATCAAACAGAAAAAAGATTTATTTGGATGCTACCGGATTTACTAGTATGGGTATATATCTAAACCCAATTGTATATCAGGATGATGTCCAGTAATTTATCAGTAGGTATTAGCAATAGTTGCCTATTCAGGGCTGTCCCAAAAATTCAGGGGTTTCAGAGAGATGATTGATAAAAACATGAATTCAATTCGAAACGGCAAACACCAACTGAAATAGCATCTGTAACGCAAACCAAACATCGAACTGGCGAATTCTATTGAATCTCAAAGCGGTTTCCCTGGCAACTCTATAACGTAGTGTGACGATACGAAAATAGACGTCTACAATAGGCGACTGGAGTGTGGAAACTGTACGACTGCCACCCGAGGATCTATTGTTAAGAACGATACGAGTAAGTATCAAAGGAAATTGATTTCAGGGAAATGTGTGCCAAACAACTACAAACGTATAGCATAGTACGTGGAATTTTAAATAGCCTGGAGTGTAGTCGGTGTGATGAGCTCATTGGAAGGCCTAAGTGCAGCAGTGGACGCTGGCAGGCTGTGGATAATGTAGCCTGAAAATTGTGGACCGATACTAATAATGGTATAGAGATACCTGAGTGACAGATTAAATTCTTAACGGGTTAGACTTTCGAGCTATCAAAATATCCGCCATATTAATTGTAGTAGGTTTGCGTAAAAACGCACCTTATATTAAACACTTATACTTATCGTAAACGCACCTCGACTCTTTGCCCTTCAGCGCTCTAACCAAGAACACGCACCTCCCGTAATAATTTTGTAAAATTAATATTAATGCAGTGATTTCCCCACTCCAAGTTTTATTCCATCACCACACCATTTCATGACGCAGCCGTTAAGAACCAGAAGCATTATGACTCCGAGATCTAAAACTCCTATCGAGTTCGGTGACGTGGGAAGTGGTGATGGACTAACATTGGGGTTGGTGGTTTCACTAACTTAATGACATCGTAAATATTAAACTCGCAATCAGGAAAGGAGCGCATCTCATCGCGTGTTTATTATTTATCCGCGTGGCTGGTCGCGAGTCGCCATTAGTCTGGCGACTCATGACTTGGGGCTTGGCCCCCAGCCAAAGGACGATGAGTCAGGTGTTACAGGAATTCCTGTAACCGACACCCGCGATTTGTCGGCGAGATGAATAGGTATTTTTAAATTTCCGGGATTTAATTAACCTCCGACGCAAAAAAAGGGGTTGTTATAAGTAATTTATAAGTGTGGTGCTTATGTTTGTTACCTCACCGATTTTGATGCGGTTTAGTTTGGTTCGCCCGAAGACTCCGGAGAATTTAGCTGGCACCCGGAGCCTCTCGAATTGCGTCAATGATGGCCACCGTGTGGTTTTGTGGGTGCGAGCCCCACATAACCCGGCCTACCCCCCCAGAAGGTCGGGTATGCTTAAACCCTATTAAAAAAAAGTGTCACCATAGCCGCCTCAATACGACAATCTAGGAGTGAAATGGGATTGTTCCGGATGCCACACCGAGAGTACCGCAGGTTTGTTTACTTTCGTCACTCGTTTAAGCAAACAGTATTCCTTGCAGTAAACAATATGCCCTAAATTCAGTTAGAGGCAATTTATTTAATGGCGCCGCACCCGGCCTGGGATGGCTCGTAACGACACAAAATAGCGCACTCTAATCACACAGTTAGGTCGACAGTGAGTCACGATGGATACGGGACAAGTTAGTGGATTGAACATGAACAAATTAGGAATTACATGATTACATACAAACCATTATTGCTATGGAGGCCATTGAAAGTTTGATGACTTCTTAAAATACACTCGGTTTCACTTTGCCTTCTTGAACAATGATTTGTCGGGTCCGTAAACAGCGGTCTGGTGACCAGACTCTTGTGACACAGTTGAAGATATACACTGTGTGCAAACTGACTCGCGGGACCCGGCTGGATGAAGTTAGCGCAGGACCGGTCGTCGTGGAGATCCCTGGGGGAGGCCTTTGTCCAGCAGTGGACGTCTACAGGCTGATATGATGATGATGACTGTGGGCAAAAAATGCCGAATCCGGAGCCGTCACCTTTGAAAAAACCATAGATTCTGACTAGATGTATAATACAGTATGGTGTAGACCAACCACTATAACAATGGGATCCGCCCGCGTGTGCAAACTATTAATATTTAAGAATTTTTGTGATGGACAGATACGAAATTATTATTTTTAGTCTGACTATAAACTACCTTTTGCGTAATTAAATTACTTAGGCACATACTCGTGTATTTTAATAAAGTACTCGTTTAACTACATGAGTAGTTGTCCTTTTTACGAGGCAGTTTTAATATCATGCACCTTTCACTATAATGTAGTTTTTGCAGATAATATCGGATCGTAAAAATATATTACAACTTAATAATACGTTGGAACGTTGTTTACTTCAGAATGAAATTATTTAATGTAAATAAATTGGTAAAGTTTGCGGAAATTCCTGAGTAAGGCTGTTGTCAAGAAAAAAGACAAACAAAGACTTAACAGGTTTAACATGTACGTAGGGACGATCAGACCGTAGTTTTAATAGAACGATGAATTTAGAGGAAGGTAACGTACCTACTACGTGATGTTTTGAAAGTAAAATACATATTTAGATTTTAGGCACCTATTTATAAAATACAAAGGGATACCTACCTGACTTGAATGTACAGCTCAAATCGCTGGTTATTGAAATTCCAATTAGAGGACCAGGAGAAGTATACCTACTTTGCGGGATGTTCCGATATTCTTATTCGTAGACGGCGGTGGCGGTCCCTCCCTGCACTGACTCCACGAAAGCGGGAGTTTTGTGCAATTCTCCCGGGTCGTCAGTCCAGCCATCCCAACTCCTTGAAGTAGTGGAGTAGGGCTTCTGGCTGACGGCAGCACTGTTGCAGGTTGGTCGTTGCCGAGAGGTCGGGACCTAATTTGTCAGCCCCGTTTCGGATTAGAATTTCCGAGTTACAGCAAGGCTCCACTGTCTCGGTAGATTTTATATGTTCTATTCTATTTGAAGGGATACCCTGACTGCCAGAACGCACAGCTCATCATCATCATCATCATATCAGCTTGTAGACGTCCACTGCTGGACAAAGGCCTCCCCCAAGGATCTCCACGACGACCGGTCCCGCGCTAACCTCATCCAGCTGGGTCCCGCGACCTTCACCAGATCGTCGGTCCACCTTGTGGGAGGCCTGCCTACACTGCGTCTTCCGATACGTGGTCGCCACTCGAGAACCTTTCTGCCCCAACGGCCGTCAGTTCTACGAGCGATGTGCCCAGCCCACTGCCACTTCAGCTTCGCAATTCTTTGAGCTATGTCGGTGACCTTGGTTCTCCTGCGGATCTCCTCATTTCTGATTCGATCTCGCAGGGAAACTCCGAGCATAGCTCTCTCCATTGCCCTCTGGGTGACCTTCTTATGAGGCCCATAGTGAGGGACCACGTCTCGGTACCATATGTCATCACTGGCAACACACACTGGTCGAAGATTTTCGTCTTGAGACACAGCTCAAATCGCTAGCAATTCTGGGACGAATAACTTTTAAATATCTTCAGAAACTTTGTCTAACGAATAATTCCGACCACCGCATCTATTCTCGTCCGTTATGAAGGGAAATATAAAGAAAATAGGTGCGTTAACGTCGTTTTTTCCTCATATTTATGCGTGTCGCGTACACGCGCCGGCGCGGGCGCCGCCGTGTTGTCAAACAAGAGCTGCTGCCAGAGATCACTGACTCACGCGCAGTCTAGTTTTAAACTTAGATTGTAACTGACTAAACCTCGGTGAGCGGTTTAGTATCATGTTTCAAGATATGTTGATTTTCCAATAGGTAATATGTTTGGTCTAGTGATGCAACGATGCCACTTTCAGAGAGGTATCCGATGCAAAAAGTCATCCTATTTCCTATCCTATCCTACTTCCTACTAATAATATAAAGGCGAAAGTTTGTAAGGATGTGAGGATGGATGTTTGTTACTCTTTCACGCAAAAACTACCGAATAGATTTTGATGAAACTTGGTACAGTGATAGCTTATATCCTTGAATAACATAAATGCTACTTTTTAACGCGGACAAAGTCGCGGGGCGTCCGCTAATACACCCTAAGTAACAAAACGCCTACATAGAGGGCGCTGTTTCACAATGTACACGTGAAAAACTTTTCTACGCGGGCGAAGCAGCGGGATAAAGCTAGTTCATCATATTCTCACAGAAGTGCACTATACAATAAAGAAAACAAATACGGTTCTAATATATCAATTTGTTTCAAATTTAAATTAACATATCACCTTTTTGATGACACTATTGGAGTAGACTATAAAGAAGATAGATATGCGTGTAGGCGACGATTTATGTCTCAGAGACCCTATTCGGTGGACTGTGAAGGTGGTTAATGGCTTTGAAATCACATTAACAAATAGGAAGAGAAAATATTGGTCTAACCCGGACGATGGACAATCAGTGGACGATTTTTGTGTCAGTAAAAATAGACAATACGTAACTGTATAAATAAGGCAACGGACACAGCCTACATTAAGTTTAGTCCAACATAAATAACAATGAGATTAATCGGCCACCGACTTATAACAGCCTATAAAAATATTTTTTGAGCTGTTAAAACCATAAAAAAGTTAAGTAAACAGCTACCTACCTATTATAAAAGGCAACATTTTGGGAAGGGTTTTATAAATCTGTGAGTAGCGTTAAATGGCGACTCGTTCACTCTGCTAGCTGTCACACAAATCTATAAAATAATACAGGACATTTCAGCAGATGTGGTTTTCACCACTATTTAGATCTCCTAAAAATCCTAATCTTGTAGATTTTGATGTATTAAGTACTTTACAACATACATCTGTGATAGTATAATGTACATATTTGCACAAAGAGTGCCTAAGAAAGTGTATAAATATGCAGGAAAATTAAATAAAAGCGTGTAACTTTCTGCTCGTCAAGTTCGTTCTAAATCGTGCCTTGATAAATCTTATGATAACATAGTTAAAATCGACATTTGTTCATCCTGTAACCGCCGGTTTTTTTTAATGTATTATTAGGCCTAATAGGACTTTGTATCCAGTGCCGTAAAACTCATTAAAAAATGTAAAACACGACCGAGCGGCTATGTTCAAATACATCGTGTGTCCTGTCGTCTGTCTGTGTGTTTATCCAGCAGTCGGAAATAGCCCTGACATTTTAACTGTCCACATTAGAGCCCGCTGTCACTCTCAGTTAGCGGCACTTTTATTTTAACTGCAGTTTATTATGGGAATAGTTCGGGAGGGGACGTCCGTGGAAAAAACATGTTAATGGAACACATATTTTTCTGAATTATATTTAGAATTTTTCGTCTCACCTTTTGCACTCCTGGCCTGGGAATTGTTGGGGTATTTGTATGAATTAAATAAAGGAAAGAAAAAGAAAAAGTGTATGTAAAAAGAAGTCATAAAACAAACTTGCTGATTCAAGGAATAATGTTTTTTTTCCTTGTTTGTGAAAACGAGGAAGTATAATTTTATTATGGACAATCCATTTTCAATTTAAAATTGTGAGGAAATAAATGATGTGATTGATGACGCATTGCTGTGGTTAATTCAAATATTATTGTCAAACTCTGCTTGATTGGGCTCTTTACTATAATAGCACACTATACTAAATAGACGAGACGGTGGAAATGGAAGATATTGTCATTTCTTTTCATGTGAAATTAAAGTTCGAACACAATACCACAGAATATATAATAACAATACTATGCAGTTTCATTGCAGTCGCAATTTTATACACTCTATGTGGATAGTATATAGTATTTATTTATTAATCACAATAAAATACAATGTAAATATATTACGGTGCAACAAAAACCAGACTCAAATAATAGATAGAATTTTTAGTTCCAACTAATGTCGTTTTTCATAGGTAACCTAGGTATTTATACAATGATTTCTTTCTTACTTTAGAAAATAGATCAAAATACGAGGTTCATACCTAATAAAATAACAATTCTGAAATGATATAGTTAAGAAGTTCCTTTTACATTTTAATGTAGGTAAAGTAAAGTATTCTGTAAATAAATCAAAGTCATACACGGCAACTAAACAAGAAATGTTCGCAAAAACAACCATCAGTGACTAACATCGGCAGTTAAGACCGAGGATCCTTAAACTCGTGCCACGAAAAAAACGAAACCAAAATAACTTTGCAAAAAAAAAGAAAACCAATAAGTTCCGTTCACAAAAACAAATCACATCGATAAACTTCGTTTAAAACTTTTCAACTCGGAACGCGTTAATTCGTTAATTCAAATTTGAAATTCGATTATCGTCGTTCGGTAGAGCGCGAACCGCGCCGCACGCGCAGCGGCTTGAGACTGGCTGGAGACGTAGCTTATGCCATTGGCTCCCATCAAGCTTTCTACGCTAGAAAAAGCGCGCGAAGAGGCTAGATTGTACGTAGTTGTGACAAAATACCGTCACCATCTCATCCGCCCCCAAGCGGCATTTGGAAACTGATTGCCAGAGATTATGTTAGGGAATTAATGTGACGTTCTTGCTCTAAGTTCACTTTTGAAAAATACCAACCCCTGAATGTGCTGGGGTGAATCTTCGCGTCACCAAGTAGTTTGGTATATACCAAGTTAAAGCCATTTTATGTTATTCGACTTATTGAGCTAAGTATTTGGCAGATTTTGAGATTTCATACTACTTTATTATTATTTATTTTAGAATTATGTATTTGTAAAATTTAAGGTCATAAATATAGAAGAAAGCTTTATTTTAGCATTTTGCGTATTTATTTTAGAATTATTTGTAAAATTTAAGCTCATAAGTATAGAAGGCTTTATTTTAGCATTTTGCGGCGCCCATTTTGTAATTACCGAAAACGCGCTTAATCTAGCTACAAAATCGCTTAATAGTCATTACCGCAGAACTCACCGAACACATCACTCACCTTTATCCTCCATCTCATTCACGTATACAGAGCTTACTGATGCCAGACAGGGACAGATGTAGAAAGTTAGTTAATGAGCTGAGTTGTCGCGGGGGCGTTTGTTTCGCAAACAAGTCAAGGACGATTTTGAAACTATCAACCGAATAAATATCAATAAAAACGCGGTTGTTTTGTGAAATGTCCGTTACAAATATGGAATTTAATGGTATGCATACTAGCTGTAGACGCTTTGTACGTTATTTTTAGGTTGTTGCTACAAACATGTGTTTAGAAAATTTTATATTTTACCTTCTCAAAGTTAAAATTAACAAAACTTGAACAAAGGTATCTGAATTTTAAGTAAATCTTACCAATAAACAGCTATACAGTGATATTGAATGAATGATATTTACTTGCAAGAAACAAAGGTAAATAAGGATTAATAAGTGGAGTATTTCGCATTGTATAATGTATGCGAAGACACGGAATAAAATAAAAACTATAAAATAAAAATAGGGCGAGAAGGCGAGAAGGGATATGTCAGCACACCGTGTCTGTATGACTTATTATTTACAACCGTTGAATAATAAATCCTATCGATAAATTATTTATTGTTCATTTCTTATTGACTCCCCGTTTGACCTCAATCAGTATACGAACCTGAATCAATAAAAACTAGCCATCAATGAGTGTCCTCAAGCAAAAGGAATGCGAGGTTCTTGGACTACGCCCCGGAAGGAATCAGTGTACCTTATTTACCTATACCTTTTGTTGATAATAATTATACGACTATTCTGAGATCTCGATTTATATATTTGGACCGAATTATGGAAAGTTTATTGCTAGCAAAGTGTTCCGCCGCATTCTTGTCAAAAAATTCAAAAAATATATCTTGCCAAAAGTTCTAAAATCTTCTCAAATAGCTCTATAGATCTCCCTATTAAACGCGACCAGCGGAAAGCATTCAAAAATTTTACATTTACAAAACTAACAACAGAATAATAAATAACTTACAATAATATTAGTCGGACATAAGGAAATCAACGAGCCAGTTGAACAAGCCGCTATGAGGTCGACTCAAACAAAATGATATATGATTTGTGAGCTGTGAGTCATATACCTAAACATTGGCTACGAGTTATTGGAAGGAATGTTCTTTTCCTACAAGAATTTAGATCGCGTCGACGGATAGTTTAAATCACGATTAGATTTAAGTAGTACAGATCTAATAATAGTTCGGACTTCGTACCTACTACATATTAATTGGTTTACATAATTACAAAAATTCATAATATATTAATCTTTTTAAAAAAATCATTATTGTGTTTTGCGACATTGCTTCTTCTTCTGCAGTGCAAGAAGTCACGTACACGAAAGTGTCTTGACGATTTTTTTGGATTTTAGCTATCATGGTTTAACAATACTTACCCTGACATAGGCTCAACTATTTTCTTTTATTTAATTAACAAAATCCAATTCGTTATTTCACAAATGGTGATCGATGAATTCAGAACCCTAAAAGCCGCCAATTTTTTGTAATAAAAACTCGACAACTTTTTGGTTATAGGTAATTTAACCGACGCTTAACCCTTGCCAAAAACGAAAAGCGATCCCGACAGTTCGTTGACCCCATAGTTGTTCTATATTTAAATCTTCATGCAGTGACTCCATTACGTCATAGGCTATAAAAGGAATAGAATAGTCCTTGCCCCGGTGGTCTGTTGTTTTCAAATGAGGTGTTTGGTTTATCTATCTATAGACCGCTAACACTGCGTGTGGTATTGGCTTCTTAGCATTGTATTACGGTCATTGGGGCAGGTCAAGGTAGAATTGCAAGTGATGATTAAAAGATAGCATCAATTAAGTATGGTACATGTGTAAAAATAGAAGTCAATGATAATGATGAGATCCGAGGATTTTCTTGCAACGATTGCCTTAGCGGCATGGATTAACGGCAATATGCTGATGATGATGAAGATATAGGTACTCGTGAAAACCCCGAATTAACGAATCAAACATCGTGGCAGTCAAGAGTATTCCCTTATCTATGCGTGACGGGAAAACTAGGTCCAGTAGATGATTGCAAGCATAATAAATATGCATAATGACATTACTGGACATGGGAATTTCTCAATGCGCATGAATTCGCCGGGCCAATCGTTGCAAAAAAATCCTCGGATCTCATTGAGAGCAACTTGACTTGTCAACGTTGACTTCTTTTTTTACAAAGCAAAAGATCTATACGTTATTTAACACTAATGTATAAAAGATGCAAAGTAGGTTTGCTGGATGCCGATCAGACGAAAATACTTGGAATTGCAATATTCATTTTGGAATATTAAAAAAATCAACTAATTGAGTAAAATGCGAGAAGTTAGTCACGATTAACCAATAAATACACCAACAAATACACGTGGAAGAGAAGCATTAACTACAGCAGCAGCTGTCAAAAACCAACCTCCAAAAGAAACATCTGGCAACTTTATCTTTCCATTTATGAGTGCTGCAACCTTGTCGATATTATTATTCAAATACGTATCGCCATCATTTCCGTTATCGACGCCGCCGTATATGGAAGCTGTGCTGCACCAATCTGACCAGTCACCACACCCGTGCGACTTGAGTTACCAGACGTCCCGATTTGTGCAGATATATCCGGATTTTAACTTTGTTCGGATCTACTCACACTTTGCCGGTCTCATCTGATAGATTAGATGAATTGTGATTTAGTGGAGTAGATAATATGATTGACTGTACTTTGGGAAGACTTTATGCTCGGGCCAAATTGACTAAGTCCCTACAAGCTACGGCATGACCGAGTTTTAATGGGGCGTAACCGGGCGTAACCGACTTCCACATTGAAAAAGATATTTCTCGCGCGTCTGTTTCTGTACAAAGCAATATTAAATTGTACGGTGTGCGGTATGTGTGTTTGCTATTAAATTATGATACTTTTAACCATTTAGGCGGACAATGTCCCGTTCGCAAAATGTCCCTTCATCATTTCGCAAAAGGTCCCTATCGCAAAATGACCCTTTTGCAAAAGTACTTTTGGAATCAGCTTAATTTAGAAATTTGAGTTTAAAAGTTTTTCTCTAAAAGTGTTTATAGAAAATCAAAACTTTATTCGGTATTTTGTAGTTCGAATCTGGTAACTCCAGGATGCTGTGGGCTCGGCTCGACCCTTTTGTGTGTCATTTCATTTATATGCAAATTGATTTCAAAACTTAGCTCTTGATTGTCTGCTTTTGATAAAACCACTGTCCATTTTATTTTTGTTAGATAATTTTTTGTTTATACAAATTTTTTCCTTCGATTTGCGACTTTTACAGGAGACCTTATGACATCAGCGATATTTTATAATAGTTTTGTTAACTACGTTAATATATAAGTTTGGATTTGTTTTTATTGGCCTCTCCGTTCATTTCACTCATTTGCAGTTACTGCTATATTCACTGGCACGAAATTCATTGTTTTCACAATTTTGAATTTTTACTTGTTTCTCCTCTGAAGCTTTATTTTTACAATTTTGCTTTTTTCCTTTTTTTTAAACGTCACGCTTTACTCCTGTTTCTTATCAAACGCAATTCTCTATTTTTGCAATATCACCAGCAATTTTTATATCAATCAATCAACAACCCCCACTGTTGGGTTCCTGGCTTCATCGGCTTATAGGAAGTATGCAGGTTTCCTCACGATGTTTTCCTTCACCGTTTGAGAGCAGTCAGTAAATGTTCGAGTAACATAACTTATGTTACTTATAAGTAATATAATATGTTCAGTAAAAGTTTCGATAAAAACGTACTATTGGTACATGGCACGGTCGGGAATCAAACTCGGACCTCTGGACGTGACAGCCGCGACTTTCCTACTACGCCACCAATGCGATCATTTTTATATGGCACTACATTTTTCAATAAATCGTGCACTACAATATAAACGACACAGTATAAGCAATTAATCAATGTGACTGTGATTGATAAGCCAGTACATACATATATGGTAGTGGGTTCGTGTGAACTGTGGAACATAGCCGGCAGTATCGGCTTCTTCCTTCATAAATTGCGCTTGGAAAAACACATTACTGTCCTGATAATGACCATTTAATTACTTTGTGACCTGCATGCATTTAGAAGGCCTTGTGACTTATCAAGGCAAGGCATCGAAGAAGTTTTAATTACATCATGAATAACCTACAATTCATGATAATCTAAAGAAGAGGGGAAAGTTACCATAAAAACAAAGCTACACTATGATGGAAATTGTTTTCTTCTTGCCGATTCTTCTTCACCTAGCCAAGCAGCGGTATCATTTGTAACAAAATATTTAAACTGACTTTTGACTGTAGAGCCGTTGGGTACAAAAGAATTCTGGGGTGTAACTGTAGTCTAGATCCACTTGCCGAATGGACCGATAACATGAAAAAGGTCGTCGAAAGGCTGCTTCAGAAACACGGTGGACCGGCTCTGGTGGCGCGCTTAGGGAAGGCTTAACATGGACAGCTAAAGATAAGCCTATCTGATACTTTAAACAACTTTGCAACAAAGTAACCGATTAATGACCAAGTTGAACGCCGGGTAATTTCAATATAAATGGAAGTGCGCCCGTGGATTATTTATAGAGCAATCAGCCAAGCCTGTGCTGTGCAAACACTTTGAATACGCTTCGTGTGAGGACAGTCAGTCAGCGACGTCATGGTCTAGATCTGAAGTTACAACTGCTTTCATTTACGTAGTCATACTTTAGGTACTTATATTTTTAACCCTAGCGTTTGTTAAAGTTAAGTTATTGAATGGTGAAAGATAATTTATTTTCGGGGCCCCCTCCGTTTATGTTTTACGGAGTTTTACTCCTGAATCAGGTTTTATTATACCATAATTTAGATATTTAGTAGGAAGGTACATACTTAAATTAAATTTATTTGTTCCTAATTTCATTACCAGTTACTGCTTACTAGTAAGATCCTCGGTCCGCGGACGTACGTGGGGTTACCCCATAATAATAATATATACCAGTCACGGTGCGTTACCACGAAACGTAACCTTAACACGATTGGTTAGAGCTGAAATTAGTACTTTTGCAAAGAGTATTTTTAAACTACAAGTGAGCTTTAAAATAAAGAGATTATGGAATAAAATTGGCGCTCACTCAAATTTCTCCCGGTGGAAACACATTCTACGCTTACAATCTTTTTGTTCTGTACATAATATTCTATGGAGCAGCATTGCATGGTTGGCGCGCTGCCAGTCACCGGGCAATTTTATTAAAAAGGCTACAGGCATTGTTAACATCTGCTTGAACGCACGGCGTTATCAAACCATAATTTACCATAGTCTGTAGGCCAAATTCCCGTAGATGAGTATTGGTAATTAAGTTTGATTCACAAGACTCTTGAATGACACTACCGGACAGCTGTGCTCTCCAAAATGTAGCAATGATGAATAATAATCATCATCATAGCCTGCACTAGCCCACTGCTGGAGATAGGCCTCCCACAAGGCGTGTTTGCTTTCTCTGCATCCAGCCAGTCACTTGCATCCTCCGTCTAGCCGGGGGGCGTCCCACGCTACTCTAGATTATTATTAATTTTTATATTTCCATACTTATTCAGTGTTTATTAGGCCTGAGGCAAATAAAGGGCATAAGTATTTCCTCATACAAATACAAGGATGATTACTCAACGCACTGATATACTTAGAAGGCTAAAGTTATTGAACAATTCAGGCATTGTACAAATTGTACAATTTTATCTATCCCCACGAAGCGGTCAAGGTAAATTAAAAGATATATACCACAGAACCCATAAAATAAATAATGATTTAGTTAAACTTTAAACAGACAATATAAAATTGTTAAACCGATCATCTCGAGAACAACTTTCTAATACTTAAAACAAGAGGTTTATTGAAGAGGTATCGAGTACAGATACAAATATTTGGGTTAAAGGACACCCACCGCCCACGCGCTCATTGTCTCCTTCATCATGAGTAGCGGTTTCTTCGAAGACTCGGTTATGTCATCAATCAGTCAACCAGTTTTTAAGTAGGCATTAAGTTTCGTCTTTCATGCGTAGTTTTAATTAAGCTGTTGAATCGTCGTCTAACTCAATTATCACTTTGTCGTTTTGTGTTTAATTCGTAAATCATTGTTAAATCTAATGTAAGTTGTATCTAGTTTATGGCATCAATCAATCAATCAGTTTTTAAGTAGGCATTAAAAGCTTTGTCTTTCATGTTTAAGTTGTTGGATCATCGCATATCATAATTATCACTTTGTTGTCTTGTTACCCGACTGTTATATTCCAGTTTATGCCATCAATCAATCAACCAGTTTTAAAGTCGGTATCCAAGTTAAAAGTTGTTGGATCATCGTCTAACTTACATAATTACTATAACGTTGCAATAAATTCCATAATATTTACCTCCTGAGCCCTGATACTCAGTGATTTGCACCGAAAACTTTCAGTCATCAACCGACAATTGTAACATTGTCTCGTCTCAATCGTTGTTTAAGCACTTGAGCGTTAAGCGACATTTAACGACTTCATTCGGACGCCGCTGATGCGTAACGACTGCAGCACTGATCACTCAATCTATTTAAATGCACACCACATTATACAGTTAAGATGATCAGAGCCACTGACCTGTATAACATTACCACTGGACTCGCAGCTGTAAAATTATTTCCTTGCCTATTTGATTTCCGCCATTTTGGCGCTGATGGCTATGGCGACTGGCGACGAGTATCCGTGGAACTAAACATTTTGTATTATTTTGGCGCTGACTTCCTAATTAAACGTCAAATTACTTCTCGGGACTAGATTAAAAGTCTATAATGAGAGATGAGTTAAAATATTAGTAAGTACCTGATAGTATATCTAACTATATGTACCTACAATCTACGGATTCCTCATCCCTGCATACAACAAATAGATATGTAAGTATAGTAAACTCAAAGCACCGCGGCGCGCCGCTAGCACCCATGCATGCAACCATTGTCTTCATTGCACTAAGATATAATTCCTGTCAACTTAAATACAAGGACAGTGCCGAAATAAGGTCAATGTGTGCCCAGGGATAGATAGTTATTGCGGCCCCTAATTGAGAAAGAGCCACAGATAACCTAAAAGATACCTACCACACGGCAAGCGAAGCTCGCCACACATCTATGCACTTGCACATATAAGCAACGCTATATACGCTAGCATTTACAGTCGGTGCGATCTGAAACAGTCTATCACAGAGCCCTGTCACGCCGCCCGCAACTTCCGCCTGGTCGAATATGTACAAAATCTTTAACATTATGCGGTTTTTTTATCTGTCCAATAAACCTTATTATCCGATAAGCTGGGGCCCGCTACGGTATGTAAATTTTGTTACACATTCTATATGGACTGACAAAAGTTCAATATTTGTAACATTACAGAAATCCATGGCATTACAAACAAAAGTCGTAATACTCGTAGTTGGGATTTCCATTTATTTGCATGCTTTCTTCTGCCCACACTCTTAACCACATGATTGTTATGTTTGTTGCTAGTTAATAGCTAGAAAGAATGCGAAAACTAAATTTATTAAATACATAAAACTGTTATTATTTGCGCCTCTTATTTCTATGATCCTTGTCTAGAGGGAGATGGAAATTTTGCGCCTTATTACGGCCCTGTTCCATACCGTCAGTAAATGTATAAATATGGATAAGAATGGAAGAGCTTTCAGAGTAATAGACAAGCAAGTGTTTATGGACTTGAGTACACAACGTATTCAGAATTAAATTATCGGAGAATTACTTGACTAACAGGGTGCACAATAACATCAGATGCTGTAAGTGACTGAACGGAGAGGCAGAAAATATTTTGAGAAATCTCGAGCACGACTTTAAGATTGGAATTCTAGCCTACTGGGAACCCCGGCTTCGCTTGAGGACATAAAAATAAAACATAAGAAATTATAAAATAATTAGGTAATAGTATATTTTTTTACGTTCATTCAGCGTTCACTTCTTTTGAGAACCAAAAATTAAAAATAAAACAAAACGTAAAACATAAAAATAAATAAATAAAAATTCGTTCACTTCTCCCAGGACAGTTTTACGGACGAAAACTGGTTCGTGTTTGCTGATTTTGATAAAAATTTCAGTAATTTCGCCGAAAAGTTAAATTTACTATACTATAGAATATATTGTACCTATAGTAGGTACCTATAGTTATGCTGTGTAATGATTACGCTCGTATTCTGAGCGTGGGCGGGCGGATGCTGTGGGGATAACGTATCGCGTCTGTTACGCAACAGCTTTAGGGAGGAGGCACGACCTATATATCGATATCGATAGAAGCCAAATGTATTTATATGGACCCTGACTAAAACAGGTTCGGTTATATCAACTAATTACACTAACGAATTTACGAGTAATTAACGAATTTTGTATTTTTTGTCTTATTCACTCAACAGTCTTATTCGTCTTAATTCTTATTCGTCCTAATGTCAGCTTACGTGCTCATAAATACTCATAATCCACCACGCTGGTCCAGTGTTAATTGGTGTATTTTCTATGTAAGGACAGATAGATACAAAAATATCAGTAAAGTTTTATTTTTTAATTAATGTCGCACACGCACTGACCTTAGCAAATGTAATCTTTGGGGAGGTGACCCTTAGATTAAGTTAGATGCTATAACATTTTCTATGCATATCCCTGCTAAGTACCTTCGAAGACCCACTCCCACTGCACCTTTGTCCTTCCACCTTGCCTTTCAAAATAGCCATTTAATTATCTATTAAATCAATACTATCGATATAGGATAGTGTGCACATCTCTTCGTCTGACGCGCTATCGGAGTCGCCTAGGGCCGTATATCTTAATCCATACGAAATATCGACAGATCACCTCACTACGAGGACGTATGCTAATTGACAGCTGTTGTTTACAACCTAAGTTCATTTTGAGTGCTTGTGTAACAATAACAATAAAAAATATAATTATTTTATTATTCAATTATAATGATTTATTCTTGACACAAGATTTTTACTGTGTTGTTTGTTGTTTACATTGTTTGAGGAGCGGTGGTAGTTTAGTTGGTTGTGCACTTGCAGGTTCGAACCTTGGCCCCTACCAATGTGAGGAAACCTGCATACGCCAAAGATTACATATTTCTATTTTCTATACTATGTGTAGTCCAAAACGGATTGGGGCACCGTTGCTGGACAGTGGTTTGGTACCAAAAATTCCATAAGTATAATTAATAAACATATAATAAATTCAAATATTCTATTCAATTCTAAAATATTCTAAGTGTGACGCAAAATACATACTTAGGTAGGTACCATAACATATACCTTCTAGGTTCAAAATGCCCTTTTCCCGAAATGTCCTTTTCCCAAATTGTCCTTTTACCGAAATATCCTTTTCCCTAAATGTGCTTTTCCCAAAATGTCTCTTTCCAAAATGTCCTTTTCCCAGATTGTAATGGTTTGATAAGGCAACAACGCCCGCGGTATGCAAAGGAAGGAACTTGAAAACTGAAGAACCTATTTATTCCGCAACTGTACGAGTAGGTATACACGCCACCTCATACGGAAATGCAATATCCAACCGACTCCAGGGAGCAGCCTCTGATTGCATGAAATGATCGATACACACCCCACTGGGGATTGCAAATGCAGCGACTGCGTTGGATACAATCACTACTCCGCTTGGTGTCGTGAAATTGGATTAACATAATAAATTGCCTACAGTCTGACAGTGTCCAGTCGAACACAGGCCTTCCCTAATAACTGGCACCACACCCGGATTCCTCACTCAATTTTAAGTTATTCACCATCCATTGGATTAAAAATATACATAGTTCAACAAGAAAGAACAGTATCGTAAACTGCAGTAATTGTAGTAGTAGGCAGAAAAATTACAAAACAACTCTTCATCTAACAAATCTTTTCTGCACGCTTTCATCATCATCATCATATCAGCCTGTAGACGTCCACTGCTGGACAAAGGCCTCCCCCAAGGATCTCCACGACGACCGGTCCTGCGCTAACCTCATCTAGCCAGGTCCCGCGACCTTCACCAGATCGTCGGTCCACATTGTGGGAGGCCTGCCTACACTGCGTCTTCCGATACGTGGTCGCGACTCGAGAACCTTTCTGCCCCAACGGCCGTCAGTTCTACGAGCGATGTGCCCAGTCCACTGCTACTTCAGCTTCGCAATTCTTTGAGCTATGATGATGACCTTGGTTCTCCTGCGGATCTCCTCATTTCTGATTCAATCTCGTAGGGAAACTCCAAGCATAGCTCTCTCCATTGCCGTCTGGGTGACTGCACACTTTATTGTCGAGGAATTACCGACTTTTGATTCACAGATGTCAGTAGATATGGACTTCGAACTTTATTCGGGCGAAAAGCTTGCTAAATAACTCAAGAGATAAGCACTAAACAGAATTACCTAAGCTAACTTGCTTAAAGCACTAACCAAGATTAACGTTTAAGGAACTAAATGTGATTAAATCCAACGGCCGGACAAAGTTTGGAGCGGCATCGAAATCACGAAACACATCAAAATTCAAACTGCTATTTACCAAATTAATAGATGCAACATACACAAACCTTATTGCAAGGGATTAAGGGTAAGTTTAAGAGAACTAGGTGAAGATTTAAATGTGTAACGGTGAAGGAAAACGTCAAAACTTTGCAATACCGCCTGAAATGCAGATGTAAGTAGTTTTGAATTTATGATACCCGGCGGACGTGCGTCGGATATACTGCACTGCTGTTAGAAAATTTGAATGTATTATTGAATACACTTTGTTTACGAAAACACAAAGTTATACATGTAGTGTTTATATTTACTTCCAGCAGATCAATACTCAATAACGAACAATTTTGCAGACTTGATTCCTCTAGTCTCAGCAGTTCGGTTGTTTTGTCCGGTACCGAACTACTGAGCATTCTTTAGTCTATCAAGTGAAGAAAAATTTGTCCATGCGGGAAAGTGGGGACAAGGGTCGTAACTCGTCGTCCAGGCGGTTTCTAAATAATTCTAGTCTCATCATACCGAATTACTGTTCGGTATGCTGTACTGTTCGGTAGTTCGGTTCCGTCGTACAACCGAACTGCTGGGACCAAGAAAGCTCAGTATTTCGGTCTAGGATGGTTCGTTAACCCTCAAGAGTGTTAAAACGGGTTTTGCGACCCAACAAACAAGTTCAAATACTAGACTTATGTGAAGTCTAGATAGAGTTCGTTTTTCAAAAACCAAAATCTGACAGCCACATTCTAATGATTATATAGCGATATACAAATATATAATATAAATTATATACAAATAAAAATTATAAAAACGAATATACCTACCTATTTACAAATAAAAAACTTGCCCCAGCTCGTCCCCCGCCTCCGCCGGCAGAGTGCCCAGGAGGCTGGCGGCATTGCCTCGCTGAATCGCGAGGCTTATCCGTTGGGCAAAATAGCCGCCAGCTCGGGGGTCCCGCGTGTTCTCCACCAGCCTTTTGGATATTTCTTTGAAAAGGCGGTGGGCGCCGGGACCCCACGGACCCTGGGTCTCAACCCCAAACGCCTCAAAGATGAGGTCTCCACTGAGACACTCATATTTGCGGCGCTTGAGGTTTTCCGCGTTAGAAGCGGCCGCGCCAGCTCTCAGCGAAGTGCATGGAAGGTGGGACGGCGCCAGTGTGTCCACGCATGTAGCGTCCCACACGAGCGCACGTCCCACCTTCCAGGGAACTAACGTCATACCGTCCGGTCTCCTGCCATCGTCGCGCGCCAGCCCACTGGGCTCCAATATGGCTGGCGCACCGGCGGTGGCAAGAGCACGGCGTATGACGTCATTGAGGCAGTGGTGGCGAGGGATCCGGCCAGCGCTCCTGGCGCAAGATAGCCCGTGGTGGCCGAGGCTGTTCACGGCCGCTCCGCACCGGCAGCGATGGGGGACGTTGCAGGGGGCACCGATGCGCAGGGCCGAGGCAATTCGGAATGTGGTCCGATCCAACAGGGTTCCGATGTTCGCCGACGGCAATGCCTGCAGCCACAACCCTGACTCCCATTCTCCCACAGCTAAGAGACGAGCACGCTCTGCAGAACTGGTTGACGTATCAACAAGGTTATTCCGTACCAGTCTGCAGAGGGGCTCGTCCCATAATCTCTGGGAAGCAGTGTTGAATGGGACGTCAGTGCTGGGGCAACATGCAATCCAAGCGTTCTTGGCCTCGTCTATAACAGAAGTTGACGATGCGTCAGTCTGCTGCTCGAGCACCTTGGCTACGAGCGGCTGGGTAGCGTGGACGGAGGACAAGAACGCCGGGAGAGACACGTCGGCGGTTTTTCGGATACCCAGACCACCGAACCTTATAGGAAGAGATGCTTGAGTCCAAGAACGATCGTCCAAAATGATGTTAAAAACCGAGGTGAGTGTATGTTTTGTGATGCTGTCCAAACTTGTTAGGATATTTGGAAACTTCCAAAGTTGACAACATCGCAAGACATAGGTAAATTTAGGAACAAACAAACAATATCGAATAATGTAGTAGGCCATGTGGCAGTTGATTTTTAATAAACGATCTGAAGTTTCGTTATAATTTTGAATTTTTTCGTTAACAAAATCCGGAATTGATTCATCACATATCGGGGAACCAAGGAGGCGAAGAGATCGTTTGTCTACGAGAGTTATATTGGGAGCCAGGGACCTAAATTCCGAAATGACGGCATCTCTGCTCACGCAGCTATCGCGGACATACAGCTCACATTTAGCGAAATTTAGCTCCAGGCCTATGTTGCTGAACTCTCGTATTAGCAAACGAAGGTCCGATAGGACGGTGTCCGCATCGCCTCCGAGGGTCCCGTCATCTAGGTACCATACGTTAAATTTAGAATTTAGTTGTTCGATGACTGGGTGTATTGCCAGACTAAAAATTGCTGGCCCGAGAGGGTCGCCCTGTTGACACCCGACCGCGGAAGACAAGAGGTGGTTTCTATACAATAGTTTCGTAGGTGCGCTGTAGCACTGCCGGCGATATTGATCCCTAACCGAACTATTGAGCCCTTCTTGATTTCAGCAATTCGGTTACTACCACGTGGTCCAAGGAGCCGATCTACTGAGACTAAAGGCTCAGTAGTTCGGTACCGGACAAAACAACCGAACTGCTGAGACTAAAGGGTCAGTAAGTAGTTCGGTACCGGACAAAACAACCGAACTGCTGAGACTAAAGGCTCAGTAGTTCGGTACCGGACAAAACAACCGAACTGCTGAGACTAAAGGCTCAGTAGTTCGGTACCGGACAAAACAACCGAACTGCTGAGACTAGATAGGGAATTTTAGTTAAATAGAATAATCTCCAGTGCCAAAACTATCACCAAATAAATTGTAAGGAATTGTGATTTTGTGTTTATTTTGTATTTATTTATCTGGAATTTATAAAAACCAAGACTTGGTTATGGAATCATTAGCGCTATAAGTCGTAGGCTCGATTCCCATTTGGGACAGACGTTGTACGGTCGTCCCACAGAACACGGAAAAAGCTCGCTACGCTCCCGCTCGCTAATGGTTTATAGTAATCTGTAAGTCGTCCGCACGTCAGTGGAAACAAAATCTCTCATAGTATCGAAACTCCCCTATAGGCAAGGCCAGCGCAAGGTCATAGTATTTCCCCTGACGTGCGACTGTACAATTGGTATAAGTTGGTCCCGGTATCGATGTTAAACGTATTAACATAACCTAACCTAATCGTATTGGTAAAGTGAATTACGAATGGTTTCCTAATAAACGAACCACACTTAAATGTTAAGCAGGTCGTGACACTCGAGCTATAGTCCACCATTCATCACCCCTACAAGGGTAGGCGAGGACATTTCCGTGACGCCTGGGTCACGAGCCACGGCTAATCAAGTGAAATACCATGATAATTTCACAGCAATAAATATTAAAATAAGGTTTAAAAGTGACAGAATTGATAGATAATGTTCTTGAACAAGTATAGGAATTTATGCAAACTGTACAATTTGAGTTAATGACGAATATTTTCTAAAGGATTACTAGTTGAAACCATAGGTAGGTACGTAAAGAAAAATAAATTCACAGGATAAAATCCTGTGAATTATTGTGAATATATTTTTGAAAATTGAGATTTTTCTTAATTATACTATAACTACTAAAAGACGCACATTCATTCAAAAACATGCCAAGCGCATCTAATTGTTAATTGCATGAAGCATTGGATTCACATTTGGACCTATTGAAGTTAGTAATTTTTGATATTACTTTATATTATATTCTTTATTGTGCAAAATAAATTTAAAATAGTAAACCAAACAAGAAATATGTGTACAAAGGAAAACTTATCTCTACAAGAGATCTCTTCCAGCCAACCCTCACTGTTGGAAAGAGTAAGCAAGGGAGATCAAAAGTTGTGCATGTTAAAATTAATAAAATATTTATACTTTATATCTCAAATCTCAATAAAATGTATATGAACCACTGGCTTATTAGTATTATAGCATACATGGTGTTTATAACTACAAATGCTGGCAAACACAAACCTATGTTAAGACACCATTTTCAACAAAAGCAAAATAGAATTTAATTCAACACTTTAGTTAAAACAAGAATTTTAAAAATTGAACACAAGAACAAAACAGCACACGTCACTAACTCACCGTCACCAATTAAGTAAATTAACGTTGACTTGTTAACAGTCAATTAGTTAAAATAATGTTAATCTTACCGTGGCACTGGTAGTGAAAATGTCACTCGCTTACTTAACATGCCATGCACCAAACTACCGGCTCTTACCTGAAACAAAAAAGAATTGTAAACTTAGGTGATTTTAATACCTTAAAATTCTAGCTGAAATTTCTCCAACGTGATACTAATCAGTAATTTTTGATTTTTTTTTGGTTTCATTAAAATTAGCACAAAGGTTTAAATACATTATTTTACTAAGTAGGTGGGTCATCATCATCATATCAGCCTGTAGAGGCCCACTTCTGGACAAAGGCTCTGCACGACGACCGGTCCTGCGCTGACCTCATCCAGACGTGGGACCCAGCTGGATGAGGTTAGCGCGTCCACCTTGTGGACTACTTGTGCGTACACTGCGTCTTCAGATACGTGGTCGCCGCTCGAGAACCTTTCTGCCCCAACGGCCGTCAGTTCTACGAGCGATGTGCCCAGCCCACTGCCACGTCAACTTCGCAATTCTTTGAGTTATGTCGGTGACCTTGGTTCTCCTGCGGATCTCCTCATTTCTGATTCGATCTCGCAGGGAAACTCCGAGCATAGCTCACTCCATTGCCCTCTGGTAGTAGTAGGTGGGTACGTAAAAATTTACCACTAAGTACGTGTCTACTTCGGAATGCCACAAATGTAAAAGGAAACCTCTCGTTACACATGGTGTAGTCCCCGTAGAGTTTTTGGCGGTCTTGTGAAGTTGGCTGATTTCTGCGCAATGTCTAATTTTAGGTGTCAAAGGGGAGCTGTGCGGGGAGACGCTCATTCAATTTCAAGAAATAATTCATTGATTCGATTTTAGACATCTCTATTTATCTCATTATCTCGCTTAGGCACACATAGACTATAAACACTGTCAGCGATGTGCAAACAATCTGTGACTATATTCATTCAGCCGCCAAAAAATTCCACGGGGACTATGATTATAATAGGTAAAAAAAATACAAAAAGTTATCATGAAATAAGTGTTCATGTATTAGTTTCCCAAAAAATTAATTTAGAAATGCATGAGCAACAGGTCACGTCCCGCCCAAGAAACACCCCTTCCTAAATAAAACACGCACCGCATCCCAAACACCCACTTTGTGAAAATAATAAGGGGAAACCTACACAAAAACCGTCCATACAAAGAGTCGACGTGAAAAGCACATCGTTAGTTCTGAAACCGTACTCTCAGAGTTCAAACAGGATAAAGGCAAACAAAACCGTAAAAGGGCGACGAATAGGGGCAGGGTTGATAAGGGAGGTGTACCTACGTGCACACACACTTGAAGTCGATTTGATTATTTGTATGGAAATGTTCACAAAAACAAAGTTTGCCCAAGTTGTAAACTAGGCATAGTCGATAAACCACAAATTTAAATTGGTATTTTTCGTTCCTTGACGTAAACTAAAAATAAATGTGATTTTGCTCAGATTTCGCACAGCAAAAGCTGAGCTGCTGAGTGGAAAAAATATTTCTGGTCTCTGTTCCACTTTTGCAAGAAATGGGTACAAATTGCATTGCATGAGTGGTGGTAGACACCGGAAATGCACTATAGTCTGTCCTCTCCGGCCACTTGTAGCGGGAGCTGGAAGCCGCTTCGAGTGGCCAATTTAGCGGCCAGAGGACCGGTGCTACAGTCCTCGACAGGATTCAGTGGTCACTTAGAGTGTTGGACTTTCAGGATTTTTTTATTATACCTGGGTACATACCTCTGCTCGATTGTAATAGTTTTACCGAAATAGTATTTAAGTTATGTTGGATTTGGGTGCATGACGGTTTTCTGCAGTTTTTATGCAATACTAGCTGTACATGCATGAGTTGCAATGCCACGTTTTTGTGCCAGGAACCGTCGCGGGCGTCCACAGAACACTATCAAAGTTTCACCACGATCTGATCAATGGTTTCGGAACGCATAGGCAACAAACATACAAAAATTGATTTTCATTTATATAGAAATTGTTATAAAAACGTTTTATTTGTGCTTACAGTTTGTTTTTCATACAAGACCCACAAATAAAACGTTTCATAACAATACATATTGCAAACAAACTGCTGGAAACCGGGAACTATAACTGCTCTAAGTTTTATAACCCTCAGACGTCGGCACTTAAGCGGCACCGAGTGCGGAACATTACTCAACTATATTTCATACTTTATGCCAAGTTCGGAGAGAATGTGACGCAAGGCGTGCTGGGAAAATATGCTAAAATCTCTGCCCGATGGGAAAAGAAAAAAATTGATAGGTACTAGTTGTTGCCCGCTGTTCACCCGCGTTTAATTTGGATTGGCCAATTTACATAATAAGTACTCTCGCACAAAAAATACCAAATTCTGTCAAAATACACTCGTTTAAATAAATAAAATAAATAAACAAATTTAAATCCATCGAGGTAATATGTACTCCGTACTAGAGAAGACACCCCAAGTCGATGTTTGCAACACGAGTTGGTATTCATTGGCACCAACTCACGTGGCGGTGTGGCCATATTTCGGTTAAATTCATTCATATGCCGACAAAGTCGCATCTGTGCGCATTCAAAATTCAAAAATTCAAAATTCAAAAGTATTTTATTGCATGTAAGTACACTAGGTACATTTATACAACGTAAATTTTTTATCTACCACCGCCTCCAAGGTGTTATATAGAGCTGGGAAGAAGAAGCGGCGCAACAAACTTCCGCAACACATCTTTTAAAATCAAGTTTGTACATAACATTATTTTGTAAAGATTGTGCGAGGCTGAAGTAACATTAACACCAGGCATCTTTGTCATTTAGATAATCGACTGTTTTATAATAAGCTTTCTTACAAAGTTGTTGTTTAATGTGAGTCTTAAATTTTCTGTCATTCATATTTAAGATTTCTTCTGGTAGTTTATTTTAGAAGCGTATACATTGCCCCGTGAATGATTTACTGACCTTACTAAGCCTTAACTGTGGTGGTACAAGTTTGTTTTTGTTTCTTGTAACATAAGCTGTGTTCATATCACAGTGCCTCAAAAAGAGAGATATATTCTTGCGGACATACAAAATATTCTCAAAAATGTATTGACTGGCAACGGTTAATATATTAATTTCTTTAAACTTTTCTCTTAATGATTCTCTACAACGTAGATTATAGATCGCCCTAACAGCTCTCTTTTGCAAAATAAAGATGGTTTCTATATCTGCCGCTTGACCCCACAGTAGGATGCCGTATGACATGATGCTGTGGAAGTAGCTGAAATAGACTAATCTCGCAGTAGCAATATCTGTTACCTATGAGAACGGAGACACCCCGCGCGCACCCCGCGTGCCCCGCCCACCGTCATCTAGTTATAACATAGGTCTGTGTATAATTATATACCATAACTTTTGTTTGAAGTACCTACTCTATATTACCTCAATGTTTAAATCGAACTTAAAGTGGTAAAGATCCCGAATATTTTTCTGGCTGTACCCCTCAAGAAATTGTTCTATTGGTTTCTTGTATCGAATCTTACAGGTTTAATCAATTTTGCTGCGTCAGTAATCTATCTTTGAACGAGATTATCTTATCCTATAGTGTTTACTACTCACTACACTCGTACTGATTGCCCATTTGCTAGATTAGACCCGTGTCTAGTCCGAAGTTAGTTCAGTTAGCTCTATTTAATGCCGTCTAGAAAGTTTTATTTGTTTCTAACACAAACTCATTTAGATTTCGTTTCTTGAACGGCAGTGCTTTTGTGCTGAAAGTCTGGACACTACAGTTCGCCATGCACTTTCCTCAGATTCTTATGGTTTTGTTTTGGTTACTAACCAAATTACCAATTAGTAACCAAAACAAAACCATTTTACTAAATAAGATATCGATCTTATTTAGTAAAATATAGTCATATTTCTTATTGACCGCGCGAGTGAAGCGTCTTAGTTAGTTTCGAGATTGGCCATAAATGCGTTTGTCCATATGTCTTTCTGTCCTTCTGTCATTTTTCGATTAAGGGATCCGTTTGCGAATATTAAGCTTTAAAGAGGTACCTAATTTTTATCACTTTAGTACTTAATCTGTCTCCAACTGCAAAATTGACTTCTGTTCGTTTCTTTTAGGTTTGGTTTATAAGGGCTGGCGAGGTCTACTGTTCTCAGAGAACCACTAGTTTATTAAACCGGCGGTTCAAATCAACAGCCTATTAACATGTCCCCACTGCTGGGGCTCAGGCCTACCCTCTAAACGAGAGCGTTCGGGCTATAGTCCACCACGCTAGCCCAGTGCGGGTTGGTGGACTTCACATGCGCCTAAGAATTACAACTCGGCAGTCAACAAAAATACGACATAGCTGAGAGAATAGAAAGAGAGACATACTAAAGTGATATTTCTTAGCAGATTTAATTGAGAATTTACTTTAGATCGAACTGCCTTAGTTACGTATAAAAAACTAGGTGTCACATTTAATATGTACAGTCGACCGCAAGTCTTTAGAACACTTTGACCTTGAGCTGGCCTACAGTTTCAATACTATGAGAGACCAGTTTATACTGGTTTTGTTTCCACTGACCTGCGGTCGACCGTACATTAAAACCCGCAATATACATTTTAATAAGAGACGAAAATGACATTTCGGTACCAGCCAAAAGAGGTTACATTGACAAGACATATACGGAAGCCACTTAGCCGTCCGCTATTGCAAATACTGTTAAAATCCAAGACTCGAAAAGCCTCATTGTGATAGCTGTTGACTTGAAAACTGTTGAGCCTCAATTACATGCCAAAAGTTTAATGCGGGTTATAGAAAACTGAAGACTTAAAGCTCATAATATCGGCTTCACAATTGTTTTCAAAAGCTGTTTGCGATTAAATGTAGACTGGGCATACCGCCAGCGGTCGGGATCGGAGCTAATCCCTCCTCAATGAACGGAGTTGTGGGCGCTTTGCCTATTATCAAGATGAGTCGAGTTGGAAAGCTACTGCTGATGAATATACTATTTTATGAAATTGTTTTATTGTAAAAAGAAATTTTTTATTTTATTGTTATTACATAAATAAATAAAAACTTTTGTCTTTTTTAACATTAATATTATTGGGGTTTGATTACAGAGTCCATTTCCGCGGAAAAGCTGGTATAGCATTGCAGATGTACAATTTTATCTAATGAAAATCCTTTTTCCGCGGCTACGCCCGCGTTTAATGTAAGTAAGTTATTTTTTACTTTTATATTTTTGCTCGGCTTCTAAGGGTCGTAGCGTGCCTATAACGTTCCTCAAGAATTGGGCCACCAAATCCGACTGGTAGTTCAAGAGAACAGCCCGTTCAAACAAACAAAACAAACTTTTCAGTTTTTTTTTAGTTTGTGGCTTGGTTGCAGGACCTTTAATATATTACTATTTAGCATAGATTATCAAACTGACCACGATTAAGGCATATAACTGACAATCTAGCTGTCCCCTATGTCCCAAACTGTACGTTTAAAAGCTGACAAAAAGTTTGTCACTTTTGCCGAATGTTAAAAACATTTTCAAATCACGTACGAACATCTATTTTAACAAAATGGAACTTAATTACATTACAACAGAGGTTATTTAACCTGAAAGTGTCTAGCCCGGAGACGTTGTTGCCGACTTTTATATACGCGGGTGTTGTGTTTACCCACAGAACATCCTATTGTGTTGCCGGCACTTGCCAGTTGAAAACAGCGCCGACGACAATGAACCTGACAAACACTCCAAATGTTTGTTTTACGAACTGTGCACATTGTTTTCTTTTGAAGAATGTTGCACTGACTCCTAGGGCTGTTGGGTGTTAAACCGCCTGTGAAAATCTTTGAAACTAATCAACTTTGAGTGGTATCTGTGGCTTGGTATTAAGTTTTGAAGAATTCCCTATAATCAATCGAGTCAAAGTCAATATTTTATCGCAATGAGTATACTTGGTAGTTGGTACACAATATTGTAACGAAAAAACGGCGCAACTTACTTACAGCAAAACATTTTTTTTAAACAAATTTGAAGGAACACATTGGAAACCAATAAACAAGTTTTGACCAAATATGGCTAATAATCTTCCCTTCCAGTTCAGTTTTTAAATTGAAAAACGGCATCGAAATCGTACTGCTTGATGAGGTACAGAGTTCTGATGATTGATAGGACAGATACACATAAACTTACATCTTAACCTTATAATAACACCCCTCCTTTTATTGCGTTGCTGTCGGAGGTTAAAAAAAGATACGCGTGGCTGGATCTTTGTCATTCAAATAATCGTATATTTTATAGTAGGTTTTCTCACAAAGCTGTTTCTCATTGTAATTATTAAACTTTCAAAATTTCCTCTGGTAGTTTTTTGTAAAAACGTATACTTATACGTTGTCCCGTCTGTCTGTCCATCATGTAAGGTTCGAGAAAAACATTGGCTTTGTTGTCATACCGTGTTACTTTCGCCCGATGAATACTCACTGATCCCTCAAACATGTGAGGCCATGAAGGTACAAATGAGTTGCTTTGGCCGGCCCTATGGATGCCGTTTCTATCACGCTTATTTTGTATACGTACCTATGTTATATCTGTCAATTTGGCGCGAGATGGTGGAAGGAATTGCGGAAGCTCAAAGTGAACGAGCTGGGTGAGTGGATAAAGCAAGGAGTGGTCTTTCCCCAGAAAAAGCTAAAATGGATAATTTGGCGGCGCCAATACTGCGAATTTTAAACGAGTATTTCATATATTTTATGTTTTCAGTTATTCAGTTTCAGTGTGTTGAGTTAAGTGGGTACCATAGGGCCCGCCCCGGCCCAGCACCTAGCAACCGTATTCATTCTTTCTCCATAGATGCGGGGCGCATCAACATGTTTTAGCTTCATGCGTTCACATATTTCCGAGTTCGGAGTTTGTTACACGAACTGGTGGCAGTTTTTCCATCAAATTTTCCATTATTTTACAGCACAATATAATTTTTGGTATCCCATGTACATATAATAATAATAGGTACTTAAAAGCATTTTATTCTCAGGTAAAACCCTATGGCACACCTAAGCAAAGGTTTGCCAAACGTGTGGACGCTGCATAACGTTTTTGGTTAATGGCAATAAAATATGACCGATCACTTCAAGTGTTTTGTTACACTCTGTATATTACATTCGCGCTCGTACATAAAAACAATAGATATCGCAAGGAATTGATACCGCATCAGTCGTTTCGTTTTATTCTGTGCTTTTAAAGGTTGTTTAAAGTAAACTAAAAGTAGTCGAGTCTGAAACAAAAGAGTGTGAAATATAAGCTTCATTGCTCAAGGTTCAGCTTAAAACGGAGATTTACTGTAAAGTTTCCAGAGTAGGTTCCGCTAACCTCCGCCCCCGTTGCTTCCTTTCCTTTATGCTTTTTTAGACCACGGTATAGGATAAATTACAAGCGGCGGATACGGTATGGAAGCCTGAAGTGTAAACAAGTTTCGGCCCGTAGTTAAATTGTGGTCAAATCTGTGGGGACACAGGATATTGCTGTCCCTTTCTAGAGCTAAACACTTCTCTCAACAGTCACCTGTTGAGAGCATAACTTTGCAAATATTAATAAGGACAAATCAGATGCTCTCAATAGGTGACTGTTGAAAGAAGTGCTTAGCTCTAGAAAGGGACAGCAATATCCTGTGTCCTCACAAATCTTTACGCACTGCGTCAGCTTGGTGGACTATGGCCTGCGCATTGATGTAATTATAGTACCTACTAACATAACTACTCTGAAAATACCTAACATGACCTTACTTACATTATATCGAAAACTTTAGAAGAGAAGAACGAATTGTATTTATTTTATTGCCATGCCTTAACAGAGGACATGATTTTAGAAGCGTCATCTGTCGTTTCATGGACACGCCCACTGACGGTGGGCCTGATCCAGAAGTTTAAGGTCACTCAGCGAGCTATGCAGAGGGCTATGCTCGGAGTTTCTTTGAAGGACAGGATCCGTAATGAGGAGATCCGACGGAGAACTATAAGGTTATCGACATAGCCGAAAGGATTAGCAAACTGACGTGGCAATGGGCAGGTCACATCTGTCGCAGAACCGACGGCCGTTGGGGCAGACGAGTTCTGGAGTGAAGACCGCGGACCGGGACGCCCCTCCGCCAGATGGACAGACGACCTAAAGAAGGTAGCCGGGAGCGGCTGGATGCGGAGAGCGGAGGACCGGGTGTGGTGGCGTTCGTAGCGGAAGGACGATTTATAATATAAAATAAACTGATAATAAAATAACTTCAAATACGCTGTAGCTCTTCGTTTACCCCAAGTTTTTATCCGTAGCTTGTAGATTTCTGTTTGTTTTGCAGCAACATTCACTTTATTTATCCGAGCTTTTGCACGGAAGGTAGAGGCTTTGTCGAAACAGCGACCGGAGTGAGAAATTCTATCTGCCTGCATTCTGTAGTTTCTGATTCCATTTCGCGTTGTGACCGAAATTGAAGTAAAGAGAGACAAATTGCACATCAGAAAGAAAACACTGCTGGGAATCCAACAATAACGGGTACAAAGGCGTTGATGGGTGCGAAGGCGTACAAAGGAAAGTAACAACTTTAGACTTTTATACTATCTGGATCCATCGACTAATAAGTCCATACATGCCTCAAACCAAAAATCTATCAAAATATTTGATACTGTCATCTATCTTAACCTCCTGGTTGTCCTTTAAAAAAGAAACACTTGTTCCGAGAGATCAACCAGTATACGAGTTAGGAGGTTAACGGAGATCTTTATCAATGAATAGTTATCGTCTTTTTATCTTATGTGCTAGTAAGCTATTATGTTTATATGTCATCGTGTAACCCACATCTAAACTAGGTTTAAGCTTAGCAGTTAAATCTGAAACACTATGCTATTATCAGAGTTTATGTACTCGGTCAACGAGCTTCTCTAAGAATATAATAATTTTATTACACTTTTGTCCCAAATATTTGTATTAACATCATACAACAGAAATAATGTTGTTTTGGTATTGTAGCCTTGCAAGAGCATCAGGGATACCTTATGACGGCGTAGTGCCGAAATCATTTGGCTTAGGGTTCCTTCAAAACGGATACCCTTTTAAGCAAAGCTTTTTGTCCGTTTGTCTCAAAAATAAGTATACTGGAGCGGTTAATGGAAAAAAAATACAAGTGTAAAAATGTGTCTAGAATGAAAGGAAAACTAGACATATTTTAATTGACAGAGCCCGAATGTAGTACGGCGTATACTTTGCTGGCTTTTTTATATATTAAGATGCTAGGTAGAAGACTTAACTAACTAAACTACATCAGTTTTTCCTTTATTTTAATCAAATGTTCACCCACAAAAATTAAACAGTGTAAATCCATCTAGTATTAAAACTAAAACACCTGCGCACGTCGTCGTCGTGGCAGCGCTCGTAGCAATGCACCTGGTTTTTTTTTATTAGCTACGGCACTAAAACCGCTAGGTGAGTATTATAGTCAGCAGCTAAACTATTCCGCAGTCAATTTTTAAGGTTCTATAGTATGACAGGAACCTTATAAGATCGTGAGTTTCGTACGTCGGTCCGTGCGTCCGTAACAGCATCATTTCATTTCTCTATGAACCGAAATGCATGAAATTTTAACAAATCCAAATTTCAATTCTTAAAATAAAATCATGTTATTTAATCAGACTATGGAACTTTTCAGCAGTTTCGATCGAGACGTCATAAAGTATTATATCAAGATCGTTAACAATATCCCCCCCAACCGTATAATAAATTAAATATTTAACCGAGAAAATTGTAATCCTGATCATATCCAATGAAGCAGAGTGGGAACTGTCACTGAAAGTTATTTCGGTTACTATGATGCGAGTTATAGCGGATGATGCGAGTTACAGCGGAAAAACTGTAAATTACGGAACCCTACACTATGCGTGGTCAGACACGCACTTGGCCGATTTTTTTACCAATAAAAAAGCGTCATTGGAAGCTTTTGAGCAAAAAGCCATGTTGAAAAGTTTCACCGTTCGATGGAAAGTTTCCATCTCAATGGACCCCCGACACACAATGGACTCTAGAGAGAGCTTAGTAATCAAACTTCATAGTCGTCAATGTTCCGTTAGTTTTTAAAATAAAATACTAGCTTTTTGTGGTTGGAACTTACTGTAATTGTATGATATTGGAAGCTCAATTGTTAGTGACCAGGGTCTAAATGAATGTATGAATGAGCAAAGACAGAGGTCTTCATTTAGTTCTTGATAAGTGTGAACCAAAAAAAAATTTGTTGCCTTTGTTTATGGTTTTGTATGTTGAGCGAGTTGTCGTAGAGGGAGAAATCTTTGTTCTAAGGATTTTCTGGGTTTTCCCATAATTTTTGGTGTTAGAATTGACAATAATGCGATGCACTCATCTGAAGCTGAACGTCATAGATAATCCAGTCGGAAAAATTCCAAAGACAAAGTCTCTGCATGTCTCTCTCTAGCTTGTCCTTGTCAAGGACATTATCTATACTAATGTTAAAGAGGTAAAGTTTGTTTGGATGGATGGATGTATGACGGAAGTAATTTTCGTAACTATAATACAATACAGCGTATCGCAGGATCGCAGGCCGCGTGTGTCTGTGAGAATGTCTTTAAGTCCTAGTCGGCCAAGTTCGGTTGCAAGAATTCTCTGCATACTTTGACATTAAATGTCATGTCATCAAATTTTGATGATCAATCAGTGCCACCTATTGAAGTTTATCGAACTATGTAATTTTTAAAAGGGGTACTAGAAAATCGCTCATGCTTTACAAAATGATGATGAAAGATAGCTTTGTACTTTACACCAGATTCTATATACAGGGTGTTTTACGACATCGTAACGCGAGACAATGTACCCGGGTACGATGTAACATGTTCCATGCAATATTTTCTGAAACATTTATCCTTTTTGCCAGCGAACGGTGCATAAGCGTAGCACTTTCATGTAGGCGATGATAAAATCCTTTTGTATATCACCCTGTATGCTGTGGTAATAGCAGTGTGTGGGAGAGCTATTTCGATATTAAGTAGGTATATCTACTAGCCGTGGAATCGAGTCCATTTATGGATTTAGCTAGTGGTAATTATGAAGACTACTCGATACGCAGACAGAGCTCATAAGCTCGAAGTCTTGAGTCTTAAAAAGGAGACGAGTCCTCAAAAAACCACATCACTTAGATTCGACTCGAAAGAAGACTCGCATTCGAATGAAAATCGAATCTTGCTCGATGATTGTATAAATCGAGTCTTGTACAAAATGGTGTCGTAAATTGACATCGAGTCGTCATAAAACAGTGCTTGAAAAACTTGAATCTTTTGCAACACTAGTTTAAGCTGTGGATTGATAGGTCAGTCACACTACACTGCACTGAGTTCACGCGACTAAGTTTTTTTCTAAGTTGGAAAAACGTTTTGCTGCAAATCATACTGATATGACAAATTAGTATGACCACCAGAAAACGGCGAATAAAACGTTAATCATTGGATTGGTCTGTTTTTCAATTACCTCGCTATAAAAGATCCATATGTTAGTCAGAATTTCGGCTTAAGATCTACCAATTATCATCAAGAATCAGCAATTATGGCGTGATTGAATAACACTCACTGCATCCACATTTTCGTAGTGCAAATCACCCTGTTAATACCAAGCTTGAAGTAATAAAACGGTCTGTTCTGTAAAATACAGTAACCTGATGAAAATTTGTCACATGTTTCCAATTTGATACACTGTATTACTTATAGCTACTATGCTACGTGTAGACATGGTGTCGACAGTGTCTGAAACAGGCTGCTCCAGTTTCTCGTTAAAGTGTAACCTGACGGCAAATGTGTACAATGTTTACAAAACGTACACTCTCTTGGCAATTTAATTGTACGTTATATGCTTATGCACATTTATTCTCTTGACTTATGAAATTGCGCAAATGCTAAGTTGTTCGCAGTTAAGCCGTTTTGGAGGCCATACTGTAACCGATGTTTTTTTTTTAAAGAGCACACAACGACCCAGTTTCCTTAAAATGATAGATTGTGTTGACTTTAGTTTTAGGTACTAATTATTTCTCCCATGGGAATGATTTTCAACCGATTTCAGTTATGTACAGCTTACCTTTCAAACAGACCGGATTCAATGACTATGAAGGTTGAATTTAATGAAAGAATAACTTTCCAGGCCGTAAAACCCATTATAAGAAAAACATTCGGTGAGCAAAGGCTGCAAATGGGTTCAGCCCCACGACGCGATGTATTGGATTGACGCGAATGTAATTTTCACTATAGGAAATTGGCTCTCACTGGCATTAGGAAGAAATGGGAGAGACAGTTCTGGAAGAGCAAGCTTTGGCTTATCTTTTAAAGGGGAATCTTGACTATAGCGAAATCGTATGTTAGATTACCATTAGGTTTGGTTAAGATCTTGGCATGGGAAAAATTTCCTCGTCTTATTCCCACTGCAAAAGATATTATAATATTTTTAATAGGTACCTTTGAATAATAAAGGCAATAAAGTGAAATTAATAGAAAATGATCTTCTTCTGTATTGTACGTTTTTGTGTATACAGCAACTTTGAAGGTTGCATCCAAACAAAGCCAAAAACATGAGTTTAAAACGGTACCTACTTGCATAGATATTGAATGAACGAATAATATATTAACTACCTACTACATATTCATCTATTGTAAGAATTGAATTGATTTTTTGAAGTTCTCAAAAAAAGGTCGGACTAAACATCTCCACGGACAGAACATCTACTTGTATTCGTAAAAGATTTTTAAAGAGACAACTTTCTACTGAAATATGACCCCTGGAAAGCCATTCTGTAGCCGACGATAGCCGGGGGCGAGACATTTTTCATTAATTCGAGGACAAACAAGGAAAAAGGCATCCTGTAATAGGAGTAACCGGCGGGACGTGCACACCCCCTACATCGATCTACATTATGGGGGGAGTGTTGCCAGGCGGCAGGATAGACGAACTTGTGCGGATTTTTCATATCCGAGATCAATGAGCCACTTTCTAGTGCCTCGTAAAAAAAAAGGTCTAACGACCTGAATAGTCACTGGTTATAATCAAGTTGTATAAATCAAAGGCGGCAATCTGAGTTTTAATATCAGTTAAACTTTCAACTTACTTCTCATTGGACTAAGACTAAATACTCACTTCTCTGTCGTGACTAAAATACTCGTATGAGACTTTTGTTTCTCTAATGGAGTTCCTTGAATTTTATAGCTCATTTTGTGTAACTTCGTGATAAAAAGGGTCAGGAAACGACGGCCAAGTGTTAAAGGCATGGCAACCCCAAACGGGGTGAATTACCCCCACCGAGAAAGACGGTGAAATATTTAAAATAGTCTCACTTCACACTTCTATAAGGTCTGGTATACGTTTGAGGTTCTACTGAACGTTTGATTGCATATAATAAAAATCACGGACCATGCAATTTTTTCCTGGGAATCATCCCACGCCTACATCTCTCGTACCTACATTAATTACATTGGTCTCATCAACTGAAAATTACCGACGCAGCGATCATTGGAATCCTTTTTCCCCATTGATCATAAGTATGTATTATAACATCACCTACAGATACCACATTACTGCTCAAATAACGGCATGACAAAACAGTGTTTTTTACTCTACGCATGCATTAGACATATTATGACTTGTAGACAATCTTCACCAATAAATGATTGTATAGTTCGGTGACAAGAGGAATCTTAAATTTTATAATTAGGTAACAAGAATCAACGAACAGTAGGTACCAACCATTGTTAATAATTAAGATCCGTTATACAGCGTGGGACAAACAGTTATATTAATAGGTACTGAGATTTTCTCTTAAAACTGATTACCTAATGAAATGTTAAACAATAATAATACAGTCTTGACTTGGATCGACTTTCAAGAGGAGCGGTAATCGAGTGAATTCGATAGCTCATTCGGTTATTCCGGTTCTAATCGAGTCGAGGGGTATCAATGTCGGTTGATTTAGGGGTAATTCGAGAAGCTTCCATATTTCAAATTGGTCGGGAGGCAGGGGAGTATGCAGACTTCGATCAAAAGGGACATTTGCAATAAAATGGGTTAACTCTTATAGAAAATCACCCTTGAATTCTCCGAGACTTAAACTTAGGAATAAATAATGAACGCGACACACACATACGCCACATCAAGTTAAAAAAAGCTATGCTCGATTCAGTACATTTTCAACATGTTATATTTAAGGGTCTTACACACGAACAAGTTTTATTTACTTTTGCCAGACGTTTCGACCAGGTTAAACTAGCCGTGGTCACGAGCTGTCAGTGTTGAGCGGTCAACACTAACAGAACAGCTCACCTCTCGAGTCAGCTCGTGCGTGACCACGGCCAATGTAACCTGGTCGAAACGTCGGGCAAAGGTAAACAAAACATGTTCGTGTGTAAGACCCGTATATAATTATATAATTACGAACACAAAGCGCGAAAGTCTATAATGTACTATTTTCAATATGTATTTGGCGGTTATCTGTGGTTCGTATCAACAATAACGTATACGTACTACCCTTCTTAATTTTTTCTACCATTGCTTGTACCTAGTGCATGTTTAACTTAATGTTTAAGGTCTTCAGAAAGGAGTATGTAGGCATACGGGTGATTCTACTGGGAAAAAAATAAAAACAAAATTTTATAAAATCAACAAAACTGTTTATTTTTTGGTTAATTGAGATCAAAATAGCATTAATATAAAATTTCATTAGGATCATTATATGTTTGATTATCTGTTACTTAATCATCTGTTCTAATATCTCCTTCAATATCATTTTCATTGTCTGTTTCCTTATCTGTACCAACATCTCTTTCATTAACCGTTACATTAACAGTTTATGTAATGGTTAATGAAAGAAATACTTTTGCACTATTTGTTCTAATAGTCATTTCTGTCTACGCTATGTCATTTCTGTCACTGCGTGCAGACAGAAATGACGTAGACAGAGATGACGATTTCACGTTAGTTTGATCTTAACTAATCTTTAATTAATTGATTCTTGGTGTGGCTAGCTGATGCAGATAATATTGGTTTCTGTGCATAATTAAAACCAGTTATTAAGTCACAAACCGCAAGAATTTCAAAGATATTTAACCTGAACAGAATTATGGTTTCGTAGTAAAATGACCGATACACGACTTCACAGCCCCTTGATACATCCCTGTGGGTGTTGGTTTGTCAAATTGGATTACTAACGACTCATCGAGTCAAAATTAAGTTGTCATAGATGCGAGTCAGCTTGCTTGAATCTCAACCACAGAAAAGTACAGTGAAGTTGGTTAATATTATTGTGCTGACACGTAATATAACTAATCGCTGAGAGCAATTTCTTCCAGACTACATTTGTCTTCCAACCTTAAAGTCTTGTGTTATTATTAATTAGGTTATAATTTACCTACTCTTATGCACCTCACTTTCACCTCTTAAAATGAGGACAACTATTATTGGCTTTTAAATTTTGCTAATTTTATTATGTTAATTTAAGTTAAGCTATGCTGTTGTTGTCCCAAAAAAAAATTAAATAAAAAAATTAAATACTAATTATACAAACAAAATATGATGGATAGTGCTTTTTACGTGTCCGTTTGTGAGCACCCGCGCATCTGACCCTCGTATGTCAGTTTAGGTCGTCCCCGGCCTACTCATAATATGATTAATTTTTGCTAAAAATAACAAATCTTTGTTTCTGACTAAAACTATCGATATTTCAGCAACACTAGTTAGCACAAAGTTTGCGGGCATGTTAAGGGTGCAGTGAACCAAGGGTTTGCACTGCGGTTGAAGCTCGCAGTTCATTGGGCACTCGATGGTAGTTCGCTGGTTCACAGCACTGTTAAGCTCATTAGAGATAATCCAGTGACTTTGACGAATTGCAGTTAAATAAATCTTGTACAGGAAGCTATTTAGCTATATTAATTTAGCTATATACAGGTGATAAAATAATTACCCATGCGTATCTACGTTGCATGGTTATAGTATTCGGCTGTTTGTTAATTTTAAAAAAATAGTTTCCTTTAAAACACCAAGTAACAAAATTTTTTTGTAGTCTTAGCCCTGAGCCCTGCGATCATGAATAGGTACTACAGATTACGGGTCACGTATAAAATCAAAACTAAAAACTGTCCCCGTGTAATATTTATTTGTATAGCTATCTTTTTAACTAACTAACGGAGACAAAAGTTCTAAAACAGTTTGACTTCAACCTAATACCAACCATGGCACCTAGTAATAAAGTCACTAATCTTCAAAATAGCATCTCATACTTACGATCTTTCCAACAAAGCAATAAATTACAAATTCAGTAGTATTCATGATCGCAGTCTTAGCCACAATATTTTATGTATTGTGTCTTAGCACTCAAAATTCTTTGCATTATTTAATTATTGTGGGTGACTCGATGCGTTCATAAGTAATCATAACCGACTAACTATACCTATAGACAAACAGGCTGTACTGAACATTTCGTTCATGTTTCTTTTTAAATCAAGTGTGAAATAGCACGTGTTACCCTGTATAGAATAACCACCCTTGTTTATTCAAGTTACTCACTAGGGGGCGTGCATGGTCTATTGATATAAATGCACTCTATATAATGCACTTACGTACGTCAGACGCTATTTGGTAAAATAGTGTTGTTTAATGTCGATAGAAATAACATGTCGATTATCGATAACAAAAATATTTGACGAAAACTATTGATACCTATCAACTGAACCACGAAACTCCCGATAGCCGATACTTTTCAAAGTTGTGGATTAATAAAGTTAATAACTTTTCACAATTTAACTACATTTTTTTTAAAATACAACAAAGAAGCGATGCAAACGTTCTTTATCAACGCTTTCTAATTTGTATAATATTATAAATTGTAACACTACACTTTATTTTTCAAACACTACTTTTATTTTTAAGAGCGTCAGTGGCCTCGGGGATAAGACGCGACCTATCATATCGAAAGGTCCGAGGTTCGATCCCCGGTTGGGCCATGTACCAATGGGTTTTCTCTCGAAACTTAAGTACATGTACTGACTGCTCTCAAACGGTGAAGGAAAACATCGTGAGGAAACCTGCATACGCCGAAGAAGAAATTCTTAGGCGCATGTGAAGTCCACCAACCCGCACTGGGCTAGCGTGGTGGACTATAGCCCGCACGCCCTTGAGAGGGTAGGCCTGAGCCCCAGCAGTGGGGAGATAATAGGCTGTTGATGATGATGATGATGACTTTATTTTTCAATACCTACATTTCATTTATTCATAAACAATAATGAAATGATGTATGGGAATATTATAGTAAAAATCATTGTTACTTTATATTATAATCTTTGTAGGAAGACAACTCATCCATTTTATTATCGATGTTTTCCACCACTAACTAAAAAGAAATGGCGTGAAATGAAACAATATATCATATGTAGAACCCCACTGCAACATATTGTTAATAAATTAATTTAAGTAGCCCATTTATTACAATTGGTTGCATTATGTTATTGAATTTGTGTAGACCTAGTTACTTCCAGGGGATTTGCTTGCACGCAAAAGGCATGGTTTTTTACTTCTAATCTATTAATACTGATATATAAAGCCGATAGAAGAGTATGTTTTTGTTTGAAATCACTGGATGTACCTACATACTTACCTGAAACCAGTCGAGTGACACTTTCTTTTTACATTTGATAGCCTAATTATTGAATATGCTTTTTAACATCACGCTACGGCCCTTAGGAGCCGAGCAAAAAGAAGTAGGTATTTATGTAAGTTATAATAACCCGTATTTATTCTAAACAGTCAATTAAACATTAGGTATTTATTGTTATTAATAGTTATTCGTTATACTCTCGATACCTTATTCCGAAAGTATATTAAAACTAAGGAGATTTCACGGTAGGGTTGACGCCATTACAACCCTGCGGGAATCGGTTAAGACTACATCACGTTGTCGCGGTAAGAAGCGCGGCAAAATAACACAACATCACATAAATTCTGTTTTTTTTTTGCGTTTTGTTATTCTGTTTTTGTTATTTCTTTATTTTTATTGTAATGTCATTTTAATTTCGTAATTGGCATCATTAAATTTGTATTATTATTTGAATATGTATGTAATAATTAATCATGCTGTGAAATTAAATAAATATATTGTTATTAATAATAATTCTTATTATCCTTCCTTGCGGAGAGCAGAGGAAGGCCTATGTCCAGCAGTGTACGCTAAAAGGATGAAATTATGATGATTATCCTTTCTTGTATTGCGCTATCTTATTATTAAGCTATCTTAATAATAACAAACACGGCTAATCAATGTTGTTTGTCTCTCTTCTCTGTCCGCTGCCACTGTATCGCAATAGTGCGGCACTTCGCAGCAGTGTAGTGACGCCTTATTCGTCTCGCAATAAATTCTCTTTGAGGCGCATTAGCACCCCCTGCAGATTTGTGATACGGTAAAAGAAAATGGGGCATCATTACCGCTCGCATGCGTAGGGTTAATGTTCTCGTTTTGTTTATTTTAGACTATTTTGGCCATGAATTTAAAAAAAAAAAACTCCCATATGGATGAGTAACAAAAGCATTTTAGGGGGTGCCAAAATCGTGTCAAATGTATGATAATATTTATACTCACTCACACATTCTTTTTTTCAAACTCCATATAAATTTGTATTAGCCTCTTCCTCCCGCTAATCCGCTTCCTTTGTCCGCACCCCCCTGATATTGACACCAAATTTTAATTTAATATACAAGATGCGATCTCCACAGGGAAGCGCGCGCGCGATCAAAGAGGTTCGAATCTTCTTGATTTTGGCGGATAATACCAGTAATTATAAAAAACATTATTTTTAAAATAAACATTCCTAATCACATCTAAAAATAACACACACACAATATTCATACAAAAACAAACTTTAATGTTAAATTTTTCTATTTGTTCCCATTTATTTACTGTATACATGGCCTAAGTGACTTAAATGAAAATTCCTGAGAAAGCTAAACGTACCACGCTAACTTTCAGCAATATTCAAAGCGAAGCAATGGAAATGACAGAGTGAAAAAATCACCGCAAACTAATTAAAGGCCGAGTTCAAAAGTCCATTAACGAAATTACTGGCGAGCCAGCTCGATGTGGTGTTTTAGAAATGGTTGCTCAAAGGGTCGTGGATGACGTGCGACAGGTCGACAGACAACCCTCTGTTCATTTCTCTATTATTTACCGCGAGCTTTAGCGATATTGAGCGATTTCACATTGGACGATTGTCCTGAAAGAGTATCAAACATTCAAACTCACAATCACAAACATACATCCAAATATCCTTTCGCGTTTATAATATTAGTATAGGCCTAGAGTTTTCGATGTCCCAAAGGGCAGAAATAAAGAAATAAATAATGATGCTAAAATATAATATGTACCTACTTATTACAATTATAGTCAAACATGAAATAAATAGTCGTAGTAATAGGTCGTGGGTTCGATTCCCACCCGGGACCAACATTTTGTGTGATGAGCATAACTGTTGGTTTTCGGATTCTGGGTGTTTGTATGTATTTAAGTATTTATTTAAAAGTTTTATGTATGTTTAGTTGTTGAGTACCCATGTACAAGCTTCGGCTTAGTTTGGGACTAAACAGCCGTGTGAAAATTTGTCCAAACATTATTATTATTATTATTAAATAATTATAATAAAACTAGGTACTTACTATTAACATTGTCAACATTAATAAACAATTACAAATAGGTTACCACTTTGAACATACATATGTTATTGTGCCTTCTTAAACCCCTTCCACATTACATGTTTTCCTTATTATCTAAAGCCAGAACCACCTCAGCAGATATTGCTTCAAGACCAAATCCTTAAGCAGATCCTAAGCACCCCAAAACACAATCTATCATCAAATTTACTGCCTCATTCACTCACATAATAAGCTAAACATATTCTAAATATGTTCTCACAACAAACTACAAACTAGAGTCTGTGTGTTTGCTTCGGACGATATCGAAACCGAAAATTCAGTTAAAAGTGAAACACCTGAAACATTCAAATTGAAGTTAAATGTGCTTTTTAACCAAAACTAATCAATGAGATTTTATAATATAATTCTTTTGGTACTTACCCACCTAATAAGATAACATCACAAAGCCAACTGCATAACTGATTGTTACAAGAACACCATGTGTTGAATGTATAATAATTTAAACCATTTCGATTTTGTGTCTTACACCGTTTGTTTCGTATACCTACTCTAATGGTTAGTAATTTTATATTTCATGTACACTTTACATCATATCGAATTTAATTTAAAAAATTCAAAGAACAATACAAACATAGGTAGGTATTACAAAAAGCTCATCATTTCAACATTGTTAATATACATAAACATTCGGCCGAAAATCGAAACCGAATCTTCTGCCGAACACTACTACGTTACGAACTAAACGAAAACACTTTACTTCGCTTTGATAGGTTAAATTTAAAACAGCGTCGTGAAAACATTTGGAGGGTTAAAAAAAGCACAAGTAGGGTTATTATGTTAACACTTGAATGCAGTTAAGGGCGCTTCACGATAATGATTTTAACTATGGAGTGAACAAGCAGGCTGACCGTTTCAAGCATATTATTGAGACAATAATATTATTTTTCTCAAATATGTTCGGAAAGAACCGCTTTTCATTTGAAAAAGAAGACGGGGGGAGCCTTGTCTACGTCAGTCAGACCAATAAAAGCACTGGTTTGAGTTTCGCGATAAACTTCTGACAACTGTCAGTCATTTTGTGTATTTTTTTAAAGTAGGTTTTGGCTTGGTAACGAGACCTTTAAGCCATATCTTATTTTGAATTTAAAGTCTTCATTTTGTGTAATGTAGCCAAGTGTACGTGTTTTCACATTTATAATTTTACGAAGCACTCTCAATTATACGCAATCACTGGCAGACAGCACTGTCCCGACAGTGGCGTTTAAATATTAACGACAGTGCGCGGGAAGCGTTAGAGACTCATCAAATTTGCAAGCGTCGTCTGCACGGCACGCCGCCGTAGGGTCACCGTCGCAATTTGCGACATGTCTTAATTATGAAACACAATAATAAGAAAGTTTTCTATTATAATCACCATTTTAAATTAATAGGCCTGGCAAACATGAATTTGACAGCACTAAAATTAGCTTCATCTTTATCTTTCTATTAATTTGTGACAGGGAGAATTAATTTGTGAAAGAAACATTTTTAGTGCTGTCAAATTTTAACATGGTGCCTTCAGAATCATGCCTGATATAAGCCGTATGTAAAATGTCAAGGAATAGTTTCTACTCGTAGACTCTTTCAAAATCCGATTAGCCAAAAATTTATTAATAAAAAACATTTCCTAACCCTGTCTTTGCCTTGACAACTTTCGGGTTAAAGCCACAAATATAAAAAAGCGCTTCGAACTGCAGTCCATTGATATACATATACCTTGTCGGGCGGGCATCACCTAGCGATAGATAAATCGTTTAATTTTTGACGTTTGAAAGCGATGTTGGTTTTGAGCGGCTTCCAAATGTCTAGCGTAGTCTGGGTTCTGAAGTGGCAAATTAACAAACAACCCCGGCGACTAGTGTCTCCCATAAACCATGCTTTGGGGCTCATGTAGGTACCTAAATGTAATATACTCACGTTTCCAAATACTGAAACACCCTGTACACCGGCTTGCGAAACACGAGGAATCCGTCGCATCTCTCCATCACGTAGTTCAATCCTTGCACTATCCACTGTCAATGTTGCCACCTCACATCATCACGTGACCACCTACACTTTAACATTTTAATGTTTCGTAAAAAACTTTTTAACAAGCACTTTTACACAAAATGTCGGTACAAATTTAAGGCGTCCCGTACACTACTAAAATGGATACAAAATTCCTAATTTTGGTCCTTTAAGGTGATTTTCGTTTAATATTAAGGCTGATTTATTGATAAGGTTACATAGGTATAAATATTTGGTTAAGTAAGCACTTAAGTTTCACTATACACTACAATTTTAACGCCTTGCTTCGGCGATTATCATCACACTGACACACTCACTTTGTGATTAGATTTTTTGACGTTTCTATCAGCGGCTTCTCTGAAAACAGATTTGTTGCGATTTAGATGTTTTTAATTTGGCGTATATTTTCTCGTTTATAACTAGACATTTGGTAAAAAGATGATTTTCTTTTTCACGGTTTGTTAGTTTCCCCATTATTTTTATGGTCTGAACTGAAACGGCAAAACGGAAGAGAGCTTACCTACGAAATTTGGCTACTGGACCTGCTTATTTTCGGTGTGTGGAGCCAATTTTAAATATTTCGACGTTGGATTAACAATGGCTTTTTATTTAAGTAGCCTATATACGGAAGCAGCCTATTTCGTTATGTCTTGACTGTGACTATAATAGTTTATCATAAAAGGTGGGTATCTTAAGGATTTACTGTAATAATGTCCAATCAGAAAAAAGGCCAACGACCATGCTCGAACTGAAAAATGACCAATCTGAAAAATGTCCAAACTGAAGAATGTCCAATCTGAAAAACTTGAAAAACTATCAACTGTACCTATTGTTAGAAGATATTTTATACAAAATAAAATATATAAAAAACACCTGTAGTGACTCGTTACAGAGGCATTGAATATTAAATACTGAACAACATGCATTTTGTCATTATTTAATTGTGGTAGAGGTTATGTCACGGAATAAATAATACTTCATACAAGCTATGTTGTTTACATACAATTCCTCATGCTCCGCCGAGGTACTGAGACTTTTGGAAATTCGTAAAAAAATCTACAAATTGAAAAGAGGGCGCTGCCGCTAATCAGGCGTGAGTGTAAAACATTGTTTATCATTTAGCTGACACATCCGGCGGGCATTGTTCCGCTACCGATAGTGACACAATGGTGACCGTCCGACCGTCGCGTCGCCCGCCGTCCAACAGTAGAACATTATCATCATTATTCGAGGCTGAGGCAAACTAAGAAACAGAGGCTGGCCATTGACTTCTTTGATTCACAAGCCTCAAAAATAAAAATAAAAAGTGTGTTGACCACAGATAGACATTATGCTCTGGAGCGCTGGTTGTTCGTTATTAGTAGAAAAGAAAGCCTCTTTATTTTACACTGAAAAACTCCATTGCTAACTCAAACCTTATAGAGAAGAGACATTTTCTTCTACAAAGTATTGCAAGTAAATTAACCTTTTGACCACCAACGACCTGCAATGTTGTCATAGACTTTTTGCGATATTGAACCGTTTAAAACATTATTTAGGATGTCATTTTGATTACTTCATTAAGATGACGTAGCGGTTAAAATACTTGTTAGTATTGCCAACGCAATGTAGGTGCTACACATACGGCCTATCACATCTCCTCAGCCTCACATTATTATAGACTAGGTCCAAATCGTCGTCATTTGGCTTTTGACAATTAATAATGTTTTGGACAAATTCACACATGGCTGTTTTAGTCCCAAATTAAGCCGAAGCTTGTGGATGGGGTACTGAACAACTGATAAACATACATATATACTTAAATACATACAATCACCCAGAAACCGAAAAGCAACAGATATATATGCTCATCACACAAATGTAGGCCCCAGGTGGGAATCGAACCCACGATCTGGCGCAGTAGGCCGGGTCACTACCAACTGAGCCAACAGGCATTTACTAAGCCGTGTTTACAAATCCCAACTAAATATCAAATCACCGTAACAAAACATGTTTACACGTCGAAAGCTCAGCTGCGACTGATCATTAAACTGACCAGTCGTGCGTTTTGTATCCTAAATATGCGTCCGCGCAGGATGCAGGTGTCACGCGCGCCACCTGTCGCGTCGCGAATACCAAAAAGCTAAAGAACAATGACCCGTCTGGACAGACACCAATTTATTTTACTGCTGGAGAAATGAAAAACATATCGCTACAGTATGGAGTTTGATGTTGGGGACAGTAAATAAGAGTTGGTGGAACTTACACCCGGCATATAAGAATAAGGATGCTTCAGCTGGCATTGTTTTTAACTAGCTTTGGAAAGCGAATTCGTTTGTCTGTAGGTTTATGATACAGGATCTTAAATTATCTATTTTTGTACAAATTTAAAAAAAAGGTGAAAGGTTCTGAGCTAGTGGTGTCGGCTCAACCGACTAAGAGGTACACAGCCGCTGCAACTATCTTAGGCAGAAGTTTGCTCCGAGAGTCTGTCTGACTAACCAGACCTTGGCCAGAAAAACCTTCAATACAATTCTCTACAATACAATTCATACACAATACAACACCAAAGTGAAAATATGGAATAAAAAAATTGAAAACATTTCTTCCACAACGCATAGCGATTTTTTACAAATCATAAAGGGGGAAAAGGGAGGTGCTTAAAAGCCAAGGGTGGGTGGCTAGTAGTACATGAAACGTATAATTTGCTGTAAGTGCTTGAAGCTCTCAAGGAAACAGGTCACGAATGTAATCCAAGCATGAAACTTAATAAAGTCAGATTCCGTGCGAAAGCAAATTTATTCAGCTGCAACAAAGTTTATGCAGACTGAATTTATGCCTGTACAGTCTATCACGCAGTTCTAACTCGAGTTGATCCGGTTAAGAACAGTTGCAGGAGCACACTGCGCTGTCCGTTGTACTGCCGTACAACTTTCCGGCTCACCGACTGTGACGTTTAGTGCAGGAGTTACAAACTCGACGTAAAATAAGCTGTTTTATAGTCACGCTTGTTGCCAACAACGGTTTGCTTTTGAACTCTCAATGTACAGTCGACCGCACGTCAGTGGATACAAAACCAGTATAAACTGGTCTCTCACAGTATTCATCAACAGCCTATTAATGTCCCCACTGCTGGGGCTCAGGCCTACCCTCTCAACGAGGCCAGCTCAAGGTTAAAAGTGTTTCCACTGACGTGCGATCGACTGTACATTGAACAATTCATCATAGTAAAGCAGCCAGAGGAATAAGTTAATTAAAGAAGAGAAGTTATTCTTTAAAAAAAATAAATTGTGTGATTAAAAAAGAGCTTCTTGAAATCGTCTTAAAATCTTGTTCGGACAATTTTTGTGGTCTGTTTTTGGTTATGGTACCAAACCTATTTATTATATATTCTGCGACCAAACGGAAAAATATCAGTAGGTACCTGAAAAATTCAAAGAATCTCCTTACACCCTAAATCTCGAAGAGGACAGCTGTACCTGCTTACTAAGTAAATAACCCTAACAAGCGCGTAGATAGATACGCATTGTTTTTTTTTTGTATAAGTAGCTTGTTCCGCTATGACTACAGTACTCTATCAGATTATCATCAACCAATGGGGGCGCACCATATCTAGGCTCCGAATGCAAGCGGTGCGCCCATATAGGCACGGAACAGTTCTCTGTTCTTGAAAATATTTTCTCATTCCCTTCCCTTATAAATGAGTCATTATATGAGTTATTATATAAATGAGTCTAACGCATATCGAAAGGGTCGGATAGCGGCTGTAATAGCGATATTACAGTCGGGTTTCACATTATTGACCGTCTTTTGTTCATTGAGAAGTAGTGTTGCAAAAAAATCTTATTTATGAATATTATCGATAAGATGTAAAAATCAACTAAGAGCGACAATAGTAGGCATTCAGTTCAGCTATGAAATCGTATCGGAGATCCCGATTCTCATCGATTGAACCAGATTATCGATAATACAAATACAAAACGAGTTTATTGTTTTAAAACTATTTTGTTCCTATCCAATCTAAATACTCCTAATTGTAAGTAACGCACTAAAAAGCTCTATCAATTTGTACGTCACAACATTACCATAAGCCTCCTGCCATAGTGCGGAAAAGGATAGCCTCCCTGATACGTCGCACGCGGGTCAGTCCCAGCAGCCTCCTTAAAATTATAGTGCCCAGTAGTCAGGTTCTGGAACCACAAACATGTGGGGTCCAGAACCGCAATATTTAATGTTAAGTGATAGTGATAGGTATATTTAATATTTTATTTCATAATTTCCATTAACTACTAACATTATATTAAGTCTTTACTAACAAACTATGGATTGTATTATCTGAAATAAATATAATCCTACTAATATTATAAAGGCGAATGTTTGTAGGGATGTGAGGATGTTTGGATGTGAGGATGTTTGTTACTTTTTCACGCAAAAACTACCGAACAGATTTTGATGAAACTTGGTAGGTACACTGATAGCTTAAATCCTGGAACAACATATAGGCTACTTTTTAACTCGGACAAAGTCGCGGGGCGCCCGCTAATACCCCCTAAGTAACAAAACACCTACATAGAGGGCGCTGTTTCACAATGTACATTGGAAAAACTTTTCTACGCGGGCGAAGCCGCGGAAAAAGCTAGTAATAATAATAAAATAATATCGACAGGCGAACAACACTAGTAGCGGCGGGTCCCCGAGGAATGTATTAATGCCATCGAAGCCGCCGCAGGGTTCCGTCTGCTCTTGTCGCGTGACGAGAACGTACGGGGGGAAAACTAGAGAAAACCGGGACCGGTTTTATATTTGCGCAATTGATTTTATCGATTATTTAGTACTTGGTTTATTTAGATAGATAACTATATGGACAGTAGCCGGCAAACTTCTTGAACATTGAATAACGTAGTGGGGGAAAGTTCGCGCATGTAGGCGACTGATCTACCAACAGCGCGCTCGATTCGGTCGCGGCCGCACCCCGCCGCCAAAGAGACCTATAATTCAGTTCTGCGCAGTCAAGGTCAAGAAATTTTCCGGCCACTATAGATACCGGGGGTCATCGTACAGTCAGCGTCAAAAGTAGCTGATAAAAAACAAACTGACGTGTTCTTTTGCGTAGGAAGGGGAAACCTCATTGGTATCATCGCTCCGCGAGAATACTATGTCTCGGTAATGTTAGGTAACTCTTCATCATCATCATATCAGCCTGTAGACGTCCACTGCTGGACAAAGGCCTCCCCCAAGGATCTCCACGACGACCGGTCCTGCGCCAACCTCATCCAGCCGGGTACCGCGACCTTCACCAGATCGTCGGTCCATTTTGTGGGAGGCCTGCCTACACTTCGTCTTCCGATACGTGGTCGCTAAGAGTGTAATAATTTCAAGGCACGTCACGCAGCGCGTAAGTACTTCGCAAAAGTGGAGCAGCACATGGTATGCATAAATTATTAATTTTATGTAATTAGTATGCGTCCTAAAGTAGCTTGAATATTAGTTACAAATACAACGGTAACTTACAATACCTACGTTACAGTTAGAAAACGTTATTGTGTACTAGCTTTTTCCCGCGGCTTCGCCCGCGTAGATAAGTTTTTCCTGTACATTGTGAAACAGCGTCCTCCATGTAGGCGTTTTGTTACTTAGGGTATTAGCCGACGCCCCGCGACTTTGTCCGCATTAAAGTAGCCTATATGTTGTTCCAGGATATAAGCTATCACTGTACCAAGTTTCATCAAAATCTGTTCGGTAGTTTTTGCGTGAAAGAATGACAAACATCCATCCTCACATCTTCACATCATTACAAACTTTCGCCTTTATAATATTAGTAGGAAGGATACTACGTGCCCGAGTTCGCCTTGCGGTGACAGCTACCATCTTTGTTCTAGTTTCCCATGGGAATTCTTAATTTTCCCAGCGGAATTTCCATGTGGTAGGTAGCTTTTAAGTGTTGTCAGGGGCTTCCAACAAAACCGACCGGCGAACAAAAATTGGTAGGTTTAATTTATTTTCGCTTACTGAAAGGTCAGGCTTAGAACCGTTTAACCCTGGGCTAATTATAGAATACTAGCTTATACCCACGACTTCGCCCGCATTAAAAAAGGATCGAATATGTTATTCCAGGACATAACATATGTTACTACAGTAACAATTTTCATTACGTTCAGCCAAACAGTTAATAAATAAACGTCTATACACACTTTCGAAAGTATAATAACAGTTTGTCAAGTCCAGTATCATAATTTATGTACATAATTGTGTGTTTTATGTGAAATGGTACCATAAATGCATTCATTCCAAAAATTCCTTTGTCATAAACACTATTTACCGTAGCAATAATATTATGACTTTACTAACCGAAAGTAGTACCGGAAGAATTAATAACCAACCGTTCCGTGACCCTTTGAAGTTCAAACGAAGCAGAAATAATTATATTACGATGCAATAAAAGTTGCTTGAATCAGAATTAGCATCTACATGCCGTAATTGTTTACTTACACGCTATAGGCACACAAAAATTTGTAAGTCCCTTTTGAGGAACAAAACTTAACAATAAATACATTTCATTCTACCTTCATAAAAAAATTAGATATCGTAAATTACGTCAGGTACGTTACGTGTACCATGTGTATTTATTTTTAATGTATTCTTCGCGATGGGTATTTATTTTGTACTAGTATGTTGACTGTGACTGTACTAAAATAAAAAGTAGTCATTTTGCGAGTAAGACATTTTACGATGTAGACTAAATAACAAAGAAGGTTTTATGCTTTACCTACCATATCGCTATATAGACTTTCAGCGATGTAGGCAAATGCCGCCCGACCCTGATAGAGACTGTTTGAGATTCAACATTTTGAGAATCCAACATTTTGAGAATTCAACATAGTGAGATTCAACATTTTGAGAATTCAACATTTTGAGATTCAACATTGTAAGATTCAATATTTTGAGATTCAACATTTTGAGAATCTAACATTTTGTTCCGGAGCGCATAAAATCGCTTAGAGACGTGAAAAGGGATGCTAGGTAGTGCCATGTTAGTCTGTCTTTAAATAAATCAATCTTCATCAATCTCGGTATACTTATACACTTCTGGTCAGTGAAGTCGTGCCTTTTTCAACATTCGAGATCATTTCACAATGATCATTTGGAAATGACTTGGGTGAGTTCCAAGAGTGGCTGTCTGGAGTACGGATGGAAGTCCAGAAAGCCATACAAACCTACCAAAACCTGCCATACAAACTCACCATAGACTTGACAGAATCCTGCATATGTGAAATTCCATACATTTTTGTGCCATTTTAGATATTTTTAATTCTGACTGTAACAACTTCGGCGGCTTCTATTTGTGTATATTCGAAATGAGCTCGCTCGCACTATTGAATGTAGGTATTTCGATCTGGTTTTCACCATTGGTTAGGCCGGTTCATTCATATACAATACTTATTATACCACGTGCGAAATTGGGGTGGACGCCTAGTCTACAATAATGTCATCATCATCATTTCAGTCTTTTAAAGTCCAATGGTGGACATAGGCCTTCCTCAACGAACGCCATCTTCTTAAGGTCGTCGGTCCACCTGGCGGAGGGGCGTCCCGGTCCGCGGTCTCCACTCCAGAACTCGTCTGCCCCAACGGCCGTCGGTTATGCGACAGATGTGACCTACCCATTGCCACTTCAGCTTGCTAATCATTTCGGCTATGTCGGTAACCTTAGTTCTCCGTCGGATCGCCGCATTACGGATCATGTCCTTCAAAGAAACTACAATTACAATAATGTAATATAGGTAGGTTGCATTTTAATATAACCTAGAAAAGCCAGGATTTTATAATAAGTAGATAAAAAAACGTACGGCACTAAATAAAGGAGAGAGCTGAGCTGTATGACATAAAAAGTGTCTGCGATACGGCACGTTTGCCGCTAAAATTATGAGCTTAATCCAGAGAAATGCTGTGTGCTGCCTGAAAATACTTTGTGTACTGACTACAACTACGTGACGTGAGAAATGAAGTCAACAACAAGATATATATATAAGCTCCTTAGAAATGAACTAAGTAATATATGTACTAGTTAAGGAGTTCTCTTCCAAAGGTGACAGCCACAGAACACGGAAAAAGCTCGCTACGCTCCCGCTCGCTAGGACTTGTATTTCTATATGGTAACAGCAGTATCGAATTGTGTACGAAACGTTATGGATGTATGTGTGTTTCGTAGCGACAGTGAACAAGTGTGCGTATCCCCCTCCTCCCGAAAAATTACAGAATTTTCATCGTCTGAAGAAAAAGTCGTCTCTAGGATCAAGGTAGCGGCCGTGTTGCTCTAAGAAATAGATAGGTCATTTGTTTTTCACCTCACAAGCTCGGAAGGGTATACTTTCTCATTCGAAATCTGCGTGGAAAACTGCACCTGGTAAAAAACTTTTTAAAACTTTTCTTCTAATTTGTAGAAGGTGGACATTTAAAGAAGTGGTCAATTCTAATTGTGGTTATTATTATTTGTGGTTCTAAACCGCGTTAAGGATTCAATTCCCCTAGTATTTTCCTCGCTGTAGTGAGGTGAAAAATTGTGTGTTGCGCTCGGCAGCAAAGTTATTTTGCGTCTCGTACCTTGAAACCCTTCGCTTTGCTCAGTTTTCAATATTAGTACTCGCACAAAATAACCAACTTTGTAGCCTTGCATAACAAATAACTATTATAGTTCACTAGCTGTTGCCCGCGGGTGCGCCCCCGTAGACTAGTTTTTCCAGCGGAAACAGCTTTTCCCGAGGTATGGCCTATGTGTTTTTCTGATATAATTTATATTACTGTAAAGTTACATCAAAATCTGTTTAACATTGTTTCTGTTTTTAACATTATTAGCATAAGTTAGTCATTTGATAGACTGAACCCGCCCTAAAGAAACATAAAGATAGACTAGGTATTTGGTTAGAAAGTAGGTTCGGTCGACCGCACGTCAGTGGAAACAGATCCAGTATAAACTGGTCTCTCAAAGTATTGAAACTCCCTAGTAGACTAGGCCAGCTCAAGGTCAAAGTGTTACCACTGACGTGCGGTCGACTGTACGTGTACATGTTGTCCTAAAATGCAACGTATCTCTATTTAATCGCGCAGATTATTAATATGCCACTTTTTAAAACTCATTCCGCAATAAATGCAAATAACTGTAATATGGATATCTGGAAAAGGAAAAGACTAAAGCAACGCAAACAAGGAACTCGTCCAACCGCAAAAATAACATCCCCGTAAAATTATTCATTCGCATCCATATAAAATACTGCAAACGCGCATCGAAAAGTTGCTCGTCGATTCGTTCATTCACTCGTTCACTCTCGTTCACTCGTTACGCCAAACAATGCCAACAAGCCGTGTTAATTTGCCGACAACGGGGGCCTATTGTTGGTACTAATTGGACTCTTCATCACAGGTACCGTCACAGTTTGAGGATTTTATAGTTTTTAATACTGTTGGTAATTTTTTTGACGATAATTAAGCGGCAAAATAGCAGACAACCCACACTATTTTCACCCAAGAATACCTTCCTTACTTTTCGTTAGGTGGGACGGAGTGATCAGCGTCGCAGCAGGGATAATGAAATATCATTTTTGTCCCAATTTTGGGACCAATGGAATATCTGGACCACACACCACTTGGTTGTGGGGACGACAAGAATTTTTCGAGATTTTCTGCTCACAGATAAAAAGGGTCTCCATCAAACACTGCACAGTTAAGGATGGCAAAAAGGAAAAGAAAATTTTTATCCCAATTTTCCCACCAATTAAACGTAGCGTAGATACTAAAAAACAGAGAACGAACCAAGAATTCATTTCGTCGGAGCACCGTCCAAGTTTTCTACATAAACGAGGGACGCCGCAGAACAATGCCAGCAATTTGCAGGAATTACCGACAGACGTTTCGTAGTCAGACAGACGTGCCGCAGGGAGGGAGAAATCGCTGAAATGCTATTTAGACTCGTTTCGCACTGCTTAAATAAAATCTTGATTATAGTCTGTCTAGCTAGATGTTTCTACTAAGAGATCAAATCATTTTGGTCGTAAGTCTTCGAGGAGCTTCTTGAGATTGATAAAACTTTATACTTACACGTAAGCAAGTCACGAAGTTTTAAAAGTTTCTTTATTTTTAATAAGTTATACAAAAAGCTTGAGTATTAAAGAATAGTTTAGTTTGGGAATTTTTAGTAGGTAACAAATCTAATTTCCCGCGACTTTGTCCGCGTTAAAAAGTAGCCTATATGCTATTCCAGGATACAATCTATCACTGTATTAAGTTTCATCAAAATCTGTTCGGTAGCTTTTACGTGAAAGAGTAACATACATCCTCACATCCATACATCCTTACAAACTTTCATCTTTATAATATTAGTAGGAAGGATTGTAGTCTGAAAACAAAGATGTAGTCTTACATCAGAGGTGGATACTTCGGCACAGGTTCATTCAGTATAGACGTCGCGTCACGCGTCAGACGGCAATGGAACAGACGTTTATGATAATAGAGTAGGGTTCGACCCTGTTTAACTTGTCCTTGAACAACTAAAGAAGGGTCGCGGGTAAAGGAAGACAACAAACTCCGCGTGTTGTATACGTTTTCCACTCCTTTCTAGCTTATTGTCAGTCGAAGGGCCGAAGGCGTGTATTAGGTACTGTAAATACTCCAATACCGAAACCTAAAATAACCTAACATCGTCAGCCATTTTGGAAACTTCGCGAAATCGCGACCACTGATCAAACCTTGAAATATCAATAAAGACTTGAAAACAAAAAAAAAAATATGGTCATAGTGTCGACTTTCCCAGATATTAAACGCCGAAGACAGATGATTTTTTTGCTAATAAAACAGCGACCAATTTGTACAATATCGCAAACGAAATAACTAATAAACGGATAAGCGAAGCGGAGTATCTTTCGAGGTCGCGACCGACCGGAGGACAACTCGATAAAGTGAGTAGTAACGAGAGACAGAGCTTAAATTCATTTCCTGGAGCGACTCGAGAAACGGTGTTCGAGCTACGGGAGGAATGTTAACCGACTCGAACTAGTAGCAGACTAATCCATGAAGCTAAAAACGTTGTTGGTGGCGTCGGCGACGAAGTAAATGTGATGTGAAGTCACGTCCAGAGGAGGGAAACGTGGATACAGCTGAAGACAATTCTACAAGTAGAGGAATCTGCTCGTATAATGGCGAGGTTGGAAGGGCCAAAAGAGTTTCTTGCTGTTGCTAGGTGCCGGGCCAAGGTGGGCTCTTTGGCTGGTTTCACAGCTGTACGGGAGACCGGAGCGTGCGAGCGTGTCCCGTACGGTCGCTGTGAGACGATGCTCTAGCCGCTAGAGCACACGTGAGGCTCTAGCTATAGTCTAGGGTGATACCAGCCTATGGGATCCACTCAACACACTACGGAATAACATCGTGTTATTTCGATATATAAACTGAATACTTCATGAAATTCTTCTCCAAAATGGGACCACCACCAAATTTAAATGTCCATACAAAATAACCCTGATACCGTCACAGGGCCGCCCCCGGCGCTGACACCAACTCATTTTTATCTTTACACCTAATGTAGGAGTAATCAGTATCATTATTATGAAATACTAGTAAGCTGAATACTAGAAACAGCTAGTACGCTGTTTACCGCGACTTCGCCCACGATTGTAGGACCACAAACAAGCCCGTTCGTTTGTAGTCGCAGGAGACTATTAATTCCTCTGTGGTCGCGGTACAAATAATCATGTTTCTCAGCAATAAGACGTTACCGACCCAGAGTACCTAGCAGCTTTTCCTGCATTTTCTTTTATCTATGCTAATACTCTCGTTTGATGCGTACGTGACGGCATAAAATATCAAGGTTGACGCATGCCGCAGACATTTGAATCCCTCAAGAGAATTTCCCGCATTTTATTCACTTCGATGGCAATATGAAGATGTTTTATGGCATCTGTGGCCTCTGACTCGGAAGGCTTACACACTACCAGGCAATTCTACTCTAGTTTATTTTTAGGATCGCAACACTTGACTCTCTTTTATCAAGAAGAATTGCGTAACTATGTATGTATGTATTATTTATTAATGTAGGATGTATTAAAAATGTTTCTTTACTTTAATTATTATACCTAAGTATCTAGTAAAATACTAGTAAGCACTAAGTAATCTGTTATTTATCAGACCCCTGATGCCTGTTTATTTATTTCCCTATAAGTATAATAATATAACTTGCATTCTACGATAAAATAATTATCTCTAGCTCACTGTAATTAACAAATTGCAGAGGGCAGAGCCGTCGGACGACACAAAGCTCATTAACTTATAGTTAGAGCCGCATAAAACAAGGCGGAAGTTCCTCGAAAGCCTTTGTAAGGCGGAAATGGGCTTAAATTCTCACCTGGCGGGCATTATGGCGTTCATTTTCGAACGTATTTAATAAATACAAGAAAACGTAAAGGAGTCATGTTCAGATCGTTTCGAGAATATCTCATTATCATTTTTGATGTAGTTTAATTATTAATATTTATTTCCAACTAGCTGTTGCCCGCGACTTCGTCCGCGTGGATTATGGAAGTAGGTACCTATCTCTGCTATGTACAGACATACATCGTCTAGTTATAATTTTCCAATGGTAAAATGGATCATTCTAAGTACCTTCACCATAATTTAAGGTATACCATACCTTCAGGAACAAACTATGAACACCGTATCCAATTTGGTGAAGACAGATAAAAATTTAAAAAAATGTTGTTTTCACTTCTATTGCTCATAAGACTTCTCATATCAATTTTTATTATACGTGTGTATTTTTTAACTAATACAGTATGGGCAAAACCAAAACCATAGGAGATACAGGGAAACTGTCTTAGGAACCTTTAGGTATTGTTTCGTGATAACAATTTTGACATAGTAATCGGAGCAGCTGGAGTTCAGGTGGCATGCATGAATAAGTAGTAAGTTCCTAAGTACATTGCACAGTCTGTTTTATAAGAAAACATTTTATTAAATTTGACTAACTTCTGCTGCTTCGATTTTTTTCTTCCGATACAATAAAATGATTCTAACATGAAACTAAGTCGATACGCATTTTTTAAAAATAATAAAAATTATTTTTCACTGGCGTTCTATGAGAAAACATTTTATTGAATTTGACTAACTTCTGCTGCTCAGATTTTTTTCTTCCGATATAATGAAGTGATCCCTACATGAAACTGAGTCGAACCGCATTAAAAAAAATATGTGCAAATTGTCTCATTTTTATGGACAACACACGCTTTACCAAAAAATTTCTATGTCATAAGACACTTTCCCTGCATCTCCTATGGTTTCGGACTTGCCTATACTGTCCCAGTTAAAAAAAACACTGATATCTCCTATGTCTATGACATCGTCTTGTTACGTTAAATGATTTATCTGTAAATGACGATAACTTTTTTCGCTGTCATCCGATTTCAATGAAACAAAGTCTATAAGTTGCGCCAGGCTGTGCTTAATCTACCTGTGAAAACCGCAAGAAAATCCGTTCAGTAGTTTCGGAGATTAGCGATTACAGACAGACAGAAAGACAAAAAAATTTTAAAATGCTTTTTTGTGTTCTGTTACTCTTTTTTTATCGTCCACACTCATTTTTTTATAAATTTATTCAAAGTACAGACACACGGTTTCTACAGATTTATTATAAGTATAGATATAGAATATTTGATATCATAACATTATGGTTCCCTTAGGGAGACGAAATATCTCAATTAAAAATATTAAATTTATAAAAAGAATTTTTTGTGATGTAACTATAAATTTACGGTTTTCGGATTTTTTTCCTTTACTTGTGCTATTATTAAGACCTTGCTTCTTTCTAAATTTCATAATTCTAGCTCAACGGCAAGTACCCCATAGGTTTTGATTACCAAAATACTCAAAAATGCGGCAAAATCGGCCATATCTTCTGACTGCGTTGACTTAGAAGTTTAATTTTTTCACAGCTCCAACGGATTGTAGACCTGGGTATTTGATATTAATTTTAACTTGATACCTCCACGCGTTCCTGAGAAAAAGGGTATAGACAGACATACAGAGGCACAACGAAATGATCCTTTAACGACCCCTTTTTTTCTCTTTTGAGGTGCGGAACCCTAAATAATAGTTGTAATATTGTTTTTTCTAATGTTTCAGTAAATTTTTATATAGATAGATAAATCATTTATTTGTGCTATTTCACGCCTTAGATCCAAAATAGGACTTTACCACAGAATAAATAATATGACTTCACTAAGCTAGGCTGCGCTAGGATATTGGGCACGGCGGTGAGCCATTCGGTCACGCCTAGCGACGAAAGCGTGACGATGTACCATTCGAGTGTGACTGTTCACATGCAAATTAGTGAGCAATAGGTCACTAGTAGAGCTACCACAGATAATAGCCTTACCACCTGACACACTGACATGTACACTGGACTGACTTCTGTCCATAGATTTAGTATATTACCATAGATTTGCACTCAGCGTATGCTGCTATAGCATGAAATAGCAATAGTCTTTTACCCCAATAATTTGAGAAGACGCTTGTTATATGGCGGGGTCAAACTGAACAGACACTATCTATTTTAGTCGGGCTGTTGTTTGTTGGTATGCAGTTGGTTGTACCAACCAACTGCATACCAACAAAAAATTCGCATACGTAGAAAGAGATAAAAGATATTATATCTGTCTAGCTTACTCTTACCACTTTTGCAATAAGTGTGTCCCTCTATGATTATTATTGTTATTTTAGTGGGTCCTCTATTGCTTTCTCCCTTTACGCTTCTGTCAAACTATTTTCGTGCCTACTTGGTTTACGCCATTTTGGCGCTGAAGGCTATGACGACTAGTGACAAGTGTCGTTGGAACTAAACTCAGTAAGCAGTATGGGGTCTTCCATACAATTACATAAATCACAAGTGACTGCCATCATACCAGTGCGGGGGTGGCTTATTACTGCTGCGCAGAACTGGATTTATTCTCTCTCGTCAACTATGAGTCCAAAACCCCCAATAGATACGGCATGAAAATGTTTCACTGATTCCGGAAGGTGCGGCTACGGGCGGCATAGCGGCGCGCTGTGATTGGCTATTTCAAGCTCTAGCGTAGTATTTGTGCGAATGCATATATGTGTGGTGAGCGGAATCTATTGGGAGCTATAATGTGAATCCGAAAGGTCGTCAGATGTTCATGGCCGTCTGTGCGTTTGTCGCTTCTCATCGTGAAAATAAAAGCAAAAGGAATCCAAAAAATAATGTTATTTTATGTTTGTTTGGCTTATTTTGGGCTTCATTCAACAATGCAAACCGGGTCGCTACCGCTCCGCGCCGTAACACTAAATAAAAGCAAATATCCAATGACGTCGCGGTTTCGGTCTGGTTGCGAATAAAAATGGCAGCCGTTTGCGGAAGGACGGGGCCGAATTTCAATTCGAACAGCACACGAACACGAGGCCCTCGGGCCCGCGGAGTCGCGTGCCCCTTGTCATGCAAATTGCCGACGCAACAAAACGCCTAGCTTATAATACAGCCAGTCAGCCATATAATACGAGTGTGGCTATCTGTTTACCAAATTTCACCGAAGCCAAGGCGCAGAACTGTAAACCGGCCAAGTGCGTTTCAGACCACGTATATAGTGTTGGTAAGCTCGAAAACTGTTCATCACAAGCAAACATGAAAACTTCATACGAGTAGTTTAAAAAAATATACATTTTTTTTTTTCACAAAATCCACAGCACTTAGAAAAAATTGATAATTATTATCAAATGTTACATTGCTCATACTGCCAATAAAGAGGATTTACAATAGGTATGCAAAATTTTACTGCAATATACATTTATCATAGACAGTCTGTATGTTTATGAGTGTGTGTGCGTATTACTACGCTACGATACTTATATTTTGTTTTATTATACCTACTTAAATTTTGAAACATGTACCTATAGATATAGTTTACCGTTCAGTCACAATCACAGAACACGGAAAAAGCTCGCTACGTTCCCAGGTCACAACGGTGACAAGGCTTTTTTGTGCGTCCGTGTGTCGGACCAGCGCGTGGTCTGTAGACCCGTTAAACTCCAGATTATGATATTATGTAAAATTTTCCTGTAATAATAGGCAATACTCGTATATTCTATGTTTGGTCAAATTTACACACGGCTGTTTAGTCCCAAACTAAGCCGAAGCTTGTACATGGGTACTCAACAACTGATAAACATACATAAATAGGTACTTTAAAATACTTAAATACACACAAACACCCAAAATCCGAAAACCAACAGTTATGCTCATCACACAAATGTTGGTCCCGGATGGGAATCGAACCCACGACCTATGGCGCAGTAATCAGGGTCACTACCACTACGCCAACAGGCCAATCATGTTACTATACTATGATATAATAATGGTATCCGAGATATCCAGGAATATGCGGATTCTGTCAATAATTGTTTAGTTTTTACTGGAATTATAGGGAAATTTTACTTATTATTGACCTTTAGCGCTTAATCGGCCTAATTGTTATTGAGTTATATTATTTGAGACATTTGGACGCACACAAAAAAGCGTCGCTACCGTTTTGACTAAACCTTAAAAAATACATGTTTCAAAAATGAGTACTAGGTAGGTGTGTAGTTTAAAACAGCATATATCCAAGAAAAACAGACCAAAATGACGTATACTTGAACAGGCTCCTTAATGACGCCATATTTTTTGTGTTTGCGGAATCAATTACTGGCGACCGAAGCTTTCTCCGGCCAATCATAAAAACAATGGAGTCCACGCAAAGTAGATCGCAGTATTAACAGTACCTTATACATGGTGTACATTCAGTCACCTGCAATAATTAAACATTGCAAAGAATTAAGCGCTAAGATCACTACAAATTGTTCGCAGCTCACTTGGTGCTTAAATTTAAGCTTATTTAAGCTCATCTAAGCTTACGATTAACAAGCAAAGTCTCAACCCTATTAGCACAGATTAGATAATAATTAGCCGCGCGCCACATGTCGCCCCACGCATGCTCCGTCCGTCCGCCCCCCCGTCCGCCCCCCCCCCCCGTCACCGCCGCATAATAATAGTTAGGGTTGCTAATTTTAAAAATAAACAAAAATAAACTTAATTTTTTTGTTATTGATTGACTATGTAATTTATTTGTCAATAAATCCTATAAAATGCACATTAAAAAAAAACAATAAAAACAGATACAATGATAAAGTAGCTAGTACATCTAGACGGTCTTATCGCTAAGAGGGATTTCTTCCAGACAACCTTATGTATGTCACAGTGAATGTGCGAATGCGATGAATTTTGGGTTACCTAGTTACTTACGTTAGATTTTGGTAAATTTTAGGGTTCACCGGTGGTTGTCAACATACACCGGTGAATCATAGATACACCGCGCTTCGAACATTCACCGTAACAAAACGTTCACTTAGTTAATTATTGCTGCAGGTAACTTAATGTACACCCTGTATGTTTGAAGTAAAGTATTTAACAAGTAACTATTAGCGGAGAAGTAATGAGAATTAAATACCAATCCACTGACATCGTAGCGAGCTTTTTCCGTGTTCTGTGACTGACATGTTATCTAAAAGATCATCCTGACCTAAATAGTCCTTCTTCCATTCATTCCTGAATACCTATAAATCTGTACAAGGACTCTGCAATTTCTGCATCGATTCAATAATGTATTCCACAACATCATACAATTCCCTAAAGAAATAAGCGTAGAAGAATATTGAATGAAAACCGCCGCTTACCTCGTAATTAGTTTTGCAGGAATATCGGTAATTACCCGTTCTTATTTTTAGGCACGATCCTAGGCCTATCGAGTATCGATACTGTCAATAGCACAGAATTATCGATAATACATCATCATTAATACATAACTGACTCAGTCACTGACTGATCAACGCCAGCCCAAACCTAGCCTAGAGACTTGACATTTTGCCCAAAGATTCCTCATATAGCTCTGAAGTCCACTAAGCAAGTGAGACAAACGCGCGGGTAAAACTTCTCTGCGCGGGCGACGCCGCAGGAATCAGCTAGTCAACCTATGAAATAAACTATCGATATTTCTGCAACACTACTGTAATATGGTTGTGAGTACCCAGGTCACGCCTATACAGCGCCCACGCGGCCTGCAGCACTTCCAGCCTAACTGCAACCAGATAGCCTGAGCCCTGGAGCTGAACCAACTCTCCCCGCATCTTGTCCTAAGCCTTAAAGCGAGAAAGGGTTGGGAGCTCAAAGTTTCTGGCCCGATCATGAATGATTCATTGGTGCACATTAGCTAATAATACACGTTATACGGACAACGGCCTGCGATATAATTGACTATGAAAATTGTACTCTTATGTAGGTAACTGGTGGATAAAGTTCACAAGACGTGCAAAAGTTGTTGGCCATCTATTGTAGGTACTGTTTTACCCAGGTTTTACCATAGTGTTCTATTGACGTCAATTCTCATTTTACTCATTGAATCGTTCATGTCATTCAAATCAATCATTCATTGTAATAAAGACTTTTTTGGTTCTCTTTTTTGTTTAGTTTTACAAAAAAAAATTATATTAATAGGTTTTGTGTATATCTGTGATACTTTTATATGCAACAAGTGCCTATTAAAGTGTATATTGTGCGGGATAGTTAAATAAAAGCGTGTAACGACTCTAACGGATTGTTCCAAACTGTCCCTAGTTAAATCGACATTAAACCTAATCAGTTTAGTGTGGTGTTAGCTGCAGTGTGGATCACCAAATGGCACTAGTTGTGCCCTGGAGGCCGTACTGCAAGTTTTATGTATTCGTGATTATAAACTACGATTTGGCCTATAAGGACTTGTTTCCAATTGGCCGTAAAACTATATTTTAAAAAATCATTGCAATAAAGACAAATGTGCAAACCAGCTTTTGTTATAGAAGCTCCATTGTAAACAGAATCAAAAACCTCAACAGTCCACGACAAAATAAAGCAATTAATAACATCCCAAATATTCCCAAAATATATAAGTTGGGATTTAATTACGAGAATTCTTATAATGTCGATAGATAGTTACAAGGAAGAGCCAAGCAGTGACAGATTTGTGAAGCAACACGACGTGGACGCAGTCTTGTCCACTGCTGGACATAACCCTTCCTCAATAAGCGCCACCGCACTAACATAATAAGAATCCCCGTAATTAAAATCTTGATCATAACTGAAATAAAAGAGCAACACAGCTAACAGCTTTCTTAATGAAAATTCTTTCAGGTACAGTCACGGAAAAGTTTCGCAGTTTGAAGGATTTTCAAATTTTTTACAAAAGCATATTACGTATGAGAGACAAGACGCTTCAATACGTACGAGTGTGACGATAATACTGTCAAATTGAAACGCAATTTAGGCATTTTATATCTTGCCGGTGAAGGCATGCAAATATTATAGACATGAAGACTACACTGCTAAACATTCACTTTCCGCGATGGTACTTAACTGTAACTGCAAATTAAATTATTATAGGTACCTAACGTTTTATAGTAAGATACAGACACTTACTATAACCTACTATAAAATTTTGTTCGACCGAGCGAGCGAAGCGTCTCAGTTTCGAGATTGGCCGAAAATGCTTTTGTCCGTCTGTCTTTCTGTCTGTAATTCTCTACAGGTCGCATTTTTCAACCGATTCTGACGAAAATTTGGCATGGGTATAAATTAATTACGCCGACAAAATTAGTACCTAGAATCAAATCTTGAAAATCATTTTTTTAGAGCACGTACCATACTCGCAAAGTGGTAGTGATTTTTTTTCTGAACCCCATAGTGTGGGGTATCGTTGGATAGGTCTTTCAAAAATATTGCGGGTGTGTGAAAACCATTTTTCGATTTAAGGATGCGTTGGCGAAATATTAAGCTTTAAAGCGGTAATTTTTGTCACTTTAGTACATAATCTCCAACTGCAAAGTTGACTTCTGTTCTTTTCTTTTAGGTTTGGTTTATATGGGCTGGCGAGGTCTACTGTTCTCACGGAACCACTAGTTTACGTAGAGGTCAATGACCACCTCCGCGGGGGATTCGTATCATCACTTAGATTAGTGCACATGGTGAGGCTGCTATAAATTAAACTGATGCACAAATAAAAAACTCAATATTGACACAGAGACAGATGATTCATTGTTATGACGGCCAAAAACGAGGACGTCACTTGTTTAAAAAAACGTCCGAGGAAATAAAAGGAATGTTTTCAATCAGCGGCCGATCGCCCGAGCTATTGGTCACTCCACTGATCTCAATAACAAAACTGTGTTTTGGGGCGGATTCATAAACTACGTAGACGTTTTCGCATATGAAAATGGCGGTACGCATTTTTAATGCGTGATGTCAAAAGTCAACTGATATTGTTTAAAACAGAGTCAAACAGATCTAAAGAAAGAAAGCAAAACTAGGAAACTTATGTTCTGTGACCCAATTGGAACGTTACCAAACCGAACGCAACAAGTTTTATGAAAATCGGTCAAGTATTTCGCGTGCAGACTATTATAACCATAAAAGATGAGTTACCAAGTCACAAGAATTTACGAAGATTTGTTACTTCTTTTACGAAGAAGTATTAACAAAGTGAAAATATTTTATATTTAGTGCCTGAGTACATTTATACACGTAAATTTTTATCTACCACCGCTACACTTTACATGTTATTAAAACGATGCTAGGGTAAAGGATAGTAATGGTTATTTCTTGACGTGGTTAATGTACGAACCCTCAATCGATGTATAATAATGAGTACAGTTACATCGCAAATTGTTACTATTTTTAGAAGACCTAGTTACTAATAACACAGCAATAAAGTATAGTCTGAGTTCTGACGCATAATGAATGACACTGAGGATAATTTGAGCTACCTACCCAGTAACCTAACGAATAATTTGTACAACAATATAATTTATAGCAATTGGAGATAACACACGAGGTTATTACTAAAGTGTAAATATATGTTCCTTTCCGCTCAAGAGGAAAACATCAGCCATTGGTATTTAAACAGAATTGGACATCAGAGTAGGTAGAGTGCTAACAAATTTCAAACACCCTGAAAATGTTTATTAAAACCCCTTAAATACCCCTACAAATATTATAAACGCGAAAGTTTGTAAGGATGTTTGTTAATCTTTCACACAAAACCTACGGAACAGATTTTGATGTAACTTTACAGGTAATATAGAATTAACATCAGAATAACATAAAGGCTATAGAAACCTCCAGAAAAGCTGTTCCCGCGGAAAAAATTTTTCGACGCGGGCGAAGCAGCGGGAAACAGTTAGTTATACAAAAAAAAGTACCACAACAACTATGCAACCTAGTCTGAAAAAGGTTATTAAAATCTTCGTCTACAGGCAAAGGCTAAATCAAATGTTTCGATCTTACGATATCTCACTGTCAAAATTATGATACACTTATCATTATCATATTATCGAAACACATTATTAGATATTGCCAGGGTTCGTTGCCCTTCAAGAACAGCCATAGAAGTACCTATAGGTACGATAGGCGAGTTCGTGAAGAAAAATCCGCAGAATAACGTCGTTTCACCCCCTTTGAAGATCCCCGTTACAAATTACAATTAAACTTGACTTGTTTACAAGTATTTGACATCTAAACCCGTCCTCGTAACTGCGAACCGGTCAAATTGCGAACAACCCGCCTCAACGAAGTTTAGATTCCTGTCTTAAACTAAACTATTTAATATTCGTAGTTGTCAGAGGATTTCAAGAAGTATTTAAACACGCCACAGATAGAGTAGAATCGCTCCCCGCTATTCGAACGATTCGATCCCTCGTCAAATAACCAATCAATTAACAAAATACCTCGCGCACACACCAAACCCAATATATACTCGTAGCCAGGGCCGTAAACAGAGAGAAGAAAATAAGGGAATAATCGGATTGAAACGTACTCCAAAGTTATGATGTCACCGTCTGATTTCTCACATTCCATAGACTGTGTACTTAATACACAAGAAATTGGGCCAACACAGTTGACCCATTTTACACCAGTCAAACTTCAACATATCGCTGCATAAGTATTGCTTTGCACAACTCTTTAAAACCCCCAAGAAAATTTTTACAAATATTTTTCTTCTTATATATTTGAATTCTCCTTAATAAACAGGTTTTGAGGAGTTAGTAGAGGGAAAATACTGGGCTTTTACGGTTAAGTCGACATACCGAGAGCAAACCCGCGGAGCGAAAAGTTATAACTTATAAGTCTCTACCTAAAAAAGAATACCCCGACTGATGTTACTAACGACTAGGTTTCTACCACCACCAATAATAAAGGGGTTACGAAGAGACGAACATTTTGGACCTCCTGGGGATTCTGGCAACGGCCCTGTGATTATCCTAACACAGTGCAATTTCAATTAATTTAACATCGATCGTGTATACACGGATAAATACAGTTTAATGTACGCCAATAAACAGTTTAATTGGTGTCAGGTACATTTTATTTCTTTTAAAATTTAATGCGTCGTTAAATGGCATACCTGCGTTTACGACACCATTATCGTCATTTTCTTTCAGGTTTCTCGATGCCGACGGTATCATTAGATTTCTTCTCGAAATACAATACATCTGAGCTTTATCTTCTTTTTTGAAAATTAACAACTTTCCAATAGGTACATTAAGAATCAAACTTTTTAAGTACCTAACACAATTTCAATTAAGTACCTACTTAGATAAATTGTCTAATATTTTTCGTTGTTAAGTATTAGCTTGCGGTCCCTTTATTAATAAACTACAGTAACAAGCATCTGGGAAGGCGACCAATACACGGCTAATAGGCTATCAATATTCAAACGCAGTCACCGAAATCGAGGACATCATTACCGGACCGTTGTATTCCCTGGACGCCTTATTAGACGGTCAACCGAAAAGAAAATCATCCATGTAAACGTACAACATTCCACCGAGTAAATATACGCCATTTATTATAATTAGATTCAAGAAAAAAACTTTTTAATGAACAAACCACACAATGTTTGAAATCACATATTCACTAAGCACAAACTTCGAAGTCGTACAAAAATTCAACGCTGACACTTTAGAGGTAAAAAAAATCGCACGCGTGCCGAATTCGTAGAGCGTCACAATCGCGAAACCTACCGCAACGCGCTGTGGGTTATCGAGCGTGATCGCGAACGGTCCCGAACACTCCCTGAGGGTGACGCGAGCGGTGCTGCCGGCGACCGGCGCGGCACTGCGGCTGCCGCCGGCCGGCCCGCGTGCTGCCCGCCACCGCCCGCCCCAAAACCCTTACGACCTAACTCCCCAGCAACAGGAACAAACTACACTCTACACACGAACCGAAAAGAACGAAATTCCAACAAGACCACAAGGAAATACCAATCGATGTCCTGAAACAAGACTACAGATCCACCGACCTAAAATTCTCGTCAATTTCACAAACAACGCAAATGATTCCGAAATCCAATAATCATTTTACAAACAATCACATTAGCTGTCGCGAGTCTCCAATTTCATTAACCGACAAACATTACGACACAAAATGAACATTCTTTAGTGTTTTCGCGACGATGTTATTAACAGACTATAACATTTACTTGGAATTTCTGTTAATTTTACCACAATCTTTCTGATTTGTAAGTACCGATGAAAAACACAATACATCATCAAACAAAACAAAAAAATCATCGACATAAACAACTACTATAGTTATCAAAACAGCAAACTAAACTTTCTACGCAGTTTTAAGTCTACACGTAGGCCGGGTACGTTAAAACCAGTAACTAGTGTGGCATCTGCTTTCCAGGAAATCAGTAACATCGTAAGCTTGAGAGCTAAATGTCGGAGGCGACATGATCATACGCAGAGCATACACCCACAACATCCCAGTTTCTTCAAACCTGTTCCTTGGCTTGGACAAAACTGTCATTGACGCAGAATGTTTACGCGATGCGATTAAGCCGGCGATAACAACTGGACTGTCTCCAGAATTGTTCAAGTGTTAATAAATCAATCAGTGTTCTCAGATCCTGCATGGATGGATAGAGCATTCAAATCACCATAATATCAAATTGGAATCCCTAAAAAGTTTCGTGTCTAGAACAGTCGGCAACCGTCCAGTTGGATTGGGAGAAAACTTTTACTAAGGTGTAGCACAAATGCCGGTACTAAAACATCGTGGGTTGGTAAACATATAAGTCGATAAAAGTTTTTCGAACCTACTTACCTTAATCAAAGTTAATTTTTTGGTTTCTCTCCAGCAAAATGCATTGCTTAAATGGACGGATTCAAAACTTTCGCCCAAGAAGACGTTGTCTCGCCTTACACGCATGTCACTGCAATTTCTTTGGCGAAAATAGACAGCAATCCCAATCATTCCAAATGAAACAGTGGAGTTTTGCGCCGCACGCCGAGATAGCAGCCGATCGGAACCGATCCTGTTTTAATATCGAACATGAGACGGCTTAGGTTACCGCACCATGCATTTGTGGCTATTTGTAAAACAATTTGCATTCCACAATACGACGTGGGAATGAAAAGGTATGTGAAACAATGGAAACTTTTGTTAGAGAAAAGATGTCCTGACCGCAGACAATAATAGATGTTGGTTAAAAACATGTATGCAAAACTTTCGTAACCTAGAGACGTAGATAGATAGTAATTCTAGAAAACCTAATAGCAAACGATGAGAACAGGGGGGTAAGGTGGAGCAGTCCAAATGGAACATAGAACAGTCCAAATATCTTCCTTAAACGAACAAACCGACGAAGCTGCTTTTTACAGCAAAATATAAATTCCACGAACGCATTAACCGCAATTGCAAATTATGCTGTGGAATTCAAAACGATGTCATCCGGGATTCGCACCACAAAAGAGCACTCGTCAAAGTACTGCCGAGAACTGTCGACCTGTGTTCCGCCAAGGTATAGATTAGGTACAGTATAGACAGTTTAGATGCAGGCAGGTATAATTTGGAGAGTTATAGAAAATACATATCCACGTCATGTCTATGTACGTTTGGAAAGGAATATATTTGTTAGGTAGGGCTTGGTTGGTGCTGCCGTGAACATACTGAAATCGTGTTATTCAAACAAACTATCCATGACTTTGCATTTCATTCAGCTTTTATCAGAATCATCTTCAATTTTTATCTTATCCAATTATTTCACATCATGGTCTTCATTACATTCATTCTATTTAGCCGCCTTTTTACTTTCGAACTACTATTCTATAGGAGCGAAGGAAGTTTTATATTCCTGCAAAAAACATCGAGTTTTGATCCTATTAAAATAAGTTCTACCGCTCTGTTTAAACCTAAGGTTTGAACGGTGTGGGTATGGTTGATAAGTACCCGTTTTCGTCCACATCATGCACAGCTTATTGGCTTAGTGTGTGTGCTGAAAACTATGTAAGGCAGAAACCATTCTTTGGTTCCGCAAACGCATTTCAAGCCCGTGGGAAATTCTATGCAGTATATCTCTATTTATAGCTTTGCTTTTCCTATAATAACCATTGCATTTTGTTCCTTATAATCACCGTCATTCAAGATACATTTATGTAATCCAGAATTCTTATCTCAAGTGCCAGTCTATTGTTAGATATGATAAGGGTTGTCAGCTGTGTTAGATTACTTTATTATGATAAACGTGATTATTACAGGCACATTTCTTTACAACAAGTGCTACTTCACTCGATTTTTACTGGTTTCTTTGGATTTTTCACGCATGTTTGATTTAAACCGAGTCTTTTTTATTTATACATTTCAACCATCGATTTTTCTGTTAAATTTTCCTATCGTCAATATTTCAAGTAAGTGCTTTCCCGCCGTGTCCCTACCTAATTAATTACCTACGTACAAAAATATGACAGTACGTTTGGATAAATCTCAAAATACGTATGTCGTTTAAAATTTAATTAGGTATCACTTGCATTTCCCACCGTCGAAGTTGCATGACATACCTACGTCTGACTACGAGTATTCCAATCTAGAGTGCTTAAATTAAGATCCGTCTGGCATAACTTCAGAGCAAATCTCGGAACTTCTCTGCATATACCTAATCACTTGGCAAATTAGACAGCTATCAAACTTTAATTGTTGTTTGGGCATACTAAAACAACCACATGGATAATAAGAAGCCGATCTTATAAGATTACAGTAATAACGTTCCTTTGTGCCAACAGATAAAAAACCCATCAACGGTTAATACGTGTGAAATTTCTGTTAAACAATGCCATTGTTAACCCGCTGTAGGCAAACGGTAAACTGTGATTATGTTAATAACATCTTTAATTGCGTTTTAAAAATCAAGTAGGTATTTAATATGTCCCCAGTCCCCACTATTGGGCTTTAGACCTACCCCCTCAGCGAGGGCGTACGGGCTATAGTCCACCACGCTAGCCTAGTGCGGGTTAGTGGACTTTACATGCGCATAAGAATTCCTCTTTCGCCAATTGCAGGTGTCCTCATGCAACTAGGCCGCCTGCCCCACAAACCTATGTTAGAACTAGTTTCCTCAACACACTGACCATACAAAGACATCCATAAAATTGAGCGTAATGTCAGATAATCATACATGCAGACAGTAATTTTGTATGAGTGATGGATGACAAATAGTACAGCTGGGTAATAAGTGCTTGTCGTCACGTTTGCGAGGATCGCACAATCACAACTGCTAGGAGTCATACAATTAATACGTAGAGGTTTCTGCTTCAAGACTGGAGCATACCGGATTTGACACATTTCATCCATACTTCCGCACTGACTGGGAAACAAAAACTTATTTCACGCGGGCGAATCAGCAGTAACATATATTTTTAGGTCAAGTTATCGTAGGTTAGGCTTAAATTCATTTCTTCCTTTACTAACAGTTTAAAATCTTACTTGAGAAAGCTTACTACAATTTTGACGATTATTTTTATTAAGAACAAACGAACCTTCTCTTTCGAAGTCGACTCTCAATATTCACCTACGATGACGTTAATTGTAAATTTCAATGACTTTAAACCAAACTTAATTTAGTATAAAAAAAAATGACTTGTTACCAATCCAATAATTAATTGATGCATTGATTGATAGGCAACACCGCGCCGCGGGGCGGTAAGATGGTGTATTCGCCATAATGTATCATAAAATTATGATTCATAATACAATGACGAAAGGCGACGATAAATAAGATCATTGTCGGGCACACAATAGCGGGCGGTTGTTTGTGCTGAGTTGTTGTGATCGATTCGTCACTTGCAGTCGGCCAAACTTGGATACCTATACCTACTTACACTGGCCAACTTAGTTATTTACCTTAGTACTAAGTGGCTATCAGTGACTCGACAATTTCTTCTAAATGTATTTTTAAAGAGCTGCCTAGGCCTCATTACAATTTGCTATACTAGCTGCTTCCCGCGGCTTCGCCCGTGTAGAAAAGTTTTTCCCGTGGGAACAGCTTTTCCCGGGGTATCTATAGCTGGTGTTATTTTGATGTCTAATATATATGTCATATCTATATATGACTGTAAACTTTCATGAAAATCTATTCGGTAGTTTTTGCGTGAAAGAGTAACAAAACATCCTTACAAACTTACACGCAGGATTTAGTCCTTTTAGCTTTTTAGCATTTTTTTCATGTACCAAACTTTCTGTCGAATAACGTTTTTTCGCGATCGTTGAATTCCTTAGTCTTAGATATTTTTCAGTAAAGAAATAGGTACTTTTATGTAAAGTCGATCGATCGCCAAAAACGCTATAATACTGAAAAAAGCTATACATGAAGAAAATGCGTTTGAGAAAAAATCTAATAAATCGTTTCACTATTGATGGTTGACTTGAAATAAATATTAGCACGAAATGAGATCCATCTTGTGTACAATCAAAGGGCAGAAATAACAGGAATATTTTTTAATAAAATAATCATGTAATTAACAAATACAATATAAATATTGGGAAATGGTAATTTCTTCAGGGAACGGGGAATGCATGAAGGAATCTGGTAGGTATTCTTCAGAACTGGAACAAAGCAGGAAAAAGGTTCTAATTGGTAGTAATAAGTATACGATGGAAAAAAATGAAGGTTGAAATCTCTTTCACCGTCTTTCGTAAACTAAAATAAATTTTTAAATGTTTAAAAAAAAATTAAGCGTGCAGGATATGAATCTGCAACCTCATAATTCCGTGATCACGCTTAGAAATTGAGCTGTGGCGACAACATAAACTGCAACGGGGGTGGGCTACCTTCCGGTCGTCATAGCTCGCGAATGAATTTTCAAGTTTATAACTTTCGATTTTCCCTAAGTATTTCCATATACCTACGTAAAAAAACTTTAAAAATATAAAACTGACTTACCAACTAGAGCGGTTCGAATGTCCAAAACTGTCACCTGATAACGAAAGAAAATTCGATTAGAATTATTCAACGTGTTATAATAATTAGTTTAAAAGAATTGCCGGAAAATTATGGAAAAAAAATTCTAAGAGCACAGGAAAATTATAAAAAAAAAATTTGACAGAACGCTGCTCGCTTTGGGGACTTTCTCTTAATACACTGTGAAGTAAACCGTCGACATAACAAGATGGCGAGGCCACCCTATCAAGACAACATTATTATCGTTGCATAGTCAGGGATAAATATAAAATTCTGCAATATGTATTTATTCAGCTAATCCATCATGCTGAGTGAGTGAGACCCTCTCTCATTGCACCTTTTGGCTGGTAAGGCAGATATCGGAACTTTTTGTAGTGTTCCGATATCCTCGTATGTTGGTTTTATTATCTAAGTTTTCTTTTTTAAATATTCATAGGTATTTGTATTGTTTTACGTAACGTAACGGTGTACCCTGCATTCAATAATTATTTTCGTTCTTTATTCCATTTATTAAATTTCTGCAGCGAGCCTATACCATCGACCCGCTACCCTCATTCCGCCGGCGCGGTCCATTTTGCACTCGTCGCCGGCAGTCCACGGAAATTAGGTTTCCGACAGACCGTCGCAAATCAGTTACCGAGACCGGTAGCTTTTTAATTTCTGCAGTTTATGGAAAACATTCCTGTATCAAACTAATAAGTTTGTTGTTTAATCACGAAATAACGGCTGATTCAATTTTGAACTGAGTGACATATTTCATACTAAGATACTTTTAAAAAGTAAATTAATAAATAAATCCTGTTTATGCACATGTGTGTTATGTATACTCCTACGTTCTCATAAACCTTGATTAAGTTTCATATCGTTCAGTAAAAGTGTTAACACTAAACCAACGATATAATTTGTACCTTATGTTCAGCGGACAAGTTTTCGTAAATATTGTATAAAACCGTTTTCCTTTTTTTAAACTTGAGCACAAAGCATCTCACTGTGGCCTAGACAGTTTCCTGTCTACCGCGACGGTAGCGCCGCCACTTCCTGCCGTTTCGCGGGAAAATAGGACAACCATTCAGTTCAGTCTTGTCAAGTGAAATATCTCTCTATTGTATTATTGTGTATAGATGTACTTATAATAATATACGAGTATATCTAGACGCACTATGTTAACATCATTTAATTTGAAGTAGGTACCCGCTACAAGCTTTTTGTCAAGATTGTGAAATGAATTGATTGATTTTAATTAAAGGCGAACTCCTAAGCGGTAACTTCGTTGATAAACGGTATTCGAAGTGATAATTACCTTGATAATCATAAAATTAATTGAAAAAAAATGAAAAACGCGTCAAATATCAATAAAACAAAGAACACGAAATAATCATTATTAATATCAGAGATGACCTAACTATTATTAATAATTACAAATTATTAAACTACCTAATCTATTTATCTAATTTTTATATTAATATATACTTAATTTTTACCTAACATTTTAGTAGGTAAATATTTTCATTTCTAGTCAAAATTTAAGGAGACAAAACTAAAGGGAAGAGAAGAAAGAAAGTTTTGTTTAAAAACAAAGAATATGTTTTCATACTCAACGACTGAACTTTGCCTTAAATTGCCGCCATCTTAATGTAATACATAAAATGTTGAATAATGTTCAAATAAATAAATAATGCAACTGAACTTTTTACGCTCCTTTCCTAGTGATGGAAATATTAGGGGAGATTTATTAGCACAAAATGTATAGGTATCTTTTGTTTGTTCTTTAGTTTACTATTATTTAAATAAATTATGATATATTGATTCAACTTGACCGCCTTGTTTACTTTTTGACTTGGGTGTATTGGACTGGAGAGAAAGTCAGATGCCAATTCCAAATAGATACAGACAAAGTACGAGTTAGCCTGTTTGATAGTCCTGTCCTGTCTAGGGATTTACTAAATAAAAAGAAGCATCTACTTATAGTAGAATTAGAAAAGCATTCTTTTGTATTTCGGTCAGTCAATTTTTTTTTGTAACGCAAAAACCAAACCAGTTGTAAAGGATATATAAAAGAAAAAAGTTGATTATGAGGATCAGTTAGTTTAAAATCGATAAGTATCAGATACTTAGGTTTATTAAAAAATGCTGAGAACTACCTATTTGAATAAAAAAGGAAACAACAACATATTTAGAGGTGATCCAGCGGACAATTTTGTCCCAAGTTTTGTATGGAAAATAGGGTTTGTCCGCTGGGCAACCAATCTTTTAACAAATGTACTTAATTTTTTTATTAAGATTCTTCCTTAGTGATCGATTTTACATAAAGAGAGTTGTTATTGCTGTTACAGTTGGTGATTGAGATGATGACAGATAATAACATAGAAAGTCAGTACCTAGCTAAATGCATATTCAAATCACATGGTGTCAAGTCAACTCTGAACACTCAAGTGAACTCTGATAGTAGGCAATGAAAACATTTTACAAATAATACTTACAGATACAGAAACACACTATATCATTATATGTAGAATTGTCAATGCACAAAGACATTTTCACTTGAAATTCACAATAAGCACATACATGAAGCTACAGCCTATTGCAAATGCGGTGTTCCATACATTTTCGTGTGTGTGAGGCGAAATATATGGGACTTATGCAGCCACAATAGACAAAAAGTATACTATTAAAGTAATGCAATGTTTAAGTAGACTAAACTGCTTTTAAATAGTATAAACTAACTCTCCTGGGCACTAGATAACATGCACTACTCCACGCTGCGATTGATTACCTAAAAACTACCAACCAAGACAATTAGAACAAGATGTCAAAGTAAGCAATTGAAAGTAGATACTTTGGCTTACAAATGCTCACGTTTACGCAGCCTCAGCAATGAGCGCTCATTACTGGCGTCACTTTACAGTCGACTGTCCGACACAGGAGTAATTGACTGTGATTGCCACTACAAACCGGTCTGGGAATGCCACCTTATCAATGCCAATTAAAATGATATTTTCACACAAAAACTGATATTTAAAATGATAATTGAGAGTACAACACTAATACTACGGTATTTGCAAGCTTACTAAACGGTAAATAAACATTTTAAAGCCAAAATAAACGAAAATATAACAACAAAACTGATGACATTTACACCAACATTGAACTTAGTTTAAGTTAAAATTTCAAAGTGTAATTAATGACTACACTTACCACTGTAAACTGTACACTAAAATCTGCACTTTGTTTAAAAAAATGTTGTAAATACAATTAACAATTGGAAAATAACAACAAAACAATGTTTTGAGATTAGTGACAATTTGACACCCTTTGCGCATAGACAAAGACAATAGAATAGACAAGACAAGAAATGAATTTATTTTAGTGGTGGTTGGTGATGTACCCTTTTTTTGGCTCGAATTGTAATTTTTTTCTGATAGAACTAGTAATGAAAGGCCTATGTTCTTTCTAGCGCATTATTTATCTTGCTGTAGGACCAGGCTAGTTTGACAACTAGTGGCTAAGAGTGTATTTATTAAATTGATACACGTGGCTGTATCTTTTCGATTTCCGTGCTCTAATTTCTATTTTATTTTAAAAAATCTGGGCGCTGTCTATGGTGTTCGACTTTTATATTGTTGCCAAAATAATAACTTTGCTAATTCCTCGGGACAATTTGCTTGTAGTACAGGTAGTTTCGCTAGGAAACTTTTTGAAAGAAACTTCAAAATTATGTTTAACTAATTTTCTGTCTCTGATTTTATTTTAATTTCTCGCACAATATTCACAACGACAAGCACGTATTGTATGCAATAGGTACTATCAGAATGTATATAGTAAAACCCGAAAACAGAAGATTTTGGTTCCGTCAAAATGTTTGCTCCCAGGGCCCCGATCGCGCTAATAAATCATTGACTGAACCGTGACTGAACGTCAACCACGGCACAACTTTTCATGAATTTCGTATCGCGCTAATATTTTGACACATGATTGAGACGCTTCACGATCGCAGACTAGTTTTCAACCGCTGTCAAACTAATAGTTCATCTGTAGCGACTATTTTTGGATTGTTCGGTGATTGTTTCTCTTTGTTATTATTTATTTTTCTGTAAAAGTTATAATTTATAACAAAATGCATCACGCTTACGTCGATTTTTTGGAAAGGGCTCACGATTACGATGTTACGGTGGCTCAGAAGAGAGAATTTAAGTGCGAAACTGAAAAATGGTACATTCAGTATGAGTGATCGGCTTTGTGAAAAGATAACCTATATCTTTTATGCAAGGAGTTGACTCTGCAATTAATTGCCAACTTAACTTCTCACATGCCACTTACTCTACGTTCAGATGCTTTGGACTTAGAAACCAAGGTAGAAGATCATGAAATAAACTACCTTTGAGATGCCTGCCATTGTCGCCTACGCAGCCTTGACTATAAAAATATATTTGTTGTTTGTAGGTTTTGATTGCATAATTGGCTTTCTATGCCACTGGGTTGTGCTGTAAAGTATATAGTATATGTTGAATAAATAAGTTAAATAAAACCAATGCTTATATTGAATATTGTTTTATATTGAATATTTATTTGATTTGATTGATTGTTTTTTATTTTATTAAATACTACATAATACACACAAAATATTAATTTTCGGCTCCCTGGTTCCTGTGCTCCTGGTTCTCTGGCTCTGTCTTGCTGTTGACAAAACTGAAACAAAATAAAAGTGGATTAGGAAAACAAAGTAAAGGAGGAGACCACGGACCAGTACGCTCATGCCCCTCCGCTAGGTGCTCCTTCGTCCAGCAATGGATGCTAAAGGGCTGGCTGACTGACTAAAGGGCTGATCAGGAAAATCTCGCATTAAAAATCTTCCATTATTTACAATCGACTGGCTTAGTTGGTAGTGACCCTGCCTACTAAGCTCTAGCTTAGGTCGTGGGTTCGATTCCCACCTGGGGCCAACATTTATGTGTTGATACCTATAGCATCTGTCAAATTTCCATAATCTGAAGATGGTAAATCGAATCTATGACTAGGCAAATAACTTAACTTCTAGAGTATGCATACCTTAGCTTACTCCTTTGCCATTCTTGCTGGCCCTTCTGCGTTAAGGCTTTCGGCGCGTTCGCACCATGGTCGTGTCACAACTGAACGAGCCTCTTTAGACCTCACCCGTCCCTGAGCGAGGTCGCAATGGCCCTAGAGAAACTCGAGCATCAGCTCCAGCTGCTGGACTGTGGTACATCTGCGGCCTTCCATTTTTATATCTGAAAAAATATATGACAAATTTTCAATAATCATTTTACACACTATAGGTATTTCTGAATGAATACTGACCTAGGTATATTAAAATTCATCATCATCAGGCATAATGGTCTACTTTTGGTCTGCTAAAGTATGAGTGTGTTATGAGTTAGAATTATGAGTAAATTTTAGATAATTCCAGAGCAAGAGTTAGATTAAATATACCTACTTAGAAAGAAAGAAATAAAAATCATTTATTCGACAACCACAAACTTACAATAACATGGATAAAATTAATTCCTTATGTACCTAATATATATTTAGGAAGACGATGCTGTGGCCGCGAAGAGGTCAACAACTCAGCATAATGCTGCATCCGAGAGGCGATGCGCTGGTTTTTTCTGTTTGGGGCCTTAGCTAGGTGGGGCATTACTGCGTGGGTAAGGGCCTTACTTCGGTATTATTCTGTACTAAAGTATCAATATCAGTACTTACTGGTTGGAGGAGTGACTTGGAGTATGATGAGACAGGCCACTTCGAAGGTCTCGTGAAAACTAAAACTGTTATTTCATTGTGAAACCCATAACAAGTCAACACTACAACGAAACTCATTCTTTGTTCTTCTTGAGAGTCTTCGGAGAGAATTAATCAAAACAAAAGTCTTCAATTACTAACCCACTTCACAATTCCGTCGGTGTTCGTAAACAAAAAAACTCAATCAATGTCAATGTCACACAGGAAAAAAAAACTAAATAGTGTTGCCAAGTCATAGAAATGCTAAGTCGATGATCGATTTAACTCAAATAACAGGGAGCAGTAACAATACTAGGGTAACATCTCTAAAATTTCTAAACTGATGGCGGTCCAGTTTTGTTCAAAGTTCGGTTGGCATTTGCACTTTAGCGCGATACCGATTTCCGCACAGATGAACCGAAATTTGGTCACAATCAGAATTGAACTGGAAATGGTTTACAATTGAACGGAAATTATTAAAAATAGCGCGATCGGGGCCCTGACTCATCACAGAAAAATTGTTGGTACAGTCTACCGCACATCAGTGGATACACTTTGACCTTGAGCTGGCCTAGCCTATTAGGGAGTTTCAATACTACGCGAGACCAGTTTATACTGGTTTTGTTACCACTGATGTGCGGTCGACTGTACCTAGGTATTTTGATCATAGTTTATCTTGGCAAAGAAATTAACATTTCTTACGGACAATCTTGGCAACCCTAACTGTCAATGTGAGTGAGTGAGTAAAGTGAAACGAGTGAGTGAGTTGGGTGGCTTGAATGATTGAATGTTGAGTAGTGAGTGAGTGAGTGAGTGAGTGAGACGTGGTGCTGTAATCTGACGAAAAAGTATATTTTTTTGAAGAAAATTATTACAAAATAGCGCAATGGAATTAATTTGATTCGAGTGAACCTGACTTCTTTAATACACATACCCATAACCGTGTACCTAGTTGTCTCTTCAGTAAAAAGTGACAATGAGTGAACCAGGCAAACAATTCGAAGTAAACTCTGACCCCAGTTTATCGAATGCTGCTATTGTGCGAGGCGTAGGACCTGCGCCTGCGTTTAGAAACCCCATTCCTTCAACTTCCACAGCTAATCCTGGTTTGGCACTACCAGTTTTACCGCCCAGACCAGATTTAAATTTGCAACCGAACTATGGGATGAGTCCTGGATTATATGGTGGTATGGGTGGGATGGGTATGGGAGGCATGGGTATGGGAGGGATGGGAGGGTATGGAGGCTACGGTGGGTATGGCGGAATGGGGGGTTATGGAATGGGGGGTATTGGAGGCATGGGGGGCATGGGAGGGTATGGAGGATTCAACAGATATGGACCGATGTATGGAGATGTTGAAACCAGGTTAGTCTACATTACTTTTAGCTTTTGTGGCCTGTATCTGACCTAGGTTCCATAAACATATATTATTAAATGTATTTTTCAATATAATATTATTACAATGATCTAGTTCCTGTAGGCACATTTTTGACAAACTTGTTGGAATGTGTTCTTAGTGCCATTGAATCTATGAAAGTCTGATTAAATTTTGTGAATTGTCCTACCCTTGTTTAATTCCTATCCTACAGGAAATTCTAGTTTCATAGGTTTAGTTATGTACTTATATTTTATGTACATACTTTTGTATAAGATAATTTGCAGTTGCCTCAGACTTTGTACCCCACCATCTTGTAATGTTATGTTTATTTATTGTACATACATGCTGACATATAAAATGGAATATCATAAATTTTGCAGATTCATTCAAATGGCAGAGGAGGGTTCACGGCCTGCATTCGACTCTATACAGAGTGTTGTCAGCGCAGTCGGCAGTGTCGCAATGATGTTGGAGAACACATTTTTTGCATTGACCAGCTCCTTTAGAGCCATATTGGGTATGTCGAATCATAACTAATTAGGTACTAATATAATTAAAATATAATCTAGATACCTGGTGCTCCGTTCTGTCTGCCTACGGCGTCATGGGACATAAGAGTGAAGATAGTATTTCACACTTATCCTAAAATATGTAGTAATTTAGCCATGTAAACTGCCAATCAAATAATTAGTACTTGGATGAATCTATGAAAACTTTGAATGAACAAAATTAGCTATAGGGTGGCGCGCACGCCAACAAAGAGATTCGAACCTTCCTGATGAAACCTTATCAACAAAAACTATAGTAGTCTGTTACACTGCCACCTAACTGTATTTTAGCTGTTAAATAAGATGTCGTATAAGAAATCCTATTGAATCTATAACTTATTGATTAATCTCTCTTAAACAGGTGTAGCTGAAAATTTTGGCCGGCTGAGGTCAATGTTTGCCCAAGTCTGGTCAACATTTGCAGTGATTCGGTCGTTGAACTGGCTTGTGAGGAAACTCATGGTCATGCTGGGCATCAGAACAGAGAGTGAATTCAAGGTCAGGATATAAGAATTTTTATCCTCTCAAAAACATTACCTAGGTAGGTCTAAGTTATGCTATATAATGCTGACATTTTCCCGTGGGAACAGTTTATCGCGGTAAAAAGTAGCCTATGTCCTGTCGCAGAATTCGCCGTATCTCCACAACAAATTTCATCAATATCCGTTCAGCGGTTTAGGCGTGAAAATTGCGTTTGTTGCGCCGCCGCTTTTTCCCAGCGCTAACACCTTGGAAGCGGTGGTATATAAAACATTGACGTTGTATAAATGTACCCACTGTACTTACATGCAATAAAATAGTTTTGACTTTGAAAAGAAACAATTTTCCCATTTATAATATTAGTATGGATGGATTGAAGTCATTTTGGATCAGTACTGAGGTTCATTGACATATCCCTAGAAGGAGACTTGAATGCATTAGGTGACCGGTTCATTGCTTATTTATTTATTATGCAAATAACTATGCTATGCTGAATAATTTTAATTAACATATTTATATAGTTGAAAATTATGTGCCATGTTGGTTAGGTACTTCAGAAGTGTATTGTGTTGTTAGGTTGTAATAGCTTAAAATGTGTTTTCGTTGTTGAAAAACATTTTTAACATTATCAGTGTGAGATCAGAGTATGACAATGTTATCTACATCATTCTTATTTTGTTATCTTTATTTGCCGATTTTCTTTATCAATTACTGCAGAGACCGTGAATTATATAATGTCTGATAATGATCACTATGGTAATTTAAACAAATTCATATCTGTTAGCACTATAAAATATATTATAGTAATTGAGCGTCAGTGGCGTCGTCGTGGGGAAGAACCGCTTCTTCATCAGTGTCGAGAGGTCCGAGTTCGATTACCGGTCGGGACATATAGCAATGGGTTTTTCTCGAAACTTAAGTACATTTACTGACTGCTCTCAAACGGTGAAGGAAAACATCCTGAAGAAACCTGCATACGCCGGTGAAAAAATTCTTAGGCGGATGTGAAGTCAACCCGTACCGGGCTAGCGGTGGACTATCGCCCATACGCCCTCATTGAGAGGGTAGGCCTGAGCCCCAGCAGTGGGGACATTGTATTTTATATTTGTCCTCCTACATTATCCCAGCGTCAGCGTTATTAGATCGTCAGTGGCGTCGGGGATAAGTCGTGGCCTATCATATCGAAAGGTCCGAAGTTGGATCCCCAGCTGGGCCATGTACCACTTGATTTTACCCGAACCCGAGCGCCCTCGTTGAGAGGGTAGGCCTGAGCCCCAGCAGTGGGGACATAATAAATTGAGATTGATGCTTCTATGCTTACATTGTGTTTTATATTTGTCGTCTAACATTATCCCCAGGCGTGGGCCGAGGCGGTGGCGGCGTCGCAGAGCGGGTCGGCGACGGTCGAGCAGCGCGCGCGCGGCTCCAGCTGGCCGATACTGCTGTTCTTCGGCGTCATCGCTGCTGCCCCCTACATCGTGCTGAAGATGCTCAGCGGTCTCACGCACAGCATCCATGAGAGATGTAACTTGAAAGCTAATATTATAAATTATTTGACTAGCTGTTTCCCGCGGGTTTGTTTAGTGGACAGGCAGGCAGCCTTTCTTAGTGGACGTCAGATCTATATGAGGAACCTTTGTGCCAAATGTCAAGTCCCTAGGCTCAGCAGTTTGAGCTGTGCGTTGATCAGTCAGTGAGTGATATGTCAGTCAGTTTTTTCTTTTACCTACTTAAATAATATTGATTAATTTAAAGTTAGTATGTTGAAATGGCAGTGAACTGGGTACGTCTGTTGGAGAACCAATAACCCCTTTGTAGACGAGTTCTCGAGTGGAGACCACGACTAGGCAAGCGTACTGTGGGACGCCCCCCGCTAGATGGAGTGACGATCTGCGTGAGGCGGCTGGCAGTGACTGGATGCGGAAAACCGAAGATCAGGTTCAGTGGCATACAATCACAGATTACATACAATCTTTTTTTTACAGTAAACGAGCCAGCAACATGGCAGAACCCTCTCCGAGCGGTCGCCGAACACGACTTCCAAGCTTCCTCCCCACAGGAAGTGAGCTTCACTGCCAGCCAGGTCCTGACCCTGGCTCCGCAGCACCTCCAGGGCCCCCTCTGGAACTCCGGCTGGCTGATGGGCTCAGCGGACAGACAACATTCAGGATTAATACCCGTTAACTATATTAAAGTGATTAAACCAAATAATGTAGAAGGGCATGGGAATGCGACGAGCGATAAACAACCAGAACCGAGCGCAAGTGATATGAATAAGTTCTTCGGGCAGGAGATATAAGTATGGGCACATCATCATCAATTGTAATGGTAGCTTCCACGAAAGCACTCTTCGTCTGTAGAACGGTTCGCCGAAAACACCCTTCATCGATGGTCACTTCTTTGAGCCTTTTGTCGACAGTATGCTAAAAATTGAACCTTTAAGGTTGAAATTCGTTTGCACGTCATAAAACAATATGGTCAATTTCACTGACAAAAATAATCGGACCGACAAAAATTGTGCAACTTATATGGGCAATTTAATATTTTCTATCATCAGTGTTAAACCATTTAGAACTGTGATAGATAAGTACCAGGAGTTTATCAATTTTGCTGCTAACTGTAGTTATTACGTTTTACTGTTGCTCATGTTGTATTTACTCACGACATGCTGTTTCTTGGATTACATAAATAATCTACTGTTTTTGTAGTAATTAGGGGCAAATTTCACTGTACATTGAGATTAGCTTAGCCGAGGTGGTGTGAGGCTTATTTTGAGACTGCTATTGCATTTCCTATTCTAGAAACATTACCCCCCCTTCTGATTTCGCCCCAGTTGGGTAATAATGCTGGAGTTTTGAACTAAAGGAGTGTACAATGTTGTGTAGTATGAAGCGCTGGCTACCAGAAAATATGTAAAATATTTGTGCATTTTTAAAATTTAACTTTCCAATGACGATACATCAAAAATCCTGCTTAGAGTAATGAAATCATTAAGCTTTTTGAAGTAAAAATATCGGAATAATTCCACAAACATTAATATCAAAAGCGGCAATTAATTCCAGTTCTACGCCTGTTTGGAACACGACAGCCGCATTTGATATTATGCGACTATAATCTATTCGTCGAATTATTTACGAGACAGCAAAACACCTGTAGTGATCGGTTACATGGACACTCAGTTTGATACTGAAAAACTTGATTAAAAATGACTTTCAATTTCATAAAAACTTCCCTGCCTCTACATTATATTATGGGAGGGCAGTATTCTTTTTAGATTTCATGAAAGTATCATGAAAAGTGCTTCGATATATCTCTGTAAGTCACCAGATATTTTACTATATTCGTTGTATCAACACCAATAAACCATTATCTATAAGCTCTCTTGTATGCATATTTGTAATTGTATAATTTGTACATTTAAAATTTGTAAATCATTGTGATTTGTATATTTCAATTATTTGTTATGTAAGTAGTATAGGACATTAATTAATGGGATGGACTGAAATAAATATATTACAAGTGTCTATTGTTTAGAATTCGCCTATCCTGTTGTTCTAAATTTTCCCCATTCTCCTGGTAAAAATAGTTTATTGGATATTAGCTCTAACAACCGCACCAAATTTCACTAAAATAGGTTCAGCCGAAATTGTGTTTTTCTTTACCGCCTATGCTTAATAGGCTAAGGGCCGTTTTCCTGTCACGCGTGTTTGCGCCCGCGTCCTGGCCCGGCGCGCATGCGTGCCGCCAATTTCATACAAGTGCCCGCGCGCATGACAGGAAAGGATTGGATTGCACGCCAGGACGCGGGCGCAGATACGCGTGACAGGAAAACGGCCCTAAAGGATCATGCGGCATGACATGCAAACTACGTGCTGGCCGTTGCTTCACTGTACTGATTGATAGCAAGCATGATAATCCATCATGCAGCATGATAATTCACGTAAACGTTGCATGTCATGCAAGCATGAACTTAAGCCACGACAACTTGGGTCCGTAGATCGCCAAGTTTTTCAAATGAAACAATTGCTAGGATTTTGTTTTTATTGTAAAGTCATAGTCTAAGTTTACAAGTAGGGCTCCGGGAACTCGAAGGTGACTTCGCGCCCCGTCAGCTTCTTGTATACAGACTGGAACGTGTCCACCTGCAGACAAACACAAATTGGTAAGCTTGTGTATTTTAGAAGTGAATAACAAGGTAGATGAAGTAACTCTGCTGCTAAGAACGGTCTGAAATAATGTCTTAAAAATATTTCGCCCGCGTAGAAGTTTTTTCCTTGTACATTGTGAAATAGCGCCCTCTATGTAGGTGTTTTGATACTTAGAGGGTATGAGCGGACGCCCCGCGACTTGGTCCGCGTTAAAAAGTAGCCTACACCTAGTACAGTGATAGCTTATATCCGACAACCCTACTAGTAGAAAGACTGATTTGATATCTTCTGTTGCTAGTCAGCACTAGTCTTCTCTGATCGTCTAAAGGGGTAACATTATCACATGGACACAAGTTCAATCAGACTAACCATATTATTGTTACCACCCTATAATGGTCAATTCAATATATCATAGCAACACAAGAGTATCCATATAAGCTCTTAGGATCTGATAATATTGATATTGACTACTTTAGACTCTCAGTCGTGGGTTCGATCCTGGCCCATACCAATGAGTTTTTCGAAACTTATGTACGGTTTATTTTAATACCACAGGTTTTTCGGTGAAGGAAAACACCGTGAAGAAACCTGCATACGCCAAAGAATGGTATTTACTATTCTAAGGCGTATGTGAAGTCCACCGTTTGGCGGCCAAGGGTTTGGCACAACAGATCAGGGTCGAAGTGTCGCTGGGTATTCCTGGCCCCCTATGAAGATAAGATAAGATAGACTCAGCGCAAGCACTCCGTAAAAATACCCATATTTATACCTTGTGTTCAATGGTGGTCTGCTGGTTCTTGTCTAGATGCACCTTGATGAGCTGCGACCCATCCAGCTTGACCCTGATACGCTTGCCCACGATCTCAGCGGGGAACACCAGGTCCTCCAGGATCGCGTCGTACACAGACGTCAGTGTCCTGCAAGTTGGAATGTCAATTTTGTGGAAATAGCGAGATAAGAAATGTAAGAAAATCTGAGGTGTCAGCGGGTGAATCAGCAGGACATCCAAATTTCTTTGGCACAGAGTTTAATTTCTTTTGCACACTACAGACTTAACTTGTATGTAAAAGGCATTTATACATCTCAGCAAAAACTATGTATTGTTAAATATTTCACCCCAGACTGCATTTATTGTCATTTGACTTACTGTGTCTGTGGTATAGATGCCAGTTCAACCTCTTAATATTAAGACTGAAAAAGGTTTGCTTCCACTGGAGTAACTATTTGTTACAATCCCACAACATACGGAATCATAGTTGAGGGTTAGACGAGTGTTTGCAAAGTAAAATTAGTTACCTAGATCGCGGCCTCTTCTGTTTGTTAGCGACGCGCGTCTTGTGGCTGGGCTTGGGCAAGATCTTGCGGTCACCGATGAACACGACGTGCTTGCCACTGAACTTCTTCTCGAGCTCGCGAACTAGACGGATTTGGATCTTCTGGAAAGCCTTCAGCTTGGGCATCGGCACGTAGATGATTATTGACTGGAATTCCAAAAGGAAGATTTATTAATACCACAATCTTAAGTCAATAATTGTAAACTAGAGGGGCAACATGAATGTTTGTTGGCAAATAATACTGAAGTCCCGGTTTCCATGGAGACAGTGAAGGGATTGCCCCCAGTCTGGGAATAAAATAAGTTTGTCAACTTAATGGTTAGTGGTCACTAGGGCACACCGGCAATGTGAGCTGCTGCTAATGCATTGCCTGCCTTAAAATACATTCTAAAGAATCCTAGAATTATGGGAAAACCTCAGAATACTACCTAGAAGCTGGCATTGTGTGACTCCATATGTTTCTTGGTTTCTTAAACTGTATTCAGAGCACTGCAATTTTATGAAACAATTAAGTCATGGCCATGAACCAATCCTTAACCAGATATATTCTAAGTGACTGCTGTGTATATCAGAGAAATCTGCAGTTTACAAGTCTAGGCTCGGTGGTTATGAGCTGTGTTGATAGCTAAGTCAGTGGGGTATTCTTTTACCTAATTTTATAGAAAGATTATTAGTTCTTACCTTCTTATTGTGCAGTTCAATTTCTTTAGCTTTTGTAATGTATAACTCCCTGAGTTGGGCCTTCAGGTCAGAGTTGGTCTCCAACTCGACCAGCGCCTGCGAGATCGAAGTCTCGAAGGGGTCGGCCTCCGACGCGCTTGCTTTGATGATCTTCGTACTCATCTGGAAAGCACAACGACCAGTTTCAGCACACTACACTGACAGTGTATAGGTTATAAAACTTGACAGCAACAATTATGAAAATTTAGATTCATCACTTGAAAACAGTAAATCAACACAACCACAGCACATTACTTGGGTAAATTATGAGTTTATCTAGAATTTATAAAAGATTTTTCAGTGTTAGAAACCAAAACAACGTTGGACACGGCAGGAGTAGATTTATCACCACAAATTATCCCAGTAATCGTTACCGTTATCAATTTTATATGGTAGTATATGGATTCCCCAATAACAGTAGATTCATAAAATTGGATTATTTACGTAATACAACTACTAATTTCATGAAATAAATATAAAAATCTACAAAGGGGGCTACCTTGACAACTGACCGGGAGCGAAAGAGATAGAAAATCAGTGTTAACAGCAAACAAATACAACATTACCCCAAAATATTGTTACAAACAGAATCCATAGGTAGGTACTAGAATTGTTATATTGTTATAAAAAATTGTGTTACTTACCTTTTTTTCCGGTTTCGATTCTTAAATAATCAAATTATTATTTTATTTAAGGCCTAAAGCAACACGGCCGCCTCTGCCGCCGCCGCCGCCCGGTTCGAATCGAAGCGAACGCATCGAAGCGAACGCACAGAATATATAAGCCGAACGTGTATTATAACACATTCTTAACATAGGTATAAACAATATAGATAGATAGCTAGCTATACATATTTATATTTTCAATTATTTCCCATATCCCCAGATATTTACAACATTTCTGGGATGTTTTAATTTACTGGCAATATCGTTATATTGCGTTCGGAAATTGCTCTAACTTGTACGTCGACCGCATGTCAGTGGAAACACTTTGACTTTCAGCTGGCCTAGCCTATTAGGGAGTTTCAATACAATGCAAGACCAGCTTATACTGGTTTTGTTTCCACTAACTTGCGGTCGACCGTACAACTGTCAGACAATTAGTTTTTGAACGAAACATAATTTGTCAAAAAGTGAGTTTGTTCAAAAACCTGATTCCTGTTATTTAATTCCAAAGTCCTTAAAATTAAACCAACACCTTTTACTGTTATATATTCTGTGCCAACACGCAAAAAATATCGGTTAATGATCATAGCGTCTAAAAAGCAATTTACCTAAAATCAAAATGCCTAAAATCTAAATTCTAAGCTGTAAATTATGAGGACGAGATGAAAAAAATTTGTTGGTTGTAAAAAGTGATCGTAGTTTTCGAACATGTGTATTTAAACAAACAGAAACAGAACAGCAAACAGTCAGTGGTTTTCCTTTTGTTTCATTGGGTTTTCCTGTAATTTTAATAATTTCAGTGTCTGCCAAGTGTCTGCATTTATTCCAAAGAATCATACGATGTTATAGTATAGATAAGTTTGTACGTTATTTTGATACACAATTAGTTTTGCTGAATAGTAAAATTTTACGCTTGTTCAGGAATATTATAACGTGCGTTTCAGTATAGGAGACGTATTACCTAGGTACTATCTATTTTAAATGTGTAAATGAACCTTGAGTTGATTTGTAACACTTGAGTATGTTAGTTACACTGTTGGAACAATGAAACCAGAACCAAATGGGTATGTATTTAATTTAGTGTTTTGTCTAGATTTAGTTTTTCTAGCCTGATTTTAACTACCTTTAAGTAACGAACAGTGAGGTTACGAACCGATGCAATCCAGACATCGCAGCCACATAAAATAGAGACGCCAAGGGCAGCGTCGGATTTCAAAAGAAGTAAATTTTTCAAAGTTTTTTTCATTGCGCCCCCTTTTGTCCACACTGACCCCAGTGTTCCTGGCAATAGGACTATTGTACTGGGATAGCGTGGTGGACTATAGCCCGAACCTCATGATGTGTTAAGGTAGCATAAGGGTTTAGCCAGGAGGCAGACTAGCTAGATGATATTTTATATTCTACATAGTTATTACTAAAATAACAGCTATCACTAAAAGCTCCTCCCTAAAATATCTATTTTAGATGCCTGTGTCTCCCCAATAACAATGCCTATAATTTTAAAACTTGATTGAACTTAATAGTAATCAAAAATATCAAAATTTAATATCACATAGTACTTTATTTATTTTTAAATTAGTCTACAATTTAATTTATTTAACATACATTTAAATAAAAACTCAAACAAAAGTTTGATTTGTAAAGGACGCAATATTAAAAAGTCCATTGATCATTGCTGCTATCTGACTGCATTACAACACTAGCACTCAACAACTGTGATACAAGCATTGATAAGCTAATCTGCTTGTAATAAACATAGTAGGCAAGTGCTAGTTAAACATTTTGATAAAGCCGCAGTGACTGGCCAGCGTCTGTGACTGGTGCACACCAGAATATTATTTGTTGCTACTAGCCATTTCCAGATTTCGAAAGTTAGTAACTTTTTCTTTTATTTTAGTATACCTAGTCAAAAATTTTATTATCAAGTCTTTACAATGTATTTCTTATTCTTAGACGGGGGTGACGGTCACTGCACTGACTCCACGAAATGGGAGTTTTGTGCAATGTCTTTACAATTTAATTTTAGCTTGTCATCTGTGGCATTCTTTATGTGAAGCGAATTGATTGGTCTCAATAAGTATTAAGTGGCTGGGCACACTACTAATTGACCTAGGTAATCTATATGGTATAAAAATTATTAGACTACTTTGTTAAAAGATCGAGAATCATGTCAATGATAGAAACTGCAATATTTTTAAATTCGAATATTTTGAAATGTTGAAACGTTCTCTCGACAATTCATCATTCTTGTAGAAGGGTTAAATGTCTCCGAATATCGGATATTCCGAAGTCGAATGCTTTATGCGAAATTTGTTTTCAGTTTAAACATTATTGCTTACTTCTCGTCGAGATTATTATTATGTCATTTTATTTTATTGAACTAAATCCATAGTAGGTGAACGTAATTTCACGTCCTTCAGGATTTTTATTGCTATAAAATTAGATGTAGAGGAAATTATGCAATCTTGTTTAGGTTTAGGTTTTTATATTAAAAATAATACGCGTGAATAATGTACCTATTTAAACCTATAATAATTTATATTCTGTTAAGCTTCCAATAAAAGTTTTTAACTTAACTTTTTAGATTTATGAACATTGGTTGGATAGGAGAGGTAGTTAGTTACAGGTGCTTTTATTCTTTATTTTTGATGAGTCATTATAAAAGGCCGGATTTGCGGTGGCAGGAATTAACTGACATGTAGTAGTGTGAGGAAAACTTCATTAAGTATACATATTTGTATGTTGTACAGTCGACCGCACGTATGTGGAAACACCTATAGAGAGTTTCATTACTATGCGAGACCAGTTCATACTGGTGTTTCCACTGACGTGCGGTCGACCGTACTTTCTAATACTTATTTGTTTAATCCACTTAGATAAAAGTTTATTGAATTAAGCCTCATGTCTGATAAATAATTAATTGCCTTGTGATACCGTCTAACATTAATTGTATCTTTTATACATACGTCATTCCCTATTACATTCTTGAGTGTCTGCTGATACCAGATCTTCAGGATATTCGCAAGAAATCTTATGTACAGTGGACGCGAGAAGTTGTTCGTCCCGTTAAGGACGACGTTCGTTTGCAGGCACAGGCAGCAATGCTGCAATAATGGAAAATTAAATCTAATAAACAAAATGTAGATAGAGTCTTCTGGTAAACAGATCCTCAGATTAAATCCTGACCTGATAGGTCAAGGTAGACCTCACTGATAAGCTATGGCTATGATGGATGACATGACACATGATATTATGCTATTTAAATTAGTTACTGTTGATATGGAAAATAAGTTTAAAGCTATTCTTAAGAAAAATCTCCGTCTACCTACTGAATCAGATGCATCACCCGTAGGTATAAAATTTACTAGCTTTTTCCGGCGGCTTCGCCCGCGTAGAATAGTTTTTCCCGTGGACATTGTGAAACAGCGCCCTCTATGTAGGTTTTTTGTTACGGGGTATTAGTGGATGTCTCGCGACTTTGTCCGCGTTAAAAAGTAGCCTATATGCTATTACAGGATATAAGCTATCACTGTACCAATTTTCATCAAAATCTGTTCGGTAGTTTTTGCGTGAAAGAGTAACAAACATCCTCAAATCTAAACAAACTTTTGCCTTTATAATATTAGTAGGAAGGATAGGATGTACTCTATTGTTCTAGATTAGGTACTGTTATGTTTTTGCAAAAACCGCTAGTAGTCTGCGCCCATTCGTCATAGCGTGGTGGTAAAATACTAAAACCTAACTTTGATCAATCTTCAGATCTTAAGAGTGAGAGTGAATACTAGGTACCTCACAATCGGTCCAGCAGTTCGCGAGTAGTAAGCGAAAACACTGACAGGCAGACAATACAACTAATGTTTAGAAATATGTACCTACCTATAGTAATAATAATGTTCTATTATATTAGCAAGTCAATGAATAGTTTGTTATGAATAAATTGCATGCATTGTATTGACGTCGTCAGCTACAAAATGAGCGAAGAGAATCATTAATGAACTTCGCAAATGTAGGTATAGGTAGGTACTGTTACATTCAATTCAAACGTTTAGTTTTATTAATGCTTTATCAGGTCATAATATTTATGAGTAGGTACCTACCTATTGTGGAAAATTCAATATGTTTTGTCAGTTTAGTAGATAGCCTAATTTTTTATACGGTTTATCAACAGCCTATCGCCCTTATTATGGTAGTCGGTCCACCTTAAATGGGAGGTGGTGCGCGCTCCGGTACACGCAGACTCGACTCCAGAACTCGTCTGCCCCACCCAACGGCCACCAGCTCTGCCACTTTGGTTTGCTAGTCCTTTCGGCTATGTTGGTGACATTAATTCTGAGACGAATCTTCTCATTGCGAATCACAACCTTTAGAACTCCAGTATTGTCACTCCATAGCTCGCTGGGACACGTTAAAACTTATGGATCAGGCCTTACTACTACATCTTTCTAGAACGTCAACTAATGGAGAAAATACATAGAATTATTTTCGAGTGTGTTGGGAAAAAATAATCTCAATTTCTTAGTTGCATCGGATATTGTGATTCCACGCTTTTTCAGTTTTCTGTGTTTCGTGATCACGATCTGATCACGTGATCCGTTGGGAATAACCCGTTTGAGACTATCTTCCATGGGACCCTCGTCTATGGTTTGGATTATTCTGTCATTGACTAAATCATTTCCATTTTCATGTCAGCGTGGAGATGTCCCGCGCAATACTGGTGACGGGCGGCGGCGGCTACGTGGGCTCCCACACGATCGCTGCGCTGCTCGAGCGGCAGAACGAAGCGGACACACTCGAGATAGTGGCAGTGGACAACTTGTCCAACGCGTACAGACTCGAGGGCCAGAAGAAGCCGGAGGCGCTCAGGCGGGTGGAGGAACTCACGGATAAAACTATACATTTCTATGACGTTGATATAAGGGATGCGCACGCGTTGAGCAGGATTTTCGAGATTGTAAGTACGGGTACTCTCAAAACAGTGCCTATAATTTAAAAAAAAAACAGCAAAACGTGGTTCACATTCAGCGGGTTCCTGAAATATCTCGGATAATTTTAAAAAATCATACCAAATTTAAAGCAGACCAGACTGATGCCAGAATGATGGTGTAACCTTTCTCTAATAGGAAGGTTACAGGACCAGTATTTCATCAGTTTGATCCATCAGTCATATCATGACTGACGAAATACTGATCTGGCTGAACTGATGAAAATTAAAATATTTCTGATAATTTCGTCAGGTGACTGATGAAATACTTACTGTATACCAGATTGATGGATCCAACTGATGAAATTCTGATCGTGTAACCTCCCTCTTAAAATGTCATACTAACCTTACTGATAGCCATGAAAATTTTTTCATCTACTGCACTGTCTATACATACAGACGACTCAATTTTCCAGACGTTATATTAAGTCAATTTTAGTCATTGTCGCTTTGATCATTTGCTTTTATGTTAACTCCGATAGGCAGCCGCACCTGCCCGTTAGGAGCAGGCTCTGAAGTCATGGTTCTTAAATAAATACTGTACGGTTATTATTTATTTCATTTCAGCACAACATAGAGTGTGTCATACATTTCGCGGCCCTGAAAGCGGTCGGCGAGTCGGTGCAAAAGCCTTTAGATTATTACCAGGTCAACATAACGGGCACGTGTACTTTGTTCGAGGTAATTATATAAAATTAAAGTAATTTGATTCAGAGCTGGAACGTCCAAATCCTAAAACGGTCCATTACATCCAATTCCCCAACATCAATTTTCCCGGAACGTTCATTTCCCCGAATGTCTATTTCCTCGAACGTCCATTTAACTGAATTTCCATTACCCGAATTAAACATGTTTGATTTCCGTTTGATTCCTTTAGGATTAGATGCCGGATTTTTCAGTTTTAAACAGACTTACAGGGAATTTGACATTCAGGAAATTTGACATAGGGGAATTAGGTTTCATTGACTAGGCGTTCGTGGAAAATTGGACTTCCAGATAGACTGAATTAGTCATCTTTTGGGTCCTGTCGTTCTAGTTTAATTACAATGTAAACTAGCCAATTTGTTACTGGCAAATGTTGTTAGGTGATGCGCAAGTACGGCGTGTACAAGCTGGTGTACAGCTCGTCATGCACCGTGTACGGGGAGCCCGAGGCGCTGCCGCTGGGCGAGGGGCACCCCACGGGCCGCGGGCTCGCCAGCCCCTACGGCAAGTCCAAGTACTTCTGCGAGGAGATCATGAAGGATCTGTGTCGCAGCGACCCGGTGAGTGCAATACGTACATAAAGTTGGCACAAGTCATTCATTCATTCTATATAGTTCAGTCATCTTTTCTGCTGCTTTCTTCTTGCTCCAACCATCAGCGTGCAGAACATTTAAGTACAAAATTGTGTTATTGGCGAAAGAATCGAAAGTTTCCCAATGTTAAGAAAGTTCCCCTCAATTACTATGTCTCTGAAGCAAGCTGCTGTGCTTTCTAAAAGGCTTTTTGACGCCAAGTTGAGAAATAGACTATCTGGAGATCATTTACAGCAGCTCTGTTTCCTAAACAACATGTTTTATGATTTGGTAGCCATAAGTCCAATACGAAATTCGTCCGGTACACCAATTTACAAATAAGAGACCAGGAATACCAGCATTAACTTGAACAAAGTTGTCTGACCTGACTGACCCCAACGATACTCAAACCCATGAACTTTGGCATTTGAACTTTCGCCCAACGTCATGCAGACTAAATTGTGTTTATCAGAAATGGATGGTGATATCGCTGCGCTACTTCAACCCTGTGGGCGCGCACCGCAGCGGGCGCATAGGGGAGGACCCCACCGGCGTCCCCAACAACCTGATGCCGTACATATCACAGGTAGGATAGATACATATACATATCTTCACACTTTGTCCCTGACGGGGTAGGCAGAAAGAACTTAGCGCCAAATATCGCCATCTGGACACACCTCTTTCGCTTCGGTTAATCTCACTCATCCATCATCCTCTTCACACACACTCGCCGCGGGACGCGAGTGCTCTTTAGTACATAAATAGAAGAATTGAGCACACACAAATGCAAATTACAATAACTTTTGCACATACTCGTAGCTAGATTAAATCTATGTACAGTCAACCCGGAGAGTGTCGGCTAGGGCCAGAGGTTAGGACCGCGCGCAGTCGAGTGACTGTTAGAGAATTTGAACTTGAGCTGGCCTAGCCTATTAGAGGGAGGTTACACGATCAGTATTTCATCAGTTTGATCCATCAGTCTGGTATTACTGACGAAATACTGATCCGTACTGATAAAATTTTTAATATCTTTGATAATTTTCGTCAGTCTGGCGGTGACTGTTGAAATAATGAATACCAAACTGATGAAATAACCGTGTTACCTATCATTCGGAGTTTTAATACTATGAGAGACCAGTTTATATTGGTTTTATTTCCAAGGACGTGGGGTCCACCGTATTAATAATATAGATATACCAATATCGAGCGTAAGTTTACTCGAATTTTTATTTATTTTAGTCATGCATTTTAGATTGACCGTATGAGTGTGTGAGTAGCTGTAATATAATTTACGCGATTCGAATATTCGATTTATTGGTAACCGTTTGTTTAAAAAAATTTTACTAGTACCAATAAGAAAACATTCCGTTCAGGTGGCAGTGGGCAGGCTCCAGGAGTTGCTGGTGTTCGGCAATGACTACCCGACGGTGGACGGCACCGGCGTGCGCGACTACATCCACGTGGAGGACCTCGCCGAGGGCCACGTCAAGGCGGTCAAGCTCTTCCAGCAGACGGGCTTCGGCGGCTTTCATTCCATTAATTTGGGTGAGTTTGTTCTACGGAATTGGGGTTAGGCAACGGTATTGGAGTTAACCAATTAGACACGCCAAGTTGTTCCATCAGCCGGGCTTCGTCGGCTTTCATTCCGTTAATTTGAGTGAGTTTGTTCTACGGAATTGGGGTTTGGCAACGGTATTGGGGTTAGCCGATGAGGCACGTGAAGTTGCTCCACCAGCTGGGCTTCAGTGGCTTCCATTCCGTTAATTTGGGTGGGTTTGTTCTACGGAAATAGGATAAGGCGATGAAACTGGGGTTAGCTGATGAGACACGTTGTTCCACCAGCAGGGCTTCGGTGGCTTCCATTACGTTAGTTTGGGTGAGTTTGTTCTACGGATGTGGGGTTAGTTGACGGTACTGGGGTTAGGCGGTGGTGGTACTGGGGTTAGGCGATGAGACCTTGGTGGAGCGCCGCGTGAAGTCGTTCCTGCTCAATATTCCTATTCACTGTATACATATGCGATTAAAGGACTGGGGTTTTGTAATGAACGTTATGGCAGACATCTGTAGTACTTCATCTGATTTTTATCTTAAGTTTGATAGCTTTTGCAAACAATATTACATACGCTATACAACAGTTTCTGTTTTGCCGTAAAATAAATAATTTTGTTAAGTTAAGTTTGACCAGTTAACAGAGAATGTTGTCTTGCCCTTTACATATACATTAGATCTTTCTGTATTTAATTTGGAGAATAATCTCACTAATTGTGTTATCCAATAGGCACAGGCACTGGCTACTCAGTCCTACAAATCATAGCCGCATTCGAAGCGGCGAGCGGTCGCAAGATACCTCATAAAATAGTCGGACGGCGCGCCGGAGACATAGCCGAGAACTATGCGGACGTCTCGCTCTCGCACAAGCTGCTCGGCTGGCGTGCGACAAGGACGCTAGATGACATGTGCGTGGACACTTGGAGATGGCAGAGCGAAAACCCCAACGGGTTTAAAAAGTAGTTTATTGATTGTTGTTTGTTGAGTGGGGCTTCGGTCGCATATGCCATTTTGTAATTCGTGAAATGTGCGCCTAATCATCATCATATCAGCCTGTAGACGTCCACTGCTGGACAAAGGCCTCCCCCAAGGATCTCCACGACGACCGGTCCTGCGCTAACCTCATCCAGCTGGGTCCCGCGACCTTCACCAGATCGTCGGTCCACCTTGTAGGAGGCCTGCCTACGCTGCGTCTTCCGATACGTGGTCGCCACTCGAGAACCTAATAGGCAAATATAAGTAAGGGCATATTCAGATAATCAAATTATTTCGTATTTTTTGGAACGTTTCGCGCGTTACACTCCATCAGACACTTGGCGAATGAGAGCTAGGCCGAAAAAAGTGTAAGACTTCGACCGACACGACACTTCGCGATGTGTCCCGAGGTAAGCCGAAGTTATTATCAGCCATTGAGATGGCGGAATTTAAGAAATTTTATTTAAATAATAATTAAATTTATTAGCCTTAGTAGATTATATTTTAGCTTAATTTAATCAACAAGGTGCCATTCCTTTTATCTGAATTAAAAATATCGAATATTTATGTTACCTATAGGTACTTACAAAGAAAACTGAATCATTACCATTTTTATAAATAACCAAAAATTTTATGTACTAATATACTAAGTGTTCCTATTATGTTGCCATAATTATTTTTTATTCTATTTTAATATTAAACAGTTTTACGTGACTGTATAGATAATATGGAAACCAAAGCAATATTTATGTACCTACCAAAAATACATACCAAAGTTTACCAGTGACTATAGAAAAGAAAGAAAATCGTACGATCGTGCAAAACTGCACTGCATTTATAAAATTGATTTTTTACTTAAAAATAAAATATTTTTCCAATTCTTTTTGGCCAACAATAGAAACGTAAGCAAATGGCAATGCAAGAAAAAGCTTGCTTAAAGATGACAAAAGATATATCTTATATTACAATGATACCAATACAAAGATTACAAGTAATTCTCAACTTTTATGACGAAAGATTAGAATATAAATAGTCTTTCATCAGTAACGTCTCAGCAGACTTCTATAAGGCCCAAATACTGGAATATTAATTAAAATAACGTGACATCTTTGTTATTTTAAAAGATTTATGAAAGTTAACGAGTCATTATTAATGACATAAGGCCCTAATTACAGTGCGCTAAACGGTTAGGCCGCCAATATTGCACCGTGTGAAGGTAGATACGCTAGCTTTGCTAATTGACTGATATACCATTCGGTCGAAATTAAGAACAATGTAATGGGGCCTTAATGCTAGAGTGGTCAGGCGTAAAAAATCCTAGGGTTATTTATTGGCTTTTATATGTAAACTAATCATTCCGATCTGTCTTTGCATTTTAGCGCTAGCTATAGTAGTTTTATTTATTTTGTATGGAAATACATAATTTATTTCTTATTTAATGCTTTATTTATTGGTGCTATTTCAAATGGGATTATGTTTTTATTTAAAGAAAATTTTATATTGGGATGTATATTGTTTGTTGCAAATAAATCGTCTTCTATATTTTACATGTTGTTTCAATATACCAGTTACTAAAGTTTTTCTGAACTGAAGTACGGTTTATCATCACACCATTGACTTCGTTGGATGGAAAACATCGTGAGCAAAACTACATACGCCGAAGGGATTCTAAGGCGCATGTGAAGTCAACCAATCCACTGAAACGTGGTGGACTATGCATGATGACTAAGTCCACTGATGAGAGAAGATCCGCAGAGGCTTTGGTTGCGTGATGCGAGCAAAGTAAAACAAACATAACTTATAATTAATCCTCTGTATTATCTAAAAATTACAAACCATTCATATTTTCAATCATTACATACTAAGATTCTTGTGTGTGTTATACTATTTATTCAGCACATACTGTCTTCTAAAAATATCTGATTTACATATTTTACATTCACTAACATTACCTACAGTACAGTGTATTAATTAGGTGAAAAAGTCAAGTTTTAACAAGAAAGGAAAAGCAATACATTTTGAGAATGTGCTGAATGTAAGAGAAAATGACATACTAACGATGTTACATCACAAAAAAACTGTCTACATCATTGAAATACTTTTGTACTAACATACTTCAAATAATTATTTTCCATCTTAAAAATATATTTTTTTCAAACCAAATACACGACGAAAGTAAAAAAAAATACGTAAAATATAAAAGATATTACTCGAACATTTACATTATCATCACTCATCAGCATTTCATAAAATAAAGTACCTACGTAGATGACGAGGAAATAAAATCTAGAAGAATGCCTATAAACTAATAATAAAGTAGCAAACTAACAGAGAATGTGCCCAGGACCTTCGACCAATATAAAATTTATGGACCGACGTAGTAAATACTTTATGAGCAAGGAAACCAATCACAATCGATCTACATTACCCTACCATATCAATCAATAGTTATTTGTCACCAAAACAAGCAACATATTTAAAAAAATGTGACGAAACGCAAAATATTTTTAATTTTTTATGTATGCGTTACCTAACGTAAAACATAATACGTTGCTCCTAGAATAAGTTCTAAAACAACGACTAAAACAGGGCGCTGGGCTAACTTTGTACGCGTCAACATATCACGTTTATGGAAACCAAAGGGCCGGTCCAATCATTTTTTATTAGTCGAAGCCGGACAGGTAAAATCCACGTCTTTTTATGTTATAATCTTTTCCCTACATCATCTTCATCTACCTAAAATTTCCAATCCAGCATTCTGATTTATAGGCTGTGCAGTTAAGATATTAATGTTCTCTATTAATTTGCCATTCTAATTTTAACACAACAAATGTGTCTATGGAAACATCTTTCTCAGAGCTCTTCCATCTTGCATACTTACTCACAAATGATTCATATTTATGGCATACACAAGGTTTCAAAATGTCTATACATATACAATGTAAATTTTTACTGAGTATAACATCTTATAACTCTACATTAAGCTTTATGTGACAACGCTAATAAAAATAAGTATGTCGATTTGAAATTAGATAAATCTTGTCTCAACAGAGAAACTGTGCTATTCTTAATAGAATATAACTCGAGAACCACTGGAAAAATTTGATGCAGTTTTCACTCTAAAAGGGTTTTTCATTATAGGTCCATAAAGTCAATACGTTAAGACGTAAAAACTCCAAAGAAAAACAGACATAATTTGTAGGTGTAATTTCTTTTGTCCGTGGTGTATACACGACAGTAAATTAAAATATAAGACTGGTCTACCTTAAATAATACAATAACGAAACCATGAGATATTAACATTTCTACTTCATTTTATGCAAGTTACGTGAATTGTTGCATTAAAGTTTATGTTTTAGCATTTCAAAATCGACATACGCTTCTTATTATTCATAATAATTTATTCTTTATCTGTAAATCATATTCATAAGGCAACTATTGGTGGATAGAGCAATAAACGGCGTCGATATGGCAACACGGTCATCCTTGGTTAAATTTGAGAAGATTTGGACAGGTTATAACTAGTTATACTTTGGTTGTTGGGTAACTTGTGGAAAAAGAGTGCAAGCACATAATACATTCTAAAAAGGCGGCGTGTCAATAGGGGTAGCTTAATGACATGTGTTAATTATAAGTAAACTAAAAGTTTCGAATATATTGCAATTTTTTATTATTTTTCTTTGCTGGAACTTGGCTGATACGCTGCCCCGTGTCTAGATACATTTATACTAATAATAAAGAAGTGAAAACGCAAGCTTATCTTTATATTTTGCAAAAAATCAAATGATAGCGCGGTGTAAAATACACCCAGCGCCATCTATTGACAAGCTTTAAAACTAATATTTTATAAACTTGTAGGCTAAGCAAATAGGAAAATTGTAGACGCAAAAATGAGAGCAGTGTGTCTTATGCTATCTTGAGCTCGCTAGATGAGACATTGGATAAAGTAGTTAGGCGGGACGAATGTAAAATTATGAAATTGCACCCTACATAGAACGGAGTGTTTATCAAAGAGTGCATGTATGCTGCCATATCAACGCTCTAAGACTGTGCTATGTGGAATATATTTCTAGCAATAAACGCATTGCTATGCCAAATATTTTGATCTTCACACTGACAACCAAATAGAAGCTGGGTCCACAATATCATCTTAAAAGTGTGAAAAAATTACCCGGAATGAAAACAATTGCAGTGTCTTCACGTTTGAAGATCAATATTGCATTGATTTATCCATCTATAGGCACATGAGTCAAGAAAACAAGTGCAAGATTCATGGTCGGCCATAAAAGCAATCAAAATGTGATATAATAAAATATGTTAACCAATTTGAGTCAAGGTTAAATGTGTAGTTTGGGGAAGGCACTGGACATAACCAGGCTGATAAAAAGAGGCATCATGCTCTCCGAATTCGACCACGAAGCCCAGCATTTTGTTCATATCTCAGAGGCATGTCAGAATGTAAAGAAACTGGTAGGCTGCCTGGTCGATCTCGTCTGGAGTTACAGTCAGCTGCATCGCGCAAAACGGGCCCAAGATTCTGGCAGAAATAATCAAGGAGTCAAGTGTTTTAAAGTGTCAATAATCCCTGCATAAATTTCTATGTGTGTGCCACATTACTGTGTTCAGGGTTTAAAAGGAAGGAGCCAGTAAAATTACAGGCACACGTGACACTCCAAACTAGTCCTATGTGACCTTTGGACTATTGTACAGTCGACCGCACGTCCATGGAAACACTTTGACCCTTAAACTGGCCTATTCTATTAGGGAGTTAACCAGTTTATACTGATGTTGTTGTCACTGACGTGCGCTCGACGGGACGCCGTAAAAGAAAGGTTAATAAACGACAATGTCATGAGGGGGATTGTCTGAAGATTTTCTACTTAATTGCGTTAAAATGTCTGCATAGAAATTATCGCGTTAGACTCTAACGTCGAAGAAGAAACTCTTAGGCGCACGTGAAGTCCACCAACCCGCGCTGGGCTAGCGTGGTGGACGATACGCCCTCGTTGAAAGGGGAGGCCTGTGCCCCAACAGTAGGGCCAGGCTGTTGATGATAGAAATTATTGTTTACCATAAAGTTGCTAGAAAAAGGCGCGCGTGTATGTTGTTATGTGTGTTATATTACATTGGTGTTGCTCATCGATCACTAAAGTCTTTAGGGCACTTGCACTGTGTTAGCCTTCCCGCTTGATGCTGGGCATCTGCGGCGGGGGCTCGGCCAGACCCTTCACCTGGAAATATAAAATTCGGATGGGTATCATAAAAACAAACTTTATTTACTTAAAAAGTTACATGATAAATCGAAACCCTGACTAGTCAAGCTGTGTTCCGTGGTCAGCGTCTTACCCATTTGTCCAAAAGTTTTTAGTTCTACATTTTTCAAAAGATATTCTACAAACTGACAGTACAAAAAAAAACTAGTCTTCATAACTAATTACAATGCATGGGCAATTAAACCTATATGGCAATGCAATAAAGAATAAAGAAATAAAAACATGGGACTTTGGTCCAGTTTTAATCCTAATCAAATATCGAAATTTCCGAAAATTTTGCTGTCAAGTAGTTCATATTATAAATTTATAAACATAGACAACCCATATATTTTTGGATTTTAATATTACCAGGAAAAAATAAGACACTACCAGCGGGTAGTACCGCAGGGCAGAAGTGTATACATTTATCAAGAATTTTTGAATGAGATCCGACGGAGAACTAACGTTACCATCATAGCCGAAAGGATTAGCAAGCTGAAGCGGAGTGGGCAGGTCACATCTGCCGCATAACCGACGGGGCCGTTGGGGCAGACGAGTTCTGGAGTGGAGACCGCGGGTGGGTACGCGCAGCGTGGGACGCCCCTCCGCCAGGAGGACCGACAACTCGAAGAAGGTTGTCGGGAGCGGCTGGATGCGGAGCGGAGGACGGGGTGTCGGGCCGTTTATTTGCATGACATTGAGAAATGTTCATGTCGTTCATTATCCCACCTTTGCCCACCTATTACTTGTGACACTACCTTGAGCCTAGCCCTACTCTCCTTCTTCAGGGAGTTGGGATGGCTGGACTGACGGTCCGGGGAATGGCACTAAACTCTTGCTTTCAGGGACTGAGTCAGGGAGTTCCACCACCGTCTAAAGTAAGATTATACCTTGAGCCTGGCAGCAGTCTTGAGGAAGGCTGGCAGCTGCTCCTGGGAGACGTTCACCTCGCCCGCGTACATGAACTCCAGGATCGACTGCAGATGGAGGTACGACACGTCCTTCAGGATTATTATCGGGTGCTTAGACGGGTTCTCCTGAAACACAACATGGTTTTATATCATTTTTAGGGTTCCATACCTCAAAAGGATCCTTTATAGGATCACTTCATTGTTCGTCTGTCTGTCAAGATCCCTTTTCTATAAAATGCATGAATGTATGAAGTTGAAATTAATATCAAATACTCAGGTCTGCAATCCCCAAATCCCTTGGAGCTGTGAAACTTAACTGAACTAAACTTCTAAGTCAATGCAGTCAATAATAGCTGCAAACTGAAGGAAAATGCTCGGTTACAGGCACAGATGAATACAACAATAAAATCACCAGTCGAAGTCATATTACAATACTAAAACATCCTGCCAGTTGTTTACATACAATATCCATAAGAGCTATTTCAATTTCAAAGCCTTTATAATTATGTAATTATTGTAACCTGTCTCAGTAAAATAAAGGCTTTGAATAAGAGCTATTTAAAATAAGTTTATTCAAATTAACATACAAAATTTGACATATATAGCTGCTATTATCAACTAGAAAGCTGTACATTATTAGGTTTCTTGAATCTAGTTGTAGCTGTGAAACGGGTCTCGACTCAGCTTAGTGATGCGGACATAACAGTCAGCAGCACTGGTTTTTGTTAAGCCCGGGCAGTAGTAATTGTGAGAGAGGCAGAAAAGTGAACACTTTGATTTTGAAAGGCAAGATGAGAGATATTATGACGTAAAGGTGTCACCACACCACTGCATTGCCTACTATGGACTTCTACTCACCTCTAATAAGCTTTTGAAGTAAGGACTACATGCAGAGAGCACCATTTTATGAGCCTTACACGTCTGCCCTTCACATGCCAGGGTTACCTGAAACATAAATTAATTGATTAAAAAAGGCTGGGTCATACACAATGTACAGCTCTCTCAATTTTAGTTTACCTAAAATATCTTTAAAAATCATTTTTGTTTAACATTTTTCCTTCAAAATTTTCATTGCCATGCAAAGACAGGTTCTAACTTTCAGCTCAATCAATCCAGACAAACAGTGAAACAAAATGTCTTCGGTGTACAGAATGATGGATTTCATATTTTATATTATATAATTTCACATGTTCATAAAGGTAGAACATCTTGATAAACTACTAATGATAAACAGGTGTATTATGAGGCCAACTTTTGAGAATCCATTCGAGTATCTAGAAAAGAAGGCACTACTTCCATTCCTCCTGAGGATACCAGACCAATCCAATTTAAGTGATGCAGCAGCTTTTTGAGGATAAGGATAAACCTAACATTGTTTTGGGATTTGCATAAAGCTTCAAGCCTCAAATCCCACTCTATCTATGTTCAACGAATCTTTAAAAATCAAGTTGTTAGGGATTACATTTGTAATTCATAGAGTGCAGAGTGGCTATGTGGACTTAATATAGGCTGATGATGATAAACTTATGACTACTTGCATTTATATAGAAGTGATTTATTAAAAAGTTGGAACCAGTCTAGATAACTATCAAATGTACGGAAGGTCAACATCAGAAACAGAAAGTATCTAGCAGTACCTAGTAGGGTTATATACAATTTTTGGATTAAAAAAACAGCCTTGCACTTACATCTGTAAAACTCTTTTCGTCCCTCAAATGCCTGAACGACGTCACCATATTCGTCTGGAAGTCGTTCCATTTCAAAAAGAATTGCTGGTCGCCCATTTTGGTTTTTTTACGAACCTGTAAAGTTGTTTACAAACGTATAAAAATAAAACGTAAACAAATTTCTAATTCTATCACAAAGTTAGGATTGTAACTTTAAATCGGGATTGTTGTTTGTTTACGTTGTTAGTAAACGAAATAAATAGGAAAAGTCCTAGTTTTAGATTAGTCCTACGTCACTAAGTAATGCATTAGAAGAGCTTACCCTTGGTTTGGTACCTTACAAAATACACAAATTTGGTTTTTTATCGCACTCCGACAGAATTTGTGTGGATATCTAGAACCCCTGTAATATTTCACAACTCTCACTGAAAGTTAGACAATTGAATCACAAAATAAGACGCCGTCTCGCATAATTAGCGGACTTCTATAGAATTCTTCAAATTGCTTTTCCTTCATTCATTCACTTCACTTTTTTTACAAGAAAGACAAGTTGAGTTTGGCGGTGTTGCCAGAATTAATTTTAATTTGCCTAAAATTAGAAAGAAGAAAGCTAATTTTATTTCTTTAGCCAAATCATTTTTTTTTGTTGTACGGCTCTGGAAATAAAGTTTACAAAAACTCTAGCACGGCTTCCACAAAAATAGGCCACAACTAGTGCTAGTCGGCGATTAAGTTACGTTAGAATATTAAGTTAATTAAAAAATATATATGTTAGAATAAATAATGTGGGTATGCCACTATTACAGAGAATTTATAAAATCACTTTTTGCATGTAGGTAATATAAATAAAAATAAATAAATAATTTATTGTTAAGTAAAAACCCATAGAAAAAAAAACATATCTAGAAATACTAACAAAGGTACCTAATATTACTCCAAATACCCACATTAAATATTGAACTAAACTAAATCAAGTAAGGAGTTTCTTTTGTCATTGAACTAACTAAACAAGTTGCGTTTTTTTTGTTCGACAACACGACAACTTAACTTACATCACTATAAAGGAGAGTCCCACCTAGTGGCGAGTAGATGAATTATATAAATTTTGAATAAAGTTTGTTTACGAGAAGTAAATCCATTTCATCAATTAAGTATTCAAGCCTAGTAACTTATCGTAGGTATCAAGTAAGTAGTTATAAAAAAATCCTCTTTGTGCTTCTTTTTATGTTCTGAGGTATTTATTCATTTTGAGACCAAATAAAGCTATAAAATATTGCTTATGTAGATAGTTGAATGAGGTAGAGACACAGAGTAAGTAATAGTCTTCAAGTAGAGAAGTTGAATGAAAGCGATCCTCTCGCAGTTTGGTGTTCTTTCGATTGAAAATTCTGTTTTATGACATTTATGAAACAAAGTTTTTTCAAAGCACGAGAGTAAAATAGGGCTAGGCACATTACTGTAGTTGTACCACAGAGTATTAGTTTCATTGTATGTACGCTCAAAACCTTAATTAGATGATGAGCTACCTACATTACTACCTACTTACCTATATTATTAGGTTTTCAAAATAAATGTTTTTATCCTAGAGTAAGTAAGTACTTAGGCTAGCTTTATGTATATTTGTGCTCTAATTTTTCATACCCTAAACTAAACATAAAAAAAAGGGTTGACCTATTTTGACATACCTTGACATTATCTTCGATTTTAAGTAGGTACCTAAGTAGGTTGCAATGGTTTTACTTAGAGGTAAAAATAAAAGAAATTATTTATTTATTCATACACAATATGTATATTTCACAAAAAAAAACGTTTTAAAAACGACACTCATATTGCAAGAAAGAAGGAAAGGCAAAAGGTGAAATAGTAAACATCTTACTTCTTATTACTAATTAATAAGTGTCTAATAATTACCGATAAATCATGCATAATATTGGTATAGATAAAATTGTTATTAACATTATCTTAAGATAAATAGCAATGTTTAAAACACACGAACACTACATTTTGAAGGCCAAGCGGTGTTGCCACAATTCTTATTTTTATAACTTATTAATAATATAATAAACTAGGTAAGTACCTTTGCTATGTTTATTTATTAAGTACGAGATTACCACTTAAATCTATAGTTCGGATAAGTAATGTACGGTATTTCTGATGATATTTTCGATTTAATAAAATTAAACCGCACAGTTTAATTACTGGTCATATGAAATACACAGTAAAATTATTTACGCACAGTAAATAATATAAATTCAAATATTAAAATCATTTCCATTATCTTTAAATATAATTGACAATAAGCAGGAATCCTTCCACTTAAATTAATATAATTTTATCTTAATTAGTAAGTACGAATACTTTTATGTACTAAAATCAATAAACTTACATGACTTCTCGAATAAACTAAAATTATTTCAATTCCTTCTACGTTAACAATAACATTATTTCTAAAATATATAATTATCGTATAATTTTTCTTCGAATAATTTAAAGAACTCTTTAGGTTCCAGTACAAAATACGAAAATGAACATTCATTAACTTTTATTACCTATCCTATTTTAATTAAACCACATATTTAAAACACTCTTAAATATACATTATTATTTAAATTATTATATTTTATATTTGGTATATAATTCAGCATTTCTTAATATACAAAGCACAAACGGACTTAGGTATATTCTAGCGTATGATTCGTCAATCCATTATTGGAGACTGAATTTCCTTAAACTAATGTTATGGTATACACCCTAAGAGAGTTTTAAACCCGTGAACATATTAAATATTGCTGCACCAATAGACATATTTTAACTAAAATATTTGGACATAATACAAAAATATGCATGTTTTCAACAGAACGAGTTAAACATAAAATTATTTCCCCAGTTGGTAAACGAAGGTCCACCAAAGCCTTTGGCAAAAATAAAACCATTTAAAATGTTTTTATCCTAACATTACACGTTAAACAATTACCCTTATTTCAAATATAATTATTAGAAATTACAAAGAGATCTTCGCCTTGTCCCTATAATGATATTTTTACCTATTGCTAATTTTTATAAGTAAAGAAATGCCATAAGTTTGAGCAAATTAACTTTACTTTTAAGTCTTAAAAAACTCGAAAACAATAGAAATAGAATCGAATAAGTAATAAAATAATAGTCAATAATAGTTTATAGGAAAAAATAAGTTATTTTGAATTTTTTTAAATAGATTTTGTACAAAAAGAATAAAAATTAGAACAGAATAAATATCGAATATCAAAGCGTTATTCTAAATACGTGCTATTCATTGGTAGATCAGAGGTTTAATATAAACTGACTTACATTTTAACTTTATACTGTTATCAGATAAGACTTAAATTGTAATCTTGAATGTAACCACTCCTAAATTGACAATTTGGTATGTTATCTTAGGATTGATTTGATAATAAGAATAAAACGTCTAAGAATTTGACTAGAAAATTTTGGATTTATTTTGCGAAAATCAAGTATTTTGGCTGACTTTTATGACTAATTTATATGTTACGTACGTTTATACGACTAATTATAAATCGATGTAAAGTGACATTGTAAACGAGGTTATTAGAAATGTGAAATAGTATAATGACGCGACTAGATGGAAATGCAAAATGTGAACTATTGACACAGAATATAATGCTACGTAATATAGTACTGCTATTGATAAGTATACTAAATACGGAGTAGGAGACGTATACTTAATTCCGATTAAAAAAAGTGCAGATTTTTTATTACTATTGAAAACTACATTCAGCTATCATCTCTTTAAAGACTATTCTATTATATACTTACTACATCAATATACAAGAATGTACTTTTAGACTGGCACTAAAGTTATTTCGTTGCTCGATACCCACACAATAAGCTTTTATAACTATCTAAATATATATACTAAAGCAGAATAGGACGGTTTATACTTTAATTAAGGCAGCTTAAGGCACCTAACTTTACTAAAGCTACGACAATGGAAATATTTACACACGAATAATTTATTGCATCATAAATATACGCCAAAAATGGCGACGTAATAATTCAAATTCCGCGCCTATTGGCGTCTAAGTACATCTATTCGTTGCTAGATGGCGTTGTACACGTTTGAATATCAGTATTCGTTGCGTCCTGGGTCTTGACCAACGGTAGCTTTAGTCCTCGCGGAACTAGGATGAGTCTAGCCGGCGTCACGAGGACTAAAGCGTACTCTCATTTGTTTACCCCGAGGAACTTGGCCGCCTCGTCCGCGGAAGAGAGGAGTTTGTTCAGCAGTTTGTTGTCGGGAATGCCCAGAAGCTTGCCGATGAGGTCGCTGCCATTCTCCGCGTCGTTGTCGGCTTCTGATGAGTATTTGCGGGACGTCATTTCCAGTTTGAGCTTCTTGTCGTAGTGCGCGGCGGGGGGCGAGTTGTTGTTGTTCACGTTGTTGGGGATCTCGTTGCCGGAGCCGTCGTCGTCTTGGTAGCGATATCTGTGGGCAACGTACTTTGAATTTAGACCTTGTGTAACATAAGGTTCTTTTTCCTTTGAGTCAACGAAAGTTACAAGACGTTACCATATATAGTTTAAATATTTAATCGTAGTGGAACAAATAATAAATATTATTAGATACGCACCCATTTAACATTAGCAAAAATATAAGCACAGAGCAAAGAGCGAATTGTCTTTTAGTAAACTCGGTGATAAAAAAAGTGTGTTTTGGTATTGTGGAGCATAGGTTGTACAAAACCATTCCTATGTAGCCAAGATGTACCTTCGAGATTAGAACGTTCCGCTGCTAAAAAGAGGTATAATTATATCTTTCCCAAAAGGCCCTTTAATTGCTATTTGTTGGCAACACTCACCCGTTAGCGACATGTTCCCGCGGCGTGTTGGGCGGCGTGGCCTCCTCGTCGTCGGTGACCTCCTCGCGGTGCTTCTTGCGGTGGCGCAGCATGCTGTGCTTGAGCGTGAACCGGCGGCGGCACAGGTCGCACGCGAACGGCCGCTCGCCGGAGTGCGTGCGCATGTGGCGCCGGAGGTCCTCCGCAGACCAGAAGCGGCGCACGCAGAACGCGCACACCACCTGTTCAATGCAACCAAGAAGCTTGCATCCAAAATACTCACTTATATATACTTACTCGCTACTTACTTGAACGCACTATCATGTGTTTATATTAAAATTTAATCTTTGTAGTCTACACAGCTGACCTAGCCTATTAGGAGGTTCAGCACCTTGGAGGCGGTGGTAGATAAAAAATTGACGTTGTATAAATGTACCTAGTGTACTTACATGCAATAAAATACTTTTGAATTTGAATTTGAATTTGTACTATGAGAGACCATATACTGGTTTTGTTTCCACTACGTGCGGTCGACCGTACAGTCCAAGTAAAACTCCATACATTTTTACAAATCATCCCCTAGATTTATTATTATTTTTCATCCTTAGAGGTGAATATTTTTTTCAAATTGAAATGGACCACCTCCAAAATAATAGCCTATTCAATAAAAAAAAAGAATCATTCGAATCGGTTCACAATCGGTGAAGATATCGCGTAAGATTTAAAAAAACAGTCGAATTCAGAACCTTTTTGAAGTCGGTTGAAAATCTTACAGGTTTACATATATACGTCGAATAGCACAAATACAGTATAGGAAGCGCTAAATGCAGTATAGGAAGGCGTAATAAAAATATTAGGTAGGTAAATAAAATACTGACCTTTCTGTTAGCATGATCAGGAAATTTCCCCCTCTCGTCATCATCAGCGCTTTCGCTTCTATCGCTGGCCGCGTCCAGAGCTCCCTTGTTGACCAGCAGCTCATACTCCGACGAATGCGCTGAAGCAAGATGGCCCAGCGCACCGTTCCTGTCGCCAAACGACGCTTCACATAGATGGCACTTGAAGACTATACCGTCATTTGTTTCCTCACTCTCTGGGCTCGGAGAACCAGGCCGAGAGTCACCAGTACCATGTCTTGAAGACATGTGCTTCTTCAAAGTCTCCATTGATGAGAAAGTGCTAGTAGGACATGCTGCACATTTAAAAGGCCTTTCTGGAACAGTCCTGTTCTCTAGATTTTGAGGAGGTACTGAGTCGGCGATTGGCTCAGCTAGTATGGCACGGGCAGAACCTCCGTGCTTCCGCAGTAAATGGCGATCGCAGTTAGATTTCGTCGTGAAGAGTAGAGGGCAGTGCGGGCATTTGAATGGCTTCTGACCAGTGTGCGTGAGTACATGGCGGCGCAGTGACGAAGACCATGGGAATTTTCTGTGGCAGTAAGGGCAGGACACGCGGTTTGGGGCTAAGCTATAAGCTGACTTCTTTTTCGGTGGTTGTGTTCCAGTGTCGGACTCCGATCTGAAAGAAAATATAATTTGTTAGCATACATTTTTGGTTTGACATTGTTAGATTTAGGATCTGGATGTTGTGGAATACTTACTTATTTTCATCGCTGCCAGAGTTATTGCCTTCGCTGGTCGAAGCGACCAGGCCTTCTTCATCTTCTTCCTCATCGCTCCGTGTTGGAACTACAGGTATTGTCAATTCACCAGCAACAGGAGGAGAATCTGTTCCTGTTTCTTTATCTGTAGTTAAAGAAACGGGCTTGTTGATCAGGTTTCCGGTTATTTTGAGGTCAAAGTCTTTGGCTAGTTCTTGTTGACGTGTGGCCATTAGAATTTCGGCAGCTGCGCGGTGGGCAGCTGTATGCTCTTCAGATTTACCATCGTCAGGTTCTTCATCTATGACTAAAGTATCGTCTTCATCTTCTTCGTTGTCAGCAACTTCATCGGAGTCCCTTCTAATAGGAGAACAATCGTCTTGTTGCAAGGGACGCTCGAGGTGACGAGCTAAAAGCGCGAACTTGACACGATCAGCTAAAGTTTCTGGTGTTGGGTATGGAGGCGGAGCCCTCGGGGCTGGTCTTCGGACGCTCCAGTGTTGGGGATGCTGCTGTTTTACGTGGCGTTCCATATTTGAGCGCAGAGTGAATCGAGCTGAGCATTGAGAGCAAGAAAACGGTCTTTCGGTGCGATATCGTCTTTGCTTTTGTTTAGGCATGAGCACGCCATTCTTGATAACCATTTTTACTGAATCGTTTGGTGGCAATAAACTGTTGCTTATAGGCCGTGGAGAATCAGAGCGTGGAGGAGGTGAGGGAGAAACAGCTTGAGGCAAAGGCTTCTGTTCCTCTTCTTCTGGTTCTTGCTTTGGTTGAATATCTTGATCAGTGGCGACGAGTCTACCTCCAGACATACTTAGTCCTCTAATGATCTCTTTGTGTATACGCTGCTTTATTTCGGCAAGTTCCTGAGAGTCTGTGGGATGGGGAAAAAAAGAGGGTTGAAGAAAGTAAGGGTTGAGAGGAAATGACGGTGGTAAAGGCAGACCAGGTAATCCAGGCACGGCGCCGGCATAAAGTTGCGATATTTGAGTCGCGTAGTAGGTGGGATCAATTTTTGGAAAGGAATTTTCGAAAAGTCTTTGCTGGGCTAATAGAAATCTGGTCTTTTCGAAAGCCGATGCAGCAGCAGCGGGGTCAGGTTCAAATGAAGGGCGTGGGGGGCCTTTCGGTTCATCTTCTTCGACATCACGTTTCTTTTTACTGAGATCAAGTACATCACAGCTATTATTGTCACTTGTGCTGAGGTCCACTGGACCGTCTTCATCATAGGTTTCCGAATGAGCTTCGCTGTTTTTGAATGAAGGCTCCGGTGATCTGAACTCTGGTATTTGTGTCAACTGTCCGATACCTTTCACTTTAATTCTAGGTAGAGGCTGTTCGGTTTCTCTTGGAGTCAGAGGAGGCATCTCAGGCAAGGGTTTTGATACCAAAGATGCCACTGGGTGTCTATCGGTAATAAAATTTGGAGTGAAATGTGAAAGCGGTGTGTCACGACCTGTGACTTCATTTCGTTCAGCTTCAGGAGTATGGAACGAAAGTGATCTTTTTACTTCTTCACGAGCAAGTTTTGAGTTCACTTCATCATTATTGGGATCTTCTGATGGGTGATAAATTATTGAGCGCTTAACATCCTCCCTGGTAACTTTATTATGTCTGTTTCTCAAATGTCGCTCACAATTAGCCTTAGTAGTGAAAGCATAGTTACAAACAGCGCATTCATAAGGGCGATCTCCATTATGGGTTCGCATATGACGTACTAATGCTGCTTTATCAAGAGAAGCATGTGGACACATATTGCATTGATAAGGACCAGGTCCTGTACCACTAAGATGAACTCTGTTATGTCCTTTCAGAGCTCTGAGATTTGGGAACTTGGCTGGACATAGTCGGCAGGGAAACTCTCCACGCAACTTCATTCGCCTGAACTCCGCTGCAAAATTGTCTTGGGTCTCTTCTTGGTCTCTATCTTTGCTTATAGTGTCAGGAGGTGTTAAAACAGAACTTTGTAAAGAAACTCTGGTTCCAGTCAATTTTTCTAATAAACTTCCAGCAGAAGTGACATTTAAGATTGATTGAATATCTGCCAAATCTCTGGCAGCGTCGATATGTCTAATGCCATTTGTATTGAGATGTATATCATCGTATTTAGGCGTGAACCTTTCTATTGGTGGGGTTAATGCTCCTGGTAATCCAAAGGATCTGTTAGTGAGATCCAATTTAGCAAAGAAGTCTTCTCTGCGACCCCGTTCAGGGCTTTGAACTCGGATTGTGGACGCACATGATTTTCTGTGTATGTCTAAAGCTTGTCCACACGGGAAGTCTCTAGAGCACATGTCGCATCTGAACCGCTGTTCGCTGATAGACACATGGGGGCTCCTTTCGCAGATCCCTCGAGCTATCTCCGGGAACTTCTTGCTGGAGAAATCAACAAACGTGAGGTCATCAAATCCGGTCCGTGTGTCGTCACCGTGAACTGTGAAACGATGGATGTCGAACGCGTTGGCGGAGTCGAAACGTTGTCGACATTTTGAACATTCGAACCGAGCAATCCTTTTGTCCATTGGCACAGGACACGGGGAGGTCGAGGCTGCCCTCTTCCGAGCTCTCCTACAGTCTTCCTCCTCACTCCTATCGGAGCGGTTGTCGCTGTCTATACTGGTCGTCCGCGTCGCTCTGAGCTCGTGATTATTCAACCTCATTTTATCAATTCCTTTGTGGTTTTCCATATCAATTTTCGCCTGGCTGATGTCCTCTGTTTTGATTTCTGTAACAAAAGAAACAAACGGTTACAATTGATTGCGAATCGTGTTTGAATAACTTAGGGCCTTTTCATTTTCCTATTCCAAGAAAAGTCGACAATAGATGAGTCAGTCTATGTTACCTTTACGAATGCGTTCGTTTTATTAGAATATAAATACAATGAGATGTCACATTCATTGTGAGAATTCTCAATCAGCTAATAGATTAGGATTTACTTTTTACCAAATTGAAAGTTACGAATGTAGCTTCAGCTACTCAATAAAAGATGTCGCTGCCAGTTTCATTTTGGCGAGTCATCGAAGTGGGAATGGGTCAATTATATTGTGTGTTTTCAACAAGGTTTTATGAATATAGATATACAACAGACACGTATATGTTTAACCACAACAAAAGTGCTCCTCCACGGAGTGAATCATGACACATCATCTTTTGTCTCAAACACGCCAATTCATACTAACATTCTAACAACCAGTGAATAAACTTTAAACCACACATAAACTCGTATTATAGTAGTATACATTTAATAATAGTCCTGTAGTAATTAATTCATATTAGAGGATAAAGAAGTTAGTAATCGAGTTACGATGCACTCGGATCGAATTAAGAAAACTTTGTAGACAAAACTGATAAAAAATCCTTATCTAAACTGGTTACCAAACTCGATTCTAATAGGCTGCGGGTTCGATTCCCAGACTTTGAAACACAATTTAGTCCTGTACCTGTTGTTATAATAGAAAGTGTATCGTTGTGTCTTTCTTCAGTTTCTACAGGACGAGAAATCACTGTCTGAGAATAAACGAGTGAGACTTTTGATCACTTTTCGAGTACTTAAAGGAAAACTAAAGGAATAAAAATGATTACGGAACCATTCTATTCGTGGTGCGACACGCCCTTGGCCGTTTTCTTTTACAAAAGTTTTTGAGGTTAAAGCAGTCATACATATATAGGTTGTCTGGAAGAAATCGCTCTTAGCGATAAGACCGCCTAGATGTACATTATTGTATCAGATTTATAAACATGCATACCCATTTTTGATTTTGTAATTTTTTAAATGTGCATTAAAGAGTATTGAATTGAATTGAAATAGTAAGGTGACCATGACTATCTGGCCATCACTGCATTTCACAAAACAGATCAGATATCGTTTGGTTTACGTGACTCATGTGCCAATGGTGCTATGCAGATGTAGTCGGGTGAGTAGATACTATGGTGACGAGACTGTGGTCGAGTCGACTATCGATTTTATGCCACAGTCGCACTCGCTGGACGGACTATGCGACTTTTAATAATAAAAATGGTTTCCATGTCGCGCGGTTTTTACGGAATCATCCTTCTAATGAGCGTCAGTGGCCTCGGGGCTATCATATCGAAAGGTCCGAAGTTCGATCCCCGCTGGGCCATGTGGGTTTTTTCTCGAAACGTACATTTACTGACTGTTCTCAGACGGTGAAGGAAAATGTCGTGAGGAAACCTGCATACCTACGCCGAAAAAGAAATTCTTAGGCGCATGTGAAGTCCACCAACCCGCACTGGGCTAGCGTGGTGGACTATAGCCTGAACGCCCTCGTTGAGAGGGTAAGCCTGAGCCCCAGCAGTGGGGACATATTAATAGGCTGCTGATGATTGATGTTGTTGATGATACTACCCTACCAATATTATAAAGGCGAAAGTTTGTAAGGATGTGAGGATGTATATGTTTGTTACTCTTTCACGCAAAAACTACCGAACAGATTTTCATGAAACTTGGTACAGTGATAGCTTATACCCTGGAGTAACATATAGGATACTTTTTAACGCGGACGAAGTCGTGGGGCGTCCGCTAAGTAATAAAACGCATATATAGATGGCGCTGTTTCACAATGTATACGGGATGAAACTTTTCTACGCGGGTGCAGCCGCGGGAAAAAGCTAGTAGTATATCTTTTGACTAGGTATATCCTATGTTGTTATGTCATTGTAGAAATTCCTGGTCTAGGTGAAGGGGCTTGGTTACTTACAAAGGGAGCCAAACATGAAAATTCAGATAAATCTAAACTATATAGGTAGGTGATATATAATAAAACTTGGTAGGTGAGTGAGCATTGGTTGATACCTACCTACGCTATTTTTTGTATTCACAAAAAAATCATTGTGCTATCTAAGTAGATCAATGACTCGGGACGTCAGTCATCAATTCATCATTCGACAAATGTATTTGGCAAATTAACAACAGCGACTTTTTAATTCTTATATAAACACACAAAAACCGTATAAAATTTTTGGAATATAAAAATACGGGTTATTCCCGCAAGAAAGTAATTAAGAAAGTAATCTTGATTACATTTTGCCCAACTCTGATGACGCACAGAATGTACCTACTTCTAACTAAAATGTTTTTATTAAAACCCGTTGAATATATCTCATTGATTAAATTAGAAACGGCTATTATTGCATTAAATGTATAAAAGGTATCCGTTTTCATTGTCGCTCGCTGGGTTATTTAGATAACAACATCCGGTATCGGTCGAATTACGCTAAAAACTCAAATGTGAAGACATTAAGGTGACTTAATATAAGTACTGAGGTTAAGGATATTAAACAAAATATCTAGGAATGAACCGGATCACACCGGATCACACGAGCTCTACGTTTTCTCTCTCTTCTTTAACTCGTAGAAGGATGAGTTTTAAGATTTTATAAGGATGTCGTCTCCCACTGTTGGGATATGGAACTTATACCTAGTTCCAGCTGTGTGAAGTTGGCAGATTTCTGCGCAATTACTAATTTTAGGTGTCAACGCACAGCTCGTTTAAATTCAATCTCAATTTCAAATGGTTAATTGATTCGATCAACCGAATCAAACTTTCAAGTTTTTGGAATATGTAGCACACTATCTCGCTACGCACACAGCTATAAACACTGTCAGCGATGTGCAAACAATTTGTGACTATATTCATTCAGCCGTCAAGAAATTCCGCGGGGCGTTTACCTACATAATCTTCTGTCCTAATTTTCTTCTAAAATAAATAAATAGTTCTAAATACCTCGATAGATAGCACTGACTGTATAAAATATGCGAGAAAAGCAAAATTCCTAGAAGCAAGGCCACAAAATTGAAATAAAGAATACCGACCGAATTTAGCGTTGTCATGTTTTCGAGTTCATTCAATGTAACTCCATCTATTGCCAACCTTACCAACTAAAGTTAAGTTCCAATCTACTGGAAAATCACTCCTCTGTCAGTGACCTTAGCTAGTTATTGGATCCCTCATATATCATTTCAAGATACTCCGAGCATAGCTCTCTTCATACCTCGCTGAGCGACTTTAAACTTAATGATGACGATAATTCCATGTAATTAATTTTCATATTTAAGAAATAAATTAACACAATGGTTGTGCAATATAATCATTATACGGAATTACGACGCATGCGTATTCTCGATCGTCTAATATTCGCATTTCAAGAAATTTACCAAGAATTCCGAGGTAAGTAGGTGCATTTTCTTACAGTATTAATTTTGCAGTTGATTGACAATCAATCAATCAATCAATCTCTTGTCAATGGTATATTTTTAAGCACAGAAACGTTGAAGCCTTCAGTTTTAACATTTTATAAATATCAATTGATAATGGTCATTAATTAAAGAAAGAACTGCATGTTACAATTAGAGGATTTTTGACCCATGAATACCTACTACAGAGGATTATTCAGGAATCAATATATTGGTTTCACTTAACATAGTTATTTTACTAGCTATTTCCATTCCAGTCAGCATTTGACAATATTGTAAGTAGGCTATTTTTTGATTGAACTCTAATTGTATGAAAATATTTGCTAAACAATAACTAATATGTAGTAGGTACACATCTAATTAATGAATTACTTTTTAACACGGACGAAGTCGCGGGGCGTCCTCTAGTGATATATATTTAGATAGATATGTCCAGCCAGTGTGCTGGTGAGTTCATACAAGTTCACGTACGGAGAAGAGCTGTGACATAGATGCGCGCGCGCTGCGTGACTTCCTCCTTCCAGCTTATTCGGAATTTAAATGGACCCATCACTCCCGTCGACGTCTGTTATCAAAAGTAACCGATACCCGGTAATAGTTCTTAATACGTCGCCGTACGGTCAAACAATAGCGTAACGGCGACGCACGTATTATAAACGTTTTGATTGATATGGCGAGGACATCGCGGTATACCGCTGCTTTCTTCCACAGTCCAACGAGCGTCAACGGTATCGAATTATACGGTGCCTCTCGCAGCCCTCTATAATGTCGCAATTGACAATTACTGGCTCGATAAACTCCGCAAAGGAATTCCCGTCTTATGACGATAGGAATAGACTCGGTGTGTTTCTCTGTCGATACACACAAGGTGACAGGTGGCTATTGTCTAGAAATTGATAATTCATGCTCCCGGTACGTATAGTTTAGTTTGCGACCGAAGTGTTTCGTCTCTTAGGAGAAATTTAATAGTATGGTCTAATAGGGTTACCTAATATAGATTTTCGGACTTTTACGCAAGTCATTCACAGAAAAAGTAATAAAGGGTTTGTCCAACTAGATAAACTATTAGTTATACCGTACTTAGCCATTACATTGGTTATATTACATTAAGTTACTACTGTACTTAGTACGCTAAGTACCTACACTTAATCTTAGGGGTAAAACTTAGTCTAAATATGAATTTAGAACAAATCTTTAAAATAAAATAATAATCTAGTCAGGTACCAGTGAATTAAGATGTTATTTTAATATTAAACTCCAGTAAGCGTACTGTTCGCGTCCCCATAACCCGACCAAAAATAAAGACCTCTGCGTCTTATTCAATTATTCACGTGTGCCACCGAATGATCATAAGCATCATAACCAGGACCGTTACTGGCGCGGAAGGCCCGACCCTGACTTGCATTAATGATGGCCATCCTTTGTACAAGATGGCCCACACGATCACAATGAGAAAGTCAGATTCTTGACACTGGTTGACACCAAATCGGGTTTGGTTGAGGATCAATCAGTAGCTCTATCATTCCAAGGTATATTTGTGGTCTTTAATGAGTATTATCTATACCTATCTATTCAATATTATGAGATTGATCCGTGTCTATCACTGTGATTATCGAACGAATAAGTTTGTAGAAGTGAAGGAAGCAGGCATTTCCAGAATTTTTTGTTACTTTTTCTTAATATGCCGCAATCTGATGACTGCAAGTAAATCCACATGCCACTTCACACTTTATTTGTCACTTTATAATGTTGAAATAAAATGAAATGTTATAGATGTCTCCTAACATAAGTACTTACCTAAGGTACCTTAACTTTGCAACGACTAATTTATTGACTACGATTCATAAGCAGTTTATGAATGAATTTTGTTTACGAAGCCGTGTCGTGTACTCTAATTTCTATGTCGCGATTGACATACCTACTGCAGTCAGTTTCCTGTTTCAATTCGATTAGGTATATAAATGTAGCGTTTTCGTCAATTCAACGTCATCGTAACAGTCGATTTATATATTTACTGATGTCGCAACGGCGTACGAAGCTGATGGGAATCGAATCCAGGAAATCTCGCTATCGACTCCAAAGCCCAAAGTCTCAAAGCCTACTAGTAGTGGGTGTACGTCCCACTGTTGGACAAAGCATCACCCTCACTACGAGAAAGTCCAGCCATATCTATAGTCCAATACGCGGTCCCAATGCGAATTGAAGAACTTCACTTGTGGTTTCTTTTCCTCGTAAATTGAAGTAACATCGACACAACTCGCATATTAAGTGCGTATTACAATCTGTTGACACTTTAGAAGAAATACCTAATAAATAGCATAAAGAAAGCCCTTCGTTAAAATTAATTCGATACACTTTCCTTAATGAGAGAACATCCAAAATGTCAATCAATACCAAATCTTCGAACGAATATCGCCCTCCAAAAATAATTTCCACTCGATCGAACAGCTTTCTCTCAACGGAAAAGCGTCCCAATTAGGCGCGCGCGCAGCCTGCGGGCGCGGGCGGGGCGAGACGCGCAGCAAGCGCGGGAGGGGGGGGGGGGGGGGTATAGATGGACAGGTGAATATTGATGAAAGGGCCCGAGAGATGGCGGTAGCTGTACTCGGAACGTGATACGTGCGCGTGCGTCGATTTTTAATTACAGCCTATTTTGCTACAACAGATCTATACTACTATGGTGTGTACAGTTACACGTGAAAATATGGTTATGTGTTACGTTTCTTCCATTCGAAGTCGCTAGTGGTAAAACAATTACCCGACTGCGTGCGTTAAGCAAAGGAAGACAATTAGCTCAAATACCTAAAGGCACCTAAGTGCTGAAAGGCATATAATTTGAATTTAAATACTGGTCTTTCTAGACAAAGTACCTACGGCAAAAGACCAAACAGGTTACAACTGATAACGTATAAATTAGCAATAACTGGGAAAAAATCTCGCCAAGATGTTTCGTTGTCGAAATGAAGACCCTCAACCCTCACCGACTAAGAGGCATCTCGATATGACGACGACGTTTCATATAGAGATCAAAAGACAAAAGGACAACCTGAGCTACCTTTAGACGCAATTCAAAATCAGACAGTAGTAGTTGTACGCAATCGATGAAAGCCTTCTTAAGAAGTTTCATAGTCAAAGTAACGGTATTCAAATTATGATAGAATGATTGAAAAAATCACTTTACTAAAACTACAAAGGTACTGGTGATGGGCGAAGGGCAAAAGATAAAGAGGGCGAAGTCCTAAGCGCTGACGGTGAGACCAGAGCCGAACGAATAGAGCTGTAACGATCAAGCCATGAAAAACACGTTTCGCCGTCAAAAGTGACCGACATAAAAGAAAGACTGCCGAGCTTCAATTACATTCAAACCCACTACGTATCGTGCTCATAATAAAACTATCGACAAATACCTCACGTAAGCAAGTTCACGTGTAATGCGGAGGTAAACACACACACACGCGTGTGACAAGGTTATTTACCTCGCAGACCATTCACATCTACGGGTAATCGACATAAACGGTCGATTAAAGTATTCATTATACTTATGAGAGATCCTTTTGTGCATGAATTTCAGGCAAAAATTCCAAAAACTCTTATCAAAAACCCAGACTCCCTGGGTACGTACGATTAGCTGGGGTGATCAAATGAATTGGAGGAATCGCTTTGGACAAAACTCTTACTTCCTTTCACGATGTGGAAAGAACAGCCATCTAAGAAAAAGAAAGTAAAAATCTAGACCCGCCCTCTACAGCAGTAGATAGATAGATAGCTGAAGTTAACACTTGACATCACGCTGTATGTTGTAAATTTTGAAGTAACAAAATATTAAGTTTTGTTTTAGTATTGATTATTTTTGTTGCTATGGAAATCAGACGAAACTTTATTGATTTTGAAGCGTTCCATCATGAAGGTGAATATTCGGTAGCGACGTTACTGGAGTTAGCTAACTAGGAATTAAATAAGAGGAAATTTCTCTAGCATATTGCAATTAACTACATATTTTACTGACTAGCTTATGCCCCGCGACTTCGTTCGCTTTAAAAAGTATCGTATAGTTACTTACTGTTGCCCGTGGCATGTAAAAATCTGTAAATTTTTGTTCCCATATTACAATTTTAATAGTGCAGAAGATATTAAGGATAAGCATTCACAAATTTTGTTCATAAGAACAAAAGAACATCCGATTGGAGTGCGTGTTTATCAGATAAGTATGTACCTCTTACATCCTCCATACGAAACAGTCATAGAAATTCATCTTAAAAGGAAACTATAACTGTTACGGTTTCTGTTTCTAAGAATATGACTGTCTATGACTGACTCGGTGAAGTCAGTCAAAGGTAGAGCACACTAACGGTAACTTTATCTGATAACGCGTTTATGCCGTCGTGTGTTCCGGCCCCAATTGTTGTTTGCCTGATTGGGCAAACTTAGCAAATTTGGAATGGACCGACTTCGATAAGAGAGATGAGTAATGAGTTTACGCCTCATGACGTGGTCTGAAGTTGATAAGTTGTCGATAGCATCTTGGAAAATTGTGGTGATAGATAACGTATTGCAAAGGTAGACCTACATGTAATTGTATAAATGCAGCAAAATTTTCATAGGCTACGACAATATTGGAGGTCCTGTTTTTTCGATTCGTCCAACTATACCTATATATTAAAATTGTGGTTCAACTAATAGGAAAAACATCACAAACACCACAGTCTCCGAACTTAAAAGTAGGTAAAGAAATCATTTTGAGTAGAAGAGTAGATAGTACATTTTAGACTTTCGCGCTTTGTATTCATAATTATATAATTATTAATATAATTATAATTATTGAGCTCCACCAACCTAAAATCCTGTCCACCGATCGCCACTACTATCCGCGGATAGTGCGAGAAGCTATTGAAATCAAGAAATTCAAAAATTTCAATAGGGAAGATGGTTTTAAATTGTCACCGTCGTGGAATCCAGTGATCGATAAACTTAAATCTCGTGACTTATCGTCGAATACACCCGCGGATACCGTGAGTGTTGTGTGCCGGGACTTTCCAATAATACAAGATCAGCAGAGGGTAGTTTCAGAAACTACTCACAGCGATTAACAATGACAGCTCGCCTCTACAGTCAGGTCGTGACCACGGCCAGTGTAACCTGGTCGAAACGTCGGGCAAGGTAAATAAAACTTATTCGTGTGTAAGACCCGTAAATAATTATATAATTAAGAGTAGATAGTACTTACAACCACCTACAAAGCCTGCTTTTGTTGCAGGTCATGAAGAATAAACTTCAACGTATTGCGACATTTCTCTAGATATGCCTCTTTAACCGACAGTCTATCTGAATGGCCTTAAAGATGCGACTGTGAGCACAGGTGTTCTGGACACAAAAGGATGTGGGCTCTGTTGTAGCTCTCGGGAGAAATCAGACGGCGCTCGGCTGAGTAAACCGAATTCCGACCTCGCGATCGTCTTAATGAGTCTCTAATGTGAGGCAGGATTGGAGTTAAGAAACATGTTTTTCAATAATAAAATACCTACTCTACATAAGAACAAAAGGCAACGTTTATTTAATAATTTCAATAATAAGTTTTGTTTATTTTATGGTGATGATTATGATTATACCGGGTTATCAATAACTTGTCGAAACGGGAACCTCGAACAGTACCTACAAAGAAATATATTGGTCTAGGCGCTATCTATACAATAATGTTTTCTGTAAATATTTTATGCTATTTATAATCTACGCGAATAATTCTTAACTGCCGACGTACGTTTAAAACATTTCTTAAGCCATAAAAAAATATTCAGGAATTCCTAATTGCCTCTATTTCAATTATTTCGAAACAAACCTTGAGTATTTCTCTTAACTAATACTATTAAGTAACTGCAATAAAAAAATGTAGCAAAAATATGTCGCAATATAGTTGGCATAAACCGGATGCCTCGTAAACATTATCAGCTGGTCTTAAAACGGCGTAATAAACTGTGAGGGTAGTTGTAAAAATGCTTGGGTGTCGTATGCAGCGCGTGCGGGCTATTCAGGACTCGGGTCACTTGGATTAGGGTTGTCAACCTGTAGGATTAATTAAGCACGGAGATGTGAATAATACAGACACTGGAAAAGCCTGTTTTATTTGCGGTAGGACTTAGCGCAGAGTTCTGGGTCTGTTTCTTTATGAAAGGCCGCTTCACACTCTGAACAAGACGAGAAACGTAAATGTGGAGCCGATTCTCATGTTCTTCGCAGATTCTCGCCATGTTCTCCGATTTTTGTCGGTATTTGGCACGAGACAAAAGATCCGAGAACGCGAGGACTTGCGAGAACTTGAACCGTACTGAGAACTTTGCGAGTGTGGGTCTAGGGAGTTCCAGGACGTTTCTCAAGAAAAATCTTGACAAGTATCTCGACGAAAAGTGTGGAGCGGCCTATATAGAGTCAGTGTCGAAACACACGAGGAATTCCAACCTAGACCTATTAGGTAGTCTGTGGAGAACTTTTAACCCACCCAACGCAAATAAAAAAAAATAAAGGAAGTGAACTTTTCGAGACATGATTGGCCGAGGCCTCTAATATGAGATTTGTCTGTTTTGACGCTACAAAAACGTGATAAGTTTCCGTCAAGCTTGATGGTTGCAGCCCTAAGGACAGGCGACTCTCGTGTCAGATGGCACTCAAGATGCGGTGGGATGATGCCTTTATCTTAATAGCGAGTGGATATAGCCCAGTATCGAATGCACGTCCTGTTTCGATCGACGACGCTTCCATGAGGTCCGAGTGAATGAATGTCGATTGATTGGTCTGTGTAGGCATCTCATTCACTTTTCATTCACTCATCAGACGGTCAGAAAGCTTTGCCTGTGGGTGTTGTACTTGTACGTATGTAGTGGTGTGTACTTACGTTGGGATGCTGGTGGCTCGGCCGCAGGCGGCGCGGGCGCGCTGGCCGCGCCCTGCATGGCCCGCGACGTGCGTCCGCACCGGCGCCTGCGCATACAGACATTTTACATTTTAGCATATGCGCAAAAATGCAAAAACCTTAATAAAAGCTTCAGATAAAGTATGGACACGGTCCCAATGAAGCGCGATAAATGTCGCTATATGTATGTACAGTCGACCGCACGTCAGTGGAAATGTTTGACCTTGAGCTGACCTAGCCTATTAGGGAGTTTCAATCAACATTAGTAAGAAATACAGATTAATAGTAGGTACCTATGTATAGGCCCCTTAGAATTTTTGGCGGCTGAATGAATATAGTCACAGATTGTTTGCACATCGCTGACAGTGTTTTAGTCTATGTGTGCCTAAGCGAGATAGTGTGATACATAGAGATATCTAAAAACTTGAAAGTTTGGTTCAGTTGATCGAGTCAATGAACTATTTCTTGAAATTGAATGTGCGTCTCTAGTGAACCTCCGCACAGCTCCCCTTTGACACCTAAAATTAGTCATTGCGCAGAAATCAGCAAAAAAAAAACTATATGGGAGTCCCCCCCGTACTCGTATCAAAACGTACCGACATTAAAAGGCATTACACATAGTATGTATTAGCTAGCACTTTCAAGAAATGTAGATAAAAAGGGCCTTTGAGTATTTTGCTATTACTTAATCCAATAATCGATGGAATCAAAATTGTCAACAGGTTTATATACATTTTTTTAAATAAAATAATTTCTATTTATGACAAAGATAATGTCCGCAAGTCTGGATGTCGCTCAAGCGTTGCACCGCACGTTCGTTAAACGCATAATTAATTATGATCTAACAGACTGATTGCGGAACATTGTCTGAGCCTATTTTTTCCTTTAACAATTACCATAATGACTATAATCTCACTTTCATTGGTTAATTAGTTTCACGTTAAACTGGATTTTTTATAATCATTATGTATAAAATATGTTTTAGTGATAAAATACCTATCTATCTCTAACTCTCTACGTATTATTATTCGTAGGTAATTCACGATTGCTCAAAAACGTATAGGTACAAGTAGGTATCAAATCAAAAAATCAAATCAATTTCGTCTAACCAAAGAAACGATCTACCAATTTTTTTTGAAAATGAATGAAAATATTTGACCTACCAAAAGAAGCGAGAGAGAAACGCAAACAGTGTATGTTTTCATAAGATATCTACGGAAAAATGGAATATAGTAACTTCTTGTATTTCCTAGCTAGTTCAATAAAAATCATCAATTATTTTGTAAACAGTCATTCTGTTTAGTGACAAAGAGGCCCAAGTGAGTCACAGTCCCTTCACCTTATCAGTGAAGCTTCCTGCGTACACTTGGTGTTAATCATTGATCGAGAAATGAGGGTACCCATCAGGTAAAAAGGGTGCGCATGATGGAGACTTTAATTAGGATAGTCCCGGTCTAATTACAATAATAAAACCAAACCTACAAATTATTTATACTTAAATAAGCACACATTTTATTTATTAATAAATACCTACTCCCCTAGACGGACTTATTTATATAAAACCTACTTCCAACAAGTGGATGACAATTGATCTTAGTGTGGGCTGAGTGAATTCATTTATTTCACTTGTACACGAAACTAAATTGTAGACGTGTCATTATTTTTGTAAAAGGGGTCGTCACTCATAACATTAAATAGCGCCTAAAATAAAAATACATTACAATGTCCAAAATTTAATTTTCGGCAGTTCAATAATTTTTCAAAAAATTTTACGGTAAAAAGTTAAAAACCATTAAAAATTTTAGTATCTACGTACAAAGAAACAAAATTCAGTTTGAAATTAAACTTGAACCTGTGGACTTGTCCCAACTACTTGCTATTATCGTATGGTCACCCGGCATGCGCAAGACGCGAGTCCATATGCGCGAGCGCACCTCCAGCGACCTATTATAGTCCAGACAATGCGTGCTAATAACCTGCGCGGCTGGTATGCGACTATACATAACCAGTCAGTGCTGTGCCATATGTTATGTACCTCATTGCATATGCGAGATTGTGATTGTTATATCGATCTTTGTTAAGAGCACATCATGTATTAACGTTATTATATACGACTGGCCTGTTGGCTCAGTTGGTGGTGACCCTACCCATGTCTGGTGGTTTTCGGATTCTGGGTGTTTATATGTATTTAAGTATTTATTTATGAGTAAGTACATAATGTACCTAAGTATGTTTATCAGTTGTTGAGTACCCATCTCCACAAGCTTCGGTTTAGTTTGGGACTAAACAGCCGTGTGTGAATTGGGACATTTTTGGTGGACAGGGGTTGGCACAAGAGATGCCAAAAGGTCGCCAGGTGTTCCGTCCCATAAGAAGATAGTGTATTGAATGTTTTCACCAACATATACTTATACTACTATAGAGCGTCAGTGGCGTCGGGGATAAGACGCGGCGTATCATATCGAAGGGTCCGAAGTTCGATCCCCCGCTGGGCCATGTACCAATGGGACATGTACTGACTGCTCTCAAACGGTGAAGGAAAACATCGTGAGGAAACCTGCATACGCCGAAGAAGAAATTCTTAGGCGCATGTGAAGTCCACCAACCCGCACTGGGCTAGCGTGGTGGACTATAGCCCGAACGCCCTCGTTGAGAGGGTAGGTCTGAGCCCCAGCAGGGGACATTAATAGGCTGTTGATGATGATACCTACTTATTAAGTTTTATTTACATAAAAGTATTTCAAAGTTAGACAGAAGTTACTATCCGTAACTGACTAATTAATTAAATTGTTACCGACATCTTGCACGCGGTTCTTGTGACTTAATTCTAATAAAATGTGTAAAACATTCTCATTTTTCGCAAGTTAAGCTAACAAAAGGCAAAGTGACGCCGCCGCTGCCGGCTCCTTTCATGTCGGGGATTACACGGTACTGGAAAGTACGAAGAATCGTAATACAATATTTATTACTTATCTTAGCAGTTGATAAGCGGCACTCTTTAGAGCTGAGGGTCAGCAATATGAGTACGGTCGACCGCACGTCAGTGGAAACAAAACCAGTATAAACTGTCTTTCACAGTACATATTAAAAATCCATAAAGGCTAGACCAGCTCAAATCAAAGTGTTTCCACAGACGTGCTGTCGTTGACGGGAGAAACTTTTCCGCGCGGACGAAGAAGCGGGAAAAAGCTAGTATCTAATAAATCGTAATGCTATAGTCACTAGTCAGTCGTAAAATCTTATATGACTATTAATAGCTAATAAGAAGTATTGTCATCCGATCACGTCGACATAACTGATAACGGGTAAAATCCTTACAATGATAAAATAAGTACCTTAGATACATATTTAATATCCATTGCTTATTCTTGCATCATCGAATTGTTTTCAGAGGGCAGATAATTTTGTGATTGTATTTATTAATAAAAGTTTATTTGTTTTATAATATACTATTACCCAACAATAAATTATAGACTAATCTAATCACCTAAAGTAAAAAAATAAAATAAAATTTATTTAAACATACATAAAAAAAATGAACACACTAATATATACAGAAATACTATATAAAAAAAAATAACTTCGAAAACATATTTACTGTACAATTTTTAAATAGAATAGGTATCAAGATAGATGTTATTATATTACCTACCTATATTATTTTGCGAGAACCGGATTTCTAAAAAATTAGCCAGTAATTGATTGGTTACCTATTACAAGTGTCGATGGCGTAATATTGAGGTCCGAGTTCGAACTCCGGTCGTGCCGTGTGCCAATGTTTTTTTACTGACTGTTCTCGAACGGTGATACCTATTACTTCCTCTGTGTGCATACGCCGAAGAAGGAATTCTGGACACATGTGAAGTCCACCAACCCGCAGTCGGCTAGCGTGGTGGACTATAGCCTATACGCCCTCGTTGAGAGTGTAGGCCTGTCGTCCAACAGTAAGGACATTAATATGCTGTTGATTGACTTAGTACTTTTCATAGTATTTTTATTCCAATCATCATCATATCAGCCTGTAGACGTCCACTGCTGGACAAAGGCCTCCCCGAAGGATCTCCACGACGACCGGTCCCGTGCTAACCTCATCCAGCCGGGTCCCGCGATCTTCACCAGATCGTCGGTCCACCTTGTGGGAGGCCTGTCTACGCTGCGTCTTCCGATACGTGGAAGTTCATTCCGTTTATTCCAATAAGAAAGTGTAAATTACAGTATTTTCCAATACCTATCATGATTGAGTAAACGTAAATATATGTACCTGTCTTGTAAATCTACTATCACACGCACGATTACAGAACTTTTTACATATCTTGGTATCAGTGAATCCGTGACTAAATTGCTATAACATCTTCACGTGAAGAGGCTGTTTGACGTAATCTCGTCATTACAAATGGTTAGATGCGTCGTGGGCAGATAAAAGCAGATAGCAAGGGGTAATGGTTTTCTGAAGAGTACCTACATCAGCTCTGAGACACTTGAGATTGCATCTAATGTCTCAATATGAGATGAGTGAGATTGAGATATCGCTAGTCAGTAGCTACGTGTAGCGTATTGTACCTATTTGAAGTAATACGACAGTGATGAGATGAGATTAGAAGGCTGTATTGTGTTTCTGATTTTTAGCTGTTTGTTTTTGGTTTAATTTTTCGATAATTTTTTCACAATTTTTTAATACTGATTTAAGTCAGACGCTTACTAAAATATGGCATCCATCTATGTTACCTATCCATTAAATTACAAACGACCTCCTTACACCTTTCTTAGCGAGAGATGCGAGAAAAATTACGTTACTGTTTGAGAGTTTTTGTATTTTATGATTTGTTTACTCAAAATCCTTTATCCGATTGGTCCCGGTCATAAGTATCGTCATCACATCATCAACCTGCCTGCAATACTGGTCACAAGCGCAAAAGGCGCCCCACTAAACCCGATCTTCGGGTCACCGCATCCAGTCACTGCCAGCCGCCGCAGATCGTCGCTTCATCTAGCCGGGGGGCATCCCTCACTACGCTTGCCCACGCGTGGTGTCCACCAACTCGTCTACCCCAGGGTTATCGGTTCTCCGACAGATGTGACCACCCTCTGCCTCTTCAAGTTTCAACGTAAATTTATGAGCTACGTCGAAGGCTTCGATTCTAATAGCGGATTACCTCGCTTTAAATTTTGTCTCCCAGAGAAACTCCGAGCTCTTTCCAGTCGTTCAGATTATTTTGCAAATTGTCCTATCCTTGGTTTTTAATTTCCATAGAACGAAAGGAAACGTTTGAAACTGCGTTGATTTTGTGAGCTGAGTGAGACTATTAATTCCTCTGTGGCTGAGTTGCGGATTCACGCGTTAAAATGAGGAAAGACGAACCAACAATGAGATGTGTAGATATTGGTCCAACACAGCAGGATGTTAGTCTTAAAACTGTTGTTCTTTTCAATCACAATTAACAGTCATTTGAAGAAGGCTGCAAAACATTTCCTTTAGACTGCCTTTTGCATTCGCAAACATTATTTAAATAAGATGACTTCATATTTTGCTTAGAGGATAAATAGGGTTTGTTTCTTTTATTCTTATCACATAATCATTTAATAGATAAGTAACCTACTTTTAGGATATTATCGTTTTAAAAAAGATGATATAGGATTTTCTGTCTATTGTTTATTTGTTTGTTACCAATTTTAGATTTCAGTTTTTATGTAGCTACGGTTCTTTATAAGACTCTTACCCGATTTTTTACTAAAGTAGGTAATTTAACATGTTTCTTAACGCGTATATTTGTAGAAAGATAATTGAAATCATAAAAGTTTGTTTCTAAATGGTTTTCTTTTCTAATAGGGTGTCTAAAATAAAATGAATGTTTGTTCATTTCCTATAGAACATTTTTAACTTAGGATTTATTATTATAGATAATCAATAGGTACCTACAAATAAGGTTTCAGAGATAGGTAGGTACTTAGGTACTTATTTATTTAATATGAAATAAAGGTTAACACAAATAGTTAATGCACAGAGGTGACTTTATAACACAATTAACTTACCTAGCCTATTGTTCAATCGCATTAAAAAATTACCGACGGGCTTACTGAGTGAAAGCGTTATCTATAAATATAAGAATTAGGATAATTTGATAGTAACAGGTTTATAAATGCGTAATTTAGAAATCATTATTAAATTTATTATAAGTAACGATTTTTTTTACTGCTCATTCCTTTAGTGACCAATTAGGTATCTTCCTACCTAACAGATCATTCTTAATTTTGTATTTTGTGTATAGGTAGGTATACCTAGGTAGGAATAAGTAACGTTAACATTTATTTTCATTAAAATAAAATTTAAATAACGTTTCTTTGAATTATTAAAAGCAAAAATTCTATCTATCCTACCTAACTAAATGTGGAATTTAAAATTGAACAAATTTATAAAAAAATCTTTCATACGATACCTTTTGTCTTAAATAAATTCTAGCCAATCGCACTTAATAAAATAATTTAATTTGAGAACAATTATTAGGTAAAATTAATCTGCGACGCTTTTTCTCGCAAAATATCACAAAATACGCACCGCGAGACATCCAAAAGGTCAATAGACGACGAAACATTTGACAGTCGCGCGTCGCACTGCGCCTACTGGATTTTATTACACCTACTTTTGCAAATTACTTAAAAACAACACGACACAGGGGCGACGACCATCAACGCAAACGATAATTTGCATCGTAATCTAATCAAATACACTTACCCAATCGTGGATAATTTTTGCGCTATCAGCCAACGATGCCCGAATAATAGATTTAAAAAGTCCAAAATACACAAAAACGAGCCTTCAGTCTCTCACTTATCACTATATCCTAGGTCTTCAACACAGATTTAAAGTCTAACAACACTAAATAAAAGTTCTAACGCATTGCAAGTAAAATTAATTTTTCTCTCGTGTTTCATCCGGAACGCATCTCGCGCGCGATCGACAACCTCGCGCGGCGAGATGTTGTCTCCTTGTGATTGTGATGAGAGTACGCACTGTCGCTCTGCTCTCGGGGGAGCAAGAGATGGCCGCCGATTGGTCGAGAAAGGCGGGCGGGTGCGCGGGGAGAAGGAGATAGCGCCTCTCGCGCGGAGCACGAGTGAGCGGGACGGCTAGCGCTGATCGTTCGCTGCTACAGATTGTCCGGCGGTCAGGCGTTCAGGTGGATCATTGTTTTTGAGAGCGCGTAATCATAATGTGGAGATGCCAATCGGACATCGGAGTGGTTCCATCCTTATCGATTTTTAAAGTCTTATCCGTAGATTGTTTTTGAATAATATAAATGGCGGTGATAATTATTTAAATGTTGAATATATTCAGAGGCATATCTCATACCTTTAAAATATATATTTTTTATCTGCATAGGTAGGTAAGCTAGGTACTTTTAGTATTTTTGAAGCTTGCAATCGTAAACAAACAATAACACAGGTAAATATTTAGTACCTACGAAATTTACTTTTAAGCACTTTGTTACACAATCAGTGCTTATTTGGTATACTTAACGTAAAATATAGTCAGTACCTATTTATTTGATGTGCGATTAAATATAGATCATTATGTAATATCAAATTGAACTCGCAAATTGTTCAAAACGCAAAATGTCAAATAGGTACAAAAGCTGTCAAATAGGAGCGAAAACTGTAAAACTCGCAAAGGTACGTCTGTACATCAGAAAGATCCCATTCCAGAGGGACAGCCGGGTTCAACCTCCAATAATCGGTCAAACTGATTGGAGCAAACATCACACCCTTCGCTCCGAACTTCGGTCTGTCAACAACTTGGTCACTCTGTTTTGTATAAGTATAGTAGGCTCAAAAGGACTTTGCTTACAGAGCCGTAATGCCCAGTTAAAAAAGTATAGATTAATTTATAGAACAGTTTCGCCCGGGGATTTAGACACAAAAGTGACATTGATTTAATTCGTTAACTTACTAAAAATGGTTCAGTGATATCTAATAGATAGGTACCTACGTATAAAACTATAATACCTATCTAAATTAGGTAAGTATGTAAATAAAATAGGTAGGTATCGCAAGCCTATCTACGTATTGTAAATTCCAAATGTATAAACAACAATGACGTTAATAATGCCTGAAATAGAAAGGAAAACGTAAATAACTTTAATGTATTTTGTCATTTTCACGACGCGACGTAAAGCTACCATTTGCGCATGCGAAAAATTTTGTGTGCAGTCCGTACAAAGGCAACAAGATCTGACATTTTCAGGAAAGTGGGTCATTGTGTACCATCTTGTATAATGTTCCTAAGTGCAAAACGTTTGTCTCATAAGTAGTAGTTTATTTATTTATTCTATAGTTAGCGTTGGAACTGAGCGCTAGCTAGCGCTTTTTGCTAGGAAATACATTACGGAGACAAAGAGTAAGTATAATGTAATGAAGATATCTATTAATAATCCATAATCAGAGTAGACGGCTCTATATAATCTTTCGCCATGACATTAATCGATATTGGATATCATTTGAGCGACGATAAGATGGATCTTGGGCCGAGGGAAAAACATAAGTTGTAGGTACCTAAGTAAAATATAATACGTGAGTATGTAGAATTCAATAGGTATAGGCACCTATATACAAGTTGTAAAATGTACTATTGTTGCTCTGCTATGTAACCCGCTATCAATGGTACCTTTCAGACCAATAAGACCTACCTCAGCGTGTATCCAAATATTAAAGTCATGTTAGAAAGCAGACATTTTAGGAAGTAGACATTTTAGAAAGCAGAGATTTTAGAAATAAGATGTTTTAGGAAGCTGACATTTTAGAAAGGATACATTATTGAAAGCTGACATTGTAGGAAGCAGACATTTTAGAAAGGAGACGTTTTAGGAAGCTGACATTAAAAAGCATTCTAAAGAAATGCGATGTTTTAGGAAGCTGACATTTTAGAAAGGAGATGTTTTAGAAAGCTGACATTTTAGAAAGGATACATTATTGAAAGCTGACATTTTAGAAAGCAGACATTTTAGAAAGGAGACGTTTTAGGAAGCTGACATTTTAGAAAGTAGACGTTACAAAACTGAAAAGCTTACAATATGACAATGCTGATAAGTATTAAGGAAAAATGTCATTTTAGTAAGCAGACATATTGAATCTGAGCGATTTCTATTAGTAGGTACCTACCTAATTTCTCTACACCTTATTAAGCTTGTGTGTATTTAAAATAACGTAGGTATTATCGCTCCATTAAGCATTATCTTTTCAGAGCAAAGAAGGACGTGCAAGTACACGTTTATCGTACCAAGATGGTGTTACTTAACGGTTTTACAGATATTGAGTGGAGTCCGTATGCAGGGCCGTATCACACATTTCATATAGGTAGTAGTTTTTGCCGCCCCTGATGTCATTACTTGATGATCTTATCAGAATACATCAATGTTTCAAAGATGGTATGACATTAATCCATACATGAAGCAACATGGACCTTTGCCTTCTCACTTAATATTGTTTTATACTTAATCAATCAATTTACATAAAAGAAGGAACTGACTCACTGACTGACTGATCAATGCACAGCCCAAACAGCTGAGCCTAGAGACTTGAAATTTTGCGCCACAAACAAGAGGTCCCTCGTAAAACTCTGACTGACGTTTACTAAAGAAGGGTTTTTCCCGCGGGAAGAGTCGGGGCAAAAACTTATCTGCGCGGGCGAAGCCGCGGGAAACAGCTAGTTATATTATAAAATCTTCTAGTCAACTTACTTATACGTGTACCTTTTAAAAATACCCTGGTTGTTTAATCAATTTTTGCAGCCCGGAATTCGGCAGAGCCTTTAATTAAATATTTTTTTCCACTGTGACATCGATAAACCACATGGTAAGAATCCCGTTTTCCCAAATCATGTGATGTTCCGATTAAATAATACCTACAGTAAAATATTACTAAGACTAATGCTTACAAGGTCAATTATATTTATTTAGTTATTTTGTATAGTTAGAACGTAACAAATAGAAAAAAATGTAACTTGTTTTGTTGAAAACAAGTTACAATTTTTCGTTAGTTAGATTTAGACGACATCTTAATTTTGCCGCTCTAGTCCCAAGTCCCTCTGTCTATGGTATTTAATTCGGCACTGTGCGGCTGTGAAGGAAACTATAATTATTATCTGATATGACCGATACTGAGCAAACAACACACGTATGTACTTACTAGGAAGGGATATTATCTGTTTTGTTAGAATCTAATAGGATTTTAAATTTTTAGAACGCTTACTGATCTTTATCATATCTAACAGAGCATTATCAATCAACACGCTATTCTTATTTGCCTATGGCATTGAAATAGATTTAAATAAATAAATCAAAATAAAATTTCCACTTAGTGAAAATATCCAGAGGGGGTGAGTGATAGATATGGGTACTTTGATTGAAAGAATTTCTATTATTGATCCCGTTGATCGGTATCACAAACATATGGTACCTATGGTTTTTCCATAATTTGTTCGGTTCGATTCCAGACAGGGGTTTCTTAAAAATCTCCAATGCAGTTCTACATAATTAAAAAAATAAAGCAATCACATACGGCCTTTAATTTCCAGCCTGTATCTAGTATTCTATGCCTGTTTAATTAAAAACAACTAAACCGGCAGATTTCGTTAGCGCACTCACACTTGACTAATAATTATCCCGCCAAATCGCGGAAACGGCGCGAAATTCATTCACGAACCGGCGGCGGCGCGTTAGTTTACAAACATGGCGTCGATAACGGAAAAAATAAATGGACGGGATATCCAAGCGCTTAGTTTACAAAATAATAGACTAGGGTGGCTGCGGACGCCCTAAAACAATAGATGTTATCCAAAACTTGCTTCAAAAGCTAGTTTGCAATTAGTATTTATATACAGAGGTATATATTCCACAGACATTTAGAAAATTTAACTTACAATTATGTACATGCTTAAACCATGGTCTAAAAAGACTCCCACTCTTTTGTTTTGTTTAAAGAGCTGCTGTTGCGTTGTTTTTTTCTTCGTCCAGATTCGACAGGCAATGATCGGAGACCATTCAGCCCCTTTATATTTAGTGACACCATTATTTTGTTTGGTAGACCATTGTATGGTTATGGTAGGTAAAACATAAATAAGCAACGTTCTCAAATGGACCACATGAGGGTCATACTGCAACTGCCTGTCATTTTGAAATCATTGCAGCATAATATTATGGGTATTATGGTCAAGAACAAGCCGTGGTTTCACTAGCGCCATAGTTATCTCTGCACTAATTAATTATCGTACAATAGAATCGCAGCACACGTCGTCACAGACAATCACCAGCACAGTACGTGTATAATTGCATGACGCTTAGTTTTTAGGGTTCCGTAGCGATTACTGAAACCATTCTGTCTGTCAGATAGCGTTTATCTATCTCAGGAACGCGAAGAGACAGATCATAGTCTTTATAATTACCTTGACCCAAAACTAAATGATGAAAAATTATAAAAATTAAAATCTTGTATTTTGTTTTGATTGTTTTCAACAATATATTTTTAGGGAGGGCTCCCTAAAAATATATTGTTGAAAACAATCTAAGCTAAAACATTAGTAACAAACAACATACGCCCATTAGAATATCTTCACGCTATGAGAAACAAGCAAGTGTCGCGATCGTGATACCTAAGTATACATGGTCAAAATAATTTACTTACCTAAATTTCTGAGGCCAAACTTAATTGAAAACGTACAAACTCGTTTAGTTCGTTCCAAATTGTCCCCTATTAAATCTGCTATCTCTTTACTGCGGATATTATATGAACCATAGTGCGAAACGCTGATTAGCTCTGGTCGTGCCCAATTGTGGAGGATGCCGCGCTGTAATCGTCGGTATAATATATAAGAATTACGAATTTTATTCTAAATGTGAATATGGCTTAAAGGTGCTGTATAACCTAGCCAAACCCTACTTTAAAAAAAGAACCCTCTATTCGCGAGCCGGACTTGCACTTGGCCCGTTTTTTTACAGCCAGCAGCAGGCGGCATGCAACTGACACTGGCCGGTAGGAATGTCTCAGCAACCGCGCACCGACCGCACGTAAGAAAAAAGTTAAGATTCTTTTTCGCGCCAACTCTTCCGCCATGTCGTTCGCGTGATGAAAATGGACATACACTTTCATTCACTTTCGTTTAGATTAATCGCGATACTCAATGATTCTCTTCCTTATTTGTTATAAACATACTGTTATGTTGTTTGTTTTATTTGTAACGTTTTAGTTTCCTGTAATAATTATGACTGACTGGCGTCACATGTATCATGTTACGCTTTGTATTTGATTTAAATTCTACAAGACGTGACTGATACTGATACGTTGCGGATCTTAACATCCCTCGCATGACCTCTCCTAACATAATTTTGACTGTTTCTGAACACAAGCGTTTTCCAGTTGAGAAGTGTCAAACTCACATTTTGATTCGCGAACTTTCTGAAAATGAAATGACATAGGTACATGACGTACAGCTAAAGTAAAACTTGGTGCTTTCATTGTACGCATTGCCTGCTAACTTACTTGCGGTGATAAATTTTTTTTCAAAACACATAGGATTTTCTAATCGTTATATTTTGTTTGTTTGGAATTAAATACTCAAAATTAATAGTTTTGCAAAAGTTTTATAAACTGTCCACTTATTTATCTTTCTCGTAGGTAAAATAAAATTTAAAGTGGTTCCAACACGTCAAATAAAAAAAAATTTTGGATAGTGTCATGCGAGAGACGATATTCCAAAGAAACTCGGAGCATAGGTCTCTAGTATCCGTAGAGCGCATACGATTTAAATGTATTTTTGTCCAACCACTATGTGTGCCGGTCGTACCGCGATCCAGTTCGGGATACATCACAGCTATCGCGTTTAGATACAATATTTGTATGCCGATATCGGCTCCTCTTGCCTGGGCAAATATTGTTGGAGCCAGGCCGTTGACCTCGTGCCGTTGCACTCGGAATAAGGCAAGACGTATTTGTATCGAATTACAAAAATTCGTACATTTTGTCTAATTAAGTACTAGTTTAGTACTTATTAATAGAAATAATATTGTTATTATCGTTTAGTAATATACCAAAAGAAGTGTACTGTGCTAAAAACAGGCTGTAGGTATACCCAGTAGGACGCATCCAAATATGAAATAGGCAATACCTACTTCTTTATGAACTTTTCTCTTTTTTTTTCATCCTTTCTTGTTTTCTTTCTTTCTTTCTTGTTTTATTCTTTCTTTCTTTCTCTATTTCAAGTCGATGTTGACGTTATCACAGTCTGAGCCAATAGTCGGAGTAGTTTCTGTATTATCCGGCGGACAGACAGATGGATAAAAAACTTCGCTATCCATTCTGTCAGTTTTGACGGAAGTATAAAAAAATCGACATGATTTATTGGGGTAATTATTTCAATTGTAATCTTCCCGTTTCGTAACTGTTGAATGTTTAGGTATTTAATGGGAAAAATAATGACGAAGGACCAAAATACCAATTACTTAATAACTTTTTTTTTTGGGAACAAAACTCCCATTTCATCACTAGTGATGCAAAATAGTAGAAACATTACTATCTAAGGGTAAAATTGAATTTTAATCGACATTATCTACCCAATGAACACCTCATCCTATCTCAGGATTTATTTGAAACGCAAATTGATAAGTTTAACATGTATTTGTCTTATTTCATTTCGGTTATCAGATAACATTATATGTAGACTCCGGATTGGCCAATGAGAGGGCAGCTTCTGGTGTGATGATTACTTACATGACGCAAATGTATTTCGGTAATAAACATGTATTGTGTTGTACAGGGTGTAGACACCAGTCAGACAATCGGAATTAAACTGAACTATAAACCTGAAAAATCATGTAGTACCTACCTACGTGTTTTCCCACAGATGATGTATTCTGCAAAACATTGGTAATAAGTAGTGTATATTTAATTTTGAGGAAAACGAGAATACCTGCGTATGTCGATGCTTAGAATTTCTGTTCTAAGGAGTATGTGAAGTCCTCAAATAACAGATTGGGTACCGTTGCACAAAAGATCCCAAGTGACGACGTATTCAAGGTCCCTTAATAAGATAAGAACTGCCCACTGGATCGTTTGGTCCATAAAGAAGATCACGTCCATCTCCACAGCTTAACTTTTTTACTATCATCCTGCTACATGTAGCAGGTTGACAGCTAGCTAGTTAATCCAGGTAATGTCATATTATTCAGTTCGCAGTTACTCTGATATCTGTCATTGTCATACTTTGTCTTGACCATTGAACAAGCCCATAGAACAGCTGCTAAAATAAAAATAATAATCAGAGAGGGACCCACTTATTACAAAAGTGGTAAGAGTAAGCAAGACAGGTATAAATCTTATATCTCTATCTACATATGTGAATTTTTTGTTGGTACATAGTTTTTGGTACATACCAACTGCCCCCCAACAAACCACAACCCGACTAAAATAGATAGTGTTTGTTCAGTTTGACCCCGCCATATAAGAAGCGTCTTCTCAAATTATTGGGGTAAAAGACTATTGCTATTTCATGCTATACGCTGATTACGGTTCTATAGTTCATTCTTTTTCTATGGTCTTGACCAATTAAATCGCGGTTACGTTTCAAAATGTTAGTTTTTTTGAGTGACAATGTCAGGGTGTCCGACTGACGTGAAATACATCCGAGTTTCAAAGAATCCTGCGAGCCAAAGGGTTAAGCAAGTTAATTTTCTATGTACACTCTGTGTATAATTATTACCGCAGGTGACTTAAAAAAATACATGACACAGGATGACTTGAGTTTCTAATATGAATTGTCGTCAGAGAAAACGGTATAAATAAATGAATAGGTACATATTTTTAATGAATCACATACATTTTTAATTTCCAGCTGGAATTTTTTGCTGTAAGTACCTTACTTACTGCAGAAATTGAATATGGACTCACGTAGAGGTACCTACGACAAATAAATAAATTCACATAAATAAGTTTGCTTCACTTGGCTTGGCAACACGAGGCATAGCTATAAACCTCTATTCTCAATTCACTTTTTCTATACAGTTGTTCGAAAAGGTATGCTTTCTATGCCATACCTACACTTGTCTCGGCAATCATCTCGAGCTCTATTTTTGATTCGCTCGTAGGGAATTGTATCGTCGCATGCGACTTAAGTCATACTCGACTTCCAAGTCGAACGACGCTGATTTTACGCATTTTTGATTCGCTCGCGATCGGTCTTGCCAATAATATTAGAAATGTAGAATTTTATCCGTTTCACGCAGAAAAAATAAAAACCGGTAATTACTGAAACGTAAAGCGGAACGTAAAATGCTCAGTAATGCTCGAAACCATAGAGACTGTATATGATATTATCTTTGCCTTTGTTAGAAAAAAGTGAACTGAAGTGAAGTGTCAGTGATAGTTGTCTCTTTTCTTTTGTCATATGGTATTTGACGTTTATTCTAACGCTCGGCTCGTCCCAAGCGACGATTGGTCGATACCACTCGTTGCCGTTCGAGCGGTTCAAAAATGCGGAGTCGAGGGAAAATCAGTAGAATCGAACGCTAGAAGCGAGGAGCGAATCAAAAAAAGAGCGCCTGATTCTTACGTCATTCACTGTTGTCAAAAATGATCAAAATGTGTAAAATATTTGTCTCGCTAATCGCAGCTTACATGTTTAATCCAATCCATCAATTAGATAACAACCTCACCTTTAAATAACTATTTCCAGGTTTAGGCATTTTTTAAATTAAATAACTAAGTAGGTATAATATAGAATTATCAATAAGTATTTCATTCCACTGATGTGGCGAAAGCATACCCTGTTGAGTCTCGATAACAAAATAAACAAAATTTGGTGTTCCGAAATAGACTTCATGGTTTACTTTACATACATTATCTTCACGGTATGTCCCTAACGGGGTAGGCAGAAAGAATAGATAATTATATAAATTACATGGTATAACACACCTACTGCTAGGGTTCCTTTTATCTAAGACCCAAATTTTCCGTTTGTCAAAAATTCCGTTTGTCCCGTATATTGAAACGCAGTGTTAAAAAAACTAGGATACCCCTCTCTACTATTGGAGATAAAGATAGGATAGGATAAATAAACTTTAACCAAAACCAACCAGGCCTTTGTCCATCAGTGGACGTCTACAGGCTGATATGATGATGAACCAAAACCAAAGCCTTTGACATAGCCCAAAGGGTTAGCACGTTGAAGTGGTGTGGGCTGGTCACATCTGTCGGAGAATCGATAACCGCTGGGGTAGACGAGTTCTCGAGTGGACACCACGACTAGGCAAGCGTAGTGTGGGACGCCCCCCGGATAGATGGAGCGAGGACATGCGCAGGGCGGCTGGCAGTGACTGGATGCGGAGAGTCGAAGATCGGACTCAGTGGCGCGCGTTGGGGGAGGCCTATGTCCAGCAGTGGACTGGTGCAGGCTGATGATGATGATGAGGATAAACTTGTACAAAGTTGGAAACTAAACCTACGACCGTTCCGGTCCTTTACCTACGCTTATGACATTATACACTTAGCTAACGAGGCGATCATATATTTCTGCTGTAAACTGATTTGTTCTGGATAAAAGGCTTTTTTATTCGGAATGGAAGACCACAAGCGGCTCAATGTACTGATGAATCTGGTGCCATATCCTATGGGTATTGCATATTTAAAAGAAACAGCCAAGAATAGCAAGTAAAAAAATGTTTCTTAACAACTGTATTTACGCAGAAAACTTGCTAAATACGCAGCAGGTATAGCATTACAAATTAATATAAGAGATAGATGCATTCGGTACAGATAACGCCACAGCCGTTATGAAACTACGAAATTAATTATAATCTTTTACAAAAGATTGCGACTGTATTCTACCATTTTGCATAGAGATGTTTAGTTTAGCGTCGCGATAGAGATTCTGGAAGTGACATTGTAAAACGTAAGTAAGCTTACCTATATAGTTTTGTAAGGAACACTGTTTGTCATGTTTGCTTACCCAGAGTCAAAACTTTTATTGCCTAATTTAAAGGTATGCGTGTAGTGTACACTTGGTACACTTTATTTATATTTACACGTAATTTTTTTACAACCACCTTTGTATGTATACAATATGGTATACTTGTTTGCTTTTCCGGATTAATACAAATGCGTAGAAACCTATACAACTCAAAATTTGTACCCATATTCATACTTAATTATAGTTACATAAAAGTTGTACTGTTCCGTGCTGAACGCCGATATGAGGCATCAACTCCTCAAGAGTACAATTCCTAGTGACTAAGGGACTGCGCAAACCAAGCGAAAATTTGCCAAAATTTGAAAAAATAAAAAAATTTGAAAATTAAGAAAAAAATTTGTTCTTTAGGCTATATGATATGGTTCATTTGATAATGACGTCAAAAGTGCGCGGGCAAATTTCCGGTTGGTCTGCTTCCACCCTAATGGACGTTGGCGAGCTAGTGATGAAAACTGGAGCAGAAAAAAAAGTAACTGTTGTAGCACTTCAAGTGTAATATCTATATCCGTGTAGTGTTCACGCTTCCGTTAAGTAGTAGCAAGGTCTGTACGCATAACCGCAATACGCCTAATTAAAACATTTTCGAGTTCATCTCATGACGTTTTGCGAAATTCATCATATTTTTAATTCCGTTCTCAATTTTGTGTACCTTTTCAATTTGTGTATGTTATGTTACACGATATCTTCGCCGACTGTGAATCGACTTAAATGATTCTTTTTTTATCGAACCTTAAGGTCCCATTTCGATTGAAAAAGTTTATTTGACTTGTGAAATATTCACCCTGAGGGGTGGAAAATTAAAAAAGTTAGGGGATGGATAAGTCGTCGGTGTATAAAAAAATCATAATTTTGTATTTAAAGAATTTATAGAAGAAAACGTATACCTTCTTAATCTGTTCCGTATATTATTATCAAGACGAATGTTCCCATACTGCTCTTATATTTCCCACGCGAGGGCAAATCTCCGCAGTCAGCTTTTCCAAGAATCGTATCATGATATTAGCAGCTATTGTGATGAAGCCTTAAGTCTTAGAAAGGATCCGCTTTTAAGAATTTATGTGTTTGTGAATTTTCTGTTCCCACGATAAACAATCCTCTCTAATTGTAGATTTTAAAGATGTTCTTTATGTACATTACCTACTGAAATTTTCAAAATGCATACCACTAGCTGTTGCTCGCGGTCACAGAGTAAGTAATAGTGTCGCGGTTTCACACGCGTTGAATTTGAATTGGCAAATTTATATAGAATCTTTATGAATTATAGCATAATGTGTTATATATTTTATTTTATAATCTATATTAGGTACTGTATGTAAAGTTTCATCAGAATCTGCTCCGTAGTATTTCCATGAATGAGTAGGTAACAAACATCCAAACATCCTCAAATTTTCGCATTTATAATACTAGTAGGATTACGTAGATGGTACTTTTCTACGCAGGTAGTATTTTTCCAATCTACATTGTCCGTCACGGGTACTTGGGTATAAAACTGTTGTCCTTTTATGCTGATTGAGCTGTTTAGCATAGACACGTCGGAGTGTCAATCGATACAGAAAGGTCATTGGCGACGGGAACGCTCTCGAAGAACCAGTAAACAGAGAGAAATACAAAGATTATACTTTAAACAGAGAGTACAATTACTGAAGTCTACTTCACAATGTGAGAAGTTCACATGCTTAGGTACCTACATATTTTTTACTTACTTAACTTTACATAGGTACTGACTCTTACGGTCGTAGCCGAAACTAAAATAGTAACTCGAATACTAATAGGTACTGGATCAATTGAGCTGAAACATGGAACTTACTATGTACACGTAGAGTTGCCTGGCAACGATTTCAGGTTTTATTTCATTTTCCGGGATTTGTCGGGAAAACAAAAAAAATTTGGTAGAGACAACACGTGGACGACACACGCTTTACTGACTTCTTTTTAATTTTAACATTATTATTATTATGAACCTTTTGACCGCTACCGATCTTGTATAGAAATCATAGAATTTGTGCGATATTCAAGCTTAATATTATTGTTTTAGAATGTCATTTAGAATGCTTCAATAAAATGATGGCACTCAGTACATAGGCTTGCATTAAAAATGTCATCGACTCGCACCGCACGCGCAGGCAACGGATTGTACTTATGATTGTATGGTGGAGGTCGGTGCGTGCGGTGCGGGCAGGTGGACGCAGCTCCGTACAAATTCATACAACTCAAAGAAGCTCGACATACTTAGGCAAAAACGTATCAGAAATGTTCCTTTCTTCCATGAGTATAATATATACCTGGCTTAATGAAGTGCGGACATGGATTCAAAGTCAGAGGTGAGCTGGAACAGTTCAATCGATATGAATATGCAATCTCATTCGATCTTTACCACGTCTTCAGTTCACTGTACGTACAAAGACAGTTCTGTATTAAGTATGTACAAAGATTTAGGTAAGTACTTACATACTTAGTAAATGGCCTTTAATGGACCAACAAAAACAACAATTGCCTGAAAATGCAATGATCTGAAAAAATATAATCCTTTAAAAAATTTAAAGCCAGACGTCGAATTCCGATTGGAATTTATGAATCATCATCATCATCATATCAGCCTGTAGACGTCCACTGCTGGACAAAGGCCTCCCCCAAGGATCTCCACGACGACCGGTCCTGCGCTAACCTCATCCAGCTGGGTCCCGCGACCTTCACCAGATCGTCGGTCCACCTTGTGGGAGGCCTGCCTACGCTGCGTCTTCCGATACGTGGTCGCCACTCGAGAACCTTTCTGCCCCAACGGCCGTCAGTTCTACGAGCGATGTGCCCAGCCCACTGCCACTTCAGCTTCGCAATTCTTTGAGCTATGTCGGTGACCTTGGTTCTCCTGCGGATCTCCTCATTTCTGATTCGATCTCGCAGGGAAACTCCGAGCATAGCTCTCTCCATTGCCATCTGGGTGACCTTGAGCCTTCTTATGAGGCCCATAGTGAGGGACCACGTCTCGGTACCATATGTCATCACTGGCAACACACACTGGTCGAAGACTTTCGTCTTGAGACACTGCGGTATTTGGGACGAGAAGATGTTGCGTAGCTTCCTGAACGCTGCCCAGCCGAGTTGGATTCGACGATTGACCTCTTTCTCGAAGTTGGACCTACCTAGCTGGACCGTTTGTCCCAGGTATATATAATCGTCTACAACTTCGAGCGTAGAGTCTCCAACCTTTAGAGGAGTGGGTACAACGACATAATTTTCGTCTTGTCCATGTTCATTTTTAGACCCACTTGTTGAGAGACTCTACTGAGGCTATTGAGCATTGTGCCAAGGTCCTCCAGGATTAACATTTATGAATAATTAATGAATTATGAATAACATAAATTAACTTAACAACCAGCAGTCGGAAATAGTACATTGTTACCCCACGGGTGAAAGTAACTTATTTAAGTCCCGAGACGGGGTTTGGCGCCCGACGCGTAGCGAGGGCGCCAATAGTTCGAGGGACCTCTAAATAAGTCTTGAACCCGAGGGAAACACTGCTTTTCATTAAGAATACACTGAAAGTAAACACAAAAACATAAAATGAGTGATAATAGAAATCTCTGCTACACGGAAGTATAAACAAAACTCTACAACTCGAAAAAACAAAAGAAGATCGGATTGCCGCTTTCCCGTCTATTTTGTTTTTTTTCTGTGGCCGGCCAGCTATTCTGCCATATGTTTTTCATTTCCATAATTGAAAAAATGATAAATATTTTGCCCAAATCTATGTTATTTGAAAGAAATAGTTGACAGTAATAATTATAATAGTCATTTAAAAATATATATTCTTTAATTATTACATAACTTTATGTTATTTCAATTTTACATCGCGCTGTAATTGAGTGGCTGTATAGACAGTTGGAACATGGTCCAATAGAAATGTCAAAATACTACTAGTTTTTTTTATATAATTTGACAGCTGTCAGTTGAAAGCGATTCTCCCTAGGGCTGAGATGTATTACTTTCAACCCGCTACTCAGGCAACTTCAGACCTTCTTTCAGAGTATGAGTAATGAAAAGGTAGTTATTCATCTGTAATCTTCAATAGAATTCTAACTCTGATGTATAAGCAATTATTTAATGAAACAGATTATCACCGGAACTGTGAAGAGAAAGTCCTAAGTCCACTTAGGTAATGGTCTGGAGACCTGTCGCCGAGAGGAATGCTAATCGTGCGCTTACGCAAGTACTCATTACCCTATGATTAGTTAAGTGCTCCTCAGGTAGGTCGTGACGCATCTGCAATTTCGTAAAGACGTCACATTAACTTCATTCTTCTTAAGTTTGACAGCTGTCATCCGAGGTGGGTTGTTAGGAACATTTATTCCTAACTGCCCACCCAGGTGGAGAAGGTGGGTGGTTAGGGACATTTGTTCCTAACTGCCCACCCAGGTGGCAGCTCAGGTGCAATGGTTAGTTAGGAATCGGGGATCTAATGAAGGCACTTACCAACTGGGATCTAAGTACTAGGAGGCCGCCATGAGAGCTGTGGTAGCCATGCACTCGCTTCGTGTTTGTGGTCGCGAGTTCGGACCTTGGTCCGTAACAATTACTTAAATGTATGGTTTATTATGATACATTTTTCTTAGGCTGAGGGATACGCTAAACTTAGGAAACCTGCAAGACCCACATAAGTACGTCAAAGATTAGAATTTCTATTCCAAGGCGTAGTGAGGTCAACCAAAAAGGAATTGGGGCACCGTTGGTCCACGGGGTTTGGCATAACAGATCCTATTCCTGGCACCCTAACAAGATATGATAGGAGGATATATCTCACAATTCTTTTACACTATTCATCATCATCACATCAGCTTGTAAACGTCCACTGCTGGACAAATGCCTACCCCAGGGATCTCCACGACGACCGGTCCTGTAACCTCATCCAGCCGGGTCCTTTTACACTTTTGGTATAAAAAAACTCTCAAACCAAAACCCTGTAGGCAAGAAAAGAAAAGTTTGACAATGGATTATTACGCATGCGCCTCGCGGGATGCCTACGCGCAGCCATCCGGCCGCTTTCGCGCGCACAATGCCATGGCGATATGAGGCGTATTGTGTTCTATTCGGTGATTCGTCGAAGGGATTAATCATTTACATAAACTACTAAATCAAACAGACGAAAACAACGTTTTAAGCATTGCCAGTCAAAAGAAAAATCTCTTTCCCCAAGTCAGCGTTTTTCGTTATAGATCCTACAAGTACATTCATAGCTCAATTATTATTTTATATTTTTAATTCGTTTTAAAAACGTGTTTATCAAAACGGGTTAGAATTGCACTGTCATCCATTCTGCTGTGCTATATACGTATGTATACGTATGCTAAATACTTTGAAAAAGATCCATAAAGTCTCGGAAGTTTAAAATCGATTGCAAAATTTGCACTGAAATAAACTTAAATTTGTACGAAATTTGTAGCTCACAAACAAACCAGACAGATAAGAAAGCGAGTTAATAAAAACGTGATAAAAAAGCAGAGCCCTGGCTCGATTCTATTATGAGTCCTGTGTGTTAGCCTGGCACAGTCTGGTCTTAAAAAGGTACGTCATATCATCGTGATGTTATTATTATCTATTTCAAAGGGCAAAGAACAGTTTTTCCACTGACGTAACAAGAAGTGGATACTTATCTGTCCGATGATATAATTTCTCACGGTGCTGTTTACAAGAATATGTGAAATGATCTCTACTAGGGCTGTCAGATTTCATCTTTATTGCACGACAAACGGCATAACCATATGAAACTTAAGTTATTTAGAAGAAAAAGTAAACTACTAAATAGAAGTAAATACCTAATTTATGCGGAAATAAATTACTTACTGACATTAAAAAAAGATAAGTCAGTTATCCAACAAATGTCTTAGCTATTGATTGCCAGAAATTTGATTTAAAACGTCTGTAACTTTGAACATGTAGAAAAACATTGTACCTATATAGATACTGTACTGTACTCTATAGGTAATAGAGGATTAACGTTATTAAGAGATCGGACACACGTTTCACGTAATGGGCTGCGGCTGTACCGTGTACAGCCTACGCAGTTTGTTTTTATTTCCAAGGCGTACTTACGTACCTCATACTCGCTTTTACTCATGGAAGTGTTAGAAATACTTCCATGCTTTTACTTGACAACGTAGAAGCAATAGTTAATATTTACCCAACGACGGAACGGAGAAGGTATTTTGCATTTGAAGTTGAAAGGTTGTCTGAAAGAAATCGCTCTTAGCGATAAGACCGCCTAGATGTACATTACTGTATCTGTTTTTTCTTTTTTGTCTGTAATTTTTTAAATGTGCATTAAAGTATATTGAATTGATTTCGAAGCGAGTGCCAGCCCTGATTTAGTGCAGTATCAACAAGCGGCCGATGCAAAGGCGCACCTGAGCTCGTGCTAAGTAAACATCCCTTAAGAAACACTCGCGGTGATGCCTCACACACACTTGAGAGCTGACTGACAGATTTCCAGAAAATTTAAATGTCTGTCTAATAGGGTTAAAGAGATAAACAGTGAAAGGCCCAGCAGTAGATCCTTCAGTATAAGTGTCCCTAAATGATCATGCTTGCATGACATGCAACGTTTACATGAATGTCATGCTGCATGATGGACCATCATGCTTGCTATCAATCAATACAGTGAAGCAACGGCCAGCACGTAGTTTGCCTGTCATGCACTTCAATCACTGCAGCTAGAAGGTCATGCATGAGTGACAGCACGTATTGCATGTCATGCCGCATGATCGTTTAGGGAGCCCTTTCAATTTAGTAACGAAACGTCAAATTTTACCCCAGCCAAACCGTCAAGACGGTTTTGGGGGACAATTTTATATTTATATGTATCTTTATTATGATTATTAAATAAACAATAATAAAAAAGTAACTATACTTGGAATAATTAATAACGAAAGAAAAAGTTGTAAAATTCCCTTTTTCAGGCAATAACCGTTACAAAACCGAATAAAATACACAATAAATAATTATACTTTATTGAACTAGTGTACAATCAAATGGCGGCCTCATCGCTTTCAGCGATTTCATCCAGGCCTTAGGGTGATGTTGAAATCTTCGTGGAGTGTAGGTGTTGGGTGCAGGCATGTAGTGAGCGAGGATGTAGTGATGTATAAACAGTAGCTATAGAAGTACACCTATTTCGTTTCGTGTTGCTGGCCCAAAAAGTCGCAACTCTTATTCCTGAACCCAACAGCAGCTGGAAGTTACCAGCTGGAAGTTGTCGGTCCATCTGGCATTGAGGACACCCGACCATGGGAATTTGACAAAAATATACCAACGTAGTTACAACTTTGGAGGTTTTCATTTACAGTCTAGATAGGCGTTCCTATGCGCTCAGAGCCTTAGGAACTGGCAAAGTTTCCAAGAGGAATTTTCTTTTCTCGATGTAGGTACCTACCCTTAATATTTTGGCCAAACATACTTGTACCAATACCAAATCTCATGCCGAACATGCCTCATAAAACGACCGTTGGGCGTTCCAATTTTAAAAAGCCAACACTAAGATGGACGCGCCAGTGAAAGCGCGGTCATTGGTCGAAGACCCTGCGTGCGCGTCGATACACGCGTGCAAACTTAACTTTACTATCCACGCGCGCATTGTTACCTATAATGAGCTTCTAGAAATGATTTTATCAGGTGTAAAGTTATCGTGGTCGCACACTACCGCTTCGCGTCGCACGCGCAGACGTCAATGAGATATAATTGCCCTTTTGTCTGTTTGTTTACGAAGTTAATTAATGCTTTGTTTATTGCTCAAACGGTTAGTTGAGATTTTTCAGTAGTTTAACAGCAACTTAGGGTAATTGTTTTAAATGTAACAGGAAGCTATTTTCAGATAACTATCCTACCTATTAATCTTGCACGACCTTTGCATATTAAGGAAATTCTTGTAAATTGTTTGGTGTCTCATGTAAACTATTTAAAGGTATATATTTTTTGTTGCAATTACAAACTTACATTTGCAGTTGGAACATCGACCGTGATATAGACCGATGTATGAGAAAACATTTTATTCCGCTGTAAAGTTAATAGGTTGTTCTTCAATAGCTTTTTGTTATATCTAGTTCGGTGCTTACTTTGCGGAATCCTCAGGGCGCGAGTCCTACTCGCTCTTGTCCGGTTTTTATATAAAAAATCAAATCAACAATTTTATTTACTTGTAGATTAGTTTTAGATTTATAATAAGTTATTTTTATTTTTAATTATATAGTACGACTCTATGATAATATTAAAAGATCTGAAAACCAAGTAGGTACTCACACAACTTATCAATGTATCTCCACCATTGAGTGAGACACAGGCCCTTGCCCTACCGTACACACATCGAGGTCGTACGGGCCATGCTAGCCCAGTGCGGAGATTTCCTCGCCATGTTTTCCTTAGGCATACATTAGACGATCATGCAAGCGTCAGTCAATTCCATCAGTCATGACTGATGGTAAAAATCAAAGTACCTATGCAGATTTTCGTCAGTCGCCGCATTAGACGATCATTCATCCGACAGTCACCGCCTTGACTGTGGTAAAACTGACAGCAAAACCTACCGTGTAATGAGGGCCTTAGTTCAGTAAATGTATTGAACTTTCGAGAAAACCCGTTAGCACATTACACGACCGGGGATAGAACTATGACCTCCAGACGCGCCGGCCGCGTCTTCACCACACGTCACCGTCGCGATTTTCATATCAATTTCGCAGTAAATCACAGAATATCCACGCCTACCTACTGTCGCTTTCCTTTCTACTCTACCATAGCAGCGCAAAAGCACATGATTGTTGTTATGTTGGGGTAATATAAACTGCTATTACGGCGCGAGTTTCGGTCTCGGAATTAGCTACCGTGACGTTGTTAGGTGCAAATCGTATATTTACTACCAGTATCCATCTAATAACTTAGTAGTTAAGAGTAGAATTATCTATACCATCCATGGCTATGGGACACGGAGGGAAAGTACTTGAATTGTAATTGAATTGAAAAAAAGTTGAACTGCCTTAGAAAATCTAACTTGATAATCCTACTACTCGTAATATTATAAACGCGAAAGAAAAACTTTTCTACGCGGGCGAAGCCGCGGGAAACGGCTAGTTCATATTAAAATTAAAATGTAATTTCCAGCGAAATTTTACAAGTTCACTGGTCATTTCATTTTCGCTTTGTATTCTACTGACTCGTGACTCCATCTATACTGTCGAAAGTCGGTAAATCCCTATGCATTTAAATGTTCGCTATGAAAATTCTATACCTTGATAATTAATAATGGGCTGAACCCCTTCTGGCAGCGTGCGTGAGCATCCCAGCCAGCGACGTGTGTCGAGCGAGGGAGGTTGCGTGCGGCCCACGCATCCTGATTGTGGACGCGCCACATCTTCACCAGACCGCGAACTTGGGTTGCCACTTGCGCAAAATTACCCTCTTTCTGGGAGACGAATAATAAGCACCTACGATTGTTATTGGTGATGATGATATGATTTTTTTTCTAATTTTCTAATAAATAAATCAAATTAATAATGTTTGTGTATTAATGTGTATTAATGTTTGTGTATTAACGGTCACTGCGATGTCCGACACAAAAGCAATTTTTCTGCACTATTCTATTTCTACACAATCGTGCTTTATACCTTGCGTACTCCATATTTGTAAAGGAGGGGAGGGTAGAAGAGACCCTTTACATGTCTTTGGCTGAAAACTTCCAGTTTGACTCCTAAATCCAGTATGAACTAGATTTAGGGATCAAACCAGAGAGTTGTTACTAACTGTATGGGTCAAACTGAAAGTAATATGAATTTCAGATAGTTATTAATATAAATTTATTAAACTATTGGCGTAGTTTTAATATCATTATATAGTGTTACAATGGGCCCGATTCTGAAGGCGCAAACTGAAAGAGACTTTTGGTACGAACTGAAAGAGTTGTTACACGCTTTTCGCAAATACACAACAATAAAATACGAGTAGGTACTATCACAAAATATATTAAGTATCTATGAAGATAAAATAAAAGAGGCGAACATGCCACTTCGGCGGCTCTCCCCAAATAGGTAACCCTGTAGATGTAGGTACATAAAACTAGTGACTGGACATATACCCTTCGCTCCCGTGAGGCAGCGAAGGGTGTGTTGAGGGTGTGTCGCCGGTGGAAATGCTTGAAAATACGAAAATAATACTATCTCTTGACACGTGCAGGGCTTAGGGATTCCCCAAGCGAGGGTGGGCACATAATTATGATCATTAAATATGACGTAGGCTGTTAGGCAGGACCTTTATGAAAAAGTCAGCAAAGTGTAGGTATAATGTACGTACAAAATGTGTATAAAATAATTTTAATTTTGTATTTCCTAAAAAATTTCTTTTTGCGTTTTAGGCAAATTGCTTTTCAGGCGAAATGATCATAATCTCTGTCCAGTAGTGTTCAAGGTATCCGACAGACAGACAGACAATGATCTTTTTTTTAAAATTTAGCCTATCTGATAGGCAAGTGATTTCAGTGTATAGAAGACTACATATTCTCCCTGTGCTGGCAACCCCAAAGCAGAAGCAATGCGCCCACAAATCAGCAGAGCCGATGGCCCGGTTGTCGGACGGCGCGTTATTACGAAAACGACACGTTTTTTTCTCCGTTTCGTGATCGAAGCTATTCGGTGTTGCCACATCGTTCGTGCGAGTTTATCGTTTATTATCTATCTGCACGAGCGATTTAACGGTACAGCATATCGATCAAATCAATAATTTAAATTTTGCGTCAATGTCTCAATGTTTATTTTGAATTAAAAATTGGCTTTACTCATATCACACGTTGATATTAATCTCATGACTGATGATGAAGCCAAGGATCGTACGCGCTCACCAAGAAGATACCTAATTCACTTTTCCTATAAAAAGATTCCAGTTGTACGTGTCGGGAAAACCTAAAATTACGACTATTTACATAAATTAGTAGAACTTAGAAAATTAACATTTAGTTTCTAGATATCACTTAGAAAATACAACGAAAATACAATACTACAACGGACTTATCCCTTGTTGGGATTTATTCACAGGTAAATGTTTCATTGGATCGATAGGGGCGGTCACACAGTTATTATCCCTTATCATCATCAACAGCCTATTAATCTCCCCACTGCTGGGGCTCAAGCCTACCCTCTCAACGAGGGTGTTCGGGCTATAGTCCACCACGCTAGCCCAGTGCGGGTTGGTGGACTTCACATGCGCCTAAGAATTTCTTCTTATACTTAACACTGGAATATATTTTTTATTATATAGAAATATGTAGTGGCTAAGTAACAAAAATGTATGTTCTATAATTCATCAGCTCTGTGACAATAAATGATTATTCTATTCTATTCTATTCTATTCTATTCTATTCTATTCTATTCTATTCTTCTTCGGCGTATGCAGGTTTCCTCACGATGTTTTCCTTCACCGTTTGAGAGCAGTCAGTAAATGTACTTAAGTTTCGAGAAAAACCCATTGGTACATGACATGACCCAACTGGGGATCGAACTCCGGACTTTTCGATATGATAGGCCTTATAAAAAACTCCCTTATAAAAAACCAAAAATTGATAACCTATACAATGATTGAGCTATCAAATCAAGTAATAACTATCACGGAAGGACATTTGTGATCAAATTATTAAATAACGAGAATTGTTTGTTACATCATGGCTAATAAGTAAATGATAAACACCATATTGTACCTACGTATGCGTATCGGATAAACATTTTGATTGATCGAATGTTCCTTACCGACTTACCAGTCATAAAACAACACGAAGGTACCTAAGTCCAGGCAGGCGACCGGGGAGTAGGTGATACTTGGAACGTTTATTTGCCTTTAAGTATTTTGCTTTGTATTTATAAATACACACGTAGATACGCAGTATATAATAGCGTCTCGGTTACATGTGCGTGCAAGGTACTCTAGCAGCAAAAGCAAGTTTGCATTCCTATCCTCGTTACATAGTATGAAACAGAGTCGCTTCTCGCGCACGCTTAGCTCTTTTAAACTACTCAATGGATTTTGATGCGGTTTTCACTATCATTCAGATAAATTCTCCCGGATGGTTAATAGGTACTTATCCCATGCGGGCGAAGCCGCGGGCAATAGCTAGTCACTATATAAAGCTGTGCGGTGCCGACCATCAACTATGGTATATTTAGCTTTCAGCCGAGAATGAGTTTGTTTTCTGAAGACATCTAAGGAAAAACGGAATATAGGTAGGTAATGATCGTTAAATGATCGTTGTAAGTTGAAATGAGACCGTATCTTGGCGCATGCGCGCCGCGGCCTGCGCGGGCGCATTGTATTCAAATGCGATGAGCTCGGCACAGGTGACCCTTAGCCAGGAGCGGTGAAAACACATACTCGCTCGCTTCACGGCTATAAATAATATTATGCCTTGTTAATGTGGTAGCGTAAGGTGTTAGCATTGACCAGTAATATGTATCATAAGTATACTTACTATTCATAGCAAAATAAAGGCCTTTTCAACGCATTCGAAGTCACTTTGAGACCTTAGATCTCCGCCAGGGAATGATTTGCGTGAGATCTGATGGTGGCTCTCTGGAGTACGGATGGAGAAGGCCCTGAGTGCCGTACCCAATTATCATGCAAGCTGTTTTCTCGCCGTTTTAAGTCAGAAACCTACGTATGCGGATACAGACATAAATATTCTATACATTTTAATGCAATTTTAGATCTTTATTCTGACTAGTATGTCTTTATATCAATTTCTTTAATCACAAACAGTTTACACTGTGTAAGTATATTTTAATTACAAATAACTCATTCAAGAAATAATAAAAATAAATGAATTTAAATAGAAGTCGTAAGAAAAACGTCAACAAATTAATCAGTAATCAATAGTGGAGATAAACATAGCTATTTTTACCACGGAAAGTCGGCCGGTAGCAGTTAGTTCTACCGAATATAGTCTTAACTCTTACCAGTTGAACTACTGAAATTTTCCTGGGAAAGTCAGTTTTAGAGGGTGAAACCGCGGGCCACAGCTAGTGTAGATGTAAAATAATAATACTAATGTTTGGCCAAACACCCCTAACACCCCTGTTTTAGTCCCAAACTAAGCCGAAGCTTGTAAATGGGTACTCAACAACTGATAAACCTACATAAATATGTACTTTTTAAATAAATGCTATAAGTATAAGTAATAGTATACCTACAAACACCCAGAATCCGAAAACCAACAGATAATATGTTCATCACACATATGTTGGTTTCGGGTGGGAATCGAACACACGACCTCTCGAGTAGGCAAGATGATTATTATTATTTTGAGGTGGTGCTCTTTCAAGGCTTATCCAGCCTTGTATCACTGCGACCATTGCTGATCTATTGTGATCGCCGCCTTCACTATAGTTCAGTGTTGAGCTTTGCATCCGTTATGAACTTCAGCACGCTTTTGGCACTAATTAGTTTTACTACAGGCAAGGTCATTACCAACTACGCCAACAGGCCAGTCAAAAGACAAATCAAATCAAATATTTTGGTATTTATTGTGGATCATAGATAGGTAAATAAATACATTGATGGAGATGTCAAAGAGCTCAGCTATGTCCCGCCACATAGGCATACACCATTGCATTAATTATTTTTTAAACAATTAATAATAGATGTAAAAAAAAAATAGTAGTCAAGAAAATTAATTAAAAACGAAAATAAAACCTTAGATGGACCCGTCGTCACCAAGAAATTCATCCAAGCTATAGTAACATTTCTCAATTAATAAGTCAGGGAGTTTCTATTTGAATCTGATGGTAACTTCAACTATATCTCGAATTGTTTTAGGAATCTTATTGTAAGCTTTTACAAGCTTGTTTCATTGGAATTAAATATTGCGTGCAACGCATCACGCGTGGATATGCAGATCTGCCCGCGGAGCTGACACTCCTAACAACAGAAACATCATCACAATACAATTTATGGCACATTGAATACTTAGAACAATAGGTACGTACCTACAACCCATTAATATTTATGAAAAACACAATTGGTGTAAAAGACCGCTCCCGTACACTCTATTCAATATCAAGGACGTTTGATTTATTTACGGCTATAGTTTTATTAGACTTCCACTGCTGGACAAACGCCTCCCCCGAGGATCTCCACGACGACCGAGAGATCTTTGTCCAGCAGTGGACGTCTACAGGCTGATATGATGATGTAAATGGCACCATAGGTTCCGATACTAAGCAAGATGCGAACTCCACAGGGAGCGCGCGCGCCACCAAAGAGATTCGAAACTTCTTGGTCTAAAACTACTCTGTTTCCACCTGTACGTCGCCAAAGGGAAGAAAATTGTAGAGTCGACGACCGCTCGAAGCGAGGCGAGAGATTCAAAATTCCGATTTCCAGCCACCTTTTCAGCAAAAGCCATCACTGATTTCACTCATATTACCTATAGCATCTCAGTTTTTCTACATAATTACACAAAAAACTATGTGTGTAGTTTATGTATGCCATAGCAACAGTACAACATGCCTAAACCACAAACACCCAATGAAAACTAAAGAAAAACCATCTTAAACGCCACGAAATAAGGTTACCTCTAACCGCAAGATGAGTTTCAGTCATCCGCATCTCGCGCGGGACAAGGACGCAAGATCATCGAGATTAGAAGCCATTTCGTCTGGAGTATTGATCGCGTTCCCGCCCGCCCCAGTGGGCGGGGGGGGGGGGGGGGGGGGGCGCAGGGGGGTTGGGGGGAGAGGGGTGGGCTTGAAGCCATTTCGTTAATCTCGTGCTATGTCTGTTAGGGGTGGATTTTAAATGGTTTTCTGTGAAAAGCTGCTGTAGCTAGCTACCTATATACATTAGGTATACCTATCTCTCCTTTATGTAGGTACTAGCATGTATCTAATCTATAAATAATCATAGTAATATTTTAATTTCGGCATTTATATCTTAGGTTTTTGTGCTATTTTACAAAATTTTTGGAAATGAATTGATACTATAATCAAAAAATTTTACAAAAAATAAAAACACTTCTTGTGAAATTCAATAAACGGGATTCATTCTCTAATTTTCCATCGTAGGAGGTGAATTTTTTTTTCAAATTGTAATGGGCCTTAAAATATAGCCTAATTAATAAATAAATAATCATTCAAAGGGTACACAATCAGCGAAGAGAAGATTATTATCGCGTAATAACATGCACAAGAAACAACCAATCGAATTGAGAACCTTCTCCTTTTTAAAGTCAGTTGAAAATTTAAAAAAGAAATGTTTTTGCTGTTTAACGTTAAAACTATACTTACACATATAGTTAATTTTGAAAGAAGTTGTATACATAGTATCTGAGAAGGTAGGTAGGTACTGCATCATTCCTGTTCTGAGTATTGCCAACATAATCAGTTTCATTCAATGTTTATTAGATCGTGATAATTATCGATGCGCCCGCGCACCGCAGGATGTAACGCAAGACGTAACTGGTTTCCAGTATGTTCCATTCCAAACGAAATGGCATTAGGATAACAAACGCTATTCTGTCTCGGAAACAAAATATACATGTAGGCATTTGTTTTATTAAAGTACTAGCTTTTTCCCGCGGCTTCCCCCGCGTAGAAAAGATTTTCTGGTGTACATTGTCAAACAGCGCCTTCTATGTAGGCGTTTTGTTACTTAGGGGGTATTAGCGGACGCCCCGCGACTTTGTCCGCGTTAAAAAGTAGCCTATATGTTATTCCAGGATATAAGCTATCACTGTACCAAGTTTCATCAAAATCTGTTCGGTAGTTTTTCGGTAGAGTAACAAACATACATATTCACATCCTTACAAATTTTCGTCTTTATAATTAGTAGTATAGGATTTGTTGTAACAGATGCTACGTTTGGCTCGATCGTTTCTCGGTACGATTTCAGACTTGTTTTTAAATGGTAACGTATTCTGAATCCGTTACAAGAACATAACTACAACAATAAACTTTTGTTTTAATCGAAAAAAATCCTAAATTGTTTTTTTGTTTGAAACATGTTTCCCCATTTTTTTCTGAATGTGATATTTAACTATGTTTTAATTTATAATATATGACTTTTTATTTTAATTAAGTCGTACTATATAACTAAAAATAAAAATAACTTATTATAAATCTAAAACTAATCTACAAATAAATAAATAAACTAAACCTAAACCTAAAAAAAAAAAAACTTTCCTAAAGGTAGAAGATCTCCCCCAACTCCGCCGAATTTCCAATGGTGCCTAAAATGGTCGCGGCGTTACCCCTCTGAATTTCCACACTGATGCGGCGAACGAAGAAAGCCCTGGCTCGTGAGTCACCCGATTTTTCTTTTAGACTATGCCCGATAATTTTCGCGAAGGCGATAGCCTCAGGTGACCACGAGCCAAGGGTCTCAACCGCAAAAGGCAGAAACTCAAAGAGGTCTCGCAGCGAGGTATATTTTTGAATTTTGAGGGCCGCCGCGCGTCTGGCGGCGGCGCCAGCAGAGTTGGAGGAGATCCCGATGAAGCTGGGGGCTATTGTGTGTGTATATTTATAATATATTAATTAACCATGTTTTACGCAAATAAAATATTACTTACTTACTATTTTTCACAATCTCAAATTTTTCTTTTCGCATTATTTCTTGGTAAGCAATATTTTTGGTTGTCTGGAAGATATTTAATCGAATGTTCTATTCTTGTACTATTGTATTTGCGTATTTTATTGTGCGACGATCAATCAATTGAATAAGTTTGAATAGAAAATTACGATTTACCTCCAACCAGAGCTCTACAAAAGGAATTCTTGATATAAAACCCACAAAGAAGCGCGGAAACGTCTCGAATATTAATTATTATCGCCTCCCCAGATCGGAACCCCCTAAAAGAGGTGCGGAAAGGGGGCATAAGGGAGAAAGTCCCGTCTTACGTTTCAGCGCCTGGCACCAAAAATCCTGGTTTACCAGTCAGTGACATATTTTCTTTGTAATATTTTTTTCTTTATGGTTTTATTGAAACAAAACTCGACGGTTTTGTTTTTTTGTGTGTTTAACATAAAAGTGCCCATTACTAAAATATTGTTCTTTAGTTCAGTTCTGTTGCAAATTATAAAACCCAGACTTAACAGGATCAAGAAACCCATCCATTCGAGGCATAGCATTCCACCATTGGCACTTAAGAAAAACACAGAAACCACCAAGACCAACCACTTTCGTTGTCGATTTGCAGAGGAGAAACCAAAGAAACAAAGAAAAAAAAACTTACTAGCGTTTAAGTAAATTATAGCTTAGCTATAAATAACAGGATTGTAACTACTTACTTACTACCAGGAAACATGAAAAGGAAAGACATAGTGTGCACTTATGTTTACGTAAAGAAATTACAAGATGTCACCTTATTGATAAGTATTAGTAGATAGCTAATCTTCCATCGAAAATGACTCAGATTCAACCTGCTAATATTCGCACGTGAAATTCCAACGGCATTACTAATCGCATGGCATGTCTTTTAGAATCAAATAGGTCCTCAGTGTGACGTCATACATCGGTGGCAACGTAAAAGTCCCATTGGGACAAAAGCTAGATCATAAATAAAACAAGGTAGGGAAGAAATATCCGCGTAGTGTCAGTTGTACCATTATGAATATAGTTGTTATGCTCGCTAGTACCATCAATGGTACTTGGATAAAATAATCTTGATAGAGCATAACTATTTTTTTGATATCGTTTGAAAAAGTGACGAACCTGTATTACAGACAGAGATTTTTACAACGTCTGGAGTCTGATACCACACACACGTTATACGATTCTACGCCGCCAGAAAAACTTACTGAGGCACAAAACGTAAGTGATAGCCTGTTGTGACGGCGAGTCCACCCTCGTATTACCCGGTAGTACTTTCAAAATCAAATGAAAATAAGTTCATGATATTTTATTTATTTTGCTCGCAAAAGTGCGTTGAAAACCGGCGTATGATACGCGTGAGCGTTGTTCATAACACTTCTTGGCTTCATTACACTCTCGGCAAGCCTCGTGTGCGTACATCCAACCTCGAGTGTAATGACCAACTTAGCTCACTGGTATCATAATGTACTATTATTGTTCGTGTACCTAATATCTACGAGTGTGTATAGTTTTGTATTTTGTTTACTAAGTGTACCTATATGGTCTTCAGCTCAAGGACTACATGCGAGAATCTCGACAACAAAGACCGGTCAAAGGGCTTTGTGGAGAGGTTTTCGAGGCGTGGTTGATGGGTTTTCGTGAAACGTACGGCTTTGTGTACAACGGCCTTTGTTCGCGAGAATACAGTGGGGAGGGCGAGCGTAGGCGAGATGGTAGGTTTTGGGGAAATTTGAATTCGGGGAAAATTTATTCACCTACGGGGCAGCAATGATTATGAAAATGTAGGTAGTGGAGACTTTATTTGGCGGTTTCTTCGTAGAACTCTATTCGGTGTTGTTCAAAAGTGGAATAGAGACGAAAAATTTCCGGAGATTTTATAAATTACGGAGATCGCAGTCCGCTGACGTTACGTGTACCAATTTCATTAAATGGTCAAGGGAATTTATCACATTACTTTTAATAAGAATTTAATTATTATAATAAATGTTTATTTCAAATATAAGTTATCCTCGACTCCTTACTGTATTGTTCCTATACTTGCATATAATTAAAATACAAGAAAATCATTCACTAGACAAATGTCTACAAGAAACTACCAGATGACAATTTGAATAAATAAAAAGATTTAGTCGAAAATGCCCCCGCGAATCGTACCCGGCTCAAAGGTACCCATGACGCCGGCTACATTGCCACGCTGAATCGCCATGGATATCCTTTGAACCAGGTACGACTCGGCCCGGGGGTCACAACCGTGCTCCCTCAATAATTAAATACATTAAATAATCTTTTAAATATGGAGCGTTTTGGCTGAAAATTCACCTAAGCGTCATATTAATAAATAGCTGCTAACATAGGTTAGTTATATAAGCGGGATAGGTTAAATATAAAAGGTATAAAGAGGATCTCATTTACATGTACCCTCAACACTCGTCCCTCCGAGATTCTAACCAATGAGACTGGTTCACATTGAATACAATCTCAAATAAGCATTTTCTCTTGTAGAGATACTACATGACTCCCTGCTTATACTGTTTCAAGCTAAATTATACTGTCCGTGTAGGTAAAAGAGTCCTTTTCCGTTTACAAACAAACATAGTCGTTTATGTCGTTTTTAAAACGCGTGAAAAGCGAGATCGATTCTCTTAAAAAGGACTCTCTATTGCTAATATACACCGTATCACCTTTGTCATAAAGCTCAAATTGGCTTTGATATCGAAGAAATGATAGAACAATTTAAATATGGAACGTTCAAAGATGGTTCTCTAGGGAAAAACAGGTGGAGGGAGCAAGCGGTTCTGGTCTTTATTTAAAAGGTAATGTTACGGGGTTAGGGTTGAAATTCCCGTGGATACGCGATGTTGGGTCGTTGTTTATGGGGGGGGGGGGGGGGGGGGGTTAGGTGGCGCCAGATCGATCTGCTCTGGGGAGACTCGGGGCCACGTCAGATATTGCGCGCGGAAAATGCTTTATGTAAAAGTACGTTATGCGTCAAATATAATGAGACTGTTATTTTACGACTATGTTATTTTACCTCGGTAAATGGACATATAGTAGGTTATAATGTGGGAATAAGATGAAATTCTTAAAACTTTATCTTTTACTTTAAATTGCATGTTATTTATGCAAATTATATTGGTAGAATAGAAACAAACCTAACTAAAAAATTATGTTAAAATTCTTCAAAGATAAATTAAATTTCTTTTACAAACTGTAACCGGAAATCGGGTTTGACTCTATTATAGTAAAATACTCAATGACAACATAGAGATGATATGAGTAATGGAGAGATACTGAGAAAAAACCATTAAAGAATAATTAATTTAAAAAAAAATCCTTCCACCATTTGCAATTTCCCTGTGCACAATACAAATAAAAAAACCATGATTGTGGAGAAACATACGCTGTTCGGTGGTCGCGGGGCTAAGTAGGGCGCCGCCCGCCCTCGCATCTGCGCGCTCTCGCGGGGCGGGCGCTCCCGTCCCCCTCCCAACCCTCCGCCACCCCCCGGCCGCGCCGCCGGCCGCATAACGAGATACAACTATAAATAACGCACGTACCTATATGGCTATTAGGTAGTGTTTTTAGATGCGTACCTATGTGAGTATTTGCATGTTTTTGTAACCCGGGGCTATTGAAGCTAGGGGAAAAATGTAGTTCAAATCAAATAAACAGCGTATTATCACGTTGAGAGGGTAGGCCTGGGCCCCACTGCTGGGGCCCAGGCCTACCCTCTCAACGAGGGCGTTCGGGCCACGCTAGCCCAGTGCGGATTGGTGGACTTCACATGCGCCTAAAAATTTCTTCTTGGACGTATGCAGGTCTCCTCACGATGTTTTCCTTCACAGTTTGAGAGCAGGCAACAATGTGCTTAAGTTTCGAGAAAAAACCCATTCCAGGCGGGGGGATCCTGTTATTATGATAGGCCGCTTCTTATCCCCGACGCCACAGACGCTCTCAAGTAAGTTTACACGGGGCTATTGTAGCTAGGGGCAAATGTAGTTGACTGAAAATAACTCGTGTTACGTTTTTGTGAATGAGTGACGTCTGTTGGCTATAGATAGAGTAGGTAGTACTCTTTACTTTCTAGAGAGTACATTTAGGTACTATCTATAGTCACAGACGTCGCACTCGTTCAGAAACGTAACAGTTACGTTACGAGTTATTTTCAGTCAACTATACTTGCCCCTAGCTACAATAGCCCCGTGTCACCTTACTAGGGATGGTGACAGAGTGGAAAATAAAACATAAAATTAATATTATGTGGTTCGATGGGGTCCAGGTTGTGTCGTGTGAGACATACAAGTATGCAACTTTGCAACGTAAAAGTCTTGAACTTGATTGCAGTTTATAGTGGGATACTGAAGTGAAAGAAACCTGAAGAAGCACTCCAATTGAGTAGGATTTGTTTGGCTTCAGTGTGACTTAAATAGGTGACGACGTTGATACCTTAAGTGACGATTTTCAAGACAAAAAAATGTAATCCTTGTGATATCTATGTTCCTAAAACCATTCAATGGATCCGAATATGGTTTTCATTCTCGGATAGCTTGGTTCATTAATTTAAAAAAATATGTTATTTAGAAGAAATGGTCTCTTAAGATGGAGCCTTTCGATCGATTTCATAAAAATACAGTATGTTTTTTTGTCTACAGTGTCCGGTTCAATACACACAGATAATTTTTCAAAAAATTTGAATGCAGTTCAATGAAAAAAATTATATTTTCATTATTTTATATAAGTTATTTTTCATATAGCCGTGGGACACCCTGTATTCTAACAGCTCTGCGTGCGCGGAACGTGGAAGTGTTTAGCGATCCTCGCGGGCACGACGACCACGCAGCGGGCACACGTCACTGATAACAAAATAAAACTGATAGCAAAAGGAGTTATTCTGAAAACATTCATTATTTTTATGCCACTCTGTACACTCACATTTCATTATCAATGCTTTTTTCACAGATCATCATCAAGATCGGCCTGCACTCTAGTCCCCCGTATGCGAGGTTAGACTGTCGAACACCTAATACTTGATATCTCGAAAATGGGTAAGAGTGGGTGGGTGATCATTTCTACATAGCTATGTATGCTAGCTAGCATAATTTTTTTTTTCATGATAAAGGATTTATTAATACAACACTGAAGACATACTAATTAATTAGCTAGCATCAATTGCTCGACGCCTTTCTAACATCCTGAGTCAATAATATTTTGTCATCATCAGCCTGCACTATCAGCAACTGCTGGACGTAGGGCTCCTCCTCTATACAGTTCTCCGCACCCCACTCACTGCCAGCCGCCTTACGCAGTTCGTCGCTCCATCTAGCCTTCCCATACTACGCTTGCCCAGGCGTGGTCTCCACTCGAGAATTCGTCCACGCCAGCGGTTATCGGCTCTCCGAACGACGACGCACTGGTTTAAGACTTTCGTCGATAATGATTGTGGTATAGGCGACGTGAAGACTTGACACAGATTTTTTAATGCTGCCCAGCACAACTGGATTCTTGGCTTCTGCCGTATTTGTGGATTTTTTTCTTTGTTTGTAACCAAGTTACGAAACAAGAACAATTTTATCGCTGTATTTTTTTTCTTGTGTAAGTAATTCGTTATGATTGAAGAATTTATAATGTCTTCGTTTGTAACCGAGTTCCAAACAAATAATTTTTCGGGTCTTCATTTTTTCTAGTTCGTAGTTATGGCTCGCCTAAACGGCTCCGGCCGTGTTTGTAACCGAGTTTTGTAACTGTAGCTGGTTACAAAACTCGGTTACAAACACGGCCAGAGCCGGATTCTTCTGTCTACTTTGCGATCGAAGCAGTTCCTACCCGAAGTCGTTCCTAAACAGGTAGGATATTTTGTTTGTTATTGCAGTATAGCCCAGCTGATAAGCTGAGTCATGGCCGCGCCTGCATGCCATGCGGGTTCCGGTGTTCCCGGGAAACGCACCACCATGTGCTAACAGCTGTAGTCAGCTATCATCTACTTGCATGACGTGTAGGCATCTTTGGAATTAGTAGTCGCTTTTGCCCCGTGGTTTGCTCGCATTACCATATAAGGGTTGGGCCATAAAGGTGACCACAAGGGTGTATCAATTTTGACAAGTTTTTAGTTGTCAAAGAAGTGAAAATTGACCTTATTGTTTTATGACGTGCAAACAAATTAATGTCACCTTTAGAGAGATATACGTACCTATATACAACTTATTTGGCCGAATATACGTGCTGTCGCCACGTGTAGATGTTGTGAAATATCCCGTTTCCTAACAATTAAAGAGAAGCGCCTACCTACGGTATCGATAAAGTATACCTACCTGCTCACTATAGCTATCTTGAAATGTTTGGAAAATGACATGACTCACTATCAGTGTATCTGTCACTGATATTCAATTTAAAATTGATCAACTCGAAATATCTCGAAATTGGCGCTACCTTATCAAATACATACAATCCCCAAGAGATTGCGAGAAATCGTGTGGCAGGCTTATTCTGCAACTTAACAGAGATAGTGAAGTTTTGAATAAGTATTAAGAATTTCATGAAATTTAGTTGAAATAAAAAATTCTAACCATTATGAAACGAGAGCGTCAGTGGCGTAGGGGATAAGACGCGGCCTATCATATCGAAAGGTCCGGAGTTCGATCCCCAGCTGGGCCATGTACCAATGGGTTTTTTCTCGAAACTTAAGTACATTTACTGACTGCTCTCAAACGGTGAAGGAAAACATCGTGAGGAAACCTGCATACGCCGAAGAAGAAATTCTTAGGCGCATGTGAAGTCCACCAACCCGCACTGGGCTAGCGTGGTGGACTATAGCCCGAACGCCCTCGTTAAGAGGGTAGGCCTGAGCCCCAGCAGTGGGGACATTAATAGGCTGTTGATGATTATGAAACGATTGCTCATTTATGTAATGTATATAATACGACACCACCATTCAGCGAGGTAATGCCGCCCACAGAACACGGAAAAAACTCGCTACGACACGATAGTAATCTGTGATGCCGCCAGCACGCTCCCAGCGGTGGGGAGCCTCGAGGGGGTATTTTATTTATAATTTAAGTATTTGTAGTTAGTTTCAGTTTTTTATTAAGTTATTTTTAATTTACTGTTGATTTATTATAATAAGTACCTTATTAAATAAATAAACCATACGACGCCGCGAAATTCTGTATAAATAAGCTATCGAAATGAACCAGAATATGTCATTTAACGTACGAGTAAATGTGTCATATTTAGTGTCCGATATCTTTATACATTTGGAGCGTACTATAATGTACCTAAGTACATCTTAGATAATTCCTACCTACCGGACAATACTATCAACCAATCAAATTATATAAATAGTCGATGACGTAGGTAGTCACACATGCTTTTTGATATTTATACTTGGCGATGTTATCATAGTAGATTTATTTGGTGTTTGTCGGTACGTAGACGACAGGTGAAAATTAAGAAGTATTACTCTAGATCTAGATCTATTTACCTGTTTGACCTAAAATTTATGTGTTCCTTGTTCTTTGTTTCAAGACCAAATACATGTTTTGGTAGAGATTTAAGGGAACAATGACAATTATTGCTTCCAGAGAATACTTAATTTAGATTACAGCATTTCTCGGCATATACTAAATAGTTCGGAGTGAAAGTAATAAGGAACTTTTAGCTTTATTTTTGGACGGATTACAAGCCAGCAGATTGGATAGTTGTATCTGTTCGTTACCTCTTCAGCAGCCTTAAAAAAGTGGTAGACTGTACACGGTATAGCCGGAGGTGTTTTACGTAAAACGCCTTTGTTGCCGCATGCCTTCCTTAGACAAGAACGTTTGTAACAATGATTTTGTTGCTATGTAAAAAGTTGCTATGACAGGGAATCCTGTCTTATCACTCTTAGGTACGTACGGGAAGATCTATGTCGAGCGACTGAAAATTGTTCACCACCACACCACGTTCGAGCTTCCTATTCAGTCGTGATTGATCCGTGAGTAATTGTGTATATCGCGAAAGAAGCCTGCGCAGTCAAAATAACAATATGTTATTATGTAACTTTATAGGGTTCCCCGAAAGGGTTCGAGGCACGATCTAAAGGCCTCTACTTACGACACGATCCAGGCCCCGATCAGTAGGGTCGATCAGTCTACCAATCGGCATGTCAGTAGGAAAGTTGGGCCGATTAGCTGACGACTTCCAACTTCATAGCGAGAGGCGCGTTTTTTCTGACTTTACTTTTTTTATGTTACAGGTGTTTTATTTACCTACGTCAAAAGTATTTTTCGCCTAGAAACGTCCAAAGCACCTATCGCGATCTCCACAGGTCAGATTAAGCTATCTACTCGCAGCTACCGCGAACGATTCAACAACTCATGCGCATCTTAAGTGCAATACAAACACACGTTCGCAACAGATTATCTTTGAAACGAATTATTGAGCCATTATCTTGATAACAGACCTAACCCAGTTTTGGAGATAATGACTTTTGAGGAGTGTTGCTGGTTTCCTGAAATCATATAAATAAGTAAGTGTGTTAGATAAATACGACATTTTAGCCTACTTACTTGAGATATACATTATTCCTTCGTGTCTGGTTTGGTATGTCTGTTATCTGCAGGCACGCTTTAGGTAGGGTGTGGTCGGATTTAGTTTGCTATCTTTAAAACCTGTCACGGATAGCTAATGCTAATCAGTGGATCTGATTCAATCGAAAAGTATTGTGACGGCGCTTAGTGCAAAATCAAATCGAAAGCCTATTAACATGTCCCCACTGCTGGGGCTCAGGCCTACCCTCTCAATGAGGGCTATAGTTCACCACGCTAGCCCAGTGCGGGTTGGTGGACCACACATGCGCCTAAGAATTTCTTCTTCGGCGTATGCAAGTTTCCTCACGATGTTTTCCTTCACCGTTTGAGAGCAATATGTAAATGTACTTAAGTTTCGAGAAAAAACCCATTGGTATAGAGCCCAGTCGGGGATCGAACTTCAGACCTTTCGATATCATAGGCCGCGTCTTATCCCCGACGCCTAGAGCAAACTTACAGTTAATTGAAAAACTTCCTGAAAACCGAGCTGAGAAAGGTTTACATAGGCAATATCCGAATATATAAATATAAACAACGCGCAGTCATCTAAAAAGTTACAGCCTGGCTCTTCTTGAACGTTTTAGGTGCATCCGGTATGTAATGGGCGTCACAGAACATCGGTCTTCTCTAAGAACGGTCTTGGATGTGAACGTGGTCGAGTCGTCAGCAAATTCTTACGTCCACAGCAAAAATATCCCGCTACATTTCTCCGAAACAATTGAATGGACAGTGTTCATTCAGTGTTCGATCATACCACATCACATAACGGTATCGCTGGTCTATCAAACTTATCGTCCACTGTATACAGACCCTCGTCATCTTCGAGGTATCCTCTCGTTTATTCTAATTGTGTTGAGGAGTGGACAGGCAGGGGAGACCTTGTGGCGGTGGTCAGTGTAAGAGGCCGTGTTGTGATTCAGCTCTCGTTCCCCAGAGCTTCCGCGAAGTAGTACCAAGTGAATGGGTGATGTTGACTAACTTGTGTACTGTTTGGAATTCCTATGAGTATGAAAGATGATGTACTACTACCCACTTCGATTCATGAGACTATACTTACCTAACACCTGCAAAACAAAGCTGTTTTGTCACGCATTCGGAAAGTTAGGGTTAGTCAATGCGGGCCTATTATTACCATACCGCAGGCATGAAAAGCATCTTGAGGAAACCTCTATGCAATAGAGAACAAAACCAATTCGCGTGTATAACCACAGAACACCGGAAAAAGCTCGCGACGCTCCCAGGACTTATATTTCTATGTGTATAACTATGGCCGTAGTGCACTAAGACCTTGTTAGACTGTACTGTTTTTTTTCTTACCTTTGGCCATTTAGCTGGAAAAAAAAGAAGAGACTAAGGGAGTCGTGATGGTCCGTTATTTTTCCGATCTATCGCGAATCAAATAGGTATGTAAGTAGTACATATAGGAAAATGCTTTTAATAGTAGATTTAGACATGATAACGCGTTCTGAAGATTAATCACAGGTTTATCGATAATTCCTCACGATTACAATGTCGGGGAAAACCGAGGCGACGACATGACGGACGAAGATGGTGTAAATATCTTAGGCACTTCCTTATAAACTTTAGGTAGGTATACCTATTGTATTGACACTGAGTGCATCAAATATCAGCTGAAGATTATGTTTGCCTAAATCAGACATGAAAATTAAACAAAGCTGTTCAAATATGATCAGTTTTGTAGCTGCACACTGCACACATTATTAATGCAAATGCACGGCCCCACCGCGCAACTCGCCGTCTAGTCAAGCGCGCTGCGCACATCTCATTGGTCGGCTGACGTTAATCGCTCCGCCGACACCTCGCTAGTTGCGAACCTCAATTTTGTACAATCGTAGGCTATTCTTGTAAATAAATATTCTTATTCTTCATAAACACTCAACACGAGTTTTCATTTTACAATCGCCACGCTACCTATACAACCCCTAAAGTTTCTATGGTGATGTATTTTTCTGGAGTTTACTGTCTTACCTCCAAAGCACTTTGATTGCCAAAATAAATAACCAAATCCAAATCAAATGAAGTCACATCTCGAAGGAAGTGAGCTGAGAGCACGGAAGCGGCGGCCGTTGCTACCGAGATGCGGCGCACATACTGATGAAGTAAACTCATATAAGATGCTAATGCTTGATCATTTCGTGAATAGATGCCATGAAGACGGTGCAGTAGTTTTAAACGATAGAGTTTAATACAATTCTTTGATATATCTTGATAATTCGTTCCTCGAACCGGATTTCTAAAATACTAAATAAATAAGTAGGTGGCTTCAACCGTGTTAAAATTATCCCAAATGTTATTCTGGGATATAAGCTTTCAGCCGCTTCCTTTCGGCCACCTTCTATAGGCCGTCGCGTCTTTCCACCTTGGCGGTGGGCATCCCACGCAGCAAGTACGAGATCCAGCGGCATAAGTAAAATATATCGAATTACCTATACTTATAATTATTTATTGCTATATACTTTAAGGCAATAGAACTCCATCCTATACCTCATCGTCTGTGTCTCTCTAGCATTCAGATTCAACCTAAACCCTTCTACTATAAAATAGCCTTTACTAGTGCCTCGTAGAACAAACTGAGTCTGCTTCAGTGCAGCGCTGGCGCCACTTGTAAAAGTCTTAATCCCTGCATTATGTATTGCCCTCATTTGGAATGACTCTCACACAGCCTTAAAATTCCGAAGTGACAACTCGATGGTCAGTTGGATGGAGCGCGTCATTTGAATTCAGGAGGCGACCAGCGCGGGATGAGAGCCCAAGATCCATAGAGTTCGTATTGTAATCCCATCTAGATGCGCCTTTTACCACAATATCTCTACAGAAAGTATCGGCACTGACCATGTACCATAAGTCATAATTTTCGTGTTTACTCGTGGGTGGGGTAGTGGAATAAGCAGATCACAGGTTCATCAGAAATATTTATTTAAAGACATGGATCGACGTACATACAGACTACTCGAATTGGTCATAGACCATAGACTAACGACGCAATATTATAATAAGCAAAGGTATTACAAATTAAACATTCATATATGAATATATCACAATAATCAAAGAAGCTGATTAAGTCTGACAGCCTTAAATTTACGTCTAGGACATTTTCTTAGGTTGTATTTTTGTGCCTTGTATTTAGTAACCTGACATGACAAAGTGCCTACTTAGATATAAACTATACATAACTAATAAATAAACAATCAAAATTTAATCTACCAAATCAAAATTGTTAAAAATCTTTGTGAACTTGAACGAACTTAACGTTAACGTAAGAAAAAATATTAAAATGTTAGTTACTATATAAAATGCAGAAATTCGAATGGATTTTATCCACTATGTGTGTAAATTTTATAGTAATTTTTCGCGGTCGCCATCTGATTGTCGTACAAGGTGTTTCTAAGGAACTACCATTTGATCAATTGCTCGTAGCATCTTTTGGACAAAGCGACACCTAATACTACTTGACATGTTTAGTCTCTAAGTAACAGCCAATCTATAAACGAGTGATAGTTTTATATCTATGGCACGATCGAACATCTCGGAACGGAGATAGCATCTTAGTGTCATAGAATAATAAAATTTGCCGGCTTCTGCGAATGCTGCAGGGATATGAAGAGAATGCAAATGTGTGGACTGAATTGAAAATAGCTTGGAAACTGCTTTATTTACATAAAATGTCGCGTTGAAATAAGAGATCCATCTCATTCAGTCTCAGAGAGCATTCAGTTGTTGTTGTTGAATTCGTCCAATGATGGACAGGCAAAAGTTGTAGACCATACAGCCAAGTCATATTTTGTTTGTTTTTCTTCAAAAACCGGCGGTTACAGCACGGCCTCCACAAAAACAGGGCACGACTATTATAATAGTCGGCGATTTTCAATAAAGCCGCAGCACGGCCTCCGCGAAAGCACAACTAGTGCCATTCGGTGATCCACACTGCAGTTCACGTCCGCATTAAACTGATAGTAGGTTTAATGATTCATTTTTAATTTCTGATTACATGATTTCTATGACCACAGATAATACACCATAGATAATAGTAAGTACCTACTACATCTATTACGTGTGGTTGATAATATCTAAAGGCCACAAACAAAGTTAGTAGTATTAAGTAGGTAGGTAGGTACTTACTCAGTTGGATGATAGATCATAAAATATTCCGTTATTTCGAGCCTCCCAGTTTATCCTGCAAGATAAGCGTCAGATAACAGTCCGATCATACATTAAAATCAATATTTGCAGCGAGATTTGTTCACATCACAACTCGTTCCCAAGATCGTGGGCTAAGTCGGGGTAGGTATGTTCCACTGTGACACTGCTCTGTGAATACTTTGTTCTACTTTGACATTAAACTTATCTAATGCCATGTTGGTGCGTACGATTTTAGTCATTGACTAATAAGCACATATTCATCATCATATCAGCCTGTAGACGTCCACTGCTGGACAAAGGCCTCCCCCAGGGATCTCCACGACGATCGGACCTGCGCTAACCTCATCCAGCCGGGTCCCGCGACCTTTACCAGATCGTCGGTCCACCTTGTGGGCGGCCTGCCTACGCTGCGTGCGTCTTCCGATACGTGGTCGCCACTCTCTGAGAACCTTATTGCCCCAATGGCCGTCAGTTCTGCGAGCGCAGGCTCTATTTTAAAGCTCTCCAAGGCTTTATTTGAACGTTCAATCAAAATTAGTAAATATTCTTGACAAGGTAAGGCAAGCCAGAACGTTTAAGGAGCCCTTTAAAGATGGACTTTTCTTAGGGTGTTCGCATCGGCTCGTAGTGGACAAAACCTTTCGTCTGACCGTCGGTGCGCAGTAAACATGGCTAGTTCTGGGTACCGCATAATGTCTCATTGTTGCATCTTGCTCTTATCAATGAACGGTTACAAACAAGATATGTTGCGATCAAACGACACCTCAGAAATAGTGTACAACACTGAACTAGTATACCTAGATGTGGTACCTATATATTTAGGTCCGAAAGATTCTTGAATTAAGTAAGTGAATTTAATCATTTTTCTCTTCATGTAAGTTGAGTAGAATGATTGATGTTCCTTGAATTACCTACTCGAATCCTTTCTTGCCTCTTGGGATTTCGCCTGTTTATCATTAATTATAAGTTCGATGGTACAAACCTGGAATCGGTAATTGATAATCTCTGTTTTGGGCAAGAAGTTTCAAATGTCTGGTCGCGCGCGCGCTCCCTGTGGAGATCGCATCTTGCATATTTAGTATCGGAACCTATGATGCCATTTACCGGGGGTTACAACGGACAAAGGAAGCGGAGTAGTGGGAGGAGGTTGCTAATACAAATTTATATGGAGTTTGAATATGAGAATGTGTGAGTGAGTCATAATTTTGTGATTAGTTTGACACGATTTTGACACCCATAGGATGCTTACTCATCCATATGGGAGTGTCAAAATTTTTTGATTCATGGTTTTGGGTAATCATCACCTTTCGGCTGATTGGTAATTTGGTACAACAATCTATTCAAATCAAAATCCACTCCAAATTCCAATCCGAACACCTCTCTTTGTTCACATAATATCACGTGAACACGGTACGCATGTCAACTCTCGCGCACGCATTGTCATTCAACTCGCAGCGGCTGCGCATCTCCCGAGAAGTTTTGAGGATAAAATTTGCATTAAACGTATTAGTAAGCAAAGTGTTTATTGTATGTTATTTTCGGATCTGTCCGATTTGACGTGTGGTTAAAATAACAATATTCAATAGTAGTATTGTTTTTGTAAGTTTGTTTGGGAAACAATTTGGGGGAATCTGTTGATATAACATTGCCACAACACAATACAATGAACATTAGACTAATTCCTCCGAAATACTAGACTAGCTAGACCACTAAAAGTAAGCAATTAGATTTCTTATAAAATATAAGGAACATCATTATCAGCTATAGGCTGTTGGCTGATTTTCCATAAAAAACAACATAAAAAACAAAAGAACTAAATATTTATTCGTTGAAAATTCTCGAAAAACTCAGCTAAGTCTGAGTTTGGAAATAAACTTCGAAAATTACGTGGTTTTCAAAAAGTTATTTAACTGATGAAATCGAATCGTCTTGTGATTATGACCCTAAGTATTAATAAAAATAAAAAAGGCCGATTCACAATGCAAGTCACGAGCGAGTTAGTTTCACGCGCGATACTACAGATAGAAAAGCATAGGTACCTACCTGAATAAGCGTTTTCTTCGGGCAATAACGATTGCCCGCAATGTATTGTAATAGCGGCGACGCGCGACGAAACCGTGACAATTTGTTTCGTGGTATATCTATCTTGTCTCTTGATTCAATTTAGCAGCACACAAAAACTATGTAATGAGGAAAAACACAGTTTCGCTTAAGGAAATTCCTAAGTGACAGAGCTAAGTTCCGAAAAAATGTTAAAAAACCGATCATCGACCATGGGTTTCCATTCCATCCATGTTCTTATTCTGATAGTTAATGCATAAAAAACTCTAGCATTAATATGACCATGAATTTTTAAAAAAAGCGCGCGCGCGACAAAATAGGTTCGAATCTCCTTGAATATGACGGTTTCATTGCTACTACCTATATCTATTGAATTGTGAATTTGACCCGATAGTTCTTGAGGACATACATCATCATCATCAACAGCCTATTAATCTCCCCACTGCTGGGGCTCAGGCCTACTCTCTCAACGAGGGTGTTCGGGCTATAGTCCACCACGCTAGCCCAGTGCGGGTTGGTGGACTTCACACGCGCCTAAGAATTTCTTCTTCGGCGTATGCAGGTTTCCTCGCGATGTTTTCCTTCACCGTTTGAGAGCTGTCAGTAAATGTACTTAAGTTTCGAGAAAAACCCATTGGTACATAGTCCAGCCGGGGATCGAACTCCGGACCTTTCGATATGATAGGCCGCGTCTTATCCCCAGGGCCACTGACGCTCTGACACACAACTTTTTTTTGAGGACTTTTTGAGGACATACAACTTTTATAATTTGATCCTGGCTTCGGCGTCATACCTAATTATTTATGAATTGTAACGTCTTCTAGTATGGACGGGGCATCTCACTCACTCTGGTCAGGTATAGACCCAGCTTCAGTACTTTTCTTTCAGTCCCAGCCTGCTTCTCATTTTGCTTCTTTGGCTCTATAGGCTCTTATGTTATTTCTTTTAGCTCTCTATAGCCCGCTTCTTATGTTTTTTTCTTTTAGCTCTATGAGCTGCTCCAGTTGTTTCTTTCAGCGCCAGCCTGCTTTTTATTTTATAGCAGCCGTGTGCAAATGCTTGTAACTACTGAGTTGGGCGACAAGGATAGTATTAATCTTGTCTAGAATAATCATGCGCACACCGATTTCACCAACAGCAGCGCGGCCATTGTATGCGGATTCTGCGTATCGAGAGATCACCGCGGCGCGGGCGCAGCGCGCATACTAATCGATCATTGAACGAGCTCAGAGATGGTGCGGTGACGAACTACTGTGGTCTGTGAGGACACTGTGTTATGCAAAGATTGCGGTGCTTTGTGGGGCCTTGTTTGGAATTTCGAAGTTGGTATTTCAATGTTACGAAGGACGTTATTCTGTAGTAGCTTAAAAACAATTGAACAGTGTAAATTCCAAAAGGTTTATGTGCTAATTCCATTAGTCTATTTCGTTTGCCTTTCTTCTCATTTGTCTAAGTTGTTAGACTTGCGTAATTTAAATATAGACCCTATTGCAAGTTAGTCAGTTACACTTACTCCACACCTTTAGACTTGGAGGTACTTACATACCAGCGGCAGTACCACTAGGAAGCACGCAATCCAGGATTGGTCTAATGACTAAATAGTTTATCCGGTTTTCACAATAGGTACGCTTTTGAATTTAGAGTAGTTACGAAGGTTTCCTCACACTCTTGCCGAAATTACATGTGTGTGTATAAATGTTGTGGTTTGTGTTGTGAAAATCTAATTTAGAACTTACAGCGAGCACCCTCCAGCTCCATTATGCTAAAAAATGTTAAAAGAATTAATTAGATATTTTCATTATTAGGCCTTGATAAATCCCCGAGGATGCGAAAAACAAAATCGAGCTCTTTATCCATCTTCACTAACAATTATCTTGTAACTTCATCTAATAATTTACCAACATCCATATTATCATAAAAGCACGTTGCACCACCTACAATCTATCTCCCGAGACCATCGGTACGCAACTATCTACCTACATGAATCAAGCGCATTCGAGCGACAAACTACGTATGTATCTATCTGTAACCACCGGCTACTCTTATATAATTTATTCAACTCCATCTAAAAGCGTTTCTCACGCGGTTGAATGTACACGTGTGTGTTTGTTCGTTTGTATGAGTAAAAGGTTATGAATTTATCCTCTCAGGGATATTAACATCATCGTTAGAATTTCAAGCGTCTACATTATTGATGAGAGTTGAATTTTGTTTGTATTTGGGATTGTTAGTTAGGACGTTGTGGAGGTGGGTAGTATGTAATTTATTTCATTAGGAGAAGGCAGGATACATGTCCCTCGATGTCTTCACGGGCCAGTGGCTTCTGGTCTGAGCATGTCGAGACGGGAGGAAAAAACTTAATGGCCCCCACATCTTGGTGGTTATTTTATGCGAAACCGACGCGCGGAGTCATTAAAGTCAATGGAAGAACCACGTAGCCTTTTATCTTTTGTTCGACTTATTTCCGTTGGAATATATTAGGCATATAGGTACTTAGTTACTCCAGTCTACTCGGTTGACAGTTTACGAGAAATTTTTGTAATGGCCTATGATTATCCACTTCTGATGTGAGGTCAAATGGACTTTTGATGTTACTAGTCAATGAAGTCATTTGCATTACTTCTAGCTTAATAGCTAAACCCTATACAATGGCTTATTCCACATATTCATTTAGCACCCCCACCCATATAAAAGGTTATTCTTATGTTACAATACACCTGTTTCAAAATAATATATGGACAGTCTATAACTTCCTGAAAATTATCAACCATCAACTCATTTCAATCGTCTTTTGATAAGTTCCTTGTCCTACTTCAAAGTCTTTCTTTAATTTCATTCTTTGTGTAACTGCGGAGACAAAGAATGGTGTGGTTTGACGCATTTTATTGTGCAGTTTTACCCATTTAATGTTTCATCATTAGCACTTCTGGTGTGAAATCAGATTTTTTCTTTTGGGGTTTCGCTTTATGCTGTTGATAATTTACTTAATAGTTGATAGTTTAATTTAGTTTTAGTAGATAATTACTTTTTGCTTCTTGCTTTTTAATAGATAGAGCTAATATCTATGATCCATCATATTTAATTGTATTCATATTTTCTTTTGGTTTACTGAAACTTTACATGTTGGTAATTATCACCTTAAAATAATTATGACGTAAGCATTCACCCAGAAACGATTGTTTGGAAATAAGGGGTTAAAATTCTTCAAAAGTCGTCTACATTGCAACATTCTAAATGGAAATCTGGAGTAATACCTAACCTGTAATTTAGCCAACTATGCTGTTAATTGCGCCAAGGACCCCAGGTATATACTTTTGTTATTTAGTTGAAGGCTGGAATGGAACCGCCTGAGGCAAGATGAGGTCTCCAGCCGCCACGGTTGGCTGCCCCTGAGGGTCCGAGACTCGCAAGTATCTCATGGCTTTAAATTATGTATGTAAAAGATTGCGACGAGGGACAAAGAGGTTGTTTTAAGTGTTTTTAAAGTAGACTGAATTACTTTGCGTCTCTCTGTAACTTTGTCTTTCTGTCTGATAATTATTGCATCTGAGTGTTTAGTTATCTCTTAATTATTTACGTTATTTTATTTGTTTGTCTTGTGTCAGTGAATACACCGAATAAACGGTCTCTATCTTATTATCTAATTTAAAAAGAACCATTTAGCAACATTATTAGCCTAGGTTTATGTTGGATGTACCATGAACTACAATGTCGATGTTTCATTCTATGATATTCATACATGATCATAATCATAGTGTAGGTACTTTGGAATGGGATTTTCATGTCATCAGTAAGTATATTTGTTTCTCTCTCAGTGTTCTACTGTTCTCTGACCTTCCGTTGTGTGCAAATATAGATTTTGTTCTTTCAAATTAGGTATAATTATTAATTTAGTTTCCGATATTTGTTTTTGTATTTAGTCTAATGTATCTATCAATTATATCAATGAACCGTATACTCACCTACTCTAACTAGCTGATGCTCTCTATCATCGATCCGCCAAAGACACTTCGATCCAGACTTGTATTTCTAAGAGTTTACAGAAGGAATATTTTACCATGAAAAAAATCCATTTGTTTACCCAAGAAGTTTCAAATATCTTTGGTGGCGCGCGCGCTCCCTGTGGACATCGCATCTTGCATATTTAGTATGGGAACGGATGGTGCCACTTACAGGGGGGGGTGCGGACAAAGGAAGCGGAGTAGCGGGAGGAGGTTGCTAATACAAATTTATATGGAGTTTGAAAATGTGAGTGTGTGAGTGAGTATAAGTATTGTCATTCATTTGACTCGATTTTGACACTCATAGAATGCTTTTATTACTGATCCATATGGGAGTGGCAAAATTTTTTGATTCATGTCCTGTTGCATTCATTCATTACCTGTTGCACTCTTCCCCGAGTGTTCGCTGCACAAGAGCAATGTTATGCAGCCAAGGGATAGACAGAGGCCTGTAGTCTTCTGGTTCTAGATAGATGGTACCCAGGACACCGATTCGTAGCTAGTGCATTGCGTTCGCACAGCAGGTGTTCCATCGTCTCGCTGTCCTCTCCACAGGCTCTACGAAATGACGGACTCCGATAGTCCCATCTTATGTAGGATGCCTCACACCCGGTGAATGCTCCTAAGACGGATCACGGACGGTTTTCTTGTCATATCTTAAGATGTTAGTATAGAGCCCGTGTCAGTTGTGCCAATGGAACTATTTATAACTAGCTTCGCCCGCGTAGAAAAGGTTTTCCCGTGTACATTGTGAAACAGCGCCCTCTATGTAGGTGTTTTGTTACTAAGGGGGTATTACCGGACGCCCCGCGACTTTGTCCGCGTTAAAAAGTTGCCTATCTGTTATTCCCGGATATAAACTATCAATGTACCGAGTTTCATCAAAATCTGTTCGGTAGTTTTTGCGTGAAAGAGTAACAAACATCCTCACATCCTTACAAACTTTCGCCTTTATAATATTAGTAGGATAGTAGGATTTAATCAGGTCAATAACAATTCTGTCAGTTTCAATTTTCACACGATATCGTATGAAACGTCCCATATGCATTATTCATGGCCTACGGCGTGTCGCCATCGTGAAAAGTAAAATATAAACCTAGTAAGTAAGTACTTATCGCCGTATAAACTTTACGTTCGTTCGCGCCACGCATTACGCGGACAGTTAACCCACATTTTAATTAATGCCATTATTACTGCTTTTCTGAACTAACCGAAATGTATACAGGGTGACTCTTTAACTCATTTAGTAGACTGTTTATCCCCACAATACGGAATCAAGAATTTAAAACCTGTTAGTATAAAATGCAAAAGTGTGGTGTGTTTTGTTCAATCACGCCTTAATGACTGGTTTTGATGAAATATGACACAGTGATAGCTTGTATCATACCTTACAAAACTTTAAATTTGGATAAAGTGTACCTACATAATACAATATGGTATTAAAAGTGAAAATAGAGGGATAAGTTAGATGAAGGGCCCGATTCTAAACCCACAAAGTCAAAATATGACAGCGCTAAAATCGTTTCTATTACCTACACAAGTATACATCGATCAACAATAAGTAGGTACTCAAATCGACTAGATTAGCAGAGACTTTGGAGTGACAAAACAAAGTCGCAACCAATATGACTTCGGGGAAATAGCCATCGGCTATATGACATTCGACATAGAGCAGTTACTGTAAACCCATTGAACAAGGATCCCATAGAACAGCTGCTAAAATAACAATAATAATCAGAGAGGGACACACTTATTACAAAAGTGGTAAGAGTAAGCAAGACAGGTATAAAATCTTCTATCTCTATCTACGTATGTGAATTTTTATAAAACAACAGCCCGACTAAAATAGATAGTGTTTGTTCAGTTTGACCCCGCCATATAAGAAGCGTCTTCTCAAATTATTGGGGTAAAAGACTATTGCTATTTCATGCTATACGCTGATTACGGTTCTATAGTTCATTCTTTTTCTATGTGTAAACCGGAGTAAACCCCCACCAACCACCCTGTATTTCGTCTGAATATTCCGCGCTCCGCTTTGTCACGCGAGTTTCGTGTTTGGATTTTTTGTGCTTTCTTTGTTAATAATATTTGTGCTCTTATCTCCGTCTCGTTCCTGGACAATTAATATTCTTTACCATTATGGCTTGTTTTGCTGATTGTCATAATTTTTTAGGTTATTTATTATAATGTATATAGGCAGGTTATTATTTACTTACCTATATATATATTTGCATTTTGTTATGTTCTTCGAGCGTTTCTCGATGATGGTTTTTCTGCAACTTTGGTTACCTACTTAGCATACAATATTAATACATAGACTTAAGAGTCGATGGTATGTCAGCTCAAATTCAAATTTCCCCCCCGCATGCCTCTCCCACCGCCGCCGTCAGCGCACCTATCTCACTCGCACTATTTATGTAGGGTAAGCTACACAATATTGACCGTCCAAGATGGTTCTTAATAAAAAAAACACTATGTATTAATAATTTATTTACAGTCAATGTCAACATACTTTATAGCATAGGAGTACCACATCACCAAGTAACATTAATATCAGGCGTCTTTGTCATTCAAAGAATCGTCTATTTTATAATAACAAATTGTTACATAATGTGATTTTTAAACTTTGTGTGCTTCATATTCAAGATAGATATATATATCTCCTGGTAGTTTGTACGATAGTGAAACCCTCATCATCCATCCGGACATCACCAGCAGGCGGCTGTGGTTTTACAGCGGGTTTACTTAAACAAAATATTCTCAAATCTATATTGACTGGATACGGTTAGTATATTTATTTCTTTAAACTTTTCTCTTAATGACTACAACGCAGATTATAGATCGAGCTAATACCTAGCTCTCTTTCGCAAAATAAAAATGGTCACTATATCTGCTGCTCGACCCCACAGTAAGATGCCTTATGCCATGTTACTGTGGCAGTAGCTGAAATATACTAATTTTGCGATAGCAATATCAGTAATTGTCAAATTTTTCTAACGGCATAGGCGGCCGAACTTAGTATGCCAGCTAGTGAAGCTATGTGGGGCCCCCATTGAAAAGATGAATCTATAGTTATACCAAGGAACACAATACTTTTAATAAATTCTAGTCTATATGTACCTAAAGTCATATTATTTTCTACATGTCTTACATTTGGTAAGCAAAATTTAATACATTTAGGCCGGTTTTCCTGTCACGCGTGTTTGCGCCCGCGTCCTGGTCCGCAACTTTTCCCGCTGGAAAAATATTTAATTTTGATGAAACTTGGTACAGTCATAGCTTATATCCTGGGATAACATATAGGCAACTATTTACCGCGGTAAACTTTTCCCGCGGGAAAAATATTTAATTTTAATGTAACTTGGTACAGTGATAGCTTATATTAGTGTGGCTGACGGAACGGAAACCTCCGTGGGCGAGTCCGACTCGCACTTGCCGGCTTTTTATTTTTACTTTTCAGTTCCTTTCTTTTTTCGGCGGTTTAATTTTTTTATTCAGTAGATTGAGGGCGGACTTGTCGTCACACCTCGTCTAACTCTCGAATTGGCATATTTCGAACATGTCTAGGATCGCATAACTCTGGCAACATGCATGATAAATAAAAATCTTTTAATTTATCTTCCATAATCTGTTTCCAGAACTTGTCATCGCGAAATTTGCTACACTACAAGTACCACAAGTGAAACACTCATCAATGAAAAAAGGAAAAATAATTGCAAGCTCACGTTTTACTTTCAATGTTGTGTTCAGTTTTATCATTTACGTCGTGATTCATCAAGGAATCAATGTTCAAACACTTTGTATTTTTTTCCAAAGGAAATGGCATTGGCACTCTGAAATACACACGGATGATTATTAAAATAAATCAGGCGCCCCGCGACCTCATTCGCGTTAAAAGACTACATGACACACTATTGAGCTGCACCAACCAACCAACCAAACAAACAAACAAACAAACAAACAAACAAACAAACAAACAACGTCTAGATACAGCACCCCCGGGAACCTAGAAAATGGTAAAAACATCGGTGCGTTGCCCGTGATAGGTACCACCAGATCAGATGGAACTGAATGTATTGAATCTTCTAGTGTTAGTACTCTTTGCTAAATAATAAATAAAGTCTTCTATTTTTTACATTCAATGAACTCTTTTTTTCTTATTATGGAAAGCCACCGATTTGCGTACATTTTGGTAGCCATGGAGATATATTTTGTTTAGTGCATAATTAATTTATTTGTTTATCAATAAATACGTGTTATTTCTAATTTTGCGCCTTTATTTTCTCGATTCAATATTTGTACGATTTTAAATGTCATTTACTTACTAACGCCTACGTCAACTATTATCTAATCTGTGCCTACGTCCCTGAGAAACATTGATGAATATCTAAAATATTTACCGACTTAGGTACTTCATTTTAACACATTTTGTGGCCGATCCTTTTAAAAAAACCCAATACCAATTAGCCTATGTTCACACAGAGAGTATTAACTATCCAACAGCGAAACAATTATTGAGATCTTTCCTGTAGTTACAATGATTACTTCAAACACACATCCATCTACCATTCCAAACATCCATACAAACTTTACCTCTTTTTTATTAGTAGTACAGATTATAAAAAATAATTATAAATTTTATTATATTAGGTACCTATAAATTAATTATTAAAAAGTAAGGTTGTCTGGAAGAAATCGCTCTTAGCGATAAGACCGTCTAGATGTACATTACTGTATCTGGTTTTCTCTTTTTGTGTCTGTAATTTTAAATGTGCAATAAACTGTACATATTGAATTAAATTATAAATTTAATTTTATTGAGAGAGAACAATCATATATGGACGAGTGTTGTTGCCTTGCCTTACGACACAGTCAAAGTCAAAGTCAAAAATATTTTATTGCATGTAAGTACACTGGGTACATTTATACAACGTCAATTTTTTTTATCTACCACCGCCTAGAAGTCTACCTATCAGCCGTGTTATGTTATTAGTACTCATAAATTGGATAATCCCGAAATCGAAATGTTGCTTCAGAACTTACTTTTCCATGTTGTTATATATGTTAACATCTGTTTTATTCGGAGCATTCTCCTTGTCAGAGCCATGGTTATTTTCGGATGCCCCTGATCGTCGTAATCTAATTTGAGAAAGATAAGTACATTTATGATTACGTATAATAATTTAACCCGATGTGAATTTTCTTTACCAAATAAATTATACTCACTTTAGTGCTTTACTCAAGTTTTTGCCCTTTTTTTTTACGCCAACCAAGTCTTTTCTTTTTTTTGTTACCTTGGTTTCCCATTTAAAAAAATTCGTTATTATACTAAACGGTCGGGAAATTATTAAGAAAGATATTGGAAAATAAATATTATCTTCAGAAAATTTCTTATGTAGTCTTCTGTCTACACGTCGTCGTCTATTTTTGTTCTGTCAAGTCAAACAACCAAGTATCGAAACAAATTACAAACAAACATCCAGTCATTTTTCAGTCAAGGAGACTGTACTCCAAAAAACACTAGGATAGCAACAAAGATGCTACCCTATTTCAAAATATAATTTGAATAAATGACGTGTGACGGGAGTGACAGCTGGATGGCGGCGAGCGACACGTGTTCCCCGTGCCACTGGCAGAGCGGGACTGACGCGGGGTAGGGAGATGCCATGCGGCTCAAGTTGGGCTGGCTCAAAAACGCTTAGATTTAGGTTTTTCCTTTTTTTGCCGAAAGTTATGTGTATTTTGTAAATTCAAATGTTATGTGATCTGCATATTAGTAAGTACAGTTAGTACTCAAAATATGGTGATTGTACGTAGCTTTATTACATAAAAGTAGCGAAAATAAATTCTTAAAATGGTTAACTTTGGAATTTTTTTTAATTGAGAAAATTTTAACGAACTGTGTTTTCGAAATCGTGAATAACTAGTAAAAGTCTTCTACTTTACTGCATATTTATTACAAAATGAATGATACAGTATTGTTGAAATAGCGACGGATCATCCGACCCGCTGTGAGATATCATAGCCCCTTAAATTTATAAATCTTCGCAGAATCCATACTATTCTTGTGCAACAAAAAGCTTCCAACAAGAAATAAAATGAAAACCAACAAAAGAAGATGAACGTCCGGCGATTGGTGGACGCGACGTTGCCACTCCGGCATCCCGCCGAGATGCGCATCTCCCTCACACCCATGCATTTCCACGATAACCGCTCTCTTTCCAGACATGTCCGCAGGATCGTCTCGCTTGAAGACGCAACTGAGATAATTTTATCTGAGCTTTTGAACTTCGAACGTGATTTCTTTTTAAATCGGAGAGCCAATGGGAGTGAGTGAAACTGTGAAATTGGATTGAGTGCATTTATTTTAAAATTTGAACAAAGGTGGAAAGAAATGGAACTGTCATCACAGATTAAAACATAGAGTTAGGATCTCTTTGGTGGGTGCTCGCGGGGGGAAATTCGAACCCTCCTGGATTATAGTCTGCCATGCCGCTTGAACTGCACTTTTGACACCTAATAAAGGGGAATTCCTCACGTCATCGTCGTAATAGTAAATCAACACATTCTTTTTTTGTTTGTGTGTGGCTTGGTTACAAGACCTTTAAGCCTTGAGGAACTATCATTTTGTTAATTTGATTTTGTTGTTGCCTCTAGAACTTGTATTTCTAGACAACAAGGTAGTAAGTATAGTAGTAGTCAAGTCAATTAGTATAAAGCATTAAGTACTACGTACCTACGTAGGTACTTCATTCAATACTAGTATCTTTATTTTGTTATTGTTATTTTATATATAAATAAAAATGCTAAAAATGTTAACAGCTATTCAAAGCTAACATATTAAATAGATTTCCTGCAGCATTTAACATGCAATTTATATGTACTTAGTATTTTAATCCTAAATAATTAGCCTGTTCCCAAAGTTTTAAAAGGCGCTGTAGCCTGTAAACTGTAATTACCTTATGTTATTTACAATTAGGACTATAAGGGCTTCTTTCACCACTTCCTGATATTATTACAGATAGTAATCTTAGTGATAAACTAATCTACCAGATAAATCTGTGTGATAGAGTATATAAAATATATAAGATATAAGCAATCAGATACCTGTGAAACCAAAAAAATAGGCTATATGTCAGATAATCTGCAGATAGGGTATCTGGGACTTTATCAGCAAGTGGTGAAAGAAGCCCTAAATGTATGTACACTATTTGTAAGTTAAATTATAATTATTTTACAAATAAAGCTATTTAAAAAAAAGAAACTTCATTCAATATCAAATAGCATTTAAGGCATATTGCTTCATAGTCATCTTGCATTTAAGGAGTACCTACCTCGATCGTAATAATTACATCGTCCTAAATCTTAAATTAAAATAGAGCGACAGTTTACATAAGAACGTAATCTAATAATGTGATTATTGTGTAACAGCGCACGTTATAGAACCTGATAATGGTCTATTCCCCTATCTGATCTCTCACAGAGCTCGGGGTCGATAGGTTCAAGGTTGTCCATTGTCCATTGTTCTCAGTCTAAGATCGAGCGCCAGTTCTGGGGCAAAAACTCGGATGCGACCGAAAATTTTAAGATTAGAATTCTGTTAATCGAATTTATTTTGTTTTTAGGGTTCCGTACCTCAAAAGAGGAAAATATGAACCCTTATAGGATCACTCCGTTGTCCGTCTGTCTGTTTGTTCATCTGAAGTCCCTTGCAGCCGTGAAAAAATCGACTTCTAAGTCATCGCAGTCAGAAGATATGGCCGATTTTGCCGCATTTTTTAGTATCTTGGTCATCAAAACCTATGGGGTACTTCCGGTTGACCTAGAATCTTGAAATTTGGCAAGAATCAAGGTCTTATAGCACAAGTAAAGGAAAAATCCGAAAACCATAAATTTGAATTTACATCACAAAAATTTCTTTTTTTTTCTTGTACGTACCAACAAACTTAACTTTGCGTATGAAATTTTGTTTGCGATTTTTAAATTATTTCTTTGATTGAGTTTGTACGGAACCCTCAGGGCGCGAGTCCTACTCACACTTGTCCGGTTTTTACCCAAACCGACGCACTTTAACTCAATAAGATCCTATTATTAGAACTAGCTGAAGTGTAAGTTTTCAGTATAGGACGTACAGCCAACCGCACGTCAGTGGAAGCAGTTTGACCTTGATCTGGCCTAGCCTAATAGGCAGTTTCAATTCTATGAGAGACCATCTTATACTGGTTTTGTTTCCACTGACGTGCGGTCGACCGTACTACAACTGTTCATTTAGTCATCTGCAATAACCAGCGAGGAGACCTGCATACGCCAAAGAAGCAACGTTTCTAAGGCGTATTGAGTGAAGTCCACCAAAAAACGAATTGGGGACCGTTGGTGGACTGGACGGGGGTTGGCACATAAGATCCCTTATGGGTTAAAGTGTCGCCAGGACGACACAGCCTTTCCCAAAAGGAATGTTATAGTCCCCGTAGAATTTTTTGGCGGCTGATTGAATATAGTCACAGATTGTTTGCACATCGCTGACAGTGTTTATCGTCTATGTGTGTGTAAGCTAGTGTCCAAAAACTTGAAAGAATTCGGTTGATCCAATCAATGCACTATTTTTGAAATGAAATGAGCGTCTCTAGTGAACCCCACACAGCTCCCCTTTGACACCTATAATTAGTCATTGCGCAGAAATCAGCCAACTTCACACAATCAGCCGCCAAAAAACTCTACGGGGACCATACGCGCGCTCTCTGCTTATTCTGGGAACGGCTGACATTTAGGTATTCGTTGAGTGAAGCCCCCACATATAGGAAGGCTAACGGTCGAAGGGCCAAGGGCTACAACTGTCTCGGGAGAAAGGGATGTGTTGCGCATGTGTGCGCGCGCGGCGCGTGCGCAGGGCTCCGGCTAGTGAGTTTAAAATGTACTAGAGGTGACATGATGTGCTAGTTTGAATGCTGTATTCATGTGAATTATTCTTGATAGTTACATATATTTATTTACCAAATTTTTGACATGAGACGTCTGAAACTTCGGATAAAATATGTTGTCAAACTTGTTAAAAAGATCGTCTCAAAACATTTTACATTGCAGCCAAACCATTTGATTGGCGGCGCCCACCAAAAAACATTTATGATTTAAAGGTTTTAAAAGGTAGAAGATTTTCTAAGGAACTAGAATTAGAAACCAGAATTTATGTTGCAGGTACCGATTTTCTTCTAGTTTTCGTTTAAAAATAAATGAAAAAGCACACCGAGAATGTTGTTTGTTGTTCAATTCTTACAATTTGTAACACTAAATCGACAGGTGCGCCCGCGCCGATCGACTTTGAGAAAAAATGGCGTCCGCGCGGGGGAGACCGCGTAGCGACCCCTCACGTGTCACGATACACTTTTTACCGAAGTACGATCGTAGAATATCTGTAAGATGCTTTCACACGCCCGCCTTTAAGCCCAGTGTTACTTGGGGTCAATAATCTAAAGGTTTGCCAAACGTGTCATCATATCAGTCTATAGACGTCCACTGCTGGACAAAGGCCTCCCCCAAGGATCTCCACGACGACCGGTCCTGCGCTAACCTCATCCAGCCGGGTCCCGCGACCTTCACCAGATCGTCGGTCCACCTTGTGGGAGGTCTGCCTACACTGCGTCTTCCGATACGTGGTCGCCACTCGAGAACCTTTCTGCCCCAACGGCCGTCAGTTAACGAGCGATGTGCCTGGGCACAGCCCACTGCCAGCCCACTACCACTTCAGCTTCGCAATTCTTTGACCTATGTCGGAGACCTTGGTTCTCATGCGGATCTCCTCATTTCTGATTCGATCTCGCAGGGAAACTCCGAGCATAGCTCTCTCCATTGCCCTCTGGGTGAGGCTGAAGAAGCCTTCTTATGAGGCCCATTGTGAGCGACCACGTCTCGGTGCCAAACGTGTACATGCAGCATAACGTTTTCGTTATGGTTTGGATTTGGTGATATAGTTCAGAATCAGCGCAATTGGCCCCCAGGTTATTCACTTGATATCTCGATTCGATTATAGGTGTGTGTTGGATCAATTTGTGCATAACTTCGACACCTTTTCAATACCTTTATAAGTAAAGTGTTTCAATAACGAGTGTGCAGTCACCTCTATATTTCAAATTTCAAAGACATGAATATATGGAATATAAATTAACTATGGTTCGGCATGTTATTGTGTATGTGGTAATTTTAGTGCTTAATCGTGACTTCTCGTTATAATGAAAGCGTGTGTGCTTTAAGAAGTATATGCGGGGATTTCAAGGTCATTTTATCGTATCCTTCTTATATTCTTCATCCATTGAAAAGACCCATCGTCAGTGACCAGGTTAACGATTACTTACCGGTCATTAACAAGTTTAGTAGTATACATACTACTCTTACCTTCAACCAAGAAGTTTCAAACCTCTTTGGTCGCGCGCGCGCTCCCTGTGGAGATCGCATCTTGCATATTTAGTATCAGAACCTATGATGCCATTTACCGGGGGGCGGTGCGGACAAAGGAAGCGGAGTAGCGGGAGGAGGTTGCTAATACAAATTTATATGGAGTTTGAAAATGAGAATGTGTGAGTGAGTTATACATTTGGCACGATTTTGGCACCCCCTAAAATGCTTTTGTTACGGTTTAGGATAGGAGTAGCTTTTTTAAGAAATTCATGCCTTCAACACCCTAGTAGAGTACACTCGACCGCACGTCAGTGGTAACACTTTGACCTTGAGCTGGCCTAGCCTTTAAGGGAGTCATTACTATGAGAGAGTTTATACTGGTTTTGTTTCCACTGGCGTGCGGTCGACCGTACACTCTGTAGGTAGCCGAGCACGGCTCTCCCCTAGCGGAAGGGGTTCTTAGGCAGGAAATGAGGTTTTTATCCTCCCCTGTCCCCGGAAGTCGGTGCGAGGTGAGTCGAACGCGGGAATCTTGCTGTATCTGGTTAGATAGCTGTTACACTTTTTACCATTTGCATGTATTTTAATATACGGATCTGTATGTCATCATCATCATCAGCCTGCACTAGTCCACTGCTGGACATAGGCCTCCCCCAAGGCGCGCCACTGAGTCCGATCTTCGATTCTCCGCATCCAGTCACTGCCCACCGCCTCACGCAGGTCGTCGCTCCATCTAGCCGGGGGGCGTCCCACACTACGCTTGCCAAGTCGTGGTCTCCACTCGAGAACTCGTCTACCCCAGCGGTTATCGGTTCTCCGACAGATGTGACCAGCCCACTGCCACTTCAACGTGCTAACCCTTTGAGCTATGTCAAAGACTTTGGTTCATCTGAACGATTTGATACCGATTTATATAGGAAAGTACATAACTGAACGTTGAGGCGGAACTTTACCTGGAGTTTACACTTTTTTATTAATCATTATAAATTACAGTACCTAAGCACTTACCTAATATTAATAAAATATATGTCAAAAGTCAGTTAATTTTGCTCAATAAAATTTTAAATCCATGGTTCTTTAGATGGACTCTTTCGATTTGCACCTTTATTATATTAAAACTACTGGATGTTTTTGCAGGTGATTATTAAAAAATCTGTGAATGCAGAATGCGGAAATCTTCGTATTTTTTAAAAATAAAATTAAGTCTTATATAAGCAAAATTTCCTATCTTCACTATTTCAAATCCTTACTCCGACATGTTCCATAGGACAAACCTTTATAAATGGGTATTGTTTTTATTATATAAAACACATAATATGTATACCTGTCTGTATAACCTTTTTGATACCGAGACCAGTCTGCCTTTCGGCTCGAATGATAATATTTGGCTTATAAAAATGAAAATATTATCAGTGGACGATCTCACAGCGGGGATGTTATGTCTGGCGCTCGTGCCGAGTTCAAACAGAAAGAATAATTGTTATTTTATATTGAATAAACATAATTATATTCACTCAAGGGGAGTGAATATAATTATACCTACAATCCACGTTGTTGCAAAGATCTGAATATACCTATTATCAAGTTTCTATTCAAAATGGCTGGATCTAAAAACTTGCCAGATTCATTTAGGTTCCTCCAATGAAGTAGACTGAAAAAACCAAGAACTTAACCAAATTTCACGAACGGACACCCTGGCTGATTGACAGACTGACCTATCTTGATTGAAAATAAGTAATTATAATTATGAAGAGACTAAGCGAAGGGAACGAGGTACAGGAACAAATAAGTGGAATTTATTAATTTATTGATGGTGAAAGAGGTGTGTCCGGATCGCGGTTCTTTCTGCCTACCCCGTTAAGGACATAGCATGAAGATGTATGTATTATTTATCTCAAATAATTTATGCGACTAAGAGAGAATTTCTTTTGTAATTTTACCCATGGGGACGCAAATCTTACATGGCTTTATTCCACTTTGGTCATAGTAGATTTTGGTCACACGTAGGATTGCTGGTTCGTCACACCCTTTAGTCGCTTGCAGTTGGTCCACGGGCAATACCCCGCTTAATAATAGCGCTAAGCGGTGCACAGATAAATCGAGTCTGGTTTTTGTTGCACTGTATAATATTTACATTGTATTTTATTGTGATTAATAAATAAATACTATACTATATACTATAATGTCTCGGTCGTGATTTGATTAATTATAAAGAGTATGACGACTAAAATGTTTCACGTAAAAAGGGCCGAAAATCCTTAATTGTTTGTCGGCATTAAAATATAAATAAACGACTAATTAATTCGTTCCCTTCGCCATCCATCTTGTGCGAGCGCGACACGTCCGCAAACAACTCGCCCGGCTTATTTCGGATCTACTTTCTATACTTACTTACTATTTCTAAAATTTCCTAATTAATTTTCCGTATTTTTCTCTATGAACATAAATATGCAGGCGTATACCTAATAAAACAGACCATCTGCTTAAATTACAGAAACAACTCTATGTTAAAAGAAAAGATTTGTGTAAAGATTTATATCCTTTTTTGAATAATTAAAGCTGTTTTCAAGTTTCAAGCCTGGAACGTCCATTTACTCGAATGTCTAGTCTGTCCATTACGTCCATTTCCCCGAAATCGCGAAGAATAAGTTTCCCGCGCAACATAAAACGTTTTTTTTGTCAAATTTATCCCTCGAAGGAAAAGGCAAATGGTCTCTGCCCATACAGACACGTCTTCACAATATAAAACGTTGCCGAGGAACGAATGAAAACCGTATTCGAACGAAACATATTCGAAATTCGAATCCATTCAGTGCGAAAAGTTAGGTAACTACTCTAGTTTATAAATAGGTACTTAATATTTTATAGAGAAGTGATTTCGTGCACACTCCAAAGCTCAACACGAACTGTTATAAGCACCTACAAGAATGGAACCTACAGAAAATATATCTGTCATTTATTTAAAAAAAATCGTAACCACTATATTAATTACAATAGCAGCTTTACACGTCACTCACCTGTGTTGCCATGGTTAAAAAATCAGAAGGGTGCCACCCCACGCCCCACATGTCCGATTTGGCTTTACCGCGCCGATAATGAGCGGAACCCCACCGTACAAATGTGGCAAATCGGACGGAAAGGTTACCCCAAATTATAAAATCTGAGCGCAATCATTGCTTTGTTTTGGTCTATCTATTGATCTGTTTTGACGACCAGTCGATGCCAAAAGCCAATCACTCTATGAAGCTTCGGTCATATATAAGTTATTACGTAGATAGAGCACTCTATATAGCAATCTCTATAGAGAAATCTATCCTTTATATGTTGGCCACAAATCACTAAAAAAATTGTTATGTAGCCGCCTGTCAAAAAAGAAGAAAATCGAAAAAGAAAACTTTAATGGCATTCACAATATTTTTAAATCAAATACAGCCAGGCTTGCTTAATACCCCAAATAGGTTTTAATCTATCCTAATATTAATAAAGAATTAATTTACTTCTTCCAAAGAACTTTTATAGTACAATTTTTAATTATATCACCGTCTCAGATTCTTCAAACCCTTCAAATGTGTCCTGATAAGAACTTAGAAATCCGTAGGTAAAAAAAATGGGTTGCTGTCGCCGGAGACTATGAAAGTACCTAGTACTTATTCCCATCTTTAAAATGTCCATTACTGGGACTCCATCACCTACTAAATTATACAGATTTCTTAATTTGTGCCATCACTGACGTCTACTATATTTAATTGCACTGGACTGGTAGCTGTGAAACTATTCTAACTAAGTAGCTGTTAAACTGTCTATTTTATTAGGGTTTTTCCTCGTGGTCCTACTAATTTGTCCTACTAGTAGGACCACGAGGAAGCCCTATTCCTCGTGGTCCTACTGTGGAGTAAAATTATAAAATGATATAACGCCATTTTGGCGCTTACTCTGGATATGGCGACAGCATGACGAGTGTCCCTGGAACTAAACGTTTTGAACTATTTTCGCGCTGACTTCCATTAGTAAACATTCAATGTCAAAATTAGTTCCCGAGACACTCACGGGTGGCGTTTCAATTTGGCACACAAAATTAGCAGCCATTTGTAATTTATATGGGACAGTCCAGTGTAAATTACCGAGGCTGGACCTGCGTTTCTATTTCGTTCGACGACGACGCCTGGCGGTTTTGACCACTGCTGCATCTAGTAACGAAACTCAGGTTGAAGCTATAACAAAAATAATAGTAAGTACTAGGTAGGGGTAGGTGGCCTTAGCTATGTATGGTGGTATGCTGGCTCTTCTGGGAAGCGAGCGGGCGGTTGCCATGGCGACGCGCCGCATCAACACGCCACCCTCAGTACACACGGCCACACAGCGTGCACGTGTGAATAATAAGTACAGGTGACCTGCATAGGTTCGGTGTACACTGGGAGCGCAGTGAGGATCTCCACATCTAAAAGTGTCCCTAAACGATCATGCTTGCATGACATGCAACGTTTACGTGGATGTCATGCTGCATGATGGACCATCATGCTTGCTATCAATCAATACAGTGAAGCAACGGCCAGCACCTAGTTTGCATGTCATGCACGTCAATCACTACAGCGAGACGATCACGCATGTGTGACAGCACGTATTGCATGTCATGCCGCATGATCGTTTAGGGAGCCCTTAAGAATCCACCATCACCACAGGCTATAGGCCACCCCCAAAAGCAACAGTACACCAGGAGCAATGATACAAAAGGATATCGGTGGCGTAGTGGGGAAGACGCGGTCTGTCACATCGAGAGGTCCTAGTTCGATCCTCGGCCGTGCCATTGTACCGATGGGTTTCCTCGAAACTTATGTAATTCTAGGTGATTTTTTAAACACTATCCGAATTTTAATAGGTATTGTGATCTTTGATTAAAATACTAAAAGGTACGGTCGACCGCAAGTCAGTGGAAACAAAACCAGTATAAACTGGTCTCTCATAGTATTTAAACCCCATAATAGGCTAGGCCAGCTCAAGGTCAAAGTGTTACCACTGACTGCGGTCGTCTGTACCTACGTGTTTTTTTTCTGCCGTCCGCAGCAGTATCTAGTAACCACCTTCTACTGAATTTTTTTCGGTCAATTTTTTTTATTGCAAAAAATTTACCTACCTACCTATATTTACCTACCTGCCTATAGAAAAAAATTGGAAACTGATTAAAAAATCAATTTTGTGTGATATTTTCTCGGTGTGCCTCTAACCTTAATGATCACAGTGTGAATTCTATCAATGTGTGCGTGTTTCAGGAGGCGGCCTGTTTATCTGCCGCGGCCACGTCACCGATGTCATATACCTACCTACTCGTGTATACATACCTAATATATATACATACATAGTATGAGACATTGTTCCCACACTTTTCTTTGGTAAAGGTCTCGTATTTCACGCTCTCTAGGTTAGAATGGATGGACGTTTTATCACAAGGGATTTCTTACTAAAACAACTTTTGAATTTTCAGCTTCTAGAGCCGTGGATACAAATTAGTATGTATATTATGCTGGGGTCATAATTCTTTTGCGAATAAATATTACGTGTATCCGACGGATACGACGCGATAAGACGCGACCTATCATATCGAAAGGTCCGAGGTTCGATCCCCGGCTGGGCCATGTACCAATGGGTTTTTTCTCAAAACCTAAGTACATGTACTGACTGCTCTCAAACGGTGAAAGAAAACATCGTGAGGAAACCTGCATACGCCGAAGAAGAAATTCTTAGGCGCATGTGAAGTCCACCAACCCGCACTGGGCTAGCGTGGTGGACTATAGCCCGCAAGCCCTCGTTGAGAGGGTTAGGCCTGAGCCCCAGCAGTGGGGAGATTAATAGGCTGTTGATGATGATGATGATAATATTTATTTGCAAAAGATTTCTAGCGAGCATCAGAGGTGGGACCTCGGTGGGACATCTATGTATTATCCTTGTTTTTTAAAGGTTTTTGTACCTTAAATGGATACCAGATTAATTAACTTTTAGTAGTATAATTTTACAACATCGAAAATGTGTATGATCATTATAATTATTAGCCACTTTCATTTAATATTTCACATGTCACCTGCTCTAATTATTCGAATCAACCGGATTACTTGTGCCTGTTAAATTAAGGAAAGTATATAATGCCTTAAATTATGGTGAAGTCAGTAATGGCATTATTCAATGTCCATGAAACTGGGGATATTTAGTCTCTGGGGATATTTATTAAATGGGAGTAGTAGGGATTCGTGGGTTCTGGACCACAAGGGAAGTGCTAGCGGGCCTCCTTTTTTCCCTCAAAAGTCCTCTTTTTCTTTTTTTTTAATAAGCGGAAGCGTTTTTCACTTGATACCTCTCCTAATCACCTTTAACGACCCTTAATGACCTTTAATCACCTTACTAATCACCTTTAATCACCTTTTTTCCTGTGGTTTAAGCGCATAAGCGACAGCGATTTTACTACTGGGCTGCCTCATGAGACTTATATTACGCTATCACTAGGTACGTATAATTTAAGAGTTGTCAAATCTTGTATTGCTAAATCATTGGGATTAAGACTTCATCACTAACGATGTCAACTAGAAAACTTGAAATCTAACGATGTTGTCTCCATTAACAAGCGTATATATTCGGATGTCAACTAGAAAACTTGAAATCTAACGATGTTGTCTCCATTAACAAGCGTATATATTCGGTACGTTTTCTACATCCATCAAACAATCAGTCATCGACTCAGTGAAACCAACTACTGTGCTCTCTACAAAACACAAGTGCTTTATGTTGTGGTCTTCAGCTTGTTGCATCGGTAAAATGGAGGTAAGCCTTAATATTTAATTCTCTTCACCTTTTAATTTATTTCAGACTCATTTTGTTGTGTATTTGTTTGAAAGGTTTTCATGAATGTCGCTCTGCTTTCAGGGTACAAACAGTGTTGATGAATTACCCAACACGTTCAAAGATTACTACTTCGCACACTCCGACAGTGAAGATAGAGATTTAACTCTCTCATTGAGCCAGCAAGGTCTCAAACGGACAAGGAGTAGTACATCGATCGATGAGTTCTTTGATGAGTCAAAGTCAAAGAAACAAAAGAAATCATCATCGACCGTGGGGCGGGCGCAAAAAGCTGGAGGAATGTCATACATTTCAACGAACGTTGACGACGCCTCACGATCCACACATCTCCTAAAAATTGAAGTGTATGACTTGAAGAAGGTAGCAAATGTGCCTGTCAACGAACATTGGAAACATGTTGATTTGAGAGTGAAATACTATGCAAAGGAAAAAGACGAAATCTTCAACCACGGCAAACAACTCATTTATAAAATAACGAAGGATGTTGCAAGCACCAAAGAATGCAAGAAGTATTTTTTTAACAACTAATATTGCTCATTTACTAGTGACTGTTTAAGCTAATAAATAAACTTATTATAATTATATTTTATATTTCGTTTTGTTTTCTTATTCGAATCCAAAATAAAAAGACATGTTTATTAATATTAATGTTTATTTTAATCTAACTTAACAATTGTCATATTATTATAATTAAATCACAAAATTAATTCTAACATTTCCTTCAACATTATATCATTATTATATGTATCTTCTCTAAACATTTCTACAAAATCTTTCAAACTCATACCCCTATGCTTGTAATATATGTACATTATACAGTATTCACCACACAAAGAAGATAACACATTTTGAATGATTTTATTGTTATACATCCATCTTCTTGCATTTCTTCTTAAAAAAGACAAATGATATCCAGTAGGTTTACGTCCAAATGTATCAAAGTATTCCCCAATACCATTAACACCAATATAAATAGCTATCCAATGAGATCCGGGTTTTGTATCAGGATCTAAATTACTTATCAAATAAATTGGTAAGGACACATGGATTGGTAGTCGATTAGCAGGAAACACATTCATAAACAAAGAATGGTGTATTTTTTTTAAACATTTACTTATTTCTTTAGTATTCATAATGAGTCTTCTTTACTACAAAACGTTAAATACTATAACTAGAATAATATAATATGAATCTTATATACTTTAACTACTAAAGTCTACATTTACATTTCTATTCTTGTCTATTTCAATCAAATTGTCAAATTCAGCGTATACTATACAATTGATTGTTTGATTTAAAGCGTTTTCAAATCTTACTTCCAACCTCACACTTCCATGTTTAATTAAGTTCCAATGTGATGATGAATTTGCTGATAAATCGGGGGTTAAGTCAAAGGCCATTAAACAATAACCATTTGCATAATTGTTTCTATCAATCCCATTACCATCATTTAGAAAGTGGATTCCTGTGCCTGAGAATAATGTATGATACATAGAAATGTAAGTATTATTAGTAAATGATGGTTGTAATGTTTTTGAAGGAACTTGCATACCATCGATATATAAACTAAATGAGTTCATGGCAAAGTTATCAAAGTCATATGGATTTTTTAAGTAGCTTCCATTAAATGCAGTATTATCTACAAAGCCTATAATACACCTTTTTGGTATTTGTCCAAGAAAAACATTATCAAGTGTTTTACCCTGAACACCAGATGGAATTGTTATTATTTTTACTTCTGCTCGAGTGATAGGATATTTGGCAGTTGTAGTGGCTAACACTTTCTGATGAGCAAGGAGTACACTAGGATTTATTCGAGCTTTACGAATCATAAGAGCAGCGTCAGTGATTTGAACTTTGACTTTAATATCGTTGGTGGAAGCCATAAGGTTGAAAGTTTCCCTTGAACGAACTAACTTAACACACATCTCTACTCCATTAATTAAAAACTTATCTTGATTAAAAAGGTCACCATGCAAATGTCCCATCATTTCCACCTCTTTACTACTCTTGACATATTTTTGTCTCGTTATGAATCCTTTATTTGCATCATCAGTATTATTCATTTTTCCAGCAGTGTCCTCGTACCATAAACCACAAGTCAGATGAGAATCTTTTGCAGGCGGGGCGTAATTAAGTAAAGTTTCAATGTATGCACGATATCCATAGGTGTTATTTGGTGGAGATACGAGTTTTTGATTCAAATACACATCTAATTGACTAAACAGCGAATGTAGCCAATTATTAACTGGTGCCACATTTATTGAATTGTCAAGGGGTGTTAAATCTTGGTTTACTATCTTAGCTTTCAGGTGAAGTAATGTATGTGACAAGTCAATATAATCATCGCCGAAACCAGGAACTTGAAATTCTATTGGTCCATCATCACTCAGAGATGAAATAGGTTTGTAGTGAATCCATTGACCGTTTTCTATACTTGTTTGAGTTGATGGCAATGCAAATAAATCCAATTCTGACTTGGCACATTCACATGAATTATTATGTAGAAATGACATTTTTAATTTTTATATAAATATGTCGGTGTAATTTGTTTTTTTCGGTGCTCTACCTTTTCTAGATGCTCTTTCCTTTAACTTCTTCAATTGAATGAAACTTTGCAGACAGCGTTTTTTATTTTTATATCCAGATCCAGTCATCACTCGGTCTAGTTTGTCATCAGCTTTTCTTTTTAAATTAGCAGTTACTTCCCTAAATCGATTTTTTACTGACTCTTCTAGAGGTTTTGTTTGTACCATGTCAGATAAAAGTCCCACACCCGCATTTAAAGCTTCTTTACCAACAACTTTGGCTCCACTTGTCAGAAGAGGTAAAACTGATCGAAATAATCCACCCAAGAAACTTCCTATACCATGTCCACGTTGATGTGATACACCTTTATAAATTACTCCGAGACCTGTTCCTGCCTGATTGGTGTAATAGTGGTGGTAGGGACAAATATTATTATTATTTTTTAAATACATTGTTTTATCTCTCACGTACAAAATGTAGTTTAACACAACTTGTTCCAAATTGGAATGGAATCTTTTCTCCAATGTTTGTTCTTATATCTATTTCAATTGTATCAAATTCTCTACGCATAACAGGAACATAGTGAGGTGGAGAAAAGATATGCATTTTGTTAGAGCCATATACATATTTTACGGGATCTAATGATACAATTCTTAATAGAGGACACATTACATCACCTACCATTTGAGGTTCTATAATATCACAATATATGTATAATTGAGATGGTAATCCCAGATACAGATTAGCTGGAAATTTACTAGTTCTTTTAGTTGCAACATTAGTATTAGGATCAAACCCCAGTTGCAAACTTAATTTTGTAGAGAACCTCAATGAAACGAGATTGTCTGTATTCCCACTAAGACTTATAAATTTTGTAATTTTATCATGTCGAAGTTTGAATGACTCTCTTGAGTTTATCACTGTCAAAATTTCATTTATATCCTCATAACTTGAAGCAGGTACATGACTTTTATAGGTGACTATGGATGGCTCTGTTTCGTTAGGAACCATCATTCTCTTTTGTATGTACATTATGTTATGATTTTCATGAACAGTAAACATAGTGCAAGGATACTGAAACTCTACAATGCCTACAGACCATTCTCCTTCCAACTTTAAAGGTTTTGTTAATTTTGTTGAATACTTTGTTGTCATGTTTTCAGGGAAGTATGAAAAAGAACTGTTACTAGGCAAAGTTAAAAAAAAATTTTCCCTACTCATATTTCTTTAAGATTTGAAAAAGGGATCCAACTATTAAATTTACTCGGATAACCTTTCCACTTGACTAACACTTCTTTTCTGCTACCAACATTACGTGTACGTATGATTTTATCTATTTTAAAGTTCACATTAGAATCATAAGTTACTTTTTGTAGTTCCTTTTCATAGAAGGTACCTGTTATATCTTCATTTTGTAGATCTTTCAATGTGTAAACAACCCAAGGAGATCTTAGAATAACAGATGTTATTATAAAAACTTCATCACTCCAATTAGTTTCATAACCTTTCTGAAAAATATGTTTGTACTTTGTTATTCTAACATGGTCTCCAACTTGGAATTTTGGTGTTTTACTCATATTTCTTGGGATTTTGGTCTCGTACAGATTTCTCCAAACTGTCATGATATTACTGGAATTTACATCGCAGGGGCACATTTTAATACTTCTATGTTTTGAGTGATTATAAGAATATAGAAGGTCTTCTAAAATGTCAATATATCTATTAGTACTTTTATGAGTGAAATAGCGCCACATCTTTTGTTTTAATGTTCTTTGAAAACGTTCAACAATACTAGCTTTAATATCAGGGTTATTGGTGGTGTAGTAGTTAATATCTCTATCTTTAAAGTATTTTCTTACATTTTTCGACACGAACTCTGTACCTTTATCCGATTGTATGTGTCTAGGAGTTGCTTGTGCCTCGTTGAAAATACTTTCAAATGATGCTATGATTGTCTTGGAATTTTTCTGTTTAATGGCTCTGGTATAAGCATATTTACTAAAAGCATCAATCACACATAATATATATTTGTAGTCATCGTTACATTGAGCATAAGTTCTCATGTCACTTAAGTCAACCTGCCACAGCTCATTAAAATTAGACAAGACATATCTGTTCCGTGGAAATTTCCTTTGTACAGGTCTATGTAAAGTGTAAGTTTCTTGATTTTCAAGCCATTTTTTTACTTCATTTCTGTTAACTTTTCCATTCATAGCATCAATAAGTTTTTGAATGCTACTAAATCCAGCTGGATGACGAACATCATAGTATATTTCATTCATTTCTAATAAGGGGTCCATTTCTCCCATTCTATTTTACGTTTTATTTTATGAATACGATCTTTTTCTGTTTTTGGAGTCTCTTCTGTATGGATTTCAAATGGTTGTGATGGTAGATCGCTCATATATTTGAATATTTTAGGATTACCTATGAAGGTCAGGAGAATTTTTGTCTCCTTAAAAAAAGTTGCAAGCTCTTGCCAACCGTGTGGTTCAAATTTCTTTATAGGTCTCACAAAGATATTGACAAGATCCAAAATATTGCTGCCAGACACCTTTCCACCATTGATAATAACTGTTCCTTCTTTATCCCAAGTTACTTTATTTTTATTTTGAAATAAGTAATCCACTAATAACTCAGCCCTTGGTACATATGACTTTGGAATGTGTTTCAAAAGTTGATCTTTAGAATACTGATCAGGAATTTCTAGCTTTTCATCAATTTTTTCTGTTTTACTATCTATTTTATTTTGAGTAATTACTGGAATTTGTAATGGACGTTGTTCTTCATTAAAAAAGTGTAGATACCTTTGTAGAACTTGTAAATATAACATTGCTTTCTCACGATCATTCTTATTTCCTTCTAAAATTTGTTTCATTTCTTCATCCAATCGCGATAAAACATTTTGATGGGAGTTGTCTCTTTGCTTCAACTTTTCAATAAAGTTTGGTTCCACTAGTACCAATTTTTTTGCATATTCCATTTCAAAATAAATTTTATTTAAGTAAAGAGCCGAGTAGGGTACTTAGAACTGATCCTAGGATTATAGGAAGAAATGCACCACCTTTTTGGATAATAAGTTTTTTCCTGAACAGATGTTTACCCTTGGATACTAGTTTGCGAAGAATTTGTTTATGTTTTTTTAATTTACTTCGTTCTTTTTCGTTTAGTTTGATTTTGCCTTTTAAAACATTATGCACACATTCACAAATACAATTTATTTCTTCCTCATCACAAGATTTCAGCAAGGCTTTGCGATACTTGGGTTTTAGTGAAATTAACGCTTTAATCAATTCTTGATGAGACCTTACACGCGCAGTCATATTTAGGAACTAATATTGATCTCTTGATGTACATTATATTTATACCCTTTTTTTGGTATGTAAACACAACAGTACTCATCAAAGGGAAATATTTTTGATTTAAATCGATAAAGATCATTAGTATTTTGTTTTAGGTCCACGATTAGGTATCCATGTGCTTCACAAGTAGCATCCTTGTATGCATCTTCAACGAATTTTGTATTTTCTGGTAAAACTTGTCTAGATAAATAACGAATTTGAGTTTTATCTCTGGGGTTCTTAAAACATACTATGTAACTTGAATTTAGAGATATATCACGTTGTCCTTTGCCTTGATGAAATAAGTTTTGTGTTATGTAAAATACACTAAGATTTCTATGATGACTGCCCTTTGTAAAAATATCAACTACACGTCCATCAACTTCTCTCATTAAATCGTCTATTATGACTAATTCAGAGTCAACACCATCAAACATTGAAAGATCAGGTATACCGCGGTGAAAGTTGACGTCGTTGAAACTACTCATGTACAAAGGTTGCATCTCATCATAGCACCAAGTAATTTTTTTGAAATGTTCATCACAAATTTGTTTTAAATATTTTAAGAAATTGGATACAAACACCGACTTTCCACATCCACTAGGACCAGCCACAATACAAGTAAATGGGTGAATAAAATGAATCATTTTTGCGTCTCAGTTCTAGAACGGTTAAAAGGATAATGAATTTAAAAATTAAAAACCAGAAGTTTTTATAAAATATCATCAATTTATTTCACACACATATATACATTTATATTTACAATTTAAAAATAAAAATACAATTTGCAAATTAAAGTAACTAAAACAAAATCGCGAAGAATGAAAAAAAAACATACAATGTCATTAATAATAAATTCTTAAACCTAATTTAATTAATGTATGATTTACAAACACTTAATTATTCCTAATTCTATAATGACCCCAAGCTAATGTATCAAGGGAATTGGGTAAAATGTAGCGCTTTGTGTCATTATAAGACAAACTTACCTTTGAAAGTTTTTGTGTAAATATAACATGTTTTATTGATCTGAAGCGATACATTTTAGCAACATGAATTTTCTTTTCTAACAAACATGTTTTGTAATCTAAGAAGTTTAATTTTTTTGTTGTGTGTTTGTTTACACCTTTAGCCTTAGCAATAACTTTACTCTCCACATCCATAGCATACATTTTAGATCTAAGACCAACGAATTCTTTAAAAATTTTGCCATTATTCTCATCTTTGAAATATCCAATCTTTTTTTTGTTGATTTGAGGAAAACCGTATGGATTATTAATTGGATAATCTGAAGTATCAAAATGTTTACATAGATCTGGTTTTATATCATCATAGAAATCATCTGTGAAAATCTGATAAACTAGACTATCAGTATCAGTATACAACAATTTAACCTTTTCATTATATTTATTTTTCATGTAGTTATAATGAAAATCATACATCAATGTTTTTGAAAGATCGAGTATGCAGAACCCTAAGTATATTGGTTTGTCATAGGTTAAGCTTGTTTTACTTAATTGTACTGCAACTAAATTTTCAGAAAATATTGATAAGCTATGAAATTCAGGACGCGCAATGAGACTTTGAACTCCTTGAACTTTACCCATGTTATTCCAGTGTGTTAGAAGTTTGACATTAACTCGCTTCTCAACATTCTCCATTGTCTTACCAAAAACAGAGTTATTCATTAACTTATAGAAGTCTTTTTCAAAATCTGTTTTTGCTTTAGTTCTTAGTTGAGTATTTAGGTCAATGTATTTTTGTAACCAAGGACCTTGATTAAACTGTAATACTCTATGAACTTTTACTAATTTTATACCCAGTTGTAAACATTGTATAAGGTTTTTATAGTGAATAATATAATTTGATTTATTGTTCAGATTGGTGACAAGTTTTGGCTGTTTACTTCCTCCTGTGCAAATATTTTCAGGACAAAGAGGTAGATCAGAATGTTGGTCATGTAAATCGTCGGGATACTCAAGGTCAACTTCCAGTATGTATCCAACATCAGATGTCGATGGTACATCATAATTAACATTTGTATCAACCCACTTGAAATTTCCATAGGGGAGATATTGCGACATTGCCCATCCATACAAATTGTTGGCATCTAAATAAGTAAGAAAAGATTTAGGTAAGTTTTCATCAAAGTCGTCTAAATATTGATGATTAGCTTTAGCATATCGGTTACTACACTGCGACACCCCACCTCTTATCCCTGACTTTATAAAAGCTATCATGTCAATATCTGTCAGAAGGTCTAGATTAATTTTTGTATATTTGAGCATTGCATCCCAACTCAGTCCAGGTGCCGTGTAATAATGCGCAGGGTCTAATTCATACGTATACAAACAAACATTGCGAAAATTCTCAAAGATATCAGCCAAAAGCAAAACATCTGTTTTCAAATAAAGATTGGAGTAGTCTAACATACTTTTACATTGAAAATGTTGCCATACATCTTGGGCATGTTTGTAGTCATCATCAGATACATAGGATTCTGTTAAAGAACTATAAAAACATTTCTTATCTGGTAAAGAAGAAACGTTCAATGAGTCATATGATGTCATGAACTCGTAAGGAAAAATTCCTTTCCTAATGAGACGTTTGAAATCATCTTTAATTGGCACTTGTTTTGAAAGTTCATAAAACTGGTCCTCTACAAGATTTTTAGCTAAGTTATCCAGACTACTTGGCATGAATTTAAAAGAATCTAAGAACCTTAAATGAACCGTATGACCATTTACATTCAGCTTTTTTGAAAAAGATATGTACTTTTCTTTATTTTGGGGAATTATTTCAATGTCACCTTGATGAATATTTAAGGCGTGTACTAAAAAATGCGCATCATAATTGCTCAGGTTATGTATAAAAACAGGTATGAAATATGGGGTTCTAAATTTGGAACAACATATAGCATGTGCTACTCCCCTAAACGTACCTGTATTCCAATCATAATCTATATTATGGTCAGAATCTAGACTCTTTGAACAGATATAGCAAGTTTTGCAAGAATCAATTTCAACCTTTTGTGCTTCAGTCAACGGAATAGGACTCTTTTGGAAACTATTTTTTTTATGAATTTGACAAACATCTTTGTAGATGCTTTCCATAAAATTCTGGGCACAATTGGGGCCAGTATAAGTTTTATATGTAGACAAGTTATCATCATAAGAACATTTAATATAATAACCATAGCTATATATCTCATGTTCTTGCACATTTGTAGTAAAAGATTGAGTAGGATCTGACTCACATGTGGATATAGGTTTTAAAAATGCTTCAGTATCGGCATATATTACGAATGGTATTTTCTTTTGTCTGAGATATTTGTCAAAATAAACTTTATCTGTGCTCTCATTTTCACCAAACCAATTTTTTTTAGTTTTGGATGATGAAGGAAGATTTGTACAAAGATGTGTACAATCGTTTCGGAGATGATTGTCTAATCTATCTTTAGAAGTAAAGTTAACAAGACAGCCATCGCAGATAAACACAGCATCGTTTCGACCAGTTAACTGCTTGCTAACAAGTCGAGACAAACTTTTTATATAGCAATAATGTCCGTTAGCACCATTTGTGATGTACAACAAATTAATATGTTTGGCTTTCCTGTTTTTCGTGAAATAAAGTGGACCCACTACTTTATTACATTTCTGTTCCTCTGAATACTCTAAACCAAAAACATTGATGCTAATGTTATTATTGTTCTCAACTTTGGATATATCCTTCAATTTTACCGGAAAAGGTACATTTTCAAAGTTTAATTTGTTACGATGGATCATGTATGAAGACAATCTATCCGAATGATGTTCCGCAGGGTACAAAGCTGACAGTAAGGCCCACTTAAGACACTCATTATCATTGTTTTTAACATTGATCACAGCCTTTTTTAACTTTATATCCGAGGGGAGGTCAATAAAAGATGATGCACGCAAAGGGTCAAATTTGTTAATATTCATTTCTAAGAACGTTATAGTTTTAAACGACCACCCACTGTCTTTCTTTTCAAACTCGCTTATTTTAGTTTTTATCGTCTCCTCCAATAATTGATAATATGGTTCTAAATCATCTCCAAATGCAATAGAGTAATTAGATGTTTGAAAATCAAACGAATTATTGAGTGCTTTAGTTTCTTGAACAAAATCTGCATGTAGTATAAAATTTACTTTTATGAATGTTAGAGATTTTAGACAGTCATCGATAAGTCTTGAAATTGTACCTTTTACAGAATTGAAAAATAACTCAGGAGTTTCAAGAATTGTACAGTCTTTTCGAGGTGAAGTAATATGGTAAGTTATGATCCGTGAATTGAATGCACTATTTACAACTCTAACATTATCACAATCATGGTTAGATACTAATATTTTATTCTTATGAGTTGTACTCCTAACATGGTTTGAAAAGTATCTTCGACTCACCATCACTTGACACAATTCACACATAACTTGATCTCGATTTGATGGATGTGGGGTGATAGATTCGTCTAATGAGGATGGATCACATGGTGATTTTCTTTTCAAGCCTCTGCCAGCTTGCGTTGCGCTTAAACCACAGGAAAAAAGGTGATTAAAGGTGATTAGTAAGGTGATTAAAGGTGATTAAAGGTCATTAAGGGTCGTTAAAGGTGATTAGGAGAGGTATCAAGTGAAAAACGCTTCCGCTTATTAAAAAAAAAGAAAAAGAGGACTTTTGAGGGAAAAAAGGAGGCCCGCTAGCACTTCCCTTGTGGTCCAGAACCCACGAATCCCTACTACTAATGGGTTGTTAACTTTTATATGAAGCAATTACCTATCTACTTTATCATAACTAAGGTCATATGTTCAGAAATGTTGTACAAAGAAATAGAGAACAGTGCTTCCTTACGAGGCTGGCATTGACTTCTTTAAGTCACAAGCCTCAATAAAAAAGAAAAAAAAAAGAAAAAAGAAATAGAGGTAAATCGCCTCGGTTTCGTTGAACGGTAGACCTCACGTCATCGTCAGTGGAAACAAATCCAGTATTCTGGTCTCTCATAGTATCGAAACTAGACCAGCTCAAGGTCAAAGCGTTTCCACTGACGTGCGGTCGACCGTACTGTCTCATCCCTGTTTCTGTTTATTTTGCAATAATATTAAAATTATTATTTTTGTTTATTAATTTCATGTTTTCAGGTGGGGCGTACATGATGATCGTGACATTTATGTTATTTATTTCACACTAGTTTATTTCACATTTAACTATGTATTTAATTTTTAGTAATTTTTATGAACTTTTTAAAGTTTTATTACAATCAAAGTTCTCATAGAGTTTCTTAATTCAAAGGAAGTTCGGAATAATCAAATTCTATATTTTATCTAAAATACACCACACCCCCTACAATGTGGTTTGATTTTCTTCATTTTTCAAACGGTCTGCATATTTCGGGCTTCTTTCTGTGTCAATAAAATTTAGTTTTGTTCTTACGTACAGTAGTTAAAACTTTATTGGAACATTGTTTATGTTTCTATAAGCTGATTTGATCAAATACATGACTTCAGAATGAGAAACCAAATCTCATTTTGTTCCGCATTAGTTTTCTAGAACTATCAAGTTACTCCGTAGGTATCTCGCACTTCTTTCTCGCATTTTCTTCAATAATAGTTCTGTTCATGAACATAAAACACCGTATTCGTACAATGGGACATTGTTTGATTTGGTTCTTTAATCTGATTGATTGATTTGATCAATTATAGTAATTCAAAGTTAGAAACCAAATTCTATTTTATCCACACCTGACAATTGGCTTTCTTCGTACCAAAGACAATCTTCGTATTTCGTGCGTCTATTTCAGATCGTCTATAATAAAAATTATGTTCTTGAACAGTGAAAGAATAATTCGTTCTCCGAAACATTGTTCGCATTTTCTATAAAATGGAAGAAAATTTAGATGGGAGTCCTCCTATCTATGCCTATAGATTTCAAACCAGCAATTGTAGTAGGTAGGTACCTATATTTACTTCTTTGATGATTTAGATCCAGCTTTCTTGGGGCTTTGGATATTTAGAGCACTTTGCGGCGTCTGCGGAGATGGCAGGTTGGTGCTCAAGGCACTCTGTGGGCTTTTCGGTGACTCCTTTTCGGTTGGGGACTTAGCCTTGTCTTCAATTGGGAGTAGTGGAAACGGTGTTTGGACAGTGAGCACTCCGTCGCGAGACAGAGACGAGATGATATTTTCCGTGTTCGTCCCTTTCGGCAGGTGGAACTCTCTCTTGAATTCCCGGAAGACGGAACTGTTGTCGGTCTTCTCCTCGTGTGTTGCTGATACTACGAGGAGGTTTTTGACGATTTGCACTCTAACCTATGGACGATAGAAACTTGCAATGCTCGAACTTAGGCACATAAGTACATGTTTGTACAGTGTAAAGCTGCAAACAGGTATGTTATAGATTATACTGTCGACAGTAGCCACTGCATGTCTAAAGGCAAGATGTTCGTTGTCAACGCTCATTAGATTTCTTACTCTTCAAATTAAATTGAAACACAGCAATGCATTGAAGACAGAAATAGGTAATATGGTGGAGAAACAATTTTGTGCAGTTTACAATTTTGACAGATTCCTAAAAACATAGGTTATAGGCTACTAACCTCAGAAGGATCGAACTGACTGACGTCAAACTGCAGCTTGAGGATTTTGTCCGTCCCCTCCCCCTGGACGAGGGGGGAGTTGGAGATGGTCTCCCAGGTGGCGGGCTTGTGGCTCGCGGGGGTCAGCCCCGCTGGGGCAGGGAGCGACTGGCCGTAGAGAGTCATGAGATCCAGGCTGCAAGCAAGAAATATCCCAAATTATGGTATAATAGGGCAGGTCACGGGATGCTACCCTACATATTTTCGTCCCAAAATACCTCGTCTCTCAAAACGAGGGTCTTTGAAAGACCGACCAGAATATGTTGCTAGTAAAAATTACGAGGCTTTTGAGGAAACTTGTCTATGCTCTACGGGTACTACTGTTCTTTTCTTCTTTTTGCTTCTTGCTCTTATTTGCTTTGCTTCTCTCTTTCTTATCAGCAGGGCTCTCAGCTCAATAAGGCTTCGAATTCCGATGGAGTAAATATGTTGCGCGCTCAAGGTCACGCAGAGGGCAATGGAGAGAGCTATGCTCGGAGTTTCCCTGCGAGATCGAATCAGAAATGAGGAGATCCGCAGGAGAACCAAGGTCATCGACATAGGTCAAAGAATTGCGAAGCTGAAGTGGCAGTGGGCTGGGCACATCGCCCGCAGAACTGACGGCCGTTGGGGCAGAAAGGTTCTCGAGTGGCGACCACGTATCGGAAGACGCAGTGTAGGCAGGCCTCCCACAAGGTAGACCGACGATCTGGTGAAGGTCGCGGGACCCGGCTGGATGAGGTTAGCGCAGGACCGGTCGTCGTGGAGATCCTTGGGGGAGGCCTTAGGCCAGCAGTGGACGTCTACAGGCTGATATGATGATGATGATGATATATGTTGCCGGCTAATATTAAGCATGTCTGCCCCTACTCGAGCGACTCCACCTTAGTCTTGAGACGACCTGCATTTCCCACCAGGATGCTACTAGGGTCTTGTCTAAGTATTTCAATATGTAAGTACCTAAGCTTGTTCATCTCCTGGTCCATCCTCTTCATTTCAGCTGTAAATTTCTCCTTCAAGAAGGAGAACGAGTCGTCAAACGTGGACAGGTCAGTTCTTTGGACCGCAATACTCTTCGACAGGACACTGTCGGACACTTTGGAGGTTTTTGTTCCTGTACCAGCCATTCTTACCGGAAATTTATAGTGGTTTTAGGGAGGAATGGATGGATGGGGTGGAATCTAGGTGGACTGGACTTGAAATTTGGGTAGTGGAAGACACAATATGATTAATCTGTGTTTGGGGATGCTTGCTTCGGTGTTCTGTCAGGGATGAGTTTTGACGGAAAACAGAATAAATTGTTTTTGTGTCAAAGAGTAATCTTTTTTTTTTTAAGTAAAGAAGAAATTTTTATCAGTTTCAATGTTTTTGAAACCCAGTAACGCACGAGCGTAATTCTATCGCCGCGTTGAAACGCTTACATACGAAAAAATCCCCGTCCGTGTGAATGGGTAAAGAAAGCCGGCTTAGAAAATCGCTCGATGAAATTACAAAAAAGATATTTAGAAAGTTTTGGTGTAGGTATCTGTTGATGAAACAACATCCAGTCAAAAATATAGCTCCCTATTTTTAATTCCGGGGATGAAAAGAATATAATTTTATTATGATCACAATATAACGGGGTGTGAAATTAAACAATCCAATTGACCTTTCGCCAATCTCTTTTCTCTGCAGTGTTGCCAGATAGATAAGGCAACGTTCCCCCCGAGATGTGGCATTCAGGCGCCCCTAGGGGTGTGCAAACAGATTGACAATCACCCCCCGGTGCTATGGCGACCGAAGTCTAAACACCGAGCCCTATTAATCTCGAAGTGAGGGCGTGTCGAATTTTGAGGGTAGCCATCAGGCTTGAGGGAAAAAGTTGGAATGAGTGAATAGTATCAAATAAAAAAACTCTAGCTAGTAGCATCTTTAAATAAGTTTTTTTTAAAATTCTGAAGAGTAGAAGACTTCGGGTGGCTGAGCCAACAACAGAATGATAACCTAAAATTGTTTAAAAGAAATGCTCAAAGTTTCTACGAAGGGTGATTGAATATATACGAAGTGAGCACATTAATTTTTTTTTAATTTTTTTGTAGATACTTAGCTTAGGATTGTCGATATTAATAAATTATTGAAACAGACACAGTTTACAGATAGAGTTTACATAAATCACGTTTGTGGACGAACTACCCCTTTCATTTTGTGGTAACCCTATTGGGTGCGAGGGCGCGAAGTGCGCAGCCAAATTGGCGGGAAAGCTGCCCGTTCGTTTGACAGATCATTTTTTATTTCGTTCGAAAATTCGGCATCCATTGTTCCACTGATTACCAGCTGGCCAGGAATGACGGGAAGTGTATTAAAAAGTTAAAAAGCAAAGTGTATTACGGATCGATAGGGATAGTCGGATATCTACGATCAACGTACTAATATTTACGAGTAAGTGTCATGACGTATTAGTATACGTATTAGTAAACCTAACCTACCCTAGCATTAAAGAAGAGTTCGGTCATTTACCATCATCACTGCTAAATCATAGGTTTTACCACAATCATACTAAACCTAACCTAAAACTTACATAGGTAAGTCAACCTGACAGCTAAACTTAACCTAACCTACCCGATTATTAAAGAAAAATTACTAATTTTTACCGGTAAATTACCTTAGTTCGGATTTTTACAGTAACAAATACAATACAAAATGAGATAAATTTTCTTCTTATTCTTCAACAATGGGGAACCAAGATGGAAGAGAAATGCCTGACTATATAAAAGTGAATATTCAGTCTATTCTAATCTAAGTTCTAATTCTAACCTCCTTTAATTTTCTCGATATGCATCGTTAAATTAAAAGATCGCATTAAAAACAGCAACCACTCTATAATTAATAACTTATCTCGAAATAATCTCATAAAAATAGGGTCCCAGAAGTATCGTAATGGAGGTTTTATTATACCAATTACACAATATGGAAAATTCATTTGCGAAAAATTATGTTAACGGATTATGTGCTCTGTTCCCTTGTAATGAGATTTTGTTCCGTACTTTACTTTATTAGATACAAAGTCGTAGTAGAGTGGGACCCAAGTTTCGGTTTTGGCCATTTGGCCGAATTTTCGTTTCGGTCGTACGTAGTTTAAAATTAGACACACCGAGATATTTCATATTTCATCTCCAATTTTAATTACTTTAATTTTTAAGTTGTGTTACATTATTTAAGTGTAGTGTTGCACTGTCTCGATTTATGTTCTACATAATCTATTTAAGTGTAATTTTTAAATTTCTACTTCATTATGTATAATTAATCGTTAAGTATTGTGTCTGTCTCTAATGCTCTTATCTTCTTCTCATCTTGTTTTTAATTAGTGGAACTGTAGGTCTGTTAGTGCCATATTTTAGTTTCCAAATTTGTTTGTGACTGTTTGTTTCCCGAAAAAAATAATTATGAGAGGATAAATTGTTTTATTTATTAAAAATATTAAGTTTATTAATATTATCTGTATCATTTTAAGTAAGTACAAAATTTTAAAATGTATTTTATGAGAAAGTTATTTAAGAATTAATAAGTATAGGTAAATATTCTATGATAATTCACCGTAGAAATTTAGAATGCAAAATAGATGGGATGGCAATTTTTTTTGGGATTTCGCTTAGACTATTTAAATCAAATTTTCGGTTTTGGTTTCGGCCGAAATAATCTCGAATTATCTTCAGACACTAGTCGTAGGGTTTTAACTAGGGGAGGTCGGGGTAGATGGAGAGGCGTTTTTAATTCCCGTAAAACGCAATGTTTTCTCTCGGGGGAGAGTGGGCAAAGTAGGCAAACATCATTACGCGTCAACGGCTAGGTTAGTGTAGACAGAGTTCATATTTGGTTAGTCATGTCAATAAGACATGCGCAGTAGAGGGGGTAGATATGTAGATGTTCGCGCTGATAGGGCGTTGGGCTTGGACACTGGCATAATTATACTTTATTCATTACGAAGTTTACAGTGAATACCTACTTACCTTCTAGATCGGAATATTGATGTCGGTTTAATTTATAGACATTAAAAATGTTATCTAAATAAAACCATTCACTTTTTTCATACTTTGCCAACTACAACAATATAGGTAGGTATCTGTTGAATACTTTAAAAAATACTCGTGCCGGGTTATAGTACTAGCCGTGCTTTATCCGCCCGTTTCTTGTTAGATTTCGTATAATTTTAATTATGACGAACCTGGAAGAACTTCGTTTCCAGGGCCGTAAGACTAATAAAAAAAAACATTTCAGCTTATAGCTGAATTTGCCGTACCGCGATTACTAAGTTCTCATTATGTAAACACGCCATCATCAAAAATCCTCGATAAAACACTAAGTTGATGACTTAAAGTCTAGAAAAAGTGAGAGGCAATTAACGCATCAAGTTGAACACATCAATTAATCAGTCAGCTAGTTATCTCGTCCCACAATGAGTATTATTTGTACATAATTGGTGCAAAAAATGGCGCCTTGTCGGCTTTGTGTTAGTCGTTCAACGGTGTTCCTTTTTATAGCTTATTTGTTTTAATTTTTAGTCTTAGGTTAAGATTTTGTATATTTTAGCTATTATGTTATGCATGTTGTAATCAGGATAATCCAGAATGTGAAGTTTTCCAGTAGGTAATTTTTGCACTCCCACCCACCACTGCTCAATATAGATGACGTAAGCGATAATTTTGGAAACAGTGGTGTTGCTGTTGGGAAAAACAAAATAAATAATATTCTCTGAATGAAATTAGGTTAATAGTATAAAAAGACATACTTACTTGTACCTACAGAGAAACTTTTTTATATAGGAGGCTTTAGCTTGATGGTTAGTTTAAAATGTTAAAAATACACTAACACTTAAGTTTGGCTATTCTTCGAGCTTTAACGCAATTTTTACGGGTACTTTTCAATAGGTCCACTTTTTGTTCAACTAGTTAAGCTTATTTGGACAACTTTCAATCAACTTTCAGAATACCTAGTTGAACAGTTTGGAAGGAAAATTCATAATAATTATTTATTTATGTTATTTATTTATAAAATTATGTTTATTTAATATTTTAAGTAGTCCAATTCCAATATGTTCGACTGGTTGAACAAAAAGTTGAACATATTGAAACGAACGATTCCTGATTCGATCACGCAGAGAAACTCGGAGCATTCCGTTTTTTTACCAACATAAATAATACTCTTTAATTGTATGCTCTCCATCCCATTTCATTCACCCTCGATTACGTCATCCCGCACCAATTTGATTTTTTTATATAATTTCCGGAATCGAACCGGCAACGCGCGTTTATCCCACGTGCGCTGGGGACGCGATACCGATCTCACGGTGCTCGCGTGTCCAGACACAGTTTGTGTGCAATCTGTACTCGTACTATCGAAACTCGACAACATCTCACAAAATCAAACAGCCACCAGCTGCTGGAAGTTCACATTCGAGGAAGTGGACATTCCGGGAAATAGACGTAACGGACCACGGGGACATTCCGGGAATAGCCAAACGGGCCTGAGGGCAGTGATCATTATATTTCTGCTGATGCATCATGCTGAGATGGGAACCCTTTTTGTCACCAACCCTTTTTAGCTATGTCGATGACTTAGTTGCTCGTCAGAGCCGTGGTAGCCTAGTTCACCTAGCACAACCTCACTCGCCTCACGGTCATGAGGTCACAGTACACAGAAGTATGGGGTCGTGGGTTCGATTCATGGCGTTTACTGCAGTGCAATTCTGTAAAGTAAAGTTAAAACTCGATAATCACATCGCCAAGTCCCTACACTTCGCATCCGATCATGAAAGACCTTGATTTCGTATTCTGTAAACAAGTACAAGCCACTAGCGAAGTGAAGTGAGTATCAAATTGTGAAGAGAAGAATAGTGAGTGACACATTAGAGAATTTATGTTATCGATGAATCGATTTTATCTTTTCAGCATAATTTGGTAAAATAATGGAGTGAAACTTCAAAATATATGTTTCATTTTGATTAAAATTTCTTAGTCTAGATAAAATAGTGTTTAATCAACTTCAAATAATAAATAATGTGATAAATGAGCATGAATGTAATGCAATGCAGAGCTCTTGCCTCCCAATTTAAAAAAACAAAACAAAAATCATAGATATTGTCATTGATTTGTCCTCTATTGAGGACGGGCAAGGGAAGCTTCGTCCATACAGCCCTGTCTTATTTAAAGTATTATTTCTTATATTTATTTAAACCAGCGGCGGTTACAGCACGGCCTCCATAAAAACAGAGCACGACTAGAGTTAGTAGGCGATTTTCAATAAAACCGCAGCACGGCCTCCACGAGGGCACAACTAGTGCATGCCATTCGGTGATCCACACTGCAGGTTCATGTCCGCATTAAACCGATAGTAGGTTTAATGAAGTCTATCAAGTGACATTTTGAAACGATCCGGTAGAGTCGTTTACACGCTTTTATTTGACTATCCCGCACAATATACATTTTAATAGGCACTTGTTGCATATAAAACTATCACAGATATACACCAAAACCTACAATATACATTTTTTCGGAAAACTAAACAAAAATGACAACCGTCTCCGACAAAATCCCGCCTAAAAGCAAAAAAAACATAGATTTTCCTAGCGGCTTTTTGGCGGGATTTTGTCGGAGACGGTTGTCATTTTTGTTTAGTTTTCCAAAAAAATGTATATTGAAAGTGTATATTGTGCGGGTTAGTTAAATAAAAGCGTGTAACGACTCTACCGAATTGTTCCAAATAGTCCCTTGTTAAATCGACACAACACCTACTATCAGTTTAGTGCGGCGTTAGCTGCAGTGTGGATCACCAAATGGCCCTAGTTGCCGGAGGCCGTACTGCGGTGTAATGTATTCGTGGTTTAAAACTACGATGGCCTTTAGTGACTTGTTTCCAACTGGCCGTTAAACCATTAAAAAAAAAACGAATAACAAGATGGCTGACTTCTGTCTGTCAGCTGTCATTGTCATTTTGTTTGTCAAGATGGCGGCGTAGGCACCCCGTACACGCTAGGTTATGCTGTCAGTTATATCAAGGTTAGGCGGTGAGTGACGGATGAATGATCGTCTAATGCAGTTATTGATGAAAATCTGCAATTCAGTGTTGCCATATATACAGATTTATCTATATCTATACAGATTTTCGACTACCGATACAGATACCAGATTTTGCCCTACTTTTATACAGATTTTTGTAATTTAACGTAATCTATGTTAAATATGGTTAAAATAGAAGTAAAGAATAGAATACATGGATTACACGGTGATTTACATTTGGAAATAAGGATTCGTTTTAGTTTTGGGGTGTTTTTTTTATTATTTGTTTGGGTAGGTACTAAATTGTTTTATTATGGCAATCCTAACCGGTGGCGTTTTTTTCTATGAAAAGCCTTCGTTCGAAAAAAGTTCGTTTCAAAAGACTACTACTAATTCATTGGATTTTTAAAAATCAATATACAGATTTTAGAAGATTTCAGTGGATTTTATACAGATTTTTAGACTATCCAATACAGAATTACGGGTTACAGATATGGCAACACTGCAAGTCACTGGTCACTACACTTCGCATCCGATCATGAAAGACCTTGATTCCGAATTCTGTAAACAAAACAAGCCAACTGCGAAGTGAAGTGGGCGTAGAATTGTGAATCGTTGCGGTAGGGACTGACACATTACAGAATTTATGTTATCGATGAATCGATTTTATCTTTTCCTGCTTAATTTCGAAAAATTAATGCATAGATCATCAAAATAAATGTTTTATTTTGTTTAAAATTTATTAGTCTACATAAATGATAGTGCAAATTAACTTTAAACAGTAAATAATGTGATCATTATAATGTCAAGCATAGAGCTTGTGCCTCCTAAAAATAATAAAAAAAAACAATATAAACAAACATACCTAGTCCAATTTGATTTCATTTGTTTTTTTGATCAGTTTTCCTTTTAATTCTTTGATTTTGGTGTAATTAATGCTCAGTTGTTTTTAATTAAATCTGTATTAGAAAAGGAGCGTGCTTTAGTTAATTACCAAATGCGTCCGACAAGCTGATGGAATGCAAAAATTATCATGTCAAGGATTAATTCACTATATAAAGATGATAAGTCCTCTATTGAAACCTATGAAACGTCGAAGCAAAGGAATTTCGACTCGAATAAAGGTAAAGTTCCTTGCAATAACCTAGGTATGTGACCACTGATAAACAATACATATTTTGTGCACTACACCTAACTATAACTGTTCAATGTATTTTTCAGGTGACTCTTGGCATTTTACCTCGGTCTATGCACAGCGAGCGTGTTCCTCATGACGCCTATAATAACTAAATGTCCAAGAAAATACTGCAGACTGCACTCCAGAAGCATCTCATAATCAGAGACACTCGACCCGGTGGAAGGTACAATTGGTGTTTCAAAAGGTCGTTTTAGATGCATAGTACATAGAGTATTGGGATAAAGAAATATAAAAAGTGGTGATTGTGTACCTAACCTATTATGATGGCGTGTGTATAATAAACATTGAAATATTTTGTAAAAAATAATGTTTTTGTTAAAATTTTATAATAAAGTTTATTATAAGTTAATATTTTGCAATTGATCACATACTTATGATTTGTTTTTTTTTATTTATTTGATTCACCAACAGTAAGGTAGGTACAGTAAGGTATTATGAATAAGTATAATAGAAAACCAGTATCGAGGAGTGTGCAGTGCAGTCCGTGGATGCCTCCACTGACTGGACTGCACTGCACACTCATTCAGTAGAATAAAAACAGAGTGTTTAGCCAATAGTCTGATACATTTATTTATTATAATTTATTGTAACTGAGTGTCGACTGAGCTGAGTAACAAACAATTTTGAGTTTTGCATTTATTACCTAGTAGAAATCTAATTAAAAAACACGACGCGCGCGAGTAGGACTCGCGCCCTGAGGGTTCCCTACAAACTCAATTAAAGAAATAATTAGAAAATCGTTAATTTCATACCTACGCAAAGTTAAGTTTGTTGGTACAAGAAAAAAAGATTTTAGACAAATTTATGGTTTTCGAATTTTTCCTTTACTTGTGCTATAAGACCTTGCTTATTGCTAAATTTCAAGAATCTAGGTCAACCGGAATACCCCATAGGTTTTGATGACCAAAATTCTAAAGAATACGGCAAAATCGGCCATATCTTCTGACATATGCGTTGACTTAGAAGTTTGATTTTTTCACAGCTTTAAGGGACTGCAGACCTGAGTATTTGATATTAATTTCAACTTGATACCTCCAAGCGTTCCTGAGAAAAATGGTCTTGACAGACGGACAACGAAGTGATCCTGTAAGGGTACCTTTTTTCTCTTTTGAGGTACGAAACCCTAAAAATCAATGCAACAACAAAAAAATCAGGAGTATTACTTTGAGTAATAGGTATATTAATCAGTTAAACAAAATAATCTGTCATATAAAAAACTAAGCTAAGTAGGTAGGTACATAAAACATGTCAAAAACTTAATCTGCTATATTGTTATTTTAATTCTATTCTAGTTTAAATTTACAAATTTTATTTAATTTTAATTCACTCTCCTGGCTATATATAGGCGTCTTCCGTGATATTAGGTCATCAAGCTGCTCTGGTTCCTGAAATTATAAGTACATTTTAAAACAACCTACAAGAAGTTTAAAATACCATTACTTAAATTTATTGTCCTTTAAGATGCTAGTCATGAATCAAAAAATTTTGCCACTCTCACGCGCGCGACCAAAGAGATTTGAAACTTCTTGATAGTATAGCAAACCCACCCAAAGGAGTAAAAAGGTTGTTTGCACAGAGGATTTTATTAGGCTCTGGTACACTGTACCCTGTACCTAACCGTAGGTAAAATGGTAATAGAACAATTTTAAAAACACGTATAATACTTACTTTAGGTTTGCTAAAAGCTTACAAAGCCACAAAACTTGCATTTTAAAAAAATTTTCACGTCTCGACAATGATCTCGCTTACAAAACACTAACTTTTAATTTGACAGATACATTCGAGATAGAAGTGCGTAGTGATGGTCGAAGTTAGCGCAGAATTCCACTACAGAATGCCACTATAAACGTCATACCATACCAACAAACGTCAAAATCTCACCTGCTGTAGTTCAACTCGCCGCCACGCGCGCAACGGCGGCGCTGTTGTAGAAATCGAGGTCGAGGTCGAAATCGATGTACAAATACGCTTACAGAATAGCACTTTTGACAGATTAATTCGAATATGAAGTGCGTAGTGTTGGTCGAAGTGAACGCGGGATTCCCTTACAGAATTCCACTTTAAACGTCATACCATACTAACAAACGTCAAAATCTCACCTGGCTGTAGTTCAACTCGCCGCCACGCACGCAACTGTAGCGCTGACGTAGAACTCGATTATTGTTGAATTTTATAGAATGCCAATTTGTAATCTCACTGCGGATTCAGGATCGAGTTGTATAAATACGCTTACAGAATAGCACTGCTGATCTGTACCAATGAGTTTTCCGGAACTTAAGCACTGTTTATTATAATATAATATAATACCACAGGCTTGAGGAAACCTTCTTAGGTACCAAAGATTAGAATTTGTATTCTAAGACGCATATGTGAAGTCCACCAAAACGGATTGGGGCACCGATGGTGGACAGGGGTTTGGCGCAACAGACCCTGTAGGGTCGAAGTGTCGCCAGGTATTCCTGGCCCTTTAAGCGTAACACACACTGAGCGGCGGCGTTGCGAAAGCGTTTTTTTTTAATGTTCGAAATAGTATGAAGCCTTTTACATCAAAGCGGCGGCGGCGCGGCGCGTTCTTCATACAAACCTTCGCCGCCGCAACGCTTTCGCAGCGCCGCCGCCCAGTGTATGTCACGTTTAACCAAGATAACATAGTTCCTCGCGGGACCTCTTCTCATTTTGTTTTTTTACGAACGAGTAAATGATGACAACCGATGGTACCTTCCACCCCCTGGTACAGCGTTGGGGCGCGTGTTTGTGTTTATGTACACCAATTTACTGATTGTCCGGGACCAGACGGAGCAAATTGATGGGGAGACTGGGGTATCGTGACGTGATACCACAGTTTAATCACGATTAGTGATTTTTTTCGGACACCGAAATGGAAAGTAAACCGCAAAAATTGAGCAAGCTCTATCAAATATGGTTGATTAATAAGTATAATCATCTACTGGCCTGTTGGCGTAGTTGGTAGTGACCCTGCCTACTGCGCCAGAGGTCGTGGGTTCGATTCCCACCCGGGGCCAACATTTGTGTAATGAGCATATCTGTTGGTTTTCGGATTCTGGGTGTTTGGTTGCATTTAAGTATTTTATTTAAAAGTATTTATGTATATTTATCAGTTGTTGAGTACCCTCAATGGAGACCCTCAACTAAGGATAGTACCATCAATGGTACTAGTGACACTAATTTAGGATCTGTTATAAAGTCATTTTCGTCCTTAGCGTCAGTGGCGTCGCGGAATAAGACGCGGCCTATCATATCGAAAGGCCCGTACACCTCCATCTGTACTTCGAACAGCCACCATCAGATCTCACGCAAATCATTCCCTGGCGGAGATCCAAAGGCCCAAAGTAACCTCGTTTGCATCAAAAGGTCCCGAATTCATTGCAGCCGAGTTATCCATCAAAAAATAATAAGTAATGATAATTTGTACTTATTTTGTATTTATATTAAAATTGAAGCTAGAATTATAAAATCAAATACAATAAGTATGTTTACATTGTTACTCCCCACATCTAAAATAAAGGTGCGGTTCCGTTACAAAGCGAGCTTCATTAACGGGATGACGCTTCACCCCCTGCGCACGCGCCGACAGATGATCTCCTATCACATTTTACAACAATATTTTGTCAATAAGCGGCGGCGCTGAAAGTCAATATTTCCTATAATAATATATACTGAGATTATTAGTTCCGCATTTTGCGGACAGCAGAATAAAGTTTGTAAATTGTAAATGGTCATCAATCCATGTTGGGTTTTAGGGTCTGTGTAATGACTTTGAAGATTAATGTTCCTTTAAAAAGGTATAAAAAGTTACTTGAGCTATTATTTTTATGTTATTTTAACAAAAAAATACAACTTTTCTTGTTACTTTTGTGATCTAGGTCACTAAGTATTTACCTAGTTGATTTCTATAACTAAGAACTATTCAAAAGAAAATAACGGCCAGAGAGTTGTTTTCATACACTCGAGGCCACTTTGAGCCCTTAGATCTTTGTCGGGAAACGATTTGGATGAGATCTGAATGTAACTACTTTTGTACTAACTGTCCGGAGTATGGATGGAGGAGGTCCAGAGAGCTACACACCTAACAGCTCAGCAGGCAAGCCGTTTTTACCATGCACTGGTCAGAATCCCGCGTATGCCGTTTTCCATACATTTTGTTGCCAATTTAGAGCATTTTCTAATTTTTGTTTAAAATTGCCTTTTGTTTAAAATTGGCGTAGCGCCCCTAAACGCTTAATTATTATCGTAATATGAACCTAATTAATTATCATAATATTATTACATATTCGAGCCGTATCTGTCTATGGCTCCATTCGCACGGGCATAATTTCATCGCGCGTTAAAACGATTTTTGACGCCTTAATACAGAAAAAATCCCCGCCCGTGTGAACGGTTTAGTAAAAGCCAATAACTTCTATTTCAAAGCGTAAAAATATCGCTTCAACGCGCGTCAGAATTACGCTCGTGCGACTGGGGGTATCTGTGTTTAGGGGCGGACGCCATTTTGAAACAACGAGGCAACAAAGAATAGAAGGTAATTTTATTATTATCATAATAATTATTATCCTAAAGGTGAACGACCCCATAATAACCTAAATACGATCCAATATTCGTATCACAGCGCGCATGCGCGAGAGGCACGCGTCACGATCTCATTGTCGGAGTCGTGACGCTGCACCGCGCGCTGCGCCCGCGCACGCTCACACCTACATCGATAATTATTATACCAAGGGGGTTAGGGGGGGGGGGGGGGGGGGTAGTAATGTCTCTTTCTACCGTCATTTCATTAAGCACGGTAATTTGAAACCGATGTACTGTCATTTTTTTTTCTTTCGAAGTAAAAAAATATTAAAAGCTAGGTATTTATATGCATAGTCCAAATACATTATCATCATATCAGCCCGTAGACGTCCACTGCTGGACAAAGGCCTCCCCAAGGGATTTTCACGACGACCGGTCCTGCTCTAACCTCATCCAGCTGATATATTATACCTTATCGTCATATTCTCGAAGAGAGAACTAAGTACATATAATACCTACCTAAGTACAAGTCTCCAGTACCTACCTGCAAACAAATAACTGTAGTTTGATTGGCTTTAATCGATCAATTGTTTTGCGAACTTTCATTCCATCTAAATAGGTTGTATTTAATTCAATTCGATACCAAAAGGAGGTTAAAATGGAACCCATAATAATTTGGCTAACACCAAAGATAATGGCTCATAAATAACACTCCAAATACATTCGTACATCAATAAACAGTATCATGGCCGTCGTACATTGCTCCGAACCTAAACTAAATGTTAAATGGAAGTATACGATGCAGTGACGTGCATCTTCTCTGACCACACAGGGTGACTTCAAATGGGTAATACAAAGTCAATGCTTTACACACAACTTCAAACTATTAGCCCCTAACTAAGTCTTAGCATTTAAAATGAGCAAAAGTATTTTTTTAAAGTTTTAAATTTTATTCCATTTTTTCGGCTTAGGATGGTGTCTCTTTTATTGATATCGTACTGACATGGCAGGTAGTGGAATGTGGGTAACCACGATTCGGGACTTTATTGTTTTATTAAAAATTTAACGTAAACTAAAGCCAGCTAATTTCAACAAAATTGAGTTCATGTAATAAGCATATTATTATTTTGTCAATAACTGAGCCACAATCAAGGCTTTGTATTACCAATTTGAAGTCGCCCTGTATAACGTTGTGAACGTTATACCTACAACGCTTTTGACATTGACTTTGATGCTAAAAACTATCAAGAATTTTAATAATCTAATAATGTTTGGACAAAGTACAAACGGCTGTTTAGTCCCAAACTAAGCCGAAGCTTGTAAATGGGTACTCAACAACTGATAAACATACATAAATACTTTTATATGAATACTTAAATACATACAAACACCCAGAATCCGAAATGCAACAGATATGCCCATCAAACAAATGTTGGCCCCGGATGGGAAGCGAACCCACGACCTGTAGCTCAGTAGGCAGGGTCACTTTCAACTAAGTCAACAGGCCAGTCATAATCAATAAATAACTTTTGACTCTCGTACATACAATGCGGCGCCCGCGGCGGGATGGGAGCTCTATAAATCTAATAATAAGTACTAATCACATTTGGACACCTCTTATCGTGTCATCAGGCATAATATATTAGGCTTGCTAAATATCTAGCCGTCCGAAAAGGCACCTGCCTTCTTTGTTCTATTTTTTTGACACCGAATTAGACTTAATTAAAACCACCGACTCTGTGCTACCAAAATCAATTTTCATTGTAAACTCTACTTTAATATTAAGACAGTGGTTCGTCAGTTAGTTAATTGGATGAAAATGTAAGTTTGTAGGAGAATATTTAGCATTGTTCTAAAACTATAGTAGATGTCAATGCACGGTGAAGCATAGAATCTAGGCCATAACTAGTTCAATATAAAAACTCGACGGCATATGATTTGAATGATAATGAGTTGTCATCGAGCTTATAATATTAGTCATTAGGTGCTATTGCGTTAAAAATAATTTAAAAATATATTGTGGTTCCTTACAGTACCTCTTGTACTTATCTAGATTTATTATCTAGGAATATACACATATTTTTCTTCTACAAGTAATTTATTTACTTAATAGAAGGCTCCAACGTCCTATATAATTAAGTTTAATGAGAAACGAAATAAACATTTTTCATTTTTATTTTCATACAGGATGTAAATCTGCATGCTTGCCATATTTTCAGAGGCAATATTAAGGAACGTTACAAATTAATCTAGTTAATTTAGAAAGTCCCGTGTTTATAGTCAACCATAATTTTAAGGTAACATGGTATTGGAGTGCAGATAAGAATAAACCAATTTTATCTATTGCGCAATGGGAATATACCAAAGGGGGATTCCTTGACCTCGGGAATCGCGAAAAACTTAAAAGTATGATATTGAATGGGTTATTTTTTTTATATTAAGCAAAAAAAACCAATTTTATTTATTTATTTGTGTTCATTAATAGCAGTATATTTACTTCCGTGAATATGGCAGCGACGCAAATTTACATACCTCTGTATAAAATGTCTCGAGCTCGCTCAAGCGGATGCGTATTGATGCTTTTCATAAAGTACTCTAAAATTATTTTCTTAGTAAAACGTTAATGTACAGCGAAGGACGTCAGGAGGAAAAATTGCCACAGTGGGCATAGCAATGCCCACTGCAGACATAATAAATTTCGCAAAAACTCATTGGAAAAACTCAGTGGTTGCGAGCGGACAACCAACTGGGCTGCCACGGCTCTTCTCGCAGCCTTAAACTTAAAAATAGGAAACTTCACACAGTAATCCATCATATCATAACCTCACTTAATTAGCACATTAACATTTTTACACAAAAGTACGTACGTCCACATTACCAGCGAGGCACGCAACCGTCCTCGCGACGCGGTATCCTCTCTTTCATTGACCTACTTAATTGCTTAGAAACGTCTAAGTTTATTAGTTTACTTAATTGTTTACTAGGTGCTGTGGTCTGGGAGACCGTGTGCTGTTAATTTTCGAATCTGCAATTTTTTTTGTGATTTAGTTCTATCGAAAGGACTTTTTAGTTTTTTTAAATTATTACGTAAAAAAAAAATATTTTTAAATTTTATATATTATATATATTTAAATTTTAATTTAAAAAGTAATTTTAAAAATTACTGTCACAGGAGGAGGTCCTTCAACTACCAAAAAAAAATTATTTTTCGCATTTCTACACATTGTTGTTGTCTATAAAGACAACGAATAATGAGAGGTACTTAGTATTACAATGATAGGTACATTTTAAAAAATTTGAGAGTACCTTTTAAAAATGTTTCAATCACTGTCATAAATATAATAAATACAGAGTAAATAGGTAATTTTGACAGTACCTTTTAAAAATGTTTCATCGCTGTCAAATTCATTTTATTTTAATTTGTGGAGTACTTTTACTTGTATTAACTTAACATATTTTAAGTTTTCAAAACATTTTTCAGTAGATTTATATTCTAGTTTATTCGTAAGTACTACCTAAGAATAAACTCAATTAAGATATATTCACGTTTTTATCATTTTAGTGACAAGAGTTTTGAAGCCGGATCTGTGAAATAATATGACACGGGCTCTGGACTATAATTTATAGTTACTCAAGTAAACTTTACACCATTACACGGTGCGTGCCATTGCTTAAAATACCTACAACACTTAGAGTGAATGAATATGAATGGTACATATTCATTTATTATATTTTATCTCCGTGATTACAGACAGATCTACCTATTTTTATTATCTACATGATACTTGAAGATATTTTGCGAAATTCTGTTGTCTATACCTTTAGCTTGACTAGGTATTCTGCTAGAATCAGCCATTCCTTCATAAAGGAATTACTTTTTAGAGTTCTTCAATGTAAACAACATACACTGTCACTGTATTAAGTTTCATCAAATTCAGTTCAGTAACAAAGAATACCTACACAAAATTTTCATTAGGACGGACGGTTTGTTCGTTTTTTTCTAAAACGTCTAAAATCATCAATACTCTCTTTTTTTTTCAAACGAGAGTTTTAGTAAAGAATTTAATCTAAGCAAACATCCAGCAAATTCCAAACAGAACAACTATAACATAGATCTAACTGCTATATTCGCTATCCATTGCTCTTTCACCATTTGCATGTCTTAAACCTTTCGATACTTTCACGGCATTGGAAATGGAAAACTGAGAAATGTTGGGAAAGGTTTGGAGATAAAAGGATTTATCTAAAGGTGTGGACAAACGTTTTAGAGCTTATCGACTCGTGCGCAGCTCAGACGAGAATGTTGCTATCTCGCGAGCACGCGCCGGAGACAGGTTGGGGGTAGACCATGGAATGTTATAGATATACAAATTAATTATAATGTATTATGCAAATAAAGGAAAAACAGCGGTGTGTCTCAGGATGTACGTCACAAATTTTGTATTAAGCTTGAAGAAAAAAAGCTGCGCGCGCCCAACAAAGAGATCCTAGCTCTATGGTATTAAGTAAGTATACAATTAATAAAATATAAGACAATTAACTAGACAGGGATTTTCCATGTGTATCTAACCTACATAACACTAGTAGTTCCGTGAGAACAGTAGACCTCGCCAGCCCTTATAAACCAAACCTAAAAGAAACCAACAAAAGTCAACTTTGGAAACAGAAAAAGTACCTACTAAAGTGACAAAAATTAGCACTTTAAAGCTTAATATTTCGCAAACGGATCCCTGAATCGAAAAATGTTTATCACACACCCGCGATATTTTTGAAAGACCCATCCAACGATACCCCACACCATGGATATCACGCGGAAAAAAATAATTTTCCATTTTACGTATGCAGTTCTATGAACATAATTTATTTTTTCAACTTTCTTAAGTCGATCCACTATTACTCAAAAACTAATAGAACCTACTTAGCCGTAATAGTTTTCCTTGTAACTACGTTATATATGCTACTGCCATGAATTTTTTCACATTTCCAGAAGCAACCGTTTAGCTGGCAGGGGGGGGGGACACGTGACTCTAACAAAAATTACCGCTTTAAAGCTTAATATTTCGCCAACGGATCCCTAAATCGAAAAAATGGTATTTACACACCAGCAATATTTTTGAAAGACCTATCCAACGATATCCCACACTATGGGATTCACAAGAAAAAAAAAGTTCACTCCCACTTTGCGAGTATGGTAGGTACTCTAAAAAAAATGTTTTTCAAAATTTTATTCTACTCATTTTGTAGGTTTAATTAATTTATACATATGCCAAATTTTCGTCAAAATCGGTTGAAAAATGCGACCTGTAGAGAATTACAGACAGACAGACAGACAGACAGCCGGACAAGAGCATTTTTGGCCAGTCTCGAAACGTAGACGCTTCGCTCGCTTCGCTCGCTCGGTCAATAAAGGCTCGGACCCATTCGTACAATTTCCGTACCTATTGGTACAATTCCATATGGTACATAATGATCCGGACTTTCTCTTTACTTTAAATACGATATGTATGATCTTTCAGACAGGGATTCCTTGTTTAGCCCATTTACGTTCTTAAGTGTCACCTTAGTTGATTTGAGGCGAATTGTTACAAGGGTTTTTGGTTCTACCACGGTACTACCGAATAGCATTGTATGAAGAATAAAAAGTTCTCCTACGAAACGCAAAATTATAAACAAACAGCTCGAATACGGATATTGTTCCAATTTTTTTTAACAATACGGAATTCTAAGAATCTTGTACGAATGAGTCCGAAGCCGAAAAACTAGCTACATAGTCAGAAAAGTATAGAGTCGCTACTTAGTCTCCCTGTTGTTCTTCCTCTCATAAACAATTACTTTCAAAGTCACCTCTATGCAACTTCAAACTCTACGCATTGGATGTTGGATTCATCTCCCGAGTATGTAGACTACAGACGGACGGACAAAAGCCTTATCTGTATTGTTAAACGACGTAAAAGCGGGAGGCGACGCCTCACCGTACGCCGTGCGTCTGTCCTCTTAAATTGAAACATTAGGAAACAGAATCTAGTTAAGAAAAATAGATCGCTAAGTGCATGCCACCGTTTTGTGAACAAAAACAATTAGAAAACAGAACATTTTAACGGAGGTACTACCAACATTACATGCTTTAAAACAACATAGAGGTTATATTCATAATTATACATGTAGCATTATACGGGTCTTACGGGTCCAGTCGGCTCGTGACCACGGGCAGTGTAACCTGGTCGAAACGTCGGGAAAAGGTAAACATAACATAGAGATTGGCTCAATGGTCCTAAGTCAATTATATTTGGGCTTTTCACTAAATTCACAGAATATATTAGGTAAGTAGGTAAGTGGGTAGGTACCTAAATTTCAAAACCACGAAAGTGCAAAAATCACATATTCAAAATTCAAACTATAGTATCTATAGGATTAGGATTCTTCAAGTTTTGGAATTTTTGTGACGAATATAAATAAGTACATTAAGTACCTATCTGTTTTTAACAAAATAGGTAGGCTACAGTGATTTTCAGGAATTCCGCTCTTGGACAACGTAAAATTTAACGAGAAACTGTACCTATTTGGGATGGAATCCTGAGCCGTAGATACTATATGTAGGTATCCCATGTATACATTTGAATCCCATTATACTTACCTCCAATTTGGAGGTCTATTATCTAGCTAAATCCATGAAGAATCAGATCTATCTAAGATCAGCGATCAGGTCTTAAAATACGACATAGTTGAAGAGTACCTACCCAAGTATTGAAATGTTACGTAGTCTACTTTCGACTCCGAAATTCCCATCAAAAATGAGATTGCTCTAAAAAGCACTGTTGTATGAAAGCCATAATATCAGCCAATTTGTCGCTTTGTTGTCGGACACAGCATGCGTGGGATTGTGTCTCGTTACTAATTCTATTATCTATGGACTGTACCAGGGATTTCTCCTCTCGCAGATATCCCTGTACTTAATGTTGTTTTCCAATGTAGTCGACACACAACTCGATAAACCTATATTCAGTCTGAGAACTACTATACTGAATATAGGAATATATTTACTAGGAATAATTTTCAGTTTTTTTCCCCTCTCACTAAAATTAAAAAAATTACTACATAATTGTTTACTGAACTATGCCGTTTCATATAACATTTCAAGAAGTATGTAATTGGTTGATCGCACAGGGTGTCGTCAGTGAACAGTAGTCACGGGTATAACCAAGTTGGCCATCCCTGTACTATAGAATAGCTAATCCAAACAATGTCATATCGCAACGTTATCAATGATAGCAAAGCTCCCGTCCAGCGTATCATAGAATACGAAATCAGATATGCGCCATATCCTGACGCCGCAACAATTTCTACTCCTGGGCACAGATTAGCCATTAATTTTTTATGGATGCTATTATGTATAATTATGATCATTGATCACAGAATACTAAATAATGTTCTGGTATATGTGTAAAATATAAGTTCATACAAGATTTATGTCTAAGTTAGTTCGCGGACCGCAAATTTAACTTTGCAATTTATTTGACTAATTTTGATCGTTGTGATTCTTGTTCAATCCAAATTAAAAATAGTCAACGACATCCTTTTGGGCGCATTTCGTGACTGAGGTTAGTAATCAGCTTCGAAACGGGAAATTTTAGTTGTTTATCGTATAGATAGGGTTAACAAGCAGGATTTCGTTTTCTCTGTTGTAATTGGCTGATAGGTATAGCTATATTAATATATTTAGAAAAAACCCAGTTCGGACAGAGTAAATTGAATCCTGTTCGTAGCCTAGTTACGGTAATGTACTTAAATTTCCATTTTCTAAGCTGGTTACGAATCTCAGTTACGAAATGGGCTCAAATGTCGACACCAATGGACAACGACATCGAAAAACGGTAAACACGCTTATTTGCAAGCTCACTATGTCACCGCGGACATATCATTCTATTGTTGGCTATTGTATAGAAATATAGTCGTCTTAAGTGGTTGAGAACTGAGATGAAATGAGCAGGTATGACGTGATGACGTCGGTCGTAGGTCATTGTCCTGCTGATATAGGTCAAGTTGTGGATAAGTGATTCAGCACCTTGTGGATGTGGTTTGATATAAACTCATCTTCCAAGTATATTCATATTATAAGGTAGGTACTTAATTCTGTCGGGAGTGGCCGCTAGTATGGTCGACCGCTCGTCAGTGGTAAAAAAACCAGTATAAACTGGTCTCTCATAGTATTGAAAGTCCCTAATAGGCTAAGCCAGGTAAAGTTCAAAGAGTACACGGACGTGCGATCGACTGTACCTACATAATTGTGGCACTGCAGCAAAATATACGCGCGTAGATAATGTACTACCGAGGTAGTAAAAATACGCATAGATTTTTCTTATTTTCATACAAGTTGCATTTCTAGACCTAATCGTAATGCTAATGTAATGACTGTAGGTACTAATAATCCGACGCAAAATTACTTTCGCCAGCGAAACTTGTGAGAATTTAATGCATCATTTAGGGAGAAATTACTTTGGCGGTTGATCGATCTAATTATTTGAAATTACTCATTACCAAAAGGTCAACCTACCTGTTCTTTCTTTCCTTGATGAATGGTTTGAATTACTTACTATATAACTAGCTGTGCCCGCGACTTCGTACGCGTGGAATTTAGTTAAGTATGGTGACCCAATTGTATTTATTTTATTGGTTTATTTATATACCTATAGGTAATCGGCCTCAGTATCGTTTAAAATGATAAGGAATTTAGGAAAGTAATCAATTTCAATTTCAATTCAGTAATCAGGGCATTACCAATGGATTTTTCTCGAAATTTAAGTACATTTACTGACTGTTCTAAAACGGTGAGGTAAACATCGTGAGGAAACCTGCATACCTGCGCCGAAGAAATTTTTAGGCGCATGTGAAGTCCACCAACCGCACTGGGCTAGCGTGGTGGACTAATAGACCGAACGCCCTCGTTGAGAGGGTAGGCCTGAGCCCCAACGGTGGGGTCATATTTAGGCTGTTGATTTGATTTGAATCAGTAATCGCGATTACAATTTGCCCAACGATGTAGGTATAGGTAGGTATCTATTACCTACATAAAACGTAGCGGATCTTAGTTGTACGAAATAAAAACTAGCTGTTGCCCGCGGCTTCGTCCACATGGAATAACCTATAAACCATCCGAAGGAATTTATCTGAATGATAGTGAAAACCACATCAAAATCCGTTGCGTAGTTTAAAGATCTAAGCGTACAGACGCGACTTTGTTTTATACTACGAGTATAGTAAGGTTATGAAAGAGTTGCATTTAAAGTTATACCTTTGTTTCGAGACGCCAGAACCGCATTTATCCGGCTTTTTAACTGCCGGTAAAAGAGCAGGCTCCCCTGCCCGGCCGCGGCGAGGGAGAGCTGAATCGATATGCAAGTAAAGCGTTCACCTGACGCACCATGCTACTGATGGTTTGTGGGACAGTCCTGTTTCGTGTCCACACACTTCTGCGTTGTGCACGCTCGGAGACGGGCAGTACCACAGAATACATAAGTGGCAGTACACACTTTGCCCGCGACCGCCATGCGTGGCGCATGGCGAGGGCTCCAGCGAATTACTTAGGGTAACTTTATCAAACTAAGTTTTATTGCATTTCAAGAGGATGTAAGATGTACGAAAGACGGCGCTATGAAATTAGTTTATTCCAAAAATAGGTACTATAGGGTAGCCTCACCTAGATAACTGATAATATCTAATTCATGATAGAATCTTTCAAAGTTATGTAAGCAAATTCTGCCCATTTAAACTCAACTTTATTGTAGCGCAATAAGTCTTTTTTTCCTCGTGAAGTTTTGATTCGAATTGAGTGAGTGATATTGTAATAATTCTCAGTTCAATTTGATTTTGTCACTAAAATAACCACAAAATACTGCGCTCTGATAATTATTTCAAATTCAATGGATTTATTGCTGGTTATAGGTATACAATTTTATGGTTTATAGTACTTTAGGCCAAGCTACAACCTGCCATTGAAGCATGCAATTAAAACTTAAGTGTCTAAATTCTTTTTATCATTCAAATAAGAATAATGTGTTAACCTTGGCAAAACTTAACTAGGCAGGTTTCACAAAATTTTTTGGCGCGGCGATTTTATCGCATGCAATAATCCATATAACGGATGTGGAGATTTCGAAGCTGTATTCAATGTTACCATTGGCTTATTTCCTCTAAATATTATCCATAATCAGCCCTCGAATGTTTGTCTGTGGACTTTTCCTCAGCCACCCGCAGGGCGCGTGGTCACCCCACACACACCCTTCGTCAGGTGAGTCACAGTGTCTGCTGTCTGTGTGGGCGGCTATGTGTGCGTGCGAGACAGGCTGGCGACCGCCGCGTGAGTGCAGGCGCTGACGATTGGCTACTGGAGAAAGAGACAGAAACAATGTTGTATTAAAATAGGTTTAACTGGTAGTCCTCTCCCAAAGCAATGAGAGGTGACTTCCTTGGGAGAATATAGCTTTCGTCACCAGGATTTATCCTTTAGTCTTCCTAGAGGAAGACGGAAATGATGCTTTTAGAATACGGGTTCCACAAGAAAATGACTTCAAGCTAGATAAAAAACATTATTATTGGGAAAAAGTGACTCTAATAATTTACGAATAGTGAAAAAAAGTTGGAAAAACTTACATGTAAAAAAACCCAATGAAATAAAAAGTTCGGAAAATTGTTTAACAAATTATTTCAGGGTTAACGAGAGAAAGATACTTACCTAAATAAATAGCAAATGTTTTTTTATGTGGCCACTAGTCAACAGTCTGAGTATATCTCCCCAGCATGGTAGGTGTTGTTTTTAATATTTCACTACGTTCCAGACACGCGCCTCTCGGGGGAGAGGTCTCACACAACGAAACAAGATAACATATACCTACTTACAAACATGTATCTATACATAATACTTACATCCATACATACATGTAAAAGCGATACCTGTATGTTTAGCTAGCATGCATGAGTAAGCTCAAAGGCTTAAAGTATATCATACTCTTTAAGAAAGTAGGTATACAGCAATGCATTGACCACTTCTCTGTCACAGATGATCTCTGCCAGACGAGTTGTGGAGCGCATAAGGAGGTCCGGGTTCGATCCCTGTACCAATGGGTTTTCTTCTAGGTATCTACATTTACGGACTGCTCTCAAACAGTGAAGAGAAACATCGCGATGAAACCTGCGTACGACGAAGAAGACATTCGTAGGCTAATGAAAAGTCCCGCGAACCCGCACTGAGCTAGCGTGGTGGACTATTAACACCTTCGTTGAGAGGGTAGCCTGTGCCCCATTAGGACTATTATTGGACTAGCTGTTGATTTAATTTTTGATACGGCATATTAAACTCCTTCTTCCCACCCAGCTCTATCACCTTGGAAGCGGTGGTAGATAAAAAATTTACGTTGTATAAATGTACCCAGTGTACTTACATGCAATAAAATAGTTTTGACTTTGACTTTGAAAACTTTCTCAACTCTGAGAGACACCACTAGTAAACCTTTATAATTGTATTCCTTGTATGTTTGCAAATATATCCTGAACTGTAATATTTAAGCGGCCTCACTTATTCCAAATTATTCGAATGTATTCTATAATAGATTATGCAACCAGTGATCGTTCATAAAATCAGTGAATAAAAACGCTATTTGTATGTTTGTATGCAAATTATCATGCGTAACTTGGCTCTCATCTCAGATGTTACGTGCCCACACGTAGTTAAGAGTAAGTATAATGCTAAGGCAAAAACACGAACAATTGTGCTTTTTGTGGGAATCGAAGTAGGTACCTATGTTGTATGTTTGTCAGCAGTGCAATTCTGTAAAGTAAGAGTTAAAACTCGATAACCACATCGCCAAGTCACTACACTTCGCACCCGATCATGAAAGACCTTGATTTCGTATTCTGTAAACAAGTACAAGCCACTAGCGAAGTGAAGTGAGTATCAAATTGTGATGAGAAGAATAGTGAGTGACACATTAGAGAATTTATGTTCTGATTTTCCTAAAATATTTGATAATATATGTGCCGGTTTTAATGTAAAATTGTAAAAAAGACTTGGGCGATTTTGAGAGATTTTTTGATTGGGCGAGAAGACTGCTGACAAAAGTAAAGTTTTGATTCTGCAGACAATAACCCCGAAATCCTGACGTTTTCAGAATTTATGGAGTAGTATAATTTGCATCTAAACAAATAAGTAATTAAACCGATTCGAGAATTCAACATCTACTTTAATTTTATAATATAGTAACTACTTACAATTAGGTACTAACAATGTATCATCATGTAAATTACAACTTGTAAATAAGCTAACTGGTACAGTTGACGTACATACACGTATGTAATTAACTATGTATGCGCCAGTAATAACCGGTTACATCTCATTTAGAGCGGGCAACACCGTGAAATGGCCGCGAAAACGCAATAATCGTTACATTAGGCAACACCTAACTAAATTCGTACTGTGTTAGGGGCCTTGCTTGAACCACGTGAAACGTTACCATAATATTTCGGTGACAATTTTATTTTATTTTATTTTATTTTATTTTATTTTATTTTATTTTATTTTATTTTATTTTATTTTATTTTATTTTATTTTATTTTATTTTATTTTATTTTATTTTATTTTATTTTATTTTATTTTATTTTATTTTATTTTATTTTATTTTATTTTATTTTATTTTATTTTATTTTATTTTATTTTATTTTATTTTATTTTATTTTATTTTATTTTATTTTATTTTATTTTATTTTATTTTATTTTATTTTATTTTATTTTATTTTATTTTATTTTATTTTATTTTATTTTATTTTATTTTATTTTATTTTATTTTATTTTATTTTATTTTATTTTATTTTATTTTATTTTATTTTATTTTATTTTATTTTATTTTATTTTATTTTATTTTATTTTATTTTATTTTATTTTATTTTATTTTATTTTATTTTATTTTATTTTATTTTATTTTATTTTATTTTATTTTATTTTATTTTATTTTATTTTATTTTATTTTATTTTATTTTATTTTATTTTATTTTATTTTATTTTATTTTATTTTATTTTATTTTATTTTATTTTATTTTATTTTATTTTATTTTATTTTATTTTATTTTATTTTATTTTATTTTATTTTATTTTATTTTATTTTATTTTATTTTATTTTATTTTATTTTATTTTATTTTATTTTATTTTATTTTATTTTATTTTATTTTATTTTATTTTATTTTATTTTATTTTATTTTATTTTATTTTATTTTATTTTATTTTATTTTATTTTATTTTATTTTATTTTATTTTATTTTATTTTATTTTATTTTATTTTATTTTATTTTATTTTATTTTATTTTATTTTATTTTATTTTATTTTATTTTATTTTATTTTATTTTATTTTATTTTATTTTATTTTATTTTATTTTATTTTATTTTATTTTATTTTATTTGGAACACTTACAGCTAATATTTACGACTACATACAATACTTAAATATCTCTTAGCCATTGATTAGTGTCCACAGCTAAATTGCGACACGCTAATAGGCTCTTGAAAAATTAAAGAAATTAATGAACAAAAATGTAAAAAACAAAACAATTATAATAAAAACACTGCGCTAGCGGGGTGGGGGATCAAAAAACTTGTTAGTTACAAGCCGCTTGATTGTCGCTGTACTAGAGTTAAATATATCTAACGCTGGATGCTCTAATACTAAGTCGTTTAGTTGCGCGCTGGTTCTGCAGAGAAAAGAGTTTTTCCTATAATTAGTGCCGGCAGGAGGAACAAGCAATGGTCGAAAACTACGTAGTTGCCTGGCAGGAACGCAGAAGTTTATTTCACGCAGAAGCTGAGGAGAGTCAATGTGACCACTCAATATTTTTCTGAAATATACCATATCAGCTATGCTTCTGCGCATCTCCAGAGGTAGGAAATGGTATCTTTTGCATCTAGCATCGTAATCTACATCAATACGCTTACATTTGAACTGTAAATAACGAAGGAAACGTTTTTGTATAGATTCAATTCTCTTGATATAAATATCATAACATGGACTCCACACTTGTGAAGCATACTCGAGGGTACTACGGACAAAGGAACAGTAAAGGATCTTGATTGCTTTAAGATTATTGAGTTTCACACAGGACCGTATTACAAAGCCAAGAGCCTTGTATGCCTTTTTTACCATATAGTCAATATGTTCATCAAAAATAAGTTTGGAATCATGAATAACTCCAAGGTCTTTCATACGATCTACATTATTAAGCTGTTGGTGAAGAAGTTCATAGTTGAATTTTATGACGTGTGTTTTACGGGTGAACACCATCGAATAACATTTTGAGACGTTGAGGTCTAACTTGTTGTCATGACAATATTTTTCAAATCTAGCTAAATCGTCTTGAAGAAGAATACAATCGTTGATGTCATTGATTTGTTTAAAAATTTTGGTGTCATCGGCATACAAAAGAAATTTGGAATAGTGAAAACATGAACTAATGTCGTTTATAAATATAATGAACAATAAGGGTCCCAATAATGACCCCTGAGGTACACCTGATGGGATTGGCATCCAAGAGGACGAGAAACCATTTACAACTACAGCCTGAGAACGGTTATTTATGTATGAAGTAAACCATCTGAAGAGATTACCATGTATCCCAGCAAAGTATAACTTCTGTAGCAAAACTAAATGATCAATACGATCAAATGCTTTTTACCTTAACAATCTAACAACTTCTATAAATAACGGTCGAGGCAGACCAAGCGGAAAATTCCCCGCACTCTTTTTGACGTCACTATAGCCTAAAGAACAAAAGATTTATATCTGATTAGATTTCGTTCTTTAGGCTATAGTGATATGGTTCATTTGACAATGACGTCAAAAAGTGCGCGGGCAAATTTCCACTTGGTTTGCACAGTCCCTAAGTCAGCAATCGAGTAAAACATCTAAAATAGCACCAAAATGTATGGAAAACAGCATACGCAGGTTTCTGGCCAGTCTATGGTGAAATCGGCTTGCCTGAACAGTGGTGTATGGCTCTCTTCATCCGTACTCAGGACGGATCTCACGCAAATCGTTCCCTGACGGAGATCCAAAGGCCCAAAGTGACCTCGTTTGTATGGAAAAGGTCCCATGACTCGAATTCATTGCAGCAGAGTATAGATTAGACAAGAAACAATGTATTTAGTGTAGGTAAGTAATTAATTTAGTTTCAAAATCATTTCTCTCTATTTATCAATTTTATTAACATTCTAAAAATACTGTACCTACTTACCTACAGCTTAAATATAAACACCCATAAATAATCCAACAACAAGACATTGTGATAAAAACCTATTCATCAACATTCACCGTTATGGGTACCTCTAATCCCAACCCCTTGCAACCCTTTTTATGGAGTTGAAAAGGTCAAGCAAAGAATCCCCTGTAATTCGAAGGGTCAGTCTCTTTGTTACTGTAAGACCAATCGCAGTATTTTTTATTATATTCCACAATGGTCCGGAATTGGTCCAGATGACCCTATGGTCAAATTTCAGTGTTACCTGAGAAGGGTTAAGGAGCTTCAAATGAGTGGTCGCCGGCCAGTTGTAGTGGGGTGTGACGGTAATTATTGTTATTTATTTATAATGCAACGTGATGAATCATCACTGATGATGAATTTTTGACCGCTTCGTTTATTGGCTTGGTTTTTACAGGACCTTGGTTCAATTTCACTAGAGACCGACAATGTTGTACATTTTCTGCAAGATTAGCTCGCGCGGTCTGCATGTTATATTCCGTGAATTGTCTTGTTCTGATTAATACCCATAGTGTACAAGACAAAATCTTTTTAATTAAAGAAGTGTATGCAATATTTACTTTATTCTTTTCATATACAGTTGATTGTCTAGTAGCTTATTTAATGCTTATTTTTGCCTCTTTAATAGATATTGAAAAAAAACCACTATGTACTTACCCTATTACTTGATTTTTCTGTTAGACTTTATGGTAAGTAAGTACATTAAAAAATAAAAGTTAGACAAAACTTATTAGTTTTTATTTACATAAAATCTAAGCTAGCGTTTGCCTTACCAATTTTGTTATATAGTATTTTAAAATCACAGTTCTTCTATTATAGTTTATCAGTTTATATTCATTCATCCCTGTTCTTTCTTCTAAATTCAGACAACACGTGGACATTATGCGACCGTAGATCGAATTTATCGGTGTTAACACGCTTAACAATCTTGTATCTCCTTTGGCCAAAGTTTTCAAAGATCGGTGAAAAGATTCCATTACTCAATGGAAAGAATTCCTCATAATTCTCTTGACTTTTGAAGTACTCTCCATAGTCATCCAAAGCGCCTGCTTCTTCTATTTCATCGTCAACCTCTAACTTCTCTTGTCTATCTGTAGCACCGTCTACTTCAGCAATTTCCTTATTTTTCTTTAACTCATCTGCAAATTGAAGTAGTAGCTCGAATAGTATGTTTTGGAACTCGTTTGTTTGGTTGCTGCTTTCGGTGGTTGCATGTAAACCATCGCATTTTACGATTGCAACCAACAGTGCTGCATATGTAATCAAAATGGGCATATCTGATTAACATTAAAGTTAAATCAATCTAGGTGAGTTTAATGAGAAACACAGTTTTAGTGCGTAGCAAACTAAGCGTAAAGTTTGCGAAATTAATAACCATTGTGTGTAAATAGCAGTCACAGAAAGGTGAATTTTTTGAGTGATTTATGGTAGGGGCCGATTTGGGAATTTTTTGTAGGTATAAATTCTTGGGGGCTGAGATAGGAAGAGGGCGAGATGGGAATCAACCATTAAATCAAGATAAAATGGTGAAGAAACGGCAAAATCCTGCAAACATTATAACAATATACCTACTGCGTGAAGTTGTTACCTATAATTTATCAATGCGTAATGTTTTCTAATGTAGTACGGTCGACCGCACATCAGTGGTAACAAAACCAGTATAAACTGGTCTCGCGTAGTATTGAAACTCCCTAATAGGCTAGGCCAGCTCAAGGTCAAAGTGTTACCACTGATGTGCGGTAGACTGTACCTAGGTACATACTTAAACTTATACGAATTCATAAAAGTTTCTATAGGCACCTACTTATGTCATATTTTCTAACATTCTATACGCGCATTGTATTCACAAAATTATGTTTATTTTTCTAACGTTCATCTCAAGGTTAACCCTTCGATACCCACCGTCCAGGTGCCAGTCCACGACAAAGAATTCGCAAGCTATTGTATCTGCAAATTTTAATTGCGAAATTTGCATAAACGCCTCGGGGACCATAGATAAAGGTACCTAAAGAATAGGACAGAGTGAAAAGATGTCCCTATGATTGATTACAAGTGGTCGCACTGGGGGTTGAACGTTATTTAAACTTACGTAGGTAGCTATTATTGTACTTATAGGTTCTTGAGTAAATAAACTGTGTTCACAATACCTACAATCTAAGTACTCCAAAATACAATATAAAAGAAGGTACTTAGGGAAGGAGGACTCTATCGATCATCCGTAAAAACGTCCATGATGCGTCGCCTGGGTAACAGTACCAACAGCATCCTGAGAACAGCACGCTTTCACTGCCCCACACAAAAACATTGGATGGAGGTAGTAACATCAAATCAAATCAAATATACTTTATTGAGCACCAAATTATATCAAAAGTTTACATTATAATAATTTACTAAACTGTGTACAATCAAAGGGCGGCCTTATCGCTTTCAGCGATTTCTTCCAGGCAACCTTAGGCAACATCAGGCAATAATATACAAAAAGTTTATATATAATAAGATACTACCAATTCTAACTCTAGTTTATAATTTTATACATAGTTGTATGTGCGATTAAACTAATAAAATATGACAATAATAAGGACGAAAGAAGTCAGAATTTTTTATTTATTTATTAGTTGATTCATAATTATGTTTGAAGGCCTAGAGGCACAATATGCAAATGATAAATCAGTACAATTATACATTGTACTTGTAAACGACTAGGTATACTGTGACTTTCTTGAATGAATGGATGAATGAATGTAGAAATATCAGTAGTGAGCGGGATCCGATAATGAAATTAATATGGAAAATATAAGTGGCAAACATGTAGCAAAGTGGAAACCACAGCTGTTAATAATCAATGACTGTTAGAAAAATGCTAAACTGGCCTTGCCACGATTACCTCAAAAGGGTAGCAAAGTGTGTAAGATATCATAAAAAAATTAAAAAGAGAGAGGAGATAATAAAAATATGCGGACACACTATTTTAACAGCTGCAGCAATAGCAAGGTCCTGCGAAATTGCAAATTTTTATTGTTGTTAGTTGCAAAACTGTCTTAAAATATGCGTGCGTATTAAATAATAACCGACATTACTAGAGCAATAAAAAGTATTTTAATTGAGTTAGTTAATCCAATGTTAATACATACATAAATTATGGTTATCTCAAGGGCTGTATAAACATGCGTAGCTTAGTCCAACTGGCTGTCTAAAGTTAGGATTCGGATCTGAGCAGTCGCTGCCCGGCAGCCGCGGCCGAGCAGCGACGGCCGTACCGCTCTATATGGATTTGTATGGAGAACCGTCCGATGCAGGCGGCTGTGCCGCGCTGCCCGGCTGCCTGCATCGGACGGTTCTCCATACAAATCCATATATAGCGGTACGACGCGGCTCGGCCGTCGCTGCTCGGCCGCGACTGCCGGGCAGCGACTGCCGGGCAGCGACTGCTCAGATCCGAATGCTAACTTTAGATTAAATTTAATTCTCATTATTGGTCAAATGTCTATTTTATAAGTACTTTGGAGCATTTGTTCATTCTATAGATCACGATCTTACAATTAGTATTACTATGAGGTTTAAAAGCTTCTTTTCGATACAAACGAAGGTTCTATTATGACGTTTCCCTTTAAGGATGAAGCAAATAAATTACTTAAAGGTACTTACTTATATAAAAAGTAACCGCTGGCAATCTTAAAAACCACAAGGCAACGGTTTTTAATCAGGTCATTTTGGGCTGTATAGCCAGCCATACGGCGAAGCTTAGTCTTTTGGCAAAGAAGACAATCCATTGCTCACTTCATTGCAAGCTTCAGTCGATCAAGGGACCTCCGAGATTCCAAGAGTCAACATAATATTAAAAATGCGTTCTGACAATCTCAGGATGCAAAGGGACGGAAACTTTAAAGTCTTTGATCAAAATTACAAAACACGACCGCTAATCCCATTTCCAGGACAGCATCCCGTCACACGGAACTATGGCTGAAAAAACAAAGATCCCAAACACAATAAAATCCTAAATTACCATAAACAACGCATTATAAGACGGCGGTTGACGTAAACCAGTTCCAAACCAGTTTAGTCCGGAAATCGTCAGATCCTATAGTTCCGCGACACCGTACGACAAAGAGTCTTTTGTTTTTTTAAGCGACAGGCCAATTTGACCGGGCTGCCGGTTGGGGTGATAAGCGATTAACAGACAGAAAGGGTCAAGATGAATGGGATGGACAAACAGAGATGCACCGAAGGGTTATGATCTTGAAAGCCGGATGCATTAGCTAAATGCGTTTTGTTATGCAATAATTTGAGAATTTTGCTCGTTTCTTCCCGTGGGATGTTGTGTAAAAAAATGGAGTAGGCTGTACTCGATGCTGCCGCACCGTTTTATTTAAAACGTGTTTGTGCCGCTGACTGTATCAATATTAGCTTAATGTTGTTAATTTCTTCATGAAGCCAAAATCTTTTTGGTGAGAGCCCGGGGAGAAGCTAAATTCGATCCTTCCTAAATTGTTCCGAGCGCTGCTATGCGAAAAGTTTCGAATCCGGTCTCATTGGTAACTCTTTTCTTCTATAATAAATAATGTTACGCCGAAGTTACAGAAGACGTTACCTATTAAAAAACGGTGCGGGTATTTCGAAACAAAATCGGAAAAAAAATCCTTCATAGTGAAGTGAGTGTAAGACGAGAATGAATTTTGCTACCTACTTCTAACTTAAATTCTGAGAAGGTTCTGAAGTATACATCGCTATAGATATTTTTACTTGAGCTTTAATAGTACATTACTGCCGCGGCCCGCAACAGAGGCATTGATGGATGAACGTGTGCATGTGGGCCGAGGCGGTAGCCGAGGCCAAGTCTTGTATAGTAGTTTTCTCAAACAAATGCGCGGAAATTCAAACTATTACCTATGTACACCATTTTATTTCATACATATACATTCCAAAATCAATGACGAACAACAATAAATTTCCACGCGCCAAAATGTTCATTTGTTTTTTTACACTAAACTGCTTGCAATTTGTAAGGCAATTCGAAATTTAAAAAAAACTGTTGTTATTTTACCTCCGTGGTTGCCATTGTCACATGACATGTTAAGAATTAATATGGTCAATATTTGACCGCTTGGCACTACATATATGGATTTTCATTCAAATTATTTGCCCGTCTGCTCTCATTTATTTGACCAGTACAGCAATGACGATTTTCTCGAAGAAGGTTGTCAAAATAATGTTCACATTTCCATGCATGTTTGAGAAAAAATCATTACTTCCAATGAAGTTTTTTTTTCTTTAACAGGAGTCAGCAACTGGTCAAAACAAATTTTATGATAATAATTCATCATAGATAAATATAAAAGATAAGACAAGAGTACTGGAGCATGTGAACCGCGACAGGTCAAGATTGTCAGTCAGCATCTCTGAGATTCTCACAGCGACTGGCGCATGACTCACTGTACTTGGAATTACGGTGGATATGAGAGTAATAACGCTTATTACTGCACAGTGGTCGTTTTTATGATAATTGGCGTTTTTCTAGACAATTTCAGGGATCATTTTGGTAGGTTAGGTGTTAAAATTTGTCAATTATTTATTCACTAGCCGAGGCAATGATGCTGATCATATACAGCCTGTTATCGTTTTGCGTTGAGCGTAAGAACCAAGAAGATTTAAATCTCTTTGTTGGCGCGCGCGCTCCCTGTGGAGTTCGCATCTTGCATATTTAGTATCGGAACCTATGGTGTCAGTTACAGGGGGGGTGCGGACAAAGCAAGCGGAGTAGCGGGAGGAGGTGGAAGTATCTTTTCACTATTGAGTTTGAAAATGAGAATGTGTGAGTATGAGTCACAATTTTTTGATACATTTGACACGATTTTGACACCCATAGAATGCTTTTATTACTAATCCTTATGGGAGTGGTTAAATTTTTTGATTCATGGTATAAACTGTAATTCTATCAATCACTAACACGCCCTGAGTTAAACCCTACTAAACCTTAGTACAGTCAACCGCAAGTTAGTGGAAACAAAACCAGTATAAACTGGTCTCTCATAGTATTGAGACTCCCCAATAGGCTAGGCCAGCTCAAGGTCAAAGTGTTTCCACTGACGTGCGGTCGACTGTACCTATGTAGTTATCCCCTTTCCCTCCCTAAATATTCAGTGAACATAAGGGTACGTTATCACCAATCCAACTTCAACCGAAACATCGATTGTGTCTGCTTCTCTCGGCGCATCTGCCGGGAACCGAACCTTACTGATAACAGAACACGTTTGAGCGATAACGCAGCGAGGCGGTTAAAATACCCATAACACCAACTTACATTTACCGTTGCAACTGAAAATACATCCTCAAAAGTCTATTGAGTTACGATAGCAATCGCCGCAATTAAACTTTGCTAACGTCTGCGATAAAACAACGTAAATACGAAATTATAGAGTCACACGTATGTGTGGGAGTGTAACAACGTTACCTTTGCCGTTGGCTCAATACTTTTAGGTGTAATTGAGTGGGTTGAGATTAGGTAACGGCGTCGGTTTGTCGACGGTAAATTTAAGTTGGTACATTTTGTTATTGAGGTCAACGTTTCGCACCTTGGAAGCTTGTTCGTTTATCAGTTGACAAGAAAATGTGAGGAGAAAATGGTTCTTTTGTTCTCAAAGCACATTCATTGGTTTATATTAGGTAGGTACTTATAAAAGTGGATGACATGTTTATGGATGGAACGAATTAGATTTTAGACCAAGAAGACTCCTATAAGATGCCAATCGAACACTTTCAAAATTACTAACAGTTATTACCCTCATAATTCTTATCATGAATCTGTATAAAATAAATAAATAATTTAATTTATTCGCGACCTGTCTAATTTATACACCTCAATGGTCAGCAAAGCAATAAATTCCTAGAAGGCTGTCTAGCATTCACAGATTTTAATGCTGTCCAGCTTTTCAGAAAAAATATACAACCAGCAAGAAAAGGGGAATTTTTAAACGTCCGATCCTGCTCTATTGTAACCTTGCTCTATTGTAATGGCCGGATTTTTGTATAAAGTACATAGGTAAGTACATTGTATTATTTACTTATTTTAAAACTATGATTGGCCTAAGAGAACTGATTCCAGGCCGTAAAACCTATTCAAATAAATAAATCTCTCCAGCTCTTTTCTAACCTTCGACCGCATCTCAAGAATCAAGGACGCATTGTTCAAACTCACCAATTCGCATAACCCTGCGATGCGACCAGCAACAATGCCGCACTGTCTGGCACCTAACGGCTCAAAGTGACCCATCTCCGTAGCCCTTTCAGCTCCGCAAAATTTCCCACTGTCCACAACAAAGGACTGTCTGTCTATGACCAAACCCTTTTTGCGTTACAATTTTTATGGGAAACAGCTTTCTATGCTCCATTTTTTGCATTGTCCGAACACCTTGGCTCAACCGATTCGCCTTTGGCGAATGCTTACTGATTCCTTTAATAATGAAAGTACAATAGACTGGTGTTCTATTTGGGTATGTAGGTTTCTTTGTCGCTTACTTTACGACCGTTATACGTCAAAATTAGGCGTTATACATAGACAGGACTGGTCAATAATGTCGCTCGAACAAAAAATGAATCCGTTAAAAATTATGTACTGACTCCAGTTATGTAATTAAACATGTTAAACGAAATAATGTCAGCAGTTATTCGTAGGTAGTTTTGAAAGAAACAAGTTTAACCCATCGGCGTCGCTAAACGAGTACAAATTGCAACATAAAAATATCAGTAAATCAAGTCTAAGAGCGAAAGGTTATCGCGATTTTCCGAATTACAACCGTTGATGCGCCGGTCTCGTTTTAATTGTCCATTCACTGGGCAGGGTCAGGCTGACCCGTCCGGCGGCGCCGGCGCAGGTAGCAAGCCCGCACTGACCCCGCACAAAACCAGGGTCACGACAACCCTTTACGGGCCTTTACGCCAGTTTAAACACCCCGAAATTGGTGCAGCGTGAGCGATGGGGTCAACCCAGCGCCTCCGATGACCCCGCTGACCCGTCTTTACAAAACTACCCCTTTCTTACGATCCATTATTTGTAATTCCCTTTCGCGAATCTATTTTATTGTTCCTCGTCCGTTTGTTCGACGCTTGTCTATCGCTGAAATTTTTGCGTGCGTGAGAACGTTCTAGTTTCTTTGCAAAATTGTAGCGCAAAGGACAAAAGCTTATGGGTCTTTTGGGGGTTTATGGGAAAGTTTGGCGATCCGTTGTCCACTAGACAAAGACGTGTTCTCTTTTTAATGATCCGCCATTGTGTTAAGGTGGTGCTTTGATACAGTTTTTGTTCGGCCATCGGTGACCGTTGGCCAACGGATTTGCCGATAGTATTTAAGGCGGCGACGTAACGGTTTGCTGGCTTATAACGGATTGGTATGCATCGGTATGTCCACATTATGCTTGGTCAAGGCCTGACCAGATTCCAGCGTGCAATCTGAAAAACTTTCAAGATTTGTCTCAACTACAACTTGATGAAAGATGGAGTAGGCATACTTTTAAGGAGGAAACGGATAACGATTCATAACGAAGCTTTAACGATAATATCATATAGCAATCCTTTTTATCCGGATTACTCGAAACTACCGATTAAGTTGAAAACCTATATAAAAATGCCCCGACAATGTTGGAAACTCTACTCTACTCAAGGAAAACAAATAATATTTATCTAAACTTTATCTACCGGACCGAACTGATAGAGCTGAAAAACATTAGGCAGGAAGGAGTTCCATTGCAGTAGATTGCATGCAAAATGATATTTTTACGGCGAGGACTCTATTTTGAATCTAGAGCTAGAAGTGAAGGATATCATTATACTACGGAGGCCGAGGTAAAAATAATTTTGCGGCCGTGTGCTACACTCTAGGTACTCTTCATTCCTCTCTATGAGAAAAAGAAAAATATAAGTAATATTAGGTATGTATATTTATACCGAGATCTCAAAAATCAAACTAAAAGTAATTTTAATTAAAGGAACCAGTACACTGTAATGTTTTTCTCCGTGGTTTTTTGAAATAATGATTCGAGTAGGTGTATAAAAAATAGAAAGGAAGTTAAAGAGCACACGAACGGTGTCGGTGTTGAACTCCCCGGACGCGGGCGGCGGGGGTGTGCGGGCCGGGGGCGCGGGGGGAGGCGCGGGACAGTTGGCACGTGCGCGCGCAGGTGCCTCCACCCTCTCCCAGGGGTAGCGAGCCGTTGGTATTACGTCAAAAAACAAATTGGATAATATTTCAATGCACTATAAAAATTACAGATACTACTTTTTTTAATGTTACCATAGTAAATGACCATCAAAATTTATCTCTTATTCGTTTACGGCCCCTGTCGCTCGCTTTGCTCGACCCTGGTCATCATATTATTTTTCAGGAAGACAATTAAACATATTTTAAAGCTACAAATATTAAAATTAAAGTGAAATGAAAACCATTTTTTAAAGTGGGATTCTTCCTAAGTGAAGTTCTTTTGTGATTACATCGACATATCAGCTGTGTGATTCTGTAAAGTACGAATTAAAACTCGACCATCACATCGCAAGTCACTCACTTCACTTCGCATCCGATCATGAAAGACCTTGATGTCGCATTGTGTAAACAAATACAAGCTACACAATAAACACTTCACTTGCGAAGTAAAGTGAGTATTGAACTGTGAATCATTGAGTTAGAGACCGATCTCACTGCGGATTCAGGATCGAGTTGCACAAATACGCTTACAGAATAGCAGGGCAGAGTAGTTACCAACTGAAATAGTATTAAATGTAAAATTAATGCAGTTAGCTAACTAAGTTAAGTTTATTTAATTTTCCCAAAAATTACCTACTTTATTACAATTTAAACTAATAAAATTTGATCGTTACAGCCTGTAGATGTAACTTATGTCTTATTTCTCTTTACGACGACGATGAGAAATTCATACCAACGATGAAATTAAAGATCAATTATTATAAAAAAGTTGTCTACCCCTGCAGCTTCCTCTCAACTGCCATGCGCAAGTGCATGTGTTGATCCACTGTTTGTTTTCTATTTTATTATTAAGATTCATATCCTCTTAATTAATAACTATTTGTAATCGTTATATAGGTACGTAAAAATTTAAGTACCTAATAATCCTGTAAAAAGACTTCTGTTTGTTGGGCGAAGATTCATTTACTCATCAGTGAAGAATTATTTACTCAGTAGGTAATACATAAGGTTTTTATTATATTATTTCATAAAATTAGATTACGAAATCTTACAAATAAATAAAGTGACAACTAATGAAAAAAAAGCTCTACATAATTATATGCCTTCGTATGTACTTACTTTTTTATTTCGTACTTCGTATTTTTTATTTATATACGAATAATTTATTTGGAATAACTATCAATTAAACTTTCCATAAAAAAAAATTGGATGTGTTTCTCCCACATCCATTGTGTCACTCCATTGTACTTAAATAAAAAAATAAATAAACAGAAATCCTATTCATCCGTTAAGTCAGATAAGTATCAGTCAGAATCTGTTAATTAGCTACTAGCACGAAAGATCGCTTAATTATTAATGTAAAGAAAAGATCAAGTATCAAACCGTGGCGATCCTACACACATACAGGTGCTACTGCTCGGTACATCCGTGATGCGCGCGCGCATCCCCGCTCGCGCTTCATTTGTCTTTTTGGACCGCTCAACCAGGATTGTATGTATATCCGTTAATATGTAGCACTGAACATTGTTCGAATATCGAACTCTAGTCACTACCGTTGTGCGACAAAAAAAATTAAAACAAAAGTATTTACTAATTATTAATTAATATTTAATTACGTAATTATTTGAATTTATTTTAAAAAATTACTCTCTATAGAAGGTAAGTAGGTAGCCATAGTAAATGGGAGTAGGAAAAATCTAAACTTTGGACATACTAAGCAGTTTCTTTTTCCGATAGTTATTAACACCAACTTAGCTAAGTGACGTAGGTGTAACATCAGTAAAAAGTTTTACAAGTTTAAGAATAATCGAGTGAGTATAACTGAATAAAGATGCACGAAGCTACCACAAGTGGTCATATCATCCGTTGTGGTCAGATGGGGGCAGTTCCTCGCCGTTGTCATGACAATGGCGTTACACGCGCGTCATGTGCGTGAGGACGCCCCCTTATTGTAAGGGTGCGTCTTACAACAGGCGTCTTGGACGTTATATTCCGTTATTTTTCGCGGCTAGTAGGCCCAAGGGGCTGATGGTATGTATGTAGTTAAACGCTTTATTGTACCAAATTTGTCAGGAACAAATAAAATTATATTCAAAGACGGACTTATCCCCATATGGGATCTCTTCCTTAGTAGATCTTGGAGTAACTGAAAGGATTAGTACAATGCGTATGTTGATAAATAATAATAAATAATAAGTGTAGAAGAAAAGCTACACTAAGTAGAGTATAAATAAATTACCTAGAAAACCAGCACTTAATTAGGCCTGACCTGTTGGCGTAGTTGGTAGTGACCCTACCTACTTCTCTACGTCAGAGGTCGTGGCTGCGATTTCCACCCGGGACCATCATTTGAGCTTATCAACGAGCATATCAGTTGTTGAGTAGGCATCCAGCTTCAGCTTTTTTGGGACTGAACTGTGAGTTTGTCCAAAACATTATACAGGGTAAACCTACCTCTATGTGTTAAGTTCACCGTTTCTGTTCAAAAGTGTACGAAATTGTTGACCGGAATCACATGTTGTACCGGCGGCGTCTCATATAAGTTGCATCAGGGTAATGACTTGTACCGACCGCTTCGTAAGAGCAGCACGTGCCAGGCAGGTGGGCTCCAGGTGCGATCGATCCGCTTGCGTAACAATCTATACCGTACTGCCACTACGCCGCGTTTTACCCTGTATTTTTGGAGTTACGTGGCTACATGCAACATGTATGGGTTCTTATTGGAATTTATTAAGTACAATACGAGTAGCTCGAAAACTAACGAACCTTTTAGGGAATGTATGTAAATGCAGTTCAAAAAATAATAGGTACATGTTCAAAAAATATTTAGGTATAGTACATGACCGCCTAAAATCCTGACTCATTTTCTGGGTGCTGTAGTTCGCTTCGCCCGCTCCATGACCGACAAAAGAAATAAAAAATAATAAAAAGTACTTGTACTACCTATTTAAAATTACATAATTTAAAAAATTGTTAGGTACTACACCTAGTAAATGACCGCCTAAAACGCCTGACTCATTTTCTGGGTGCCGTAGTTCGCCTCCATGGCAGACAATAAAAAATAAAATGTACTATTTATTTATAAAGTATAAAGTGCAATTGTTAAACTAATAATTTCAAAGATAAGTTTTTTAAAGTTTTGGGTTTTAATAACGAAAAAACCGTAGGTCGAAATAGGTATCGCAAAAACATTATTTTATTTTATTTCTCCTTCGTAATCGATTACAAAACTTCGGTTACGTAGACGGCTGACAGGGTTATTTTTAAAGTGAAACTATAGCAGGTACCTAATTACTTTTATAACTGTACTTACTTTGTTTCTTATTTTAACTATTACTGGGCTAGAATAAAACCTAGTTGGAGACTAGATAGGATCTAGGGGTCGTCGACTGCCACCAGATGTGCTCGCATCTGCCTTCGCCACCCTCGCCTCGCTCGCGTCGCGCTCTGGCGAATCTAACGTCTTCCAGATACCATTGTAATGTACCCTGTATATTAACAGTTATATAGGGTAGTATGAGGGTAGTTGAAGACAGGGTCTAACAGAAGGGTCTAATAATAATGTTTGGACAAATTTACACACGGCTGTTTGGTCCTAAATTAAGACGAAGCTTGTGGATGGGTACTCAACACTGATAAACATACATACAAACACCCATAAACCTAAATCCAACAGATAGCTCATCACACAAATGTTGGTCCCGGGTGGGAATCGAACCCACGACCTCTGGCGTAGGTAGTAGGCTGGTACCAACTAAGCCAGTAAGTGTATACTAGTGGAAGTGATGCGGTCGGCAGTAAGGTTTCCCGTCTAAGGTTACCTTCCGACCGGACATGGGGACCCGGGCCGGCCGTGGCGCGGCATTCTTTTGTTTTGTGTAGCCAGGACCAGCCCCAGGCGAGGCCCTTGGGAGCTTTGGCCACACAAATGTACGCATAGATCGACCATAGGCCTTCATCATCATCATCATATCAGCCTGTAGACGTCCACTGCTGGACAAAGGCCTCCCCCAAGGATCTCCACGACGACCGGTCCTGCGCTAACCTCATCCAGCTGGGTCCCGCGACCTTCACCAGATCGTCGGTCCACCGTCACCGTCATTGGCCTTACATACTAAGAAAAAGATTTCATGTAAAAACTAAAAAGTTATTTATTATTAGCAAAGAGTAAGCGAAGTAGAGGTGGAGGGAACGGTCTCTGTAGTATTTTACCGCGAATAAAGTCGCGGGGCGTTTGCTAGTAATAAACAAATTTATTTATTTCTAATAGTAGGTACTTAGGTAAGTACAAAAATTCATAAATTAGGTCGTCTAAGCTGTTCCCACCGGAAAAAAAAGGTTTTTATAGCGGGCGAGGCCGCGAGAAACAACTAGTAATCTAATATTGCTTTAAAGTTTCATCAAAATCTGTTCCGTAGTTATTGCGTGAAAGAGTAGGTAAAAATTATTCAAACAAACATCCAAACATACACCTCCTACATCCAATCCAAACATCCTTACAAACTTTCCCGTTTCTTATAATATTCCATTTTTCGATTTAGGGATCCGTTTGCGAAATATTAAGCTTTATAGTGCTAATTTTTGTCACTCTAGTACTTTCTCCAACTGCAAAGTTGACTTCTGTTCGTTTCTTTTAGGTTTGGTTTATAAGGGCTGGCGAGGTCTTCTGTTCTCACGGAACCACTAGTATTAGTAGGATTCAAGGATTCCAAAAAATCATTTCAACTGTTTCACAATCGGCGAAGACAAAAAAAAACATAGATAGGTACAGTCGAATTGAGAACCTCCTCTTTTCTTTGAAATCGGTTGAAACAGGAAAACCACCTAGAAACCGTAGTCAATTGAATCTGCAAATGACGATAACAAAATGACGATACCTATAACCGGCAGGTCACACGAGAACAAAATACCGCTTATCAGCACATTGCAGCGTGCGGTACACCGCAGCTTCCCGTTGCCGCGTCTGTCCTGATGAGAGCAATCTGTCATGTCGCATACATTGTCACTATTATCAGCGTCGGGGTACCTACTGTATTATCCAGTTATTAGTGGCGTCAGTGGTCTCGGGGATAAGACACGGCCTATCGTATCGAAAGGTCCGGAGTTCGGAGGCTGGGCCATGTACCAATGGGTTTTTTCTCGAAACTTAAGTGCATTTACTGACTGCTCTCAAACGGTGAAGGAAAACATCGTGAGGAAACCTGCATACGTCGCAGAAGAAATTCTTAGGCGCACGTGAAGTCCACCAACCCGCACTGGGCTAGCGTGGTGGACTATAGCCCGAACACCCTCGTTGAGAGGGTAGGCCTGAGCCCCAGCAGTGGGGACATTAATAGGTTGTTGATGACTGCATTATTCAGGGACGACGTGTAGTCTCCGTGGAATTTCTTGGCGGCTGAATGAATATAATCACTGATAGTTTGCACATCGCTGACAGTGTTTATAGTCTATGTGTGCGTAAGCGAGATGATGTGATATATAAAGATGTCCAGAAACATGAAAGTTTAATTCAGTTGATCGAATCAATGAACTATTTCTTGACATTAAATGAGCGTCTCTAGTGAACCCCCGCACAGCTCCCCTTTGACACCTAATATTAGTTATTAGTGTACAATATATATAGGTACCACCACAAACAGATAATGTTTTGTGGTACTTAATAGAAAATAGATATATGAACGTTTGTAAAGAAGAAAAAAAAAATGCGCAGAAATCAGGCAACTTCACAGAGCCGCCAAGAAACTACACAGGGACTATTACTGGACTATATAACACAGGGTGGTATTGGAGGATTACCTAGTTCCTCTAAATACTGAAGATAGCAAATTTTACTGACAGGAAACATTTCTTTATTTTCCAAATGAAGAACTGCATATTTTCAAAAATTCACCTACCTGTACCGGGAATCGAACCGGACAAAATGTGGAAAAACGTCATTCTGTATTAAGTTACCAATCGATAGTCAACCATAATAATCATTTTCTTCTAAGTAATAGTACCTATCTTAAACTAAAGGAAGACCATGAAAAATAGTCAATTTTAATTTTTTTTCAGGAAAATGAATAGGTACCTATACATAATAATTCATAATCCAATAAATACAAACAAATTGTTGTGAAATAAAATCTAAACTAGGCCAGGTCAAGGTCAAAGTGTTTCCACTGACGTGACGTGCGGTCGACCGTACCTACTAATAATTAGTTTGTAACATTAAAATGTTATGTACCGATTAATGACAAAATAATGTTAATAAGAAAGACCCATGCCCTAAATACCTACTTCCCTTTCCTGCCATTTTGTTGACCTTTACCCAAATTTGGAATATTCAATATTCAAATACAATTATTTTGTTAATCATTTGTTACAATTTTAAAGGACCTAATAAGGCGATTTACTAACGGAACCAGCCGTTTACTGTTTAGCACTGCTTAGCTGACCAACTTAAGACAACCCGTGGTTTGTAACAAATGTAAAGAAACGAAAGGTTTTGTTATAATGGTGATGGTTTCCGATCATTTCCACCCTTAAATTAATACGAAATCAGAGTCTCTTTTTTTGGTCTTTAAAAGGGCCCAATTTGCATGTTTTACTAAAATGGTGATTTCCGTTTCCGGCGGTGACATATTATTTTTGTAAGAATTAACAAATGCTAATGACAAGGAGAACAACGGAGTGGTATCCCAGGGGAGACAGACGGACACAAAGAAGACCAAAGAAAAGATGGCTAGATGACATCGAAAAGGAAGAAGGAGTAACGTGGAGCAGAAAAACGAAGAACAGGAAGGAGTGGGAGAAATTGGGGGAGGCCTTTGCCCGAAAAAGGGCAGATAGAAATACAATAGAAAATATAAATAAATATAATAATAATGATAATAATAAATATAAATATAAATTAAAATTGCATGAAAAAAAATGTATACTATCGATAATAAAGGCTATTTTTATTTTATTTATTTTATAATTACTTATGACTTTAGTTTAGAGGCAGATATTTTACCATTAGACTCTACTACCTATACTAACTTACTTAGGCCACTGAAACAAATCACTGGTCAGAGTCATAGGCTACAAATTATCTCAGAACACTATGAGTCAGGCTACATACTGAAATCAATGTTAGACATAGGCTACATTTCTCTCAAATCACGGTCGTCTTCATAATTTATAGCTGCTGAGGAGATGAAAGGGTCGAAGACTCTGCGAAGCGCTGTTATCAGTCATCACCATTATTCGAACATTGCTAAATTCGAAGTGGGAAAGAAAATGGGGACCGTCATCTCTGCCAAGCGCATAATGATAATTTATAAAAAAATTGGGGTGCGGCCACGTGGTTCGACAACGCGGTCCGACAGTCGAACCAAGTGGAATTTTGATATCAGCAGTCTTGTAGCGAAATCCTAAATATGTTTATAAATCTGTAGAAGACTTCTTGCGTTCGTATTTCATTTCATTATGCAACGAGCCCGGCGACATATTGTTAGTTTTGCTAAACGACAGTTAAGAATTTTATTTTTATGAAAAAAAATTAACGTAATCGAGCTTACTTCCTTTGCCAAAACCCGTTACAGCATACGTAGAGCAGTTGCAAAATCGCTGATCGCTAAAAGCATCGAGCACGCACTTAACTGTAGGTACCAAATGGTTGCAATACAGAGACGACGGGTCCGGCGCAGGTGGCGCGTGACGCCCGCGCCCCGGCGACGATCACTTGGCGACAAATTAGCGGCCCGGGAGAAGAGAGCATGAACTGGACACACATCTGTGGCCACTCACTGTGCGGAAAAGTGGCCGATAGACGACGCTTCGCTGTCGCTCATAGGCTGTGATTAGCGGAAGGGTTACATCGAAAGAGATTGAAATCGCCGCCGCCATTCGATGATCTATGGTTACAGCCCATCCCATCACTACTAAACAAGTGTCAAAACTTTTGTTCCCACTGTTGGGGACAGGCCTACCCTCTTAACGAGGGCGTACATGCTACAGTACACCTCGCTAGCCCAATGCGGGTTAGTGGACTTCACATGCGCCTAAGAATTCCTTCTTCGGCGTATGCAGGTTTCCTCGCGATCGATGTTTTCATTTACCGTTTGAAAGCAGTCAGTAAGTGTACTTAAGTTTTGAGAAAAACCCATTGGTACAGGCACGACCGGGGATCGAACTCGAACCTCTCGACATGACTGGCCGCGTCATCCCCATTACGCCACCAACGCCAACGCTGTTTGTGTACATTTTTATAATTAAACAATGCAACTAATTTTGAGTGCTGAGACCACTAAAGTTTGATGCTCATTTGTTAATATCTCCACGCTATGTCCCTGACAGCGTCGGCAGAAAGAACGGAGCGCCAAGTATCGCGCTTCTGACACACCCTCTTCCGCTTCGCTGAGTCTCGCCATTCTCTTGACGCACGCTCGCCGCGGGACGATTTTGTATGTGTAATAAATAATTGTATGAAGTGCATGTGTCGTATAAATCTTGCGCAGCGTCGATGCATCGACGTCCGGAGTGCGTTGACACGGCAGGTGCGCGGCACCTTGGCAGGCACAAGCTGCGCCCGCGCACGCCGCGCCGCCCGGCCGCGAGCCGCTGCGAGATTCCATGAGATTAAACGATTAGCCGTTATTGGGTGTTTAGTGGGCACACTCAGCCTCTCCGCCAAAGGCATAGACCGTGATTACGTGACGTATCGAAATGCATGCATCGAAGCGAGCGTACGTGCGTGTGTGTGTCCTCCTGCGAAAAATGACAGGATTGACAGGAAAATCGAAAGAAGAGGCGAGAGTTGCCATATAGTTAAGATTAGCCGAATCTTACCGAAGAACCAAGGTATCCGACAATTGAAGACTATTTGGTTTTGGAGGAGAAAAAGTAACAACACAAAAAGCAACTCTCTTAATAGTGATTGTAATGCAAGCAAATGTGGCTTTTGATATGATTTTAAATTTATGAATATAAGACATGGTGTTTACTTCCACAAGTGAGTCATTGTGTGATGGCATACAGACAGAAATATAAAGTATTTTATTTATGTAACCATTCGTGCATCGGTACAGTCTGTCGTATAATAACTGGCACGCAAAGAAAGTGGCATAATGACCTCATTCAAATTTCACACATTTTTGGGTCAAAGTGAAATACTTCATAGCTGGGCAAAAATAACATCCTTATAACTTGTTCGTCTAGGTTCTTCGCGATGTTTTTCTTCACCGAACAGTCTAGAAAAATAACTTGGTCCTACACATAACATAATTTGTTAGGCGTTCTCCTCGTTATTCTGACTTCAGAAGTCAATTACTAGATATAAATAAGTATCTGCGTAATTACAGGTATTATCTTAAACTTTTGAAATGGTAAAATTTAAATGTGGAAACTGCACAAAAACATGACAATAAAATCATATGGACGCACAACCCCTGGCGCTTGAAAAAGAAAGCAAATCTGCGCGGTTGAGTGTACATGCGCATGAGTCATAGTCCGGCGGACAATGCCGTGAATCATTTTGTATGTCTGGAGCCTGTATCTAGACAAAGGGTAAGAACAGACACCGGTGTTATAGGTATCGGTCTCAAACCAAAATAAAAATTAACAGATTATTAAGTAGATAATAAATAATGACCCCTCTTTTAGGGCCCAGGTCTACCCTCAAAACGGGGGCGTTGTGGCCATAGTCCATCACGCTAGCCCAGTGCAGTTGGTGGACTTCACATGCGCCTAAGAATTTCTTCGTCGCATGCAGGTTTTACGATATTTTCCTTCACCGTTCGAGAGCCGTCTAATGTACTTAATATGTTTCGAGAAAAATCCATCGGTACATGGCCCAGCCGGGGATCGAACTCGGAGCTCTCGAGATGATAGGCCGCGTCTTCCCCACGACGCCACTGACGCTCTCTGTATCATCGGTCTTAAAGAGTCCATGGACCACGCATAGTAGAGAGTTATAAGGGAAAACTGTTTTCCCTTATAATAGTAAGTCATTGATTAGAAGTTTTCGTGCCCCTGTCAGCGGTCGGCGAGTGCCAGATCAAAATTATACCAAAAACCAAGTTTTGCGATGTGACATTTTGCAACGTGAACATTTTGAGATTTTGAAGAGCGATGTCCTACTAGTCATTAAGCATAGTCATTTTGATACCAACCCCGAAAAAGAGTTTCTGATACGTGGTTGTGTAAGAAAACGTCGTTACCTTTATGAAACATTCATTATTTTCTAAGCCAAGCCAGAACGACTTTCATTTCACCCACCCGACCTTTCCGAAGTTCAGCCACCTTATAAACAATTTATTTTTTTCTCGGAGCTCGGCAAAGGAATCTAGCTATTCAGCCACGCGCCGTATTAAGTGGGGTGGTTAAATCCCTCAGCTGCGGACCACCTGCCCCCCATATCATAGGGATTTTCAGGGCGACGACCTCGACGGCAAAATGATTGCCTACCTCTGTCATGTATTTTTATTTTCTTGTAGGTCGTTTAGTTGTGTATGATATTAGATTTTTTCGGTTGTGTCGTCCGGTACCGAATTACTCAGAATTATTTAGTCTCAGCAGTTTGGTTCTTTTGTAAGACCGATGTTTGGGAGATGGGTGCATAGCTGTAAGGCAGAGCTAGTGCAGACCATTAAGAACCATTTGACCATGGTTGTCTTACACGAAGTCTAACTAAAGCGTACAAACCGTCTAACTATCTCCCAATCACCCTGTTTATGTAGATGGACATTTTCTTGGACAAAATTATGAATAACCGAACTGAGACTTTAGTCGTAGGGCAGTTCGATCCCCGGCTGGGCCATGTACCAATGGTTTTTTTCTCGAAACTTATGTAGGTACATCTATTGACTGCTCTCAGACGGTGAAGGAAAACATCGTGAGGAAACCTGCAGACGCCGAAGAAGAAATTCTTACCAACCCGCACTGGGCTAGCGTGGTGGACTATAGCCTGAACGCCCTCGTTGAGTGGGTATGCCTGAGCCCCAGCAGTGGGGACATCTTAATAGGCTGTTGATGAACTGAGACAGCTATCAATGATTTTAATTTATTTTTAAATTAATGTCTTTAAACTTTATAAAATTATCGTCAATTTGTAATCTTTCGACAATTTTACTCTTATAACAAAATTAATATGTTAATTCTTAATGTTTGGTCAAAATTAAGTCGAGGTCATCACAGTATCTACACCTTGAAGGTACCGCATTACGAACACCTGCTGTTTGCCAAAACTTACCGTATTTTGACCCAGAGAAACGAAATTGACAATTCGTCCTTGGTAAAAATCATTGGCATAGCAGATGAGTCCAAATAAGAATAAAAGTCCCAATGGCTAAAAACTGCCAAAATATACATACACTAGCTGATTCCCGCGGCCTCGCCCACGTTTTATAAGTTTTTTCTCACCTTTCCCCCTTTTTACGTCTTCCGGTGCGCGGTCTCCACAAAGAATTCTGCTCCAACGGCCGTCGTTCCACTTAATCTTGGCAATTCTTCGAGCTATATCAGCTACATTGGTTATACTCACTCACGTAGAGTACTCCCAGCATAGCTCTCTCCGAAATTACTAGTTGAATCAAATTAAAAGCACATAAAATACCAAATCCTTTAGGGTCGGAATGGGAGACAAAAAGAAAGTTCACGACGCGACAACCACGCAGCGATCAGCTGTTCCCACGACAGGTTGCCGCGCGTGTGTGGGTACGCCGAGATGAGCGGCGCGCGCGTGTGCGTGGAGACAGATGCTGCGGACATCTGCCGCGGCGCGTGCGCATGCTGCGGCTCACACGTCTTGATACTTATAAAGAGTGGTATCAACAGGTATTGTGACGTCAGATATAGTGTAAGTACGTACAGTCAACCGCTCGTCATTGGAAACACTCTGATTTTGAGCGGTTTAATACTATGAGAGACCAGTTTATACTGGTTTAGTTTCCGAAGTGCTATCGGATCTTACAGCCTGTCCCGTCAGAACATACCTACATACCATGTATGTTCATATTTGTGACGTCCTCTGGTCACTGGGGTAAGTGTATGGGCATTAGGTAGGCAGAATAATATTAACAACAATTTCTATTGTCACTGTACGATCGTCGTCGCACGTCCGTTCGGGCCGGCTGACAGCTAGCGAGTGACCGACCTCGCGCTCGGTGCGATTTTTAGAGAAATCATAAAGCAACTGTAGGTATTCAAGCTTTTACTACAACCAACAAGATTTTACTTGTTGGTGGTAAAATAGCATGAAGGTAAAGCTTTTCATGATGCTTCTGGTAATTAAACATTCTTATAAGATTACATCCACTGCAGTACCAAGAAGCCTAAGTAGGAGTATGCTGTGGTCAGCTGCAGATGCAGACAGTTTGTCGCTCGCGCGGCGCGCGCGCCTCTCGCGAGGCGAGGCGGAGGCTGGCAGGGGGCAAGGCATGAGCGGAAGCGGATGAGCAGGTTGAGACAGAAAACTAATAAAGTCACTTTCATTAGAAGCTTCCAATGATGTAGACAAATACTTGGTCGTACCAGTATTAAATTATTCCGCTTCAATTCAACACAATCACTTACAATTGAAGATTAGCATTATATTTGCTGTAACATTGTTTGAAGCAATTTGAAGAGCTAGAGAAAAAAAATGAAAATTTTATGTGAAAAGAAATAAAACGTTCCCACGCTCATTGGTAATTGTTATATGCATATCAAACTGGAACTGACCTCGTGTGGTCCTATAGTGTTGCAGCAATATTAAATGATTCAAATGCCGAAAACCGTACCTAGTTACAATTGTGCAAAATGGAGTTACTAAATGTAACTAGGTATGTATTACTTTTCTATTATACCTTTCTTAAATCAACATTTTCTTTTTATTCAAAATTCCCTAAAGGGGATAAAGAATGTGGAATAAATTACAGCAAATGAGAAAGTAATAATTGTTAATTGAAAGTATCTATTAAATTGGCGAAAGTCGTTCCTCGGACAGTACTATAGGAATTAATGGTGTAGACTCCGGGTAATTAACAACCTACTAATATTGTTTTCACGAATGTACAAAAGTCTAGTCTCAGTATGTACAAAAATCTAGTATACTATAGCCTATAATTAATGACACCTGTGTGCGCGCCTGTGTGTTGTGTGTATTCCAGAGACATCAAATAGTCGCCATCCCTTTCTGTTATGTAATGTTTGAAAGAGAATACAAATTTTTACAAAGTTGGCCGAGCTCGCCAAGCACGCTCGGCCAACGTGTACCGTGGCCATGTTACTCTCGTGACTTGTACCACCACAGAATGAGGGCGAGTGACTCACCTCCGTAGACATTGACCCCGTAATCTTGAGCCGGGTAATTAAAACATCTCGCGTCGACTATCACATGCTCGTTCGCTGTTTGTGGTGACATTTCAAAATGCCGAAACATAACACTTGTCAGGTTGAATGAACTTGGTGAGATGAACATTGTATCCACGGTAGATAACGACTAGTTACTATTATCTATTCTGTGATAATAATGCATAGTCAGGTAGGTAGGTATCTACTTTACGGTACTATATGAGCAGGTCTTGTACTGTAAATAAAGTAGGTCCTCTTAATTTTAGGAAAATAATGTTGAAATCTCGATCGAATCTTATATTCTATAAAGGTGAAGCGATTGCACTCATAAACTAGAAAAAATACGTTTGAATCATTGAGCGTTATTGCCAAAGATCTACGATAATTGCATGAAGATTTTTTATAATGGGTTTACGGCTCTGGAAACAAAGTCATTTAGGCCAATCATACCTATACAAAAAGGCAGTAACAGCACAGCCTACACAAAAACAGGGATTTTAACGCCAAAAGGCCATGTTGTATGAAATAACATCTTCAATTGATTTTAGGAAGTGACAAAAACTGTCTCCAATGATTCGTGATTAAGCTCGTGCTGCAACAAAAACCCGTCGGGTTCAGTTCAGCTCCATTGCATTGAGGATCTATGGTACCTACCAATTAAATAAATGGTTTACTTAGACATAATTGGTTTGTCAAATGGTTTTGGTCTTTGAAAGAAAAAAGATACTACAACAGATCACAAGGGTTAAATAATTAATATCCGCCTTTGTTAGTCGACCTTTCAAGTTACCTTGTCTTACCTTTATAATGTATGGTACTAGCTGATGCCCGCGGCTTTGCCCGCATGACTTAAGTCCATCCGGATAAATTTATCTAAATGATACTGTAAACCGGATCAAAATCCGTTGCATACCTAATTGAAAAGATAAAGCTTACAGAAGGACGACGGGAAGTGACTTTGTTTTAAACTACGATAAGCTATAGATTATGATTTGGCCATTTTAAAAATTGTATACCGTTTTTAGGAATTAATCTATTATAATATGTTTAAAATAAACAAGATATTATGCAAGATGACCAGTTCCGAAAAAGGAACGAAATCCTGGTTCGTAACCTAGTTACGGAGATCATAATTTTCTTTTCGAAGCCGGTTACCAATCTCAGTTATGAAAAAGTCCCTGATGCTATTAATTTAAACATTGGCTAGATTTCTATAAGTTTAGGTATAGGTAGGTACCTACCTACGTAAGGTAAAGATAAAAACGTGTTTTTGCAAGTTTCCTAAATTTGTATCAGAAAAGTAAGAGGTGTTTTTTTTCTTTCTGTTACAAAGTACGAAAGGTAAAAGTTCATCGGCTACCTGTTACCGAACAGGTACTCGACAAAAATAAGAAAACAACCGCACCGGAGAACAAAAAGCGGGAGAGAATTAACAGAACGGCAAAAAACTGACGACAGATGCTGACAAAGGCGGTACAGACGAGGACAAAATGCGGAAACGTGAAGAAAATTCAGAAATCAATTGATAATTTTGACTTTATGGCTATAGGTAGGTATCTACCTAACTTGTATAGTGGGCTCTTTTTACAAGCTTTTATTTGACTTGCCTTGTTAGTATATTAGTTAAATAGTATAAGTCAAATCTTGCAAGTTCATTTAATCTGAGGTTGGGTTTCCATGATTGACATGTTTACGATTCTCATCTAGTCATGCACGCCTAATGCCGTCAAAATGTTCTGTAATTTTTCACTTAAGATAACGCAACTAGTATTCAATTAAAAAGTAGCCATGTCCTGCCCCGAGGTTCGATGTATCCCCACATCAAATTTTATCAAAATCCGTTCAGCGGATTAGGCGTAAAACGCAATAAACAGACTGACAGAGACTTTCCCATATTCATACTTGCAATCGTCTTGCAATATAATATTAGTATGGAACTAATAAATACATATATAATAGCATATAATTAATAATTGTACACGTCAATTCTGTATCTACCCCTTGTTCCTTTATGTGTCAGCGCTGAGAAGAAGACAAAGCTATTTTTTGAAAAAGAAATCTGTACCTATGAGTTCATTAACGTCCTGAGTTACATATTTTTAATTTAATTATAATAAAATTTATTTATAACAAGCAATTAGGCTTGCAACATTATAATCGGCTATCCATTTTATATACATATATTTCAATACAAAGTTGCAAGATGAGCTGGCGGTATAAGTTGTGGCGCCGAATGTACCGGAAGGTAGGTCTGGAGGCGGCACGAGCGCGGGCCGGTAAAAACTGTTCGATTGTCTCGCGTCCATAATAGCCGATCGGCCACGGCGGCGGCGTGGTAGCCCATAGAAGATCAGACCAAGGGTTTTTGTGTCTATAGATCTCTGACGGTTCATTTAATACGTAAAATCTTTACTTTTGACCGCGACGTGGCTGGCTTAGTTGCTTGGACGTGGACTCGAGCGACAAGGGTCTGCGGGTCCGGTTCATTCAGTGATTATTAATCACTATCAAAAGATACAAAGACGAACTTATACAATTATTTCAATACTATAAGACCTAATTTACATATTTTTTAACAGTGTATTGAGTACCATATAATGAACTGGCCACAAATTTGATAAAAAAAGTTTGGTTTTACTTTTAAATTTGAATGACAGATTCCAATATCCTCTATGGCCAGTGTTTTAAATATATCTGAAAGTGTATTGAGTAATTATAATGGACTGGCCACTAATTTGAGAAAATTAAAAAGTTTGGTTAATAATGAAAAAGGAAAGTATGGGTTTTCCGGTGATTTTTTCCAATATATAAAAAGGTGGAAAAATCTTCCTCGTAAAGATCCTGAAAATAGCTCGGATGATAACGAAATTCATTCCCTTAACCGGCTTTTTGCAATCTTCTTATAGGATTTTCGTAAGAATCCGATTTTTAAATTATCCTACCTACAAAGGAAAAGTATTTTTTGGACAACCAAAATATGCATATACACTTACTATATTATATACACGTACTTTGTTTGACCACAATTTAGGTCAGCAGTAATTGTTGTAATAACACAATTAATTAATGTAATGTTCGACAGCTGTTTTTAAAAGCTGCAAAAGTTTAATTAAGTTTTCTGACAGAAGCCAGTGCTTTGAGGACAAGTCGCTGAAGTTAACTAATTGGTGAAAGTGTGCGCACCGCCGAGCGGGGACTGTCCGCGCATCTGTCCGTCTGTCCGCGCGTGTGGACACTTTCACTCCGAAAGAGTAAGGGTGTGGATGTGTGTATTTATTATTTATTTATTTATATATTTATTAATCAAATACAACGCTTTAAAAGTACTTATATCGTTGTACACCAAAACCGTCTTGTCGGTTCGACTGGGGATCGTACCTACAGTCTCATCATCAATTATATCTGATTACTAATTACATAGCTTTGCAATAAGTATTACATGCTTTCTAATTATTATTAATTAGCATTAGTTATAGCGCTGTCTTAATTATATATGCCAAAACATAAACAACACGCGTAGGTATATAAAGGTAGATATTCTTGGTTGTCCTAGTAAATACCTACATCAATACTATTAGGATTAACCGTCTTCCAAGCATTTATAGGTCCGTATATTTTTGCATCCTAAAAATATAGGTGCCTTTATTTATATTTAAAAAAAAGCATACAGTCGAACATAGTACCTCCTCCTTTTTGGAAGTCGGTAAATAAAATACCTCTTTAATCCACATATAGTATAAAACAAAGTCACTTCCCGCGTCTGATCTTTTAAACTACGCAACGGATTTTGATGCGGTTTTCGCTATCATCCAGATAATTTCTTCCGGGTGGTTTATTTATATTTATTTACTTATACCATGCGGGCGAAGCCGCGGGAAATAGCTAGTAATAAATAAATTAGCGCTGTCATTCATTTCACATCTCATTTTTAAATGGCGGAGTTATTTTATCCGCACATGGCTTATTTCGCTTTGTCATAGTAGATATTGGTCACACTAGGAAGGTATCTCCATTCGTCACACCAATTAACTAGGTATACACGCATGTACATAGGTGGACGGATAATTAGAAACAGGGTAAGATTTTCATACAATCGAGGTCACTTTGAAGCCATGGGTCTCCGTGAAGGATTGATCGGGGCATGATCTGATGACGGTCATCGAGAGAGTAGATGGAGGACTTTCAGATCGCTATAGATATCCAGCTGATCAGATGAGCCGTTTGGTAGCAGCATCGTCATGTAGAAAAAAACCTGCAAAATGGCATAAAAATGTATGAAAATCTTAAAGTTAAGGAATCATGACGATGCTGCTCCCAAACGGCTGATCTGATCAGTTGGATATCTACGGTCATCTAAAAGTCCTCCATCTACTCTCTCGATGACCGTCATCAGATCACGCCCCGATCAATCCTTCACGGAGACCCATGGCTTCAAAGTGACCTCGATTGTATGAAAATCTTGCCCTGTTTCTAATTATCCGTCCACCTATGTATTTGTGTGACATAAATTGAATAATGCGTGTATAAAAATGTAATGTGTGTAGTAAAAATCCAACATGTCTATTATTTCTGACTAAAAATAAACACCCCACACATGTCAACAAAAATCTGTGCCGACTTCCACTCCGTGTTATGTATGACATATCTAAGATGCCCGCACGTGATTGGCTGATCTCGAGCGGGGGGCGGGGCCTGCTCCAGCGCAGCATCCAATCGTTGGGGATCTCGTATCGAGATGGGGAGCTGATCAGATGCGGACCGTATATGTATTTAGGAGATTCGTCTTCTTTGGTGGCTTTGTATAGAATAGATGGGTAGGTATGTTTTATGGATCGCGTTTGATGAAAGCTTCTGTATGGTCAAGCAACAGCCAAGGGTCGCTTCTGCGCCAAAATGAATCATATTGTTGTAAAACCGCTTTATCAACATCAACAGCCTACTAACATGTCCCCACTGCCGGGGCTCAGGCCTACCCTCTCAACGAGGGCGGTCGGGCTATAGTCCACCAAGCTAGCCCAGTGCGGGTTGGTGGACTTCACATGCGCCTAAGAATTTCTTCTTCGGCGTATGATGTTTTCCTTCACCGTTTTCAAGCAATCAGTAGATGTACTTAAGCTTCGAGAAAAAAACTATTGGTGCATGGCCCAGCCGGGGATCGAACTTCGGACTTTTCGATATGATAGGCCGCGTCTTAACCCCAACGCAACTGACGCTCTCCAAAACCGCTTTTATAATCGATTTTTCAATTCGATTCGATACTCTTTACATGCACAATAAAGTAACAAAACCCATACATTACAGATTACAATTATATAGCTTACTTTAGTCGGACTTACTTATTGCTAAAAGCAGACAACCTTTGGGTTCCTTACAAGTTAAGTGTTCGTTTTGTATATAATTAAATAATAAAATGTAGGTAATAATCGGCGATCGGGAATACGTAATAATAATAATCTTGGTTAGAAATATAAAGTCATTATTTGTTACTAATAATTAAATAAAACGGTGGTTGCAGCCTCCACAAAAACAGGGCACGACTAGAGAGTTGCCGATTTATATACAAGCACCCCAAGCACATAAATTGCATAAAATACTAATTATTTAAACTGTAATACGGTGACATTGTTTATACAGACGATGCCTACAGGATACAGCAAAACAAGAGTGATTCCTTTATTTTTTAACTTGAAGGTTTTCTTTACAAGATGTCTCGAACAAGATGGATTTAAACAGATATCAATCAATCAGTAATATATTTGGTAAAACATTTTACAATGTATACTACATTATTTATCTCGAAGTATCATTTTCTTGAAATAGATTTTATTGCTATTATTATATTAGTGCTGCCATCTATGTATATTTATAAAATTGTAGTAATCCTACTCGACGCTAGATAGCAGTGTCATTGTTTTATAGGTGCTGCCATCTGTTGGAAATATAACTCATTTTAATGTCTCTATTGGTTACAAGATGGCAGTATTAAATGAATTCAGCATGCAGCGTTGTGCGCATACAGCGTATAACAAAAACACAACTGACATAGACATGCAATTTCGAATGAAAGAAGATTGAAACCCAGATGAATGAAGGATGAATGAAAGTTTAGTTGGAGTTTTTATGGGTTTTACGGCCAATTGGAAACAAAGTCCTGGGCCAGTCCTAAGAAAAAATCACTTTCAACGCGCGTAGAATTACGTCCATGCGAATGGGGGCATATTGATAACGAAAAACCGACAGTATGACAAAAAAAAATATGATTGTGGAATGAATGAATTGAATGGGACGAGATCGATGTTTATTTCTTTTTTTTTTATCTAATCTGTGAATAAAACTTTTACAATTACAACTTCGTTTACTTTTACATCTGTAGTTTAGATTTAATATTAAAAATGAGCATTTACCATTGGAAACTAGGGGATATAGCGCTCGCTAAAGTATGCAAGAAAGTGTACGCAAAAGTTCAAGTTGTTAAAAATGAAGATGGGTTGTTTTATGATGAAAAAGGTTAGAATCTGCAAAACTTTTCTTCAAATGTTGAGAATTCGACATTGTATTGTACGCTTTGAAGCTCTAGGCATTCACTTAATTTTGTACTGCAGTTTTTTATATTGCTCTTACACCAGTACACCAACTTTAAATTACACTTCAAAAACTTTTTTGTTCAACATGTTTTTGACTTTTTCTTGCAAATGAAGCAATTCAAGGTCACGCTGGCTTCACATTCTTCACTATATAATATAAAACCTGTTGCCTGTGAATTTAATTCTTAGCTAGCAGTTGCCCAGATCATTTGAGGAACCTCTATGCCAAATTTCAAGTTTCTAGGCCTAGCGGTTTAACTATGCATTGATAGATCAGTCAGTGCAGGTTTAGGGTGGTATTTTGGATACCGCCGCCGCCGCGTGAGATTTGACAAGCAACGCCGCCGCTGCTTAAATAATTCGTCTCATACAAACTCATGTAATCTCTCGTAGAGCGGCAGCGCCGCGCCGCGCGGCCGCCACTGTCCTTATGTAGAATGCATAGACTTTTCACGTAAACTCGAATGGCACTTTTCATTACCTATAATTAAAATTTTATAATTATTGAATACTACACAAATCAAATCAATTTTTGTGCAACATTTTTCTTGTAGTTCTCGGTATATCCACCAACGAAGATGGCACCATCAACGTCACCCATCAGCTCTGCTACCATGTGGAGACCATACGGACAAACCAAAGGCTCTGGCTGCCATACACAAGTCTCCACCTGGCCGAGCGTTCCAGGCCATTCTACGGTACCGACAAACCTTCCACCAAGCATCAGACTGAACCTAAACCTAACGATCCTGATGGGGAACCAATTGAAAATGATGAATTAGACAATCGGGTATTTTAATAAATCACTAGCTATATCTATTTTTAATAATAAAACTGAGTACTTAAATAAAATATTTTACTATTTTCTTCCTGTGATTTAATTTCACTGTGTAGGGACGAGATGACTGAGCCCTTGTAGCCTTGTAGAACTTCTGCATGTATGTAATTTTAATGCTTTATTGTACCAAAATTTACAAAAACTATAACAAATAGGAATAAAGCTACCTACAAAAGCAGACTTTTTACTATGGATCTCTTCCAGTCGACCTTACAGTTTCATACCAAGTTTTGATATTGAATAAAAGAGAAGAACTACTATAAACTTACACTTATGCATACATAAATTACATTTATGTGAACATAATATAAACAACGCAACATAGACCATACATACACCTGATTAAAATAGACTTTGTGGTTGCAATTTTAAACTCAAAATCTTGTACTAATATTAAAGTATTTTCATATTACTTGCCCTAAAATGATTTTAAATCATTGACAAGCATTTTCTGTAGTCAATATTATTTTCTTTAGGTATTGTATTTATAATTGTTTATTAAGTACCTAGTAGGTAATGTAATTATGGGCTTAGATCTGAAATAAAATTGTTCTTTAAACCGTGTTTATACCTATACATATTTATCTTCTACACAAGTATTCTGACCTATCAGCTATCAAGATTCTTAACTATTGTTTTCTTGGTAACTTTGAAATTAGCTAGATCATCGTGCACTATTCTATTTGATGAGGAATCCAATGCAGGTTAGTGAATGTTATTTACCTATTTATACATATTTGATATACCTACTCTCCATATACGAAGATATATGAAATATTAATAAATAAAGTATTATGTATGTACACAACAATCCTTACCATAAAATTAAAATAAAGTTTGATTATATTTTATATATAATAGTATATTATTTTGGTAAGTTTAAATCAAAATTGTGAATGTTTTTCCAGCTATGTTCGGAACAATTTGTCCAAATGGGCAAGGATATGTTTTTTGATAATATCTGTTCACTTCTTAAAGATGAAGAGAATAAGGATAGAAGTGAAGAGAAAAATAAAGGAAGAAGTGCAGAGGAAAATATGAAAAGAGAACCCAAGGACAGTAAGGAAGGCGATGCAGATGAAAATATGGACAATTATACAGAGGACAGATACAAAGAAGAACGTAAGGAAAGAAAAGTTGAGGAAAATATGAGTAGTGCAGACAAAAGTGAGGAAAGAGATTCAGATGAAAGCAAGAAAAAAGATGCAGAAGACACCAAGGAAAGCAATTCAAAAGAAAGTCACGAAAGAGAAGCTGAAATAAGTAAACAAAGATCAGAAGAAATAAAAGAAGAAGACAGACATGCAGAGGAAAATAATGAAAGAGATAGACAGGAGGATATGTTAAGAAATACAGAAGAAACTAAGAAAATATATCCACAAAACCACAAAGAAAGATATGAAGAGGAAAATAAAGCCACAGGTTCAGAGGAAAGTAAGAAAAGAGATCCAAATGAAAATAAGGACAGATATGGAATAGAAAATATGGAAGGAAATGCAGAGGACAGATACGAAAACTATAATAATGAAATACTTATGGAAGAATATGAAGACGCAGATAAAATTAGGGAAATAAAAGCAGAGGAAAAAAGGGCAGAGGACAATAAAAAAATAATTGCAAAGGAAATTATAAAATGTCATTTAAACGAAAATAAGGAGAGATATGGAGAGGAATGTGAGGAAAGAAATGCAGAAAGTAAGGAACATGATGCAATGGAAAATAAGAAAAAAAATACAGATGAAAACAAAGATGTCTTAGACTATTTAAACAGACCTGATGTTAGTGTAGAAAATAAGTTTGAAACAGTATTCGTTAAGGGTAAAGTAACAGAGGAGGAGCTAGAAAATTACTACTATAAATGTTGGAAATACAAAATGTGCAGAGACGAAGAAAGGCGGAGGGCTCTAGACGAAGATGAAACAAGTTCTGATGAGGAAGAATCTGGTACTGAGGATGACAGTGACGATATTGAAGAAGATGGAATTAATTCTGTAAGTATACATTACTGTGTGAGTTAAGGTTTGATTTTTTGCACTAATCAATTCTTGAGGATATATGTATGTACGTCCAGCATAACTATAGGTACCTGTAATTACTTTTCGAGATAATATGATTATATGAGCGTCATAATCGTATCAGCGCTCTCGCGTGCGACCCTTTCAATATTCAAAAGTTCGTATAAATATATATTAGTTAATTTTATTAGGTATTCAATGTTTTTATGTAATAAACGCCGAGAGCGTCGGTGGCGTGGTGGGGAAGAGCGGCCTATTCAAGAGGTCCGAGTTCGATCCTCGGGCGGGTCATGCACCAATGGATTTTTCTCGAAACTTAAGTAAATTTACTGACCTCTTTCGAACGGTGAAGGAAAACATCGTGACGAAACCTGCACACGCCGAAGAAGAAATTCTTAGGCGCATGTGCAGTCCACTAACCAGCAGTGGGTTAGTGGTGGACTATATAATCCTACTCGTTGAGAGAGTAAGTCTGAGCCCTAACAGTGGGGACATATTAATATACATTTGATTTGATGTAATAAACACCTTTTCTGTAGAGAATAGATCCGTTAATAGGTTACTCAATTGCTTTGAGCTTACCCTTCAAAAATCAGAAACGCCTAGATTCATCAACACTTGAATAGTTATTCTGCAATGATTACTTTGTCACCGAGTAATAAACGATACCGCGTGTTATAATACAACTAGCGCCATCTAGCGACACTGCAGTGTTTAATTGTCTATGTTTCTAAAACATCTAATGTAATTTTGTATTTATTTCGTTAGGATAAAGAAGAGTATGCTCCGCCGAAGCCCACGGTGCACGCGTGGTGGTGCCTCGTGTGCGGGAAGGAAGGCTGCCTGATCGAATGCCCGAAGTGTCCGTCGACATTCCATCCCGCCTGCAAGCACAAGTGGCTGGTTACCATATTTCGTATGTAACCTTACTATTTCTATGAAACGGTTTGGTCTAGTAACTGTTTTATAGAGATGGGACAGAACGACCCACGTTCCCGAAAGAGCCCTATTATATATGATACTTCGCTCGCGTGGAAAGTTTTTTATCCCACGGGAACAGTTTCATCATCATCAGCCTGCACAAGTCCACTGCTGGATATAGGCCTCCTGCAAGCGAACAGTTTGTCGCGGTAAAAAGTAGCCTATGACCTGCCCCTGCGTTCGCTATCTCCACACCAAATTTCATCAAAATTAGGTATGAAAGGTAACAGTTACCCATTTATAACAGTATGGATGAGCAATCGTTTTTTTAGACAATTTTTTTAAGTGATAAGGCCGCCTAAATTGTACCAGTTTTAGTTGTAATTCTATTGTTTTTAGACCGTAATAAGCAACTGTTACCTGAGTCACCGAATGCGAGTTTGCAGAAGAACTTGTCGGATTCTATCAGCTGCTTGGGAGAGGTGAAGGAAGTCGAACTGGATACTGACCACAGCCACTGCCCCAGCTGTACGTGGGGACCACGCATTGGGTAATCAGGAGTCAAATATTGGATCAATAGGAAGTCTTATGATTAACAAATTCTTGCTTCTACGACTCGTGGAAATGTCTGGTTTTGTAGCATCCATAATAATATCAGCAGTCACTTTGGTGATTTAATTTTCTTCAACAGTATACTGCGCAATGACTAATTTTAGGTGTTAAAGGGGAGCTGTGCGGGGGTGTTCACTAGAGACGCTCATTCAATTTCAAGAAATAGTTCACTGATTCGATCAACCGAAAACTTGCAAGTTTTTGGACATCTCTATGTATATCCTATCCCGCGATGTGCAAACAATCTGTGACTATATTCATTCAGCCGCCAAGAAACTCTACGGGGACTATAAGCTTCCTTCCACAATCTTCACTCCGGGACCAACAATCTACTCTGTCTCAGAGTTAAAAACTTGGCCGGAGCTGCGGTTATGATTTTAGCCAGGAAGTTTCGAATCTCTTTGGTGGCGCGCGCGCTCCCTATGGAGACTGCATCTTGCATATTTAGTATGGGAACCAATGGTGCCACTTACAGGGGGGGTGCGGACAAAGGAAGCGGTGTAGCGGGAGGAGGTTGCTAGTACACACATTCTCATTTTCAAACTCCAAATAAATTTGAAAATGAGAATGTGTGAGTGAGTCACAGTATTGTCATACATTTGACACGACTTTGACACCCATAGAATGCTTTTTATGCCTCTATAAGGGGCCGCGAGCACGCACCAAAGAGATCTTAACTCTATGATTTTAGCAGTCATGTTTTTACCTGTATGTTGTTTCAGTGTGAACGACATAGTGTGGCACAAGTTTGGTTCGTGCCCGTGGTGGCCGGCGCGGGTGCTCGCGCTCGACGCCACGCCCTCCTGGCTCACACAGCGCGCGCACTACAGGGGACAGATGGCGTTGCGGTACTACGGTAAGTGACACGGTACACGTAAGTGACCCGTATGGGTATGTGACGCGGTACACGTAAGTGACCCGTATGGGTAAGTGACACGGTACACGTAAGTGACCCGTATGGGTAAGTGACACCTGTTTCGGTCGTTCTTAACCATAGATTTAGGATGTAGCGTAGCGAAAATTTTTTAGGTCTGTGTTCTTAACACTAATCCCTGATCGTACTTAACATTTTTCTCAAAAGAATGTTTGGTCAAAGGTGTGGTTCGTCAAAGTTTATCTAGGTCAAGACATGTTCCAGCTAGTCTTCTCCTCGAAAGAACTAGACAAAGGTGTTAAGTCAAAACCTGATGGCATAGAAGGTGATCAGATCATTCTTCCCGTGGACTTCGCTTTAGATTGTTTACTGTAAGCGTTAGTGGCGCCGATAACGGCGAGCAGTGGCAGTTCTACCTTCATTAGTAGTCCCCGTAAATCTTTTTGGCGGATGAATGGTGAATATAGTCACAGCTTGTTTGCACATCGCTGACAGTGTTTACAGTCTATGTGTGCGTAACCGAGATAATGTGATGCGTAGAGATGTCCAAAAACTTGAAGATTCAGTTGATTGAATCTAGCGTCTCTAAAGCCCTCTTTGATACCTAAAATTAGTCTGCGCAGGAATCAGCCAACTTCACACAACCGCCAAAAAGATTTACGGGGACTATAGTTGCATGTAACCGTTGGTTGTGGGTACGGCAGGGACCCTGGAGCACTCGTGGGCCTCCACGAGCCGCATGTGCCTGTTCCTGCCGTGGCACGCGGAGGGCCGGCCGGCGGGCGAGCCCGACCTGCGGCGGGCCTACGTCGACGCCTGCGACGAATACATCGCTGTCTATTTAACATAGAACGCCAAAGTAGTGCATGCTCTGATAATTAAGTACTATGTAAACAACAACCTTATAGTGCTATGCGTTTAAAGTTGAAAATTATGTTGATTCTATGGTGGACTTTACCGGTTTTGATACCAATCCACTCAAATATATTATATACTAGCTGTTGCCCGCGGCTTCGGCATGGGATAAGTACCTATAAACCATCCGGAAGAAATTATCTGAATGATAGAGAAAACCGCATCAAAATCCGTCGCGTAGTTTAAAAGATCTAAGCGTACAGACGCGGGAAGAGATTTTGTTTTATGCTATGTTATGATGACTAGCTGTTTCCCGCGGCCTCCCCCGCGGTTTTATAATTATTCCTGATTTTCTTATTGCTCGGTCAGGCCTCTAAGGGTATTTATATTTTCCATACACATAAGATAAGCTAATGTAACATCAACATCATCATCAACAGCCTATTAATCTCCCCACTGCTGGGGCTCAGGCCTACCCTCTCAACGAGGGCGTGCGGGCTATAGTCCACCACGCTAGCCCAGTGCGGGTTGGTGGACTTCACATGCGCCTAAGAATTTCTTCTTCGGCGTATGCAGGTTTCCTCACGATGTTTTCCTTCACCGTTTGAGAGCAGTCAGTACATGTACTTAAGTTTCGAGAAAAAACCCATTGGTACATGGCCCAACCGGGGATCGAACCTCGGACCTTTCGATATGATAGGTCGCGTCTTATCCCCGAGGCCACTGACGCTCTCGCTAATGTAACATAAAACAGTGAAACCATTAATTTGAGGGTCTTTGTTACTTTGGACCACTATGTCTTGGATAGCCATCGTCAATAGTTCCCTAGCGGAGAACCAAGACTTCAAAATGTCCTCAAATCTATGAAATTATAAGACACTTTTGCTCCTAACTATATTTTTTACATAAATATTTATTATAGCATAATGAATTAGAGCCCGGATTCCCGCGAGCAATCATTTGAAATAATATGGATATGTGTATTTATTTACTAAATAACATTGGTAATTAATTACACATACTTAAGTACCTATTAGAATAGCATCTCTTTACATAAAAACTCATTGCATATCCCCATTGGGGGGATATGGAAAAATAATCCTCATATAATAATTTGGGGATTTTTTATTTGAATAATAATTGACCAGTCAGATTTGGGCTCTAGTGATAATAATTAAGCTTTTAAGTATACTTTTTTCTAATTTTTTTTTATGATTTGGATTTCCAAAGGTGTTTGATCTTATCATGATAATAATGATGTAGTTTTATGTTAAGTTACCAATAATAATAAATTTTATTTTTGACATTTTTGCAGGAGTTTTAAAAACAGTTTTAAACTTTTTTATTTTTGTGTTTTTTATGAATATTAATACAAAGTAAAGCCAAGACTTGATTGGAAATTATGTTTTAGATTGAATTTTTACTTGGAATAAATTTTGATAAAATACAATTATCTTTTATTTAATTGCTGGATATTTTCTCATTTAAAAATGAAAATTACACATAATTGTTTTATTTTGTCTTAGATGCACAAAAACATGATTATAGTTGACATAATTTCTGCCTCACGCGTGCCCTTGTTTGTACGGTCGACCGCACGTCAGTGGAAACAAAACCAGTATAAACTGGTCTCACGTAGTATTGAAACTCCCTAACAGCTGGGCCAGCTCAAGGTCAAAGTATTTCCACTGACGTGCGGTCGACTGTACAAGTATGAGACAGAGAAAGAGCTGTATTGTGCCGTCGTCGGTTGTATTTAGTATCTAGAATGCCTGTTATAAATTCAAAACACGTTAATACATTATGTACATAATTATATTCATTATTTTCACATACAAAATAATACTTTTTCATTATACATACATTCATCATTCAGCAAAAGCATCAGCATTTCAAAGTGCCATACATGTATATAGAACATTTACTTTTGTACTTATAAAATTAATCAAAATATATTGCATTATTAGATATCCATCATATAAGGAATATTTGAAGTTTAGACTTGACTTGACACACTAATACAAAGTTTGTGTTACTGTGTTATAATTATAAATCAATTTAATACAGTATGTACCTACAATTTTTTAAATAATTAAATATTTATCAAATAATAATAAATAAATACATAAAATATTTAGTCCGCTTTAAGCTAAACCAAGCGGCGCAATTTCATTTTCAGTCTGCGTCTTAAGATGTGTAAAATGCGCAATCTGTGAATGCAGCTTTAGGTAAAACTTTAGTTTTCCTGACTTCTACAATAAATGGTCCTTAGTACTCTGTTGTCTTAACTAAATCTAAAAAATTCAAATATTTCTTATCCACATCCATACCACACTTGTTTTGCGACTTCTACTTCACTTACCATACAATTGTTTATATGTTGTACAACTGTATGCAAAATCGTAAAAATTTACGACCCTAAAATAAATAAAAAATCTAAATTAACGAGGTCTTTATTGTACGTGTGGAAACACTAGAGGTGGAAATTCTTGATTGTTTTACTTTTGGTTTCATTTCAATCTTTTCCTACATTCAGAACAGGTCGCTTTTGAAGTCCAGAGTAATAAATAGATTCATTGGATAGTAAGGTTATAAGCAATTAATAAAAATATATTATAATTAGGTTATAGTTAGTTTTGTGACTAAGGAATGAATGGATCAGATATTTTATCTACCTCGAGTTCCCTTATTTAGAACCACGGTCTGTATTTGTTCCATGTTTAGAACCCAAACAAGTGGCGTCGCAATGTTTTGTCTTAAACGTCTTGGCCTAATAAAATAACAATACGATCTTTTAGCATAGATATGTATAGATAAAACGTATCACATCTCAATTCTCAATAGTTCCTAATGCTCAGATAGAAAATTATAACTTGACCAGTTAACACAGAATATTAATTATCACATAGTGGGAAATTATCAACATAAAAGTTGCCTGATAGAAGCGATAAGTTGGCAGCTATTTTTCACTAAATCATACTAAAATGATTTTTGAAGCTTCCGTGTTCTAATAAATAGAAATATTTAATTTACATCAAACTTCCTAAGTTACAATTTTCTAATTGGTATAGTTTAAAAATCACTTATAATAAAATTACTGAAAAAAATTTGTAAAAAAATAATTACAAGTAAAACAACATCACAGTCATCGACAAGTACAAAAATAGCGATCATTCATCCAAATAACAGCTTGTATTGATTCTCGGGGGCCTTTAAAGCGCAATAATCATCTTCATTTCTACAACCGTCTTGCGGTTATAAATATTTGAAGCTGATTTCTACGCTTTATTGTCAGCGCCAAGCCTCTGCAGCTACGAAGCCAAATAGATCTACATTTACTGTATAGAGTCATTCGAAATTGATTTGTATGAAGTTGAAATAACATAATGTATTTGAAGTTTCATGAAACCTATTTATTTAGTAAATAAGTAAGCGCCAAGGAAGAGCGGGCTCTCCTGAGGCAGGCGACTTAATGTCCCCACTATCAACTAAATTTAATTAATTACATATACAACATAATTTTTTTAATGAAAGTCTAAGTTTATTTCATTTGCCAACTTTCAAAAGTTGGACGCATACTAAATGCCTCTGTAACAAAACATTACAGGTGTTTTGTTAAACCCTATATTGTCTAGGCTTAACAATATCAAACCTATGTGCTCACACATGATTAAAATTTGATTTAAAATGCATGAAAATATTTTTTATGACTATTGCATCGCACATTTTACACGGTGAGCAAGGTTTTACTAAAAGTTGAGTCGTGATTCTTCTTTTTCATTTCAAATGTTAAAGAAAAGCCATCACCCGCTACTTTAAATCTAGCAATATAATTAGCACAGCAGAGTGTAATAAAGAGGTGTAATAATTAATAGTATACGAGGATTATTATTAGGACTCATACTTAACCAGTTTACGTTTACAAATTTTCATTAATCCCACGGTTATAAATTTGTTTCTGCTCAATTATGTCCAGGGATCAAAATAGGAAGAGCAATAACCCCCCTTTTTATAATTGTATTATCAATTTGTAATTGTATTTAGTTTTACAACTATGAATTGATATTGTCGCTTGAAAACTAATTACCTACTACACCTTTGTGTTTCACTCTGTCATCTCTGATGCATACTTAGTTTAATATCTATTCTGCACTGGGATCCATCGCCTCAGTACCGTGCTGCCTATTTAGCTGAAAGTCTAAACCGCAGATCGACCAAATCGTAAAACGTCCTAGCAGCAAAACGTCGAAATTTTAATCCGATATTTAAGGCCTTCATCCGATCTGCGATTAACACAACTTTCATAGGCAACAACTAACGTTTAGATGTAAAAATACATTATTAACAGAGTATCTTTCGATCTCAGACAGTGAAACTAGCCATTCTTGCCGATTCGGATGGTGTCTAAACTAAATTTTAGTCTCTTGTGCCCAATTTTTATCTTTAAAAATAAGAAAGAGAAGGCATGACCTTTAAACTGTCAAATTAGTTTAGTCCTGTCAGACAAGAAAATATACCAGGTTTCCTATTGAAATTTAAAACATGGCCAATGCCCTAATAAATAATTAAAACATGGCGATTAAAATTACCTCTGTCTGACAGGCCTAAGCTACTTTGACAGTTCTAAAATTCATGCCATCTCTTTCTTATTTTCAAAGACAAAAAAGGCGTAGACCATTCGAATCGAAGCTCTTTATAAAAGTGTAGGACTACAAAAGTATATTTAGGCGTACGTACCCACTTTAAAACTGTCAAAAACCCTATATTGGCGATTGGTTACACATTCACCGGAAAAATAACAGCACTCAATTGCATACCTAGGCTATGCCTTGTATGTCAAACAATTTATTTCAAAAAGATAATCTGTCCCTAACAATCGGTTATCACTATCAACCCGACTGTCTAGATAACGTTCTTTGTTACAAATGTAAAAACATTGACCTGGCAACGTCACACTCTAAAACTACACTGTCTTTGAACTTTAATCTTGCATTTCTAAACTCAGGCCCAATGTGGCTTGAATGACATTCCTTGTGAAGATTAAATCTTCTACGTGAGTGGTATACTTATTATATTATGTGTAAATAAGTAACTCCATATAATTAGCGAACTGGTAAGTAACTAGGTATTGAGTTTATTGACTCTTGTTGCTATGAAATTTTAATTTCGTACACAATTTCATAAAAACTAGTTTACTTTAAAAAACACTCAAACGATTGGAATACATAGTTCTGCAAATAGGTACGGTTGACCGCATTTCAGTGGAAACAAACAGTATAAACTGGTCTCTCATAGTATTGAAACTCCAAGACCAGGTGAAAGTGTTTTCACTGACGTGCGGTCGACTTCACACCAATAAACCTTTCAATGTGGTAAGATCCAAAAACAGTGTAGTCCTATTAGTATACTGAACGTCATCAAGCAATCCAACTATACAGACATCTATCTATATTAACGTTGAGATTTAGATATAAAAACAATGTACATTACAATACAAACATACCTACAATCATACATACATATTGTCACAGGGAATATTGTCTACTACTCTAGGTTTATTCACCGGGGTCGATAAATAGAGCACTTACAGCAAAGAACAGGAACACTAGACCACCAATTATTGTAACTGGAATAGAAGAAAAAAAAACAAATTAGTCATTTGGTCGAAGCGAGTCAGATTGGCTTTAGGAAGATTATAAGAAAATCAAAATGTACTGTCAATCTTCACAGATAACATCTGCGTGCGCGATTTACTTCCCACCTATTATTGGAAACTGAACACTGGACGTCACTAGCGATCCCACTATCCACCACATTCGACCTAGTTGCTAGCACTATGGTAGCTAGATGGGATCTGTTTCAACTACTGTGCTAGAAAATCCAAAGGACAATCAAAAGCAGGTCCTAAGAAATTATCATTTAGTTAGATTATCACATAGCTTCGTACATTGGATACATAACGATCCTAATTTAACACTAGCTGGCTGTGACAGCTTCTTAACTCCACTATCACTCACTACTCCCACTTTACTATTCGCTATCACCACAGTAGCTAGCTGCAATTCTCCCCACTACACTAGTAAAATCAAAGAACAACAAAACTGCTCACCTGTCTTCACAGATCTTCTGCGCGATCACCCTCCCGCCTATCACCGCTAGGCCGGTGCACGGTGCGTGACCTAGCAACCCGCCCACGACCACGTCCTCCGTGGTCGCTAGCACCAGTGGCTAGTTGCGACCGGTCCCCCACTACACTAGTAAAATCAAAGACGAACACTCACCTGTCCTTACAGATATCTTCTGTGCGATCATCCTCCCACCTATCACCGCTAGGCCGGTACACAGCGCGTGGCCTAGCGACCCGCCAACAACCACGCCCACCACGTCCTCCCTGGTCGCTAGCACCACAGTGGCTAGCTGCGACCGGTCCCCCCACTCCGCCAGGAAGGTCAGCGACGCGGCTTGGAGGAACACTTTGATGATCGCTTTCCGCCGCCGTCGTCTACTCTCAGCCTGACCCTGCTCTATCATGTCTAGGGTCTCTTCTTTCTCTTCCTGTAAGTTAAAATATAGAAGTGAGCTAAACTAGTCGTGATGTCACATATTTCTGATTTGATTAGAATCTCCTACTACACGGTACACTCTAATTTTTAATTTTGGTACGTTACGATAGGAAACTAAAACTTGTGCAATAATAATATCGAAACAAAAGCGAACAAAGCCTATGCAATTCTTATTAGGTATTGAAATTTCCTTTTTAAGACCGAGTAGGCAGGTCACGTTGCGTAGGTACAAAAATAAATTAAGTGCCATTATAGCAAACACATTTAAGTATTTAAGAGTTCTGAAGCAATAAAAATGACGAACGTTACGTCATTGTTCTATCATTTCTTGTGACATTCGAACAGTGCTATCTAGAAAATATAAGTTAAGGACTGATACCTAAATGCCTAAGTGTTTGTTGGTAAATCACCGATAGATAAAATGCGTGAAACAGCAGTAAAATACAGAAAACAATCACCTACGCTACATTGTCAGAAACATAATAATAATTTAACCCGTTTGCACAATAACAGTAAACTCTTATCTGAATTATCTTTTTAAAAGATTAGTTGATCATAAGTGCAAATATTGATGTTCCTATTTCACGACACGGCCACGTTTTCTAAATAGCTGTGACGTTTACTGGAACTTTTACAAAATATAGTAATCTACTATTTAATTAATGGATATATTTTGGAATTGGATGTTTATACGTAGTATAGATGAAACAGTATTTTGGGAAAGGACGTTACGGAAAAACGTTCTGGAAAAGGACATTTCTGGAAAATGACATTTCTTGAAAATGACATTTTGGGTAAATGGATATTTCAGGAAAAGGACGCATTAAGAGAACGCATAACGAGATGCATAAGAAAATTCTTGCATTTGTAGAGGTGTCATACTTACTACTGGATTGATTATTGTTTTCAATCCGTGGTTTCTATCACGCTAGATAGGTAGGTAGGTACTAGAAATGCAATAAATTTTCTTACCCTATTTCATCTATACACTGTGTATATTGTCAATTTGCTGGTGTCACATAGATCCACATGCAGACAGACAGACTTATACCCGTTCTTACTAAACCCTAAAGATAAAAACGTACCTACTGTAAATAATAAGCATGTTTCCATCTTTAAAATAAAAGCGAAAAACGCGTCTAAAAGCTAAGCACGGGGATACAATGAAATAAGATTTTGAAATTTAAAGAAACAGCACACTAAGCATTATTACAGTTTTATAAAGTGGGGCAAATAGAACTAAACTACCTACTAAGATTTTCGATGCTAAAATACAGATATATATATATGGTAATGTTAGTATTAAAGAGCGTCAGTAGCGTCGGGGATACGACACGGCCTATAATATCGAAAGGTAAGAAGTTCGATCCCCGGCTGGGCCATGTACCAATGGGTTTTTCTCGACATATTAATAGACTGTTGATTTGACGCATGCAGCACAGGCAGAAACTGCTCTGCAATGTCGCCGTGTACGGATACAATAAAGCTACAACCTAGTTACAATACAGACTATGTGAGTCGAATAGAATCAAAGGCTTTCGTTTTGTGCTCAAAGCTCAACAGGGTCACTTTGTGTCCTTAGATCTCCGTCTTGTAATCTATGGTGAAAACCGCTTGCCTGATCAGTTAGGTGTGTATGACTCACTGGACTTCCTCCACCCGTACTCCGGACAGCCACCATCAGATCTCACGCAAATCGTTCCCTGACGGAGATCTAAAAGCCCAAAATGACCTCGTTTTTATGAAAAAGGTATCATGACCTGAATTCACTGCAGCCGAGTTTATTATTGTATGTATGCATATGTCGTCAATATAATTAGTAATTTAGGTTTGTTGGTGACCCCGGATTATCTATGGCTGGCTTAAAATGTACAAATAAACCTATGCCATGACTTTATATTTAAAAAAACTTTTCCTTTAATTAAAATCTATTTTTGAGAAAGCCAGTGCGATGGATTACATTGATAAGTTGTTTCGATCAAAAATATATTTTAGCTGTAGAAGGGGTAAATTTTGTTTCTTTCTATATCACCGTTACTACTCTGGTATATCAATAAAATTCAAATTACATTGGTACAGTCGATCGCACGTCAGTGGAAACACTTTGACCTTGAGCTGGCCTCGCCTAATAGGGAGTTTCAATACTATGAGAGACCAGTTTATACTGGTTTTGTTTCCACTGACGTACGGTCGACCGTACCTACTATCAACAGTAAAGCAGCTAGTGAAAAGTGTGGTCAGAATAAAAAAACCATAAGACTTAAATATTTTTGTCAATGGCAACAACGAATTTGGTAGGTACGTCACTATAGTAACCATTTTCTGATCAAACCTTAAAAGCATAATAATGTAGTATAAATAAATATCCAAATGCTGAATTCCTCTGCACTTTCAATTAACTTTCTATATAGAAGCCGATGGTATGTGCTAAACGTAAAAAGCTAGGCTAAAAGAAAAAAAACTAAGGTGTAATTCGTACTGCCAGGCATAAAGACGTAAGATCACCCTCAGCGGTTCTGATTGCTTCGAGGTGCCCGCTTGGGGCTCCTCTGGCGTCCTGGGGGTTTCTGTCACTGGAGACCGCGAAGGCCCAGGGCTTTCGGAACTGACTGACGGTGCAGCCGACGAGGCTGGCGATTCAGATCGTCTTGCGACATCCTGTGCAGCAGTATCACACTATTTGATTTTTTAATACTGGCAATTTAGTTTTCTTTTTCGAAATTTGAACGTCCCCTTCCTTTTAAAAAACTGATAAACAGCTATATACAGTACGGAAATAAACGTCAATGTCGCAAATCCCGAAACTCGGAAAAACACAAATAAAGGAATTCAACATTTGTACAACTAAGCTTAATTACTGTATAACTAGCAAACATTCTACAAATATCTTGGGATCTACTATCTTATCTACGATCACTTTGCAATCCTGTTTAATAAAAAAAAACCACGTGCGATGTCACAGTGTTACGTCACACTTTCATTAACATAATTTTCATAACAGTTTTAAAACTAATCATCACCACCGTTATAAAACTATGGAAAATCAACTCATCAATAAAATTGAATGATAGTAACCTGTCAAGATATTAATCGCTACATAAAACAAAGATCAGTTATCATATTACTGATTAAAAGGATTAGATATGTAAGTAGGTGGAGACACTGATAGTATCATTTATTTAAAAAATAATGTCATGCAAGACCAGGTAAGCAAGTCCAAGATTGATAAATAAATAGGTACCAGATACAGAATTAGGTATATCAGTGCAAGTAATTTTGATAATTCAAACGTCGAAATAAGGCTGAAACCACACCAACAAAAAGTGCTCGATATCAACCTATAGAGATGCTTTTTCTAGGAAGGCAAGGCCCAAGAAACACTGCCACTACACCACCTGAACTCTACAAACGTGTAAGTAGGTACGTAAGTACTCAAGGAATAGATCGAAATAAAAATTTCGTGTTTTGTAAAAGAATTCGCTCCTTAGAAGCAGTTACAATATTTTATGCTCCTTTAAATTATATTATTAACATGATGTACAGTCTACCGCACATCAGTGGATACACTTTGACCTTGAGCTGGCCTAGCCTATTAGGGAGTTTTAATACTACGCGAGACCAGTTTATACTGCTTTTGTTACCACTGATGTGCGGTCGACCGTACCTAGCCATTGTCCATAAATTTCTACTCCTTAGTGAATGTTTATTTAGGAACTTTGTAATTTTACGAATTGAACTTATTGAGAAAGGCATATTTTGGGAAAGGACATTTCGGGAAGAGAATATTTTGGGAAATGACATTTTGAGAAAATGACATTTTGGGAAAAGGAAATTTCGGGAAAAGAACATTTTGGGAAAGGACAAGGACATTTTGAGAAAGGGCCATTTTGAACCTAAACGCTCGAGGCGAGGCGTGGTTACCCATATTCTGACTATTTCTGACTAATCCATCTACCTTACCTTAATTTTTTAAAGTTGTGTGGCTTTGACATCTATCTATAACAGCGCGGCACCGATCACTCATTGGAAATCCATTACATCGGATGTAGGTACCGATTTGTACAAAAGATTACCTAAGCCGGCTTTGTGATAAACCGTGTGAATTTACGACACTGATTTTGATTAGATTAGATTCTATCATACACGGCCCAGTCACGTACGTACATGGTTTTAGAAAGGTTTGTCCAGAGAAAAGGGGGAAGGGGAAGCACTAAATTTGGAAGTAAAAAATTAACTCTAGTATTAGAGCTACTTATGTCAGATGGCACATAATTACATTGAAATACAATACTAGGAAGAGAGAAGATTAAATTTTTGGCACATCTAATTATCAATTTAATCAGTATATACTTATTATAATACAGCATATTATACCATAAATAATAAATAGATGTTTTAATTTTTTTACAGCTAGGATCTAACCAGAAAACAGAACCTATTTTTCTAATATAGATCCTAGCTTTATGAATATAACACACATAAAACAATTGTCAGATGCTGACTACTATTGTTTATTGATTTCTATCAATTGACGATTGAATTGAATTCTATAAATTGAGTAGGTCCTACTATTTATATAACACATAAGTAACATAAGAGTTCATTCAGCCTAAGATTATAAATGTTGATCATTGTTGGCGTTATACAGCCATTTTAAAACTATTAACTCCAAATCTAGAAAAATTAAACCTACCTGATCCTCTCTCCTCTTCAACTCCATTTGTACCTCCTCCAACTCCTCCTGCCCCTCGTTGGGGTCCATCTTCCATCCGTCCCTCAGCATTTTGATACCGAATATAGCGAACAGCACCGCACTGGCGTAGTAAGTGTAAACTCTCGGTATGAACGTCGCTATGGACCCGAAGGCTGCCGATAAGATTGTCATGAAGGCCAGGGCCGATATGGCTCCTCCGAAGACCACCAGGCGAGGGTGCTTCATGGCCATGATGGCGGCTATGAAGAACGTCTTGTCCCCAAGCTCCGACACGATGATGAAGGAAAGGGAGGCCACGAAGCCTTGCAGGAAATTCCCTTGCGTTGATGAGGTTGTGTGCTGTGAATACAAAAAAAAGATTATTTTTTAAAAAATTAAAAAAGCGTTCGTCGTACTTTTTTGGTTCTTTATTTTTAGGGTTCCGTACCTCAAAAGAAGAAAAAAGGAACCCTTACAGGATCACTTCATTATCCGTCTGACTGTTGTCTGTCTGTTTTACGTTACAAGTCTGTAATTATGGCTACAGAAAAGAAACACTTTTACATTTTGACTGCACTCATCATCATCATTATCAGCCAGCCACTGCTGGACAAAGGCCTCCTCCAGGGATCTCCACAACGACCGGTCCTGCGCTAACCTCATCCAGCTGGGTCCCGCGACCTTCACCAGATCGCCGGTCCACCTTGTGGACTTTACTTGACTGCATTCGATGTTATTTAAATGAACAAAAAGATAGTATAGAAAACCTAACCCTAACCTACCACATTTTAAGAACATTTATTAGGCGTATATTTTTAGTACAGTCGCTTTATTCATGTAACCTGACAAACAATCATTAAAATTGTTTTAACATTAGGGAGGCTCACACAAGCAAATAATGTTATCTGTTTAGCACAGCCGGTATATCTGATGTCTACGCAAACACGAGGCCAGATTCGAGACACTTTCGTTGAGTACACGAATGGAGATAAAACAAATGCTGATGTACTCGAGATGTAGTCTGGTGACCTCAATGCTGTAGTGGAGCCATAAAACTGTAGTAGGTTTTGATCAAAATCTCACAAAATCTGTAGACTTCTTTTAATGCTAATAATAAAAGCATTTATAAATATCCAGGTAGAAACTCATACAAATACAAAACACAATATTAACTTAAAACCGTTATAAAATCTATAGGATTAGAAATAAACTTACGTAGGTACCTAATAAAATATATATAAGGCACATCTATACATATAATAAAATCGTAAAAGCCAAAAAGTCTGTACATTGAATATATTCGAAAAAAAACCAACCAGGGCGACTTAAAATGAGCAACTGAACATGTTAGAACAGTTTTTAAAATTTTTGTCTGTCTGTCTGTCTGTTTGAACGCGCATCACGCCTAAACCGCCGAACGGATTTTGACGAAACTTTGTATAGTGACAGTGTATATCCCGGAATAACATAATAAATCACAAAAATCTCGAAAATTTGCCGAGAAATAACAACCAGCAATAAAAAACTCTCATTTGCTAAAATTTGTATGAACTTACAGGTCAGAGTAGCCTGGTTATTTTTGAAAGTGTTACAAGTGAGCCCTGTTCAAAGGATAGGGCTACTCTGCAAACTACATAGGTTTTTTATTATAAACCCTGACTGACTGAAATACAGGATGTAACAAAATCCCTATATTGACCGGTTACAGGGGCTCTTGGTATCGAATACCTACTGATTTGTTTTCTACAGTGACTGGCCGTTGGCTTAGTTGATGGTGAGTGGTAACCACGAGTGGTGACCCTGCCTACTGAGCTAAAGGTTTTGGGTTCATTCCCACCCGGGGCCAACATTTGTGTTCGCGCGTTTGTTCGTGCGTTTGTACGCGCGTTTGGTTCGTTGGTTCGCGTGTTTGTTCGCGCGTTTTGCACGTTTGTTGGTTGCGGGTTGTTCGCGCGTTTGGTTGGTTGGTTATTTGGTTGCGGGTTGTTCGCGCGATTGGTTGGTTGGTTATTTGGTTGGTTTGTTAGCGGGTTTCGCGTTTGTTCGCGCGTTCCGCGCGTTTGTTCGCGCGTTAGTTGGTTGCGGGTTTGTTGGTTATTTGTTTGGTTTGTTCGCGCGTTTCGCGTGTTTGTTCGCGCGTTTGGTTGGGTGGTTGGTTGGATGTTCGCGCGTTTGTTCGTGCATTTGGTTGGTTGGTTATTTGGTTTGAACGCGCATTTCGCGCGTTTGTTCGCACGTTTCGCGCGTTTGTTGGTTGCGGGTTTGTTGGTTATTTGGTTGGTTTGTTCGCGCGTTTCGCGCGTTTGTTCGCGCGTTTGGTTAGTTGGTTGGCTATTTGGTTTGTTCGCGCGTTTCGCGTTTGTTCGCGCGTATCGCGCGTTTGATCACTTGGTAGGTTAGTTGGTTTGTTTGCGCGTTTCGCGCGTTTGTTTGCGCCTTTGGTTTGTTATTTTGTTGGTTTGTCGCGCGTTTCGCGTTTGTTCGCGCGTTTCGCGCGTTTGTTTGCGCCTTTGGTTTGTTGGTTGGTTATTTTGTTGGTTTGTCGCGCGTTTCGCGCGTTTGATCGCTTGGTAGGTTAGTTGGTTTGTTCGCGCGTTTCGCGCATTTGTTCGGGTTTGTTGGTTGCGGGTTTGTTCGCGCGTTTGTTCGCATAATTTTATTGTAACTAGACGCTGTCTGAGTATAGGAGAGATAGCTATACCTACTTCCAAAATCCACGCATACGAAGTTGCGGGCAACAGCTAGTCAATAATAAAACTGTGAAGTAAAATTATAAAATCACTGCAATTTATGTTTACAAATAACTAAGTACATAATAATAAAAAATCATCGAAATCATGTTATATGTGTTCTTCTACATAAAGCAAAGTATAAGAAATTCATTTTAAAAAAGCTGTATAAAAGGGCAGATTATATAATTGTTCCTATTAAAGTCTTTTAATAGTACCTATGAATGAAAGTATCATAATGAGCCTTCGTTTGTAAGTCGGTTCCTATGTAATGTCAACTTTATTTTGATGGCAGTAAGGCTACCACTGTATATAGCTTGACGTGTTATTGACTGTGTACGTACGACCGAACTGCTGGCACTAAGGAAGGTATGTACCCCTATTTTTTTCCTACGTGTTCTATTGGTAGAACAAAATAGTTTATCAAATGGGAACCACCCTAACCGAACTACTGAGCCTTTCTTTCTTGGTCTCAACAGTTCGATTGTAGTACAAAAGAGCCGAACTACTGAGACTAAAGAAGGCTCAGTAGTTCGGTACCGGACAAAACAATCAAACTATGAGATTACACACGCAGAGAAAGGTTTAACAATATCGCTTAGCAAAAGTAAGACCATAATCCCATACAATCTTATCAGTTACTAGCTTCTCTGTGATTTTACGTAGGTATGTCATTCAAATATTTAATCAACCAATTTTCAGTTTTAATATTTTAAGGCTTGTTTTAATCCAACCAAGCACAGCAACAGAGGCCATAGGACATCCAGGCGTGGATCACATTAGATCGAGCGTCTAGGTTCATTATGTCTTAATCCGAAATCCAAAATGACCTTTTCCCAAAATGTCATTTTCCCGAAATGTCCTTTTCCCGAAATAGGTGCGGGAAGTGAGTTTTTACTTAGTTTACACAAAACAAAAAATAAGGAGAAATTTTTTTCTTAAAATTCGGCTCAATTCACCTCGAGCAATCTCACAAACATTACCTGTTTATTACATTAAGGTCATATAACTTATATCATAATGCTCCTGCAGTCGACCGTACGTAGATCTTGGCGAGCGGTAATACGGGCTACATTGCAATGGTTTGAACTGTCGTCTGTACTGCACGTGCGTGCACAAGCGTCTCAAATTGCACAGCTTACGATTGCAAGTACGTCCAAAAAGGGAATTTAACAGGTTTTTTATTGGTTCTTTGACTCGCTACTTCTGAGTGTATTGACCGGCTTTTATATTACGAAAATACGATTGCAATAATCTTTGCAGTTAAGTGATCAGACGTTAAGGTCACCGGCAAAATCAATAGGATCAGCATCAGCCAAGCTGTATATAGATAGGTATATTTTCTCCTTCTGGCCCTTTAGGTATAATCCCTTCTGCACCTTCCCCTTCCAACCTTGCGGTTATTGACAGGATGAAACCCATCTTTCACGAAAATAATATAAATATTAGGTCCGATTCTGAAGGCACACATTTACAATTTGAGAGCACTAAAATTAGTGTCATCCTTATCTTTATAATACTGTGTGACAGGGATAGAAACAATTTTAGTACTGTCTTCATTGATTTTGTGGCTTATTCTCATTATCCAACCTTAGCTGGATGGTTAGGTTGGAAGATTCGAAAAATATAAACCGTTTAGTCGTAATCTACGCAGAGGGTTTAAGTTTCGGTTTTACTGTAAAAATGTTCATTAATTTTAAAGGACGACTTATCGTCTCTTTTGGCCAAATGTTATTGTGAGAACATTAATAAAACGTATAAAGGTGCAAAGCACTTTAAAGGCCGGAGCACACCGGGTGCGTGCAGCGCACCAACGCGTGGCAGCTCCGTTGTAGACTAGACCGCACACTACTATCATATATTCTGTGACCGCACGTCAGTGGATACACTTGACCTTGAGCTGGCCGGGAGTGTCATTCACTACTATGAGAGATCAGTTTATACTGGTTTTGTTTCCACTGACATGCGGTCGACCGTACTTGTAATGTACAGTAAATGGAAGACGAGACACCGGTTGCGTCGCGTGCGCAGCGCGTCGCTTGTTCCGTGTAGTCATACATTTAGTTCTACATATTGTATGACTAGTTGGAAAAACCATTCCGTTCAGTTTTAAATGTACGTTTTATACTATTTATTTGGAATTTATTAAAATTTTCAGTTTTGTTCAGATTGGTCAATAGTCATACACTGCCACGCACGCATTCCGTGTGCTCCGGCTTTAATTTTGAAGTGTTATGGTTTATCGTTGCTATGGTTACCACGAAAGGGGAAGTACCTAAGCTAAGGCTATCCTAAGGGAAATTAATTAAGCCGAGGTATCTATCCATAGCCCCTTATTAATGGCAGAGACCATTGTATTTTAGTTATTTATCTGTATTCTGTTAGTGAACACCGGAATCCAAATATTCTAACGGCTCGGCATTGTTGTGATTCCACTCAAATATAAAGGTATATACACGTGACTACTGTCTCAATAAAAATATATTTTAATTTTAATAATTCGCTTTTCACGTTTATCGTCCATGATCAGGCAACTTTACTCACGACTTTAAGAATAGTGGATTTCCTAAATTTGCTTGTTCTGTTGGCTAATAAATTTGTGGTGCATAGATTTTGGTGTTTACTGATATTGTGTTGATTTGATGATTTTGACCGACTGAAACACTAATAAAGTACACAGATTTCCTTAGTTAGTGAGAGCTGTACTAATCCACCATACGCCCGCTCGTTGCTCGACCACATTCGAATGCTAATGTGCTCGGAACGGGCACACCACATCCTAACTACGACCAAGCATACCTACGTCCTTGCTAAGCATCTACTCAGTAAATATCTCACACATTTACCTTAATAACATAAGAGTAAAGCAACACCGGAGAAGAGACGCCCTCTCTAGTCTCAGTATCTAGTCCGATTGTTTTGCCCGGTAATCAAACTACAAAGCATTCTTTAGTCTCAGTTCGACAGTTTTGTCCGATATCAGACTATTGAGCCTTCTTCAGTCGTAGTAGTTCAGCTGTTTTGTCCTGTATCAAACTACTGAGCCTTCTTTAGTCTTAGTAGTTCGGCTGTTTTGTCCTGTATCAAACTACTGAGCCTTCTTTAGTCTTAGTAGTTCGGCTGTTTTGTCCTGTATCAAACTACTGAGCCTTCTTTAGTCTTAGTAGTTCGGCTGTTTTGTCCTGTATCAAACTACTGAGCCTTCTTTAGTCTTAGTAGTTCGGCTGTTTTGTCCGATATCAAACTACTGAGCCTTCTTTAGTCTTAGTAGTTCGGCTGTTTTGTCCTGTATCAAACTACTGAGCCTTCTTTAGTCTTAGTAGTTCGGCTGTTTTGTCCTGTATCAAACTACTGAGCCTTCTTTAGTCTTAGTAGTTCGGCTGTTTTGTCCTGTATCAAACTACTGAGCCTTCTTTAGTCTTAGTAGTTCGGCTGTTTTGTCCTGTATCAAACTACTTAGCCTTCTTTAGTCTTAGTAGTTCGACTGTTTTGTCCGGTATCAGACTACTGAGCCTTCTTTAGTCTTAGTAGTTCGGCTGCTTTGTCCTGTATCAAACTACTGAGCCTTCTTTTGTCTCAGTAGTTTGGCTGATTTGTCCGGAACCGAACTATTGAGCCTTCTTTAGTCTCAATAGTTCAGCTGTATAGTGCAACCGAACAGCTCAGGAATTCGATTAGGGATGTACGGATGGAGGAGTGCCTCATCTAACTGATCAGGCATGCCGTTTTCACCAAAGACTAGTCGAAGACAACGCTATGGCGTCTATCCTCCGATTCGAGCCGGCGGGCAGCCGGTCGTGCGTGTTGCTCTAAGCCATAAAGTAACGTTACCTACTTAGATAAACATAGCTACCTAAGAACCCTATGCCTAATTAAAAGAAATAAGTACCTACTAAGTACGTCTTGAAAATATTACTGCTACTCTTTTTAATAGGGTTCTGTACGCGAAGGGTCCATTCCAAACGGAGTCCTATTACTAAGCCAACCCTGTCGTACGTCCGTCTGTCTGAAACCTTTATCTAATAGTTCAGAAATATGAAGTGACAGAATGTTAAAATTTTCAGTGCACTTTAGCAGATTTTTTTTTATCTAATTTAAATTAAGGTGATTCCCGTAAATTTAAAAGGGGATGAAAGAACATTGTTTACTGTCGGGCAATTTTTACCACAATCGGTCCAGTAAATTTTGAGATAACCGGCAAACAAACAGACAGAGAAAAGCTTCGCGGGTATTCGTTCTGCTATAACCGTTCGGCTAATAAAATAAAGAATACGCGACGATATCTAAATAACCCTATAACAGGTGGGCATTTTCCGGATAATAAAAACTGCTTGACGACTACCTGGTGAACACGCAACAAAGAGATAAAGTAATATACAAATTGAAATGAAAAATGCATTCTCCGTTTATTTGAACGTGTTGAACGAATGAGCGAATGACGAAACAGATATTTTTGAGGAAATGCGTTACAGGGGGGTCAGAAAAAACGAAATGGAAAGGTGAAAAGCACTCGTGTCCCTTGCACGTATACTTAAAGGAAGCAAGTAGATAAAAAAATTACGTTGTATAAAATGTACACAGTGTACTTACAGGTAAGTACATGCAATAAAATAAAAATTTGATTTTAGTTTTTTTTGCCAAATGAGGATAATTGGCGCTCAGTCTTAATCAATTATTAGTTAATCTGTGGCTCAGTTCTTTCTGCGCCTCGAATATAGCGTGAATAAGTTTGTAACAAACCTGCATAATAATGTTCCCTAGCCATGACCTGACACCAGAGGCTGCCGTGGTGGTCTCAGGCATTACGGTGGTAGACATCAACGCCCAATCATTAAAACCAGTTGCCATAGTATTCGGCAACATCGTTGTTGATAACGATATGTCTTCTAAACCTAACACATCCGTCAAATTCATTGCCTATGAAAAACTAAAAATAACTAAAATTACGCGCCAAAAAATATTTTTGCTTTCATTTTTTCAAAAAGAAAAGTTAGAGGCAAAGGTAAACACTTCACACATTTATTCGTCACATATAGACAATCAACACTTCACAATCAATAAAATAGTGTTTTGTACAGATAAAATTATCGACAATCAGATATTATTTCTGATATTAGACGTTTATTTACGAACGCTCGCGCGATAATGTACGGTACAATATGTGCGACCAAACGGCTCGCCGTACGCGGCGCGACTATACGACTGGCTCACACTATAACACGCTAAGACTTAACTGATAAATAGATAGATAATTGAAGATAGTGTAGGAATGAAAATTTGTTTTGGTCTGGCTTTGAAACTTCGACTTAACATTTTTTTGTAGCCGAAGACCCAGTATGTAGTCTTTTTTCACACTTTTTATCCACTGACATTTTTACGATGTTTGCTCTTCAGATTTTCCATAATAGAAAGAAGAGAACAGTGTAAGATTGTGAAATTACCTACCTACTATTTTATAAATTAAAATTTAATACCAGGTGCGGTGGCGTTCATTGGGGACGACCTATGAGCAGCAGTGGACGTTGAAAGGCTGATACTATGACGATGAAAATTTAATAATGTTACTTACACTATTCTCGTATTAATATTGTTATTAAAATACTTCATCATCAACAGCCTATTAACATGTCCCCACTGCTGGGGCTCAGGCCACCCTCTCAACGAGGGCGTTCTGGCTATAGTCCACCACGCTTGCCCAGTACGGGTTGGTGGACTTTACATACGCCTAAGAATTTCTTCTTCGGCGCATGCAGGTTTCCTCACGATGTTTTCCTTCACCGTTTGAGAGCAGTCAGTAAATGTACTTAAGTTTCGAGAAAAAACCCGTTGGTACATGGCCCAGCCGGGGATCGAACTTCGGACCTTTCGATATTATAGGCCGCGTCTTATCCCCGACGCCACTGACGCTCTCTATTATTAAATTTATATACTTATTCTAAATAAATAAAAATAAATCGATACATTACATCATTTGATATAATAGATTCACGCCAATCAAATTAGCATAATTTTTATAGCATCAGAAAAATATTTAATACCTGAAATTGGCGAACACCGAGACTTCTGTCGGTCAATATTTGGAGATACCCCAGACATTTCGAATATTTTTGGCGGTGCCATGCGTAACTATAGTTTGGTGACGCAAAGCTTTAAAAGAAAAAAATAATACTATTTTTAACAAATTGACATCATGCCAAATAGTTAAGGGGCATGTGAATGCCATTGCCATGTGTATAAGGTATTGCTTTAAAGCTGCGGAAAATTATCAAGTCACAAAATCTTTTATTCCTCATTCATGAAGGTGTATTCATGTAGAAACGCGATCTCTATGCTGTGCGCCCCGCTCGGCGTTACCATGGCCGACCAAATAGGTACCAGCGGATAAATATGCAGTAGTACACCAGGGGACCAATCGCCCTAATTCTGAACGATATTACCAAATCTAATATAGCAATCCTACCGCCTTTGAGTTTCTCATAATAATATTTCTGATGCACGATTCTGTACGGTGTAGTTATAAAACGAGATAGTTCCAGTTCAGAAATTATAGTTTACTTTTTAGGGTTCCGTACCTCAAGGAAAAAAGGAACCTATAAAGGATCACTTCGTTGTCCGTCTGTCAAGACCATTTTTCTCAGGAACGCGTGGAGGTATCAAGTTGAAATTAATATCAAATACTCAGGTCAGTCCCTTGGAGCCGTGAAAAAATCAGACTTCTAAGTCAACGCAGTCAGTAGATATGGCCGATTTTGTCGCATTTTTTAGTATCTTGATAATCAAAACCTATGGGGTACTTCCGGTTGACCGGAATAAGCAAGGTCTTATAGCACAAGTAAAGGAAAAAATCCGAAAACCGTAAAATTTTAGTTACATCACAAAAAAACTTTTTTTAAGTGGCAAAATAAAACTAGCAACTAAAAAGTCGCGACAGAGAAGAACCAACAAATCGTGTAAAATAACGCAATACATACTCGTTCGTGTCAAACAAAATATAATAATGATACATAGTTAAAAAGCGGAGAAAAAAAGCGGATAATAGGTATATAAAAAAATTCAGTAACGTAAGCCAAAACCCCTGCTCCACACGTTTGCGTTTGTAAAGGTTTGTCAAACGTGTGAATGCCGCATAACTATGGTCATAAATCGTTCAGAATTAGCGCGATTGGCCGCCAGGAGCGTTAAAATTTCTGTGTAAGAATAATAACTTTGACCCTCAGAGACGATGATTACACCCGGCCCTGTGTCGGCAGAAGCCGTTGTCGAGCGAATCAATCGATTAACTTGCGACAATAGTAATTACACAGATTTCTTTACCAGATTACCTATCTGGGACGTTACTGAATTGTTTACATTATTTTCCTTGTCTTGTCATTTCGCTGGCTTGGAACTGGTAAAATTAATTGAATGTTTATGGGCAACATTGGTCTAGACGGGCGGGCCTCCTCTTATGCTCGATGTCCACCAAAGCTATCGACAATAGTACATTGTTATCCAAGGGGTGGGGAACCCGAGGGAAACACTGTGCTTTTCATTAAGAATACACTGAAAGTAAAAACAAAAACATAAAATGAGTGTTAATATAAATCTCTGCTCTAAGGAAGTACAAACAAAACTCTACAACTCGAAAAAACAAATGAAGATCGGATTGTCGCTTTCCCGTCTACTTTGTTTTTTTTCTGTGACCGGCCAGCTATTCTGCCATTATTTTTCATTTCCATCATTGAAAAAATGGTAAATATTTTGCCCAAATCTAGGTCATTTTAAAGAAATAGTTGACAGTAATAATTATAATAAAGTCATTTAAAAAAAAAAATTCTTTAATTATTACATATCTTTGTTATTTCAATTTCACATCGCGCTGTAATTGAGTGGCTGTATATGTTGGAACATGGTCCAATAGAAATGTCAAAATAGTAGGTACTAGTTTTTTTTTAATATAATTTGACAGCTGTCAATTGAAAGCGATTCTCCTTATGGCTGAGATGTATTACTTTCAACCCGCTCCTCAGGCAACTTCAGACCTACTTTCAGAGTATGAGTAATGAAAATAGGATTTAGTGAACATATTCGTAAATATTTTTGGTTAACTCCCAGCCTAAGAGCCAGAGCAGCTCTGGGCGGAAACCGCGGAGAGCAGCGTAGCGGATTTTACGATGACCAATAATAGGTGTAAAAATAAAGCTCTAAATCCTACTAATATTATAAAGGCGAAAGTTTGTAAGGATGTGAGCGAGGATGTTTGTTACTCTTTTACGCAAAAACTACCGAACAGATTTTCATGAAACTTGGTACAGTGATAGCTTATATCCTGGAATAACATATAGGCTACTTTTTAACGCGGACAGAGTCGCGGGGCGTCCGCTAATACCCCCTAAGTAACAAAACACCTACATAGAGGGCGCTGTTTCACAATGTACACGGGAAAAACTTTTCTACGCGGGCGAAGCCGCGGGAAAAAGCTAGTCTTATAATAAACGTACCTTAGATCCGAAAAACTCATTAGTACGGGCCAAGGTTCAAAATTCAAAATTACGTGAAGAAATGTCCGGTTAAATACTGAAATAGGTATGTCTTTGTATTTTAAATAAGATATGGCATGGCTTAAAGGTCCAGTAACCAAGCCAAATTTTCATACAGACTTCCAAGAAAATACTTCTACTAACAAAAAGGTTTAAATCTCTTTGGTGGCGCGCGCGGAGTGGCAAAATTTTTTGATTCATGCCTACTAAGAAAATAAATTTAAAATAAAAAGAGGGATGACGTATATGTATGTCATTGCGTGGGTTTGCAACATTCGACCTTCATCGCTATGGATCTCAATCTCAAGTAAACACAAGTGTTATTATTAGTATTTTAAAATTATCATTGGCTTTGACTACTTATGTCTGTGGTTTTTGTTCATCGTGGGGAAGAACCTGTAATAAAAAGTATCTTTAGGCATGACGAACTGACAACAATGACTCAAATCTAATCATATACATAACTGGCTTCACAGTCGCATGAAAAATGAGGAAAAAAGCAAGATTTACGTACGTCAGAACTTGATCAAACTAAATCAAAAATCTTTTTATTAAGGCAGGACACGAACTTGTCATTGTCAGTATTAAGCATAAAGTGGAAGGTACCTGTTGTGGCGTCCCCTTGACTGCAGCTGTGCAGACATGACTGGCCGACTGGAACTTTGACTTGACAGGACTGAAAACGGACGACGAGGAGAACAGACGACAACCGGTGACAAGACGGGAGAGTATTTGGTATTATATTTTGGACTAAGATATCCGGCTCGAAGGACCACTATAAACGGTCGGAGAATTTAAAGGCCAGATATCTAGTCCAAAATATTATATCAATTTTCCTCGTCGTCCGTTTTCAATCCTGTCAAGTCAAAGTTCCAGTCAGCCAGTCAGATCTGCAGTCAAGGAGACTGGACGCCACAACATCAACATCATTATGTCGAATAGTAAAATGTATATTAGGGTTCAACAATTTCGTTTTCTGCTTACGTGTAAAAGTTACATTAGAAGTGGCCTTTTCATTCCCTGATATTTGAGTTCAAAGTCCATATGGAAGACGAGACTATAACCCTATAACTAAATGATGACACTTTCATCCATAATGCGCATCTTCATTGCGTAGGTATTTGACCGAAAAAAAACAATATCATTAAGCTTTCGACGTTTATGTAGCGCCTAGTCTAACGACTACCTCTGTTATGATCTGTTTACTTTGCCCCTATAGTGGCGTAGCTATGCCCCTCGCGTGTAAAGATTACAGGCGAATTTTATTTCGGGCACACGCGGGCTTGGCCCAAGGTCAAGGCATGGCGTGCTAGGTCGAGAGGACAAACGAAAATCGTTGTTTGTTAAGGCATTCTGACTCCCCAGTGAGGGGGTAGAGGTGTTTAACAATCAAGCATAATGTACATAATGAATTCGTTGTGTTACTTTACTAGACAGCGAGTTTCATTTATTTATTATTACACTCTCTTTATTTTAGCGACCTAGCCCAACGAGGTCGTGTTCACGTGGGTCATAGAGTCGTGTCAAAATGCGATAGAGCCGTATGTAGAGTTAGTTTGAGTACAACTAAAAGGGTTGGTTTCAGTAAATAAAACGCTGGTAGAGCTAAAAATAATTTTGCATTTACCAATTGAAAGAGTAGACGCTGAAATGTGTATGAAGTAGTCACTGAAGAGTTAGAATAAAATGGATTCATAATTTTAATGTAGGAGAAACGACGGAAATTATTTATAGATGACTAGTTTTTTCCTGCGTCTTCGCCCGCGTAGAAAAGTTTTTCCCGTGTAAGTACATTGTGAAACAGCGCCCTCTATATAGACGTTTTGTTACTTAGGGGGTATTGGCGGACGGCCCGCGACTTTGTCCGCGTTGAAAAGTAGCCTATAAGTTATTCCAGGATATAAGTTATCACTGTACCAAGTTTCATCTAAATCTGCTCGATAACTTTTGCGTGAAAGAGTAACAAACATCCATCCTCACATCCTTAAAAACTTTCGCCTTTATAATATTAGTAGGATAGGATTTATGTTATTCCAACTCTGTTTTTTAGACATTTTAAATAGCCTAAGAATTAAATTATTTTACCAGCTTCGGGAAGAAGCTAGGCTGCCTGCCTGCATATCGATACGCTTTCCGCCTTTAAACTCGCCTGTCCCAAAGGGCATAATGGAAATAAGTTAAATACGTGGCGTTCCATCTACTAAATCACTCATTTGCGTGTACCTATACAATGTATGAACACAGAGTATGGTATGGAACCGGAGTGCGCATGCGACATTGCTTCCCCACTGCTTGCTAGGTGGCACTAAGGTCATTGGAAGCAGGCGGGCTTTGTGGTAGCCACTCAAGAACACGTCAAGCTATGGTAGCCTTACCGCGATGAAAATAAAGTTGACATTGCCACAAAAATGGTATTGCTTGACGTGAGCTTGACTGTACCTCGTGTCCTTCCTTATGTAGCAGTCCAAAGTTAGAACCGGACTTCTACAGGCCTAGAGCCGTTGCCGCAAAAGCGCAGTAGGGTCAAGTTTTTGTGTTAATCTTTAAGTTTATTAAAAAATTCAATATGTGAAACCACATGAAGCCTGTTTGTTGTACGTAGTTACGTACCAAGTTGGTTGATAGCATCGTCCTGTGTATAAAGTGCAACAAAGCTCGGTAGGTAGGTATCTAATAAAAATATATAAGGTCATAGTTGAGGTTAATCCATCTAATAGAGTTTAATTCTATACTCGTAGGGGTCTCTCGAAAATTTACATTTGTCAAATGGTAATCCATGTTTAATGGCTACTATGTCATATCACTATACAATAGTATACATTGTATAATTTGTTGTAAAGCGGTCAATAAACAAAGGAAGGTACTAATAATCAAATAAATTCAATGCCCTTTCAACAACAGTGATGGTGATAAGCCCCATTAAAAATATTTAATTACAATTATTAAAAATATGTCAAGCCTAAATAGTATTGTATTTCCAGCTATGAAAGCATGTGAAAGTGAACGAAATAATGGTATTGTAGGGTGTTGTAATAGTTCCCAGACGACATTCAAGAGAGAAATCAGTTACAATTAGCGCCATCTATGATTTTAATGGTGTAACCAGACAAACACGCGCAGATAAAAGGCGTGGAAACCAAGGTTTTATTTAAAGAGTTGGAAACCCTTTTCACTTCCTTATAAACTTACCAAGTTATCTGTGAACTGAAGGGTGGCTCTGCCATCGTTCCATGCCCGTCATTCTATATATTTTGTGCTAACGGCCAAATGACATTCTGCGTAGTTCCTGATTCTGCCACTTCACAGATAACTTGGTACATCTATAACAGCCTATCAGCCCTTCAAACTTCAACGACAACTGCTGGACGACCTTCTAATTCCAATTAGAGTTCACAATTTTCTTTTCCTTTATCTGTAAGTAAATGCAGAATGTAAACTAACTGTAACCAGATAACTGTGGTAGTTGCCATCGAAACAGTGTAGTTTTTTTTTACTTTAGACAATTGAAAAATCCCCACAAATAGCCTGTGTTGAAATGGTCTAGTCTGAAACATTTTTCATTGGAATTTCCGAAGGTCGCCTAATTAGGTGTTACTTCATAAACATTATCTTGCAATTTTCACTTGGTGAACCTGTTACATCTTCAGCTGCATTGGCAATTTTTGATAAACTGGTTTTGCTTATTATGGAACTTCAACATACCGGGGTCGATGACAAAGAAGGAGATGGGGTGGCAGTGGGAGCCTCCTGTGCCCACGAGAGCGCCACTGTCACAGCAAACACCCCGACAGCCAAACATAACGTCCGTTTCCGCAGCATTGTGACTCTGTAAGAGAAAGAAAACACAGTGGTTATTGTTAACTTCTTTGTGTGCAATCTTCAGATGTTTACAGCCTTTTCTTATCATTTTCTATCATTATATTTTGCTGTGTTGCAATGGACCAATAGATGGTATCGGAAGACGCAGTGTAGGCAGGCCTCCCACAAAGTGGACCGACGATCTGGTGAAGGTTGCGGGACCCAACTGGATGAGGTTAACACGGGACCGGTCGTCGCGGAGATCCATGGGGGAGGCCTTTGTTCAGCAGTGGACGCCTACAGGCCGATATGATGATGATGAATAGATGGATGATGCAGGTGATATTTCTTTGATGTTAGCTGTTTATTTGTATTTTATTGTATTTACCTTTACTTGAAACTTCCTTTTTAGTTGTACATAAGGCAGCGCCCCCTACATCTCATTCTTAAAGTTTGCCATACAAAGTACTTAACTAATAGAGGGGTTGAAATGAAAAGCCACTTTTCTGAACACTACTACAAAACTATCAAAATATTCCGTGTAAAAAATACACACAAGTTAAAACATAGTGACATAGTTAGGATCGAACTAGAAATCAATAATAATAAAGAAACGAAGCACCACCGACACAAAATTATGAGGTACTTATAGGTAGTAATAAGTTAGCAACGAGGTTAAATGAAGAACTAATATCGAACAAAGTACAAAGCAATGTACCTAACTAAACAGATGGAATCCACACATTATTTAAAAAGCATTTGTGAAATGCATGCTATGAAACGTCATCGGAAATAAGCGTGTCTAAATACGAATGCAAAATTACATTTTCAGCTGCTTTTTCTTAGTCGGACGTTTGCTTGATCAATAACAGCAAGTATCGTTTAAAATCGCGTTTACCACATGTCTAATGGCTTGAGAAATAACCAATTTTTCGAAATAAAAATGTATTCTTCATTTCAGTAAAGTAAAAAAATCGGCACTTGACATTACATTACAGTGACAGTAGGTATTTTCGACTTCCTGAACTGACAGTTCTGTCTGACGTCCCTGACATCTTCCGACGTCAGCAGATGTGAATGACATGACATGCATGATCGTGACATGACCCTTGACCTCAGATTAAATACTCCAGACCGACCACCACCACCAACATGGAACTAATATTTATGGCTACCAATCACTACTCGCAATCGCAAGTCGCAGAGTTCATTTTAAGGGTCAAAGAGTTTATGAGTAGGCACCTAAAAGACTTACAATCTGTTACAATTAAATCCGATGATCCGAACTCGCTAGATCAGTCGAACCTAGTATCCGAACATGATCATACTCAATCACTCAATATCAATCGCAAGCAAAAAGCATCCTTTCATTTCATTCATATTAATTCATTCATTCCACAGAGTACATTATGATTCATTCAAACTCAAAGCACCTCAAAGTTTGTTTTTCAGTTTTTCTTGCTTGCAGTTTTGCAGCTCTTTATTGTTTTTGTCTGCTTAATTTAGTTAGAAATGCCTCTTGATACTCGTAGATTTAACGGCCCAGAAGACAGTACATCATACAAACGCTTCACTAAGGACTATCTGAAAACTTACGATGAACTCCATAGTGAACTGGTCAATGAAAATAACTTGCGAAAGGACGGGCGTGCGACGGACGAAGCTCGTAGCACGTGTATGTTTTGTATGTGTTTACCTATAATTCTAAGTAGAACCGCAAGTGCCGGTTTTGTATTAAGTTTGGTATTCTGTTTTAGTTGCCAGGACTGACATGGTGTCACAAGCGAAAGGGTCTGCATACGTTGAATTGAAGAAAACTAAAGTCGTGTGCTCTGTTTTCGATCCAAGGGAGATACCCCACCAGAATGAGTTCAGGTATCTACAATCTATAGTTATGATGTTCATAGTATTATATACACAGCTGGAAATATCCAATATTGCTTGAAAAATGATGTCCGGGTACAAATCAGAGCTCCACTAATTTAACTATTCAGCACTCACCATTTCGGACTATCTGCCTTCCCAGTTAAATTAATTTTCTGAAATATGTCAGAAAAGTTTTCCCTCAAACTTCCATAATTTTCCCACAATTTTCAGGCAATTTTGAAGTGTACCTATAATTACAGTAATCAGTCCAGAAGTTATTCAGGGGACAGACGGTTTGTCCGTATTGTATCGCATGTATTTGCTGAAAGGCTATATGTTTTGACGGATCCCCAAAAACGGCCCCAGTATATTAAGTAGTTGTTATTTCCAGTCAGCTTGGGCAAATATTTTGTGAGGTGAAATTCGCGCCATTCTCGTGCCCTCGGCAGCGGCGCCCTAACGCTCCCGATGCTGAAGAGAGAGCTCTGGCAGTGGCACTGAGGCAGGCCTTGGAACCCACCGTGTGCAGGCATATGTTTCCCAATTATCAGGTATCTACTGTTATATATTTTGTCCATATCTTTGCATCAATGATGGCACAACAAATGGGTCTTTCAACTTTAGTCAACAATTTTTCAATAGTGTGAATTAAGAATTTCAGTAATTTTTTTTTTGTTTTGGAGTAATTTGCCTGTTTTGAATTAAAATATGCAACTAAAATATTGTGTTTCTAAAACAATATTTACTCTGCTATGCATCATTTACCATACTCATTTTCTCCCACAGCCTGTATTTTGGTTATATAAAATAACTACGGTCTTTTTAATATTACAGATTGATGTATTTGTTTACATCCTAGAACATGATGGTGCATGTTTGGCGGCATCAATAAACGCTGCTGGGTTAGCATTGGCAGATGCAGCTGTCCCTATGTACGATATCATCACTGCGAGTACCCTTGCAATAATTGACCAGAAATTTTTCGTCGATCCTACTGAAGCTGAGGAGCATGTAGCTATGATGGGTCCAGACAACGGCACAAACCACGGTCTTGTAACAATGTCTACATTGTCAGAATTAAAACAAATATCAGATTTTCAACAAATAGGTTCTATGGATGTGGAATGTGTTACGAAAGCTATGGATATTTTAGAAAAAGAGTGTGAGAAAATTGTTCCAAATATACAACAGGTTCTCGTTAAGAATGTTATACAGTGTTTCGAACAACGAAAGATATTGGAAGAGGAGGAAAAGGAGAGGGAGAAGGCTTTAAACGCAAAAGTGGAGGAGTGGAAATCATTATTAAATGCTGGATGAAATTTAATATATTTATTTTCATTTTGTTCCTTAAAATGCTGTAACTAACAGAGCAGATAGATATGGCAAAGTAACATAAAAATATGTATTAAACTTGAGAATTTATTGGAAGAAGTCCAAAATGGTCCTTTTGATTACCTACTATAGACAATGGAACTTTGATTCCTGGGCCTGCTTGTTACATAACTCTCAAGTAACAACTGATATTAGATCAGTTCCAAGGTTATATCTTCCTTACTGTAGGTCCAGCAGCTCACTAGTGCAGCGTGATAATAAAGCCTTAATATTTTATTCACGAGATAGTATTGAGATCTTAGAATCTAAATCTCGTGAGTGTTGTGTGCCGGGACTTTCCAATAATACAAGATCAGCAGAAACTACTCACAGCGATCAACAATGACAGCTCGCCTCTCCAGTCAGCTCGTGACCACAGCCAGTGTAACCTGGTCGAAACGTCGGGCAAGGTAAATAAAACTTATTCGTGTGTAAGACCCGTAAATAATTATATAATTATCTTAGAATCTAATTTTTAACTACACTAATATTATTAGTCTTCCGGCTTCTCCGGTGGCGGCCCACACGGTTGCAGCATTCGCTCCATCAGGTTAAACTTCACCCTCGCTTTCGATTCGTTCTCAACAATCGCGAAGTAACTGAGCAAGTCTGGATGGCCCATGTAACTACAACACGAGTCCCGGTGCTGATTCGTCAACCACTCGTATTTAGTGGTGTCCGCATGCCCAGTGCCGATGTACTTGCTCTGCAGATGCTCTAGTTGACTGTGGATATTGTATCGTTCACCCATTTTGCTGTAAACATGTATGGTTTTAGGTTAAAATTATTTTTTTGCCATGGCTGAGTTTTACGGTACCTATTTGACAAACCTCACCTTTACGATGTTATTAGCTGAACAAGTATATTATCTAATTATATTATTTCTATGTACAAATAGAAATAAGATTAAAAATCACAACAATGCATGCAATTTACATACAAAACGAATGTTATTTTATTTTGGTTTGATTGGTGGATGGTGGGTGGGTTGTTTGTGGTTGATAGGATTGACAAGACAGATGACAGCCGCCAAGTCACCCCAAAACACGACCTGTCAAAATGCGTTTACTACGCAATTTAACAACCACCAAAAGTAAGCAAGAAAGGTAGCCTATACAAAACTGCACTTGCCTTTCGAACTTGTTACATAGCGTGCTAGAAAATCGCATTTATTTTTACATGTGGCAACATTTGCTGGTGCGGTGCTGGTTGCGGGGCGGGCGAGAACAAAATGCGAAACTACGCCATTGGTGGAATTTGTTTGTTACCTTTTCTTTGAGCGCCATTTTTAAATCGTTTGATCAATAGCAATCATTGCATTATTTTTTATTATAATTGTATGTAACAACACAAACTCTTACAAAAACGGTTCTATAAAATTATGGATAGTGCTATAAAGTTAACGGATTTGAAACAAAATGAAGATACATTAAAGAAGCAAGCAAAGAAGATTATTAGGCAGAAGTATACGAATCTAAATAAGAAACCAACGCATATATTTATGCATGATAAATGTCTTACGGAAATCGTTAGTATGTTTTGAACTTTCATTTGAGGGAACGTTTTCGAACAAATTTTAAGCAACTCACACATTTTTGTATGACTATATCTATGCCGCACATTGCCCGCAGGCGACCACTTCCTCTTCCAAGTGAGGGCGTCTATTTTCCATACAGGTATCTGCAATTATCAGATTTCCATCGCTAATAGAAGCTGAGTTTGCTGAGCTCGTAGAATACCTAGTTGCCTGCTGTACAAAGGTGATGGGCAGCAGCGCCACATGAGCGAGGTCTAGAACTGCTATGGTTATTCAATCTGTAATATGGATGTTCAAATGTAACAATAATTTTTATATAAATAAATTGAAATTGAATGGTTTTATGCTATGACTACCACCGTCCCGAATAGACAATGAAACTTACGTGAAATTTTTGCATTTTAATTACAAAATTTCGCGGAATCACTCGTGAACTTGTCTTGCCTGCTTAAGTGCAACATGTTTCGACCCCTGGGGCCTTCATCAGTGACAGTGCAAGAACGCCCCGAGGCGACTGTGATTGGTTCTCCTTGATGAAGGCCGGGCAGGGTCGAAACACGTCAGTCAGTCAAGGCACATAATGAAATTGCGCGGTTTTTCTATTCCTATATAGGCATAGAGTTAGTATACTAGCTATAGAGCGCGCATCGCTCATTGCCCATTGTGCCAAGTGTAAGCAGGTGTTCTATGGACGCTTCTATATAGATTTTTCTAGATCGTTCTTTTCCGTGAATCGTGTTTACAGCTTGGCACTGCACATTTCACCATGATTACTCCAAATCTAAATAAATACCGGCGAGAGCAACAATCAGCGCTACTGACGTGTTGTGACTAGTAGCTTCGCCCCGAACATTTCGAGACTGTTCAGACCCGTGCTTACAGTTCAGACTTGCTAACGCGCGCTCTATGTATATATTTTTCTATTCCAGCCCAAATCGAAGAGTCCAAACCATACGGTTTTCGCGTACTACCACAACAACCACATAACGAAAATCGAAAACCTTGAGCTTATGTACAACTTAACCCATTTGCACCTGCAATGGAACAGAATAACCAAAATTGAGGGTCTCGACAAATTGTACAAACTCAAGAAACTCTATTTGGGTAACAACTGCATTAATGTCGTGGAAAACTTGGAGAGTTTGAAGTATTTGGAAGAGTTGCACATTGAGAAGCAAAGCTTAGATACTGCCGATGGCCTCTGCTTTGACCCCCGGAGTGTTATGTGCTTAGGAGTAAGAATTACTATTGCAGTATTTGGTTCATTTAATCATCGACAAAAGTTTTGAATGCGTCTTGGCCTGGCATGACCACGTGAACAGGAAACTGACGGTGGGAGTAATCCACAAATAAAAAGGTCGCTCAGCCCTCTCCATCTCGCTATCTATGCTCGGGGTTTATCCTGAGGAGATCCGACGATGAACTTAGGTCACCGACATAGCCAAATCTGACCAAAAGGATTACCAACTGAAGTGATAGTGGGCGACCCATATCTGCCGAAGAACTGACAGTCGTTGGGGAAGACCAGTTCTGGAGTGGACACCATGTAATGCAATTTTAAGCTGCGTGCTGAAAAACAGCCTCCCTACCAAGCTCTCAAGCAGCATCCCAAAACAACAAGCTTGACTACACACTGATGAAGTATTTTGGTAAAATCTGAAATTACTAGACAGCTAATTATTTTTACCTGACTATAGCGAAGCAAAAAGGAGCGTAATATTTTAGTGAATAGCTTGTAATCAGTTTTACTCAATGTGTGTTTATTTCTATTCAGTCGTCTCTCAGAATACTAAACGTATCTGAGAACAAGATCGCGGATATGTCATGGGCGAAGCCGCTCCGCCGTTTGGAGGTGTTAGTCGCGAAGAAAAATTACTTGGAAGACTTTAAGGTAGAAAAGACAATTTAAGACAATTTAAGACAATTTATTTGAATATCCTTAGGTAATTATAATTACTAGCCCAATGCGGGTTGATGAACTTCAGAATTTCTTCTTCGGCGTTTGCAGGTTTCCTCATGATGTTTTCCTTCACTGTTTGAGAGCAGTCAGTAGAAGTTAGAAGTTTCCCAAAAAACCCACGAGCGGGGATCGAACTCGGACCTCTCGACGTGGCAGGCCCCGTCTATTCCCCACTATGCCACCGACGCTTTATTCGGATTTGGACCATTTTGTACGTACAAACCCATTTGAACTTTTCGCAGGCTGTAGCCGACGACTTGTGCATGTTGATTTCTCTGGTTGACGCCAATTTCATTGGAAACCCAATGACCAAGAATCACCGATACAAGGAGACCATTATCGCAAGATGTTCTCAATTACGTAAGTACCTACTATACACAGGCTGAAGGAAACAAACGACCTGTAGGTACAGTCGACCGCACGTCAGTGGAAACACTGACCTTGAGCTAGCCTAGCCTATTAGGGAGTCTCAATACTACAAAGACCAGTTTTTTTTGCACTGTCCTGCGGTCGACCGTACCTACCACGGGTATCTACTTATAAAAACTGAAGATAGAATCTTACTATATTATGACACTTTATTTAATTTAAAAATGAGAAAGTTCATTCATTGCTGTAGAAAACCGTTAAGTAAATAATTTGAATTTGGGCACCGATCTAGATGTTATTTTGTGAATTGTCCTCATTTCCTTATTTATTTCCAACCTACTGCGAAGTAATAATGGAAAGATAATCACAAGGATTATTCGCATACAATAATTATTGTTTAAAAGAATGAATTGAATTCGAAAAAAAATACATTAATTGACTTGACCGTTATTCAAAGCTTATAGCTACTATGAGATAGGTGTCACCACTTCCCGCCTATTGCTGTCTCTTTCTACTGTATAGCCCTATCTCGCTCTATCCCTCCTACCATCAGCAGGTGAGGCGCGCTCGTGTGAGCGCAGTTCTCATTTTATTTCGTCATTGGCGTCCATTTTCCCGCCGCGTAAGGTCGTGCTAAGCGCTTCGCTGTGGCACGGAAAGAAATATCCAAGTCGCTCCACTGTAGCAAAGTACAAGTAGCTCAGAAATTGGTTCCAACATTTTCACGTAAGTACAAACTGTTTTCAATAGTGTTAGTGTAGTGGTATTCTACAGACATACGAAAGTTAATAATATGAGTACGCTACATTATTAGAATGTTCTGTGGGTTACAATTTCTAACGGCTTGCCGTTTGTGTAAAATATTTTTTATCTAGATACCCCTTTTGGTTTTTAAAATCGACAGTATGGAACGTGACGATGACTGTAGTGCGGGCCAGCCGACAGATAGTGTTGAAACACAAAAACCGTCGTCGGACTCAAGCAGCAGTTCCACTAGTTCATCTGAATCTTCTTCGGCTCCGAGTACACCTAAGCGCAAGAATCGTCGTCGTCGCCGCCGACACCATAAGAAAAAAAGGGGGGGCAAACGCTCGCGCCCCTCAACGCGTAGGTTGGACGAGCTAACGAGAGAAATGGAAGAACTCCGCAAACAAATAAATACAAATAGTGGGTATCTGTCGGACGTAAGCAGAAACCTCTATAACGAGGCAGACGTGCGGTCGCCCCCCCTAACTCCTCAAAATGGTGACGTATCGAAGGAGTTATTTAATTTTGACATTGGTACAAAGTTGAAAGAACCGTCGGTTCCAAAAACCTCTGATTTTCAGTTAAAACAATTGCATGACGTACAACTATTTGATAACAAAGACTGGGGCGAACTCCGTTATGCGGAGACGCAAAAACTTTATAATAATACCCCCGGATTTATAGAGTTGGAAGCCAACGAAGAAATAAAAGGTTATGATACCTTACGCAACTTATCACACGCAGATAGGGCATATGCTGCCCTGACCCTGTGCTTCCTCAAGCAACGAGAATCATTACAAAATAACTTGAGGGATCTGGTAAGTTGGGCGAAAGATGCAGAAGTTATTAACCCCGAGTTGTTAAGTGACAAGATAACATGCTTGTTGTCGGAAGGAGAGTTCCATAAGACATCCACTGACCTACTTCAACTAATTTGTGGACATCGGGCCGAAACCATACAGATGCGCAGGGATGGCATTACAAAACAGGTAAGAGACCCACTGATGAAGGCCACTTTACGAAAAATACCCCCATCTTGTCAAAATCTTTTTAATGCTGAATCCTTTAGTGCTGCCATTGAGAAAGCGGGTGGAGTGAGAAAGTGTTTCTGGCCACTACAAAAAAGAAATGCCAATGCCCCTGCCTCGCAGGCAGGGCCTAGCAAGGCACACAGCTACCCCTCGCAGGGGAAGACAAATAAAAATCTACCCTCGCAGGGTATGAGTAGCGGTTCGTGTGCAAAGGTAAGTAATGCACAGGCAACTTGCCCCTATAACGCGCCTTCACAGGGCGTTTGTAACCATAGCTACCCTCCGCAAGGGCATAGCGTTGCTCAATACACCCCGGGCATCTACAACCATGATTCCTTTCGTGGACGTTCATCCCAACCAAAGCCAAGGGCTCAGGAACAATACGGGAACGGCCGTAAACGCCCTTCTTCCTCATCAGGATATAGGGGCAATAAGCGACGAAGGTATTGACACGAGCTACTTCAGAGCGGGCCGCCTCATTCAATTTTACGACAACTGGAAAGCAATGGGAGCACCAGACTTCCTTCTACGAATAATACAAGGGTATCGCATACCTTTCATACTAAAACCACCCCTAATTGTTCCTCACCTAAAGAAAAATTGCTTTTCAATACAAGAGTCCGAGGAAATGACTACTGTGATAAATCAATTAAAAGACCAAGGGGTCCTGGAGGTGGTTCCGCTCTCCCCAAGCTTTCTATCTACAATATTTCTGGTTCCCAAGAGCGACGGCTCTGCGCGACCTATATTCAATCTAAAAGCCCTCAACCATTTTGTCAGAACAGAGAAATTCAGTCTAATGAATGTATCTCGAGTACCAGATTTTCTCCAGCCAAAGGATTGGCTATGCAAAATAGACTTAACCCAGGCGTACTTCCATTTGAGAATATCTCAAGGACACAGAAGGTTTTTACGGCTAATTTACAAAGAACAGCTTCTCCAAATGACGTGTCTTCCCTTCGGGTTGAGCACAGCACCAAAAACCTTCGCTGCTCTCACGAATTGGGTTGCACAGTATTTACGCGGGAAGGGAATCAGAACAATAGTATACCTGGACGATTTTTTGATCGCTCATCAGGATTGCTCAATTCTTCAAGACCAGGTCAATATAGTGCTGGAGACCCTGGAGAATTTAGGTTGGATAGTCAACTACGAGAAGTCTTTTCGGGTTCCACAGAAAAGTCTAGTATACCTGGGCATTTCTTGGAATCCTTGGTCGAACCAGAAGAGTCTTCCCGAAGAAAAGATCTCCATGGTGGGCTCCAAAATCAATTGCATGTTGTTAGGCAAAAAGACAAACGTCAAAGACCTCCAAAGTCTCGTGGGACTACTGAATTTTGCCAGTTTTGCAGTCCCGAAGGGTCGACTGAACTATCGAGCCCTACTAATCCTTCTCAATTCCTTACTCGAGTCCAGACCACAGAGGTATTACCTAATTCCTCACGATGCCATGGGAAATCTAATTTGGTGGCTACTAAATTGTCAAAATCCGTCACCAATTCATCACCCTCCAGCAAGTCATTTTTTGACAACAGACGCATCGGATCTAGCGTGGGGAGCACAACTAGACAACCAGGCACTGTCGGGGTCGTGGTCCGAGACAGAACAGACATTGCACTGCAACCAAAAAGAAATGTTAGCAATATTAAATGTTTTGGAAGGTCATTATCTGCAGCTGAGGGAATCCACGGTCCTAGTACAATGCGACAACAGGACTGTTGTCGCGTATCTCAGGAACGAGGGAGGTACCAAATCTTCTCCCCTCCTAGATCTGACATACCGAGTTTTTCGAATTCTAGACACTTACCAAATACATCTGAATGTATTTCACATACCTGGCAAGTACAACAGCCATGCAGATCATTTGTCAAGGCTACGCCTACCACCGGAGTGGCACCTATTATCCGAGTGCACGAACAAAGTATTTGCAAAATGGGGCACTCCCGTAGTCGATCTGTTTGCTTCGGAGAGAGCTCACGTCGTCTCGAACTATGTAGCCCTAGACCAGACAGATCATCAAGCACTGTTCCACGATGCTTTTTCTCAGATATGGAATTTCCCACTGGCATGGGTTTTCCCGCCGCCATTTCTAGTACCCAAGGTCTTAGCACATCTCAATCAGGCGACAGGAATTTACCTTTTGGTAGTACCGAAGTGGGAGAGAGTTTTCTGGCGTGCAGACCTGAAAAGTCGAGCACTGGGCCCCCCATTCACTCTTTGGTACCTGAACAAGTTTCTGGTGGACGTAACAACGGGCCTACCACCACCGAAGGTCCAGGAGATGGAGCTAGAGGTATGGAAGTGTGGGGGTGGTCTAGGAACTTGACCGATTGGAATGAAGAGCAAATCAATCTCCTGGAATCGTCTTGGCGTCCTTCTACGCACAAGACTTATCGTGTAGCATGGAATAGATGGACTATTTGGTGTCAGAAAAATAATTTTGATCCCAGTAGACCTAATGGCACTGAATTAGCACGATTCTTAGCGGATCTTCATTTAATTCACAAGTTGTCTTACAACACTATTTCATTACATAAGTCTGTAGTCTCAACGCTATGTAATGTTGATATGTCGGGTAAATTAAGCGCTCATGTGTTGGTCAAACATGTCTTAAAATCAATAGCCCTCAAAAAGCCCGTTTTGCAAAAACCTCCTATTTGGAATACTGATAAATTGTTACAGCACCTAGAAAGTACTTCAGTGGATTTAAATAGCATCTTTAAAGTTTCTCGACATACGGCTATGCTATTAATCCTATGTTCAGGACGAAGGATTCATGATTTAACTTTGCTAAATATTGATGCAGGTCATTGTGTAAGATCAGATACTACAATAACCTTTTGGCCAATTTTTGGATCGAAGACCGATTCGTCTACTTACAGACAATCAGGATGGAAGATTTTTTCTCGTCCAGGAAATATAAATTTAAATCCTATTTTCTGGATTAATCAGTTGATTAATTTATTGCGTAATCGAAGAGATTCTGTCAAGTGTAATAGTTTGTTTGTCACTCTGCGGGGTGATATTAAAACCGCATCCCGAGCTTTAATAGCGGGATGGATCAAATCCCTCCTAGTGGAAGCTGATATTTCTGCACCTCCAGGCAGCGTCCGCTCAGCTGTTGCCTCTAAGAGTTGGCTCGATAACTATCCTCTTGAAGATATACTTGCCAGGGCGAACTGGCGCTCTAGCAACACTTTCAGTAGGTTCTATAGGCGCGAAGTAATGCCTGCCAATTCCACTAGCAGGGGTATGACGGATTTGTTTTCTCCAGTTTAAGTCTGTCAAAATAAATCATAAGTAACTAATCTATTGAATTTAACCTACCTAAACTTGTAATTTTGGTAATAAATAATGATACATTCGTATAAGAGTTATTCCATTATTATTTAACCATACAATCTATGTATAGTTGCTTCACATTGGCGTCCTGTTGCATCCTACCACCAGGCGATAACAAACACGTCTCATAGTAGCTATAAGCTTTGAATAACGGTCAAGTCAATTAATAGAAGCGTTTTACCTACCAATAAAACGCATATTAATTACTTACCTTATTCAAAGCTTATAGATAATTTCTGCCTGGTTAACTTCGACTCAATGACGAAATAAAATGAGAACTGCGCTCACACGAGCGCGCCTCACCTGCTGATGGTAGGAGGGATAGAGCGAGATAGGGCTATACAGTAGAAAGAGACAGCAATAGGCGGGAAGTGGTGACACCTATCTCATAGTAGCTATAAGCTTTGAATAAGGTAAGTAATTAATATGCGTTTTATTGGTAGGTAAAACGCTTCTATTAATTGTAATACCTATAGGTTTTTAGAAAAACGATGAATTTCAGACAAGCAAGGTAAAAGGACCAAAGTAAAAAAACAATCAGTAAAAACTAAATGTGTTAACACTGCGGGAGAAAATCCTTGTTTAAGATTAGTTAAATTTTAGAGGGTCCACCATGTTTATATTATAGGTGTACTGGACACCGTTAAAATCCACGCCGCATCGAAAACATTTCTTCAAGGCTTCGACAAAGCCATATGCCTTCGCCAACTCCACGAGAAGAATAAGTTGACTATGACCCGGAAAGGTGTCGAGGAGTTCTTCGATTTGAACATGCTGCCGAGGCCGCGGGTGAAGAGCGCTACGTCCTTACCAATACCGCGTATTGGCAATCAGGAGGCAAGGGGTAAGTTTAAAAGTATACCTAAAATACCAATACTTACTACTGAAGGCTAGAGCCGCTCTAATTAAATCGGTTAAAAGGCGGCAAATTTAAAAACTCTATCGCTGTATCCTGATGACATTTCCGTACAATGTGTTGCCAGTATTCAAAAAGACCACTCTGAACTTTCATGAGATGGCAATCTTTCTGGCTGGATGAGGTTAGCGCGGGACCGGTCGTCGTGGAGATCTTTGGGGGAGGGATGTTTTTCGGCTGATACGATGATAATGATGATGAATCTGACTTTGAATGACAGTTGAACTTTCATCTTCTCATTTTGCCAGGACTCAAAACTCCAAAAGGATAAACGACGGATTGCCGCCTTCGATATTATACGACTCTGTGTAGGAGAGTCTGGTCAGATTCTGTTTATGGTATACTAGCTCTATGGGTCCGACTTGTTACGTGGTTGATGCGTGGATCCCCCGTGGAAAATTCCAGATGGGATGTTTCTCCGGAAAACGCTAAGGAGTCTCCGGCGTCTCACCTCGAGGTCGAACCGGCTTAGTTTGAAGGGCAAGTTTTCAACAATGTTCTACATTATTTGTTACAGCAACCGCAATAGACTCTACGTACTCCTTCATGCCTGCAATCTTCCGCAAGCCGCTGCCCCAATCCCGCGACCCCAAGCCGCCGCCCCTGGAACCACCGCCGCCGTCGAAGCAACCGCCACTCGCTAAAGACGGTATACCCGTCAAAGGGATATTGAAGAAACCCATGCCCATGAAATATATTTAACGTTTAATTTTTAATGATTTTTAGATTAAACTTTATGATCAACGAGTAAAATACATTTAGTTTTATTGTATCAAATTGTACTGAATGAAAAGGAAATTTTGTTTATATAGGCATAGATTAAATAGTGTTATCTACCTGCAACAGCTGCATGATCATAAACTAGAGAATAAAGTATGAACTAATCATTTATATCGCTTTTAAGTTTAAATTGTAACTTTAGGTCAGTGTGTACTTATAAAGGGGACAGTAAAGAAAGAAATACATTAGAAATTTTCAGTTTAGTAGGTCCATGGAGCAGACAGACAGGGGCAATGGGAGATAAAACTGCTACTATTCGCTGCTAGGCAGCGCCACTTGTGCACGGGTTACCATACGGGGCTACCGGATGTAATTCCTTTATAATTTGTGGGTTACCCGTTTCATATTTTTTACAGTAGTAGGTATCTGAAAATCTGAGACCTGTAATTCTGAAATATCTATAGAATTGACTGTAGTTCAACTTTCAACTACCTTTCTACTACACTACAATGTTTACTCTATACGCTAGTAGCGCCATCTGAATCTTGGTTCATAAAAACCTCAATTTATGAAATTGATCAATTAGTGATTTTTTAAATTCGAATAGGTACTTAAAATTTAACTTATAAATTAAATAGTTGAAGCTACCACAAATAAGTGAATGAAAAGTAAACAAATCAATGAATCGATTGGCAATCAATCAACACAGACTACAGATGATCAATCTTGTCATTAAATGTCACTGTCATCTGAGTGAGGAGGGGAGATCTCAGAGATTGAGGTTATGTTTACAAAACATTTTACGCGCTATTCTATTATGAAGGGCCAAAAAAATTAAAAAGGAGTCTTTGAAATTCTAAAAAATATATCCAATAAAATACAATGTGTGAAAGAATTAAAGAAGCCTTTGAGCTGCTCAGTGAAGAATCAACAGGTAAAAGAATTTATACCTTATTTTCAATCAAACATCTGTGTCATCATCGGGGTTTCTGGTAAAAACACTTGTCTGATCAGCGAGGTGTGTACGGCACTCTGGACCTTCTCCATCTGTACTCCGGAAAGCCACCGTCAGATCTCACGCAAACCGTTCCCTGACTGAGATACAAGGGCTCAAAGTGACCTCGAATGTATGAAAAAGTCTTCCTGGCCCTTTCTTAAGCAGTGTGTTTATGATCGAAGGTATAATCTAATGGTCGCTTTTAGAACTATATCTGGGCAGTGAAGTAGCGGAAACTAGCATACTGGAGCCGTTGGAGTTCCACAGAGAGTATGTGTCCAAGAATATACCAGTTGTCTTAAGAGGAGGGTGTGCAAACTGGCCCGCTACTAAGAAATGGAATGCTCAATATTTTAGGTAAGTATACAATGGTATTGTTCCCACGGACGTTCTTGACGGCTGTATGAATATAGTCACAAATTGTTTGCACATTGCTGACAGTGTTTATAGTATATGTGTGCGTAAGCGAGATAGTGTGCTACATAGAGATGTACAAAAACTTGAAAGCTTGATTCGGTTGGTCGAATCAATGAACCATTTCTTGTAATTGAAGGAGTGTCTCTAGTGAACCCCCACACAGCTCCCCCTTTGACACCTATGAGTAGTCATTGCGCAGAACTCAGCCACTTTCAACAACAAATCATTAATATCTTCTTTTTTTTTCCTTTGCTCTCTTTTTTCCTGCTTCTTTTATTATTGTCATCTTCCAATCTTGTTTATGGCCTCATTAATTAACTATCTTGTGTTGTCTCCAGAGACAAGATGCCTGATAAGAAAGTAACAGTTGCGGTCACACCGAATGGCCTTGCAGATGGTATCACCACAAACGAGAATGGAGAAGAACTCTTTGTCATGCCCTGCGAGGTTGAGATGACTATGTCAGACTTTCTGGATCATTTGGAAGCAAAAAGGTATATCTAAGTTAGTATACATTGATTGAGGACCGGCAGCAGCACCCTAAGCCGAGGTCTATGCCCCATGGGCGCCCTTAGGCCTGCTGCCCCCCCTAAGGATTGAGCTGAGCACCCTCTGCGCCAGCTGAGCTGAACGCACTTGGCGATCGCTCATCTCTCCGGTGAAGCTAGTAGTAGGTAGTAGCTGGAAGAAGTAACGGCCGTCGAGGCCAACACTATAAGTCCATAAGTCCGTCAAAAAAAAGAAGTCCTGCGCCCTCAATCAATGGGGAAGGCCTATGTCCAACAGGGGATGTTGAAGGGCTGATATGATGGATAATAACTACCAGTTGGATTTGAAAAACTCTTTTTGCATTTGATAGCCTAATTCTTAAGGAAGGTAGGCTCTTTAACTTCACACTACGACCCTTAGGAGCTGAGTAAAAAGAAAAAGTCAAAAATGGGCTCTTTGGCGGGGTTTTGTCGGGGACGGTAGTCTTTTTAATTAAGTTTCCTAAAAAATGTATATTGTAGGTATTGGTGTTTATCTCAATATACAGTCTAATAGGCAATAAGTGCCTATTAAACTGTATATTGTGCGGGATAGTTAAATAAAAGTGTGTAATGACTCTACTGAATTGTTCCAAATTGTCCCTTGTTAAATCGACACTAAACCTACTATCAGTTTAGTGCGGTGTTAGCTGCAGTGTGGTCTACCGAATGGCACTAGTTGCCGGAGGCCGTGCTGCGGTTTTATGTATTCGTGATTTTAAACTATTATTTGACCTATAAGGACTTGTTTCTAATTGGCCGTTAAACCATAAAATACTTAAATAATAAAAAATCAGAAATAAATTATTAAATATGGTCGAGGCCGCGGAAAATATTTAAAACAGCTAGTTATCTAGTATTACTAAAAAAACTAATTTATCTAAATACTAACATTATAATATGCCAAAACTAACAAACAAAAATGTAAATAATAGTATATGAGAAAGAGATGGAACAAAATGCTTTTTCATTTTTTTATTATTATTATAGTTATGAATAAAAAGTGAAAACAAATTTTTACTTTGACTGCAGAATACATGTGTGAATAATTCTATCTCAGCGAGAGTTTCATCCCGTACATCCAGCGGCAGAACTCCAATCTGACGGAGGACTTCGACGAGTTGCTGAGGGATGTGGACACGGAGGTGCCTCTGGCCAGCGAGGCGTTCAACAAGAGCCCCGACGCCGTCAACTTCTGGATGGGTGACGAGAGGGCAGTCACTTCCAGTGAGTATACTATACAAACTTGATTTTATAGGGTGCGGTAAGTTTGTTGCGCCGCTTCTCGTCTCTAGGAAGCCTAGGAACACCTAGGAAGCGGTGGTAGATAAAAAAATTACGTATATAAATGTACCCTGTGCACTCATATGCAATATTTAGAAATATATATTTTTTAATTTTTATTTATTGTACTTTGATTTTTTAATAAACCCAATAGCAAAGAACTGTAACAAGAAGCTACTCACCTATCCCGGCCTTTTTATCGTTGCCCGCAAAAAATAAATAAGATGGTTAGGTTACAAATTATTCAACTGCCACCGTTCGCTGCGTGCGCGTATTGTTCGGCTTAGGGCTGGCACGCAACGCCCTCGTTGCCTGAACCCCAGGAGTGGGGACATGTTAATAGTAATCATCAGATGATCAAAATCAAAAGGTAGTAATAGTGACGTATGTAAGTACAAAAAAAATACCGGTACGGGTATTGTACCGGTAATTCTCCGGTAAAATTTCATCATCAGTCCACTACTGAGCATACTTTCTTAAGAGCGTCAGTGCCCTCGGGGATACGACGCGGCCTATCATATCGAAAGGTCCGAAGTTCGATCCCCGGCTGGACCATGTACCAATGGGTTTTTTCTCGAAACATAAGTACATATACTGACTGCTCTCAAACGGTGAAGGAAAACATCGTGAGGAAACCTGCATACGTCTAAGAAGAAATTCTTAGGCGCATGTGAAGTCCACCAACCCGCACTGGGCTAGCGTGGTGAACTATAGCCCGAACGCCCTCGTTGAAAGGATAGGCCTGAGCCCCAGCAGTGGGGAGATTAATAGGCTGTTAATGATGAATGATGAGCATACTTCTCTCTGTTAACATTGCCAATTTGATACTCACGCTCAAAATATTCTCGCAAACCTTATTTTTGTGTCCTCTTTTTCCAGTGCACAAAGACCCGTACGAGAACATCTACTGCGTGATCGACGGGCATAAGGACTTCATTCTCATCCCTCCCACCGACCTGCCCTTCGTCCCGTACAAGAGGTACCAGCAGGCAGAGTTCAGGAGGCGAGGGGACGTCTGGGACATTGTGCCCCAAAGTCCCACGAAGACAGATGGCAGTTGTGATGCGGAAGAGAGATCAGATTTACCCTGGATTTGCATCGGTAAGTACCTACCTTAGCGATTCAGGATTTACTTAACTAGTTTACTTTTGATATGAAGTCGATCTTTTTTCTACCTTATCATAATGATAGATTTTGATTGTTTAATAATGTTGGGAAATTAATAATATTTACAACGAAATAATTCTTCAAAAAAATAAACAAAGGTTTAGTAAAAAAAAAGGAAATTTTAATTTTCAAATTTAAAATCCACACCAAAACGCTTCCGGTGTCATGGCGTCGCTTGTGACGTCACGTTTGACAAACAAGTTGTCGTATTCGTTTGACGTTTGTTTACTCAGACGTGACGTAATTTCCTGTGATTGGTGTTTATCATATCATGGCGGATTGTCGTAACTATTTTGTAGTATAATTTTATTAAAATAATTATCGGTCTTCTGTGAACAGTGATAAATAAAATTCTATAACCTAACGTTCCAGACCCTCTGCAACCGAACTACACAGTCTACCCGGAGTACAAGAAGGCGCACAAATTCAAAGTGCGGCTACACAAAGGAGATTGTCTATACTTGCCCAGTCTGTGGTTCCACCACGTGACGCAGAGCCACGGCTGCATAGCGGTCAACTACTGGTATGATATGGACTTTGATGTTAAATATTGCTATTTTAGGATGCTCGAGAAGCTATGTGCGAAATATTAGGGAAACTTAGATGAAACCAAAGCGGGAATATATGGTACTCTCTTGCATTGCTAAACGAAAACTAGGCTCGGTGCAGACACACAGCCAAATGTCAGCTAGTCCAGCTCAAGGTCAAAGTGTTTCGACTGACGTGCGTTCGACTGTACAATCATCACGTACAATATTTTCCACTAAAAGGAAGTAACGAGCGAATTTAATATGACATGCGATCAAGCCGTCGCGTCGTTCTATGACGGTCTGACCAAAAAATCATGTATACTTGGTTTTGTAGGACCATTTTGAGTAAGTATACTAACGAATCTTCCCCGTTTTGGTTTCATCTGAGGGAACTTCAACGTTGATACGTTATTTTACGTATTGATCGTTTCGTCTATTTCGATTGTCGAAAATACTTGTCCATTGCACAAAATCTCTGGCCTCGGAATAGTGGGCTTAGGAAATTCTAATTGAAACGTCACCAATTTGTATAATCTAAAATGTAATGTAATGTAAAAAAATAATGTAAAATGATTTGATTTGATTAGTTAAACTATAGTTTAGAATTTTATAAAATTGAACAACTATATTGTATTGTCTTCAGAAATAAAAAAAAGTAAATTATTAAAATATAGTTCAAATCCGAAAATTCTCAGCAAACAGCTTTCTGTTGTAAACCTTAATTGGAAACAATTATAGATACTTTTACATTAACGGCTTATACTCCGCACACATATTCCCGTTCTGTTTGAATTGACCCTTAACCTGAATAATCATGGATGGACTATAAGCAATAATGTATTACGAATTACGCTTAATAATTTATACTATATTTTAGAATTTAGAATCAATCAACATTATTATAATAATAATCATTTTGTGTAAGTACTCAAATTAGGCCTAACTGTTAATAATTATAATAATATCTAACAAGATGCACAACCGCGCCTAAATACTTTTCTAAAATACAATAAACTATCCAGCGAAGTAAATATAATATTCTGTGCCAGCGATCATTATTATCTAGTAGATGAAGCCCTTAATTCGAACTCAACAAAAAATGTGTCTTGAACTTGTATATGTTGTTTAAAAGGACATGAAATACGACCTTAATCTAAAGCATTACCATTTATTTCGTATATCGACATACGGCAGGATGTGAGCTAATGAAACAAACTCGCACGCCGCACGGTTTGTGATGCTCACAACACAACTGATTACAAAAACCTTTCAGCGTGTAATGACGACTTTTAAAAATGACGATTTCTTAAAACGACGACCCTTAAATCTACGGTTTCTTAAAATGACGACTTCTTAAAAATACGAGTTTTTAAAATGACGACTTTTAAAACTACGGCTGCTTAAAATGACGACTTTTTAAAATGACGACTTCTAATCTGAATTATGATTTTTATTCAAAGATTAGATTTACATGTACGTTGTTATAAGGAGTAACATTTATTTGATTATTATTATGCACTGTTTCGTCGTGCCACTATTTGAGCACTTCTGCAGTATCTGGGTAAATAAATATGTGATCGCAGCAACTATCAGAGTAACTTTGTACATATATTAATCTATCTAATGAAGTAGCTTCTAACATATTCTATAATAATCGCTGTGTTCTCCAAGACCTAATATTGGTTATACTTTATTGCTGTTTTCTAAAAAATAAATACAATATAACTTTTGCAGACTGTATTTATTTCACGATATAACTTAGGACGATCACTGACAAATTTGCCACCAAAACCCCGGGTCGTGAGGATGAGCTCTTCGAGTGTGTCATTAGACTGACGTGCTGGAACAAATATAATAAATAATAAGTACTCCAATTTATCAGCTAAAGAAATAATGCATTGACAAGTTAATAGAGAGTGTTCCTCTGCTTAGTAGTTTTTGAGTTATGAGGGAGACGCAGTGTAGGCAGGCCTCCCACAAGGTGGACCGACGATCTGGTGAAGGTCGCGGGACCCGGCTGGATGAGGTTAGCGCAGGACCGGTCGTCGTGGATATGCTTGGGGGAGGCCTTTGTCCAGCAGTGGACGTCTACAGGCTGATAAACATCGCAAGCGACAAACGAGGCACCTCAAATATCAATGGCAGTTACGAATCTTAACCATCGAAACGTCCTGGGAACGCAAGAGGCTCCCAGAAAACCCGTCTTGTTCGTGCGGCCATCTTGTCAATATTTCCGTCATTTTCCGCAACGGAACCGGCCGACCGAGTTCGGACGGCTGAAGACGGTTGAAATTAAAGTCAAAATATTCATTGCATAGAGTACACTGGGTACTTATACACGTAATTTTTTTTTAAATCTACCACCGTTTCCTAGGTGTTAGCGCTCTAAGAATGAAGCGGCGCAACAAAGTGAGCTGGGGGCAGCCGGACGGGCCGGCCATTACAGTGGTTAAGGATCTCAACATTTCGAGAAGTTAAGCGCGAAGTTCAAAATATCAAGCAAAACATCGCAAGCGACTTTTCTGGCTACCGCGGGAGCCGGAGGGTTTTAGAAGGTAAAGGATTTCCCGAACCACACAGTGTACAAAACCAAACAGTGGTCCATCGCCTTTGATGTTTGCCTGATCACAATTTTAATTAAAACTTTAAAACATTACACGCGCGATAGCCCTGAAATTTATCCCCCGACTACTAAGTAAAGGTGGTGTTAAAACGGTAGTGATTATATCCTCTTTGTTTTTTTTTTATTGCTACGGGGGCAACAAGCAGGCAGGCCTCCTGATGTTAAGAGGTCACCGCCGCCTAATAGACACCTGCAACACCCAGGGGGCGCTGGTGCGATGCCGGGCTTGGATGAAGGGTTCTGTTGACTCTCTTGAAGGACCCCATGTCGTAGCGCTGTGAAAAAGCGTCTGAGGGAAGGTCATTCTACATTTTATGTTGGTGTATGGTCCGCCCCCCGTCTCGTCCCACCCTGTTTATAAATACGTCTCCGTCAGACGACTGTGCCCGTACCATAGTGTCAGGGTAGACGTTGGACCGCGGGCCGATGAACGTGGGCTTGCACACGCCGCTCAGCGCACACAGCCCCACCGCGTTGCGCGACACGCACTGGTCGCCCGCCGCCCACGCGCGCAGCGACGCGTACGCGCACGTCGTCGCGTTGCACAGACGAACCGTCACGTTGGCTGCAATGGAACGCACAGATTGTAATACTAGTATACTATGCGTCCAGGGATACGTTTTTAAAGAGGTTTTGGCTTGGTTACTAGAGTTTTTAAGTCATATCATAATTAAATTAGTCGATATTTTTTATGATTAGGTATTTAATTAATTATTCTTTATCAGATTTTTATCTATAATAAAAAATGATGGTCATTTGCACCCAGAAATGTATGTAGAATTGATGATTCCTTGATTTGTCTATCAATTGAGTTGAGCGCAAATCTTGTTGATCGGAACCTGAGCGACATTATATTGCCAGTAAGTAACTATTCAAAAATACCACTCCCAGCTTCCATAAACAAACTCAGCACTTACGGCCTTTATAGTGCTCGTCGGGCCAGTGGTCCGGCAGCGCGGCCCCGGCGGCCCACACGCGCAGCGCCGCGCGCTCCGCCCCCACGCACTCGGCCGCCCCGCCGCCCTCCTCGTCGGGCTCCAGCAGGCAGCAGATGCCGCACATCCTCATTTGTCCTAGCGTGCCGCCCTGCGATGTAACAAAGGGGAAATGACTCATCATCATCAGCCTGCACTAGTCCACTGCTGGACATAGGCCTCCCCTAATTAAGGCGTGCCAGTATACTCCCGCATGCCAAATATATCTATTTTTGTACAACAATTCAAAATTACCCGTTTTGATAGGAGAGAATTCCTTTGTTTTCTTGTTTACTATATGAATAATCTTTAATTCCAATAATTACAAAAATGTTACTGGTAATGACTTGCCAATAGTTCACTGCCCACTTACCGTGCCTTTCCTATGGCACTGGCACTCCCTGAGGCCGAGCGTGGCGCACTCGGCCGCGTGGCAGCTGCCGTCGGGCAGGCAGCGCCCCCCCAGCCCGCACTGACACTCGCCTGTCTGCTCCAGGCAAGTGCACTCGTGGTCCTGGGTCGTGCAATCCTGCGCAACATACGCAAGTGGAATCCTAGCGGGAAACGTAAGTAGAATGCTAGCGGGAAACGCAAGTGGAATCGTAGCGGGAAACGTAAGTGGAATGCCAACGGGAAACGCAAGTGGAGTCCTAGCGGGAATGACAAGATAAGTCGTACGACATGAAGAAAAGTATCGGCGATACCGTTACGGATCGACAATCTAAAAGAAGGTTTTTTCTAGGACACACACGGAGTTACATCATGATATTATATTTAAAACGAAAAGTCGCATGGAAGGATTTTGGGAAAAACATTTTTTTTTCACTTGCAAGTGAACTGGTAGTGTACACATCTATGAAAAAAGTACAAATTTGTTTAACTACATCACTGTGTGAACAAATGTGAATTATCGGAAGTCCCGTTACAAGTTGGTTACTAACGATGCCGCTCTTCGAGAGATCCGCGTACTTGCACTCGGCGCTGCAGCACAGCCCCTGCGACGGATGGCACATCGCCGTCGGCGCCACGGCGCAGCCCTCCTTGTGCAAAGTCCTGGGAACTTACAAAGTACATCTCCAAAAACTGCTCACATTATCACGTCAACCGAAAATCTGGACACAAGCTTCTTTAAAGGCTCATCAGTTCATCAAAGGTCATCCAGGGGGCAATAAAGACAGCTATGCTCAGAGTTTCCTTGCGAGATGGAATCAAAAATGAGGAGAACCAAGGTCTCCGACATAGCTTAAAGAATTGCGAAGCTAAAAAGCTAGGCAGGGGGTGGGTACATCGCTTGTAGAACTGACGGCCGTTGGGGCAGAAAGGTTCTCGAGTGGCGACCACGTATCGGACGACGCAGCGTAGCCAGGCTTCCCACAAGGTGGACCGACGATCTGGTGAAGGTCGCGGGACCCGGCTGGATGAGGTTAGCGCGGGGCCGGTCGTCGTGGAGGTCCCAGGCTGATATGATGGTGATGATCCGCTATGGGTATTGTATTGTATCCGATGTACGCCTTCAGTTGTTAAAATTCTATTATGGTCGCTTCTTGTCGTGTCGGTGCCGGATTTCATACATATAGGTGCTCATGAAACTAAAACATGTGTGATCGACTCACCCCTCTGCGAAGACCAGAGCTCCGCCTGCTCTGGGAGTGCAGCAGGGGTCGCGCTGGCTGCATTTTGAAGGCATCCCGCAGTCGCATGCCTCTCCTTCCTCTACAATACCTGTAAATGCCTTATATGCATTAATTATGTCTAGTTCATTAGCAGAGATTTTTTAACCCCAAAAATCGTAATTCTATGCCGACAATACAAAATGCCCCACGCCCCTGCCCGAGTAATGTATGAAAATACACTGTTTTAGTGTATTATTTGGCTTCACTTCAAGTGCGAACGCGCCTTCTGGTTCGTTCTATATTCTGAGGTGACTGACTAATACGGTCTCAAGATCTTTCGAACAAGACTAAGTACCATATTGTGGGGAATAATCATCTGGCAAAAGATTTTATGGTTTCGGTATTCGACAGAAGACAGGCTGTGGTGGCGCGCATTGGGGAAGGCATGTATCCAGAAGTAGACTGCCGGCATCTTCCTGACCGGTCTTAGCACTTTGACCTAAGGCTCAGATGAGTAATTATCATTCATATCAGCCCTTTAACGTTCCCTGTTGGACATATTCTTTCCCCAATGAACTACCACTTCAGCTTGCTAATGGATGAGTGATTATGATGATATCTAATGTGGCACCTGCAGAAGCTAAATAGTTACCGTTTCCACAAAAAGGAGTGTCGTCCTCTGTAAGGCAGTAGCTCATGCTGTTCAACGTTGCCGCTATGAGCCTCTTGCTGCACAGAGAGAACTCGAAATGCCTGTTGCTCTGCACCACCGAGGACTGCGATCCCATCAGGTACCCGCGGCATTCGGGGTTAGGGAAGTTGTCGTCGTGGTGAGCGCCGAAACTGTGGCCTGGAAACAGGTCGAACGCCTGACTTAGTCCTAGCTGCCTCGGTGGATCTGCCTTGTCACAGTTTTTTATTATTATTTTTAGTTCTTTTAGCTCACTACAAAAACCGGAGAAAAGTGTAATTACATGTGCTAAGACAGTGTCGACGTTCAAACAAAACAGAAAAATAAACCATTGGATACTACGATGGCTCCATAGTACACAATGGCCGGCCGATACTGGCCCACTACTAGCCTGCCATTGTGTACAGGATTGCGCAGGATGGTAGATAAATCAGAGTATTCGCTGCGACCGCTAGGTCCGCCACCACTAGTGGTGGCAAATGGGAATAGTAATTGCCAGTTGGCAATGGATCGTGGCGCGCCATCGTGATGTAGATTTTTGGGGCACACTTCAAAGTAATCATGGCGTAGCTTAGACGGTGGTGTTCATACAGTCGCCGATTGTTCAGTTCGTTACCATCCGCTGACGAGGTGGTGCGTTTATTCGACGCCAGGCACCATTGTGTGAGCAAGGCTATGCATGGTTCATTGTGTACTAGGGCCTTACAGGCTTACCCATCTCATGTGCGAGTGTGAGAGCTGCTATCCTCTCCGGCACGCGGTCCTTCTCGCCGATGGTGGCGTGCGAGAGCGCCAGCGTGTTGAACGACCGGCCGTACGCCCGGCGGTCGCACAGCCCGCCGGCCGCGCCGCCCATGCCGCCGCCGAGGGACGTGAAACTGAAAACAACGACCGTAGCTAAATGAATCAATAAACTAGACTGGTGGGAAAATGGCACCGGGTATTTTAGATTAATTCGACCTCGCTGACCACGATTCTGCCCGGGTGTCAACCCCTCCCTTTCGCCTCAAAACGTGTCCCTAACCGCGGTTTTCTACAAATACTTAGGTATTACACATAAAATAAAACTGTCGATGATAAAAGTAATCTTTCTTAAATTCTCTACGACTTTTGTTATTACATTTTTTTGATAGGACTAATATGTTATGAAATATGTGCGACCGAACTGCAAAAACGAAGAGTATCAAAAATCCAAACATCATATGATTTCGCTAAGCGCTCTGTCTGCCTAATCCTCCGAAGGACTTGTTTTTCCCTTTGAGGCTGGCATGGAGATCAATTAATAGTCCAAATCCTCGGTAAAAAAAAAGAAAAAAAACCTTACAAACTTTCGCGTTTACAATATTAGTAGGACTACCGGTGTTTAAAATTTGACGGTGACTTAAACATTGGTCAGAATTGCCCAGTTAATTAATGAGGGTAGCTATATGTACATTGTACTTATATTTGCCTGTTACCTCAAGCCGAGTGTCCTGTTAGGGCAACATCTACTTTGTATATTTGCCTGTTACCTCAAGCCGAGGGTCCTGTTGAGGAAGGCGTGTCCCGAGAAGGCGACGCCGAGGCACACCTCGGAGAGGCGCCGCAGCCTCGCGAACCGCATCAGGTACTGCCGCCCGTCGACGGTCGGCCTGCTCAGCAGGTCGCCGAACACTCGGTTGTTCGTCTCGTTCGACGTCAGCACCAGGATGTACTTCACTGAGAAACCTACCAATTGAGATATTTTTAAGGTCTGCATTAGCAGACAACTTAGTTAACGATGGTTGGTAAATTAGGGTGGTATGCTGCCGCTCTTACGAAATTACACGAGTTTGTATGAGATGAATTACTTAATTATGCAGCGGCGGCGCCGTTTGTCAAAACCTACAGAGCAGCGGCGTCGCCGCCCGCCGCAGCTGAACAGATTTTGATGTAACTTTACAGTAATATAGACACAATAACACATAGTATCTATGATACCTTGGGAGAAGCTGTTCCCGCGGGAAACATCTAGGGAATCATGAAGCTATTACTGACCGATATTGTCGGGCACGCCGTCCTCGTTGAAGTCCGCGTTTCTGAATATGAGGTCGGCCTGCGCCACCGCGTGCACCATCCGCCGCACCACGTGGTTCAGGCTGGAGTTGGCGTCCTTGCACACAACATCACCATGTTATCATCATTATTACATCAGCCCTTTAGCATCCACTGCTGGACATAGGCCTTCCCCAATGAACGCCACCACACCCGGTCCTCTGCCCGCCGCTTCCGGTCACCTTTCCTAGGTCGCCGGTCCACCTGCTGCGCGTACCGGTCTGCCCCAACGACCATCGGTCCCGCGACAGATGTGACCTGCCCACTACCACATCAACTTGCTAATCCATTCGGCTTGTCGGTAACTAGTTCTCCGTCACAGTACTCCGTCAGATCTGATCATTACGGATCATGTCCTTCAAAGAAACATCGAGCATAGCTTAGCCCTCTCCGTATAAGTTCAAATTCTCGGCCACACAACAATAGTAGATCAAACGCGTCATTTTACAAGAGAGAGACCAGGCGAGGGTGGATAGTTAAGTCGAGAGTAAAATGTGTTTTATGAACGAGTATACACTCTGCTTTTCACTTCGATTGCGAGGAAATACAGCATAAAATACTTATGGCACTAGAGCTTAAGACTCATTTTATGTCGTCTATATCCAGCATAAACAAGAACTTTTGGAGCATGAGAAATGAAAAGTATAATAATTGTGAAAAGAGGAACCTTATCAAAGAACTCCTTGTCGGCCATGAGTAGCAGGTCGCAGACGCGCGCGCGCGTCGCGCCCGGCATGCGGGAGCGATCCTCGATGCGGAACGGGAACCGCACGGCCGGACCCTCCATCTGCATCAGGTTATGATTCCCTAACGTTTCGAAACCCGAGGTACACTACTCTACTCAAAAAGAGGTAAAAAACTTGGTATTTCTCGCCGGTCACGTGGTAACATTGTAACTCACAAAACTGACTTTTAGCTTTTTTTAACTTTTGATTTAATTTGGTGCTCAATAAAGTATATTTGATTTGATTTAGCTTTTAGCAATCATTTGATCCGGTTTTAAGACAGAAAAACGTTTATTGTGATTGTCTGACATTGTACACTAAGTACATTTAAGTGAAGATTTTTAATATTTTGAAGACCATAGGCATTATCAATCGCATACCTAACTGTAGTGCAAAATACAAAGAAAGGACTCTGAGCGCGTGGGTTATTCATAAGTTGTTTCATATACAAGTGGCAATATTTTATCTCGATTCATTCGTCGCTCGATGCAGTAAGAGTTATGTGACAACTAACCTACCTACTCACGTTAGGTAGGTACTAACATATAAGTTATTATTGCACTCCTTGTATTTGATCTAACTTTAAGAGTTGGAGCGGAGGCATAATATTTTTTTTTTAATTTGGTTAGTAGTTTCGTCTCTATCTTCTGTTTGATAGGTTTAGAAATATTACAATCAATTTTGTTATCTGGTTTTAAGTGTGCCTTCGGAGTTGCGTCTTGTGAAGCCAATATTCTTAAGAAAATATTTGGTCCTTTGAACCGGACTTAAACTTTTTATGACATGAAAATTGAGTATTATTCATCACACATTCCAAAAATGATTAAAGTTCAACAAGTTAATGTCTTTAAAATACGCTACAGTATACAATCCACCGAACCAAACTGCCCCACAATCTGTTTCGTGTGATTTTGTATATAAACTGTGATAAAAGTGAAATCATCTTTGACTCGTGTGTCGATCGATTTTGCTTTGTCATAAAGAACAAGTATCCCATAAAACAGACGCTAAAATAATAATAATAATCAGAGAGGGACACACTTATTACAAAAGTGATAAGAGTAAGCTAGACAGATATAATATCTTCTATCTCTACGTATACGATTTTTTTCATAACTGTCAACAAACTACAACCCGACTAAAATAGATAGTGTTTGTTCAGTTTGACCCCGCCATTTATGAAGCGTCTTCTCAAATTGTTGGGGTAAAAGACTATTGCTATTTCATGCTATACGCTGAGTGCGGTTCTATGGGATCCTTGTTCTTAGCTTTGTCAGAATTGTGTGTGGCGACGTAAGTGCTTCATTTGTTATAGTGTAGGTACATACTGTTCAAATGTTGTTCACCTGATCACCTGTGCATTATCGCGGCGCGGGCGCACCGGGATGGGGATGAAGTCGTTCTCGAAGTCGCCGAACGAGCGCGTCGGGTAATCCGTGCCGTACGGGTCCGCGTGGAGCGTGCGGTTAGCTGACATACATACCACAATATACTTTAGGTTCAGATACACTTGTCTAAACCTAAGTAATACAAACATCATCAACCGGACTCTCTTGGCGGGGGACGAAGAGTCATGTTCATCGACTCCCTTGGCGGGGGCTGAAGAGTCATGTTCATCGACTCCCTTGGCGGGGGCTGAAGAGTCATGTTCATCGACTCCCTTGGCGGGGACTGAAGAGTAATGTACTTCTCTTTTATTTTATTTTCCTAAAATACTTATGTATGTACCTACCTATATGTATTTTTCGGGTTTTTATGAATAATTGTGATATTATTTTATACAGAGTGCTTGTGGTTGTGTATATTTTGAGGAAAATTAAAGTAAAAGCGTGTAACAACTGTTGTAAATCTTTATTATCTATCGCTTTAGTTAGGACGGATATGTCAAAAGCGTGCTGAAGTGCCTAACGGATGCAAAGCCTAACACTGAAATATAGTAAAGGCGGCGATCACAATAGATCAGCAATGGTCGCAGTGATACAAGGCTAGATAAGACTTGAAAGAGAAGACCTCAAATAATAATAATAATAGGACGGATATGAACCTTAGTGCATATCGTCAACTGGCTCTAGTAGTGCCGTATTTTTGTGGACTGCTGTGCTGTCTCCTTGATGGCCTAGCCTATTATGGAGTTTCAATACTATGAGAGACCAGTTTATACTGGTTTGTTTTTAGTAACTTGTGGTGGACCGTACCTAAACACTGTCCGATCACTTTTTGTGGTAGTCGGATCGCTGTGGTGAGGTCCGTGGTGAGTGTGAGCAGACCCTCAGTGTTATAAATTCAAGCCTGCGTATTCATTTTGCATTGCTCGTCGCCAACGGGCATTCTTGCCTAACAGGTTATTGTTTATTTATGTAACTGCCAGGCTATTCTTTCCAGACAGATTATAAATCCTAATCCTTACATTCCGGATCGCTGATTAATTATCAAGAACGTTTAACCAACTCATACTATAAAGGTAAAACATGTTTGTTTGTTGATCCAGCGCGGTCATAATGCTGAACGGATTTTTATGAAACTTATAAATTGGTACCTATGGTGAATTAGTGATAGCTTATATATCCTAAAAATAACAGGCGATCCGTTCTTTCTGCCTACCCCGCCAAGGATACAGCGTGAAGATATATGTAATGTATGTTTAACATCAGGTTACTTTTAACGTGGACGAAGTCGCGGGTATAAATTTGTGCTAAATATAAATTGTAAGGCATATCGTTGCACACTACCAAGGACATAAAAAAATCTTTGCTTAAATAAAAAAAAACGTAAAGTAAACCCAAAAATAGGTACTAGTGTGGTCATGTAAAATAGCACGCGTGTTTAATAAGCTGCATTGTGAACCTAAAAGCGGTGCAATAACAGTCACTTTACGAGAAAGAGAACTAACCCAAATGCAGCACCCCGTAAAACTGATGATCCTCGCCTATGTACCCCTCAGCGGACCCCGACGCGGGGTCTTGCACCGGGAACCCGTACGCCATGGTCACGTCCTCCAAGGGGAACGCCTGGATGGAGTTGTAGCTCTCCTCGGCTTCGGGGTCCAAGAGGAGGGCGGCGTGGCGGCTGGTGAGGGGGGAGGAACCTGCAACGAGAGGCTGTTAGTTGGAGCACCGAAGATATCTGCATAGTTATAGTTTTGTGGACGTAAAGGGATAATGTCTTTCATCAGCTTCTAGACTTTCTAACTTCAGGGTATTTCAGACAAATTTAGAAACGAGTACCCTCGGTTTGGGAATGGAGCCGGAAATGCGTAGATTTTTCACATTTTCGGGCGATTGTTAGTTACTTCTCTGGGTACTGTCGTTCGCTTCGCTCGCTCCAAGGATCACCAGTAACCCAACAGTTCGGGGTGGTTCGACTCCATTTCTGGGCGATAATTATTTCCGGGTACTATCGCTCGCTCCAAGGGTCGGAAGCTCTTTAGAACACGACACGTTAGATACCGAGTTCATAATTTTTTTATAGATAGTACTTGATGCTAGACTTAACGTACTAAAAGCGCTACTTACGAAAATTAGTATTTTTGAAGATATGAATTTTTGAAAATTTTGAGGTTAAGTCACTATGTACATTGTACAGCTACCGCTTTTAAAAAAGGTCATCAAAATCTCTTGTGTTGCCCCCTTTCCACGTACTGTCGTTCGCTCGCTCCAAGGGTCACCAGTAACCTAACATGCTCGTCGCTTCGCTCCTCGCACCTAACCTTCGGGGTGGTCTGACTACATTTCTGGGTCACCAGTAACCTAAAAAATTAATATCTTTCAAACTACAAATTTTCTCAAGTAGCGCTTTTCGTATGTTAAACCTACCATGAAATACTATCTATAAAGAAATATAAACTCAGTATCCATTTATTTTGCACAGTTTGTGGTGAAATTGCTATAGAAAACTCAATTTTCAAAAATTAATATCTTTAAAACTACTAATTTTCGTAATTAGCGCTTCAGGTATGTTAAACCTACCATCAAGTACTATCTATAAAAAAATTATGAACTCGGTATCTAACGTGTCGTGTTCTAAAGACGAGCCGTGGGCTGCTCTTGGAAGCTCACCTATATTCTCCGCCTTCAAGCAGAGCAACTGTGCTTCCTCGCCAAACCTGGCTTCCACCACGCTGTACCCGTAGGAGCTGCACACGGCGTGTTCCTGGCTTTGGGGGATCATCTCCTCCGCGCTCAAACTTGTCAAGAAAACCGCATACGCCAGGAGGTATATCATCGCGCAATTTTGAATTTCACTGATGCCATTATTATCTAAAACATTGTTCGAGACAGAGTTCAAGACGGGTTCAAGCTGTGAAATTAAGCTGTCAGTTTGAAATACACTATCACTAATCTGTGAGTTTGACTGAATGTCTTTTTCGTCCGAAGAGTTTTCTCTGAGGTATATAATAATACTTTTCATATCCTATAGATATTACATTGTCCTTTTATTATAGGAGTGTTGACTGGAAATTCAGGTCATTTGCAATAATTTAATCCCGATCAACTAGAGATCGAAAGTGGATTCCTAGTTACGTTTTCATAGATTCTTTTGGCATCCACTTTTTTAAATTGATCATTCATTTAAGAGCTTTCAGAAAAGTATCAATTAAGTACCTAACAAGACAACAACATGCTTTATTATAACCAGAACTTTAAAACAAATACAAAATGAATAATGCAACCCACACAGTGAGGCCGTAGCGGTGGCGGTGACAGATAGATAGACCGAGTTGAACCCTCGACCTCGCGAATGGAAGCCGAGCGAGCATACTCTCAACTAGACTACCACGGCCATATTTCTTGGTTTCTTTTTTTTCTTCTTGCTTCTAGAGAGAGATTCTTTCATATTCATAGAGTTAGGATCTCTTTGTGGGCGCCGTTTTTTTCGGCGAAAAAGCTTTTTCCCTTCAAGCTTGTAACGATAACCAGCCAGTCCGAACTTTTTTATATTGTTTGTGGACCCATAATGTTGGTCCAAGCTTGCACCAAGCCATCCCAATCCCTAGCTCATACAATGTCAAAGGCATCCACACACGGGGCACAAACAACACGGGATGCAAATGCGGTTCATTCGAAATTAGAATACGGCAGCGGGCGCGCGCTGCCGTGTCTCTTCTCTTCAAACATAGAACAGTTAGGTTTCGAAAAAGTTTTTATTTATTACAGCCAGTGTTTTATTAGTCCTAGTAAATCAAACGTGATACAGCCATAAATTATAGTTTTTTTTAATAATTAAAAATGTTGAAATACACAGTGAAAAAATATTGTTCTGAAGGAAGCAAGATTAACCAAGTAATTATTTCTGTGCTGAGTGAGTACCTACTATTTTAGTTCATTTAAATTTTAACTCTTTGTATGTCTGTCTTTGGCGAATAACTCCAAAACTATTACCTGGCGGCGGCGTTACCTCGTTGGCGATCCAACGAGGTAACGCCGCCAGCATTTTAGGCACACTGCCTCGTTGTGACGCTTTGGAAAAAATATTTTATTTGTAAGATTGACATTTATTTTATTTTTAAATATTGAAATAGACAAAATAAGTATAATTATTATACGGTAGGTACTGGAATTTAGCAAACATAATGTAAAATTGTCCGGCGATGATTGAAAATTTAAGGACAGAAAAATAATTAGGTAGGTAGGTACCTATTTTCAATTAAAATTTTGTTATCCAACTAATAGGTAATTATTTTATGCGAAAAGTGGACATCACACCATAACAGCTGTACGTATTTTGATGAAACTTGATATACAGTGACGGCTCATATCCTGAAACAACATAATCTTGGTACGGTCGAAACAAAACCAGTATAAACTGGTCTAGCCTAGTATTGAAACTTCCTAATAGTCTAAGCCAGCTCAAGGTCAAAGTGTTTCCACTGACGTGCGGTCTACTGTACAATTGTATACTTTTTAACGCGCTACGATGTTAGGTACTAACGGTTACATGTCCGATCACACAGAAATCCTCGTAGTTATACTGATATGACAAATTAGTATGACCACCAGGAAACGGCGATGTAACTCAACTTTTACCTCCGGACCCAGTCGGTTAAATGTTGCTAAGATGAATGTTATTTATAGTCCACTAATGATCTGTGCTAACACTTCTTATGTTCGTAGAAAATAGCCCCGTCAGGCAACAAAAATTACAGACCGCAGATTGCACCTCGCTTGCATGTGGGCGCATCATTAAAAACGCGTTACTCATTTATACTTTACTTTTTGGTTGGTTATTGCTATGCGGCGCGTAGAATACAAAATATAGATATATCGCACTACATGCAACTATTAACCCTTTAAAAGGCAGAGGCGATTTGGATACCACTTAGTTAATAAACATTTACAGAGAAGAACATCCTCTTGTTTTTTATTTAACTATAATGGTATTATATAGCGAATATATCAGGCTTTCTTTCCTCATTCATTTAATGTCAATAATAGGTGTGTTGGAAACAGATCATCTGAAAACTCAAGTGCACTTTCAAAAATTCAAAATTCAAAAGTATTTTATTGCATGTAAGTACACTAGGTACATTTATACAAAGTCAATTTTTTATCTACCACCGCCTCCAAGGACTAACAGGCTGAGTGCATATATTGACCACATGTTTTTTTCTTAATAATTTTTTTTGCCGTAGATGTGTTCCCCAGTGCATTACAAACATGGTAGTGTATTTAACTTTTACGTAGCATATCTGTATAACTGGGGCCTTATAAAGGGTTAAGTTCCTACCCCTAACGTTAAAAGGTATTGTAGATATTACTTAACACCTGTTAACTATCTTCGATCTATCTACATATATCTATACTAAATCAGAGGTAAAAACTGATGGATAATTTGCACGCCTATCTTATATGACTTGCGAAGAACCAAATGATAGCGAGGTGTAAAATACACCTAGCGCCATCTATTGACAAACTTTAAAACTAAGAAACTGACATGATTAGAACGGGTTAATAAAATTGAATAAAATTTAAATAGTATACTTTATAACGCGGATGAAGTTGCTGGGCATCGGCTTGCTATAAAAAAATTGTAACGGGATTATTTCTGTACATTGAAGGGATTAAAAAAAACTATTGAAATACGTTATTTAGGCTTAACTGACTAGTAGTACCTATATTAATAAATCGACGCCGTAGGCGTTGCTTGGTTGTTTGTGTATAATGAAAATGACGTCCGCTCGCTGGATGTCGCTAATGAAGTGATTGTTCTCCACCATTCATTGTTTTATTCAATAAAGTTATAAATAGGCAATTGAATTGTCACAGCTCGGTCGCCAAGCAAGAGATACCTAGGTATCAAAATGTATGTCATCCGCAAACAAAAAACGCAGAAGATAAAAACATGAGGATTCGGATGCTCCTAAGGGCTCTACATAACTCTGAATGTTCTGGGACATACTATATAAAATTTCAATTGGTAGTAGGGATTTTCCATTTAGAACAACTGGTACCTCCTACTCTGTTTTTAACCTATTTAACCGCAATAAATAAATACCAACAGCAATAAATTCATATACAATATCAGACAGCACAACTTTACTTGTGACTAATCACAACGAGAGGTTATTCAATTGAAATCATTTATTTCAACATTACAATGTCATATTTTAAAAAGTCACAAGAATAACATACCTAAATACAATGTCAGATTTCATTATTAAATAACAATCACAAAAAGAAAGATGGGCCGTGGGCCCCAGCACATGACTCACAGATAGACCAGAGAGGAGGCAAAACCTACGGAGAAGATATACCTACAGCAGTTTCCGTAGTCGGACTCAGCAGTACCATATCGTCCGCGTAGCTAATGTTGTTGATAAACACTCCGCCAATGGAGCAACCGACATTAGCACTGCTGAGCTCGCCGATGCTGGTTCATCATGGAAGAATGACGAGACGCTTCCGGTCCGAGCAGTTGCTTTAAGAGATACCCACAGCCACATTTCTGTGACATCACCCCCTCCTAGGTACTACCTCTGGATAGGCATAGACCTGGCTTGCACCCAAGTAAAATGAATCGACCTTTGATATCATTTCAAATCAACAGCCTGAACATGTCTCCACTGCTGGGGCTCAGGCTTACCCTCTCAACGAGGGCGTTTGGGCTATAGTCCATCACGCTAGCCCAGTGCGGGTTGGTGGACTTCACATGCGCCTAAGAATTTCTTCTTCGACGTTTGCAGGTTTCCTCGTTTGAGAGCAGTCAGTAAATGTACTTAAGTTTCGAGAAAAAACCCATTGGTACATGGTCCAGCCGGGGATCAAACTTCGGACCTTTTGATATGATCGGCCGCGTCTTATCCCCGACGCCACTGACGCTCTGATATCATTTAATATGTTTCAATTAACAAAACCAGTTATGATTGAACTTCTGAAGCAATTGAAGGATAAGAGTCTACTGGGGTTTATGTTATACTGGTCACTGAGCACAAGAAACATGTTTATAGTCCTCATCTTAGTTACATACACGTGCGTGGTAATAAAATTGTCATTGAGTAATTACCTAGTTACTTTGTAACAATGTCCAAGAGCCTTTACAAATCATGAACTTCAATTTAACTTAATTAGGTACGTATGTAAGATCCTAATTCTTAGTTATGTACTTAATTAATTTTGAACACGTTCAAAATGTATGTCTGAAAATTAATCAACTTCAAGTACACTTGTTCGGCAATGATGGGATAGTTATGGAAATTAATTTCACGTAACTCGCTTCCATTAGCAGTTTCAAGTTCAGTTATGTACCTACAGTTAGACAAAATATCCATGGACACCCGTTAACCGAAGTAAATTAAAAATATGTCTTATGAAAATATCCAAGGTTTTGTTACGTCTGAATGTTGTTAGGGACAATCCTAAAGTGAATATAATACAAATGGGGCACCATCTACGACTGTGAACGAGTGAGTGAAAGATCACAGTAAACAAATTGTTTCCAGTGGTGCTGCCAGTGTTCTCGTACGGCAGCGCGGTGGGCTGGATGTCCCCCATGGGCCCCCGCCTCATGTCCGCCGAGACCCCGGCCGCGGCGCCCGTGCCGGCCCACGTCATATCCTGGATGGCCTCGGCGGCGTACCTCGTCGGCACTCCGGCCGTGTTCCTCTTCGGCTACATTGTCGACAACTACGGGAGGAAGACGGCCTTGATGCTCACGTCCTTTTCTATGGCCGTATGTGTTCACATTTCCATCTCTGATCGACTGTTCTATCTAGGAGTGAAGGTAGTTTTGTATTCGAACAAAAAAACAACGCGATTTTGACGAAATTCGATGTCAGGTGGGGTATAGATACTGGGGAAAGAGGAACCTATATAGAGACCCAGAACTAATAATAATAGAGTTTAATTTTATAGTAGGGGTCCATTGTCCCTCTTACCCCGGTGTGTCCCTCTTATCCCACCTATTTGATCCTAGTACCTACAAAGTAACACAAAACAACAAGACCGAACCGACAACAAGATCAAACCGACAAGTTGGTTTTGGGGGACAACTATATACTTTAAATGAATATGTATTTGATTAATAAATAAATAATAAATAAAAATAATTACACTAAAAAAAGTCGATCTACTAATAAATGTTTATGTGTGAGATCATCACGTTAGGCCTAGGCGAGGTGACTAACCAGAGTGAAGCGATTTGAATGAAATTTTTATTTGTCATTGAGTACCTATTGAACCACTGCAATTTACCTTGTCTGTTCCAGCTATGTTGGAGTCTAAAACTCTACTCCACGGAAACGTGGGCCCTCATAACAGCGCGCGCCATCCTCGGGCTAGGAGTCAGCGGGTCCTACGTCGTGACTCCTCTCTACATTAAAGAGACCAGCGAGGACTCCATCAGAGGCACGCTCGGGAGCCTGGTGGTCCTCTCCCAGAACCTGGGGAACCTTCTGGTGTACATAATGGGGGAGTACCTCAGCTACCGGGCCACGCTGTGGATATGTCTGGCGGTGCCGCTGGTCCATATGCTGGTCTTCACCACGATGCCTGAAACGCCCTCGTATCTTCTTAAGTGTGGGAAGGTGGAAGTGAGTAGTTTAGGAAACAGATTGGAATCAATTATTATCGGTAGGTACTATAGATATGGTTGGCCAGCGCAAAATTATGTAAGTGTAAATTTAAGTAGGTACCCATTTACAAGCTTCGGCTTAGTTTGAGACTAAACAGCCGAGTGTAAATTTGTCCAAACATTATTATTGATATTAAATGCGGTACCTATGTGAATTTTCTTTATCTATCTTTAAAATTGGTTATAAAAAAATTGACCCCATTTACCTAGTTAGCTTTTTTTTCAAATGAATTCAACAACCCTTAAATTAACTCTACACGAAACGTTCGATTGATTTGATTGACAGTTTCTTGTGATGATATACTGGAACTAATATATACTACGTACAAATTAGTTCCATGGATGATATGAGTTATGTATTACTGATGTAAAATGAGTAATTAAAGTTTATACAGCCAAAAACAACCGTTGTTCACCGAGGGACGATTCACCCAGAAAAACAACATAATCATCATTACCGACTCTAGTCTAGGCAGGCACACTGGAAATTTTATATATAATTTACCAAAACAGGCGGAAAAGTTCCATGACCCAACACACAAGTTTGCTTATAAATTCTATTCTAAATTCTAATGAAATTATATAGTAATACCCGGTGGAAAACAACGGTACCTCTACTGAGTCGATAACGAGTCGGCGGGTTTGGGGATGCAACCAATGAAGGTGATTGTGTATGACAGGAGGCCCGCGACGCGCTGACGTGGCTGCGCTGCCGGCAGAGCTCGGACGCGGCGGTGGAGGACGAGCTGCAGTCGCTACTGCTGGAGCTGGAGCAGAGCAGGTCCGGGAGGTTCTGCGCGGCGCTCAAGACTCTCGGTAAGCGTGCTTACATCGACATCACTAATCCCGATCCTCGGTTCTCCGCATCCAGTCACTGCCAGCCGCCTTGCGAGGACCGTCGCTCTATCTAGCCGGGGGCGTCCCACAGCTTGCCCTCGTGGTGTCCACTCGAGAACTCGTCTACCCCAGCGGTTATCGATTCTCCGACAGTTGGGCTGGTCACATACCAGCCCACTGCCACTTCAACGTACTAATTTTGAGATATGTCAAAGGCTTTGGTTCTGTGGCGGATCACCTCGTTCCGGTTTCTCGTTGATAAATACAATGTCACCCTCAGACTACAGAACAGAAGATGCGTTTGCGCCTGAAAGTGAAGCCAACAACACTACCTACCATAAAAAATGTAGTTTCATACAAATTACGCGGATGGGCGTGCGCCAATAGTATAGCAGAACTCCCCACAAAATACACTAGTAGTTCCGTGAGAACAGTAGACCTCGCCAGCCCTTATAAACCAAACCTAAAAGAAACCAACAAAAGTCAACTTTGGAAACAGAAAAAGTACCTACTAAAGTGACAAAAATTAGCACTTTAAAGCTTAATATTTCGCAAACGGATCCCTGAATCGAAAAATGTTTATCACACACCCGCGATATTTTTGAAAGACCCATCCAACGATACCCCACACCATGGATATCACGCGGAAAAAAATAATTTTCCATTTTACGTATGCAGTTCTATGAACATAATTTATTTTTTCAACTTTCTTAAGTCGATCCACTATTACTCAAAAACTAATAGAACCTACTTAGCCGTAATAGTTTTCCTTGTAACTACGTTATATATGCTATTGCCATGAATTTTTTCACATTTCCAGAAGCAACCGTTTAGCTGGCAGGGGGGGGGACACGTGACTCTAACAAAAATTACCGCTTTAAAGCTTAATATTTCGCCAACGGATCCCTAAATCGAAAAAATGGTATTCACACACCAGCAATATTTTTGAAAGACCTATCCAACGATATCCCACACTATGGGATTCACAAGAAAAAAAAAGTTCACTCCCACTTTGCGAGTATGGTAGGTACTCTAAAAAAAATGTTTTTCAAAATTTTATTCTACTCATTTTGTAGGTTTAATTAATTTATACCCATGCCAAATTTTCGTCAAAATCGGTTGAAAAATGCGACCTGTAGAGAATTACAGACAGACAGACAGACAGACAGACAGACAGACAGACAGACAGCCGGACAAGAGCATTTTTGGCCAGTCTCGAAACGTAGACGCTTCGCTCGCTCGGTCAATTATCTTCATGCTATGTCCCTGACGGCGCAGGCATGCAGAAAGAAATGTGAAAAGAACTGGCAATGGTGGAATAATATATGTACCTAAATTGTAAAAAAAAATCTAGGTGGCAAAAATATTTTCCGAGATATTTCAGGAAAACTAAAATGTCTTATCTTTTAAAACTCCATCCCGTTACTTCGCCCAAGACATCACCCGGAATCGAACTCAAGTACGTCTCAAATGTAGTTCCGCGTGTTGCCCACGTGTGGCGTAACGTTGGACTTGACCTACCTCCGTCATTGTCTGCGGTAATAGTAAGTAAACACGGGCTAACGGGCGAGTGTCGCTAAACAAACGGCAGCCATCGATTCCCACAGCTTCAGGTGACAGTGACAACTGTGTACAGTACTTTGTTTGTGATTTCAGATTGTGGAATATTTCTAAATACAGTCGATCCGAGAAATCGTTCGTAATCATGAATCCAAAAATTTTGCCACTCCCATATGGATGAGTAATAAAAGCATTCTATGGGCCTATGATATCGAAATGTCCGGAGTTCGATCCCCGGCTGGACCATGTACCAATGGGTTTTTTCTCGAAACTTAAGAACATTTTACTGACTACTCTCAAACGGTGAAGGAAAACATCGTGAGGAAACCTGCATACGCCGAAGAATAAATTTTAGGCGCATGTGAAGTCCACCAACCCGCACTGGGCTAGCGTGGTGGACTATAGCCCGAACGCCCGAGGGTAGGCCTGAGCCCCAGCAGTGGGGACATGTTAATAGGCTGATGATGATGGGTGTCAAAATCGTGTCAAACTAATCACAAAATTATGACTCACTCACATATTCTATTTTCAAACTCCAAACTCAGCAAGATGCGATCTCCACAGGGAGCGCGCGCGCGACCAAATAGATTTGAAACTTCTTGTTCGTAATGATGTCATTTAAATAGTTGCCGACTCGCAGCTAAAGAGATCTGATTTAGTGGATTTAGTATACGATTGGCTGGCACGTAACTGATGGTTCCCATAGGAACTGGACAGAATTATTCTTATCGCAAAAATTTCGCGACGAGGAAATTTATGAAAATTTTAGGCATATAATTTTTATTCAGAATAAAAAGAAACGGCTTAACCCGCAAGTTGTGTAATGCGACGCACGAAAACCCTTTGCAAACTTTTTTTGAAGGTTTTAAATCGTTTTTACGACTTCTCAGAAAGCGGAATTAAGCGGAATCGTTTGCAGATGACACGATAATATAAAATCCACACAGCCGTCTGTGAAGCCGTCGTACCTTCAGTCTCCCGCTGCGACCGCATACTCCTACCAAGAAACGAGCTCGCATCTCAACTCAATGCTCACATATTATTTGTTTAGAACATCACTTTTTAGTTTAGTTTTATAGGTGGAATTTTCGAAGCGTGCCTACCTGTAGAGAAAGTATTCTAAACACTGAAGATTTTGATTGGCCAATTTTTCTTAAAGGAAACATTCTTTTACTTAAAAAAAAATCTGCACGTCGGCGTCGCCTCGCGCTCGAGGTCATTCATACGATTTTGTTCTTTATTGTTATAATGTTATGGTTCATTTGACAATGACGTCAAACAGTGCGCGGGCAAATTTCTGCTTGGTTAGCGCAGTCCCAAAGAATATTGTATAATTTTTGTACTCCAATTTTGAATAAACGAATTTTCATTCATTCTTGTTGTTGTTTTATTGTGCATTAAAAGAGTATTGATTTGATTTATTGCAGTCTCCGACCGCAGCACGTTCCGAGCCTTCCGGATCACGCTGACCATAACCCTGGCGAGGGAGCTGTGCGGCTGCCTGGCCGTGCTGCACTTCGCGTCGACCATCTTCGACAAGGCGAGCGGTGGGCAGTGGGTGCTCACGGCCAACCAGCAGGCGGCGCTGCTGGGGCTTGTGCAGTTCGTCGGCTCCTGCACCGCTTCCAGCTTGGTCGAGAAGACCGGGAGGAAGGTGGGTTAATGGGTTTCCATTATTTTTATTGGTACCCACCCTGGGAATATTTTTATGCTGATTGTGAGTCCCTCCGTCAAAATGCATAGCTATACCAAAGTTTTCTTTCCCGTCTGTTCACTCGGAAATTTCAGGATCTTAGTCACATGTATTTGGAAAATTAGGTAGGTATCTAGGTATATTTACTTATACTTATTATATCAATATGATTTTGTCAGTGGAGAGCGTCAGTGGCGTCGGGGATAAGACGCGGCCTATCATATCGAAAGGTCCGAAGTTCGATCCCGGCTGGGCCATGTACCAATGCGTTTTTTCTCAAAACTGAAGTTCATTTAGTGACTGCTCTCAAACGGTGAAGGAAAATATCGTGAGGAAACCTGCACACGCCGATTAGGCGCATGTGAAGTCCACCAACCCGTAATGGGCTAGCGTGATGGACTACAGCCCTAACGCCCTCGTTGAGAGGGTAGGTCTGAGCCCCAGCAGAGGGGACATATTATTAGGCTGTTGATTTGATCTGCGACACAGCCCGTTGCTTTCTTTTCCATCGCTGGTTGTAGGTTGTATTACATAGAGCGCGCGTTAGCAAGTCTGAACTGTAAGCACGGGTCTGAACAGTCTCGAAATGTTCGGGGCGACGCTACTAGTCACAACACGTCAGTAGCGCTGATTGTTGCTCGCGCCGGTATTTATTTAGATTTGGAGTAATCATGGTGAAATGTGCAGTGCCAAGCTGTAAACACGATTCACGGAAAAGAACGATCTAGAAAAATCTATATAGAAGCGTCCATAGAACACCTGCTTACACTTGGCACAATGGGCAATGAGCGATGCGCGCGCTCTATAGCTAGTATACTAACTCTATGGTTGTATTAAAGCCGTACAACTCCGCGAGTAGTGTAATAATCGGCGCAAGGGTCATCCTTGTGCCGATTATCGCGCTCGTGAATTGCAACTGTACCCTCGTGCAGCCGCTCCTGGGCGCGACGTGCTTCGTGTCTGGCGTGGCGATGGCGGCGCTGGGCGCGTGGTTCTACTGGCAGGCGCGCGGCGCGGCCGGCGTCTCCTGGCTGCCCGTCGCCGCGCTCTGCCTGTGCATCTACTGCGACGCGGCCGGCCTGCAGCCGGTGCCCTTCGTCATCATGACCGAGATGTTCTCCTTCCAGGTAAGGGGGGTGGATGGCAGCAAGAAGCCGTACTCACCAGAATGTGCGAGGAAGTTAAGAGATGTGCGAGGAAAAAATCCACCAATCACTTCATTTTCCTAGTCTTCCTCAGCGCAACTCTGGTGAAAAGATCTAGCGGAGTAGACACATAAAAAAGCTAGAGATGTGTGCGAGGGACGCGAGCGAGGAATAGTCTATGGGTGCGTAAGCGAGATAGTGTGATAAATAGAGATGTCCAAAACTTGAGTTTGTTTTCGTTGATCAAATCAATGAACTATTTCTTGAAATTGAATAGCGTCTCTAGTGAACCCCCGCACAGCTCCCCTTTGACACCTAAAATTAGTCCTTGCGCAGAAAACAGCCAACTTCACCATACCGCCAAAAAACTCTACGGGGACTATACTATTTCACCGCGCACATCTCTGGTAGAAAAGCGCCTCCAGTTTGACACAATTAGCTTGCCTAGCTGGCTGCAATACCGGTTACTTTCCAGCTAAAGCCGTGGTAGCCTAGTTGGTTGTGCACTCGCCTCACGTTCATAAGGTCGTGGGTTCGATGCTGGCCCGTACCAATGAGTTTTTCGAAACTTAAGTACGGTTTAATAATACCACAGGTTTTTCGGTGAAGGAAAACATCGTGAGGAAACAAAACCAAACAATAAACAATACGCCAAAGACTGGTATTTACTATTCTGAGGCGTACCTATGTGAAGTCCACCAAATAACGGATTGGGGCACCGTTTGGCGGACAGGGGTTTGGCACAACGGATCCCATAGGGTCGAAGTGTCGCCAGGTATTCCTGGCCCCCTAAGAAGATCAGATACTTTCCAGCTGCGCGGCACGGTGACGTCGATAGTGATATCGTTCGCGTGCGCGCTGGTGTCGGTGGAGCTGCGCGTGTTCCAGCCGCTGGCGGCGGCGGCCGGCCTGCACGCCGTGTTCTGGGCGTTCGCGGGCGTGTGCCTCGCCAGCACGGCGTACATCGCGCGCTGGGTGCCGGAGACCAAGATGCGGACCATAGACGAGATATACGCGGACATCGGCGGGAAGCGACAACAGGATGCTGTCACTAAACTGTAATGCGATTTGTGGCGACTTTGACGTGAATTCAATGAACGTCTTCCTTAAGTTGTCCCTACACGATCATGCTGCATGACATGTATTACGTGCTGTCACTCATGCATGACCGTCTAGTTGTAGTGGTTGACGCGAATTACATGACTATGCTGGCCGTTGCTTTACTGTACTAAGTGATTGATAGCAAGCGTGAGGGTCCATCATGCAGCATGATAATTAACGTTAACGTAATGCATGTCATGCCGCATGATCGTTTAGGGACCGCTTTACACACAGTATAGACGGAAAAGGAGCGGTGAAACGTCTTCATACGAACAGCCGAAACGAGTTATACCTACACGCCTCGAATTCCGAGCACACTTCGGCCAGGGCCACCAACAGTCGCGAGTGCTCCGCGGTGACGTACGGTAGGCGCGGGACGCTGAGTAGGCAGCCCTATCGTAGTTTGCCGAGCGGGCGTAGGTATTTATTTCAATGACGCTGCCGAGACGTTATACTGTTTCTTTTCCGTCTACTATGCCTTACATGTACGGCGTTTCGATTAAAAATTTGCTTAAAATCTAGGTACCTATTTATTTTAGCAACATCGTGTAATTATTTAGTGCCATGTGACTTTAAGTCACTTAGTTTAAAAATATTGTAGTTACTAAGGTTAGGAACTAGGAAGTATTGTCGCACAGTAAATATTATTTTATAAAAAAATTTTTTTAATTCAATCATTTTATGTTTAAGTTATGTTTATGTATTAAGGTGTATTTTATATACGAAACACTCCGCGCGCGATTCAATCACGTACTTGACCAACATAACTTTTAAATTAAATCCAACGGTGTAATAACTTAAACACAATGTTAAGTTATGCACTTTTACCAAATTTTATAGAGATCTAAAAAGTGGTGACAAATTGGTGAATACGATCTTATTCCAACAGTTTTTTTCTCCGTTAGTACTGAAAAAAGTTCATAAAAAATTCTGAGGTTTGCGATTTCTTCAAATTTAATTTCTAACCAATTCTAATTACGTTTTTAAAATTTATTGTCATTTAATTTTTCCTGTATTTTTATGATGACCAAAATATTCCGATATTATACCAGTGGCCAATATTATTTCATGACGAATGTTGCCAGGCGGCAGGCTCCTGGTTTCCGATTTTCATTTCAGGATAGAAACATTCTATGTTAACTTGTTAAGTATTGTTTGGGATTTAGGCTGGTTTGACAGCTGTACCGGGACCGGTACGAGACTACCGTACAGCTGTGAAACCACCGATAAGGTAGGTACCGGTAGGGACTTGTAAATAAAACAAAAATTACAAGCAATGGAATGTTTACAATTGCAATGATATATTATGTTCTTACAATATCATAGAAGTACAAGCCTCATTTTGAAAGACAGTCTCACTTTGTCACTTGTATACAGGGTGTCCCACCAGACTTCACAGACGAACAGAACATTAATTTATTATTACACATTTTATACTAGTATTAGCTTTGTACGGTCGACCGCACGTCAGTGGAAACAAAATAGTATAAACTGGTATCTCATAGTATTGATAATCAATAGGCTAGGCCAGCTCAAGGTCAAAGTGTTTCCACAGACGTGCGGTCGACTGTACATATTATTATTTCTGTATATATATTATTAGTCCCATACATGAATATAATATTATCACCTAATATTAATAAGTACGTAAGTATAGATATTTTCCCTGTGCATTAAATATAATAATAATATAAAGTACAGTCACTTAAGAAAGTGTCTGACTATTATTGAAACCAATTACACATTTAAAAGTTCAAAAGTTATTAGGCATTTTTACAATAGAACATTTTCAACTATTAATATATTTGATAAATATCCCTACACGTTATTAATATTCTGGTAGGACAACCTATATATATTTATAATATACTGATTTAATAATACGATGGGGATAAACTCTCTTTAAACCGTTCGTTGAAAAATCACAACCTTAACAACTCGCTCTCGGGCTAGGAATATGGCATATTTATAATCTATGTTTAATTTGAGAAGAACGAGGATTATTAAAATTCAGGTAAATCTGTAGATATAAATGTTTTCATAGGGAATTGAGACTATAGTTATACGAGGTAATATCCGATATTATCTAGAATCACAAAAAAAGGACGAAAGATAAAATGTTTATTGCAGATACAGTCGGCACAGAAGTTGTACGAATTTTTTTTTTAATTGTGTGCGCTCCAACGAAGACACCCCGTGTTAGAAAAAAGTTTTTCTTCGTAACTATTGGTAACTAATCAACATTAAACAATGAACTTGTTACAACGTATAAACATAAGAAACGGATCGTTGAATGATGTTTAGTTAGAAATTGTGACACTATGCAGCTAGCGCCTGTGCACAACTGTCATCCTTAGGGTAACAAACATTTCTTGGGCCGACTGTACCACATTAAAAGGACTACCTACGAACTATTAGTTATTTTCGCATACCTATTTAAATGGTGTGTAAAAATGACCCACAAACCATGTGCTGAAAAAAAATTACCAGAAAAAAACAGAAGGGCGTATAAAGAGGTTGATTGGAGTAGACACTCCAAAAATATAAATATACAGACCCTAAATTACTATCTGTCAAAATAGAGTTACAAAGCAAGACCACCTTTCTTTTACATCATCCCGAAGCGTTTTGACACTAATACAGAACACTGCCATGGAATACTTCGATTATACATTATATATTATTATTATACATGACATATCTACACAGATAAAAAATCGGATATATAAAAACGACGATATAATATAGAAACTTGAGTGTTTTTTTCTTAGAAATTTGTGCTTTACCTAATATAGTATGTTTGTAATATAGTGGTATAGTATATCTTACTAACAAGTCATATAACTACATTTGCTATAACTATTACAAAATCTATTTATCCGAATGGTATAAAAGATTATTACGTACTTATTTTTATGTAACATCAGTTAATTTTTCATATGAAGAATTTACAGTTCCAACTGGCCTTATTCTGAAGGTACATAAAAAATAGGAAACAGCTTTAAACTCTTCTCTGTCAATACTAGGACGACAGAGCTGAGTCGGAGTGCTGTTTTTAATTATGTGCCTTTAAAACTGGCCTAATATCATAGATATTCTTTTCTTCACTTACATAAAGGTTTCTTGATAAAAAATATAATCATAATTAAATACAGTCTCATATGTAGAGCCCATTATCTCGGTTACGTCACGATTAGGGTATGTAATTAGGGGGAGTAAGTGGCACACTTTGGTATTTTTGTAATGTCCGTTACGCTTCGGTGTAACGTGTGTTACAGTAATGTTTCATTCAGAAAAAAAAATGGTTTTTCGCTGCTATTTTGAAATATCTCTACAGAGAAAATATTATGATAAGTTATAACTTAGAAAAAGTAATTCACACTCAGAATAAGGACTAAAAGCAATTGTTCTGAGAATTCACAGAATTTCATTGACTTGTCATTAGCTATTAGAGGTTAGATCTTAAAAACGTAACGCCTGTTACACTGACATTTGATTAACTGTCTAAAAATATGTATTATTTAGAGATTTGGTTTGACTTCTCAAATCAGCTACAATAAGACGTGCAATAATTTAGTATATAGTATAGTCAATCTTGCATTTTATTGTTGCGCCGCTTTTTCTTCCCAGCGCTAACACATTGGAAGCGGTGGTAGATAAAAAATTTACGTTGTATAAATGTACCCAGTGTACTTACATGCAATAAAATAGTTTTGACTTTGACTTTTGACTTTGCATGATTTTGGCACAAAAACAAACAATGCGATTGTAACGTCTGGCCGTTACGCTGGAATTTACAAAAAATACCATAGTGTGTCACATACTTCCCATATGAGCCTAATCGTGACGTCAGTGCATCGAGATAACGCGCTCTACTCATAAGTACTAGGGAGTTAGGGAGGGATATGACACTTCCTTGCGCACTCAGCCGGGTAAAAAGTAAGTACGTTATTGTTTTAGAACTACTTACAATCTATAATATGCTTTGGATTGACAATATTGGAACGTATATAACTGCAAAATTAATTGCCCGACCGGTTTTAGGGCGGTATTCTACTGAAGGTAATAGTATAGCCATGTTTAGCATAGATATTTCATAGTAAGTATATAATTGTGATAATTTAAAGATGATGCTTTTGATTAACTATGAATTTTAATGTTATACTTGCATTCTTTCACTTACCTTGTACACTATATCCATGTATTAAGTAGTTCATGTATTATTTATTGTGTAGTATATTATGGCCTATGGCCAGCAGTGGACGTTAAAGGGCTGATGAAGTATATAATCCTTTTCTTCTAAGTTTGCAGCCAGCGCTTACAGGTGTAAGAAAATAAGGTAAACTAGCTTCATCCCTCATTCTTATGTTACATTATTATAATTTTTAATACTGATACATATTTTGGTGCTCCAAGAATATTTGATTAGACTAGACACACTATAAATTACATAAAACACAGTTTTCTTGTCAATCGTAATTCAAAAGTTAAAAGAAACTTGTCGCAGATTACAAATGTAATGTTAGGAAATGTGAAAGAATGTGATATTTAATATTTTAATATACTACTAGGAAAGGTACTTACTTCAAAATTAGGCATTGCTCAACAAAATACGAGACAGTTACTTCAATAGAATTTCACCCTAACAATTCGTCTCCTAAGCTTACCTTTACTACAAGATCCTCACAAACATAAAATATATGTTACCATCACAATGCAGGCAATTCCAAAAATAAACGTAACTAAAAATATTGCACTTATACAACTTAACTAAAAATATGATATGCGAATAGATAGCCTTTCCGAAACAAGCAAGTTTTGGACCCTATTCTCAAAGCATACCCATCTAAAAATTTACGCAATTTAAATAAGTATCGTTTTTATCTTCATACTATTGTAAGACAGGGATAGAAATATTTTTTTGTTGTTAAAGAAAGAAAGAAAAGAAAGAGTACACACTTTATTGTTGTTGTTTGTTAACTGTCAAATTTTAAGTGTGTGCTTTTAGAATCGAGTCCATTATAAACAAAATATGCATGGTCACCCTGGGCTAATGTAGCTAGGGGGCAAATGTAGTTGACTGAAAATTGAGGATATGGACCTTAGTGAAAATCGCCGACTAACTCTAGTCGTGCCCTGTTTTTGAAGACTGCCCGAGATATAAGAAATATGACTTTTAAATTCTAAATAAGATATGGATTAAAGGTCTCGTAAACAAGTTAAAACTTACTAAAACATTCTAAAAACGTAACAGTAACGAGTTATTTTCAGTCAACTACATTTGCCCCCTAGCTACAATAGCCCCGTGTAACCTCACAGATACTTCTTACACGAGCGTAACTGCTGTTTATAAAGTACAAGGATACCAATTCAGAACGTCTCAGAAATTTTGGATAAAATATTGCAATTCGGACGGTAATGTGTTCCTTTCGCATAAATAAACCTTTTACATAAATCTAAGAGAGTAAACTTAAATAAAGTACATTATAGGGTAAAAATCATCAAATTTTTGGATCAAATAGCTGCCATTCAAGTCTGTGGCCCCGCAAAAAAGGAGGGCAAATTAATTTTTAATTAATTTTTGGTGACAATTTGGCATTTTATTTTTTAAACAACGTCGTCGTCATTACGGCAGACATTAGAAGTCATCAGTCTTTAATTATAATGCATTTTTTTTATTATGTTGTAAAAAATAAGACAAAATATATATAGGAAATAAAAATTATCTACAATGTATAGTTATGATACAAATCAATGGATAATTTAGTAATAACATGTTTTTCTTCCAATAATTGTCACGAGAAACTGGAAAAGGAAGAGTCAATTGACATGTTTGTACGTTTTGGAAGGAATTGACGTATGGAAGACAGAAAAGGAATAATATGTAAGTAGAAATAGACGTAGGCGCACAAAAATACATTGAGATAGAACGCGTGTATGTACTGAATCCATAAAGCCACCCGCACACTAGCGCGGTAGCGGCCGAGAGCAGAAAGACAAACGCGACAAAAATTCCGAAAGTACCTATAACGTTTTACTTTGGACTTTTTTCACAATGGCACTGCAACAGTCGGTGGTGGTCCATTTGTCCAGCGCGCCTATCTTAGATGAAACCAAAGGATTAAGATACGGTATTCTCTTACATTGTTTAAACGAAAACTAGGCTCGGTGCACAAACTCGCACAACTGACATCAAAGTTTTTGTAAAATCACCAGTAGTCTAGTATCTACCAGTAGGTTTAGTATTTTTCACTAAAACAGTAAATATAAGTAACTAACATGTAATCAAGTCGTCGTCGCGTAGTTCCGTGTTGGACTGTCTACATCCAGGTACTTGGTCCTGTAGGACCATTTAAGGTTAACTATCTTACTATTTTTGGTTACATCTACGCTAAATTATGATGAAAATGGCACACTTCTCTATCTTAATCTATTTCTGTGCAAAAGATCACCATAGACAATAGACAATTAAACATATATTTAGTACAGTCGTCGAGGAAAGTGTCCGACCGCTTTTAGGGCGGAAATCGTGTGGAGGTTAACAACACGCCGCGTACAATCACAATCGTGTCGTATCGGAGCTGCACACGACTTAACTAAATTTAGTCTTTGTGCTCTTTTTTTGTCTGTAGAAATAAGAAAGAGATGGCATGAATTTTAGAACTGTCAAATTAGTTTAGTCCTGTCAGACACAAGAAAATGTACCAGGTTTCTATTGCAACGTAAAACATGGCGATTAAAATGCCCTCTGTCTGACAGGACCAAACTAATTTGACAGTTCTAAAATACATGCCATCTCTTTCTTATTACTACAGATAAAAGAAGAGCACAATAGACTAAATTTAGTTAAATCGTGTGCACCACCGAATCGAGACCACTGTTAGTTTTATATACTATCACTATTCTGTGTAGTAAATTGACCAATCACTTTCTTTAATGACTGTAACATATCAACATTTTTAAACACACAAGTAATTTTGCTACAAACAACTTTACAGCTTGACGACTAGATACAATAAGCCGAAATATCCTAAATAAATCTATTTACAACAGAAATGTAAAATTATTACGATCTTAATATAACATAAGTATCAATTTAATTGAAGATTTCTTTTAAGATGATTTGTATTCATATTTATTCAGGATTTAATTAGACCTGATTTATAAAGGGCCGAACTCACATGACTTTAAGGCCTCTAAGTGTAGCGCCATACCTGCGGAAGGTTCTGCGCGGAATTTTCGCTGAATATGCTCGCAGTATTTTCAAGTTACTTGAGACACATCAGCTGTCATTTCGCGACCAAACTACGATCGATAGTTCAGTCCGCTTCAGTTCCGCGCGGAACCTTCCGCAGGTGTGGCGCTACAGTAACACATGAAGCGACTAGCCGATGCTATGTCCCTGATAGTTGCAAATTACCTTGTGAAAAGATGCTACTAAAATTCAGTAGTCGCGAGTAGTTCAATCGTGGTAGTAGTTTGACAAAAAACTAGCTGAAATTAAATGTCGTTTTGCCGCTCCAGTTTTGCCGCCCTTGGACTTAGCTTTGGGCTAGGGAGGCAAAGTATGTCACTGCGACTAGCTCGCCATTAGTGATGGGAGACAGCGACTAAAACCTTTAGCGAAATCAGTAATGTCGTAAAAATCGTATAGTGTCTTTCTTTCTATATTCGTATAGAATATTTTAATGGCTTACATTACATTGTCCCGTAAAACTTTTTATCAAAATTGCTTTTCTAACGTCATATAATCACTTTTAATTCATACAAGATTTTATTCTACTCATTTTGTCGGCGTTGTATATATATCGCCAAATTTTCGTCAAAGTCGGTTGAAAAATGCGACCTGTAGAGAATTACAGACAGACAGAAAACAGACGGACAAAAACATTTTTGGCCAATCTCGAAACTGAGACGCTTCGCTCGCTCGGTCAATAATATACAACGGTAGGTATATATATAACATGTATATGATATAGGGTTGATGATTTTTATGCCGTTATCAGGAAGCCTCTTCCTGATAACGGCCGGAATGCCTCCTTCATGGACCGAATAAAAAAGTCTGACAATGGTGTACTAAGGGCTGTTATGACAGTTGTAAAATTATTATATGCAGTCTTAAAGTACACCTGCTATAGTTTATAATGACATGTTTAATATTAATGTTAATATTATTTATGTGATTTTTGTATTTTAATTTAATTCAATTTGTCTTTCGCAACAATTTTATGTATGTCTTTTCTATGGGCTGTGCCGGCCTGAAATAAATACAATTTAATTTTTAATTTAATTTAATATTCGACGCGACTTACGGCGGCGCGGGCGCAGGCGGCTATGTGCGCGGGTAGTAGTGGCCGGTGCGCGCCGGCAGCGGCGGCGGAGTGTCCTGCAATAAAGAAAAAGCTTTATCTTCTACTAGCTGCTTCCCGCGGCTTCGCCCGCGTAGAAAAGGTTTCCCGCGGGAACAGCTATATCTATTTTGATGTATAATCTAACTGTAAAGTTTCATCAAAATCTGTTCCCTAGTTTTTGTGCGAAAGATAACAAACATCCTTACAAACTTTCAATCTTCTACTAAATATACATAATATTTGAAGTCAGTTTTTTTTTTAATTTCATTTTCAAAATGTTCCCCATACGATGTACAATGATAAGAGAAAATGCATTGTGAGCACAAATATAAAAAATATATTTGAAAAATAAAATAAAAATAAAACAAACCTGAAGCGATTTTTTGCGAGAAAACTTAAGATTGTGTACTAACACTAGGTGCCAAGCTCTGAAATAAAAACAACGCAAAATTGTAACTACAAAATAAATAAATAGATACAAATTATACAATACACTCAAATTCAAACTAAAATGTGTACACACACACACTCGCACACAACCGCAAAAAAACATTAAGTTGGTCATACCGCATATAAAAATCTCTGGTTATATACCTTTATCATAAGCAGTGTCAAAATAACCAATGTCAAAATGTCCAATTTTAAAATGTCAACAATGTCAAAATAACCACAGTGTCAATACGTCTACATTGTCAAAATGTCCACGGTGCAGAATAAGCACAGTGTCAAAATAACTACAGCGTCAAAATATCCAATGTCAGAATGTCTATAGTGTCAAAATGTGCAGAAATGTAATTAATATGGGTATAACCACCTGTACATTGTTGTCGTGCAGATAGTGCCGCGGCGGCTGCGGCCGCGGCATCGGCTCGTCGCTGTCCTCGTCCTCCTCGAAATCTGAAATGCGGTTCATGTTTCAACCTTCCACCACCAACATACATAAATCAGTCAAGGCGCGCTTTTATTTTCCTTACCTATATTTTAAAAAGTCAAAATATTTTCCCATTTTTATCTTGGGAGGGGTCCAAGGTGTTAGCACACATCTTTTAAAATAAAGCTTGTCTAACAATATTGATAGAAAAGATTGTGCGAGGTATAACCATAAGTAACCAGGCATCTTTGTCATTCAAATAATAGTATTATTTTGTTCGTAAAAATGTACAAGGCCTATCCATTCAGTAACATTGGTCGAATGCTATCATCAGTCTGTAATAGTCCACTTCTGGAAACAGGCCCCTCAGTGCGAGCGACGGTTCAAATTTGTTCCTCCGCCAGGTGGACCGATGACCTAAAGAAGGTGGCTGGAAGCTCGTTAAAGAGGGTAGGCCTGAGCCCAGCAGTGGGGACATGTAAATAGGCACATTGATTGATTGTGGTGAAATCTCAGGGGAAAGGTCCATATTGTGTTGTAGGTGTCATGATCATCATGTTTATTTCAAAAACAGTACATCACTGTGTGTAGCAAGCATAACCACATAGGGCTTGACTGTCAAGGTATAAATTAAACTCAAGTGTAAAAATCAAGGGTAAAAATCAAGTGTATAAATTAAAACTTACTTCTACGTTTCCTGGGCTCGCCTTTGACCGTGCCTTCAGTGTCGGAGCCTTCTGGAAAACATTCATTCCCGTATAACTAAATACACAGTACATGAACACGCATAATGGAATTTTTAAAATGTAGAGCAGTATTAGTGAAAACAATTAGAAAATGTCACATTACATGTCATAAATGTACCTTTACACCAAAGTGCAAGAATATATACAGTTCAGTCAATCGCCCGATTTCCCAAAATGACCGTCCATACTGTACCAAAATAGCCGGTGTCCTAAAATGTCCACTGACATAAAATAACCAATTAGGTACCTGTAAAACCCATGGTACTGACCTGAATTCAGTTCTCTGACCAGAGTGGACATAGCGTTGGTAACGGAGTCGGCAGCGTACATCAGATCGCTGCGCATGCTTCGGTTGTCTATGCCCACTGTGGAAACATCAAATCATTCATCATGATAATTCATAATTCATTTATTTGACAATCGTTAAATGCTTCAGGTCCAGAAAAAAAAACAAAGTTTCAAAAATTCCAATATAAAATGAGTGCAGGCAGTGTCAAAATACCCAATTGCACAATGTCAAAATGTCCCTAAGTATTAAACTGTCCGATTATAATATTGATGGGAAAGTGTCTATGTCCATCAGTGGACTGGATTAGGCTGACGATAATAATGGAAATTGCCCTATCTTGGACAGGGTACCAAAATATAAAACACACTTAAATTCGCATACAGAATAATTGGGGAATGTCTTGTCCAACAGTGGAAAAAAAGAGAACACTCACTCGTAGTGGGCCGTTGGTTTTGATGGAAGTTTCTGCCGTCATTGCCCATGCTCTCCATGCCTCCTAAAAATAGATAGACCAGTTGATTATTAATTTTTATTATTATTCAAAGTTACAAGTTTCTAGACCCATAGGGACAGCTGGGGTGAGCTGTGCGTTTTCAGTTAAGATTATTTTTATACTTATAGTTTGTGCTCGAACTTACATAATGTACTCAGTATCATTTGAAAAAACTTTTTTCACATCACATGGTCCTAAAGTTCATGTTTATGCTGGATGTAGGCGACATAAAATGAGTTTTTATGCTCTGAAGCTATTATAGAAATATAAATGTATAAAAAAATAAAAGCTTGTAAAATATAATTGAGAATTATGTGATCTGACCTTAGTTGTAAGTGTCACGTTTAGAAAAATGAATGCGCAATCGAAGTGAAAAGCAGAGTGTATAACTCGTTTATAAAAATAATAATAAAAATATTGATCCACAATCACCCATGCGGCCCTGGCGGCTTTACAAATCCCATTTTATCCTCGACCTAACTATCCACCCTCGCTTGGTCTCTGGTAAAATGGCACGTTTTATGCACTTGTTGTACAATCTACTATTACTGCGTTTTATACTATTATTAATGTACATAGTAGACTACAGTTGTATCGTGTACTCACCGAGGCTGTGTGTCATGTCGACGCGCTCGCGCTCGCCGAGCGACGGCGTCTGCGGCGCGCTGCGCACCGACCCCCGGCTGCTGGGAGGCTCTCTGGGACAACCAAAGTGTTACCGTCACTATGTCAGGCATTAATAAAAACTCAACTCAGCTTGCGTCACTGTAACCATTAAGGTCATTTCCTTACCCTTGGAATGTTACCAGCACTTCTATATTTTACATACAGTACAAGTGTCAAAGGGACGATTTTAAAGTAACTTGATCGGATTATTAGCTTGACGCCATCAGTCCGACGCATTTACAGCTTTACAGTAAAATAATATAAAACAATCGCCGGGGATCCAAAGAGTAAGTTTGGGCCTCAAACAAAATACAAAGGCCATTTATCCTTTAGACTGTGGCTGTCAAAAACAAAAAAACTCCGTGTCAGTTTTTTGTTTTCGAAAAATCATCCCTATCTAGACTTAAATAAGTCTAATATTTAGGCTACATCTATATAGAGAGACGATCGGCTCTCTCCACAGTCTGCGGACATCTGACAAGAGATAAGATCGGGTTCCTAAGGGATATGAAAAAATTGAAAATTGAATATATAACAGTACAATAATATAATAAGAAATAGCACGAAGGTCCATCAGTTAATCATCAGTTAATTTTATAGGTCAATAATATGGGTTACCTCTCCGGAGCGCTGGGCTGCGGCTGCGCGCCCGGCAGGGGAGGGCTCTTGGTGGACCGCGGCGAGGAGTTGGGAGTGGACCGAGGGGACGACTGCTGGGTCTGCAACACAACAAAAATCACGCAGCTATCAATCAAACTATAAAAGAAGACACAGGTGTCGATTCAAATGGTGCATTCTTTAAAAAAAAAAAAAAATCATACTCGAAATCAGTTCTGAAAATTCGGCAAAGCTTACGTAAGAACAATTAAAAACGTTAAACAATTAAAAAACTAGCGAATAAGATCATATTAATAGTTGTTATTATCATTTTTGGTTGCTTTCGAATTAAATATTGTTTTCTTTTTTAAAATAAATTTTAATACAAATCCTTTTTTTTATTATTATTTTAAGGAAGCTCTTCTTACAACAAGTTTTTATAATCCGGGAAACTCCCACAGCGTTCGTATTTACACGATCAGTAACGAAGGAGTTTACAAAACACAATACGTGCCTTGCGGATAAAATCATATCGTATTTGACATACATTCAAGTGAAAATAATAAGCTGGCGGTTGACTAGCAACAGTGCCGTATTCAGGTATTTAAAATGCACCACCGGTCGGACGGAGGCGGTACGCTGAGAAATCGCAAGCCCAGTGAACTTGTCGCCACACAGGTGACGTACAAGCCACCATTTAGTAGGAATATAAAACACTAAACACTATGTGAAACTGTGTGTAGTGTGATGCCGTATATACAGGGTGTTACAAAACAAGCAGTAAAGCCGAAAGGAGGTTATAAATGAGGTTAAATATTTTTATTTTCACTGTTGTGCATACCCTATTTAGAAAAAATTAAAAATATTTTTATTTTCACTGATGTGCAAACTCTATTTAGAAAAACTATTTGGTTCCCTGACTTACCTGGTCACCCTGGTTGGCTTTGATAATTAATTATATTTTTCCGGAGTATTTTGTAACACGTTATATAATGACGGTGATTGACGTTTCTTCTATTATTTTTAACTATTCTTTCTTATTCTTACTTCTTAGTCTTGACTATTCTTGTTAATGTTTTGTTTTAAATTTTTGTATATACTTACATCAGTTACTTTAATCTGCGCCCCCAAGTTCGAATGCACTAAGCAGCTTATGGTAAATCCGGCCCTGGCTACCAACAACAAACTTAACCCATATCGCGAGATGAAGTAAGCCCGGCAGCCTTGTTAGCGCAGTATTATTACTTCAGCGGAGAAAGCAAGTAGCAAGTGGTGTAGTAAAAATTAAAAGTATTTTATAATAAAATAATACAAGCATTTTTTACGTACAGAACATTACTAGACGCAACACTTGCGATCTAGTCAAAACATCGGGCAAAGGTAAAATATATCTTCTTTTTTTCTTTCCGGTACGGGATAAAGCGTGAAGATATGAATGAATGTAAATAAAAGAAAAGGATAACTGATATGTCAAAGCACAACTAGACCTTGAAGCTCGAAGTTGTGCATAGCGGTCCCTGTGTGACGTATATAGTCTAAAAAAAGTCATTTATATTAGAACATTTCTAAGAAATTAATATTTTTTCAGGATTTTAAACAATTTCTTCAAAACTTACATATTGACCCGTTTTTGAAATCGAATCTTGAATTACCTATTTTATTTTTTAATTTGAAGGCAAAATAATAACAAGTGAATCGACTGAATAAAAACTTTTGTTGAACTTATTGCAGTATTATGATTAATACCGACACGTTTATACACGTTTTTTACTAGCAGTCGAACCCGAAGTCGCAGAAAAAGTCAAAATGACAAAATATTAAATTGTATTATCGAAGATATTTTTGTTATCACGTTTTCGCATTCGTTACCTCAACAGACAAGAATGCACGCAGCGGCAACAGCTTTTATTGCCATCGGCATAGGGGCCGTCATGGCGGCCGACGCAGTGGGCTCCAGACACTACAACTTGGCGGACGAGGATCCCAATGACAGCCCGCTACAGTGCGCCACCGAGGCGGTCTATGTATTTGTCAACTGTTTCATAATAAACGATGAAAACCATGTACAAGGTATATAGATGCAATGCTATGAAATCCAACCAAGAAAGTACAGAAAACAAATAACTAAACGGAACTGATCAAAACAACATAAAATGCAGAAATGCGAACCTCCTTTTTGAAGTCGAATAAAAAAAAAAATACAGTAGATACTGAAAAGTCGGACTTTAGAAGATTAGACTTTAAAAAAATTAATAAAAATTTTAGGTACATCAATAAAGACTCGAAAACAGTTAGTTGTGCGCGGCGGCGGTGTCTTGTCTAGGACAATACTCATAAACACGCCGTACACAGTAGATTTTGCTGTCAGTTTTACCATGGTTTTACCACAGTCAGGCGGTGACTGACGAATGATTGATCGTCTAATGCAGTGATTGATAAAAATCTGCATACTTTGGACATGACCGATGGAATTGAATGACGCTTGCATAACCGTCTAGGGTACGCCTAATAGGTTGCCAAAAAGTGTTCATAGCATGAATACATGCATGAAACCATAGACACAGCCCTCCCCCCCCCCCCCCCCCCCTATTTAATTTCAAATCCTGGATCCACCATTAGGCCCCCAGTCCATCAGTCATGACTGTTGGTTGCAATCAAAATATGCAGATTTTCGTCAGTCAGTGTCATTAGGCGATCATTCATCCGTCAGTCAGCGCCTTCAGCAAAACTGATCGTGTAATCGGGGCCTTAGAGATAGTTTGCCATGATGTTGAGTTTTGTTCGCTCGTAGGTAAAAAGGAATCGGACTTGTTGAAGTGCGCTGCGCGGGCGGCCAACGCCCTGTTCAAGTGTCTGGTGATCACACACACCACGGGCGTCCCCGACGAGGAGCTGGCGATACTGCAAACCGCTTTGCAACGTAGCAATGTCTTCAATATAAAATACACAGCTTAAGGTATGTGTTAACCACGACGGCGACGGTGGTTGGCAAAGAAAAAAGTTGGTTAAACTTTTACAAGGAAGGACCGCCGTCGATTTCTTTTTTTGTGGTTTTACGGCCAATTGGAAACAAGTCCTTGTAGACCAAATCGTAGTTTATAATGTTCAGAATACATAAAACCGCAGCACGGCCTCGAAGCCGTCGATTTCTTCTCGTGAATGAACGAACGGAATGTGACGGAATCAAGGAATCGAACGAATGAACGGCCGAATCACAGATCGAACGCCGAGTGAACCGAATGCGTCTGTGAAGCCGCGTGCTTGGCGCAATATTAGTCTAGGAAAAATAAAATTAATCCCCCTAGCATAAAAAAACCGTTAATATGAACATCGTTAAAAATAACGTTTGTTTGTTTCAGGCGTTGTAAAACGAGCCACGCAAGTGTACAGACAGTTTCAACAATATAAAGTAGTTACAGAAGATGCGTTTTTATTTTCGGAATTTACTGTTTCATTCTTAAGTTTTATTCTTTTTCATCGAACCAGTAGTAAAATCTTCTTAAGTATAATAAAATTTTTACTAGACGTTTAGAATAATTCTGCAACGCAAATAAAACCTGTGAGTAAATAGTTCTATCGATTGGTAAAAAGGAGGTTCCATTATTATTTCAATTTCAATTTATTTAAATAAACTTATTGTAACATTACAGATTGAATATCCAAAGCGATACAATAAATGTTTATACTAGGGACGAAATAGGCATTCTTCTTTCTAGCATTCCCTTGCATTCATTAATCAATCTTTCAATCCCATATACAGTCGACCGCACGTCAGTGGATACTCTTTGACCTATAACTGGCCTAGTGTATTAGAGAGTTTCAATACTTTAAGGGACCAGTTTATACTGGTTTTGTTTCCACTAACGTGCGGTCGTGGTCTACTTATGTGCATGCAATCTTTTTTATTTAATGCGAATAATTGTCGAAGTAACACAATGAGTGTGAGAGAGTTAAACCCACGACAATGAAGAAAGGTCATTTCCTTCTCTTTTTCACCCACTGTGGGACAATGACAGTTATCTTGTTAGGGGGCAATTAAAAAACAAAAATGGTACCTAATAAAAAATGAAGCAATATCAGTAAAGATGAGAGTAAAATAAAATGGTAAAATTGTAAAGTAAAAAAAATATTTTTGTATTATTTTTTTATCTTCTGTGGCACCCCACCATAGACTATGGGTACTAACACTGAGATATGTGGCACAAATGAATGAATGAATGAAACATGGTAATAAGTTGTATGAAGTTTATGCTTACACAGGATCTCATGCTTCACCATTTATATGGCATGCAAAATTTACATTAAAATAAAAATTATGTTTTGCGATGTCAAATAAGTTAAATTAAAAACTAAAATTATTACAGTTGATTGTCTGTTGGTAGGTGTGGAAGAGAGAGGCCCGATCAGCCGGGCTCAGCAAGCAGACCTAGCGAAGTGCGCCATGAAGGCTGCCAACGCGTTTTTCAAATGCCTCATAGCCGTAGGAATGACCAAGGACAAGGAAGTCAAGAAAAATGATTGGTATTTAAATTATAATCTATACTAATGTAATAAAACTGAAAAGTTTGTTTGAACGCGATAAATCTCTGGACCTACCAGTCATCAACAGCCTATTAATCTCCCCACTGCTGGGGCTCAGGCCTACCCTCTCAACGAGGGCGTGCGGGCTATAGTCCACCACGCTAGCCCAGTGCGGGTTGGTGGACTTCACATGCGCCTAAGAATTTCTTCTTCGGCGTATGCAGGTTTCCTCACGATGTTTTCCTTCACCGTTTGAGAGCAGTCAGTAAATGCACTTAAGTTTCGAGAAAAAACCCATTGGTACATGGCCCAGCCGGGGATCGAATCTCGGACCTTTCGATATGATAGGTCCCGTCTTATCCTCGAGGCCACTGACGCTCTTTCGAGGCCACTGACGCTCTTATTCGGACGGCTCTTACTCTTTGTCGGACCTACCAGTCGGATTTGAAATATTCTTTTTGCATTTGATAGCACAATTCTTGGGGAAGGATATAGGCTATTTAACATCACGCTATGGCCCTTAGGAGCGTCAGTGGCGTCAGGGATAAGACGCGGCCTATCATATAGAAAGGTCCAGAGTTTGATCAACGGCTGGGCCATGTACCAATGGGTTTTTTCTCGAAACTTAAGTACATTTACTGAATGCTCTCAAACGGTGAAGGAAAACATCGTGAGGAAACCTGCATACGCCGAAGAAGAAGTTCATAGGCGCATGTGAAGTCCGCCAACCCGCACTGGGCTAGCGTGGTGGACTATATATAGCCCGAACACCCTCGTTGAGAGGGTAGGCCTGAGCCCCAGCAGTGGGGACATATTAATAAATAGGCTGTTGATGATGGCCCTTAGGAGCCGAGCTAAAAGAATAAAAAACTACTAGCGGTTGGTGGGGCAAACGATTTGTGGAGTGAAGACCGCGGGTGGGGTACGCGCAGCGTGGGACGCCCCCTCGCAAGGTCGACCGACAACCGGGTGTGGAGGCGGTAATTGGGGAAGGCCTATGTCCATCAGTGGACGTTGAAATGCTGATAATGATATGATTAGTAAATAGTAATACACCATCAGCTGTTCATGTAAACAAATTAAACATTTCTATTGCAGTATAGTGCCGAAGAAGTAACACCAGTGGAAAAACATAATTATTAGAAGACTATTCATATTTTCGAGAATTTTTTTATTATTATTTACACTTTGTTTCTCTTTAAGAGGACTTCCACGTTCATAATTAGGTTACCTACCCGGAAAAAACTTCCGGGTAGATAACTGGTTATCACACTTGGTCATCTACGTGGAACAAACGGATGGTAGACGCAGCAGTGGCTCACCTTGAGCATCCTCATGAGCCCCTCGAGCTGCTGCATGAGGTGTTTGCGCGACTCCTGCAGCGAGGACAGGTGCCCCTCCAGCTCATCCTTGCGCTGCCGCAGCAGTCGCAGCTCCGACACCAGCGGCGGCGCCGAGCCGCTCGCCGAGCCGCCCGACGCGCCCGTCTCGCACTCCTGCTGCCGTCTGCGCACACAAGCAAGCTCCTCAATAACGTCATGTATTTAAATGATCCTTTTAATTTTGCAATAGCAGCACCTAAAAATATTATTTTTTAATATTTCTGGTTAATTATTTTTTGACGGTTTATAGAGGATATCCTGAGTCATTTGATACATATTTTTCAAAAATCCGACCAGTCGTTTTTAATCTACAGCAGTTCAAAATCAACTCTAACTTGTGGCATTATTGGATGTTTTCTAATAATTTGTTTGACCAAGTAATGAAAATCTTATATATTTGTAATCCACTCACAACGCCATTTCATTTGACCCATACCCCACACGGTATGTTTAAACGATTTTTTTTCTTTGTGTTGCCATCTTTGTGACGTCATATCTCCCCACTCCACGGGTTGAGGGATTGACAGCGTCATTTTCCTACTCGGGAAATACCACTGAATACGACGATTCCACTAGTCGGTATAATAGTGCTCAGTCCCATAGAAATATTTTTGATAATTACTTAGCTTCTCTACTATAAGGATAAGTGAATTTATATCAGTTGAACGTAGGCCGGTGCTTACTTACTTGAGCCTGGTGATTTCTCGCATGATCTCCCTGTTCTTGCCCTCCAGCTGCGATATGAGCTCGCGCTGCTGCCGCGCCGCGTCCACCTCCGCCCCGTCAGACGACGAGCGACCCTGACAACACACAAACTTCAATACTAACCGACCAACTCATTTGCCCTTTAGACCATCAAATCATCATGACTGGTCTGTTGGCGTAGTGGTAGTAACCCTGCCTACTGCGCCGAAGGTCGTGGGTTCGATTCCCACCCGGGACCAACATTTGTGTGATAAGCATAACTGTTGGGTTTCGGATTCTGGGTGTTTGTATGTATTTAAGTATGTTTATCAGTTGTTGAGCACCCATTTACAAGCTTCGGCTTAGTTGGGACTAAACAGCCGTGTGTAAATTTGTCCAAACATTATTATTATTATATCATCATATCAGCTGACAAAGGCCTCCCCCGAAGACTGGTCACTCCAGCCGGTCAGATCGTCGGTCCACCTTGTGGGAGGCCTGCCTACGCTGCGTTTTCCGGTACGTTTAACTTAACTTTAGTCCCTTGTGCTCTTTTTTTATCTTTGAAATTAAAAAAGAAATGGCATGAATTCTAGAACTGTCAAAATAGTTTGGTCCTGTCAGACAGGGAAATTATAATTAGAAAACCGGTACATTTTCTTGTGTCTGTGATGGACTACTACATATTTTGACAGTTATATTATTTATGCCGTCTCTTTCTTATTTTTAAAGATAAAAAAAAACACATTTTTTTTGCCAAATTTTACGTGTTGGTTTAATTTATAGTCTGCGGCTTTGTTTGACGCGTGTAGTAACTCGCATGTACCAATCAAGTGTATAGTACTAAATAGTAATCAATTGAAAAAACCTGCAAAATGATTTTCTTACCAATTCCGGCGTAAGCGACGCGGATCTTCCAGCTCGGGGCTGAAAATAAAAATTTTCAATACATTTGAATCTGTCTAAAAGTCGTTGGGGCCGAAAAGTTAACCAAGAACAACGACAACATGTACCCGTATTCTCGCTTTGGTGCCGGTACCTGACTAGAGTACTTTACCGGCACCAAGTCCTGTAGTAGCACTACGTATCGGTACTTTTTGGTACCGGTATTAACTCGGCAGGGGTGTAAGGGACCTCCTCCATAAGATGGGACTATCGGAGACCTGCAAGTAGAGCCTGTGGAGAGGACAGCGAGACGATGAAACATCTGCTGTGTGAATGCGACGCACTAGCCGCGAGGCGAATGAGTGTGTTGGGTGTGGCTTATCCTGAACCCGAGGACTACAGGCTCCTACCCCTCAGCTGCACAATAGCATTTGTGCGGCGAACACTTGGGGAGGAGAGCGCCAGGTAAACACAGGGGCTGACACTATAGATCCCATAGGGTCGCAGTGTCGCCGGGTGAGCCCGGCCCCCTTCTACAAGATAAGATAACTCGGCAGGGGCCGTTGAGTTGTAATGAAAGAGAGAGGTGCCAGTATTCACCATGGTCCGATTCTCGTGCGCCAGCCGCGCCGCGTATCTTGCTATCAGCCGATGCTCGTCGTCCACCCCGCGCGATAGATGCTCCACTATACCTGGAAGTGCACATCACTATTAGCCTCTAGAAAACCCGCCGGCTCCCATGGGAGCCAGCAAAATTATAATAATATTCAATTTGATCCGTAATGAAAAGATAGTTAAGACTGTTATTTGCGTATTTCATATTTGTCGCTTGCGATGTTTCGCCTGAACAAGGTCGATGTCACTAATGTCACTCAAAAAAACGTTTTTCTGACAGTCTGATTTAAGTGTATCCAAGGACACACGCGGCCTGCGGTGGCCGCCTACCGCAGGCCGCGCGTGCCTGAAGTCTCACATACAATGCATAGGGAAGACAACAGGCCGCCACCGCAGGCCGCATGTCTGTGATACACTTTATATTGGTCAACTGTAAACAGTTAATGCTAAAAGTCCGTTTCTGAGTGACAATACAAGGTGTCATCATCATCATATCAGCCTGCAGACGTCCACTGATAGACAAAGACCCCCAGGGATCTCCACGTCGACCGGTCCCGCGACCTTCACCAGATCGTCGGTCCACTTTGTGGGAGGTCTGACAACGCTGCGTCTTCCGGTGCGCTATCACCTTTCAGGTGGTCCTTTTTTTCAAATTTGTTTGTACTAGTGGCGCCGCCTGGCGCCAACTGACGGTTTTTTCTTTCCATTGGAACTATGAACAATACATACTTCGGTGTGTAGACCTCGAGGAGCGGGAATCCAGCGAGCCAGTATTCACGTAGCCCGCCACGTACTCCGGGAATCCATTGTGCGCAGGCACCGGTGATGGTGGACTGTAACATGTGCAATTTTAAATTCATCAGTCCACCACTAATATTATAAAGGCGAAAGTTTGTAAGAAAGTTTGGATGTTTATGAGGATGTTTCACGCAAAAACTACGGAACAGATTTTGATGAAACTTTACATTAGTACACATTACACATCAGAATAACACATAGGCTATAGATCATCAGCATCTCAGCCATTTAGCGTCCACTGCTGGACATAGGACTTCCCCAACGAACGCCACCACAACCGGTCCTCCGCTCTCCGCATCCAGCCGCTTCCGGCCACCTTCTTTAGGTCGGTTATAGATACCTCGGGGAAAAACATTTCTAGGCGGGCGAAGCCGCGGCAAACAGCTAGTTATCAATAAATTATCTGCAAGACAGTTCGTCTCCCGCAAGAGTGGCCACTGCACTCACACGATGTGGCTGAGGTTGAGCGTCCGCTCGGGCTGGTCGGGGTAGCGCGGCAGCTGCGGGCGCGCGCGCTCCGGCACGCAGCGGAACGACTTGCGCAGCGTCGCGCCGATCTGCTTCGACGGCGACTTCTGGAACAACACACACCTCTTAGCTACAGCCCGCTCAGTGGACGTGCCACCTATTCCTTCTAATGGGTTATACTTGAGGGCATTCGCGACAAGTTAACCCGTATTGAAAAAAAAAACTTTATATTCACATAGGACCGTCGAGTTCCTGGAACGTCTAATACGTATAATTTCCCAAACGTCCATTGATGTTCATTTCCCGGAAAGTCCATATCCCCGAACGTCCACTTTTCTCCAATGTCTATTTCCCCGAATGTTCATATACATATTGATTTTCAGTTTGGTTCCATTCCATACCGGACATTTCATTAGACGTTCGGGGAAATGCAGGAAATTGGAAATACGGGGAAAATTTCACTGACTAAACGTTCATTACACGTTAGCGCTAATTCTGAACGATATTACCAAATCCAAACCATACCCAAAAACGTAATGCTGCATCCACACGCTAGGCCAACGTTTACAAACGCAAGCCACACCCCTGCTCCACACGATTGCGTTTGCCGAGGTTGCCTAACGTGTGGATTTGGTAATATCGTTCAGAATTAACGCGATTGGCCCCCAGGCGTGAATCGACATACTGTTCGACATTGCCTTCTTACAATACTCACATACGAGGAGTACTCCTTGACCTCGTGCTCGTTGGTGTGCGCGCCGGAGACGCGGCCGCGCCAGAAGCAATCCTGGCACAGCGTGTAGTTGGCGCAGCGCGCGCAGCGGTAGCGCAGCCCGCTCAGCGAGCCGCGCCGGCACGCGCTGCACGCCAGCGGATGCACCACTACGCAGAACGGGGCACAGTTGAAGTTTAACAAACTTGCTGAGCGTCAGTGGCGTCGGGGATAAGACGCGGCCTATCACATCGAAAGGTCCGACGTTCAATCCCCGGCTGGACCATGTACCGATGGGTTTTTTCTCGAAACTTAAGTACATTTAATGAGTGGTCTAAAACGGTGAAGGAAAACATCGTGAGGAAACCTGCATACGCAGAAGAAGAAATTCTTAGGCGCATGGGAAGTCCACCAACCCTCATTGGGCTAGAGTGATGGACTATAGCCCGAACGCCCTCGTTGAGAGAGTAGGCCTGAGCAGTGACATGTTAATAGGCTGTTGATTGATTGATTTGATTGAAGTAACAAACTACAGTACCTAGTTGCAATTACAGTAGTTAGCTACTTATCTCTTTGGTATTATATAAAGGCCATGTCCAGCAGAGGAATGTGATGATGAGGAAGAGGTATAAATGGACATAAACAATTTCTGTACCATTCTCAACACTGGCTAGGCGATGCAGGAGAGGCAGCCACACGAGACACGGCGGGCCGGGGTCTGACATCAGGGTATCCAGGAAATCGTTCACTGTCACTTTGGTGTTCTGTAAGCGAATAATATAGATCTTTTATATCGACTGATACCAAAATATTTCATCGTAAAAATTTTACCTACATTAAAAAAAAATTGAATACCTAATGTCTAGAAAAAATTTGGATACTGATTAAAATATCACCTGTATAATATTAATAATAATGTTTTGAAATATCATCCTGTATACCCAGTATAATAATAATGTTTGGACCAATTTACACACGGCTGTTTAGTCCCAAACTAAGCCGAAGCTTGTGAATGGGTACTCAACAACAAATAAATTAAATACCTTTAAATACTTAAATACATACAAACACCCATAAACCGAAAACCAACAGTTATGCTCATCACACAAATGTTGGTCCCAGGTGGGAATCGAACCCACGACCTTTGGCGCCGTAGGCAGGGTCACTACCACTACGGGAACAGGCCAGTCAGTATATACCTGATTTATTTACTTATTTAATCGTGTGGCGTAAAATTACCTATTTTTTAAGAGAACGCCACTTAAAAAATAGGTAAAATTAGCTCATAGGTCAACATTTATTGTTCTGGAGCCAGTCGGCCGCGTCAGGTGTGAGCTCGATCAGGTCGGCAGGAGATCCAGGGTAGGCACGCAGCGGGCAGCGCTGGATGATGTGTTCCACTGGTCCTCCTCACCGCAGTCGCACAGGGCTTAATCTCTCCATATACCTGATTGAATATGGAGAGCGCCAGTGAGTCGTCGTAGTTGAAGGAAGGCGACTCGTAGACGGCGGCGGGCAGCGCGAGCACCTCGCGCAGGTAGTCCGACAGACGCTTCATCAGCAGGTGCCCGTTGCCGTCCGACAGCTGGGAGAAGATGTCTGCCGGGGACACACATGGCATTACAATAGTTCTTTTCAAACTTTTTTGTATCTCAAAGTTTTGGAAGTGAAGTTTATAATCTTCATATATAATAATCAGGAAGGTTCGAATCTCTTTGGTGGCGCGCGCGCTCCCTATGGAGACTGCATCATGCATATTTAGTATGGTAACCAATGGTGCCACTTACAGGGGGGGTGCGGACAAAGGAAGCGGAGTAGCGGGAGGAGGTTGGTAATACAAATTTATATGGAGTTTGAAAATGAGAATGTGTAAGTGAGTCACAGTATTGTTTCACACACATTTGACACGATTTTGACACCCATAGAATGCTTCTTTTACGCCTCTTTAACGGCCGCGAGCACGCACCAAAGAGATCTTAACTCTATGATAATAATAAAATAGCTTCGCCGCATTCGGGTAATTAAATAGAGATACTCACACCTCAGCTTGTCCATCAACTTGCCGGCGCACATCGTCGCGAGCGCCACTTTGATAGAGAACACTCGGATCTTGCCAACATTTTCGCTGTAACAAATACATTACTATATAGTTTCTACTTATATAATATAATCCTACTTCCGACTAATATTATAAAGGCGAAAGTTTGTAAGGATGTTTGTGAGGATGTTTGTTACTCTTTCACGCTGTAACGACTGAATGGATTTTGATTAATCTTGGTACAGTGATAGCATAAATCCTGGAATAACATATAGGCTACTTCTTCTTATCTTATTCCACGCAGGCGAAGCCGCAGGCAACAGCTAGTAATATATATATCTATAATCTATAGCTAGCATGTATTTACTTATTCAATTCACTGCACCCCGAATTAGAATTAAGAGTCATATCAGCTGACCGAAAGTAAGCTAGCACGCATTATGAAGAAATAATAATAGCTTACCCAGTACTGTAGGCAGATAACAGCCAGTTGAGCAACAGCGCTGAGCAGGCCTCCACCGAGACCTGGTGCGCGGGTGGAAGCCGCTTGTTCAGGTTGTGGTACAACGAGGACACGAGCGTCTCCAGCCGCGTCACGTTCACACACGCCGTGGGCTCCAGGGTGTTGAGCGCGTTCTCCCGGAACGCCTCTATCACGTTCCAAATGTCTATTACGTGTACTGAAACAAAAATTATATACATGAGAAATTTTTTTGGTCTTTGTTACTATGCTTTTTGGCCTAATAAATCCGCCAATGTCAACGTAGTGGCAAATGTATAAAGAAATGCAATTTTCTATAGCTCTTTAAAAAGAAATAGGTCTAAATGTCTCCATTGATGGCGCTAACTGTAACATAAAATGTCAAAGTATACGAGCATGTCTGCAAAAACATGCATCAAGGCCATAAAATTGTTTAAAAAAATAATTCTATGTTTCTAATTTACACTTTTTTGTTCCTGTAACAAATATGTCACCAAAATTTAGCACCTAATGATGCTTAATTATGGAGACAAGACAGGGCAGGGCAACCTCAAATGTTAATCGAGGTACAGCGAATGTGTACAAATTAATGTCTCATTACTTTGTAAATATGTATTCTTATTCTTAGATGGGGGTGACGGTACCTGCACCGACTCCACGAAATGGGAGTTTTGTGCAATTCCCCCTTGGCCATCAGTCCAGCCATCCCAACTCTTTGAAGTAATGGAGTAGGGCTTGTAATATAGGTATATTGAAATGTTTATTAAAAACTATTGTCTAATAATGAGTTCTGTAAATAGTTTATGATAAAAATTAACTTTTATTCACTTTTCCCACCCTCATTGCACTACTTGACGTTGTTGTTCCCATTGACATACATTTCAAGATAATAGTTTGTATAAAATATGCATTATTACATTATAGTATACTGTACATCACTCACAGTTACACTTCTTCTGCACATATCGAAGCTTGCAAGCGGTGCGGTACGAAGAGAATCTGATCAAGTCAAAATTCTGCTCCCTCATCTCCTGGAGCAACAGCGAGCGGGAATCCCCACCGGAGCTGGGGATGCCCACCGGGCCACCAGCCCCCATTCCATGGACTATGCCCACACTGTCACGATCCAGGGACATGGTGGCTCTGAAAAGGGCAATGAAAAATGTCAACACATAAAGGACATAACTCAAACTCATTATAACATGTTAGCTTTTTACTGTCTTATCTTATATCTATCACAAGGCTCAGTCAATATTTGATACAAGGCTTCCTTAACAGTACTTTAATATGATTTTATCAATAAATACATTAGAATGTAATTAATTTAAATAAAACAACTGGAGGAGATACTATTTATCAACGACCGCCTATAGTATAATGGAATTGGTTCTCATTTTGGGATGTTGAAGGCGCGAAATATCCAAGAAATTCACATCAATAACAATACGATTTGCTTCTATAGGATTCTTGGGAGTTGTATTTTCACAAAATAATAATTGCAAAAATACTTAGCTGTCTTACCTTTTCTTAGCGGTTAGCTCATAACTTTGTTGACATAACGATAATGAATTCACGGCAAACTAAAGATATTTTCGCAGTTAGATCGATTCGAGATTATTTAGCGACGTCTTTTGGGATTGTTCTATTCCACAATACACCATAGTTTTGATACGACACACCTGTACTGTCTTTGTCTAATCGCGAGAAATGTTAACACGCTTTTCTTTGTCGTTTCTTTATGAATAAATTATAAAAGACATCATTTCAGCTAATAATTTACAGAATCTTGGGAATAACATGACAAGTCTGCCATTGAAGTTACGTTTCTAACTACGCTAAAATACTAAATAGGGAAAAAGGCAGATAATGAATAACTGCTTTTCATATTCGTAGTACGAAATAAGTTAGACAGCATTCTTCAGGATTTGCTACCGAAAAAATATCCCTATATTTTAAATTTATTTCAAATAATTATAATAGTATTGTAATGTGGGCCACAGCGTAGAATGGAACGGAACGGCCAGCCAGTCCATAGACAACATAGACCTACATACATAAACCCTTGCGCCAAAGAAATTGAATAGCTATTGCTATTCAAATTTCTTTGCCTTGCGCTCAGATTAGAACCCTTGCGCTAACCTTGCGTCAAAAATATTTTGTCTGTCGTGTTGGTATTGCTGGTAATCAATGCTACATGTTCTGAGGTTCATTCATTCATTTCAGTTCAGTCACAGAGTAAGTAATCAGTCGGCCGGCTTATTGGCGGGAACCTGAGGCGGGAACCGTAATGTCATATTTGTATGTTTCCTATTTTATTTTCCAAAAAATGTTTTATTCTTAAGAATTGTTATTATAATATTTCATACCTTAAGTTTTTGTGGCTGCGTATATTGTTCGGAAAACTAAAATAAAAACATGTACCAACCTAACAGCTCTTCCAGTTCGTTCCAAAAATTTGTCGGTGTAAAAAGCTACTATCACTTTTAGTGAGGACGTACTACGTACGCCTCAGTACATATCCCGACTAAACCTGACCGAACGCTGGCTTTTCGTTTGTCATACAAATACCTATGTCCTTTTAATTTTAAACGTACATATTTTTTTAAATATTCAAATTCCTAACGGTTACTGCACGGCCTCCGCGCCTCCATAAAAATATTGCCTAATGCATCAAATGCATATCTGACTGTCGAGGCCTTTGGCACCTTTAGTGTTTGTTGTCACACTGCTGGCTGTTGGCCGGTAAGGCAGCTGCAACGCCAACGAGGAGTGGGAACGCAGAGGGAGCTCAACCAAAGTGGTTCTAAGCAGGTAAAGGCGCGGGGGGCGCCCATTGGATATGGGACACGGGCCTCTGTCCATGGTAACATCATCATACCTTGCCAGACCGAGAGAAAGGCTCTACCTCTGAGTGATTGTATGAAAGTACACTAATAACAGTTTGTTGTTATGAATTCTACATCACGAACTACTATTAGTGTACATTCTACTACCAATTTCAAGTATAGCTACCCGGACAGTGGAAACACTGACCTTGAGCTGGCTGGCCTGGTCAATAGGTCCTAGAATCTCTAGAAGTTTCAATACTATATGAGACCAGTTCAAAGGTACTGGTTTTGTTTCTACTTACGGCACCCTAACCTCGAGTTTGAAAGCTTGATAGGACAGAAGCGGCTACAAAAACATAAAAAGCTGCGATTTAGATTTTTGAAGTTTAAAATAGCATTTGTGGCATAAGGAATGTTAAGTTCAGGCATTATTTACTCTGTGGTTCAGGTTTATGAGCGACAGTGATAGCTAACCTTACCATCGGGCGTGTTTCCAGAGTAAGGAAAACTTGTGCTAGTTTCAATAACATAAATAACTGAATCGGAAATATGAAGTACCCATTTTCATTCACTCATTCAATAAATAAAAATACAAACGTTTACAGATAACTAACACATTTATTTTATAAATGAACACAGTTTACATAATATTCTGTTGAAGATAAATCTAGAACTAGGTATTTGAGTAGGTACCCACTAATAATTATTTACATGGGATAAAGTCGCTGAAAACTCGTTCACATTTACAATAAAGTTTTAACTCTCCCGGAGCATTGCTAAAATACATTTAATTTAAATACTTATGTATGTATTGAATGAAACATTACAACATGTAGGTAGCTCATTTTAGACTTTCGCGCTTTGTATTCATAATTAGGTAGGTAGTGATAAGTAATAATTTTAAAGAGAGACAAATCATTGCAAATAAGTTTTACGCAAGAATTCCAGTACCTTCCTAACATCGATCATGTAGGTACACCTAAGTGAAATCGATTTTTTAAGTGAAAACTTGTTATTGGCATCTGTATATTCTATTGTTTTGTTTTGTAATAATTTTGTCATTTGTCCTGTTAGTTTTCCTAAGAGTAAATAAATAAATAAATCAATGAATATAGATATTAATTTTTAAAATATTATTACAAGATGGCCGTTAAATTTTTAAAAATCTTAGCTACTTTCTCGTGTGATTAAATAAAAGTTTTGGAGGTAACAAAGATTTATCGATGTAAAATTGATAAGGTATAGGTATTTTAATGTATTGTAAAACCTATTAGGCAACTACTTACCTACTTCGCATTCAAAATTTCCAAAAATTGAGATCAGTGAGTAAGAAGGCGAACTTATTACACGAACTACTTTACTTCTTTTACTAAGTTTATGCAATCAATTTTATTAATTAAGAGTTGAGTACTTAATAAATACTTATTGAGTATTTATTAATTTACCTAATTAAAACAAATATTAATTACATCATGTGTATGATAACCATACTTAAATTAAATTCCACATTACATCAATTTTCTAAAAGCAAAAGGCTAGGTCGTACCTATTATTATTTATTTACTCATACCTAAATAAAATATGGAAGAAATGCGTATAAAAAATATTTGAAGCTTTTTTATCAAAATGTTTTTTTTATATGCTGTGAACATTTTTCAGGTAGATAAATAATACCATTTACCTATATACAAATTTATTGTGTTTGTCACAGATAGGTTTGCTAACTTGGTCCAGATTAGGACGACAATGAATTTCTGATCTTTATGTATTTAGATAAATATATTTATAATTTAAATACCCACAACATTAAGGCTTAATATTATTTAATTAATTTTAAAATTTGTCTACCAAGTAGATTTGAATACATCTGACTGATTGGTTAAAATAAGAACCAAAAATCTACTTTGATAAGTTTAAGTACATACATACATCTTTCAATAATTAAGTCTTACATTTAAAAGTATATTAATTTTCTATTCTGATATAATTATCATAAATCGTAGGCAATTTACACAAAACATTTTCTACATTTCATTATATGTAATATTTTCATAGATTCATAAATTGTATTTCATGCAGTTTTCTAATAAATTTAGTCCGCTAGTACGATAGATAAAATACAGTAATACATTGCGAGCATAATATGTTTCAATTGTTTAGTAGATTATTTTGACAAATTAAATTAAAGGAACAACTGTCGTAATAAAAACCTAGTAATTAAGTACCTAAGTAGAACTTACGACTACAAATAACCATTTACCCGTCATCATCATTAATTCATTACATTACACATAGTATCTCCCTAATAGAATCTCATAGAAAATCCCACGATTTTTCCTTACATCCTCCACAGGGTTTTTCCCTGAAGTTTTACCCGGGGACTTATTACACGTACAGCCAGTGTTGCCAAGTGAAGCGGCTGACCGGCGCCCCCGCGCGGATAGCTTCGTGTTCGGACTCTGGTGATATGCAACAAGCCCAACGCTGCAAGTAGAAAACAACATGTCGCACACGTGCTTCAAAAGTGACACAAGTCAAAATTTTGGATTTTCTGAGTTAGATCATTTTTCGTACTCAGCGAACGCAGACCTGCTTCAAAAGTGACACAAGTCAAAAACTGAATTTTATTTGACTTATGTCACTTTTGAAGCACGTGAACGATGTACACTTCAATTCACTTTAGGTAAACGCATAACTCTACCTATTACGAATCTTTCCTCGTACATCATACGAAGGAGAGTAAAAAAAAACTAGTAAAATGTTTCTTGCGTCCCTTTTACAAGTGATTCATTTGTGAATCGTCCTTACCTTGTCTAATTCCCATTGCGGGAGAAAATCCTAGTTTGGGAATAGTTTCGTTCAATTTTGGAGAGTTCAGGCACAGAGTAGTATATAAATATTTGGTTCAGGTTCGGGTGTTCCCGAGGTGACCAAAGAGATCCTATCTCTATGAATTTATCCGAGACAGACATTCGGCAGACATAAAGTACCTACGTGGTTGCGCTCAGAGTCAGAATCACCAGTAAAGTTTCGTCTATTTTGGAGAGTTCGGATCTAAAAGTTTCCTTGTCAGTGAAACGCTGCAATAAAGTGAGTTTACCTGTCGACAAGTCCCAGGTGTGGTGAGGAACTTGTATACGGCGACAATGGGGATCATGAGGATGGAGGAGCAGGCGAGCCCCCAGCCGAGCAGCACGGCCCACGGCGGGTACGTGTAGTGCTGGTACTGCAACGGCTGCTGGTACAGGAGGCCGAACACCACTACACCCTGGTATATAAAACATTACTGCCATAAATTATACAAATATGATGTGTAGATCTAAGATTTGACCTGAGCGGGCATGATACAGATGTAGATTATGTGACCTTATCATCATCTACAGCCTATTAATCTCCCCACTGCTGGGGATCAGGCCTGCCCTATCAACGAGGGCGTTCGGGCTATAGTCCACCACACTAGCACAGTGCGGGTTGGTGGACTTCACGGGCGCCTAAGAATTTCTTCTTCGGCGTATGCAGGTTTCCTCACGATGTTTTCCTTACCTACCGTTTGAGAGCAGTCAGTAAATGTACTTAAGTTTCGAGAAAAAACCCATTGGTACATAGTCCAGCCGGGAATCGAACTTCAGACCTTTCGATATGATAGGCCGCGTCTTATCCCCGAGGCCACTGACGCTCTTTAGGTGACCTCATCATCATCATCATCATATCAGCCTGTAGACGTCCACTGCTGGACAAAGGCCTCCCCCAAGGATCTCCACGACGACCGGTCCCGCGCTAACCTCATCCAGCTGGGTCCCGCGACCTTCACCAGATCGTCGGTCCACCTTGTGGGAGGCCTGCCTACGCTGCGTCTTCCGATACGTGGTCGCCACTCGAGAACCTTTCTGCCCCAACGGCCGTCAGTTCTACGAGCGATGTGCCCAGCCCACTGCCACTTCAGCTTCGCAATTCTTTGAGCTATGTCGGTGACCTTGGTTCTCCTGCGGATCTCCTCATTTCTGATTCGATCTCGCAGGGAAACTCCGAGCATAGCTCTCTCCATTGCCCTCTGGGTGACCTTGAGCCTTCTTATGAGGCCCATAGTGAGGGACCACGTCTCGGTACCATATGTCATCACTGGCAATACACACTGGTCGAAGACTTTCGTCTTGAGACACTGCGGTATTTGGGACGAGAAGATGTTGCGTCGCTTCCTGAACGTAGGTGACCTACTAGTAGGTAAATGATACACTTAGTATTAATTATATTGATATCCGTATCACAATACAAAATGTTGTATTGTGTAATCCGTAGTACTCACAATTATAAAAATAGGACTGATAAACTTCCAGCATATCCTCCAATAAATCCCAGGTCTAAAGCCAAGCATTTCCTCGACGTCGTCGGAGAACCTTTTCAATCCTAGAAACGACAAAATGATTGTAATTCTTACTTGTTCGTGAATTTAAGGATGATAATTAGGTACCTACTACCTACATAATTAAACTCGCTTTCATCCGAAGTTTTTTTATATAAAAATATCCAATTAAGGTTTTAATTACCTACTTATAAAGAATATACAAAATAAATATAATGTTAATGGCATCATCTTCGATTGTGATTGAAATACTATAACACTGATCGAGTTGTTTACCTATTTGGAAGCTTATTGAAAGCGAGTTTATTGTCAAAGAACTTAACTAATCGACGATACTGTACCATAAAACCAAGACACTGCGACCGCTTCAAAGAGTGCAGAGCATAGGAGAGATATACCAGCGGCATAGGTGTCCAGTAAATGGAACATGTAGATTCCACCCTGAAGATAAAAACGCAATCAATAATTATGTACCTTTAAAAAGAAGAAACTGACTGATCAACACATAGCCCAAAGACTTGAAATTTTGTACAAAGATTCCTCGTGTAGCTCTGCTCTGACGTCTACAAAGAAAGGGATTTTAATATTACATTATCGACAGCCTATATACGTCCCCACATAACGAGGGCGTATGGGCTATAGTCCACCGCGCTAGCCCAATTGGGGTTGGTGGACTTCATGCCGCTAAGAATTCCTTCATAGGCGTATGGTTTCCTCACGAATGTAAGTATCCCTTCACCGTCTGAGAAAAGGCAGTAAATGTAGGTAGGTACTTAAATTTCGAAAAAGAAACCATTGGTATACATGGCCCGAACGGGGATCGAACTCGGACCTCTCGACATGATAGGCCGCTTCTTCCCCACACACCACCGACGCACTCCTATTAGACCCCGCTATTCAGTTAAGGAAAGAAAATGGAGAAGGAGAGAGTCTAAGAAGGAACTTACCGGTGTAATGTTGATGCAGGCTACACAGAAGGAGAAACAGACGACGATGAGCGTGAAGTGCTCGCGGCGGAGCCAGTGCGCGCCGCTCGCCCGCGCCTGGTCCAGCAGACCAGTGATCACGCACTCCAGACCACCCATCTGACATCAAACACATTACAACATAAGGCTGGTTTACACAGTGCGAGCTAGCGTACGAGTCAACCTTCCGAGTAGCTGCACTGCAGTAACTCGCACTGTTTGGACGTAACTTACGAGTAACTCGTACGTGCGAGTTGGTCAGTAGCTCGCATCCGAGTTACTTCAACATTTTTTGTTTTCACTCGCCTGCTCGCCCGGCAGCAACTCGCACATGACAGCGGCTCGGCCGTCGTTCGCATCGTTTGGGCGCGTTCGGCAGTAGCTCGCCAGTGCCAGCCGGACAGTTGTGAGTGGACCCGTGTTTTTTTAAACAAGTGTGTTCGACATCGCGACTCGACTCGGACTGGGCAGTAGCTAGGTGTCGTGTAGACAGCAAATAGCCGAGCTACTGGCGTACGAGTAGACAAACCGAGTAGCTGTCTACTGGCCAGGCAGCAGCTCGCACTGTGTAAACCAGGCTTTAGAATAACGTATGGACGAGCAAAGTGTGCGAGTGAAAAAAAAATCGAGGTAAACTACGATATTTTTTTCGTCTATTCCATGATTTTTTGTTACGTTATTTTAATAAGTTTATCGATCGATTTTTTTTTTCGATAAGGAAGACGTTTATCGAAAAAGGTATAGATATTAGACTGGTTGCTTCTTACCCCAGAATCCAAGCCAAGCATGATGAGCATGAAAAAGAACAGCATCGCCCATAAACTGGCTCCGGGTAAAGTCGCGACTGCCTCTGGGTACACTTGGAACACCAGCCCAGGACCTGATGGGATTTACAATTCAGAAAATAAATATATAAGTTTGGATACACCATTTCATCATCATATGAGCCTGTAGACGTCCACTGCTTTTTTGTATGTCCGTAAAAATATATCTCTCTTTTTGAGGCACTGTGACATGAACACAGCTTATGTTACAAGAAACAAAAACAAACTTGTACCACCACAGTTAAGGCTTAGTAAGGTCAGTAAATCGTTCACGGGGCAATGTATACGCTTCTACAACAAAATACCAGAAGAAATCTTAAATATGAATGACAGAAAATTTAAGACCCACATTAAACAACAACTTTGTAAGAAAGCTTATTATAAAACAGTCGATTATTTAAATGACAAAGATGCCTGGTGTTAGTGTTACTTCAGCCTCGCACAACCTTTACAAAAATAATGTTATGTATAAACTCGATTTTAAAAGATGTGTTGCGGAAGTTTGTTGCGCCGCTTCTTCTTCCCAGCTCTATATAACACCTTGGAAGCTGTGGTAGATAAAAAATTGACGTTGTATAAATGTACCCAGTGTACTTACATGCAATAAAATAGTTTTGACTTTGACTGCTGGACAAAGGCCTCACCCAAGGATCTCCACGACGATCATCCAGCTGAGTCCCGCGACCTTCACCAGATCGTCGGTCCACCTTGTGGGAGGCCTGCCTACGCTGCGTCTTCCGATACGTTGATCTTCCGATACACACCATTTCTTTACTCAGTAATATTGATAGAAGGTTATGCAAAATACATGAAGATAAGATTCCTATCGAATAAATTTTATTATTTCAAATTTAGGGATAAATCTCACATTAAGGAAAGGGTATTCTTCACATCTTACTCTCTATATAAATAAAAACTCGGCCTTAAAAATCTAGCTATCTACCTATCTAGTACCTTCTTATACCTACTATAAATAAAATACCTTCAGTAGCAACGGATGATATCGGTACGCCTTGTTTATGAGACATAAATCCAAGATATGTGAAGATGACAAAACCGGAGAAGAACGACGTGAAACAGTTGACTAGTGTCGTTACCAGGCAGTCCCTGCAAAATAACATTAATCTGGCATAAACAGGGTAACTGGTTGAACAAGGGAATCCTTTAAGGAGGTGAATTAGAAGTCGATACCCACTCCATAGGTACAAAAAACATACTGTTTTTATAGGTAAAGTATCAATAATTATTGCTCGCAAAACCATCTGTGTGAGTCACGAGATTGGCGGACGCGTACGGTCGACCGCACGTCAGTGGAAACAAAACCAATATAAACTGGTCTCACGTAGTATTGAAATTAATAGGCCAAAGTGCTTCCACTGACGTGCGGTCGACTGTACCTATATAACTGCGTCTTATTATGGGCTTATAATCATCGAGTATTGTAATTATTTAATAATATCAATCTTCATTTGAAGTTACATGAAACCAGAAAAAGAAAGATATGTCATCTTAAATTTAAAAAGCACCTACATGTTTATTAATGAGTTTGACGTACCTGTAACAGTTATTGTGAAAAGTGTTATAGCTGGCATACGATAAATGGACTCCAAATCCAGCGCCCACAGAGTAAAATATCTGGACAGCTGCGTCTACCCACACCTGCAATAGAGATGTTTTAGGTCTAGACTGGTCCGGTGTGGCATTAAGAATTCGGGAGTCAAAAGTAGATGCTTAATTATCATATTTCAATCGGTCCAGTAGTTTTATTTTTACCAGGTGATAGCCAGACCGACAAACAAACCATGAATGAAAAAAATTAGCTAACCAAAGAGATCCTAGCTCTATGAACAAAACCATCGCTCTAGGGGTAGGTAATTCGTTTTTGCTTTTTACAGAACTCTACAAAAATTTGGTGAAAAAGCTTTTTAGAAATTAATTTATTATGTCCACAAAATAGGGTTCGCGTTCAGTTGAGAGACGAGATGGTAGCACTGTACCTGTGTGTCCTTGAGCCTCGTCAGCTCCGGCTGTAGGTAGTAGGCGATGCCGCGCGTGGCGCCGGGCAACAGCAGCCCGCGCGCCAGGAGTATGGACAGCACCACGTACGGCATGGTGGCGGTCAGCCACACCACTTTACCTGGTGGTTTCAGACAAATAAACATTTGCAGCCAAATTTAAAAGAATAATTCGATTGTGTTGGTGAAATGAAAACCTAGAGCTTTAAATACACTGACGCAGCGGCTTCGAGAATACTTCCTCGAGAACCTTTCTGCCCCAATGGCCGTCAGTTTTCCGTCAGTTTACTTAAATATTATGCGAAAATGCAAAATAATAATAATACATAGGTAAATGTTTAAAGGTGGTGAAGATGGTAGGTAACTATGATGGAAAAATATCAACTTATGTCTATCAATCATCAATTTGGAAAACAAAACTATTGCTATTGAGGCGTTTTTACATAAATTGATAATGTATATTGTATTGAACCTACCAGAACTCTTGACTCCTTTGAAGAGTGAGAGGTACAGAGTGACGTAGACCAGTCCCAGGCAGAGGGCGAGTTGCCATTTGGGCAGACCCAGGTCGTTCAGTCCTTCTGAATGCTGCATCTCCAGCACAGAGCGGCTGAAACAAGCAACTTGTTATTCTCTAAAGGGTCGATTCTGAAAGCGCAAAGTTAAAATATGACCATTAAAAATGCTTATTTTCTATCCCTGTCACGCAGTAAGATAAGACCGACACTAAGGTTAGTGCTTTTAAATGTTTGCCTTCAGAATCCGGACCTATACAAATTCAATTAAATGTGAAACGAACTTACCTACAGCAATTAAAATACGATGTAATCCTAAGCAATCAGCCCTGCTATTCTGTAAGCGTATTTGTGCAACTCGATCCTGAATCCGCAGTGAGCTCGGTCTCTAACTCAATGATTCACAGTACAATACTCACTTTACTTCGCAAGTGAAGTGTTTATTGTGTAGCTTGTATTTGTTTACACAATGCGACATCAAGGTCTTTCATGATCGGATGCGAAGTGAAGTGACTTGCGATGTGATGGTCGAGTTTTAATTCGTACTTTACAGAATCACACAGGTGAGTATGCATAAAGGCGACTGTCGCGTACCTATACATATTTGGAACATGTGTGGTATCTTCTGATTACTGAATGCGATAGCGCGTTGACATGACAGTCTAACCGTTTCCCTCATTATCGCAACACATAAATCGGTTTACGACGAAATACAACCTTACACCCTTCAGTACTTATTGTTTATCTACTTAGGTACCTACAAAGTTATAACGGAATGAGGGTGGGAAAAGTGAAAAAAATTAATCATTTTTATTTATCTTATACTTAGGTACAATTTACTATGAAGACAGTAGTTTTTATTTCACTTGGATATACGATAAATATTTACAAAGTTATGAGACTTAGGGCTTCTTACACCAGTTGCTGATATTGTTACAGATAGAAAACGGACAGATAACGTAATCTATCGGATAAAGCTGTCGGATAATATTTTCCGTTTTCACCACTCAAGTCTCTGTTAAAATAACGGGCAGCTAAACTGTCAGCGATTTACCGGGGAGTCGGAACATTCCGTTCATTTAGTTCATTCTTCAGTTCAGTTCATTTGTTGCGTTTCTATTTATGCATTTTTGGGAATCGAAATGTATCATATTTATAAATTAATATCTTAAATTTTATTTTAAAAAAGTATTCATAAATACTCATAAATTATGTATTTATGTATAAAATACAGAAAGTACATTATTGAGTCCGTTTTTTTGTAATTATTCTTGAGAATAAAATAAAAAATACCTACGTTTATTGCGTATAACGAAGCGAAGCAGACTTCTGTATATATAGTCTGTGGTTCATGTTTATTGTTTTTGTGGTGTATAGCGAAGCTTTTTTATGGATTTTTGTGGTTCTATAACTAAAGATAGGATACGAATTGCGTGTACAAGTATTTGAAGTGTTTTATAAAAATACTGGGGACATTCGCAGGCAGGATGGCTTATTATGACGGTCATTGGTGTCCATATCGGAAGTCAAGTTCGGAAATAATCAACGCCAGATGCCTGGTCGGTGGAGCAGTCCTCATATAACTACCCCTCTCTCTTCGTGCTGATTGATGATCTAGTGGTGGATGGTCAGGGACATGTGGCATTCCCATTTAGACAAAGTGATTGGGAGAATAGAAAAAGACGGTGAAAAAATAAATTTCGCATCATGCGATCGTTTCCCTATCAAAAGTAACAAACAATAAGATAATAATTATGTAGGACGGCGGGTACAAACTGGCATAGGTAGGTATTTAATTTCAGTTTCTACAGAGCTTCAAGCTTGCCAGGGGTTTTGGGTTCTATCGATAGCACCCATGTAATCAATGTTTTTTTGTATTCACAATTCAAATGTAGGTATGACATGTAATTAATAAATTTACCATGTTTTTGTTTTTGTAGATGTGCAAATTTGATTTAAATATCGTGCAATTTTGATTTAAATATCATGTGCGAGTAGTCAAGTCTGTTAACCGGGTCAACACATGATAGTAAAGTGTGGAGACAACCTGTTGAAAGGTGTCATTGAGATGCTGTATAAAGAGAACCAAAGAAGATCCGAGTCTGGTGCCAGTGAAATATTCTACATGGGATGGGTACCTAATATTGAAATAAAGAAAAATAACAAAACGCATTTAAAAACATTTTCATTTATATTATTGTATGTACTAATTCTATTTCACATTTTCCCTGAGAAACTACTGCTTGGCACAGCATTTTAATAATGTTCGTCCTCGGAAAACGATGGCTGTAATGAAATAATAGTAATATAGTATTAAAATAGGATTAGGTATTAGAGGACTGGGTGTGGTGATGTTCATTGGGGAAGGCCTATGTCCAACAGGCGATGTTAAAGGGCTGGCATGATGAAGTATTGGAGTGGGAAGATTGTGTTAAAGAGAACCAAAGCCTTTGACATAGCTCAAAAAGTTAGTATATTGAAATAGCAACGGGCTGGTCATATTTGTCAGAGAACCGATAACCGCTGGTAGGTGAGTCCTACTACTGGGCAAGTGTAGTGTGGGACGCCCCCCGGTTTGATAGAGCGACGATCTGCATAAGGCGACTGGCAGCAGTGACTGTAACATGTAAATAAAATATTAGTATGGTACGATCATTTTATCAATTTACCAGTTAATATGGCCGCACTGTTGGTGCACAGGCCCACCATTAGACAAGGGTGTAGGGCTCATAGTCCACCAAGCAGACCCATAGTGGGTTGGTGGACCATATGCATGTTTCCTCATTAAGTTTTCCTTCACATCAAAGCCAAATACAGATAGGTACTAACTTTGGCCCTATCTTTAAGGAATCTGGCGAAAAGTGGTCTCAGATTTTGCTATGCTTCGGACACTTGATATGATTCTAGATTCTGACGCTGTGCCTACACCACTCAGATCTCTCTTAGGCGGGTTGGTGGACTTCACCACCAACCCGCACTGGGCTAGCGTGGTGGACTATAGCCCGAACGCCCTCGTTGAGAGGGTAGGCCTGAGCCCCAGCAGCGGGGACATGTTGCGGGGAGGCTGTTGATGATGATGATTGCAGCGTTACTGATCTCCTATAAATCGCTAGTGTGGGCCCATTACTTGATCAAAGTATATGTGATTGGTACTTACATATTGGTACAGTATTGGTTGTTGTTTTTATGCTATCTTCTGTGTAAGAAAGCAGATAATGAACTGCTTTTTTTGTTAGCTTATATCTATCCCTAAACGCCCCATCACTATATTTTGTAAAATTATCTTCTCTGTCCCTGACTATGGGACGTGTCCGTGGGCGCGATAAACGGTCATGAAATTCTTCGAATTCGTCTTCTAAATAGTCAAATAAGTCCATTTTAAAAAGAAACAGTGATAAATCCATAAAAAATTAACACAAAACTGAAGTATTACCGCGTTAAATTCGAAAAAAAAACAATCCATATCCGACAGATAAAGAAATAACAGCCCCTTGATCTGGCTGTAAGTTTATAAGGCGGTTCACCGGACAGATAACGCAATCAGATACCTGTGAAAAAGAAAAAAACGGATATCTGGTAGATAACCTTCATATAGGGTATCTGGGACTTTATCAGCAACTGGTGTAAGAAGCCCTTAGGGCTTCTTACACCAGTTGCTGATAAAGCCCCAGATACCCTATATGCAGGTTATCTACCAGATACCCGTTTTTTTCATTTTCACAGGTATCTGATTGCCTTATCTGTCCGATATACCGTCTTATAAACTTACAGCCAGATCAAGGGGCTGTTATTTCTTTATCTGTCGGATATGGATTGTTTTTTTTCGAATTTAACGCGGTAATACTTCAGTTTTGTGTTAACTTTTTATGATATATGGATTTATCACTGTTTCATTTATAAATAGTACATTACTGCCGCGGCCCGCAACAGAGGCATTGATGGATGAGCGTGTGAATGTAGGCCGAGGCGAAGCCGAGGCACACATACGTGAGTCCATCAATGCCTGGTTGAGGCCAAGGCTTGTATAATGCTATTCTCAAATAATGCGCGGAAATCCAAAAAATATCAAGTTTTATTAAAATTGTGAACCGTCTGCACTGAACGATCACGACATAGGGTTGTCACAATACTATCGGCAAATCAAAATACTTTTGGCCATATCTCCGGAACGGCTAGTGCTAGAACCATGTTCATGTACTCAAATGAAAGGGCTCGACGAGATCTAGTTGAATATAATATAAAAACACCCTGTATATACAACTTTATATGAATATACAGGGTGTTTTTTTATATTATATTCAGATAGATCTCGTCGAGCCCTTTCATTACCTACCTTACTGCCGCGGCCCGCAACAGAGGCATTGATGGATGAGCGTGTGAATGTAGGCCGAGGCGAAGCCGAGGCACACATACGTGAGTCCATCAATGCCTGGTTGAGGCCAAGGCTTGTATAATGCTATTCTCAAATAATGCGCGGAAATCCAAAAAATATCAAGTTTTATTAAAATTGTGAACCGTCTGCACTGAACGATCACGACATAGGGTTGTCACAATACTATCGGCAAATCAAAATACTTTTGGCCATATCTCCGGAACGGCTAGTGCTAGAACCATGTTCATGTACTCAAATGAAAGGGCTCGACGAGATCTAGTTGAATATAATATAAAATAAAATCACCCTGTATATACAATTTTATATGAATATACAGGATGTTTTTTAAAATATTATATTCAGATAGATCTCGTCGAGCCTTTTCATTTGAGTACAAACACGAGGGGTCTAGTACTAGCCGTTCCGGAGATATGGCCAAAAGAGTGTTTTTTTTTCATTTGGCCATATCTCCGGAACGGCTAGTGCTAGACCCCTCGTGTTTGTACTCAAATGAAAGGGCTCGACGAGATCTATCTGAATATAATATAAAAAAACACCCTGTATATTCATATAAAGTTGTATATACAGGGTGTTTTTATATTATATTCAACTAGATCTCGTCGAGACCTTTCATTTGAGTACAAACACGAGGGGTCTAGTATTAGCCGTTCCGGAGATATGGCCAAATGAAAAAAAAACACTCTTTTGGCCATATCTCCGGAACAGCTGGTGCTAGACCCTTGTTCATGGTACTCAAATGAAAGGGCTCGATGAGATCTATCTGAATATAATATAAAAAAAACACCCTGTATATATAATTTTTTATTCAACAATTTCCGCGCATTATTTGAGAAAAGTGCTATACAAGCCTGCAATCAATGTAATTTCATGCATCATTCGAAATTTAAATAAAACTTTTGCTATGTTACCTCCGTGGTTGCCATGGTTACACGACAGATATGAATTAATATGGTCATTATTTGACCGCTAGGCACGACAGATATGGATTAAATAGAAACGCAACAATGAATTGAACTGAAGAACTGAATTGAATGAACGGAATGTTCCAACTCCCCGGTAAATCGATGACAGTTTAGCTGCCCGATATTTTAACAGAGACTTGAGTGGTGAAAACGGAAAATATTATCCGACAGCTTTATCCGATAGATTACGTTATCTGTCCGTTTTCTATCTGTAACAATATCAGCAACTGGTGTAAGAAGCCCTTATTAATTTGTACAATCACTGTACCTCGGTTTATTTTTGAGAATTCGCTGGCGGTCGGCTTACACGAAACCGATTGCCGCTTGCTTGCTGCTACCAGAAGGAGAACTGGCAAAATTGGTTTACTTAGGGTATGCGCAGACGTCTGTGTTAGTATTTTTACGATTTTGTTCTTTACGCTATAGTGATATGTATCATTTGACAACGACGTCAAAAAGTGCCCGAGCATTTTTCCAATTGGTCTGCTCATTCCCAAGCCACAATGGTTATATTACAGTTTGTCTAAAGTTGAAACTTGTACATAAAAAAAACGTTCCCAAGCATATTTAGGCCCTTGAAGGAATGTTGAGAGAGGAAACTCACTGAAAGAACTCCGACGCCGGTGTGAAGTGCGACAGCGGGCCCTGGTACTTGTCGTCGTCTGTGGCGTTGGTGGTGTTGACCCGCGCGGCGTCCCAGCACTGCGCCGTGTTCCACGAGTTGTCGCAGTGCAGCCACGGCAGCTCCGAGCGCGCCGACGACACCAGGAAGTAGAACGCCCAGCCTGGAAGCACACACCTACATTATACAGGGTGGAAATTGTAGGCGGTAGTTGGAGGGAACTTGGCCGCACCGCACGGGCCCACGTGTCTCACGCAACGAATTTTCGTTTGCTTTGTATGAATTTGTATAGAGCTGCGTCCACCTGTCCGTACCGCACTCACCGGCCTACACCATACAATCCGTAGCGTGCGGTGCGGTCAAGTGGACGCGCAGCTGTTAGGGTATTGTATTGATGATAGCATATTTTCACTGAAAGGAAACGTTCATTTATTTTTAAAATAAGTAGAATAATTGCATTTAAATATTTTTAAGAAAAGCGTCAGTGACGTCGGGGATATGACGCGGGCTATCATATCGAAACGGTCCGAAGTTCGATCCCCGGCTGGGCCATGTACCAATGGGTTTTTTCTCGAAACTTAAGTACATTTTACTGACTGTTCTCAAACGGTGAAGGAAAAATATCGTGAGGAAACCTGCATACGCCGAAGAAGAAATTCTTAGGCGCATGTGCAGTCCACCAACCAGCATTGGGCTAGCGTGGTGGACTATAGCCCGATCGCCCTCGTTGAGAGGGTAGGCCTGAGCCCCAGCAGTGGGAACATGTTTATAGGCTGTTGATTATTTTTTTTAAATCACTTGTCTGAACCGGGAATTGAACCGGACAAATGTGAAAATAACACATTCTGTATTTTTATGATACCAATCGAAAGTGTCAATCATCAGAACATATTCTTAAAGTAACATCGTATCATAAATTAGAGGAAGACCATGAATTGTCCCTTTTTTATGACTCCTGTTATTGGAGGCTTCGAAGTCACTTTGAGCCCTTGAATCTCCTACGGGGAATGGTTTGCGTGGGACCTGTTGGTGGCTGTCCGGAGCACCTCCTATGGAACCTAACAACGAACTAAAGTTACCTGTATAAACGAATATAGAATAGTTCTCGCCTGTCTTCCTTTGGTTTCATCAAGGGTAATTATAATAAGGTTGAATTGAGAACCTTCTCTTACATCTTATCCTTAGGCACAAAATCAGGATAATAAATAACGTGCTATAAATAACTTTATAAGGTGATAATTAGAAGCTAAGTAACGCGTGGAGTTATTATGGCGTTTAATTTTCTCGCGAATCACATTTCAACGTGTAACGTTGTTAACTTTACCGTTAATTACGTTCGTGTCCATTAGGGCGTGATGTGTTGACTCACTTGGCCTATCACTCTGTATTGGAAGTTTTCCAAATGCAATGTTACCTTGGAAAATACCGTGTTATTGTACTATGATACGATGACCGGCTTGTTGACTTCGTGGCTTGGTTATTGGAATAGAGAGTGGGTTCGGTTTCCAATTGGGACAGTCGTTATGTTAAAATTTTGCTTCGGTTTGAATTGTCTTATCCTTGTTTCCGAATATATTTTTGTGGTCAGTGTTTTTATATTATGTACATAGGTATCTATTTAATTATTCATGTCATCATCAGCCTATTAACATGTCCCCACTGCTGGGGCTCAGGCCTACCCTCTCAACCACGCTAGCCCAGTGCAGGTTGGTGGACTTTACATGCGCCTAAGAATTTCTTCTTCGGCGTATGCAGGTTTCCTGACGATGTTTTCCTAATCAGTAAACGTACTTAAGTTTTGAGAAAAATCCCATTGGTACATGACCCAGCCGGGGATCGAACTTCGGTCCTTCCGATATGATAGGCCACGTATCTATTCATGTATTATGACAAAATTTTTAACAATCCGTTAGGCCTTCCTTAGAGTACCTAGGTACCTACCTCAAGCAAACTATAAACTTTAAGACAAGTAAGGTAGGTAAAGACTAATGAATAAATTACCAATGATAACGTTATAGTAGAATGACACGTAGAAGGCAACCATGACTGCACAGAATCCAACACCTGGAAATAAAAATAATTATAAAGAATTGTGGAGGTGTTTGCCTTAAAATACAAAATGGAGAAACGACCTAAACAATTACTTTCAAATTTTTCATTCTTAAATACACCTTTTAGTCTAGGAAAATTAAAATGAACTCTAACATTAAATCATTTATTTTTCTGTTTTAATCATTGACATTGTATCCTGTTAACACAATAGTTACAATGTTATTTGCACGTTTCCCTCCCGATAAAATTAGAAATAAAAACGGAAAAACTAAGGAAAACTAAAACGTAGGTGTTGTGTGTCTTTCATCAACTTCATTTATTTTTCCTGGACTATTTCCTAAGCAGTCGCTTCAGGCTATATACTTACCTTTAAACAGTACTGTGTATTTACGTGGGTAGATTATCTATTTCTGAGATGTAACAAAGTAATACAACACCCCACGGTGACCTTTTAACGAGCTGGTTCTTAGAATCCATGACACTTCTTCCAGGCTCTTGTTTTATTTTCCGAGTTAACATTACCAAGCAAAACTACTTATATGTAGGTATTACTTAAAATATAAATTTTATTAAATAGGTAAATTACGCGTATGACGATCCAAAAAATGTTTTGAACCTTTAAATATAATGTGGTAAATAATGGCATTATTTATTTGCCTTTACCCAAATATTTTTACAAATACAAGAACATCTGTAAGCGTATTCAAACCTCCTCGTAAGTTATCAGTAAGTGATAATAAAGTTATATTAAGTTAGATAAACGTTTTTAACCTTTTTTGACTTATGTACCTAACTCATAAATCTTATTAATTATACCTTTAAAAAGTGGGCATATTTTCCAAATTGTGATGGGTCCTTGGCGATTGTATTGTCCTAAGATGAGCTCCATGTAGAAGAGAGGCACCGCTCCGAAGATCAGCATCAACGTATAAGGGATCAAGAAGGCTCCTGGGAATATTATTCAATAATTCATTATTTTTATTCAATTCAACTAAGGTCTAATTATAAGTTTTGACTTCCGCATCCAGGATATTCATTGATATATGCATAGTATAAAACAGAGTCCCTTCCCGCGTCTGTACGTTTAGATCTTTTAAACTACGCAACGGATTTTGATGCGGTTTTCACTATCATTCAGATAATTTCTTCCGGTTGGTTTATAAGTAGGTATTTATCCCATGCGGGCGAAGCCGCGTGCAACAGCTAGTCAATCGATAAAATTAGTAAATCTAGATGCGAGTATGAACATACTTAGTAATTGAACTTAGGTTTAATGGAACATGGAATGATTTACTGAAATGTTAAGAAACGCCAAAATTTGTACGGTAACAGAGGAAAAATACAGGAGTAGGTAATTCATTTTACTGAACAAAATTTTAAATAGAATGATAAAAGTTACTTTGAAGAATTTGATTCTTATGATTGACCCTTTCGATCGTAATCATAAAAATACAGGGTGTTTAATTTCTACATTTGCCCGGTTCGATTCTCGGCTCAGGCAGATAAGGTTACAAATTTTTTTTCATTCAGTACAACTTATTTTTGAAAAGAAAAGAATATTTCCTTTCAGTAAAATTTACTGTCTTCAGTATTTAGCGTACTTCAGTTTCACGATATCGACAACAGTCATTAACATCGACGTTCGCTGTATCGAAAACGTTATAACAACGACGGTACACCATATCGACGGTGCACAATATCGATAGTACCTACACCATACATGGTAAGTACAAGATTTGGCGTTTCGTCCCAGATACGGATGTCAAAATAGAGGTATCCAAAACCCACCGCCCCCGTTCCTATAACACAGATATGGGAACCTCCACACGTTGGCGAGGTCCACCGCGAAGCCGATGATGGACAGCAGGAAGTCGGCTCCAGTCCCCCACGTCTCGCGTCCATCGTTCACTTCTACAAAGTTTCGTTATCTATCATCAACATTTTTACTTTATCGCAACCCCCAGTACCGTAGGTACTAAGAGAGGAAGTAATTGTAATCGCAAAAAAAAAGTTTTTCCAATTTTTGCGAAAATGGGTTCTTTTGCTTTTTTCTTAACAAACTTTTTTAACACAACGAAAATCCGAATATATCAATTCCGTCCGTCCTAGCGTCCGTCCGTCACGCTTGGCTCTGGAGGCTAAACTTTTGGTCCGATTTGGACCAAATTTGGAACTTAAAAGTTAAAATTTATTTTATCTAAGGATATCAACAGTTTCTTCGTACCTTAAAACCGAAGAGTAGCTGTCATACAACAAAAAGTGTATTTTTTTTTCAAAAATGGCACTTACGATTTTGATGAAACTTTGCACATCGTAGTTGCTTATGTTTGTCTATGATATAGTAATACCCGTTAATGTAGGAAAAATCTACTTTGTATGGTTCCCCTACAACTGAAATTGAATCTTGCGATTTACTCACAAACGGTTGGAGTTATTGAATTGACATGTATTACGAACAAGTAGGTAATAAATGGTCACATAACCTACATTCATCAGTATTGTATAATTTAAAAAGACAGGACCCTATGTTTGAATTCGACAAACGCATTTACCTGGCTTAACGCTATTAGCTCGTATCCTTTTCGAAGCCTCACTGTAGAAGACCTCTTCTTCAATTTGGATCTTGGGCTCCTCTGAGGACAATATTTACAATGTTATACTGCATTTACCTATAGGTGTAATTATAATTATTTATAACGGTAAGTCATATGTGTTAAAGGACAAAAATTACACGTAATATACTTACTTTTGTAACACGAAAGCGTAACTACAGAGCCCTTGGTTGATTTATGATCTGAAAAGAAGAACAAATATAAATTTTTTTATTGCTACGGGGGAAACAAGCAGGCGGGCCTCCTGATGTTAAGAGGTCACCGCCGCCCACAGACACCTGCAACACCCGGGGGGTGCTGGTGCATTGCCGGCCTTGGTTGGAGGGCTCTTTTGACTGTCTTCTTATAATTGCATTAAAATAATTAAAAACGACTTGGGAGCAGAAAGTTGGTACGTCGCCGCCGCCGTAGCGTGTGTGCGGTCTTCCCACCGCCGCACAAGATTAGTGTTCTGTGGCACAAGATTCAATCAATCAATTCATATAATCCATAACAAAATACATTGTGTGGGAATTTATGACAACAAATGAAATAAAAACCCGGGATTAAAATAATAATAAAATAAACTTCAAAATTAAGATAATATTTTCTTCATCATCAACAGCCTATTAATGTCCCCACTGCTGGGGCTCAGGCCTACCCTCTCAACGAGGGCGTGCGGGCTATAGTCCACCACGCTAGCCCAGTGCGGGTTGGTGGACTTCACATGCGCCTAAGAATTTCTTCTTCGGCGTATGCAGGTTTCCTCACGCTGTTTTCCTTCACCGTTTGAGAGCAGTCAGTAAATGTACTTAAGTTTCGAGAAAAAACCCATTGGTACATGGCCCAGCTGGGGATCGAACTCCGGACCTTTCGATATGATAGGCCGCGTCTTATCCCCTACGCCACTGACGCTTATTATTATCAATATTTTCTTACTGCTATTTAAACGATACCACACGATACATGTATACATTGGTCAGAAATAACCCAGTTAAATATTGCATTTGATTAAAAGTACATCCTGTATTATTTCTGTGGGTTAGGATGTATTTTTTTTTAAATAAACACATTATGGCATTACCCTGTACGCAGAAGGACTGATGCTTAAGTACACTCCCAAAAGGTTATTCCAATTTCGTCGAAAGCCTTATTATAAAAAGAAATCGTAAGCACGTTTGCATATCAATGGCTATCCAATACCTGGCCGATGTCCGCACTTTCCGCTTCAAATACCGCGTCCATTCACCACCCCTAGGACTTAATAACGCTGGCATCCGCTCGGAATACCGCATAATGGGATGCCGATGCGGAAAAATTCCGCTAGAATTCCGCGCGGAGGTGCCGATCCGATGCCACCTCTATTGGAATTCAAAAATGGACTCGCTAATGCTCCGTGGATATTGGAATTTGAGATACGGAGTCGTGGACTTCTTGCATTAAATTAGTTTTAAAAATACAAGTTCTACCTTCAGAGTCCAGGTAGATCAAGCGGAAAATTTCCCGCGCACTTTCTGACGTCATTGTCAAATGAACCATATGACTAAAGCCTAAAAAACAAAATCGTATGAATGACCTCGAGCGCGAGGCGACGCCGACGTGCAGGGAGTCATTATATCATTTGACATTGACGTCAAAAAGTGCGCGGGCAAATTTCCGCTTGGTTTGCCCAATCCCTTTTGAACCCTTAAGTTAAATTATCAGTTGTAAAACTTTTGCAAAATAATATTTGAACTCTCAATTCCAATCATTTCTGATTTTTTTTATGTTTCATTTATTGATTTTCGAAGTTTGGCTTATTATACAGGCCGGAAAAGGAAACATCCACAGACAAGATAATCCTGAAATTGAAACAGAAACAACCAAAAGGTAACAAAAATTAACGCTTAAGGTAAAGCTTCCGCTCCGTGGAATCCAATAAATTATGAAAAGTATTAAAATGATACGTAATACCCAAAAAATTTACAAAAGAGCTCCTGAGGGAAATCCTTCACTGCCTCGATGCCTCGCCTCGACCACAGAGTATATATAATACCTCGACGACAATTGTCGATTTCACTTGTTAAAAGTGGAAAAGATTTCTTTGTAATTTATTTAAAATCTCGTTTTAATATGTTTCAGGTACTTCCCTTATATTACTTCCCCTTCCCATATTTTTTCTTACAGCAATTTTTTTCCTCCATCTGTCTGTCCGTCTGTATATTATCTTGAAAACTACAGAACCGATTGAGCTGGTAAAATCAAATCGAATTACGTACTTAATTGAGCACCCAGTAGTTAGGAGACTGAAATGGTCTCATTACAGAAGTAAAGAGATTGAAAGGTCTAAGCAGTTCAGTTGTAGAAAATAACCGACGTAAAGAGATTTAAAGGTTTTAGCGGTTCGGTTGTACAAAATCACCGAAGTATAGAGACTGAAATGTCTATATAGTCACGAACAAAACATTTGGTCTGCCCTGCTATTCTGTAAGCGTATTTGTGCAACTCGATCCTTAATTCGCAGCGAGATCGGTCTCTAACTCAATGATTCACAGTTCAATACTCATTTTACTTTGCAAGTGAAGTGTTTATTGTGTAGCTTGTATTTGTTTAAACAATGCGACATCAAGGTCTTTCATGATCGGATGCGAAGTGAAGTAAGTGACATGCGATGTGATGGTCGAGTTTTAATTCGTACTTTACAGAATCACACAGCAGCACTAGAGACGTTTATTATCTCACAGGCATTTCGCGCGTTCTTATTCTGCCAATAGCATATCTTTCTCTCGTAGCAAAGTAATATGAGTATGTAATTGAATCGAGTTTGTTTGGAGACATAAAAGGCACGGCTAAAGGACAAATGCGAATCCTTTTTAAAATTAGATTTACTTACCCCTTTAGTAACAAAGAGAATCGTTACGCACACAACTAAACTACCAGTTATGCAGAGTACAAAATATCCGTAGTGGCATATAATCCACAGGCAAAATATCATAACAAATAACATAATCAATAAGGTATTGATAACAGGAAACCAAGTCAAAAGCTTGTAAATAACATGTAAATAAGTCTGCAAAAATGACTTCGAATTCCCAAACCGCCAAACACATTGCAAGGTGAAAAACAAGAAAGGTATTGAAACGTGAAGTGAACAAGAGGCCGGTAGGTTAGTGCACTCGAATACCCTTCACGTTCCCTGAAACTTATTGCATCTTCACTTTGCTACTTGTTTATTTCCCTTTTGTTCATTTCCCCCGTAGCCAGACCGTGTGGATCGACTGCTTCATTTACTTTCATTACAGTTTTTAAATTCCAACATTGATTGGCAATCGCACATTATCAATTCATTGTTGGATTAGTGTCTTGCCTAGTTGCTTGTGCACTCGCCTCTCGTTCATGAGGTCATGGGTTCGATCCTGGCCCATACCAATGAATTTTTCGAAAACTTATGTACGGTTTATTATAATACCACAGGTTTTTCGGTGAAGGAAAACATCGTGAGGAAACCTGCATACGTCAAAGACTGGTATTTACTATTTGCTAATTTGTTCTAACACTAAAGGCGTATTTGAAGTCCACAAAAAAGATAAGATAAGATAAGATGAGATGAGATGAGATGAGATGAGATGAGATGAGATGAGATGAGATGAGATGAGATAAGATAAGATACCTAAGGCAGGGGTACTGCTCGCGGAGCAGTACCCGTCGTCGCGCACGCTGCGCCCGCCCGGCGTGCCGCCCGCGCCCCGGCTCAGCAGGGCCGGGCTCGCGCGCTGCTCCTCGTACGACGGGGCTGTGTGGGTCACCACCCCGCCTCCGCTCAGTGTTGCCTGCCATCAAAAATAATTATTTTATCAGTAGAATCGAATACAAAATGATCAGTTTTCTATCTAGAAATGTATAGTTTATTGTTATTGGCGAGCGGGAGCGTTGCGAGATTTTTCCGTGTTCTGTGGTTATTAGTATCAACCATGAAGGAAAAAAAATTGCTACTAGGGGGCGCGGGCGTCGACTAAAAAGTTTTTAACTTCATGGTATATATGTCAAATTACTGATTCATCATCACATCAGCCTGTAGACGTCCACTGCTGGACGAAGGCCTCCTCCAGGGATCACCACGACAACGACGGTCCAGCGCTAACCTCATCCGGCTGGGTTCCGCGACCTTCATCATCAGATTAGCGATCAGAGAGATTCACTGATTATTTATTTGTAAATTTTTGTTTGCCTGAAATAAAATGATTACCCATTCATGATCACTCATTCACTCACTCACTTAGTGAGTGAATGATCACTCACTAAGTATTTGATACTGATTACTGACCAGCGTGGTGACCTTGGCGTCGTGATAGCAATCATAGTTGTTTGGCCGAGGCTTGTGGGACAGCGAGTTGGTGAGGTCTGGCTTCTGGTGGACTGCATCAGGGATTTGATATCCCAAGGATGCAGTTTCAGGGATCAGCTCCTGTATTGACACACAACCTTAACAAAATTCGATATAACGACTAGCGTTTGTCCTTCAATAACTAGCCAACGGCGTCTGAAACACTGAAAGAGATAATCCCGGGGAAGTAGAACTTGCCCCATAGCTTGCGGCACGCTTATCTGTGTGTACTAGTGCGCATGTGTGCGTGCGTTTCAGACCCGTTGTTCCGAGTTACCGCACTCTCGTTCACTCTGGTATAGTTTCTGAGTTCACACAATCTTGTGGGGGGTTCCCCTGCCTGAGTACGCACCTGCGCGCGGTGCGGCGACGAGCCCCGCCTCGAGCCGCTGCTGGACGACCTGTTGCTTGCGTCTGCAAACAAACAAACATGATGAGAACAATGTACAGTCGACCGCACGTCAGTGGAAACACTAACACCCTGAGCTGTCCATAGCCTTTTAGGCAGTTTTAATACTATGACAGATCAGTTTATACTGGTTTAGTTTCCACTGACGTGCGACCGTACTTTGACTGTAAGGGTGGCACTAATAATAGGGGGGGGGGGGGGTGTAATGTCCTGCTGTGTGATTCTGTAAAGTACGAATTAAAACTCGACCATCACATCGCAAGTCACTTACTTCACTTCGCATCCGATCACTAAAGATCTTGATGTCGCATTGTGTAAACAAATACAAGCTACACAATAAACACTTCACTTGCGAAGTAAAGTGAGTATTGAACTGTGAATCATTGAGTTAGAGACCCATCTCACTGCGGATTCAGGATCGAGTTGCACAAATACGCTTACAGAATAGCAGGGCAGCAAATGCTTAATCTGGCACTGGTGGGCCCTCAAACAAATCAAATTATTGTTCCATCCTTGATTATCAAAGTAAGTAGGTACCACACCTATTGATTTGTAGACTATATTTTTGCATTCTAGACCATCGATAAAAGTTTAACTATAAAACGCCCTAAGAATTTGAGTAGGGACGTAAGGTGGCTACTCTAGGGTGGTACCTATTTAATCTATTTATTCACCAAACCAAAAGCATACAGCTCATAAAAGGAACTAATAAAACGACGAAGGGATTAATTAGACAAGCGTTAATTCAGTGAATACGACCAACGATGACCTGAAGTGGTGTTGAATCGCGTTCGGAGAGCTCACATAAATCACACATGATTAAAGGCTCTTACAGGCATACTGCATTACAATCAAATATATGGACGACAATTTGTTACCATCGATTTCTAAATTCGAACGTACTTGTACGTTATTTCTTCTGTGGTGTAGGCAATATCTGTGTGACCAGCTGTGACTGACACGCCTGTAGACGTCCACTGCTGGACAAAGGCCTCCCCCAGGGATCTCCACGACGACCGGTCCCGCGCTAACCTCATCCAGCCGTGTCCCGCGACCTTCACCAGATCGTCGGTCCACCTTGTGGGAGGCCTGCCTACGCTGCGTCTTCCGATATGTAGTCGCCACTCGGGAACCTTTCTGCCCCAACGGCCGTCAGTTCTACGAGAGATGTGCCCTGCCCACTGCCACACCAGCTTCGCAATTCTTTGAGCTATGTCGGTGACCTTGGTACATGGCCAGCTGTGCAAGAGCTCTATTTTTGAATCGCTCTCCTCGCTTCAAGCGGTCGATTCTACTGATTTTTGAATCGGATGTCGAAGGAAAACTAGTAGATTAATAATTATGTATAATTATATACGGGTCTTACAAAAGTTTTATTTACCTGACCACGAGTCACGAGTCAGCTCGTGACCACGGCCAGTGTAACCTGGTCGAAACGTCACCCGACCTGGTCGACCCGTATATAATTATATATAATTATGAATACAAAGCGCGAAAGTCTAAAATGTAGTAGAATAATGTATGGTGGATGGAACCCACCGCGGCTGAGTTCTCCGGCGCCCACGCTGTTGCCGAGTACCGGCATGCCCGCCATGCCGACGTCGCCCGCTACGCGTCCCGCTCCGTCATGTTGCCACACCTGCAACCAACATAACAAACTCAAACTCGGCTGCAACTAAGAACAAGGATCCCATAGAACAGACGCTAAAATAACAATAATAATCAGAGAGGGACACACTTATTACAAAAGTGGTAAGAGTAAGCAAGACAGATATAAAATCTTCTATCTCTATCTACGTAGGTTTGTGAATTTTTTGTTGGGGGGCAGTGTAACTGCATACCAACTGCCCCCCAACAAACAACAGACCGACTAAAATAGATAGTGTTTGTTCAGTTTGACCCCGCCATGTAAGAAGCGTCTTCTCAAATTATTGGAGTAAAAGACTATTGCTATTTCATGCTATACGCTGATTACGGTTCTATGGTTCATTATTTTTCTAAGGACTGCAATGAATCCGGTTCAGAATCCTGCGGTTTTCTCTATGCCATTTTAGATTTTTTTTGACTAGTCTATGGTGATCGAGCTTGCCTGATCAGTCTGGGGGAGGCCTGTGTCCAGCAGTGTACTAGTGCAGGCTTATGATGATGTATTTATCTTGATTTCAAGGTATGAATGCTTTTTTATAATGTAATGTGTTTTTCCAAGATCTGAATTTACATAGACAAACTAACGTTTGTGCACTATACGAAATCATCATCAACAGCCTATTAATATGTCCCTACTGCTGGGGCTCAGGTCTACCCTCTCAACGAGGGCGCTCGGGGTATAGTCCACCACGCTAGCCCAGTGCGGGTTGGTGGACTTCACATACGCCTAAGAATTTCTTCTTCGGCGTATGCAGGTTTCCTCGCGATGTTTTCCTTCGCCGTTTGAGAGCACTCAGTAAATGTACTTAAGTTGCGAGCATGGCCCATGCCGGGGATCGAACTTCGGACCTTCCGATATGATAGGCCGCATCTCATCCCCGACGCCACTGACGCTCTATACGAAATACCTTCCAGAAATCCGGAGGCGCGGCGGCGGCGTGGTCGGGGGAGGGGGGGAGGCCCAAATGTCAAAGCGAAAATGTCAGTGCACAAACGTTACCCCCTTTTCTTAGAAAATAAAAGGCGTAAAGTTGTATTGCAGTAGCTCCGTAGCCCGTAGCAACGCGTAGTGCCATTGCTACGCGTTCGTAGCACCCTCGTAGCTGTGTCTACGCGCCCTATGGCTAGTTCACTCGAGTGGAACAATTTATCGGAGCCCTGTATCTGACGTCTACGCAGAATGATATCGGTGGATTTTATGAAAATCTAGAGTTTTCAAGCGCTGATTCAATGTAGGAAATCGCCAATAAGTTTTTATTAATTAAATTTAAACAAGATGTTAGACATGATGCTCCGAATACTATAAATAGTCCCCATCACACACACCTCTGAGGTTTATTTACCCGTTCAATATCAGATGTGCTAATACCCTTTGGAACTGAGGTAAAATGCTGGCGTTCGCAACAAAATTGCAACAATTTATGTAACTAGCTATAGCCCGCGACTTCGCCGGCGTGAGATAGTTTTTTCCCGCGGGATTGTCGCGGTAAAAAGAACCTGGTAGGTTTGTATGTATATATGTTTACTGTGTTTGTTCATATTTATTGTATTTGATGTATATTTTAAAATTATTCTATTCAGTAACTAAATATTTTTCGGTACCTAGGTATGTTATTCATAAATTCTGTACCTTGTAAAGGGATACTGGAAGAAACCTCCTACGGAGTTAAGTACGCTTCTGTATACCATGTTTGTTTGTACTATTTGTACAAAAGTGTGTTCCTTTACTACGGAACCCTAAAAATGAATGAATAGCAAATATGCAAAGCAAGAGAGCCTTGTCCACGCAAACCGTAAAACATTTTATAGTCAAATAACGCCCCGATACATGGAAACTCGATATGACCACGTTCACTTTCATACAATTTTATATTTTACGACCACCAACTTATCCTTGCCGGTGGAGAAATATAGAACTAAACCCGTAGAATCAATATTGATTTGATTCTTAACTGACAGCGCCACTTCGAACTGCACAGTTAACTTTGCAAAAAAGTATGGGCGTAACGGACCAAATGCGTAATAAAACAACCAATTTCTTTTTACTTAGTTTTTACATAAAATACTACGAACAATCAAGTGCTTTGAAAGTCACAATATACGTCTTATTTGCAGGTTGAGGACCTAATTACTTATTTACTTAGAAAGGGCCAAAATGCCGTCAAATTGGGTCGGGCGGCATTTGCCTACAACGCTGAAAGACTATAATAAAAAATACAATGCAGTATGGCCACAAGTCGATAACCCTCAGAGTGTTAAAACGGGTTTTGCGACCCAAAAAACAAGATTAAATACTAGACTTATGTGAAGTCTAGATAGAGTTCGTTTTTCAAAAACCAAAATCTGACAGACACATTCTAATGAATATGTGGAGAATGCTATATGGCCACAAATAGAATTGTGGCCCTTTTGCGCTAACAAATCTTGAAATGACATAAGGACGTATGTTCATAATAGGTATTATTTGTTGTTGTGACAATGTTAATAAAAAATGTTTCAAAGTTCTCGCCCCTATTTTCGTCAAATTCAAATCGGACATATAAATAATTTCGGACTCAGTGCAATAAAAGTTCAACTGTTATGAAAGTCAGATTGCCGCCTGTGATATTGCGTTGTACTTGTGATTCTTGCTTCCATTTACGAATACGCGAAGCAAAAACGCATTAACGCACTAAACTCCGTACTTACTCAGCTTTGAAGTACGGAGTTATTTATGAATATTGTTTTAAGTAAGTAAGAGTGTTGTTTTTACCGACTACCAAAAAGGAGGAGGTACTATGTTCGGCTGTATGTATTTTTTATTTTTATGAACCTGTTGCTTCGCCCGCGTGGATTTATTTCTATTTAATTATTCTTGTAGTAAAGTTAGCCTATATTCATCAATGGTTTCATTTTTATTGCTTAATCTATGGTCTCTCCTTTTTCAATTCTTGCAAAACACAACATTTATTGAGAAAGATTGAAGCATGCAAATTTTTGAAAAGTTAATTTTTTAACTATATTAAAACACAGTGATATCAGGAAAACGCTTATTTTCAACCAAATTAACACTGCCATCGAGATCAAGCCCCGTTATATTAATTATAACAATTTACATTGTGTCTGAATCAGCATTAATACTAACAAACATAAATAATTCACAATCTTTAAGTACATTAACAATAATCAAAAACATCTCCATAATCTCGATGATACAGGCTTTGTGTGCGCCTCCAAGGGTGCGGCCACGTGGTTCGACAACGTGGTCCGACAGTCGAACCAAGTGGAATTTTGATTCCTCGTGGTTCGACATGTCGGACCATCAAGAATTTGAAGGCCAGGCTGCGATTATGAATACTCATCATGATCGCAGGCCTTAGGTCATAGATCCCCAAAGGTATTCCGAAGGCCGCTGGCCGCACTCAGGGACGGACGGGCCGCAAAATCGTGTCGCTTGAATCAATGGCCCGCCCCACGGGCCGCCACTTAGCGACTAGTCAATTATGTGTTAATTTACATATTGCTTTCACACCCTCCTCGCTCGCCAGCGCACGGTAGGGTTGCCAATACTACTCCTGGTTTTGAAAATCAGCAAATAAATTTCAGCATGAATTTTATTGACTGAAGTAAGAAAGTCAGTATACCTCTACTTACGTGCGGGTTAAATCATTTTTTTTTTAGTTTTCCAAAATATATCTAGAAGAAAATCCTGATCACTGACTTTTAAAGAGAATAAATAATTGGGTGTTTAATAATAAGAATAATAATATAGGTAGGTACCTATCAACAAAAATTGTGTGGTTAGTTTCGAAAATACTGATATTATTAAATTAAAGTATGTAAGTAGCAGAAATATAAACCATGATGATGATGATGGAAGTAGAAAGACGTAGCTTTTAAATTAATATATGGGATTTATCACTGAATAAAATGATTGTTACTTAAAGCAGCGATCAGACACCTGTTCTACATCAAATTAGACAAATGCATTCAATAAATATGCGAAAATATAGTTTCATTAAATTTAAATTAAATTATTAACGCTCGTCTAACTCCATCAACAAATCCAATTAAAGTCTGTCGACTGCTTGTAGATAATTAAATTTTAAAAAAAATTAATTAAAGTAATGTAGGTACCTAATGTTAAACTTGAGCAGTGACAACCCTACGGACGCACGCGTCAGGGGATTCATTTAAAAATATCAAAACGTAGAGCGTATACCGCTCGCCGTCGGCTATTGCATGTCTATTAGCAAATGAATTACTCGTTGTATCTATGTACTTTTGATTTCATGGTCACACCTCTATTACGTTACGATTATTAAAGGGCAGTTTCGTACACCTAGTCTAATTTTAATTTCTCCACCGACGGGTAGAGCACACAATATTTTCTGGACGAAGGATAAGTAGCCTTTAGTTCTATACAGAATATAACATAGATATCTAAGGGCCACTTGTAGCATCACGCATTGATATATGTGCACTCAAAACTCCCACAAGCCTCTCGTATGCGCTGAAGTGGCCTTCCCTATATTTCCTTCCAGCCCTTCCAATACCTAGTACGTACTGCATTAGCCCTTGATCCAAAAAATCGGCTAAGTGAAGGTCGTATGGTTTTTTCTCAAACATGCATGGAAATGTGAACATTATTTTGACAACCTTCTTCGAGTTAAATCGTCATTGCTGTACTGGTCAAATAAATGAGAGCAGACGGGCAAATAATTTGAATGAAAATCCATATATGTAGTGCCTAGCGGTCATTATATGACCATATTAATTCTTAACATGTCATGTGACCATGGCAACCACGGAGGTAAAATAACAACAGTTTTTTTTAATTTCGAATTGCCTTGCAAATTGCAAGCAGTTTAGTGTAAAAAAACAAATGAACATTTTGGCGCGTGGAAATTTATTGTTGTTCGTCATTGATTTTGGAATGTATTTATGTATGAAATAAAATGGTGTACATAGGTAATAGTTTGAATTTCCGCGCATTTGTTTGAGAAAACTACTATACATGTCTTGGCCACAACCAGGCATTGATGGACTCACGTATGTGTGCCTCGGCTACCGCCTCGGCCCACATGCACACGTTCATCCATCAATGCCTCTGTTGCGGGCCGCGGCAGTAATGTACTATTCTTTGTTGTTGTCCATATAATTTACCATAGCTTCCGCTTTAGTTTTCCCTTAGGCGTCCCGTACACGCTAAGTTTTGCTGTCAGTTTTACCATGGTTTTACCACAGTCAGGCGGTGACTGACGGATGAATGATCGTCTAATGCGGTGAATGACGAAAATTTTCATACTTTATTTTTTGCATCATGCAACCATCAGTCATGACTGATGGTTTTGAATGACCGTCTGCAGGGTGCCTTAGTATTGCAAAAATATATTATTTAATTAAATGTTCATAGTTTTCCCTTTAATGCAGGAAAAATCAACATTTGAAATCCCTACCTTCCCGCTTTAAAATTTGTTTGACAATGCCTGTCCGTGAAACAATAATTACTATTACAATAACTTAGTTACCAACGTCTCGCTGACGATATTGAATACAAGTCGGGAACAGAATGCTACTTGCATTTGTGACGTCAAACGTACGCATTCGATCACGTGGCACTGTTAATTGAATCTCTATGAGCTCGAACGAATCATTTACAGAAATAATTAATCATTGTCACGTGCATAAATAAGGGAGTATTGCACATATAGGGGTAACATATTATGTTTAAATGCTTTTTATCCTGTGGTATTCCTGACTCCTCATAAAAATGCAAACGTTTATTGTTCAGTGACAACTCACTCTCGATATGAAAGGTAATTTCACAGAAATATATTTTTCTTAGACATGAATCGTTGATTATAATGTCTCGCTAAGGTTTATTAACATTTCCTACTAAGAGCAATTTAATCATTCCGATGCATCCAGTTCGGTGTCACCAAGAAGTTTCAAATCTCTTTTCGCATCTTGCATATTTAGTATCGGAACCTATGGTGCCATTTACAGGGGGGGGTGCGGACAAACGAAGCGGAGTAGCGGGAGGAGGTGGAAGTATCTTTTTACTATTGAATTTGAAAATGAGAATGTGTGAGTGAGTCATAATTTTGTGATTATTTTGACACCCATAGATTGCCTTTATTACTGATCCATATGTGTGTGTCTAAATTTTTTGATTCATGGGTATCACATACAGAAATTAGGGAAACTGAGTAACTAATTAGGAAGGTAATTAGTGAATAAACTATAGGTACTATTATTTTCTCACTCATCTGATAAATAAGTGTAAATAAACAAAAAAAAATGCAATTTCCACAGTTTATAGATTTGCTGCTCTGTAAAACGAATGAGTAGACGAGAGCAAACCCGCTTCTAAACTTCTAAACAGCCTCGAAGCCACAGACAATAGCCATCAAAACTATAAAAGAAAGCGTAGTCAAAGCAATATTTTCTTTACACAAAAAAAAACTTGTTTATGCTCCGCAATGATGAAAGCCGCGGATTGAGGTGGGATAATTTGACAGGAGGTCCATTGTCCATTGTCATTACCAGGGGATGGTGTCCACTCGACGCAGCGGGGCGCAGGACTTCAAAAAGGGCGCGGGAGTACCCACTTGTTAACAAATCCAGGTTATTTCTTGCCACGGTGTTTATCTCTCTTAATAGGATGCAGGCTGGATACCTATCACTCACCATACGTCCAAATGAAAGTAAAAATTTCAACAAACCAAAGATTTCTTAAATTTTTTAAAGGTTTTTCTAATTTTTGGTTGAAAAGGCTGTTTGTGTAAATTATCGTTGCCTTATGTTATAAGTAAATGAAAACTGTTCCAATTCCAATTTCAAATTCATGCATAAATGGTTCAAGAAACCATGTTTGTTTATTTTTGATTGTAGGTAAATATTATTTTATTTATTCCGACACTGCTCTTTATTTTTATAATCTAACTTAATCTGCTAGACCGATCTTTAGGAATCACTTCTACTCATACTACTAGATACTACTTAATTAATTCCTGAATCAGCCATTGTTTAATGTACCGTCGCACATTTGCCATGGCGGCATCCCAGGGAGATAAGGGTCGCGCCGTCATAATATCGCATACGAGAAGCCGAAACCACTCGCCCGTGTCTCTGGCTGACCAGATAGTACCCTCTTTTGATGACGCAGTACTTATTCCAAGTAGATGGCTTAATTGTGTGTGAGGGAAGCGGAGCTAAAGCCACCCACATACTGTGGCGGTGGAGATACCGGTCCGCGGGCAAAGATCGCCGCTACCGCGCTTGTATGGTGTAATCAATCACCCATGTACCGACTAGATTTAGACATCTATATCACTAAATCTGTGATTCTGACCGATCACGAATATTAAAAATTATTAATAAAGTTTATTTTCGGTAATCTAAATTTCAACCGTAGCTAGCGTCTTTTCGTGTGAGTTTTTCTTTGACCTCAAAGATTGCAATAATATTTGACCAATAGAGCACTAATTACACCATACATCTTGGGCGTACGCCCGCCAAGGTCATAAAGAAGGTCATGTTAGACGTTAGCATTTACACCATCGGCACCAAGCAAGGCATCCAGCAAGGCATAGACAAGCTTTAAAAAGTAGGTTTTGGCTTGGTTACAAGACTTTTAAGCCATATTACTTGATATATTAATTAAGATATGGCTTAAAAGTCTAGTCCAACCAAGCCAAAACCTACTTTTTAAAAACGTTAGAGCTTGTTAGGTCCAGCACTCATCCTGCACGTCGTGCAAGCAAATAATAATAATTATTGCTGTTTAGGAAGCATTTTCACGACAGTTTTGCATGACCTTCTAACATGACCTTGGCGGGCGTGCGCCTAAGATTTGAGTGGTGTAATTAGTGCTTAACATAAACACGAGATTTAGCATTTGACATGACAGGACTTGTCAAATATATTTTCGTTCACTTTATTTATATTAAGTACTTACGGGAAAGTCAAAGGAATCTTAGTCCATACAGCCAAGTCTGAGGTTATGAAAATTATGGGAGCTCGTCACTAAAAATGTTCTTTTATTTTCGTATTATTTTTTTATTTAAGTTTGTACGGAACCCTCAGGGCGCGAGTCCTACTCGCACTTGTCCGGTTTTTTTTAATAAGTGCGAATAACTTTCAAAGTACCGAACACAATGGATTTGAGAGACAGCTCTTTTCCACCCGTTGGGTGGCATTTATAGGTATTATGAAAAACCATGCTTTTTTAAAGTTGGTGTAGGTAACTACTCCATGCGGCAACAAACCGACAAACTGCTTATATCTGATGGTTGTCTACCCCGTTGCTGCGTCGACCCTTAATAAAACATGTCAGGAGGAAAACCGCGCGCGGAAATCTAAATAGTAATTAACAAGTCCAACATTATTATCTGAAGCTACGATGTCGCGAGACATACCGACTCAGATCATTATACAAGCTCTGTTGACTATACAGTCGCCAACAAAAGTCGCTGAACACTTGAATTTATATAAATTTCAACAGCCTGATAACTCATGGCGTCAAAGACGTATGGGTGATTTCACTCTGTGCGAAATAGACCGCGTGGACCACTTTTTTATATACAAAACGGAAACTTATTAGGTAGGTAATTCAAAATTGACTAGTATAACCTTTTGCTACTGATAGAGGCCGTAACTGTCATTTGACTACTGTAATTATTGTTGAAGGCAAACTTCGTTCGCGTGGGAAACTGTATCATTTTTAATAACAACCCCTTTACTCTGAACTGTTCTGCAAGTTCATGGCAAACTCCCTTAGATCGTATCAAGATAAAAAGTATGTTGAATAATTGTATTGTTTAATGAAATAGTTATATTACTTATAACGCATTTAATATAGGTAACACTGAGCTATTATTCAGTGGAAAGGGTGTGAGTGCCAATTTACAATATGCAATTGCAATAGATACATTTTAAAATAAGGATATCCATGGCGATTCGACGTGGCAATGCAGCCGGCGTCATGGGTACCTTTGAGCCAGGTACGATTCGCGGGGGCATTTTTGACTAAATTTTATCATAAATTCTATAGCAGCTTAGTATTTAAATTTAGAATAGAATAGAATTTATCCTTTGTTTTATATATATTATGATTGTTATTTTCACCTTATGTAAAATACAGTTAGATCATTAAATAATTATATCCAACATTATTACAATTATTTTAAAAGCATCTAAGTCAAATGAAAATTAAAGACCAACAAAAATAGATTCTATTGCAATTTGACACTTATCACACCCTTGACTTTGTCCACTCTAAAATACTGAAAGGACGTGGGTAGGGAAAGGGTCAGTCAAACGTGTGGATCCACTTTGGATGCCAACTGTACCTGTCAGATACGCCGTACGTACGCAGAACAAACGCAGCCGCAAACACCCTTTGTTTAGTTCCCGAGATCCGTCTCGAGATAAGCGAGCCGGCGAACAGCTGTGACTTATGGCACGGTCCATTATTTATTTATAGAAAGCTAGCCGATTTTTATTATTATTTTATTTATTATTCAAATACCTACATATTCATTTAAAGTATATAGTTGTCCCCCAAAACCGACTTGTCAGTTTGACTGAGGGATCGTACAGTCTCATATCAATTGCCCGTGACTTCATCCGCGTTATAATGTATACTATTTAAATGTTATTCAAAATTTTTAACCCGTTCTATCATGCCAGTTTCTTAGTTTTAAAGTTTGTCAATAGATGGCGTTAGGTGTATTTTACATCCCGCTATCATTTGGGTCTTCGCACCATTATAAGTTTAGCTTGCAAATTATCCACCAGTTTTTACCCATATAGTTAAGATCTCTTTGGTGCGTGCTCGAGCGCGCGCGCCACCAAAGAGATTATGAACTGTGACGTAGTTAGGTTAACCTACCCATTAGAGTAACCTACCCATTTTATTTCACAACGGTGTAAGAAAAGGAATTAAAAGTTTCTGTTTCCTAAGAAAAGAGCCCTTGCGCGCCTAGCTTTCGCTGAAAAAATTAACTTTCTGTTCCCCAAACAACTTTAAAAAGTAACTTATTTATTTATTTCTTCATGCATGAAAATAATATGTGGTACCTACATAGGTGGACGTATAATTAGAAACAAGGCAAGATTTTCATACAATCGAGGTCACTTTGAAGCCACGGTTCTCCGTGTAGGATTGATCAGAGCGTGATCTGGTAACGGTCATCGAGAGAGTAGATGGAGGAGTTTTAGATCTCTGTAGATATCCAACTGATCAGATAAACCGTTTGGAAGCAGCATCGTCATGAAGAAAAAATACCGCACAATGGCATCAAAATGTATGAAAATCTTAGAGTTAAAGAATCATGACGATGCTGCTTCCAAACGGCTCATCTAATCAGTTGGATATCTATAGCGATCTGAAAGTCCTCCATATACTCTCTCGATGACCGTCATCAGATCATGCCCCGATCAATTCCTCACGGAGAAATATGGCTTCAAATTGACCTCTATTGTATGAAAACCTTGCTCTGTTTCTAATTATCCGTCCACCTATGTAGGTACTTATGTTATCTTTTTCTCATTTTTTACTTTTGTAAAGACTATACCTACTTATTTTTTACTCTATAACTTAAATCGATGCTGGGAAATGACGGAGTTCCCACGGAGAAGTGAAGTACCTAACCGAAAAGCTAGTTTATTATATGGAGTTACTTAAACAGTAAGCTTAAGGCAAAGTAACCGCAGATTGTTTTAAAGTCGCAACTGTCACAAAGTTCCCTCGCCTTGGTAACTTACTTAGAGATAGATAATAAGTAAGAAGTTGATTTTACTTACTGTAAAGACTATATTATAATAATTTAAGTAGCCTTGGCCAAACGGAAATATCGAATAGGGCATTTAGAAAAAAAAATGTCCTCCACGGTTGTGGAGATAATAATTTTTAAAATTAGTTTTAAAATTTCACAAGTTTTTAGCTTTTTATATATTTTATAATGTATTTAAATATTTTGATACAGTATTAAAATTGATGATTAACGTAGTTAATAACTTTAAAAATAACCAAAGGCGCGAGAGGGTGGAAAAATATCTTGATTTTTTTAACTAAAAAGAACATGAATTTAAAAAAAAAGCTACTCCCATATGGATGAGTAACAAATCATTTTAGGGGGTGCCAAAATCGAGCCAAATGTATATCGAAATTGATACTCACTCACACATTCTCATTTTCAAACTCCATATACATTTGTATGAGCAACTTCCTCCCGCTAATCCGCTTCATTTTTCCGCACCCCCCTGATTTTGACACAGAATTTTTCTTCGTTTCCCATACTAAATTTGCAAGATGCGATCTCCACAGGGAGCGCGCGCGCGACAAAAGAGGTTCGAATCTCCTTGAAAAAGAAAGATGCCAAATGCATTAAAAAAACAATATTTTTAAGATGATATACTTTAATAGCGTTCTCTATGTTTTGCCCATAGCTACGTAAATAAAACATCATGTCTACCATGCCTGCCATGTATGGAATTGCTACTTCAAATTATTATTAGGTATATCATATCAAGATCATTAACAATCGATGGTTGTCGATTTTTCAGCAGGATACTTTGCAGTCAAATTAAAATTCTATCTAAAAATTAATGCTCTCAGGAGATAGATGCTTTTAGTATTAAAATTAATCCTGGCTCTCATAGATAAGGCGGCAATTGAGAAAGATTAAAACGAGAACTCTATTCAATGCTCAGCGCAGATATATGAGATTTCAATTAAGACTGAGTCAATTAAGTTCAGCTCACAGCTCGAACTCATTATTTTACTCAGAGATCCTCAAAGATTCAAGACAAGACGTTCCTAAGAAAGATGTAGGTAAATGAAATACCTACCTAACTAAACTATAAGATTCTATAACCTAATTAATAAGTTTCAATTTTGTAGTTTAATACAAACGTCTAAGTAATGATTAACTATAAATAGAAATAGCTTATAAGATCGATGAATATAAGTCCAGTATAGAATACTCGTCACGTCATACTTTTTTTAAACTCTCCCGAATACTGACTTGACTACAGAATACTGATCTAGGTAGGTATATGTATAGCCAAATGAATTTTTTAAAACAAAAAATTAAAACATAAAACAGTAACTACCTATTTACATAACTCAGGATGTGTTACTACATTATACACTTATGTATAGGTACTAAGTTTCAGAATTCACAAAATCTTCGAGTTGGGAATTGCCCCTTGATATAATACACAGACAAGAAAACCAGATGCACTTATATCGAGTCTAACCGCCGTCTTACCGTAAGCGACAAAAATTTAATAATGAATTTTGAACTTTAAAAGAGGGAATACAATCGCGATTACCAAATGCTGATCTGGCGGTAAAGCTCAAATCTTCTAAACTGATCTATCAACGCACGGTCAAAACTTCTAGAAACGCTGAAATTTGGAACATATTTTATAATGTTAACCTCCACTATGAAAATAATTATTGGAAATGAGATATGTTAACTTCTTAACGCGGCAATGTCGCAGGGCGTCCGCGAGTATATAAGTAGGAGTGTATTCATGGTACAGTCGCCCGCACGTCAGTGGAAACACTCTGACCTTGAGCTGCCCTAGCCTGTTAGGGAGTTTTAATACTATGCGAGACCAGTTTCTACTGGTTTTGTTTCCACTGACGTGCAGTCGACCGTACAACGCTCCCGCCAGTCCCGTCCACTGTACAGTACAATAAGTACATATAGTACGATTAGGTGCACTTTACCTGCATTACTGCACACAAATTACATTCACCTACAAATGCTAACGTAAACAGCTTTAAGCAATCGTACGGTCCACCGCACGTCAGTGGAAACAAAACCGTATGAAGTCCCTCTAGTATTGAAATTAAATTGCGGAACCCTCACGGCGCGGGTCCTACACAGATTCGTTTTAGTTCTGAGACCAAATTCGGTGATCACTACGTTGTACGTAGTACATATTGTTGATTTTAAATGTTTTATTCCGATTATTTGTGAGCGTCAGTGGCGTCGGGGATAGGACGCGGCCTATCATATTGAAAGGTCCGGAGTTCGATCCCCGGCTGGGCCATGTGCCAATGGGTTTTTACTCGAAACATTTACTGACTGCTCTCAAACGGTGAAGGAAAACATCCTGAGGAAACCTGCATACGCCGAAGAAGAAATTCTAAGGCGCATGTGAAGTTCACCAACCCGCACTGGGCTAGCGTGGTGGACTATAGCCCGAACGCTCTCGTTGAGAGGGTAGGCCTGAGCCCCAGCAGTGGGGGCTGTTGATGATTCTGATTAGTGGCCAGCATGGAGCTATGATCTCTTTGGTGGGCGCGCGCGACCCCTATTCGAACCTTCCTGGTGACCGTGTCATTATTCTAACCGCCATCAACTACAATCGACTTACACAAGGGTATGTTAATTTAATTAAATCTTGAATTATTTATTTATTATTATTATTTCGGAAAGCCCATCCGTAAAAAATACATGTTTTTCTTTTATAGGTCTGTAAATGTAATGTCTGTAATTTTACAATACTTCTTTTTGATTTTTGTTTTTTTTTCTTCGTCCGCGATAAAAGAATACTCGTAACCAAGAGCTACGATCTCTTTGGATGCCCATCCGAGTATTTTTTTTTCCTCCATGCTAAACGAAACATGCAACATTTACGTGAATGTCATGCTGCATGATGGACCATCATGCTATTGCTTTCAATCAATACAGTGAAGCAACGGCCAGCACGTAGTTTGCATGTAGTTTGCATGTCATGCACGTCAATCACTACAGCTAGACGGTCATGCATGAGTGACAGCACGTAATGCATGTCATGCCGCATGATCGTTTAGGGAGCCCATAACAATCACTGTAATTGCCAAGTTTTATTCAAATTTTCAAAATCCGTACAACCGTTATGGCGTGACTGTACAACAAACAAATACCCACACTCTGGCAATTATAATATTATTGGACACTATTAGTTGAAAATGATGATTGGTCAATTTCGTTGTTTTTCCTTACCGGCCGTGGCCTTGGATTCTTTTTCTTTGCTAACGTTAGGTACGTTAAGTGTGTCGATTGCCAAAAAAAAACTATCTTCCAATTTTCTTCGTATTGACATGACCCCACTGTTGGGGCTCAGGCCTACCCTCTCGACGAGGGCTATAGTCCACCACGCTAGCCCAGTGCGGGTTGGTGGACTTCACATGCGCCTAAGAATTTCTTCTTCGACATATTATGTAGGTTTACTCACGATGTTTTCGTTCACCGTTTGAGAGCAGTCAGTAAATAATAATAATAATGTTTGGACAAATTTACACACGGCTGTTTAGTCCCAAACTAAGCCGAAGCTTGTAAATGGGTACTCAACAACCGATAAACATACTTAAATACTTTTAAATAAATACTTAAATATACATACAAACACCCAGAATCCGAAAACCAACAGTTATGCTCATCACACAAATGTTGGTCCCGGGTGGGAATCGAACCCACGACCTTTGGCGCAGTAGGCAGGGTTACTACCACTACGCCAACAGGCCAGTCGTTATGTTTCGAGAATAAGGGCTTCTTTCACCACTTCCTGATATTGTTACAGATAGTAATCTTAGTGATAAACTAATCTATCAGATAAATCTGTGTGACAGACTATATAAAATATATAAGATATAGGCAATCAGATACCTGTGAAACAAAAAAAATCGGCTATCTGTCAGATAACCTGCAGATAGGGTATCTGGGACATTATCAGCAAGCTGTGTAAGAGGCCCTAAACCTTTTTTTTATCAGTTTAGTTGAGTTTTCATTTTAGAAGAAGAAAAAGGAGAAGAAATTTAGAATCAGAATGACAACATTTCCAAGCGTGGCGCGCGGTGTTGTCAAAGTATCTTTAATATAGTCCCCGCGGAGTTTAATGGCGGCTGTGTGAAGTTGGCTGATTTCTGCGCAATCACTTATTTGAGGTATCAAAAGGGGAGCTTGTGGGGAGTTCACTAGAGACGCTCATTCAATTTCAAGAAATAGTTCATTGATTCGATCAACCGAATCAATCTTTCAAGTTTTTGAACATGTCTATGTATTACACTATCTCGCTTACGCACACATAGACTATAAACACTGTCAGCGATGTACAAGTTAAACAATCTGTGACTATATTCATTCGGCCGTCAAGAAATTCCGTGGGGACTATACAGTGTCCTCGCCGCGGCCTCAGGGTGTCCGTTACCACAATCTAATAGATATGCAGCGCCCTTGTCCTTGGGACAGCTACCTGACTACTGCACTACCGAACCACGTATCTAGATTGTGTTCTCTATAAATAGATACTTATAGTACCTACCTACTAAATACATAAAGTAACTTTTACTTCTGTCTTTTAGTCCGGCCTTGCGAGCGCTGTTATTAAAATTTTCCACTGAAACATATTTTTAAGGTTCCATCCGTTACGATGAATTTTGGTCTGTCTGTCTGCCGGATAACTCTTTCTGATTTCTACTGGACAGTTTCTAAAAGTTAAATTATCTACACATCGTTATTATTATAGTTTACTAGCTTATGCCCCGCGACTTCGTTCGCATTAAAAAGTACCGTGTATGTACGTTACTTACTATCTGTTGCCCGCGGCATGTTGTTTATTCTCAATTTTTTTGTTCCCATACAAACTTTAACATCCCTTTTCACCCCTTTAGGGTTAAAATTTAAAAAATCCAAGCACACCAGATTTTAAGTCAGACCAAATCCTTTCAAAGAAAAAAAAAACCCGGTTCATATCGGACCAGAAGTACTAGCGTGATGCGGCAAACAGACAAACAAAAAAATTTTTGGAAAGTTTGTTGGTGTCAGTTATGCCTAAATAACGTATTCAAATAGTTTTTTTATTGCCTTCAATGTACAGAAATACTCCTAGTAGTAGTACCTATAGAAGAGAAAATTGTATTTCAAAGTGGCGGTTTTAATTCTCATATGAAGTTATAAGAATAGTTCCGCTAACAGCATGGCGCACGTAACTAAAATCTAAAAACATAGTCTCCTACTCCAAAAACAAGATGTTTTTATTTATTTCAAGTAAACTACATAACTACTTTCTTCTTTTGCATAACGAAAACATCTAGAAACAAGGCTTATATAAGAAAGGTTTTTATTATAATAACGTAAAAAATGATAAAGCTACGTTTTAAAAACCTTGACTCTTCATGCGGTCGTTTACAAAATAAACTTTGGTGGAAGTTGGACCGCATCGCAGTCCCAACTTGAGACTGTATTTTTTAACATTAAACAAAGTGGAATTCCGATGAAGCTTTATTAAGATAAGACGGGCTAAAAGTTGAGGAAAGTTTTTTAATTTGACTCTTATATTTATCTTTTTTGGTATCTCTAGGACGTAGACGCACTAAGACAAAAGGTACCTGTTTGGAACGTATAGTCCGCATTAACGGTTCTTGTATAAAATAAAAAATATTTAAATATTACCTTTATACATAATAAATAACAAATAACTTTGTTCTGTTCATATTTAGACATAAAAATGTAATTAATTATAATTTTTTTCCCCACTATTGTATGCCATGTAATGACGCATTACGCCTGTCCACTCAAACGTCGTATGACATCTTGTATAACCGTTGATGCAAACAATATACGATTACGATTATCATATCTCATCTTTTTAAAAGTTAAGACTGGAATATAACGTACATTGATAACGCAATTATTTACGTGCCTAGCGACGAGCTTTTAAACAATTAAATTTTCCTTCTATATTGCCTGAGTATTGATACTTATAAGACGTGTAATAGGTAAGTAATGCGATTTTCATAGAATTGAGCGGCGGTACACTTATCTCTACCAAGGTATCCCAACCAGTAGGGATAAGTGGAAAAAAATACACATAAGTCTACCGGTGCGACAGGTGGAAACTGAAAGTTCACTTAACTCTACTATAATTATTCTGCTTGCATTAAAAAAGATGAAATTGGTACTCTACCCAATTAGTTACCTACTGCGGAAAAAATATAAAGATAAAATTAATAAACGGTTAGAATCGCGTCATGGTAAAAGCTCGTATATATCTATACTAATATAATAAACCTGAAGAATATTAGCTTGTTTGTTTATTTGTTTGAACGCTCTGGAATTAGTCAGTCGGATTTGAAAAGTTCTTATTGCATTTGATAGCCCAATTCTTGAGCAAGGTTATAATAGGCTATTAAGGTTATAATAGGTTATAATAGGCAATTATTAAACATCACGCTACGACCCTTACCAGCCGACCAAAATAGTCAGAAACAACTCATCAAACGCGGGCGAGTTTTTAGAAGTTTATTTATCATCATCATCGTCATATCAGCCTGTAGACGTCCACTGCTGGACAATGGCCTCCCCCAAGGATCTCCACGACGACTGGTCCTGCGCTAACCTCATCCAGCCGGGTCCCGCGACCTTCACCAGATCGTCGGTCCACCTTGCTACTCTTCCGATACGTGGTCGCCACTCGAGAACCTGTCTCTAGTTTATTTCTTTAGTTATTAAAAAGTAACAATTTTAAACGTTGTGGTCATACTACTCGTAACAACGACGTGAACGTTCCGTTTTTAAACATTTTAAGTACTATAAAAAAATTTTAATTCGAAACCTACCTTCCATAAAACTGCTTTTAATCTTAAATCAAGTCAATAATGTTCCGTAAACCACTCGATAACGTCTGTCTTTTCACTTCGCGACTGGGAAAAAGTTGTCGCGGTCCACGAGAAAGTTTGCCGTCGTGGTGGTGGGGATGCGACGTACGCCCGCCGCCGACCGCCGCTTGCGACTGAGCCCGCGAGAGACTGGGGTTGGGGTGGAGTTGGAGGACGCCGGCTTCGGAGGGTTGTCACATGCACACCGCGCGTTTTCACTGACTAGTTTTCACTGATGACTAGCAAGCGGCAATTAGATTCCATGAATTATTTATAATTATTAATAACATTTCTTTAATATGTGTTCTAAGGGTTGGGGCAGACAGAACGGAAAAACGCTATTTTTGACGTCATTGATAAATGAACCATTCACTTTAAGCCTAAAGAACAAAATCGTATGAATGATATAAGTTGGTCGACTCGTACCCAGAAGCAACCGTTTTAGAAAGAAAGGGGGGGGGGGGGGGGCACGTGACTCTAACAAAACTTAGCACTTTTAAGCTTAATATTCTATTATTCTAAACAGTCTCGGAACCAAGCCGCGAACGGACGGACATAAATATAAAAATGATATGCGCGAGGCGACGCTGACGTCTGTGTTGGTATTCATATGATTTTGTAGTTTAATTAATTAATCATTGCATTAATCATTCATTGTCAAAAAAGTGCGCGAATATTTTCCCGTTCTGTCTGCCCCGACGCTAGTATTACAGTGTACAGTGTACAAATCAGATCGCCTACGTCTTTGAAGCTACGTACGTAGCACGTGCTACGCTACGAGACTACGACGTAGGCGTGCCATTTTGTTACAGCAATATGAGGGAAAAATCAGGCGGCGCCCACCAAAAGTTTTAGGGCTTCTTTCACCACTTGCTGATATTGTTACAGATAGTAATCTTAGTGATAATCTAATCTATCAGATAAATCTGTGTGATAGACTATATAAAATATATAAGATATAGGCAATCAGATACCTGTGAAACCAAAAAAACTGGCTATCTGTCAGACAACCTGCAGATAGGGTATATGGGACTTTATCAGCAAGCGGTGTAAGAGGCCCTTAAACTTTCATGGGTTTAATACTGGACCAGAAATTTCGTCCAGAAAACAATTGTCTTTGCATGGGAATACAAACTCGAGAAACTGATTAGAATCATGAAGCTAGGACCTCTTTGGTGGGCGCGCGCGCCCCCTAGTAGCTAATTTTTTTCATTCAAAATTAGAATAGCATAGATTTGTAACTAAGTATTTGGTTTCATCATCATCATCGGCCTGCAATTATAGTCCGCTGCTGGACATAGGCCTCCCCCAAGGAGGGAAGCGAATATAAAGTGGAACTCTTCAGACAGGAATACCGCTTAAACTATTTTCATACTATTTCGAACATTACACAAAATTACCGCATCGCTTTCGCACCGCCGCCGCCCTGTCTGTGTTACGCTTAAATATGTACACTGGTGATGAATGCAACTGAGTTTCAGTCCTACTCAAGACCCGATTGTCAGATAAAAAGTGTATGTAAAGTGACATAATCCTAGTCCTTGAGGCACCGAGCTGAGAGGAGTTCGAACGGCCTTATCGTGTGATGTATCGAGGATAGGTGAGGACTTAGTCCGCGGTTAAAGGGGATCCCAGACACACGCGGCCTGCGGTGGCGGTGGCGGCTTGTTGTATTCCCTATGCAATGTATGTGAGACTTCAGACACGCGCGGCCTGCGTTTGGATATTGAAGCCTGGGATACGCTTAAAAGTATATCCGATTGTACATTTTAGACTTTCGCGCTTACCCTATATTTTATTACATGGTTAAGCTGTCACTGTACCAAGTTTCATTAAAATCTGTTCGGTAGTTTTTGCGTGAAAGAGTAACAAACATCGTTACAAACTTTCGCCTTTATAATATTAGTAGGACACTCACAAATGCAAGAATTTTCTTTGAGAAAGTGGATGAAGTGGACATTCCGGGCATTTTTAGCAGTTGACATTCGGGGGAATGGATGCTCCGGGAAATAGACGTAACGTACCAAGTGGCCTGAGGGATTCTCCTATACATCTTACTTATTATAAATCAGTAACTAAATTTCATCTTAAGTGATTTATCTTCCCTCACTAGACCGTTTTAATAAAATGCTTACTGTGCGTTGTGCAGTCAGTCGCGCGGAAGGGTCGTTTCATATTTTGCATATTAAATTTTGCAAAACAATTTTGCTATTCACTATGTATACTGTATCTACCTGTGTTACCTTTGCCGTTAAATTAAATACTCATACCTTTTCATAGAGGTAGTGATCTGAGAGGTAGAGCTCTTTGGTGGGCGCCCGTGGGAGTATTTTTTTTTCCTTCATGTACCTTTTAGTTGAAACCAAGGGATGAAGATGCGGTACAGTACTACGATTAATGTTATGAAATACGAACATGCGATGATGTCGTATATAGAGCTGTTACAACATTAAACTAAGTGAACTATATTTTAAGATAAATATTTATAAGCTTTTACTGTAGGTACCAAGTTTCATCAAATTAAGTTTTTTCTCAAAAGTATTAGGTTACTAGTACGGTCGACCGCACTTCAATGGAAACAAAACCAGTATAAACTGGTTATCATAGTATTGAAACTCCCTAATGGGCTAGGCCAGCTCAAGGTCAGTTTCTTTACTGGAGTGCGGTCTACTGTACCGAAGACCTGAATAAGTATTCAATCAAAGAAAATATTTGGTCAGACAAAAGTTGTCGCCATTTCCTCGAGAACCTGAAAATTTAAAGTCGCACAGAGATTCATAACATTGTAAATCCCGCCTTTACTGCGATGAAAAACAAACGATTGAATAATGGCCGACATCAAGACGAATGTTTCCCGCCAAAAGCGATGGCGTTGTTAAATTAAACGAGGACTTTTACTGCGTCATTGCAATGATAATCTATAACTTTAAACGATCATTAGACTTATCATTTATTTTTAAGGGAAAATAGTATGCAAGTACCTACTACTTTACTTAGGTACCTAGATAGGTAAGTATTTGATTTTCATACTCGGGATTAACTTTATTAATTTTTTTAAAGTAGGTACATAGTTACTGTTATTTAAGGATGTAAATACTGTTAATTGTTTTTATCCCTGTCACACAGCCAAGAAGTTTTAAATCTCTTTGGTCGCGCGCGCGCTTCCTGTGGAGATCGCATCTTGCATATTTAGGGCCTCTTACACCGCTTGCTTATAAAGTCCCAGATACCCTATCTGTATGTTATCTGACAGATAGCCTTTTTTTTTGGTTTCACAGGTATCTGATTGCCTATATCTTATATATTTTATATAGTCTATCACACAGATTTATCTGATAGATTAGTTTATCACTAAGATTATTATCTGTAACAATATCAGGAAGTGGTGAAAGAAGCCCTTAGTATCGGAACCTATGATGCCATTTACCGGGGGGGTGCGGACAAAGGAAGCGGAGTAGCGGGAAGAGGTTGCTAATACAAATTTATATGGAGTTTGAAAATGAGAATGTGTGAGTGAGTCATAATTTTGTGATTACTTTGACACGATTTTGACACCCATAGAATGCTTTTATTACTCACCTTAAGGGAGTGGCAAAATTTTTTGATTCATGCACACAGCAATTGACGCAGCGGTAGCGTAGAGCCATACAGCCCCGCTATTCTGTAAGCGTATTTGTGCAACTCGATCCTGAATCCGCAGTGAGATCGGTCTCTAACTCAATGATTTACAGTTCAATACTCACTTTACTTCGCAAGTGAAGTGTTTATTAAGTAGCTTGTATTTGTTTACACAATGCGACATCAAGGTCTTTCATGATCGGATGCGGAGTGAAGTAAGTGACTTGCGATGTGATGGTCGAGTTTTAATTCATACTTTACAGAATCACACAGCAGGGTGACTTCAAATTGGTAGTACAAAACGCTTGATTGTGGCTCACTTAACGACAAATAGTATATTACGTTAACTCAGTTGTTAGAATTATCTGGATTTAATTATCGTTATTTTCAAATAATTAAATTCCTGAAGTGTAGTTATCCCTCATTCAATATCTAACTGCAGTGCGTCATACTGTCACTCGATGATATCAATTGTTCATCATCATCATCTCAGCCTTTAAGCGTCCACTGCTGGACATAGGCCTTCCCTAACGAACGCCACCACACCCGGTCCTCCGCTCTCCGCATCCAGCCGCTTCCGGCCACCTTCTTTAGGTCGTCAGTCCACCTGGCGGAGGGGCGTCCCACGCTGCGCGTACCGGTCCGCGGTCTCCACTCCAGAACCCGTCTGCCCCAACGGCCGTCGGTTCTGCGACAGATGTGACCAATTGTGATATCAATTGTTAGTTGATAATTTTCGATATCAATAAAAGAGACGCCATCTTAATGGGATATTTTAAAACTTTAAAAATATATACTTTTGGTCATTTTAAAAGCATGAGACTTAGTGGAGGGCATTAAGTTTTCCTAAAAATGTATATTGTAGGTTTTGGTGTATATTTGTGATAGTTTTATATGCAACAAGTACCTACTAAAGTTTATATTGTGCGGGATAGTTAAATAAAAGCGTATGAATGACTCTACCAGATCGTTCCAAAATATTCCTTGATATATCTTCATTAAACCTACTAGGTATCAGTTTAATGCGGACGTGAACTGCAGTGTGGATCACCGAATGGCACTAGTTGTGCTTTCGTGGAGGCCGTGCTGCGGTTTTATTGAAAATCGCTGACTATTGTAGTCGTGCCCTGTTTTTGTGGAGGCCGCCGCCGGTTTTTGAAGAAAAACAAACAAAATATGACTTGCCTGTATGGTCTATGACTTTTGCCAGTTCATCATTGGACGAATTCAACAACAAAAAAATAGACAGAAAGAGATCTGTTGCAACGCTTTCAACCAAGGAAAGTTTAATCACAACAAGTAAACAATCCGTTAAAACAAGGAAACTGCAAAATGAAATGTTCCCGCGCAGATTGCACCAACAAGCAGCACCTGTCCCTCATTTACAAGACGTCATTAAAGGCGCGGCTATTGTCACGTCCTTCAGGAGCGAGGAATTCTCGCCTCGGGAGAAAGGTCTTTACAGGGAGATACAGATGGAGCGTTTGGAACGCGGCATCTAAAACACTCGGTAAATAAAATATGCTTATGCTGCTGTGATTATTTTAATTTTTCGTTATAAATGGAACAAACCAGCAACCATAGAGTTAGTATCCAGCAACCGAGTAACGCACTCTATAACCACGAGCGAGTAACTTATCTGCATAAAAATAAACAAAATTCCATTTTTGGAGTTTTGCATTTACAGGCGGTCGATCGGTATATCCCATTTCTTACAGTCATCCCTTGGGTAGATAACGCTGACGTTTTAAGATGATAAATATTTATTGTCCTAACAAATAGTTTTAATTTAAATTAAATGTTGTCTAATAATAAACCTAGGTAGCTATATTCAATCCATCAACAGAGTATAACCGCCGCGTTTTAACCGCTTAATGTACACCTTGCCTTAGCTCTCCCGTTAGGTGCGGGGTGGCAGTTAAAGGGGAGAGGTGGGGGGTATTTTGCGGCTATTTCAATTATACGTCTTATGAAATAGTTGTCGCGGAGGGTGACGATTTCGCGAATGCCCGCAATATTGAAGGCGATGCGATAGGCGATTGGAATTTTTGTTAAGCCGCTGGCACAGTATCAAGCGGTGCGATAAATTTAAGTAGGTAATTTATTGATTTACAATGGGCAGAGGGCAGACTGTACGAAATGGTATGACCAGATTACCTACGTCGTGTGTCCGAACTTCTCATGTGGAAAATAAGAGGACTTAAAGCGGTCCATAAACGATCATGCGGCATGACATGCATTACGTTTACGTGAATTGTCATGCTGCATGATGGACCCTCATGATTGCTATCATGGAATTGCCTTCTCAATTCCGTGCTTGCTATCAATCACTTAGAACAGTGAAGCAAAAACTGGCCAGCACGTAGTTTGCATGTCACTACAACTAGAGACGGTCATGCGTGAGTGACAGGACGTAATGCATGTCATACAGCATGATCGTGTAGGGATCACTTAAGAACTGAAACGCCAGCCAAAGCAGCTCTAAGTATAGTAGAGAAAAGTTAAAGTGATACGTGTCCTATGTCCAGCCAGTGGAAAGTGCTCCGCTAGACGCTTATCCTGTTAGTGTGATTCCGGCCTTAGGCGTTCGGCGCGCTCACAACGGCGGCCCCAAGAATGGCCGATATAGCGGCACGCTCAAGGTTTTTAAATTCACCCCGAGAACTTCATTCGAAGGACCTTGAGCTTAATGGATTTCTATTATTCAAATTCTTTTCTAATAAAATACTTGGATGCCAATTGTAATTAACAAAGTTCTAGTTAAAAAGCAATTATAACAATATTGCTTTACTACACGGTGGACCGACGACCTGGTCAAGGTCGCGGGATGAGGTTAGCGCGGGTCCGGTCGTCGTGGAGATCCCTGGGGGAGGCCTCTGTCCAGTCTACAGGCTGATATGATGATGATTGTTTTACTTACTAGGCACAAAACTTCAACAATGGTAGACAGGTGTTAGTGAGCTTTTGTAAAAAAAAATTAAACGTGCCTACCTACACTATCTAATTTTTTTCATAACATTCTGCTTTTTGTGTTTTACATCGAATATATACGTTTCTATACCTATGTGGGCATTTGTACCAAAATATATTGTCTGGAATGGAGTGGTATTGCATGCTCGCCTCCCGATTTCAATTAGCTATTCAATGAGAGAATAGAATCGGCAGGTCTGTGCGCGGCGTTACGAGCTCCATCGCTGCAGGTAGGCCATGCAATCTACCCTCCATCTCGGATTAATTCGACTAGCCCAGCTCCCCGCTAACCTGGTTAACCGACCCATTTCAATTAACAGCCGCACCTGTTGCGCCCACCCGGGGGGCGGCCACTTACCCACCTCATTAGTGGAAAGAAAAACTATGTGTACTTCCGGAAATAAATAAACTTCTATACCATAGAGGGAACTCTATGGTATGATTAAACAATGCTTTTTACGTGAAATGTCTACATAGAACGTAAATTTTTAAAAATCCGTGGTAAATTTAATAGAAAAGTATATTACCAAAGAGACCGGATATCTTGACTCGCAAACTTTTTACACAGCAAAATGAACAACACGATGAAGGTTGAATGAAAGCTGCGCATAGATAAATAGAATTACAATTATCATAATTATAGTGATTGATTTAGTTACCAGTTATTATTATACTCACGAAATTCATGCTTTCTCCATATGGGCGGCACCCACCAACCTTTGCCACCAACTTTCAAAGTTAAATCAACCTGACCGCATCAGTGCGCGCTCAGCATATAGCATAGAGTATACCTTTTTATGGCCCATGAAACTAATATGTACTACGTTAATACATATTAGTTCCATGTTATGTGTGTGACGACTGCATTTTTTATATGGTTTCCATGACAACGCAACTTGTTTTGACAGCAATCAATTGTAAATAAAGTGTATCGTGCATATACTCCAGAAACACTTAATAGGTAAATATAATCTTTAAATTAAGCACTAAAAGATACGTTTAGTTTAATATAAGGACCTTAGGTTTTGTTTATTTATTGTAGGTATACGTACGTATATAAGTATACTTATTCATTACATGGGCTCAAAACTATCCCCATTTCCTCGGCAGCAATGAACAAGCCGCTGAGCTCGGAGGACGTCGCGGCGATGGAGGGGCAGCTCCGCGCCAGCGTGGCGGCGGACCGGCACTACTGGCGCGTCAACGACGTCAAGTGCGACGCCGTGCACACCGCCAGGACCTACGAGGAGTTCGCGTACGTTACCACCACCTGCAGACGTCCACTGCAGGACAAAGGCCTTCCCCAAGGATCTCCATGGCTGCCGGTCCCGCGCAAACCTCTACCAGCTGGGTTCTTGGATGCGTATCTTGGTCCCCAAGTTCACCAAGTGGCGTCGCGTGGTGGGGAAGATGCGGACTGTCATGTCGAGAGGTCGGAGTTCGATCCCCGGCTGGGCCATGTACCAATGGGTTTTTCTCGAAACTTAAGTACATGTCGTAGACGAGTTGTCAAGTGGAGACCACGACTTGGCAAGCGTAGTGTGTGACGCCCCCCGGCTACGACCTGCGTAAGGCGGCTGGCAGTGACTGGATGCGGAGAACCGAGGATCGGGTTCAGTGGCGCGCCTTGGGGGAGGCCTATGTCCAGCAGTGGACTAGTGCAGGCTGATGATGATGATGAAGTACATGTACTCTCAAACGGTGAAGGAAAACATTGTGAGGAAACCTGCTACGCTGAAGAAGATATTCTTAGGCGCATGGAAATCCACCAACCTGCACTAGGGTAGCGTGGTGGACTATAGCCCTAATGCGCTCGATGAGAGGGACATGCTGAGGAGACATGACAGGCTGTTGATTTGATTTGAGGTCACCCGGAGACTGAGACCCTACGGGATCTATTAAAAACAACAATATCTCGTTTTTTTCGCGCACTCAAAGTTTATTGGTAAAGGTGGATGCATTTGACTTATTTGTTTCAGTGATCGCGTGGCTGCAGCCCACCTCCGCCCATTGGAGAGAAGCGACTACAAGGGCAAGCCGTCTAGAAGCTGGAACCAGTTCGCTGCAAGGGAGAAAGATAACCAGTGATCACGTAGCGCATCACATCAGAAGCCAAAGTTTCGTTTTATTGCCTTGTTAACATCACTAGCTTTGTTAATTACTGGACCTGGTAGTCGCCCAAAAACTATGGTCGCCTCTCAGATTATTTCGGTTGATGGAATTTTTTATATAGTACCTACCAGAGAGAAGATAATACCTACGGATGACACCTACCTATGTTGAATTTGTATAGTTTATTGCTATCACGTTTGTAATTGGAACTAGACCGGAATATTCATATTGGAAAATTCACTTGTGGTGGGGCAGGTCAAGGGGAGGTGGCTGTCAAACCCGGACATTTGAGTGGTTAAGCCCTCTCCATGCTTTTTACTGTCAAGGAATTGTGCATAGTGATTTTAAGAGCTGATTTTATTAAGCAGGTGCTTTAATTAAATGCGCTTTAAATAAATGAAACTATAGATGCTTATTAATAAGTCTTTTTTCTGATTTAATATTATACTTTTCTGTGAGTACTTGGGTATCCACATGGTACTGAAATGTACCTAGTTACTTACTACAATTTTTTTGTAAATTAATTAGAAAATACACGCTTAAAAGTATATTTTATAAAATATAATAAAGGAGAAAAATTAAACATAAAAGTTAAACATAATTGATATTTGAAAGCGCGATTATCTAGCGAAAAACAAAATGCATTGAAGGCAGGCAACCTCAGGTGGTTACACTTATGGGTTGGGTTATACTCACAATCTCTTCGTCACTCGTCTCGTCACACGGTCAGGCTGTGGTTACCAAGGCCAAATTACCTATTAAGGTACCACAAAACTTTATTTCCTTAATAACGTTGGGAGGTCAAAGGATCTCTTGATAGCCTTTTCTATGACTTTTTTCTTATTTTGTTACATTCCCGTAGTTTCCATCGGATTACTTCCTGTTCTTGGGGTTGCTCATGGCTATGATGACCTCGATCTTGGTGTGGACGCTCTCGAACTGCGGGTAGTAGAACCTCCGGTCGTTGCGGTCCATCGCCACCAGGGGTGTCGTGTACCAACCGTAGCTGAAATATAATGCTGGTTTAACTGATGAGCCACTGCCTTGCGCAGATCATCGTTCCGTGTAGCACACAGACCGCCCAACCAATTGACTGCGCATTGACGGCGCATGAGAAGGCGATAGCGTTCACCGAACATAAGGCCATCTCCTCTTTGGTATATATTACCGGCATCAAGCCATATTGTTTTAGTGTGAGTTTGATTTTGCTTAAGGTAAGGAACAAAGTCCCCTTGTAACACAAAACTCACACTACAACAAGTATGGCTTGATGCCGATAATAAACCTAGGCGATGGCCTATGTTCGGTGAACGCTTTCGACGTCAATGCGCAGTCAATTGGGTGGTCTGTGTTTCAGCACCACACGCTTCGCTCATCAACAATAAGCCCAAAAATCCTCAGGTAAAGTGAACACTTCTAGGCTGGGACACCAGAAGTGTATGGCTTACCGATACGACGAGCATCATTTTAGTCCGACCAATCGTGCGCTAGCACGACCATAACAAGCCAATGAGCGTGCAGTGCCCTCCCGCCCGCACACCTGAGCACTTTGACTTAATTGTATGTTTGAATTAGGAGCAGGAAGGAGTCTTTTCGGACATGTCTCGAAACAGAAAGGTTATGATTAGGTGTACCGTAAGGAAACTGAAAAATTGTAACGAAACTGATAAATTGTTATGAAACTGATAAATTTCGTTACATTTTGTTACGAAACATTATTAGTTTCGTAACAATTTATCATTTTCGATACAATTTCAGTTTCGTTACGGTAGGTAGGTACCTACATCTATTCTGTTTCTGCATTTCACCCACCATTGGTTTTCTGTAGCGGGGCTGGTGTACTTGCTGAGCGGCCCCAGGGCTCTCGTCTGCGACACCTTGTGGTGGTAGCAGTCGATCTTCTGCTTCTCCTCGGGCGACTCCGGCTTGAGCTGATCCTGGGCCGCGTAGAACTTGCCAGTTACAGGGATCGCTGAATAGAATACATAATGTAAGTTTTGGAAAAGTATTGACGCGTTCTCTCGCTGCTACGTTCGAAGTTAGGAATACCGTAGACACATATCTGTGGTCATAGGACATGCAAGGCATACGTGATGACGATTGCTATAGGCTAACCTGCCGATTCCTGTCGCCGCCCACTATTGAAAGTAGACATTTCTTTGTGCGCGTGAGTCCGTCCGACATCAATGCATTTGCACAAATGCTATACGCTATGATAGGACGAAATTTTTTTAAAAAAAGGACGCTGCATTGAAGGCGCACTCGAATCAGGACCTCTATTTACGAATCGCTCTCCTTCGCTCGCTTCGAGCGGCCGATTCTACAACTTTTCCTTCGACATCCCATGCAAAAATCATACCAGTAGAATCGACCGCTCGAAGCGAAGCAACCGCTGAAAGCAATGCGTCCAAACAACCTTTGGTTAAAGGAACAACAACATTTCCAACTAGGTATATACCAATCGGTACATAAACCAAAAGGCTATAACATATATACCCCGTAGAGTTTTTTAGCGGTCTTGTGAAATTGGCTGATTTCTGCGCAATAACTAATTTTAGGTGTCAAAGGGGAGCTGTGCGGTTCACTAGAGAAGTTCATTCAATTTCAAGAAATAGTTCAATGATACGATCAACCGAATCAAACTTTCAACGTTTCTATGTATCACACCATCTCGCTTACGCACACATAGACTAAACACTGTACAGCGATGTCAAATTCAAATTCAAATTCAAAAGTATTTTATTGCATGTAAGTACACTAGGTACATTTATACAACGTCAATTTTTTATCTACCGCCGCCTCCAAGGTGTTATATAGAGCTGGGAAGAAGAAGCGGCGCAACAAACTTCCGCAACACATCTTTTAAAATCAAGTTTGTACATAACATTAGTTTGTAAAGATTGTACGAGGCTGAAGTAACATTAACACCAGGCATCTTTGTCATTTAGATAATCGACTGTTTTATAATAAGCTTTCTTACAAAGTTGTTGTTTAATGTGAGTCTTAAATTTTCTGTCATTCATATTTAAGATTTCTTCTGGTAGTTTATTGTAGAAGCGTATACATTGCCCCGTGAATGATTTACTGACCTTACTAAGCCTTAACTGTGGTGGTACAAGTTTGTTTTTGTTTCTTGTAACATAAGCTGTGTTCATATCACAGTGCCTCAAAAAGAGAGATATATTTTTGCGGACATACAAAATATTCTCAAAAATGTATTGACTGGCAACGGTTAATATATTAATTTCTTTAAACTAACTTAAATGTGCTAACAATCTGTGACTATATTCATTCAACATACTAACATCCAAAGTTGGGTCGGTATATCTTGTAGTTGCGGAAGTTCTTCACTTCGCGGTGGATGATCTCGTTCAGCATGTGTATGTCGATCGGCATCCTCGTGCCGAAAGTGCATTTCCCGTCCGCCATCTTTTAAAAATATGCCTGCAAGAAGGGAGTCTGGATTTCCACCGAGTGCGGGCTACAGGTACGGTACCGGTACGGTACAGGTACAGGTACGGGCTAATTTGGCCACGTAGGTACGGGCTCTGGGAATCCATCATCATATTATTATCAGCCTTTAACAGCCGTATTCGCAATCACGTTTCCTAACCGTTGCCGTAAAAGAAATAAAATTCTTCTTTCGCAACTAGTTGAAAACAAAGAAAAGTACTTTTTCTACGGCAACTAGTTACGAAACGTGGTTGCGAATATGGCCGGAAGGATGCCACCACACCCAGTCGCTTCCGGCCACATGCGGAATGTTTTTGAATCGCTCGCCTCGCTTTGAGCGGTCGATTCCACTAATTTTGTATCGGATGTCAATAGGTGCGTCCAGACCGGCCGAGCCGCCGCGGGCGCGGCACGCCTCGCGAGGCAGCGTGGTCGGTGCTTTGGACGTGACAGGCGCATGGCTCGCCCGTGGAAAATTAGTAAAGTCGACCGTTCGAAGCGAGGCGAGCGATTCGGAAATAGGTCCGTGGTCTCCACTCCAGAGGTCGTCTGCCCCAACTCGTGGGTGTGCTTGCTTGAATGAAAAAAAAATATTTTAAAAAATTTTTGCATGCCGCTCTCGGCGGAACAGATTATGATACCTACTGTACAATGTTACTCTAAGACCTATTGCTCCATACTATGTTCTAGCAAATAAAGCACTTTGACTTTGAATGGCGGTAACCTTATTGAAATTGGTTACCTTAACGAAGCCGAATAGTTATGGATAATTGTATTATCGCATACCAGTTGTAAAAACTTCAAAAATTTAACTCAATATGGATATTTTTTGGATGAAAACTGAAAAGTATAAAAATAGTATTGACGTAAACTTGTAAACACACATCTGACTGTGACGTGAAAATATCAAAATGTCTCGCAATAAGTATGCATATCGTAAGCCATGAAGAATAATTGAAGAATTCAAATTAGATTTTGCTAATCTGGCATAAAACGTACAAACCATATTAATGCAATAGAGTCTATTTTTAAATTATCCAAGTCTATTATAGTATAAGACAAAATATGAAAAGCAAGACGAAAAAAATAACTTTAGATGTATCTATGTACTTTATCCGTTTGTTGCGTATACATACAAAGTATGTTTATAAGTTTGCACTAAATAATGTACGTCGTAATGGGCACAGTACAGACTCCGTTCCCTGGTGAAAAAAACGATCTCACGAATCGCTGAGACCGAACGCACTATTGAAGTTTACAAAGTTAGGAAGTAAGTAACAATCCGACGAACAACAGTTGGAGTGGTGACAACAAGCCTCAACCAACGCACAATCTAACGGCAGCACCTTGAAGCAGCACACTAAGCGCAGGCGGCAACTGTTTATCAACTTTATAACACTTTATGTTGACTAAACGTTCTCAGAACTCAAACTAGTTAAATAACTACTTAGTATAACACGACTTGCCAAATCAAATCGCTTGTAGCTGGAGTGCCTAGTCATAGACAGTATAAAGTTAAAGACAGGATAACAAAAATCTTGCATTTTATTTTTATTTATTTATTAATCAAATACAATGCTATAAAAGTATGGTAGTCCCCCAAAACCGTATTTTCGGTTTGACATGGGATCGTACAGTCTCATCATCAATTATATCTAATTACTAAATAAGTACATAGCTTTGCAATATGTGTTAGGTACATGCTTTCTTGGTTTTTAAATTTATTCTTGTTCGGTATATTCTGTGTAATTTGTATACACGCATTGAAAACAAAAACAATCACGTGATATGTTTGACACTATATACCACAAATGCAAAAATTTTCTGCTGATTCGTCTGTTTATGTACCTACGTACCTAATTAATTTCATACAGTCTAAGGGAAGGAGAAGATTCTTGAGACTCATAATTTGCTTAATTCATATTTTGTCGCTTGCGATTATTTTGCTTGTCATATTTAAATCATACATCAACTGACAATTCCATTCAAATAACTTTTTTTCTGATATAAAACCCTTAGATTAAGGTGCTTATTGTCCTTAATCTAAGATATAACTCGATTTTGTTGGATACTGATTAGCTAGATTAGATATTATTAGGTAATCAGTTTTTTGAGTGACTGTCAGGTAGGATGTGACTGGCGCGAATTTCAAAGTTTCACCCATTGGCGCTAGCTTCATAGCGGCCTAGTTACACTTCAAAGCGTGACTGTGAGAACTAACCGCGGCTTTTCACAAACAAGCGTTGCTGAAGCCAATAACTTTGCAAAGCGAGCTGTGCTTAACGGAGCTATTACGTAATTACGTATTACTTAAATATGATGTAACGTATAACGGTAAACTGTTTCTATGTAGGTACCTACCTACCTAAACTACCTACAAATATTTTAATAAATATGAAAATCGAAAACAAAGTAGGTAACTAGGTGGGCAGCCGGCGTCATGGGTACCTTTGAGCCAGGTACGATTCGCGGGGGCATTTTTGAGTAAATTTTATCTTTGATAAGAATATTTTATTAATATTATCATGTTAGTTGTACATTTTAGTCTTAACATATATTATACATATTGAGACTAGGTACTAGTAGGTACCTAGGTAGGTATTTTAAAAAGTTTTTTTTGTTTCAGTTCATAAAAAAATGCTCTAAGACCACTACGACACCTGTCGGATGCGGATCTGGTTATAAAACATTTTATAACACGAAGGAACTATGAACAACTTAATCTCAGCCGGCTCAATAAAATCATAATTAAATTATGGAAGTAAGAATGCACCTTTCTCTGTGAACGCGTCCATATCGATCGAGCTTTCACGCGTTTCGCATACCGCCGGCTAGATGGCGCCACCGGCCATTGAACTTTTGACGTGAACTTGATCGGAACTTAGGAATAACTTAACCAAAATATCTAAGCTTTTTTGTGTGATGTGAATAGTAATAACCGTGGGAACTCATTAGGACTGTAATCTAATTATAATACAATATGTTAGCCATGCATGTCTTGTTTTAACTCCTAATTTTAGTGTCCGCGCGTCTGGAGCCCTGCCTCAAAGAATTCCATGAAATTCCTTTGGATCGAGGTAAGTGATGGAAGTTTTACGCTTTTAGCAGCTTCACGTTTAGTTAACTTAAGTAATATTGATAGAAACGTGTATTTATGTTTTGTAGTTTGCCGGGAAACTTTGGGGAAAGCTAGTCTCTAAATTGCCCACTTTCTATTTTGCAACTATTAATTTCTTACCTAATCATGCCATTTCAAGTTTCTATCGTGGGTTGTAGTGTGCAAAAGAAGGGGGGCGCTGAGGAAAACAACTTAGAAATATTTCAGAAATTTATCTGACATCAAAAATGTGAAAATTCCCCACCTCACCAGTTGGAGAAAGAATTCTAAGAAACCCGTTTTATACAACTCTTTTAAACTTAGCAGTCATTTGTATCAAGGCAGTAATCAACAATTGTACTTGTACTTTTGATACAACATAGACTGCAGGGGCTTGGTACTGTTATTTCTTCTGTGGCAGGGGTGGGATTTTTCATGTAAAAAATAAAATTGGTCAATAGGGTTAAGCCAGAATGTCCCAGGAATTTAATCTTGATCTTAATCTTCTTTGGATGTAACTCCTGAAGTCCTGACTACATGAGTTGTGCTAAAGAACATACTATTTTTAGGTAAATTTAACTATCGAGTGTATTAATCTTTGAAATTCATTCTTATTCTTAGACGGGGGCGGCTGTCCCTGCAATGACTCCACAAAAACGGCAGTTTTGAAAGTCATAGTTGAATATCCGTTTAGTTTTTGCCGTGACAAATCTAGCCCTTGCCCATCAGTAATAAACAGTCTCATTGTATCAAAGTAGTAAACAAGGTATGTATGGCTCTGCTTTCTGAATGTTAGTAATCAATCTAAAAGAATAACTTTGAGACAGCGCTTTTTGTCTGTGGGGGAATCAGAACCGCTGCAGAACAGAATTGCTACCTTGGTTTGCCAGATGTCTGCAGCCAGATAGATATTTTGTTTATTTAAACTGCAGCTACCTACTTAACAAGGGATCATATAATCAGGCCAACCAAAATCAGGCCTACGGAAAAAATTGAAACTAAAAATAATTAAAAAAATACATTTTACTGTGCAAGAACAATTATTCGAATAAGGTTTATTCAGAAATAACTTAAAATTATTATTTTCCTTATGTAATCATGATCAGCCTTTACTAAAATTATGATTACATTTATTTTTTTCTACTTTTCTTGCTTTCCTTGCTTGATTTCTTGGACTTTTTGGATTTCTTTTTCTTGTGTTTCTTTTTTTTTTCTTTGTCTGAATCGCTGCTGTCTGATGATGAACTGCTAGTGGAGGAGGTACTGGAAGATCTGCAAATCACAAAATATCTGTGGTTATTTTATTATCTTGTATCCAACCTCAAAGAAATATGAAATCTTTGTTCCAAGGCGCAAACCACTAAAACTAGAGCTTACGAAAGGCAAAGAGTATATAATAAAAGGTGAAGATTGAATTTAAATAGACAAAGCTTTCTGTATTTTTGTCTATAAGTAACACTCTAAAGCCTTGCTATATCCGGTCTGTAATACAAAAGCTTGGAACATTTTGCCTTTACTTATTTTCACACAATAATTAAGTAGGAACTTTGAAAATGTTTTTGTTAGTTTTGCTAGTTTTTTCTTAGTTACAACTAAATTTTACACTGTTTTACCTAGATCTCTTTCTCTTCTTCTTTTTCTCCTTGACTTTCTTTATCTTCTCCTGCAATTTCTGCCGCAGCTCAGCCTCGCGCAGACTGGTCAGTGGAGTGGCGTATTCATTCTCACTGTCACTGCTTGTACTGCTCACATCTAACACTATCTCTTTATTTGGGTCCACCTGAAATAGGAACAATATTTCTTTAGTAAGTTTTCCAGTAAAAATACCACCCAGCTATCTCTTCTTCTTGAACATATCATCACTGTGTTGGCATTTTAGGTACATGCATTTATTAGTTGATGTAACTTCCAAATTTTTACCTCTTTATTACATTGGCTACATTTTCGTTTTTGTTTTTAATGCTCTGGGAACATTAAAATACTTGAAAATTCCATAAAAAAAATAGCAGAAATTTAAGTGTGGTTGTTTGTTTATGATATTAGTCATTTTTTAGGGACAATAAAAGAAACATGTACCTACAGAGTTTAACTTTGGAGTTTATTAGTACGGTAACAATACGGTTAGAACAGCAAAACAATAGAGTTTTATTTTACTTACTTTGATAAAGTTTCTACATTGGAAAGTCAAATGTCCAGCATAACCACACTTCTTGCAAGCCGCCCTCGAAGTATCCTTGCCTATCTTACTTACTAAATCCGTATAGTTTGACATGATTTTACAATAGTTTCCCTTCGATTTCGAAGAATTATCTGGAAAATAAAACTAGCTTGCTTGCTGGCGCAACTGTCAACAAAACCATCGCGTTGTGATGCGTTCCGTTATACGTAAACTGTTTTGCATTTAGCCACGAATGTTTTAAATAATCGTGAACTTTTGCCTATAAACTATACTAACAAAACTTTTTATTTATTTTCACATTATTATTAAATTAATATTCGTAACACATTTCTTTCCACGACGTAGGGACTATAAAAAATTCAATACAAATATTTTATAAACGTAGGTTTTTCCTGTAACGGAACGACGCTGTCAAAAATGTTCCGTACTACGCAAAGAAATTCAAATCAATTTCTTTGGTACTACGCATAGGTACGCATCAGATTGTCTTCATGGCTTTTTCTCCATAGCAATTTAGCCAATTCTAAAGGTGTGCACACACTAACACAGGTTAGGTTAGTGCACACACTAACACAGGTTAGTGTGTGCACACCTTTAGAATTGGCTAAATTGCTATGGAGAAAAAGCCATGAAGACAATCTGATGCGTACCTATGCGTAGTACCAAAGAAATTGATTTGAATTTCTCTAAAAAATACACAGGTATTTTTATTAAATGCAAAAAAACTGTGAAAGTCACACAATGGGGTGTGTGAAAGAGAAATCCGATTGTAAAGTTCCTCCCCCTTGCGACATATATCGTTGCATTCAAACTCTTTTTTCGCAGCCAATGAAGAGACGAAGATAGTAGTAACGGCGGGTGAGGCGAGACATGTTCGGAGATGGCGGAGTTCCTCCCCCTTTGCGACGTGCTGTTCAACGTGATCTCCCTGGCGGGGTACTTCTGCGACGTGGTGTTCGACGTGGTGATGGGCTACGCGCTGCTGGAGAGGGGCTATAGAGGCTCCTTTGCGGCGGCCATGTCCATCGTTGTCACGTCGCTGCTTATATCGCAGGTTTGAAAATAATAACTATTTTTCAATTAATAAATACGAAAATTATTCTTGGATGTTTCACAGGGGTATATCCGAGTTGTGATCTACGTAGGTACCTACTTAAAAACTTAAGCTGTTCATAATATCAATTCATCATATCAGCCTGTAGACGTCCACTGCTGGACAAAGGCCTCCCCCAAGGATCTCCACGACGACGGGTCCTGCGCTAACCTCATCCAGCCGGGTCCCGTGACCTTCACCAGATCGTCGGTCCACCTTGTGGGAGGCCTGCCTACACTGCGTCTTCCGATACGTGATCGCCACTCGAGAACCTTTCTGCCCCAACGGCCGTCAGTTCTACGAGCGATGTGCTCAGCCCACTGCCACTTCAGCCTCGCAATTCTTTGAGCTATGTCGGTGAGACTTGGTTCTCCTGCGGAACTCCGCTCTCCGCCTCCACCTCTCCTTCCTATTCCTACTGATAAAATAAATAGTCATTTATTCTCTCACCACAACCTTAATGCTAATGTTACAGCTAATTGTTTGATGTGACCAGAGAGTTGTTAGAATACATAGAGCGCGCGTTAGCAAGTCTGAACTGTAAGCACGGGTCTGAACAGTCTCGAAATGTTCGGAGCGACGCTACTAGTCACAACACGTCAGTAGCGCTGATTGTTGCTCTCGCCGGAATTTATTTAGATTTGGAGTAATCATGGTGAAACGTGCAGTGCCAAGCTGTAAACACGATTCACGAAAAAGAACGATCTAGAAAAAATCTATATAGAAGCGTCCATAGAACACCTGCTTACACTTGGCACAATGGGCAATGAGCGATGCGCGCGCTCTATAGCTAGTATATTAACTCTATGGATGTGACATACGGCAGGTGCTGTCGCTCCGGTGGTACCTGCACGTGTGGTGGGGCGCGGAGGGGCGCAAGGGGCGGCCGCCGTGGCTGCCGCTGCTGCTGCACGGCCTGCAGCTGGGCGTGCTGTGGCGGTACGCGCGCTTGCTCGTGCCCGTCGAGCTGCGGCGCGTCAAGCACCAAGTGCGAGACCTCTGTGAGTCCATCACCAACTCACACAAGCTGGAGACCTATTTTTGAATCGCTCGCCTTACTTCTCTTGAGGTCAGGAGTACCATTTTGTGTAAGACTCAACCTTACCTGATAAGTACTCGTTTTTAAATAATTGAGCTATTCTTTTTGGGAAAGGAGACGTTTCACGAATGTATGGAGCCCCGGCCTGGACCTTGTACACATATAATTATGAAATGTCAATATTATATAAAAGTGGTTTAATGATCATTTTGGTATATTATGGCTTAGTCTTTGTGTAGAAATGCATTACACGTTATATTATAGGCAACACTTACCCTAAAAATAAAGATGGCTGCCACTGTCAATGACATATCATTTGACGTTTTCCACGACGTTTCCATTCGTTTACCATTCCACATTTTTTGTCGTGATCTGCAAAATAACTTGTGCCGTGTTGTTCCCAGCTAGATATTTACATAGGTATAATTATTTTCATTACAGTGCAAAAAATAATTTTTAAATAGACGCTGGTCTACCCTGTCTATGATTAATAATTCATAGACAAAGTAGACCAACGTCGTCTATTTTCCAAGGCTAACGCAATGCCTAGATGTGGAAGGAACGCTTTTAAGCCAGATCTTTTATAGTCATGGAAAGCTGATTTCAAGTACCTCTAGTCAAGTATGTTCGGATACGCATCAATTATTTATAATTCATAAAACCGATAATCGGTTCTCATCACTAGTGACGCGTGACTGATGAACGCAGTCACACCATTAATCTGACGTCAATCTCACTAAGACTGACGAAAAAATCAAAATATTCAGAAATCCATCCGTCCAATCTATCAATCCGTGGGTTAGATGGTCAGTTTCGCGTCAATATTACCAGACTGATGGTTAGGACTAATATAAAACGATTGCCTAACCGACGTCAATGAAAGAACGAGGAAAGAATCGGGATAAAGGGATTAGTCAAACGGACCGGATTTGGCTGTATGGCTAGATACCTTTACCTAAAAAAATGCTTTTATAACACTCAATGCAGCCATCAAACCAAAATGATATTCAATGCAGCCAACAAACCTAAATCACATTCAATGCAGCCAACAAACCAAAATGATACTCAATGCAGCCAACAAACCAAAATGACATTCAATGCAGCCAACAAACCAAAATGACACTCAATGAAGCCAACACACCAAAATGACATTCAATGCTGCCAACAAAATAAACCAAATTCGTGACATTATAAAGTAGGTACGTTCAGAAATCACAGCTCGAAACTTCGACACATTTTTATGCAATGAAAAATAGTTGGTGTATAGCTGTTTTATGGAAGTTAATAACCAACTGACGATCAGTTTTCCCATTTTTGTTCGTTTATATATTTGTTTCTTATGAAGATAATTTAGTTCATGATTGACAGTTATCCCAATACTCCGGACTCAGTTTCGGAACGGACTCGTATTAAACGTACATGTTGCCAGCTTTGTCATCTATTTAATAAAATATTGCTTTACTACCAGAAAAATACTGCAAATATTTCAATTTTAGTATTATTTTAATAACCTTCAGATTTTTCCTCGAATTTCCGAAAAGTGTACATAGTGTAGGCCGGATCTGAAACGTCTCCTTTTTATTTATTTATTTATTTTATTTGTGAAGATAAATGAAATGGAGAAAGTGTTGTGGGACTTAACACTAAAAGATTACAAAAATGTTATTTAATAAATTTACACAGAGGTCTGTGGGTGTTGAGGAGTCAGTACGATCCAATTTTGAAGCCAAAGTCAAAACTATTTTATTGCATGTAAGTACACTGTGTACATTTATACAACGTCAATTTTTTATCTACCACCGCTTCCAAGGTGTTAGCGCTGCGAAGAAGAAGCGGCACAACAAACTTCCGCAACTTCCAGCAGAAGCAGCGAATTGTATAGCTATATACTTGTTTCTGTCTACAACTGTTGGTGTTGCGTGTGGGCAGGCATGCTGCGGCTGGTGCACGCGTTCTGCGAGGCGGCGCCCATGCTGCTGCTGCAGCTGCACATACTGTTCAGGGAAGGCGGCCGCGAGCCGCTGGACGAACTCGGCGCCGCGCCAGAGCCCAGCGTCGACGAGCCCGCAGGTAATACACACTTACTTACTATACACTGTATGTTGAGTCCCCTTAGTGACTATAAAAATACTTGTATGTCCTCCTACTACTATCCTTGTTCTGCTGGTCCACCACGCTAGCCCAGTGCGGGTTGGTGGACTTCACATGCGCCTTAGAATTCCTTCTTCGGTGTATGCAGGTTTCCTCACGATGTTTTCCTTCACCGTTTGAGATCAGTCAGTAAACGACAGTAAATGTACTTAAGTTTAGAGAAAAAACCCATTGGTACATGGCCCAGCCGGGGATCGAACTTCGGACCTTTCTATATGATAGGCCGCGTCTTATCCCCGACGCGACTGACGCTCTCTTATGACTTTAGTCATATGCTATGATATTGTTGGTCCTTGGAACCGTATATTACCGAGGTGTGTCCTCCAACACAGGTATATTCTTATGCTTAACAAGAGGACCTTTGAATAATTTTAGTTCATGTAAGGCAAAGTTTTAATTAAAACATTTTTGTATTTTGTGTTACTCCGCCAGCGAACAAGGCGTTCGCCGAGCTGAACGTGATCTCCGCGTCGCTGTCGCTGTTCTCCGTGTGCTGGGCGCTCGCCAGCTTCAGCAAGAACGTGCGCCTGCAGAACGTGCACCGGCTCGTGCTCACGTGGCTCGGCGTCATCTTCCAAGTGAGACTTTGTAACAAGTTTTTAAAAAATAGTTTTAGAATAACTATGACATTCCATTCATATACAATGTAAAATTTGTTTATGAATCCTATCCTATCCTACTATTACAAAGGCGAAAGTTTGTAAGGGTGAAGACGTGAAGATGTATGCTTGTTACTCTTTCACGCAAAAACTACCAAATAGATTTTGATGAAACTTGGTACAGTGATAATACATACATACATACATATCTTCACGCTATGTCCCTGGCGGGGCAGGCAGAAAGAACGTGATAAACTGGAATAAAATATCCTGGAAGAATTTAACGCGGACAAAGTCGCGGGGCGTCCGCTAATACCCCCTAAGTAACAAAATGCCTACATAGAGGGCGCTGTTTCACAATGTTCACGGGAAACTTTACTACGCGGGCGAAGCCGCGGGAAAAAGCTAGTAATATAATATGAGCATCAAAGAGTGAAATGAACTGTTGAGCGATTCGTGTACTGTTGCAGTTCCTGTGGCGGCTGGGCACGATATCTGCGAGGACCTGCGCGCTCACCGTGTACGCGCTCGTCTACGAGTATTGGGTGTTTCTAGTCATAGGCAAGTGGCATTCATTCCACATACTTAACTGTTGATATGTTGATGTCGTCTCATACAAAACGCCGTGCACCAACCGCGCGCAACATTATCTCAGTTACGACCAAACATGACATGGGCCAGTGTGGACAAAAGGGGGCGCAATGAAAAAGACTTAGAAAATTTTCACTTTTTTTGGAGTCGGACGCTGCCCTGACGTTGGCGTCAGAGTGGACCAAAGGGGATGCAAATTATTATTTTTTATTTTTGATCCGGACTTAGAAAATTTCGGTGTCATTATCTTTTTGATGCCATTCGATAGGGGGGTAAGGTAAACAAACTTTTGTCATATACTTTTTTTCCTGCACCTCTCCCCCTGTACAAAGTGCAAAAAGAAATACCCGGCATTTTATAATACTTAGCGATATTGAATCCTCCGGTAATGAGTCTCTATCAGTCTACAGCTGGACATGGACTTTTCTCTTACTCTCTATGGTGTCATTCATATGCCTATGCTCAAAATATTGAACCAAATCATAACAATCAATTTTATATCTAATGTAAAGGAAGTTAAGACTCTTAATTGCGTGTATGATATATATGTCGCTTGCGTCAGGTCTGCACTGGGTGTCGATGTTCCTGTGGCTGATCTCGCCGAAGAACGTGTTCCACGGCGAGCGCATCAGCCGGCCGCGCAAGGCGGGCCTCTCGGCGCTCATCGCCTTCGTCTACGTCTTCGCCTACGTCAACCTGCAGGAGCTCAACCACCGACAGAAGATGGTCTGTCGACTACATAGCTTCGACAATATTGCAATGCTTATTTATACCAATGAGACATTTTCATGTAGTTAGTCAATTACATAGCTTCTTCCAATTAGTGATTTTCTTGTATCTCTTTTAAAAAAGGGAAATAGGACTAGCTATAAACAAAACTACTTAGTACTCAAGCAAAGGATCTGGTTTATTATCTACTAGTTGTTGCCCGCGGCTTCGCCTGCGTGGAATAAGTGTTTTTTTCCCGCGGGAATAGTTAATCGCGGTAAAAAGTAGCCAATATCCTGCCCCAGGGATTCATGTATCTTCACACCAAATTTCATCAATATTCGTTCAGCGGTTTAGGCTCTACTTCGATTCCTTGTTCAATTAGTAAACCACACGTTGATGTAAAAAGAGAAACAGTAATAATTTCGAAATTTTCAACTTTAGGTTATAAACACGCATTTGATAGAGTAAATCAGACTAAATCGACTTGTAAAGACTATTTTGACTATAATGTCCCAAAATTTTATGTAGAGACAGTGAATCACAAAGAGTAGAAGTAAATGACGAAACCTTAAAACCCTGTTCAAATATATAGGTGTTAAGATTGGGATCGATCGTGGTGAAGTCCCACTATGTTATATTTTAAGACCACTACTATTCCATATATCTTAAAACTTTATTTTTGATTAGAGTTAAGCTTTTTGCCACTGAAAAAAAAACTCGTTTCCAGTATTTGGTTCTGTTAATGAATACCCATGTTGCTGAAATCTAGGCGCGGTTTAATTAGACACTAGAGTCATATCTGTAGCGGAATCAAAAATCCATTACTTCTTCAGTTACCTAATTGTTGCCAAGTATCATGCCAACATCTGTCGTGTCGACTGGATGCGGAGAACCGAAGATCGCGTTCAGTGGCGTGCCTTGGGGGAGGCCTATGTCCATCAGTGGACTAGTACAGGCTGATGATGATGTGTCGTGTGCAGGTGACGTTCTACTGCGTGATGTGCATCGAGAACTGGCTGCTGGTGAGCGCGTGGTGGTGGTCGGGGCGCGCGGCCCGGCCCGCGCCGCTCGCCGCCGCCGTCGCGGGCGCCTTCCTGGCGGGGCTCGCCTTCATGCTGCTCTACTACAGGTACCCTGTCTGCAGTTCTGATAGCTCATCCAGCTTCTTCCAAGATACCTTTCTGATGTCGGTGTATGCTGCGCCAGCCGTTACGTTGTCTTGTCCGCACAACTTGTCATCGGCGATCAGTGACATTTGAAGACAACACGGAAGTCACTTTTTGGCGGAGAGGAGCGCCTATGTGTCGATGAGTTCAGTGGTTGTCACACTTCTTGTCTTGTTCGTTAGAACTATTCCATTATTATTTAAATTAATGAATTAAATGATAATGAATATTGTTATACATAAGTAGGGATAACCTCTCCATATTTGCGGTGCTCCTAACAGGGTGTTACATGTATTAGCACCTAATATAATTTAAGACCATTGTACAGACCGTGTAACTAGCAAATAAATGAATTTGAATTATATTTTCCATTTGTTGCAGGTTTTTCCACGTGCGGCGGCTGGGCTACATGCTGGGCGAGAACCAACAGGGCACCAACAGCACAAACGCTTCGTCCCAAAACAAAAACGGTACCTACAACATACATACATACATTTACAAAAAATTAGTATCAAAAAAGTTTGTACTTTCGACTTCGATCCATGCGTCTCTAAAATAAGTAAAGTACCGATAAATAAGTAATGTTATTATATGAAAATCTATACAAGATTTCCCACGGCCATGCCACACTCACCTACTTGAAATATTTAAGATAGAAAATTTTGCTTAAATGAGATTTCTAGATATAAATAAACGTAGGTAAGCCTCTGTCCAACTATGAGATGTATTACGAGTCGTATAATATCGAAGGCGGCAATCTGTTTAATGATAGTCGTACTTTCAACTTGCTTCTCATTGTACCAAGCACAGAGCACAGAATGCGCATGCGTGGCCATCGCCGCGCGACGCCGCGGCGGTCGGTGTCATAAATTTGAAACCTCTTTGGTACCAAGACTCAAAACTCCTTTTTGGAAACGTCATCGACCCCATCTTAAGCACTAATTACACCACACTTCTTGGGCGTACGCCCGCTCAAGGTCATGTTAGGGCTAGATGCAAAACTGTCGTGAAAAGGCTTGCTATACAGCAATAATTATTATTATTTGCTTGCACGACGTGCAGGATGTGTGCTGGACCTAGCAAGGCCTAGCCAAAACCTACTTTTTAAAGCTTGTCTATGCTTTGCTGGATTCCTTGCTAGGTGCCGCGCTAGGTGGTGTAAATGCTACGTCTAACATGACCTTCTAACATGACCTTGAGCGGGCGTACGCCCAAGATGTGTGGTGAAAATGGCGCTTTATTTATCGCACCCGCGCAAATTCTCATAGAGTAATTCAAAATCTCCCAAGTTTCAGGAATAAAATACATATTAAAGATGCAGTAATTTATGTGTTGGACAGGTAAGCAGTCGAATCAGACGGACAACGCGGCGATACCGGGCGTGTTCAACTGTCGGTTTACAAACCCAGTCAACAGGTAAATATACTAAGCTAAATGTCATTGAAATACATACTGATAATAACCAAAAATCGTCCAGTGGCGCCGTATTAAGTTTGTATTCGGAAACTAAAATGGTTGGGTAAATATAAATATAAGAAAAAAATGATCGATGAAGTCATTTTAATTTAGAAAAAAAAGCTAATGCTTTTTTTCACCATTTTCCACAAGAAGTCAAATATCACGCTAACAGAGTTAGCGGGTTAGCTGGAAGAAATTTCATAGAAATAAGCTAAACCCTTTGTATAATTTTCTGTTTTTTGTATTGTCATTTATATTTTTGTGTGTACAAAAAGTTCTTAAATAAATAAATAAACAGTACAAGGCCAGATGGACCACCGACCTGGAAACATACGCGAAACATGGCGTCATCTGAGTTGAGCATTGGGTTTCACCTCCGGTTGAGGTGTTGAGGATGATGTTGGCTATGGTGAATAAATGTGTTAGGAATTCGGAGTATTTCTTGAAGAGCGGTGCCTTCTGCTATATATAAATCAATTTACTAATAGAAGGCTCCCATGTTGTATAATAATATAATTAAGTTTCCTGAGAAACGAACTGAACAATTTTCATTTGACTCCTTCCAGTGCTGCCAACGGCCGCAAGAAGAAGAAGCCGACGTCGTTCGTGCCGCCGCCCCCCGCGCCGCCCGCGCCCCACGCCGCCTTCTGGAGGCGCCCGCTGCCCGCCGCGCACAACCACCACGTGAGTACTGCGAGACACGGGTCCCAGGGGGGTCACGACCCCACCTAATGTCTTAAGATGATGAAGATACTTGGCGATAATTTATGTGTAGGGTAATTTATAATAAACATGTATTTGTTATTACTGGAATAAATAAATAAAAATATATTAAACTGCTAGAGAAACTGTGTCGTTCAAAACATAAAATGACAATAATTTATTCCAAAATTGTACTTTTGAGACTCCCATACATTAACGATTAAAAAATAAAACTTTATTGATTACAAATAAAATTATATTCAAAATGCAAATGCAAAGACAATGTAAAATTTTCCAGGGCGGGTCATCCGAAAACGAGGGCTCTAGCGTCGGCTCCCGAGTGAACATCCAGCAGAAGCTGCAGGAGAAGAAACAGAAGCAACTCGCAGAACTGCGCGTCATAGAGGAAGAGATAAAGCAGGGGAAACTGGCCAAGACCACGCCCGTCGCCGCGGAGGAGATATACAGCAGCCTGCAGCGGCAGCCCATACCCAGAGCCAAGACCCACGCCGAGCCGCCCACCTGGCCTACCATAGAAATGTCACACTCCTACCAAAACTACCCGGTGCTACCCCACACGTGCAACCTCTACCCCACCTACACAGAAATCAAGCCAGAATACACAGTACAAAACTTCCAAAACGAAAACCAAACTGATCTGAACGAGCTAAAGATCCACCGAATAACCAGATACGATCAAAACACGCGAACGTTTTACGAGAATCCAGCGAATATTCGCGACGACGTGAACAGGGCTGCTCTGCGGTCTCCCAACTATCTCATAGGCGACACGAGCAGTTGCAACAGTCCAAGAAATGTCATAAACAACAGCCCAAGAAACACATACAACATAAACGAGGTCGCTTCGAGCAACTACGACACAAATAATTTGGATAAACCTAGGTTACCTCTAAATGGTAATATTTACTCCGAAGACCATATACCAATCGAATACTCTGGCTACTGCGAGAACAATCAGAACGTACCTATCTACGGCAAGTATGACGTAAAGGACGAATATGTATCGGCTCTGCACAGTGCGTTGGCGAACGTGCAAACCATAGACAATATACGGAGTACATACGCTGACGGATCGTGCGACTACAGTCAGAACTGTGACAGGGAGAGGGGGTTCCCTTACCCCTTGAATGGGAAGAAGATGGAGCAGATGAGGAAGATGCAGCGCTGCAGGACGCCGGAGATACTTCTAGCGCCGCATTACTTGGAAGGGTGCACCAGGCAGGTGTGCTGTCAGTGGGGACCGCCTTACGGGTAAGTTTCAAATGCATTCTTACAATAATACGTGAATTTTACCTCATTTAAAAATGTGTTACGTTACTCCCATTCTGATATTGAACGGGAGTAAGGTAACACATTTTTAAATGAGGTGAAATTCCCCACTGATATTGAACGGGTTAAATTCAACCCGTTCAATATCAGAATGGGAGTAACGTAATACATTTTTAAATGAGGTAAAATCACGTGTCCATCTGATTCACGTCACTATCTGATCCTCGTATGTCAGTTTAACTCGTCCCCTGCTCCTATTACCATATATTATTTGTGTCACCATTCATTAATCCGCTCAACATTGAGTCCAGCCGTGGTCCCAGTCATTCTACGTATCTTTTCGTTGCGCCACATAGATTACGTAGAGATCCCATTTCTATTATGTTATAGATCGCCGGTTTCTTTTCGGTGGTTGTGTGACGTTGGCTAATTTCTACGCAATGGCTATTATACGGTGTCAGCGGGGAGCTGTGCAAAATTGTGAAATTCAATTTCAAGAAATAGTTTATTGATTCTATCAACCGAATCAAACTTACAAGTTTTTGGACATCTCTATGTATCACACTATCTCGCTTACGCACACATAGACTGTAAACACTGTAAGCGATGTGCTAACAATCTGTCACCCTGTTCATTCAAGCGCCGAAAAGAAACCGGCGATCTATATCGTCGTGGCCTTCTGGTTAGGTTTTCCACGACACAGCAATCGGCCGTTTTTAAGGCTGTTTGTAAAACGTCCACCCAACAAACGGTGTATAGATTGCACTTCTTGTTCGTTGGCAGCATCAGGAAGAAAGAAGAAGGCGTTGGCGGGAGCAGTGGTGAGGAGTCGAGTCCCGAGGGCCCGGCGCGGGAGACGCCGCGCCCGCCCAGCGACATCGACAGCCAGGTTTTTTAAAATTATATTATTTGTCCAAAAAAACTTAAAACCATGTGTAACGTCATGAATCAAAAATTTTGCCACTCCCATATGGATCAGTAATAAAAGCATTCTATGGGTGTCAAAATTGTGTCAAAGTAATCATAAAATTATGACTCACTCACACATTCTCATTTTCAAACTCCATATATATTTGTATTAGCAACCTCCCGCTACTCCGCTTCCTCCCCCCCCCCCCCCCCCAGTAAATGGCATGGCATAGATTCCGATACTAAATATGCAAGATGCGATCTCCACAGGTTTATTACACTAAAAGTGTCCCTAAACGATCATGCTTGCATGACATGCAAGGTTTACGTGAATGTCATGCTTGAATGACATGCAACGTTTACGTGAATTATGCTGCATGATGGACCATCATGCTTGCTATCAATCAGTACAGTGAAGCAACGGCCAGCACGTAGTTTGCATGTCATGCACGTCAATCACTACAACTAGACGGTCAATGGGCTCCCTAAACTATCATGTGGCATGACATGCAATACCTGCTGTCACTCATGCATGACCGTCTAAGTGTAGTGATTGACGTGCATGACATGCAAACTACGTGCTGGTCGTTGCTTCACTGTACTGATTGATAGCAATCATGATGGTCCATCATGCAGCATAATTCACGTAAACGTTGCATGTCATTCAAGCATGATCGTTTAGGGACCACTCAACTTCAAACTTGGGTAACTAACATATATTTCTCCCAAACTTCATGTTGGTTTGGCTTGTTTGCCCACTGTTGGGAATACTCTCCATGTAGTCTCCTGAGAGCGTCGGTGGCGTAGTGGGGAAGACGCGGCCTGTCACGTTGAGAGTCCAAAGTTCGATCCCGGCCGTGCCATGTACCAATGGATTTTTTTCAAAACTTATCTTACCTACTTCAAGTATTATTATTTTTTTCCTTTTTTTATATTTATACGGCCGGCGCGCGATCGCCTGACCGGCCAGTAACTTTTTCCATACGATAATTGCGTTCGATCTCTTTGGTCGCGGAACAAAAGGAACAATATTGATGTTCCTAACTCAGACCTACTTTGCAGATATCGTTGCCGCGCTCGTACACCCTGCCGCGCGAGTTCCGCTACTGGCGGCGCCGGCCGCGCTACAGGGACGCGCACCTTCCTAGCAATAACAGCAGCGACGGTATGTACACTACCCAATTATTTGCAAAAGCCCCCAATGGCCACCAGTGTAATCACCCAATGGCCACCAATGTAATCCCCCAATGGCCACCAGTGTAATCCCCCAATGGCGACCAATGTAATCCACCAATGGCCACCAGTGTAATCCCCCAATGGCCACCAGTGTAATCCCCCAATAGCCACCGGTGGGATTTTCAAACAAAATTGACCCATTTTCCCCACCGAGCAAGGCAAACAGAAATTAGTGGGGATTACACGAATTATAATCGGTAATTGAAATCTGGTGTTGCCGAACTTATCGACAGTTGACCTCAAAAATGAGAATGCCACCATTGCATGGAATGGCCGGGCGCTTCATGATGTGGCCTTATACACAAAGTTTTCAAAATAGCGTTAGTGGCATCGTGGGACAGACGCGGCCTTTCATGTCGAGAGGTCCGAGTTCAAACCCCGATCGGGCCTACCAATGGGTTTTCTCGAAACTTAAGTACATTTACTGACTGCTCTCAAACGGTGAAGAAAAACGTCGTGAGGAAACCGGCATACGCCGAAGTTCTTAGGCGCATGTGGACACCCTGGGCTAGTGGACCATAGACCGTACGCTCTCTTTGAGAGGGTAGGCCTGAGCCCCAACAGTGGGGACGTATTTAGGCTGTTGATTTGTTTTACTGGACTAAAGGTCGGAGCCCACTGTATGATTGCTACAGCTGCCACAATGCTCACTGTAAATGACGTGTCAGGTGACGTGGACAGCTGCGACAATGACAGCGACCGGCGGTCCAGCTGCTCTGCGGCGTCGCAGCTAGCGGGCGCGCCACTGGACGCGCGCCGCCGCCCGCCGCCCGACGGGCTCGCCGACACCGCGCTCCACGACCGCCGGCGCCGCCCCGCCTTCCGCAAGCAGCCGCCCAAGCCGGAGACCAAGCTATGACACCCCATCATCTCCACCAGGGTCCAATGCCCTAGCGATGTCCACGGGGGCTTCCTCAGATGGATTTATTCCCCATTCACTTTAAACGGAAATGGAAAACAATTTCAAATTCGCCATGGAGTTTTTGATATTTCTACATTCGCCAGAAATACCTTTTTATTTCTGGCGATTTCCAGTGGTTAATTATTGATCTTTTAGTCAAATTGTATCTAAGTAAAAATCTCTAATAATCCGTCCAAATGTAATGGGTGCTCATTAGTATCTATATCTACTGGACATTAACGTATTATTCCAAAATGTATAATTTATACAATTAATTTTAAGATATATCATTGTACTTTTGTATATTTCTGTATATTTATATACTAAGGTAATTTATAAGGAGAGTAAATAAAACGAGACATTTCAAACTTTTATTTACTTTTATTATCTATATTTCAATTGTAAAAGGGGGAACCAGTCATTCGCTATCACTCCGTCACTACTTCGCTAGACGTCAGCCATTTACACATAAAGAAAACATCAACCAAAATAAGGTTAAATTCACAAATACACATTTAATGTTGATTAAGCCTATCTTAGAATTAACCGGTGCGAACCCACCGAGAGGTTTCAGAAAATGAAGTTAAGAAATAACCCTATTCGATAAAAAATAACATGTTTTAAGGACGAGGGTTATTGCAGGCATGTCTCGAATAGAGATTTACGAATATAGACAATAGAACAGGGCATCTCTGTTTCGGAATGCATTCGATGGAAACATCTCGGTGTGCCCACACCACTTATCTATTGTTAGCTCACCCGCCCACGGACCTAGCAACAAATCGGCTTTTCGAACTAATGTCAAAACCCAAATGCTATACAAGCACCTAACAGTATAACCGAGTGAAACATTTCATTTTTCCAACGTGTTTTTCGGTATTTTATTTTAGCAAAATACACCTTCAAGAGCAAATACGATTGATAATTGATATGACAATGAAATGTAGCAATAGACACACATCGAAAACAATTATTTGCTATTGCACTGAATTGATGCCTACATTAACTGGTTACACATTATATTTATAGCAATACGCTGCATGCAAGCCTACAACAACACTTCTACATACGGTGTCAAATTAAGTGCCAATTATATATGCTTATAACATGAACACATAAAACGAAGCTTGTGTTTTTGATACATCAATCATACGGAGCCTAACACATTCAAGCGCTTAGGCTAAATTAATATGAATTTTCAAATTTTCGCGTGTCATAAGGCTACTGTCCATGGAGAGGTCTATTTTAAGATCCTTCATCATATCAGCCCTTTAACGTCCACTGCTGGACATAAGATTTGCAGTTAGTGGTAGTTACGCAATACCCAAGATCTTAGATGGTAGAACTGACACCAGACAAGCCAGTCGCGGGTTAAGAAGTAAGCGTGGCGCATATACTGAAAAAACTTTAAAAACAGCCACTATGTCACCATCTCCGTGGACAGTGGACCTCACGACGTACCTCCAAGGATGCCCTGTGTATATTTACACATCTTAAAAATATACTTAGTTCCAACCTTAATCGAATAGTATTTTGCGATAGTGCCGACTGCGAGAGAAATACAATTGATTATTGATTACACACTACTTCCGTAATAAAAAAATATTACAATTCGAATTTATTATTAACTTTAAATTAACAACAATTTTTAACTAAAGTCGAATGTGTTGTGTTACACAGGTTGAGTAGATGACTATGTGCGTTCTCTTGGACAAACGAAATCCCATTTTGGGTAGATGCACATTACCTTTTTAAAAGCAATGCAAAACAATTTCATCGTCAGATATTTTTTTAAAACGCAACCTTTCCCCCAGTTTGCAACTTGTTCAATAAAAAAAACCACCAAATTTATACAAATCTTTAGAAAATAAATTCATTAACATGTACTTCAACCCGTGCGTTAAGTGTTCGTTCAAACAAAAAATGGTCCCGACAAACTATTTTTAAAGCGTCAAAATTATATGAAAAAAATTGATTTTCGCATTTCGGATTAGACCTAACGCACGAGTTGTTTATTTGAGAAAAAATATGTCAACAAAATAGGAATATCTGCGACGGACGTCAAAGATCAGTGAAAATAAAATCATCTTATAATTCTAAGAGCTGTTTACTTGTATTATTATCCTTACGCTAGAGGGAATTATTCCTACAACATAAAATTACATACGCCCGCGCCGCGTCGCGCCGGCCACGCCGCACAACAACCGATAGAGGGGACACTCGTTCCGTTTGCCGCAACCAGACTGTCCCACGACACCGAATCTCATTGCGTTTTGTAAACAACAACAAAAATGCACTGCCCAGATGGGAGACAAAACAAAAAACGAATTCTGATGCATCAATTATTAAAGAAACTAGTAATTTTCATAGGTTCCAGAAAACCAGTTATTAGGCAGTTTCTCAAAATTCCCATAACGTTACCCTTGCTAGTTCCAGGATTATTTAATACAGGTGAAGTATTCGGAGGTGCAACTGCCTCGCTGGTTCCAGGTTAAGTGGTCGTCGGTCAATGTGATTGCAACAAAAGTGGAATCGGCACGAACAATACGCAGGCGCGGCGGCGGCGGAGGGTATTTAGTCTAACTTTTAAGTGGTGTGGCTTACGTGACTATGTGTTTTGCGGCCGATGGTCAGTGCTCACGATGATATGAGCTGGAAATCAAAAATAATTTTACATTTACAATGTAGAAATATAACACATTGACGTGTTAAGGTCGTTTTAGACAGCAAATGACAATGTGTCAATATCCCCAACCACCCTTTAACAGATTTGAAGTCGAAACTAGTAGGGATGATAACTCGAATATTTGACGTCAACATTATCGCTTTGGATATATCTGTAATGATAATGTTTGCAAATAAAAATATACAATACAATACAACTTTTACTGTGGAAACATCCCTCAAATGTACGGGTACAAACCGTATACATTCCGGGTAAAAACGTATTTAAATATTTATTATTTCTTTCTTTTCTCATACATATTTCATTTCTAAACCCCATGGATTTTGAAGTTAAAACTGGTTGCTAGTCTTTTTATAGTTTAATGAATACAATGGACAATGAAATATGGACTACAGTACAGAGTTGCATCGTATAGGGACTATTTTTCATGTTTAAAGACATGCAAAACAACTATTATAACGAAGCTAAGTAAAAAACAACACTTAAAATAAACAAATAAAATGGGCAAAGCGTATGTCAAATTTCTTTTTCCTGAAATATATACACTTATTTTTACACTTTTCCCATGATAGGTCTATTCAAAGATTCTGCTTAATCGCTCTAGAAGTTTTCGAGTTAATGCCCGATCAGACAGACTGACAAAACATCTACGCTATAAGAGTAATTGTTGTACGACCCCCAAAAAACAATGATAAAAAAATGCATGCACAAAAAATAAAACAAAAATCTACCTTGTAAAAAAGCAGGCGATTCCATTCCACTTGTCCGTTATTACTTTTTCATAATATATTATTATTGTAATAATATATAACTATGTCCTTTTACAAACTATATAGGTTATACTATGTAGACATCTACACTCCGCCCTTAACTCCTAACATCTTAAATACACTGCAACAAACAAAATAAAACAACAAAATCAAAATAAAGAAAATTAAAAAACAACAGCTATCACTACCATGCCACATGCTGTATTGGGAGAGTAAGCAATGATTAGGTAAAATGTTTATTTCCTTATGGGATGTTTAAAATAGGCTTCTTATTCTTGTCTATAGCGAAAGAGGCCAGCTCACCATGAAGTGATTCCCTGACTCCAAATACAAGTGGAAACCAGGAAATCCCAGTGCGTGAGACGGCGAGGAGCGATACAATAAAGGTATCAATCAACGTAAGGTGGACTAAGAATAAAGGGGGGGTACGACTAAATGTAGATAAAAAAATAAACGTAAAAAATCATAATAAAAAGAAACATAAAAAGAGATTAACCGTAATGCTTTAGTTTCTGCATGAAATATAAGAATACGTCCTTCGATATATTGCATTGGTACGGTACGACATTTTTGCAAGGCATGGGGACAAACATAATCAGTTAAAATCACACCTTGCATATAAAATCTTTCACAACTATTTTAGTTATAAATGGTGTATCAAATAAAATATACGACGAATAACTCCAATATCTAGATTACCATCATTATATCAGCCGAAAGACGTCCACTGCTAGACAACGGCCTCCCGCAGGGATCTCCACGACGCCCGCGACCATCACCAGATGGCGTGCATACATTTCACCATCAGGCGGACCGTATGTGTAAGGGTGTACTGACCGACTTGACTGTGGCCTTGATGAAGTCCTTCTTGTGCGCGAGGTCGAAGTCCGGGTAGTGGCTGTACACCTGCTTGCACACCGTCTTCATCGTGATCTGCTCCAGGTTGGCGCCCTCCAGGATCTGCTTCACGTACTTCTTGATCTCGTCGTCCTGCGCACACGCACCGCAGACATAAATAATCGACCGCACGTCAGCGGAAACACTTTGACCTTGAGCTGGCCTTTATGGGGTTTCAATACTGTGAGAGACCGAATGACGGTACTCCGTGGGAGGACGCCATTTTTAATGTCACCAGGTAAGGTAATAAACATGGCGTGAATGCGTAAAAAAACACCCATCTGCGCTAACCTCATCCAGCTGGGTCCCGCAACCTTCACCAGATCGTTGGTCCACCTTGTGGGAGGCCTGCCTACGCTGCGTCTTCCAATACGTGGTCGCCACTCGAGAACCTTTCTGCCCCAACGGCCGTCAGTTCTACGAGCGATTTGCCCACCCCACTGCCACTTCAGCTTCGCAATTCTTTGAGCTATGTCGGTGACCTTGGTTCTCCTGCGGATCTCCTCATTTCTGATTCGATCTCGCAGGGAAACTCCCGAGCATAGCTCTCTACATTATTAGGGCCATATTACTCTGTCTAACACGCATCTGCACCAGTAGCAGTAAACCTAGAAGACACCAACCGGTGCTTACTTGGTTTACGCTATTTTGGCGCTGAAGGTTATGGCGACTAGTGAGTGTCCATGGATGGAGCCAAACTATTTTGGCGCTGACTTACATGTTAAAATTAGTTCTCGGGAAGTTCGTGGGTGGCGCCTCAATTTGACACAAAACTATCTGTCAACAGCCAGCCCAGAGAGGTCAGAACATACAAGCTACGGCAACATGCACTCACAGTGGGCGGCCGCTTGGCCTTCTTGTCCGCCGGCGTGTCGGACTCGTCCCCGCTCTCCTCCTCGCTGCCCTCCTCCTCGTCCTCCTCCTCCTCGCTCCCCTCCCCGGACTCCTCTTCCGAAGAAGCCTTCTTGCCCTTCTTCGCCGGCCGGCCCGCGGGCTTGCTGGCAGCGGCTTTCTTTTTAGCTGCTTGGGACAATCGAAAGGATAATTTACGAAAGTAGAATTAATAACGGAATAATACCGGTTAGTTGGCTTGATCATTGGACTCGAGCGCCAACGGTCATGGGTTAGATTTACCACTGGGAAATGACCATTTTGTACATTTTGTGAATTGTGCCGTCATTCTTAATACCATAGTACAGCAGATAATACTAGTTTGGCATTTAGACAGTTTGTGTATATGTTTAAGAATTATCTATTAATCACAAAAAAATTAAGGATCTATTCCTGGTAGAATTCTTATACGATGTTGAATCATTTTATTTTATTCAAAGGGCACGTACCGGGCGGCGTAGGCGCTTTCCGTTTGACGGGCGTGGCCTTCGCGTTGGACTTGGCGACAGGCCCCTTCCGGCCCTTCGCCACCGGCGCCGCCGCTGGCCGGCCGCGCCCCTTTGCCTTCGGTTCCTGTTCACAATACAAGTTTTTTTTAAGAAGATTTTGGCTTGGTCACTAGACATATAAGCGATATCTTATTCACAAATATTTCTTATTTATTAAACCGACGGTTATAGCACGGCAGTCCACAAAATTCGGCACAACAAGAGCTAGTTAGCGATTTGCACTAAGGTTCATATCCTCAGTAAAGCGACTCACTAACTTTAATGGACATTTATATGAGTTGAAAGAGTTGTTCCATACTTTTAATTTCCCGCACATTATACATAACCCCTTAATGTATAAAAATAAAATGATATCACAATTATACAATTAAACTCGCAAAATACATTTTTTAGGAAAATAAAACAGAAGAGACGAACATGACACTTCGGCCACCTTCGGCTGACACCAAGAGATCCACCCGCTCTCTAGATACGACAGTACAGTGACGCGGGGGTGTATACTCACGTCGGACTCGTCCGCGTCGCTCGCGGACTCGTTCTCGCTCTCGCTCTCCGACTTCTCGCTCTCCTCCTCGCTGTCGGAGCGCGCCGCCTTGCGCCCGCGCGTCGGCTTGCCCGCCGGCTACGCAAACATACGAGTCAAACAAACACAAGTCACAGAGTTATTTTCTGAGTTCACAAACGGGCGCTTGCGTATGCATGTGTGTCGCTCGCGCGGCATACCCAACTGGCCACTGAACATACTTTACTGAGAACCAAACCCTTTGACATAGCTCAAAGGGTTGTTAGCACGTTAAAGTGGCAATGGGCTGGTCACATCTGTCGGAAAACCGATAACCGGTGGGGTAGACGAGTTCTCGAGTGGAAACCACGACTGGGCAAGCGTAGCAATATCCAGCAGTGGGATAGTACAGGCTGATGATGATGACTATACAGTGACCTACCCTATTGGCGACGTGTGGGATCCTAGAAACCAGTTACCCCGACAAAGCGAGACTAAGAGTATCACCTTGGCGCGCTTGCCCTTGCTCTTCCTGCCGCGCTTGCCGGGCTTGCCGGCCGAGCGGCGCCGCCCGCCGCCCGTGCTCTTGCGCTTGCGGCCCGGCCCCGCCACGCCCTCGCCGGCCTCCGGGTCGAAGTCAGAGTCCGCCTCCTCCGAGCCGGAAGGATTGAATGACCCCTGAGGACACAACACACATTTTGTAACTATAGAAAAGAAATAAAGAAACATAATGGTGAAACACTAGAAAAATATTGTACAAAATAGCGAAAGAGTTGGACTCTTGGCTCTTGTATATAATAAGTACAGAAACGAAAGGGATGTGTCAAGTCGTGATGCATTGCATTCCTATCAGAATTATCTAAAAGCAATACGACCTAAAAGTCCTAATAAATAATTAGGCATTCATTACATGCAGATTACATCACAAAATCCTTATTTTCCTTCCCATAATCTACAAAGACATGGTATGATACTGAAAACAACTGAAAACTCAAACTCGTTATTACAAGTAGAATACAAAATTGTCCTTTCTCAGTGCAAAAAAAACGACTACTACATTAACGGAACGATAGAATACTTACATCAGAATCTTCGGATCCATCTTTGGGCGGTTTGGGGCCTTTGACTTTAGTCTCAGGATCAGTTTCATACTCCTCATCGGAATAGCCTGGTGGCAATGTACAAACTAAATGTAAAACACAGTTGAAAACCTATTTACTTTCGTAAAATACCTATTTATTCGTGTAATAATATCAGGTTATATACAATAGTTATTACATTTACCGATTAAATGTTTCACCAATATTATGCCTCACCAGGCTAATGGAAACAGCTGGAGGAGGCCTATAGGTCAAAATACAAGCTGACTCAGGAAACCGATGTGTAAAATGTAGCATTTTAAGTTTTATTTTAAAATTTGTAATTTGTAACCTGTTTCAGTGAATAAAGGCTTGCAGTGAATTGAAAAACTAAAGCTGTGGTATTTAGACAATCGTTTCATCTTCACCTTCTGACCTCTTCTGCACAACCGTTAAGTCGGCAAGGAATGTGCTAAGTAAACGATTCTTTGAAACTTAGAGAATTAAGGCTTTTATTTAATGTTGTATCTTGTCTCTGTTGTGTTTGTCAATTCTGTAAATTTCTGCTTTTATAGTTTAAAGTCCGTCGCTATCAGTGGAAACCTTTAATTGGTTGTCTGTTTTTAATTTAAGTTTTATAAGTTGTATTTTGTAGCCGTAGGTTTTCCTAATAAAATAAAATAAAATTTACAGGGTGATTGTTTCCACCGTCATAATATACTTATGGATGATTCATTTTTAAAAAGCCATCATAACAGTGATGAAGCCGGCTGGCAGATGTCACAGGTCTAGATGGTATGGTCGCCTAGCCAGTGAAGTAAAAAAAATACTATCATGTGGTATTTTATATTGAAGTGGCTACATTGAAGTGGCAGTGGGCTGGTCACATTTGCACAAAATTCCCGCTTTCGTGGAGTCGGTGCTGGGACGCCAATCGCCATCGGGTTCAGTGACGCGCCATCGGGAGGCCTATGTCCAGCAGTGGAAAAGTGCAGGCTGATGACCATGTAGTTGTACGGTTCAAGTTGGCGAACCGCGCCTGAGCGTGAAACGAGAAAGTGGGCATGCATTTGAAGGGCCGTGAGTACCTCGGTTGTGCACCTTGACGGCGGCGGAGCGGCGCGGGCGGCCGCCGGGCGCGTGGCCGGCGGAGGCGGGCGGCGCGCGCGCAGAGCCGCGCGCGTGCGGGGAGTTGGCCGTCGGCTGCTGCAGGAAGCCCACTAGCCGCGTCGACAGGTCCGCCGCGGAACCTGACGGACAACAACTTAAGTTAAACGCTACTAAACAAACTAAAAAAGTTACTAAACTTATAATGTAAAGTGCAACTTTATTTTCAACCGGCTTCCAAAAGGAGGTTCTCAATTCAAGTGTATTTTTTGCATGTTGCGCGATATCGATTCGCCGATTGTCGACCGATTTGAACGTATTGAATATAGGCTATATGTATTTCGGAAATGTGAAACTAAAGGAATTACTTCAATTTGTGGGCGCTCGCAGTTGCGGCCATGGAACTCCAGGAGCTCTATTTTTGATTCGCTCGTAGGGAATTGTATCGTCGCATACGACTTATGTCATACTCGACTTCCAAGTCGCACGACGCTGATTTTCTGCCTTTTTGATTCGCTCGCGTTCGGTGTTGCCAATAATATTTGAAATGTAGAACTTTATCCGTTTTACGCAGAAAAAATAAAAACCGGTAATTACTGAAACGTAAAGCGGAACGTAAAATGCTCAGTAATGGTCGAAACCATAGAGACTGTATATGATATTATCTTTGCCTTTTGTTAGAAAAAGTGAATTGAAGTGAAATGTCAGTGATAGTTGTCTCTTTTCTTTTGTCATATGGCATTTGACGTTTATTCTACCGCTCGGCTCGTCCCAAGCGACGATTGGTCGATACCACTGGTTGCCGTTCGAGCGGTTCAAAAATGCGGAGTCGAGGGAAAATCAGTAGAATCGAACGCTAGAAGCGCTCCAGGCGCTCTATTTTTGATTCGCTCTCCTCGCTTCGAGCGATCCACTCTACTGATTTTTGTATCGGATGTCAAAGGAAAAACAATAGAATCGATCGCTTGAAGCGAGGAGAGCGATTCAAAAATAGAGCTCCTGGATCGCGGTGTGGCGCGCGCGCGCGGCGTACGGTCGACCTCACAAGTTTGTGAGACATGTGCCTCACTCGCGTCTTTGAATGGATGGGATGGAAGGGTAGTCACCTTTCTTGTCGAGGTCGAGCATCTCGCACATGGTGCGCAGCTGCTTGGGCTCCATCTTGGTGGTCTCGTCGAGCTTGCTCTTGTAGTCCGCCGAGCCCACCGCCCACTCGTAGCCGCGGAACTTCTTCACGTTCCGTTTCACGTTGCGGTCCAGGCACAGTTGCTGCAACACAACCATCAACAATTTACTCTTTCGCGGTTCGTGTAATTAATTACATTTTATTTTTATTACAGTCAGGATACTTAGTTCTAATAATAAAAATACTATAATTATGACAAATAGAGACAATACATAATTAGATTAATAGAGAACAGAAAATTGGGAAATTAATTAATTAATGAAGATAACTTCATAAATAAATGTTATAAATACAGTAGTACTCGTACAGTCGACCGCACGCCTATCCTATTAGGGACTTTCAATACTCAATACTATGAGAGACCAGTTTATACTGGTTTTAATTCCACTGACGTGCGGTCGACCGTACATACGTATCTTCACGCTGTACACCCCCGTGTAACCCTATCTGCGGTTGTCTCAAAGCGATTCTATTAGATTTATTATACAAAGTCCAAACCGCAGATTGAAAGAAAAAAAGAGCACACTTTATTGACACCATTTCATCATCTACTAAAACATAAACACATACAACTATTGTTTATACATTGCATACTATTTTATTTTGTATAGACAATCTTTGAATCAAAAGATTATCAGAGGGCCGAGGAGATTATAGAGACTACTTTTTACCTCAGGAAAATACCTCAAGTAGTTTTTGCGCGGGGCCGGACAAACAGACACACAGAAATTCTAAAAATTATTGTTTTGGCTTCTATTGCTCTTATATCTTTGAACACTCACCCCATACAGATACTGGTGCAGCAGCTTCTGGTCCTGGGTCTTGAACCGCGACAGAGACACCTCCACGTTGCTGATGTGGCCGAGGGGAATACCCTTGCCCGCCGGCAGCGGCACGGGCGGCTCCGTGGGCTGCAATCGACATTCCACGTAAGGATCTACTTTGGATCACAAAATTATCTAACCGAACTAAATTTTTAGTATGACTTTTTGCAGTGACAAAGCCCCTTTAGGGCTCCATTAGGTGTACTTTCCAATAATGGTATTCCGTGTCCTTTCGCTGCAATTTCAGTCTATTTAGGGTCCGGCTAAACGCTCAATCCTGCTTGCAGCAATCAATTGCTTGCTCAAACCTTACAGCAATTATTATTTTCATTTTGTTTGTTTTACCATTAGAGCAGCATAAAATATTAATAATTTTATATGTATTAACGATTTGGTTGATTGGTTCTACATTACCTCTCTCTTGGGCTTGGGTTTGGGCGCCTCCGCTTCCTCCTCCTCGTCCTCCTCATCCTCCTCCTCCTCGCCTCCCTCCTCATCTTCTTCGTCTTCCTCATCGTCGCCCTCCTTAGCTTTCTTGGCGGGTTTCTTTACTCTGTGCGCGCAAAAACAATTAGTAATAGTAGTTAGTGGTATATAAAAGTTTATAGAAGAAAATAAACCATCTATTATGTGATTATTAGTTTATATTAAGTTGTAATTTATTTATTTAAACTTTATGGCACATGATGTATTGAACAACAGGCTTAATGCCGAAGGCATTCTCTCTCGTTCCTTTGGGTCGCGCTGGCTGATGAAATTCTATAATATTATATTGTTTGTATTTATATTTTAATATTATTCGTTTAATGTACGTACACATATGCGGATTTCTTAAGCCTGCACTTTAAAAATAGATCAAATTGGTATTCATGACAAAAAATATTCACTCACTTTTCCTTAACCGGTTTCTTCACCTTCTTTTCCTTCTTCTCATCCTCCTCGTCCTCCTCCCCCTCGTCGCCCTCATCCTCCTCCTCTTCCTCCTCCTCCTCGTCCTCTTCGTCCTCCTCCTCCTCCTCAGTGTCCTAACATTTATCAATCTAAATCAGTCAAAAGTGTAACGCAATAGTACAGTAGCGGCGGCAAACGGACGACCAGTTTAACGAAATGATAAAAATCAAAAATATTTTATTGCATCTAAGTATAAAAGCCTTGTGTCATTATCACATCTTAATATCAGCCCTTCAACGTCCACTGCTGGACATAGGCATTCCCCAATGAACGCCACCACACCTGGTCCTCCGCCCTCCAGTCACTTCCGGCGAGCTTCTATAGGTCGGTTCTGCGACATATGTGACCTGCCCACTACCATTTCAGCTTCCCATTCCTTTCTCGGTGGTTGGCGGTCATTGTCACATGAAGGATCATCAGAAGGATGATCGAACAAAATATAAAGTTAACAATTTGACAGTAGGTACCTCTTTCTTAGCCTTCTTCTTGGCTGGAGCTTTCTTGGAGTCCTTCACATCCTCCTTGTCGTCGTCATCGTCATGAGTTTCTCCATTCTCCTCCTGAACACACCAGTTTTTTTTACACTATTAAAATTGGGATTTCTTTGCTATAAATGTTCGCTATTCAATGTCTTTGTTAAGATTGCTAGACTATGAGCAAGCGTTGTGCTTTCGATTTCAGTTTATGCAGTTCCCTACTATTTATCAGTGGGGAAGGCAGAGGGAAAAAACTTTTGAGAAAAAAATGCGAATGGAAAAAATATACAAGGAAAAGCTTCCCGGAACGCCGTCCAGTCTCTCAATGACTCCTAGATTCTTGGACGAGGTATACAGAAGGAATAAAACGTACCTTTTTGAGGTCATCAGTTTTCGCATCCCTCTTCTCATCTTTGGCGTCACCGCCCGCGCCCTCGTCGTCTTTCCCGTTGGCAGTGGTGGACTTTGCGTCCCCTGGGATGGACAAAACGACTCAATTTTATAAGCGCAATTAATTTCATACATTTCCAATTAAAAAGTCAATAAAGTCGTACGTCGCATCTTTCACAATGTGCGTGTTCCGTGAATTATTTAGCAAGTACATTATGTACCGTAAACATCTATACACAGTTTAAATAGATTACAACTAAAGTTAGAGCGTCAGTGGCGCCAGACGCGGCCTATCATATCGAAAGGTCCGAAATTCGATCCCCGGCTGGGCCATGTACCAATGGGTTTTTTCCCGAAACTTAAGTGCATTTACTGACTACTCTCAAACGGTGACGGAAAACATCGTGAGGAAACCTGCATACGCCGAAGACATTCTCAGGCGTATTATGTGAAGTCTACCAACGCGCACTGGGCTAGCGTGGTGGACTATAGCCCGAACGCCCTGGTTAAGATATGAGCCCCAGCAGTGGGGGGACGTGTAACCTAACTACCTGTTGATTTGAAACTAAAGTTAAATAAACCTAAAAAATTATTGATACCGTTTTATGTGTGCGGCTTAACCCTAAACCCTTGTTCCATAAAAATATAAATATACAAACATATTCCAGATAGTGCGTTAATTATTAAATAACCTTATATAACTTAAAATAAGAATGAGTACTTAATAGTAACTGGAGCTATCAATGAAATATTTTAAGCTAAATATTCATTTACATAGCAACAAGTTGTAGAGGTACAGCCAGCAACTAAAGTTGGTTTTAATATAATTCACACGTCAATTTCATATTTTTATTTAAAAAAAGCGATAGAAAATATTCTTAAAACAATATCATATACATTCAATGTTTTTTTTTTAAATAAAAAGTTTTTTTAAATAATTCAATATTCGAGTTCCTACCTTCTAGGCCTATACTTCAAATTGTGTGGAGCAAAAATCAGAATGAAATAATTTCTTCCATTCAGGAAAAGCATGAAACCTCAATAGTTCAAAAATAAGAATTGATAAAAAAAACTTTTTTTAACAATTCTTATTCTTGGAACTATTTGAGTTTCATGCTTTTTTGCCAGTATCCCAAAAACCGTGAGGTTTTTACTAATGTCATGTAGATAAATAATTAGGTAAATTTTCTTAAAAACTGGACGCGTTCTTCAACTTTCGATGGTGACTGTACCTAATTAATATGTATGATGTAAATGTGAAATGTTAATGGTGCTCCGCTCGACTCAATGCCAATGTTTTTGTTAAGATGTCCGTGTTTAGGTACCCTAGTGTGATGTAGCCTCAATACAATAGGGGTTTAGTTTTTCCAAGTATCTAAAGAAAATTCGTATTTTTATTTATTGAATACGGCGAAGCGGTGACCTCTTAACACCAGGAGGCCCGCCTGCTTGTTGCCCCCGTAGCAATTAAAAAAAACCAGATCAAGCGTTATGATTGTATTTTTGGAGCAGTCTATGTTTTTAAATAAATAAATAAATATAAATTAATCATCGATTTCAATCCACAGCGACGACGTACGTCGGAGAGTGGACCGAGAAGAGGTCGGCAATATTTTACAATGCTCATCATCATTGTATCAGCCTTTCAACGTCCACTGCTGGACATGGACCTTCCCCAATGAACGCCACCACATCGGGTCCTCCGCCCTCCACATCAAGTTTATGATGTTCGGCAAAACATAAAAGTTATGATTCGACGACAGTCTACCCATATTTACTGCTCATGAGTCATAATCAAAGACCGGAATTACGGTGGCAGTTGGTATTGTTTGATTAATTAAATTATCGAAAGATTGTGTATCGGTCTTTGCATCAAGAAAGACTGCAGTTGTCACGGTTAGAAATGCAATAAAAAAGAGGTTTCGATTTTGTATATACTCCTGACATGAATGGCCAGCACCAAGTTCAAGGTGCGAATTACGTTAGTGTACGGTCGACCGCACGTCTGTGGAAACTAAGCCGCCAGTATAAAGTGGTCTTTCATAGTATTAAAATTCCCTAATAGGCTAGGCCAGCCCAAGGTCAGTGTTTCCTCCACTGACGCATGACGTGCTGTACGATATATAATGCTGTGAAATTAAAATGTCTCATAGAACAGGACACTAGGAAAAAAGTAACAACCTCCGACTGGAGCCCGTCCTCTAAACGACAAAGTGATTTGCAATAAATATTACCAAAGAGATAACTTATCAATTATTATGTACACTAATATATTATTATATTGATAATATAATTTACAGGGCAGTGATAGTGTTTCTAGGCTGGGCAATAAGTACACTGGACAGGCGCAGGATGATAGGGGTCATGACCCCCTCCTTCAAATCAGAATCAACAATTTGATAAGGCAAGAAAGTAACGCGATATGGTAGGACCGTGTATTACTATAAAATATCTATTTGTAAGTAATGATTCGGATTTGAATTTTTTTTTCCATTTTCATTTTCTATGTCCAATAGAATAATATCAGTAAAGTGAAGTATAATTCTACATCGGTGGTAGAACTGACGGCCGTTGGGGCAGAAAGGTTCTCGATTGGCGACCACGTATCGGAAAACGCAGCGTAGACAGGCCTCCCAAAAGGTGGAACGAAGATCTGGTGAAGGTCGCTGCGCTAACCTCATCCAGCTGGATGAGGTTAGCGTAGGACCAGTCGTCGTGGAGATTCCTGGGGGAGGTCTTTGTCGAGAAGTGGACGTCTACCGGCTCGTCTGCCTTAACGGCCGTAGGTTATGCGACAGATGTAACCTAACCTGCCAACTGCCACTTCAGCTTGCTAATGCTATCGGGTAATATTAATGTAAGTTAAACTGTCTGTTGCAGGAGGGAGGCTTGATTCCCTAAATCCGGACCTGATATCCCGAGGCTCGCGATCCGATCTAATTCTTTCAAAAGAATCGAAACTTGTTACAATACAACACAATTTCAATTCCTGTTTGCGACTGGCTTGTACGGTCGACCGCACGTTAGTGGAAACAAAACCAGTATAAACTGGTCCCGCGTAGTACTGAAACTCCTTGATAGGCTAGGCCAGCTCAAGGTCAAAGTGTTTCGCGGTCGACTGTACTACGATCGTGTCTGATAAATATGCGATCGCCTCATTACGGCAGCTTAGTTTCATGGTAGCAGGTTCGAGGTCTGTTTGCACCAAGACGTAGACCCATGACAGTAGAGTCGATTCTGAGGACAGCATGTTTCGAAGTAGGTGGAATTAGTGATTTGGCTTTATTTCACAAATCTATAAAGTATCTTGGGCGTTCTGTTTTCTTTAGTTTCTAGAGCGTTTAGTTTCTATGTCCATGTATATCTAGATCTGTGATGGATGTCCATAGTCTGGAGCCATATTTTTGAAACGCTCTCCTCGCTTCGAGCGTTCGATTCTACAGATTTTCCTTCGACATCCGATACAAAAATCAGTAGAATCGACCGCTCGAAGCGAGGACAGCGATTCAAAAATAGAGCTCGCTTCGAATTGAATGGCTTCAATTCAGATGTCACCCAAATCGTTCTCAGGCGGAAAAACAAGGCACTTAGAGCAACACAACGGCCGGCTAGACCCGAAAAGCAGCTATAACGTTGACTTTGACTTTAATCCGATGTAAAAAAAAAAACAAATTATACAATGCACACTTGTACACTGTCGTTACGAAACACGTTCAAAATATCATTTATTTTGTTTTTGGACAAATCACACGCGGCTGTTTAGTCCCAAATTAAGCCGAAGCTTGTGGATGGGTACTCAACAACTGATAAACATATATTCCTATAAATAAATACTTAAACACCCAGAATCCGAAAACGAACAGATATGCTCGTCACACAAACTTTGGTCCCGGGTGGGCATCGAACCCACGACCTCTGGCGTAGTAGGAAGGGTCACTACCAACTAAGCCAACAGGCCAGTCATCTTGTACACGTACTACACGTCGATACACTTCGACACCGCGCATGACCAAGTGGTCTCATAAGACAACTTTGGAACGCCAGAGTAGAGCGACTCTCCTGACACAAAAAAATACCAAAGGATCGAGGTATCGCCGAGAAGACCTGGCCTCCAATAAGAAGATAAGATGATGCGACTGTTCTTCTGTTGCTTTATGTCATGCACGTATGACAGGATTTTATTTCGACTATCCCCTACTGCTGAGTGCAAACGAGGCTTAGTGCAGCACATACGGTTGGCTGCCTCGTCCATGTTTAAGCAATATGTTAAGGGGCCTCAGCAGACTTTCGCTCTCGGTCAGTGCTGACTTACATTCAAATTATATGAAAAAAGGTTTAAAAACCTGTAGGAAATTTTAATAGTAAAAATAAGTTGTACTTGAGACTTTGAAGAGTTGATTAAACAGGACAAAGAAGAGAAATAATTAAAATACTTGTTAAAATCTATGAAACACCTGTCTTAGTAAGGGCATCTCATGATTCGGTCAACAACTCCTTAACATAGACTTATAAAATTGACATGGATTGGTATAAAGGTAGTCGAAGGCAAATGTCCCATTTCACAACGAAAGCGCGATTGCGGGTGCGGCAACGATTAACTTCAGTTTTATGTGCTTTTATTAAACCAGTCTCCGTACCAAGCGACACAATAAATAAGTTCAGGTGGGTCACTAACTTGGCACGCGGATTTGGATACGTGTGTCCTTATTTGAACCCCGAAATAAGTAGCATTTGCTAAAATGAAAAATGAAATAAAAAACAATACCAGCAAATAAGTTTGTATACCATGTAAAGTTTACTTACATGACATTGTAAACTTTGCAGTCCCATTTAGGAGCACGAACTGTTGGTTAAATTGTTTTCAAAATGCAAATAGCTATGGTTTTTGTTTGACACATCTGTTGGAATGAATTTGCTCAGATAATAAAAGAAGAACTTACTCTCAGTATTTTGCATTAGATTTTGTACACAAACTAATGCTTTTCTAAAACAATTTTGTCTTAAATTAAAAATCCTACCTAGTACCTAAGCGTTTTTTTACGTTGTTCACTTTTTAATCAAGCTGTAAGCTCCCGAAAGATATAAAATAAAATTGTGTTTGTATATTCATTCTTAAGCATAAAACATGGCAAAATATTACTTGTAAGTTATACACTTTAATTAATGTTCACTTTGTAATCAAGCTGTAAGCTCCCGAAGTCATAAAATAAAATAATATGAATACTATTAAGTTACATTTTCATACGCTTCATACTTATGAAAATACAAACACCCAATTTTATTTCAGATTATGACTTGTGGGAGCTTACAGCTTGATTACAAGCTCCCAGAAGTCATAGAATTAAATAAAATTTTACGGATTGACTTTTCATAAGTATGCACGTTTTATACTTACTATTAAGTTACATTTTCATACGCTTCATACTTATGAAAATACAAACACCCAATTTTATTTCAGTTTATGACTTGTGGGAGCTTACAGCTTGATTACAAGCTCCCAGAAGTCATAGAATAAAATAAAATTGTATGATTGACTTTTCATAAGTATGCACGTTTCATACTTACTATTAAGTTACATTTTCATACGCTTCATACTTATGAAAATACAAACACCCAATTTTATTTCAGTTTATGACTTGTGGGAGCTTACAGCTTGATTACAAGCTCCCAGAAGTCATAGAATAAAATAAAATTGTACGATTGTCTTTTTATATGTATGCATGTTTCAAACTTACTATTAAGTTACATTTTCATACGCTTCATACTTATGAAAATACAAACACACAATTTTATTTCAGTTTGACTTCTGGGAGCTTACAGCTTGATTACAAAGGGTACATTAATTCTTGTACTAATCACATTACATATTATATCAACTCACTGACTTACTGTGGGAGATAACTAGGATAGAATTTTATGTAAAAAGTATAGGTACCTAATGGTTTATGATGATGACATCAAATGATGTTCATTTATAGTATGATTTGATTTGTGAAGTTGTGAAATGCAAAATATACAAGGTGACGTTTTACACCGTGAATAAAGTGTTCATGATTATGAGTTTATTTAATGAACTTAAATCATCACCCAACCCAAGCCAACCAAAAAATCACATCAATCATCACAAAAATCACCTTTTAAAAAAAAGATATGTATTTAAAATTTTAGTAAACTTTATATAAATTAATTTAAAAATAATATTAAAAACAATAAGTATAAATGTGGAATAAAACACTCACACTTGTATTAATTAGTCACATAATAACAGGTCACAGTCACACTATGTACCTATAAAAAACATTTAAAAATCCACTTACCTTTACGGACGAAACCAAGTGGATGATCCATGAGTGCAAGCATTTTTATTTTACCCTTGGTACACATACAACCAATTAATTGCACTACCAGTAATGGTAACAGGGTTTTTTTATCTGGATATCCGGATTGCAAAGCCTACCATCAACATAAGGTTGATGCTCTTGGTAACTGGGTTACATGGTAACAGGGTTACTTTTCCCCTTTTTCGGCCTTGGCGATATGTTTTGGGGTTTCCTTTTGTTTGTTTTTTAAAAATATATATGGCTGAGGCGGTCGGTAGTAAGGCGTTAAAAAATACCCGTGTTACAATGGTAGTACAATTGGTAATACCACAGGTAAAATATGAGTGCAAGTGTGCACACGTGAGGTGGAGATGTGGACACATTAGGGCATTATTATAGAATAGATCACCTTGAATCTTACGTAAAATTTTTGAAAAATAAACTGGCGCTTATTTTTTTACTTTTCCACTAGAAAATATTCAGTTACGACGATAATTATCGGAATGATAATTATCGTTCAATACAGTCTTCTCAGTATTGGGATTCAGGTGTTTTTATTACACCTGTATAAAATATATGGATTGGATCTCTCCTGCCTCCTTTAACTCTGTCTCTTAAGTAAGGCACTCTCTACTAATTTGCTACAAGATACATTGTCGGCTAAACATATGAAACTGCTAAGTCTAATGTCAACTTTACAGTATGAATCTTATATCATAACTTCCTACTTTACTTATGTCATACATTAGTAAAGATGACTTAAATGGACAATGGCAGTTTTACATGTTTATTCGGTGACATTTTGAATTGTTGAAATGAATTAATAATACTATACTAACAAATTGATTTGAAAAATAATCTTTCATTACTCATACTCTGAAAGTAGGTCTGAAGTTGCCTGAGGAGAGGGTTGAAAGTAGTACATCTCAGCCCTAGGGAGAATCGCTTTCAACTGACAGCTGTCAAATTATATATAAAAAAACTAGTACTATTTTGACATTTCTATTGGACCATGATCCAACTGTCTATACAGCCACTCAATTACAGCGCGATGTAAAATTGAAATAACATAAAGTTATGTAATAATTAAAGAATATATGTTTTTAAATAACTTTATTATAATTATTACTGTCAACTATTTCTTTAAAATAACATAGATTTGGGCAAAATATTTACCATTTTTTCAATGATGGAAATGAAAAATAATGGCAGAATAGCTGGCCGGCCACAGAAAAAAAAACAAAGTAGACGGGAAAGCGGCAATCCGATCTTCATTTGTTTTTTCGAGTCATAGAGTTTTGTTTATACTTCCGTATAGCAGAGATTTGTATTAACACTCATTTTATGTTTTTGTTTTTACTTTCAGTGTATTCATAATGAAAAGCACAGTGTTTCCCTCGGGTTCAAGACTTATTTAGAGGTCCCTCGAACTATTGTCGCCCTCGCTACGCGTCGTGCGCCAAACCCCGTCTCGGGACTTAAATAAGTTACTTTCACACCTAGGTTAACAATGTACTATTTCATCATGATCATGACTGACATTGACTTTGCAAAACCATTTTTATACATAAATTCATTGAATTTGTGTGCAAACAAAAAATATTTCAAATTTATTTGGGTGATTTATTTATATATCTGTAGTTCCCCAAAGTGCCCACACCAAAGAAAATGGAACGCCCAGCCCGGAAGGTTAGTTGCCATGTAGATGAACGGATTGTGAACACATCAGCCTCCAACGGACAAAATTCGACTCTGACCTTCGTTATCGGATGGTTTCTCTTCGTTATTCTGTTGATCTACATCGGCGTTACCTGGGACCTCGGAGGGGGCAGCTGGGACCTCCTGACTGGACTCACCCTTGGAATCTTGTGAGGATTCGTCCTCTGTCGTATGGCCGTCGCCTGCTCCGGATTTCTTGTCTTCATCCTGTACAAAAAGTTAGAATTATGATTGAGTAATGCACCTACCTATATTTTTCAAATTACATGTACGGCTCACTGCTCAGTGTAGGTGATGTTTGGCTATACATTATACTAGTAAAGTCTATTGGAAATGGTAATAAACACACACTTTTAGCATTATTTAGTATCAAAAAACAAATATGTTATTTGTACTTGGGTAAAAAATAAATAACATTGTTTTATTCTATTCCTGGATTTAGTGGTTATTATAATAAGAGATACTTAAAGGTATTTATTATTTACTATTTAGATAAAGTTTATTTTTATGCCTGCCTATAGGAAAGAGTAAGGCAATATACATTTGCTCAGTAAGATAGAGACAGCATTTCTACTTCAGACCGACATGGACAAAAACCAACTGCGCCCAAAGTGAGGATAAATTAAATGATTAAATGTATATCCTTTAATGTAACCTAACAAACATACTTGGAGGTTATTTTGCCTTGTGTAATTTAAAATACACATGCAACTAATGTGATCTTATCTTAAAAAAATAAGTTTGTCACATATAAAAATTATATTGAAATACAAAATGAAATGCTGCCAATGTTCTGAATATTAAAAATTATATTGAAATACAAAATGAAATGCTGCCAATGTTCTGAATATTGAGTCTAGCCTGTATGGGCGTCGTTTGTTCGTAACATGTCAATCAAATATCAATCTTATGTCGACCACATAAGTCACATATTCCAATGTTAGTCCGAGTTTATAATAACACATACATAGTATACAGCTGTGTACATAGCAATTGTAGATGTGTGAAGCTCGAAGAGAATGTTCTATACAATACACATATTTATAGAAAAATCAATCTCGGAACACCGTTGACTAGTCTTTGTATAAAGTTACGAATACGTTCATATTGCGCCTTATTCAAGTATTAGCGCAAAAAAACTTCCTGTAAAATTGTGAGATCAGTAATAAAGGCCCCGGCAAGGAGGTCCTCAGGTTTATTTACATCGCCCGCTCGCTACGCAGCGGCCGCGGTGAGGCGCGAACCAACGCTTCGTTGGAAACACGGCGCAAAAACGACACATAAAAATTAAATAATCGCAAGAAACCAAATATCAAGGTCATACGGATTTCCTATCGATGTCGTATTAAATCGTGCACACTAACAAAGGCCCTGCAGCCAAATGCAAAGGGGGCGGGGGTGGCGAAAATATGCGAAATCCTGAAAAATATCCCATTAGATTCAGTTTCAGTAACTGATTAAGATGGCATTCACAGTTTTTGTCGTGAAAACTTGACAAATATCACAACCCTCCATGGCGTAATTCCCGCGTTTAGCGGGAAGCAAACGTTCTGTCAGCCATGTTGAGACGCAGGCAAACATTAGTGATATAACACGAAAATAACATCACTTCACCACTCCAAGTGTTTTTATTGGACGCGCACTGTTATAAAGAAAATTAATTTAATTACATATTTCACAACAATACCTGATTATCACTAATTTTCGCTTTATCGGTATCACCCGACATTTTTCCTATGAAGAAATTGAAAGCGAATTCCAAGCGTCTTCAAACACCGGACAACACAAATGCACGCATAGCAATAAAAAAAAAATTGCGTTTAGTTTCTTGTATTTGTAAGTCGGTGCAGACACTATCAAAATGTATCCATTAAAATAAACCCCTTTTCACAATGGATATCCATGTAATAAAATTGTTGTAATTTAGGGTACTGGAATCATTTTGGAAAATAGCTTTAAATTATTTTATATTACACTGGCAACGCCCCGCGACTTCATTCGCGTTAAAAAAGACTGAATTACATAAACAATGAGCTGGGCATGCATTATGTAGGTTACTTCAAGACAAACTTACAAAACCCCATATAATTTCTTGCTGTCCTCCTTTTCGTAAAGCAGGTACCTTACTTCCCCTCTCTGCCCTATTTCCCTCACCCCTCCCTAGTTTCCTGTCCCCTATTCCTCTTCCACTTCCTTAGTCTTCCCATTCCGGTCCCCGTCCCGTCCCTGTCCTCTACCCACCCCCGAGAACCCACAGCCTTAAAAGTCCAAAAACCCTGTATAGTCCACTCCAAGTTTAAATGGCGGCTTTGTGAAGTTGTCTGATTTCTGCGTAATGACTATGTTAAGGTGTCAAAGGGGGAGCCGTGCGGGGGTTCACTAGAGACGCTCAATCTATTTCAAGAAATGGTTCATTATTTAACCTAAACCTTCTTCAAGAATTTGGGCTATTAAATGCAAAAAAAATTCTAATCTGACTGATAGTTATGTTCGTACCTATATAAATAATACTACGTCGATGACCTCATTTTAGTATGTATGTAAACACTTTATTGTACTAAAAATTTACAGATACAGATAGTTAAGAATAAAATATATATTAGTATATTTATATATTTAGTTTTCTTATTTTTTTGCTCAGCTCTTATGGGTCGTAGTGTGACGTTAAATAGCCTCACTATTGGGCTATCAAATGTAAAAATATTTTTTCGAATCCGACTGGTATAGGTACAGTCGACCGCATGTCAGTCGATACACTTTGACCTTGAGCTGGCCTAGCCTATTAAGGAATTTCAATACTATGAGGGACCAGTTTATACCGGTCCCTCATAGTATTGAAACATCGATATAGTTACATTGATGACCTCATATCGGTCTTCTTCCCTTTTTTTGCTCGGCCCCTAAGTGATGTTTAATAGCCTATACCTAATCTATTTATGTAGATATTAATATAATACTACGTTAAAGGTACGTACTCTATATAATTTTTAAAAAGTAAAATACCTATATTTTTACACCATTATCTGATGACCAAATTTTGTAGTTATATTCATTAATATAAAAAAATGCCTGGTCCTATTTTGCGTCCGTCACATCACAAAGTGTAGGTAGATTCTGAACAATATGTTTCCATTACAAACAAGCCTTGTATAAGCCTTGTGTGACACAAGCTCACCGTTAGTCGCATTTTTTGGGCCAAGCAATGAGCAATTTTCCTGTAGGTAAGCATTCAAATTTTGCTTGCTAAAATTGGTAATAGATGGCCATGTCATTCATTACAGTAACTATGGGAAATTGACTCGAGTCGGAATACACCCTTAGGCTACACCTCTAAAAAATTCGAACGGAAAACTACTGTGTAGAGTGTTGATAAGGTTCTTGGTTTTCCAAAATTCCGAAACGATTATCAAAACGGGATTCTGACTGTAAGTAACCGGCCTTAGAAAAGCGTGCTGTGTCTTGTCTGGCCAAATCGTCAATTTATGGTTGCATTTCATTCAAAGGAGTGTATTCAAGGTTTATAAAAACTTCCAATAACGAAACGCAGCAATAGCGTCTTATATCATAGACAATGATTAGGTCTTTTACCGTAGGTCGGTTGGTTCATTACAAAAGACTTGGCTAAAGAAAAGTACATTAAACATTTGAAAACAAGGAAACTCAAAATCTGTTAAGTTGAAATTTCTTTTCAATATAGCTAATTTTGCGGACCGTAGTATTGTAAAATTCTTAAATAAATAAAACTTTACCGTTATGACTGATGACACGAGTTGACACGACACATAAAAGTACCTAAATTTGTCTTTGTCTATTGCTCGCGTCTTTCGCATTCGCTCGCTCGCAAGTTTTGCGAGACAAGCCATTGAATAATTTTTGGGTCTTTTTTGATCTATTTTCATGGCTGCCGTATTGCGCGGTTGAATGTGTACTTTAATTCAAACATGAGTGATTATTCTTCTATGGCTACGCTTCAAAACAATAGCCAAACGGCAGGATTTGCTGCTGCGTTACAACGTGCGAAATTGGTAAGCGAACCCTCAAATTTATTCTGCAAAAATTTTCTCCACGCCCATCGCTTTGTCCTTTTTACTGATTTTATTCTTTTATCATAAACAATAATAATATACCCTCCTTGTACTCTGACACCCTATAAATTTTATCTATGGAGCAATTTTGCAACGTATATCATCTAACCTACTTTGTGGTCCACTTTTCTTTTTGCTATCAGCAAAAGCTAATTTTCAACGTGTCACCATAGATAGTTACTCCTGATTTTTTGTAGGTTGCTGCGAAACTCGAGGGTGGTGGTGGAAAAAGGCCATTGGAAGACGGATCTGAGCCAAGTTCAAAAAAACTAGCGTCACTAGAATCTGCGTATCAGCAACAAAGTATGAGGTAAGTAAACACAAATTATTTTATTTTTTTACCGAATCCTTTTCCCGCCTTTTTGACATGAGTACATCTATTATTATTTGAGGATTGGGTCGGTGTGGACAAAAGGGTGCGCAATGAAAATTACCCTATGACACACATCGCTCTTCCTTGTTACCTCCTTTCAGGTACTGTCGCTCGCTCCAAGGGTCTCCAGTAACCTAACGAACCAATATAATAATAAAAATTCGTCTGCGCCCCCTTTTCTCCACTCCAACCCCTTCTCTCAGGAATACTAAACACAATAAAATCACCAAAGTAAGTTAGTGTGTACTATTCCTTGTCTAGCACTAGTAGTAGACATGTATTTTGTAAATTTAAAATAAATGAATTGAATTGAACTGGACATTACGGCCTGAACAAACACATGTTCAACCTCAAATCTCTGGGACACTAAATTGTGCAGACTCTGCCAAGAGGTCAGAAAACACCATTACACTTGTGCGAATGTGGCCCACTGATGCATAAAAGAAGTGCCCATTAGAGCAACTAATTAGTGCCACAAACTCTTTGAAGTTCCTAACGGATGGTAAGCTCAACACTGAACTATAGTAATGGCGGGGATCGCAATAGATCAGCAATGGTCGCAGTGATACAAGGCTGGACAAGCATTGAAAGAGCCTCACCTCAAATAATAATAATTCTTTGTCTAATAATAAAAAAAAAGATATACAATAACAATCTTAAGGGTTACTCATACACACCAATCGGCACAAAACAAGTGAATGAGAGAAACAAAATAACAACTCTTGTTTGTAGTATTTGCACCATGATGCCAAAAGTTTAGAAGTGTTAGAAGTATTTTGGAACACTTACGGGTGTTATCTTTAAAAATACAAATTAAACTAGCTGTTATCCATTAATATGTGGTGGAGTTCACAGATTTTAACATGCTGAGGTTAACAGATCAAAAAAAGGAAAATGTACATAAATTATTTATTAGTTGACAGCCGTTAAAAACTTTTCTACGCTGACGAAGCCGCGGGCAAAAGCTAATAATAATGTGTAGGATTTGGGGTTCCTACTCCCTGGTCGGTTAAATGAAATAGTCTATTTGGATAAACTGTATTTAATTACTGTCCAAATACTTTCTTATGAATATACGAGTGTTACGAGTGTGGGGGGCGAGTGATGGGGAACGACTGACTCGGCGGCGGGCTGCGCCCGCGCGGCCGGCTGCTTATTGTCGTGTCATGAGTTTTGTGCCCCCACAAATGTAATAATAAAGCCTTTATTTGCTACTAACAATTTTACATACTAATTTAAATAAATAATTGAATTTAATTTGAGCAATAACTTAGTTTTGTTTTGCATTTAATTTTCTCCTTCCTCTTCCCTTCTTTTGTTAGTAGTTTGTCTCGTGACAAAGGCCTCCTCCAAGGCTTTCCACTTCTTCCTGTTTCTTGCTGTTCGTGACCACACTTGTCCTGCTGTCTGCTTTATATCATCATCCCATCTTGTATTTTGCCTTCCTCTTTTTCTTTTGTTCCCTCTGGGGAACAAAAGCGTACCATTAAGGCCGGGTCAAACGGAATGCGTATGAGGTGCAGCGCAGAGCGTTGCAGCGCAGCGCGTTGCGTAGCACGCCACACCGGCCAGTTGTCGCGACGTGCTGTGCCGCAACGCAATCGCCGCACGCGGTGTGACGTCAACTTGTGAGGACCAATCACGGCCCGGCGCGCGCGCGACGTTGCCAAACCGCGCGCTGCGGTCGCGCAACGTTGCCAGACCGCGCGCGATCGGGTTGTCTCTGCGTGGCTTGACGCACGGACACGCGCGTAGCTGCGCAGCGCTGTGCAGCATCGTGCGTTGGTGTCCTCTCCCATAATATTCCATACATTTACAACGTCATAAGCGGTGCCGTGCTGCACCATGCTGCATTCGGTTTGACCCGGCCTTAAATGTTTTAGTTCATGATGTTTGTTTAATTTTTCAACAGTGCTACAGCAGCGGCGGCGGCAGCAGCGGCGGCGGCGGCGGCGCGCATCGCGGCGACGGCCAACGCCGGACCCCCCGGGCCGCCGGCGGTCCCCGCAAACATGGTTCAAGATGCCATCAACGAGTACATTAGGGTGCCAGACAAAATGGTTGGACTAAGTGAGTATTCAATTCACGGCGGCGATCACAATAGATGAGCAATGGTCGCAGTGATACAAGGCTAGATAAGACTTGAAAGAGCCCCACCTCAAATAATAATAATAATGGGAATATCCTGCCCTATTTCAACGGCCTCACCTTTAAATAACCTTGTAATAAAGGTAAAAAAACTCCTTCTTTTGAGGTACGGAACCCTAAAAATGATAGCGATTTTTCAGTAGGTACTTTATTATTATTATTCTTTATTGTGTACAGAGCATAATGTAATCTAATGTAGTTCTTATAACATTATTGTTTTATGCAACGATTATACAGTGCTCTTTACAGGCATATACACACTAAACATGAGACAACTTATTTAATAAAGTAAAATAATAATAAAACTACTTGCCAATTGTTGACTACTGATAAGGAACCATGAAACCTTCAAAAAAACCTGTGTGATTCTGTAAACAACAACAACACAACATCCGACTAATATTATAAAGGCGAAAGTTTGTGAGGATGTTTGTTACTCTTTGACGCAAAAACTACCGAACAGATTTTAATGAAACTTGGTACAGTGATAGCTTATATCCTGGAATAACATATAGGATACTTTTTAACGCGGACAAAGTCGCGGGGCGTCCGCTAATACCCCCTAAGTAACAAAACGCTTACATAGAGCGCGCTGTTTTACAATGTACACGGGAAAAACTTTTCTACGCGAGCGAAGCCTCGGGAAAAAGCTAGTTGAAACATATAAGTCTGATGTGATGACAGTGTCCGCCTTGCATGAGGCGCCTGATCTTCATATAAGTCCGTCATATCACGTCTGATATGTGACTGCATCGCTATCCTAGTAAACCAAAGCATAAGTACGAATGTAATACAAGTTCTAACCATTAACCGAGTGTGTATACTACAGTAATCGGGCGCGGGGGCGAGCAGATCACGCGGCTGCAGGCGGAGTCCGGCTGCAAGATCCAGATGGCCCCAGACTCGGGCGGCCAGCCAGACCGCTTGTGCACTCTCACGGGATCCAGGGAGGCCATCACCAGGGCCAAGTGAGTCGGATGGCATATGCAGGGAGACTATTACTTACTCTGTGGCAGGGGTCGGGCTAGCGGGAAAGAAATTTTTCATAGGGTGGGCTATGTCCCACTTTCCTGGACCAATCAGGCCAATTAATTTTTTGACCCGTCCAAGTGTTTTGTCCCATTCTTCCACAATCATACTTGTTAGTTTTCGCTTTACAGTATGACTTGTTGGTTGAGTGAACATAGCTTGATTTGATGAGTAAGAAACATAATTGTCCAACCAATAATATAATTTAGGTTTTTGTTTTATGTGAGGGCTAAAAAAAGTTACAAGGTATTTGGTTCTAACAAGCAATGATTTATTCATGGGCCTTACACACAATTTTGACATTTCCAGCAATGATTTGTCAGTTTTTTGTATAATGAAAATAAGTTGGATATCAAACGACCATCGATGCTAACAGGCTCGTCTATGGTCAGCAGCCAGGTCCATCCAAAAGACTTTACAAACCCATCTCCATAAATTGACAAGAAAATAAATTCGATGTACTTGACTATATTTTTTAAAATCATAAATTAATGTAATAGTTTTCTAAGTAGTTATTATTTTATTGTAACAACTAATGCCATTTTACAGTTTGCAAAATAATTTATTGTAAAAAAAAATTACACATGTTGCTGCATTGTCACAAATATGGAAGCCTTGTTTTAATATAACATTTTATTATTATTATTATATGGATTAATTTACAATAAATTGACAGTACTTATTAAGTTTAATAACTTAGCCTAGTGCCAAAAGGCTTACAAAAGTTAAATGTTGCATGGTATACTTACTGCTTATAATCTGCTGACGATGGGGATGGGTAGAGGGAAAGTTTATCCGTCTACTAAACGTACAACCTGTATGTTGTTGCAACAGGGAGCTTGTAAACCAGATAGTTAACCACAGAGGCAGAGAGAATGCGCCTCAGCACCAGGACATGCCGGGAGGCGGCGGCGGCGGCAATGGGGGCGGAGGGAGCATGCCGCCCTTGCCCCGGGGCGGCGGGCTGGCCACCACGGTCAGTATACTTGTTCTTCTTAACAGGCTCCGGAGTGATAATTATCAAATTAATTGAAAAATAGCCGGCAAGTGCGAGTCTGACTCGCCCACGGAGGTTTCAGTTCCGTCAACCACACTAATTGCTATCACTGTACCAAGTTTCATCAAAATTAAATATTTTTCCCGCGGGAAAAGTTTACCGCGGAGATACAGCCCTTTGAACATCGGACGGACGGACGGACAGACGGCGTAGCGAAAACACGAGCTATTACATTCTGTCTGCCTACCCCATTAGAGGATATAGCGTGAAGATATGTATGTATATTACATTCATGTCACGGTGTACGAAAGGCGGTCGGCTATGATGGACAGGGTGAATAGAAGATAAGGTTTCTAGTAGAGGGCTATGTCCAGCTCAGTCTAGCTAATGGATAGAAAAACAGTGGACAGTTCATTCTGAAAAATATTAAGGAAATAGCTATTTAAGCTTTTTACGCCACTGCCCTAAAAAAAGGAAGAATATGAGTATATACTATCTCTATGGTGTTATTATTTGACAGTCTCAATGTTTTTCTTTTGACGTTAGTTTGAACTGAACAAATGGAACACAGATTGCCATACAAACAAGATTGTTTTACGTTAGTGACAGGTGCGTTTTCTTCGTGCTGCGAGGTAATTGTACTGTTTTATTAATTTTTCGTATAGGAGGAGATAATGTTGCCCGGGCCCAAAGTGGGGCTGATCATCGGCAAGAACGGGAAGACAATCAAACAGCTGCAGGAACAGTCTGGCGCCAAGATGGTGGTGATACAGGACGGGCCTAACACTGAATATGTGAGCAGTAGTGTACTTGCTAAAGATTTAGAAACGAGTACCCTCGATAGTAAGAGATTCTCTCTAGAGGATCTCCTGATTTCTTGATTTTGAGATTTTAAGAGCGTCAGTGGCGTCGGGGATAAGACTCGGCCTATCATATCGAAAGATCCGGTTTTTTCTCGAAACTTAGTACATTTACTGACTGCTCTCAAACGGTGAAGGAAAACATCGTGAGGAAACCAGGCGCATGTGAAGTCCACCAACCCGCACTGGCTGGCGTGGTGGACTATAGCTCGAACGCCCTCGTTGAGAGGGTAGGCCTGAGCCCCAACAGTAGGGACATGTTAATAGGCTGTTGATTTGATAATGACTTAATGATTTCCATACATTTTGATGCCATTTTACTGTTGTTTTTGTTTATGACGATGCTGGTGTCAAACGGATTATCTGATCATTTGGTCACGTCTATACGATCTAAAAGTCCTCCATCTCTCTCTTGATGACCGTCATCAGATCATGCCCCGATCGATCCTTCACGGACAACCCATGGCTTCAAAGCGACCTTGTTATTGCCTGTTTCTAATTATCTGTCCACCTATATATGGGAGTTTGTGTTCCCAGGAGAAGCCTCTGCGCATATCCGGCGACCCGTCGAAGGTGGAGCACGCGAAGCAACTGGTGTACGAGCTGCTGTGCGACAAGGACATGCAGCCGGGCGGCGGCGGGCCGCGGCAGCAGTACGACGACGTGTACTCCCCCCAGGAGCAGGGCAATGGGCTCGCCACCAACTCCACGGAGGTACCATTGGCATCTTATCTTATCTTAGGGGGCCAGGAATACTTCGATCTGTTGTGCCAAACGCCCAAACCCCTGTCCGCCAATCGGTGCCCCAGTCCGTTTTTTGGTGGACTTCACATATGCTTTAGAATAGTAAATACCAATCTTTGGCGTATGGAGGTTTCCTTGCGATGTTTTTTTTTCCTTCACCGAAAAACCTGTGGTATTGTGACAAGTGGAGCGAACGAAGCGAGCGGCAGTTCTCCAAAAAAGTGAATTCTTTTTGAAAGTATTTTTTCCATTGCGCCCCCCTTTGTCCACACTGACTGAATGTGTTCGATTGCCACTCAGGTGCTGGTGCCAAAGATAGCCGTGGGCGTGGTGATCGGCCGGGGCGGGGAGATGATCAAGAAGATTCAAGCGGACACGGGCTGCAGGGTGCAGTTCCACCAGGAGAGGGACGACGGACCCGGAGACAAGAGGTGATAACAAAAAAATACAATATTAAAATAAAAAATACAACATTGTGAGCCAAATAACTATTTTTATTTTACATGTAATTTTTAATTTTTGTTGTGACATTGAACTCTTTAAATTGATCACAGTCACTCAGGATCCCATTTTAAATTAATAATTATTTTTTATTTAGAAAAAAATCGTCAGCAGTCCACTATACTACTCATCACATGTGGCAGGCTGTATGGGATCCTGACTGATCAAGGATCAAAAGTTCAAGGCCATAACAAAAATTAAAAATTACATGTAAAATAAAAACACGAATGTTTTGAGACCAAGAGTTTTTCAACTTCTTTGTAAAGTAGTTCCGTAAAAAGGCATAGAAAATGGGACTTAATAAAATAAGGACATCAAATTCTTAATATTAGCAAGAGTTAGGAGACGTTACCGTTTCAAGGTGAACCTGAAATTATCGTCATGCATTTCTTCATATGTATACTTTTTTCACACAAATATAGGTTATTTAACCACTCAGACTTATTTAAATAACAATTTCTTAAGAACGTTTTATCTATATTTTGTTCTTTCCTATACAGCACATACAAGTAAGACGTCAAAGTCTAATATAGTCATTTTATCTAATATAATCATTTCAGCATTGTCCATTGATTCCGCAGGTGTTACCTACAAGGGAAGCCCCACCAAGTGGACCAAGCGCGGCAAATGATCGACGATCTCATTGCCAGTGTCAATGTGAGTATATTGAATCAACTATCTTGATCTTCTCTACCTTAGGTTCCTCCATTATTCCCTTCGGTGAGATCTTGTTGGTTTTGTGTGGACTTCCTTAAGCCGTTTCCCTGTACAAGGACCCTGAGTCACAGTAGACGGATAAGGAACAGTATAACATCTCGGCAGCGTCCTTGAAATAAATACCTACGCTACGCCCGCTCGGCAGACTACGATAGGGCTGCCTATTCAGCGTCCCGCGCCGACCGTACGTAACCGCGGAGCACTCGCGACTGGTGGTGGCCCTGGCCGATGGGTGCTGGGAATTCGAGGCGCGTAGGTATAACTCGCGTTTCAGCAGTTTGTATGAAGAGTTTTACTGTTCCTTTTCCGTCTACTGCGCCTGAGTGGCATGGCCGTTAGACTCCAGAGGTAGATTTCTACTGGGGACAGAACTTTATAAATTAGTGAACACATTAAAGTCCTGGTCTGGGTGTTATATTTATGACTAGCTGCTGCCCGCGGATCTGCCCGCGTGAAATAAGTTCCCTGGAACAGTATACCGCGGTAAAAAGTAGACTTTATGTTATATAATTCCAGGATATAAGCTATCACTGTACCAAGTTTCATCAAAATCCGTTCAGCCGTTACAGCGTGAAAGAGCAACAAACATCCTTACAAACTTTCGCCTTTATAATATTAGTAGGATTTGTCATTTCCCTCCTCTTAGTTCAATATAAAATCCTAGTTTGATTTTAGACGTGTGTATATTTTGTCCGCGTTGAAAAGTACATTGGAATGTTATTCCTAGATATAAGCTGGTTGAGCGATAAACAAAGAAACATTCACACTAGCATTTTTATCGTTAGTTGGATTCATTTGCTTACAATAGACCTTTTTCATGCAGAATGGAATCTCGGTATGTATGTAAAAACATTGTATGTTTACACAATTACAAAAGAGCACAAAGGCGCATTAATTGATAGTTGTTAGCTGGTTTTATCTAATCAAGTGAACGTCAAGAAACAAAACCAGTATAAACTGGTCCCATAGTATTAAAACTCCTTAATAGGCTAGGCCAACTCAAGGTCGAAGTGTTTCCTCTGACGTGCGGTTGACTGTACAAATTCTGAGGGTGATCTCTGAAGGCAGAGTCCTGGGAAAAAAGCCTCAGTATGACATCAAACAGGGGCCTGACCTTAGCTATCGCAACCTTGAGCACGCGGTATGGATTGCGAGCAATTTAGCCAACTGCCTGATCATACTTAAATTTGCGGGAGGCATCTGAACTGCCACTAGCATATCTGGCATTATGATTATTGAATGACGTATGGATAAGACTCATCATCATCATCATATAAGCCTGTAGACGTCCACAAAGGCCTCCCCAAGGATCTCCACGACGACCGGTCCTGCGCTAACCTCATCCATCCGGGTCCCGATATGACTCATATGACGCCAAATTCTACAAACAAACAATTATGTCAAAGCGCTGAGGTGTGCGGGCGGAGGTAACTGCAAGCTGATTGGCCCGGTCAATCTCGCACCATTCGTGATTGGTCCAAATCATTGTGGAGTTTGTGCGCGACGTCTTGTTTAAAAAACATATAATAATAAAAACTGATGGGTTATCTGTGACTTTATTGGTGGATGGTCATAAGTAGGCCTTAATTTTATTGAGAAATGCACTTATATAATCCAGAGGAGAGACCAGGAGGTGCGCGGGGGTGGCGGGCCGGGGCGCGGGCGGGGCGGCGGGCAGGGGCAGAGGAACGGCGGAGGGGGCGGCGGCGGGGGAGGCGGCGGCGGGGACCGCGGGGACTTCCAGCAGTGGCAGCAGGAGGCGCCGGAGATACGCGTCACCTTCACCGTGTCCAACGTCAAGTGCGGGCTCATCATCGGCAGAGGTGGGTACTGCGTTCTACTACACTTGGAGAAATAACTTCGTACTTAATGTAAAGATCCTTGACTCTTATTGCGTATTTCATTTCATATTTTTCGCTTGCGATGTTTTGCCTGAACAGTCGAGATGTCGTATTACTCATTTCGCGTCAGAACCTGGCAATGTCACTCAACAGTAATCCGATTTATATTGGAAATTACATTTTAAAAAATAATAATTTTATAGCTCGTTCTACCCGTGTACACTCCAACCAGAATTACTGTTTAACCTCGCACGACTGTCACTTTACGATCAACTATGAGCGCGCTGAGATCACGTGTGTCACGAGCGGGCCGTGACTTGCGGCTAAGTGTAGGAGTGTGTTGCAGGCGGCGAGGTGATTAAACAGATAAACGCGCAGTCCGGCGCGCACTGCGAGCTGGACCGGCGCGCGCAGGGCGCGGACCGCAACAACCGCATGTTCTACATCCGCGGACACCCCGACGCCGTGGAGCACTGCAAGCGGATCATATGCGAGAAAGTGGGCATGGTGAGTGTTCATGTTGCATCGTAGTTGGTCACACCGTGGAGCACTGCAAGCGGATCATACGCGAGAAAGTGGGCATGGTGACTATCAGCCGGAGGACTTCTATTGTTGGTGGACAAAGGCACAGATCTCCATCTTGTGCGTGGTCACCGCAAAGAGATCCTTTCTGCCCCATTGGCCGTCGGTTCTGCGAGCGATGTGCCCTGTCTTATCTTGGCAATTCTTCGAGCTATGTCGGCTGCTTTGGTTCTCTCCATTGCCCTTGTGTGATGTTGCCCTTTTTTATGTGACCCATAGAGTACATACTAACAATATAATTGTATGTGTGCAGCCAGTGAACTTCATCCAAGACGGCGGCGGGAACGGCAACGGTAACGGTGGCGGCGGCAATGGTGGCGGCGGCGGCGACTATTACGGTGGCGGCGGCGGCGGCGGCGGTGGTGGCGGCGGCGGCGGTGGTGGCGGCGGCCCGCCCGCCTGGGGCTACAACCCTCACTGGCACCAGCCCAGCCCGCAGCAGCAGCCGCAGGTATGACATCATTGGATCTCAAATTAACCTAAGCGTTGACACAATTAATAATACACTCTATATGTATACGTTCTTAGATAACGTTCTAAGCCACAATGGGCAACACTCTAATAGTAAGCACAGTAAAAACAATTTACTCAGAACAATTTCTATCGAGCCCTTCTGAGACCTTCAGTTGGAATAAGTGCACGTTTCCAACTCGTCCACTTTGTTATATAAAAATTTAAAAGGTGGCAAGTAGTCAATCAGACTTTGTGACATTTATTTTTAATTTGTCGTAATTTTTATTAACATAACATACATTATTGTGTATACAGCAACAGAGAACGGACAGGAAATTCCGCTACTTGCAGAATTGTATGGTCTCTGCAGAATTTTTTGACGGTTGTGGGAAGTTGACTAATTTCTGCGCAATGACTAATTTTAGGTGTCAAAGGGGGAGCTGTGCGGGGTTCACTAGAGACGCTCATTCAATGTCAAGAAATATTCCATTGATCCGATCAACCGAATCAAAACGTTCAAGTTTTTGGAATGTTCACACTATCTCGCTTACACACACAGACTATAAACACTGTCAGCGATGTGCAAACAATCTGTGACTATATTCATTCAGCCGCGGACAATAGAGTAGAGCTGTTTGCACGTTTCTCCCTTCTGGGCGTGACGTCACTTGACATTTAGAATAGAATAGAATAAATTTATTTAGCACACACAAAGCAACACATTATAATAATTTTGTATACATATCTACACAAATCTAATCTACTACCTACAGAAATTTTCTAGACAACAGGGTTGTATCCAAATGGAGAAATCTGCCAGAAACTGTTGTATCTGCCACTTCTGTAAACATGTTCAAGAACAGACTAGACAACTTTCTCAAATCTAAAAAGATGCAATAAATTAATTTAAATTATGAAAGAAAGTCGACTGCTGATATGGAATCATCAGCTTTAGCTGCCTTTCCATTAAAATAAAATAAATAAATAAATCTAGCTAATTCATCTACTATTTAATTTTGTGTACAGCAACAAGTGCAAATAAACCCTGCCACCGGGCAGCCGGACTACTCGCAGCAGTGGATCGACTACTACCGCTCGCTGGGGCTCATGCGGGAGGCGGAGGCCATCGAGCAACAGGCCAAGCAGCAACAGCAGCAAGGTACCACCGTCATGATAACTGGTTTACCATCGAGGAGTTGAGATTTAGTTGTAATGCCCATACGTAACTCTTGAAGTGGAGAATGAACCTTTATCGCATTGATTAAATGTTGTCAAATACAAAAAATATTGGGGCATTCCTTTCCATTTCGTAACAAATTGGTAAATTGAAAATATTGATTGCCACTCGAAACGCGCCGGCTCGATATCGATCCAGTCCAGCAATGTATACCTTTGTTACGGTTAAGATTATCCGTCTTATTTTTTTTTCAATTTCATACCTAATGTAAAGGTTTTAAGACTTAATTGCATGTTTCATATTGTATGAACAGGGTCGATACTTCATTAATCGCGTAATGTTAAATACTCATTCATTATTAGTTACTCATTTTCATTTCGCGTCAGGCAGGCAACTGAAAATTTCACTTAAATAAAAACCGTTTTCCTACTAATATTATAAAGGCGAAAGTTTGTGAGGATGTTTGTTACACTTTCACGCTGTAACGGCTTAACGAATTTTGATGAAACTTGATAAAGTGATAGCTCATGTCCTGGAATAACATACGGGAAAAAACTTTTTGGACGCGGGCAACAGCTAGTCTGCCGTTTTTATTAATCAAGATTAGCTAAAACTATCGTTTTTATAATGACAATACTGACGCGAAATACGACCGAGTTTCAAAGCTTATGCTCTCTGGGTTTGAAATAAAAACCTATGGCTTATGTAGGTGGAGGTGGCGGCGGCGGCGGCGGTCCGGGCGGTCCTGGCGGGCCGGGCGGCGCTCCCGGGGGGGCGCAGCCCGCGGGCCCGGGCGCGCAGGGCGGCGGCGCCGACTACAGCGCGCAGTGGGCGGAGTACTACCGCAGCATGGGCAAGATAAAGGAGGCCGAAGCGATCGAAGCGCAAATCAAAGTAAAGGTAGTTCAAATCTTTTATATCTATTTAGTTTTGTTTAAGGCGCTTATCTCTGGAACTAACAGTTTGATTTTAATAATTCTTTTTGCATTCGATTGTCCAGTTCTTGAGGGAGGTTATAGGCTATTTAACATCACGCTACGACGATTAGGAGCCGAGCAAAAGGACACTAATGCGACCGGTCCATTTTTTGAGTGACTGTACCATGCGCGATGAGACGCTGCAACATGACACACATCATCCTAGTTGTTTGCCGGGCAGTGGAACTAGATGGAAATTTGTTAGTGGGACCAGCCCCTAAATGATATTGATTTTTAGGCGATTGTAGTCTGAATAAAGATATAACTGAGAAAAAATAAACTTATTTACTTAATAGCTAAGTATACAAGTTTCACACACACACACACACACACACTATATGTTTTATATAATACATACCTTTATATGCGTATTTTATATCATTATATCATTGTTTTATTAGTCTAGTTTGTTTAATAGCTGACAGCTACAATTGAAATTGTAATATGTAAAATCTCTTTTCTGGCTTTCAGAATTTTAATCACTGTTTCAAATTGTAATTTTTGTGCTGTGAGATTTTCTAATAAATAAATTAAATTAATCCTGTTGCTTAGTGACCTAAACCGACCCTGGTGTTTCCAGCAACAACCCGGCGGGCAGCCCATGCAACCCCCGCAGCAGTCCACGCCCACGCCGAACCCCACGCCGCCGTCGTCGACCCCGGGCGCGGCGCCGATGATGAACGCGGGCCAGTACGCCGCGCCGCAGTACCCCATGTACCCCGCGGGCGGCATGTACCCCGGGTACACGCAGTACTACCCCGGCGGTAACGTGCCCGCCGGCAGCGCGCCCGACCCGCACCAGCAATAAACGTGAGTCGACCAGTTTCAACGCTGGCTTTTGGGTTAGGCGGGTAGCTAGTCGACATGTTAATAAATGTGCAGGTGTAGATTTAGTCGCCTGCAATAATTAACTGGGCGATTCTTACCAATATATTACAAAACATTTCCAAAAAAAGCATTTTCAATTATTATATTTATTATTATGATATTACATTCGGCAGCAGGGAACGGCGGCGCATATAGGGTTGAAATGCTGTTTGTTAATTTTGAGAATAAATAAAAATTGGGAAATTTAAATACCAATCAAATGATTGAGCATAATAATAATGTTTGGACAGATTTACACACGGCTGTTTAGTCCCAAACTAAGCCGAAGATTGTACATGGGTACTCAACAACTGATAAACATACGTTATTATGTATATTATGCTTTTTAAATAAATTTAGTTTATGTAAACTTTAGTGATCTTAGCCCTCAAAATGCTTTGCATTGTTGCAGGTGAATAAGTCTACATCCTGTATTATAAACAAAGAGCAGATTGTTTAGGACATTTATGTCAATTTTGTACTTGGACCGCATTAAGAATTTAACTTGTGTTAATAATTTGTTTGAGTCGGATTAAAAAATATATTTTTATATTAGATCTCTTGAGGAAAGTTATAAGCTAGTTAACATCACGCTACCACCGTTAGGAGCTGAGCAAAATAGAAAAAGTCTGAAATAACTTATAAAAAGTACTTCTACTTGGGATAGGTATAGACGAGTATTTATTGCATTGTCATCTGTTGGCATATAAATGTCAGTGACAAGTGTCTGAATGAGTCTGAAAAGTCCTACGGAATCCGCTCCTTGATTAAACCAAATTAAATCTAGGTAGAAGTGAAACTTCGCGTTTAGGTTGTAGAATGAAATGGCATGAAGGCACAGTAGTCGGCAGTAGTTCTATCTGACCACTTTGTAAATATTTTCCTGTGGCAAAGAGTCGTGCCCCGCCCATAATCGTTAAACGTTGGAAACGTCGGTACTTTTTCTCTCAATCAGTACCCTATTAACATGTCCCCACTGTTGGCCTTCAGGCCTACCCTCACAACGAGGGCGTTAGGGCTATAGTCCACCACGCTAGACCAGTGCGGGATGGTGGACTTCACACGCGCCTAAGAATTTGTTCTTCGGCGTATGCAGGTTTCCTCACGACGTTTTCCTTCACCGTTTGAGAACAGTCAGTAAATGTACTTAAGTTTCGAGAATAAACCCATCGGTACATGGCCCACCCGGGGATCGAACTTCGGACCTTTCGATATGATAGGCCGCGTCTTATCCCCGACGCCACTGACGCCACCTTTTCCCTACTAAAACTTATTTTATTCTTTAAAAAACCACCTAGAATGTTCTAGACCGTAGACGTATGGGGATGTCTGGAAGTAATCGGTTAATGCGATAAGACCGCCTAGGCTGTAAATCCCGATTTCTAGTCTAGAAATAGTGAATGTGATGCACTTAGAGCTTGATTTTAAGTTTATTTATTGTAGATTTGTAATAATTATGTTTATTTAAACTATAACTATTATTTTATACTGTGTACATGCACTTGGGTGGTTGGTTTTAAAAATATACCAGTTGCATTTAAAACAAACAGTACTGTAATTTTTATTTTACAGGATTTGTGCTTTTATTATAAAATTTATTTGTGTCTAGACTTATGTTAAAGGCATGTGTTTAATTTATAGAAATTCCCTTTCAGTTCCTTGCATGACTGATATTTCGTATGACATGTTTACTTTCGCCCTAATATGGTATGCTATGTCGATTTTATAAGCGTATAATGTATGTGACGTACATTGAAGCTGTTTAAAACATGTTGTGAATCCATTTAGTGTGTGTAGTGTTGCAGATGTAGGCTCGCCAGTGCCAGGGTTGCCAGCTCGAGGTGACAAATACCTACAGTATAGTGTTCCGTGTTGCCATGTTGTTTGTTTGTGTGATTGCAGAGCGCTGTGGGACCGGCCGTGTTGCAGCGACGCGAACACTGTAGATTGTAAATGTTACATTAAGCTATCCAACCAACCGCGACTACCAATTTCTAGGAACACGTTGCCCACGATAAATAAAAATATTAACCAATCCTCATACATCCAACCCGAATCAATGATTAATTATTATTAACATATCATAAGTTTATTTATTGTGGGCTGCTAGAGCTGACGTTCGTTATGACTTATTATACTATAAATGATTAATTTGAAACGGCGTGTGGTCTTGTGTATATTTCATGTCATATAAACGGTGTACTTACATTTGTTGTGTGTCGATTGTTGATTGAACTTATCTGTAATGTCATGCCAGTCTGTACAGGTCAAAGTATGGCCACACCGCCTTTAATCTATCAGAATGATCTGACGTCCGGAGCTTGAGAGAGAGAAACATAGTGAAAAGTGACAATACTTCGCCGCCGCGAGGAATTGAGGTAAATGCACTGTATTGTGTGATTAGTACACCCTGTACCTATGTGATTTGTTTAGGCAATGTAATATCACCATGTATAAGCCTAGTTGATTCAAGTTTTATTTTAGTTTCGTACACGTGTTGTATTCAGTAATCAGTTGTATGATCGCAGTCTGTTGTACTATAAATACTATGAAACTAAAATCATACTTTCCTTGAAATAATATGGATTTTATCATAGAAGTAAGTTAGGCATAGAATTGTGTAACTGGTACGTTCGTCCCCTCTCTTGACAGCTCATTAGGGTTCCGCCGTCAACAATAAAAAATGAAAATGTATTTTTAAAATTTAGCTTTCTATTAACGACTTAGGTGTAGTGTTTTATGGAAAAATCTGAAAGGTAATGTAAGTCGAGCTACATTCCCTTGAAAATTGTTCAATTTGCGTGAGTTTTTAACTCGCAGAGACGTAGCCTAGGGGACTGGACTTCGGGATGTACTCCCTTGAAATATATATGGACGAATTCATTATAAATGTTGGATTGAACGCTCAGCTCGGTAACCCTGGCTACGTCCCTGTTCATAATCGCTTGGCGGGATGATCCCGAGTCACTCTTGTATTATTGTCTAAGATATAAAGTGTATGTTGATTGATATCGTGTATTCATTTATTTCTAATCATGGTTTCTTTCCACAGCCCCGAAGGTAAGTCCCCTATAAGTGATAGGATAAATCAAACGCTATGACATTGTGCTCTCCGTAATTTCTATCCTATGCTTTCGTGATACATATATGATTTTTCTAATGTCTCTATGTCATTATACCTTTTGTTTTGATGATCATTTTAATCTTGTGTCGGCTTTTTAATGTAGACAATGGGATTTCGATGCATTTTTATAGTTTTTAAACGTGCTATATTTAATACGGCTGATATTATTTGTTATGTGTCACCACTCACATAGACTAGAATTAGTAGTGACTCTCATACGCCATGGCCCGTGATGCATTTACAACATGTACCATATCGATGGACGCAGGATGAATCTCTATTGTTTTCCCCCTAAGACTTGTTACCACCATATTTGTGTTAGGGTGTGAATCCACAGTGTCTACCGGCGGCGTGCTCACACCGCACTACCACTGCATCTGGATCATACGTTTCCTTTTAATTTTTGCTGTGTAAAAACCCTGTCTGAATGATTTCACTGTTAAAATATGTGTTTTTCGAAACATTTTTGACATATCCATGTGTGTTCTGATTTTTTAAAACTTTTCTATACTACATGACTGTGTATTATGATCTGTTTTGTACTTATTGCATTGTCGTATTTCATCTTGTGATTTTATCACTGTCTTCTTTGTTGTCCCTCTGTTAAAGGTGGGAGAAGTCTATTCCTTGATAAGGAAAAATATGGAAGGACACTCCCAAGTAAACAACAAATATGAACCTAAAAGAATACTATATGAGAACGGTATAACCCGTGGAGTCGGTGGAACGAGTGGCGCACGGATGTTAATGGAATTGGAGAGGTGGTATTTGAATTGGTAAGTCCTGAATGTAATATTTAGCAGCGTATCCATTTGAGGCAGCCTCGAGGAGAGCCTCAGTTCCAAGTAGTCCCATTCGCAGTCCTGTAGAAGTGGACTGGACTAATGTGATTTATCCAAATCAAATGGAGTACTGGAAAAAGTTAAGTCCGGTCTCAAACAATTTTGCCTTTTTTAGAATTCTTGCCCTCCATCCACTTGGCCAAGCAAAACGTAAAACTTGATCATCATGCCTTTGATAAAACTTGGACACCGTCTTTTTTTGGCCTCCTGCAAATGCTGCTAACAGTCCCCAATTACCTCTGCAGGTTTATCTAGAAGCGCTGAATATGTTTATTTCGGATCAACCAGTTGAACATAATGGACAAAGTTCGTGAATTAAATCTCAGAACTGAACTGTCTATGTGTGCAATGTATGACGATCATCAGCTCAGTCGTGGCTGCCTCGAATGGAAAACGTGGCTTTCGGCGTTGAGCACACATGACTAACTTTGCTATTAGAACAAAACGTGAGCTGAATTATCAATTATTGATTAGGTTTACAAATAAATGAAAGTACAAAAATACCTATCAAAAGATGCCGTCAGGCGCAGAATGTATGATGTCCCCAATTTGACCGTCTCCACCTAAAATAAAAGATGGCGAGATCTTCATTTCTTTCGGATGACAGCTGTCATTCTAAATGAAGATCTCTCAGATTTAGTCCTTATTCTGAGGAAGATCTCATCGAAATATTTCATTTTAGCAAAGACACCACTATTCTATGGTTAACTAGGACCGTTACGTCCCATATTGACCACTTCCCAAAATTACCATTTTCCCAAAATAGCTTTTCCAAAACAAATTTCTAAAATGAAATAAAATTAGTAATCGTGTCTAGACGCGGTCTCCGCTCCGGATTTTTTTTAATGATTAAAATAAATTTAAAAGGTGTATACATTCATAGTTAGGTACCAAACAATATTATTTATTATAATATTATCAATTAGAAACTAAACGTGGCCATAAAATAAGACGAGATTAAATAGCGGTTATTTTGGGAAGTGGTCATTACGTACCTACGGTACGAAACCGTTAGGACATTAATTGTGGGACATTCTTCAAACAAGACATTCTGCGCCTAGACGAAAAAATCGATTATGTAGTTTGAGGTGAAATGAACATAAAAACCCACACGAAATAGGAAAACCGAACAGCTAATACCGGAACTTTAATAGAAATACATTTGATTTGATAATGGTGAAGATAAATGTGTGAAAGGTTATTATTCGGAGCAAAAAATGTTTAACGTTTATAATGGTAGGTTTTGGTTAATTCAATATTGTGTGCAAAGTTCAAATTTGGAGATAGTTTTCCCATCTGTCATCGTATAGCGCCTTTTACTAAAATTAAATCCTCGGGCACATCAGGGTGACGTTTGGAAATTAGGTTTTATTTTGTCAACCTAGGGAGACGAGGTGACAGGTGGGAATACTCCTGAACTTCTGATCAGTGATACTAATAGATAACCATCAGCCTGTCAGCGTGCACTGTTGGATACCTGTCCTCTTTGGGCCTACTTTAAAGTGCGGCAACCATACCAGGCCCTCCGTCTTCTTGCAGTAATAATATAATTTTCAAATATTTGATTATTATAGACAGACCCTATTGCACGATACTTAGAAAGTAGGGATAGTACTTCTCTAACTACAAAATTATTTTATTTTATGATTTCTCTACTAACATACAGTATTATTTTTATTGTTGCATTTCGTTAATATCTTTCAGTGAATGATGAATTGGTAATAAACAGTGCGACAGTAACTGGACGTTTTATTTATACTAGTGATCCTAAATCATGCTAACAAACATACACATTTCTTTAAGTAGGTACCTATGTAGGTATGTACTTTGCAATTACGTACTTTATGCCATAAACAATACAAGACGATTATCGTTTAATTTACAATTTGAGGTAATTTTAAAAGCAGTTAGGTACCTGCTAAGTACTCTAAACATGACATGATAAATGATAATAAATATAAAGTTAATATTTTCTATGTTTCATCTCTGGGGGCACAACTGCAACTACTCTAAAGCTTGATTATGTAATTAACGCTCACTATGAGCTAACTTTGTCTGATGGGGACAAAAAATCGGAAATACCTATAGGGACGAGACTGGTATCCTTAGCTCTTTTGAGTTAGAACCATTATGATAACTGGAAGGGATTTCTCTCCTTTAGGTACCGTACACAAATCACCACCTATGTATTTATAAAAAAGATTAAAGTTCTAGTGATTTAAATATATTTAGGTCCGATTCTGAATGAAGCATTGAAGGCACCCATTTAACATTTGACAGCACTCCCTGATTTTCCCCTTTTTAATACTCTGAAAGACCGCAATGTCTATATTCATAGTCCTGGTATTCCTTTTGCGATACCCCGTTTTTAGTAGTCATACTGGCATGTCTTAATGTAGGCTTCAGGTTCCTGCTATGGTCCTTTGTTTCTGGTGAGCTCTTAATATCTGTTGGGCGAAGACTCCGGCGAGGTGTCTCCGAGCGACGCTACGGAAGCGCTGGAAGAGCGGATGAGGCGTGACAGACGGGACAGCGGCGCCGTCGCCCACGGCTGTAGGGGGCCGGCGGGCTCCGGCACAGGTGACACTCTGGAGAATGATAAGCTGATGAGCTAATTGCCACGAGGGACTTGTTAAAATTGTTATCTATCGCATATTATTACCTCCTGTCACCCCTGTTAACGGCTGCTTGACCGGTCACTGGATGACAGGAGGTAAAAGAGCACATCTGCGACACCCCAGGTGCTTCTCATTGTGACAGGTGGAAATTTTTAAGGCTCGTCATATATGGTTTTTCCAACTAGTTATACTATTAGTTTATGATGCAACGACGGGATGTGTTGACAAAATTCCCGTTGGTCAGACGGTTTCGTCCCGTAATAGCTACTACTTCCCAAAATGACCACTTTCCAATACGGATTTCTTTTCCGCCGGTTCCTGATGGTCATACTAATTTGGATTTTCTAGAAAGACGTAAAATACAATTTTCTGAAATGAAATAAAATTAGTAATTGTAGTTAAATGCTTGATGGGAACGCGCGTACAATGGGTTTGTCCAACTAGTTATACTATTAGTTATACCGTATTAGACACGGTGTGCGATACGCGGTTTCAACTCCGGAATTTTAAACTACATCTGATCAACCTCAAAATCTCCAGCCACGACCGATTCGGTACTTTTCGCTATGAGGATGTACAAACCTATTCCGCCGTGGCCTCGTAGTTTTAGGTCTCGCGCGTTTTCTTTCGTGCTTCACTGTCATATGCGCCGGCGCTGCACTTTCCACGTCTACCCCGCTGCCTGCCCCTGCAGATATAAGGCATAACACCTAAGTTAACAGTAATAATGTTTGGACAAATTCACACACGGCTGTTTAGTCCCAAACTAAGCCGAACTTGTAAATGGGTACTCAACAACTGATAAACATACCTACATAAACACTTTTTAAATACATACAAGCACCTAGAATCCGAAAACCAACAGTTATGCTTATTACACAAATGTTGGTCCCGGGTGGGAATCGAAGCCACGATCTTTGGCGCAGTAGGCAGGGTCACTACCACTACGCCAAGAGGACCAGTCGTAACAGTCAACGGGGCTTTCACCTAATGGTCTTATAGAGCAAAAAAACTACTAGGTTCGGTAGACCACGGCGCTCACATCTGTGCGTATCTCCGATCTATGCTACACCCAGGTGAATAATTATGATTTTGCCACCTTAAAAAATGTTAGAACCTCGATTCCAAACAGTTGCAATTGTCCCCTTATCCGACCCTAGCAGTGGTCTGCTGGAGGAGCACTATTTTTGAATCGCTCGCATCGATTCGTGCGGTCGATTCTTCTAATTTTTTATCGGTTGTCAATGGAAAATTAATAGAATCGACCGCTCGGAGCGGGGCGAGCGATTCAAAGATAGTGCTCCTGGGCCGTACTGTCCTGGTGTATACGAGAAATAAGTCTCCCTCGTGGTCCCACCAGTGGGAGAAACTAGTGGGTCCACGAGAAAACCGCGTATTTCCTTACCTACTACGAACAGTGAGTGCTGCACTTGCTGCGTCTGCCCCGTCGCATGCTGGATGCACAGCGGCCGCGCTGCCTTTATCCGAGCCACCTCGTCCCGTCTACTGGCTATGGCACTGTTATATTTAGAACAATTTAATTTTACATTGAGTGCAAGATTCCCGCTGGTCAGACTAGTCTGACCAATGGGAATGATCGGCCATTCCAAAGTATTTGGGAGTCCGCTTATCTTACAATAAAATAGAAAAAAGGTCGGCAAGTTAGAAAAATCAATGTAATCACCACTGGGAACGACCAACAATAGTTGGAGCAAGAGGATACAATACATCGTGCTCGCCGTTTCCTCATGGTCATAGGTACCTACTTACTAGTTTGTCATACCAATATGACCACTAGGATAGATATACTCCACCCACCCCGGTATACTTACCCATCCCAAAGTAGGTATACTAAAAGGTAAGCTTCATACTAACGAGTTTTTCCCTGAACTCAGCTGCTCCTCCCAAGGCGCATCGCTCTCCACGGCACTGCTCTCTGATGCCACCAAGTACATGGACCTAGGTAAATAATAACAGTTTAGCTCCTGAATTAAAAAAAAAAAACTACTCCCAGGGAGCGCGCGCGCGACAAAAGAGGTTCGAATCTCCTTGGTTTTGCTATTCAATACGCGTCCGTCAACAAGTAGAAGTACTTGTTTCATTTAAACCTGAATAATGTAAGTAATTGCAACAGTGGGAAAAAAATCTCACTAGTTCAGTCACCAGGAGCCCTATTTTTTAATCGCTCTCCTCGCTTCGAGCGGTCGATTTTACTAATTTTCCTTCGACATCCGATTTAAAAATCAGTTGAAGCGACCGCTCGAAGCGAGGAGTGCGATTCAAAAATAGAGCTCCTGAACTAGTGAGAATAACCGAAAATTACGTGATTCCTAGGGGTTTGTCAGGTACGTTTACTGAATACTGACCGGGCAGGCACGTAGAGGTGGGGGGGCGGAGGCGCGGCGCGGCGGGAGGCAGAGCGCGCGCGGCGGGCGCGCGACGCACGACCCAGCAGCACGGACTCTTAACACAAGACAAGATTGATTCAAGTTGATAAATGGAAGACAAGTAGTGTATGTATAGGTATGATGTATCACTAATCGTGTTTCCGACGTACTAAATTCAAGAGTATCTAAAGCCAAAAAATTAAAAAGGGGCCCCCACTGTGTCAATATAGTACAAACCCACTCCATAATCATATCATATTCGTTAGAATGTGGCTGTCGTCATATTTTTGTTTTTGAAAAATGAATTCTATCTAGACTACATAAAGATTAGTATTTGAACTACATTTGAGACCCGAACGGGTTTTTTAACACTAAGGATTCCAGTCCAGCTGTACCTGATAAGGGGTCGCTGTCGCTGTGGTCGTGCCGGTCGCGCCTCCAGCCGGAGTCCGCGGCGGGCGCGTCGGCCGCCACCCCGAACAGCCCCGACACCGCCCCTGCCACCACCTTGCGCGCCGATCGGGCTGTCAGCTGCAACAAGATAATCAGTAAGTTGACGCAATACTTCAGTCTGCAACTTACTACGGGTTCACTACGTTGCGGGATTCTTGCGACTAAATTCGTAAGGATGTTTGGTTTGGACGCTAGGAATTACTTGCATAGAGCATGATCAGCACTCGGTAAACGAAACGATCATAAAGAAAACCAAGAGGGGTAAGGGGGGGAGGGGTTGACATCGGCAAGACAGGGGTTTCACGTTTAAAAGCTGCGGCCGGGACAAGTAGAAGTAAAACTGAAACCACAAATCCTTATACTGATGCTGTAGAGTAGAGTGGTAGGCTTATATAAAACCTATATAAAACTATCTCAACCTCTTTCGTATCAAAAACCTCGGTATGGACCAGTTATTTAGTCAAAACTCACGCTGGTATTGACGTCCATCTCCGGCACCGTTCTCAGGTCTGCCGCTTGTGCCGCCAAGTTCCTCAGGTCAGCCTCTTTCGCGTCCGGCGTCTCCGCCAGAGTGATCAGCTCGTACAGGTAATCTCTGAACACTCCGTCTATTAGTGCTGAAATAAATGTTCTAATGTTGGACTAGGCCGGATCATGTAAAAAACTTGCGACTCAACCGGATATTGTCTCTATTCTCCAACTCCTGGACTTTACCTACTTAGGTATATCTACATAGATTCCTCAGAAGAGCTATAGTAGAGACACGACAATAGTTATTTTCCCATAAATTTTTCAGTTTGATATTTACTGACACTGGATGTGCAACGAGAATAATTGTTGAATGCACAGATTTATAAACTAAAGGGTTGAATGATTGAGATATAACTAGGTACTACCCGGCAACTGAAATGAGTCACTTGGCCTTGGCCTCCCTCCGCCTCCCGCTTCCCCACCTCGCCCGCCCGCTCTCGTCCTGGCGCGACAGTACCGTCCGCATAAATGTGAGAGGTCGGACATAAGTGACGTCGTGCCATTAACAAATGATGATAAAGATGAAGATTTCTTTATGTATCTAACTGCTTCTTACAAAATGTTTTATTTTTTATTGAAAATGTAAATAAATAATAATTTAATCCCACACTTTCGCTCAATACTTTCTTTATCGTTTTTGCACTCTGTACCTATCACGGCGGGGCGACGTAGGCGGAAGCGGGAGACGCGGAGTGACTCATTATAGTTGCTGAGTAGTAGGTACTTAGTTCTCAAATTAGTAACCTAAAACTACTTAGTAATTCTTAAAACGCAATTAAAGTCTTACCATGTGTCGTTGGTGCATGAAGATCTTGAGGCATACCAACATTGGCTTCCAAAAATTGACTTTGTTCTCTTGGTGCTAACGGTGTTTTTAATATACCAGGACCTCTTGTACCTATCGAAAGTGGAGATACTGCTCCAGCAACAGGTTTGTCTAAAGCTGTGTTTGTACCAGCTGCACCTATTTGGGCAGGTTGTGTGAGGCCTAGACTTGAAGCCACTTGTACTGACGGCGTCGTTGTTGAAGGTCTGGTGGCGACTCTTCCATTCACCAGTAGGTCTGGAGTTGGTTGTTTTTGTCCTGGTTCTGGAATTTATAAAACTTATTCAAAATTAGCTCCATCCTTATATCTTCATAGTACCTATACCTACAGAAACATTTTTAATGGTGTCAAATTTTAACTTTGTACCCTCAAAATCGGGCCTACTTAATATATTATTTATTCTTACCAGTACCAAAGTCTAGTTCGAATGCCATGACATTTAGCGCAGAGGACAAAGCTGATCCAACCCCATTTCCAACTTCTCCAGCTCGCCCGGCTTCTGTTACGCAATCCGGAGGCGGCGGTCTTCTGTTAATTAAATAAATCATATTTGAACTGATGAACTTTAATAGTTTTGCAATGGTTTATTCTTTACCAACGTTGTTTATCTGATTGTTTAGTTTAGTGTTTTTTCGAGATACTTACACTAAAGGAACTTTAGTAGGTGAAGATATTGAGGCGCGACCCCACATGCATTGGCGCAGTTCTTCGCCGCTAATGCCTCTTCTTCTCAATTCTGCAATGGTCACTTTCCCAACACGCTGCGAATAGAACAAGTTTAGATTCGCAACTGTATACAGGTGGCGTCTTTAATAGTGAAGTAAGCGGTATAAGTATGTATTCTGAGCATCCTATGATTTTCGTCAATTCTGAAGTCCTGTCGTACCTAAAGCGAAAGACTGGGACACAGACTTAGCTATAATGCCCTAAACTTTCGATTTTCTATCTTGCAAAGCACCTAGACCGAAATGCTGGGGGATTAAGTAGTAGGTACATGTCCCATAGTTCCAGTTACTGTAATATGTATGATACACCAATTTGTGCATCTAATTTCAAAGAATCTTGCAGGATTAAGTTCTTACCTTCCAGTTGGTCAACGCCCCCTTCCTCTGCTTGGCTCTGGTCTTGGCTTTACTCTTGATGACCATGACGGCCCTCTGCTCATATCGCGGGTCGTCTGAAGGGCCCAGCCCTATCGAGTACTCCTGTAGGTATCGGTGGGCATCCTCCTGCGCCACAGAGCGTTCTAGGGACACCACTATCTTTGCCCACTGGGAAATAAAAAGCACAACATTTGTGTGAATAATTATTAACTATTGGAAATAAAAATATCTTCCTAAGAAGTACTTGGATTGGATCTAATTGTTTTAGGGATGATATTTATTGTAGTGCGATCGGGGAAAACCCTTTACTTTTATTACCCATCAAGTGTTATCTTTCCATAGTAGGTATACCTATCTGCCGTTATGATGTCATCTAATCATCATATCCGGTTGTTTTTCAACTGCGTGAGTTAAAAATCAATACCTACTTGTGCAATACTTAAATACCTTGTTTTGTTAATTTCTTCTCTATATGCTTGATAATGTGCAACGGTAATTGCCTAGTATTGGCACGGAAAGCTAGGTAACTCTAGCTTATGCGTCGACCCACCTGTTTGACCCACTCCTTCTCCGACTGCTCGATGACGTGCGCGTACGTGTTGCCCATCATGGCAATGAGCATGTTCAGCAGCAGAATCGGCACGAACACCATAAAAACAGCGAACACTGTCTTTGCCAGGTTCGGGTACGACACATTTCCGAGGTCCGTGTACTGCAATAACATTTCATAAATCAAATATTATCAGCGTCATCATTGTCTGTAGTCTTAATTGCCCAGTCTTAGGTTGGCTTTTTCCAAAGTTATACGTTCATATACTTGTGCTCTCGAACGGTAAAGGCTTCCATTTGTTTCGATCCGAAGGCAGCCACAGGCCAACCGTACTGCTGCAAGCACGCGCTGGTCTGAGAAACCAATGCCCCATGAGCTTTTCGGAACTTAGAACGGTTTAATATAATACCACAGGCTTTCCGTGAATAAAAGGGGTGCTGTTGGTGGACATGGGTTTGGCACAACAGATCATGTAGGGTCGAAGTGGCCCCAGGTTTTCTTGGTCCCTTATCAAGATAATTATAACAAGTAACAAATTATTACTTACACTATAGTCTCCTAAAGTAATTTGGAACAGCGCCATCCACGTAGTCGGGTACGTTGCGAATAACGTTGACTGCACATTGGGAAACCCTGAAATACGTTTGTTTCATTATTATCGTAATGTGAGTAGTTAAATTTAATAAGAAAAGGATAGATAGGTAGTCAATGAGTTTTAAATACTTACAACTCCAAGTGTCCCAACAATACATTCAAACAGATTACAATGACTTTAAACAAATTCTAAAAACATTTTGAAGTGAAACGAAAGCGATGAAAAGAAAACAAAAGTAAGGACAGTGAAGTAAGTAGGTACCTTTGTATAGAAAGTAAAAAGACTGAGAGAAGCCGAAAAGAATGATACAGTAGATGATGCCAAATGTGAACATGTCGCCGGTGATCATACTGTAGATCATAGTCACGAAAGGCCCGGTCAGCTTCACTGCCCTACAAGGAGAGTATAGTTAGCAGTAGTAAATCATTTCTTTGTTAAACCCAACACGAAAACTCATCCATAACTCTGGATCTTAATAGATCAATCGCAAATTCGGAGTGACCCTTATGTATATCCAGCGCACGCAAGATACTTTAATCGCCCGATAGTTTGGTCGGTCAGGCAATCATAGCTATAGGAGTGCGCGCACTTGCCGATATTGTATTTGGAGTAGTTACTGTTAGATCACCCATCAGGAAATCATCACAATAGCATATTTTGAATATGTATAAGTACTTAATGATTCTATTTATAGGACTAAGTAGGTACCTAGTTATTTATTCGATGTACCTAATAATAAAATTTCAGAATAATTAATGTCATTTGAATGAGTTTTGAACACGCAGATACTGTCAGATTTAATTGATAAAAACCCTATATTATATCTATAGCGCACTTTTGTCTTACCCAGCAAAGAACATCAGCAGAAACCAAGAGCCAGGCAATACAAATATAAGTATTGCCTCTTCTATCATAGCCTGGCGACTCAATCGTGCCGGTATGCACAACAGAAGCAGTAGGTTCGACGCTAGAAATATAAATTTAGCTGGCTCATGGATCTGGAAAAGAAACGAACATAGTACTCTCTGGAAAAGTGAAATAGTCTCTCAGTAAAAGAAGTATACTTCGCATTAGGCTGGTGCTGCAAGAAAAATGTCTTGCAACTGCAACATTATAACCAAGTTCAAATCCCTATACTTACCAACTGCTTCAAATATGCCACCAAACCCTGATTCTTGAGCTCATCGCCTTGTTGAAGTATAATGTAGCACAGTGTGCTGACTAATGTCCCCAGTTCGCTCGCTAATCTGATCCCGCCAGTGACGTCAGTGATCTCTAAGCCCCAGTTCGGATGCGTTTCAGCTTCAACGTTGTCGAGACGGAGATACACGGAAATAGAGAGCAGAAGGAGATGCAGCATGAGGATCATCAGCCGTTTGAGAAACTTTCCCTGTAACCAAGTTCTCATCATTAATGATAATTAAGTAATCAGACCCGGTGAATCGAATTTCTCTTACCCTGGCAAATGTTTTCCATTTCTCTTCCAATAACCTTTGTATGATGCCTCCATCCAACATGTTTAGATGTTCTTGTTTTGTACCGTTGAGGATTATGAACAGCGCAGAGTTCCAATCTATAAAAATCCAGTTTAAAACCAATTTAATAAATACTTTACCTAGGTACCTTTAAAATGTGGGAGACAGTTGGCGAGACTTACTAGTTCTTCCATCTGGTAGCAAAGTGTCCAAAGCGTTCAGGGGATAGGCTGAGCAGGTAATATTCGAGTATCTCCAGAATTCTTTAGCGGATAGTTCCAGCATTTCTCTGAACACAGACGCTCTGCCGAGCTGACAGGCCAGCGTCAGAGGCGTGAATCCAGCTTTGTTCATTCGACCGTTACTGGCTGGGACCTTTGGGTGTCGCAGAGCGTAGCCAAACATATCCTAAAGTAGATTTTAGGCGATTTTTATAAACGCAGTTCACATTGGTCTTTATAATGATCACCGACCTTAATTACAAGACGTCGGGTTAACTCACCAATTTATCACAAACCACCACCATATGCAGTATCATGTTCCCAAATGAGTCCTGTTTGTCAGGATCCGCGTCGGAGTCCAAAAGCAGATTGTACACAGCCTCGTTGGCACAGCACGCTGCCCACGCTAGGGGATACTCTCCAAGGTACGCCAGGCCCTCGTAGTTGGTTTGACGTGCTGGAGGAACCGGCTGCTGGTCGCGAGGGAGGAAGAAGCTACCTACCAGAAAATGATCAAGTTAATTGATCTACTTAAAATATTTCCACGCTTGTTATCCCTTAATTCTGGTCATTATGTCATCGAAGTAGAGCGTTATCTAAAGGATACTACTGCCGTCTTCTTTTGTCCTTGTTATCATCAACCTGCACTAGTCCGTTGCTGGTCACAGGCCTCCCCCAAGACGCGCCATTGAATCCGATCCTCGGTTCTCCGCATCCAGCCACTGCCGGTCTTTGTTGTCGTTATAGTCTTAGCAGGATTTTAAGTACCTAATTGGTTGTTTTGATTTTTTGTAATCTCACCAATTGCTCTTTGGTGGACGTCAGCTCCAGCTTCCACTAGGTCTTGAACCAACTCGTTGTTGCTGTATGCGATAGCTAAATGCAGAGAGCTGGCGCCTGCAAAGATATGTAGGTACCACAAACTATATAGTATGCTACGCATACTCGGAGTATCACAAATTATTGTTATGAAAATTTTTGCGTTAGGTAGGTACACGAGTAAATGTACCAATATCCTTAGCGCTCATCGAAGTGTGCAGTTCAACCAGATTACCTACTTGTAGACGTCTTTCTCGTGAACCGAATACCTCGTTAGCTTGGAATTGCGTGCAAGTGTGATTCACATTGAGGGAGGTCAATTCGCAACAGTGTCACGAATTTCAAGGATTAGAGGGGTATTATAATGCGCAGAATAAACTACGATTCTAGCTGTATTTTAATTGAAGCTTACCTAAATACTCCTCGCCCTCAACAACGTCCAATGACAGTTTTGGAAAGCATTTTACTAAAGTTCTTGCTAATCTCGTGTGAATCTGAAAAAAAAATGTTCTAGGTATACCTATCCTTGGTGGGTATGTAAGTTTACTTCGTGAGGATTTTTATAGAATGTAACAAAACATTAAGGTATGGGTGGTCACTATACAATGTGTTTCGTTACACTCATGTAATGGGGCATACCTTATTTGTCATCTTCAGCACAGAATACATAGTCTTCAGTTGGATATTTAAGATGTCCAGATAGAGCAAAGCAAATTACGACTGGAGTATTTTACGCTCACTCTTACATTAATTTAACCCTTGACCCTGCCTTCTGGTAGTGACCAGAATATCTAAGACCAAATCAATATACAGACTGATCTAAAAAAAATTTTGACTGGACCAAGCACCATACTACAGAGCACATAATAATAGTTGGCCATACACTCAACCACCGACTGGATATTGCCAGGATACATGTTCAGGTAAATCACTGAGGTAATCTCTTAGAGGGTACACTATGTATAGGTACCTTGGTATCACAAATGATAAGCACGTGTAAGAGCGACTCGCCGAGAGCGCCGCGATAACACATCTGCCAGCAGGCCGTATGGTCCTCCCACTTGGCGAGGGGGTCGTGCGGGGAGAGCGACGCCTCGATAGGCAGGACCACCTGAATATATCATCAGGAATTCATCAGTTAGGTACATCATTAGTTTTGAAAATACAGGCTGCAAGGGAGTTTCGTGGGAAGAGAAAGCAAACGAAAGACATCGTCGACCTGGAGATAGATCGCTTTTAATGTTATTGGTCACCCAGACAGGACCCTATACCTGCAACAACACAGTTCTATTGCGTTATCAACCTTAACTTATTTTGAAAAATTCCATGTCAAATCGATGAGGGCGGTTTCTCCTAGTTTGCCTTTTAGAATTAAACTCTAAAGTCTAAGAGTTAAGTCTCACACAAAGACCGGTTACTAGTTTTCAAACTGCATGTTATGTTTCTGACTGTATTTAATTTTGTATGAGAAAATAAATAAAATTTGTATTGTATTAAACTTTTGGTAAGACTCTGGCACAGACAGGCAGGCAGACCACAGGCAGGTTCCAAAGCAAATAGTTCACTACTTTCTCACCTGTTCTTGATCTCTGAACTTCCACCTCAGGTATTCGGCCCTGTTGATAACCCGTCCCCGGCCTCCGGCGTACATGTAGGCGGAGAACTCTTCCTTGATGAGTCTCTCGGCTGCTGCCATGCCGCCCTTTGCGTACGTCTCCAGAAGTAAACCGCCTTGGGGAATGGCAGACAAATTAATTTTGACCACTCAATGCGGGAATGACCACATTCTTGTGGTTCCAATATGTAGCGATTGTGTTAGGAACTTAGGAATGTGGATTAAACAGAGTTGAACAAAATTGTATCGCGATATTCAGAGAGAAGACAAGCTAGTTTTGTCGAAACGTAAAAATTTATGCCGAGTCCCGGACCCCCTGACTTCAAAACAGCATTTTTGTTCTAGCAATGTTTTTTCATTGATATAAAATAGGTACAGTCGATCGCACGTCAGTTGTGACACTGACCTTGAGCTGGCCTAGCCTATTAGGAAGTTGCAACACTAGGAGAGACCAGTTTATACTGGTTTTGTTTCCACTGACGACGTGCCGTCGACCGTACAATTATAAGAATGCGGTCATTGGTATTTTTCATAGAAATATAAGTCCATCGTAGCGAGCGGGAGCGTAGCGAGCTTTTTCCGTGTTCTGTGGTATTTTTAAATAAGTATACCTATCGTTATTTTACGTTTTTTTCCCCTTTTCACACCCTCTGCTATGGACATTTGTTGTACAAACCCTTCTTATAGTCGGCCAGCTTGTAGAGCACGGTGTGCGCCTCGCTGTCGGGCTGCGAGATGACCCGGTCGAGCACCGAACCCGCTGCCTGCACGCCACGCGACGAGCACACGCCACCCATCTCCTGAATTAAAATACTTGAAGCATACGCTGTCCAGTTATCAAATGAAAGAACACATCCTCCATATTTTATTTTTGCAATAATAAAACTTTTTAGACACATGCTAATGGGTGGTTTCACAGAGATCTGTCCGGGACTCCCGTACGCTTTGAAACCAGCCTAAAGAATGGGGAGTGGTGCTTTTTTATGACTCCGGAACTAAGGATACAAACTATTGGAGCAAGGGAATCCTTTATGGAGGTCGTAGAGTAACCGATTCATATCCCTTTTATTTGAAAAAAAAAAGACAAGTAAATTCTAAAAAAGGTTACTTTTACGTAAAAGCTACTTTCTAAAATACGACCATCCACGTGGATTTACTTGACTCTATGGTTCGAGAAGGAAGCGCAGAAAATTAGTAGAATCGACCGCTCGAAGCGAGTCGACCGATTCAAAACTGAGCTTCTGGAGCCCTATTTTTGAATCGGTCGCCTCGCTTCGAGCGGTCGATACATCGAATTTTCCTTCGACATCCGATACAAAAATTAGTAGAATCGACCGCTCGAAGCGAGGCGACCGATTAAAAACAGCTTCTGGAGCCCTATTTTTTAATCGCTCGCCTCGCTTCGAGCGGTCGATACATCGAATTTTTCTTTGACGGATGTGTCGGACGCGCGAGGCGAGCGATTCAAAAGGGTCACTGACCGGCCGATCTGTCTTAGGCACCTTAGCTAACATGTAGAATGGAACTTTTTGATTCGAAGAAAACACAAAAATTAACGTGTTGTTGTACTTACCTATAGAATGGATATCGACTTCTTATTCACCTCCAGGATTCACTCGTTTCACCAATCACCCTGTAGTAGGCAAGTACCTACCATGAATTTTACACAAGTAAGTATTCGCTGCAAATAAATACCTACTACCTACCAATTAATTGCGTAAGTAACGAAGTACCTAGATAATTTATACTTACCTACTTCACTCTGCTTCGAGAATGCCTGCTTAGTTTCTTCAATATCCGTATTCTCCAATAGATAACACAGCAGTTTGTCCGAAATGAAAACATTGTGAGATCACAGCGGACACATTTAATTTAAAGGATTTGATGTTAGTACGATTTCTTCAAAGTACACTCTTAATTTAGGTCATCTTCGATTTACGTAGGTAACTAGGTCGCTACCTAACACTGAAAACCAGGATTATATAGTTAGGGACATAATATACTTAGGTAGGTATTTAATATTCGTATTTTCAAAATGGTAAAAGAAATTTTTAATCTGGAAGAATTACGAGTTATTGTATCTAGATGTACGTTACACTACAATATTAGGTACACGTAAATTGTTTATTTACACTAGGCACTAGAACGAAATAGATTGTTATGTTTGTGTACCTGTAATCTATCTGTTAAATAGAATTGACTCCTAAACTGACGACGGAATACTGGCTGTTAGTAATTTGAGAAAAACAAAGGATATGCCAAAGGCAAATAAACAAGTGTGTTACCATCGTAACCGTCATTTGACTTCCTGTGGCGGTGACGTCACACACATCGGTTAGATAAAAGGGGGTTTAAATGTATGGTTGATAGTGGAATGAATAGAGATGGGTTACAGATTTAATTACCTAGACTAGATAAATACCTATCCTGCTGCTATGGTACCATAGCTGTAGCTGCTTTTTATTTTTAGTCATTCCCAGGCCAGTGTAACCAGCGATGTGTCCGTTCACCTAGCGTACACATAAGAGTTTCAGGGCTAGTTTTAGTGCCAATAAATAGAACCCAAATAGTACCTAGATCAAATAAATAGTACCCCTGTGGTGTAAGCGATCTGTATTTTTGGTATTTTCCATTAGTCGAACCCACCAATTAGATTTTCTCATTAAGGAGAACCATTCAATCTGTGTGAGAGGCCAGCCAATGTGGCCAACTGGCTGGCCAAAAGAAAAAAAAACGGAACTACAAGGTCACTGCCCTACCAGCCTCCCCCCGGCCCCTCACGGTTTGATAGGAGATATGAGGGGGTGAGGCGGGGGACGCGCGGGGCATCGACCGAAGCGTCGAGCGCGTACAACACAAGCTAGTTCCCGCGACACCGCTTGTTGAATTATTTTATTGACAAGGCCGCGACATGATAAGGATGTAGGTAGGTTACCTAGTATGTAGTAGGTACCTACCTACTTAGTAACAAACAGGTAGGTAAGTAACAAACCTACATGATTTGCACGGAATATCCTACATAAATATTGTAATGTGTTTGATCCGAGTAGGTAGGAGCCACAAACTCAAAAAAAATTATTAGAAAAACATTACGTACTTACCTCGATGACCTTTAGGTACTTTACAGCCATACTAAAAGAAGATAGTTACAGTGGGCCACACGCATATTTCCGTCTGTTTGCACAATCAAAAATGGATTAGACTGCCATCTGTGACTATGTTCATTCTGCCGCCAAAAAATTCTACGCTACGGAGACAACATAACCTGTAACTAATCCCGAACAATATAAATAATAGGTACCTACCTGTAAATAGAAATTGGTCAAGGACATGCATAAAAATATCGGTCCATTCTCCATATTTTTTAAAATAATCATACAAAACTAATAAATAAATAAATGTGCAATACAAACGAACAACCTAACAAAATTTTACTCATCATATTAGTGTTGCGACTCGCGAGCGGTGTGTGTCCGTTGATTTCGTTGAATTGTAAACGCCCAAATACACAGTTTATCGATAGCTTATCGATTGATACCTAGTATTATATTGTGGCCTTGAAAACTAGTCAATTGTCTCACATACAATAACGATGATGTTTTTGTGTGCAAAAACCACTAGGTACGGCCGACCGCACGTCATCGTCAGTGGAAACCAAACTAGTAGGTAGGTCTCTCATAGTAATAAAACCCTAATAGGCTAGCTGTTCATCTCAAGTGTTAGCACTGACGTGCGGTCGACTGTACCCACTTAAATCGATATCGTGAATAGAACGTCATCATTTGTAGCTAAGTGTAGGTAGTAAGTAGTTAATAGTTATCATAAAACTAGGTACCTACCGTTAGGTATCGATAACAAACAATATTATTATCGACCTCAACGATAGCTCATTTTGTGCCATCGATATCGATAGTCTGATCAGAACTAAAATCGATTGTATGCCGTTTTTTATATCGATACATAAATTCTCAACACTACTTCATATTATGGAGGGAGAGAGAACACACATGCAAAGCTGCGACAGCAACGCCATCTATGTAGGCAATGTATGTTTCTGATTGGTGGAGGCGCGACGTTCTACACGAATTGGCGCACACACGCAAACGCCGCGGTCAGGGCCAGGGGATATGAGGGTATGGGCGGGGCAGGGCTCCCACCCCGCCGCCCGCACTCGCACCCGCACGCGCCTCACCTCGCCCCGCTCCGCTCATTCCCCTCGAGCGCTTTGCTAGCGACTGTGCGGTAATGTCACTGGAAAAAAACAAGTGAATTGGCACCACCCCGCGCGTCCCGCAGCGATCTGTCAACCCAGTCATAATTTCGCGAAATTATCAGATTCGTTCAAGAAAATACCATTCCACGAAGATAGTGTGCGACGTCAAAACTTCAGTGGATTTGACTGTACCTGATGAAAGATGGAGCGGGATCCCTTGGCATTAGGTAAATAACAATTGCATTTTACAACCTACTAGAGTCCTATTCTAGTATCCTCATTATTTTTTTAAAGGTTATGTAGGAGGCCATAGGCTGGTGTCTGTCTTGTTTCCGTAGATTATTCAGCGAGCGGCAGGCACGGCTGGGGTTCTGTCAAATAGGTAGCCACTACCAACAGGTTTGCTTAAACTGAACTCACACGAATCTCCCCGAGTGCGTTGTTGTGATTGGGTTAATCATAGTACTTTCGTTGTACTTAGTATTTGCTGTTTTACTAGCAAAATATGGACATAAGCTTACCCAAGCGTATCTTACTAATAATTAGGTAATAATCTAAGATTTCTACAAGGTAGGTAGGTACCTACTACTCGATGCGAAAAAAGCGTGAGTTCGGTTGGAACACACGTATCCATAGTAGGATAATGTAGTACTGCGGTGAGACAGTGTTTCGTATCTCATGGCACAATATTTATTAGTACTTGTCTCATGGTGGCAACAGGCAATACACGTCGCTCGCACGCACTACTTGCCGAACTAGTGATGTCAACCGGTTCTTAAAAAACCGGTTTTTCTTCAAACCGGTAAAAACCGGTTTAATTTTCAAAAAATCGGTATCATTTATTTTGCTTAGTTACATAAAAATTATGTTATTTGTATCCGAACATAGTTTGAATTATAATTAATTGATGCGTATCTGAACACGATTGACTATACTTGGAAAATTCCCGCAATGGGTAGGTACCTATGCAATTTCATTTCACACATCTTACATCTAGGTAGGTACTTTCATACTTTTTAACTTTCGTTTCATTATTTGGATTTTTTTATTAGTATATTTACAAAAAATAAACCGTTTTTTTACAAAACTATTCTGTAAATACCGGTGCTGAAAATTTGTAATCGGTTGACATCTCTATGCCGAACATTTGCGAACCTACCAAATCGGGATGATCATCATGCTTCAAATAGGAAAGCATAGCGAGTCCACCCACCGGGCTTGTGCCGGTACCAAAAAGTAGGTGGGCGGTAAAATATGAATAATATGGAGTTTGGCGGCACTAAAATTGTTTCTATCCCTGTCACGCAGCATTATGAAGGGCGACGCAAATTTTTGTGTTGTAAATTTTTCCGTTCTGTCTGCCCCGTTCCTGTGCCTATGTTTGACTTTCTGAAGAGTTTTAATTCTTATCTACGCCATTTCGTAAAAAAAAAAATTTTTGAAACGCCTTTATCGATGTTAAAAATAAATCTATAACGGTAATAAATCATTTTAGACTTTAAAACCTGTTCCTGCCTAAAAAGCTTTCTTCGTCGTATAAAATAAAAGTATAGTATCATGTGACTCGAAACACCGTCTCAGCCGCATGACTATATAGAAGTCGTGCGCACCATTCCCCGCCTGACGGCGGCGGCGCCACCGTCGCGTCGCCGCCGGTCCATTCCCACTTTGCCGTCTTTCGCTAATTGCCAACATTTTTAATTTAACTAATATGCCGGCGGAAGCGTGGCGGTGGCGTTTTTTTTGTAATGTTCGAAATAGTATCGGTACTGTGGCGCACCAGGCACCACCTCCAACGGGGTTTGGACGGGAAGCACAATTAAAACTTTATATTACCTGCTGCAAACTGTACTTATAATGTCTCGGTATAATGACACGGTTATAAAAAATGCACTCGACTATCGGCGGCGCCATGACACACAAGAAGAAAAAGCCGCTCTCTCATTGGTCTATGGAATATTGAGAAAATTTGCGGGAATTTTAATAAAGATATTATTGATGATAGTTCTACCGCGCGGTTTTGATGTGAAGGGCTTCATACTATTTCGAACATTACAAAAAAACGCCACCGCCACGCTTCCGCACCGCTCTGTCTGTGTCGCGCTTAGGTAGCTGTATACCTATTGCTTCTGTGATACCGTTCCGATTATTTATTATCGAGTTTGCAGCGAAAGTGAAATTTATAGTAGATAGGTACATATACGTCTTTTTCATTTCGTCATTATGTAGGTAGGTACTTAAATTATACCTATAGCGTATAGCTAGCTACTTACTTTAAGCTTGCTTGTGTTGAACAAAATTTATATAGGTAGGTACTTACATCAAACTAGTACCTATAACAAAAATAACTTGTTCATTAAATCATTAGGAATGTTGGCAAAATGAGAAAGTTTGCAGAATGCAAGTAGGATAGAGGTATAGTAGGCAGTGGCGAAATAAAAAGTTGCCAAAGCACTAATAAACTGTACCTGGGCCCCGATCGCGCTAATAAATCATTGACTGAACCGTGACTGAACGTCAACCACGGCACAACTTTTTATGAATTTCGTATCGCGCTAATATTTTGACACATGATTGAGACGCTTCACGATCGCAGACTAGTTTTCAACCGCTGTCAAACGAATAGTTCATCTGTAGCGACTATTTTTGGATTGTTCGGTGATTGTTTCTCTTTGTTATTATTTATTTTTCTGTAAAAGTTATAATTTATAACAAAATGCATCACGTTTACGTCGATTTTTTGGAAAGGGCTCACGATTACGATGTTACGGTGGCTCAGAAGAGAGAATTTAAGTGCGAAACTGAAAAATGGTACATTCACTATGAGTGATCGGCTTTGTGAAAAGATAACCTATATCTTTTATGCAAGGAGTTGACTCTGCAATTAATTGCCAACTTAACTTCTTACATGCCACTTACTCTACGTTCAGATGCTTTGGACTTAGAAACCAAGGTAGAAGATCATGAAATAAACTACCTTTGAGATGCCTGCCATTGTCGCCTACGCAGCCTTGACTATAAAATATATTTATTGTTTGTAAGTTTTGATTGCATTGGCTTTCTATGCCACTGGGTTGTGCTGTAAAGTATATAGTATATGTTGAATAAATAAGTTAAATAAAACCAATGCTTATATTGAATATTATTTTTTATTATTAAATACTACTTATTACACACAAAATATTAATTTTCGGCTCCTGGTTCCTGTGCTCCTGGTTCTCTCGCTCTGTCTTGCTGTTGACAAAACTGAAACAAAATAAAAGTGGATTAGGAAAACAAAGTAAAAGAGGAGACCACGGACCAGTACGCTCATGCCCCTCCGCTAGGTGGACCTTCGTCCAGCAATGGATGCTAAAGGGCTGGCTGACTGACTAAAGGGCTGATCAGGAAAATCTCGCATTAAAAATCTTCCATTATTTACAATCGACTGGCTTAGTTGGTAGTGACCCTGCCTACTAAGCTAGAGGTCGTGGGTTCGATTCCCACCTGGGGCCAACATTTGTGTGTTGATACCTATAGCATCTGTCAAATTTCCATAATCTGAAGATGGTAAATCGAATCTATGACTAGGCAAATAACTTAACTTCTAGAGTATGCATACCTTAGCTTACTCCTTTGCCATTCTTGCTGGCCCTTCTGCGTTAAGGCTTTCGGCGCGTTCGCACCATGGTCGTTTTGTTAATCAAAACAAAAGTCTTCAATTACTAACCCACTTCACAATTCCGTCGGTGTTCGTAAACAAAAAAACTAAATCAATGTCAATGTCACACAGGAAAAAAAAAACTAAATAGTGTTGCCAAGTCATAGAAATGCTAAGTCGATGATCGATTTAACTCAAATAACAGGGAGCAGTAACAATATTAGGGTAACATCTCTAAAATTTCTAAACTGATGGCGGTCCAGTTTTGTTCAAAGTTCGGTTGGCATTTGCACTTTAGCGCGATACCGATTTCCGCACAGATGAACCGAAATTTGGTCACAATCAGAATTGAACTGGAAATGGTTTACAATTGAACGGAAATTATTAAAAATAGCGCGATCGGGGCCCTGTTCAATACAAGAACATAAAATAATGTAAAATGGGCAAAAGTGTAGGAATAGTATGGCAACACTTTCTCTTCCATCTTGGATCTGCGTGCGGCACGGTGTGCACCGCAATTAATTATTGTAATTGCTATCAATACAATATTTAAACAAGTTTGTAGCATTTTCATTTTGAACAGTACCTACCTACTAAAAGTGTAGACAACGAGCGAAAGTTGGCAAAGCGGGCATCGACCGCGCCGCCGCAGATGCGAGGGGCACGGCCCCCGGGCTCCCCCGCACTCCACACCCGCCCCGCACCGCTCCGGCTTTCATACTCTGATCGTGCTGCTACTATTTTTATAGGTAGCTAGTAAAGGTGTAGGTATACGCGGGCTCCCTGCCCCCCGAGCCTCGTCGGTAACCAGCCGCGCGCGTGGAGGGAAAAGCGACTATGAATGCGCGGGTTAAAGTCATTTAATTTATATGTAAAAATATGTAACTTGTCTTTCGAAATAAAATAATTTATATACCTACCTAATTAATTAATTTAGAGTTTAAGTGTACTTATAGTGTGGTACAGTGGATCGCACTTCAGTGGAAACGCTTGGGGAATTTCAAAACTATTGAAGTCCTGTTTATAGGTACTGGTTTTGTTTCCTTCCACTGACGTGCGGTCGACCGTACCTATTGATGTTTTACTCAGTCACACCGTAACGGCTGAACCGATTTTGATGAAAGGAAATAATGATGATATTTTATGAGATATGTATTTTGATTAGGAGAAACGGTTTTATATCTATTTAACATGTATAAATTATTTATATCAACATATTAACCTAACAAAATAAGTATGTATATACCTACCTTAGAACTTACAAAAGATATTATATTTTCTCCAAATAATAAACTAAAATAATAATGTTAAAATATTTGCAATATAAATAAATAGGTACCTAGTCTTACATTTTCTACTCGCGTTTCGGCCGTTTGTATGAAGAAGGCGTTTTACTGTTCCTTTTCCGTCTGCTGTTACAATACTTATCATCATTGTAAAATAACACCTTGTCCTGTCCTAATAAGTAGGTAGTTAGTAAAATGTTTTTACGGAATGAAATGAATGTAACATAATGATATGACATAGGAACATAAAATGAATGTAACATGGCTTATTTTCATATAACTTTAAGTTAATACACAATAATCTGATTTGTATTTTTATTTACAGATGACTGCTGTTTTCTAGAAAATAACAAATTACTAGTGCCGAAAAATGAAAATATACTACACAATGTTGAACCTATCCCAATTGTGTACACCACAAAGCTAGATGACATGAGCGTATTTAAGATGGATATTGACTCCTTAAACGCGGATACTGTTTTAGATTATATTATTAAGGAAAGTAAACCAAAATTGAGGCGACTCAACAAAATATATCCTCAACGTAAAAGCGCAACATCGTTTCGCAATGTGGAGCAAACATTATATAAAATTAATAACAAAGCACAAGAAAATTATAAAACTCTTCATAACTACATGAGTAGCGATAAAAGTATCCAAATAAAAACAAACATCTCAGAAAAGGCCCACCTAGTGAGTAACTCTCAGGTAAATACAGGAACTACTGATGGTGAGATAAAGTGTAAAACGGAAACCGCTGTAGTGTTCTATCAAGTAAGCAACTGCGAATTAATGACAATAAAAAAACAATGTATTTCGTTATCAAACCCGACGATCGAACACAAAATAGTAGAGCCTAGAGAAGAAATTAGACCTCAGTTGGAAACTGAAACAACTGCTGATAAAGATATAATATGTACAAAACTAGAACCCTTGGAAGTTAGCAAACCAGACAGCGATTGTGAAATCTTGGAAACGAATGAATGTAACCCTAAATCAATGAGAGCGATTAAAAGGAAAATTGTAGATAGACAAGAATGCATTCCTATGTCGACGACTGAAGTAACTCCTGATCCTGATATAGTGATATGTACAAAAGAAGGACCATTAAAAGTCTGTAACCTAAAGAGCAAGCGTGAACCCATTAAGAAAAGAAAAAAATGTACTTCTAAATCATCAATCGCAATCAAGTGCAAAGTGGGAAGCACACAACAATATAATTGTCAATTAAAATCGGACATACCTGCTGCTAATGATTTTATGAGTGAAAGACAAAAAGAACTTATGAAACTGTGCAAACCACTAAGTATTGTACTTGAAGATATTGGAGACTCGACGCTTGAAAACTACAAATCCAATGATACCACAATTAAAACTTATAAAGTTTCAGGTACCGACGTCACTCTTAAGAATAAAACTGAACCCCGTCCATTTGTTTCTTTTGATTCATGCAAGAAATTGAATAGAAAGTTCTTATTATGTTATGATGAATTTTCTAGCGAACTAGATATGTATTACGTAGATGGAAATGGCGATGTGAGAGATTATTACAAACTAAAAGGTGAACAGTCAATATTAAACCGTGCCGCATTATTACCTTACATTGGCGATGAGGATGTTGTTTTGTTACTCTGCTGTTGTTGGTATCAGAGAGATCGAACTGTCAAGACAATGTGGCATCGATTAATTAGTTTTTCAGCAACAAAATTTATAAGGAAGCCACATAATTGTGTTCCAGGTGATTGTATTTGCTGTTGTCAATATCAGAGTAAGGAAGCATCAAATCTTTCCCTCCAAATCATCAAATCTACAGATCACAACAGTAAAATAAATGAGGATATTGAGAATTTTTCTTCTGCAATCACTCATTATAAGATTAACGAAACGCTTTCATCCATTAAAGACTATTCTGCTTCTGCAGCAGATAACGAAATTCAAGATTTAGATAATGAGATATCAAGTGTGATTAAACATACGCAAGAGAGCTTTGATAATCAGGTCACAGTAAAACATAAGAATGTTTGGCATCAACAATTATTAACAAATAATTCAGATTCCCATAATCTGATCAACGTAGCTTTGAGTTACACCAAACAGATACCGAAATTACCGAATAATAATGATGAGGCTAGCAAAAAACTATGCATGGAAAACCCCACTGGATCATGTTTTGCAAGAGTTGTAGCTAATAAGAATGCAATGGAATGGTTCGAATTTACTAGAAATGGAGAAGTACTGGCATACACTACACGTAATACAAACCCACATACAATGAAGTCTTCTGATGTATGTTGCTGGATTAGACGTGAGCATTTTTTCTCAAAGTTAGATCTTGATCAAACAGAAATGGGACAAAGAAAATTATGTCCAGCTATAAAATTTATGGGAATTCCTCATTTGTGCCCAGCAGGGAATTGTAGATGTTGTTGCAAATCAACCAACAAAATCGATGACAACGGAACTATAAAGCAACTGTTAGATATAACGTTGCCTACAAGTATTAATTCAGCTACAATGAAGCAAACAAATAGTTATAATTTTACTCGACCTATAAATATCTTGCCTAAGCCAGTAACTGGTACACCTGGGGACCAGGATGTTTTAGTGAAGCCCAAAAATAGCTATAATTCACTTCAACCTATAAATATTTTGCCTAAGCCAGTAATTGGTACACCTGGGGACCAGGGTGTTGTCGATTCGTTGATCACCACAATTTTGGACACATTTAAAGATGTTCGCCTTACTATCACCGAAGATGGAAAAGTAGCAGCGGCTCTTAAAACACCAATAGACACTTTATCTACTGCAGAACTCAAAGTTCTGTCTAAGATACTTTCTCACGCACAAGAACAAGTAAAAGCTCTAGGTCTGAGCCCTGGAACTTACTCTAATAACCACATAATGAATGCTTCTTCACAAACTTTGAAAATACTTACACAAGATGCAATTAATACTGCTGCTCCTGTCATACCAAACAATATGGGTATCTATCATACACCAATTCCATCTAATTTTAACAGTTCGGCTCAATTAAATACACATTCAGATCTTAAGAGTAATGGAGTTGATAAAAATATTAATCAAGGATTTTCGACTACTCAAATAAAAACAAACCCTTCTATGAAACCAGTATATTTACCGAATAATCCCCAAAACTATTTTAAACCCTTTACTGAAACATACAGCGATAAAAGTGAATATTACGTAAAGTCATTCAAATCACACTTGAATCGATCTGTAGATTCACAAGGTTGTTTAGAACCTTCATTCAAACCACATGTAAACGTATTTGAAGAACCTACCGAAACTAGTATTCCAAGAATAGCTAATGTTTTCTCTTTGCAAAATGACAATTCTAACTTAAGCAATGAGAGCGGAAGCAGTTTATCTGCATTGAAAGCTATTTCGGACGAGGATTACGAAATACAAAACAATATATATGCACAGCATAGAACACCGAATAATACTGAGCCAATGAGCAAATTCGATGATAATGGAGTTGGTGCTAAAGGTAAGTCTGTTCAAAAAGAGACGTCATCCCAAACTAAAATCAGAGTAGTATCACCATCAAAACTCGGCGTCACTAACAATCCCCCTAATCGAAATATATTAAATGAGCTTTTAAATAATTCAATACAACTACAAACCATGAAGTCTATAGAATCGGTGATACCTGGTCATATAGTAACTAAAGGCTTAGCAGTTGGCGAAGCGATCAACCAGGCGTCAATTGTAATAGAGGTCTGCGGAGATAGCATTCAGTTAATCCCAGATCAATCTCAAGCCAACAGTAACATTGAATCCATACAAGAAATAAATCAAATAAATGTCAATTCTCAGCTGTCTCACAACTCTTATGGAAATAATTTCCACATGGTTCCCCTTGCAAATAACATGAAATTGTTAAAGCACACTACTCATATAAATGAGGGTGATATTTTATTAGTGAATCAATCGAATGAAGTCGATCTCGAAGAGCTAGACATACCAGAATTTAGAATTAATAAGCCAACAAGATCTATGCAACCAATGAAACGCGTCTCGAAACCGAATCAACCGCAGGTTAATGATGCCAACTTTTTATCAAATGTAAGTCGAATGAGCGCTGAAAATCCTCAGACGCTTCAGGAAAGTGGCCTCTTACCAATTGCGCAAGTAGGTGTAACTTCTGGTAATAATATATTGACACCTCTATTCAATGCAACACCTCAGCATTTCATAAATGATACAATCGGCCAAGTGTTTAAAAGCTTAGACGTTTCAAGTACAAAGTTGCAAGAACTTCTATTAGCGCCAAGAAAACCCATTCGACCGGAGGAAAGGGCACCCGTCACCGTATGTGAGACTGCAACTTCACTAGTTACTCCGTTAATGAAATACGCAGGACCAAGTGGAAGCATTCAAAACTGGAACTATGTGAATGTGACGGAAGCATATAATTCACCTAGTATGGCGTCGAATGCTGCTGAAACAGAAGAAGGTAACGGAAACATTGTTTTACAAACTGATTTAGATGCGGACATTAAACACGAGGATGATTTATACAATATGGAAGGTAATATTTCCGATGCAGATAGTGATTCTAAGCTAAAACTTGGCCCAGATGATAATGAATCCGTATGTATTTTAGGAGTATAAACTTATCGATCGAGATTATGTGTCGGTGTAAACTAGACTGATGTGATCATAGACCTTTAAAACTTTATGCTAGATGTGATAGTTGTTTTTCTCATAGAATAATTGTCTTATATTCCTTAGGTAATAATAAAAAATATAGTCAGAGAATTTGACATTGCGTATATTTTGAGAGATTTATTTGAAAATCACTATCATTAGATTGTTTTGCTTGTGATTTAAGACTTGGTCACCATTAATTAACGTATTTTGTTAAGTTAACATAAATATATATATATATGTTGAGTATACCTAGCTATCCACCTAGGTACGTAGTCCTTAACTTTTTCCGATTGAATTCCGATTTTAATGTTACCTACATCATTTTGTTTAATATAAGAAAGAGCACACTAAGTTATTTTTTAAATAAAAGTTCAGTTCACTATTTTCACTGTTAATTTTATGGGTATAAGGGCTTCTTTCACCACTTGCTGATAAAGTCCCAGATACCCTGTCTGCAGGTTATCTGACAGATAGCCTATTTTTTGGTTTCACAGGTATCTGATTGCCTATATCTTATATATTTTATATAGTCTGTCACACAGATTTATCTGATAGATAAGTTTATCACTAAGATTACTATCTGTAACAATATAAATAAAGTCACAGATACCTTATTATCTGACAGATAGCAAATTTTTTTTTGTTTCACAGGTATCTGATTGCCTTATCTTATCTAATTAATATAATCTATCAGACAGATTTATCTGTCAGATTACTATCTGTAACAATATCAGCAAGTGGTGAAAGAAGCCATAAGTGTCGTTGGGTACCAATAATTAGAGTAACCTATCCATGTACCTAAACAAAACACGGTCTTAGTACTTAACCTAACTAGGTAAGAACATAATACATATTCTGTGACGTACGCCTACTACATCATGACCTAATATGAATTAATATGTACTACGTACATTAGTTCCATGATCATGACTCATGAGTTGACAACGCAACGTCAATTATAATACTCGATATAAGTAGCGATTCTAGCATGTACTTAAAAAGTATCTATATCTCTCCTGTGTTTCGTAATAAACAGCACTATTATGTATTTACGTAGTCGCTAGCGAGATTTACGTTGTCAAGGTAGGCGTACTGGTGCAGAAAAACGTCGTTAAAAATTGTAACCATATTATATAATATCTACCTCTAAGAATCAACCTAACTGTGATTGTTTTGTTAACAGCTGTCTGAGTTTTGTAAACTTTAATGTCGGTTCACCATGTTTTTTTGAAATAAATGAAAACTCGTATACCTACTTTATTATTTTAAAACAATATCCTTTACCTGTGTATACTCTTTACCGTTATTTTTTTTAACTGGGACAGTATGGGAAAAACCGAAACCATAGGAGTTACAGGGAACTGCCTTAGGAACCTTTAGGTATATTTTTATGATAACAATTTCGACATAAGTACCTATTAATTTTTTTTTGCCATTTTAACGGGATGAACTCATTTTCACGTAAAGATCATTTTATTATATCGGAAGAAAAATCTGAGTAGTATTATTTCTATAGATAAAAGATAGACTTAAAAATAAAAAGTTAAAATGTTTCGTATTATTTATTCGTGTTAAGTATTTTATTTTTATTTTGGCCTTTTATAAAGATAAGAATGAAGCTAATTTTAGTGTTGTCAAATTTTAAAAGCAAGTCAATCGGGCCTGTTACCTAATTATATTTCGAACGAACCACTTTCCGTGCCGACCGTACTATAAGATGACACAACAGGAGCTCTATTTTTGAATCGCTCTCCTCGCTTCGAGCGGTCGATTCTACTAATTTTCCTTCGACCTCCGAAAACAACAATCAGGTAGAATCATGAATCAAAAAATTTTGCCACTCCCATATGGATGAGTAATAAAAGCATCCTATGGGTGTCAAAATCGTGTCAAATGGATTACAATATTTTAACTCACTCACACATTCTCATTTTCAAACTCCATATAAATTTGTACTAGCAACCTCCTCCCGCTACTCCGCTTCATTTGTCCGCACCCCCCGGTAAATGGCACCATAGGTAAATGGCACCACAACAAGCGCGCGCGCGACCGAAGAGATTTGAAACTTCTTAGGTAGAATCGACTGCTCAAAGCGAGTAGAGATTCAACAAAAATAGAGCTCCAGGTACGGAAATTCACGTGTATTATTGGTTATCGCGCGCAATGTAATAGTAGATTATACGACAAGTGAATAAAAAGTTAATTTAATTCGAGGGACTATTTTGGATCAGGATCCCAAGAGCAGCGAAGGATTCTAGATTAGAATCCTGAGCGGAGCGAGGGATACGAAAGGACCGAGATTAATTGTTTTTTTCACGAGTTGTGTACTCTACTTTATACCATTGACTGCGAGAAAATAAATAGTAGTATGGTAGATATTTAAATTTATCACATTTTATTATATGATGGGAAGGTTGTAAAAACCATCCATAACTGAGAGATAAAAAAATTACAGCCACTTTATCTTGCTGTTAGTTTATCAGGCAGCTATAGAATAAGGAAGGTTCGAATTCTCGGGCGCCCACCAAAGAGATTTTAGATCTATGGTGAAATTAGAACATAGCTCTCTAGCAAGCTATCTTATTTATTATTATTCTCTAGTGACTAAAAGAGAGTTTTATTCACTGTTTTCGAGGAACAAAATGCTAATTTTTTTCTTTAGTGACTAAAAGAAAGTTTTATTCACTGTTTTCGATGAATAAAATAAAATGCTCTTTTTAGAGCGACAATGGTATAAAATTATTTATAATCTACTAGCTGTTGCCCGCAAAAAAGTAGGTAGTAAAAGTAGCCTTTATTCTAGAATATAATCTATCACTGTAGGTACCAAGTTTCATCAAAATCCGTTCAGCCATTACAGCGTGAAAGAGTAACAAACATCCTTACAACTTTTGCCTTCAGGATCTGAGAACAGGATTAAATGGATGGTACTGTCGAACACACGTCCCGCAATACATTCAGGTGTAGGATATAATCACCTTTGTGAAACAGTTTCTTTTATTTAGTAATCCGAAGTTTTTTTTTCCCTTGGCGAAACATTATTCGTATAAATTGGAATTGTTTAACTAATAAAAGATCATTAACCAATACCTACAATTTAAATTTGCCATATATATAATTGTACAGTAGGTATTCAATACTGAATCATAGCTACCTATATTTCGTTACGTTCTTTAACAAACAACATTGGCCTTGCCTAGCTCGCGCTCGCTCGGTGTGCAGCTAGCTTAATAATTATAATGCGTCTGTCTGTCCGTTAACAACTCGCCAATCTTTAGTTTGAAAAAGAAAAAGATCTAAAAATTGTATTTCGTGTGAGTACCTACATAAGCATTTACTTATGTAGGTACAAGTAATCAAGAAAATGTCACGGAGAGCCGAAGTCACGCGGGCAAAGCCGCGGTCAATGGTCGCATTTATCAGTGATAAATAAATAGTTAAGTAACAATTACGCTCACGTTTAACTTAACCTACATCTAATTATTAGTATAACATTCTAGGCAGAAACAAACATTCAGAACGCAGAAATCTGTTACTCAAATTGCACCACCGGGAGTCGAACCTGGCACCCGTGATATCAGCCTGTCCTGGTCCACTGTTGACCATCTGACCTCCGCCTTAAATCACCCACTGGGGGAGTCAATATGTACTTCCAATTGGTACAATTAAAAAAATATAATTCTACTTTCTCTCGTACAACAATTTTATGCCCCGACTGATGCGTCCGCTCCGCTCCGAGTCTGTAAATGAAATGAAATCGATGACTGGAACGCTCGACGCTCGGTCCCCGGCCGGGTGGGAACGAGAGCCCGCCAGCCTCTCTCCCTCGCACTTGTGGGGCGCGCCACGATGCCGATTCCCGCGCCACGCACAAGACCGCTTTTCGCCATTTTGTTTTCGAACGCCAGCCGGTGCACGACTTCGGGCAAATTGCAACACAAAAATGATTTCGGGCAGTGATGTTAGTTATTGTGATATTTAGAACGTGAGCTGTTTATCTGTAGCTGGTGAATAGGTAATTATCAGTGATTTTTAGTTTGCTTTGACCTCTTAATTTTATTTTTTAGACGTCTTTTTATTGTATTGGCGACATGGGCGCATCGCTTGCATTAGATAAAACACGTCTATTCCCTTCGCTTGGTGCGTGCGTTTTAATGAATACCAAGGTTTCGTGCTTGTAGTTAGCGCAGGGAAAATTCCACAATCCGTATGGCGCGTCGGCAAGACGTGCGTTCTCGAGAGCGGCCATGTTATTTATGCATCGTGCGGCGCCGGCGGAGTGGGTGGCGCATTGTGCGTGCATGTTTCTTGGTGTTGCCATGTTCGTATTTTTTTGTCCCTATTTTTTATTGATGACAGTTATGTAATATTTAAAAAGCTGCGTAAAAATACCTTGAAGGTATAAAGTAGGATACTATGTAGGTACTTACCTAACTAAATTTTGATAGAAGTATAGGTTATTACGTTTTCCTATAGGTGCGAAGTATAGGTAGGTTAATAATATTTTGTGGCGACTCTTTTCGAACATAATTTTCATATACCTACTTGTATATACCTACTTAATTTAATAGATACCTATACTTATAATACCTATACCTAGGTAAGTATCTTTTAAGTTCTTTCTCAAAAGCCAAACATTTATTTATTTATTGTTTCTACATAGGGAGACCCATACCTACCATACAGTCCTGCAAGTTTTATTTTATTTAGCTTTTATTTGACCGAGTGAGCGAAGCGTCTCAGTTTCGAGGATGGCCTAAAATGCTTTTGTCCTGTCCTGTCTTTCTGTCTGTAATTCTCTACAGGTCGCATTTTTCAACCGATTTTTACGAAAATTTGGCATGGGTATAAATTAATCACGCCTACAAAAAGAGTAGAATAAAATCTTGAAACATTTTTTTTAGAGTAGGTACCTAGATAGGTACGTTACCATACTCGCAAATGAGTGTTTTTTGTTCTTGTAAATCCCATAGTGTGGGGTATCGTCGGATAGGTCTAAAATATTGCGGGTATGTGCAAACCATTTTTCGAGTTAGGGATCCGTTTGCGAAATATTAAGCTTTAAAGAGGTAATTTTTGGTAGAGTCACGTTCCCCCCCCCTCAGCCCGCCCCCCCCCCCCTGCCAGCTAAACGCTTGCCTCTGGATATGTGAAAAAATTCACGACAGTAGCTTAGATAACGAAGTTAAAAGGAAAACTATGACAGCTAAGTAGGTTCTATTAGTTTTTGAGTAGGTAATAGTCGATCAACTTATGAAAGTCGAAAAAATAAATTATGTTCATAGAGCTGCGTAGGTAGGTAAGTAGGTAAAATGAGAATGAGATTTTTTCCGCGTGAATTCCATGGTGTGGGGTATTTTTCGATTCAGGGATCCGTTTACGAAATATTAAGCTTTAAATTACTAATTTTTGTCACATTATATGTACATGATCTGTCTCCATCCCCGACTGCAAAGTTGACTTCTGTTCGTTTCTTTTAGGTTTGGTTTATAAGGGCTGGCGAGGTCTACTGTTCTCACAGAACCACTAGTACTTAAGTACCTAGGTAGGTACCTACTTACAGTATTTAGGTAGGTAAGGGTACATACCTACATACCTAACGTAGAAGCACGTTTCCGATATGCATTAAATTGCACTGTAACAACACAATACACCTAGGTACGTAAATCCTAATATTTTTTGGAGTTGGCACGTTGATAAAATACCTAATAGGTACCTAATATAACAAAATAAATATCACACTATACAAACTTGACTCTTCTTGAAATAAAGTGCTGTAATTCGAAATCGAATCGGTATTCGTATTGTAGGTACACAGTACCGTCACTAGGGAGGAACGGGCGCTAAAAGATGGGGGCGCTGAGATGTAGGTGCCTATTAGATTTGGAGTAATCATGGTGAAATGTGCAGTGCCAAGCTGTTAACACGATTCACGGAAAAGAACGATCTAGAAAAAATCTAAATAGAAGCGTCCATAGAACACCTGCTTACACTTATGAAAGAAAGAAAAATCATTTATTCAACATCAAAGTTAATAATGTATATATATTTTTGAACTTTGTGGTGTTTCTAAGATTATGGTTTAATAACTGAGGACATATTATTGCAACTGTTGTATACACAGTTATCTCTAAAACTATGTATACTTATTTATGACCTTTTATATGTTGCTAATTTTATGACCATTTAGATGACTACGCTTTTTGAAACTCTGTGGTGTATACATATCTTTGACCTTGACTGTACATAGTAGCAACATATGGAAGTCTACTGAAGTAGGTAAGTATACCAGTTTTAAACTTGTGTTTTGTTTCTACAGGCGAATTATTTTTGGGTGATTTAAAGAATTTTTTCAAAGCCATTTTCATAAATTTTTCTCTGGTTTCAACCTTTTAAATCTTTTGATTGAATCATTTTACAATTAGTATGCAACAATAAATTTTTATGTGTGCGAGAGTATAGGTAGTTGCAAACGAAGCCACTATGCCTATGAGCCGGTCTAAAATAAAGACATTTTAAAAAAAAGTAGCACAATAGCGCTCTTTTAGGAGTCGGTCGGGAGCTAAATAATATTAAAACTTACACCGTGTACAAACACAATGACTCACTACGGCACTGCTTGTATTGAGGCCACATTATTATTTATGAACGCCGTCTAGATTCGTCACATTTGCACAATCTAAAATGGATCTTGACTGGTTGTGTTAGGGCAAATTTTAGATTGTGTAAATTGGCAGGTGGTGAGCGATTAGTTTCCGATCAGAATGGGATGAAATCTTTTCAAATTAAATTTAAAATCACAGTTATACCTCTATAGGTATAACATCGTATAGATTTTTTTGATGTTCCATTCCATATTGATTTTTAATAACAATAATACCTACGCTGCAGTTGTACCTACTCTATCTGTACTTACCAAGAGGAATTATATGACTACGTGTATTACCGAAGTCGCGATAGGGGGCGTATTCCTAATTTTTGATGCAGTCTAACTCAGTTTTGCGAGCTCTATCGATCTGTATACCTATTCAGAATTTTCATATTCGCAAAAAGTTACTTTTACTGCACAGAAAATGTTGTAGCCTAAACACGTATTTCTTCAAAATAAAATATAAGTTAACATAATTCTAATTAAAATGTGTCCCAGACGTATAAAAATAGCTATAAAAACAAAGAAAGTACAAAGTAAAAAATACATTGCACTTTTTGTTTTTGGCCGCTTCTGAAGTAGCGTTTTGGCTTTTACTACAATGTTCCCCGAAGGGTCGATTTTTTCATTAACTTAAATGTGTTTACACAATTAAACATTGATGCAAGTATACCTGGAAAATACGCATGTTTTTCAAATGTTCTTAAATCTTGCCTATTAAAAAAGCTAGAGTAGCGTCGTGGGGAAGACGCAGCCTGGCATAATATGTGGCGAGGTCTGAGTTCGATCCCCGGCTGGTGACATACTGACTGCTCTCAAACGGTGAAGGAAAACATCGTGAGGAAACCTTCATATGCCGAAGAAGATTTTTTTAGGCCCACGTGAAGTCCACCAAGGAGGCCTTTGTCCAGCAGTGGACGTCTTCAGGCTGATATGATGATGAAGTCCACCAACCCGCACTGGACTAGCGTGGTGGACTGTTAGTCTAACGCCCTCGTTGAGATGGTAGGCCCAACAGTGAGGACATTGTTTTGATTTGTTTCCGTAGATTAGTTAAGTAAAGCATCGCAATGAGTGAGCTGGACAAGTTCAAGCGGCGCATGATCCGCTCGGTGGCGCGGCTGCTGCTGCGCGACAAGAGGACCGAGGCGGAGGTGTGGGAGGAGCTCCGCAAGGAGACCGGCTGCGACTGCAAGCTGCTCTGGTCAGTATTGGTCGGTGGACCCGCCAAAGTCAAAGTCAAAACTATTTTATTGCATGTAAGTACACTGGGTACATTCATACAACGTAATTTTTTTATCTACCACCGCTTCCAAGGTGTTATACCTATACCGCCTAGCTAGTCGACCTAATACTGTACCTACTTGATAATAATATAGGTTTAAACCACAGTTTTCTTTGTTTTTTACTTAAATCAAAAAATTTTGCCACTCCCATATGGATGAGTAACAAAAGCATTTAGGGGGTGCCAAAATCGTGTCAAATGTATATCACAATTGACACTCACTCACACATTCTCATTTTCAAACTCCATATAAATTTGTATTAGCAATCTCCTCCCGCTAATCCGCTTCCTTTTTCCGCACCCCCCTGAAATTGACACCGAATTTTTCTTCGTTTCCCATATACATAGGTGGACGGATAATTAGAAACAGGGCAAGATTTTCATACAATCGAGGTCACTTTGAAGCCATGGTTCTCTGTGAAGGATTGATCGGCGCATGATCTGATGACGGTCATCGAGAGAGTAGATGGAGGACTTCTAGATGGCTTTAGATATCCAACTGATCAGATCAGCCGTTTGGGAGCAGCGTCGTCATGATTCGTTACGTTAAGATTTTCATACATTTTTATGCCATTTTGCAGGTTTTTTTCTACATGACGATGCTGCTACCAAACGGCTCATCTGATCAGTTGGATATCTATAGCGATCTGAAAGTCCTCCATGTACTCTCTCGATGACCGTCATCAGATCATGGCCCGATCAATCCTTCACGGAGAACCATGGCTTCAAAGTGACCTCGATTGTATGAAAATCTTGCCCTGTTTCTAATTATCCGTCCACCTATGTAAGTACTAAATATGCAAGATGCGATCTCTACAGGGAGCGCGCGCGCGACCAAAAGAGGTTTGAAACTTCTTGTTTTTTTTATATCTGTGGTATAAACATTTCCGGCAATCAACGATAATAGGTAGGTACCTACTTAAATAAACGCATGCCATCTTGCATTCCCGACTACAATAATAATCTAAGAAATAGTTATGTACTTACCTAAATATTTCATGTTAGTTCACGTCCATGTTATCGAGTCACGTCATGTTAGTGTGTCCACGTTGTAATGTTATACCTACCAGACCAGACAGACTCACGGCGAGAAGTCTCAGCGAGAAATCTCGAGTGAGTATGAGAGTTTGTACGAGAGCGAGAACGAGACGCCGAGAAACTATTCACATTCATGTTTTGTCGGGTGTTCTCGGGACTTCTCGCCGTGGGTCTGGTTTAGGCTTTACATGTTAAGAATTCCTACATAGGTGGACGAATAGAAACAGGAAAAGATTTGCATACAATCGAGGTCACTTTGAAGCCATGGTTCTCCATAAAGGGTAGATGGAGGACTTTTAGATAGATATCCAGCTGATCAGATGTGCCGTCTCGAAGCATCATCGTCATGATTCCTTAACTTTAAGATTTTCATCCATTTTGATTCATTTTGCGGGTTTCTTCATGACCATGCTGCTTCCAGACGGCTCATCTGATCAGCTGGATATCTATAGCGATCTAAAGATCCTTCACGGAGAACCATATTGGCTTCAAAGGGACCTCGATGGTATGGTGTCCTGTTTCTAATGATCCGCTCCACCTATTTATATATGTATACTTAATTATGACCGGCAGGCAGCGCATGCGCGCGCTCACGATGAAGAAGCTGAAGCGTCTGCTGGCGGCCGAGGACCGCGTGGAGAGCATCGCGGCCGTCGCGCGGCTCTCGCTCACCGACTGGCTGCTCTTCGACATGGTGCTGGTGCACGAGCAGGTCGACGTCATCGGACGCGTGAGTACACGCCGGACACACTCGCAACGCACTCGTATCACACTCACAGGCGCGCATAACGTGTATCAACAGACACACGCGGTCTGCGGTGGCGGCCTACCGCAGGCCTCTCGCACTCGCATTGCAACGCACTTATTATTGTATTTTTTTCAATTTGACCGTAATCTCTTCGTGTAGGATAAGATATCCTCGACGAACGTGGAGTACAAGCCGATGATGGAGCTGTTCGCGCTGGTGCAGCGGTACTCCATCGAGGGCGCGCACGGCGACAACCTGGCGGAGCGCTGGGCCGCCGCCACTGTCGCCTACAACACGCAGTGAGTACCTACACAGCGGGCAACACCGTTCATCCGCTATCAGCAAAAGTGAAAGAGGACTGGCTAGAAAGGGCTCGTCCCCAAACCTTTAAAAAAACTATCAGCTACGCCATGTAAAACGCAAACCATTTGAAATTTATTTTATCGAAGGATTATCAACAGTTTCTTCGTACCTTCAAACCGAAGAGTACGCCAAAAAGTGTATTTTTTTTTCTTAAAAACGGCTCTAGCGAGTTGCTCTGAGTGTGTATGTCGGTTGCCTTGTCCATAGGGGGCGGCACTGCTCACCGATGCTGCTGCAGCGGCGCTGGTACCAGATCAAGGAGTTGGCTCGCTACAACTTCTACAAGCTGTGGTTCAGTTACCGCGGCAACCACAAGCTGTGGGACAACGCGCAGCAATTCAAACCCTCCAGGCTTCAGATGGCCATCGCCAAAAGGTCAGTGGTCACTTCTTTCTCGGTCTGGTAGTCTAGTCTCCGTCGGCCATAAACCTGAAACAATGACAAGGAGGCCTACGTCCGGCAGTGGACTAGTGCAGGCTGATGATGATGGGAACAGTTAATAGTCATTATTTCAGCCTTTTAGCATCCACTGCTGGACATGGGCCTCCCCCAACGAACGCCACCACACCCGGTCCTTCGCTCTTCGCATCCAACCACCGATCTTTTTTCCATTTGCCTCAGAAAAAAATATGTATTTAAATGGAAAAGTGAGATTTTTTACCTCCCGTAATTAGTACCCCTTGGTGTTTCCAGATACCCTCACATCATCACACTGTCGTTCCCAACATGGGAAGAACAGATCGAGAAGCAGCTGATCATACTACCAGAGGTGTTTGTAAGTACACAACATTACTTTTTCAATACAAAACAACATTATGCATGTACAGTATGTGTGAAAGTTAAAAAACATGACATTTTATCCCAAAAACTTGTGGATCCAACCAGAGGGCAGCGCCACGGGTTTTATCATCACCATCAACAGCCTACTAACATGTCCCCACTGCTGGGGCTCAGGCCTACCCTCTCGACGAGGGCTATAGTCCACCACGCTAGCCCAGTGCGGGTTGGTAGACTTCACATGCGCCTAAGAATTTCTTCTTCGGCGTATGCAGGTTTCCTCACGATGTTTTCCTTCACCGTTTGAAAGCAGTCAGTAAATGTACTTAGGTTTCGAGAAAAAACCCATTGGTAAAACCTATATGGCCCAGCCGGTGATCGAACTCCGGACCTTTCGATACGATAGGCCGCGTCTTATCCCCGACGCCACTGACGCTACGGGTTTTATGCTGACAATTAATGTCTTTAACATTGTAGTAATAAAGTTCGGAATTGCATGAAGGTGTAAACTCTATCCAGCGGATCTGATAGCTGCGTATACTCCCGCCTTTGAACTTTATTCTAACACCTTTAATTAAAGACGATTATTAATTGTCATCGTAAAGTCCACCGCTCTGACGACATGTGGTTGTAATGTGTGTATCAAAAAATGTACAAAAAATGGCGAGCAAGAAAAAGGGCCATATCTTTTGACTGCGATGACTTAGAAGTCTGATTTTTTCACGACACCAAGGGACTGCAGACCTGAGTATTTGATATTAATTTCAACTTGATGCCTCCGCGCGTTCCTGAGAAAAATGGTCTTGACAGACGGATAGACAGACGGACAACGGAGTGATCCTCTAAGGGTTCCTTTTTTACTATTTTGAGGTACGGAACCCTAAAAACGACAACTTCACATCAGAGGTAAGGACCTAAGTAGGTAATATTAACACAAATAGATAAGGTTTTGCTGAACCCTGCTAATTTTCGATTGCAGGAGGAGAAAATGAGGATGAGCAATTTACCCGAACCCTGCGATGGTGAGTTTATACTTATATTACCACTAGCTGTTGATATGATAAGTTTTTCCCCGCGGTAGAAAGTAGCCTATATGACATTCCATGATTTAAGCTATCGCTGTACCAAGTTTCATCAAAACCTGTTCAGCCGTTACAGTGTGAAAGAGTAACAAACGCTTATGCGGCTGAAAGCAAAATGTGCGATAGACGATGTTCCTAAATGGACCGTTTATATGGTGATACAAACTTGTTTTTGCTGCTAGGGTACAATGCACGCACATGCAGACGAGACGCAAATAGCGTTTGTTTTTATAAGACAGCAGTGGGGACATATTAATAGAATGCTGATTAATGAAGAGGGATACCTAGAATTTGTTATATTAGAAAAATGGATGTAACCTTTAAAAAACCAGAGAGCCTTTCTGCCTAACTGCACTACTGTTTGGTGGAATTGTTTGATTTTGTTTTGAGTGATTATTGTTAAGAATGAAGGATGTATTTTGTAAAAAAAATTTTTTCTAGAAAATGACGTCGATGTCGTGGTGCTGGAGCCAGTCATTGAGACCATTGATCTCGGAGTAGACTCTGACACTGAAGACGTGGCGGATAGCCAGCGTTGTGACGCCGACTCCAGACCTGACAACACCAAAAGCCGACCTGCCAGTGTAGCGTCATCGTTCACTGCCGACGACGAAGACAGCAACACAATGACCAGCATAGACCTTAGTACAGTAAAGACAGAACCACGGGATGACATTGACGGCTTATCAAATGTCAAAATTCTTCAAACTACTCATATAACTCAGGGAACGATAGATATTACAAACACTGACATTATAAATGAGCAACCGGTACCAAATGTGAAGGTAGAAGTAGAAGATCCTAGAGAAATGTTTAAAAGGAACCTTCTGTTAAATGTGAACCAATTTATAGAATCAACTCAAGAAATGTTTCAAGAAAATGAACAAGGAGAAAGTAGCGCGAAGGTAACTAATCAAAAATTGACTTCAGAAACTGAATTAACAGGTAGTGGAGTAACAGATACAGAGCAAGAAATATTTCAAGTAAACGAATCAACAGTAACTGAAGTACTTGAAAATTTGGAAACTGAAACACAAAATTTAGATGCGGATGATATGATAAAAGAGAAAGCTGAGCATTTTCTAAAGGATAGAACAGTCACAACTAAACCAAAAATCCAAAATTTGGTACCTGATGATATCATAAAAGAAAAAGCCGTGCAATTCTTAGAGCACAGACTTGTCGCGGCCATGTCTCAAACTAAGGATATAAACAGTAGATCAACCCCCATAGACACTACTAGTGCTGATATACAGGACGATGATTATGTGGTAGATGATATAATCAAAGAAAAGGCCGAACAATACATTAGTAAGTCAGTTTCTGTTAAACAAGTTACTAATACTAACTTACAGGAGGATAGCAATAGCAATGATTCGGTGTTGGATGATATAATACAACAAAAAGCTGAAGAATACCTTCGTAAGCCAGACACGAAGCCTGACTTAGCCGTGGAGGGTGGTGATGTCGTATGCAACGATTTCGTCGTTGATGATGGAATAGAGTTCGTCGATGATGGGATTGAATATGTAGAGGATGACGATTATAGTCTTGATAGTGAAGATGGTAAGTAGTTAAAAAAAATTAATTATGATTATCTTAAATAGAAATAAACCGCCATAACGTGGTGGTTATTGTAAAAAGTAAGAAAATATAAAGTTTACCTAATAATTAAGCGGATATTGGAAATTAACCAACAACAAAAACTATATTATGTATATCGAAATGCGTATAATCAGTCGTTGCTTCAGTGATAAGTTTTAGATAAAACCAGCATTTAATTGTGAATAATAGAGATTTCCGACAATATCTGGCTACATTTTTGTTTTTTTTCCAGAATCTGAGCAATCACGCAGAACTCTAGAGACGATAGAAAATGATGGAACAACACCTAAGTTCGATCTTAAGCTACTGATGTATCCGACCGTTTACACTATGAAATTAGACAACATGACTGTATTGCAAGCTAACGATTTCGAATCTGTCTACGATAAAGGATTAATAGAAAGCATAGTGACTGAAAGTAAGCCAGTAAGCAATCTGGCTATTAATGTACTCCAAATTAAACAGGAAAATGAAATTATTAAACAATTAAATTTAAGTGATGATAAGAAAGTTACCGACGACCTGTTCAAACCAAACAATGAAAATGATTCCAGTGAATACAAAAGCGATACAGATATAAGTGAGGATCTTAAAGTAAAATCTACTAGTTATTTATTACAAAAACCTAGAAGTCGCAGTTACAATCCAATACAACTTTGCAAGAATCCCGACTTTAACACTCGATTGAAAAGGCTGAATGTAGGTTTTTTTACTTCACCACGAAACCTACAACTGATCAAAGCATGCAAACCTATGACAATCGATGTACACAAAGCTTTTGAGCCTAAACTTGTGAATGGAACTTTATATTTGAAAAGCAATGCTGGCGCTCCACCGCCGATTATTTTTCAAGACAACGATCAGAGCGAACGGACGGCTGTAGTACCTTCAGCCATGCCAGTGCAGAGTCTCATAAATAATACAATAGACGATATGTTATTGCCAAATCTTAACGCCAACACATGCGCAAGGAGTGACGAAACAGCCGAAAGAAATACAGTTATAAATCTTCCCGATATAACACAGATCCGTCGCATAAACCAACGACTACAGACAGCTGAAGTTACGCCTATAAGAGTGCAGAATACTAATGATGTTTGCAGACCATCGTCAGATACGCCACTAGTTAATCTTTCAGTAGGCGATAAGTGCTTATTGGATGGCGCGGAACACAAAACAATAGTCAATTTGCAAGAGCCATTTAACAACCCACTTCCTAAATTTAATAAAATCCAGGATGTTATCTCGCCTCCAGGCCCTTCAAATGATGACATTAATTCATTTAGTGTAAAAATCTCATCAACAGTTAATTCCCAAGACAGTGTCACTAGCTCTGCATCACAATCTGGTGTAATTGATAATGGTAACTCAAATATAAATTTGCCTGCGAACTCACCAATAGCCAGACATTCTTTACCTGTAGATACTTCGATATTTAATCCCCCTTTTAGACAATCTTATGTAGGACCGAAAAAACTAGGTAGGCCTTCAACTAAAACGGATAAACCAGATAAACCAAAACAAAAACCATCACCATACTCTGCAAAGGATGATCGAAAATCAGTTCCTTGGAATCAAGCCAAACGTATAAATACTACAAACAATTTAGATGAATTTCTCATAACCATTGACACTCTTAATAAAATGATAAATAAAATAAACGGAAATGAACTGTATTTCGACGCTACAAAGAAGAATAAAAAACAGTATTGGGTTTTTGATAATGATGGAAATAAACAGAAATCAAATGGAAACAATATAATGAAGCCAGTAGTCAAAGAGCAGAAAGCAGCAAAACAGAAGCAAATAAAACAAAAGGCACCAACGAAGGCAACGAATCAAAATCAAGCAAAAGGTGAACAAGTCCTTCCTAAGAGGAGACAAAGAAAAATAGATTGTTGTTGGTCCAAGTATAGCATTGAAAAACTCACTATAGGTAAAAGACTTATTAAAAGTCACCCATGTCCCTTGCCCACATGTAATTGCTGCTGTCGAGATCTTCTAGAAAAGGTTCTTGTTGAACTAGAAGTAAAGCGCCAGGAGCGCATCGGCAGTAAATGCGTGTCCATAGATCTGTCTGATGATGAAGATAATGCATTACGAAATGCCTGTGCGTCAATTGAGACTGTAGTTCAACAAGCAAGCATACCTACACCTATAGTAAGAGTTTTCTGTGGTGATAACAATATTAATTCGGGTATCACTACAAATATGACCATACAATCTCCAATACCTCCAAATATTAGTGCTATAAACACTGAGCAAGACTCCAGTCACGTAATAGAAGCGGCAATCATGCCGCACAATCCAAACGGTAGTTCAAATTCTGTAGTATTCTCGCATTCGCTTAACACTTCCACTAGTGTCGCGGGTAGGGGGCTACCTCTAAACATTGGCAACGTTAGCTCTAAACCTACCTCGATTGAACAGACTCAGATTGAAGGAGGAATTGTTACTACGTTGATACCTGAGGGCACTGTACCATTAACTTCTAATAGATGCACTTCAGTTGTTTGTCAATCACCGTGCACTAAGATGTATATTCCAGTTCCTAATACGATGTCATTATTGAACACATCTATGGTTTCAACGGAGACTCAAACGACGACGAACCTTCCACTACCACAGGTCCGGCGGGAAAATGTCGGCGGAAGTCCGCCACCACTTATCAAAAGACAAACTAAACCGAGACAATTCGCCTTAATGCCAATGGATACATTTCAAAGAAAATTGGTCATAGACGGCTCTAAAAAGTGCCCTATAACTAGAAAAGTGGTTCAGGAAAAGAATACAAAGAAAGAGAGAGTATTAAGTTTGAATATGACGAAGAAACCCATAGAAAGCCCAATATGTTTGGGTAAAAATAAAATACTGCTTACTACAGTAAAATTTCCACGAGTACAAGTACCACAAGTTGAGAGTTGTCCAAACCCGGCAGTCATTCCAACGTCACCTTTACCTGATGGTGTTCATCTATTACTTATGCCGAACGGGGAACTTTCATACTCAATAGATCCTGGATTCCAATTAGACAGTGAACAATTAGCAGCCCTACCCGCTATCGTAGCTGCTATACAGGAACAAATAAACGTTTCTCCTGTTCAACCAGTCAACAAAGTTGCTACTATCACTCAAGATGAAGTTATAAAACTATCTGATGATGAAAATACATCACCGAATGAAGAAAATGGCACCGTGCAGCCTTTGTCTGCTTCTAATCTAGATATAATACCGGTTCCTGTAGAAGGGAAACAGAAAACCGATACGTTTACCCAAGAAGTGACTGTAGATCAATCTAAATTAAGTGAGAGTGTGCCTATTGTCGCTACTATCACTCAAGATGAAGTTATAAAATTATCTGATGATGAAAATACATCACCGAATGAAGAAAATGATGCCGTGCAACCTTTGTCTGCATCTAATCTAGATAAAACACCGGTTCCTGTAGAAGGGAACCAGAAAAACGATACGTTTACCCAAGAAGTGACTGTAGATCAATCTAAATTAAGTGAGAGTGTGCCTCCGGTCGAATATTTACAAAATACTGATGTTAATTCAGGCTCAGTCATCGAGCCTTCAAATACTGAAAATCAGTCTGACAAAAATAATGTCGTAACCACGGAATTAAATTCTAAGACTATCCCCGATAAAATGTGTGCTGATGATGAAACTTCAATTCAAACTAATACAGAGCTCACAAAAGATGTGGATTCCACTGCGAAATCTACTATAGCGAATGAGTTAGAAGAATTGAATGAATGTAATGCAAATGTTGGGTCTCCTAATAAAGAATCAGATGTGATCGTTGATGACAGTGTAACTGCAGGTAGTAGTAGAAATTTATTGTCCGATTTAATGGAAATGTCTGGGATTTCCGCCGAGGACACGAAGCATACGCCACAAGAATCTGTATTTCAGGAACTACTAGCCTTGAGCTCTAATCCAGCACAACTAAGCACTAGCACACTACAAAACAATGCACCGCTAAACGCCAGTGCAGATTTAGATACAATGAACCTTCCAGAACTAACTGCAGTCACATCGCTTGCCGAACTGAAATACGCCTGTGAAAACAACGGACATTTCTTTAAACTAGACTTAGATAGTGGAGTTATTGTAGCCATAAACGTTTGTATAAAAAAGAATCCAAAAACTAAGGTAAAAAATTTTGGAACTACTTCAACTATCGACCTTACGGATGAAGTAGAAGATTCGGAAAATAAAACGTCCCGAATACAAATACATGGTCGATTACAAAAGATACAGAAACATAAAATTGAATCAGCAAAACCAGTTAAATTGTTTAAAGCTGTGCACAGGATGTTTACAACTGCAAATAGGGCACCAATATTGAACCGAAAAGCATTTGGACCCAAATATACTTTTGTTAACAGCGAATCTGGTGGTAAGATTCGAATTAAACAAAAAAGGAAGCAAGCTTTGGATAAAATAGAGGCTAAAATAGATTTGGTAGATTCCGATGCGCCTATGGAAGAAGAATATCTACTCGAAAGTTCCAATTCTGAAGACGAATATACTGTAACGTATAACAAACAAACAAGTAGTAAAATTTCAAATAATTCGCATGCGAATATAGTAGTTGACGATAATGATAATTCTTCTGACGATGAGCCGTTAGCAAAAAAAGCTAAGAGAATGAAACGTAATGACACGAATGAGGAGGCAGATGGTCAAATGCACGGAGATGAAAAAACGGTGGGACAATCAGCAATGGAAACTGAAATCATTGAAGATAATCTGTGTGAAGCCACAGATACGTCATCAGATCAATCAAAAACTAATAATACTGAGAATTCAGAGTTACAAAGTCAAATTACATCAAAGGATATGAATAATTGTAACACAATGGAAAGTAACCAAACATCACTTGTCAGTTTTATCGAAGACGATGAGAGCGACTCACAGGATGACGACTGTATCCTGGGGGTATAGCAGATGGAATCTATTCATTTAAATTAAATAATTGACCCTGCCTACGCCGCCAGAGGTCGTGAGTTCGATTCCCACCCGGGACCGACATTTGTGTGATGAGCATATCTGTTGGTTTTCGGATTCTGGGTGTTTGTTTTAAGTAATTATCTCAGATCTAGGTATTTAGTTCTTGTGTAAATATTGAATAACTAGTATAATTAAATTTCGATACCTACTTTGACTGTGATAATCAAAATCAGCGGGTAATGTGACGTCAGAGAATAATTATTGCATGCATACATGATGCTTTCTTTTTTTCTAACATTCTATACATGAATATTACGTCTGTTAGTAGGTATAACTCAATAAGTACCTACATTTTGACAATATGAAATTACACATTGATTTATTGTTTTGTGTCTCTATACTATTATTGTTGTAAAATTTACAACAATATAAAGTCGTTTAGTTTTCTGACGCTTAATTCTCTACGAGATTTTATTGTGTTGAAGACCGGTTTGACCAACCTTGTAATTTTATTAAAGAATTTGTTCGATTGCTAGAATAATTTATTCCAAACAAGCAGCATTATGTACTTACTTAACAATACGTCACATTACCCGCTGTTATGGGCCCTTTGGTGTTAATGTTAAGTATTTATTATTTGTGTAAAGTGATGAACCATATAATTGAAGGGTTAGGTCCAGGAAAGAACAAAATCAATACGCCCCATTTCCAAATATTTTTATGACTGAAATTTAAACTGTAAGTATGGATTTTGTGACTTCGATTGTTCTTCCCTGGGACTCTTTAGTGGTCCCTAAACGATCATGCTTGCATGACATGTAACGTTTACATGAATTATCATGCTGCATGATGGACCATCATGCTTGCTATCAATCAGTACAGAAAGCAACGGCCAGCACGTAGTTCCATGTCATGCACGTCAATAGGTGCGTCCACACCGACCGCGCCGCCGCGCGAGTCGGGCCGCGGCCGCGGCGGCTTGGCCGGTCTGGACACGCCTAATCACTACAACTAGACGGTCATGCATGAGTGACAGCACGTAATGCATGACATGCCGCATGATCGTCTAGGGAGCCCATTATATTTTTATTAAAAACCATTTTTTCCACTACTAGCGCCATCTAGTGATACTTGCTATTTTGTCATGGCATTGTTTTGTTGATTGCCATATTACATTACATTTACAATAAGTGTGTGAATTTGGCACGGTTATTTTTATGCTCAATATGTTAAGTAGATAGGTAATATTATGATGATGGATGGACAGTAAGAAAGAATTTAGTTGCAGGAAAACTTTTTATTAGGTACCTAAGTATTCTGTGTTAAAAACTGACAAAATGTGCAGTTGTTGCACGTCAGTGAAAACACTTTGACCTTCAAAAGGGGTTTAAAACTATGAGAGACCAGTTTTTTGTTTCCACTGACGTGCGGTCGTCTGTCCAATATTTCATTTCGCTTATTTTATTTGTGTAAAATGAGCCAGGAGCTTGAGTTACGGAAGCTGTTTTAAATTATTAAGTAGGCGTCGTCCCAATAAAACGCGATTGCGCGAACTCACGAGCGTGCGCCTCAAATATACTGATTGATAATCCATGCGATTACAAGTGGATGATCGCATCGCATCGCTTGTTCGTGCGATGGTCGCGTTGTATTAGGTCTAGACGACGCCTAAACGATTCTCTTTTATTTATAATCGTTAAAAAAACTGCGAGCAACTGTAAAGTCAAACAATGGGCGGAAAAGAGAAGGATATTATATTTTCCTTACAATCGCATGTTTGTCTCTCTCACACCCAATGTGTGACTGAATTTTCTATTTTCAGTTTATAGCGTTTACGCATACACTTTTAAATATTTTATTTCTTAACCTTAATTGTTTTATTCAATAACCTTCCGGTTTAATGAAGTAGTTTTAGAAAATAATGCAATATGATTGCATCTTGTTGAGCTGTGTGTGTATAGTCGGTCAAAAAGTGGTCTACCACTCTAAGGTTGAAATTCATTTCTAACGTATATTTTCACTGTCAAAAACAATCTGACAATTACAAATCACGAAACTTAGGCAATTAACTTAAACAATTCACCACTTCCTGATATTGTTACAGATAGTAATCCTAGAGATAAACTAATCTATCCGATAAATCTGTCTGATAGATTATTTAAAATATATAATAGATAAGATATAGGCAATCAGATACCCGTAAAACAAAAAAAATATGCTATATCTGTCAGATGACCTGCAGATAGGGTAACTGGGATTTTATCAGCAAGTGGTGAAAGAAGCCCTTAGCATTGCATTATTGGCAATCTCCCTCTCAGGTAATTATAAATTTGTATTCATATTTTTATTTGCTTGTTTCCCGAAATAAAAGTAATTACTACGGAACCCTAAAAATTGATAGACCACTTTCTTGGCTGAAGAATAATATGTCTTAGACAGGTACCTTTCTGTTCCTAGTTTTTAAAATTGTGACTACACATATAAGTGTAAATTTTAATAAATAAATAATAATAAAAAACAAATAGTCATTGATCTACTACCTATAATATTAAAGACTTTCCTTCGTGTGGGAGTTATACGGTAGTACTAAAATTACCGCATGAGTGGACCAACTGTGGACGTTGCCAGGCGAAAATATTATGAAAAGCCCAAACAGTGCATTTAATAGTTGATGTCAAAATGTTGTATTTTATTTAGTTGATATTAAAATATAGAGTAAAGTTTGTGTTGGTTGAAAAATGTTTAATTTCTTTTATTTTGTCACAATTCTCTGTTCAAGCTGTGTCAAGCTTTTTTATACGAAAAAAGCTTGTACGGTCGAACGCACGTCAGTGGAAAAATACCAGTATAAACTGGTCCCTCATCATAGTATTGAACCTCCCTAATAAGCTAGGTCAGCGCAAGGTCAAAGTGTTTCCACTGACGTGTGGTCGACTGTACAAGTATTTTTTCCGATGGAGCTCCCACCCTCGGGTTCTAATTTGGGTATATAATTTAATAAAAATTATTGTTCCGTAACAAGTGTAATAAATTAAATATAATATGTACTAACTATTAATCTATCTGATAACGACACCGAACGCTTCCACGGCCGCCTTCTCTATATCCTTATGCACTTGGTTGACCTCCGCCTGCGTGAGGGTACGTTCCAGGTGGCGGTACACGATGCTGTAACAGAGGCTGTGCTTCTTAGACTTCGGGTGAACGAACTTGTCTTTCAGCTTCACCTAGAAAGCAATGGAATCAAATCAACAGCCTGTTTAAAAAACAAAGTCTGTAGACGTGCTGCCCTCGGAACGCGCACGCATCCGGTCTTCATGTGTCCCCACAGTTGCGGCCCTCTCAACGACGGGCTATAGTCCACCACGCTAGCCTAATAAGAGTGCGTGGACTTCAAATTCCCTTTAGAATTCCTTGGCGAATGCAGGTTTCCTCGCGATGCTTTCCTTCACCGCAAAGCCTGTGCACAGAACTGAAAGACTGTGGCTGCTTACCATGGTATGGACTGACCAAGGAACTGACAGTAAAAAAACATAAAAATGTATACTAACTTGTTCAATGATGTCACCGCCAATATCTCTGACTAGATCGTAAAAATCGTTGCTTGTAAAGGAATCTATTGTCACATTTGGGGGCAGCCAGAATGAGATATCATTTGTACACTGCGGGTAAAGTGACACTGGCTTGTATGTAATCGTTTCATTTACCCGTTTATTCTGGAATTGTGTCAAAAATCCCGAATCGGTACTCCACATTAGTCTTATATCAGGGATTTTGAATAATGCCATGGCTAGCCTTTCTAAACCAAGGCCAAAGGCATATGCAATAGTATTATTCGGTCCTGTGTTCGCCAGAATCTCATTCCGTACAATGCCGCAGCCTAAAACCTCCATCCAATCGTTTTCATAGAATATTTCCAGTTCCCATGAGGGATGTGTGAATGGAAAATATGCTTCGACCCATCTGTGTTTGATATCGCTGCCAAACAAAGTGTGTACTAGGCCGATTAGATGGGTTTTCAATTGAGTCTCCATTAATTTCGTGGCTTCTAAGGTATGGCAGCTCTGTTTCATGGGGTCCGATATTGAAATGGTGAATTTGTGTGGGTTACTGGAGTCAAATGTGGGCTCAAATATCTCTAATTCCGAGTCTTCAGAAAACAGCTGGCTTTTGCGCTGTGACCTCACTGCATCCACCTAGAAATTATAGAAATTGGTGTGTTAATTCCTTCAGAAGAAATTAGGTCGAACTGAAGTTTTTTCTTTTAAATTTGGTCAGCACTAAAATTACTTTTGTCTTTGTTGTCCTAATAGTTTGACCTGTCAATTGGAAATAATTTTAGTGTTGTCTGTCAGGCAGAATTGGGCCTATTATTTGACAATGGTGAAATTCTTTATAGTTTCTTTTGAAATCAATTAGCAATGATACCCTATAAAAAAATAATTAAATGATTATCATAGGCCTGTCAGAGTCAGCTGCTAGACTTTCCCAACTAATAGTTACATGACCCAGACCTTACTCCGTGACCTGTCTGGGTCACGGAGTGAGGTCTGGGTCATGTAACTATTGCATACATATTGGTTTCGAGCTGCATTCTCTTTAATTTCTTTATTTTAAAAGGAAATTCTACCTAAGAGGCAGTTCACCTAGAACTTACTTGATGAAACACTGGAAAATGAGTTGAATCAATTTCGTCTCTTCGATAAACATCTCCTATCATCAGGAAATTATCCAAACCGGAGCGCAGTAGTTCGCTTTGATGCGCCGTCATGTGTGCCCTGAGGAGTGTGGTCCGGTTTATGTAATAACAGTCCGCCTTCACCCTACTTGGGTGGTCACCGGGAATCAACAAGTCATCAAAGTTTTGTTTGACTGAGACCACCGGAGACAGGTTGTCGTACACGCTGAACGACGGGTGACCTCGATGGGTGAAGTTGGCATAGAAATAGTTCACAATACGCTGCCTTACAAGCGAAAGAGGATTATTTTTCTGAAGGTGCAGATTTCTGTTCAAATATGATATAATTTTAGGAGTAACATTAGTGTAGTCATCGGCTGTGAATTCTTTGTCGTTCAGGCGCACTGCTGATAACGATTTTGGAGCGGTGCTGTATTTGCATTTGAATAGAACCGCTGAAAGTAATCGGTTAGTTCTGCAGAATATGTTGGTCATATTCGGTGTTATTATGACTAGAAGAGAATCTAGTGGCATAAGATTTTCTCACTTGTTCGTTCCACTTGGATAGGTACCTATGGCAAATTTATCAAAGAAAAAACACCAAAACGAAAGTAAATAACATTATTTTCGTCCGCCAACTCTGTCGTTGTTGACAAAGAGAATTTATTCACTACGTTTGTTGTTGATTTGTCCTCTATTGAGGACGGGCAAGGGAAGCTTCGTCCATACAGCCCTGTCTTATTTAAAGTATTATTTCTTATATTTATTTAAACCGGCGGTTACAGCACGGCGGCCTCCACAAAAACAGAGCACGACTAGAGTTAGTCAGCGATTTTCAATTAAACCGCAGCACGGCCTCCACGAGGGCACAAATAGTGCCATTCGGTGATCCACACTGCAGTTCATGTCCGCATTAAACTGATAGTAGGATTAATGAAGATTTAACAAGGGACATTTTGAAAGGATCTGGTAGAGTTGTTTACACGCTTTTATTTATCTATATCCCGCACTATATACTTACACTTTAATAGGCACTTGTTGCACATAAAACTATCACAGTTATAAAACAAAACCTACAATATACATTTTTTAGGAAAATAATTATACAGACAACCGTCTCCGACAAAATCCCGCCAAAAAGCCCCCGGCAACTCTGTTTTTGTTTGTTTGTAGAGCCCTCGTGGAGGCCGTGCTGCGATTTAATTGAAAATCGCTGGCTAACTTTAGTCGTGCTCTGTTTTTGTGGAGGCTGTGCTGTAACCGCCGGTTTATGTAAATATAAGAAATAATACTTTAAATAAGACAGGGCTGTATGGACAAAGCTTCCCTTGCTATTCAAATTTCTTTGGGACAAACCAACAAACAAACAAAAAAATCCACGACTCTTGTTGCCTGTGTTGTTGCCATAGTACTCCACTCAGATGTACTCCCATAGTACTTAATAGTTCCATGGCATGGAACTAGTATCTAGATCCATGTTCCATGGTTTTTGCCCAGTATCACACCACTATCTTCTTAGTAGTCTGTGTCGAAGACACTATATCATTAATCTGTGGCAATATAGTATCTGTGGTGCCTGTTGCTGACCGTTCTGCTGAGCCACAAACTCCTAAAAAAAACCGTTCTGCTCTCAGATTAGAGGTTCTAAAGTTCTCTCTGAAGTTCTGCTGACTGATCGATCGATCACAATCAGCTGTTGATTATATTTTTTCATCCCTTGACTTTATATTAATAATTCCTCAAAACTGACTGAAACTCAGTGTGAAAAAACAGTTCTATGTAACAAAAGTCTAGCATTACAACTGGTAATATGTTTCGAAAACGTCTGCTGCATTTGTCACAACTAAGTGCTGTCGGCCTAACTGGGTACTATTTGGGCCACAACAAAGATAGGAGCAGTAGTGACAGTGATACCCTGGTAATAGATGGAAGAACCATGAAGAGTATGCCCGGGCTGCCGATATTTGCGACAGTGTCGGCCGCGACACCTTACATGGAAAGTGGAAATGCTAAAGATCGGGTATGCATGTTATGTGGTATACCATTTTAACTTATGTATTTAATTTAAACAAAACTTATTTTATCTAAATAAAGTTTTTTTTTTAAATTGGTGGCAGAGTGCTAATTACATTCGCAAAGTCGAGGATTTAAACCTAGGCTGCACCAATGGTTTTTATAAGAACAAATATAAAATATAAGCCTTTTATAAAGTTTTATTTCTGACTGCTTTGTTTTTCCATTCAAATCTATACTTTATAAACAGTAGTAAAGTCGAAATATTTTTTATTATTTTTATTTTATTTTAAATGGAAAGGCAGCTTACAGCTGATGCTTCCATAACAGCAGTCGTTGCTTTCTTAATTTATAATAATTTATTGCGTCTTTTGGAAGAAATATGTTGACATGGATCAGGATAAATCAATACTTTGTGCATTGCTAAATATCTACATATGGGTACAAAGCCATTTATTAAACCTTTGTCCTTGACAGATATCACAAATAATGAAGTTTGGATTCCCCGGGATGGACAACATCCGGTCTTACGACGACTTCGTCCTCTCGTATGACCGCCGCACAAGGGTACCCCACTGGGTATTTGAGCACCTGACGAAAGCCCACATCGCCAAGAACAGTGAGGTTGACCGCAGCAAGTGTGAGTTCAGGCCTGACGAGAGCATACACCCATTCTTTAGGTGAACATTTACATTATTTTACTTATGTAGCTTGCCTTTCTCGTAATCACTGCTGAGTCAATAAAATAATCCATGTTCTTAGAAATAGATAATAAGTAATGCCACGCCACATATTACTGGTCTAATCATAAACTACAATTATTTGATGCGTGATTTGTCGGTATGAATGTAAGTACCTACTAGGTATTTAAGTATGTATTTTTTTTTACAACAGCAAAAATTACAAAAATATGTAAAATAAAAAACCAAAGGATACAAAATTAATGGCCAATTATGGCTTTTTTTTCCTGTAGGTAGGTAGGTACAGTTGTTTAATCTATGACACAGGCGATGTCACAGAATAAACAACAGCACAGGTGATGTGTATTTGTAAAAAAAAAATAGATCAAATAAAAAAGCTAGATCCCGCATTTTAGGCAATTTGTACGAGGTTGACACAGGGTAACTAATACAGTTCTCTTGTGGAGACCACGACTAGGCAAGCGTAGTGTGGGACGCCCCCCGGCTAGATGGAGCGACGACCTGCGCAGGGCGGCTGGCAGTGACTGGATGCGGAGAGTCGAAGATCGGACTCAGTGGCGCGCCTTGGGGGAGGCCTATGTCCAGCAGTGGACTAGTGCAGGCTGATGATGAACTAATACATGTTCTATACTAGCTGTTACCCTGTATATACTAACTATATACTAGCTGTATAAGTGATTTCTGTACGATCTTAAATTTTTTAGAATATTATTTTAATACAGGTATAAAGTATAATCTTATTTTATTCTGAAAGTAAGGACCATGATAAAAATGTCTAGACAGAAAGGTTGCAGGTTGTTTTTGATTGGCATAAAAATAATAATAAACGAATGGTGTAATCATACGAAAAACATATATATTGAACTTAGCAACGGCGAGTCAAGATCACACTACACGCCGCTTTTCGATTAAAAAATCGCGCGTTTGAAAAAATAATGAAAAAATAAATACACGTGATATCTTACTACACACCCCCTCCCCCCTTGTGACATTTCGTGATTTTTGGCAAACCCCTCCCCCCCCCCCCCCTTTCAAGCCTCCCGTGATTAATGGACGGCCCCTCAGTACTTAGGTACCTATTAAATATTGAATTGGATCACGATTTCGGAACGCACGATTAAAAGTGATTCTGTCATTAAAACAGCAAATAAATTGTATACTATACCTTGTACTATCTACACTCTACAGTATAGAATATTATTATACTCATCATCATCATCATATCAGCCTGTAGACGTCCACTGCTGGACAAAGGCCTCCCCCAAGGATCTCCACGACGACCGGTCCTGCGCTAACCTCATCCAGCTGGGTCCCGCGACCTTCACCAGATCGTCGGTCCACTTTGTGTGAGGCCTGCCTACACTGCGTCTTCCGATACGTAGTCGCCGCTCGAGAACCTTTCTGCCCCAGCGGCCGTCAGTTCTACGAGCGATGTGCCCAGCCCACTGCCACTTCAGCTTCGCAATTCTTTGAGCTATGTCGGTGACCTTGGTCCTTCTGCTACTTACTACATATTTGGACGGTCAGTAAAATAAGTACCTACTGTTTTCGCAGATCCCTAAACTCGGACTACAAAGGGTCTGGTTTCGACCGAGGGCACCTGGCGGCCGCCGGCAACCACCGCTTGGCGCAGAAACACTGCGAACAAACTTTCTATCTCACCAACATGGCGCCACAGGTATCCACTTCAGCCTTAGAGCAAATAATTCAACATTAATATTATTTATTTTATTATCTTATCTTCTTAGGGGGCCAGGAATACCTGGCGACACTTCGATCCTGTGGGATCTGTCGTGCCAAACCTCTGTCCGCCAAACGGTGCCCCAATCAGTTTTTTTGGTGGACTTCACATACCCCTTAGAATAGTAAATACCAGTCTTCGGCGTATGCAGTTTTCCTCGCGATGTTTTCTTTCACCGAAAAACCTGTGGTATTATAATAAACCGTACTTAAGTTTTCGAAAAAGTCATTGGTAGGACCCACGACCTCATGAACGTGGGGCGAGTGCGCAGCCAACTAGGCTACCACGTCTCTATATATTTATATTGACATAGAAGTTTAATCGGCTCCGGCCCAGTTTGTAACCGAGTTTTCGGTTACATAGACTGCTGGAGCCGCTTAGGCGTGCCATAACTACGAACTAAGAAAAATTGAAGATCCGAAAATTCGGTCATAGTTAGTCGGTAATCAATTAAGCGGCTAGACTTTAAAGTAAAAAGGTTGTCTGGTAGAAATCGCTTAAAACCGCCTAAATTGTAATATTGCACCTGTTTTTGATATTATTTGTGATTAAAGTGTATTGTTTTGTAATTTTGAGGTGGGTGAAGGGTTCAACAGACACGCGTGGAACCGACTAGAGAAACACGTTAGGAAACTGACCAAAGTATACAACAATGTTTATTGCTGCACCGGCCCTCTATATTTACCAAGGTAAGTACATAATTTATATTATTATTAATTTATATAAATTAATTTTTTATTAAATAGCCTTCTATTCAGACTTTAAAATGCTTTTTACAAGAAAGTTTACATAATGACAATGTCAGATACTTGTTTCGCCGTCTGTGTGTCCTCTGACAAAGGCGTCCTCTGACTTGAAACTATGTTTTTATAATTTCTTACACTATGACTGAAGTCTTCTATCTTTTCCACCCATTGTAGACGGTTGGCCTAGTGGCTGTGTCGTTTTGACTCGAGCGCCAGGGGTCGTGGGTTCAATTCCCAGAGAGGGACAGACAACTTTGTACAATTTCAGCGTAGTCTGGATGTTATATCACAGAAGAAATAGAATTCAAAAATTCAAAATTCAAAAGTATTTTATTGCATGTAAGTACACTAGGTACATTTATACAACGTCAATTTTTTATCTACCACCGCCTCCAAGGTGTTATATAGAGCTGGGAAGAAGAAGCGGCGCAACAAACTTCCGCAACACATCTTTTAAAATCAAGTTTGTACATAACATTATTTTGTAAAGATTGTGCGAGGCTGAAGTAACATTAACACCAGGCATCTTTGTCATTTAGATAATCGACTGTTTTATAATAAGCTTTCTTACAAAGTTGTTGTTTAATGTGAGTCTTAAATTTTCTGTCATTCATATTTAAGATTTCTTCTGGTAGTTTATTGTAGAAGCGTATACATTGCCCCGTGAATGATTTACTGACCTTACTAAGCCTTAACTGTGGTGGTACAAGTTTGTTTTTGTTTCTTGTAACATAAGCTGTGTTCATATCACAGTGCCTCAAAAAGAGAGATATATTTTTGCGGACATACAAAATATTCTCAAAAATGTATTGACTGGCAACGGTTAATATATTAATTTCTTTAAACTTTTCTCTTAATGATTCTCTACAACGTAGATTATAGATCGCCCTAACAGCTCTCTTTTGCAAAATAAAGATGGTTTCTATATCTGCCGCTTGACCCCACAGTAGGATGCCGTATGACATGATGCTGTGGAAGTAGCTGAAATAGACTAATCTCGCAGTAGCAATATCTGTTAATTGTCTAATTTTCCTAACGGCGTAGGCGGCCGAGCTTAGTCTGCCAGCTAGTGAAGCTATGTGGGGCCCCCATTGAAGAGATGAGTCTATAGTTATACCTAGGAACACCGTGCTTTTGATAAATTCTAATCTTTCTGTACCTAAAGTTACATTATTAACTACATGTCTTACATTTGGTAGGCAAAATTTAATACATTTAGTTTTTGTTGTATTTAATGCTAGATTATTAATGCTGAACCAGTTAAGTACTTGTGTGAGAGTATTGTTTACCTCAGGAAGATCACAAGCTCTTCTGCTAATTTTAAAAATCAGAGAAGTGTCATCGGCAAATAATACTATGTTGGACATGTTTTGTATTAAAAATGGCAAGTCATTTATATATACAAGAAAAAGAAAAGGACCCAGAACTGAGCCCTGGGGCACCCCCATTTTCACAACTGAACCAGATGATTTAACTCCATTTATATCAACTTTTTGTACTCTATTTTCAAGGTAAGACTTAAGTAATTCGAATGCTCTGTCTTTCACGCCATAATGTTTTAATTTGAGTAGCAAGGTTTCGTGATTAACGCAATCAAATGCTTTGGAGAGATCGCAGAAGATGCCTATTGCATCATGTGAAGCTTCCCAAGCATCAAAAATATGCTTAACAAGCATGACTCCTGCGTCGGTGGTTGATCGTCCCTTAGTAAATCCGAACTGACGATCGTGAAGAAGTTGTTTGAGATTGAAATGACAAAGCAGTTGATTCAGTATGATCTTTTCGAAAATCTTGCTAAGCACGGGGAGAACTGACACTGGTCTAAAATTACTGGGATCTAGTTTGTCACCAGATTTAAACAGTGGTATGATTTTACTTTGCTTCATTAGGTCAGGGAAAATACCTTGATTAATACTCATGTTAAATATAAAAGCTAAGTAAGGCGCAATAATCGTTATGACTGAGTTAACTACTTTAACAGACATTCCCCATAGATCTTCAGAAGATTTTAGTTTTAATGATTTAAAAGCCTTAATAATATCTAGAGAGTTTATGTGTCTAAAATTAAAAACTGTTTCACATATTGTAACGTTATTTACAAGCAAATTTTCGGCAAGAATAGGCGATGAATGCAGAGCTTCGGTGGTTTTAATAGAAATAGAATAGGATAGGTTTGAATAGAATAGGAGAAGTAGTGGTTATATTAAAATGTATGAAGTATTATTGTATGAAACATGAAAATATTTGCTTATTTATTACTAGCGGACGCCCCGCGACTTCGTCCGCGTTAAATATTATCCTATATTTTATAACAGGATTTAAGCTATCTGTACCAAGGTTGATCAAAATCTGTTCAGTACACAGTCATCCAAATTTTCGCTTTTAGAAAATAAAATCAGACTTTATACATATTAATTAAATATTCTATGTTGAATTGTTGACGCACTCGAAAATAAGGTGACGCTTATTATTAACCATCTTATGTACTCAACTGTTAACTATTGAGCAACAACTCAATGCCTGTCGCGAGAGGTTTCGCTAACTCGGGCGAAAACAAAATTTGGGTACCTACTAACTAGAACTCGCGAGATCCACTTAAATCCATTATAAAGATCCATTGATGGATCTTTTTGGACTCTTGTGTCCACTTTGATCCTCCATGATCCATGATTTCAGGATTTTCGCAAAGTGGATTTTTTTAGAATTAAATTATTTAAATTAACGAGCTGTAACTCGAAAACGGTTAAAAATATTAACATACACCTTTGAATAAGTTAGTACAGTCGACCGCACGTCAGTAAAAACACTGACCTTGAGCTGAGCTAGCCTATTAGGGAGTTTCAATACTATGAGGGACCAGATTACACTGGTTTTTTTTCCTCTTACGTGCGGTCGACCGTACAAAGGCTGTGTGTCCTAGTATACACTGTTTAACCCATTCCTCATGCAGCCACGTGTGATTGTGCAGGAAAGAAGCCGACGGCAAATCATACGTGAAGTACCAGGTGTTGGGCGCGAACAGCGTGTCGGTGCCGACGCACTTCTACAAGGTGGTGGTGGGCGAGGCGGCCGACGGCGCGCTCGACATGGAGGCCTACGTCATGCCCAACCAGAAGATAGCCGACGACACGCCGGTTTCCTCCTTCATGGTGATTATCGACCATTTTATAGTCTCCGTAGAGTTTTTTGGCGGTCTTGTGAAGTTGGCTGATTGTGCGCGACGACTAATTTTAGGTGTCAAAAGGGAGCTGTGCTAGTTCACTAGAAGATAATTCAGTTTCAAGAAATAGTTCATTGATTCGATCAACCGAATAAAACTTTCAAGTTTTTGGACATTTTTATCACACTATCTCGCTTACGCACACATAGACTATAAACACTGTTAGCAATGTGCAAACAATCTGTGACTATATTCAAACTTCAACTACATATATGAAAAAATTTCAACTCGCTCGCGGCCGTGGGCATACAACGATCAGCCGTAAAAAAACTAAAATAAAGGCTTAAACAAAAATATATATAAGAGTCACGTCAGTGGCGTCGGGGATAAGACACGGCCTATCACATCGAAAGGTCCGGAGTCCGATCCCCAGCTGGGCCATGTACCAATGGGTTTTTTCTCGAAACTTAAATACATTTACTGACTGCTCTCAAACGGTGAAGGAAAACATCGTGACGAAACCTACATATGCAGAAAAAGAAATTCTTAGGCGCATGTGAAGTCCACCAACCCGCACTGAGCTAGCGTGGTGGACTATAGCCCGAACACCCTCGTTGAGAGGGTAGGCCTGAGCCCCAGCAGTGGAGACATCTTAATAGGCTGTTGATGATGAAGAGTCACGTTAAGTATTTACGCTAGCGATTAGAAGCGGTAAACTCAGGGTAAGGGTACTGATGACCTAGTGATTTGTTTACATAATTGGAAACTGAAACTGAAATTAATTTTTTTTTGTATTCTATTTACAGGTGGCGCCAGAAACAATAGAAAGAGCGGCTGGCCTGCTGTTCTTCGACAAAATACAGAGATCAAAACTAAATAGAATAAATGGACGAAAATCTCCCAATTAGTAAATTTTTAATAACTGTAGGTATAATACAATTGTGGTTTTGATAGAAGTATGAATGTAGGCGTTTGTGGCAATTATTGAGAAATATGTAACTAGGTGGTTATATGGATAACGAACGCTATATGGAGGGAATGTATATTAATGTTCATCCTATTTAAACTTTATTAAGGTTCATCTTCATCTGCGGATTTTTGTCTGATGGATGATTTTATTTCTTACAAATATTCTATCATTATCATCAATGTTTAATGTAGGTAGGTAATTTGATTTATTGAGGCTATTATGTTGACATTGTTATGATTTTTTGTTGTTATGGTGTAAATATAGATTTTATTTAATTGACTGATGACTTGGTATTTTTATTTCCATCAACATTCCGTTCCGTGGTATCCGGAATCCACTCTTTGCTAAATGTATCACAAATTTGGACTCTTTTTGATCACTTCCTCGAGGCTATCCTCTTAAAAACAGCTGTATAAACGGATATTCATAATATCGGCCTTTTAACGTCCACTGCTGGACATAGGCCTTCCCCAGTGAACGCCACCACACCCGGCCACCTTTAGGACGTCGATCTGCCTGGCGGGGGGCGCCCACGCTGCGCGTACCGGTATACCCATTGAATTGAATGTTTCGCGATATGGACGAAGTCGATATATTAAAATGCAAACGCAAGTGTTGTATAAAACAGTTGTATAATATTTAGTTAGGTGTAGCGTGGCGTCAGCCACTATATACAGGCGTACATATAATCACCTGCAATAATTAACTGGGCGATTCAGACCAATTTATTACATTAAACAACACAACAATAATAAAAAAATTTGAGACTTATTTAATCTTGTATTTTTATTTCTACACGGAACCAACCCTGTCGATATGTCAATGCGCGTCAAACGTCCGTTGAAACGATGTTTGTTAATCGTAAGTAAAAATTAGATTACAAATGAGCATTAAACAATTTTTAGGGTTCCGTACCTTAAAAGAGGAAAAAAGGAACCCTTATACGATCACTCGTCCGTCTGTCTGTACGTCTGTCAAGACCCTTTTTCTCAGGAACGCCTGGAGGTATCAAGTTGAAATTAATATTAAATACTAAGGTATGCAGTCCCTTAAAACTGTGAAAAAATCAAACTTCTAAGTCAACGCAGTCGGAAGATATGGCCGATTTTGCCGCATTTTTTAATATCTTGGTAATCAAAACTTATGGGGTACTTCCGGATGACCTAGAATCTAGACATTTGGCAAGAAGCAATGTCTTATAGCACAAGTAATGGAAAACAGTAAATTTGTAGTTATATCAAAAAAATTTATTTATTCTCTTGTACCAACAAACTTAACTTTGCTTAAGAGCAAGTCATGCATTTTACACGTCACAAATTTTATTGATGATTTTCTAATTATTTCTTTAATTAAGTCTGTACGGAATCCTCAGGGTGCAAATCCTACTCGCACTAGTCTGGTTTTTTTGTGGTCTTAGCACTCAAAATTGTTTGCAGGTGATTAAATGTAAACCTGTATAGGGTTGTATCTATAGTCGATACTCTAGTGTGGCAATATATCGAGTGTTCAGTTGTCCTCGCCGTCGTCGGACGCGCCGTTCTGTTGCGGGACACCCTCCAAGTTCGCGTCGCCCATACCTGCGTGCCGGAAACAACAGTATTACAATAACAACAGTAGTTGTCTGGAAGAAATCGCTTTTAGCGATAAGCCCGCCTAGATGTACCTTCTTAGTCTACTGTATTATTTTGTTCTGTTTTTTATTATTATTATTATGTGCAATAAAGAGTATTGAATTCAATTGAACAACAACATTAGTATTGTAGATCATTTTTATTGTTAGTAGAGGCAGCGAACTTTAATAAGTATAGAAGTATTAGGGCTTCTTTCACCACTTCCTGATATTGTTACAGATAGTAATCTTAGTGATAAACTAATCTATCAGATAAATCTGTGTGATAGACTATATAAAATGTATAAGATATAGACAATCAGATACCTGTGAAACCAAAAAAATAGGCTATCTGTCAAATAGGGTATCTCGGACTTTATCAGCAAGCGGTGTAAGAGGCCCTTAGTATACAAATTTATTTTAAATTGTGAGATTCGAATAAAAACAAATGCAAATATGATATGCTATAGGTAAACCACATAACTCGCGGGACGCCCGCGGGGCAAGAGGTAGGTGGGCGCGGGTATCGATACACACGTAATTACTTGTTCCGAGATAAATCCAGAGATATATTACTCGAATGCAAAAGAAGATAATGAACTTTGTCATTTCATTTCATACTAGCAGAGCCCCGCGACCTCATTCGCTTTAAAAAGAAGGCTACACATGACATACTATTGAGCTGTGCATGCAATACTTCAAACCAACCAACCAACCAACCAAACCCGCAAATAAACCCGCAAAAAACCCGCAAACAAACCGGCAAACAAACCGGCAAACATACAAACCAACCAATTACGAACACAACAAAAAATAAACTGAGATTCAGCACCTCCGAGAACCTAGAAAATGGTATAACATCGATGCGTTGCCCGTGATAGAATGGCATCGAATCTTCTTGTGTTATACTCTTTGCTAAATAATAAATAAAGTCTTCTACTTTTTACATGAAATCTTTTTCTTCATATGGATAGTCAGTTGCCGATTTGCGTGCATTTTGGTTGCCATGGAGATATTTCTTGTTGAAAGAAAGAATAAACGTTGTATACTAATTGTTTGGCTTGCTTGTTAATTTTTATAGAAAAAATTTTGCACCGTCAATCTTCAGCGTTCATCTTGGGAAATATCTCTGGAAAATTAATCTCGTGTAGATTTTGTTCCGAGCGTCCGTAATCAAAAAGCCGACTGCACGCCGCGGGAGCCGCTAGCGTACTGACGAACGTCACTTGTGCTCCCTGCCGCGCGCGCGCGCCTTCACCTCCGAATCGCCTGAGAGTTACTCCGTCCCCACCTACTTCTTGCCCCGCGGGCGTACCGCGAGTTAAATGGTTTGCCTATAGTCTCAAGTAACAAAGCGTGTAAGATACATTTGTATACATTGAAAGAAGTATACATTTGTTTGTATTGAATTCTACATAATACATTTTCATGTTTACTGCTCATACTCAATTCACCCACTGCTGACATCATTTTTAAGGCTTAGTAGTATTTCTATACTTATTAAAGTTCGCTGAGTAGAGGCAATAAAATGAGACAAAAACAACATAAAAACGCGACCTTACAAAGGCAAACACACTGTGTAAGACATTATTTTTGGCCAGAAATGCTCGTTGACACAACGTTTGAAGCAGCCCACGGCGAGTCCAAGCGTGGCGTTTGATCAACAAAACCTTACTCCTTACCTGTCAGTTGTTAATTTTAACTAGAAACTGTACGCGTCTCATGACGTAAGCCGTACCGTTGTCCTCGTCCTCCTCGGCGGAGTCCCCGGCCACCTCCGCGTTCTCGGCCTCCGCCCGCTCCATCTGCCGCGCCAGCTCCGCCTCGTCCGTCGCCGTCACCACCTTGGGCTGTCACCAACAAACATTAGTCCGTGTAGAATTTCTTGACGGCTGAATGGATATAGTCACAGATTGTTTGCACATCGCAGACAGTGTTTATAGTCTATGTGTGCGTAAGCGTGATAATGGTGTCGATTCGGAGATGCATGTGCATGACTTATCTAACTTTAGTCTATTGTGTTCTTTTTTTATCTGTAGAAATAAGATATGGCATGAATTTTAGAACTGTCAAATGTCATCGATCCACCAAACACACTGTATTTCTGCCGACAATAGCATTTAATCATATCATTGCCAGTGTTGCAAGACTCACCGGCATCTGCACGTTGAACACGCCGCCCGCGGCGGTGATGTTCTCCTGGATCTTGTCTATGGCGTCCTGCAGCGCCTTCAGACCGTCAGTCTTCTCAGGGGTTGATGTCGTCATCACTGCAATTGTAATGTAACCATTAGGTACTTACAAAGAACACATATTCACATCGCCATAATTAAATAATCTATTTATATATCCCAAATGAAGATCCTTCATGTAAACAATATAATATTAAATTAATATATATAAAAGAAAGGGAAAAAGGTGGAAAGATGACATCCTACGACAATGGCGAAGAGTTGCAGGTGATAGGATGGAATTGCAGTTGATGGAGAAAGCCTACGTCCACTGACTTTACCTACGATGCTGAACAAAATTAATGTTTAATTTTAAGAAAGTCAGAGAAATAAAGGCTGTTTGTCCAAAAACATTATTAATAATATTATTATTTGTATAACTTTTGTCTTCATATTATTATTTGTATATTATTCTGTCTTCATATCTAAGGTTGCCTGGAAGAAATCGCTGAAAGCGATAAGGCCGCCTTTTGATAGTACACAGTTTAGTAAATTATTATAATGTAAACTTTTGATATAATTTGGTGCTCAATAAAGTATATTTGATTTGATTTGATTAAAGAACGGCTCGGAAATAATCCTTTAAATCACCTTTTGTTGTTATTGTAGATAATGTTTCAACTATAATATTCGGATTTTATTTACAATTTAAAGTTAGAATTAAAGAAGGAAAAAAAAGATAATTAAGATTTCATGGATTAAGTACCGGAAGTATAATATTAATCCAGGATTTAGATGGATAAATGACAAAATCATCTGTGTAGACATCCGCTGCTGGACAAAGGCCTCCACAGATGACAAAATAATCAACATATATCAATAATCAAGATATGATATAGGTGTAAGTTCACCAGCCAGTTTGTGTGTGGGAGTGGCCTATGGGCTGTCAACCGACACTCACCATACAAAGGTGGTGCAATCAGGTTGATCCTGATGGGCATCTCCATGGTGGAGAGCGTGAGGCCGGCGCGCAGCGCGGCGCGCACGGCGTCGATGCCCTCGTACCCGTAGCACGCGCACTCGATGTCGGCGCGGATCTTCACCGCCTGCAATCAAATGAGTGACATTTTATTTTGAATCTTCACCGCTTGCAATCAAATGAGTGACATTTTATTTTTCATTCTAATTGGAAAGCCAACAGCATACAGTTTGGTTATATTATTTATTATAGTGAAGGGCATAATAAAGTTTTGTAAACCTATACAGCTACACTATACATATACAGTAAAACTATATACACAGGCTTTTACATATGATAAAAAAGTTTCAGTTAAAGAGAAAAAAAAAGATATAAATAGCAACTACACTTTGACATATGTATGTGCGTAAGTGTGCCTGTTGTGTGTGAGGGGATGGGCAGGTGGGAGTGGGATTGTTGAGTTCTATGTACACAACTTCCGTGCAGGCAAGTGTATACAATTTAAATTGAATTAACAATTTTAGTAATAATAATAGTAAATTAATTAATGTAAAAAATTACAATATTATTAAAATTAATTAGACAGTCAACCTTATTATACTAATTAGATTACAATACATAATACGATTTACCTGCATCGTCAGCTTGCGCTTTATGTTCGCCAGCAGTACCTCCTTCGTCTCCTCATCCAGACCACACTCATTCAGCACGGACGGGTCGCTGGAAACATAGTTTCGTAAAATGAATATAATGTGTGACTGGGAATTCGATCTATTCCTTGAAAAGGGTTTATTTGAGGTCATTTGCAACAAGCTATCAACAAGGACGATATCGTGAAGGAATGAGGCTGGCAGAACATGGACAGATTGGCTCTGGATATGGAGGTATGGAAAAGATTGGGCAGAATTTACCCGTGGAAAAATGGCAGAAAAAACCCATTCACTAGGGGTCAAAATTGAGTGGTTTCCACGTGTGAGTGTGACCAATCAATTTAAAATGTTTATTTCGTTAAACGTACTGGCTGTAAACATAATATTAGTAATAAGTGTACTTGGCTAAGACCTTGGAAGCGGTGGTAGATAAAAAATTTACATTGTATAAATGTACCCACTGTACTTACATGCATTATAATAGTTTTGACTTTGACTTGTTCTTATTATTTTATAATTTATCAGTTGTCTTATTTGAGTATTATCAATTATATCATGGCTGCCTGTGTCTGTTACTAAAATCTTTCCTTGTAAAACAAAGTGTCCCACATGATGAAAATCATTGTCGGTTGTGCAGTTTCGTATAAGACCCACTTACACAGCAGCCTGTTTGAAGAAGTCGTAAGCTGACGCCTTCTTCTTGTACTTCTCTTCAAAGAGCCACGCAGTCCGCTTGTAGAGCTCCTCCAGCTGTTCGGAGCTCTCATAGTGCAGCAGCTCGGCAACGTGGCGTAAGATTGAGTTCACTGCCTTTGCCTTGGCATACCGCTCTGTGCACTTGTCTATGTCCTCGGCCGAGACACGACGTTTCGATAAGTCAATGTAGCCTGGAACAGGTAAAGACTCTTACAGTCACTGTGCAGAATTTTTTAAAGAAATTACACCAAAAGAAAGAAAAAAACCATTTATGTCCAAACACAGAACACAGCACAATAACACATAGTTATTACAGTTGTACTTAATTACGAGACAAATAGTCGGTGTAATAGTGTGGGCCGTGCTGTGCTGAAGAAAGGGCCCCAATATCAGCTTCGGTATACAGGCATTAGTTTTGACATTTATTTGGAGTCAAGTGTGGACAAAAGGGGGCGCAATGACAAAATTATTCGACACACATCGCTCCTTATTACCTCCTTCCAGGTACTGTCGCTCACTTCGCTCGCTCCAAGGGTCACCAGTAACCTAACGAACCTAACCTTCGGGGTGCTCAGACTTCTGTCACACAATCTTTTACCTCAGCGCCCCCTTTTCTCCACTCCAACATTTCGGTAGGAAAATACATTTCATTTAGAAAGTCGTACCTTTTTCTTTGTCCACCCTGATAACAACTACGGGCTCCGTCTTGCCTACCCTGATCAGTTTGTTGATGGACCTAATACGCCTTCTCGACAATTCCGACAACAGTATCATGCCTTCTATGTTGTTGTACTCCAGCAGGTGTACGTACGCGCCCATCTCCGCGATTGACCTCACGTTCACCATCACCACATCTTCAACTTCAGGATATTTCTCCTGGTAAAATCGACATGAGAGTGGCATCTGAAAAAATTGGAGTTAACCTAAAATTAATCGAAAACATCAAATTTTACAGGTAATACGGCTGTTAATAACTGAAATTGTTACCTTGGTTTTGTCTCTATGCGCTTGGTATTAAAAAATATTAGTAATAGTGAAGAAAATGACGAAATAGTACACTTGTTCACGTTGACCGACAACTTCTATTTACGTTCCGTTCGACTCGATCGACCTAAATAAATAGTTATTGTTTGTCTTATTTGGAAGAATACATAAATAAATTACACGAAAAATGCGTTGCGTGGAACGGAACGTGCGAAATGTTGCCAGTAATTCAATAACGCGTTAAATAATGAGTCGATAACCGTTATTTAACGCGATGCGCTAACAGGTTAAGCGGTATTTTTAAAAAGTTAGCATCGCTTGACAATTGGCGCGTAAATCAAAATGAAGTAGGGTATCGATCGAATAACGATTCTTTTAGTAAGAAAGTAAAGAATAATCTATTGTTTGTAACGTTAATAATTCTATGATTTTTACATGCCTAAGCGTCACGTAAGCACATAGCTTATGTAGGTAGGTCGGCATTAACAAATATTTAAGATGGCATTTTGTTTTAAACTAACCGTGTGCGAGTGAATTTGTATAGGAATCATTTTTTAATATTTTATTTATCTATAGATGGTGCCAGGATCGCAATAGTTTGCGCTCCGTTCTTTCTGCGTACCTACCGTGTCAGGCTCATGACATGAAGGAATATATACTAGGTGCTTATCTTTTTTTGCGAACTCGAATCCTAAATGCTCGTGAAACCGTGCAGCCATGGGCATACATACATTTTACTAATCTACAAAGCGCCGACCGACACAGTTCTAGGAAGACGTCCTACATACAATACGCGTAACCCGCATTCCAATTCCATCCATTCCATGCAATACGCACATCCTTGACAATGTAACATCGGAATAGTACATTCGTTACAACACGGCGTCCCTAATTATTGTAAAACAAGCGCACACCCCGGCTTCGCACGTGGGTAGGATTATTAGATAATTATGTTCATACCTGGAAATGGCCTAATAAATTATGAAAACTAGATCAAAATAGGAGTAAATTTTGTCTTTTATCAAGTAGGCACATCTTCGTCTGTGCCTTATTTATTACCTATTTACGTTTATGGAGCGCACACGATTAGAGTTTTATTTATTGACGAAACATTTTCTATGCTGATCATATTAAATACCTACAACACGTCTTGACAGAGCGTAGCCATTATGACGGTAGGCCATTACACATTGACAGGCCGAAGACGACGCCCCAGTATCAGTCGAACGTCTTGCCGCAGACATATCCCGACAAGTGGCGTATTAAAAACGCTGTCATGCAAATAATTAATTGATGTATCGCACAAGCAAGCACTGAAATGGACAAATCTCGCCGCGTCTTGATTAGCGGCCGGCTCCTGGCCTATCGCTCTCGCCATCTCACCACGGGACCACGTCGGGCTCCCGCTCTATCCCGGCTTTGAAGATATTGCAGGAAGTTATGTGGGATAGTTTCTCAGTGAAATTGTTTATCTGCTAATTATGGAGTTCAAATGGTAAGTGAAATTTTAATAAATAGTGTTTAGATGGCAGTTTTGAAGTTTAGTATACCTATAAAGGGTTCAAGATTCAAATCCGGCCCCGTAACGGTTTATATCATACCCTACCACTGGTTTTTCGTCGAAGAAAATCGTCGCGAGGAAACCTGCATTACCAATTATACCTACCAATAAATAATAAAACAATTAAACCTAGTACGCTAATGCTATAAAAGATTAGCAATGTAGGCAATAATGACGTAGAACGTTTAATTTACAACAGCTGCTTCATTATGCCAATATCATGCTCGAAAAAAGCTCCCAAGCATATTATTTGTCTAAATACCTACCTACAAACTAATGACAACATTAGTTTGTAGGTAGGTATTTAGTCAAATAATATGCTTGGGATAAATTAGTTCCTAATAAATTACTTCGATTATATTGAAATAACTTAGGTATACAGTAATTCATTAAGGGAGTATCTTACTCCTTTGGGTTTTTTCATCTAAGCCTTTACGTAAATCAATAGTATAGAATTGATACCGAGTAAATAATAGTATTGATAATTTATAACTGAAGGAATAAAAAGAATTATCAAAATCGGACTGCTATGTAAAAAGTTAAGCGTGCATGGTCATTCTTAAAAAATAGAAATCTAAACGGATTGTAGAGGGAGAAGTCGACTTGAAAACCTCCTCCTCTTTTGTTTTTTGTCGGTTGAAAAACTGAGGTAAGTCGTGTTACTATATACCGCTAGTTTTTTCTCATGAATTCGATGATTTTTTTCATTCAAATTCAACAAGACTTAATGCTAGCGCGAGTTGTTCTACTGAGCTGCGCCCGCGCTACATCGCATTTTCAGTGCCCACTCCCGCGGTCTATGACGTCATCGCGGGGGTTGGAAAGAGGACCGAACATTATATTTTTGTGTTGTCACCGAATGGGTCTTCACAACGATGTTTTAGAAGTATGAAGCTTTCAAAACTATGATTTTATGTCGCCATTTTTCTGGAATGACCGCCCGCCCGCCCCGGGACGAGCAAACTCGTTGAGAAAGACGTTCTAAATTCACGTCAAAACAAAAGTATAACATCAAACTCAAACTCGCGTTTCTGACATGAAGTTGTCATGTGAGTGAGTGAGTGATCAAACCGGCCGCCAACTGATTGACTGTTGAAGGTGACGCGAAGTGGGTCGCTGCAGGATCAATTATCTGTTGACCCACACTCCATCGGGATCCGATGACCGCCTCCGAAAGTGGGTCGCCGTCTGATGACCACTCATTGATGGTATCGACAGACTTTCGTTCCGGTCAATGTTAATATTAATGTACAATATACCTAAATAGCAATATGTAGGTATAGGTACCATAGACTAGATTCCGTAAAAACTAACTACAACATTTTTAATAATGAAAAGCACAAGCCCAATTTCATCGGATGTCGAAGGAAAATTTGTAGAATTAGCCGAGATAATTGCGAGATTAGAGATTAGTGCGAGAGGCTGCCGAGTGCCGGCATGAGGCATGCACAGTGCAAACTTGTTACTCCACTGTATGGCATAATGATTTCAGTAACAATAACAATATTAATGTTCACTCAAGCTGCACATCCAGCCTACTACTTCAACATTTCATTGAGTATTACAAAGGGAGTCCCGTAAAAGCCGAAGATTGGCGAAGCTGAGGATCGGGGTCACTCTGCTATTTTAACCATCTTATATCGTTCCAGGTTGGCTACATTCCTAGCAATCCTAATATCGATACAAGCTTTATGTTATGGAGAAACAGCAGGTATGGTATAAGTACACATAAATGATTTGCAATATACCTAATTATAGTAGGTATTTTATCTTAGTTACCTATCTACCTACTTTATATATCACCTCTTAGTATTTGCATTCATTTTTGACTTCCGTTCCCTGACGTTTGACGTCATCCGCCTATCAAATGGGTCCTGTGACTCAAATAGAATTTTGTTTCCATTATTCCATTTTATATGGAGTGGAACATAATCACTTTCGAATTATCATTGATGAATGAAAAAAATTAGCTAGGGGCCCCGCCGCCCACCAAAGAGATCCTAACTCTATGATTGAGATGATGTAGGTACCCTCTTACAGCATCAACTTGATTTCAACAGAGCTGATGATCCTTCAGGCATTAGCTATGTTACCCACATTATACATTCAATAATGACCCCTTATTTATATAATGATTAAGTTAATTATCGTAACTAGTTATTTATGTTACATATACTGGGAGGGTAGTATTGAAATTTATCTCATTATTTCAGATAATTTCACGACTGTATCTCCGTTGTCGGCGATGGAGCCCTGCTCCCCCCTCCAACCCGGCGACGTGGACTTCCAAACAGTGGACCTCATAGCTATCTTCAAGCTGGACCAGCCTGAGGCCACAGGAGTAACCTTAGTGCAAGGATCCCAGGATATGCAGAGAGCATATAGGATTGGAGATGGGGCTAACCTGACATTGCCTTTAGAGTGAGGATTTGTGCCTTATGTGCTAGCCTGTATATTTCTTTTTCCCTTAGCTGTCTCATGAAAACAAACTTTATTTTCGTCTCGGCCACATGCGTGAGCAAGATACACTAAAAGCAAAAACAAGTTTGTCTACCACTTTCTTGAATACAGTCGCCCGCAAATCAGTAGAAAACACTTTGACTTTAAGCTGGCCTACCCCAATTAAACAGTTACAATACTATGAGAGACCAGTTTACACTGGTTTTTTTTTCTATCTGGTAGTGTCATGGGAAATAAAATACCCAGTGGCACTACCTGCACTGAGATAGTGCTAATCTGCACTTTGCACTACCAGTAGGGCAACGGGTGAATAAAATAACCCACGGCACAGCTGGAAGTGCTACAGGTCGACAACTGTACAACTCTCTACCATGTCCTCGAACTTCCAGCACGGTGTTCCCCCACGGCCTGCCGCCCTACTTCAGCGTGGTGGGCACCTTCAACGCCGGGGGTCACCACCGGCCGTGGAGCCTCATCCGGGTGCGCTCCGACACCCTGCAGTTCTCTATCACCCTGCTTCCTCTCACCAGGAGGTTGGGGGTTTTCGTGCAGGGGTCGAGAGCCCTCTTCAAAAGTCCTGAGGTATGGCATCTTAGAGTCAGCTCGCACTAGAGACTTAATCGGCTGATAATTTGGTCGGTCAGGCAGTCAAGGCAAGGTATAGGAGGAGTGCGCTTGTCGATTATAGCTTCATACTCATTGCCTGACCGTCCAAACTATTTAAGCCTCTAGTGCGCGCTGGCTAAGAGCCATCTTCACACGATACTCGTTTTCTTACCCTTCTCAGCAGATTGTCGCATAATATAAGTACTCGTAGACCTAGATATAGTGTAGGAGAACTAAGACTGCACGTTACCTCAAAGATCAACCCCATCACCGAACCATTCTTTACTCAAATTTAAGTAGGTATACATACCTATCTAATATACAACATACATATCTTCACGCTATGTCCCTGGCGGGGTAGGCAGAAAGAACGGAGCGCCAAGTATCGCGATCCTGACACACCTCTTTCGCTTCGCTCAGTCTCATCATTCTCTTCATATACACGCTCGACGTGGGACGCGAGTGCTCTTTACGTGTCCGTCTGTGATTATGTGACCCGCTCTATCTGATCCTCGTATGTCAGTCTAGGTCGTCCCCGGCTCCTATTACCAATCACATTCGCTCGATATATTGGCGTCGTCATTCGTTCATCACTCATTCGCTCAACGTGTCCGAACCAACGGAGCATACCTTTTTTCATCTTAATGATGACACTTTCATTCAGTCCAGCCATACTGCGTATCTCTTCGTTGCGTATCCGGTCGGCCAAGGTAACGCCGCACAGCTGACGTAGAGATCGCATCTCCACAGCATTCACACCTATCTAATATAATGTTTAATTTAAGCCTTGACAGCGTAAACTCTAGGGGGAATAGAGTTTTTTTTCTGATCTCCTTCCTCGACTTGATTTATAATTCATGTTTTGTAAGAGCCTTGCGCATAGCACGGGTCTTTGCGACTCTAAGGTCTAATGGTAATATTCTGAATCTTGTGGTATTAATTTTGCTTTTGTTTCTCAGTTATTCTCCTCTGGCTGGCACAAAGTACATGTGGCTATCACCAACAGTACCGTGCATGTTGCGGTCGACTGTGTTGAGGTAAGTACTTACATTTTAGACGTGAATTCGAGGGATCTTCCGGCGGGCGGGCATTCCAGAAAAACTGCGACATAAAATTCATCTACTTTTATAAGTTTCTGTTTTATGTGTTCCGGCTTGAAGGGTAAACAGCATTTTGCGCCAGAACATTTTACTGTTAATTCCTGTAAAAAATTAAAATAGCAGAAAAATTATTAGAAATGCCCGAAATGAATGAAAACCACTAATCCATTTACAAAGACTGTTCTAGATTTCAGGATTTCCGATTAATTGTCTCACTAAGAATTTGGATTTCATTTGTCACATTTGCCCAAGTTGGTCAACGTAACTTGGTGATTGATCGTGCCACGTTTACTCGCAGCTGGCAGCAGAGAGCATCAGCGAGCACGACTTCAGCAACGCCACGACAATCAGTGTCGTCTCTAACGACGACGGAACACCGGCCCCCGTGAGTACCAATCGTTTAAGTAGCCAGCAAACTTCTTGAACATTGAGTGACGCAGTGGAGGAAAGTTCGCACATGTAGTTGATCTGCCAAATAGCGCGCTCGATTCGGTCTGGTCTACCAATAGCGCGCTCGATTCGGTCTGGTCTACCAATAGCGCGCTCGATTCGGTCGCGCCCCGCACCCCGCCAAAGAGACCTATAATTCATTTCTGCGCACTCAAGGTCATTGTTCCAAAAGTTGGCCGTCGACGTACCAGCTGGTGTAGGTACAGCCGACCGCACGTCGGTAGAAATACTTCGACCTTGAGCTGGCCTACCCTATTAGGAAATTGCTATGAGGGACCAGTTATATACTGGTTTAATGATGTGCGGTTGACCGTATCCTACCCGACTGAATAATAAATTAACATTGTCTTCTGCAGGTAGACCTGCAATGGCTTTCAATGAGCTGCACACGGTACAACCTCACCGATGACAGCTGCGAAGAAATTGTATGTACTTACTGTAGGATTTGGGGTTCCTACTCCCTGGTCGGTTGAATGAAATAGTCTATTTGGATAAACTGTATTTAATTACTGTCCAAATACTTTCTTATGAATATACGAGTGTTACGAGTGTGGGGGGCGAGTGATGGGGAACGACTGGCTCGGCGGCGGGCTGCGCCCGCGCGGCCGGCTGCTTATTGTCGTGTCATGAGTTTTGTGCCCCCACATCACTCTCCCCTAAAAACAAAAATTTTTTCATAAAATTTTTCAAAATACAAAATCTTAAATACTAGTACAACAATATGTTAGTTAGCTTGCTATTGCGCGCCGCTGACACCATGCGCGCAGTGCGCTCGATTATTTTGCTGACGCGTCGTCTAACGGCCGTCGACGCGAGTTATCGCTTGCGTGATGTCATCGGTCGCTCGCTACTAATAATCTATACCTTTTTTTTAAAAATATATACTGCACTACAAATTTATAATAATCTTTTGGTGCATTAATATGCGTGTATAGTTTTTTACGGACACAAATATTTTATAAAAATACAATTTCAAAAAATTACATTGCATATTTGGATATTAACTGGTCACATTGTTTGTTATTTTGGACTAATAATTTTACATTATTGTGAAAAAAATACCTATAGTCAAAATTTTCACATTATACATATTGTTGCACAAAGTTTTGCGTATATATGAGAGACGGCACTTTGTTCACTTTAGAAAACACTGCACAACTGTACTGCACCTATGAGATGATGACCTGCGACGGATTGGGCCCCTTTCCTGGTTGCGCCAACACCGCAGTCATTGTAGGTGGTGATGCCATGGGTTGCAGGCGGACTATTTGGTTTCTCATCCAGCCTTCGGTGCCCCTTTTGCACCTTTTATACATGCAGAAAAATATAATCACGGCCACAATGGCTAGTACTACTAACAACAGTATGGAGATTCTATTCAGTTTTTCTTCGAATGTCGAGGTCGCGTAATTCGCGCCGGATTGGGCGATGATGACTTCGTCTTTGCTCTGAGTCTGACCCATGGTTATTATCATAATGCGTTGTCGCTCGCTTGTGCTCTCATATATATGCAACTACATTTTTATTTAAAAATACAGAATATTGCTTAGTACTATTTAAGCTAGTTAACTTCTAGTCATTGTCGATGTCAGTCCACAGTCCAAGTTGTGTCAGCTAAATCGCACGGGTGGCCTGATTGTGCGGCCACTGCGCGTTTTGCGCAATGATATATTCGTAGCCTTAGCTGGTGCGTCACTGCCCGCTACGGGCTTGTCTACGTTTTGCCCTCCATCGGGTGCTACGCTGTGGCTACGCGCCGATTGCGTCACACTGTCTTTTAGGTCGTCATTTAATAAGTAGGCCGGTTTAAGTCTGTCAATTGATATCCGTGAGGTCCTGTTAGGTAACTGTACTTCTACTACCTTACCATGTCTGCCTATGATGCGGTATGGGCCATCGTACGCAGGTGTTAATGGTTTCCTCACTGCATCTCTTCGTACGAACACGTGGGTGCATGACTCCAAGTCTTTATGTACGAACATCTGACGTGTGTTGCTCGATACTCTTGACACAGGCCGCAGGCTCCTAATTACGCCTCTTAACCTGTCTACGTACGTGTACACGTCGCTGGTACTTGACTTACTTACCTCGCTGAAGAACTCTCCTGGGAGTCTCAGCGTGTGTGCTAACGTCATTTCTGCTGCACTCACTCCTGTGTCGCTTCTGCCGGATGCTCTCAGACCAAACATTACTGTTGACAGTTCATCTGCCCATGACGACTTACCTAATAAACGAGCTGTTAAAGCTGCTTTAAAGGATCTGTGCCATCGTTCTACTAACCCGTTAGCTTGTGGGTGGTAAGGAGTTGTCCTTATTTTATTTATTCCTAGCAGTGTCATTAGCTCTTTAAATAATTGACCTTGAAATTGCGTACCTTGGTCGGACGTCAGTCTGGCTGGGCATCCATAACGACATATCCACGTCTCATATACTGCCCTGGCTACTGTTTCAGCGGTCATATCATTTACCGGTACTGCTTCTGGCCATCTGGTAAAACGGTCTACCATGGTTACGCAATACCTATAACCCTGCTCCGTTGTCGGTAGGGGACCTACTAAGTCTATATGTAAATGTTCGAAGCGCGCTGCTGGTTCGAACTGCCCTAGCGCCGACTCTGTGTGACGATTGACCTTGGATTTCTGGCACTGAACGCAGGTTTTGGCCCATGTGCCTACATCTACATTCATCTTCTTCCAGAAATACCTTTCTTGCATCAACCTTTTAGTCTCACGGCTCCCTGGGTGGCTAACGTTATGCACACTGTCAAATGCTGTTCGTCTAAACATTTCAGGTAGGTACGGACGTGCCTTATCTGTGGATGTTTCGCACACGATAGGTACGTTGCTACCTGGCAATATGATCTTTTTAAAGCGTAAGCTGTTCTCGGCCTGCATGTTTTGCAACTGCTTATCGCTACTTTGTTCCCTGGCCACTTCTACGTAATCTATTGGTGATGGACACAATATTGTTTCAACACCACTTCGGGATAGACAGTCTGCTACGCTGTTGTCATGTCCCGATACATGCTGAATATCCGTTGAGAATTCTCCTATAAACATAATCTGACGCGTCCTTCTCGGTACTTCTTTAGCGCTACCTAATTTTGTGAACGCGTAGATCAGAGGTTTATGGTCTGTAAAGATTGTAAATTTTCGTCCTTCTACCAAATATCTGAAGTGTAGGACAGCTAGATATATTGCTAATAATTCTTTATCGTAGGTGCTATATCGCTTTTCCGTATCGCTGAGGTTTTTTGAATAATAACCTAACGGTTTTAAATTTCCGTCTACAAGCGTATGTAGGACGGCGCCTACACTGTCATCCGATGCGTCCGCCATAATTGATAAAGGTGTATCGCAAGACGGGAAGTATAATGTTACGGCTTCGAGCAAACTGTTTTTACAAGCGATAAATGCATCGTTTGCTCGCTCGGTCCAAGGTATGGGCGTTTTGTCCCTTTTCTTGGAATTATGCAAGAATTTATTAAGTTCGGCTTGATGCCTCGCTGCTTTGGGTAAATGAGACCTATAAAAATTCATCATACCTAGAAATCTTCTGAGTTCTTCTACCGTTTTAGGTTTTGGGAAATCCGAAATCGCTTTCACTTTCTCTGGTAGTGGTTTCACTCCGTCTGCTGAAACCTCGAAACCTAAAAACTCAATTTTGCTTTGACCGAAACTACATTTAGATAAATTTATAGTAATGCCATATTCTTCAAATCTTTCGAAAATAAGTTTTAAATGTTCCCTATGTTCTTCCTCGGACGCGGATGCTATTATGACGTCATCGATATAACAAAAAAGAAAATCTGATCCGACCTGATCTTTTCCGCTGTCGCTTATGCACTTAATACCGTGTAATACTGTGTCATTCATGAAACGTTGAAATGTAGCGCCTGCGTTTCGCAATCCGAACGTCATACGTTCGAATTCATATAAACCAAATGGGGTCGCTATTGCTGTTTTTGGGATGTCTTCTGGGGCCACGCAAATGTTATGGTATGCCCTGTTGAGGTCTAAACGCGTGTACACTGACTTGTCCTTTAAAATATAAGTAAAATCTTGTAATCTAGGGATTGGGTATCTGTCTGGCTGGGTGATTGCGTTTAGCGCACGGTAATCACCACAGGGCCGGATTTGGCCGTTCTTTTTTGGAACTATGTGTAGTGGACTAGCCCACGCACTCTTTGAAGGCCTACAGATGCCCAGATCCTGCATTACCTGGAATTCTTCCTTCGCTTTTTGGTACCTCTCCGGTGGTAGCGGCCTGACGCGCGCATGCACTGGGGGTCCAGTTGTTTCGATGTGGTGTACGACGCCGTGTTTGGGTGCCTCTTTGAACGACATCGGCTTGGTTATCTCTGGAAATCTAGATAACAAATCACAGTACGGATGTTTAGAGTCTAGGGTTGTCACAGTCTCGTTTTTACATTTTGTCACAGTGCCTATCGTATTTAGCGTCGTCACTTGGTCAATCAGTTTCCGTCTACTTAAGTCGACTAGTAACCGATATTTTACCAGAAAATCTGCCCCAATGATGGGCTGCTTAACGTCCGCTATGATAAAAGTCCACTTAAACGCTCGTCTTAAACCTAAATCTAACTCTAGCGTATGCAACCCGAATGTCCGAATTTCGGTGCCGTTCGCTGCGTATAGACAATAAGTTGCACTATCGTTTAGTTTTGACTTTTTATACACTGCACTTTTAGGTAACACTGAGACATTTGCTCCACTATCTATTAAGAAACGTAAACCTGACTTTTTGTCTGTTATGCACAAGCGGTTTTTTTCGGTGGTGGTACAGTCTCCCGCGGCCGACTGTACCTCTTTTAGTTTCCCTGTTGTTTTTCATTTTTCCAGGCGCACGGCTGTATGCACTTCTTCGCCTTGGTTTTGAATCGGTAGTGGAAGAAACATAACCTGCCTACGTCACTGGGCGCTTTCCTGTCCCGCGACTGGCTTCTGCGGTTGCTGCGAGCTGTCGATCCTGTCCTGGCATGGTCGTTGGACTCTCTTCTGCGGGACCTCCCTCGGGTCCTCTCCATTCCGTCCAGCTTTGTTGTTAGCCTGGCGATCGCTGCTACTAAGTCTGTATCCTTGAGGGTCGAGGGTTTCGGACCGCTCACCGATGCTATGCTGCCTCCGCTGGTTGTCGCCTCGATTACCTTGTCGGCGATGGTGGCCTTGACCGTGAGGTCTTTTTCCGCTACGGCCAGTACGGCTTGCACTGCTGTGGGCAACTGGTTCTGCCACAGTATGGTGAGGGTCTCCTCCGTGACCCTGCCCTTGGCGAGATCCTTCATCCGGCGCAGGAGTTGCGACGGCTTTTGTTCGCCTAACTCCATCTCGGTCATTAGTTTTTTCACCTTCCGCGCCTCCGACTCCTCGTAAATTTCTAGCAGCCTGGCTTTCAGCGTCCCGAATTTGTTAGCTACGGGTGGCTCTGCCAGAAGGTCGCTCACCTGCAGTATTATTTCCCGGTCGAGTTTTGCCACGACGAGGTTGTATTTCGCCTCGTCACTCATGTGCTGCGGGTGCAGTACCGCTTCGACCTGGACGAACCAGAGCCTGGGCTGCTCTTTCCAGAAGTCTGGTAGCCGGGCTTGAATGGATACGGCAGCCATGATGTCTGGCTGCTGGACTGCTGGAGGTGGGTTCTCTTCTGGTACGATTGCTGGGTTTTGCATTTTATTTCGTACTTTACTTAACGCTCACTTATGACTCGCGGTTTATGCGTGTTGATCGCGCCCTCACACTCGTAAGCCCACGCGGCGGGCGAGTCGCTCCCTAATTAAAAATCCAACCGACACTAAAAAGTTTTCACTAATCACGTCGGGGTCACCAATGTAGGATTTGGGGTTCCTACTCCCTGGTCGGTTGAATGAAATAGTCTATTTGGATAAACTGTATTTAATTACTGTCCAAATACTTTCTTATGAATATACGAGTGTTACGAGTGTGGGGGGCGAGTGATGGGGAACGACTGGCTCGGCGGCGGGCTGCGCCCGCGCGGCCGGCTGCTTATTGTCGTGTCATGAGTTTTGTGCCCCCACATTACTTTTTTTAAATGCACTTTGTCGTTTTGTTTTTTATGGGGTTTTAATCATAGATCTCTGATGAAAATTATAAATAGGTACTTGTTTTTTTTCTTTTAGTCCTTTAGTTATAGTTACTTTACTACAATATTGAGATATGTCACCATAACATTGTCTCAAAACAATCTGAACACTCTCTACGCGCTCGGATAGCTAGGCCACTCGGCCACCGTTTTTCATAGTAACCATAATATTTTTTTCGGAATAAAACCCCATATAATTGTGAAAATTTTATACTTACCTATATTTTTTCAAAAATTGATTCTTCGAATGATACGTATAATGCCTAGAAAAAGTTTCGATAGTGATTACAATACAAAATCATTCTGTATGGTTCTTTTGATTTAAACATCTTTACAGGAACGACCTGAGCCGCTCGTGGCCACCATGGCACCACCTCTGGTATGAAGGATATTTTCTTTTATTCACTATTCTTCTTTAATTATGGATTATATTTTTACGTTTCCATAGAATACCTACATAATAGTAAGCGTTTCTCATACATTTTGACAAAATTTCGAAAACTTGCAGGGAGTTTGTAATTTGAATCACACATATGTTTGAATTGAAAACCCTAGTTATTTAAATTTGTTTCCAGTTGACCGGCCTGGAGTCCTCATCCAATACGTATCCATATCTGGTTCCTGTTTGTAACACGACATGTCCTCCGGTAAGTAAATACATACTTAATAACGTAACGATCGATATTATGCAATCATTTAGCAAAAAAATGCAAAGCTGAAGTGGCAGTGGGCGGTGCACATTGCTTGTAGACCTGACGGAGGTTGGGGAAGAAAGGTGACCACGTATCCGAAGCAGCGTAGGCAGGCCTCCCACAAGGTGGATGGAGGCTGGACGAGGTTAGCGCAGGACCGGTCGTCGTGGAGATCCCCCGGGGGGGAGGCCTTTGTCCAACAGTGAACGTCTACAGGCTGATATGATGATGAATCCTTCAGCATGCAATCAATCATTAGGTAAATAAAGTATGGCTTCTATTTTGTTCCATCGTATAGGTAGAGGGACTAACCTCTTGCCAATTTTTTTTCAGGGACCTGTCGGTCCACCAGGACTGCAAGGAGACCAGGGACCCAGAGGCTTTACAGGGTTACCTGTAAGTTTTAAGAACTATGTTAAAGATCAATCCTGCTCCTACTAATATTAAAAAAAAGCCGGCAAGTGCGAGTCTGACTCGCCCACGGAGGTTTCAGTTCCGTCAGCCACACTAATTGCTATCACTGTACCAAGTTTCATCAAAATTAAATATTTTCCCGCGGGAAAAGTTTACCGCGGTAAAAAGTAGCCCATATATGTTATCCCAGGATATAAGCTATCACTGTACCAAGTTTCATCAAAATTAAATATTTTTCCCGCGGGAAAAGTTTTCCGCGGGAACAGTTACAACTTTAAATATTTTTCAGGGTGTAAGAGGTATAGAAGGGCCCTCCGGGCCAATTGGACATCCCGGGTTAAAGGGGGATAGGGGAGAGCCGGGTGCGTCAGGTGGATTTATAAATGTAAGCAAAATACTTAACCATTTTGACTGTTTGGCTTTTTTACTTGAGTAAGTATTTGAGTTTTTTTACTTTTTATTTTAGGGTAGTTTAGGTCCTGAATACATTGGACCACCGGGTCCCCAGGGCTCGCCAGGACGCAGAGGACTGAGAGGAGAGAAGGGAGAGATTGGACAGAAAGGTATAACCAAAAATTAAATAACACAGTACATACGTCCGCCATGTTGTCTGGAGCGTTTGATTCCCAGCCAGACAAATAACTCTCAGGACGATTTGTACAATATTGTCCTGGCCTGCCTATTATTTAAACATTTTAAATGTTACTAACACTAGCCAAGTAAGTATTGTATTTTTTTTTACTAACATAAAATGGATCTTTGATCTGAATAAATAAATTTAAATTAAATTATGGCCGCTATGTCCAGCAATGGACTTTAGAATTAGACAAATGTTGTTTTTATTATTATTATTTTAAAATTGTGTAGGTGAAGCAGGGGAGCCGGGTTTAGTCGGATTAGCGGGGTTATCCGGCGCTGATGGAAAAGATGTAAGTACTTTTAGAAGTTATTACAAACTAATAATAAAAAGTCAGTGTTAGTTTCGTGAAATATTTCGTAAATACCTACATATTTTTTCATGAAATTTCCACAATTTTACAATTTTTTGCAGTTTTCTTTACGATCCAAATTTCGTCTCTATCGGTTCAGTAGTTTTCGAACTTATGTATACTCTAAGGAGATATCCATCCCTTTCGACGAACCCCGAAATAGACCGCTAATTCTTCGAATTTTTATTTTATCATACCTAAGACCACTTCAGAATATGTCAAAAATTTTGACCTGTGTAATCTGCTTTAACTATCTGTTTTGTTGACCGTACTTAAAATAAAAGTTAAAGATTAAAGAACACGACACGATTTTAAGATCACTCGAAAAAGAGTTTATAATGTTGTTTTTTTTCATTGTTGGCATCAATTGTTCATTGTGTAAAGAGTAGGTTAGCTATGAAATGAAATTTAGCTGAGATGATCATGCATGAGACTTAATTAAAATTGAGAGGAAGTATTGTTCTTAATCCAGGGTCGACCAGGGCTCCCCGGTCCAATTGGACCGCCCGGCCCTCCGGGACCTTCGAATTTCAACAATTCATTAATTCAAGGCAAGTATGACTTCTACCACAAACGGCTTACGAAAACCATTTATTTTATGCAATTTGTGTGGGAAATAGGATAATTTTGTTTGAGTCTCGGAAACAAGGACAGAAAAGATAACAAACATAAACAACAACAAATAAACAGAAAAAACTTTCTGTAAATTTTATTGTTACCGATACATAAATTAATTGTGTGTGTTTCCGTATGCCATTTTATTTGCAATGAAAAATTCCTGCCCGAAGTATCGGAAGACGCAGCGTAGGCAGGCCTCCCACAAGGACAGACGATCTGGTGAAGGTCGCGGGACCCGGCTGGATGAGGTTAGCGCCGGACCGGTCGTCGTGGACATCCCTGGGGGAGGCCTTTGTCCAGCAGTGGGCGTTTACAGGCTGATGTGATAATGATTCCTGGGCTGTTCAATATTCTGCAGGAATTAAATATAATAAATAGGTAACTAGGTAGGTACTTACTTTGTGTGTTACATGTCCAGGTGTTCAAGGCGAACGAGGTGCACCTGGTTTTCCAGGTCGAGATGGGAACCCAGGTGCTAATGGACTACCTGGGGCAGATGGTGCCAGGGTAAGCAAGTCTTTTTGCTGGAACTCGAACAAACATGCTTACATTCACATCTGTTTCACACGAAACTAGCGGACGCCCGCGGGTTTTCCCGCGTTTAATAAGTTTCTTGCTCTACTTAAAACATCCCGAAAAACCCAGCTATGCAACAAATGAAAACGCCATTCGAATACGTTCAGTGGATTTGAAGGAGTAAAGTAACAACGCGAGAAACAGTTAGTAGAATCTACCAGCCATGATATATACTTTTCCATCTCTCTTGCGCAGGGTTCACCTGGACTCGAAGGGCCTGTGGGTTCACCAGGCATACCTGGACAACAAGGGCTAGTGGGAGGACAGGGACCTACCGGTGAAAGGGGACCCGAAGGACCACAGGTAACCATATTCTTGGAAACGGATCTAATTGAACAAATTTACACATTGATTTAGAAATTTCATTTTTAATGTATAGGTACTCATAGGTTTAGTTTATACATTATCCTATGTCTAAATCCTAATTCAAGACTCCAATGGTGGTCTGACCTGGGGATCGTCGTACTTACATACAACCAAGTTCAGGCACTTGAGTTTCGGCACTATAAATTGCTACAACAACGTGACTCCATTCTGGATGACTTTCTGCTTGACTCTATACTAGGTACTACCTACTTATGCAGGGTTCTGAAGGTCCTAGAGGTCTACCGGGCCCGCCTGGGCTTCCAGGTGCAGCAGCCGCAGTGCTGCAGGGCGTCAGTATACCAGGGCCAACTGGACCACAGGGAGAGAGAGGACAGGTAAGACAAGTCAAACCCCTTTTTTTTACTGTGCAATGAATATAAATAGGGAAAAGTCACCATTACAGAAATTGAACCTTGGAGTAAAAGTAATTTAAAGATCTTTGTATTGTATCGTTTTCCCTGGATTTTTGCTTTACTTTGACCAGCGCAGCTGTGTATAATGGATTGGCAGGAGTATGCAAGGTGAAACATCTCTCTTATATTTCAATTTCCTCATCTTTCTAGAAAGGTGAATCTGGAGTACCGGGTGCCCCAGGCAGAAACGGAGTAGATGGCGTCCCAGGTGCTCCAGGTCAGAGGGGATTACCGGGACTTCCAGCACCTCACGCTCAAACTGTTGTTCAGGTACCTTCCTTCATTTTGAAATGTAAGTAAGCAATTTAATTACCTACTTGTGGAAGGAATTTTATTGGGGATTCTCCATCTGTTTACTTTCAGGTACCCTCGCTGACAGAAAATGAAGTAAGAAACATTTGCGAAGACTTGATACGGGGTAAGCATGCTAATTGAAACGACGTTTCAGTCTTATACTCGTAAGGTAGGCAAGTATCTGATTTGTAATATTTGCAACAGGTCGTCTCCAAGAACTGACAGCAAGCCTCTCGTTGGTTAAACCACACATCGCTGGGAAACGAGGACTTCCAGGCAGACCTGGACCTTCTGGATCACCAGGTAATAAACACCAGATTTGCTGTAGGAGGCATATTTGCCTATCACTATAAGTTGAATGTATATATTCCCATAAATGTATTGTAATTATCCAGGTTTACAAGGCGACCCCGGTGCCCCAGGCCCTCGAGGATACCCAGGAGAAACGGGAGAGCCTGGGAAGCCAGGCAGTGTGGGGTCAGCGGGACCGAAGGGAGACAAGGGAGAGAGGGGAGCAGAGGGGGCGGGTTTACCGGGAGCCGAGGGACAGAGGGGGCTATCAGGTCAGTATTAGGAAAACAAATCAGCAGCCTTAAAAATTATAGGGTTCGGGCCTTTGCTTCGTGGGACCGTTAACCCTTTGGTTCGTGGGACCGTTATGGATGGCAGTAGGGTTTACTAGGTGTGGTCTCAAGTCTAAAATATAATTCTACGTCAAATTCGGTCAGTAGAACATTTTTAAACAATGCTTTTGCCAACATTCCTGCCATATTTGATGATGATACAGCCAGTGACCTCTATCAAAGTCTATTGAACTGTTGATTTTTTTATTAATAAAGAGGTACTTCGCTCATTTAACGTTATTTTTACTTTTCAGGCCCAATAGGGCCACCAGGAGCAGAGGGTAGAAGAGGGGAAAGAGGAGATCCAGGTCGAGAAGGTAACTTTTAACATAACGCATTCACTCAGTCTTAAGGCGGTTAGGTGGGAACTGATTGTAATATTGTGATTTGGTTGACAGGTCCAATTGGACCACGAGGGGTCCAGGGTCCAAGAGGTACCTGTGATTGTCCCAGTGCTGCCTTTTATGCGTATTCGCCGCAAGGGAACACAAAAGGACCATAAAAGGTCCAGACTTTAGTTTTAATTAAATTGGAGAGAAGGCAAGTTTAATTTTCTTAATAAGTAGGTAGATATTATGGTACCTATAGATGAGTGGTGATATGACATATCCTGGACATATCATATGGAGGACGTCCACTGTGCCGTAAATACCAAACTGCTGATATGTAGTAATCAAAACCGATAGCCTATGTAAAGATGAAGGGAGAATGTAAAATCTATGTACTTAACAATAATAAAATTTTAATTATATACATAAAATTAAACAAAGTACTTGATTTCAATATATTTAAGTAGGTATATTACGATGTTAAATCTTTTAGAACCAATATTTAAACCCTAAACCAGTCGTACGATATGAACTTAATCGTGTCGTGTGACAGCCAACGACAGAGAAGTCATTTGAATATCAATAATAACGTTCATTATTGAATGTACATAGTGTGGTGGGTAACATATAGCCACTGCCTGATAAGGGTTAATAATCTTTGATTCAACTTAATAGCGTATCATGCATAATAATACCTACTATATATTGCCTTAATCCGTATCCAAGAATTGCGTTAACGATGTAGTCTAATGCTTTAACCACTAAGTGCCAGCTAATTTGCGAACCGCACTAGACCACAGATTAGATAATAGTTCCTACACTAGACCTAAGTAGGTATATCGAATTAGTCTAGATCCTCATTATCCTTCAGTGTTTTAGCATTGATAAGTTAGTAAAAAATTCTCATACAAAAGTGATCTAGTTGTTGGCCGGTTCTATTTCACGGACAGATTCGATCTCTGCTTTGCAGAAGAAGCACTGTTTGCTGTTCAGTAGATGCTGCATTATACACGCCCTGAAAAATAAGGGGATCTCTGAAACCGACATAGCTCAAATAATTGAGAAGCCACAGTGGGCTGGGCACATCGCTCGTAGAACTCACGTCCGTTGAGGCAGAAAGGTTCTCGAGTGGCGACCACGTATCGGAAGACGCAGCGTAGGCAGGCCCTCCCACAAGGTGGACCGACGATCTGGTGAAGGTCGCGGGACCGGTCGTCGTGGAGACCCCTGGGGGAAGCCTTTGTCTAGCAGTGGACGTCAACAGGCTGAAATGATGATGATGATGAGATACGTAAAAAACAAACCTGCAAGAGTGATGCCCGCAAGGCACGAAGGCCGTGTCTGCCGGCCTCGCGTAGCAGATGGTGCACAACAGGTCGGACTGCGCCCCGCTGGAGCCTGGAGACTTCGCCCTCACTACCGCGTCGCGCGCCACTCTCAGTCGGTCCACCACCACCTCAAGAGCTTTCAGCTCCTCTATTGTCACGTCGTCTGGGTCTATTGGTGGAAAATTTCTTGTTGCACAAATTTTTGTTGTCGATCAGGATTTAGAATTTATTTCTTCCTCCATAATATAGCTGTTGTTAAAGTTTATTTTTGCAGAGTGTGGATGAGTCTGAGCTAGTAGTGTTATTGTTGTTAATTGCTTTGGTACCGATTATTTACTACTCCTATGCGATCACACCTATCTAAGTTATTGATATCCTTAGCATTTACAGATATCTTTTGTATTGTAAACAATTACTAACATTTATAAAACGAGAAGTGCTTGTTTCCCTTGGTCTTCCCCAGCATGAACTCCAGTCCGTCCAATCTGAACAATGGTTCCGTTACTAACGCCTTCGTTGACTTCTCCAGATGCTGAAAAAATTAAAAGAGCTGTGAACTGCATAAAGTGGCAAGAGTCTTTGTTTTAAATTCCAGGTATGTAGTAGTGATTTATTTCGTTTATTTATATTTCAATTTCTTTGTGGTCGTATGGTAAGTGGTCATTTTAAGAAGTGTTCAATAGGGCAGTTGTAAATTTGGGAAGTGATCATTCGAGAACGAAATGGTTACTATCACTTCTTGCTGTACTCTGGAACTTAGGCTTTACAATAAGAACCAAACTCTTTGCAAACATTTTTCCATGCAAAATTTGGATAAAAGATGTTGTTTCCTATAATGATGATTTCCTTGCTCTGGGGAAACTACGAAAGTTATCAACGAGAGAGCTTAGTTATAATCAGTTAGCTGCTTTGACCCACGTAATTATTAGCATCTACTTCGCAACATGGTTTAGAAAACGAAAAGTACTGTGTGCGAAACTGAATACTGAATACGCACGTCTGGAGACAACTTAGGCTCCAACATTTTGATGAGGCAGCCGGCCACTGGGGCCAGGGCCACGTAGTAGTGGACCCGGTCGGTGTCCGGCAGGCCTCTCTCAACCAGGCGACCGAAACCGGCGCCGCCGCCGCTCCGAACGCACACTCGGGATACTACTGCCATTAACATCTGGAGAACATGAGTATGTGATTTAAAAATCTACAACGCTGTCCCCAAAAGAAACCGCATGTTGAAGATGTCACCAAGGCGGAAGGCGTGGTTGCGGGTGGTGTAACAAACAACGCGCTGTGATACGCTATTTCAGGTCGTAGCAACTGAATACTAGAATCCATTTGCACAAATATAAGGTAACACATACCTTATATTTGTGCAAATGCATGTGTGGGTTGTGCGTCAGGTTGTAAGCGGTATGTTTTCGGGGTTATCTGTGGCTGTTTCTAAGTTTTTCTTATGTACATACATACAAGTTCAATAGTGCAGTCCTAGTTGGCGAAATAAATCGCTTGTGGCGCTTCGTATCGTCTTGTACAAACAACACACATATAGTTTCTTTCTCGCTAACTAAATATGCACTCTAAGGTATGACTGCACTTTAGAACTCGACTGTACATCAGCTTTATTTCAAACACTATGATTAATTAAAAAGGATTTATATTTCTATCCTTTCTTATATTTAGATTTGTCATCACCTGACATGTCCTCCCCAGCAGCAGCTCGTTCTGGTTGTCGCAAGCTTCTGGCTTGGTGAGCAGGTTCGGTGCCAGGTGGAGTACCATCTCGAGGGCCCTCGCCAGGCCGTGATACAAGTCGAAACACGTGGCGCACAGCTTGATCTGTCGGGACTCGAGGTGAGAGTCCACGTTCACTCTATCCATCTGGCGAATTATGAAGACAATTCAACAAAATTAGGCTCTCAAGGCTCCTAAATAAGTATATTATAGAACCTGACACCAGTGCAGAACGCTAAAATGAAGCGAACTCCGTACCTCTTGCATCATGGTGATGAACTCTGAGAATGCCCAGTTCAACTGGCTGAGGAGAGAGTTCAAGAAAGATGCTGCTTCTTTCGGATGCGATGCCAGGTAGGCTTGAACACGACTCTGGATCACCTCCGAAGGGCACGGACCTATAAATGTTTAAATCATATTTCAGCTGCAGTCGTATCACAGTTTGAAACTGTCATCACAAAGCATTCCAATCCAAGCCACTGGCGATGGACAAAATATGGCGGTCGGAACTTCAGCTTATTTATCTTCTTGCGGAAGAAATTTGACGTTTGCACTATTTCGCGATCCTGTTGTTAAACTCATCAGGACCTTACACTATTATTAGGTTTTCAGGGTATGGATCCAGTCAAGTTTTTGGTCGTCATCGTCCCCTCCTGACAGATACACTGAAGAAGGCAAGCGACTGAACAAGGAGTGTTGAAGATCAGGATGTTATGGCGAACATTGAGATTCGCCCATTAACCCATTGAAGTAGGAATATTGAGGATAATGCGCAGAGCCCCCTACGAATGTACTTATTCGATTTTTTAAATCCGCCAATACATGAGGGTCGATGTCCAATTTTCCCCTGAATGTTCCTGGCCCAGACTATAGTAGAAGCCAGCAGGCTTCCTTCATTATTAACAATTAAGTCTTATTAACAAATAAAGTTCTTTCCAGAATTTTGCAGCCCACGTCTTTTGGGGACTTTCTGTTACGTCAGCAGACTATTAAAGTTAATGATAAGCTTATCTCACCAAAGCACTGACTCATGAGACCGGCATCCACTTTAGCGCCCAAATTATTCACAGTCGGCTCTCTGTCGCCATATCTGCGAAATGAGATACTTTTTACCCCAAATGCGCGACAGCAATGGCAGGGTTATGTTTTTCGCGCATATCTATGTGACATAGGATATACGAGGTTATCTGGAAGAAATCGCTTGAAACGATAAGATCGCTTAAATTGTACTTTATGAGCTAAAAGCTAAGTAAAAACTTAGCTTTTTACGCAGTCAGTTTTTATATATTTTTTGCCAATTTGTACTTAGTCTCTTGAGCCTCGTCTGCTAGCTAGCTAGTGCAGTTTGGCATTTTTAACAGCTGATCTTGTTTGTCCTAAGATCGGCAGTAAGCCTCCATAACCATACGTCATAGCTGAAAAAGGATACCTAACTACTTACATCCATTGAGAGAAATAAACGCGCAATTCTAAAATATATGGCGACATTTATTTGACTTTTAGTAATGTGATTTATTCATGAGATTTGTTTCCCGCGACAGTTTCGCAGAAAATTTCCGTTTTCATTACGATATTATACCTGCTATTTGAGTACGTATTGGAAATAATAAATTTATCTACCTACCAGTGTATTTAGAGTGCTTTCCATATTTGGATTGAGTTTAGGGCTGTACTTTTTAAATCTCGTAAAATATCCCCGACCAGTTGTACACGGGTACCGCCTGACCAAACAAGTCTATTGCGTAGGTACGAGCTAAAAAAATCAATGCCATTATCTCGGATCATCGCGGATATGACATTCCAACTTATGTGAACTTTACCTACATTTAAGCGTGACACACACTGAGCGGCGGCGTTGCGAAAGCGTTGCGTTTTTTTTCTGTAATGTTCGAAATAGTATGAAGCCCTTTACATCAAAGCGGCGGCGGCGGCGCGGCGCGTTCTTCATACAAACCTTCGCCGCCGCAACGCTTTCGCAACGCCGCCACCCAGTGTGTGTCACACTTTATGTATATCTTTAGTTATATACTACCTGGCAGCAAGATGGGGCCACTGTCGATGCCGGAACCCGAACCCAGAGCCGTGCCAGAACCGCACCAGCACCCAGTTGGACTGCGCCCACGCACGGTTCTGGTAGGGGCGCACCAGCTCCTCTACCATGCTCATTTGTCTGCAAGTACCGACTTTCAATCATGTGTCAAGAAGGATCGACCACAGATAGAGAGGGCCAGGGTGATTAGATGAACATATCTTAGCGACACACATCAACTTACTGCTTCATAGGGACCTTCTCAATAGCTCTCATTGTAGCTGGTTGCGTGGCAAAGGAAGCCAGAGTCTGAACCAGGGACTCCCTCGTGCTGGCCAACACTATACGCTGGTCAGCGAATTCAGAGCAGAGGAACGCGGCGCAAGATACCACCAGTTCTTCCCATTCTGCAGAAAAACGCATACAATAGTATATCACAGAGTAAGTAATAGTGTATATATACTCTGTGCTTGACGAGTCTTCTTCTTCTGTTGTCTCATCTGGTAACTATTGGCGACGATCCCTACGTAGATTACGCGAGCTCCTAGCTGATGCTAAGTTTAGAAGTTGTTTAGTGACACGACACGACGTTCTCGCGTTAAATTCAAAATTTGCTTTCTTTCTCGTCCTTCGCAATTTGCCTTTGAGCCGTGAAATCTAGAAGAACAGCAAATAGATAGGTACCTACTCCAGTTGAGACGTGACCAAATGGTACGAATTGTACTTTTCTCTACTTACGAACTGTCAAATTGTCAAGTGTCAGAAAAGGTACCTACTCGTATTAATAACTGAGAATCTTTGCGTTGCCATTTTACTAGATAATTCTAGTACCTACTTATGGAGGGTGGGTACAAACCTGGCACCTGCTGCATTGGTATAGTGGGATGCATGTACAGCCGCAGTGTGTTGCAGAGCTCCAGCATAGCGTCCACGTGGTACTCGGGCACGAAAGCGAACAGCGACTCCGCGAAGTCAAGGGAACACGTCAGTTGGCCCTCTGCGAAGAAAAGTTCTTCATTTTGTCTTGATCTTGACCAATATGTGAATGAGAGCGCTTTTATTAAGAGTTTTTTAAACCGGCCAAGTACGTGTCGGATTACGTCATGTATGGAAACATTGCATCATTTGAAAATGCCTCTTCAACGATATAACGCAGGCAGTGGGTGGGTGTGCGCCACATAAATTTGTTCCCCTTTACATTTGTATAAGTAGGAAGGCCATTTTTGACCATTGAAACGTCAGCTTCATCGGGTTTCTGACCGTTTTCTAGGGCTAAATCTGAGCGCGTCAATATCTAGGTACCTATATAACTCGGGGTTTTCAGTAAAGAAAATCGTCGTGAGGAAACCTGCATATGACAAGGAAGAAATTGTAAGGCGTAAACTTGAGGCTTGAAGGATGTTTTACATTCCTAGCTAACAAAAAAAAAAATTCTACTTACGGACTTGTTGATGTGAATCTAGGTGCGCATGTGATCCTATCCGAGGCGTCATAATTCTTGAGGTAGGACTCTGCGGGCTGTTAAGGAAACGCCTTTGAAACCAATATAATATCTAATCGTACTTTTATAGTTAGTATTCAACATCCCCCTGTTGCAGTATTACCTTTGATCCGAACTGGATGTGTATTCTAGTTGCAGCGATGCATAGCTGGTGCCACCCAGTAAGGAACTCTTGCCTGGGAGAATTTCTTTGCTGGCCACCTGAAAGCAACATCATGTCAATCTTATTTATCTTGACGGTATCCAACAAATTCTCCTCAAATACCTGTGTATGAGTGGCATATTCAGGATCAGAGGACAGTCTCATAGAGTGCAGTGTGCCAGCAAAATGTTTCGCCAACTCGTGTTGCCTCTGCTTCGTCCATATTGCTCCGATCACCCACGCCATCTGCAGAGAGCCTGCTTCTAATTTCTCCTGCAAACATTCTAAATTTTAGATTCATATCTACCTCTATATATGTATATTAATCAATATTTAGCTAGGTAAAGTCTGGTTTTACTTAAATGCGATTGACTAATGCAATACAATGGGTTATTCCCCTCTATTTTCCACGCATATTGTGTGTATTGACAGTTATTCGTTAAAAATACAGTACCTAAACATTGTCAGACTCATGAGATGCAAATGGCAAAAACGAGAAATTTAACTGTGGTTTTTGAACAGAATTGCTAACCTCATAAACACTCTTAGACCTTTCGAGTTCCTTCAGTATTTTTTCCATCAGTTGCCGCTTTATTTTGTCATTCTCGCCCAGCTCACCATTTGAACCTATAAATCGAATAGAAAATAATACTAACACTATATTAAAATATATACTATACTATTATATAATATACTATTATATAATATACTATTATCTAATTTAATTGTCTAAGGGTGTTTTTTCAACAACCAACCCCTGACAGCGACACTTTAGGTATTTCTAGATTTTTGACAGCGGCACTAGATTGGTTATATAATATACTATTAGAATAGTATGTACCTACCGTACCTAACACTCTATGTGGATGTCGTATGCGGCGACTAAGACCGTTACTTAAGTACTGCGCCCGAAAATAATTAGTCAGAGTCAAGTTTTTATTCGACCTTTACAATTTTGGGGCTTGTGGTTGTATATGGTACGCTACTCTATGTATGTCCAGTTGAGTCATATTATCATTTTCTGACTAACCCGAACTGGATTGGAGCTCTAATGAAACTGTGTATACTCTATGCTCGATGTCGTGAAGACAGTCTGCCATGTCCAACTGGTTATCCCTGAGTTCACAAAGCTGTAATAAACAAAGAAATTGATGCTTCATTTGCTATCAAATTGGACTACTTACTTACGTTCGATTCCACTTTGTTCACACAAACTTTGTATAATTTGAACAACCGAGTCCTGGTCTGACTGCTATATTTGTTAATCTAGTAGAAGAGGAGCAAATCCTACTTTGTGATTATACGTGTACCCATATTTTATTCAGATATCTATGGATGAGGGCAGAAAGAAATATGTAACAACATTAAAGTAATAGCAACCAACACAAATTTCACGCCTTTGCAAATTTGCCCCACAGAACAGAATCTGTTCATCTGATGACGACTCATGACTCTCTCATAATCAGAAGCGGCTAGATCGGGATGGCGGAGGGCCAGGCCTGGTGGCTTGTATTGAAAAGGAAGACTTATGGCCAGCAGTGAATGTCTACAGGCGAGTATCATTGAGTGGCACACCTTCTCGGCGTGCTTGATGGCAGCTCCGTGATACAAAGCGAGTAGTCCGTCCACTAGTCTCAGATAAGCAGCCCTCGCATCGATGTTGCCAGCGCCGGGCATCACAGAACGAGTTCCTTTTAAAGCCAAGGCTGTTTCACCTGTCTGTCTGTTGATAATTTAGAAAATCCAAATCAAATCAGAATCGAAGGACCAAGTTTGTATTAGCAAAAATGTTTTTTTTAATCTGATAGAAAATTTAAGTGATTGGAAAGCTGAAAGAATAGTAGTGGTAGATCAGATTTATTTTTAATGGAATAGAACTGTAAGATATACTTACCAAAATGTTTATCCTTTAAGCGATTACCAGAATCATATGAATGATGATTATGCTTAAAATGCTCAATTGCTTTACCTGTTGGGCATCGGTGGCATGGGCTGATGCATGAACCTGGCCATAGAAGAAATGACTTGCGGTAGAGTGGCCAGTCCCGGAGAACCGGCGGCCATGTCGCTTACACCTGAAAATTGCGCCAGAAACCCTAATTGATGATTGTCATTATCTGCTCTGAAGAACAGTACAGCATACCAGACAGTTACTGAAAGGCTATAGCTTAAGACCTACCTGTATCAATACCTCCAGCTCGGTTGTAATTGGGCTCGAAACTCTGTATAAACGGGTTATCCTCTCCGAGAACATTGACAAGGTCCTGTCTGCAACGATATAAGTAATTTTCCTTTAACAAGAACAGAATGCTATAGAAATTAGTTCGCAATTTGCCTAAAAACTTAGCTGAATCAGAACGTACCGTAACGTCCTGACCAGAAAAGGGAGGACTCCACCAAGACGATCAACGTTGTAGAAATCAAGTTCCCCGTCTATAAACGTTTTAGCTGGCAAATGTGGTGGCAGTTGCCTGAAAAGAATCATCTTTACGTAGCTATTTGTGTCCTATTCTTCATTAAATTACCATTTGAAACTACACTTAAAGTATGCTTCTATCTTGTTGAGGTAATGAAAAGATCTTTCAATGAATTTCTAAGCGATTCTACGTCTATTTATTGCAAGTATAAAACAACATTGGGAAGTCGCCATACTTAAAGCATTTTATGATTAAGCCCCAAGACTCCTTCCAGGTCATGCATTGTAGCCAAATGTATCCAGTATCCGCATGTACTAACTAAAGGTTAAATACATATCGCGATACAAGTAGGTACAGATATTGTGCGGATGTGTGCATGGAAAAATGACTGGATGTATCGCATCGGAAGAAAACGCTATGGCGTCTCCCCACCGGTTCAAACCGAATGTGAACAATGGGGTTGACTTGGCAGACATAATGGCTGTGATATTCTTTTAGAATCTTGCTAAGAATTACGGTAAGATGGAAGAATGGCATACGGGTTTCCGATAGGCTGTTCACCCCAAAGTTTGAGAACAGCCGTGAGGAGGCGAGCGTGGCAGCACCAGGATATAGCTGGGGAGTTGCGCGAAATGTTGAATAGTCTCTGAAAAAGTCCGTCCTGCGCTTTTCATTGTTGTGATTGTGACAAAATAATAATTTCAGGAGATCAAGTTTAGTGTGCTGACAGTTACCATATCCAATATGCAGTTGTCCATTATATATCTGCGGAATTTCTCCATGAAGATCTTCCGCGACGACGGCACCATGTCCGTTCCGTCTGTGTTGTCTAGCAGCATAAGCAAGAACTCTACCTGGGTAGTTTTTAAATTGATTTGTTATTGTTTATGAATTTACTTAGTTACTCTGTTAAGATACTGAACGGTCGGAGAATAAAAAGGCCAAAATCTTTTGTAGAAAATATATTAGCCCGTTTTCTCTGGTCTTGTCAAGATCGTCGTCTAGATCGTCGTCTGTCTCTTTTTTGTCGTCCGTTCCTCAGTCCTGTCAAGTCAAAGTTCTAGTCTGCCAGTCATGTCTTCAGTCAAAGGAGGCTGGACGCCACAACAGATACTGATGATTTAAATAGAGTCTTTGGGTTACTTGCAACTTCTTTTTCACACTACATATGATGATTCTTCCGCAAAGTGGTGGTAGATTCTGACTCACTTATAAATTTATATCAAGGTCTGTCCATCATGAGCAGTTATATTCATAACAAAGTTATATTCTTCTTCTAAAAAAGTAAAAACGGATATTACACTCCGTAGGTATCCATGACGGTTTTTACTTTGAATTCATCATCTACGTTCCTTTGTAAAAGTGCTGTAACTATTTTAAAAATACCTGAACTTGTTGTAAAGGTTCTATCGCCTTTGTTATTTTGTCGCAATCTTCTCTGTATTGCGCTTCTAGAGCCGCGTCGTCATGAATCAATGGTTGAAGTTTGGATATTTTGTCTGAAACAAGTGTATTGTTCAATAAGACTTCTGAAAAAGAAATATTATTTGACATAGGTAATTCTACAATTTCTACCAGTTCCTGTTGGTGCAAATGAAGAACGCTTTATGATGCCCTTTTCTGCCATCTCTGGAACAATATTGTCAACGATTAGTTTATGGGGAACATCAACGTACGATTGAACTTAATCTTTAGGAAAATTTACCATTTTTTTATGGAAGATAAAAATCATCGATTAGATATCAAGGACACCAAAGTAAGCTATGAACGCTATCTGTGGAGCACGAGGAATTGTAATTTACTTAATGAAAAGATGGAAAGAAAACGAAAAGAATATTTTAACTGTAGTGTTTTATCTTACAATGTTATTAAATATGTCTTCACATCAGCGGGTCACGGTCACGTATAAAATCAAAGCTAAAAACTGTCCCCGTGAGTATATAGCTATATATAGCTATCTCTGTTTACTAACGAACGGAGACAAAAGTTCTAAAACAGTTTGACTTCAATCTAATACCAACCATGGCACCTAGCAATAAAGTCACAAATATTCGAAATAGCATCTCATACTTACGTCTTTCCAACAAAACAATAAATTACAAATTCAGTAACTATAAAATAAAAAGCCAATACCTAGTAATAACATTTTATTTGTGAAATCAACCTTAAATTACAACCCTTATAGTACATTATCCCGTTAATTGCCTTGCGAGTTACATCGTTTTGGTTTCTTGTCTTTTTGCTTTTGGAAATTACTACGGAAAGAGTGGAGTCGCATTTAACTTTAAAATAATGTAAGTAGGTGTCTTCGTGAAAAGTTTAGTTCTTTAGTTAAAATTATTAATGTGATTTGGGCATGTATGTTCGTTTGTGTATATAAATAATATTTTATTGATATTATTTACCTCACAAATACAAAAACTATTACAATTCTCAGGCAATTTTTTAACAAATTATATTTTCGAGTCCTACACTTACTTGACCATCTGATGGGGCTTGATTTCGATGGGGCGACTCAGTTTTAAATTGAAAATAAATGTTTTTTTTAAACCACGGTGTTCATTGAAAATGTCATTGCAGACCCACCGTACCCCTATCCGCACCACTGGTGGTACGGTGGGTATTTTAAAGTTAAACGATACCACCAGCTAATAGTGTTGTATCAATAATTAAAACCACTTCAGACAACAACAGTTCAATTTATTAATTACTTAAGTGCGCAATTTTTCTAATGCGTGACCAATGAAAGGAGACGTTTCACGAATGTATGGAGCCCCGGCCTGGACCTTGTACACATATAATTATGAAATGTCAATATTATATAAAAGTGGTTTAATGATCATTTTGGTATATTTTGGCTTAGTTTTTGTGTAGAAATGCATTAAACGTTATATTATAGGCAACACTTACCCTAAAAATAAAGATGGCTGCCACTGTCAATGACATATCATTTGACGTTTTCCACGACGTTTCCATTCGTTTACCAATTCACATTTTTTGTCGTGATCTGCAAAATAACTTGTGCCGTGTTGTTCCCAGCTAGATATTTACATTGGTATAATTATTTTCATTACAGTGCAAAAAATAATTTTTAAAAAAGACGCCTGTCTACCCTGTCTATGATTAATAATTCATAGACAAAGTAGACCAACGTCGTCTTTTTTCCAAGGCTCACGCAATGCCTAGATGTGGAAGGAACGATTTTAAGCCAGATCTTTTATAGTCATGGAAAGCTGATTTCAAGTACCTCTAGTCAAGTATGTTCGGATACGCATCAATTATTTATAATTCATAAAACCGATAATCGGTTCTCATCACTAGTGACGCGTGACTGATGAACGCAGTCACACCATTAATCTGACGTCAATCTCACTAAGACTGACGGAAAAATCAAAATATTCAGAAATCCATCCGTCCAATCTATCAATCCGTGGGTTAGATGGTCAGTTTCGCGTCAATATTACCAGACTGATGGTTTGGACTAATATAAAACGATTGCCTAACCGACGTCAATGAAAGAACGAGGAAAGAATCGGGATAAAGGGATTAGTCAAACGGACCGGATTTGGCTGTATGGCTAGATACCTTTACCTAAAAAAATGCAGCCATCTAACCAAAATGATATTCAATGCAGCCAACAAACCAAAATCACATTCAATGCAGCCAACAAACCAAAATGATACTCAATGCAGCCAACAAACCAAAATGACATTCAATGCAGCCAACAAACCAAAATGACACTCAATGAAGCCAACACACCAAAATGACATTCAATGCTGCCAACAAAATAAGCCAAATTCGTGACATTACAAAGTAGGTACGTTCAGAAATCACAGCTCGAAACTTCGACACATTTTTATGCAATGAAAAATAGTTGGTGTATAGCTGTTTTATGGAAGTTAATAACCAACTGACGATCAGTTTTCCCATTTTTGTTTTTTTATATATTTGTTTCTTAGGAAGATAATTTAGTTCATGATTGACAGTTATCCCAATACTCCGGACTCAGTTTCGGAACGGAGTCGTATTAAACGTACATGTTGCCAGCTTTGTCATCTATTTAATAAAATATTGCTTTTCTACCAGAAAAATACTGCAAATATTTCAATTTTAGTATTATTTTAATAACCTTCAGATTTTTCCTCGAATTTCCCAAAAGTGTACATAGTGCAGGCCGGATCTGAAACGTCTCCTTTCTTTAGTCAAACTTAAAACCACTGTAACTCGGAAACTATTCATCTTAGACTACTAGTTTGTATAGAGGATGATAGATCTTGTCGAGATCTTCATTTCGGATGACAGCTGTCAAACTCAAAACAGCTGTAACTCGGAAACTAGTGATCCTAGACTACTAGTTTGTATAGAGGAATGATAGATCTCGTCGAGATCTTCATTTCGGATGACAGCTGTCAAACTCAAAACAGCTGTAACTCGGAAACTAGTGATCCTAGACTACTAGTTTGTATATAGGAATGATAGATCTCGTCGAGATCTTCATTTCGGATGACAGCTGTCAAACTTAAAACGGCTGTAACTCGGAAACTATTGATCCCAGACTACTAGTTTGTATAGAGGAATGATAGATCTCGTCGAGATCTTCATTTCGGATGACAGCTGTCAAACTTAAAACAGCTGTAACTCGGAAACTAGTGATCCTAGACTACTAGTTTGTATAGAAGAATGATAGATCTCGTCGAGATCTTCATTTCGGATGACAGCTGTCAAACTTGAAACGGCTGTAACTCGGAAACTATTGATCCCAGACTACTAGTTTGTATAGAAGAATGATAGATCTCGTCGAGATCTTCATTTCGGATGACAGCTGTCAAACTCAAAACAGCTATAACTCGGAAACTAGTGATCCTAGACTACTAGTTTGTATAGAGGAATGATAGATCTCGTCGAGATCTTCATTTCGGATGACAGCTGTCAAACTTAAAACAGCTGTAACTCTGAAACTAGTGATCCTAGACTACTAGTTTGTATAGAGGAATGATAGATCTCGACGAGATCTTCATTTCGAATGACAGTTTTAAGTTTGACAGCTGTCATCCGAAATGAAGATCTCGACGAGATCTATCATTCCTCTATACAAACTAGTAGTCTGGGATCAATAGTTTCCGAGTTACAGCCGTTTTAAGTTTGACAGCTGTCATCCGAAATGAAGATCTCGACGAGATCTATCATTCCTCTATACAAACTAGTAGTCTGGGATCAATAGTTTCCGAGTTACAGCTGTTTTGAGTTTGACAGCTGTCATCCGAAATGAAGATCTCGACGAGATCTATCATTCCTCTATACAAACTAGTAGTCTAGGATCAATAGTTTCGGAGTTGCAGCCGCTTTAAGTTTGACAGCTGTCATCCGAAATGAAGATCTCGACGAGATCTATCATTCCTCTATACAAACTAGTAGTCTAGGATCACTAGTTTCCGAGTTATAGCTGTTTTGAGTTTGACAGCTGTCATCCGAAATGAAGATCTCGACGAGATCTATCATTCTTCTATACAAACTAGTAGTCTGGGATTAATAGTTTCCGAGTTACAGCCGTTTTAAGTTTGACAGCTGTCATCCGAAATGAAGATCTCGACGAGATCTATCATTCCTCTATACAAACTAGTAGTCTGGGATCAATAGTTTCCGAGTTACAGCCGTTTTAAGTCTGACAGCTGTAGTCCGAAATGAAGATCTCGACGAGATCTATCATTCTTCTATACAAACTAGTAGTCTGGGATTAATAGTTTCCGAGTTACAGCCGTTTTAAGTTTGACAGCTGTCATCCGAAATGAAGATCTCGACGAGATCTATCATTCCTCTATACAAACTAGTAGTCTGGGATCAATAGTTTCCGAGTTACAGCCGTTTTAAGTCTGACAGCTGTAGTCCGAAATGAAGATCTCGACGAGATCTATCATTCCTCTATACAAACTAGTAGTCTAGGATCATTAGTTTCCGAGCTACTATTAGGTCCGAAAAAATCATCCTGTCTTTCTTCCGCGACGATTTACAAATACATTGTTATTTAATTATTAATAGCATAAAACGACATTTACTTACCGAAAGTATGATTACATTCCGTCCATTACAGTTTTCTTACGATAGTTAATTCTACACTTTTTGAACACACATTGAGGCATTGTGACACGGCTTGTTGTTGGCGCAGTTCCATGGAAACTAAATGAAAATAAGACCTCGCTTTGAAATGAGGCGTTATTCGCTCGGCCGCTTTTGATAGTCTGACCCTTGATCTGTAGTATTCCCGATCGCCGGTTCACATGTAAACCATTTTGCATGCGATAAATGAACACAGCAAAACCCGCTTCAAAAAGGCTCCTGATGTCTGAGGCGATGTAGAGTGTGGGTGGAACAGAAAACGTTATATGTAGTGCTAGCAATAAATTATTGCGTAATGAGTATATTTACCAGCAATCCTCGGGTCAGTTTCCCCCTGGACGGAAGTGGGACGCTGCCACCAAGGCCTGCGGATGACGGTGCGAAGAACACTGTCGTCTGGACACTTCACGTTCAAGAAGTTGTCGAATCTATGACAAATACATTTGAAAATCCTCGGTGCTTGAAACAAAACTTGTACATAGTTAGGAAGATCAGTAGGGTAGTGACCAAATCAGTTCAAGAGTAGGACTAACGTGATTTTATTGAAGAACACGTATTTGATGAGGTGGTGTCTTGTCTCCCGGTGTTGCATCAATCCACACAACACATACACGCCATCCAACTGATGTGTGAATTTCATGTCCTGAAACAAAGCCGAACTAAGTTTGAAGGTAAGGGGAGTATTTAATTTTCCAAAAGTCAGTTTACATGAACAAATGGTATATGCCACTTAAAACTGAAGTACGAATGAGGAAAAGGCGCGGATTAACGTTGAGCTGTTTGAGCAACTAAGCACGGAGTGACCCTGAAGTTGAAGCCTAGCAGAAAACGCAAGACAGGTCGTCAAAGTTCAACATGAAAGCACACAGTTGAGCAGGATACACACTAAAATACACATTGAATATCAGTTGGGAACATATCGTTGTATCCTACGAAAAGAGACACTAAAGCCATTGTGGCTTTTTGTTTTTATTGCCGATTTGAAATCTACGATTTTTTTACATCATATTCGTCGAAAAAAAAAACCGGAAAAACTAATTTTATCACCTAGAAAATAAGGTTTGAAAAAAAGCCACATTTGCTGACTCTCGAATCGCCCGCCGAAGACGGCCACAACGGCCACTGTGCCTATTTTCCAGTAGCGCTCGCGGGCACGGGGCGGGCCCCAAGCGCCACTGCTACCCATTTCGCCGTTTAAGCGTGGTGCGCGTACGTGTTGTAATTACGTTTATTAATTATGTTATGTATGTAACATTATTAAGAATAAAAATTATTAAGAAGCATGAAAACTGTAACATTATATTATAGCACTGCCAAGGCCGACCTAAATGGAAAGCCTTATTACGAGCCATATGTCCTTCTCTGTTAGGGATAACAAGAAGCACGAAGAAGAAATAAGGTAATCACAATCGAGGCATTATATGATACTCACTGGTGATACCAAATCGAATACCAGACATTCTCTGACAACACAATGCTCGAGGATGTCACATAGTGCAGATTCATCAAGAAACGTCCACAGCAGGTCTAGGAGGGTGCAAAGTCGAGCTTGTGGCTGAGACGATAACGTTGATGCCAGGTCAATCTAGAAATATTAAATTTTATTTTTTAAAAGGAATTTAGTAACGAACGAGCACCGTACGTGATCACCATCGCCAAATATCTGCATAAAATTCTTCGAAATATTCCTGCGAGCAACATTCTAAAGGTCCGCCATTTCATTATCACCCAGAGTATTCACATTTGAAGAAGGCCTATTTTCAAATCTGGACGTCAAAAAGCTGCGGATAGTCAGACATTTAATGGTTACAAGTAAATCTACTAACAAAGTTTCCATCTTTTGCTTTGGCGTAGAACTCTACAGCGTTGGGGTCCTGGTGTATTCCTCTCGACTTCAAGCCTAGGGCTCCGCGGAGCCGCGGCAGTAGCTCGGCCACCACCACGTAAGAGTAGCGGAGTACCCCACCAAGCTCTACTACCACCAACCGAGCGATGGACATAAGGAATGCCTGTTAAAAGATTTGAGACTTGTAGATAATTTAGAGTGATTGAAAATCCGGATTGAAATGCCCAAGAAACTATCCACTACGGGTAGGCCACATCCATCGCAGAAGCGACGGCAGTTGGGATAGACGGGTGGAAACTGTACCAGTACTGAGTATTAAGTGGAGAGATTTACGTAATAATCATACAAAGTTCATCCAAATCGCTAAAAAGGTGGCCGAATGGGGTTGGATGGAGGACGGCGGACTGGGTGTAGTTTGGGATATTTATTGTTTATTTACTTTTCTTGACATCCTCTTCATGTCAGTACTCTGATCGTCCACCATTGAGTGAGGAGAGGAACGAGGGCTGTACGCTGAATTGGAGCTGTGTATGCGCAGCGCCACCTCATCTTCGGGGAATTTGGACGACTCTGATTTAGACTGGAAGTGTAAAACCAAAGATATACTCATAATACAATCTCGCAACAAATTTAATATAATAAAGTCATTATAAACATGGAGAACAGAATACGTTGACCCAAAAAACACATCTGCGTCCGTCAGTGCCCGCTCCGTACAGCTCGAGTTATACAAAACCGTTGCAAATAGTTGCAATGTAGCCACTATTACCACTGCGCTAGGTGCCTCACCCCACAAATTCCTTGGATTTTGATCGAAACCCTGATTTCATCACAATCCTGCGGACGTATCGTTGAAAACCTTTGAGGATGTAAACTTTAGTGAAAATCGCCGAATAGCTAAGTTAAGTAAAGTCACGTTAGGTTAGGGTGATGAAAGGTAATCCTAGGATTTTGATAAAACCATGATATCATCATAATCCTGCAACTTATAATCTGCAACGACTGGCACGAATTGTAGAATAAGGACGTATTTGCTGGTATAAGCCAGTGGATTAGAATGTGCCGTCCAATCACGTTACATATACACTAATTAAGATTTACACTAATTTAAAATTATCTGTAGGTAGAGTTTAATAAATGCTTACTTTGCTACTCTTGGCGGTGACCGTGGTTTTCAACTCCGGAGGTTTAGCCAGCTCGTCAAGCAAGGCATCGAGCGACTTGAAAAGAAGAGTGGCTCGTACGCATTCCTTAGTCGGTGCCGCTTGAAGGGGCGAATAGCCATCCACGGGAAACCTGGTTGAGTATCTCATTAATTTGGCAAGTATCTCAATTAAAAAATGACAATACAGAGAAAATATATAGGGAGTTAAGAAAAGTGACCCAGCGGGACCCAGCTGGATGAGGTTAGCGCAGGACCGGTCGTCGTGGAGATCCTTGGGGGAGGCCTTTGTCCAGCAGTGGACGTCTACAGGCTGATATGATGATGATGATGAAGAAAAGTGAGCAAATAAGTATGTCCAAGTACCTACCTGCGTCCTATCTTAGGACATTAGGGCTATAGTGCGTTTGTGCAGTCCTCTATTCAAATAAACTATATTTAAAAGACATCATTACTTATGTGCTTAATGAGCGGTAAGTACTTACACAAAAGGTACATGTCCGAAGTTGGCATAGAGATGCTCCTGCATGGCCAGCGAGACGGCCGGGAAGTATGCGAGGCCTGAGCCGTGGGCGACATTGTCGAACGCCATACCCATAGAAATACCATTCCTGAAAAAATTACGAAAAGGCCCTTGGGAAAGTACCCTAAATATTGAAGATACCAAATTCTACTGAAAGGAACCTTTTTTTCTGTCGCTTATTGTTAAAATACAGATTTTGATATCTTTTGTAGTTTTCGAGATATAGCGTCGCGACGTCATTTTGGCAGAGCCACCAATAGACACCTATAACTTTTAAACGGCTGAGGTACTAATAATAATTTTCGAGTACATATAGGTACATATTTGGTACATTTCTTCTGCATAGTCAGATTTCAAATCAGAGGCTGCGTGGCTCTGCTAAGATGACGCATATCGGACAGAGTATACATTTGCGACTAAATAACGAAAATTTCTTGAATACTTACATTAGTCTTTATTTGTTATTCCCGACTCAAATCTATTATTCTACCCCATATCTAAATCGCAAATCAAAATCACAGATACCCTACATTACTGCCGCATGCGATGGACTTTGAAAGAAAGAAAGAGTACACTTTATTGACACCATTGCATCATCTAAAACATAAACACATACAACTATTGTTTAAATGGGGTGAGCAACAGTGTCAAAAGGACGCTGCCTCAGCTGTGGACCATGGATCGATATGAGAATCTAATTACCTGTAGTACTCCATAGTGCCTTTATCCAGATCAATGCATGATCCGATCACGTCTCCAGGCAGCCACGTCTGGCCGTACGGCGAGGTGGCCACATTCCACCTCCTGATCCTGCCCCCGTCGTAGGCATACGAGTGCGCAGTGTCGCCTACACCCGTGTCCATAGAGAACATACACGCTGCTGTGCACCATCCGATCTGTCATAGTATAGGTACATTGGTTAACCTATGGAAACCCACCATCTTTATTTCTACCTCTGTTCTTCAACAGGTAATACCGATTACAAATTTCGTCTCAATCGGGTTAAAACTGTCATTTTGCTTTGGACGCTCTATGTCAGAAAAACGTCATAAAAAGTCAGTTTTCTGAGTGCTAATAGGAATCAAGCATAGAGTTAGTATACTAGCTATAGAGTGCGCGCATCGCTCATTGCCCATTGTGCCAAGTGTAAGCAGGTGTTCTATGGACGCTTCAATATCGATTTTTTCTAGATCGTTTGTTTCCGTGAATCGTGTTTACAGCTTGGCACTGCACATTTTACCATGATTACTCCAAATCTTAATAAATACCGGCGCGAGCAACAATCAGCGCTCCTGACGTTTTGTGACTAGTAGCGTCGCCCCGAACATTTCGAGACTGTTCAAACCCGTGCTTACAGTTCAAACTTGCTAACGCGCGCTCTATGTATACTAACAACTCTCTGGTATCAAGTGTGACTGTTTTGTTAATTATTGTGTTCAGCCCATGGACCTATATAATAAGTCCATGGTTCAGCCATTGGTCCTCTGGTGGTCAGCCTGTTTCATTAAAAGCCTATTAAGGTGTCCCCACTGCTGGGGCTCAGGACTACCAACGAGGGTGTTCTGGCTATAGTCCACCACGCTAGCCCAGTGCGGGTTGGTGGACTTCACATGCGCCTAAGAATTTCTTCTTCGGCGTATGCAGGTTTCCTCACGATGTTTACCTGCACCGTTTGAGAGCAGTCAGTAAATGTACATATGTTCGAGAAAAAACCCATTGGTACATGGCCCAGCCGGGGATCGAACTCCGGACCTTTCGATATGATGGCTGGCCTGTTGGCGTAGTGGTAGTGACCCTGCCTACTGCGCCAAAGGTCGTGGGTTCGATTCCCACCCGGGACCAACATTTGTGTGATGAGCATAACTGTTGGTTTTCGGATTCTGGGTGTTTGTATGTATTTAAGTATTTATTTAAAAGTATTTATGTATGTTTATCAGCTGTTGAGTACCTATTTACAAGCTCGGCTTAGTTGGGACTGAACAGCCGTGTGTCAATTTGTCCAAACATTATTATTATTATGATAGGCCGTGTCTTATCCCTGACGCCACTAACGCTCTTTTTTTTTGTTAGATTTCACTCTGTATGCTGAGCCCGGTTAAATTTAAGTTTTAAGATTAAGTTTATGTAAGATTCAACATGATTTGCCGGTAAAAATCCGAAATTAACGATCAATTCGGAATTTTACTATCATCACCCTCGTAAATCTTAGGTTTTGACGGTAAATCCTAGTAGTTAGTGCTTTTGTAGTAACATATCGATAAAATATAACCTGCATAATGCCCTTAGTGCCGAGCTGCACTTCGTACATCCACCTCCCGCCGAACACGCACGCCGTCGCCCTGATGGTCGCGAAGCTCGACAGACCCTGGACGCTCACCCGCTCGTCCCCCACCAGCACCAAGCGACCGGTACCTGACACACGGAACCCCCAATAGATATCTCGCAGGTCAACTGACCCACTGACTAACTGACCCTAAACGCTGAATGAACATTTTTTGAAAATCAAAGTCTAAATTGGAATACTTTCTGTAATATTTTCTTTTTGACGTCAATCCTCACCAGACAGCTATGCATTTGCACAAAAACACAAAACGTTAGTATTTAATAATGTATTTAATAATGCTATCCCATCAATGATTCCGCACTTAGTCTGCGTGGTGGACTATAGCGTGCCCTTTTAAAGGAGTGTGATTATAATTGAAACGCAAGAGTAATTACCAGTAGAAGCATCGAAGACAACTATTTTTGGTCCGACGCGACCGGGCCTATCGTCTGTGTCTGGTGTCTGGAATGGTAAAAAGTTCAGTCCAGACTATGATATTGACCATGATCACAGAATATATTTGTTCCCATGTGTTCCCATGATACTGTATTGAAATAATATGACAATGTATATGATCTCAAACTTTTTCTACATTAGCTGCATATCGCGTTAAATTAAGGTTTTTTGTTCCACTGTGCGAATACAAGCAGACGGATAAAATTCCAAGGAAATACTGGTATACTATTTCGTCGCCTTACTATCTCGACCACGTATCGCAAAATAAACTGTATTTGGTGCCCATAAAGTTCATATTAGGAACTTGTAGCACAGTAGATACGTGAATGAGATAAAGAGTTTGGGCTCCCTAAACGATCATGCGGCATGACATGCATTACGTGCTGTCACTCATGCATGACCGTCTAAGTAGTTGTACTGATTGACGTGCATGACATGCAAACTACGTGCTGGCCGTTGCTTCACTGTACTGATTGATAGCAACATGATGGTCCATCATGCAGCATGATAATTCACGTAAACGTTGCATGTCATGGAAGCATGATCGTTTAGGGACCACTTTAGATGCAATCGTACTAATATATAAACGCGAAAGTTTGTAAAAATGTTTGAATGTTTGTGAGTTTGGATGTTTGTCACTCTTTCACGCAAAAACTACGGAACAGATTTTGATGAAACTTTACAATAAGAATAACACATAGGCTTAGATACCTCGGCAAAAGCTGTTTCCGCGAGAAACTATTCTACGAGGGCGAAACCGCGGGAAGCAGCTAGTAGGCATTAAAACTTCCTACCTCTGGCATAGCCGGAGCATGCTTCTTTCCAGACCTGCTCTTTTGGCTGAGTATTTTGGTGTCGAGCATTTTTGACAGATTGTCACGGATGTGACTGACGTATTTGCTCCTCCTGTAAGAAGAAGACATGATAGAAGAGAAGGCGTGGGACATAACGCGGCGAGAAAAGCCCCGCTATTCTGTAAGCGTATTTGTGCAACTCGATCCTGAATCCGCAGTGAGATCGGTCTCTAACTCAATGATTTACAGTTCAATACTCACTTTACTTCGCAAGTGAAGTGTTTATTAAGTAGCTTGTATTTGTTTACACAATGCGACATCAAGGTCTTTCATGATCGGATGCGGAGTGAAGTAAGTGACTTGCGATGTGATGGTCGAGTTTTAATTCATACTTTACAGAATCACACAGCAGGTAATAAGTTCACTTCGCAAGAGAGAGATGTATAAATTACGAATATCTTTACAAATATAATTAAGCTGAAAGCTTTGTGCAAGTTTGAAGGCGCTAATTTCTGGAATTACCCGTCGGATTAGAAAAATTCTTAGGTATTTCATTTGTTAGGCCAATTCCTCAGGAAGATTATAGGCTATTTAATATAACGCTTCGACCCTTAGGAGCCAAGCAAAAAGAAAAAAAAACCGTAGGGGAAACATATATCTATTGTGTATGTGGTTGAACGGAATCTTACTGATTATGTTTGTCCGTATTGTCCTTCATCACCATATCGCTCCCGAATATCTTGCGCACCGTGTCGTGGACCTCGCCCTTCTCCGCCGATGAGCTGCACACCCCGAACATGGACCGGAGGACGTTCATCGCAGACAACTCCTCAGTTCTTCAGTCAAGCAAAGTGTTAGCAAGTTATAAAAGCTTTTTAAACCCATTTAAAATCACGCTACGACCTTTAGGTGCCTAGCAAAAAGATAAACAGTCAGAATGATGAATAATCCGATTTCTTTGAAGTAAACAGCGGGTGAAACCACCTACCTAATCTGATTTTATAATATAATCGTAAGTAGTCATATAATTCTACTTTCCTTTATTTTGGGTCTTGCCTTACCCACAGATTAGCATCCTAAAACCACTTTACAATTTTAGAAATACAATTATTTTACGAATGAAAGTATATACGTAGGTACTAAGTGGCATTGTGTCATAATTACTTACCACATAAACGATAGCCTTTAGAAATTCACTGAATGTAGTAACGCTACAATTCATAAATTAAATATTTCAAAATTGAAATATACTTCAGTAAATTTTTGTATAAAAATTAATTCAACGAGTAAAAGCATACCTTTGTAAAACGTAACATGTCAAAGATCGCTCAAATTCAATTGTGCAATAAAATCTCTTTGCCTAGATAAAAAGATTTTATATCGTTTATTTTTATTACAATTTTATTGCAATTTCGTTTACATTTCCTTTTAATGTCGTATCGTAAACGTGTACGGGACCGAAGAGCTACTAAATAATTCACGCTCTACCTGTTGTTCGCAAACAAATTGTTCACACGAGCGCGCCTTCGGATCAAGGTCAATTTATTTTTGTAACAAACAAAACAATCTACACCCTCTATTTGTCATTTTTTAGGATTCCGTACTTCAAAAGAAAAAAAGGAACCCTTATAGGATCACTTCGTTGTCCGTCTGCCTGTCAAGACCCTTTTTCTCAGGAACGCGTGGAGGTATCAAGTTGAAATTAATATCAAATATCAAGTCTGCTGTGTGATTCTGTAAAGTATGAATTAAAACTCGACCATCACATCGCAAGTCACTTACTTCACTCCGCATCCGATCATGAAAGACCTTGATGTCGCATTGTGTAAACAAATACAAGCTACTTAATAAACACTTCACTTGCGAAGTAAAGTGAGTATTGAACTGTAAATCATTGAGTTAGAGACCGATCTCACTGCGGATTCAGGATCGAGTTGCACAAATACGCTTACAGAATAGCAGGGCTGCAATCCCTTAGAGCTGTGAAAAAATGAAATTTCTAAGTCAACGCAGTAAAAAGATATGGCCGTTTTTGCCGCATTTTTGAGTATTTTGGTAATGATAACCTATGGGGTACTTCCGGTTGACCTAGAAACTTGAAATTTGGTAAGAAGCAATCAAAACAAGTAAAGAAAAAATCCGAAAACAGTTTAGCTAATTCACAAAAAAAGTATTTTTTCTATTACCAACGAACTTAATTTTGCGTTTAAACAAATCATCCATGTAAGTTAGCACCTAATTACTAATAAAGACTTTCGAAAATTAAAACTAAGATTGTATACGGAACCCTCAGGGCGCGAGTCCTGCTCGCACTTGTCCGGTTTTTTCTTCTTCTTTCTGTCAAGTCCAGGAAAAATAATGAAATGCCTTCGCTGGAAAATCCAAATCCGCGAGCATCGCTACAAAACGGAAGCAGTTTCACTCGAGCGTCTATTGACCATTCTAAATCAATATAATTTGACCACAAGACTACTTTCAGCGACTTTATCAATATCTCTCAGTTCCGTGGGCGGGAAGACCATAAAATTGTTTACAGGAAACTGGGGGCCTAGTTTTTTATTGGCTTTATTTTTATGTTACGAGTAGGTATTAGCACGGCGGCGGCGGCGAAGGCTTTTAAGGAAGGAGGCTAATGTTCTTTTGAACTGCTGTTTGTTTGTTACAGTTCACTGAAGGAACCATCAAGCGGCGACAACAAGGAGCCAAGCTGTATATAGGTATTTATTTTGTTACATAAAGGCTAAGAACAAGGATCCCATAGAACCGTAATCAGCGTATAGCATGAAATAGCAATAGTCTTTTACCCCAATAATTTGAGAAGACGCTTCTTACATGGCGGGGTCAAACTGAACAAACACTATATTAGTCGGGTTGTTGTGCGTTGACAGATATGGTTTGTTGTTGGGGGGCAGTTCACTCGTAGACAGAGATAGAAGATATTATATCTGTCTTGCTTACTCTTCATCAACAGCCTATTAATCTCCTCACTGCTGGGGCTCAGGCCTACCCTCTCAACGAGGGCGTGCGGGCTATAGTCCACCACGCTAGCCCAGTGCGGGTTGGTGGACTTCACATGCGCCTAAGAATTTCTTCTTCAGCGTATGCAGGTTTCCTCACGATGTTTTCCTTCACCGTTTGAGAGCAGTCAGTAAATGTACTTAAGTTTCTAGAAAAAAACCCATTGGTACATGGCCCAACCGGGGATCGAACCTCGGACCTTTCGATATCATAGGTCGCGTCTTATCCCCGAGGCCACTGACGCTCTTTTGTACGCTGACCACTTTTGTAATAAGTGTGTCGCTCTCTCATTTTTATTGTTATTTTAACAGTTGTTCTATGGGATCCTTTTTCTATGCATAAAGGCGAAAAACATTTTTTTCCAGTCTGTGGCATTAAAAATATGTCGAATTGAAATTTCAATAATTGAACCCACGTTTGGGCGATCGCAAGGCGAGCGCACTTCCAATAGGGCTGACAGAAAGAAATCGTAAGCATTTTAATTTATAACAAACTAGCGGACGCGCCGCGACTTCGTCGGCGTTACAACAATTTCTAAAAATCCTTTCTTCAGAGAAACTCCGAGCAACTCTTTCCATAGCCCATTTCTGTCCACATTTCGGCGCCGCAGGTCATAACGGGTAGGACTTTTGTCTTCAAGCATTGTGGTATTTTCGACATTATTGTGGTACTAATACTCCTGCATATTACATAGAATCAACTTCCTATAAAAGATGGTCTAAAACTAATACGGGACTGAAGGAAATCCCCGCCTTAACAATGTGACGTGAACTAAGGGGATTCCCCGTCTGAACAGAATGGCGTGGCGGTTTTAATTCTAAAATCATATTCTACTCACGAATTTAAAAGACATACCTATGCTGCCATCCAGCGGATAGATACAGTGTGTTCATATTTATCTTTGGAGTTCCGCAACGCGACCCTCGTCGTGTTTGCTGAGGCAATAAAACTCTCATTACCAGGGTTCCGGACACGGTCTGAACACAAATTAATTCCCACTTCCAGTGCCTTTGTTGTGTAAATTTAGGGAAACGGCGATGTAGAAATTAATTCCTATTATGGGTTTATTCATTGCTCTTACGAGGAGAATCTCATTATTAGGGCCAGATATAATAAGCCTGGGGTTTTGTGACAACCCTGCCATAGAACTCAGAATAACATAGCATTAAAAATGCTGGATGAGGTTAGCGCAGATCCGGTCGTCGTGGAGATCCTTGGGGGAGGCCTTTGTCCAGCAGTGGACGTCTACAGGCTGATATGAAGATGATGATGAAAAATGTAGGTAATAATCAATTCATACGTTCTGAGAAGTGGTGGTAGTTAAAAATGCACGCGTATTGGTTTGAAGTTCAAACGTATATTTTTATTTTTACAGTTAGTTGCTTTTGTAAGAGTTTTCGTAAAATATGTACGGTCGACCGCACGTCAGTGGAAAGAAAACCAGTAAGTATAAACTGGTCTCTCATAGTATTGAAACTCCCTATAAGCTAGGCCAGCTCAAGGTCAAAGTGTTTCCACTGACGTGCGGTCAACTGTACCTACCTACAACTCAGTGTGAGTTTGGCGGTGGCTAAAACCGCGGTTAATGCATTGTCTATTTGTTCTGAGTCTGTGGATCGTGCTCATCATATCAGTCTCGATGACTACGAAACGGTCCGAAGGGAATTTTACGTCCACTGTTGGACATAGGGTGTCCACGCCGTTAACGCATAATCGCCACCACAGCCGGTCCCTCTCTTTCGATCCAGTCAAATCTTCAAATTCAATCTACATGCAGTGTTCCAAATCAAAAACCTTCCCTCTGACACTTTTTCACAGCGCTACGATATGGGTCCTTCAAGAAGAGAGTCAAAAGAGCTCTTCAACCTTGGCCGGCGCCGCACCAGCACCCCCCGGGTGTTGCAGGTGTCTATAGCCGGCGGTGACCTCTTAACATCAGGAGGCCCGCCTGCTTGTTGCCCCCGTAGCAAAAAAAAACTAATGGCGGCATTTAATTTCCGAGGTATTTTTTTGTTTGTTAAATTACTCAAACGACGACACGACACGATTGGAATATATTATTTCCTTTTATCAAAATTGATTGGGATAATCAGTTGATATAGATGAGACAGATCCTATGAGCTTGACATAAATATGCACTATCTCGTAATTAAATTCTGCAAAATGTTTAATCATGCAGAAGTCGTGGCGTTTACAACATCCTTAGGTTATATAGGGCGATATAATTAAGGCCAATGTGTATGCAGCACGTCCTGTATAAGTAATAACGGCTTCACTCCGGGTGACGTCACTCTGAGATGCTTTCCGGAGGAATGGTCGAGTTATAGCAACGTAATTTTTTTATCTGGTAGATAAAGCTTCCTAGGTTAGGTTAGCTCTGGGAAGAAGCGGCGCCACAAACTTATGCCACACATCTTTTAAAATCAAGTTTGTACATAACATTATTTTTGTAGTCATTCATTGAATATTGAAGATTTTTTCTGTTTTTTTTTCCACGAGTTCATAAAAAGTCTTCCAATTCAATTCAATTCAATACACTTTATTGCACGTTTAAAAATTACAGACAAAAAATCAAAAACAGATACAGTAATGTACATCTAGGCGTTCTTATCGCTAAGAGCGATTTCTTCCAGACAACCTTGGGTAGAGAATTTAGAGCAAATTAGAAGGTAGGTTGTGCAATTATAGGCATATTTTAAAAATTTACATACACTAAAATACATAGGTATACAAAAAATATATATATACATACACACATACATGCATACATACATGCATACAATATACATACATACATACATACAATGTAATCGATAACAACAAAGTTCTAAGCAGGTGAAGGAAAGAGGGAAGTGAAGTGATCAGACACAGTCAGCGAGAAAAAGTCGCTTGACTTGTTGATTGAATGCAACTAAGGATTTGGCGTGCTCTTTGTAGGTAACAATTAAATAAACACAAAACATTTAAAAGTGTTGTTGCAAAATGTTGCAAAGGTTTTTTTTGTTGAACAAATTAGGTAAGTACCTAATTAAAACTTATAACGTTTGTAAAAAAAACATTAATCATTCAAACCAAACTTATTTTACAAAAAACACAAAAAAAAAACGGGAGTAGCAAGTCTAGACACATCTTGTAACAAAATTAAATACAAGTATAGGTAAGTATCATAGTAAGTTTGTAATTTTACGGCTTGTCTGGACGTTTGATCCCGCGACCCAGCAATCAACTGTTTACAAAATCGGAGAGTGCTCGTAAAAATTGGCAAGAAAACTAAAATATCCGCAATAGACCGCTTCTGATGTCAGTTTACTCTTTAACATCGGAATATGAGTTCATTTAAATGTGTTTACATTGGTAGGGTTGTAATAAAGTATACGATAGAATACCAATTAGTAGGTTACTTTAAATAATTTATTAGGGAGGCACAAAAAACTGATATAAAACATTATGATAAAAAATACAAATACTACGTGTCAAAGAGACCGCCCCGGGTCTGACCTGGGCCAAAGGTACCGAAAACGCTAGCGGCATTGCCGCGCTGCACAGCTATCGATAACCTTTGGACCAGGAAAGATCCGGAGCGGGGGTCCCTACCTCTCTCTTTGAGTCTGCGGCCTATGTCTCTGATGAAGGCCTTCGACCTCACTGCCCCAGGGCCCCGCTGTCTCCAGGGCGACGGGCACAAACATATAGGTGGACTCTAGGGCGGAGTACTTTGCGTGCTTGTGCCTGGCCGCAGATTACTTGAAGTATTTTCCACAAATTTTAATAATTATTTAATTTTTAAATTCACCTATCATTTTAGAGTTCGAAATATTCCCCAGACCTTGACCTTCTTCGATCCAAACCCAAACCAAATAAATCAACTTTCTAAACTATCAAAAAGTCAACAAAATACATTTTTTTTTTGTGTTCAATGGGTTTTTCTCGAAACTTAAGTACATTATCTGACTGATTTCAAAGGGTGAAGGAAACATCGTGAGGAAGCCTGCATACGCCGAAGTAGGAATTCTTCGGCGTATGTGAAGTCCACCAACCAGCACTGGACTTAGCTCTAACGCCTCGTCATAGGAACTATTAACTAAACTGTGGCCTCGTTGAGAGGGTAGGCCTGAGCCCCAACAGAAGGAACATATAAGACAACATACAAAATAGGCTGTTGATTTTAAACGAACTATAATGCCTAAAGAAAAACTTATGTTTTCATATCTGATGTTACCCCCAAGAATTCTATGCCATTACACCACTCTTCGGAACGCAAAGAGAAAAATAAACAGCATTTGTAAGAGCTTGTATACATTGGTCGTAGGTGCCGTTCCCGGTTGATTACAAAACAGAACCAATCGATACATTTACGAGCACTTACGTATATTTAGATTCGTAGTTACGAAGCGATATTGGTTTGTAATTCGGGAACGGTTACGATTACGACCGATCACAAAATAATTTTCACCTCCACGGGTGCTCGGCGGCCACAGAACACGGAAAAAGCTCGCTACGCTCCCGCTCGCTACGCTCCCTATATATCTATGGCGACGGCCATGGGTTAAAGATGTTTCCTGCACATTTACTCACGACCACAAGCCTGTATAAAATCCTATATCCTACTAATATTATAAAGGCGAAAATTTGCGATGTTTGTAAGGATGGATGTTTGTTACTCTTTCACGCTGTAACGGCTGAACGGATTTTGATGAAACTTCGTACAGAGATAGCTTATATCCTGGAATAACATATGCTACTTTTTTAATCTGTTCCCGGGCGAAGCCGCGGGCTATAGTTAGTACTAACATAAAAACCCGCAAGATATACATTTTCTACAAAAATAAACCAGAAGAGACGAACTGTCACTTGGGCTCCCGTCAAAAGAGTCCTCCTTACCCCAAGACAAAGAAATAGAAGGTCAGGTGGGGTAAGTGGACACTGGGGAATAAAGAACTAAAAGACCAGAGTTAAACTCCAGTCTACTCTGGTCTGGTCGTCCCTCTTTCCCCGGTGGTCATCTTACCCCATCTGATTTTGTCTCATATCACACGTTGCATTTTGAACGTTCGGACGCTGACTCAGAGTCTCAGACAAAGTAAGTGCGCGCGCTTACCTTATCGTGCGTATTTGACCGGTTCATCATATCAGCCTGTAGACGTCCACTACTGGAAAAGGCCTCCCCCAAGGATCTCCACGACAACCGGCCCTGCGCTAACCTCATCCAGCCGTATCATTATTTTTTATTGGTCGAAGATTTCATTTGGATTCTCTGAAATTTCTAAGACTACGCCCAAAGAGCACAGAAACAACTTATATACAGCTTTTTGTAGAGCTTATAGTGCCATCATCATCAACAGCCTATTAACACGTCCCCACTGCTGGGGCTCAGGCCTACCCTCTCAACGAGGGTGTTCGGGCTACAGTCCACCACGCTAGCCCAGTGCGGGTTGGTGGACTTCACATGCCCCTAAGAATTTCCTTCTTCGGCGTATGCAGGTTTCCTCACGATGTTTTCCTTCACCGTTTGAGAGCAGTCAGTAAATGTACTTACTTAAGTGTCGAGAAAAAACCCATGGCCCAGCCGGGGATCGAACTCCGGACCTTTCCATAGAAGAGTTTATTTTGTATCTTCTCCAAGCTGTATTTAAGCGAATTATACAACTAACGAAAAAGCTGGCTGGACAACCGCGGTATATTGGCAACTTCTTCGTAAGTACCAAGCTCTATAAGCGAAATCGTATGTATACGCTATATTATTGACTTATTGGATTGTTGTGAGTGATATAACCCCTGTCCCTGAGGAGGGCGGGGCGGGGAGGGCAGGTCGCACGTTACCGGCACTTCCAAGATAATAAAGATCCCGTGCGACAACGTTTATTACATTTAATAGCTCGTAAATTCTTCGGTTTATGACTAAACCCCTTATAGCACGCCGAATATTGTACTCGCATTATTGATACTTACTACCTACACAAGATTACAATACAGAACAACAACTACTTACATACAATAATACAGAAGGTGGCCGGAAGCGGCTGGATGCGGCGGGCGGAGGACCAGGTGTGGTGGCGTTCGTTGGGGAAGGCCTGTGTCTAGCAGTGGACGATAAAAAGGCTGACACGGATTATAATCGTGGCATAACAGTGACGTCACCGGAGCCTAAATATTGACATATAACATGTTAAGTCACTGTGTTATCTCGTAAATCAGACGCGCATCGATCAACATCAAAGCGCCGATCAAAGGATTTATTTTCGGTGTTGCCATCTGTTAAGTGTGTTGCCACTTGCCAGCGCCACACGCGCACGTGCGCTCCATAAACAGAGTTATGGGGTTGCCACCTGGGAATTATTAATTTAGCGTATTGGCCCACGTCCAGAAGGCCTACAGCTAAGAACAAGGATCCTATAGAACAGACGCTAAAATAACAATAATAATCAGAGAGGGACACACTTATTACAAAAGTGGTAAGAGTAAGCTAGACAGATATAATATCTTCTATCTCTTTCTACGTATGCAAATTTTAGATGAACCCTACAATACTAGAAGCTGTCAACAAACAACAGCCCGACTAAAATAGATAGTGTTTGTTCAGTTTGACCCCGCCATATAAGAAGCGTCTTCTCAAATTATTGGGGTAAAAGACTATTGCTATTTCATGCTATAAGTACGCTGAGTACGGTTCTATGAGATCGTTGTTCTTAGATCTACAGGGATATTTAGGACTTGCATTTTCTTGCGAGGAGGTATCCGCTGAGAACCGTACATAGCTAAAGTACCTAACCGACATAGCTCGAAGACTTGCCATGCTATGTTGGCAGGGCACTTTGCTAGCAGAACTAACCGGCAAGGTTCTCGAGTGGCGACCGGAATATAGGCATAGGCTTTCCACAAGATGTATTGAAGATCTGATCAAAGTCACGGGAAATTAACTGTATGTGGGCAGCGCAAGATGTCCCACTGTTGGGCAATGACAAACCGTCTTTACAAGGGCACCGCTATAATTTTCCTTCTATCAAAACCACAGAACACAGAAAAAGCTCGCTACGCTCCCGCTAGTAATCTATGATCAAAATCCATTCAATGAACACCAAAAATAACCCGCGCAAAAAGAAAATCGATTCCTTTTCGCTCATCGTAGCGCTCCTTTATTGCTCCTGAAATGGGCAGGTTAATCTTCACGCAGAATCAAGTAGTATTCCATAAACCGCCTGGGTTACAAAGTCACTTTTTACAAGCAGTTTTCGAAGGTTGGCGAGACTTTTTGTCGCGGTCGGGCAGCCCGCCCAGAGCAGCCTGCCGGCCCCGCCCTCCGTTAGCTACCCCTGATTTTCATTTGACATTCCGTTCCATTCATTTTCATTCGAGGCTGAGAGCCCGCGGCGGCTGCACGTGTCCGAACCGAGTTTCCCGCGCTGCTATCGTGTCCGAATCAAATAAATAAACAATAATTCAACAACAGTCCGGTTTACCTCACTTGTGAAGAGTGTCTCGGGTGGTTTTAAGGTGAGTTATTTTTTGTCTGTGGTTATTGTTTTTTTAATATTTATTGTTGCTAAGCCACGTGTTGAAACGGAACATAACCACTCTGTTTGGAAAATGAGCCCTTATTGTTAGGAGTTTTCCCCGTGTATAGAATTATTAAAAGGGTGAAATTGGAATCGTTTAGAGTTCCCACTGCGGTTTATGATGCGAGATTTTCTTCGTAAGATTTTTTTTATATAGGTATAGGTTTTATTTTTAAGTAAATACTTAGTACCTATCTAGGTACCTATTTTAGTGAGATGCTTTGCCTAGCAGAGCCACAGAATATAATAATAGTGCAGAGCGGAAAAACGACTTCAAAGCAAGGAACCCCTATAGAAAACAAAAACATAAATATTTATTTCTTTTCACTGTATACTTTTTATGTTACGTTTAAAAATATTGGGTACTTGCTTAAAATAAAACAATTAGAATAAATAAGTATACTAGGTACTTACCTACATAGAATTTTTTATTAAAATTGTAACATTATCGATAATTTAAAATTAAAAGTAATTATCATTATTCAGAAATATTCAGAATTGAATAACAATAAGAATAATATAAGTAAGTACCTGAAAAAATATCTAGATATCAGATGAAATCTCACTTGCAAATATGAAAATAAAACAAAAAAATTACCAAGGTCTATGTACAATTTAATGTTTTTATTATTATTTTATGTCAGTAATTTCTACCCCACTGTTGAAATCTTAAATTTAATTTGTGACAGCTTTACTAGGATTCTCAGCCCAACAGTGGGATTAGAAGTACATTAAAAGAGATTTTCCGACAGCAATAGTACAGGCAAGGCAATCTCAGCAAAGCTTCCTTTTAAGGGATTATCCGGGAACTATACCGGGATATCCGGGAACTGGAGAAGAGTGTAGACCAGCAAAAATAAGTATGTAAGTCAAATGGGTAGCTTGAAATAAGTAGGTATTAATGATAAGAGTTTTATTAAACCCAGTTTCAAAATGTGAAAAAAAAAACATCCTAATCATCAAATTTTTATGATACTTACCAAAAAAGGGTACAGTTACGAGTAAGTATTTTAAGAATCAATTCCCCCCTGTAGTAACATTGTTAAATTAAAGGAAGTCCATGAAATTCTTAACAATGTATTTAGTGTAAGGCCTGGTCCACAGACCTTTACAGTGGCAAGTCATGATTTGATTGATGATAACAATAATACCATTGTACATAAAGATATAGACCTACCCACTGAGACAGTAGCCATTACGGTAGATATAGCTGTCTCAAGATGTCCATTTTCCTTAACGATGTCGTAATACTTACTTACGGATAATGAAACTACCCCAAATGACCGTTGGTCTTGTTAATCCCTTCTAGGGGTGGACGCCACAAAAACTCTACACGGGTTCAGACAGGACATAAAGTCGGTCCTGAATGCATATATACATACATAAATAAGCAAATGTTTTATGCTTCATATATATATGCAGTATATACATAGGTGGACGGATAATTAGAAACAGGGCTAGATTTTCAAACAATCGAGGTCTGTTTGAAGCCATGGTTCTCCGTGAAGGATTGACCGGGGCGTGATCTGATGACGGTCATCGAGAGTAGACGGTGGAAATTTAGATTGCTATAGATATCCAACTGATCAGATAAGCCGTTTGGAAGCTGCATCGTCATAATTCAATAACTTTTAGATTTTCATACACTTTGATGCCATTTTGCGAGTTTTTTTGTTCATGACAAAGGCTCCACTGAAAACCAGCGCTGTAGTTTCGGCTACGGCATATGCTGAGCTGGAGACCTGTTTGGCCACATTACGGCACCGCCCGACCGGAGGATGTGACCGTGCCAGCGCCGGCGTGCACAGCGCACCACGCGCCCTGCACTCCGGCGACATTGTAACTCTGTAGACCGTAACCTCCACCATGTTTATTATGTTTTATGTATCTCTGTTTTGTTATTTTGCAATGTCCTGTATATGTGCTGTCTTGTGTGTCAAATAAACTTTATTCTATTCTTCTATTCTATGACCGTCATCAGATCATGCCCCGATCAATCCTTCACGGAGAACCATGGCTTCAAAGTGACCTCGATTGTATGAAAATCTTGCTCTGTTTCTAATTATCCGTCCACCTAGTATATGCAGTATATATGTATCATCATATCAGCCTGTAGAAATCCACTGATGGACAGAGGCCTCCCCCGCTAACCGCGGTCCTGCGCTAACCTCATCCAGCCGGGTCCTGCGACCTACACCAGATCGTCGGTAATATATAGAGTACTTAGAATAGTTTTTAAATTTCAATTTCAAAGTTTTTGTTTAAAGATAAGCAATGTATAAAGTACAGTCAAGTACAGACTGTATACATCTTGGTCAGAATAGCCCCGTTAATTATTGACTAAAATGTACCTACGCCCGGCTAAATGTAAAGGTTCTATTGTTGGTAATACAAGAATGAATCCCTATTTCCCTTGGTCACGCCATTTTGATATCGACTTTACCGATTTCATTCTTTTTTGTTTTGTTTTTAAACTTTGTAGAAGGTTCGTATGTCGCGGGGCGTCAGCTAGTTGGAAATAATAAAAAAATTAAACAAACCGAGTGTCGAAGGGGACGCGCCCAGGGTTTTTATAGTTATGCACGTAATATACCGTAAAAACTGAAATGCTGCAAACATCACCTCGAGGGAGTTCCTTCAATACGTCGCAATGTTTGCCACGCTAATGAGCTTCCGTGTAAAAACTTTTGTCTGTCTGTTTCTGTAGGCGGTCCCTTGTAACAAAAAGTTGGTACACACCTACTTACCGAAAAGTTTAATTAATTCTTTTGTAGAACAAAAGATAATGCGATTCTAATTTCGACATAGACATCTCTTTGGTGGACGCCCGCGCCCCCAGGATTTTTTTTTCCTTCGTTAAATTTGACGATAGATATCAATATTTTCGTTTCTCTGATGTTACCCTTTTCACAAACGCCTTAGAATAGAAATTCTAATCTTTTACGTACGCAGGTTTCCTCACGATGTTTTCCTTCACCGATAAGCCTGTGCCTCACAATTATTAAGAAGTCGTTCGCGTCAGCGCCTATAATTAATCTAGTGTGACCATTTCCGCCTTTCGACGTCCACTGTCGGACGTAGGTACGACCACACCCGGTCCTCCGCCATCAGCACAGAAGAAATAAGTGTAACCCATAACCCCAGTCGAAGGTTGTCTCCGCACTCTGCATCCAGCCGAGACGCTTTGTCGCACATGTCGGGATAGTTAAGTGATACCAATTAGATTGCAGTGGGAGGTGGGAAGGACAGAGGGAGGGAGTGAAAGGATTGGCCATGGAGGGGAGAGGAGAAGCAAGAGGCAAAGACGTTTAACGTAAAATGCTGCGGTAGATGCTCTATAGTAGTACTAGCTTTTTCCTGCGGCTTCGCTCGCGTAGAAAAGTTTTTCCCGTGTACATTGTGAAACAGCGCCCTCTATGAATGCATTTTATTACTTACCGCACCGACTTCGTCCGCATTAAAAAGTATCCTATATGTTATTCCAGGACAGCTATCACTGTACCAAGTTTCATCAAAATCTGTTCAGTAGTTTTTCCGTGAAAGAGTAACAAACACTGGCCTGTTGGCGTAGTGGTAGTGACCCTGCTTACTGCGCCAAAGGTCGTGGGTTCGATTCCCACCCGGGACCAACATTTGTGTGATGAGCAACTGTTGGTTTTCGGATTCTGGGTGTTTGTATATATTTAAGTATTTATTTAAAAAAGTATATAAGTATGTTTATCAGTTGTTGAGTACCCATTTACAAGCTTCGGCTTAGTTTGGGACTAAACAGCCGTGTGTAAAATTTGTCCAAACATTATTATTATATACATTATATACATTAAAAACATCCTCACATCCTTACAAACTTTCAACTTGTAATATTAGTGGGATTTTTAAGTTGTCGTTGTATTGCGTGTTTAGTTACCTATCTAAAAACGAAGGTCAAGTGCGTGTCGTGCTTTTAGGTACATGCGCTAAAACCGCAAAATAATTATAATAATTCACGCCGAAGGCCTGGTACTGGCTATACTCACGCAATTTAGCGGCATGCCATATAAGGCACATATGAAAACATCACAAGGAAACCTGCATACGATTCTAAGGCCTATGTGATTTCCACCAAAAAACGGATTGGGGGACCGTTTTGGTGAACTGGGGTTTGGCACAACAGATTCTGTAGTGTCGAAGTGTAAGTTTTCCTGGCCGCCTAAGGGACTGCGCAAACGAAGCGGATATTTACACGCGCACTTTTTGACGTCATTGTCAAATGAACCATATCTATCACTATAGCATAAAGAACAAAATCGTATAATGACTTCTGCGTCGCCTCGCGCTCGAAGACATTTTGTTCTGATATGGCGGGCAAATTTCTGCTTGGTCTGCCCCCATCCTAAGAAGGTAAGATAAGTCAAAGGATGTAACCAAACGCATTGGATAACTAATTTCCTTGCCATCCGACGATCTATAGTTTATTTCGCTAACAAGACGCAATAATGTAAAATTTGTTTCCGTGGGCTTTGATTGAAACGGACTATCATATCATGTGTTTGTGGGCAGAAGCACGTAGTGAGAGGTAAATAATTTATTGAGTCATATCGATTGAGAGCTGCGAGGGCGGACCGCGGCGTTCACGATCAAGAGTAACTACGTTTGTTTATTTGATTGAATACAAAATGTATTTATTTAGGTATACGTTATATACACATCCGCATTCATTCCAATCAATCATTGGCGAATGACGTCTGAAAAAGGGTGTTTAAAATCAAAGTTGTTAGTCTAATTAGGATATAAATCAAATATAGATACGCGGCACTCTCTTACAATGCACTCTTACAGTACACTCACACACACAGCTGAAGTCAACTTGTGTTCCTAAAAATCACCAGAATTATTTTTATATTATTAAAATTTTTAAACTGGCCGCACCAGATTTAAAAAAAAATGCAATCGCCGCAGAGCAAATAAAAAGTAAAATATTATTTTTCTATATTTAAACGGCGATCAAAATATTTTCTTTTGGGTAAACCAACCAGTCGCATACCATAAACTCCACCAAACACTTGTAAAAATTACTTATATTTCATTTAATTACATTTATTATTTTTGTTTCAAAAATTGCAATGTATTTAAAATACATGAATTTTAGCCCTGAGAGCGCTATCATTTTGCGGCCCCAAAGAACAAAAATGGCTTATAATTTAAGTTTTGTTCTTTCATATTTCAAACATCTAACTAACCCCAGCCCAGGGAACCCAAGGGGCGAGAGCTCGGTAACTTTTAATTCCGGCCCGGAACTCCGGGATTGCCCGCAGGTGCCGCCAACCTTCAGGAACTAACTAATTTATTAGCGCGATTCATTAAAAGTTGTACGCAAAAGTTGTGTTGTCGACGTTTCCTTTTCGGTGGTGTTCTTAGTTAGAATTGTAGAATGTTGATTTATTATTTAGATAGGTTAAGAAATAAAGTTTAGTATTTAGTAAAGAAGAAAGAAGGAAAGATCTGTGGGAGAACCAATAATATTCGATCATGCCCAAATATTGCACCTACCTTTGGTTCTGAAGGCAAAGGTGCAAAACCTTTGAGCGTGAGCCGGAAAATCGTTCGCACGATTCCTCTCGGACAAACTTTATTAAAATTATGTATTTATGAATCTCCAGGGCTTTAAACACTTGACCCTGAAAAAAAATAGAAGGAACTGCTCCAGGGCCCGCCATTCCGCATGAGCGTCCCGCTATTTCATCCAATTTATAAAGGATCACGACCCGCATAGGCCATTAGGCCGGATCGCGCCGGACGCGCCGGACCCCGGGGGCGGGGTGGAGGGTTGGCCCTATGTTGCCAGCTTTAAGTGCTCGCAAAAAATAAGGAACTGTTTCTACCAGTAAGTTGGTTGAAATTCGAGGAAGTGGACATTCGAGGAAGTAGACATTCGAGGAAGTGGACATTCGAGGAAGTGGACATTCCGGGAAATAGACGTAACGGACCAAGGGGACATTCCGGGAACAGGATCAAACGGGCCTGAGGGCGTGAAAAATTGCCCGTCGACAATTTTTATCAAAGCTACTGTCACTTTAGCGAGAATGTGAATATTAGGGTAATTCGCCATGCGGGTAGTTGTGCCGTGCCCGCCGGTTTAATAAATGGGAAATAATAACCCTCTTTTACCTACCTACCTACTTTAAATATTAATTACATGGCTTAATAATCTGTAGTAACCAAGCCAAAATCTCCTTTAAAATGCAGTTTAAGATAAGAAAGTGGGTCATCAAGGTGGAGTCACCTAACGGTCTGAAATGCCGTAAATCTCATGTTTTATGACTTTATTCCAGATATGAAAAAAGAGAATGAAAAATAACGTTATACTTATGGCAGGACTATTAATGACGAATGTTTGGTCCGTGATATGAATACAAAGAGGTTTTTGTAATCATTTAACGCTTAGGCCTTGGGTTACGTTCTGAGTAAGATTTACGATGCATTTTCCAACTTATAATTAGTTTCGAAGTGTAAAGTAATAAAGAAATAATGTTGTTGAAATTTCTACTGACAATGAGCTGAAAATAGTTCCGTTGGTAACATAATGTGTCGAGTTCATTATAAAAATAATAATAATGAAAGATTGCTAATAAACAAGTCCCTAACTTATTTCTGTAAAAGATCTCTTCAGATAACTTCTAAATTAATTAAAAAGGATGGAGTACAGATGGAGGATAATAATATGTAAAGTGGTAATACAGGTGGTAATTTTTAGTGTTAAAATTTTTTTTTTTTGTTAAAGAACATCATGATGGATGACAATTATTAATTTAAAAACATTAGTTATACGCGAAAATATAAAATATAAAATTAGAGAACAGAAAAAAAACGTCTGAAACAATAGAAGCTTGTTGCATTTTCTTCGTGTATTTTAGTAGAATAGTTTTCAATCTAGAGTGGTTTAATTAAAAAAATGATAAAAAAATATACGGGTCCACTTGAGAACCTCCTCCTCTTTTGTTTCGTCGGTTTAAAACTAATAATTTTCGCGAGGTTGTCATGGCGTATACTTAACTTAAATTATTGGACTAGATAACTGTAAATAGGCCAGCCTGTATAAAAGGGAAATAATTCATCTCAGACGTCCACAGCCTAAGGAGGCGAAGATCTCGAAGGTCAAAAAGCCAAGGGCAAGGGCCCTTAGCGTAGGACGAATTAATTAAAAGGGCTTAGGCGCACTTGTTACCCGTATCAGGCGCCGTATTAGCGAGCAAATCCCGTCAATTTGGTTAAAGAACAGAACCTTTTTATTGGCCTGGTGGGTGTGTATACTTATATTGATCCTGCGATGTACTGAATTTTGATACTTATTTCGGCTCAAAAATTATTTGTCTAGGTATATAGGGATGCCTTCCTAGGATAAATAAAATATATAAATAGTTCGCGTTTTAAGACAAATTGTTCTGTCGGCCCATAGGTGAAAGATTTTGATGGCGAAACTGCCATAATCGGAACATCCGTCCTGTCGGCGAACAGTCCATCGGAGAATCGGAGAAATGACTACTGTCGTGAAAGGTTGCGGAATCTAAGAAAAAATTTCAGAAATATTTTGGTTATTTATTGAACGATAACTTTTGGATTTTTAAAAATTGTAATTGAATTTTTTATATTTTTGAAGCTCGAAATTTACGTTAAAAAGGTTTTTCCCTTTGGAATGCTGAAAAAGGTTAAATTATGACAACGAGATACCCTGGACCCTTTAGCAATTTATTACATAGATTAAAATATACATAACCCTTCCAAGCTATAATCCTTCTTACATTAATAACTCTCTGAAACTTTCCAACGTCAGAAAACGTCGGCTAATCCGTGAGTTGCCCTAATCGCAGTGAAACTCCGCGAAACTTCTAATTTGTACGAAAGGCACGTTCTGTTAATGTTTGGAGATGAAGAGTTGGGTGCGATGTGATAGACTGAAACTGCTGCTGGTATTATGCGATAGGGTTTTAACATGGATAAATCTTAATTAAGAGGAATTTTGATCCTAGTTTGAGGATATCCGGAAGAGTAGAACTAAAGTCGCAATACTATATTGAATTTAGAACTTCTTTATGTTTAGCTTTAACAGTTTTATTTTTAACATATATTTCAACATTGGTCCTTAGATTAGGTACCAAACATAATTTAAATAAATAAACTAAACCTAAATAAACAAACGTTTAGTAGTGAATTTCGAATAGTGCATAAAATGCTCGCGGCGTTACACCTTTGACTCTCTACACTGATGCGGCGAACGAAGATAGCCCTGGCTCGAGAGTCACCAGATTTTTCTTTTAACATATGCCCGATAATTTTGGCGAACTAGCCAAGGGTCTCAACCGCAAAAGGCAGAAACTCAAAGTTGTCTCGCTGCGAGGAATATTTTTCAATTTTGAGGGCCGCCGCACGTCCTTCTGTATTTAGTTTCGTAAATGTGGCTATAGCTACCAAAACTAATAAAATACTTTGGACACTTCTGTCAAGAAATAAGCTCTTTGCACAAATTGTTTTTGAGACATGACAGGAGTTACCTTACCTTAACTTTTTGCGAACTTGGACAAATAAGTAGAACAACATGGACACCCTTGCGAAAAGTGTTCCCTTTCAAGGACCCTTGTAAATCTATACATATAATAAAATCGTAAAAGCCAAAAAGTCTGTACATTGAATATATTCGAAAAAAAACCAACCAGGGCGACTTAAAATGAGCAACTGAACATGTTAGAACAGTTTTTAAAATTTTTGTCTGTCTGTCTGTCTGTTTGAACGCGCATCACGCCTAAACCGCCGAACGGATTTTGACGAAACTTTGTATAGTGACAGTGTATATCCCGGAATAACATAATAAATCACAAAAATCTCGAAAATTTGCCGAGAAATAACAACCAGCAATAAAAAACTCTCATTTGCTAAAATTTGTATGAACTTACAGGTCAGAGTAGCCTGGTTATTTTTGAAAGTGTTACAAGTGAGCCCTGTTCAAAGGATAGGGCTACTCTGCAAACTACATAGGTTTTATATACTATAAAGCTCGACTACCACTCACTCACTGACTGACAGAGTAGTTCTCCCAGAAGGAGTGATCGTGGACCAAAGTGATGTAGGAAACAAGTACTCAACCTCCTCTGATGAGTAGAGGAAAAGTCCGAAACTTGGAGATTCTGTCCATCTTCAGCTATCGTGTCATCGGCCTGCGGAAACGGTGCCAGATAGCTGGGGTGACCTTGAACTAAAGTTGTCCAGAATCCTGGTATCATCGATGACGTCACTTTTTTTTTTCAAAATGGCGGCGTTTTCAAGATGGCGGAGCGCCGTTTTTTCGAAAAACTTTACCCGAATTGATCTCCCGGAAGGAGCGGTCATGGACCAAAGTGGTTCAGGGATGAAGTGAAGCTCATACCTTGAAGTGTATGGGAAAAGTCTGAAACTTGGAGATTCTGGTCTTCTTCACCCTCAAGGTCAACGGTCCGCGGAAACGGTGCCAGATAGCTGGGATGACCTTGAACTAAAGTTGTCCAGAATCCTGGGATCATTGATGACGTCACATTTTTTTTTCAAAATGGCGGCGTTTTCAAGATGGCGGAGCGCCGTTTCTTTGAGAAACTTTACCCGAATTGATCTCCCGGAAGAAGTGGTCATGGACCAAAGTGGTCTAAGGAGGGAGCGTGGCTCATACCCCGTAGTATATGGGAAAAGTCTGAAACTTGGAGATTTTGGTCATCTTCACCCTTCAGGTCCACGGTCCGTGGAGTCGGAAACCGATATTTTGACTGACTTCGAACTAAAGTTGTACAGAACCCTAGGACCTTTGGTGACGTCATATATTTTAAAATGTGCACAGTCTCTTCTGGTGAGCAGAGTAAAAATATGAAACTTGGAGATTCTGGTCATCTTCAGCTGTTGGGTCAACGGCCCGCAGAAACGGTGCCAGATAGATGGACCGAGCTGGAACTAATATTGTTCAGAATCCTGGTAAATTCATGATGTCTTTTTTTTTTTTTCAAAAAGGCGACTTTTTTAAAATACACTACCACAAATTATACGTAGTTAATATTGTAGTGAATGCCTGCTTTACAACGCACTGGCCACTTTAAATAGAAAAAAAAGATTCACATAGCTTATTTTGTAAATGGCTTTTACTTTAGATTTTTTTGTACAAAGTGGCCTGATATATCCAAAGAGATGCATTATGATTGAATAATTTGATAATATGCGGCTTTTTTATACGGCCGAAAATAAATTTCACTCTCCGATTGCGCTGAATTTTTTATAATATTTGCAGTCTCTTCTGGTGAGCAGATTAAAACTCTGAAACTTGGAAATTATGGTCATCTTCAGCTGATGGGTCAACTGCCCGCACAAACGGTGCCAGATAGCTGGACCGAGCTGGAACTAATATTTTTCAGAATCTTAGGCAATTTGATGACGTCATATTTTTTTTTTCAAAATGGCGTCTTTTTAAAAAATTTACGGCTTTTTATTTATGGCTAAAAATAAATTTTACTCTCCGATTGCGCTGATTTTTTTATAATGTACGCAGTCTTTTCTGGTGAGCAGATTAAAACTCTGAAACCTGGAGATTATGGTCATCTTCAGCTCTTGGGTCAACGGCCCGCAGAAACTGTGACAGATAGCTGGGCCGAGCTCAAACTAATATTTTTCAGAATCTTGGGCAATTTGGTGATGTAATTTTTTGTTTCAAAATGGCGACTTTTTCAAAATTATACGGCTTTTTTTTAATAGCCAAAAATAAATTTTACTCTCCGATTGCGCTGAAATTTTTATAATGTGCGCAGTCTTTTCTGGCGATTAGATTAAAACTCTGAAACGTGGAGATTATGGTCATCTTCAGCTGTTGGGTCAACGGCCCGCAGAAACGATGCCAGATAGCTGGACCGAACTGGAACTAATATTTTTCAGAATCTTAGGCAATTTGGTGATGTCATTTTTTTTTTCAAAATGGCGACTTTTTCAAAATTTTGCGGCTTTTTTTTATGGCCAAAAATAAATTATACCACGTTTGTTCGCGGGTTATTTGGTTGGTTTGTTCGCGCGCTTCGCGCGTTTGTTCGCGGGTTGGTTATTTGGTTGGTTTGTTCGCGCTTCGCGCGTTTGTTCGCGGGTTGGTTATTTGGTTGGTATGTTCACGCGCTTCGCGCGTTTGTTTGCGCGTTTCGCGCGTTTGTTCGCGGGTTGGTTATTTGGTTGGTAAGTTCGCGCGCTTCGCGCGTTTATTCGCGGGTTGGTTAGTTGGTTTGTTCACGCGTTACGCGCGTTTGTTTGCGCGTTTATTCGCGGGTTGGTTATTTGGTTGGTTTGTTCGCGCGCTTCGCGCGTTTGTTTGCGCGTTTCGCGCCTTTGTTCGCGGGTTGGTTATTTGGTTGGTTTGTTCGCGCGTTTCGCGCGTTTGTTCGCGGATTGGTTGGTTGGTTATTTGGTTGGTTTGTTCGCGCGCTTCGCGCGTTTGTTCGCGGGTTGGTTGGTTGGTTTGTTTGCGCCCTTCGCGCGTTTGTTCGTGGGTTGGTTGGTTGGTTGGTTTGTTTGCGCGTTTGTTCGCGCGTTTCGCGCCTTTGTTTGCGCGTTTCGCGCGTTTGTTCGCGCGTTCCGCGCGTTTGTTTGCGCGTTTCGCGCGTTTGTTCGCGGGTTGGTTGGTTGGTTTGTTCGCGCGTTTCGAGTGTTTGTTCGCGGGTTGGTTGGTTGGTTGGTTTGTTCGCGCGTTTCGCGCGTTTGTTCGCGGGTTGGTTGGTTTGTTTGTTTGCGCCCTTCGCGCGTTGGTTCGTGCGTTGGTTGGTTGGTTTGTTTGCGCGTTTGTTCGCGCGTTTCGCGCCTTTGTTTGCGCGTTTCGCGCGTTTGTTCGCGGGTTGGTTGGTTGGTTGGTTGGTTTGTTCGCGCGTTTCGAGCGTTTGTTCGCGGGTTGGTTGGTTGGTTGGTTGGTTGGTTTGTTCGCGCGTTTCGCGCGTTTGTTCGCGAGTTGGTTGGTTGGTTGGTTATTTGGTTGGTTTATTAGCGCGCTTCGCGCGTTTGTTCGCGCGTTCGTTCGCGGTTTGGTTGGTTGTTTGGTCTGAAGTATAGAAAGAAATAAAGAACAGCTCAAATAGTAGTCTTTTAACGCGAATGAGGTCGCGGGGGTCTGCTAGTAAATTTGTATTCACGGGTTTGAGGTGCTCCAAATCAGATTCCGGTTCCCGTCAAAAAACAGCTCACAACACTGCAATCACGAAAGTCATGAAAGTTTGTTTTGCGGCTTTTAGGTGCCCCCACTGAAGATTTGGTTTCCGACTAAAAACTAAAACGTCGAAACTCATAAAAATATTTTTTTTTTAGGATACCTGTCAAAAGAAAAGCTCAACACAGCCGACCTCCGCGGTCCGCTTGCGGGCCGCGGCACCCACCGAAATACTAGTTTTATTATAAACCCTGACTGACTGAAATACAGGATGTAACAAAATCCCTATATTGACCGGTTACAGGGGCTCTTGGTATCGAATACCTACTGATTTGTTTTCTACAGTGACTGGCCGTTGGCTTAGTTGATGGTGAGTGGTAACCACGAGTGGTGACCCTGCCTACTGAGCTAAAGGTTTTGGGTTCATTCCCACCCGGGGCCAACATTTGTGTTCGCGCGTTTGTTCGTGCGTTTGTACGCGCGTTTGGTTCGTTGGTTCGCGTGTTTGTTCGCGCGTTTTGCACGTTTGTTGGTTGCGGGTTGTTCGCGCGTTTGGTTGGTTGGTTATTTGGTTGCGGGTTGTTCGCGCGTTTGGTTGGTTGGTTATTTGGTTGGTTTGTTAGCGGGTTTCGCGTTTGTTCGCGCGTTCCGCGCGTTTGTTCGCGCGTTAGTTGGTTGCGGGTTTGTTGGTTATTTGTTTGGTTTGTTCGCGCGTTTCGCGTGTTTGTTCGCGCGTTTGGTTGGGTGGTTGGTTGGATGTTCGCGCGTTTGTTCGTGCATTTGGTTGGTTGGTTATTTGGTTTGAACGCGCATTTCGCGCGTTTGTTTGCACGTTTCGCGCGTTTGTTGGTTGCGGGTTTGTTGGTTATTTGGTTGGTTTGTTCGCGCGTTTCGCGCGTTTGTTCGCGCGTTTGGTTAGTTGGTTGGCTATTTGGTTTGTTCGCGCGTTTCGCGTTTGTTCGCGCGTATCGCGCGTTTGATCACTTGGTAGGTTAGTTGGTTTGTTTGCGCGTTTCGCGCGTTTGTTTGCGCCTTTGGTTTGTTATTTTGTTGGTTTGTCGCGCGTTTCGCGTTTGTTCGCGCGTTTCGCGCGTTTGTTCGCGCGTTTCGCGCGTTTGTTTACGCGTTTCGCGCGTTTGATCGCTTGGTTGGTTAGTTGGTTTGTACGCGCGTTTCGCGCGTTTGTTCGCGCGTTTGTTCGGGTTTGTTGGTTGCGGGTGTGTTCGCGCGTTTGTTCGCGCGTTTCGTGCGTTTATTGGTTGCGGGTTTGTTTGCGTGTTTGGTTGGTTATTTGGTTGCTTTGTTCGCGCGTTTCGCGCGTTTGTACGCGAGTTTCGCGCGAATGTTCACGCTTTTGTGTGCGCTTTTGGTATCTTGGTGGGTTTGTTCGCGCGATTCGCGTTTGTTCGCGCGTTTCGCGCGTTTGTTCGCGCGTTCCGCGCGTTTGTTCGCGCTTTTTGCGTGTTTGATCGCTTGGTAGGTTAGTTGGTTTGTTCGCGCGTTTCGCGCGTTTGTTCGCGCGTTTGTGTGCGCCTTTGGTTTGTTGGTTGGTTATTTGGTTGGTTTGTTCGCGCGTTTCGCGTTTGTTCGCGCGTTTCGCGCGTTTGTTCGCGCGTATCGCGCGTTTGATCACTTGGTAGGTTAGTTGGTTTGTTCGCGCGTTTCGCGCGTTTGTTTGCGCCTTTGGTTTGTTGGTTGGTTATTTTGTTGGTTTGTCGCGCGTTTCGCGCGTTTGATCGCTTGGTAGGTTAGTTGGTTTGTTCGCGCGTTTCGCGCATTTGTTCGGGTTTGTTGGTTGCGGGTTTGTTCGCGCGTTTGTTCGCATAATTTTATTGTAACTAGACGCTGTCTGAGTATAGGAGAGATAGCTATACCTACTTCCAAAATCCACGCATACGAAGTTGCGGGCAACAGCTAGTGATAAATAAAATAAATAAATGATAAATGAGTTTTGATATGTCGTGGGCTGATCGTAGAATTGGCCAGATCGTGATATGCCTAGGCATTTCATGATACGCCGCCATTACACGATTTGGTCGCCATATCACGATGTGCCTAATAGAAATTCGGGCGGATCGAGTAAGCAAATAATTATTGATATTCCCAGCTGATCACCAGGCATATCGTTAAGTAACTAGATACGTTTTTAGGTTAGGTTAGTGTAAAACGAATAATTATCATTTTACATTCTACTTAGGTATATATATTATATCACGATCTACCCAATTCTATAATCTGCCTACATACGACAGATAAATAACCTTACCTTTTTGAAACTACGTTCCTGAGCTGGACGCTTGAACATACTTAAGGAAAATCTTTCAAACAACGGTAAAGCCCCGAAATACTTCAACTTCGAGAGTTCTTTCGGGCTGAACCGCGGTGGGAAAATCTCTTACCGTAATATCAGAGATTAACCAGGGACGTTGAGGTATATTTGAGGCCATGCAGGTCCCAATTTTGTGTGTGAGACAACTTTTATAAATAAAATATGTCTTTCTAGAATTACGCGTCTCTGTTCTCTCTCTAATAAATATTTATTACTGATAGACTCTAATAAATCAATTAAATTCACGGCAATATGAACAAATTCACATTCGACGCGCTCAATAAGAGCGGCTGGAGGCCATAAACGACTTTACCTAGATACATCCCTGGTTCTGCGAGCTAGTGCTTCGGCTAACACGGGTAAAACCACTAAAGAGTAATCCGAATATCCTCGGCGGACTTAACGTTACCCTCTTCAATTCGAAAGGGCCCCTGGGATTTTCTTTGAGCAACTTTTGCTCGTATCTTTATTCAGCCTATACCACCGCTGTTGGGTGTTGATTTGTACCTACATAGGCCAAGGTTAAGGTTCTAGTGATCGTTTTATAGAATGGGAGGTTTTACTACTAGCTCTTTTTGGTATTAGGAAAAATTGTTATGAAAACGAAACAAAGGGTATCAGATGGGGCCACTAGCGTAATAAACATTACAGTGCTTCCATAAAGAAGGTAGAGAAAAAGGTCTTATTGTCAATCCTCAGGAGTCAATCTACTGATGATATTTATAATTTTTACGGTCCCGAACCTCAAAAGAGGAAAAAAGGAACCCTTATAGAATCACTCGGTTGTCCGTCTGTCTGTCTGTCCGTCCTTCAAGACCATTTTTCTCAGGAACGCGTGGAGGTATCAAGTTGAAATAATTAATATCAGATATTTAGGTCAGCAGTCCCTTGGTGTCGTGAAAAAATCAGACTTCTAAGTCATCGCAGTTAAAAGATATTGCTGATTTCGCCGCATTTTTGAGTATCTTGGTAACCAAAACCTATGGGGTACTTCCCGTTCACCTAGAATCTTGAAATTTGGCAAGAAGCAAGGTGATAAAGCACAAGTAAAGGGAAAAATCCGAAAACCGTAAATTTGTATTTACATCACAAAAATTTCTTTGTACAAAAGTACCAACAAACTTAACTTTGCGTATGATCAAGCCACCCTTATAAATTAGTGCAATGACGTAAATAACTGTTGAAAGAATTCCCTAGCGTCTAGAAATTTCATCATTACAAATCTAATAAATAATTTCGAAGCATCTATAAATATATTAAATAATTTCGAAAGATGTTACAAATTATACTAAAGGTCTATCTAAGTCTGGAAATAAAGTCACTTAAAATAAAATGAATAACATTTGACCATATTACTTACTCTGTGCATTAACATAAACACGTGATTTAGCATTTGACATGACATGCAGGACTTGTCAAATATTTTTTCGTTCACTTTATTTATTACTTACGGGAAAGTCAAAGGAATCTTAGTCCATACAGCCAAGTCTGAGGTTATGAAAATTATGGAAGCTCGTCAATAAAATTGTTCTTTTAATAACGATTTTCGAATTATTTCTATAATTAAGTTTGTACGGAACCCTCAGGGCGCGAGTCCTACTCGCACTTGTCCGGTTTTTTTGTATTTGTCTACGACTTAAAGTATAAGTTTTAACGATTTCTTTCAGGTGTCATGAAAAATTAAATTTTACATTTGTTACTGATGAGTTTAGGTAATATAGTGGCGCCACAGGGGCAGTTTCACCTCCCATTGAAAAGATAATATTAACAGACTACCCATAATTCCTTCTTTAATGTTTGATAACGCTGTGAGCTTTATGTAGTTTATGGCATGGTTTACTCCCGTGGAGAGAGTAGTAAGTAGAGTATCTCATTGAAATAGGAGAACGAACATTCTATTTTATTTTGACTATGCCTCCCCACGAGGGTTTGACGGCGTCCACCATCTGTAAATATGTAGTAATAAGTAGTTTTAAGTTTTTATAATTACAAAAACATTTATGTAGTTGGTAATAAAAATAAATATGCACTAATTATTTTATTTTTATAATTATGATTATGATATGAGTTATATCACAGATTAGATAATAGTGTTATATGTAGTTCAGTAACATTTATAACCTAGGAACTCAGGTACACATACATACTCGTTTTTTTAGGCAAATGATACCTTTTAATAATTTTAATGATATCTTTGGGGCGGTAACAAATGCACGTTGCTAAGTTCCAACTCCAGTGCCTTTTTATGGGGCCTTAAACCCCCTCCTGGCTGCGTGCCTGTTTTGTTTGACTTTATTCCAATTAGGTCAAGGAAAAAGATTTTTCAAAATAAATGCTCGTTATTTAATAACGTGGAAAAAAGAAATAATAGAAACATTTGTTGGGCATATTCATTTGTGAGACGTGAATGTATTATGAAGATGATCCAGCGAACGTTGGGAACGTTGAATAAAACAGTTTCGCGAGGGATTACCTCCGGAGGCCTCCGTACAGTCGACCGCATGTTAGTTGAAACACTTTGACCTTGAGCTGGCCTAGCCTATTAGAGAGTTCCAATACTATGAGAGACCAGTTTATACTGGTTTTGTTTCAACTGACATGCGGTCGACCGTACTTACATAAAATCGCGAACTTCCAACCTGGAGCTCTATTTTTGAATCGCTCTCCTCGCTTCGAGCGGTCGATTCTAGTGATTTTTGTATCGGATGTAACGTTCACCGGAGGAGACAATTCAAAAATAGAGCTCCAGGAGTCATAACTTTGAATCGCTCGCTTTGCTTCGAGCGGTCGATTCTACTAATATTTCATCGACATCCGATACATAATCAATACAAAATAAGCTGAATCGATCGCTGGAAGCGAGGCGAGCGATTCAAAAATAGATCTGCAGGTCTAAGCTTTAATTCCGCTAAACCCGTGCGCTAACTGCCTGGGGAATTCTTGCCTCGATCGTCAATTACGCGAATTTCTAATCAATGAAATCTATTCCCTGATGTCCAATTCCGCGTAAGTCCAATTCCCAGTACGTCCAATTACCGGAACTATACATGTTATGCACCACAAAGTTGAAAGCTTCGAACTCGAATCGTAATCGGACATTTGAGTCCCGATTCGCCTGGGGTTCACTTTCCTTTTACTGATGGGTTCCTCTAACTTGGACAATTCTAGGACCTCATAGGAAATACAATGGAATATCGCATTCTGGCCATTCATTGGACTCAAATGATTATAACAAAATGTGTTTGAAAAGAAAATAAAAGACTCTTAAATTGTCTTCAACTTCATCATCATCATCAGCCTGCACTAGTCCACTGCTGGACATAGGCCTCCCCCAAGGCGCGCCACTGAGTCCGATCTTCGGCTCTCCGCATCCAGTCACTGCCAGCCGCCCTGCGCAGGTCGTCGCTCCATCTAGCCGGGGGGCGTCCCACACTACGCTTGCCCGCGCGGGGTCTCCACTCGACAACTCGTCTACCCCAGCTGATATCGGTTCTCCGACAAATGTGACCAGCCCACTGCCACTTCAACTTAGGCACAAGACTTTGAACCGCTACAACTAAATTGGACAAAACCTCTGGAGTGAGGAGCGCTAGAATCCGTAATGGCGTGAAAGCGGAGAGAGAACCCGTCCAGATGGACCGATAACCTGAAAAAGGTGGCCTGAGGCGGCTGGTTGGGAGGGCGGATGACCGGGTATGGTGGCTCTCATTGGGGAAAATCTATATCCAGCATGCGCGTCAGCAATCTGATTGCCAACCATCAAAAGTTGAAGATGTGTATTTTTAATAAGAAGAAGCCAATTGAAAGCGCTACATTTAACGCTAACTCCGCTGAGTTGTCACCTTTATCTTCCATTTCTCTAACATACTGTTTCTAAAAGCTCACTTTGTATAAAGCTGCCTTGCAGCTGTTACCGTTAAACTTTCGACAGCTTACTTGATTTAGAGTTTAATCGTTGCCGTGTTACACAACTAGTGTACGTGACAGCTAAACTATAACGTAATTTGAAGTTAGTTCAGGAGGGGTAGAACTTGTAACAAGTTAAAGAGTTTGAACCATGTAAGTATAAGGCCTACCTACGTCATCAATTATCATCATCACAGCTTGTTGCTTGCCAAACTTGGTTCAATCAATCAATCAATTGCTGTACATTACACACGTGAAATTGTACTCGTATGACACTGTGATACAATTTCCCATGTGTTATGGTACATTCTTTGTGAGCCCCACCATAATAATTATGACCCCACTCTTGGGGCACAGGCCTTTACGTTAGTCCACCACGCTAGCAAAGTGCGGGTTGGTGGTTCACATGCGCCCAAGAACTTTGCAGGTTTTCTTACGATGTTTTCCTTCACCGTTTGAGGGCAGTCAGTACAACATAGAAACAGAGTAAGAAACATTTCACAATTTAAGTTGTTTAGGTTCAATTGCTGGTGACCATGGAGCGTGCGTCAGGAGAGTTATGGTTAAAATTATGGTGGTCATACTCATTACTATTTATTGATGCGTAAGCGGTAACAACTTTTTATTAGGTTAGGTCATAATTTTCAAAGTGGGATTTATATTTTTAAAGTGCTTTTCGTTAATTTTTAAGTGATTTTAAATGCATCCCATTATAAAATACTAGCTTCGTCCGTGGATTCGCCCGCGTATAGATTTTCCGAGGATACCTACAAGTACTCGACACATCTTGGGTTATTGTGATGTATAATCTATTGTATATTACTGTAAAGTACTGTTCCGTAGTTCTTGCATGAAAGATTAACAAACATCCTTACACACTTTCGCGTTTATAATATCAGATAATGGAATTATTTACACTGATAATGAAGTAGAAGTGACAGTATTTAAAGAGGAAAGTAAAAGCTTCAAGGATACGACAAGGGCGTTTCTTCAGAAGATTACAATTTAGAATGTTTTCTCCGTCAACCTTCAGGGCGGAGGGACGTTCTACTTAATATACATAGAAAAGGGACCTATTGACTTTCCCTCGAAACAGCTTTTAGCATGATACAGTAGACCTACACAAACAGTAACTCAACTTACGAAATCGCAAAGGACAGGGGTTAGGCGGCATATTTTAGGGGATGGTAGATTTGTTGACACAGAAATATGAATTCAATTGGATCAAAGTGATGTATGAGAGGGTTATACCAGGATCGCAAATTCGCCTAAAAATACAGATAGAGATTTTTGTTCATTGTTCCGTACATGAAACTTTTGCTTCATTTATGTCAATTTACATTGTAGTCTGGTCTAGAAGCATAAACTATGCATTGAGGTTCGTCATACCTTTTAAAATAGTTAACATTTCACTCGTAGACATAGCTACGTTTACTTAGTAGCTACCTCTAGCTAGTAACTACATCCAACTAGTAGCTACTTTCAGCCTAGTAACTACCTCTGGTTAGAAGCTAACTTTAGCTAGTAACTACCCGTAGTTAGTAGCTACTTCTAACTAGTAGCTACCTCCAGCTAGTAACTACCTACAGTTAGTAGCTACCCCTAGTTAGTAGCTACTTCCAGCTAGTAACTACCTCCAGTTAGTAGCTACCTCTAGCTAGTAGCTACTTCCAGCTAGTAACTACCTCCAGTTAGTAGCTACCTCTAGCTAGTAGCTACCTCTAGCTAGTAACTACCCCCAGTTAGTCACTACCTCCAGCTAGTAACTACCCCCAGTTAGTAACTACCTCCAGTTAGTAACTACCCCCAGTTAGTCACTACCTCCAGCTAGTAACTACCCCCAGTTAGTAACTACCTCCAGTTAGTAACTACCCCCAGTTAGTAACTACCCCCAGTTAGTCACTACCTCCAGCTAGTAACTACCCCCAGTTAGTAACTACCTCCAGTTAGTAACTACCCCCAGTTAGTAGCTAGCTACCTCTAGCTAGGTATAGTAGAGCTACTGATTGTTAGAGTCCACTCTGTGGCTGCGAGCAACTAGTGGCACGAATTTTATGGCCTGAGGGCGGCAAACGAACGATTCGGTCCTGATATTGTTTTACTGTCCGTTTTATGCATGAAATACGCAATAACCAATAATGTCTATCGCAAAGTATTCTGTGATAATCATAGGTACCTACTTCGAAAAGTTTCCAATACCTAAAGCTTGAGGTCGGTCGGGGATCTGTTCTCTCGTTTTGTATTTTCGTGGCTTTGGGTCAGTAAGATATATAAATAATTAGTGCTAAAGAAGAGTGGAGAGCGCCAGTGGCGTCGGGGATAAGACGCGGCCTATCATATCGAAAGGTCCGAAGTTCGATCCCCGGCTGGGCCATGTACCAATGGGTTTTTTCTCGAAACTTAAGCACATTTACTGACTGCTCTCAAACGGTGAAGGAAAACATCGTGAGGAAACCTGCGTACGCCGAAGAAGAAATTCTTAGGCGCATGTGAAGTCCACCAACCCGCACTGGGCTAGCGTGGTGGACTATAGCCCGAACGCCCTCGTTGAGAGGGTAGGCCTAAGCCCCAGCAGTGGGAACATGTTAATAGGCTGTTGATGATAAAAGAAGAGTGTACCTTAGCCGCTAGATCCTTGTCATAGAGGGAAGGGGCAGACAGACGGAGGACCCTAAAAATGAAGCCCGCAGATAAGGTAATCGCTTATGCATTATCTGTCTCCGAATGCGACCTAATTATTTCCAAATGTGTCCGTTTTGAGACGGGCCCCGATCGATACCGCGCCCCGTCTAATTATATCCTTGTCTCTCCGCCGAAACTGAATTATTTATTGAAATGACTCCCCAATTTCCTTTTGTTCCTCACTGTTCGAGTGTATAATTTACTGATTGAATGCCGTTTTATAATTGCATCTTATTTCTTTTGTCTTTTGGTAGAAAATAAATGGTTTTGTGTAAAGGTAAAAGAAACTTCTCAAACTCTTAACTTTAAAAGTAACCCTATTTCATATTCTTAATATTGTTTACGCAAAGGTCTATTAACACGTAATTAGTAAACGACATTGAAGCCCTGTATGACACAGCAATTAATCCTATCCTACTAATATTATAAAGGCGAAAGTTTGTAAGGATGTGAGTGAGGATGTTTGTTACTCTTTCATGCAAAAACTACCGAACAGATTTTGATGAAACTTGGCACAGTGGTAGCTTAAATACTGGAATAACATATAGGCTACTTTTTAACTCGGACAAAGTCGCCGGGCGTCCGCTAATACCCCCTAAGTAACAAAGCACCTACATAGAGGGCGCTGTTTCACAATGTATACGGGAAAAAATTTTCTACGCGAGCGAAGCCGCGGGAAAAAGCTAGTAAATAATAAATGTATTTATACAGTTTGTAAGTAGGTACAATAGGGTAATTTTTGTAAAAAGTTACTTAATCAGTAATAAAATATTTACATTTTAAAACAGAAATAGATTTTTACGCAGTATTTCAAATAGGTTTGTTGACAAGGCTGTCAGGGCTTTTTCTTGTCTTCCGAAAAACACCAAGTGTTCAGAATTATTTAGTACATTGATTCGTTAATTTCGTTTTTTCCTCCAATTTTCGTGTAAGGTAATATAATTTTCTTATTTATTATTCCAAGTGGAAAAAATAAAAATTACCAAAATGTACATTTTGCTGTCGACCTTGTCGCTCTGCCGCAATTGAATTATAGACCAAATTGATTCATTAATTAAGTTAATTCTCCTTCATATTTAATATCGCCTTAAACTGCGCCATCATTGTATTTTTTGTCGCAATTCAGCTCTAAAACGTTGTCTATTGAAACTCATTAAGTATTTATATAAATTATTCTTCAATTTGTTTTGTACCATCCCTTTTCGTGTGTATAATTTAGTGGTGAAACTTAAATATTGATACAAAATTGCGCCTTGTTTGTTTTGTTGGAACTTAACATCTGTTAAATTAAATACCTATCCAATAAAATATTCAAATAGTGTGCGTATAACAAACAATTACTTTCTTTTGCTGCCAAACCTTTGTATTACACGATTATTCGGTATTTCAGGTGGATGTTCAACACCTTCAAGGAATTAAATCTTGAATCCTCCGAACGTAAGGCGAGCTCACTCTTTTTTTCCCAAGCGAACTTCGCAATAGGACTTGCGTTGCGGGTAAACAGAAAACTTTTTACGTTAACTCCCATAAATCCGACCTTTAGCTAGTTTTGACGCTTACACACACCTATCCTATCTATACTATTATCATACCAATATTATGCAGAGGAAAGATTTGTATTTTTGTATGTTTGTAATGAATAAACTCAAAAACTACTGTGCCGATTTCAAAAATTCTTTCACTATTGGAAAGCTACATATATACCCTGAGTGACATAGGCTGTATTTATTGCAAAAAAATGTCCACCCGTGCGAAGCCAGTTAGATTATAAAGGCGAAAGTTTGTAAGGATGTGAGGATGTATGTTTGTTACTCTTTCACGCAAAAACTACCGAACAGATTTTAATGAATCTTGTTACACAGCTTATATCCTGGAATAACATAAAGACTATATAAAGTAAGTAAATTATCCTAAAACTAAACACAAATACTAAGCTACTATAAAATCAATGATAAAATTTAGTCAAAATACTAAATTTTATCGACTACTTTTACTACTTTATCTACTACATATAGACTACTTTTTAACGCGGACAAAGTCGCGGGGCGTCCGCTAATACGGTAATACCCTCTAAACAACAAAACGCCTACATAGAGGGCGCTGTTTCACAATGTACACGGGAAAAACTTTTCTACGCGGGCAAAGCCGCGGGAAAAAGCTAGTGTTAAATATGGCAGCCATCGACGTTCCTTTTGGAGATGCGTAGTACATACTATGTAACAAAACTACGTAAGTACGTACCGTAGAACTTACGTAAAATCTAAGAACAAGGATCCCATCGAACAGTAATCGGCGTATAGCATGAAATAGCAAGTCTTTTACCCCAATAATTTGAGAAGACGCTTCTTATATGGCGGGGTCAAACTGAACAAAAACAATCTATTTTAGTCGGACTGTTGTTTGTTGACAGCATCTAGCAACATGCAGGGTAACAAAAAATTCGCATACGTAGAAAGAGATAGAAGATATTATACCTGTCTAGCTTACTCTTACCACTTTTGTAATAAGTGTGTCCCTCTCTGATTATTATTATTATTATTTTAGCGTCTATGTTGATACTTTTTCTTAGCGTAAAATTATACACTACAACAGACAAGCGTCTCACAGACGTCTCTATGCAAATTGAGACCAATTTGTTGTAAGTACATTACAGATTTCGCGGTCTCGTTCTCAGAGGGTGCTCCGAAAGAAGCGAGTAGGGTTGGTGCGATTAGAATTTCTCTTTGTTGTAGGTATAGGTCAGAAGTGTACCTACATTTTATTTCCATTTTACGTTATTTCTCAGATCACTGGTGTCATACCGAGAGCGTGCTCCAGTTTCGATTTAAGACATTCGGGTAATGCGTGTACTAGTCCACTGCTGGACATAGGCCTCCTCAAGGTGCGCCAGTGAACCCTCGGTTCTCCGCAACAGTCACTGCCAGCCGCCTTACAAAGAACGTCTCTCCATCTAGCGGGGGGCGTCCCTATGGTCATCACTCGACAACACGTCTATCCCAGTTCCGTTTAGCGGTTTCTGGATTTTACTTGACGCGGGTAAAAACAGATATATTTGCCTAAATATATTTCAAATTCGATTACAAATTTACTTTGACGTAGGACAGGTATTTCAGGTTCTTATAAGAGAAAAACTTCCTCAACTAAGTAGTATCACAGATTAGATAATAGTTCCTGTAGTATGTAGGTTTTCTCTACTCTATTCTCTATATAATGTGTTGTCAGTCAAATCCAGCCGACTTTATGCTAGGTGCAAATAATGTCTCCATTCCTCCAAGGGGGAGAAAAAGTTGGAAGGGCAAAATAGTCATCACAAACAAAGAAAAGCTCTTAACTCTCTTTTGGCCGATAAAAAATCTTTTATTCTCCGTGGGCAAAAGTATTTTTTTACAAACAGGGCAAAATTGCCGGCAACGGCACGTGGAACCCGTAATGCCGGGTGACAAATATGAACGAAGTTTCTCTTACAAATTGCTTCGCCCTACCCTAGGGTTGTCACCAACTTTAATAAATATTGTGAAATTGTAATCTTACCTACCTGATTAATTGGTAACATAAGTTGGTAAGTAGGTAATTAGTACCTAGGTAGGTACTTACTAAAATTCGTGAAAATTTTTATTTTATTAAAAAATGTAAAACTCTGCAGTCTCTTGAGAAAACACCTAAAATTGATCACCCTCATCTATCCATCCGTGTGTTAAGGTGCCTCGCCTCATCTACTCGTGTTTCAAATTCAGATTGATTCCTGACGGAATGGTTTCAAAATGACCGCAAAAATGTTTTTTATAACCCTTTTTTTGTGTAAGTTTAGTATACGTGTTTTTGTTCCGATCCGTTGTCGTCTTTTTGGTATCAAGTAAAAGCTAATCATACTAGAAACAGCTCAAATTGCCCAGACAAACATACATAGACATTCAAAATTAAACAGAATCCAAAAAACAAAATGCATCAAACGACATTGGAAAGGCGCAGAGGAAGGGACAACCCTGCACGCGTGTGAAGTTGGGATAAATTCTCGAAATATTTACCTCAGAGAATATCACCTCATAGGCATATTTGTGCTATTGGTATATTTGCCTAAACGTACCTAACCTAAGTCTATTCACAATATTTATTACTTAAATGTCTAATTGTGTTGTTTTATTTGTTTCAGATGAGACGAAAAACTTAAAATAATAAATTAACTGTACAAATCAAGTACCTAACTTGACTAAATGAATATACGTAATTCATAGTTGACTTTAAATCACTCAATAGACAATAATCCAAGCCAAATTATTTATGAACACAACAAATTAAATAAACTGAAATATTTTGTATAGAAATAGATTTTTATAATATTTAAATTAAACTCAAATGTTGAAGTTAAATTATTTTTATATTTACAATAGATTTTAATACGTACTGGCTGTTTAAAAAATACAAGGAACTTTTTTTAATATTGCGCAAAGAGTTTTAAATTGTACATAACAATGAGTTTTGATTCGACCTCGTCCGCCAACGCGAAGCAGCGGCTGACCATAGAGAGGGCCACGAACTTCATGAGACAATTCCGGGATCCTGAGTCCAAGGAGCTGAAGAAACTCTCCGCCAACCAATTCATGGAGGTGTGGAGTCATTACGATAAGGATGGTAAGTTCATTCGCATCTTTATATCGACAAAAATCGATCTAAATAAATAAGTACATATTTTAGATCCGTTTTCTAAACTACATAATATAACACAATGTATATTATCTTTCCAATAGAAGTGGCAAACGAAAACAAACTTTTTTGTGTAAATAACAATAATATAATGGTAGAGTATTGAAAATATACCTAATATGAAAAATGTTTGTGAGCGCCTTACGTATACCTTACTCATCTTTTCTGTTTATTTAAATAAATAAAAAAGTGTACCTATTTGATGTATGATATATGTGACAAAATCACGACTGGTGCCACAAAGGATTTTAGGTGGTGCATTAAATTTTATATACTAGCGGGTAAATAATTACACGGATATAATAATACTGATACTGAAGCCCTAGATGGACTACCTTCAATTAGCAATTCCATTACAGTACAAACAATTTCGATGCTGGAAATGTAACGCGAGAACTTTGTCAATAGTATCGCATTAGGCGCTCCGTTGAATTGTGTATAATTTGAATTTACACACAATAACAATGCGACAACTCTATTTATACTTACCGCCCACGCGTGCCGGTGTTGCCTGGGTAGAATAATGGAATTGCGCTAGTAGTAGGAATATTCTAACGCTTTTGTAAACTAAAGGGTTCCACGAGGAATACGTTCTTTTTTGTTTTATTTCATATTACTTTATTAACTTTATTATACTGTATCTGCCTACTTGCTTTGGCAGTACCTACTTAAACTAAAATTGGAACGATACTAAATACTAAAATCCATTTTGCCTACTGACAAGGGCATATCCATCCCGAATAATAATAATAATAATAATAATAATAATAATGTTTGGACAAATGTACACACGGCTGTTTAGTCCCAACTAAGCCGAAGCTTGTACATTGGTACTCGACAACTGATAAACATACTTCAATACTTTTAAATAAATACTTAAATACATACAAACACCCAGAATCCGAAAACCAACAGTTATGCTCATCACACAAATGTTGGTCCCGGGTGGGAATCGAACCCACGACCTTTGGCGCAGTAGGCAGGGTTACTACCACTACGCCAACAGGTCAGTCACACAAAACGAATACGATTTAGCCACATAAAAGATTGGCTTATCACGAATTTGTCGCAAATCAATGTAAGTACCGTAAGAGGGGGCTATTTGGAACCTATGGGGATATTCGGAACAAACCAATTTTTTTTTGGCAATGGTAGAAAAGCAAAGCAGCTATGCCAGGCAATGACTGTTTAAGGACAGCTAGAGAAACTTCAAATAACTGCTTGAAGTCATGAGAATTGGGATATTCCAAATAGCCCCATGGGTTCCAAATAGCCCCATCTTACCTACTTGTACATCTTTATATGATCGTAAATCCGTGTAATATCACATAATATGAAAGTAACATCGTCGTATCTTTTTCACGAAAGTAGGTATGTTTTGTGCCGCGTCACTTCCCCAGGGGCCCGTTCGCTACAACAATGTTCCCAGCACCAACCATAAGGCACTTACTTTGCATATTTTAGTGATCGCGACGCGCTTGGGCGTGATTTCCTTACATAGTTTACTTAGAAACGAGTACATGCCATAGTTACGCGTGTTGATGTCCGCTGCTGGACATAGGCCTCCGCTCTTCCCACGGATTTCCTTGTTTCTAATATCTGCAGCTGTACCCATATATACTCTGCTGTTTAGATCTAGTCTCAAGTTCGATTGTTTTGTACCGAACTACTGGAGCCCTATTTTTGAATCGCTCTCCTCGCTTCGAGCGGTCGATTCTACTAATTTTCCTTCGACATCCGATACAAAAATTAGTAGAATCGACCGCTCGAAGCGAGCGATTCCAAAATTGGGCTTCTGGATTTTTCAATCGCTCTCTTCGCTTCGCGTCGATTCTACAGATTTTCTTTTGTCTTAGTAGATCAGTTCCTTTGTACGGATGACCGCACGTAAATAGAAACAAAACCATTATAAACTAGTCTCTTGTCGTTTGGAAACTCCCTAATAAGCACGTCAATACGCACGTCGCCTTGAGGTGGTCTAGCCTATTAGGTATTTAATAATAATAATGTTTGGACAAATTGACACACGGATGTTTAGTCCCAACTAAGCCGAAGCTCGTACATCGGTACTCGACAACTGATAAACATACATAAATACTTTTAAATAAATACTTAAATACATACAAACACCCAGAATCCGAAAACCAACAGTTATGCTCATCACACAAATGTTGGGTCCCGGGTGGGAATCGAACCCACGACCTTTGGCGCAGTAGGCAGTGTTACTACCACTACGCCAACAGGCCAGTCGATATAGTACTATTATTTATTCTGAGATTCAATACTATGAGAGACCAGTTTATACTGTTTTTGTTTCCACTGACGTTCCGTCGACTGTACCCGTGTGTTAAGCTGTCGTCTCTTTCGCGTCGTACCGTGCACAATAATTTGAGATCGGCCCTCGTTAACAAATATTGAAATACTTTGCGGTCTCGGAGGAATCAGACTTCTCCGAGTGGACTTCGGAGTGGACCGCAACTCGAAGGAGTCTGATTGCTCCGAGTTTGCGTTCGACTCCGGAATTTCATTGTTTATTTGTTCCCGGACGAAAAATGTGTTGGAGGAACAGATTTTAGACGATTTTTTTAAAGCCTGGAGTGCTATAGTTTGTTTATCGAGGCTTATGTACTTGTACTAGGCTTATGTAGGTACTTGTTGTATCGACTTTCTATAAACCTTGGCCGTTCAATGAAGTGCGCCATTCCATAATTAATTAGATCTTCAACTTGACATTTAAAGAATCAATAACATTCTAATGCTAAGGCTTTCGTTAGAAATAGAATTGTTTTCCCATCACTTAAAAGCATGATGCCAGGATCTTTTTGGTGGGTGCCCTGGCGCCCTAAATTCCATCCTTCCAGCCTTAAGTCATCTGCTTACAGAATAACAACACTTTTCCAGATCAACTTTTTTAATCCCACTACAAAGTACATATACAAATGCGAAATTGGATGTTTGTTACTTATTCACGCTACAGCGGCTGAACGGATTTTGATTAAACTTGGTACAGTGGTATATCCTGGAACAACATACCTATAGGATACTTTACACGCGGAAAAAGTCGCTAAGTGTCCGCTATAAATAAATACTTAACGTCTGTAATGAGTCAAAGGTATAGACTGAAATGAATAAAAATATATAAATGTAAAAGTTTTGACGTCTGGATGTTTGAACGGCTGAACAATTGATAAAACTTGGTATATACAATGATAGCTTATATCCTGGAATAACATAACGCGGACAAAGTCGCGGGGCATCCAATATTGTAGTCATATAGAACCACATGTGTCACACACGGCGTACTTCCGGCCGGAAGTTCCGATTAATATCCGGCTCGCCATCGCTCGGAATAACTATTATGAGCTGGATATTGGGAATATGCAGGTTATGCCATCATGGCCATGGTAGCTTAGCTCGCTTCACGCCGCGTTCCCGAGGCCGTGGGTTCGAACCTTGGTCCGTACCAATGACTTTTTCGGAACTTAAGTACTTATACGGGTTAATACAGGATTTTTGGTGAAAAAAGACATCGTGAGGAAACCTGCAACGCTAGATTAGAATTTCTATTCTAAGGTGTCTGTGAAGTACGCCAAAACATGGATTGTATACCTAGGTACTTAAATTATGTGCCACCTTCCTGGGATTAAAGTAAATCTTAACAAATCTTAATTAATACTTAGTAATAGTCTAAATTTGATTTAACTTAGGCTTTAAATGTCAATTTTGGACACAATTCCCTGTCAGATTTCGAAATGGACACATCCTGCTTTTGGTTTCATTATTTACGAGAAGCGGCAAGGCGTCGTGTAGCGAGGTGCCTAGATGTGGACATGACAGTGGTGCGTGAGGGAGGCATCATACATCACGCTCACACCCTCGTCACACGTCACGTCGTCGTAGTGACGTCAAGTGACGTCGTCGGCAACATTCTTAGCAATTGTCCCGACTTTGTCCCAATTTCGCACGAGAGGCAAGTGTTCTACAGAATGGATGAGTAATAACCTTTTAGGGGAGGGGACTAATTAGGGTAACTTTGTACAGTCGACCGCACGTCTGCGGAAACACTTTGACCTTGAGCTGGCCTAGCCTATTATGGAGTTTCAATACTATGAGAGACCAGTTTATATTGGTTTTGTTTCCACTGACGTGCGGTCGACCGTAGCAGAGCAGATAAGCGTTCAGCAGCTCTATTTTGGAATCGCTCGCCTCGCTTCCAACGGTTGATTCAGCTAATTTGCCTTCTACATCCGATACAAAATCCATACTGCGGTGGTAGATAAAAATTTGACGTTGTATCAATGTACCCAGTGTACTTATATGCAATAAAATATTTTTGATTTGATACAAAATTAGTAGAATCCAATGCTCGAAGAAGCGAGGCGAGCGATTCAAAAATAGTACAGCAGAATTTCGCTCCACTCCGCGCGGATTCTTCAAAACCCAAGCAAATTTCTTAAGAATTCCGCGTTTGTTTGTAAAACTGGCCACAGACAAAACCATAGATAAGGTGAAGTTTATTTTTCCCAACATCGCGTGCGATTGTAGGATCTCTACGAAAACAAACTCGGCAGTGATCATCGCCAGACGCGGCCCTGCCGCAGTCAATGTGTTTACATTTATAAACTAAATCAGTCAGTCCAGTTCTCTGTACTCTATCGACCGCGTGGGTGGATCTCATGCGGAACTTTATGAGACACAGACCGATTATAGAACCCTAGAGGACGTAGTCAAATATTACGTAAGAATGGCTCCCATCGGGACCCTTACGTAGTTTATGAACGGCCCCTCAGACCAGGGACCATAGAGATGACACCACCATTCTTTCCAAACGCTTGAACTAGCCTCTCCCTCGGAATAATACAAACAAAATTAGACTTGTTTCAGTACTTAGACAACATTTTTGGCTTAACATTCAAACTCAAACGCGACTGGTACAGAGTAGATAAATATATAGTATTCCCGATCGCCGAGAACTTCTGATGGTTATTTATTTATTCTGTATTCTGAGCTCTTTTTTCCATGTGGCAATCTTTTCGGGCAGCACTAAAACATTAACAGCTTAGATTTTTCTTTTTAAGTATCCTACGTGAAAAGTTTCGGTACTTATTTTGAAAATACCATAGAGTTAAGATCTCTTTGGGGGCGCGCCACCAAAGAGATTCGAATCTTCCTGGAAAATACCGTGTGTCAACTGTCAACCTTATCTCTGACTTTACTGTGTGTGAGCAGCTCAGAACGGTGTGAGGAATTGAATTTCTGGCTCCTTACTTAGTTAATTTAATTGAACCAACTAAAAGCTTTCTTATAAATAGCTTCGCATCTCATCTTAGGAGTAAATTAACATTGCTCATTTAGCAGAGGTCGACGCCATCAGGACTGTAAATTTTGAAGCTATTATCTCTAACAATAAACGTCTATTTTGATAAAAGCCTCAGAAAACCCGGCTCGTCTTTAGAACACGACACGTTAGATATCGAGTTCATATTTTTTTTATAGATAGTACTTGATGGTAGGTTTAACATACCTAAAGCGCTACTTACGAAAATTAGTAGTTTTAAAGACATTAATTTTTTAAGTTACTGGTGACCCAGAAATGTAGTCAGAGCACCCCGAAGGTTAGGTGCGAGGACGAGGAGGGCTTCGCAACGAGCATGTTAGGTTACTGGTGACCCTTGGAGCGAGCGAAGCGAGCGACAGTACATGGAAGAGGGCGCGACACGAGAGATTTTGATGACCTTTTTTAAAAGCGATAGCTGTACACTGTACATAGTGACTTAACCTCAAAATTTTCAAAAATTTATATCTTCAAAAATACTAATTTTCGTAAGTAGCGCTTTAGGTATGTTAAACCTACCATCAAGTACTATCTATAAAAAAATTATGAACTCGATATCTAACGTGTCGTGTTCTAAAGAGCTTCCGAAAACCCTATATTTTTCTTTCATCCATAACTTAATGAAATGTAAAAGAAACTTTATGGCAATTTAATATCCTTCGCTCCGCCTGAATGATCCTTCCGATACAGTTTACGATAAGAGCACTCTCTAGGACCGTAAATGGTAAAAATCAATCTACCCGCACTTGACTTTCACCTTTACCGTTTAAGACGTTCATTTCGGAGATTATTCCTGAAAGTTATTGTAAAGATTACATTTCATTCGATCTCAATCGGCGATCGTCAATACTACATCTCAACCTAACGTAACAAGAACCATAATTTCTTGCCTTAACTTTTAGTTTTTAATCTCTTTCAAACATGTATCACCAAAGAGTCTATAAATAAAACACTGGCCGCTTTTGATGAAAAAATATCATTTGAATCGCCATCTACCCAAAAAATAAAATCAATTTCTTCTTTTATAGCTCTGAAATTCTTTTACATGGCCAGTCCTTTATAAAGCATGCTGTACACTTCAGAAAATAAATTGTGAAACAATTTTATGTAACTGGTAGAGTTTATGCCAAGTCCCAAGGTGCAGGGGACAGTGAGTAGGGATCCAAAAGTAGGTTAACACACATGTGTTTAATAATGTAAATAAATACCCAACTTTGCCCAAACTATGTATAAAGTGGGTTATTCGAAGAGAATCGATAAGTTTAAGTACAACGTTTTGGGTGGGACGACATATCGACAGAGCGATCGATTACAGGCAATTTTATTGTCCTTTTGTCGTGTCGGTCGTGCGTGAGGACCTAAATCATCATTTGGCTATAAATTTTTACTAACAATCCATTTAAAGAGGAAACGGTTTGTATTTTCGCGGTAAAAAATAAAAGTACTAGTGGTTCTGTGAGAACAGTAGACCTCGCCAGCCCTTATAAACCAAAACTAAAAGAAACGAACAGAAGTCAACTTTGCAGTTGGAGATAAAGTACCTACATAAAGTGACAAAAATTTGCACTATAAAGCTTAATATTTCGCAAACGGATCCCTAAATCGAAAAATGTTTTCCACACACCTATGATATTTTTGAAAGACCTATTCAACGATACTCAACACCATGGAATTCACGCGAAAAAAAAAATCATTCCCATTTTACGTATGCAGTTCTATGAACATAATTTAATTTTTCGACTTTCATAAGTTAATCGACTATTACTCAAAAACTAATAGAACCTACTTAGGTGTCATAGTTTTCCTTTTAACTACGATATATATGCTACTGCCGTGAATTTTTTCACATTTCCAGAAGCAACCGTTTAGCTGGCAGGAGGGGGGGGGGGGACACGTGACTCTAACAAAAATTACCGCTTTAAAGCTTAATATTTCGCCAACGGATCCCTAAATCGAAAAAATTGTTTTCACACACCAGCAATATTTTTGAAAGACCTATCCAACGATACCCCACACTATATTATTCACAAGAAAAAAAATGTTCACTCCCACTTTGCGAGTATGGTACATCATCATCATCATCAGCCTGCACTAGTCCACTGCTGGACATAGGCCTCCCCCAAGGCGCGCCACTGAGTCCGATCTTCGACTCTCCGCATCCAGTCACTGCCAGCCGCCCTGCGCAGGTCGTCGCTTCATCTAGCCGGGGGGCGTCCCACACTACGCTTGCCTAGTCGTGGTCTCCACTCGAGAACTCGTCTACCCCAGCGGTTATCGGTTCTCCGACAGATGTGACCAGCCCACTGCCACTTCAACGTGCTAACCCTTTGAGCTATGTCAAAGACTTTGGTTCTCTGGCGGATCACCTCGTTTCGGATCCTATCTCTCAGAGAAACTCCGAGCATAGCTCTTTCCATAGCCCGTTGAGCGACTTTGAGTTTTCGGACTAGTCCCACTGTCAGTGTCCACGTTTCGGCGCCGTAGGTCATTACGGGTAGGACGCACTGGTTGAAGACTTTTGTCTTCAGGCATTGTGGTATATGCGACGAGAAGATATGACGCAACTTCCCAAATGCTGCCCAGCCCAGCCTGATCCTCCTATCGGCTTCCCTCTCGAAGTTGTTTCTACCTAACTGCATAGTTTTCCCGAGCTAGACATATTCTTGAACAACTTCGAGAGTCTTACCGTCGACGGTAACCGGTCCCGGAACAATGTGATCGTTGAACATGGCCTTAGTCTTGTCCAAGTTCATTCCGAGACCCACACGTCGGGAGGCAGCGTTGAGGCTGTCCAGCATTTCCTGTAGGTCCTGCAGCGATTCTGCCATGACGACGATATCATCGGCAAAGCGTAAATGGGAGATGTACTCGCCGTTTATATTTATGCCCCGTCCGTTCCATTCCAGCGTCTTGAACACATCTTCCAATGCGTTTGTGAACAGTTTTGGGGATATTACATCCCCCAGTCTCACTCCTCTGCGCAATTGGATAGATTGTGTTTGCTGGTTTTGTACTTGGACGGACATTGTCGCGGCGTCATACAGACATCTCAACACTTCGATGTACCGCCAATCTACTTGGCACCGCTGCAAGGACTCCAGAACAGCCCAGGTTTCGACGGAATCAAAAGCCTTCTCATAGTCCACGAATGCGAGACACAGGGGCTGATTATACTCTTCAGTCTTCTGTATAATCTGCCTCACTGTGTGTATGTGGTCTATGGTGCCATATCCTCCTCGAAACCCGGCCTGTTCAGGTGGCTGGAAGTTGTCAAGTCTTTGTGCGAGACGATTTGTGATGACTCTCGAAAACAGCTTATATACGTGGCTCAGGAGCGAGATGGGCCGATAATTTTTGAGAAGGGTTTTGTCTCCTTTTTTGAAGAACAAAACTACAATGCTCCTGTTCCACGCCTTCGGAGTACTCCCTTTGTGAATGACAGAGTTAAAGAGCTTCTGTAGCTCCTTGAGTACAGGTGCACCCCCTGCTTTTAGAAGCTCTGCAGTAACTCCGTCTTCACCAGGGGCTTTTCCATTTCTAAGCTGTTTGAGAGCCAGCCCAATCTCGTCTAGACTGACTTCTGGCAATTCGTCGGTATAGTGGCGGGTTAGCGTGGCTCTCGGATCTGTCGGCTGGGGCTCTGGTTGCGAGGCATGCGATGCGTACAATCGACCATAAAAGTCTTCAACCTCAGCGAGTAACTCTGGTTTAAAGGGTGACGCTTCTACCATTCGAGGTCTTAAGTTTGGTACGTAGATTGGAACGAGTATGGTACGTACTCTAAAAAAATGTTTTTTAAGATTTTATTCTACTCATTTTGTCGCCTTGATTAATTTATATACCCATGCCTAATTTTTGTCAAAATCGGTTGAAAAATGCGACCTGTAGTCACGTAGAATTACAGTCAGAAAGACAGAAGGTCAGACGGACATTAGCATTTTTGGCCAATCTCGAAACTTAGACGCTTCACTCGCTTCGCTCGCTCGGTCAATTATGAAATTACTTACCTAATTTATTCACATGCTTAAACTTTGACAGTTCTCAAGTTGTCTCTCTCTCTCAGACGACAATTTTGACGGTAGTTTAATTTGGTAAATTCAATTTTAATTATTAACGGTCAAACTTAATTGCTTCCCTTTAGTTAGATTGCTCGTAGTATCACAAATTAGTCGTCTATGAATATTTAGAATGATGACAGAGGACGAACAATGAAGGTCATGTAATGTTAAATAAATGTTGTATACACATCGATTTTACATAATCCCTATTATTCGGAAAATCCCATTGTGTACATATATTGTTCATCAAATCCTAAGAACAGAAAACAAGTAAGTAGGTATTAAAGCTTTAAAGGTTGCTGATATAAAATACTCACTAGAACGGATCGCTGAATAAATGAGGTGTCCAAGTAACCGAATCCTTTGGTTATGAATGAATGTATTTCTATGTCTCATTTATTTACGTAAGTACACGCTATGGTCTAAAAGTGAATTTTGTTTGTGTGCAGGTAACGGGTACATCGAGGGTACGGAGCTGGACGGCTTCCTCCGGGAGTTTGTCTCCAGCGCCAATTTCACTGACATCAGCCCTGATGTAAGTCACATTTATCTATCACCCTACCCCTAGTCAGTATTCTAATAGATACCTGTAAACCCACCTCATGCACTTACGGCGTGAGATCTCGGCGAGAAATCTTGAGTGAGTGAGTATGATAGGCCAGACTCACGGCGTCAATAGTTTCTCGGCGTCTTGTGCTCACTCTCGCCTAATACAAACTCTCATACTCACTTACTCACTCAAGATTTCTCGCCGAGACTTCTCGCCGGGGGTCTGGATGAGGTATCATACTCACTCACTCACTCGAGATTTCTCGCCGAGACTTCTCGTCGTGAGTTTGGATGAGGTATCATACTCACTCACTCGAGACTTCTCGCCGTGAGTCTGGATGAGGTATATAATATAACTGTTTACGAGCGTGACAAACAGTAGGTACCATATAATTACTGATATATTTGTAACGTATACATAAAAGACAAACATTTTTATTACCTTCTGTTATTAAGTGTAGAGCGTAACTGTATCGTGTGTAGTAATTTGAATCTATTTTATTTATAGATAAAAATAGCAGTAATGGTCAATGATGATAGCTTTACTCGTTACTCACTATAGATATGATCAATGATGATGTTGTATTGTATGACAATAAGAACTTATTTTTAGGTCACCTTACAATTGAAAAAGGATACCCAGTCAAGTTTTATATTCTAAATAAAAAACAAATAAATTAATGTAGTTATTATAATATTATACATTTAGAATATACTAAATCAAATTATAAAGTTCTATAGCGGAATGGTTATTTATGTCAAAGTGTTAGTACTTAGTGTCTCAACTCTACTTTGACATAAATTACCAAACATATTATTATATTATAATGCAGTTTACCTTTCATTTTAACTGAATGACTTCAACGATTCTCTGCATCCATCAGCAAACCACGAGTGTTATTAATAACTAATACCTACAAATAAATCTGTTCCATAGAAAATATGTTATAATCTCTCTGAGCGGAATTTACAGATGAGAACTAAACCATCTCTGCTGCATGTGCAGATAAAACGGTTTGCAATCCAAAACGTTCAGTTTTAGATGCTCCCTCTCACTTACAGTTTAATAGTCTATATCGACACAAACTCCACCAAACTTCATCAAACCAGTAGCACATGAACCACCAACAAATGCTGACATCGGACTCAATCTGTCGTCATCGACCTTTCCGAAATCTCTATGCTCCTCCTTTCCACTTGCTTGTTTCAATCCGGAAGGTTTCCAGTTCTCAAAGGGCCTTTGAAATTTAGGAGAATCTTGGAAATATTGTGACATCGGACTCAGTCCATCGTCATCGACCTTTCCGAAATCTCTATGCTCCTCCATCCCACTTGCTTGTTTGTATCCAAAAGGTTTCCAGTTCTCAGAGGGCCGTTGAATTTTAGGAGAATTTTGAAAATATTGTGACATCGGACTCAGTCTGTCGTCACCGACCTTTCCGAAATCTCTATGCTCCTCCATCCCACTTGCTTGTTTGTATCCAAAAGGTTTCCAGTTCTCAAAGGGCCTTTGAAATTTAGGAGAATCTTGGAAATACTGTGACATCGGACTCGGCCTGTCGTCATCGACCCTTCCGAAATCTCTATGCTCCTCCATCCCACTTGCTTGTTTGAATCCAAAATGTTTCCAGTTTTCTAATGGCCTTTGAAATGTAGGAAAATTTTGAAAATATTTTCTGAAATCTTCAAACGCTTCTCTTTTTCCCTTAGTCGGTAAACTCACGACAATTTGTAATACGGCTACAATTAATGCGGCTATTACAATTTTCATTGTTAGGAAACTGTCTTCGAACGATATCAATATTAAAATGATATGTTTGTTCATTTTTATGGATTATTTAGTTAGCTATTATAAAGTAGTTATTTCCTAATTGACGAAATTCAAACAATCAATTAGTTTCTTATCAAAAACACCAAGTCATTTACTGAATGTTTTTTTTTTCCACAATTTATAGACCTACGTAAATAGGTTATTACTTTCTTCCTTTCAGTCGATTAGTCCTTAGTATCGTCACTACCCTCTCTCACTATCGGTTTTACCTTTCATCACCAGATCCGTCACCACTGGTTTGTTAGGTAAAATGTCAAATATCGCGTTTTGGATAGACCTTGGGCAGGCCTTCTCCAGTGAACGCCACCACACTCGGTCCTCCGCCTTCCGCATCCAGCCGCTTCCAGCCACCTTCTTTAGGTTGTGAGTCCACCTGGCGGCGGCGTCCCACGGTGCGACCACCCACCCGCGGTCTCCAACCCACAACTCATCTGCCCCAACGGCCGTCGGTTCTGAGACGAACGTAAAGGAAATTCTGTTCAAAGAAAAAATGTCTTTGTGAAAATTAAATCCCTACAACTACTAACAAATCTCGCCAGTGTAAAGTGGATCACTTTCACCTCACTTTCACTAGCACCTCCGACGTCTTGAATTTTTCACATCGAATTTCTGCATTTTGAATGAGGAGCTAATGTTTCCTATAACTTTCACTCACTCACTTTTTATTGCTGTTTTTGTTTATTTATTATGGAATCGTATCTCAATTTTTTAAATACTACTGCACTAGTAATCGATATCGACACAGACTCCACCAAACTTGATCAAGCCTGTGGCACAGTCGCCTCCCACAAACGCCATCCGCAACGAGGGTTCTATTCCCATATTGCCCTTTTCACCTTCTATGTGCTTCGCCTTTTCACTATCTTCTTTAACTCCTAGTTGTCTCTTTTTCAATTCCCCAAAATCTTTTACAGTTTTGTCGTTTTCTATAATGAAAAGAGCAATACCTATTTGTAAAATACTAAGAAAAAGAACAGCTATTATTATTTTCATTGTAAGTATTAAAACTGTCTTCTGTATTATTTATACGTTAAAGACTACTCGTGTTTTTTTATACTGAGCTATTATATTTTATCATAGACATTAAATTGATGATGATAATTAAAAGACAATTAATATAGATTATTAAACTATTAGGTAGTCAAACTCGCTTTCATTAGAAGTTTCCAATTAGGTAAACAAATATCCACTGACAACATAGCAACAAATGTCAATTATAATGTTCTTGTTAGGTATTCTTAATTTTTTTTCTTGTATTATTCCAATTATTATAAACATCTTCGTTCATCTTTATGACATTTACAACCTTCGGATTTTTTCCATCATCTAGGTAACATATAGATTGACGGTTGTTAAGTTTAGTTCGTTTAACATATGCATTATAATTTATAACTGCAAAGTTATGCCAAGCTGTTACAAATGACTTTAAGATGTGAAGACCCCCGTTAATAATAAGACCGGTGCCAGTCACCTGGGACAGTCGGGAAGGCTTTTAAAATGAAATTATATTACAGCCTTCCAGCCTCTGCCTCGCCTTCCGCATCTCGAATATTTTAGCACCAACCTCTCTCTCTCTCATTTCAGTCACGTCATATTCACTCTATGGCGTAATATTTTATATGTCTCGTTCGTGAAGTTGTTCTTTCGGTTTAGTTACTACATACGGTTATACATCGTTAAGGCCTCTACCAAAAGAATAGGAGGTTATAGATTCTTATCTTTCTAGGCAGGCGGGTTGGTGATCTAGATCTTTGCACAGACCATGCTTGTCACCTATCATTTAGGTTTATTCTTCAGTCGCCCGCCTTGTACAGTGGACCACACGTCAGTGGAAACACTTTGACCTTGAGCTGGCCTAGGTTCTTAGGGAATTTCAATACTATTAGAGATCTGCTTATACTGATTTTGTTTCCACTGACGTGCGGTCGTCCGTACGAGACCACCCACAGAATGAGTGGGAGTTGCGACTCATGTAAGAGATCAGACGAAATGCCATTGTTTCGTATGCCATTAGTGTTGGAACATGATGTTCTAGTGGTATAAGAATAATACAAATTCATTAAGCCTATTAAAACACATCAAAAAGTCTTAAAATATCGTAAATTATCCTGGAGCGAAGTTTGGCTACGTGCCTAAGGATAATAAATCAAACTAAATCCTCGAATAGCAGCTGAAGCCTTCTCGATTTTTCACAAAGGCAGCGTCAGCTAAACGCGCCGTCCAAGAGTCAATATGAGAGGGCAATAAATCGGCTGTCAACTCCGATTACATGACCTTCCGATGGACAAAAAACAGACTAAAACGCGTGTTTCTACGCGTAAGGGTTAGGGATCAGTGCAAAGAAAGGTTACCTACTTTATACTTTATCGAACGCAACTAATTTTTCAAATTAAAAGTCAGAAAGAGGTTAATGTTGATCAGAATAGCAAATTCTCAACTAAAACACAAATTTATTAAAAATTGCCCTCTTTGCCAGGCATCTTTACAAATGCAAGGTCAGGTGAGGTAAAAGGGACACGGGGGAAAGATATAACTAGAACACCAGATCTAACAAAGTATAGAGTTAAACTCTATTATACGTCGCTGAAAGTGATAAGGCCGCATTTTGATTGTACTCTAGTTTATTAAATTGTCGTAGTATAAATTTTTTAAGTCTATTATTGGCGTTCAATAAAGAATATTTGATTTGATTTGACGTCCAGGCGATTCCGGTCTGGTACACCCACATGACCTTTTTTCATGAAGCTAGGATCTTTTGGTGGGCGCCCGCGCACTAGCTAAACTCGATCCTTCCTGTCTTTTTAGTTGTTAAAGTTATCCAGCGTACAAGATGTTAATCAGGCAAAAAAAGTCTCGTCGAAAGCCCTTATAAGTTTTTTTTACCAACTGGGAGTCACGGCCAAGGCCGAGGACTGACGTCGAAGCGCTAAGGTGGAATGCCGCAGACAGTACAGGGTGCTACCACTCGCGACGTATGAGGGTTGGCTGCGAGCCAAGTGGCTGTTGTCAACTGCGCACCCTTCACCTTCGCCGTTTGCAAAAGGAACGCTATCCACTAACAGCTAGCGTAATTTTATTTATTGCATACTTTTTTTTTTTCATCCGTTAGATCCATGAATCATAAAATTTAGCCACTCCCATATGGGTCAGTAATAAAAGCATTCTATGGGTGTCAAAATAATCACAAAATTATGACTCAGTCACACATTCTCATTTTCAAATTCAATTTGAAAATGAGAATGTGTGACTGAGAATGTGAAACTTGAACTGTGGTTCACCATACTTCTAGCCTTGAATGAAAAAAATTAGGCGCGCCACCAAAGAGATTCGAACCTTCCTGCTTCTAGCGTCTGGATATATATTCTAAAATCTCACTATCTCAGATGTGATACGTTTCTTCGAAACCGGTTACGTGCGAAAAAAAAAGTATTTGTAGGAAACTGGTTACGTAGAGCGGGTTTAGTAGGCGGCCGAATGGGTTTCTACAGTGACATCCACTTACACCATAATAATAGAAAGTACATTGCTTTTGGAAAATTATAAAACACACTTTACTTTTTTCTCTTTCGTCGCTTGTTATGTGCGACAGACCTTATTTGTAACAACCTCTGCATACTTGTACCTTAAATCACATGGAAACAGCGAGGCCTCTGCAGTTCGTAGACAGTCCAATTTCGCTGCCTAGAGATTGGACAATAATTTTAAAATATGGCCAGCTGCGTACTGCTGTGTGATTCTGTAAAGTACGAATTAAAACTCGACCATCACATCGCAAGTCACTTACTTCACTCCGCATCCGATCATGAAAGACCTTGATGTCGCATTGTGTAAACAAATACAAGCTACACAATAAACACTTCACTTGCGAAGTAAAGTTAGTATTGAACTGTAAATCATTGAGTTAGAGACCGATCTCACTGCGGATTCAGGATCGAGTTGCACAAATACGCTTACAGAATAGCAGGGCTGGATGGAGTTGGATAATATTCGTGTTTTGCTTATTCTTAATGCTATGTTGTATGAGAAGGTAGAATATTATTTTACATGGCTTTTCAGTCAGCTTTTCCCAGGGGATTGTTTTCAGGTAATTAATTGACCTGACAGAATAGCGCAGTGATTGATTCAGGCCACAGTTTATTCTCGTGATCGATGGTAAAATATGGTATTTTGGACAAGTTATTTTCAATAAAAGAATTTAATATTTGTTAAAATTTTGGTTTACCAACAACAATAATTATAGTGATACATACATGATAAATAATTTATAGGTACGGTCGACCGCACGTCAGTAGAAACAAAAGGATATACCGATATATAACCGATATAAACTGGTCTCTCATAGTATTGAAACTCCCTGATAGGCTAGGCCATCTCAAGGTCAAAGTGTTTCCACTGACGTGCGGTTGACTGTATACTAATATTTAAAATTAAAATGAAATTCCAAACAGGGGTACGTGTGTATCAAACATTTCGGCGGTTTAGGGCCACAAATAAAAATGACCACTTTTATAATGACCATTGCTTATAATGCCCACATCACATCATCATCATTGACTTCGAAAGACAGTTGAAATTTCAGCTATCTTCTCTTTTTACCAAGCCTCAAAACCTTTTTTTTGGGAAACGCCAGATGGCCGCCCTTGAATGAATGAATGAATGAATAAATGAATGAATGAATGAATGAATATATTTATTTGACGCACACAAAAGCAACACAAGTACACAAAAAGTACCCTTGATATTGTACGACTCATATGGCTATCCAATGCTAGTGCCCCCAAATTTCAATGAGATAGTAATAGCCGAACCCCCTGGCGGACTGTACCCTGATGGTCGCGTTGTTCCACCCAATACCCCCGGAGATGATCCACGCGGCCGCGTACTGCGTGTACCCGATCTCCGTCGCCTGGATCGCGGTGATCCGTGTGCTGGTATTACCGCGGAATATCATGTCTTGATACTGGATCGTGTTGACAAGCGGCGGCTGGTACGCGTATTGTCTGAAATTGAAAACATACTATTAACCCTATAACTGGCGAGAGCCAGAGCTCAATACCTTTTAAACTCTGGACCACAGAGGACTATAATAGTTACTACGTCTGGACGTAGGCATATCGCGACAGTCAGACACTCAAACGTCACTCAAAAAACTATCATTTTTACTAGCTAGCTATCTTACTACATGTAGTAGGCTGATAGTCAAAGAGTTAAATCAAAAATAAATTAAGTATAAAAAGGTACGGTCAAGGTAATAGAGTTTCTCAGTTGAAATTACAATTATATAGTAGGAACGAATGAGCATATCGATGACGTAATTGTAAAACCCGGGTAAGGTAAATATTTGTAATCTCACAGCACAAATATTTACCTGATAGATAAGAGATTGTACTTAATCCCTCATCTTATAAAAGCCAAACATATCCATACTATTTAGTTCTGTTTGTTTTTATGTTAGAGCCGAGGTAATCATTCTCATTATAGGGACTGGAGCTTGACCTCAATCTTAACTGATGGAAAGTGACTCTTCCTTTGTAGAGTCAATAGGTATAACATAATAGGTAATAATATAGTCAATACTCAGTCAATACCGAACTTATTAATTATTTTTTCAACGTAAAAATTAATTTAATGCCAACAATTTCACAAAATGGTTTTTAATATGTAGTCAATCGATTGTGTGTAGCACCCAACTTTGAGAAAGTTTCGTCTCTTATATAAATTAGATTTACTGAACCCTATTAAAAACAAACGCTCAATAAACCGAAAAAATCCTTTCAAATAATCTTACAACCTACAATAAAACTAACTAACTCCTTTTTATCTGTTTATGTATTTTTACTGGAATATAATTACCTATACAGTTTGTTTAAATTTTTCATGAGTTGAACTTATCGATACTGAATCATAGATTTATTTCTTATTTACAAGAAGTTTCAAATCTCTGGTCGCGCGCGCACTGTGGCAAAATTTTTTGATTCATGCTTAATTAAAACTATAAAAATGTGTGACTAATAAAAATAGGTCGGGGTACCTTACGAGCTAGACAATAATAATTTAAAAATACATCGATGTATGTAGGTATACCTGTAAAGAAGTCTATCTCCATAGCTGATGTAGCCGACATTCAAATTGATTCTAGAGACAGGAGCCTTAATAACTGCGGCGTTGTTACCAGCAACCAGCACCGTAGCGACGACCAGCAATACTGTAGCCTTCATCTTGAAAAATAGCAAAAGCTTGAAAAAAACATTTTCAATTTCACAGGAAACGAAATAAACTTGCTGTACCAAAAAAATATTTGAAGTATAATTCAGGTTAATTTAACTTTAAAAAGTAGAATCAGACTTTAAAATTCAATATATAACCTATTTCCATCTACTCTTAGAACAAATCAGAATTCTATCAGCAGCATTATTCTGGCAGTGAAAGAATTTTTAAAAACTTAGTGGAATGTCTCGAGCAAACTAAAAGACGGTTACCCCGCAAGAATTGTGAAAGGATCTACCCCAAAAGACACCCCTTCCATGTCCTGTCCTTAACCGATATTAAAAATAAACACGACCTTAGCAATGACCTGTAAAATTATTCTTACCTTCAAAACTTATTGAATAAAACTGTCCTAGTTGTCTATCTACTGGGGCGTCTCTTGCCAAGAATCTGCGATAAACTGGACATCTCGACAACTTCATTTATATAAGTATAGTATCATTGGGATAATGATAAGATTGTGCTATCGGTGTGATTACACAGAAGAACCGACCAAGCCGACTAGACCGAGCCAACTGCACCTCATTCTAAAGGTTCAGTGGCAGGATATGTTTTAATAGGCTCAATTTCGCTTGACTTGCTTGCTAGAGAGCGTGTGTTAAAACGCTGTTCAATCAGAATACAGTCCTCCACTTTCCTCATTACTTCGATCTCTTCAAAATCCCTTTGCTCACTGATACCACCACGACTAAGCACTGTTCCACTATATTTCGGCTACATTTTATGTAGTAGGTACCTAATTCGCTAACTTACAATAAAACTTACAACAAAGATGAGGCGTTAGGGGTAACGCCTCATCTTTGAGGCGTTTGGGGTTGAAACCCAGGGCACGTGGGGTTCCGGCGCCCCCCGCCTATTTAATGAAATATCTAAAAGGCTGGTGGAGAACACGCGGGACCCCCGAGCTGGCGGCTACTTTGCCCAGCGCATCAGCCTCGAAATCCAGGCAATGCCGCCAGCATCCTGGGCCCTCTGTCGGCGGAGGCGGGGGACGAGCTGGGGCAAGTTTTTTATTTGTATATATTCCATTTTATAATTTATATTTGTATATATTATTATTTGTAGTGTTAGGCACCTATCTTATTATAATTACTGTATTTTCTCTAAATAAAATAAATAAAGTAATTCGAGCTACAATACTAAATTCTGTGACTAGAGAGTTATGTGACTCGAGAGTTTACGCTAATCTGACTACATGCTACCGCCTAACCAGGGTTAAAATATATTCTTACAATCGGCTCCGGGTTTTTCAGGACAACAGGTGTTACAGCTATTGCTGTCTCATTCTGAATTATAATATTATTCTATTGGTAATGCGTTGTACTTAATGACTTTGTCTCAATTGTAATGTATGATGTTAATCATTTGCATCAGAAAAGGACCTTTGAAACCTTGGTTAGCGGGCCAGAACTCAGTAAAGTATGCAAATTATTTATGCAGCAGTATTTCTGTAAGGCATTGTGGTTTTATTTTAACTAATTGTCTAATAAAAGTGAATAAAGTGATTTAGGTGTTTAGCACTAAAATACTACAATATTTAAGTACAATCCAACACTTCAATAATTCACTAGGACCGTCCTCAAATCTAAACTTGTTAATGGACAATGGAATGCCAAGAACCGAAGATTTACTTCAGTTGCGCGTCTGGGGGAGGCCTATGTCCAGTGTAAAGGCTGATGAAGCTGTCTGCAGTCTGGAAAGAAAGTACCTAGGTGGGCAAGTAGTAGGTAAAATATATTATGAAAATTAAAAAAATGATTTCTTTCTAAGTACAATTTTAATTCGTAAAATATTTTTCTAAAAAATATATAAAACAAGAGAGTCAACGTAACGTACCACATAGGTCGAGAGGGACTGGTGGCCCCCACTCGATCATAAATTCTCACCGGGGTACCGCTCCTAAATATTCAGAGCCCCATTTTTTCTTAATATGAATGATGACACCCCGTAGAGAGTTCTGTTATAAGTATCTAGAGGTATATTCCTCTTTTCCTCGCTTCTAAATATTAACAACGAATAGATTTCTATGCTAAAAACGACGCAAATAATCCTGTTCGCAGGTAAACATTGTTCTTTACAGGCTTAATAATATATTCTTTAACTTTTGTACAAAAATAATTAAAAACACTCCTGGTTTCAAATTCGGTCTGATTGGGGGATGTTTTTGCTATACTTAAACTCCACATCACGCTCCATTCTATGTAGGTATTTGAAAAAGATTATACCTAAGTAGTAGATAAAATATCATAGATAGAGGTAAAGCCCCGTCTTACTAAAGTATAACCGAGTCTGAGTTTGAGACAGTACAGTGAAACCTTATTGTCTTAATGTTTCGTCATTTCTGTGCCCGTGATCTCAAATTTTTCCGTCACTTCTGCACCGAATGTTTCCCGAACTTTTCATCCAGTGCATCAAATTTACGTTGCGTCACTTTTGCAGTGGATGCCCCGAATTGTTCCGTTGCTTCTACGTCAGTTGCCTGAAGTGGTTCCGTTACTTCTGCATCTGTTGCCCCAAGTGGTACTTCTGCGTCAGTTTCCTCAAGTGGTTCCGTCAGTTCTTCTTCCTCGGGTGCGTCTGTCCGTCCCCAAATGTCAACCAGATATTGATACCCTTTACCCACGGCGGATCGAATTCGAACGGTCACCCTGTTGCGGCCCAGTCCTCCCAATGCGATCCACGCCCTCGCGTCGTGGGTGCCCCCCACCTCGGTGACCATGACTGCGGTCACGCTGTCGGTGACGTCACCACGGTATACCACGTCTTCGAACTGTCTGATGTCTTCTAGGGCGGGCCGCTCGAGGAACTGTCTGGAAGATCAACATTTAAAGACTACTGTTTGGTTGATCGATTCGTTGTTCATGCAATGAAAAATTATTTGATTTAAACGTATTAAAAATAAAAATAATTTATTTGCAATAAATGGTAAAAATAATAAATAAATAATAATAATAATAACGCGATTTGGACAAAACGCGATCTGGACGAAACGAGATTTCGTAGTTTTATGGCAGTTGAATATGACCATTAAGACGCGACTTGGACATTATGCTATCGTATGATATCTCAACGAGGGTGTTCGGGCTATAGTCCACCACACTAACCCAGTGCGGGTTGGTGGACTACACATACGCCTAAGAATTTCTTCTTCGGCGTATGCAGGTTTCCTCACGATGTTTTCCTTCACCGTTTGAGAGCAGTCAATACCTACTTAAGTTTCGAGAAAAACCCATTGGTACATGGCCCAGCCAAGGATCGAACTTCGGACCTTTCGGCATGATAGGCCGCGTCTTATCCCCGACGCCATTGACGCTTCTGTACAGATGTAGGGGACTGCATAAAGCTTTACCTGTGTAAGAGTCTGTCCCCAAAGCCGATTTCACCAACATTTAAACCGGCTCTAGGACTAGAAGCTTTGATCACTGCTGCGTTGTTGCTAGCAACCAGCACTGTTAAGACACCCAGCACTACTGTAGCCTCCATCTATAAAAAAAAATTGGCATCTCAGATAGATATTAAGAGGGTATCGTCACCTGAAAATTTACTATTTTCTTCATCTTCATTACATAATATCTGTTTAGTAGTTAAAAACCATTTTTGTCTTAAATTTGACCCCATGAATTCAACTCCATTCCCCCCCCATGTCCATCAGCCACCTGATGTGATGGCTTCTGTCTGTTCTGATGGTTTCTGTTCTGTCTTCCCTTTTGACAAAAAATAACAAAAAATTACCTTCAAAACTTAATAAATAAACCTTGCCAAATTATATTTCCACTGCTTCACCGCAGCGGGGCGTCTCTTGCCAAGAAACTTTGACAGTAAATGGACTTCCTGACGATTTTATTTATATTACCACGCTATCTCTGGCTGGGATGAGATTGTCTCTCATTCTGATTCATACCTCTTTAGGTACGTAGGTACGAACAGGAAGGAAATGCCAAGATATGAATTGTGCTTAACTTTAAGGCCCGTTTGCAAGAAATTACGATTTTCTTCCATTATCATACAGTTTTAACTACGAGTTTAAGTCCACTTGTCTTTACATATTGTTAGATAGTCACGAAGTACGTTATAGGTATCATACTTTTGTTAGTTCAAAAACAACTGATACCAGAAATAAAAGATGAAATACTTACACATAGAATAATAATGTTCTCATCAATGTTTGTGCGCTTGTCTCTTTCTTTTTTTTTATTTATTGATCCATTTTTAACCTTTTAGATTAAAAAAGGACATGCATTATTTTGGTTTTAACAGAAGAATTGTATTGAATTAAGTAGGTACTACGTCATCTAGTGAAAAATCTTTTTAAAAGAAAAATCTAAATTGTGTGCTGTAATTTATGGTTAAACTACTGTTGAAATTGGGCCCGACATTCTCACTACGATAGCTACATTACGCGATCCAATGTCGAATTACTGTTTGATAAGTTGATAATGATAAATAACTATGTTAGATAACTTATGAGTGATGTGATGTGTTAGGCTTAGGACCTAAACAGAAAAAAATTGCATTTTCTTTTTAGGATTCCGAATTCCGATCCGTCAATCGACGTTTTAATTTAGTATTCGGCCTTTCGTCACACAGGGTTATAATTAATTATAATAATTACTATGTCTTTCGTTCAATAAAGCGTGACACACACTGGGCGGCGGCGTTGCGAAAGTGCGGCGGCGAAGGGTGTATGAAGAACGCGCTGCGCCGCCGCCGCTTTGATGTAAAGGGCTTCATACTATTTCGAACATTACAGAAAAAAACCGCAACGCTTTCGCAACGCCGCCGCTCAGTGTGTGTCACGCATAAAGGTTTACATGAAATTCGGTATTTTGAAATACACGTGTCTAAATAATACCTAAATAAAAATAAAATCAAGTTTCAGGCGATACCGCCGCCCGGTGATTCCTTGCCTATACCCGGGCCCGGGGGTAAGCTCCATGTATTATTTCAACGTAAATAAGTACTTATATGTATTCGTTCAGGTATATGGTTCTACATTGTACTACTAAGCTGAAGATTTTGGGTTTTTTTAACGCGCTAATCTCTGGAACTACCAGTGGGATTTGAAAAATCTTTTGCATTCGATAGCTTTACTCAAGGAAGGTTATCTGTAGGCTGTTTAATATCACTCTATAAGAGCCTAACAATTTTCAGAAAGCCGCGAGCAACACCAAGTAAGAATACAAAGATGCTGCATTTATCAATTTTCAAAACAAAACTTTAATATATCACATCTTACACAATAGTTTCCGATCCAATAAAGTTTATTGCAGGCGATGTGGACTTTCGCAGCAGGCTGGTAAGTTGCCAGGCTGCTGAGTGTGCGCTCGCCTTTATAAAACCAGTAGACGAGAATTTAACAAATCGTCTAGTATATTGCTTGCTGCAGATGTGCGATAACCATTATTTTTCTTTTTAAATGACTCCGAATGTTAGGAAGAGTAGGGTGGGCAATAAATATCGCTAGACACTTTGGCATGGAGCGCTTTTGTTTGCGAACTGTATTAAAAACAAAATTTATTCAGTATATTTTTTACTTTTTTTTATTACTTTAAAAAAGTTCTGCAATGCAATGTAGCAACATACCCACCCATGTTTAGCTATTATAAATTACACTACTCTAGCATTATTTCAATTCTGTTATATTAAAGTATCGAGGTAATAATGAAATAAAGTTGCCGTTTAGAAACGACGTCCAAGTCATGTTCCGAATTCTATCTACACAACATTCCATTTATTATTGCACGTGTTTCATTGAATTCGGTACCTATATTATCTTCTTTAAATACCTAGGTATAGTTGACGGGACGTACCTAACTTAAGCTCTAATTTGTACCGGCGCGTATACAGGGTGACTTCAAATTGGTAATACAAAATCAATGTTTTACACACATCTTCCCCAAACTAAGCCCGTCCACTAAGTCTCATGCTTTTAAAATGACCAAAATTATCTTTTTTAAAGTTTTAAATTATCCAATATTTCATGCTTAGGATGGTGTCTCTTTTATTGATATCGATAATTAATAACTGACATTGATGAAATCGAGTGACAGGTATGACAGATATTGAATGTTGGGTTACACTTCGGGACTTTATTATTTATTTATTAGAAAATTAACGATAATTAAATCCAGCTAATTTTAACAACTGAGTTAACGTAATATACTATTTGTCGATAACTGAGCCATGCTGTTTTGTATTACCAATTTGAAGTCACCCTGTATAAAACAGGGCTCTAAAGCGGTCCCTAAACGATCATGCTTGCATGACATGCGTTACGTTTACGTGAATGTCATGCTGCATGATGGACCATCATGCTTGCTATCAATCAATACAATGAAGCAACGGCCAGCACGTAGTTTGCATGTCATGCACGTCAATCACTACAGTCATGCATGAGTGACAGTACGTATTGCATGTCATGCAAGCATGATCGTTTAGGGAGCCCTTAACAAAAGTTATACCGCGGGCATTGTGACAGCACGACTAACTAGACAGAGTTGAATTCAAACCGAGAACATCCGGTCTAAGTTTGAAATTACTTCCCATTGAAACGGGGAATCCCGGACAATGGAGCGAGCGACGTATTTCCGGAAAACTTCCGAATAAAAGGAATGGAAAAGTATTTTTTGTTTTGAGATGAAAGGTCGCAGAGTTGTTATTCGTTACCTAGTAACTCTATAGTAGCTACATTCTCTTAGATATTCCAGTTTTTAGAAAAAATACTTGCAGATTTTTTTAAATATCCAATATAAGTGGCGTTGCAAATCAAATTCGAGTTAATTAAAGTTTTGTAAAATGACTCAAACGACGACACGAAACGAAAATGAATGAATGAAATAGAATGAAATGAATTTAATTTGGAACGCTACATATTATAAATGTACGGTCGACCGTAAAACCAGTATAAACTGGTCTCTCATAGTATTGAAACACCCTATTAGGGTGTAACACTTTGACCTTGAGCTAGCCTATTAGGCCACAGAATCTGTAGAATTAATGATCGCTTTCTTCTCGCAGGCTGTGTCCGATTCGATGCTTGTGGAGCTGAAGGCCTGTTTCATGGAGGCCTATGACGACAACCAGGACGGCAAGATCGACATACGAGAGGTAAATACAATGACAACAATCATAACAATATATACTTACTGATCGAAATAATTAGGGGATCAAGAGTATAATGAATGGGGATATAGTTTATGGGGACATAGAATACCTACCTATTTGTAATTTGTCCTAAATGTTCTATGGCATATACGAGTAAGGAAGTGGACATTCCGGGAAATAGACGTAACGGACGGAGTGGACATTCCGGGAATAGGACCCAACGGGCCTGAGGGAAAATCAAGTTTATACATCAATTGTCTGTAGAGATTGTACGAGGCAGAAGTAACATCATGAGGCATCTTGTTCGTTCAAATTATCGTCTATTTTTTATTAAGCTTTCTATCTGATGTTTTTATTTCTTGTCCTTCTATCAAAGATAACTTCTAGTAGTTTAGAAGCGTATAATACATTGTCCCGTGAACGATTTACTGACCTAACTATGTATACCTACGTATTCGTATTTAATAATTTCGTTATTAATTAACAGTTATTATTTATCAAATTGTGTCTTTGTTCTATCTAGTTGGCTCAACTACTGCCGATGGAGGAAAACTTTTTGCTTCTGTTCAGATTTGACAACCCACTCGAATCAAGCGTCGAATTTATGAAGGTAACAGTCTTCTAATAAGTATAAATAAATGATTTCTTAATCACTCACTAATCGACTTTTTCTGGAAACAATTTTTACCCGCGCTATATCACTACCAGCTAACGCTCCATGCACGACTTTTTCCGCGTTAAAAAGTATCCTATTCGCTATTCCACAATTTAACCTATCACTATACCGAGTTTGAATCAAAATCGGTTTAGTTTATAAAGTGTGTCGAGCAACAAACATCCAAACTCACAAACACCAAAACTTTATGGTAGTGGGATCTCCAATAAGACAACTTCAATGGCCTAGGGTTACTTGGAAAATTCACAGAACAAGTCCGTATTACGGGCGGTGTAAGCCTTGCGGTAAAATTAGATAAATCAATATTGTTTTCAGATTTGGCGCGAATACGACACGGATGGCAGCGGGTACATAGAGGCGGACGAATTGAAGGTAATTTATAAATAGGGCATTTTGTATACAATATTTAGGAGAAGTTAGGAGAAATAGAAAAATAGACTAGGAGAATGCACGATTTCGAACCGAAGCATTTTATTTTCATAGACGACGTTAGAGGCATTCGTAACTATTCCGTTGGATACTGAAAATCTGTTTGGTAACGTGGTGACGGTTCTTCAGGAAACGAGACAATAGCCCCTCATAAAATAGTTATAAGTCCATAATGTTCCTTTTAAAACGGAAATTATTTTAAAAAGAATTATTTAAAATAATGTGTGTGTATTTGTAAAATTCTTCTAAACCTGGAAACACAACCGCCACTCCTCGTTTTAAAAGACCATGAACTCCTACCTACTTATAATGTCATTTCTATTCTAAAATATACCTAAACAAGTATATTTGAACCTAAACCACGACTTTCAGAACTTCCTCCGCGACCTGCTGAAGGAAGCGAAGAAAATCAACGACGTGTCCGAAGACAAGCTGATTGAGTACACAGACACAATGGTAAGGCACAAGTAGTCTTGACGAACAGACAGGAAAAATTAAAGAAAATATCATAATTACTTACATAACGTTTTTATGCAGTATGTCCGTAAACTTTACTTTTAATAGGTACCTATTTATATCAACTTTTCTTCCAGCTCCAAGTATTCGATTCAAATAAAGATGGCAGATTACAACTATCTGAAATGGCAAAGTAAGCTCTTATTTTTATACAACTCTGAGGGCTTCTTTCACCACTTCCTGGTATTGTTACAGACAGTAATCTTAGAGATAAACTAATCTATCAGATAAATCTGTCTGATATATTATATAAAATATTTATTAATAGATAAGATATATAGGCAATCAGATACCTGTGAAACAAAAAATAAGCTATCTGTCAGGTAACCTGCAGATAGGGTATCTGGGAGTTTATCAGCAAGTGGTGAAAGAAGTCCTTAGTAAAGCTATCACGATTTAAATCAATAAAGTGTCCAATGTAGAACACACTCCTTTGCCTAGCTCGAAGTACATGACAAACTTACGAATTCCTAGACCTGTGCAGATGTTCGTGGAATGGAAAGCCCAGGTCGATATCGAATTTCCCATTTTAATATCGTCCGAGAAGAGGGCCAGAGAAAATAAATTATATTTAATTAAATTAAATTTATATTAAATTAATATTATATTAAATTAAATTTAAAGCTACGGGCGTCGGACGTCCGGTCATCCGGCTTTGGTACTGTGGGCCAATCGCGCCTATTCTGAACTATATTACCAAATCCAAACCGGAACGAAAAACATTATGCGGCATCCACACATTTGTTTCGCTTGCGTTTGTATAGGTTCGCCAAACGTGTCGATGCAGCATAACGGTTTTGGTTGTGGTTTGGAGGCCAATCGCGTGAAGGACAGTGAGACTGTAGTCAGAAAATAGTTTTGAGGCGTAATTGGCTCCCTTTACCGGACCGTGCAAATAAGTTCTTAACCACAGCGCTTGACAAGTTTGTATGTCGATGAAATTAGACATTCAGAAACTCTATGGTCTCACACAACATGAGTACGACGACGGCAACTAACCGACAGAGCAAATAACCCACGAAATTGTCGTCCAGTGATTGCCATCTGAAAAATCGTCTATCCGCATTAGGTCTATAGAGTTTCTTTATTTAAACAGTTTCAAATAGGTAGGACACACACTACTTTCAACCTAGAACTGACCTAACAATGCCCTAGCTGTAGGCAACTGGAACACCACGTAATGTCATCAAAAACTTAAATTGAAAACGTTGAAGTAGACTTAACAAGTTGTTTGATTGTCTATGGTTTCACTCCAACTTGATCGTTGAATGTTCCAGGCTACTCCCCGTCAAAGAGAACTTCCTCTGCAGACAAGTGTTCAAGGTGAGTGACACATCATTTCCCGTCGAACATCGCCACGGGACATTGTCACGCAATACATTTTGTGGATACGCTACCCTATCCTACACGTATAAGAATACTTGAAGATTGTTTTAGATATTTTTGGTCTATCTAGAAGTTCGATGATTTAAAGTCAATTCAAATCGTTTATAATAGGTACTATCTTTTATCTAATGTAGCTAAGTAATATGTTTGTTTGATAATATTAAATAAATAATCGAAGATTACACACGTGAAATTGTATGCAGTGTGATACAATTTCCCTTGTGTTATGTGGTTATGGTCTTAGAGTATACATAGCTAATAGCTTATGAATACTCTAAGGGTTATGGTATATTCTTTGTGAGGCCCACCCACTGTTGAACATAGTGCATGCTTAAACAGTCCGAATATATCTATATTAATTTCATAAAAGGTAAAGTTTATGAGGTTGTAGCGATATCTAGATCTACTGAACCGATTTTGAAAATTCTTTTACCAATAGAATGCCACGTTATTTGTGAGTGTCATAGGCTATTCATAACCCGAAAAATGAAAAGACAAGTAAAAATGATAACCGCCCAACGAAGGGCACGGGTCAGCTAGTTCTGGATATTTTTAAAAATATCGTCGATCGATTGAATCATCTTTCACTTTGATGTAGACATTTTCTTCATCGCAATCATGTCTGGGGTCGGTATCTTCCATCAAATATAGTGATTTGCACAATTTTTAGAGTATACGCGATGGGGTAATTCATCACACGCCATCTCAAATGAATCAGTTCGTGGTCAAACTGCGTGATTCGAATTGCTCGTCACGCGTTTAAATATTGTTACGCGGGTTATGAAGGATAAACTTGAGATTGGCTGAGTATACTAAGGCCCGCCGTTCATTAAGCGATAAAAATCAACTAATCACATGTAAAAACTAATTTTAAATTCCTATAGCGACAACTTGACTACCTGTTTACTTGTAAAAAAACTTCAAATCGCATTTAAAATATGATGTAAACCTATGTTCTTATGAGAAATTAATTCTTTACCTAATAAACTTTGCACTTTACCCGCCTGTCTTTGACTAAGAAAAACCTTAATATAGGTATGGTATCATAAGGTACCTTACATCACCCGTATACATAAAAAATAAATAATAGTATATTTAAGTATGTATATAAAATAAATAGTAAAAACCTTTAATTTTGCATGTTCACTGATTTTTTTACTACCTTTTCACGAAGACTAAAACGGATATCATTTCTTAGGCAAGTTGAAGTGTTTCGAAATACAAAGTTATGCTTAGATCTTTAAAATTCTGTTACCTAACTTACATACTTGCCAAGAACTTGAAAAATTTCCAGTTACAGAGAATGTGATATCGGTTTTGTTTGAAATTCGTAGTTATAATCACCTCAAATCTTCACTTTTCACTTAAAAACATTATTTTTATTTATCCATTTCATTTCCAACTCATTTACTTTCGCTTATATTATTACTAACCATTATACACATTACATTCTTATTACCTACACTTAACTTAGGTATAACTATACATTTTGAAATCCAATTAAATTTCCATAATAATTTAACCTATATTTTTTATTTAATTATAACCTTTACTAGCTGTTGTCTGCGGTTTCTCCCGCGTGGAATATTTTTGGTTCCCGCGGGAACAGTATATCCGAGGAAAAAATTGAAATGAAGTCGTGATTCATTTCAATTTTTCGTGATTGAGTGAAGTAAATATTAAAGATAGCAAATTTTACGGAAAGGAAACATTCCTATAATTTAAAAAAGTTTAAAAAAAGATTATCAAGGAACTATCCTGTCTGTCAATGAGCCGGGAATCGAACCGGACAAATGTGAAAAATATGATACCAATCAATTGCTTCTAACTTTGTAGGTTTATTTATTAGTTACTCATAGTATGTTAGGAAGAATGGAATTTTATGTTACTTAGAAGTATGATTCTATGAATACCTTTTTGATTGGTGGGTAGGCGAAAAAATTACAGCATGTTTTTTCCCATTTTGTCCCCTTCGATACCCGGCTCAGACAGATGGTTTCTTAAAAGTCTTTGAACGCAGTTCAACTTATTTTTGAAATTATAGGAATGTTTCATTTCAGTAAAATTTGCTATCTTCAATATTTAGGGTAAGTAGGTACCTGTACTACTTTCCCTCGGGTTCGGAGGAATAAATTCCACTTTGTATCAAAAGCACTTCAAGTCTTACCATTATATCATGGTGGTGGGCTAGACTTTAGCCTCGAACTGTCATCAGCGCTGTCTCCAGCATTAAATACTTACAGATTACTATAGAGTGATACCCGTATAGTGTTATAATTATCTTTTTGCTACATAATATACTTACTACTACAGAGTGATCCAGGGTTATATCTTGTTGCTACTCAAAGACTACTAGAGTGATACAATGTTTTATCTTGTTGCATGTTGTCTTATTTGCCTGTCTGTCTGTCCTAACACACGCTTGTCGCACAACTAGGAGGGCATAGAGGTGAGTCCTCACTCACTCCAACAATGATGCACTCTTAAAGGCCGGAGCACACGGGACGATGCTAGCTGTTTCCACCGGCCTCGCTCGTGTTACTTTAGATTTTTTTCTTTTTGTTCGGCTCCTAAGGGTCGTTCATACCTTCCTCAAGAGTTGGGTTATCAAATGCCAAAAGAATTTTTCAAATCAATGCATCACTTACCTATTTAATATGGATTATTAATTTATTATTACCTACTGAAGAAATCTGGCATGGCATCATTGTTGGAATAAATTAAATTATACACATTAAGTAAGTTAAAATTAATTAATATTACAATAAACACGTATTTGTTTATGAAGTCTAGTTTTTTTTCATACCCAGGGCTATGCCCATTGACTACTAAAACATTCTTGGAAAATTTTTGAGTTTTAGTTTATTTCGATTTTACCGACCGGGTGAGAAATCTAGAAAGTATAGAAGTGAATGCTAATTTTATTGATTAGAAGTTTAAAAATCCGCTATTACACACTATTATAGGAACTATTATCAGTGACACTGCCCCCACCGGTGCTACTGCGTAGCACGCGTAGCAAATAAGGTTTATTGGCTACGTGAAGACTGGGAGCTTAGGTAGTATTAAAATTTGATAGTATCTAGATTAATTAGTAGTCAGCAATATTGATAAATAAGTACCTATAATAAATTATACAAAGAGTACTTCATTCAGTTTTTATTTTTATTTTCATTATTAATTTATTTTAATATTACATGTAAAGGGAGCTACGAAACTAACCAAAGATGACATCGAGAGGGTGTTCTCTCTATACGATAGAGTAAGTTTGCCTTTTTATGTATTTTGGAATTAAAAAATAATGATGTGGCAACCTTGAATTTACTGCCTTACCCAAGCATTTTAATTTTTATGCCAATTTTCAAAAGCAAATAGTTTTTTTCCCTACTCCTATATCAACTTACGATTTCTTCGATTCCAGGATAACAACGGTTCAATCGAAAACGAAGAACTGCGGGGATTTCTAAAGGATTTGTTAGAGTTAGTAAAAAAGGTAAGAAAATTTATCACTGATGAAACAAAAAGATCTCAATTGATTATACAATTTGCATAATAATTCAACATTATATTGATGTAAAGCGAAAAAATGTTCGCTCAAGAATTGAATGGACATAATTTAGGCTCTCGATCGGGAGGGGTGAAAAGCGAAGGGAGGTCTTGGACTATAAAAAGGCAGCAAAGTATACTTCATACACAAAGTGCTCGCTCCGTTTATTAACTTTTTTGCGATCAATTGGGTATGAAATCGGTCGCTATATCTCCGAAAATGTCCGAAAATATCGTCCGAATTTTTTTCTATCAATATATTTTCTTTATGCTACCCATTTGCGGTAATTTTTCAATTATATGGTACAAACCACGTGACCACGGCCAATGTAACCTGGTCGAAACGTCGGGCAAAGGTAAATAAAACTAGTTCGTGTGTAAGACCCTAAAATAATTATATAATTATGAATGCAAAGCGCGAAAGTCTAAAATGTACCTACTATATGGTACAAATTTCAACGCAATCGGTCCAGTGGTTTTCAAGTTATCCGGCAGATAGACAGATAAACAAGAAAGATTTAAAGAAAGTCTAATTTGAAGGCTCTGAAAAATATATGTTGGTTGATAAAAACTTGATTTTCAAAGAAACTCAATTAAGTAGGTATGTTTACTGGTTAAACCTTTCTCCAGGACTACGATGCGCAAGACCTGCTGGAGTTTGAAGAGACGATCCTGCAGGGAGTGGAGTACAGCAGCGACGGCAAGATCAGCAGGAAGCAGCTCACCATGATCCTGCTGGCGCTGGCCAAGCACAACCAGGAGGAGGAGGCCGCCACGCCTTAAGGGTCGGGCCGCGAAGCCCGCGACCTGCGGCGTCACGAGCGGCGAACACCCGCGAATTGAAGGGATCTACTCGTACCACAGGATACCAGAAACAAAGGATGCAATTTGAAGTAATTTTTTTGGCAATGTTTCTGTTTTGAGCATATTGCGGCGTCAGCGGCCACGCCTCCCCACCACATCTCCCTTTGTTTCTGATATCTATGACTAGCACAGTCGACCGCGGGTCAGTGGAAACACTTTGACTTTTAGCTGGCCTAGCCTACAGGGAGTTTCAATACTATGAGAGACCAGTTTATACTGGTTCTGTTTCCAGTGACGTGCGGTCGACCGTACCTCATTACTTACAGTCCTAGATCGTGTTTTGATGGTATTCTGTACCTATAGAGCCGGGCTGCAGGCCAGTGCCAGCTTCCGTCCTGACATCCGATCGAAATTTTAAAATTTTAAATTTTTAAGTTTTGTATATATTTTGTTTTTATGTTTTTTTTTTTTGATATTTTTTATTTATATATTTTTATACAATTGTATAGTTGTGTCCCTAGCAAGAGTTATTACAGATGACCTTTAAAAAAATTTTGTTTTAATCAGGCGTTTTTTGCGGTGGCTCATTTATGTGTAAGTGCCTGTACAACAAATATGAATATACGCGCAATCGAACCACTTTTTTTACTTCCGCCGTTTTGAAAAAATATAAACTAAACGCCACCAAATTCTCATTTCTGAATCAATAAATGGAGCTCTTGAATACGGACTGCTATAAGAACGAATAGGTATTTTGAAGCCCATTGCTTCATAGTATTCGTAGGTACAGTCACGAACCGGGATTGTTGAGCCATAGCTATCATCTTAACTTGGTTGTGTTACACGCATGCCGCCGTTTTTCGTTATTGAAAAGTGACCATAGCAACCCTTTTGTAACCCGCTTTGCATTACACGGCCGAAATACGAACAGTAACAGCAAGCGGCTCAACAATCCCGGTTCGTGTCTGTACTTAATTGCATGAAATAATCTAATCTATGCAGGTGTGATACCTGTCGTTGTATTATTATTATTATATAATTGTTTTATTATTATTATTATATAATCAACTCGGAAAGGACACAGTTTCTGTGATAATCAGTCGTATATAATACATAATTATTTACATCATACGTAGGTGCCAATGATAAAAACTCTTAATAAAACTATGAAGTGGCCGTTTTTTTCATTAAAATAATAGATTAAAATATATTTAAAATTTCAAAAATAGACTATTTGTATACGTTTACTGTACCTATTAAATTTTTTTCATTTATTTGTGTTTCATGTTAGATAAAGATTGAAAACAGTGCATTTAGAGTTTCACCGGGTTGATGCTTCTTTTCATCGTCTTATCAAGATTTCTAATATAGGTACCTACTCACATAAAGTACCTACCTATTACTTAGTAGGTAATTAGATAAGTGTTCACAATTAAATGGAATCACTTCAGCTGTTGTCTCGCTCACGTTTTGTAAAACAGTACCCAGTTTACAACGTCAATACACGCTAGCGACTACGTAAAAACTATATCTCTATCTCACTGTATTTCGTAATTAGTCGAAAAGAGACAGCACTATTACATATTTACGTAGTCGTTAGCGATCAACTCATGGTACGAGTGCAGAAATGTTAGTTTTTTTTTACATCGAATAACAAAACACTGTCCGTAAATAATACATAACATTATGATCTTAAATTATGTAGGTACAGTCGACCGCACGTCAGTGGAAACACTTTGTCCAGGAGCCCTATTTTTGAATCCCTATTGCCTCGCTTCGATCGCCTCGGTCGCTTCTACTAATTTTTGTATCGGATGTCGAAGGAAAATTAGTAGAATCGACCGCTAGAAGCGGGCGAGCGATTTAAAAATTGGGCTTCTGTTTCTGGCCTAGCCAAAGTCAAAGTCAAAACTATTTTATTGCATGTAAGTAAGTATTTTAAGTACACTGGGTACATTTATACAACGTCAATTTTTTATCTACCACCGCCTCCAAGGTGTTATATAGAGCTGGGAAGAAGAAGCGGCGCAACAAACTTCCGCAACACATCTTTTAAAATCGAGTTTATACATAACATTTTTTGTAAAGGTTGTGCGAGGCTGAAGTAACATTAACACCAGGCATCTTTGTCATTTAAATAATCGACTGTTTTACAATAAGCTTTCTTACAAAGTTGTTGTATAATGTGGGACTTAAATTTTCTGTCATTCATATTCAAGATTTCTTTTTCTAGCTTAAGAAATTTCAATACAAGGCTTTGTTTCTACCTTGCCGTCGTCCGTACATAATTCTTAAAAAAAACAGTATCATCTAGCTTTCCTTTTAAATCAAGTCTCGGTAGTAAGCTCTAAATAAGTAATCAGTATAAGTACCTGTCTAGTCTCAAAATTTAATCAAGTACCTAAGTAAATTCTATTTCAAATTCTATAAATATGCCAAATTAAATGCCAAAATATTTTAATAGTAACACACTACGTCTACATCTCTAAATAACATGCAGCTTTTAAAACGGTTATCAATCGCTTTGCAACGTTTCCTAGAACAAATTATATTACAAAACACACTGTAACACTGTTACAAAACACATCGATATGTTTGAAGCATCAGGAATGAGTAGTGATTGCAAGCTTTGCTTCGGAAACACCCTCGTCCCTTTCATTCATTCCCTCATTCATTCAGTCCCTCATTCATTTCATCACACTCGACTAAATCTCAGTGTTTTTGACAATTGACAATCGTTTGAGAAACTGCCTGTTAACTATTTTCTTATTGTTAGACGATTGTAGATTTTAATCTTTACTATATCAACGTAGGAGATCCTTACTACATATCTTTGCATCATACTCAAAATTATGCGGTTCTTCAATGCGCGATGCTTTTGCGATGCACTGATGGATCTCTACAACAGCTCTATTTTTGAATCGCTCGCCTCGCTTCGAGCGGTGGATTCTACAGATTTTTGTATCGGATGTCGAAGGAAAATTAGTAGAATCGACCGCTCGAAGCGAGGCGAGCGATTTAATTTTATTTTAAAATTATATTTTAATTATTTAGGAGTCAGACCTTCGAACTATAGGAAGGTACCTAATTAATTTTGTCAGTAAAAAAGCTCAGCTCAACAAAAGCATTGCGTATTCTTGAACCCTGTGGGGTATTACCTACTCCAAGTTCGCATTTTACTAAATACACTAAAAATCATATCATTCGAACTTTTCCTAAATAAAAATAAAAGATCACTTTTAATAATATCAAAGTTTATTTTAAGTAAAGTTATCTAGAAGTCAAACAGCGAGGGAAATCTCGAAAAATCTGTTACTATCAGTATTGAACTTGCGGAGACCACAGATAGGTTCTAATTTTTGTGCCACAAGAAATGAGAAACTTTGAAATTAAAATTGACAGTTTCACTATTCGATGTACTGTACTGTCACCGTCTCAAAATCCATGACCATCTATAAAAAAAAAGTAAGCTAAACACAATAATGTATAAAATTTTAGGTTATTTGGCCAAACCTTAAGTACAAATGTGCTATGTGACATGGGATAGGTCTTATGATATAACATTATTTGTTGGTAATATTGTATAATTTGTTATGGCCACACCTTTTGTTCCTTCCTTCTCAGCAATTAACAATATGGCTATTAATTAACAATATTAAATGAGAAACCAGTAAGACCGTACACAAATAAAATGATTAAAGAACTCCGATTGGGCCATTCTTCTGTCCCCATTCCCCAAAGGCAGGGTATAGATAGTTACCTATATTTTTTATATTAGATGACCCTAAAGCATGATACCCTAATAAATTGGTTCATTGATATCAAAAATAGCCATGGGTTTTTACCTAAATTAGACCAAAATACCTACTCGATGAAGGAGGGAAAGCTCAATCTACCCCCAATCGGTGGTAAGGGAACAAGGAAATGCCCAATCCGACTCCTTTTTTAAGTATGTAAAAACGAATTGGCTAAGTAGGTATTATATTTTCTTACGCTCATAAAAAATTGATGTTGTCATAATTATAATAAATGTATTTTGCTTCGAAATGATTTGTAAGTAGAAAATGCACGAATAATGTTGATAACTTATGTTAGGATTTCTAATTTTGATATGTTTAGGGTGATGTCATTGTCACGTAAAGTGTATAGTAATGAAAACTAATTCTTGATGTTAATATTGTAAATTACAGGATGTTAGAATTGGACCATAAAATTAATTTCACGACTAATATTAATTTCACAACAGTCTAATTAACTACCTACTACATTATGTTATTACTTTATAATCGTGATCAATTTTTTAAGAGGGTTCTCTCATACCATAATAATATCGCAGCATAAACTTGTCCGTTACCAAGTTTTAGTTTGGAAAATTATTATGTGAAAATTATCTAGCAATCATGAAAAGTTCTGTCTGCACAATCTAAAATGAACCTAGATCTAAACTGAGTGAATTTCAAATTGTGCAGAATATAGTTAAACCAAGTTATCTGTGAAGTGGCAGAATCAGGAACTATGCATAATGTCATTCGGCCGTCAGCACAAAATTTAATAATGACGGGCATGGAACGTTCACAGATACGCGACTGTACTTTGCTAACTTTTTTCTACGCCATGTAGATGTAACTCAAGAATTCAGTCCAATTCTACTACATCTGTAGGTAGGCGTACATAAAATGTTTTATAAAAAAGGGATATGAATGTGTTTATGCTACATTTTATTTATTATTAAATGTTAGTCTGGGTAAGTTACCAACTGTGTAGGTAGACAGGTATTTGAACCCACCATGAAAATAAATATTTATCTGTGGTATAAAACCGATGTATAATCAACGGCGGGTTCTGGAAATACTTTGAAACAGTATTACATTTCTTGTATTTTCGGAATGAATCAAAGGATTCTGTCATTCTGTGATGATTATAATTACCATAACTTAGGTTTACTTACCTACATTATAATTATATTAAGTGTGCACAAACTTTAAGCATTTAGAATGAGGGATTTTCAAGTATACCTACCTTATAAAAACGTGTGGTATGTAGTACATGAAACGTCTTTGCCGCCGATTTCCCTGCGTCCGTTCCTCCCTCTGAAAGGTAACTATTTGTTGCTTCCGGCAATAATTGACGAGTCCTGCTAGATCCTGATAGAGTCTCCGACCTCATTGTCAATCCTCCCAAAGGTTTCCTAAACGAACACAAAGTGTGAGCGATTATGTACTTACTTTTTTTTATACCACCACTTTGGATATTTTCTGATGAAGATTTTGTTAGGGTCGTAATCTCGTTTATATTATAAGTCAGTGGTCTGAAATCAAATCTTTGTGATGTTTATATCTATAATTTCCTACCTATTTGAAGTTAAATTCTCGATTCAATATTTCATAAAGTATCACTAAGTATCCGCTCGAATCTAAAAATACTGCAACTGGGCTATCTTTTACCAAATCTGAACCTGCCTACGCCAAGTTATGATTTATGTTAGGTCACTTACTTATATTAGCTAGGTGTATTTGTCTTAGGTGAAACCTAAAAGAGGAAGATAATGTATTTACTTATTTGGTACAGTAAGGTACCTACTGAAAATGGTCCTACTAAACGCAAGTACCAAGTATATAGGTACTTTTAGTTTTGCTTGATCCAACATGAACTGTGGCTTGATCGTATGATATTCATATTCGCTCGTTAATACGGTTTTTGTGATAGTGCTTAAATTTCGTTCTAATGCAGTCTAAGAGAATACCGTATCTTCCTAGCTTTATAGTTTCAACTAAGATTTGTGTTACGTTATTTGTACCTAGATGTCTAGACATTGTATTTTTACGTGCTAAGTTATGGCTAAGTTGTCCCGTCGCCTGGCACTACATGTTGAATAATATGATGTTTGTTATAAAATGTTTATATTTGTAATTGTGTTTTCATTAATCCTTCGAAACCTAGCCGTTCGTTGTTTAATTCGCGTAGTGTCAGTGGTACCATTGAGTAGGTATCATTGATGATACAAGTGACACAACTTTGTATCCATAAAGTAGGTACCATGAAAGAATAAAGATATTCCTCTTACAATTCGGACGTTCGCCTTAAGCGCCATACGTCGTCGTCGTGGGTTCGATTCCGATTTCACGAGACGTTCCACTAGAATCAATCAGCTAATTCACAAGGGATCCTACAACACTTTCTGTTCCAGTATTCCCCTGAGTAGGGGATCCAATGTACCTAGTAACTATCGTTTGTATTTCCATTAAAGGATCTCATAAAAATAAAGTGCCCAAATGTGCGGCGTTTTCATATATTTTTTGCGACTGAGATAAAAAAAATTATAAAGTGGCTCTTGTAATGAATATTGGTAGCGAAGTGTCGCACAAACTGAAAAATCATGATATAAAAGTGATACGCTTTTGTATTTCCTAATGCCCTCTCTCGTAAAAGTACAACTAGTATCCCTCTGTAGTCTGTGAGTACAGCTTTTTGGCGGGATTTTGTCAGAGAATGGTTGTCGATGAACCTGCCGTGTGGATCACCGAATGGCACTAATTGTGCCCTCGTGGAGGCCGTGCTGCGGTTTAATTGAAAATCGCCGACTAGTAGTCGTGCTCTGTTTTTGTGGAGGCCGTGCTGTAACCGACGGTTTAAATAAATATAAGAAATAATACTATAATTAAGACAGAGCTGTATGGACAAAGCTTCCCTTGCCCGTCCTCAATAGAGGACAAATCACGGAGTAGGACCCTATGCATCTCTGCCCAGCAGCTGGGCGGGGCGCCCGCGCCCCACCCTGACAATGTGACCATTTGTGACTTATTCCTGCCATTTTGGCAGAATTTGATATCACATTTTTCATTTTTTCATCGTATATCTATTATACGATGAAAAAATGAAAAATGTGATGAAGCGAATAATGACGTAGGTATTTTAAAGAGGTTTAAATTATGTTAATGTAAAATTCTTTAAAATAATTATTTGCTTTTTTTGTTTCCCACACTGTCCTACTGTAGGAAGGTAACAGCCCTCCATGGACACACTAAAATGTATGCGGCGGCGCGGCGGCATGATTGGCATGTTCGGCAGATTTTCAGTTAGTGTGTTGGCAGATTCTTTATTTTCCCAGTGGTCACACTGCTGACCCGCCGCCATTGTTATTTGACTGACGCTGACGATTGGCTGGCTGGTGAAGCCTCTAATTTTATTTGACCACATTACATTTGATTCAATATTGCAGAAATAGAAAATAATTAATAAGATAAACGGGATCATGGGTGTAACAGTTGAAACAATTAGTCCTGGCGACGGTACGTATTTTACAAGCTTAATTTTTACAGTGCTCAAAACACGCTCCACAATGTCGGAGTTTTGAAGTGTGAAACGCAAGTGTTGAAGTTTTTGGAATATTTAGCTTATTAGCCTGATAAATTCTTGTATTATTTCTTTGCTAATGAATACCTAAGTACGTATGCTATGTAGGTCTGTATAAAAACATCAATGTATGTTATTATTTTACCTGTAATGAAGCACCGAAGTCAAATGACATTCGCCCAAACGCTATACAGCTAAAAAATATAACCTTCAATTTCATTCTTACGTAGACGCTAAATTTTAGCGATGTCACGATTTGACAAATGTTAAAATTAATATAGGTATTTAATAACAAATTGTGACTGCATTCCAGACTCCACATATCCCAAGAAAGGGCAGAGGGTGGTGGTGCACTACACGGGCACGCTGACGAATGGACAGAAGTTCGACTCGTCGCGCGACCGCGGCAAGCCCTTCAAGTTCAAAATCGGCAAGGGAGAGGTGATCCGGGGTTGGGACGAGGGTGTCGCTAAGGTACGCCCACATTGTTCACTTTATCGTAATTTATGCCTTTAAATTGCATGATTAAGATGCAGGATTATGGGGGGACACTGATCATTTAGGTAGATACAGACTTAGACTGGCCTTTTATGAATATCTTGCTTGTCATCACCCTATATTGTTATAGAGCAGGTAAGACGTGTCACATGATCAGTCTGGCGAGACTTATGATGCTAGACTGACCATCTAAACCACTACTGACTGATGGACTGAACAGATTTTTAAATATTTTAATATTTTTCGTCAGTCCATCAGTGATTGGTCTGATGCCAGATTGATCATGTAACACCCGTCTAACAAAAAGAATTGAGAGCCAAGTAATGCATTTACAATTTTTTTATTTTATTTCAGATGTCTGTAGGCGAGCGTGCGAAGCTGACGTGCACTCCGGACTATGCATACGGCCAACAAGGCCACCCTGGTGTCATTCCCCCCAACTCAACCCTCATCTTCGACGTGGAACTCATTGGTCTGGAATAAATGACTGACACAGTACTATTCCTTACCACATACCTAGACTAATTTTTCTTTACTTATTATGGATGGTTTCATTAATATTATCACTTCTAAATATGTTACATAAAGGTTCAAGTATTTATATATGATGAAGCATTCTTAGCTGCCATATGTCAAATCAAAATCGCCTAAAGAAATAATAGCACAACCCATACTTTTGAGTCACCAATATTTCGCTTAGCACACCTTGATTTGTAAGTTGATAGCGTCTACTGATAAAGTTGACGGCGTATTTTCTCGCCAGAACCATCGTCGACACCTTAAAACCTTAAAATACAAATTGGGCCTGATTCTTGCCCTTGGTATGAATTAGAAAAATCTGCCAGACATAAGACGATGTGTTATGTAACATTCCAGAAAGCATTTATCATGTGAATTAATTGTATTTTTACTGCTTTTAATTAATTCTTTCTGGGTTCATATCTTGACATTCAATTTTACCTTTTGAAAGGAAACTTTACATTTAAATGTAGTTGATGGCAATAGAATGTTAGATAAAGCTTTTAAATATTTTCTCGTTTGAGTGTTATTTTATTATAGTGTGTGTATTTACATATTTTTAGTATGTATTGTTATTCCCATTCATAACCACTATGATGGTATTTAGTCGAGAACTGTAAATACTAAAGAAATTGAACAAAGTCAACATTTTTTTTGTCAACTATGTATTAATTTTGGGGTTTCTGAATCTTGTCGGTTTCAGTAATAAAATGGAATAAACTAACCTATTGTGAGATGTATTTATTTTCTTTTATTTACTTCGCAGACCCGTTATTGTGGCCGCCCGCCCGTGCACTGACCTTATTTTTAGGCCTGTTAAATTGTTATTTTGATGCACAATGAAGAATATTTGACGATTTGATTGATACCTACTATTAAGAAACAGGATTGTCCAAGGTTAGGTAGACCTCTCTATACAAGATGATAGTTTAGATCCAATAGTTCTCGAGTGTATACCACGACTGGGCAGTAGTGTGGGACGCACCCCGGCTGAATGGAGTGACGATTGGTAGCTGGATGCGGTAAGGAGGACATAGGAGACAATTTGAATCTTTTATGTGTACGCTAGATGAACGGACACTTTCAAAACGTGCACTAAGGTTGGACCGGCGGTCCATTATAAACTATTTTGACCAACTGATTTATTTATTTATTTATATAAACTTTATTGCACATGTATTGTACAAGAGGCGAACTTAATGCCGGAGGCATTCTCTAGTTAACCTTTGGGTCGTGCTATAGACTACAAGGAAGGCCAGGATCATGACCGAAGTTGGTAAGGCTAAGGCCGTATATTTGAACCATCTGAAATAAAAACGAATATTCAAGAATTTAAATCTTTTATTTATAAATTTTACTCTTTTCGTAGGTAGGTACATTATAATATTATATTGTAATTTCATACATTTTATACGCCCTTCACTCAAATTATAGAAAAAAAATACAATATCACTGTCATCAGCATCACATTATAATGCCTCAACTTAAAAATTAGGTAGGTACTTTGCTTAATATTTTTCAAATAATACATTATGTATACAAAAAATAGGGCATTTCTAAATTTTATTACAAAAATGATAAATAGTAAATCCGAACCGTCTGCCCTTGGGGCAGAAAGGTTCTTTGTGGCGACCACGCACCGGACGTACCGCAGGCAGGCCTCCCACAATAGGTGGAGTGGAGCCACGATCCGGGTTAAAGTTGCGGGAATGCCGTAAGACCGCGCGATAGAGATCTTTGAGGGAGGCCTTTGTCCAACAGTGGACGTATTCCGGCTGATATGATAATGATGAATAATAAAAACTTACTGCTAAGTTACATAGTCTGTTTTTTATGTATTCTGTATTTATGTTGAATAGGTAAGTACATTATTATTTATTAAACAAACAGAATGGAAACGAAACGTGACCCCACTCGATTATTCCTAAACTAAACAAGATATTGTAAAACTTTTTACTAATATCGACACTACGTCCACTAGCTTTATAAATTGATATTAAAACTATCTTATTATTTTTTTTAATTTACTATGGTCATGGTATGGTAATAATCAAAGATAATCTTTGGTAATAATGGTAAGTACTATAAAATCACATTTTTGAAACCACAGGATTTTAAAAAAAGTTACTAAATAAATATCTTGACAAATATTACAATTAATTTATTTACGATATCTTGTTTGGTATAAGAATAATCAAGTGAGATCATTGAGTCATATTCGAGTATTGATCAAAGTCAATTTTGTTGAGACAGAGGAAAAATGCGGAAGCGTTTTCTTGCTGCTGATGTAAAAACAAGCGCATTCGCTTCGTCGCGCGAACGACTTTCGGTTTTGTATTTTTATTAATTTGTAATAAATTGTATTACAAGTTTATTATTTTACAATAGCGGCATAAACTCCTCGCGCATTTTTACGGCCATAAAAAAAAATTCGATCCATACAATGTTGTAAGTGATAGATAACTTAAAGAGGTAGTAAGTAGGTAAGTACCTAACATTTTGGGTGAATTTCTAATTCATACATGCTTCAAAAATCAGTAGGTATATAAAAATAAGAAATTTTCATCTATAAACAAGCGCAAGCACAGAATATTATATATGTTCACACAAATATTTCAGAGCAAGAATAAAAATAAAAATTACTTTTGTTTAAGCTTTCAAATGAGAAGCTAAAAGTAAAAAAAACTATAGTATTATGTATGTATGATACATACACACATTTGGTCTTATATTGGTATCACCAACTTATAGGATAAGAAAGTTAATGGTACCAATACCATAAGTTACCTAAGTATGCTTACAGATCTTTCTAAATTCTCATATTGCACTTACATCTAACTCTATATCAAAATAATCATCAATGATCAATTTGATCACACCACAATTGATCACACCATTTACGCAGTTTGTTTTTTGGAATAGATGTTTGTCGACGTCAAGAGAATAAGTCTAGCTTTTGGAGTTTCAAAGGCATCTGTTAACAGAGTTGGAATACGACGGAAGGTATTTGCATCAAAAATAAAAAAAATACCGATGAATTGAATAATAAATTTCATTTCACAAACATGTCCCACAATTAAAACTGTACACAATTCGTAGTCGCCTATATACAAACACATGCAATCTTTGACCGACTTTGGCGTACTACATGCAACAATTTATTTGGTAGTGCCACGGGAAACGAACGTAGTTTTTGTTGTAATACCAAACATTTGTAACAGACCATTTTGAATTCGGGTTAAGCGGTCTAAAATGTAGGTTCGGAAGGTCACGAAAGTTGTATTTATAATATCACCTTTACAAAAGGTGGTGAGCCTGCATCTATGCAAAGTCAGTGTGGGATCGTTCATACAATATGTAACGACTGGCCGACACCGTCCCAATGTGGGGGCGGCTTTATGCAGGATAATAAAATAACTAATCTGAAAAAATAACTAATGAAAATCTGAAACAGATCTGTCAATAGGTCCAACAGAATGCAAGACAGTTATACTGTCCACATTTTCAGCAAATGGAACCTATATCTTTAATGACATTTGTGTACAAAATTTACTCTAATACCTACTTTTACTTTTTGTGAATTCTCTGTGTAATAAGTACGTGACTAATTATGTACATACAAAGAACGTATTCGTAGTCTTAACAAACTTCCAGTATAACAATGACGTAATACACTTACGTCACTATTCTACCGGACGGAGCGCAACAGGAGTAGACTACGCGCTGCGCTGTGACCGTATACAAAATACTTGAATATTCTTATTAAATTGCAATGTCTTTTCTTGTAAACTAACTTCACAAAAATATTATTTGAAATGTTATTGTACAGTCGGCCGCACATCAGTTGGAAACATGTTTGGAGCTGGCCTAGCCTATTAGGAAGTTTTAATACTATGCGAGACCAGTTTATACTGGTTTTGTTTCCACTGACGTGCGGTCGATCGTACGAACTTACTATACTTACCTACATTGCTCTTTATTAATAGTTTTTGTATTATTCCTATTACGAGTTGGGTAACGGCTTGAGAGGGCCCAAGCTGAGCAGCCCATCAGCACCGAGCGCTTGCAGACTACTCGTCATGCCGTTCATCATATTGTGCACAGACACCACTGGGATCCCGAAACAGCCGCTCGCCTCCTCGCGATTGGCCAGCGGAATGAAACTATAAATACCTAGACTACTTAACCGCTTCAGATTGTCCTCCTGCGACAAGTCCACCACAGGCAATCCTAGCTCTCTGTTCGGGCCCGCCACGTTGTGGAATACCCTTCTGTGGTGTTGCAGCTGCAAGGATTTAGGGTAAGACGCTGGGCACTCGTCACACTTGAACATTGGTAATTTGCTCTGCGGGTGAGCGCTAGACATATGTACTGACAAGGAGTTATAGTTCATAAACATCTTCTTACATACTTTGCAGGCTAACATACCACCGCCCACTGTAGCCTCCGGTATGGAGAAATTACTAGATTTGGATGTGTGCTTAATGCTCATACCGGCGCCTAGGTTGGGTATGTGCGGGATGGGACGCTCCGGTGACGGCGACCGGCTCTTCTGTTTCTGTTTTACGCTGATACCACGAGACGCTAGCACATTAGCCATGGCATTGGCTTCTTTGTTAACAGTCTTTTTAGTTATAGATATTTGACTACCGAGATTCAGTTTATCTTTGGCACCTTGCACGCTTTGAATCATAGGCAGACCGTCGCGTTGCTTCTGCATCGCCATTACCTGACAATCCTCGTTGTCATGTTTGCCAGGGAGCAGCATATCCGTACGTCTCTTTTGGCCGGGCCCGCCTGCCATCGCAGCACCCCTTTTCATGGGCATGCGCGCCCCTGGTTTAGCGCCGCGCACTTGCCCGTGGACCTGTATGCCTGGTCGGATGGAGGGGCGCGCTCCTCGGGCGCCTGGCATCCGTGGCCGGGTGCCCGTGATGTTGGCACCGGCCGCCATCCTGATCGGGCCGGGGGCTGGCATCTGCACTCCCAACGGCTGACCCGGAGCTGACATGGATCCGGGACCTAGCTCTTGTCCAGTTGCTCCTCCCAGCTGTCCAGGTGTAAATGTTTGCACGTTCTGTATTCTTACACCGGTACCCATCGGCGGTTTCATGGTCCCACCAGGACTCGAGGCGACCACGTAGGGATGACTCGGTGAGGACACTGGAGGTCCCATTGAGCCCATTTGATTGTTTAATAATCCCGAACTCTGTCCATACACGGCATGCTGCATGCTCTGCAACGGAGACGCTGTTGAATATATTGTGGGCTGCGGCATTGTCCCAGGATAGGCCGGTTTAGACATCGCCGGTTGAAATTGTTGACCATAAACTTGCTGACCCATATAGTGTTGACCAGGATATTGTCCTGGCATCGTTTGCGCCGTGGTTCCATAGACGTCATTTGGTTGTGCAAAACCAGAATGCATGTTTTGACCAGTGCTGTAAGTATTATAGGGTTGAGTCATTACACCACCGGTTCCTGGGTAAGCCTGAATATTTATCATGACATTTTGCTGGTGTGTGAACCCTGGGCCACTGCTAATGGTAGATAATTTTCCCACTTGCTCAGCCAACTGTTTCACTGGCAGTAAGCTTGAAAGTATACTTGATTGTGGATTGTATGGAAGAAGTGATGATGATGGGGTTGGTGCAACCAGAATTTGCGAGTGTCCAGTCATCCTTCGGTGATCATCTAGAAGCGATATATTAGTAAATCTGGTGTTGCACACTTCACACGAGTGCTGGGGACCTAAGGTATCTAGAGATATGTATTCACTGACATCCGATAGCGAAGTTTCCTTCTTCGTCGATAGCAGGCTTTCGAATATATCGTCTGCGCTTTTTTCTAGCATATCGATAGGTGGTTTCGAATCTGGGGCATTCCAATTGAATGTGTGTTGTTTTTCCGTGGATGATGAAAAACGAGAGGTTGCTGCAGGTGAATTATAATTCGCCTGTGTAGTCGGATATGCGGGTGGAGGGGGGTATGGATTTTCAGTTTTCGGAATGACCGGCTTGACATCAGGCGCCGGCGTGGCCGACACGACGCAGCAGTCGTCGTCTTCGTCATTAGAATCACCATTAATTTCTATTATCGTCATTTCTTCCGTTTTTGTTACTGGAAGCAGTGGAGTGGTAGCTGCATTGGAAGCAGTGGAGTTTTGAAACAGTGGTTGAGAATTGACACTGGCAGGAAGACCAACAGGTTCACTTTTAACTTGAGATATAATTGGTGTGGGTGTACTGTTTGGTTCAGGTGATGTTCTTTCCGATTTCACTTGTCCTGAAAATAATGGTAAATCAGAAGATTGTGGTTCACTTGATTCAGCTTCTTGTTTCACCACAACTTTCTCTAAATTGTTGTCTTGCGATTCACGTCTTTCTGGAGTAGATGTTGTGGTTGAATTAGGAGACTGTATAGCAGACATCGGAAGATTTGCACCTCTCTTGGGCGTTTGTTTGACAGCCGGCCGTCCCGGTGTTTTGGCTGGCCCTAGGTCTTTTGCAGGTGATTTTCCTTTTATATAAGTTTTGACTGGTTCTGTATTATCCAGTGTCTGTTTACTTCGTAAATTTTTCATAGCAGCAACGATTCTTTTATTAGCCAAAGGAATTTCGTCCTCTGTTCCAGAAACACTTCGGTTGTTGTTAGAAGTATTCTCGTCTCCTGAATCTCGATCGCCTCCAGACCTTTCCCTCTCTTGGTCTTCGTCTGACTCGCCGTCTTGTTCTTCTTTCTCTTCCTCATTTGCGCTGCCGTCTTCATCATCATCAGAAGTTTTGAAATTTTTTAAGCCGTCAACTACTTTAAAAGTGTTAGAATTGTTTCCATCAGACTTCAGTTTAAGTTTGATGCCTCCCAGCTTACCCAGCTTTTGCATCAGATCATTGGCATCTTCTGGTTCGGACTCGAGTTTCTCTAGCTTAACTGGTGTTAATTTTTTCTTTATCGTGAACCCTAATCCACTTAGTTTATTTAAGGCTGAATCAGGATTATTCGACTCGTTCTGGACTGGTTTTTTTATGGAGATACCGGTTTTCTGAATAATTTGAGATATGTCTATCTTTTGGGGCGTTTTTTGCGCGCTTGCGTTTGGCTCAGGGAGGTCATCATCTTCGTCCGACCAGTTGTCATCCCCGGAGGGAGTGTCTTCGTCGTCGGACGGCAGCTTGTCGACCACCACAGAGGGCTGCGACACGTGTTTAATAAGATGTAATTTTTGAGTCGCCCAATCAGGAAAGTCCAAGTCGCAAGTAACACACCTGTACTCCTGCTTGGGTTTCCTCAGCACAGCTCCAGTAGACTGGAGCTTCTTTAATATATCCGCAACATTGTTATTTACCGGTTTCTTGTCCTCTAGCTGATTGGAGTCTTCTACTGGATCTTCTTCTTCTGAAATAATAAGAAAATACAATACTTACTTAATTTGATAATGAATAAATTCTTTAAAAATACACTTCTTAAAAATGTCCCCAGTAATTATTCCCTTTAACGATGTTCGATCCTAATATGCTATGGCGATAAATAAAAGCAGGACTTCGGCATCGACAATTTCATATCACCATTTAAAAACATTGTGAGTGTGACCGTATACAGTGCGTGCACAAACGAAAGGGGATGAATGAACCCTGTGAAACTAGACACAATTTTATAGACGAAATTTTTTATTTTTGGTAGACCATAATTGAAAAACGATGTGTTAACACAATAAATAATAACAATAATAAATAAGGAAAGCCGTAAGATAACACAGTTTCAGTAACAGGTTTCTTGTGAAAAACTTTAAGATTTTGTGCAGTATTAATCAGTTATTTCCTTTCACGAAATAACTCTATTAACTCTAGCATTCCACATCTCATTACCAGTAAAATTAAAAGTGAACCTTTATCTTCAAACTAACTTTTGCGATGAGCAAGCAAAATTAATCACTCGCCGGGCGGCAGGAATTAGAGATTTGGATAATGTCATGATTACTAAGAAAATGAGTCGCGCCAGTGTAGGTAGGTAGCTGGTTACCTACCTACTCGTCTCATGTTCACGAGGCCGTGGGTTCGAACCTTGACCAGTCAGTACCAATAAGTTTTCAGAACTCAAGTGCTACGGTTTATTATAATACCAAAGATAAGACAAGACAAGGCAAGGAAAGGCAAGACAAGATAAGATAAGATAATCATTTATTTGTTTGCACACACGGCATACAAAGGTATACAAAAAGGCTTTTTGGTGAAGGAAAACATCGTGAGGAAACCTGCATAGGTACATCACAAATTAGAATTTCTAAACGGCGTATTTGGGACACCGTTGCTGGACATCCCGAAAGGGTCGAAATGTATTCCTTGCCCCCAAAGGAGTTAAGAACTTTTCAACTATAGATATGAGATAATGGGATGAACATGTTTTCTGTGACATTATTCATCACGTAAACTATGCATAAAAGGAAATGAACTATTACTTTTATTTTTCATAAGATACCCCTTTTCCTAACAGCCCCACTTTAAAATTTCGACACCCTTAATGTAATGAATATAAAAATACTTTTTTTAGGGCCTCTTACACAGCTTGCTGATAAAGTCCCAGATACCCTATCTGCAGGTTATCTGACAGATAGCCTATTTTTTTGGTTTCACAGGTATCTGATTGCCTATATCTCATACATTTTATATAGTCTATCACACAGATTTATCCGATAGATTAGTTTATCACTAAAATTACTATCTGTAACAATATCAGGAAGTGGTGAAAGAAGCCCTTAATCTTCCATAAATTAAAATAAATTTACAATAAAAGTGGGTATTAGGTACTTAGTAGGTACGCACATTATGGTGCGAAGTCGCACCATAATGGTTACCTACCTACATTTTAGTAGGGAACTCTAAAAATAAATCTTACATTAATGTCTATCTATACACAACACCTACACTTAAACACATAAAATAATAATTGAATAAAATGAAAGGTACCTTTATCTACAAAATTATGGGCAGGCCAAAACGAACAAACAAACAAACAAAAACTGTTCTTAATAGGTATCACTTGCATTGCATGCACAATAATTTTAGTTCAATGAATAGGTATGAAAGGTAAATAAGGTAGGTAGGTATATGATTTAATTTAACCAGAAAAGCTTGAAGAAAGCTACCTATTAAAACTGTACCTAAGTAATTTATTTCCTAAAACAACTAAACAAAAAACTATAATGTTAGCTACTAGATTAGCTACTAGAGCTCTCAGTTAGCCAATAGAGCTATTTTATTTAGCCATTTAAGCTAAAATTTAGCAAATAGACCTAAATTTTAGTTACTAAACCTAATAGCCATCAGAGATATATTTTTTAGTCAGTCATAGTTACGGCTAACGGTGACGTGATAGTTAAAATGATTACCTGATCCATTGTTTTGTGGTGATGCCGGAAATTCAGGTTCAAGATTTGTTGCCATGATGAACCTGTGGACAAGTGTCGTTTGTCAATATTGAGCCAATTCATTGTTTGGCAACAATACTAAGTTATTTGTGGGGGATTAATGTTAGTTACTAATAGTAGTAGCCATTTCTTTCTAGCATTTGTATTTACTTAGTAAGTACCTATTACCTATTATTTCTTCTGTGGCATTTGACAGAAAATCTGCTATTGTATGAGTAGTGTAGGTACACTACTATTAGGAACATACTTACATCTTGGTAAAGAAAGTGAAAGACCTCATGATTATTTAGGTAAGGTCACAGAATATAATAATAGTACCAGGTAAGTTCTAGGTATTCTAAGATTTACCAACCTTGGTAATTTTTGTACTAATATATTCTGTAGTAATTTCTAAAATTCAGCAGGTGTAGGAGCGGTTAGAGGGACATAGTCCAGCTAGAGCACAAGTCTGAATAGCACCTGCGCGAAGAGCACCTTGCCTAGTCCAGGAAGGGCACCAATCAATATTTTTGGCAGGTGTTATTCGAGGATTCGAATTTATTTGTATTGTAAGTAGGTAGGTACTTAATTTATTAATTACCTAATTATTGAGGAAGCCATGAAAGATTTTCGAGGCTCATTTTTATAGGCTATACATTGCCTACCTATAACATCCATTGCTAAGTGTACCTAAATGCCTAGTTTTTCTTTCTGTTTTCCATTATTGCTTGTTCTATCATGTGATCCTTATTTGTAAGTAATTGGATTTATTCTATTGTGATGTCTATTTTATACATTGTGTAATTGTGCTGTAAGGTATTTGTTGAATAAAAATAAATGCTTTCCAACATGACTAATTAAATAGGTAGGTAAATAATACCTGCTTTGATACCTACATAGGTCGGTAGGTTGGTAATAATTTGTACTGATAGCTGTATTTTTTTAAAACTAGTTATGTAGCTATTCATTCTAGGTAGGTTCAAATTCATTGAACATCTACCTAGGAAGGGCTATACCTACGCACCCTTTTGCCGAGTTTTGCTTCACAAACAATCGACTTCAAAAGTAATATAATGTCATGCCAATAAATTAACTCAAACACTTGATCTAAATAACAACTACCCATCTAACTACAGTAACTAGCTAGGTACCTACATACATAAATAATCACACAAAAACAAAACAAATTCATGCCTTGATATTGATACCTAGGTAATGTACCTACCTACCTGTCAATACAACAAAATCTAAATATAAATAAACAAAACAATATAAATAGGTGTAATGGGATGGAATAAATACTCACTTGCATCATCAATTCAATTTTGAATTTATAAATTGAATTATTTTTGTTTATGTTTTCTTTCAATGCCAAATTACTATTCCAAGTTCATTTCACTGCACCAAAACCCGTAGCTAGCCAGCAATCCCCCACAGTCAGTTATTACGTTTTCTTTCGCTCAACTCGCCTTTTGTGCAAATGAAAAACAACACGAAACAGTTAGGAAATCACAAGTCTTGATTTTTCCGCGAACTTTCTTCTCCTGTTTGGACACTGCACGAAATGCAAAACCAGGCAAAATGGCCGCAGGCCAAACCAAGCCCCAACCAAGCAAGTCTGTCAAACAAAAACGCCGAGTTCTTGCTTGTTTGCTTGCAATGGCGGCCCACACGAACTGTTTCTAATAAAACATTGACGTTTGATTTTGACGGTATTATTTAGGCATTACAATTGTAATAACTTTATGCTAATGACCAGCAATTGTAATAATAATAATCAAGGACAAATTACAAACGAAACGCCTTGATTACACCCGGATTGTTGCCACGATCAGTCGTCCGGTCGAGCATCGGGCACGAACGAGCAGAGCACAGACAAGCCAAGCACACACACAACTAGCGTACGCAGCGGAAGCGAGCCGAGCGAGCGAAAACGAAGCGGCCGCGGCCGCACACAATTGTTCATTTTCGTCACACTCACACACAAATGCGGATGCCAAGTGCCAGGCGTGTGCCAGTATTGGCTGACTGTGGCTAGCATAATGACGCCATTCTCCGTCTCTGTCGTACACAGGCATTCGAACGAGTTATCGATATAGCTATCTCTTTCTGTGTTTTCTACAGGTCGACGGGGGCTATAATCTCCTTTGAATGATTATAGAATAGAAACGATTGCTAGTAAAAACAACGGTGACCTCGATTTTCGAGCGAGCGTTCGTTGACGTTGCCGCTTCGCGTTTGCTTGCGTGACGAATGTAATAATAGTAGGTACCTAATAATAAGCGCTTGTTTCGTTTTGCTCATTGAGCGCACGTTGTGTTCGCTTCGCTCGCTCACGGCATGGGTTACCACTACCCATGACCCAATTACTTTTTATACCTAGTATATTCAATCAAATTGTAATAGGTAGGTTAGGTTACCTACCTATTATATATAAATACATAATAGAGATGCGCCGAGTAACCGAGTAGGTATTACTCGGTTTTGTCTTTACAGAACCAAGTACTCGGCCGAGTTACTCGGTTCAGTATAAATAGGTTAGGGCAGCCAGCCATTACACGGTCAATCTAGATCGGGATCAGACCAAAATCACGCGTTCACAACCACAAAATGGATCTAAAGAAACTAGTGTAGCAATAATTATTGCTTCTGCTCTGGAGAAAACGCGTTAAGAGGAAACGTTGGCTCAAACTATGGTTAGGTACTAAAGAGGAACATGTAGACATCTGAACTTGTTAGATGAAATTCATAGTTACTGAGGAGGAGAAGAATTATGCAAATCAGGTAGGTACCTACTACCTACACACTTATTATAAAACAGGATAGGTACCTGCATGCGAAAGAGTACCTATAAAAGGAGAAAAGATACCGCTAAAGAAGGCTGTTGCTTTACTTTTTGCGATCTGAATGAAAATGGTACATTACTGGAGCGACCCACAACTGAGGTATTGATGGACTCAAACTTCGTAAACATAGGTGGTTAACATTAATTGAATTTGGTACACTTTTTTTGACTTCTCTATGTTTTGCCCATAGGCGTACGACATTAATGTTTTAAGAAATTACATCATGCAATTTATGAGGCCTAAATTATGGGGCCTGGACGAACGTGTAACGTGTGTACGTGCCTGGTTGTGATCAAGGCTTGTATAGTAGTTTTCTCAAATAAATGCGTGGAAAGTCGAACTATTACACTTAAAGAACGTTTTATTTGATACATTAAACATACATTTTGGCAGCAACAAGTTCGGCTCTAGCCGCCTCTTGAATTTCAGATGGCGTCATATGTATGAACATACTTTGACGCTTTATCAGTCATTACATACATCACATCACACTCACATTCTTCACTTGAACTCATTTTGTCAATTATACCAACGATTATTAAATTAAAAAGATCGTTCCTTTCCAAATTACCCAAATTACTTAAAAATATGAGTTTTCATAATAATTTATTCGGCCGCTAAACACGAGATTTTCATACACATTGCCGGCCGCCTGCTCGCATGTATTTGACTAGTACAGCATTTTCGATTCATCTCGAAGAAGGTTGTCAAAATAATGCTCATATTTCCAAGCATGTTTGAGAAAATGCATTTAAACTTCTACATACTTGTACGTATGTAAATTGTTGTTCAAACGCGTTTTTCATTCTGATCTACCAAATAAACCGTATACTAAAATATAATGGTTTGAAGTCACTATTTTAATCACTATTTTTTAAAACCTAATTCATAGTAGGTAGGTACCTAATAGCATCAGGCGCTCCGAATAAATAAGACGAGTTCGACAACTTGTCGCCATCATACCAAGGCGTATTATGAATATCTCGGGTTTCTATGAAGCACTATTTTTGAAATTAATAGTACCGAGATCACTATTTGAGCTCAATTTTTTCGAAAAGGAATTATTAAGGAGTTATAATACTTAAGGTGTAATACCTAAGTATTAGCCTAGAGAATTATTACTCTAGGCTAATACCTGAGTATTAGCCTAATACCTGAGTATTCGCCTAGAGTAACAATTTAGCCGTTTTTGTGTACGAGAGATGAGTTCGCTAACGTCAAGTTGGAGCGACACATTTAAACAAAACTTTTTTGTGTAAAATTTGTTCAAAATAGAGTCGTATGTCACTATGGACTTTTAGAGAAAACTAGAATTTTTATACGTTTCTCCTTACGCCAAAAATTAAAGGATAAAGGGGAGGCCGCGTAGTGAGCGGTGTAGCATTTATTTTTTATTTTTTTAAGACTATAATTCAAACAAAGAGTCAATATTATAATCTCAGACTACGATTTTGAAACTATTTGTAGGTTATATAAAGTGTGTAGGCTAAATAAAGTTGATTTGGAGTATAAAATACTACCTATTTCATTGTTAGTTACGTACATACAAATCATGGTCGTATCTGACATTCGAGGCTTACATTTTTAAAACAAAGTTCTCACAAAGCTACCCACAAAACTGCGATAAATATCTACACGTAGAAATGATGAATATATTATATGTAAAATATTTACGGAAATCTATTATATTATCAGGGACAACATAATAGAAGAATTTGACTTCGAGACGAATTCCATCAAGTTGCGGCCAATAGCGCACCACAGCTCCAAACCGAAAAACGCTTGCCCTGCATAATTCACCAAATGTCAATTACGATTATTAGTCAGGAAGGCGAAATCTTGCCATATGTCTGTATTGTGCTAGCACCTATACTAAACCGAGTAACTCGGCCGAGTACTCAGTAAGGCAAAACCGAGTAATAAGTACTCGGTACTCGGTTACTCGGTAAACTTTGTACTCGGCGCATCTATTCTCAAGTGTGTATGCATGCATGATGTGTGGCAGCAGAAAATAGCTAAGACTGAAATTATATGTCGAGAGGGAAAGGCTATAATATAATTAGGTAAATATATAAGTTGGTAAACCCGCGCGCGGTGCTTCAACAATCCGAGCGGCGCGAATGGCGCGCCGGGGGTTATATTAATAAACTGAGTTCGCTCACTCGTTGCCTTTTCTTGCGTCGACTCACACTCTACACTATACATAGGTATATACGTATGTGTAGGTTGGGTAGTTGTGTGTGTGTCGGGTCTCGCTCGGACTACGTGCATCGGATCGACTATAGACCGACCACCACCCGGGGGCGGACCGTGGAGATCGGTTTTATTATTATAGGTTATACCTATCTTCTTGTTATCTCTTTCATTGCCTATTGAAAAAGAACTTGTTCTTTTCTTAGCGCTTGTAATTTTATGTTGCTTTGGCCTAGGTAGTCGATATAAATGCATAGGTAGGTTACGGAATGGATTTTTTTCCGATTTTGACTATCAAACATAACAAAACGGAATAGACCAAGAATTTAATAGACTAATAATTTATTACCTACCTACTTTATTTTAAAAACTTTATAGGTACGGTCGACCGCACGTCAGTGGAAATAAAACCAGTTTAAGCAGGTCTCTCATAGGTAGTATGAAACTCCCTAGGCTATGCCAGCTCAAGGTCAGTGTTTCCACTGACGTGCGGTCGACTGTACCTAGCACACAATAGTATACCTAGTTACATACAAAAGGCAAACAAAATGCCAGTATGGCACTCTCTACCCGTTTCGACCTTTTCGGGTCATGCAGATAATGCGTCAGTCTTACCTGCCTAACTAATTTAACATAAACCGTTCATTTGTCTTTCATATCGTCCCTATCAGCAATAGTAAGTAGCCTTACTTCTTCTACGGCAACTGGTAATACCTTCGTAACGTGGTTGCGAATATGGCCGGAAGGTAAACAACTTTTGTCGTAGAACGTTTGTTGCACAACTTTAGTCTTACAACTGTGGAAAATACCTATGTATGTTTAGGTAAGATACTATTGAATTTCGTAGGTAGGTACATTTTGAAAGTGCCAACGTCTAAAATACCTACTACGTACAATTTTGTGCAGAATGCTGCATTCTACACAAAATTGTACAACACGGCCAAACTAACAAGGCACCCGTAATCCGTTGCGTTGACGTGACAGCAATACGATATCGCTCACGCGAGAGCGAGAGAAACATACGACGCTCATACCAGACGTGGATCAATTTAATTTGGTCAGTAGTTATCGACAGCGACGGAGTATATCCGCTGAGGTAAATCATCTGTCGCGGAGCGGCTATATGCGGCAGCGGTTAGCTCGCGATATATCCCGAGATAAAGTAGGATACAACTTATATATTTATTATTATCTTTGTATTTGGCAGTTGAATCGTATTGAATGCAACAAATTTTTTTTTCAAAGTTCCTTTCCAAAAATCGTTGAAAAAGTTATTCAAAAAGATCAAGATATTCTTTTAGGAGGTAGGTATGGCCATTTTACTGAAAAAGAAGTATCAGTCCGTAATTAACCGAACTTCTAAAGAAATCATCAAAACAAATGAGCAGTCAAAAATAATAATTCAAGCCAAATGTTTATTCTTAACTAATTACAATGAGAAAAAAATACAATTCACACAAAGGAATATTCTGGCTCCATATCATCATCACCATCATCGTCATCATCTTCCTCAGAATATTCTTCTTCTTTCTGTTCCTTCTCCGTCTTTACCGTTGATAACAAACTATCTACTGCTTCGTCCAGTTTCAAATCATGTTCATAATATTCATTTTCATTTTGTATAACTCGGTCGATACATGCCTGCCACTGTTCTTTCTTGAATTTAGAAAACAAATGCTTTAGAGCGCTCGAGGGCCCTTTAAGTTCTTCCAATGCCAGCAGCAATGGGTTGAGATCTGGGTGATCTGAAGGCAAATGGTACACGTCATGGCCATTTTCCTTAAAAATTTTATCGAAACTATACTCATATTGCGTGTCCAAATTACTGATAAGTTGAAACAAACTTTTTTTCGTGTCAATATCTTGAAATGGAATGTTATTTTTCTGCAACCAATCTTGCATAGCTGCTCTTGTCGATGTTAAGATCGGCTTCTCGCCCGCAGCCGTCGCATCAAGTGTATTCAAGAAGGGAGTATTTAATACTATAACAGAACCAGGGGAAATTTTTGGTATTAACTTGTCCTTTACCCAATCATAATTCTCGAAATGTTCAAAATTTAAGTCCTTCTTATTAGAGTTTGTTTCAGATTTCATTTTGAACATAACTAATGAACCATCTGAAAATCCTGAGCCACTGTGAAAGGCTATGAGTTCCAACAATCCGGGAGTATTTGAACTTTTGGCGTTAGATTGTGTCTGCCAGAGTTTAGCTTCGTTTAGATAAATTATGGTTCTATTTTCGGTTCGAATATTTCGTATCGCCTGCAAGTAACTGAATCTCTGTGACACAATTTCTTTATGTTCCATTATCATCCCTGAAGATTCACCGTCAGCGTTGGTAAATCCAAGTTTATGCAGCAGTTGCCTCAAGTATTCATTGGAACATTTTACAATTTTTTCTTGTTTTAGAATTGCATTTAGCTTCCTCACGCTTGGAACTTCTTTTTTTACGGTATAATACTGAATTACTTTTCTTCTAATAACTCCTTCGGTGTATTCGTTAATTGCAACCCTCTTTTTTCTAATATGTTTCTTTGTCACGGGTACAAATTTAACGACTCCAGTATCTGCTTTCATAGCATTACCCTCGCGAATTATTCTTGAGACTGTGCTGTTAGAGAGCCCCGTCATGCTAGCCACAGTGACGATCAGATTGATATCGTCTTGATGTTCACACGTTTTAGGGTCCATTTTGAGTTTCTTAAAATGTGTGTAGACATTGTAAGTGATTTGCTTGGCTTGGTAGTCTATAGATTTTCCGATTGGAGCCTGGGGATTCATCTCGAGATGAGGCTCCCTTGTGCGTCTGGCCGAGAACCGTGCGAAACAAAACACGACTAGCTTACACAGAGGATTATAGCACACTAACTAAATGCTTTCGCGGGCGCGGTGCGATGGTCGGGTAGGCGGGGGGCAGGGGGACGGACGGGTCCCCTCGGCTGCTCGCTAGCCAAGAAGTCCCTCCTCCCTCTTCCATTACCCTACCCCTCGCTCGCCCGTCTTCGGGCGGCGCGCCCGCCCGCCGCTCTGCCGCGCGCTATATATATATTTTTTAAACTGGGCTTTACGGCTCTGGAAGCAAAGTCCTTTTGAGCCCACGCGCTATTTCTAGCTGGTACCTTGCTCTTTTTCACACAGGCGCGGCGCCCTCTCTGTTAAGTGTTTTGTTTTACATAGAGCAAGTCGGGGCAAGTGCGACCATATTCTGTGAAGGCTGCTCAGGGAGAAAGCTGGCATCGATTTTTCTCAGAAATTAACAGATTAATTAATTATTAGGAGAAATAAAGTAGGTAGGTAGAAATGTCAGCAGCACTTTCCCCTGAGCCACTCGTCTTGTGCCGACTGACCCGAAATCAATAAATCATGATTATCATTAGCATGATGATATAATAGGTATCTCAGTCATCCTTCCCCACCTGGTTTAAAAAAATGTTTCGCCGCTTCTTTCCAGCGCTGTTTAAATAAAAAAAATACTGCAATGTAGGTATAATTAGTTAAATATGTATGTTTACTGACTTAATAAGTATAGGTATTATATAAACTCATAATGTCTATAAATGTACCCAGGTAACCTACATTATTATAACATATATTAACATACCTACCTGCTTACGTGCAATTTTTGATTTTGAATGCGAAAGAGACTTATAATTTGCGGTAGGTTCTAACTAGGTCCTAGCACGTTTTGCCGTCAAGATGAGTAGGAAGGTAAAAAAATATATAGATAACAAATCAACAAAAAAATATACTGGGATTCGGTACTGTGACAAGTGTACCTACATATTTTATTATACGTTCACAGAATACCGTTTGGGTTGACGGGAAATTTAAAATATATTCAAAAAGTTTAATGTACGGTGCCTTAAACATTTAATTTTACTTAGGTGGCACAGTCGACCGCACGTCAGTGGAAACACTTTGGCCTTGAGCTGGCCTAGCCTATTAGGGAGTTTCAATACTATGAGAGACCAGTTTATACTGGTTTTGTTTCCACTGACGTTACACCATTACATTAAGAGGCAATTAGAATTCAGAATAGACGCAGTGTGTCATGTGTTCCGTCAGGGTTTACACTTCATTCATTCTATATTCAATGCTTTACGCTATTATTTTCTTTATTCATTATCATCAGCCTGTCTAGTCCACTGCCGGACATAGGCCGGAGAACCCGACCTTGTTCTCCGCATCCAGTCACCTTACCCGTTAGGAACTAGTATTCTGTGACCTTACGCAGACCGCTCCATCGAGTCGGTGGGCGTCCCACACTACGTTTCCCACGCGTGGTCTCCACTCGAGAACTCGTCTACCTCAGCGGTTATTGATTCACCGACAGATGCGACCAGCTCACTGCCACTTTAACATAGGAAGGAACTGATTCTGACTATCAGGGAAACTCCGAGCATAGCTTGCCTTATATGATTGGTTCAAGATAGTCCAGCAAAGTATAACCACGTATAACTATTAAAGTTGAAAATTATGTGGAATTTATGGTGGACCGTTTTGATACCTAGGGGTCATAAATCCTTTCGGATGTCAGCGATCATCTCTCAAACTTCTTAATTTGTTACCTTTCTGCTAATAGCGGCGGTTTCCTTAATTCCGGTCCAGTTTTTCAACCTACTCGCGTGTCATAAGTTATTTCTGGTTTTTTTTTTCATCTTTTTACTCGGCTCCTAACGGTACAACCGTTAAATAGCCTAAAACCTTCCTCAAAAATGATGTTATTATAGTACTTATATAGTTAGGGTTTCCTCAGCAGGACACACAAATAAAACAATTAACTATAGAAAAATAGTAAAATATACTTAACTTTATTATTGGTAAAAGTTACTTGTAAACATGTGATGAGGCTAAACTAGAAAAGACCCTATAGTAGTCTAGTAAGAATAAATGAAGTTGTACGAAAAATTCTCACTAAATCTAAGCCTTTTTCTGATGCCTGCAGTAGATAATGTGAGTAGTTTTCTCGTGCACTATTTAACGCAGGAACATGAGTAAAAAATTAAAATATGGACAAATAAGTCCTTTATAGGAGACCATTTCCTAGAATCATTGTACAAGAATATAAAGGTACCTACTTATTTTCGAATTTAGCAGCGCTTAAATTCAAGTCCTAAAATTTTATTAAAAAATTTAGCTCACTATAAAAAAAATGGTAAAGCGCCAATGTGTGAGGAGGTAAAGAAAGAGCAAAACCTCACTTTTCCATTTCATTTTTTTCTTCTGAGACAGAATTGAAAAATTATAGTTTAGCAAAAAATATGCCTGGCCCATACATATCCTATTGAATAAATTTTATTTAAGGTATATAGTTACCTAATTCAAATTTTTATTACTTTTCTCCAAGTTTTAAAAAGTGGTTATGTGATATTCTTTACCTCCACAAGTGTCAAAACACTATTAAAATTCCTATAAAACATAACATTAAACTGTTGAATTAAATGCTGGGCCAATTGTTCTTTTCCTGAACTATAATTACTCATGGCAGACAACTTTCTAGATAGTACGCCTCGTAATCCTTGTACGTCATCCCGTCGACTATCCTCCTGGCAGACACGTGTCTCCTCATCAGGTTGTCTGACCACACCCTCAGGTTTCTCTCGACGGTTTCCAGGGTGCCAGTCATCCTCTGCAGCGCGACGAGATCGTCCCTGACGCGTTTCTTGATTTTGTCTCTGGTCTGCTGCTCCTCTTCGGCTTGGGGTTTTATTTCTGGAAAGTTATTTAAAGTTAAGTTAGTTTTCGCGTTAGTGACGTCGGGGAAGACGCGGCCTATCATATCGAAAGGTCCGAAGTTCGATCCCCGGCTGGGCCCACAAGAAAAACCCATGGGTTTTTCTCGAACCTTAAGTACATTTACTGACTGCTCTCAAACATCGTGAGGAAACCTGCATATGCCGAAGAAGAAATTCTTAGGCGCATGTGAAGTCCACAAACCCGCACTGGGCTATCGTGGTGGACTATAGCCCGAACGCCCTCGTTAAGAGCCTGAGCCTAAACAGTGGGGGCATATTAATAGGCTGTTGATAGTTTTGGAAGTTGCGAGACACAAAGCCTGATTTTGGGGCACTTAATATAAAAATTTGACAGCACTAAAATTTATGTCGTCCTTAACTTCATAATACCGCGTGACAGGGATCTAAAAAAAAAAACAAATATAAATAAAGTATTGACCGATGACGGCAGAGAGACGCGCGGGAGTGTCCGCCGCGCGCGCCCTGTCCGCCAGCGCCGCCCTAGCGAGCGCCGCCTGCGCCACCCGACGCAGCCCGGTGGCCAGACCGCCGCCAGACGGGCCGAGCAGCGCACACGACATGTCGGCCGACAGCCACGCCGTGTGGAGACGCCTTAACGCCGCCGGCAGCGTTTCGAATACCCACAGCTTCTCACCACTGAAATGTAAGAAATTATACATCATATTAGGTCCTTATCTTATCCTCTTAGGGGGCCAGGAATACCTGGCGACACTTCGACCCTATGGGATCTGTTGTGCAACCCCTGTCCGCCAAACGGTACCCTAATCCGTTTTTTTTGGTGGACTTCACATACGCCTTAGAATAGTAAATACCAGTCTTTGGCGTATGCAGGTTTCCTCACGATGTTTTCCTTCACCGAAAAACCTGTGGTGTTATAATAAATCGTAGGTACTTAAGTTTTCGAAAACGGGCCAGGATAGAACCCACGACCTCATGAACGTGAGACGAGTGCACAACCAACTAGGCTACCACGGCTCATATTAGGTCCTTGCCTATGATGTTGCCTTGTGTGAAGAAAATCAAGAAGTTTATCAACGAATTTGAATTAGGCGATATTTTGTGTGTATGACTTAGTAACATTATGATAAGTATCGCATGTCTAAATTTCTCAAAAACAAAAACCATCGTGATAAGACGATGAAAACCATAGAGATACGATCTCTTTGGTGGGAGTAGCCAATTTTTTTCATTCTAGATGAAAACGGTGAGACTCTAAATGCAGTTTTCAAACCTTTATATATAAACATGAAACACAAATAAATGAGAAAAATTTACTACAGTAAATAATTAGTAAATAGTCTATAATTTGAAAAAAATAAGTTTGTAATAACTTTAATAATTCCTGTAGCCCGAACGCCCTCGTTGAGAGGGTAGGCCTGAGCCCCAGGAGTGGGGACATGTTAATAGGCTGTTGATTTGATGTATTTATTTAAAAGTATTTATGTATGTTTATCAGTTGTTGAGTACCCATTTACAAGCTTCGGCTTATTTGGGACTAAACAGCCGTGTGTACATTTGTCAAAAACATTATTATTATTTCAATTATTACTAACTTAATTTATGTTTTTCAAAAATATACTGTTTCAAATCAAATGAACAGCCTATTAACTGGTCCCCACTGCTGGGGCTCAGGCCTACCCTCTCAACGAGGGTGTTCGGGCTATAGTCCACCACGCTAGCCCAGTGCGGGCATACAAACTAAAGTTTACGTAAGAATAAGCATTACCTTTCTAAAACAAGTTTCCTATTCTTGTCCAAGCTGAACTTCTTCAAATATACCCTCAGCTCATCCACGAATCTTGGATTATTTGTTTCTGAAATTAAATTATTTATGGATTATGTTTCATACCCTCATTGAGGATGATTCTTAACCTCATTGAAGATGATTCTAATTCCTAATCCTCTTTCAGAATGAATCACTTGTTGAGTTTAACCATTCGAAACCAGAGGCCCAGAGCGCAATAACCTTTGAAACTCGATCGTATTTTGCGCCAGTCACAAAAAACTGTCATTTTGAGACATTTTTCCGGTTTCTCTGACATTAAATGACCTTTTAGTCGGATCTAATTCAAAGGATACAATTTTAGAGTTAGTAAGATAAATAACTTTTTATTTCAGCTGGGATCTTTTTTTTTGAGACAATTCCCGGGGGGCAATCGCGCTAATTCTGAACGACATTACCAAATCTAAACCATAACCAAAAACATGCTGCATCATAGAGTTAGTATACTAGCTATAGAGCGCGCGCATCGCTCATTGCCCATTGTGCCAAGTGTAAGCAGGTGTTCTATGGACGCTTCTATATAGATTTTTTCTAGATCGTTCTTTTCCGTGAATCGTGTTTACAGCTTGGCACTGCACATTTCACCGTGATTACTCCAAATCTAAATAAATACCGGCGCGAGCAACAATCAGCGCTACTGACGTGTTGTGACTAGTAGCGTCGCCGCGAACATTTCGTGACTGTTCAGACCCGTGCTTACAGTTCAGACTTGCTAACGCGCGCACTATGTACACTAACAACTCTCTGTGCTGCATGTACCTACACGTTTGGCAAACCTTTACAAACGCAAGCCACCCTGCTCCACACGTTTGCGTTTGTAAAGTTTTGCCAAACGTGTAGCATGCAGCATGTTTTGGTTATGGTTTGGATTCGGTAATATTGTTCAGAATTAGCGCGATTGGCCGCCAGGTGTCTGTCTAACTGACATATTACCCGGCAACACAAGATGACAACGGTTTTAGTCGCTGGCTCGTTATTGAGCTGGCGGGTTTCTAGAGGTCAAATGTATCTACTTATCTCACCTTACTTATTTCTATTTTTTGACATGTAAATTGAATTTGTGATATATAAAACAAAGTCGTGTTAGTTACACCACATAAAACTCAAGAACGGCTGAACGGATTTTGATGAAACTTGGTACAAGGATAGCCGACAGCCTGGAAAAACGTATAGGCTACTTTTTACCGGGGTAAACGGTTCCTGCGGGAAAAAAGGAATGATTATGATTACCTTCAGTATACGAACAGTCGGACAGCTCAAAGTCCATGCTAATGTCCACTTTGTTCGCGCGCGCCTCGCGTCTCTCCTCGTAGAATTGACGCAACGACGCGATCGACTCCTGAGGCATATCCAGTTGCAAACCTGTTGGATTAATTTTCAATGTAATTTCAAACATCCATTGTCGAAGAAACTTCTATTGTCTATTCTAATATATAATAGAGATGAAAAGTTTTCAATTCAATTCAATACACTTACACATTGAAAAATTACAGACAAAAAGAAAAAAAAAAAACAGATAGGCGGTCTTATCGCTAAGAGCGATTTCTTCCAGACAACCTTTTTTTTTGTTTTTGTTTTGAAACACCTTGTCTGCCTTTCTTATAAATTATCTCTCTTGTGGGGGGGTCTACTGGAAGAAATCTCTATGAGATAAGTTCGCCCTTTGTACTTAAGTTAATCTTTATTGTTTTGTCTGTGTTAAAACAAAGGGAGTAGGAGTCCTCTACCAACTAGCTCATTTCGCGAACTACGCGTTTCGCCAACTTGAACAATTCACTTACTGCGCTTTTTAGATACAGATATAAAATCTCTTTGGTATAAGTTACACCATTCATAACTCAAGCAAGAACGGCTAAACAGATCTTGGTGAAACTTGGTGCAGTGATAGCTGGAATAACATATAGGATACTTTTCACGGGGGTAAACTGTTTTCGCGGAAAAAACTTATTCCACGAGGACAAAGGCCCGGGCAACGGCTAATAGTGATAAAAAAGAGCTTAAACTGACAAGTTCTAAAAGAAAAATGCATTATTTTTTTGCTGGCTATTTCAATTTGTACCAAAAATGAAACCTGAATGATGTCGTTTATTTATAACTAGCTTTTTCGCGCGGCTTCGCCCGCGTAAAAAAGTTTTTTCCGTGTACATTGTGAAACAGCGCCCTCTATGTAGGCGTTTTATTACTTAGGGGGTATTGGCGAACGCCCCGCTACTTCGTCCGCGTTAAGAAGTATCCTATATGTTATTCCAGGATATAAGCTATCACTGTACCAAATTTCATCAGAATTTGTTCGGTAGTTTTTGAGTGTAAGAGTAACAAACATCCTCACATCGTTACAAACTTTCGCCTTTATAATATTAGCATAGATGTCACCCACCTCTATACCTGTCGGTATCGCTATGCGCTACATCCTTATTGAACTCATTGAACACCGCGACCAGGCACTCCCTAACGCTCTGTATCTTCCTCTCGGTCGTCGCTAGAGAACCGATCACTTTTCTCAGCTCATCTCTTTTGCTCTTCTGTCAATCAAAATAAATAAAATGGCTTAAAGGTCTTGCAAAAAAGCCACAAACTCCTAAAAAAAAAAACAAGCGACCCGCCCCGTCTATACTGGTATTTTTAATGGGCTCCCTAAACGATCATGCGGCATGACATGCATTACGTTTACGTCAATTATCATGCTGCATGATGGACCCTCAAGCGTGCTATCAATCACATAGTACAGTGAAGCAACGGCCAGCACTTAGTTTGCATGTCATGCACGTCAATCACTACAGCTAGACGGTCATGCATGAGTGACAGCACGTAATGCATGTCATGCAGCATGATCGTGTTGGGACCACTTAATACAATAGAGTTGGATAACGTTTGCTGGGTTGCCAGATTTTGATGAAACAATGTAGTGTTGTGACAAAAGGAATGAATTCTTCAACCACTCATAAAATACTAGGTATTTTCAATTGAATGATTTAAAATCATTTTTAGTGTATGTCATGGAGAATTTATTATATATTTATTAATTTAAATATTTATATGATACGAGTGAGAGACGGCACGTCAGTGGAATCACTTCGACCTTGAGCTGACCTAGCCTATTATAGTTTCAATACAATGAGAGACCAGTTTATACTGGTTTGTTTCCACTGACGTGCTGTCGACCGTACAAACTATACTCACTATAGCAGTGTCAACAGCGCTGATGGGCCTGGTGGTCCCGCCGCGCGTGTCCGACTCGTCGCTAGACTGGAAGACGCCGCTTCTGGATGTAAGCTCGCCCAACAAAGTGCGCAGAGCTTTGACCCTGGCCTCGATGTGCGCCTTCTCGCATCGCATCACTAGCAGCTCGCAATTTTCGCCGGACAGATAGTTCTGTAATGGAAAAATACTGTCATTAATATGTCCCCACTGCTGGGGCTCAGGCCTACCCTCTCAACGAGGGCGTCCGGGATATAGTCCACCACGTTAGCCCAGTGCGGGTTGGTGGACTTCACATGCGCCTAAGAATTTCTTATTCGGTGTACGCAGTTTTGCTCACGATGTTTTCCTTCACCGTTTGAGAGCAGTCAGTAAATGTACTTAAGTTTCGAGAAAAAACCCATTGGTACATGGCCCAGCCGGGGATCGAACTCCGGACCTTTCGATATGATAGGCCGCGTCTTATCCCCGACGCCACTGACGCTCAAATTTGCCCGCGTACTTTTTAACGTCATTGTCAAATGAACCATATCACTACAGCCTAAAGAACAAAATCGTATAATGACTTCTGCACGTCGGCGTCGCCTCGCGCTCGAGGTCAATAATCCGTAAGTACAGTGAATGAGACTGGCCTGTTGGCGTGGTGGTAGTGACCCTGCATACTGCGCCGAAGGTCGTGGGTTCGATTCCCACCCGGGACCAACATTTGTGTGATGAGCATATCTGATGGTTATCGGATTCTGGGTGTTTGTATGTATTTAAGTATTTATGTATGTTTATCAGTTAAGTACCCATTTACAAGCTTCAAATAGCTTTTGACAGAACGACGTCTGTCGGATCAGCTAGTTTAAATATATAAAAAATTGTGCGTTACGTTTAGTTCTGCGGCCGCGGCGGCGAGCCGCTTGTGCGCGTGCTTCAGGTGGAAGCGGTTCTTCATCGCGTCCAGCGCGAGCGAGTTGAGCATCGCGCCAGTGTGGGCCAGCACGCAGTGCGGACTCAATCTGCAATCATACTTCATACTAATAATATAAAAAGGAAAAAAATATTAGGACACAAATTAGTATTCATTAACCCTATCCTTTTTTGTTCTCATTTTATTATTATTATTATTCCTCTTAATTTTTAGCAAAGAGGTTGTAGGAATTTTCTTAGTTGTTTTTTATGTTGGTCAGTCAAGTCATGGCAAATAGACAGATGTGGGTAGTCGCCTGATGTCTAGGTAGGAGATACTTAGGTGAAAGGATACACTTTGAAAATCAGCGTCGGGCAAATATGTGCCGGCATTTAGCTGAAAATGTATCCTTTTGTCACATCCTATTTTTCATAAAGTGTACTAACGCTTATACCTAACACTAGAATATATTTTTTATTATATAGAAATATGTAGTGGCTAAGTAACAAAAATGTATGTTCTATAATTCATCAGCTCTGTGACAATAAATGATTATTCTATTCTATTCTATTTCTATTCTATTCTATTTAAGGAAAGATTTGTATTTTTGTGTGTGTGTATGTTTGTAATGAATAAAATCAAAAACTACTGTGCCGATTTCAAAAAATCTTTCATTGGAAAGCTACATTCACACTGAGTGACATAGGCTATATTTATTGCAAAAAATGTCCATCCGTGCGAAGCCGGAACTGGCCGCTAGTTACCAATAAAGTATGATGACGCTACCTGTTCCGTGTGGGTGTGTGCTCGTTCCGAGTGTCGGGGAGCCCTAGGGCTGCGACGAGCCCCGCGCGCCGGTCGTACAACTGCGAGCACAGCGCGTCGCCGCGGCATCGCACCAGTGAATACATCTGCTCTTCTGCAAACGAAAACCACGGTTTAAAGTTATACCCTCATTGCCTTGGAGTAAATTCACACCTAGGCGCGACGCATTTTTTGATAATAAAATAAATAAATAAAATAAAATAAGCCTTTATTACTGTTTACAATTTTACAATTTTTCCTTACTATATTAAATGGACGATCGGTTTCACTCAACAGTTTGTCCTTCGACAAAGGCCTCCTCTAAAGATTTCCATTTCTCTCTGTCCCTTGCTGTTCTCATCCACTCTGGACCAGCCACTTTTTTAAACATTTTTTGATATAGCAATACAAATACAGAACTTATCTATTACACAAAAAGGTCCAGAATTCTAACGCGGCGTAACTCCACGTGCTAGACGTCACTTTCGCGATCTCCCTGAACTGTGGACCTTGTCGTGAAAAAAATTTAGTGTAAAAATATATTTAATAATGCTTCGGACAAATCCACACACGGCTGCTCAGTCCCAAATTAAGCCGAAGCTTGTGGAGTGACTGCGAACTGAATAATATGACATATTACCCTATAGGAATAACCAGCTATAATGACTGACTCGACATTGGCAGAATTCATTAAAGAGAGACCATTCGTTTCAAAGAGTTGAAGTTGAACTAGCTAGCTGTCATCCTGCATCCTGTAGCAGGCTGATAGTCAAAGAGTTAATTGTAATAAGAGGTGGTGGCGCGTACCGAGCTCGGCGTCCCCGGGGTTGGACACCAGCGAGGAGCTGGCGGCCGGGTTGGACAGCACCGACACGCACGCGGCCGGCGCGGGCGCATTCGGCCGCCGCAGCGACACCAAGTATTTGTCTAATTTGGCCTGGAACAATCACGGATAAGGTTTATATACTTCTGCGGCGAGAGAATGTTACAGTAACATATTCTTTATTTTTAACTATAAAATTAGATTGAATTACTTATTGAGAAAGTAAGAAAGTCTTTTATTTGGCCCCCACACAAAACAACACAACAATAATTTCTATTTTTAGCCTATACTAATATTATATAGAGGAAAGATTTGTATTTTTGTGTGTGCGTATGTTTGTAATGAATAAACTCAAAAGCTATAGTGCCGATTTCAAAAATTCTTTCACAATTGGAAAGCTATATTCACCCTGATTGATATCCCCATAGGCTGTATTTATCTATATCTATGTCCAGCCGTGCGAAGCCGGGACGGGCCGCTAGTCTTCTATATAATCATAGTTTTCTGTAAAATTGACTTGGGTGGTCAGTTACTTCTAATTGGTTTTCGTGTTGTCGTGCGCACCGTTGTACAGAAGAATGACTCTTAGCGTGCTACTGCACTTATGAACCTGACTGTACCTGAACCCCATCTTCTTCCACACTGCACAGGGAATGGGCTATGGACTTGGTCTCGTCCAGGTTTGCCTTTCTGGTCTGCAACTCCTGGGAGAGCTGGTCGAGGAGCCACGCGCGACGCTGCGTGTCTTCCAAGCGGCATCGATCAAGGTTGTACTGGGTCGCTGAACAAATATTTATGTATTTTTAATACTGTAGATGGAGAGAGATTTGTAATTTGTCTTTTTAATACTGTATGGCAAACAGTTGTGATAGAAGAAATTTTATTCTTGTTAAGCAACTGGTTGCCATCAAGGAAAGTCTCATAAAAGCCTATAGTTGACAACAAAGAGTTATTTTGTTTTCTTTTCTTTGTCTTTGTTCACAACTCACAACCATAGTAGGTACGTCAAAATGAATATGGGTGATCCACCCTTTTACCTTTTGGCAAGTCAAAAACCGGACAAGTGGGAGTTAAACTCGCGTGGAGAGGGTTCCGTACGCACAAATATTAAGAAAATGCCCATGTTTTTCTTTGGAATAGTAAAAAAAATTCGTAGACAACTGGTTGTGAAACACAGTTGCGGTGGCGGCCGTAAGCATAATAATCTGGTTGGCACGAACCCTTCCTGGTTATTTTCTCTGCGAGCTGGTCGCAGTCCTGCCTCGCGAGCGTCACGTGGTGCTTCGCGTTGGCCACCTTCTCCCTCAGCTCACGTTGTCTCGTCCAGAGCATCAGTTGTTCAGGCACCACTACATCCATTTTGCGCTAAAACCAATATTGGGTAAATTAATGACATAGACAAGATTTTCGTTGCTAACTCCACCCCGTGAACACCAACTTTCTTTTCCAGGGTTCAATTATTTTTAAAATATATTTCATCAACAGCCTATTAACATGTCCCCACTGCTGGAGCTCAGGCCTATCCTCTCAATAAGGGCGTTAGGACTATATTCCACCACGCTAGCCCAGCGCGGGTTGGTGGACTTTACATTCGCCTAAGAATTTCTTCTTCGGCGTATGCAGGTTTCTTCAGGATGTTTTCCTTCACTGTTTGAGAGCAGTCAGTAAATGTACTTAAGTTTTTAGAAAAAACCCATTGGATCACAGCCCAGCCGGGGATAGAACTTCGGACCTTTCTGGTATGATAGGCTGCGTTTGACGCTCTCTCAGCCCTGTTTACAATTACCCTAACATCCCTGGTAACAAAATTGCCGACCTCATTAATCACATTCTTCTTCTCACATCTCTGCATGTCCGCGCAGAACACCTGCAGCCGCTTCCTTCTGATGACATCCTTCGCCTCCACATGCTCTATCAAACTGCGCCACACCATGTAGTACTGGCCTCGGCACATTCTGCATGTTCATAAAGTAATTTAAAAAATCATAAATAGTACCATCTATTAAACTTTGTAAAAAGTAAAGTGTGAAATAGACATCAACTGAATAATATGAAATATTTTATTAAAGCCAAAATAGAATATAAAGCTATTTTTTTTCGAGATCTGGAGGTGTTTTGCTTACTGAGACCGTACCCTCCCGATTCCCGGTATGGTCGCAGACAAGATGATATTAACCCAGCAATAGTGTTGGACCACCCTGAAGGTTAGGTTAGGGGAGGAGCGAAGTGACGAGCTGTTAGGTTACTGGTGACCCCTTTATGCGAGTGAAGCGAGCGGCAGTACCCGGAAGTATAACAACCGCCCAGAATCTACTTAAGTCACCTAAAAAAATATGTATTTCCGGAGAGGGGAATCATGGGAGGATCCTCCCTCTCCTACCCCCGCCCCCTCCCAATACCTTTCAAGGGTACTCATTTCTGAATTTTAATTATGTTGAGGAATAATTTTTATAAAGCAATCTCATCCACATACTCGGCAACTTTGTCAACCGCTGGCACTTTCTGTGCCGGGCAGCCCATGGCAAGAAGCCAGTCGACGAACTTCTGGGGCACTGCATTACTGCTCAGCTTTTCATCACACATTTTATTGTTTCACACCAACAAATACATAAATATTTGTTTGTTTGTCCATCGGCCACGGGCTGTTACAACTTACAACACAATTCAAAATATTAATATTTTTTTTGTTGATTTGTCCTCTATTGAGGACGGGCAAGGGAAGCTTCGTCCATACAGCCCTGTCTTATTTAAAGTATTATTTCTTATATTTATTTAAACCGGCGGTTACAGCACGGCCTCCACAAAATCAGAGCACGACTACAGGTTAGTCGGCGATTTTCTTTCAATAAAACCGCAGTACGGCCTCCACGAGGGCACACAGGGCAGGGCACAACTATTTAGTGCCATTCGGTGAGTGATCCACACTTTTTTCTTCGTCCTCTATTGAGGACGGGCAAGGGAAGCTTTGTCCATACAGCCCTGTCTTATTTAAAGTATTATTTATTATATTTATTTAAACTCTCTTTTTTCTTTAAACTCTTCTCATCTTCTTCTTCTTTGTTCCGCCCTCAGTTCTTTGTTCCGCCCTCAGGTTCAGGGTTCCGCCCTCGTTCCGCCCTTTGTACTTGTACCGCACTTCAGTCGTATTCCGTGCTTCAGTGTCAAATTGTCACCTGTCAATCTGTCATCCGTAAATTGCTAAAAAAAAAAGGAGTTGTGGATGGTGGATGAAAAACGTATACTATATAATTTGTGGATGAAAACATGTGTAAAAATTTAAAAAATGTTAGGAAATCTTAAGGATTTCATTTCTGTGGTCCAAGACGGCTTGACTTCCAACAACAATTTACGGCAAACATTGCACGAAGTGCAGAAGGTGAAGAACATCTTCAAAGATAAACAGAAAGTTAATGTCGACAGTGCAGTAAACTACGGAGCTGGGGGCGAATTACTCGAAAAATACCAGGAACAATGGGCGGAGTTGCATGCAAACGCTGACACAAACGCCAAGACAGCTGACGAAGTGGATAGTCTAATCATAGAACTACATGAAAGTACAAAACTACAGTTGCAAAGTGCGACCGAAATGGCTCAAAGTTTGTCGCATTTACCCAGTCTTACCGCTTCAGTTGCGCAGTGCATTGACAGTCTAAAGAACGTACAAAGTTTATTGAAGACCGTTGAGGAGGAACTAGTCGAATTTGAAGATATAATTGAGAGGAGCAATATGGAAAAATGGAAACTGGACCATCATTACCAGCTGAGTTTATACAAGGATAAAAAAATGGGTAAGATAGGTCGTTTATAAGATCCCGCTAAAACCGATTTCTTGTCATACTGTCTGTATGTCCCAATACCTAATCACCTGATCTTTTCTGATCTGTGTACAGTACACCATATGGTGTATGGTGTCTGCACCATTGCGACTTCATTCCATTTTTTTAAAATACAATTTATCATTTCATCATTCTAGCTGCTTTAGAAGAAAGCCGCTGCAAGCTATCCAAAGACAATACAGAGAAGACTAAAGAGCGAGAGAGAAGACAGCTGGCAGAGATGCAGGTGAAACGAGAGAACAGCACAGTTGTCTTTCAGCAGGATGTGGCCAAGTACTTGACCAGTGGCAGCTTACCTTCTGGTTAGATTTCTAATTTATTTATTTTTAAATACAAATAGAACTCATGAAAAACCTGTTGTCTTTCTACAATGTTCCATCCAATAAGTTTTACTGGTGGAAGTGGAACTGATTAGGAAGAGGTCCATACTCTTCGGTCATTCACAGTGGTCAGCAGTGTATGGGGAAGTTTAGTTTTTTATGTAATTTAATTAGCAAATTTAACTTTCCCCGGCTGATTTTAGTTGAGGGGTGTAAAAGCAAACTCTGTTCACATTTAGAATTTTTTTGAGTGCAGTTTTACCGTTCAGACGCATACTACCAGGAACGCAAATTACCTTATACGCGATTTACCAGAATTTTATTACACGAACTATTTGGAGCCTCTTTTCACCTCTTAAATATCTTAATAACTATTTAACATAAACACATAAAATTTGGTTTATTTATTACGACCCCTTTGACCAACTAAAACCCCACATTTCATAAATACAGCTTAAATCTTAGAGTATACATAAGCTAGATTATCAAATTAAGGGGCTCCAAATAGTTTGTGTAATGAAATTCTGGTAAATCGCGTATAAGGTAATTTGCGTTTCTGGTGGTATGCGTCTGAACGAGTTTTACACTATTAGTTACAGTATTATAAAATCCTTTGCACACACAGAACATAAACAAGAAATAAAATGGAAAGAACATGTACAAATAGTGAGGCCTTTCCAGGCCTTTCTCAATATGAGATTTCTACCAGCCTACCAGTGACCTCTTTCCTGAGTTTCTTAGAAGCAAAGTTCAGAATACTGTAACTGCTGCTTTTTAACTTTTGAAGGTGGATGTGTTGTGTATTTTATTATTTATTTTAAAGAAAAAAATATATACATATATAACCACTATCGCCTATAAAACTAAAGTTTGCCTTTTTCTGAGTTAGACACTTCACGGACAGAGCCAACTTTGCTTTTGCAGCCCATCATTTACAACCATCATGTCATCTAAAGAACAGAATAGGTACTTTAACAGGATTTTTCCGTCATAGTCAAAATAAAACATTTTCAGGGCCACCTGTATCACCAGAGATTACTTTGGAGCAAGTTCAACTAGACAATGACCGGACAGACTTGGAGAAATTTCTGGAGAGTTGATAAGGTGTCCATGGAATCATAGCATTAGGTGATATCAAGATCTTAGATTTATATTTAATATAATTCCTATTTCTATTCCAAAGTTTAATATATTGTTGATGGAATTCCAGAGATTTTATTAATATTATTACTGTATGTCTTTACATATTTTAACCATAAAATAACAATAGCCGAATCTTGAAAAATTCATACAAAATTTATTTTTTCTTTGTTAAATACCTAATGAATTTAAGTTTTGTACTATTATCCCTTTTTATGAACTGAAAATGTGTTTCTTATTCAATATACCATAAGGTCAAAAATACAAAAATATATATATACAAAGCATTTATGACTAGTAAAAATAAGCACACTGCTGAAACAGCTTTATCGGAACACGGTTAGGCCGGTCACGACATAGTTCGATACACGTCTGCATTACTTTGGATCCCACAAAAACTCCATCACAATAATTATATATATCAAAAACTGTCTCCAACCGCTAAAAGTTGATGAGTGCACGTAAAATAGTAAAAAATACGCCCGGACGCCACACAAATGAATTTGAATCATAGTTTCGTATGAGTATACTACGTTTGTGGCTGGCTAAGTTTGAACATTGGCATAATTTGTTGCCCCCCCATCTTTTAGTGGCGGGAGTACGTGTAAAGGGTAAAAATAAATGAAGTAGCAATGATGTTGATTGATTGACACCGCGCTTTCGGTGCTCACTGCAATGTGCTACGTTTTCCTCAATATAGGATGCAAGTCGCCGCCGCCGTGCGCCGACAACTTCATCTTGCCAGCGACATGGTTCTTTATGCACGGACTTGCGTTCTTCATCGAGCGGCTTGCATCCTCCATCTCCTCATCAGACGAGAAATCGGCCACGCACAGTGTGAGATGCCTCTTCTTTGGCGGCATCACGTGCAGCGTCCACCGCGTCGGGGCCCTGTGGTTCCTCGTCTCTCGCGAGTCGTAATCTGTGTCCGAGGCCGCACGTTGGGACTCGTTCTTCAAACTTCGTAAAGTTTTATTCGATCTGTGGGTTTGTTCCTTTTTCTCCCCCCTCGGGGGGGTGTGGAAGTTTTTTAAATTCGTGACACTCGCCGTATGGCCCTTGGCGCTCAGGTCGGGAAAATTTTGTGAATATATCACGACGCTGTCGACCGCTTTTTCTTTATGAAAATTTTCCGCCTGTTTCCTGTTCTTCGGGTCAATATCCGGCACTAAAGGGGAGCTGGACGCCCTCTTCTCCGCGGAGTTGCCGCTGCTGCAACTCGTGTTGCTGTTGCTCGTGCTGTACTGATCGACCGCCTGCTTCTCCAGGTCGCGTAACTTCGTGTCTATACTTTCGTCTGACGCCTTGTATTGTTCCAACGCCTCCTTTTCCAGTTCCTCGAATTTGTTGTTGACGTTCGGAGGTCTCATTCGTGCCGTCGGGAGCACTATCTTTGGATTCAGCTTCAAAAGACCAGGGGTGATCATCTTCTGGGACAATCGCACGCACCCCACTGGTGTTAAATTAATCGCGGACGGGGCACTCATGCTCAAAACCGTGCTGTATAGACGTTTATTTCTCAACCCCGCCTCGATTGCCGCCGCACTCGTGGAAGGTAGCTGACAATCTACTGTGACTTTCTTTTTTTGCGCGGGCGTCGGACTTTCTAGTTTTTCCGTCGTCTGTTGTGGCTGCGGTTCACACGTTGAGGCGGTATTTTCATCGCTCGTGCTGCAGCTCTCATCCGGAGCTTCCTGGGTTTTGGTTTCTACAGCTTCGGTTTTGGCCGCAGCCTTTTGCATGTCTGCGCTCGGCTGCGGGACGTGTGCGAGATGTAATCTGCGGTCGATCCTCGGCGAGGGCGGGTCCCACGGCCACCAGACGCCGTAGCGGCGGTCGGGGCCGCGCGCGGGCCGCTGCACGGTGGGCGCGTAGCGGCTCACGTTGGTGCCGCGGTAGGGCGGGCAGCGCGCGGCCGACGCGCGCATCACGGCCTGCACGCCCCCCGACAGCCGGCCCATGGCTCGCTGACATCCAGTCAGCTGGGGTGGCCGCGGTGGGTCGAACTGAAACTGAAACAAAATGCATATACGGCATGACCCTATAAGGCCATTTGTAGGGTCGTTTGTGTTGATGAAAGTCCTCACCTTGCACGTGGGATCGCAGAACAATTGTGCGGGCGCTCCGAGGCAGTAGGAAGGTGGCGGAGGCGCGAGCGCAGCCGCGCGGCGCGGCTGGCGGCGGCGCGCGCGTATTTTCCGCGGCAGTGGCGGCGGGCTGTGCGCGCGCGGCTGGTGCGGGTCTGCCCGGGTCGCCCCGGCGGCGCTCGCCCCGGGGCGCGGCGGCGAGCCCCACAGCGGCCGCACGCTCAGCACCCTCGCTGCCAGCGTCGCCTCCTCGCCCGCGGCCCGCGCCCCAGCCAGGTCCCAGCGCTCGCTAGCTGCCGATCGGTACCCGTTAATTTCACTATTCAATTTTGGGTTCATTCATTCATTAATTGTTCTCGGAATTAGTAGTGACAGTTTATATTACTTGTGCAGTACCGGCCAATAAGATATGACCTTTCAGTTATAACTCTCGCACCTACATATTGGCGCTTTAGTTCGTCATCGGTCTATGGTATTTGACAGTGTGGATACCTACATCATTTCGGTCACCACATGCTGTACTGTTCGGAAGGGTGCACTGCGTGAAGAGCAACAATTATATCCGGGAGGACTATATTGAGGCCAAGGTTTTCGGCCGCTGATTAATCAATTACATGGTGGACGGATAATTAGAAACAGGGCAAGATTTTCATACAATCGAGGTCACTTTGAAGTCATGGTTCTCCGTGAAGGATTGATGGGAGCGTGATTTGATGACGGTCATCGAGAGAGTAGATGGAGGACTTTTAGATGGCTATAGATATCCAACTGATCAGATCAGATTTTCATACATTTTTATCCCATTTTGCAGGTTTTTTTCTACATGACGATGCTGCTACCAAACGGCTCATCTGATCAGTTGGATATCTATAGCGATCTGAAAGTCCTCCATCTGCTCTCTCGATGACCGTCATTAGATCATGTCCCGATCAATCCTTCACGGAGAACCATGGCTTCAAAGTGACCTCGATTGTATGAAAATCTTGCCCTGTTTCTAATTAACCGTCCACCTATGTATATGCTGATCAATCTAAACATATTTTAGCTACAGGATTATGCAAGAAAGGCACACACAAATCGTCGTCGGCCAGCATTCTGTACTGGCGGTGCCGTCGTGGGTAGAGGCTGCGCTCCGACGGCTCGTCTACCAGCTTACGAAACCAGTACTCCACCTGGGGCAGAGCAGGGCGATATATTGGATACCTACCTCATGCTACTTGGATATACCTAGACATCCTCTGTGCCTAGACTGACATATAAATTGGTATTGTTGTTAGTTTTGAGCGTTCGGGTTTTATTTACGCGGGAGTGGATCAAGTTTTTATTTCCTTCAAACATTTGTAATAGTCCGATTTCGTGTCTGCAGAAAGTAATGGGTATTTTAAAACCTTTGTACATTTACTGACTGCTCTCAAAAGGACGAGCAAACTCACACGTCATATCGTGGCGATATAGACAGTGAGTGTAGGTGGCGGCAACAGAGTGTAAGGCACCCTGTAGACGGCCATGCAAACGTCATTCAAAACCATCAGTCATGACTGATGGTTTTGGTCACTCACCGCATTAGATGATCTTTCATCCGTCACTCACCGCGTGACTGGTAAAATCATAGTAAAACTGACAGCAAAACCTAGCGTATATCGGACGCCTAATAAATTTGAGAGCCATGCCGTACGATAAATAAAATTCGTTTGGGCTGTGGACAGTAAATAGTAAAGCTAGACTAATTTTCAAATACCTACATACCTCTACATCGCTCGTAGAACTGACGGCCGTTGGGGCGGAAAGGTTGTCGAGTGGCGACCACGTATCGGAAGACGCAGTGTAGGCAGGCCTCCAAGGTGGACCGACGATCTGGTGAAGGTCGCGGGACCCGGCTGGATGAGGTTAGCGCGGGACCGGTTGTCGTGGAGATCCTTGGGGGAGGCCATTGTCTAGCAGTGGACGTCTACAGGCTGATATGATGATGATGACATACCTCTGGCAGCATCCAACATTCTGTAAGATCAGAATTTTCGCAGCCTTGTCCGTTGTAGCCACGTCCGTTCGATTTCTCGTTGGCATTTGTGTAACATTTTTCTCTGAAAAAAGAATTTTTAAATTTCGTTCGCACCGGAAGTGTTCGTTCCCGCCATAACTTATTTTCAATAACGTCATGGCGCTGATTGTGAATGAAGATTACGCGCCAAAACTAACTGTCAAAAGTTTATTTTATGGTGTAAGTAGTGTATATCAAATTAATCGTGCTGTGTCGTACTTTATTCATTATTTTATTGTGAAATAGGAGTTTGTGAGAGAACCTGACTTCGTCGTAGTAGAAATTTCCATAGAACTGCGCCAATCTAGATTCTGGTATGACGTCTTTTGCATTTATTTGGCCACTACAACTTCCATTTTCTTGGATTTGGCTTGAACTTGAACGTTTTTCTGAAAATTTGATTAAGTGAATGTAAAAACGTTCTATAACTATATTTTGCCCTTCGTTGTCTTGAAATAAGTTTTTACCTGTTCCTTCGCATTGTTTATTTGTTTGTAAGCTCTGTGATTCTATTGCTTGGTCCTGGACTTGGGAAACACGGCAGTGTTTTGCCCAAAGGCGCTGTAATATACGAAATGAGAAAATGAACAAAATGTTTCATGCGAGCTCCTACAAGAACTCGATGCTTCTACAAGTTAGAGAGGTAGCGTACCTATATAATGCTAATGGAAATGGGTTTCTTTATGATAAGTCTGTTTTACCTGATTTGCTATAATAAATTCATCGGGAGGTTGCGCAGCCCATGTGAGATCCGCACAGAGGGCGACATGTGCCCATGCAGACGAGTACCGATCCACTTCGAAGCTCATTCAATGTGACATTTCATGCATACAATTAATTATCTTTAGATTAAGAAACGAACTAATATAATAGTCACTAAATTTTAAGAGACAAATTAATGGTAAAATTGTAAATAAAAATGACGACAATTTGAAAGACATTGGTGGTTAAATCTACAATAACAAAATTTTCCTCTTTTTTGAAAGATACATGATATATTTTTTTCTTTTATTTCAAATCGCTTTTCGAATTTCGTACTGATTGATTGAAACTGTCATGTAATCTCGATGGCTTGACCGGATGTTACATTTGAGGTTCTATACCATTTAATACTGTTTTATAACATTTTATGGCGAGAAAAACTTTGTGGCTTCAATTAAGCATAATAAATAACCTTGACTATCTATATAATAGGTACCTACTCACATGATTTGATTTCTACATTTGGTTTAGAACTTAATTTCGTCGTATTTTGTATATAATTACTATTTAATAATTAAATTGGGGGAAATTTAAACCTAGCAATCAGCAACACAGACACTCATTTTTTAACGCCGGCATCCCTACAAAGCAACCCGCCCGTCTCCCGCCCGTCCGGTCCGTCACGTCAGTCAGTTGATTCGCGTTGCGCAGCGCTCTCGCGACGCACGCATGCGCGCAGCGGTAAGGTGGCTGAATGGACATTGACAGATCAGGCTTACTATAATTATTATTTTATTAAATAAAAATTAAACGAAAACCTTAACAAACTTATGCTTTTAATGCCGAAAAGTAACAAATAAGTGTTGTCGGTGTTTGTGTCAAGATTCTTCGTGAAAACAAGAAAAATATCACAAAAAATCGATCACAAAACGACTTTTGGTTGATTTTCTCGTTGTTAAATCATCTTTTTGTTAGTTTTGCAACAAGTGCGAGGTCCGCTAGGTGCGCTGGGCTGTCTCGATGCGCCACCGGGAACTGGTTTCGTTGGACCGTTGGCTTTTTTGTGTTGTGTTTATATTATTTAAGTAGGTGTGTATGTGTTTCGCGAGTGATTGTGCGGTGAGCGTGGCCCTTAGTGATGCTGCAGTTCGGTGCAAGTGGTTACTAAGTCTCGTCGCGAGGTGAGTACCAGCTTTCCACTCACTTGTGCGTTGGATTATGCAATTATGTCGAACTTGTGTTAATTAAGTTCATTCCCATAAACTTAGTGAACTAAATTCTCGGGGGTTGGGTTCAATATATCTTAATTTATATACAGGTACGCGTTCATCAAATTAATTCAAAAATGAAATACCTACCTACCTATTGTTATTTTATAGGTATTTTATTTTTACCATTACCAACAAAATTATGTAAAAAAATACAATAACATTTAATTTATTTAACAACCTACCTTCTTTTATCATTTAGACGATCTCTGTTAGATATTCCTAAATCCATATTGGGTAGGTACGTACAAATAAACTAAGTTAAACAGATAAACTAATATTTTTCCAGCATTTAAAACTTCCGCGCTTTGTACACATTAAATATTATGCACGGGTCTTACACGCGTAATATTATGTAGTATTCGCGTGTAAGTCCCGTGCATAATATATTTTTGCAGCATAACTAAATCACAGCACAAGCATTTAAAATACCAAAGTTTTTGTTAGTACTTAGGTACATTTTTTATTTTGAATTTTTTTAAAATCATAAACATATAGGTAGTGGCTTTTATTGAATTAACATAATTTTACATAAAACGTTATTAAAGGCATACATATTAATCTAGTCCATTTTCATTATCAGTATCATCACTATCTCTGATATGAACATCTGTAATTTACCTAACATTTGGGTCATTGGGGTTAATCATATTATTATTATCATTCACTCTATTATATTGCAATGCACTTATTCATTAAGTTCCACTCCTTTACCTCCACATACAAGTATATACCTACTACCTACATGTAATAATATTTCAAGTTTGCATTAATCTTGAGCAATTTTGCCCTACCTGTTGCAAATTTGAGTTTATTTTGTGTTAATTTCACCCTGCTTGCTTTATGTCCTAGGTGTAAGGAAGATAGTCACATTACTGGAGACTGCACTCTACTGGTCCTGCTATTTCTAGCCCACATCATCCGCTGCCACCTGCCACTAACCAATCATTATACCAAGTTTATTTGCTTAACAATGTTTTGCTTTAATATGATTTTCTGCTTCTGCTTGAGAAGTCACTTTTACGTGATTTTACTAACAATTTAATTTGCCGTCATGTATTGTAATTTTATACTCTGTCTCCAACTTTATTAATATTCAGTAGAAGCTGGCGTATTTTGCATGTTTAAACTAAATTTGCTCACATTTGCTTTTATTGAGTTTTACTGGTGTGTCTATTATTGTTTTGCAATCATTGTGTTATTTTTTATTAGAATCAGTTGTATTTTCACCTACATACAACTTTGTTCAATTTAATGTTTTCAGCATTAAAGATTAAAATAGTAGAACCTATAAACAAGTTCTAATGGTTAAAATTAGTATAAAGAAATCAAAATATAATTAAAATAATTACAGGCTTGATTTAAACCTGTAATTTAAAATCAAAGTTGTCATTCTACTACTAAATCAGTCCCATTACATTTTTGAGCCTTTTAATGGACAAACAAAAGAGATCTTTAAATAGAGTTAATCAACTACATATGACAAAGTTGTTTGTACTCCAATAAACTCTATTTGATTATGTAGGCCATAACTATGTTTAGAAGTTACATAGGTACAGATAACATTTACAGTTGCAGTTGCCTCTAAACACTATTTGCTAACCGAGGCTACCTTGACCTAATTTCCTGCTAAATTCATGTAGGTACTCCCCCAGGAAGAGCCCAGTGCGACCCCGAATCTAAGTACCCATGCTTGCGGTACTCTGAAATTAAGCAAATGGTCCTCTGCGAATTTATTTATTCACAAATAAATGTCAGCAATTTATAACCAGAACTAGTAGTTCTAATAACAGTTGTTTGTTTAGTTTCCCTTCACCAATATCATTTTGTATTTCCGCCAAACAATGCCCTTTGCATAGTTTCGACCTTTCATTGTAAAAAAACTCACAATAATAGTCTTACCATCTTGATCCTACTAAACAAATACTTTTTTCTTCAAAACCGCTTCCTTTTTTTCCAAAATCCGGGATTGCAATTCATAAGACCCTCCGGGGATCCCGACCGAGTCGACCTTGGCCTGTTTTCGGTGCCAACACCCTCGCTACGTACCAGGAGGGGTGCCTTTTTGTACATCTGTCTCTTAGATAAAATGAATAAATTATACTACAGAATGGGATATGCGGCACGTGTGCTCTTGTATTATTTGATAAGGTACATAAAAGGATTCTTTTCTCACTTTATGCTCATATAAAGTCGTGATCTCGAATGTTCCTCGGGAGTATTAGGTACCTACTTGAGATGTATCTTGGTTTCCGGTTACATTTATTACATTATTATCCTCCAGCGGGTTCAAAATGTCTTGCGAAAACAAAAAGCCACGATCTCAATGATAAAAGCGAATAGAAAATTGACTTATACTTTGTTCTTCGATAAATGATCATGTTTGTTGCGTTGTAAGTTAGAAATTGGTGTTCGCAAATGATTCACAAAATGCTTAATCTATGTTTGATGTGAGATATTTTTCTATAAGGTCCCCTTATTTGACGAGTTCCCTTATTTGAAAAGGTCCCTTGTATCTCAGCCGGGCTTAATTTTTTTTTTCAAGACAAAAAGCTACGAAATATAGGAAAGATGACACTAACGAACTTTCATAGACTGGACGTTAACATCTTCGTCAGTCGTTGTAGAAAATAGTTCTTTTAGCGTCCATCGTTAAATTGATGACCAGTGCGCTATAGTTTATAGTTCATCTGCAGCAATATGCGCATGTTTACTTGTGACCCAGTTTGTTGAGCTAATTTTTATTTCTGACCTGTTGTATGTAATAGAGGAAATTTCGCCATGATCATAATAAGGTAGGTAGGTAAAAATATGCCCGACTCCATTTCTTTAGTCAGCACATCCAGAGCTGATAAAAATATAGTTTTTCGCCAATGGTATCGTTATCTACATGCTACGAATAATTATATTATAGTCTAGGCCTCTATCAATTGATGTTTTACTACAATAATCACGTTTTATATATTATAAACCTCGTCATCACATCACGTAAGCTGATAATCAAATGAGATGTTATCACAGTTAGGTAAAATACTACCTATAGTTACGAGAGTTTTAGCAACAAAGAAACTGCAACCGTAAACTAGGAGACATCCATCCGATCTAAAACTCCATCCAAGCTTTGGGCAAATAATACTTACTGAACGAACGCCATTATTTTGGATTTATTTACGGTTAAAACAGTTTATTTTCGGAGCCATCGTTAAATCCCCAGATGAGCTCCAGTAGACTTATCTTATTCCACTGATGCAATGTTTATTTTGTTTCGTAATGACTTCTTAGTTTATGAAACCGTTGCATGGATAGATTTAGGTAAATATTTATGTAGACGTAAATAAATAGAAGAGAATGATCACCTTGCATACGTGATTATGTTTTTACAAGGTGAATCGTGAGTATGATATTTCATTCCATTAGCATACTTTGAAATCAAATGCTTATACAAATATCAAATAAGACGAAAGTCGAAAAATCCGAATTGAATTTAAACCGTGTCTCTACAAAATATTTTAGTTTTGTCTGTGTTCAAAAAATTTCCAATTCATTTATTTCCAAAGAATCGTAGAAACTATTACAACCACTGAACAATGATAGAAATCATTCAACGCTTACGCAAAACCTAAGATTTCTTGAGATGTTTGCTAAAAAATGATTTCATCTCCTCCATACTAGTTTCATTAGATCATAAACAATGGAAACCTATAAAAACAGTACCGCTTGCTCAAGTACTAGTCACATAATGCACGGTCCCACGAGTCAACGGTTCATCTATTCTACTCTCATAACCTACTAGTTTCTAGAAAACACTGTAGGTTATGCCTGATTTTTCATACTTCATTGCTGTTATCAAGTTCCCACTATGATTTGGTCAATCCTTTTCATCACAGTTAATTTTTTTTATCATTGAGACATTTACTATCTTTGTTTTTAATTTGTACGGTGTTATACTTGGTAACTGTCTAGAGTTTTATATTTAGCACACTCTCCAGAACACGGCTTAGCAACATCCTTTCAGTCTTCTTTGAAATGCTGAACCTTTATTTATTTATCTGACATAATGTTTACTTTAAATTTATTGGTTCCGTATTCTATGTCTGTGGTTTCCGTTCTTCCGCTTCCTCTAATTATATACCTTCTTCTAGTTTGATAAAATATACGTACTCATGTACCCATGAATTTTAAAAAAAAGCTACTCCCATATGGATGAGTAACAAAAGCATTTTAGGGGGTGCCAAAATCGTGCCAAATGTATATCAAAATTGATATTCACTCACATTCTCATTTTCAAACTCCATATAAATTTGTATTAGCAACTTCCTCCCGCTAATCCGCTTCCTTTGTCCCCCCCCCCCCCCGGATTTTGACACCGAATTTTTTTCGTTTCCCATACTAAATATGCAAAATGCGATCTCCACAGGGAGGTTTGAAACTTCTTGCATGTACCCAATTCGACTAGACTTGTCGACATCTTACGCCCTATCAATCATCTACCACATCGGCTTACTAATTGTTTTAGCTATGCCGGTGATATTGTTAGTGCTACCGTTTATTGTTGATCTAAATACAGTACTAAGATTTAGATACGCTACAGAAGTTTTGAAACGGCTAAACTTCTAAATGTGCGCCCGGGGCGTTAAATTTCATCAGACTTCCCCTAAATTGAAGTTGTGAAAGTTTGACGACAGCTAACGCAATGTTTAGTGCACTCCGGGGAGGGAATCATCCCTTCCGAATCATTAATAAATCACGGGCCCAGTTTAGTCCATTAAACGTATCTAATGTACCTAAAACAGATGGGCAATAACTTTTTTACTAGGTAACTAACTTATTGCTATAATCGACGCCATCAAATAGGTACTACTATAAAATAATATAGTTCTAACGTACCTATCCATAAGATATACTCTGTGCTATAAGCAAGCCCGTCCAGAAATGTCTTGTTTTGTGTCTTATGTCATAACTAGATCAAAACCTAAAGGTGGTGTCAGAGAGTGCGTACTTAAGGTGATCGCAGACTAGGCAGGCACCGCAGTCCCCGCAGTCTCCGCATTTTAATTCTTTGTATGAAATTGTATGAACCCTCGCACACTCATCCGACCCGCACGCACCGCATTTCTCAAAATAGACGAATCCCGTCGGACCTAGCCGCATCGTCCGATGCAGCCACAGCGTCCGCATCGGACGATGCGGATGGTGTTGCCAACCCAATTTAACCTTTTTTAAACTGGGCTTTATGGCTCTGGAAGCAAAGTCCTTTTGAGCTAGTCTTTTGCAAAAAGTTGCTAGAATGGCAGATTTTTCTACCCAAAAAAGGTGCTAGAAGTTGCTAGACTAGCAGTAGCTAATAATGTTACTTATAGGTAGCTAACAATAAAATGGTAAATTATGACATTCATGTTTTATTAAATCAAATACGAGATTAATAAAAATTTGTAACTAGATTATTTTTATTATTAAAATGTACCTGATTAGGTAAGTTACTAATTATAGGAGTAATGTTTTTGAATGTAGATCTACGAACTCTCGAAGTATTCACGTCATGTGTCAAATTTGTCGCTGGCAACACTGGACGCATTCACCGGAGACAGACTGCGGTGCGTATGGGGACTGCGGCGCGGCCAGGTGTGCGAGGCCGTCAACATAATGCGATGAGTGCGGCGACTGCAGGGACTGCGGTGCGGCCAGATGTGCGTTCACCTTTATTATGGGCCCCGCGGTATATAACAAGCTCCCAGGGACAATAACAAAGGCGTCCAGTGACACAATTTTTAAGACAAAATTAAAAAGTGGCTTGTCGAGCAGGCATTCTACACCTATAGTGAATTTTTAGCTTTTAAAGCTAGTTAGTAAATATCACTGTGACATTTAGATAGGTACTAAGATTATTTTATTTGACATTTTATTATTTTGACATTATTATTAAGTAGGTAAGAATGTTTATAAAGTTTATGACCTGTAATGAATATTACCAATAAATTATGTCTATGTCTATTACGACGGCCCGTAATGTCCGCTTGCAGGTCATCTGCGTACGTACAGAGGGTATTGTGAAATTGAATGTAAAGCGGTTGATAACCTCAGATATTAAAAAGCGAAAAGTGCATAGGTATGTTAGTACAGCAACTTTAAATGATTGCGCCAGAGCGCTCGCTCCGTTCACCCCTTATCGCTTCGAACATGCAAAACACTGATCTGATATGCATTAATAAGCACCAACAGCAACTAGGCTGCGGGAATATTGTATGCATTTTTTATGCAAGCGATCATGCATTAACATCTTACGCTTTTGCCATTCATAGGCCATGCCATTCATTCATCCTATACTCTGCAGTTGTTGCATGAAAGTAAAAATGAGTGGCGTCGCTGTCGGCTAGGGACAGGCTGGGGAGGTCTTATGAAGACAGTATCATGCTTATTTTGTTGGATATCTGTCAAATTGGCGGTACCACTTTTCGGAAGAGGATTTCTTTATGTTGTTTGTCCTCGTTGCTCTGGAAATAAGTGTTGAGTAAGTCCCTCAGGGTCAGGCAACTGCTACTATAGCAACTGTATTTAAGCTTTCTCCCTAAGGGCGGCGGCCTCGACCAAAAACGTTTCTGTCATCATGAGATATTACATGAATTTTCTAAAACGAATCTAAAAGTCTCTGGACTGAGTTGCATGTTTTATCTGTATCTCAGTTGCATTTTTTAAGTCTTCGTTTGGTATCCAAAACTTGCCTTAACTCTGCAACAACACAACCCTAAGCTAGGATTGTGAAGACACCGAAAGTAACAAAGACCTAACCTATAGTACCCACTTGTACAGACGACCGCACGTCAGTGGAAACATATTGGCCTTGGGCTCTCCCAGCCTGGGAGTTTCAATACTATGAGAGACCAGTTTAGACTGGTTTTGTTTCCACTAACGTGCGGTCGACCGTACAAACTTGTCGGTCTACGATGAGAATCCAACCCTCGACCTCCAGGGTCCAAGTAATGAAACGATGTTACCCCGCAGGTAAGGTATCCCAAGCTTTCTCTCTGCAATTTGTTGAAACACTAAAAGAAGGTCCTAATATTTTTGCAAACCTTTTCACTTGATTAGGAGGGTTCGCGTTGAGATATTGCACGTTTCCATTTTGGCTTCGACGAAAAGTGTTGGGTGTCGGTTTAAAATCAATAAATAAATACCTTACGTATTTAATAAAAATACGTTCCATGCGTTGATCTAAAGAGATTTTTTTATTAATAAATCTTTATTAGGCGTGATATAATTAAGTAACAAAGTTTGGCGTAATTTTTTGCCCTAAAAAAGAGAGAAAATGAAATTTTGAGGTTGATCTTTTGTAGGTATTTGTTCACCTCTCATTTGTAGAAGTCTCTATTACTACTGTCATGAACTCATGAGACTTGTACAATGTTGGAGAGATTATACATTTCTTATGCTCTAATGGTACATCAGAGCAGCGGCAATTTGTACGTTGCTGTTCTGCTCTACTGGACGCACAGATGCACTAGAAAGTTGCTAACCACTAATATCGAAACACATCAACTATTTACCGTTGTTTGTGTTTGGATCATTATGTTGTTACGTTATACTATCATACTACTCAAACAATACAGAACTTCGAATGAACAATACAATTTGGCAGTATTAAACTTATTTCTGACGTCAGTGGCGTCGGGGATAAGACGCGGCCTATCATATCGAAAGGTCCGGAGTTCGATCCCCGGCTGGGCTATGTACCAATGGGTTTTTTCTCTAAACTTAAGTACATTTACTGACTGCTCTCAAACGGTGAAGGAAAACATCGTGAGGAAACCTGCATACGCCGAAGAAGAAATTCTTAGGGGCATGTGAAGTCCACCAACCCGCACTGGGCTAGCGTGGTGGACTATAGCCCGAACACCCTCGTTAAGAGGGTAGGCCTGAGCCCCAGCAGTGGGGATATGTTAATAGGCTGTTGATATGATGATGAAACTTATTTCTATCTCTATCAAACAATAGGAAGAAGATAAAGACGAAACTAATTTTAGTGCTGTAGAAACAGGTCTAATCTACCTAATTATTTGAACATCTGTTAGGTACCATAGTCGAGCTATAAAGCGGTAATTTTTTTCGTAATAGCGACTTAGTGACTCAACTTTAACAATCATGGAAATCATGCTTTACCTTGAAGCAGAATTGTCTTTAATTTCCATCATTAGTAAGTAGGCATTACCTTTTGCGGGTAAGACAATGGACAATTTGGCGACGTTCAAAAATAACGAATTTCCAAATTACTGTATTGTGACGTTTCCTTGACCATATGTTAGAGGTAGACCATATGTTGACCACACGTCCATCAGACCGTGGCCCATTTAGGGTGGCCATAATATTTTTGAGACTCTTGGTTTAGGTACAGTAACGAACCGGGATTGTTGAGCCACTAGCTTATCATCTTAACTTGGTTGTGTTACACTAATGCCGCCGTTTTCGTTATTGAAATGTGACCATAGCAACCCTTTTGTAACCCGATTTACATTACACGGCCAAAATACGAACAGTGGCAAGTGGCTCAACAATCCCGGTTCGTGACTGTACCTATGCTTTTTAAAATATTTTTCATTGTAATTTATTATATGTTAACCATTACAAATCTCAAAGGCATATTCCCTCGTCGGCGTCGTTTGGAAAGTTAATATACCTAAATAAAATAACAATTATTTTGATTTTTAAAGTTATCTTTGCTGTTACATATTGTATCTGCATTCATAAAAACGAATAAATTCATTCATTCTCATTAAAATGACGAAATCAGCTAAGTACTTCGTATTAGCTCAGAGGTTATTATGGATGACACTTGCAGGGGTACAGTGGACCCCACGTCAGTGGAAACATTTTAACCTTAAGCCGTCCTAGCCATAGGAAGTATACTGGTTTTGTTTCCACAGACGTTCGGTCGACCGTACATAGGTGGACAAACCCCCTTCATGCAGTTATCCAAAAGATGCAATCTTCATCCACAACACAATGATAGAACGAAAGCTTACGATCGCGCGGGCAGTTTTCATGTGTACCTCTTGCTTTCGTTAAAAGAAGTAACTCCACTCCGGATGGTTTGTTGACCACAGGCAGGATCTTGGCAATGTCCTCCGATAATAAAACACGCCGCGGCCGCTCTCGTTTCCTGCCCCTTCAAAACAACATAAAAAAGCATAAAAGGCATTTCAAACCCGTATAATGTGGTAAACCTTCCCATAATAATAACAAGACTAAAGTTGCGGCAATGCGTCACGCCTTGATGACCACAACACACAGACAGTCTCCTACGTGTGATTGATGTAATAATACGTATCATAGAGGAAGGTACGTTATATGAGGTGAACAATACTGTTGCAACCAAAATTGTAGTCTTTAAGGAGCCATTGTTTTCTGAACTAACAATGCAACTTTTGAGGAGCTTTATGAAGATTTCCAAACGCCAGTGATGGTTAATTAATTAGATCGGTTACGTAAAACGGTTTTCCGGCTAATTTTGTCACTAGTACAATAATTATAAGAGGAATAATATCTTTATTAATTCTTTCATGGTACCACATGGTACTAAGGATGTATACAAAGTTGTGTCACTTGTACCATCGATGGTACTTACTCAATGGTACTACGATGACACTACTCATTTCATTTCACTACGCGAATTTTCAAGCCACCTGCCTGACATTTGGTTTGATGAGACCACCAAAATTGTAAAATCGGTTCTGCCTTATCAAAGGACGCCTGTAAAAGTTCATAATGCTGGACTTGGATATTGTGGTGGCCGTATCGGGGCTTCAAATAAAACGATGTTACATAAGGGTTTGCGAGTGCAACTCGACCGCTCATCGCGGTGTCGGCTGCACAAATTATATAGTATACGTCCAAGGAGTCTGCTGTTGTAGCGCTACTGACAGCTGTGCGGCCAATGCCCCAGCTTTTATGTGCGGCAATGTTGCCAGTTATAATATTTACTCGATGCAATGCGGGGAGCGGGGGCGAGTCCCCCGATTATCTATTATTTGTCAGTATGCCACGGATATATGATAGGTAGGTATCTATTTCATTAAAGGATACCAATTCCCATTTGCTTTGGGGCACTGCAGTTTGACCCGTACTGGTGGCGTTTCTACTTGCTATCGCCAAATGCTCTTTGTTATGCTGTATCAGCAACTTTGATTCTTTGGCGGATCACCGCGTTTTGACCCTGACCCGTCTCTAAGAGAATCTCAGAGCATAGCACCATAGCCCTTTGAATTCATAATATCAAATGTGTAATATGAAATTATGAACAGCAGCGGGTAATCGGAGCATAAAATCTTTTAGAACTTTCACACCAGTGTGCAGAAGTTTTTACAAGGCCATAAACATCAAATGGGATATGTCGTAACCGCAGTTATAATTATGAATAAAGTTATCTTTATGACCTGTGAAGTTGCGCACTCTTCGCGATCATTATTACTTATTATAACACATCTGGTATATACACGGCACGTAAGTAGAAACAAAACCAGTATAAACTAGTCTCTTATTAGTATTGAAGCTCCCTATTAGGCTAGGCCAGTTCAAGGCCAAAATGTTTCCACTGTCTTGCAGTCGACTTTACAAGAAAACCATTGCATGGCCGTGCGGATCATAGAGGTACATTTTTCGCCGGTGCGTATGATGAAATCCGCGCGACCCATCCGCCGAACTTGTTTGTGCTTATGCCTCTTTATGCAATTGCCTTAGGTATTTTTAAACTCTGAATTTTTCATCAGTGCGTTCCTCCGTGAGTGCGTCTAATAAAATGTAAAAACCTGAACTAAACACTGTTTACATTCGAGACTATACTGTTGCTGAATATATTGTGCTAATATAGACCAGAGTATGCACTTTGCGGCTGGACTAGTAACGTCCACTCAGGCGTCAAGGGGAAGGGGTAGGGTTAGATGGGGAGGGAAAATGGGGACAGGACAGGAGGGAGGGAAGTAGGACAGGGAGGGTAAGTAAGGCGGGAGAGAAGGAGGAGCGCAAGAACCTATGGGGTTTTGTAAGTTTATTTCTCTTAAAGTATTGCATGCACAGCTCTTTGCCTGTGTAGTCTTTTTTTAACGCGAATGAAATCGCAGGGCGCTGATAGTTTTATAATAAACTTTCTTACAAAGTTTACTCAAGATATGAATAATATGTACCTACCTACTAGAGTGAAATGACCCTAAATATACTCATTACTTTCTCCTCAAGCGATCACTGCAATTATGTACCGAGCAGAAATTGAGAACAGATCTTCTTTCTTAACAATCAATCTCAGTCCAGTACATATTGTATCAATAATGGTATTTAAATTAACATCTGTTGATAAAAACAGTCTGCGATTTGATAGTTGAGGTCTTCAATCGACCCGTTTGTTTGAATCGTAGCATACATAGTGCTGTCACATACTTAGTCGATAGTTTAAAATTAAAGAGAAAAGTTTTTAGCGTCAACGAACTTTTTAATGTCTCTCGGTTTTACGAGATGCTCATAGTGCTAATCAAGTTGTTCCGAACAGCACAGTTATTGATTCATATCATTTAATTAAGCTTTATAGCAGTTTATCCCAATTTTATTTGTTCAGGCTGTTTTTACTGCATCACGTAGGTACCGTCATTACTTACTCTGTGGTACCGTTATGTTAGACACCTCGAAAGTAATAAAATGGCGTTTTGTAACTTAACCTTAGTAAAACGACAGCATGAAATTAAATTACTTTCAGAATAAAAGCGACGATGTGTCCATGGGAGGAAAATTCTCTATGGTACCTCTACCTACTACCTAGTAATATTTTCAATCGGCAATTGCGACGGATTAAAGATAAAAACGTTATAGTTAATCGATCCTAAACAACACTATGGAACATCGACAGTGATTCATCGACGGGCATGAGCTAATCTCGAATGGAACCTACCCAACACATCTCGCATTCGCTCGTAATATAAAAGCAGTCAAGTGCGTCTTGTTCGATGTCTTCCTATTGTTTTAAATTCTTCGCCTGTCGTCGTCTACTGTTCGATGCAGCCCTCCCTAATGTGTAGTCTTCGTAGATACGATGTGGGGGAAAATAGGTCTTCTTTTTGGAGTTGAACTCGGCGCCAGGGCATTGAGGGACAGAAAACTTTGCACAAGTTCTACCAGGTATCTCAGGAAATGCTAGATAGTTTTCGATCGATTTGATTTAAACAATCTAAATAAACTTAGAGTAAAACAATACCAAATTGTTAACAGTTATAGGTACTCTTACCCCGCTTTCCAATTTTCGCTACATCAACAAAACGAACAACAAACAAACAATATTGAATCACGATTCGTAAGCTTTTGTGGGGTAGAAATTGATTATCTAATGAGTCAATTGTGAACGCGGTTTATTGAACTCTTTAAAGTACCTACCAACAACGACCAATATAACAAGTGAGATTTGTTTTGCTGTAAAGTAAAAGTGTACTTTTTCCTCCGTTGCTTAGTAGGAATTCCCTTCAAGAAGCACGCTCGCGTAATGAATCTATTCTAATTTGTAATGGGAGATTTAGAAAAATCCTCTTTCAGAGTCAACTAAATCAGATAACCATCTTTGCTGCATCAGGATTCAGCAGTGGCATCAGCGGATTCGATTTTAGATCATCATATCAGCCTGTAGACGTCCACTGCTGGACAAAGGCCTCCCCCAAGGATCTCCACGACGATCGGTCCTGCGCTAACCTCATCCAGCTGGGTCCCGCGACCTTCACCAGATCAGTTTTAGATGCCTCATCGTAACTCCCTCTCGTAGACAGATAAGTTATGGTCATTTAAAACCTCAGCGCTCAAACCTTGAACGACTGCGTTCAATATTGTTCAATAATTCATCTGCCCTTGTCGGCAATTGGTGCTGGCTGACAGTACAATCGCGTGTGACCCTTGGCTGACGGCTCCATCGGCGGTTCGTTGTGCGAACGGACTCGTCCCACTTACGCTTAGCTGGGTAATGTAGTCATTCTATATTGTCCGTTTCGTTCGTTAGACAGTTATTAAATGCTAGCGGACGCCCCCGCGACTTCGTTCGCGTTACAAAGTAATCCATGTATGCAAGGCGAATGACATGTCTTGGGTATAGCCTATCCTGCACCCACGGACTACAGGATCCTACCCCTCAGCTGCGTAATAGCTTTTTCATTATTCATACTCTGAAAGAAGGTCTGAAGTTGCCTGAGTAGCGGGTTGAAAGTAATACATCTCAGCCCTAGGGAGAATCGCTTTCAACTGACAGCTGTCAAATTAAAAAAAAAATACTAGTACTATTCTGACATTTCTATTGGACCATGTTCCAACTGTCTATACAGCCACTCAATTACAGCGCGATGTAAAATTGAAATAACATAAAGAATATATATTTTTTAAATGACTTTATTATAATTATTATTGTCAACTATTTCTTTAAAATAACATAGATTTGGGCAAAATATTATATTGGATTTAATAATATGATGGAAATGAAAAATAATGGCAGAATAGCTGGCCGGCCACAGAAAAAAAAAACAAAATAGACGGGAAAGCGGCAATCCGATCTTCTTTTGTTTTTTCGAGTTGTAGAGTTTTGATTATACTTCCGTATAGCGGAGATTTGTATTAACACTCATTTTATGTATTTGTTTTTACTTTCAGTGTATTCTTAATGAAAAGCACAGTGTTTCCCTCGGGTTCAAGACTTATTTAGAGGTCCCTCGAACTATACCCCGTCTCGGGACTTAAATAAGTTACTTTCACCCCTGGGGTAACAATGTACTATTGTACAGTGAACACTTGGGAAGGAGAGCAACGAGCCAGGAGTGGCATGCCAGAATGACATCATCCTTGCATGGCCACCAACAAACCCCTCTAACTTTTAAACGGCGAACCGACAAAATTTAGTTTTATGCGATAAAATTCGACTAAATAACGACAATTTGGCTATCTATTCACAATTGCAGTTTTTGATAGTGGCATGCCAGGATGCCGCTTACTGTCAGGATTCAGGAGACAATCTGTGAGACTCATTTTCTTTCATTTCCTAATAGTTAAAAACTTTTCGTTATGACCAAACTACGAAGTCAGTCTGCCAGCGAACCGGTCGTTTATTCTCTTAGCACTCGATCCCGAAGCAATTTTAAATCGCTCAGAGGCGTAACGATAATTCCATCGCAAAAACTGTAGTTACTACTAACCGATCGTGGGTGCTCGAGCTCATAACAACACCAAACTTTTCTTGCCGTCAATCTGAAGTTCAATCCGTTGCTATTGCTTGAGCCCTGTATTTCGCCATCGGCAAAATAAGTTTGCAACCCTGTGGAATTGCAAAAAATCGCATGAAATGGGCGTCGTCTATCGGTGAACAAATTGGTTTTATACAGAAACGGGCATTGCCTTTAAAACGCTAAAATCGTTTATCGCATGGTGATTCAATATGATTCTTCTACCCTTTAAAACTAAATCATGAAATAGCATAGAATTAGTATCCCATAGAACCCCACTCAGCGTATAGCATGAAATAACAATAGTATTACCCCAATAATTTGAGAAGATGCTTCTGAAATGGCGGGGTCAAACTGAACAAACACTATCTATTTTAGTCAGGCTGTCGTACGTTGACAGTTATGGTTTGTTGTTGGGGTGCAGTTACAGCATCCCAACAAAATATTCGCATACGTAGAAAGAGATAGAAGATAGAAGAAGTGTGTCCCTCTCTGATATTATTGTTATTTTAGTGCGTCCTCTATTGCTTTCTCTCTTTACGTGAAATAACGTTAGTTGTGTTTGTTTTGTTTGCCCAATGTGCTATTTTGCGTCGACGAACTTACCACCGCATAAGCTCCTCAGTATTCGTTCTTTGATCCTAAAAGCTGGAATATCGGTACTCGTAGTGATCGATATGAACGTGTGACCGAAGCAGAACGATCGAGTTGATAATGGAACGGTTAAAATCAATTTAACGGCCCTCAACCGATTGTGCGTTAACGTTTAACGATCTACGTGTGGTGTTAGGTCAGTGACCGGACGGGTCGGATTTAATTATTTATAAGCCATACGGATCGGACGACTATTTTGATGGTGATTAATAATAATCAAAGGGAGCGAGAGGATAAAACATATACATAGGTGGACGGATAATTAGAAGCAAGGTCAACTTTTCATACAATCGAGGTCACTTTGAAGCCATGGTTCTCCGTGAAGGATTGATCGGGGCATGATCTGTTGACGGTCATCGAGAGAGTAGATGGAGGACTTTAAGATCGCTATAGATATCCAGCTGATCAGATGAGCAGTTATGAAGCAGAATCGTAATGAAGGAAAAACACACAAAATGGCATCAAAATGTATGAAAATCTTAAAGTTAAGGAATCATGACGATGCTGCTTCCAAACGGCTCATCAGATCGGTTGGATATCTATGGCGATCTTAAAGTCCTCCATCTACTCTTTCGATGACCGTCATCAGATCATGCCCCGATCAATCCTTCACGGAGAACCATGGCTTCAAAGTGACCTCGATTGTATGAAAATCTTGCCCTGTTTCTAATTATCCGTCCACCTATGTAGATAGGCGAATATCCTCTTATTATAGCAGACTTGAGATTTTTTTTAACCGGGCTTTGATTTCCGGGCTATTTTGGATCTTTTAGTCAAACTAGATGGACTAACTCTTTAGATCTAACAGTTAAACGGTTAAAACTATAACTACATTACCAACCCTACTTGTTCAATTCTTTTCGGTCTAGTTGAACATACATACACTATATTAATGTACCTACCTAGTTATAGTTTGTAGTTGGTCGATGTTCTGTTTTGCCCCACACTACATTGATAAACAGTGACTCTCGACAATTTGATTCATGATGGCCTCGAGTCGATAGCTAAGTTAATGGTTACACAAAATACGAAAGAATTCGGTCGCTAACCTTTTCTTGGGGGAAATGCGGGGATGAGAGCGTAGGAGGGGTATTTTCCTTCAACCCAGCTTGTATATATACTAGCTGTTTCCCGCGGGCTCGCGCACGTTTTATTGGGTATTTCCTTCATCAAGAAATGGGCTATCACAAATGTTTTAATTCCCATTAACATCCTCCATCCATCCATCAATGGTAGGATTTATGGAGGTGCTATCTGCTATCGACAACTTAATCTATCTAACAGCTCTTTAATCAAATCTTTTGGTTCAAAGCGAATGTATGTATATATGTATGCATATAAGTATGTGTGTATGTATTTATTTTTTGTATACCTATGTATTTTAGTGTAGGTATGTAGATTTTTAAAATATGCTAACTGCACAACCTACCTTCTAATTTGCTCTAAATTCTCTACACAAAGGTTGTCTGGAAGAAATCCCTCTTAGCGATAAGACCGCCTAGATGTACATTACTGTATCTGTTTTTCTCGTTTTTTTGTGTCTGTAATTTTCAAATGTGCAATAAAGTGTATTGAATTGAATTGAACCAAAGGCCAGTTTGCTATTGGTAAGAGTTGTTGTTTTTATGCTTTTTTAAATGTTGTGGTTTGCGAACCTTGACCATTCCAGCCGAGAGCGTGCCATAATTGCTTCTACGCGTAGAGCCGTCATAGCGCGTCAAGTTTCGACAGCGTCGGGGGCGTTTGTTTATTAGGGATGTACCTAACTATTGTTGAGCAATGGTATATAATTTTACAGTCGTCGATTACCATTACAAACATATATTATACCTAATTAATGTTTTATTCCAGCCTTAAAATATCTAAATAGATAACATTTTTAACGAAAAAATTACACTACCGACATGTAAATTCTTATCTATTTGTTTACTACGAGACTTTACTTTTCGTAGATCGCGCTGTAAATATTAATTAGAAGGAATCCGATTCCAGAAAATTTCCATGCTAGTGGTGAACGAAGTGTAACTACTTAACTAATTAAAATAACAGTGTCTTGGAGCTTAATATTCACATAGGCCTTCATTTTGGTCCCGGTCTGTATCTTAAACCACAGAATAGATAACTGTAAATTGTCCTATCATTAATAACTTTCAACAGGAGAAAATCCTATTTTGGGGAATTATCGTGAAACATAGGTTAAAAAAAATTGAAAATTGAAAAATTATTTATTTCAGTAACATGATTTAAAAAAACATTTTGACACGTTCTGGAACCTTCCTTTGAGCAAATAATTGCTCGTGTGGGGAGGGTCCGCTGTCGTATATCTATTACAGTTGTTACCACGTAATATTCTACTGTAGCTAAATATTGTATTGTTTTATTAAATTAACATATACTACTGTAATATAAATAAATACTACTGTATAAATAGGTACCTATCTATTTATACAGTAGTATTTATTTATACAGTATCAATCATAAATTATGATAGGTAGTATTTATAGACAACCCTAATTTCGACGCCATTGTGGGTTGGCTCTTTTTGGACTTAACAGTTCCATGTGAACTAACTAGTATAGCTCTATCGCTAATTTGGGAGTTGGTAGAAGGCGATACACTTTGTTTATAGCTTTGAACTTTAATTTCCCGCGGTTATACTTTGTCCTTCGTGGAAAATAAAAATTCTAAAATGTTAAGATTGATTTATTATGAATGTTTAAATGTTTACCTCAGATTTTTTTATCTAGTCCAAATAAGTACGGTCGACCGCACGTCAGTGGAAACAAAACCAGTATAAACTAGTCTCTCATAGTATTATAACTCCCCAATAGGCTAAGCCAGCTCAAGGTCAAAGCGTTTCCACTGACGTGCGGTCGACTGTACTTATAAATACTAAACAGTGGCCATTGCAATAAAATTACATAATAGGTAGGTGCTTAGTCTAATTATAGTCCCTTGGACATTTACTGACGCGGGAACAAAAATAGGTACGGTCGACCGCACGTCAGTAGAAACAAAACCAGTATAAACTGGTCTCTCATAGTATTGAAACACTGTAGTAGAAGAGTAGGCTAGGCCAGCTCAAGCCAAAGTGTTTCCACTGACGTGCGGTCGATTGTACTATGTGTATGAAGACAGAAGAAATAATAGCGTACAAGTTAAAAAATCGATCAAAACAAAGTTGAGAGTGGTACTTTGTGGCATCATGGAAATGTCATCTGTCTGTCAATGTCATCTAGATACAATAATGTTACCAGGGTAAAACATAAATTTGCCCATTTTTTCACTTACAACATTCATTAAATCGAGTCTACAGTCGCATCCTGCCGTAAACAGTCTTTATTCTCCCTAAAAACACTGGGATTGAAATATCCAACATAAAATCGGATAGGTAAATCCGGCGAAATCCGCTGAGGTCTCCGTTTATTGCTTATCACAATACAAGGGAGGATCCAGAATTTCATTAGGTAAAGGAGAGGGGGTAACCTGATAATCTTCGAAGGCACAAATACTCTGGCCCTCATTTTAGTGCTCGTTATTTCTAAGGTACTTATTTATAGTGGATTTTGAAGAGCTTTTAGGCAACAATTTTAGGATATGTACCTAATGCCACTACTGACTAATAATCTTAAAATATTGAAAGCGGATCAGCAAAAAAAAGAAAAGAAACGAAAAGAAAAAAACAGAAAAAATCTGAAAATTCATGTAATTAATGTGTGCATACGTTCATTGATCATTATTGTAGCATTAATTAATGAATTATCGTATACTGATTTCAACATTGAACACCTGTGTAAAATATGCCGACTGCAATGTTACCCCTTGTTTTTTTAACAATCCATTGTGCACACTACTTGGTACTTACTTAAAAGAATTACTCGGCTTATCCCTTGTAGATAACCAATATCAGTTTTTATACGGCGCAGAAGGTAGTTCAGCGTTTTGATATAAACATAAAGTTACTATTTTATATATCAGCTGGGGCCTCAGTCCGCCCGCGGCTGTGCCCGCTGCCGCCTTTATTATCATCTCAATCTGCCAGACGTTTCGGAATGGGTAATTCCATTTTATTTGTACAACATCCGTGATAATGAAATCGCAACTTCGCTATAAATAAACGAAAATAAAATTTGGATAAGTAAGACCTGCGTGTCATCATGCCCAGTCAGTCAGTAGGTACCGCTGTCCTCTGGAGGTTAAAATATCTAATACAATATAATTAGACTGAAGAGTTTGTTTGAACGCTCTATCTCTGGAACTAGGATTAAATAGTACATTGTTAACCTAGGGATGAAAGTAACTTATTTAGGTCCCGAGACGGGGTTCGAGGGACTCTAAATAATTCTTGAACCCGAGGGATACACTGTAACAAATGTACTAACACTGTAAAAACAAATACATAAAATGAGTGTTAATACAAATCTCTGCTATACGGAAGTATAAACAAAACTCTACAACTCGAAAAAACAAATAGAGATCGGATTGCCGCTTTCCCGTCTACTTTGTTTTTTTTTATGTGACCGACTTGCTATTCTGCCATTATTTTTCATTTCCATCATTGAATAAATGGTAAATATTTTGCCCAAATCTATATTACTTTAAAGAAATAGTTGACAGTAATAATTATAATAAAGTCATTTTAAAAAATATATTCTTTAATTATTACATAACTTTATGTTATTTCAATTTTACATCGCGCTGTAATTGAGTGGCTGTATAGACAGTTGGAACATGGTCCAATAGAAATGTCAAAATAGTACTAGTTTTTTTTAATATAATTTGACAGCTGTCAGTTGAAAGCGATTCTCCCTAGGGCTGAGATGTATTACTTACAACCCGCTCCTCAGGCAACTTCAGACCTACTTTCAGAGTATGAGTAATGAAAAGAATATATTTTGCATTTGAAGACCCCTCTATCATTTAAACGGCTGAAGTACTAATTATAATTTTTGAGTACATATTTGGTACATCTCTTCTGTTAGTCTTCTGTACTTTTCCAATCAGAGACTGTGGCTCTGCCAAGATGACGCATGTGTTTGATAGAAGGTTAATTTATAGGCTATTAACATCACGCTACGACCCTTAGGAGCCGAGTAAAAATAAAAAAAGTCAGAAATGACCTACAAAACGTGGGCGAGGCTAGTATCCTATATTATTTTAAAATACAGAGTTATTATTGTAGCTTTTGTAGTTTCAATTACATTTTCACTGACCCAATTATACTGTTATGATTTCTTCAAATTCAATTATTTATGTTATCAAAGAGCTCAGCTATGTCCCGCCACATGGGCATACAACATTGCATTAATTAATAAACAATTATTATTAGATGTAAAAAAAAATACAGAAAATGTCAAGAAAATTAACTAAAAACGAAAATAAAACCTTATATGGTACATTTTAGACTTTCGCGCTTTGTATTCATAATTATATAATTATTTACGGGTCTTACACACGAATAAGCTTGCTCTTACCTTGCCCGACGTTTCGACCAGGTTACACTGGCCGTGGTCACGAGCTGACTGGTTACATAATTATATAATTATTAAAAACCTTATATGGTCCCGTCACCAAGAAATTCATCCAAGCTATAATAACATTTCTCAATTAATAAGTCATGGAGTTTCTTTTTGAATCTGGTAACTTCATCTATATCTCGAATTGTTTTAGGAATCTTATTGTAAATGTGAGGTATCGTACAGAATAAGCTCTTGTGTAATAAGGCAGTTTTTGATGGTAACACTGCCATTTTATCGCGTTGCCTCAACCGAGTTTTGAACGTTAACATGTTAAGATTCGATTTTGCAAAAACGAAGAAATCTTCGAAGAAATTGTAGCGTATTTTACCATTCTAGAGCCTATTTATTCTGTGGTTCTGACTGAGCGTAATAATATCCGCAAATGCGACCGGTTCCCACGCGTAACCGCACGTCGCTATATCCCGTCTAAAGGTACCTAACCAGTTTTGAGCCTGTCCCTTCCCTTCCCTTCCTACTCAAACCACCTCACCGTCAATGATAGTTCACCTTACCCTAATGCCCACGAAAACAAACTTTATTTTCATCTCGCAAACAAGATTAACAACAGACGGAGCAGCTGTGTGGACTGCAAAATTGAGGTGGTGGTACCAACTTGTTTTTGCAGTTAGTGTCACTTTCGTTTTGTATTAGATATTTTGTTTACAGGACGCAAATAAAGTTTGCTTTCGTGGGTGAACACTGTGGGTTTACAAATTGTGAAGGTTCGGTTAAAATTTAACAGCGTAGGTGTTCTCGGCTCTCTACTTTGTCAGGAGCTTACGAAGTGATGTTATGGAAAACAGAAGTAGCTGACCACTGTTTTCAGGATTTGTATTGTAGACGCACGCTAATCGGAAAAACTTGAGCCGCCCTAGCCTATTAGAGATCAGTTCATACTGGTTTGTTTCTACTGACGTGCGGTCGACTGTACATCGTCAACGTACCCTTCTATCCACCGATCAATCTCGTCACTAATTTTGTTTTCATTAGAAGTTTTCAAGTAATTATAACTTGTTATTATGGACTTACATTGACTCCCGTTTGTTGTTGATTGACATTAACCTTTCTTGAATCGTCGTCGTACATCTCTATTTTTTTCATGTTACGATTTTAAGTAAAAAATATACGAAATAAGGCACGAAATGCTCTAAATTAAAAAAATTGTGTTTTACCAGTTTTTATAAGGGTACCGATAATCTGGGTTTCGGTCTCTGCCGGACAACTCCAGAACTACTGGACTTGAGCTGACCGATTTGGAAAATTCATAGATACGAAACTACCTAAGTTATAAATAAGTATATTCGAGAAAAATAATTTTGATAGTACACTTTCGAATCCGAAGATATCATTATATCTATATTCAAACAAATTAATGTTTAGTTAAAATAAGGTGTCAGTCTTTTATAATTGTGATAATTAATAAATTAATTAAAGTAAATCAAATTCAGCATCGCCGTTGGGGCAGAAAGGTTCTCGAGTGGCGACCACGTATCGGAACACGCAGCGTAGGCAGGCCTCCCACAAGGTGGACCGACGATCTGGTGAAGGTCGCGGGACCCAGCTGTATGAGGTTAGCGTGGGACCGGGCGCCGTGGAGATCCGTGGGGGAGGCCTTTGTCCAGCAGTGGACGTCTACAGGCTGATATGATGATGATGAAAGTCAGAATCTAATCTCGAAGCACTTAAAAACTTGATAAAGAAATGCATACTTACATTGATGTTCATCGAGTTGTCTTAATAAATTCGTATTAGTATTCATCGGTTTACTTTGTAAATTGAATATGTAAAACAAAATATCGGAGCGGCCATCTTAATTCCGTGGCGACGTGTAACAAGTAGGGATAAGAAGCCAATGAAATTTAAGTGGAGGGACAGATTTGCGTCACTTTATTGGATAAAACTGAGATTACACGTTCTATCCAAAGTAAGATCCCCTTAGCTCCAGGACTCTTTTTGTTTTTAATATATTTTTCGACCCAAAAAAGCAGGGATATGCTTAATTTAATTACACTTATTAAACCAGAGCGTCGCCGGTGGCGTAGTAGGGAAGACGCAGCCTCTCACGTCGCGAGGTCCGAGTTCGATCCCAGGCCGTGCCATGTACAGTCGACCGCACGTCAGTGGAAACACTTTGAACTTGAGCTGGCCTAGAGAGATTCAAAAGAGGAGATTCAATACTATGAAAGACCAGTTTATACTGGTTTTGTTTCCACTGACGTGCGGTCGACCGTACCAATAGGCTTTTCTCAAAACTTAAGTACGAATTACATTTTCTGCTCTCAAACAGTGAAGGAAAACATTGTGAGGAAACCTGTTTACGCTGAAGGAATTCTTAGGCGCATCTGACGTCAGGAAAGAAGGAAATAATAGTTACGTAAACAGAAATTTTTTGGCAATTATGTTTTTGAGGGCAAAACTTAACTGTAAATCACATCTGGTATCTTTGGATCTTTAGGTATTCATTCCCTTCCCACACAAAATAAGTTGTTCTTCCATGAATATCTATTCCCGTTCTTTCTGTACATTTGGCATTCATTCGGCATAAGCATTAGCCAGATATGGGTAGCCAGCACTACGGATAAGGCAGCCATTTCCGTCTCCATTGCCTCTGAAGACATTAATGGCAGAAAACATACGTGAGCATACTTAAATTAAAATTAATTAGTAGAATGAATAGAAACGAGATCTCCCACTGTCCTCCTAGCAGGCTACCCGCGAAAAATGAATTTTCCACTGTAAAAAGATCTTATGTATTAGTGTAGGATATAAGCTATCACTGTGCCAAGTTTCATCAAAATCGTCTTAGCTGTTATTTCACTAAGTAACATTAAATTACAAATATGCCTGGTGTTAATGATACTTCAGTCGGTCTCGCTAAATCTTTACAAAATGTTATTCAAACTTAATTTTAAAACGATTTTGTTCCACAAGTTTATTGCGCCGCTTCTTCTGAGCGCTAACTAACACCTAGTAAGCGGTGGTAGATAAAATTGTCGTGTAGAAATAGTTCCAGATGAAGTATTTAGACGTTGCCATAGATATCTAAGAGCGTCAGTGGCGCAGGGGATAAGACGCGGCCTATCATATCGAAAGGTCCGGAGTTCGATCCCCAGCTGGGCCATGTACCAATGGGTTTTTTCTCGAAACTTAAGTACATTTACTGACTGCTCTCAAACGGTGAAGGAAAACATCGGGAGGAAACCTGCATACGCCGAAGAAGAAATTCTTAGGCGCATGTGAAGTCCACCAACCCGCACTGGGCTAGCGTGGTGGACTATAGCCCGAACGCCCTCGTTAAGAGGGTAGGCCTGAGCCCTAGCAGTGGGGACATTAATAGGCTGTTGATGATGATGATGATAGATATCTTACTGTTCTTGCAGTCTCAACAGGCGGTGATTTCCCGGAGGACCCGCACTGTCTCTATGGACACTATGATCTATGGTATAATTTAGGCGGACATCCGGCTCGCATTGGTTATGGTGCCCCTTTAATAAATTAGCATTCGGCCTCGGTGGGGAAGGAATAATGAGGTCTTTGTTCTTTCCGCGTCTTCCGCTGGCAATGATTGATTTGTCATTTTTGTTACATAGTATTGCCAGTATTGTCTAACGTTTAAACAATCGAAAGTTATGTCAGCGTAGAGTTGGCTCTGTGTAGTTTTTGCTATATACAAGGTGAAATTGTTTCTGCCATGGGCTTCGGTTGTTAGGCTTTCGGCACGCGTAATTTATTTATTTATTTATTAAATACAACCTATGTTAAGTATGATTGTATGACAAAAACAAGCAGGAAAAATGCAAAAAATGCAAAATTGTGCATTGATCTGTTGTACTCCTGTCCACCAACGGTGCCCCAATCCGTTTTAGTGGATTCTTATTCTTAGACGGGGGTGGCAGTCCCTGCACCGACTCCACGAAGACGGGAGTTTTGTGCAATTCCCCCCGGGCCGTCAGTCCAGCCATCCCAACTCCTTGAAGTAATGGAGTAGGGCTTCTGGCCGACGGCAGCACTGTTGCAGGTTGCTCGTTGCCGAGAGGTCGGGATCTATTGCCAGGCCCGTTTCGGATCTGATTTCCTGTTTTAGTGGATTTCACATTAAGTACTTTCACTTAGAATAGGAATATTAGTAAGCCATTTATAGACTCTTTTGGCGGGAGCGAAGTGTCATGGTCGTCTCTTCTATTTTATTTTTCTTAAATTATGTATTTTGCGGGTTTTAATGTGTAATTGTGATAGTATTTTATACATTAAGTGCTTGTGATTTTGCATATTGTGCGGGAAATTAAAATAAAAGCGTGTAAGAACTCTTTCAGCTCGTACCAAAATTGTCCATTGCAAATCTTCATTATACCTAGTTACTACTTAACGATTTAGTGAGGATATGAACCATAATAAAAATCGCCGACTAACTCTAGTCGTGCTCTATTTTTATGGAGGCCGTGAATAAATTTATGAAATAAGACTAAATTCAAAATAAGATATGGCTTATAGGTCTCGTTATCAAGCCAAAACCTACTTTAAAAAAGTAAATCATTTATGTCCGTAGAATTCTCCCTCTACGTGTCATACATACATAACACTATGCAGTATTCTTATTTGTCCATATTTGTGAACACAAAATGACTTTGTACTATTTGAAGATTCCAGCTTTTAAAATTGTGACGCTCCCGAACCCGCCTGTGGATATCAGTCGTACTCAACTTTCTATACACGCGGGTCGCATCGCATTGTACATTTTTCAGAAACTAAATCGTGCTTTGTGAAAGATCTGGTAACTTCTTGTTAACCTTTATTACGCTACCTTCAGACTTTTGGCCCAATAGCGAGTCTGATATATTTTAAACATTTTAAACTACAAATAGATTTCCTTACATAAAAAATGTTAAAATGTTTAAAATATAACATCAATGTTTCGGTTTCGTCGAAATCAAAATCTTTAATTGAGTACGTAGGTACACTTGGTATACACAAACACGTCAAATTGTTTTACTACCTTGATTTTTTTGTTTGTTTTAAGATTTTGTGGAAATGTTAAAGTTAATCCTTCGTTAATCCATATTCATATTTTAATGTTTGTGCGCATTGGGGGCGTTTACACATTTCCGTTTCAGATACAATTCGTATATCTACTTTATGAAATTTTCAAGCAAGTTTAAGTTGGGACCCCCAAAAAATATAAGCGGGCCACCGATTGAATGCCTCTGGTGTAAACAGTACCAAACTTACACATGTTTGTCGCGAGATGTGAACGAACCTCCAGCGGCGCGCGTCTTGAATAAATAATAGAACGCACCGGTACAGTCAGACCCCAATATCAACAATAGCTGCTGCCCCGCGGCTTTGTTCGCGTAGAATTTCAACCACTATGGGGTGGAATTTGAAATACCGAGCAGCATTTAAGCATCGGAGCTTAATCATTTGGCCCGCAATCTGTAGAAGATTATAAAATTCCTCCGGGGTCCTGACGCTCAAAATTCTTAAAAATTAGCACAACATCAAAATAAGTAGTTAAATAATAAATAAATAATAAAATAAAAATAATTTATTTCAGACTGAGTCCATTTTTGTTAGTACAACACACTCTTACAAACTATTGAACTACACTATAATGAACTACATATTTTAGTCTAGTTTCTCCCTATATACCTATCTACATTATTATTATTTATTTTTAAACTCTTTCTAACACAACGAGACAAATAATATGAGGAACAATGTGTTTACTCGTACCTATTGTGTCAAATTTGAAATTTTTAAATAACCCTTTGAAGAATCCAGTTTGTCATCCCTGCTTTTTCGGCTGTATAAAAGGGAAAAAGTACCTACTTGTTTACGAGGAAAAAAGGACCTACTTGTTTAGTGAAGTAATTTGCCGAAATGGAGAGAACCGTTTATTGTTTTATGTAAGCGACTGTACAACCCACCGCGAAGCAACTCCTTAACTACGGGTACATCTGTTTTGCTTTTATCACATCCACTTCGGGTGGAAGGTTCTTCATACAATTGTTATTTCATATTGGATTTGGAGTTTTGGCTTTTTAAAATGTTTTTCAATTGTTATATACTGTGGTCTGGCTATTTTTAGGGTTCTGTACCTCAAAAGGAAAATAGGAACCCATATAGGATCACTTCGTCGTCCATCTGTCTGTCAGTCTGTCTGTCAAGACCCTTTTCCTCAGGAACGCGTGGAGGTATCAAGTTAAAATAAACTCAGGTCTGCATGTCTGCAATCCATTGGAGCTGTGAAAAAATTAAACTTCTAAGTCAATGCAGTCAGAAGATACGGCCGATTTTTTAGTATTTTCGTAATCAAAACCTATGGGGCACTTCCCGTTGACCTAGACTAGAATCATGAAATTTGGGAAAGGTCAAGGTCTTATAGCACAAGTACCTAAAGAAAAAAATCCGAAAACCGTAATATTGTAGTTACATCACAAAATGTTTTTTTTTGTCTTGTACAAACATAACTTTGCGTATGAGCGAGTCATCCATTTAAGTTAATACCTACACCATGTGATATACCTACTTAACTACAAATTTTATTATCGATTTTCTAGTTATTTCTTTATTTAAGTTTGTAGGGAACGCTCAGGGCGCGAGTCCTGCTCGCACTTGTCCGGTTTTTTATTTCTACTTAGCGAGCTATCTATCTTTAAACATTGTTTTGTAAATGTATGTGATGCTGTGCCAATAACATTGCGTCGTTTCCCTACTAGGTCTATTAAGTGGAGCCAAAATGGCTCGTTTGACAGCATAATGTTAATTATTTTCCACGTTAATGCCTTCATTAACCACCGCTAATGGCGTTAAAAGCGTACCAACATCGATAAATATGCCATATTGTCTGTAATTAGTAGATTTTGTATGGATTTAATTTGTCTCCTTCTACTTTTACAATTAATCTGACTTTAAGTAATATGAATATAATATAAATTAGCAACTGTAGGTACCTAATTTATAGTTCGAAATATTATCTTTGTCATCCAAATACGAGATTTAACCATCGGTTTTAAAATATGCTTCCTTACAAAGTTGTTTATAATGTGATACTTTCAATACTCTTTATTGCACATATAAAAAACAGAACACAATAATACAGTACATTTAGAAGGTACATCTAGGCGGTCTAATCGCTAAAAGCGATTTCTTCCAGACAACCTTTATTGTTTTACCTAAATTTTCCGTCCCTATTCGGATAACCCAAAAGTTTTTAGCTTCATGGATAACAGTCGGCCATCTAATTGGTAGCTTCTAATGAAATCGAGTTAATCCGAAATCATCATCGGAATCTACAGTGGTGAATTTAGGCGGCGGCCTACCGCAGGCCGCAGCTTCAATATGAAAACGCAGGCCGCGCGTGTCTGAAGTCTCACATACATTGCATAGGGAATACAACAGGCCGCCACCGCCACCGCCGGCCGCGTGTGTCTGTGATACGCTTAATAACCGCCCCATTTCGTTCCCTGCAGCTGTTGCGGTTGCATCGACCGATAAGCTGCCCTCGCTGTAACATGACATGTGACACGATAGCCATTTAATAAATATGTTGACATTAACAAGATGTGACAATAAACACAGCTGCCTGCAGTGATAGCCCGTGAGAAAATTACACAGTGTGAATCAATTATACTTAGTTACAAGGAAAGGACTCGCAAGGTCGAGCTCCGATTTCTGGTTTAATACTCGAAAGGTTTTGACTCATTGTATAATGTTGTACATTTAGAATATATCTTTATCTATACTAATAATCATCATCATATCGGTCTGTAGACGTCCACTGCTAGACAAAGGCCTCCCCAAGGATCTCCACGACGACCGGTCCTGCGCTAACCTCATCCAGCTGGTCCCGCGACCTTCACCAGATCGTCGGTGCACCTTGTGTGTGGTTCCACCTATACTAATAATAAAGAGGTAAAACTGGTGGATAATTTGCACGTCAACCTTATATTTTGCGAAGAACCAAATGATAGCGGGGTGTGAAATACACCTAGCGCCATCTATTGACAAACTGGCATGATTAGAATGGGATAAAAAAATTAAATAACATTTAAATAGTATACATGAGTATACCTACATAACGCAGATGAAGTCGCGGGGCATCGGCTAGTTCTGTATATTCTTTTTTCTGAGGGTAGAATGAATCGGAAGTGATCGGATATGCCGGACACGGTATGCCTAGGCTCAATTTTTGACCAACTTTGCAAAAAGGAGCAGGCTCTATTTTTGGCTGTAATGTATGATTTTTTTTCCTTCACCGATTTCTCCGTCAAATGCGGACCGATTTTAAATTTTTTTTTCTGTTTTTAACCTTCCGGGTAGGTAATACGTAGATAACCTAAAAAGGCTGTCAATATTTTATGAAGCTTTTTTTATAATTTAACCCATACAGATACCCGTTCGTGTCTATTGCATTCGTAAACAAATACAAAGTAATATTTAATTACCATTAATTACTAAAATCAATCACCCCAAAGCCGTAACAGCTGCGGCAGCGCTCGTATTGCCGGAGTTTCCAAACAATTGACCTTGTGCCTCATTTTGCGTCTCTCTATAAAAAGCATTGAACATAGCATCACCAAACAGTGAAGTAACCTAATGAACTCATTGTACTGTAGCCAAAGAAAGACTGCTGTTGAAGAGGAACAAAGAAAAGGCCCTGTGCTGTTGGGTTTGTTGCTGTTTCTTCCCCTCAGCTATACAGGTGGAAACAGAGTAGTTGTAGACAAAATTTACGTCAAAAAGAGAATATTGTATTCCAATTTTGAATAAACAAATTCTAAATTTTTTTTGAGTTGAAAACTGACCATCTTTAGGGTTTAAATTGCTTGCAGGCTAACATCAAAATGTACATATCGCGCTATACTTGTTATTCTGCGAGTACTTTATGAGATTTTGTTAAAATTAATTGGAAACATTCTCTAGCAACAATGGCAGTAAAATATAGCTAGATGTGAAGCGTGAGTGCGAAGTCCATATTAAGTCACATTCGCAAAATGTCCCGTTCGCAAAATTACATAATGCTACTAATGTAAGTTGACATATCTTGTAAATTAAAAATGGGTTGGTAGAAATAATTACAGTCGGCCAAGAAAGGGTCTACCGGTTTTGACAAAGCTAAAATATCGCTGAGGTCGACCGTTGGAATTGGATTATAATACTGAAAGAGATGCACAATTATGACGTCAGTATGATGTAGTAATTGTCTGTTATCTTCTAAGGCTTAGGTTAAAAGATGTTACTTTATTTTGACACGCGATAAGCTTGCAGCGAAATATGACGTCACCACAATAGTAATAATAGTAAGGGCATTATAATATACTTAATTAAGTAATACCTACTACTTTATTTAGCTGCTTTTTCTATAAACATTACACATATATGTATTTTATTTTCTAATTCCTTTTTTGTTGTGTGCCAATTATGGCCGTAAATAAATATCATAAATGAGTACTTTTGGCAGTTAGTTTTTGATCAGCTATTTTTGACGCTGACTGTACTATAATACCTGATCTTTTCATCGCATTTTACGCAGTCAAACTTTTTATATTTTCGTCAACTTTACAACTTTAGAATTGCATATTGAGATTAGATTGTACAGTTATTCTATAGAATTTACCTTACATACCTACCTGGTACTATAGTTAAGTTATACCTAGTTGCGATGCGCGCTGCGAGTCGCATTTCGCAAGAGATACAGTTATCGGCGCCCGCGCAGCCTGTTAGTGGGCGAGCGATATTTATAGACACAGCCTTCCTTACACCACAGAATATATATAATAGGACATACACCACCTCGCGGCCGAAGAATACTAACTTTTACAACGTAAACAAGTGTATATTGTATACACATACCTCTCCTGCGAATTCTCTCTGAAAATATGAAGTACGATTGGAAAATACTCTCCGTGGAAATACTCAACTGCCAAAGAAATGAAAATTCGTTTATTCAAAATTGGAATACAATATTCTCTTTTTGACGTCAATTCTGTCTAAAACTACTGTTTCCACGTGTATGTCGCCGAGGGGAAGAAACAGCAACAAACCCAACAGCAAAGGGCCTTGCTTTCATACATATAGCTTGTTCATTACAATATCTATCTATGTTGAGCCATCAGGCACTCCGTGGAAGTTTATCATTTAGGTAGTCATTTAACTTATAATATGCTTATAATATTATTACTTATAATATGCTTTTTTGCACAAATTTGATTTTACGGAAGACTTAAATTTGTTCTCAGATAAATTGATAATTTCTTCCGGGATCTTATTGTATAGTAACGCACACAGAGCCCCACAAAAAGGATGCTATGCAATGCTATGGGAATTATACAATGATGGTACATTTTAAAATTTATAAAATCTCGACCAAAACCTATATAGTAGGTAGTTTTTTTTTTACTGAGACGCTTGAAAATTATATTGTATTGTATATTTTTATTTGCAAACATTATCTTAACAGATATAACATTATCTTAACAGACAGGTCATGACCCCCATGACCACCCCCCCCCCCCCACCTCCCCTGGAGCCGCCGTTGGTCTCTCATAGTATTGAAACTCATAATAGACTTGACCAGCTCAAGGTCGAAGTGTTTCTACTGACGTGCGGTCGACTGTACTAACTCGTACCAAGTTGTCTGTCCGTCCGCATCGTACCTACAATACTTAATAACCACATATGTGTTGTAACGTACAAATGAGCTATGATCAAATAGCGCCGCCAGTGTTAGGTACATCGGCCCACGCGTGGGATACAACTGTTTTAACGGAGATTAGCGTGTGGTCCAAGCAAGAGGCGACAATGTACTTAAATAGGTACCTATAAGAATTAAGGTCGTATGACATTATAGCCGCCCGCGAGGTGCCAGCTCGTTGGCAGCGCGCCACAAACTATATAGTATGCTAACGCATGTCATGTGTAAATATACAAATTTACTGTATAAGTTATAGATCGTTGGCGGTCAAAGCCCTATCAATTGTCATCTTCATTCTATTCGTTTGATTTAAAAATAATTGTTCTCTTTTAAACTGATAATTATTTTTTTAGGATTTTAACTTGATTTTCGAACCCTCCTTAGTTTCGTCCCGCTTTACTTTCGGAACTGGCATTGCTATTCGCAATAGTAAATAATTGTGTTAAAACCATAGACATAGATCTATGTCTATCAGGAATGTTCGATAGGGGGCCGCGAGCACCCACCTAAGAGATGCTATCTCTATGATGTCTATGGTTAAACCGCTGGGCGCTTGTGCCTTAACAGCTGGCGCTCAAAGAGGGCCCTACGTCGCTCCATTGATATTGATCTTCGGCCATTCATTTTTCAACATCACGTCCGAGCCGCGTCCGTTACTTCTTATTCTTTCTCCTCGTCTATTATTGCCCGTCGACTTACGGAGTCACGATCTGTTCGAAATTCGAATCGCTTCAAACGCTCTTTATGTTGTACTTATTGATTTTCTGTAGCAACTTGCAGTGGTTCAAATTGGACGGTATTTTGAGAACGCTGTGTGTTTTTGCCGCAAAGATGGCCACCTAAGTTTTTGGTGTTCTGTTCCCGATTTAACAACTATGTCTGTTTTATTTGTTAGCTAGCTGTTCGCCCCGGCTTCGCACGTGAAGTATTAATGTATATCAAAACCTTCCTGGGGAAACGGCGTAACCGCTGATGAAAACCTAATCGAAATCCATTCAGTATGTAGTTTACGAGACTACCCCAAAGCATAGAATACATAATATGCCCGAAGATAGAAATGTACTTTAAAATTCGCGCTGAAGGTTCCGTGGGTTACTCTGGAAGGAAATGTGTAAAAAAGTTAAAAATTATCGACTGCCTTAAAAACAATGAGACCTAGAATTAATAGTTTTGCTATTTATAAACTTTTAATTAGGTAATATTTTTTTCATTGTTCATAAGTTGGAAGGCTTTTTATTACCTACCATTTTTACCCATTGACTTTAAATACCCATCTGATAGACACATGTACCTTACCTCCTACTCTGTTAGATCTGGTCTGTTTATTAAGTAAGTTCTTACTTATTTTAATTTTTCTTTCACTTAAAGCGTTGCTTATGGCCGCTAGTTTTATCTTTTTGTCCAGTAAGTGTAAAATGTTTAAATGTAATGTAAACTACACCTCTTGTGATGATTTATATTACAATGTGTTAAATTAACGATTCGCGTTTCTTATTGCAGTGCTGCATTGCTAATTCGTTGACTCAATTTAAATTAATCTTTTTAATTGTGTTACATATCTTACTTTCTAACAACTACTTAGTCTTACTTTCTTGATTCCATTCAGTAGTTTTTCGAGGTAACCAAATCACACCACCCATATTTTTGAGTCGCTCGCCTCGCTTCGAACGGTCGAATTTGCAAATTTTCCGTCGACACCGTTAAAGAATCCATACAAAATTTGTTGAATCGAACACTCGAAGAGAGACGAGCGATTCAAAAATAGAGGTCCTGAAGTCCTGATCCGCAAGTTTAAGTTCGCTCAGCGAGTTGTGTGAAAAACAACATTAAAAGAAAGCTTATTCTAAAATAGACGATACTGAATGACAAAGACGCCTGTTACTGTTACTTCAGCTTCGCACAAACTTTAATGTTTAAGTAGGTACTTTGATTTTTGAAAGAGTGGTGAGCAAGTTTGTTGCACCGTTTCCTCTCATCGCTAACATCTAGGAAGCGATTGTAGATAAAAATTGACGTGTTTAATTATGAATTAACTGTAAAATTTATGTGTGAGTCGACATTAGCGACGTTATTTATGTAAGGTATTGCCAATCTATTGACCACACATCACACATTATCAGCAACCGACGAAGGCCTCCACCTCCGTAGTCTGAAGTTAGCACTTGCCATGAAGTTAAAAATAAATTGCTGTCGCCTTCTCCTGGCGGTGCTACGAAGGCATTCACTTTGTACGGACATCTGCATGTCACATTACCACTGGACTGGCTTTCCCATACAAATGACAAGCTGATTCTATGTAAATCAAATCAACAGCCTTCAATATGTCCCCATTCTGTTGAGGGCACGCCTCTCACGAGGGCTTACGGGCTAAGTCCACCACGCTTGCTCAGTGCGGGTTGGTGTACTTCACATGCGTCTAAGAATTCCCCCTTCAGCGTACGCAGGTTTCCTCGCGATGTTTTCCTTCACCTTTTGAGAGCCGTCAGTAAGTTCAAAAAAAAGAAAAACCCATTGGTATGGTAAGTATGTACATAGCAGCCGGAGATCGAACTAGTACCTATCGACGCGACAGCTCCTCACTATGCTACCGACGCTTTTGATTAATTTTATGTGTCAATTTGAAGCGCCACCCGCGAGTGTCCCGAGAACTAATTTTGACGTTTATGGAAGTCAGCGAGAAAATGGTTTAAAAATGTTTAGTTCCACGGACTCTCGTCACTCGTCACAAGTCGCCATAGCCTTCAGCGCCAAAATGGCGAACACAAAAATAATTTGATACCTCCAGGTCAGTGTGATATCATATCTGTCAATTTGTCAGTGCCAATTTTAGGAGACATGCTTGCTATGGCACCATAAAGACTAAAATTTTTTTCACTACGCTGTATAAGTTCGTAATACGATGCTTATATAATTTTTTAGGTGTCGAGTGGGTCCCAAGGGCCCAGAAAGAACCGTATTCATGCTATATTAGCTTCATGGCACTTGCTGCTGATCTGTGTCAACCGACACGAGGCATATTTAACACTCGATGTCGCAACAGACTGTACTGAGTTTCCGAGGCGATGTGAATCATGACGGTTGTATGCAGTTTCTGACGTGCTCCGTTGCGGTTTACTGGGTTAATGTTGATTCGGCCCCAATTAAACTCGGCCCTAGGCATCATCAGCATGCACTATTCCCATAGGGGCATGCATGGGCCCATAAGGGACACGTACACGGTAGGTTTTTCTTACAGTTTTACAATGGTTTTATCACAGTCAGGCGGTGACTGGCGGACGAATGATCGTCTTATGCAGTGACTGATGAAAATCTGCATAGGTACTTTATTTTTTTTATCATTCAACCATCAGTCATGACTGATGGAATTGAATGACGCTTGCATGACCGTCTAAAGTACGCCATAGAACTAGGATCTCTTAAGGGAGTGATTTTTTAGAGTTCCGAACCTCAAAAGAGGAAAAAAGGAACCCTTATAGGATCACTCGTTTGTCCGTCTGTCTGTCCGTCTGTCCGTCTGTCAATACCATTTTTCTCAGGAACCCGTAGAGGTATCAAGTTGAAATTAATATCAAATACTCAGGTCTGAAGTCCCTTGCTGTCGTGAAAAATCAGACTTCTAAGTCATCGCAGTTAAAAGATATTGCCGATTTTGCCGCATTTTTGAGTATCTTGGTAACCAAAACCTATGGGGTACTTCCCGTTGACCTAGAATCTTGAAATTTGGCAAGAAGCAAGGTCTTATAGCACAAGTAAAGGAAAAATCCGAAAACCGTAAATTTGTATTTACATCATAAAAATGTCTTTGTACAAAAGTACCAACAAACTTAACTTTGCGTATGAGCAAGCCACCCTTAAAAATTAGTACAATGACGTAATTAGTAAATGAAGAAAATAGAAATTTCATCATTACAAATCTATATTAAATAATTTCGTAAGATTTTACAAATTATACTAAAGGTCTATCTAGATCTGGAAATAAAATCACTTAAAAAATGAATAACATATTTTGACCATTATCGTGATTTAGCGTATTTAGCATTTGACTTAGATGACAGGACTTGATCTTTTTTTTTAATGGTTTAACGGCCAATTGGAAACTAGTAGGTTTAGTGTCGATTTAATAAGGGACAATTTGGAACAATTCGGTAGAGTCGTTACAGCTTTTATTTATCTATCCCGCACAATATACAGTTTAATAGGCACTTAATTGTTGCTTAAAAAACTATCACAGATACACACTAAAACTTACAATATACATTTTTTATGAAAACTAATTAAAATAGACAACCGTCTCCCACAAAATCCCGCCAAAAATTCTTGGACTTGAGTAATTTTTTTTATCCCTTACGGTAAAGACAAAGGAAATTGTCTATACAGCCAAGTCAGAGGTTATGAAAATTGAAATGGGAGCTCGCCAATTCGTTCTTTTATTAACGATTTTCGAAATAATTGTTTAATTAAGTTTGTACGGAACCCTCAGGGCGCGAGTTCCACTCGCACTTGTCCGGTTATTTTCCTTCATGACTATTCCACAGCAGTGATGTATATAGACCTCCCGCCAAGGCGCGCCACTGATCCCGATCTTCAGTTCCGCGCATCCAGTCGCGCCAGCCGCCTTACGCAGAGTGTTGCTCCATTTAACCGGGTGGCGTCCCACACCAAACGCTTGCCCACTCGAGAACTCGTCTACCCCAGCGGCTATCCCCCACTGCCACTTCAACTCAGGTACTAACTTTTAAGCTATGTCGAAGGCATCGTTTCTAGGCACAGCCTGCGATAAAATGACGTACCTGTTGTAGTACAATCGAGTAGAAAAACAGAATGATAACGCGATTAACTTTGACACCGAATAACGAATTTAATTACAGAAAAAACGAAGTAATCAGTAATTGCAGATTGCCAACTTTGCTCGTAAATAAGAGCCGCATTCGATAAATAAATATAGTTATGTAGGTACCTACATGAGTTTGCTAACACACGTGTTATTTTGTCGCCCTGTTTATAGCATGACATGTGATTGCGCAAAGGTGTCCGTTTACTGCATACAAACTAGTTTTAGGAAAATCGACTCGGCTATAAGCACATAGGAACGTAACACATTATGTATTAGGTACCTAGGTTACTTATAATTAAAAGAGAGAAAGGCAAAGTTAGTACATTCTATACAGTCTTTATTTGCTTACAAATAATCTTAAATAATTGTAAAAATCATATTTGATCCTTAAAAAAACGTTTAATTAATACTCCTACTTGATAAGTTTAGCTTACAGTTCCGTTTTGAGAAGAAAATGCAAGGTATACTCAGCTACCGAAAAGTTAGACACCATTTTCGACCATATTACAATGTCGATTAAAAACAGTTGAACTATTTCCGTTGCCCACAATACCCATTCAACAATGTTCCCATATTTTATAACCTACAATTTTAACATCTATTCATACACAGACTTAGTAGAAGTCATTGTTATACTTTCTCATACAAATAATTAGCCTTTTATGAACACTCCACGCGTCGTGAAGAAAAAGCTGGTCGTGGAGTGGAGTTACTTTCATTTTCCCGCGAACACTAACTTTCTAGTCTGGGCTCGACTTGCAAGTGCGATGGGATGATGTTGTTGAGTATATTATGTGCTAATAGCTGTCCGCCCCGCGTCTATGCTCGCTTATTATCTTATCGATATCTTTATAAGTACGACGTGTCAGCGATGAATAAATTCTCTTTATTTTTTTATTTATGTTTTTAAGCACCCAGCTAACTTCCAATAAATATGGAAGCTTCCATATTCTTTATTCCACAAATATTTACATAATATCTATAGTTAGTTGCAATATTGGAGTTTCTATGTAAGTACACTGAGCGTCAAAAGTAGCTTAGTATTTGAATTTTCCAAAAGAATTGCAATGTCAAACATGTCCAAGTTCAACATTTGAATTTTTTAAAGTAATTACAGTAATTTTTCTAAACCTACCTACATGATTACACAAAGTTTCAAAATTAACTAATTTCAAATTTTTGAATAAAATGTATCATAACGGACACAGTCTTTTTGAAATGTCGACCGTCAAGTATCTATTGAGTTGTGCTGACATTACGTTGACATTGGCATAATCTCAGAATAAGGCAATTGTTCTAATACATTTTAATTGGCATAATATACCTATCATTTAAAGTGTCAAACATGTAATATAATTTTTTTATATAAATGGAAATGAAAACCAATTTTACTGTCAGATTATTTTAATAAAATAGAGTGCATATCTATGAAAAGTAAAGAAGTCAGGTGATGTGAAACTTAGAACAGTCAGTAATTTTGGAATTAGTTTTTGTCCAGCTACTTTTGACGCCGACTGTACAATTTCGTCTTATCGCTTAAAGCGATTTCTTCCAGACAACCTTTGGGTAGAGGTAGGTGCTAGAAAAAGTAGGTTGTGTTGTATGATGATATAAGGACCGTAATTATGAAGGAAAATTTAATGTTATTCTCGTTGCTATAGATAGAATCAAATAACACGATACTTATTTCATTGCATATAGTGTGTTGAGTGCAGTGCAGAGTTCCTCACTTGAGTGGGTCCCACAGGGCCCGGCCTGGCGGCTGCTAGCGACCCTATTCAACCCTTCTCCATAGGGACGGCGGCACCCGCCCACAGGTGGGAAACCCTATTATATATCCTCTGTGACACAGGCTTCAAACTAGCAACGCGAAGCACATAGGATATACCTAATACGAACGGTTGGGCTCATTGTATGTAAGAATAAAAAGCGGGATTGTTAATTTCTTGATAATTAATGTTGATTACCAATTAGGTTCAATCTAATTTGGTGACAGTACATTTCACGAAATGACCTAAACAGGGTCATACTATGCACACATGACATGTTCATAGGTATAATGTATTTATAACATAAAGGGTCACTTATTTCACCAATTTCAATATCGTATTGTAACTCATTACGCACTTGTGCGTTATTGTAAAGTAAAACGCACCGTTTATCAAGATGCTCCGTCTAAAAACGAACGATTAGCAAAGAGTTTTTATGTCAGAAAAGTGGTCAACACTTTAAGAATAAAATTAACTTTAGGAGATAAAATAAATAAATATTTAATCTTTAAATTAATTTTGACAATAAATTACAACCATTTATCAAGTAACAAAAACACAAAAATATTAATTTACTTTTTATGTAATACCTACTGGCTGTTTTTTGTGCCTTTGCCTAAAAAAAGCGCTGATGCGCGCGCATCGCTAATTTGTGAACAAGTAAAATTATTCAATTTTTAAAATTGTTCAAATTTTTATAACTGCTTTAACAAGTAATTAAACATTTATTCGTTTTCCGAGTTTTATTTATTTCCTCGCAAATATGTTATAAAACGTCGTATGACATACGTGCGCTTTGAAAATTACAGCCTCTGCTTTCTTGTAGCCCTCGCCTACGGCTCGGCTGTAATTTTCAACTTGCCGCACTTATATATTAATGTACTAGGTATTACGGTTAGAGTTTATTATCCATTAGTAAGGTCTCTGCCCAAATTGGCCGCAGCAGGCGCCCCCGTTATGGTCTAAACCGGGACACCTGTATTTAAAATTCATCTGGAGCGTTAATTACACCACTATTGTTTTGAATTATAAATGTGTACATACCTATTTAAATTTAGAAAATAATGGCTTTTTGTTATTCTGTTTTGCTGTAATTTTTTGTGTTATAAAAATAAGAATATGAATCGGAGCCGAGGTCGACCTAGAAATACGAGCACAGAAATATGAAACCGGAGCGTAGCGAGCTCTTTTTTATATTTCTGTGCATACGAGGATCAGATAGAGCGGGTGCTCACAGACGGACACGTAAAGAGCACTCGCGTCTCGCGGCGAGCGTGTATGAAGAGAATGATGAGGCTGAGCGAAGCGACAGAGGTTATGTGTCAGGATCGCGATACTTGGCGCTCCGATCTTTCTGCCTAACTCGTCAGGGACATAATAGCGTGACATAGCGCGTATGTATGTAAGAATATATAATACTATAGCTTTTTCCACCTTTTTCCCGCGGCTTCGCCCGCGTAGGAAAGTTTTTCCCGTGTAGTCGTATACATTGTGAAACCGCGCCCTCTATGTAGGCGTTTTGTTACTTAGGGGGTATTAGCGGTCGCCCCGCGACTTTGTCTGCGTTAAAAAGTAGCCTATATGTTATTCCAGGATATAAGCTATCACTGTACCAAGTTTCATCAAAATCTTTTCGATTGTTTTTGCGTGAAAGAGTAACAAACATCCTCACATCCAAACATCCTTAACTTTCGCCTTTATAATATTAGTAGGATAGTAGGATTCATACATAGTACGGTCGACCGCACGTCAGTGGAAACAAAACCAGTATAAGCAGGCCTCTCATAGTATTGAAACTCCCTAATAGGCTAGGCCAGCTCTAGGTCAAAGTGTTTCTATTACTGACGTGCGGTCGACCGTACGTGTACATAACTGGGGCTGGTAACCATGTCAAAAAGTGCACAGTATAATTTATAATTTAAAACCTTCGTTTAAAACACTAAAAACTCTAAATACAACTTCAACGACAAATTACAATTTTAACCTTATTATGTCAGTGAAAGTCCGGAATAGTTTTTGTGATCAAAAGCATTGTGATGCATGTGGGAAACTTAAATTGTTATACCGCAATTCATAAACTACATTATTATGAGGTAGATCTTAGTAAGAAGTTTTACATAACATCATTGTTAATAAGAAATAATTACTTAGAGATAAAAATAACTTCAATTTAGATGGAACTACCGATATGAATCAATAGAGGTAAAATAAAATAATAATAATGTTTGGACAAATTTACACACGGCTGTTTAGTCCCAACTAAGCCGAAGCTTGTAAATGGGTACTCAACAACTGATAAACGTACTTAAATACTTTTAAATAAATACTTAAATACATACAAACACCCTGAATCCGACAACCAACAGATATGCTCATCACACAAATGATGGTCCCGGGTGGGAATCGAACCCACGACCTCTGGCGCAGTAGGCAGGTTCCGCCAACAGGCCAGTCACAGGTCAATCAACGGCTTCTATCTGTTTTTAATCATGTTTCCCGCGGGAATTATGTAGGTACTTGCCTACCTACTTTACTGTAGGTAGCTATTATACTTTCCTGTGCTGTGTCGTTTAGGCGTCGCAGCAGTTTGATTCGTCCATTTCCAAAATCGACTAGGTACTTACCTCTTGAAAAATAGTCTACTTTGTTTAAAAACCGCGTCCTTACAAAATCGATTTCTTCCAAAAATAGACTAGGTACCTCCAAACTCTAGTGGCAAACATTTTCTCTTTATCTGGTATACCTATAGGTTAAAATTTTCGCATCCAAAATACACTGTCTGATTTTACTGTATTCTTGATACCTATGTTTTTACAATTACACAAAATCCTGAAATTAACGTTAGTTCTCATTGTTACAGATTATCTTTTGTCGTTGGACAACAGCCGTGGTCAGTGGGTGGGTACTGGGGTGGTGAGCGAATGATGAACGCGGTGGGCGGCTGCAGCAGACACCGCCAGCGCCGGCGCCATGGCCGCCCTGTCCTGCTACCAGCCGTGCCGCTCGCACCTCACGCAACCCCTCAATAGGTAACACACATAGCTCGTAGGTAACACGCTCAGTCTTGTAGGTCACACGCCCAGTCTTGTGGGTAACACGCTCAACCTTATAGCTAACATGCTCAGCCGTGTAGGTAACACAGTGTCTTGTAGGTAACACGCTCAGTCTTGTGTAACACGCTCAGTCTTGTAGGTAACACGCCGAGTCTTGTGGGTAGCACGCTCAACTTTGTATTTAACATGCTCAGCTGTGTAGGTAACACAGTGTCTTGTAGGTAACACGCTCAACCTTATACTTATTTAACATGCTCAGCCGTTTAGGTAACACACTGTCTTGTAGGTAACACGCTCAGTCTTGTGTAACACGCTCAGTCTTGTAGGTAACACGCTGAGTCTTGTGGGTAACACGCTCAACCTTATATTTAACATGCTCAGCCGTGTAGGTAACACACTGTCTTGTAGGTAACACGCCTAGTCTTGTGGGTAACACGCTCAACCTTGTACCTAACATGCTCAGCCGTGTAGGTAAAACACTGTCTTGTAGGTAACACGCTCATCCGTTTGTAATACGCTCAGTCTTGTAGGTAACACGCTCAACCTTGTAGCTAACATGCTCAACCTTATAGGTTGCACGCCGCAGCCTGTCAAGTGACACGAGTACGCCACTAGGTAACAGGCGCAGCTCGTGGGTAACACATGCAGTCCGCTGGGTAACAAGCGTAGCTCAATAAAGCAAAGATCGGTGTCGGTTGTCTTCCAGGTATCTGGAGGAGGATTACGATCTACCGTCGTCGTTCTCTGTGCGGCGGCGGCAGTTCATCGAGCGATGCCACGAGGCGCGCCCCCGTGACGCGCCCGAGGCGGCCTGCGGGGGGCGGAGGGCGCGCGAGGAGCTGACGCGGCATGCGGCGCCGGCCGCGCCGCTGACCCGCCGGCTCACCGTCGAGTCCGGGTGGTCCAAGGTGGAGGAAGTGCGGAAGAAGTTCGAGGGCGCCGCCGGGACGGTGTCGTTCTCCAGGTCGTTCGAGTCGCCGCCCAGGTGAGACGGCAACGAGATGTTGCGCCCGATCATCCGCTTTTCAGGTCGTTTTGCCATTGGCCATAACCTAGTTACAAACTTTTTGCCTGGCAATGTTAGCACATTGCGAAATGAAATGATACAATGAAAAATTTATACCTATGTGCCGGATAATTGGAATGTAAGAATGAATTTCGTTATCATCCGAGCAACTTTCAGGATCTTTGCAAAATCCTGCGTATTGTAGGATTATCCTACGATATCCAAGTTTCATGAAAATTGATATCTAGTTGTGAACAAATAAATATTAAATCTAATAAATTCTGTCTAAAACAATCCGAGTTTGCGCAACCCGAAGCATTGAATGGTGATTGCATTTCACTTGTTGAAAAAAAAAAGATAAATCACTGAACTTTAGTCGAAAGTAGGTTCATTGTTTGGTAGCTACTGCACAGTCGTTCGTTATATAACATGACTACATACCTACATCATGCAGCATCATATTTCCCTAATTACTCGACGCTATCGACAAGCGCTACTCATCGAGAATAGTTGTCGTTTGACTGCGCACTTTCACAACCCGACTCGTGTGTGGTAGCTTAAGTTTGATGAATGTCAAATATTTGCATAACTGAGCGAGCTTATGCCTAGTCATTTAGGCAAATTAGTGGGCAAATTATGATTTTTAAGAGTATATTTACAAAGTAGTGCTCTAAACTAGAGTGTTGTTTTCGTTCATCTATTCTAAGTAGGTAATTAACAATTTTCCTTTAAGTAAGTACTTAGGTAGGTACATCTTTAAAAAACAGGAGTTTCTCAAACGTATAGTGGCTGAAATAAAGACAATAATAATATAAAAAAAACCTCGGGGGCACTGGGTGGACAGCAATCAAATTTTGACGAGAATGTTGGCAAATCCTGTGAAGCAAATTCATACAACAGTCAAGAAGACATTCACACACGGTTTAGAATCAATAGAGGTTTTAAATGAGACTTGAAGAATTACTACCTACAGCCCTGCTATTCTGTAAGCGTATTTGTGCAACTCGATCCTGAATCCGCCGTGAGATCGGTCTCTAACTCAATGATTCACAGTTCAATACTCACTTTACTTCGCAAGTGAGGTGTTTATTGTGTAGCTTGTATTTGTTTACACAATACGACGTCGAGGTCTTTCATGATCGGATGCGAAGTGAAGTGAGTGACTTGCGATGTGATGGTCGAGTATTAATTCGTACTTTACAGAATCACACAGCAGGCCTTTTTTCGATGGTTCTCATTTGTTCTATTGAACCGGTTGGTATTCTTTCTTTTATCACGTCACAGATTAAAGTATGTATGTGTATACCCATTCATATTAGTATGAGTATATTACGTACCCATCCACAAGCTTCGGCTTAGTTTGGGACTGAACAGCCGTGTGTGAAATTGCCCAAAATAAATAAAAAAAGTAAGTCGTAGGATAATTGAAAAAAATCGAATCTTTGCGAAAATCCTAGGAAGATTGCAAAAACCCAATTGGAATCCAAGTTAATTTTGTTATCATCCGAGCTATTTTCAGGATCTTTTCAAAAATCCGAGATGGTAGGACGATTGGAAATTTAAACGCTGATTGGATAATCTATGAGTCGATTTTTAACATCGCGCATCTGTCAATGCGTAACGTTCAAAGCAGCCAATCAGCGTCTCATATCATGACTTACGAAACACGATGCCGTTTTTCGCTAATATCTACGCCGGATTTTTGCAAAGATCCTGAAAATGTTTCGGTAAATAACGAAATTAATTCTTACATTCCAATTAACCGGCTTTTTGGAAACGTTCTAGGATTTTCGCAAAGATCCGAATTTTTTGATTATCCTACGACATATACCACAGTTCTATAGAACTATGATAGGTGGGTTTTTTTCACAAATCTTTCTTTGTTCGTCTAGGCGTCGCTTAGCGGACTCGCTGTTCGCTAGCTTCAAGCTGCCGCGCAAGAAGGACAGCATGTCGGCGCCGCGCTCGCTCGCGCCGCCGCAGCACAAGCGCAAGTCGGCCGTCGAGCTGCTCGCCGAGACCAAGGCGTTCTACGTCAAGTCGGAGACGGTGCTCGACAGGAAACAGGAGCTGCCACTGAGAGTAAGTTTTGTTTTTGCTCTAAGATTTTTGCATGGTCCATTACTTTTTCTCAGGGCTCGGAACCGGTTTTGAAATATCATCATCATCAGTAGCCTTTAAATGTCTACTGCTGGACATAAGCTTTCACCAGATAAAACTACCACACCCGGTCCTCCGCCTGCCGGATCCAGGCGCTTCCGACCGCCTTCTTCAGGACGTGGGTTCACTTTGGTGGGGGGAGCGTCACACACTGAGTATACCGGTCCGCGGTCTCCACTCCAGACCTCGTCTGCGCCAGCGGCCGCCGGTTCTGTGATAGATGTGACCTGCCCACTGCCACTTCAGTGTGTTAATCCTCTAGTACACTCAGGCATGGCTGGCTCGTTAATTTATGGCTGACTGTTTATTATGCCATGCCTACCTAAAAGGTTTAATTTACCATCATTGAACCAAATATTGATATGACACCATTAGGTAACCGGTAAATTTGAACCGGTTGAAAATTTTCTATCCTTTTTAAACATAAGACGCTGATGTGAATATTGTTACTGTTCCCAGATGAGCAGTGGACTAAGTCAGGCGATAGCCGCTGGGGGTTGCCACCTCGTCAGTTCGGGTGCCCTCAACAATGATGCCTGCTGCAATCCTTGTGAGTAAACAACCGAAAATATTGTTTCAGTTACTCTATGTGTCGGTAAACATCAAACTACCAGAAGTCCATCCATGTCCTAAATACAAGTTCATATTTTAGTCGGTTTATTTTTATATCTTCATGATTCATTTTAATTTTTAATAAATCAAATATATTTTTTAAAATAATGTTTGGACAAATTTACACACGCCTGTTTAGTCCCAAACCACAGAATATATACTATGCCAAAACTAAGCTTGTACTTCTAAATGGGTACTCAACTACTGTTAAACATACATAAATACATACAAACACCCAGACTCCTAAAACCAACAGGCTCATCACTCAAATGTTGGTCCCGGGTGAGAATCGAACCCACGACCTTTGGCGCATAATGTCGACAAGCGTCGCTTAAAAGAATTAGTAATTTTTTCTCAAAACCGCTTTAGCTTTTTCTAAACCGCTGAATATAATATTATCAAATTCTGTCCACACACACCGACCAATCACGAAAATGCAATGCAAACCTTGATTGATTTGTTGCATCGATTCATCGATGTCGGGTTCGCTGTTGCATCAAATACCCGGTGAACGAACCGGTTGGTCTTAAATTGATGCTGTTTTGTGATTGGCAGACGCCACGACGACGAGGAGCAGTTTGGGGGGAGCGCGGCGCGCGGTGAGCGCGGGGGAGGGGCTGCAGAACACTCTGCGGAGGCTACTGGAACACGCAGACAGCAGGGAGAACGTGTACTCGCCAGCTTTTGCTGTTTGTGAGTACTTTTCACCACAAATTATTAGTACACTAAGGAAATGTATCCCATAGAACAGACGCTAAAATAACAATAATAATGGGAGAGGGACACACTTATTACAAAAATGGTAAGAGTAAGCTAGACAGATATAATAGTTCAACTGCATCCCAACAACAAACCATCACAGACAAGAAAATACTCGATGCTGTCAACAAACAACAGCCCGACTAAAATAGATAGTGTTTGTTCAGTTTGACCCCGCCATTTAAGAAGCATCTTCTCAAATTATTGGGGTAAAAGACTATTGGTATTTCATACTATACGTTGAGTGCGGTTCTATGGAATCCTTGTTCTTAGTATACGTCCAACTTTTGACAGACAAGTCCTTTTTTTATATAAAATTTTACGACCCTGGAAACAAAGTCATTTAGGTCCATCGTTGTTTTAAATTAATAATTAAGCACTGAGGTTAGGTACATACAGCACGTCCTTCACAATAACATGGCATGACTGGATTTAGTCGGCTATTTTCAATTGGGTTCACATCCTTACTAAAGAGATAGGTAGTAACTTTAATGCTTTAATGGAGATTTACAACGGACAATTTAATTTTCCCGCACAATATACATTTTTATAGACCCTTGTTACATTAGGTATACTGTCACAGAATTAGGCAAAATCCGTAATATACATTTTTAAGGACAATAAAACAAAAAAGACAAACATGTCACTTCGGTTCCCGCCAAAAAGGGTCCTCCAGTCCGTTTTCAGAGTTTTTCCAACTATTTTTCCTAATTCTCATTGCAGCGCACAAAATCTACGCAGACACAAGACGCCTCAAAGACTACCAAGACCGTGAGAACACGTCTCGTTCTCAGCACAACTCTGGTACCTTCTCTGGGACCTCGTCCTCCGGCACCTCCGGCTCCAAGGCGCAGAAGTCGGACCCCGACCACCGGGAGAAGATGAACCGGCCCCTGAGCTTCGGCGACGCTCGAGTCTTCTTCCCGGAGTCCTTCGTCATTCCGCGTCAGAGGCCCAGCGAAGTCGTCATCAAGAGTGTTTACTCTATACGTAAGGGTGCTCTAAATTTCTAACTGACATAGAAACACGTGAAGTTAATCAAAAGCTTGTAAAACAGAAAAGCTGAAGTGGCAGTGGGCTGGGCACATCGCTCGTAAAACTGACGGCTGTTGGGGCAGAAAGGTTCTCGAGTGGCGACCACGTATCGGAAGACGCAGTGTAGGCAGGCCTCACACAAGGTGGACCGACGATCTGGTGAAGGTCTCGGGACCCGGCTGGATGAGGCTAGCGCAGGACCGGTCGTCGTGGAGATCCTTGGGGGAGGCCTTTGTCCAGCAGTGGACGTCTACAGGCTGATATGATGAAAATACAAGACTTCAGAATAAAATTGGTCCTGTTTGGACATTTATCAGGCCAGCTTCCGTAAAGTTCCCATAGATGGCGCTGTAAAAGATTATGCAATCAAATAGTAAAATAGAGCGAAGGCGCAGAAAGATATGACAGTCAGTCAGCCTGAGCCAGACAGTTTAAAATGAACCAAAGATGACGCTTTAATTTTTTTTAATGCTTTGAAAAGACAGATAATAAAAAGCCCATGCAAGCCAGAAAAAGTTATTTCTAAGTTCTTGAACAGCGCCAACTATCGGATTTTTACGGAAGCTAGCCTGGAATACTTGTCACTCTCGAGTTGAGGATGCGTTGACCGTTTCTTGTAGCGAGTTCCCAGTCGAGCCCCGAGCACATGGAGCTGCCGGAGCCGGTGGTGAGCGACGGCTCGCCGGGGGCGGAGGCCGGCGCCATCAGCCCGCCCGCGCACTACGCGCACTCCACGCCCAGATACATCAGGTACATACATACATACCTCTATCTTACAATTAATGCATGACCTACTTATATAAAACGCAATAAACAATGCACGATAATGTGGACGCAATAATAAGCCATTCTGTGATCGTCCATCATGGCCGATGATGAAGAGGAGCCGTAAATAAAACACCTGCAGCTATACTGAGTACAGCCTACCTCATTTTATTATTGCATATCTATATTATCTAATATAATAAAGCTGAAGAGTTTGTATGTCTGTCTGTCTGTTTGTTTGTTTGTTTGTTTCATCAATCATCATCATCAACAGCCTATTAATGTCCCCACTGCTGGGGCTCAGGCCTACCCTCTTAACGAGCGTGTTCGAGCTATAGTCCACCACGCTAGCCCAGTGCGAGTTGGTGGACTTCACATGCGCCTAAGAATTTCTTCTTCGGCGTATGCAGGTTTCCTCACGATGTTTTCCTTCACCGTTTGAGAGCAGTCAGTAAATGTACTTAAGTTTCGAGAAAAAACCCATTGGTACATGGCCCAGCTGGGGATGGAACTCCGGACCTTTCGATATGATAGGCCGGCCGACGCCACTGACGCTCTCATTTGTTTCTCTCGTTTGTTTGTTTGAACGCGTTAATCTCTGGAACTGCCAGTCGGATTTGAAAAATTCTTTTTGCATTTGATAGCACAATTCTTGGGGAAGGATATAGGCTATTTAACATCACGCTACGACCCTCAGGAGCCGAGCAATAATAAAACAGTACATTTTAGACTTTCGCGCTTTGTATTCATAATTATTATACTTATTCGTGTGTAAGACCCGTAAATAATTATATAATTATTAATAATAAAACAGTTTATTCGCTTGTCTGTCAGGTCCAACTCTCACTCTCAGCCGAGCATGCGCGAGGAGGAGGGCTGCGCGAACATCAACAGCCACAAGTCGCTGCCGGACCTGCACGCGCAGGCGCGCTGCTACACGGAACAGTAGGCATTTGTGTTCAGTACCTCATCATCATATCAGCCTGTAGACGTCCAGGGGCCTCCCCCAGGGATCTCCACGACGACCGGTCCTGCGCTAACCTCATCCAGCTGGGTCCACCTTGTGGGAGACCTACACTCCGTCTTCCGATACGTGGTCGCCACTCGAGAACCTTTCTGCCCCAACGGCCGTCAGTTCTACGAGCGATGTGCCCAGCCCACTGCCACTTCAGCTTCACTTGAGCTATGTCGGTCACCTTGGTTCTCCTGCGGATCTCCTCATTTCTGATTCGATCTCGCAGGGAAACTCCGAGCATAGCCTACCTACAACTACTTTCAATAACAACTATATTAGAATAGTACGTCTTATTTGAGCTTTGAGCTGACCTAGCCTATTAGGGAGTTCACACTCAATACTATGAGAGACCAGTTTATACTGAATTTGATTCCACTAACGTGCGGTTGACCGTACCTAAATTATGTGTGATATGAGTGCGGTAAGTTGGTTACTCTATTCGTAGGGCAGCTGTTGCAAGCTCGAGCCGTAGGCGAGACTTTTAAGCCCGAGCTGTAGGCGTAGGCACCTAAATAAAACTGTTTTTATGATAAATTTGAGTAAATAAGTATAGAAAAAGGCAGCTGTATTCGCTAGCGAAATATTTTAGAAATATAAAACTGCAGTTTATTCATGCAGTTGACGTAACAGTATGTTTGTAAAACGTCGCTGTTTATAAAGAGGCAGCATTCAACAAGCGTCCAGCGACATGTGTATAAGTACAGTGGCCGTTGCAGCGTAACCCCTGGAGGCACGGAGACGATAGGCCGGTCGCCGCGCCGGCGGCGCCACTCCGCGCACCAACGGACCGCTTCCTGCTCATCGAAAGGCACCAGGTTAGACGAGAAAAACACCACAAAGATTAATCCTAACATAGACTAATAACTTATATCGACTTAAAATTCTATAAATAAGTTTCAATGCACATGGAAATGACAGAAAGAGACGATCACGACGATACACAGAGAGAAGTGACAGCTGCTTTATAGCCGTCTTATTCCATTTTACCTATGATCGTAAACACAGATCTCGTGATCGTCTTTCATGGCCTATCTTGAAGAGGTGCAGCTATACAGTGCATAGCCTACCCCATTTTGGTGTTGCATGTTTGTGAAATCATTAAGTTACTTATATATAATTATAATAATTACTAATTTGTATTATTAATTACTTATAATTACTTACTTTAAGAGCACATTTATAAACTTTGCATCGTTTTGCGTTTACAAATACAATTCTAACACATTTAGAGAAGATTGAAGGTGTTACATAAATATGATATTAATAAGCTGGTGATGTTTTGTGCAGATCGAATCACTCGTCACTGATGTCTTCATGCGAAGCGTTCTCAGAACATCCGTCGCCTGGTGAAGACAACTACCAGTCATATAACAGGTACCTCTATTACATTTGGTAATAATTATACACTTTATTACGGAACTGTTATGAGCGTTTGCGCCAGTTAAAAGCAGCTAAAGCACTTTCTTTTTGCGTGACATCAGGTGCTATCTTACGAGGCTTGTTTATAAATGTAACATCAGCTATGCTGACGATATGGTGCTGCCGAGCCCATCAATTAATCTCCTTTGTGAAAATATATTAAAAAGTCAATTTTGTCTACTTTTGTAACTGGCGAATGTGGAATTTTATTTATTTACGACTAAAATATAATCTGATGAAGGTGGAATAGGTACCTAAATCACGAAAATGGTAAGCTGTTGTTTTGTGAGGTCAGATATATTTTTGTAGTCTATGTAATAGATTATATTGTCTATGGCAATATCCATGAGTGAGTTGCTCCGCCATCTTTGTTTGCACGCGAGCCAAGGAAATTGATTATCAATGGTTTAACTAACGTTAACCCTTGATTATTCAAATGTTTGTGATGTACGCAGTCGGTGCGGGTCGTCGTTCGCTCGGGACTCTGGCGGCTCGAGCGGGCACTACACGCAGCGCAGCGCGCCGCCCGCGCCGCACGCGCACCACCACCGCAACGACTCCGGATCATCCACGCAGCATGAGCACAGGTAAAGCAAGCACAAGTATCATACATGTACCGGCAATTATTTAGAATGCTGTGAAGTTAGCGCAAGACGCGACTGGAATTGAGGGCGGCTTTCTTAATGACTGCGGATGCCATGACGTGACAGTGTAATTGCGTCCGCCAAAAAATAAGACGCCACTGGCTTGAAATGTGGTATGATGTGTGGGGGGGGGGGGGGTCGGGGGGGATCGTTACATTATATTCTCTTCACATAAAGGCAACTCTCAAGTTTCAAAATAATGACTTTTTGGCGGGATCGTCTCAGAGATGGTTGTCTCTTTTATTTTGTTGACCAGATCGTTCCAAATTGTCCATTGTTAAATCTTCTAAAAACCTACTTTCAGTTTAGTGCGGATGTGACCTGCAGTGTGGATCACCGAATGGCACTAGATGTACCCGTGGAGGCTGTGCTGCGGTTTCATGTATTCTAAACATCATAAATTATCATTGGCCTAACTTAACTATAAGGACTTTCTAATAGGCCGAAAAACATTATTAAAAAAATGGCAACTCTCTTAAATTACAGCCGCTACAACTCGTTCTACCTGGAGGAGTGCTACGCGCCGGCGGCGCTGGAGCCGTGCTTCGTGTCGGCGCCGCCGCAGTTCCAGGACGGCGCGCCCTCCCCGCCGCCCGCGCCGCTGCCGCCCTACCCGCCGCCCGCGCCGCCCGCGCACCCACACCACCACCCCGCGCACACGCCGCGCGTCGGGATACACTTCCAGGTATTAGAGATGTGAACTAATTAACCACTCAACTCGAGGTGTTACAGCACAGAAAAAGTAAGAGTTACTACTGCCCACTTCATAGTTCGATTTTTGATCGCGCGAAAAAAGTTTAAGCCGTAAGTATAAAAGAGAAATGGCGGTTTTCCTCGCACGCATGATGAAAAGCAGAGTGTGTAACTCGGGTGTAAATGATCGTTTACATCCCTTAATTAACAATCTACTATTGTGTGTGTGCGCACAGGCGAGCGCCCCTCCGCCGCAGTTCCAGGACGACCCCCCTGTGTACGAGTGCTCGTATAAGCCGCTCAAGTGCCTCGCCGCCGGCGGCCGCGGCGACTACCAGGCGAGGGACTACGGCAGGTGAGATTCACCTTCAGCTGGCCTAACATACCAGGGAGTTTCAATACTATGAGAGATCAGTTTATACTGGTACTGTTTCCAATAACGTGCGGTCGACCGTACGATTGTGCCAAATAACGGAAAATGAATTTGAACCTTCTTGGGACGGTCGAACTAAGAGGGTTGGAGCAAGCACCGTCAGGGGCCTTTTTTTATTTCTTACGTGGTGATTGGTAAGGTATGAGGACCCCCTCCAATCATGTGCGAGTTTTCCTATAATTTTTAAATACCTAATTGAAGGACATCGCTAATCTTCCAGACAATTTTGGGCTATTTCTGATGATGTCAAAAAAATAATGCTATCCCCCTACCTCATCTGTTATATGAGAGGGTAAGTAAGTACTCGAATACCGCTTCTAAATGGTTATAACAACTAAATATCCAACAACAAAATAGTAGGTCAATATTATTTCCTGATTGATTTGACTGTTCCGTATGTAGGTACCACGAGCCGAGCACCGAGCTGGTGAACAAGCAGCCGCAGTACGCGGAGGTGCGCATGCGGCCGCGGGCCGACGACTCGCAGGAATACGTCAACACCACACAGGTTCATACACTTACATCACTATTAAGCGTGACACACACTGAGCGGCGGCGTTGCGAAAGCGTTGCGGTTTTTTTCTGTAATGTTCGAAATAGTATGAAGCCCTTTAACATCAAAGCGGCGGCGGCGCGGCGCGTTCTTCATACAAACCTTCGCCACCGCATCGCTTTCGCAACGCCGCCGCCCAGTGTGTGTCACGCTTTATTGAGGCATTTGACAGCAACTAATCTGCAAAATTGAGAGACGCTACACGAGGGTTACTCTACTTTGAATGATGCTAGAGGTCTTGGTAAGGTATTACTGGTACCTACTACTTAGTTTTAATTTCCGCGCATTATTTGAGAAAAGTACTATACAAGCCTTGGCCAAACCCGGCATTGATAGACTTTAAAGTATATATCCATCAATGCCTCAATTGCCGGCCGCCGTAGTAATTTGCTAGAGCTGTTACTGACTGCTCTCGGACGGTGAAGGAAAACATCGTAAGGAAACCTGCATACGCCAAAGAATTGTATTCTAAGGCGTATGTGTAATTGTGAAGTCCACCAAAAAACCTGATTAGGGCACCGTTTGGCGGACGGGAGTTTGGCACAACAGATCCCATAGGGTCGAAGTGTCGGCAGGTATTCCTGGCCCCCTAACAAGGGTGCGGCAGGTTTGAACGTGGTGTTGTTGCAGATATGCCCCGGGGAGGAGGTGACGTCGCCGCTGGGCACGTTCAAGCGGCAGCGTTGCCTGCGCTACAAGCAGCGGCGGCCCAGGCCCATCCTGCGCTCCAAGTCGGACATCTCGGATAGGTAGGTTTCTCACAAAACTCAGAACATACATCCTAACCACAATATCATCATGGCAAAAACGAAACTTTTCAACTTTATTATATTGGTAGTACCTACATCCTATCCTACTAATATTATAAAGGCAAAAGTTTGTGAGGATGTGAGGATGTTTGTTACTCTTTCACGCAAAAACTACCGAACATATTTTGCTAAAACTTGGTACAGTGATAGCTTATAACCTGGAATAATGTATAGGCTAATTTTTAAAGCGTACAAAGTCGCGGGGCGTCCGCTATTACCCCTTAAGTAACAAGACGCCTACATAGAGGGCGCTGTTTCACAATGTAGGTGCCTACACACTTTTCTACGCGGGCGAAGCCGCGGGAAAAAGCTAGTATTAGATATTACGTCGAATATCCAATGAATAATTCAAAATTCGTTTATTAAAAATTGTAATACAATATTCACTTTTTGACGTCAATACTGTCTAAAACTACTCTATTGTTACCTTGAAATCCTAGAATCGTGAAATTTGGAAAGAAGCAAGGTCTTAAAATACAAGGTCAGCTGGTAGAGAATGCCATTGGCATTAAGTTCGCCTTTTGTACAAATTAGTGCAATAAAATTTTAAATAAAATAAATAAATAAATAAGTAAAGGAAAAAGTCCGAAAATCGTAAATCTGTAGTTACATCACAAGAATTTCTTTTTTCCTTGTAAGTACCAACAAACTTAACTTTGCGTATGAACAAGTCATCTATATAAGTTAGTACCATGTGGTATAACTACAAATTTTATTAACAACCAGCCGATGCCCCGCGACTTCATCCGCGTTATAAAGTATACTATTTATGTCATTCAATTTTTTTAACCCGTTCTAATCATGCCAGTTTCTTTTTTTTTTTTTTTTCTTTGTATTTTAAAGTTTTTACCTCTTTATTATTAGTAAATAATACATAGTATAGATAGATAACGATTTTCTAATTATTTCTTTACTGACTGGCTTGTTGGCGTAGTGGTAGTAACCCTGCCTTCTGCGCCAAAGGTCGTGGGTTCGATTCCCACCCGGGACCAACATTTGTGTGATGAACATAACTGTTGGTTTTCGGATTCTGGGTGTCTGTGTGTATTTATGAATTTATTTAAAAGTATTTATGTATGTTTATCAGTTGTTGAGTACCCATTTTACAAGCTTCGGCTTAGTTGGGACTAAACAGCCGCGTGTGGATTTGTCCAAAAAAACTATTATGTTTGTTCGGAACCCTCAGGGCGCACTTGTCCGGTTTTTTCCGTAGGTACCGTCGGGCGGAGGGTCGCGGCGCGTCGTCCGCGCCGTGCGAGGGCGCGGACTCGCCGGACAGCCCCTCGGACTCAGCGCGGCTGCAGCACTTCTTCGAGCGGCTGGGGCTGGAGGCGCGCCAGTACGACGCGGTGGTGCGCGACGCGCCGCCCGACAGCCCAGTGTTCTTCTCCTCCGCGTCCACCGTCGACTCCAACCAGATCGCGGCCACCGCGGACTACACGGTCAGTGCGCACACCACGAGTTGACAACGTCAACACTCACTAGCGACTACGTATAGTCCCCGTAGAATTTTTTGGCGGTTGAGTGAATATAGTCACAGATTGTTTGCACAGCGCTGATGGTGTTTACAGTCTACTTGTTTGATACCTACATAGAGATGTCCAAAAATTTTAAAAGATTTTTTTGAAGTCGAATGAGCGTCTCTAGTCCCCTCCCCCTCTCCCCGCACAGCTGGGGAGCTTTGACACCTAAAATTCAAATTCAAATTCAAATTCAAAAGTATTTTATTGCATGTAAGTACACTGGGTACATTTATACAACGTCAATTTTTTATCTACCACCGCCTCCAAGGTGTTATATAGAGCTGGGAAGAAGAAGCGGCGCAACAAACTTCCGCAACACATCTTTTAAAATCAAGTTTGTACATAACATTATTTTGTAAAGATTGTGCGAGGCTGAAAAGTAGTCATTGCGCAGAAATCAGCAAACTTCACACAACCGCCAACCAACGGTGCCCCAATCCTTTTTTTGGTGGAGTTCTTATACGCCTTCTTTGGGGTATGCAGGTTTCCTCACGATGTTTTCCTTCACCAAAAGAAAGCTTATGGGTGTTTAATAAACCAATACATACTTAAATTCCGAAAAAATTCATTGGTACTGATTGACCAAGGTTCGGAACCACCTGATAAAAAGCCACAAAAAAAAGAATCTGACTGTACGGGATACGTACGACAGAAAATGTCTGACATCCAACCAAGCCACAAACTCCAAAAAAAAAGAAATGTCTGACATCTTGTATTCACACAGGTGCAAGGCCCAGGCATACAGAAACCGATCTACCGCAACGCGGAGCCGCCGAGCGTGGTCGAGCGGAACGCGCGCATCATCAAGTGGCTCTGCCAGTGTCGCAAGACGCAGCTTCCAGCGCCGCAGTGAGGGCGCGGCCAGCCAGCCACCTCGCCACAGAGAAGAAAGTTTCTTAAAGAAACCAGAATACAGGGAACGGCCAATACAAATATAGAGTAACGTGTTCACGTCAAAAACCATAGAGACGATTGTAAACGACACACTTTGTAAAAAAAAAACTGAGGTAAAAGCCATTTAAAAATAAACTAAACATTTTTTTATATTTCAAGTGATTGGCCAGTGCGTTGTAAAGCAGACATACACTACAGCAAATTGTAAATAATTTGAATTTGTTTTAAAAATAATGGCCAGTGCGTTGTAAGGCAGGCATACACTGCAACTAATAATTAGAAGAACCCAGTTAATTTGCTGTAGTGTATGCCTGCTTCACCACGCACTGGCATGCAATTTTACAAAGAAAAAGTGTTTATATTTATTTTTAAATGGCGTTCACTTCTGTTTTTTTTTACAATGTGGCCGATTGTGTTGTGCAAATAAAACACCACCAAAGAGTTGCAATACAACCTACAACCTACTCGCTCACTGAGTTCGCGTCCCATTCTCAATTATCGCTAGAAACACGGGTAGAGGCGATTATCGACGACCCTCGTTGACTGAGTTAGTGTTCTGTGTTCGCCGCGACCACGGGTAGTGGCGACACTCGCTTACTGAGAGTTCTGTGTTCGTCGCGACCACGGGTAGAGGCGACACTTGCTCACTAAATTAGTGTTCTATGTTCGCCGCGACCACGGGTAGTGGCGACACTCGCTTACTGAGTTAGAGTTCTGTGTTCGTCGCGGTCACGGGTAGAGCCGATTGTTAACGACACTTCACTGAGTTCGCGTCTCTGCCGTAACCACTACGACCACTGTAGAGGCGACACTCGATCACTGATTTCGTGTTCTGTGTTCGCCGCGACCACGAATAGTGGCGACACTCGCTTACTGAGAATTCTGTGTTCGTCGCGACCACGGGTAGAGGCGACACTTGCTCACTGAGTTAGTGTTCTGTGTTCGCCACGACCACGGGTAGAGGCGACGCTCGCTCACTGAGTTAGTGTTCTGTGTTCGCCACGACCACGGGTAGTGGCGACACTTGCTCACTGAGTTAGTGTTCTGTGTTCGCCGCGACGACACTCTACTGATCTTGCGTCTCATGTGCGCATGCATTGTGGGCGTATATAAACATTGTAATTCCATCAGTTTCGCGCGCTCCATTTCTGGTCCTCCACAACCGGATCAAGCTACGAAAAACAATATGGCTGTCCAAAAATTTCTGTATTTATACGTAACTTTCTAATACCTACACTACTAAATAATATATGACGAGAGAATGAAATATTGCTCATATAAATTATAATACGAGTACCTATCTCAATTAGAAAACAATGAAATGACTAAACCTAATAATATAGGTACTTGTTAAGGTGATTTAAGAATCAAGTAACTAAAGGTTGATGGTAATATTTTATCGGTCACAATCATCCTAAGATTAGGTAAGTATTTAAAGACCTCTAAGTAGATCTTCCCTGACGATAATAATAATTTATAAAATTAAAAGGCTTTACCATCCATGTAAAACTACTGGTACTTCTCTGATGTGGGGTAATTAATGGCGCATTTTCACTAGTCTAATAACTACTAATCGATCGATAGCAGCGTACGGGCGGAAAATTGTGTCCGTTCACCTAGCGTACACATAAAGATTCTAGGATAGTTTTAGTGCCAATAAATAGTACCAATTTCTGTTACGCTATGCTCTATGGTACCGGTCTGGAAACCTGTAGCACCTCTATGGCCCGAATCAAGACTTCTCTTATTTTTAACGGGGCATTACGGCTCTGGAAGCAAAGTTGTTTTGAGGCAATTCTCGTATCAGATTTCTTTGGGTTGCTAACTCCGGAATTTTCTCAATCGCTGATGTTACCCCTCCCTCACCTCTGAGAGGTCTAAATTACGTTGTATGTCTCACAAAAGGCGCCGCCATCGACTGCTGCTGAGCGAAACTAGTTCATTAGTCGTATAATTATAGATAATAAAATAAGCTAATGAACCTAAAACTGAAGTTAAATCGCGGATTAATAACTAGGTGTAGTAAGTAAAAGTTAGAGGACATTGTCACAAAAAGTATATTCTGCGTCGATTGACAAGTTGACTAAGGAGAGAGAAGGGAGATTGTTTGACAACCGTTGGCATAAAGGAACACTGGAACACAGGATACCCCCGCGAAAAATGACAGGAGGTTCCGCATCGGAAAAAAACGTTATGGGTCGAGCCGGTCCGGTAGACGTGTTGCTCTAAGCCCGTTGCAGATAAAGGGGAAGACAGGAAAACTATTTAGACTTATTTCAATCTAATTATTCTTCCCAAATAATATATTCGTCGTACGACACGAGTGCTCAATCATCTTTTAGCTTGAGAGTATTTGTTTTGTTTTGTAAAGTATGAATCTCACATGTTTAGGTGTGTTAACTTGTCAATCTACGAATTAAATATGACGTACAGTTAGTTACTATTTTATCTTTTGTGATTAAATGTAAATACCAACTTCTGTGTTTTCAAAATCTGTTATCATTTCTGTCTTGACAAATGTTAACTGTTGGTACAAGTCGCGAGCTTAGCCGTTGAGTGAATTTATTATAATATTTGAAATCAAAGAAAAATAAGATAGTCTGACTATCTATCGCTAAAGGTTTCTGCTGCAAAGTATAACTCGATTATTTAAGAGTCGAAAATAGATATAAAAAATGGTCTTTCGAGCCGGATGAAATCGAAACTAAAATTAATATTTAACAAGAGCCGTATTTTTGTGCTAATTTCGGAATTCTGACCAAAAAACTTGTTGACAGTTGGTTTAGTCGTGTAAGTTATTTTATTATTATTGTTGCATTTATGTTTTACTTTCAAAGTTTATAAACAAAGAGAAATGAAAAAAGTTTGGTTTCTTCTTGTGAAAGTGGTTAGTTATTGAAGCATCGTATGCAGTGGAAACCATAATACGAAATTTGTAAAAATAATGTTCCTGTTATGGATTTGTCACTATTTATAGTGCTTGTTATTCTCAAGTCTGTATTTATTATACTTACTTATGTATTTAAAATTAAACTAGAGAACTTAACTTTCCACGTTAAAAAGGACCAGGGCCACCTATTGGTGCGAAGTATGGTGTGCGCCTTCGACATCAGTCTGAATTCTCAAGCTTACCTAATAATTTAAATGGTGTTTGCGCCAGATAATAAGTATCTTTGCTTCTCGTTTGATCTCAATGATTAAAATCTACCATTATACTTATATATTAATATTAATTGGTCGACATTATTACTTCAAACCTCGATTGGTTTTAAATCAAATATGCTAGGTGTTGCGTCTGGTCCATTTTAATTGAAAGATAAATTACTGATACTAGTAACGTAAGTTAAATTGTATAATTTGTGGTCGGTAGCACAAAATGGATCAATTTTAGCTGATACTGTATTTAAATTGTGCCAAATTATTGATGAAATAAATACCTGCTTATTCCAATACCAATATGACATATGATATTAAAAGAACGCAATATGTCAACAAAACTTAATCTTTATTGAGGAGGGATATATTATGTCCAGTCACTCAATGAAAATGCTAACCACCCTACGCATTATTTCCTATTTATAGATTTTTTTGCTTCCGGAGAAATTACAAATTTTCTTTAAAAAATAAATTAAATTTCTTTTATCCACAAAATTGCCTGAAAATTCAATAAAAATGAACTTTGTTTTGTTTAAATATTTAGCATACTTGGGCAACATTAAAAATAGTTTAGGTACCTAGTAAGTTAAAATATTTGATAGATTAAAAATGTGACCGATGTTTGTGACACAATCAAAATACAGTTTAAGGCTATAAGGTTTTTATTTCTAAAATTATCGTGAAGCAATAAAAATATCGGCAAGTTATCGCCTTTTACTATGTATACAATACCAATGATGGTATTGTATACATCAATGGATATTAAGATTAATATAATATATGGATGGTCAAAAGTGGTTAGCATTTTCACAGGCTGACTGTACATTAAGTATTAATGTTATAAATATTAAAATAGCAAACTTAAACATCTACTTTTTACAAATTAATATTCAGTACACTTACTAAGATCTGATTCGAGTAAACTATTTAATATATTATAAAGACAATATTTACGAAAGAGAAAATAATTATAATGGAATAACTTACCTATTCCTTAGTTCCGAATACAACGCAACAACTAAATATTAATAATTAGGTATACCTACTATGTAAATAACCGTTAGTGTTCTAATCTCAAGTATTTGTAGACACAATATAATATATATATCTGCAATAACGAATATAATTTTATTTACCAGTTTATTTAAAAAAAGCCTACTTAAATGGTGGCCACTTGCAGAAAAGTAGATTAATAATGACTCCTAAAAATGGTGTGTCCACTAACTACGACCGGTCGTAGTTAGTCGACACGCGACCGACCGAAACTAGTCAGACCCCGGAAATAATGTTTTCACCTCACAAGCTCGGAAGGGTATACTTTCTCATTCGAAATCTGCGTGGAAAACTGCACCTGGAAAAAAACTTTTTAAAACTTTTCTTCTAATTTGTAGAAGGTGGACATTTAAAGAAGTGGTCAATTCTAATTGTGGTTATTTTTATTTGTGGTTCTAAACCGCCGAAAGGATTCAATTCACCTAGTATTTTCCTCGCTGCAGTGAGGTGAAAAATTGTGTGTTGCGCTCGGCAGCAAAGTTATTTTGTGTCTCGTACCTTGAAACCCTCGCTACGCTCAGAATTCTAACTTTGAAGCACGTGCAAAAAATAACCAACTTTGCAGCCTTGCATAACAAATAACTATTAACTTAGGTACTTTCTGCAGGTGGCTCTTATTTCTTTTATAAAACTTGTAGGTTCTGCAAACATAGAAGTTTCAAATACCTAGCTATTCCGTTTATAGGTATTTCTATATTTAATTCTCAAAAGACTGTCGTTGGTTTCTCAATTTAATTAACTCTGTGATAATATCTAAATAGGATAGAATGGCGTGATGATGTCAACTGTCCTACATTTTTTCCATAGGTACTTTTAGAGATTACTTGAGAGAATTTTCCTTAGACAACGATTAATTAAAATGTATAGTTAATCTCTAATTAATATTTTTTTCTGATTTAGGAAATAATTCTGAGGTGCATAGTGGGTCCCTTAAATGATCATGCGACATGACATGCATTACGTGCGTGTCACTCATGCATGAACGTCTAGCTGTAGTGACTGACGTGCATGACATGCAAACTACGTGCTAGCCGTTGCTTCACTGTACTGATTGATAGTCCATCATGCAGCATGACATTCACGTAAACGTTGTATGTCATGCAAGCATGATCGGGACACTTTAAGAGTTACCTACCTACCTATTTAAAAACTAAACAAATGATAACACGCAAAATAACGACAAATTTTGTAATCTTATTTTTTCTCGTATTTGTACTTATTTCAAAATACTAACTCAGCTAGAATGAATAGCTTTACAAACTGATTTATAGTAAAATAAATACCTGCTTAATTTTTGCATTTTTTTAAACTATACTTGTCACAAATAAATTACCTATTAAAAATATTTTCACAATAATATTGTCTGCTGGGGTCAGAAAATAAGAAAAGGAAGCACATTATTTGGACAGTTGGCAAAAAAGTAACTTAGGTACCAACATTAAGTAAATCGTGGCAGGCTTACAATGCTTTATTTGTGAGTGCACCATGCTATTTTTATTTAATTAAATTAATCAGCTACTTTCTTGACGAGCATGTCTTCTGTTCTGAAAATTAGCATAATAGTCACGACTAGTAAGTTGGAACATAACCGATACCTACTTAATTACAGTATTAGAACTATAATACATTATGCTTCCATTATTTGTGTAAATAAAATTTACTTACGTAAATTATTAGTAAATTATCTTGATAAAAAGAATTATATTGTGGTCTGATGAAGTTGATGTTTCATTTTAAGTTTATGTAACCTTTGTAGGTACGTACAAACATTCGTCGGTTTGAAGGGTAGGTAGGTAATTAATTAAGCAAAATATGTACGTATAAATGTACATACATATTAAATTGCTTTTTTATGTAAACTGGGTAAAAATATATTTTTTAAGTTCGTCTAATTTCAGGTGAGTAAACAATGGATCTATAAATAGCGGGACCACCTTCAAACCGTTATATTTCCGAAACTACTGGGGACTGGGGCACAAATTCTGATTTATGGGCACTAATTGGCAAAATTGAGCACTAATTCGTGGCGTTTATTAGGACCCGATCAGACGTGGTGCACCGCTCGGGTCACGGACATCGATCGACTATGATGGGGACGAATGGAAATGTACTGTACTTTAAGGCCCGTGAATTCACTCAGTCTAAAGAAATCGCTTTACCAGTTATGTAGGAGGTCGTAGGAACTAGGTAATACTAAGATAAGTTCCTAGTCAATTCAATTTAATCAATCATTCGCATTCAGTTCCTCAGAACATTATGGGAGTAGCAAATTTTTTGATTCTTGATTATATTGTTACTTGTAATGTAATTTTAACGATGGCCAGATAACCTTGGTCAGATTTAGTACTTTGGCTCCGACGGTATTTATAGGCAGGGTCCTTTCTTGGTTCAATAAATACAAGGCTGTTTCGTGTTTGTTACCTTTGTCTTCTAAGTTTAGACCCACCCAGAATGTCATTCATTCGCATTCGGCCGTCAGCACAAATTCTATCTAATGCCAGCGCCACACGCACAGATTAGAGAGATATATGTCCACACACGTTTGCCTAGTATCCCTTTATAGTTTGTGCGTTTGCCGCAAACCTCGGCAAACCTATTCAAACGCGTGGTGCCTTTATGGGCTCCCTAAACGATCATGCGGCATGACATGCAATACGTGCTGTCATTCATGCATGACCATCCAGCTCTAGTGATTGACGTGCATGACATGCAAACTACGTGCTGGCCGTTGCTTTACTGTACTGATTGATAGCAAGCATGACATTCGTGAGGGGCGTGGGACGCCCCTCCGCCATGTGGACTGACGACCTAAAGAAGGTGGCCGGAAGCGGCTGGATGCGGAGAGCGGAGGACCGGGTGTGGTGGCGTTCGTTAGGGAAGGCCTATGTCCAGCAGTGGACGCTAAAAGGCTGAGATGATAATGACATTCACGTAAACGTTGCATGTCATGCAAGCATGATCGTTTAGGGACAATTTTAGGTTTGCCGCCGCCCGCTCCGATCGTTGTGAACCAGACGTTTGATAGGTTGCCAAGGTTTGCCAAACGTGTGGCGCCGCCAAGAGGTTTGTGGTGGTTTGGTTGGCGTGCATTTGCGTTAGCGTTTGCGGAGGTTTGCGGCAAATGTGTGGCGCCGGCATTATAAATTTCATTCACGATTATTTTCTGTCACGGCCTGCTGCGACCACAAATTATAGAGTATTGATTGTGCGACGTTGGCTACGTAATTGTTTTTATTTTGTGTTGGAATTAGAGAAATATTTTGCAAATATTAGCCGTGCCGAGTTATTCAACTATTTCATCCGGATACTCTAGGTATTAGGTACGTTTTGCTAACTTTCAAACAGGTCGTTAGTTGGCATGATCCTATCTTAGGTTGAAATTGCATCATAATTCCAACACCAAAAAACTTATTTTTTGTTACACCACTTTATTCAAGTGTTCAATTGTCCACATAGTGACTCAAACAGCTGCAAGAAGTTGGACCTGTGTTGATGAACCCAGGTGTAAATAAATAATTTGGATGATATTGGACGCGGCGTCTGGAGAGATGGCTCCAGTGAAGCGCACGAAACGCGGCCTCAGCGATGCTGACGACGAGGAGGAGGACTACAGGCGTCGAAGAGACAGGAATAACGAGGTGTGATGATCAATAGTTTAAAAACATTGCGTCACTGGCCAAGTGTTTTCATTGCAATGATCCAGTGCTCTGAGCTGTAATGTTGTTATCAGTCGGCCTGTTTTCATAAGCAACGAACTATTTAGAGTATTGCACAATATTTCTACATGGCTTATGGAACCTTAATGTTAAATTTTTATGAAGTTGCATGCATAAACCATAGTAGATGAGGCTGGAAGATAGAGGTGTCAGGATCACAATATTTGGAGTTCAATAATTCTGGTTTTCTTGTAAGATATGTAAGTAAAACTAATATTTGTCTATATTTTCTTGCAGGCCGTCAAAAAGAGCAGATACAAATCAAAGCAGCGTACCCAGGAAACCTTCACCCGAGTAAGCAAACTGAAAGCCGAAAACCAAATGCTGGAGGAGAAAGTCAAAACCCTGACAAAGGAGCTGCAGTTCCTAAAAGAACTGTTCTTGGCCCATGCGTCGAACACGCAGAGTGCTAAGTTTGAAGGTGTCGACCTCGACAAGCTTCTAGAAGATATCCCAGAAGAGAAGGGTAGTAGTAAGAAATAGAGTGTACTTGTTGTGTCTGTACAGATCACTAAGGTATTGCCACAGACCTCTTATCATTGTATGGACAAATGACAGCAAATGTGTGCCGATTTGAAATTTAGTTCCAGCCTTTAGTGCAAAACGGCACAAATGAAGTGTACATAAAATTATTCATCAGCAGCTAGTCCACTTGCTCATTTTTTGCCCTGTCCATTTTTGCCAATATTTAGAAATATTGCTGGACTATTTTGATGTGTCCACATGCTGTGTAATAGTTTTGTTGTTTAATTCCATCTCTAGCGCGGTGGGACCATGGGGAATTTCTTTCGATCTGGTCCCACCAGTGGGTCATAGGAGTGGGTCCACGGGGAAAAACCCATAATAATAAAGTCATAGTAATTTAGCAGAAAGCTCTGTAAATCCAGAGTAGTGGTATGTACAAAAAATGATTATTTGTAATTTGTAGCTCAAAGCTATTGTGCATATGCACTTGGATATGCAAAAAAGATGAAACACCTGAGTGAAATCTTAATTTAAGTTTTAATTTGATTGTAGATCCTATTTTATACAATCAATAATTAGTTTAAGGGAAATCAGACAAATTACATACGTCTTCTATATAACAAATATTTTTATTATAAAAATAGCATCTTATTTTTTATTAAACAATATTTGAAATGGAATAAAATGAGAATTTTGTAAAATTACAGAAAAATTTACATCACACATTTTTGTTTTAATTAACTATCACTTCCTAGCGAATAGGACATAACCAGTCAAATAATAATTTTAAAAAATCTTTGCAACATTCTTAGAAAAATTTGCTTGAGGCAACATTACACCAAGTAACTGTCAATTGACAGGTATTTACAACAGATCGTTCCAAAATGTCCCTTGTTAAATCTTCATTTAACCTACTATTAGTTTAATGCGGACGTGAACTGCAGTGTGGATCACCGGATGGCACTAGTTGTGCTTTCGTGGAGGCCGTGCTGCGGTTTTATTGAAAATCGCCGACTATTATAGTCGTGCCGTTTATGTGGAGGCCGTGCTGTAGCCGCCGGTTTTTGAAGAAAAATAAACAAAATATGTATTGACTGGTATGGTCTATGACTTTTGCCTGTCCATCATTGGATGAATTCAATTCAACAACAATTAGTTATCTACCTAAGGTAAAACAATAACTAAAGCAAACTGAAACAATCTACCATAATGATTCAAATGAACCATACCGAATTTGCGCGTATCATATCAATGCTCAGAGGTTTGCCAGGTGCTACTTCCACACGTTGATGACCCCGTCCGCGGAGGAGCTGACGAGGTAGCTCCTGCTGCCCTCGGCCACGGTGATGTCTGTGAGGGGCGCGGCGTGGCAGAAGGAGCGCGACTCCACCGCGCGGTACACGTTCTCCTCGAGAAGGGACACCGGCTCCGCGGGGTTCAGCTTGCAGCACTCCTGGATGACGGTGGTGCCGTCGATTATTCGGCTCCTAAACAACAACACAGCAAGATTATATTTTACGAAAACTTATTTAAATGTACGATTTTAACTTTTTTCATTCAAATTTTACGCAATTGTCGAGGTCGAACGAAACATTTAGTCATAATCTTTATTTTAAATATACATGATAATTTGTAAGTATATAGTCACCTGCAATAAATACATAAGCAGAGAATGTTGTGTGCTAATTAATGCTACGGACTACAAAAAAATTTCAATGCACATTTGTTTCCTTCAACCTAATTTTTTTATCGTCCATCCCCCCTCCTCCTTGCGTCCGTCCGCCCTCTGCCGCCGAAAAACACTAGCTAGGGTTGAAATTTAATTAAATAAAGTTCATAAAATTATGGTATTTTTTAAAATGATATAATGTAATGTATACGTTGGTCAGAATCGCCCAGTTAATTATTGCAGGCGACTAAATGTACAGGAGAATGTGCTCACCTGTATCTGACTGCGTTAGGCGAGTACTTGAGCTGGTCGTTGGCCGCGTGCACCAGTATGTACGAGTCCTCGGGGTGCTCCAGGTCCCAGTAGCGGAGCCGCTGGTCGGAGCCGCCCGTCACCAGGAAGCGGGAGCCGTCGCGAGACCCGCAGTACGCCGCGCCGATGTAGTGCGACGCCTGACCAGAAAGAGGTTATGTTTTTTTACTACCTTGAGTAAAAAGTTCCATTTCATACTCGAAATTAGTTTCGAAAATCGTACTTTCTGGACCCCTTTGCGAAATGACTCTGGTCAATACGAAATATTGTATGAAATTTCGTTTAGTACTACGAGTACTAAAATATGAAAAATGAAATGAAATTTCATACAATATTTCGTAATATTTCGGTTCGTTTTGAGGTAAGTTTGTCCAGACACTCGAAATTATCTCGCGGCCCTGTAATTGTCAGAATGATACATACGCGCCACGCCGCGGGGCAAGGTTAGACTTACAATTTGGCGTGAAAAGATGGCGAATTGTTCAGAAAAGCTTCGAGAGGTTGTTTCAGTCAACAGCCTATTAACATGTCCCCACTGCTGGGGCTCAGGCCTACCCTCTCAACGAGGGCGTTCGGGTTATAGTCCACCACGCTAGCCCAGTGCGGATTGGTGGACTTCACATGTTTCCTCGCGATGTTTTCCTTCACCGTTTAAGAGCAGTCAGTAAATGTACTTAAATTTCTACTTCTCAATTTACGAGAAGTTGTTTATGCTATGGTAAGGTAACTCACTGCGGGCGTGTAGTGCAACGGCTGCGGCGAATTGGTGCACGGCCAGAGCGCGTGCGTGCGCTGCGTGGACTCGAGGCACCACGCGCCCGCGTCGCGGCACCCCACCGCCCACACGCGAGACGTCGCGCCGCCGAACCCAACGATGCGGCGCACGCGCTCCGCTACGAACAGGTTATAATAATATTAGGTCCTCACCTCAATCAAGTTGCCGTTTTTCTTAAGCGGTCCCTACACAATCATGCAGCATGATGCATGACATGCGTTACATGCTGTCACTCATGCATAACCGTTTAATTGTAGTCATTGACGCGAATGACATGCAAACTACGTGCTGGCCGTTGATTGACAATCGCGCGTACTCTTCACTGTACATACTACCTATGTGATTGATAGCAAGCATGAGGATCCATCATGCAGCATGATAATTCACGTAAACGTAACGCATGCCATGCCGCATGATCGTCTAGGGACCGCTTTACATTTGATTTTGAATGCAATTTCCACATAACAATACCTATCAAAAACGAACTTTTTGTTTCTCAGAAATATACTATTTACTAATGATTTACTGTAGTAAATTTTTCTCATTTATTCGTGTTTCATGTTTATAAATGGTTGAAATAGTACATTGTTAACCTAGGTGTGAAAGTAACTTATTTAAGTCCCGAGACGGGGTTTGGCGCCCGACGCGTAGCGAGGGCGCCAATAGTTCGAGGGACCTCTAAATAAGTCTTGAACCCGAGGGAAACACTGTGCTTTTCATTAAGAATACACTGAAAGTAAAAACAAAATGAGTGTTAATACAAATCTCTGCTATGCGGAAGTATAAACAAAACTGTACAACTCGAAAAAACAAAAGAAGATCGGATTGCCGCTTTCCCGTCTATTTTATTTTTCTTTCCGTGGCCGGCCAGCTATTCTGCCATTATTTTTCATTTCCATCATTGAAAAAATGATAAAAATTTTGCCCAAATCTATGTTATTTTAAAGAAATAGTTGACAGTAATAATTATAATAAAGTCATTTAAAAAAATATATTCTTTAATTATTACATAACTTTATGTTATTTCCATTTTACATCGCGCTATAATTGAGTGGCTGTATAGACAGTTGGAACATGGTCCAATAGAAATGTCAAAATAGTACTAGTATTTTTTTATATAATTTGACAGCTGTCAGTTGAAAGCGATTCTCCCTAGGGCTGAGATGTATTACTTTCAACCCGCTCATCAGGCAACTTCAGACCTACTTTCAGAGTATGAGTAATGAAAACAGTGCATTTACATGTCTATGGCTATGTCAGATATATAGTTTGTTCAACTTGTCTGTCTTTCGGATTGTACCCTCGGCCGGAGGCACAGTAGACGGAAAAGGAACAGCAAAACGTCTTCATACAAACCTACGCGCCTCGAATTCCCAGCGCCCCTCTGCCAGGGCCACCATCAGTCGCGAGTGCTCCGCGGTTACGTACGGTCGGCGCGGTACGCTCAGTAGGCAGCCCTATCGCGCGTTTTTCCACGTTAGGTGTATCCGAGACATACGCGGCCTGCGGTGGCGGCTTCTTCTTCTGTTGTCTTCCCTATGCAACGTATTACATTCCCTTTTCATATTGAAGCTGCGGCCTGCGGTAGAACGCCGCCGCAGAACGCGTATCTGTGATACGGCTTAGTCTACCGAGCGTGGCGTAGGTATTTATTTCAAGGAGGATGTTGAGACGTTATACTGTTCCTTTTCCGTCTTCTGTGCCGGAGGTGGCTTTACTCACCGTTGGGGTGTCTGACGGAGGTGATGGGCAGCTGGAAGCGGAGGTCCCACACGCAGACGGCGCCGCTGCTGGTGCCCACGGCGAGGTACCCCGCGCTGTTCGCGTACAGGCACGTGTACACGCCCTGCTTCAGGTCGCCCTGCAACTTCCACGCGTTACCTGCAACACAGCGTCAGCTCGGAGTCAATTTAACCATAGGAAACCAGCTGGCACCTATTTGTGCCAGCACTTTTCCAATTACATAGTACAGGTGTCAAAATAGGAATTGTGTGGATTTGGCAAAACCAGAGAGTTGTTAGTATACATAGAGCGCGCGTTAGCAAGTTTGAACTGTAAGCACGGGTTTGAACAGTCTCGAAATTTTCGGAGCGACGCTACTAGTCACAACACGTCAGGAGCGCTGATTGTTGCTCGCGCCGGTATTTATTAAGATTTGGAGTAATCATGGTGAAATGTGCAGAGCCAAGCTGTAAACACGATTCACGGTAACAAACGATCTAGAAAAAATCGATATTGAAGCGTCCATAGAACACCTGCTTACACTTGGCACAATGGGCAATGAGCGATGCGCGCGCTCTATAGCTAGTATACTAACTTTATGGGCAAAACCAACGCCCTTAACTAGAATACGACTAAAATAAGTTGCTTGGGGCATTTACATGTGCTAGTCGGTTTTGGCCACGAATAAAATTAAGTTGCCCCGTTTGACAAGACTTATTGGATTTTGAGAGGTTTAAATTTAATTCATAGATTAATTAAATGAATGAACATTTAAAAAAAAAAAATAAGTTTCATACTTTTACAGCAATTAAAAATGATAAATTATATATGAAGGAATGAATAATAATAAAGTCAAAGATATAGCTCAAAAGCGCTATTTCCACGTCTAAGCATCATGTAAACCTTAAAAACAAAACAAAAAACAACGGAGACGATAATCTACTTTATCTTTGACAGGTAGTCAGTTGTTTTGAGCATAAATAAATTGAATTGGACCCAATTAAAAATAATGTGTAAGAATTGTAAGTTTGGGTTTTTGTTCTGAATAGCAAACGTAATTTGACACATCTCGATCTTATTCAGATTAAATCATATTTGTGTACATACGTTCGAATCGACACCAATGTTCGACGTATCGTTGGGGCAGACGAGTTCTGGAGTGGAGACCGCGGCTGGGTCCGACGACCTGAAGAAGGTGGCTGGATGCGGAGAGCGCAGAACCGGTTGTCCACGGTTGTCCAGCAGTGGATGGCGAAGGTCTGATATGATGAGGGGTAGAGAGCGATCGACTTACCGGGGGCGCGCAGGTCCCACCCGACGACTGCGGACAGCAGCGTGGCGTAGGAGATGACGCCGGCGTGCACGCCGCCCGCGCACGCCACCGCCGCGCACCCGCCCTCCGCGCCCGCCTCCAGCTGCCGACCCTGCGAGAGCGTCATGCGCGACGACCCGCCGTCCAGCCTGGAATGTAATAGATATGGTGAGGCGCGAACATACATTTCATAGAAATGTAATGATTAAGGCCCATATTTGTAAAATCAGAAATATTTATCTTATAATATCAGTAATGTTCTTAGTTCTTACCTAAGCAGGCATACAATAATGAAAATAATATTCTAAGCTAATTCTAATTAAATATTATCAGAAGTGCATCCACTAACCCACAATTTTGCATAAAATTCATTGAGGTTGTAAAAAACATCAAATAACATTTTTTTAGTACTTTTTTAAATTCTTTGTCAGTATTAAGTCATTGGGAAGCTTATTATAGATTCGTATTGCAGTTGCAAATGTACTATTGTAATGTCTATTTCATATTTGTCGTTTGTTATTATAAAATTGTATTTTTTTTAAATTTCAAAGTGTAGTTTTGAATTATTAAAGTTATACATAATCTGAAATTTCCCTTAATCTGTTTCTTCACTTTTCTAAACTAGATACCTGTCTTGTTTTTGTTTCTTGTCAACATATACAGTCGACTGCACGTCAGTTGAATGAAAACCAATATAAGCTGGTCTCTGGTCAAATTGTTTTCCCTGACGTGCGGTCGAGTGTACTTACCTCAGAACGAACACGGAGTCCTGCGTGGCGGCGGCGAGCGACTGGCCGGCCTCGCACGCCGCCAGCGACACCACCGGCCCCGCGTTGCGGTTGTACATTGACTTAGATCTGCAACACAAATACGTCGTCATCATCAGCCTGTTATAGTCCACTGCTGGACACAGCTAGGGCTCCCCCAAAGCGCGCCTCTGAACCCGATCTTCAGTTCTCCGCATCCAGTCACTGAGGGCGAGTATTATTGGCGCTTTCCGTTCCATTGGCGCAAATCGGTCCCATCAATAGGGCCGCGCTCAATCATGCGCCAATCTGTAGGGCCGATCCGTGAATTTGGGAGTCGGGGGCGACCATGCCGCCAACTAATGGGCTCTACCAGCCAACTTGCCTACAGACATCATCAACAGCTTATTAACATGTCCCCACTGCTGGGGCTCAGATTTACCCTTTCAACGAGGGCGTCCGGGCTATAGTCCACCACGCTAGCCCACTGCGGGTTGGCGGACTTCACATGCACCTAGAATGTCTTCTTTGGCGCATGCAGGTTGTTGACGTGATGTTTTCCTTCACCGTTTGAGAGCAGTCAGTAAATGTACTTAAGTTTCGAGAAAAAACCCATTGGTACATGGCCCAGCCGGGGATCGAACTCCGGATCTGTCGATATGATAGGCCGCGTCTTATCCCCGACGCCACCGATGCTCTATCCCTACTTACACGCCGATGGCGACTGGCCTGTTGGCGCAGTGGTAGTGACCCTGCCTACTGCGCCAAAGGTCGTGGGTTCGATTCCCACCCGGGGCCAACATTGGTGTGATGAGCATAACTGTTGGTTTTTGGATTCTGGGTGTTTGTTTATCAGTTGTTGAGTACCCAATTTACAAGCTTCGGCTTAGTTTGGGACTAAACAGCCGTATGTAAATTTGTCCAAACATTATTTATTTATTGGTAAAGACCATACCGATCGTGTCGTAATTAGAGGCCTTTAGTTTGGTCAAACAACAAGTGGTGAAGGAGCCATACACGTACCTGTTGACGTACGCGTGTCCCTGCAGGCGGGCGGCGTCCCACACGCGCACGGTGCCGTCGTCGGAGCACGAGCCGAACAGGTGCCGGTGCGCGGGGACCGTCACCATCTGGTTCACGCGGGACCTGACATTTGGTTATTTACTTATTTATTCAGTAAAAACGATAACCAAATACACTAATTAGGGTTCGACCCGTTGTACGGTCGACCGCACGTCAGTGGAAACAAAACCAGTATAAGCAGGTCTCGCGTAGTACTGAAACTCCCTAATAGGCTAGGCCAGCTCAAGGTCAACGTGTTTCCACTGACGTGCGGTCGACTGTACATAGTTAATATCTAGTGTTTTTTTGTGTCAATTTATCTATATTAACATTTTTATGTTCTTAGAATATGTACCTACTTCAAATAAACTATTGTTAGATTGTTAAAAAAAATACACTATATGTTACAACTTGATACATATTCCTAATGGGCAAGCGTGTAGGAATGACACATGACAACAGTCCCAAAAATACCTAGGCCTGTTCTAGGGCGAATTACAATCATTTTAAGGTGGCCTGTACCCTATTAAGTATCGAAAATAACAAATTATATAAATTCTACTAATATTATAAATGACAAAGGTTGTAAGTCAAGGATGTTTCTTACTCTTTCGCGCAAAAACTGTGAAACAGATTTTGATGAAACTTTACAGTAATATAGATTATACATTAAAATAACATTACGTTAAAATAACAACACACTAAAATAACAGACAGAGCGTCAGTGGCGTCGGGGATAAGACACGGCCTATCATATCGAAAGGTCCGGAGTTCGATCCCCAGCTGGGCCATGTACCAATGGGTTTTTTCTCGAAACTTAAGTACATTTACTAACTGCTCTTAAACGGTGAAGGAAAAACATCGTTAGGAAACCTGCATACGCCGAAGAAGAAATTCTTAGGCGCATGTGAAGTCCACCAACCCGCACTGGGCTAGCGTGGTGGACTATAGCGCGAACGCCCTCGTTGAGAGGGTAGGCCTGGACCCCAGCAGTGGGGACATCTTAATAGGCTGTTGATGATGATGATTAGAATAACATAGGCATAACATAATAACAAATAGAATAACATAATAACATATAATTCATAAAAATATTATGTGAAGGTGAAACCACGGGCAACAGCTAGTTACCTATATAATATACATTTGTACTCAACAGGAGGTCCTTGACATAATTTAGTTCATCGCACACAAAGTGACACAAGTCAGAAACATTATTTTTCTGAGTTAGATTGTTGGTCGCATTCAGCGAATTTCGCTGCTTCAACGGTGACACAAGTCAAAAATAGATTTTTTTACATGTGTCACTTTTGAAGCAGGTGTGCGTTAAGTAAGCAAGTTTTTGAATGAAACAATTTTGATTTCGATTTGATTTCGACTTACTTGTGTTCATGCAAGTACGCGAGCAGCTGGTTGCCGGGCCGCCACGCGGGCGGCGGCATCGCCTCCTCGGTCGTGTCCACATTGCCGACGTGGCTCCTGTCACCAAATAAAGTAAAAGTAAATGTTTTGGACAAATTTACACACGGCTGTTTAGTCCCAAACTAAGCCGAAGCTTGTAAATGGGTACTTAACAACTGATAAACATACATAAATACTTTTAAATAAATTCATAAATACATACAAACACCCAGAATCCGAAAACCAACAGTTATGCTCATCACACAAATGTTGGCCCCGGGTGGGAATCGAACCCACGACCTTAGGCGCAGTAGGCAGGGTCACTACCAATGCGCCAACAGGCCAGTCGAAAGTATAAGAATACGGTTCACCCACATTACATAGATCCCTGGCGGACCAGCACTGTGCGCTTCTCGCGTTCTTTTTTGTTGCGCACGTGCAAAATGTGGAATGACCTTCCCTCTGACGCTTTTCCACAGCGCTACGATATGGGGTCTTTCAAGAAGATAGTCTAAAGAGCCCTTCAACCAAACCCGGCAACGCACCAGCACCCCCGGGTGTTGCAGATGTCTATGGGCGGCGGTGACCTCTTAACATCAGGAGGCCGCCTGCTTGTTGCCCCCGTCGCAATAATAATATTAAAAAAGTAAATATTTTAATTTGATGCAAAAAAGTTTGGTTCTACCTTTATGAAAAAATACACTAATATAAACCGCAGTTTTTTCGCTGCTAATAAATTAATATTGATTCCGTAGACATTCTTAGCCAAAGTATCATAGACCTTTGATCTCGAAGGCAAATTTCCGGGGGTGGTAAAGTGATAACGGTTATTTATTACCTCAAAGATCTTTGGAATTTCTGTTGCATCCGCGAAGTCAAATTCCTCAGTTCTATTCGACAAGGCGCCATGCTGTCTGTAAAGAAGTATTGTTTATCATCATCAACAGCCTATTAATGTCCCCACTGCTGGGGCTCAGGCCTACCCTCTCCACGAGGGCGTTCGGGCTATAGTCTACCACGCTAGCCCAGTGCGGGTTGGTGGACTTCACATACGCCTAAGAATTTCTTCTTCGGCGTATGCAGGTTTCCTCACGATGTTTTCCTTTACCGTTTAAGAGCAGTAAGAAAATGTACTTAAGTTTCGATAAAAAACCCATTGGTACATGGCCCAGCTGGGGATCGAACTCCGGACCTTTCGATATGATAGGCCGCGTCTTATCCCCTACGCCACTGACGCCATATTGTATTGTTTATATAAATATATTTTTCTTTCTGTCTTTCTAGATAAATACATAACGCCAAACTCCTTTCTTTCCCATAGGGTACAATTAAAATGTCTCACACTGCACATAGGTGGCGCTGTGTCCCATCTGCGAGTGCGAGGGCGGCACGGAGGCGGAGCGCGACGCCGCGCCGCTCGCCGCGCCGCTCGCCACGCTCGACGCCGCAGCGGACTGCGACACCGTCTCCGCTGCGCACAAAATGCAACAGCCTATCAACATGTCCCCACTGTTGGGGCGCAGGCCTACCCTCTCGACGAGGGCGTTAAGCGGTCCCTAGGCGATTATGCGGCATGACATGCGTTACGTGCTGTCCCTCATGCATGACCGTTTAATTGTCATTCGCATCAATCACTAGATTGATGCGAATGACATGCAAACTAGCATCAATCACTACAGTTAAACGGTCATGCATGAGTGACAGCACGTAACGCATGTCATGCCGCATGATCATCTAGGGACCGTTTTAGGGCTATGTTATCTTATCTTCTTAGAGGGCCAGGAATACCTGGCGACACTTCGATCCTATGGGATCTGTTGTGCCAAACCCCTTATATACATATACATATATAGTCCACCACGCTAACCCAGTGCGGGTTGGTGGACTTCACTTGCGCCAAGTAATTCCTTCCTCTGTGTACGCAGGTTTCCTCGCGATGTTTTCCTTCACCGTTTGAGAGCAGTCAGTAAATGTACTTAAGTTTCGAGAAAAACCCATGATTGAGCCCTGATTCGTTGATTGCTTATTGCCAGATCATAATATTGATAGCGGAGCAAAATAATACTCAGCATTTGTAAGTAATAGAAACACTGACCTCTCTAACATTACACTGGACTGGGCTGACGGCTAATTTTGAAAAAATCATTTTTTTCAATTTATCGCATTTTCAAATTGGAAGCGCCCCGAGCGTCCCGAGTACTAAATTTGATGTTTGGAAGTTTATTTCAAAATATAGTAGAACAGTACTTCAAAATGCTTATATCAGCCTGTAAACGTCCACTGCTGGACTAAGGCCTCCCCCAAGGATCTCCATGACACTGGACACTCGTCAGTAACCACAATGTTAGGTGGCTCACCTCGCATGGAGTGTGGCTCGTGCTGCCCGAACATGTGCTGCCACTCCGTGTTCATGTGGGCCTCGTGGCTCAGCGACGTCTTGTGCGCGCGCCTGCGCACACGCAAGCAAACAAACATTATACAGAATGGAATTCACAAGCCTTGATTCGAAGTCAAATTCAAAATTCGTTTCTTCAAAAAAATACAAATCTTTCCTCTTTATAATATTAGTATAGATTGGAATACAATATTATCTTTTGACGTCAATTCTGTCTAAAACTACTCTGTTTCCACCTGTACGTCGCCGAGGGGAAGAAACAGCAACAAACCCAACAGCACAGGGCCCTGCTTTCATACATATGTATGATAGCTTGTTCATTACAATATTTATCTATGTTGAGCCATCAGGCACTCCATGGAAGTTTATCATTTAGGTTTGACCCTAATTGACCCTAAACATTGATGATAACATATGTATCATCAATGTTTGTTTGTTAGGACTATTTGTCGGATAAAATAGACCTTTCTTAAAATTTTCCTTTGGCCAATCTGTTCTCGGCCCTGTGGGGAGACGCCATTTCTTCTAATGCGAAAACATTGGCCTTCGGGGGAAAGGTCATGGGGGATCAGAAGTGAATGATTATCTTTCTTTTCTTTCTAAATAAAACAAATCAGTGTCAAAATCGTGCTGAAATTCCTTACTGACGCATAGCTAAGCACTGATCTATATATATATGTAATTCAGATTCATTCACACACAATATATTCATAGCTTGACACATTTGTATACGGCATATGACCAAAAGGGCTTTGCTTTTTTCCAGAGGGCACTCAGCAACTATATTGAGTCACTCCGCGTCTCCCGCTTCCCCCCACGTCGCCCCGCCGTGATGGGTACAGAGTGCAAAAACGATTGAGAAAGTATTGGGCGAAAGTGTGGGATTAAATTATTATTTATTTATATTTTCAATAAAAAATAAAACATTGTGTAAAAAGCAGTTAGATACTTATAGAAATCATCATCTTTATCATCATTTGTTAATGACACGACGTCACTTATGCCCGACCTCTCACATTTATGCGAACGGTACTGTCGCGCCAGGACGAGAGCGGGCGGGCGAGGTGGGGAAGCGGGAGGCGGAGGGAGGCCAAGGCCAAGTGACTCGTTTCAGTTGTCAGGTAGTAACACCTGGCGACCCTGTACCTGTTGTGTGCAGAAGCGTACAGTTTGTCGGCGGCGTGGTGCGCGTGCGGCGGCTCCGCGGCGCCCGCGTCCAGCTGCGCCGAGCGGGACGCGCCCGCGTTGGGCAGCACCAGCCGGCCTGGCGCGTCCGTTATGTGCTGCGTGGACGACCCCTGGATCTTGATGAGGTGCGCGCTCATCGCCAGCAACTGGTTCTCCACATGCTCTGTCATGCCTACAAAATGAAAGGATTTATTTTTTAATGTACTGTCAAGTCCATAAGTGCAGTAGCAGTTTCGCATTTCAATAGATTGAGAGCTCCAGGCGCTCTATTTTTGATTCGCTCTCCTCGCCTTGAGCGTTCGATTCTACTGATTTTCCCTCGACTCCGCATTTTTGAACCGCTCGAACGGCAACCAGTGGTATCGACCAATCGTCGCTTGGGACGAGCCGAGCGGTAGAATAAACGTCATATGCCATATGACAAAAAAAAAGAGACAACTATCACTGACACTTCAGTTCACTTTTTTCTTACAAAAGGCAAAGATAATATCATATACAGTCTCTATGGTTTCGACCATTACTGAGCATTTTACGTTCCGCTTTACGTTTCAGTAATTACCGGTTTTTATTTTTTCTGCTTGAAACGGATAAAATTTCTACATTTCTAATATTATTGGCAACACCGAACGCGAGCGAATCAAAAATGCAGAAAATCAGCGTCGTGCGACTTGGAAGTCGAGTATGACATAAGTCGCATGCAACAATACAATTCCCTACGAGCGAATCAAAAATAGAGCTCCAGTTTCATTTACGACCTTGGTATATATCAAGTTGTTTCTGTACCTGCACATCCACTAATATGTTCCTGGATATTACGATGAATTGATGATTTATTGCTGTGACAGTAAGGTTGAAAACACACTAATCTCCAGTAATGCTTACTCTTTCTAACAGTGAGGCGTTGGCTGGAAGAGATCTCTTGTAGAGATAAGTCCTCCTTTGTACACATATTTCTTGATTGTTTTCCATGTAAATTTATTATGAGCAATAAAGATTATTATTATTATTATTATAATGTGGGTGGTCGGTTTCGTCTAATAGTTTTCCTGTTTTCGTGAGCACCGTTGTAGAGAAAAATGACTCTTAACGTGCTACTGCACTCATGAACCTTGGTTGTACTTTAAATAAATCACATTCAGACGGAAATCCAAGGCCTCAAAATGATCTCGAATGAAAGCCCCTGGCTCGTTATTAAGTAGTATCCGTGAGTGTAGTTTATTACCATCAGACGCTAGTCTTCGGAACAGATTCCGGAGCTGCTGTCCCATCTCGCAGTACTGCGGCATCATGCCCTGCTTCACCTTCAATTATAATATCGTAATTATTTATAATAATATATTTACAATATTACATAATACTTATTCAATTCAATTTATTGTTTTATTTTATTTAAAAGTTTTTAAGGTAATTAAAGGCACATTATAATAGAATATACAATATTGCAGAAAACTACAGGATGACTGGAGTTGGTTGTTGTTTTTGAAGTCATTTGCAACAAGTTAACCCCTATCATCAAGGGGGTCGAAGAAATTTAAAAAATATATATTTGTTGCCACTTAACCAAACTTAACACTTTTATCACCTTTAAAAGAAAAAAAACAAGTCTGAAAAAACTAAAAACACCGAAACTAGGAAACCACTCAATTTCGACCCCTAGTTGATGGGGTTAATTTGTTGCAATTGCCTTCAATTACAACCCATTTCAAGGGAGAAATCTAATTTCCATTCTCCTGTGTACAATCTCACCTTAAGCCTAGCGTTTCTCCTCTCCCGTAACGTGTACACAAGTCTGTCGACGTCCCCGTGCCGCAGCACCGCGTCCAGCACCTTCCGCGGAATGGGCTCCGCTAAGCTCTCCAGAAGTAACTCCGCTCGTTCCACCTACACATACGGGTCAATTCGGACTAGGTGGAAAAATGCTCGCCCCAAATCGAAGAACTAAAAGGCTCAAAATGATCCGAATATGTTAAAAAGGTACCCCGACACATTGTTTATGCTCATTTAATTAAAGTCCGACACATAATTTGACTGGCCTGTTGGCTTAGTTAGTTAGTTAGTAGTTACCCTGACTACTACGCCAGAGGGTTCGATTCCCACATGTGTGATGAGCATATCTGTAAATTTTCGGATTCAGGGTTTTTATATGTATTTAAATATTTATTTAAAAGTATACACATATGTATGTTCATCGGTTGTTGAGTACCCATCCACAAGCTTTGGCTTAATTTGGGACTAAACAGCCGTGTGTGGATTTGTTCAAAAACATTATTATAAAAAATTATAAACATTATTATAAGCCGACCTGTATAAGTTTGTGTTTAAGGTGCGGCCACACGAGCGGCAGGATCTTGCAGTTGACGTCGATGGGGTTGAGGAGGCTCGCCACGCACGACACCAGCCCGCACACCTCGTGCCTTATCTGTAACAACCTTTATTCAAGTACCGTGCATGACTCTTTTGGCCGGAGCCGAGTGTCAGCATACTTTCGTCTCTTCTATTTTATTTTCTTAAAATATGTACTTTGCTGGTTTTAATGTAAAATTTTAGTAGTCCTGCTGATATTATAAGGCGAATGTTTGTAACGATATGGCCAGTGTACGTACCGCGGCTTCTTAACAACATTTAACTAAACTTCAATAACATTTACTGACTGCTCGCAAACGGTGAAAGAAAACATCGTGAGGAAACCTGCATACGACGAAGAAGACATTCTTAAGCGCATGTGAAGTCCACCAACCCGCACTGGGCTAGCGTGGTGGACTTTAGCCCTGACGCACTTGTTGAGAGCGTATAGGCCTGAGCCTTAACAGTGGAGATATGATAATAGGCTGTTGATTAATTGATTGATTAACTATAATAAAGATGTAGTGGAGTTCAATTGCTAGATATACGAATTTTAATATATACGAATATTTTGACTTGATTTTGACAGCCTATTGGATTTTACGAGATTAGTGACATTACCCATAAATTAGGGTGCGCGAGGTAGACGGCGCTCTCGGCCACGAGGTCGCACAGCGCCTGCTTCGGCAGCAGCCCCAGCTCCGCCAGGCTGGTGGTGGCGCGCAGGGCCTTCGCTATGATCCACTCCGACTGGTCGGTCAGACCCTGCTCACCAGAAATATTTAACATCACATTACAATGGGTGAAGAACATGTGCGAAGATTCTAGAGCAGGAGTGGGTGGTCATCTCATCTCCACCTTATTTATTTCATCATCATCATCAGCCTGCACTAGTCTACTGCTGGACATAGGCCACTCCTAAGGCGCGCCACTGGACCGGATCTTAGGTTCTCCGCATCCAGCCGCCTTACGCAGATCGTCGCTGCATGCTAGTTTGGGGTATCACAGCTACCGTATCCCGGGGATTTTTAGTGTTACGACGGACAACTGGGAAATGACCTGACTACACCTTCCTCGCGCCTCCTGACCTTGGCGTCGTCTCCGGCCGGCGCGTGGAGGGCTCCCACAGTCAATCCTCACGCATATTTAGAATCATAGGTGCACTGGTAAACTAACAACCCCGGGGTATGTGTCCTGGATTTCAATTGTTCTTAAATTCGTTGAATGCACATAAATAATCGTGCTTTACGTGGCTACCGATCGACAGGCTGTCCATTTGACAATTATATACGGGTCTTACACACGAACAAGTTTTATTTAACTTTGCCCGACGTTTCGACCAGGTTACACTGACCGTGGTCACGAGAAAATAATAATATAATTATGAATACAAAGCGCGAAAGTCTAAAATGTCCGTTTGATACTTCAGATCATACCGAAAAATATTATTATGGTATACCTGCTGCAAGAGCGGCACGAGTATGGGCGCGGCGTGGTGGCCCACGTACGAGGCCACGCCAACCACGCGCTCGAAGAAGCACCCGCGCAGCGCCGCCTCCTCTTTGTCGTTGAGGAACGTCACCATGTGCGACAGGATCACGTCGTTGGCTGCTCACAAGGATTTCATGTCACGTCTCTTATTAGCTAGCTGTTTCCCGCGGGAACAGTTTACCGCGGTAAAAAGTAGCCTATTCCAGGATATAAGCTATCACTGTACCAAGTTTCATCAAAATCCGTAAAGCCGTTACAGCGTAAAAGAGTAACAAACATCCTTACAAACTTTCGCCTTTATACTAGTTTTTTCCCGCGGCTTCACCAGCGTAGAAGTTTTTCCCGTGTATATTGTGAAACAGCGCCCTCTATGTAGGCGTTTTGTTACTTAGGGGGTATTAGCGGACGACCCGCGACTTCGTCCGCGTTAAAAAGTATATATGTTATTCCAGGATATAAGCTGTCACTGTACCAAGTTTCATCAAAATTCGTTCAGCCGTTACAGGGTAACAAACATCCTTACAAACTTTCGCCTTCATATTAGTAGGAAGGATAGGATTATATACGTTTTGATGCAATTTTAGATCTTTTTAATTCTGACTTCTCCTGTACTTACTAAAGGAAATTTGCCTATGGAAATCGAAACAACCTCTGGCGCTCGAGCCCAAATATATTAAAAAAAAACCCTTAACCGTTACCTTTTTGTTTTCCAAAAAATATGCACAGTTTAGTGATGCCATTCTCAACTAAGGCACGTTTCACCACCGCCTGGGAGTCCGTCAGGAGGTACGACACCGTGGAACGAACCTGGAACGAGGGCAAGCGAGACGAGAGAGAGAGAGGGCATTAAGTACATACATTACTGACGAGATATAAAAAAAAATAAAAAAGGTATTACTGTTTTGAATTTAAAATCTACTCATTTTGAAGTTTATCAATCGATCAGTTCTTTTATTACGAAAGGCAAGTTTCATATTCTTACATAAATTTAACTATTATGGATGTAAAAAGGGGAATTTTATTATAAGTCATGGTGAAAATGATTTTCTAGAATTCCAGGATTGATGTAATCTAATAATTCTTCTATTGATGAAAATTTCTAAAAAACCAATTGGGCACATATATTTTTTGCGGCCTTTTCTCGTCTCATGGCGGAGTTACAATCGGCCTTTGACCTTGAAAACTTTGGTTTTTGTATGTTTACCAGTTTCTCACCATTTCGTGTAAAGCGGACAGCTCCGTCTCGTAGTTGATGTTGGCGGCTTCCTTGTCCACCATGTTCTGCGTCTGGTCGAGGAACCGCACCGCGGTCTCGGCTAGCCTCGCTGTTAACATGTTACATTCGTTTCATTAATAAATCTATTTATAAATATTTCAAAAACATGCTTTTATCAAAGTAAAAAAATACCCTGATCAACAAACTACTCATTGAGACCAATCCAACGAGCCCAAACACGGCGGGCTATCTGTTTTCGTTGCGGAGTTCCTATGGCCACCTTCCGGCTGCATCATCAGACCAGCTTCATGGTATCATATTATTGGATTACCACCAAAGTTACGTAGGTATACCACATTTCAAACCCTATGCATTAAAATTTACGTTATGAAAATTCCGGACCAAGTCCTATGCCAGTTTCGTCTGAGCTACAAGAACTTGGAGGTCTGATTTTGGGGTTTCACTGATGTAGTGGTTGAGTTGAGAGAAACTGTGGATGAGGTTAAACTATTTATTGTTCGATACACTTAATAGTGCATGGCACATGCACTCTAGTTGGGTGTCCCGAGGCGACTGGTGCGAGGGGCCGTGCTAGACGCGCCCAAAATCTGTGTTTGCATTTCTAATTTAATGACGTGGCACTGTGTTGATGATGATGATGTTTTGTTCGGCTGACTCACCGATGTTGTTGGCGTATGCGATGCGCACAGTGACGGCGGGGTCGGTGGCGCACAGCGCCAGCTCGGGCAGTATGTACTCCGGGAACACATTGCAGTCCGCCTTAGGAAGCGTGCGCACGAGCGCCACGCAGCGCGCCGCCGTGTGCACCGCGGCCGACCGCACGCGCGACACGGAGTCGTGCGATAAGTGGATCTGACGGGATATACCACGAAGGTTCGAATCTATGGAGGCTGCATCTTGCATATTTAGTATGCGAACCGATGGTGCCACTTACAGCGGGTGCGGACAAAGAAAGCGGTAGCGGGAGGAGGGGAAAGTATCTTCCCACTCTTTCTTGCAAATACAAATTTATTGGAGTTTGAAAATGAGGAGTTCCAGTATTGTAATACATTTGACACCCATAGAATGCTTTTTTTACGCCTCTATAGGAGGCCGCGAGCAGCCACTAAAGAGATCATATCTCTATGGGATATACAGCCAAATCAAATCAACAGCCTATTAACATGTCCCCACTGTTGGGGCTCAGGCCTATCCTCAGCCGTTCGAGCTATAGTCTACCACGCTAGCCCAGTGCGGGTTGGTGGACTTCACATGCGCCTAAGAATTCCTTCTTTGGCGTATGCAGATTTCCTCACGATGTTTTCCTTCACCGTTTGAGAGCAGTCGTAATTCGATCCCCGGCGAATTACGGACCTTTCGATATGATAGGCCGCGTCTTATCCCCGACGCCACTGACGCTCACCATTATTCAAATACATACACTTTTACAGGCACTTGATGCTTAACATGATATCACCTAAATATGTGACTTTAAACAGTATACTTACAATGTATGGCAGTATCCTGTCTAGAATAGTCTCAGAACTGGAGTTCTCACACAAGAGCTGCAGTATTTCCAGACTATACAGCTTCGAGGTGCAATGATGCAGACCGCGGATACATGACGTCACCAATGACGTAATCAGTATCAAGCCCTCCTCGTCTGGCGCCATTTCCTTCCTCTCCGGCGCTTTGTCATCAGTCTCCTCCTCAAAACTTGACACATTAACTGTCATCACTTTGAAGCCTTCTTTGATCAGTGTGTCTATGGTCTCTACGTTTTGGTGCTCTGTGGTCTCTTCCACTAAATCCTGGTAGTTTTTCGCGTCGGAGGGTTGCGTGAATATTTTGATTATGTTTCTTATGTCCTGGTGTATGCGCAGGATCTTTTCGTCGGGCGGCAGTATCGGTTGCGCCGAGAATATCAGCATGTAGGATTGGAGGAACGAATAAAAATATTCTGGGAATAATCTGCAATTGAAAATATGTTCTATTTGTATACTCACACACACTTCCGCATTTATAATATCATCATCATCAGCCTATACTAATCCGCTGCTGGACATAGGTTTCCCCCAAGGCGCGCCACTGAGTCCGATCTTTATAATATTTTTAATTGACTTTCTTCTTTTTGCTCGGCGTCTAAGGGTCGTAGCGTGATGTAAAATAGCGTATAACCTTTCTCAAGAATTGGGCTATCAAATGCAAAAATAATTTTTCAAATCCGACTGGTAGTTTCACGAGGTTCGCGCGTTCAAACAAAAAACAAACAAACTCTTCAGCTTCAATATAATATACTGAAGTATAGATTTAGATGATATATTACTTTTAGCGAAACCAAAAGATTAACTGGATGCGGGCAGCGTAGGACGGATCATTACGGAGATTTTTAGGGAGGCTTTTGGCCAAAAGTGGACGGTTTTCCGGCTGACATGATGATGAAAAGACCCTTAACTTACATGCCCCTGACATTTGAGAGAGGCCTTTGTCCAGCAGTGGACGTCCACTGATATGATGATTCTATTCCATTATCTTAATATATCTATTCTCAACTTACTTGCCCCTGGCCTCGTCCAAGTACAGCTCTGCACTCCTCCTGTCCCGCGGGTTCCTCTCCGTCATGGAGTGCAGGAGGGCTCGCAGGCGAGGGTCGCAGCCCTCCGGGAGGGTCATGGTGGCGGGGCGCTCCTCGCTGCTGCGGTACGCGAGCAGGCCGGGCAAGTCCAGAGCTGGGGTGCCCTCGTTCCACAGTTCGAGGAGTGCGCAGCTGCGGTTACAAGTGGTGCCACATTTTATCAACAAAACAGTTCTAATCATAGGCGAATGCAACGCTCTTTAGCATTTGGCTTTTTACAAAGGTAACAAATAAAGTGTAATAGACGTTGCCCGCGGCTTTGCCCGCGTGGTATAAGTTTTTTCTCGCGGGAAAGTAGCCTATATGTTATTCCAGAATATAAATTGTCACTGTACCAAGTTTCATCAAAATCCGTTCAGCCGTTACAGCGTGAAAGAGTAACAAACATCATTACATACTTTCGAATTTATATAATATCAGTAGGATAGGATAATATCGTACTATTGGGCAGAAGATGTAGGGCGTACGGGTCATAGCATAGTCCACCACATCAAGTAGGCAAAGTGTGATTGGGAGCGTCATCGACAAAGGTTTCAGGTGTTACTGGACGACATTGGCCATTTAACATCAGGTGGATATAGTCTGATTAAATAAATAAATAATAACGTATCTTACCCAGCCGAGAATATGTCCATGCTCGGAACTAATTCACCCACTTTACAGGGTGACTCGCTCAGCAACAATCCTCCGGTCTTGTCGTCGCTCTGAATTCAGAACATACTTTTTAAAGAACATGTACTACTTTATGAAGAAAATGTACTATTTTATAAAGAGTCCGGTCAAAATTGTGTGTGGATGCAACATAACGTTTTTGGTTATGATTTGGATTTGGTAATATCTGAGAACTCGTCTGCCCCAACGAAGGTCGGTTCTGCGACAGACGTGACCTGCCCACTGCCACTTCAACTTGCTAATCCTTACGGCTATGTCGGTGACCTCAGTTCTCCATCGTACCTCCTCATCATTTCAAAGAAACTCCGAGCATAGCCCGCTCAATTAAAGGCCGGTCAAACCGAATGCAGCACGGCGCAGCACAGCACAGCGCAGCACAGCTATGACTTTGTAAATGTATGGGATATTATGGGAGAGGACACACAAACGCACGATGCTGCACGGCGCTGTGCAGCTACGCGCGTATCCGTGCGTCAAGCCACGCAGAGACAACCCGAGCGCCCGCGGTCTGGCAACGTCGCGCGACAGCAGCTCGCGGTCTGGCAGCATCGCGCGCGTGCCGTGCCGTGATTGGTCCTCACTACTTGACGTCACACCGCGTGCGGCGATTGCGTTGCGGCACAGCACGTCGCAACAACTGGCCGGTGTGACGTGCTACGCAACGCGCTGCAACGCTCTGCGCTGCACCGCATACACATCCGGTGTGACCCGGCCTTAAACATTTATCCTTTAATACCTTCTTCTTCCCAGCTCTATATAACACCTTGGAAGAATTGAATTGAATTGAAAAATTGACGTTGTTTATATGTACCCAGTGTACTTACATGCAATAAAATAGTTTTGACTTGACTTGACATACCTAAACATAAATCTAGAAGACACACTCACCAAAGGCCTGTTGTTAGGGTCCGGCGCCCGGACGAACCTCTCCGGCGCGACGTAGCACAGCCGCCGGCGCGACGTGTCGAAGAAGTAGCTGAAGTCCGCCGGGTTGTCGTCCGGCAGGAAGGTGGGCTTGAACGACGCCAGGTCCGTCAGCAGCACCCACAGCCACGACGTCACCATTATGTTCTCCAGCTGGGGCCGAGCAAGTGACGCTTTAGGCTCAATTCACACCGAGATGCGACGCAGCGAGCACAATAGAGTAACTTATATACGCGAGCACTTTCAGTGTGAAATGATTTGAAACTTTATCTAGATAACTTTATAGACCAGTATCGCTTGTGAGGCTCATAAAGGTCGTGCGGCTGCCTTCCGCTTGTCAGCGCCGCTTCGGGCACACTCTGTATTGTGCCTCGAGTTACCTTGCCAAAACTAGACTGGTCGTCGTCCGGCAGGAAGGTGGGCTTGAACGACGCCAGGTCCGTCAGCAGCACCCACAGCCACGACGTCACCATTATGTTCTCCAGCTGGGGCCGAGCAAGTGACGCTTTAGGCTCAATTCACACCGAGATGCGACGCAGCGAGCACAATAGAGTAACTTATATACGCGAGCACTTTCAGTGTGAAATGATTTGAAACTTTATCTAGATAACTTTATAGACCAGTATCGCTTGTGAGGCTCATAAAGGTCGTGCGGCTGCCTTCCGCTTGTCAGCGCCGCTTCGGGCACACTCTGTATTGTGCCTCGAGTTACCTTGCCAAAACTAGACTGGTCAAGGAGACTCGCCGGCGGCTGCGAGCGACGCGAACCCGGCTGTTGCCATCTAGGTGTGGATTGAACCTTTATGTCTTTATACTCTCTCCACGCCTTCACAGCCCAGTTAGTAGTGACTGTAGTGATTCTGCCTGCTGTGCTGTATGATAAACGCTTGTTCTCGGTTCTTGGATGTTTGTTATAGTGTTTGTATGTGCCCAAGCCACCCTCGAAACAGGGAGGAAGGAATCCTATCTAATGCAGGGGTATGAGTTTGTTTGACTTAAGTATATTTACTGATTACTCTCAAACGGTGAGGGAAAACATCGTGAGGAAACCTGCATAACGCCGATGAAGAAATTCTTAGCTAACGCGCACTGGGCTACTGTGGTGCAAAAAGCCTATACGCCCTCGTTGAGAGAGGCTTGTGCCCCAGCAATGGGGACATGCTTATAGGCTGTTGATTTAATTGTCATCCAACGATCTAATCAACAGAAGATATTGTAGTAACATGCATACCTTGATGTCCCCATGGCATATGCCGAGCTTGTGCATGCGGTGCAGCGCGTAAAGCACTTGGAAGGTGATCCACTTCTTCTCGAGCGTGGTGAGGAACGGCCGCGTGGACATGCGGTCGTACACGCTGCACTTGCAGTACTCGCGCATCACCAGACCAGCCTTGTCCGTCAACTGTAAATATGATATCACCTTTAAAACATTTGTTAATAACATTAATGATCACTGATCAAAATATAACATTTTAGTATCGACAGTTTAGACACCTGATTAGGACTTACGGTGCAGAAACCTGGACAGAGAGACAATGGTCCTGATCCACATAATCTTATATGTTATTTGAGGAACCTCTTTGCAAAATTGACTGCAATCTTCCGTACACTGTTGGTTCTGTGACAGATGTAACCTGCCCACTGTTAGTTCAGCTTGCCAGTTCTTCAATTATGTAGGTAAGCTTAGTTTTATTTGTTCATATATAAAAATTTTTGTACAAAAATAATTATATTTAAACAACCAACTTTAAGGGGTGAATTTCTTATTAATTTGTAAGGGAAACAGCTAGTCTGTGTTAAAAAAGTAAAGATGCCTTACTATAACCCTTTGGAAAGGCAAGCAATTAAAAGTAGATGCTAGCTGCTCCTTTATCTTGAGTATCCTCTCCTTATGCTCAGCAAGCGGCAGTGATGGGTCATGGACTGCAAACACTTTGACGACCACAAGTCCTTCGCGGGAACGGGCACGCGCCACTTTGAGGAACCTTGTAGACCCCAAGCTGGAACGGAATAATGTACATATTTAATTCATACAGAAAATTTATTTTAAAACTGTCAGCTGAATGTCGAAGAGTGACAGATTGCGGCAATAATAATAATAAATAAAAAAATACAGAAAATAAAAACATAGTTATATATGAAGTACATTGGCAACCAGTAGTTAGTGACATTTCCATGTACCTGAGGGTACTTGTATTATTTATTCTGTGCCGAAAGGTCTAACGGAGGTGACGAGTAAACTCTGTTTGTCGTGAGTAAAGTCTGCTTATCACAGGAAATCTTTAAAAAACGAAATTAAAATTTCTCCCTCCACCTATATAGGGCATCACAACTATGTTTAAAGATATTTAAAAGTAGAAGATGTATCTATTTTTTATTTTATCTACGATTTAAATATATTTTTTTAATCTTCCCCGGTTGGAGTGGACAAAAGGAAAAGGAGGATTTTTTTAAAAAAAATATTCAGAAATCCCTTCCACGGGACCAGGGCAGCGTCGGATTCCAAAAAAGTTAATTTTTTCTAAGTTTTTTTCATTGCGCCCCCTTTTGTCCACACTGACCTCTTCCCCCTTTCCCACACTCAACCTGAGTTAACGGATCCAACATAGTTATTGGAAACTCACCAATTCCTTATGCTAAATTAATCTTTAATTAGCATCGCCATATCAACCTGATAACATGACCCACATATCTATTACTAAACTATAGAACTTTTTTAGTGGTTATTACTTAGTTAATATAGATCTTCAAACGTAAAAAAAAGAACTATAGAAATGTACACATTTAACCAAATCTTTCCCATACCGAGGAGTGCTACGTACAGCTGTTATTGGATTACAAAATGAAAGTAGATTAGTACTTCTTTCATTAGGCTTTTACTTACCCCTGGTCAAAAGACAAATCGACATGATCGCTAAGGTAGTGCTCCACGGGGTAGATCTGCGACGGAGCTACTCCTACCAGTTGATTCCCCATTGTTTTATCAAGAGAAAAACAATTTAGCACATCACGATAGTATCTATTCACAAATCAGCTGTTCCTCCTAGTCCTAGTTCCTAGGAAATAATTTTGTTATTTTAAATTTATGTTGTTACAGACAGCTATACACTACATTTACGAATTTCCAATAGTTTATAATATATCGTAATTTTATAACATGATTTGATAAATTACGAAACGAACGAAATGTTTAGAACAATGAAAATATTTGGATTTTTTTTTGACAATGACCTGACAGTGACAATGACATTTGATTTAGTTTTTTTTACGGCCCAGGAAACAACCCTGCACTGCATTTACTATAATACCGGTTTTATAAAGTTTCCGGTTAAAGCTCTATTTACCATAAACAAAATACACCTCATCAACGACATCTGTCACTTTGTTTGCTCTATGGTCACTACTAATTCCCCTTCATTCAACAAACAAGCATTACTTACACCCAATTTTTATTGAATTTCATTACGTTTGCTAAAGATTAATCACAGAAATGACTTCTAAAAGTGAGAAAGATCGAGCTAAACAAATCCAGGATCGATGTCAGAACATATTGATGCAAATGCTGAAGGATGAGGATAATAAATATTGTGTAGACTGTGACGCTAAGGGTATGTTGAAGTTTCCTTTTTTCCCTTTTTTATTTTTTACCAGATTGCGCGTCATTTTTCACACGAATTCAATATAAATTTAGTAGTTAAAAAGTCTGAAGATCGTGTATTGGGACCTTGAAGTCGTAGTGAAGAGTTTCAATAAAAATCCTTGACTCCAGTTTGATGGAGAGTCGATAAATTGAAATAATTAATGTTGCAATGACTCACAACATCTCAATATTGTTGGCTTGGTTATCATTCGGATTCTAATTTACGTGTGCCTGCCGCATGAATAGTTTCTGAGCTGTTAATGGCTTGCAAAGTCAATAACCTTCTTTTAGGTGGTAGGGGCACCTATGTTCTTTGCTGTACATGCCTATAGGAATAAAGAACACATACATAATGTACATTAAATATTATAGGTACTTACCTATTTGATGTCCATATTTTTATAGAATAAGCTTCATATAAGTAGCAGACTGCTTTGCTAGAGGTGGCTAGAGATGTGCAAACCTAGGCCATACAGACCAGGGGCCTCTGCCTAACATCGTCATCCTTCTCTTTTTCACTTCTGTTTGCACGGTGACCATGCAGGTGGGCTTAGATTTCTCGCAATTTGGAGTCCGTGTAGTGTTAAAGTTTTTTAAAATAACATATAAAGGAAGTAGCTGACACGTTTGTTGGTTGTTTCGATATTGTTACAGCTATATCTGTAGTCAAGATTTTTTTAAATAATATTTTATGATGAAATTTACAGACATGTTTATGAATATGCCCTTGAAGTACCTACCTACCTAATAAATTCTCTCTGAAAGCTATAAATTTAAACAACTAAGTACACTGTATAAATGAATTGTAAAGTATAGTAAACACACATTAAAATGTGTATCTCTAATTAAATGTATTTGTGAAAATGTGTTATCTAAAAGGATAAATATTTCAGATAAGACCCTACATGTAAGTGTGGTGTAAGGTATTAATGTTGATACATACATTTCATAGCACTTGTGAAAATGAAACTGAAATTATTATGGGTACTTTTAATTATTTACAAAATATACATACACTTGACAATTAACGTAAAAAAAATCACCTAATTTTATTCAAACATTTTGATGCAAAATAGAGATCTAATTATGGGTGATTATATTTAGAAAAAAATGAAATAATAGGAAAATAGAAATGGTTTCAAATTTGTCAAATAGTAAACCTTTCTACAGATTTTGAGGTATCAGTAGGAGGCAAAAGAGAGACGACACAAATTTTCTAAGGAAATGTATAAACACATTATAAACATTCACATTATAAAATTTGCTGTGGGATTTACGATTAAAATTAAATTAATTGTTTCAGTGGAAGCAGTCTAATGCCCAAACCAGTAATATATATATTTTTTCGTGCAACAATAGTTTTAGCACTTCAATACAAGGGCATGTCATGGCCACATGCGTAAATGTAGTTTGGTAATTCAATCCACTTTGTAGCTAATTTGTTACGCCGCTAATTGATATTGCCTCTGATAATAACAACTTTGAGTTAGGAATATAGTTTTAGTTTGCGTGTTAGCGTTAGAGGATTAGTTATTTATACTTTGGAAGAAAGGAAACTTGGGTTTCGTTATTGAAAGTTATTAAATACTAGCTTTTTCCCGCGGCTTCGCCTGCGTAGAAAAGTTTTTACCGTGTACATTGTGAAACAGCGCCCTTTATGTAGGCGTTTTGTTACTTAGGGGGTGTTAGCGGACGCCCCGCGACTTCGTCCGCTTTAAAAAGTATCCTATATGTTATTCCAGGACATAAGCTGTCACTGTACCAAGTTTCATCAAAATCTGTTCGGTAGTTTTTGCGTGAAAGAGTAACAAACATCCTCACATCCAAACATCCTTACAAACTTTCGCCTTTTTAATATTATTAGGATTTAACTTGTGACATTCTCCTAGTCTGTAACATTAGATTTTCGTATTTTGTACAGTATATAGGTATGTACGTGTCAATTACAGCACTCTAAAATTAGTAATAATAATAATGAGCCTTTATTTGCTGACAAGTTCTTACTATAAATACAGGTGCAATTACTAATAATTTGAAAGATATTGTATGGTAAAAATAATTAAAATTAGGGTTGCACATCAGTGTGGTATGTTGTCAGCGAGTCTTATAGACACGTAGGCCTCCTCTAACTCCTTCCAACTTTCTCTATCTTTGGCCAGCCTTGTCCATAGCGGTTCAGCCACTTTTATAATGTCGTCAGACCATCGTTTTTGTGGTCTCCCTCTTTTTCTTTTTGTATTGAACCTTGGAGTCCATTCCATTAACGATTTTGTTCACTTTTCTTTAGGTTCCCGTAGCATGTGGCCTGTCCATCGCCATTTCAGCTGCCGTGTTTTTTTGGCATCTCTAGTCCTGTCACTTTTCCGGTATTAGTGGCTTTTTTCCTGTCACTTCTTTTGAATCCCAAGAGGCTCATTTCCATGCCTCTTTGACATGTCCTCAATTTTTGGTGCAATATTTGTGTCATTCTCCACGTCTGGCAGCCGTAGGTCAAGATTGGTAAAATGCAAACATTGAACAATTTCCTCTACTCTAAAAATTGTATAAATTACAAAAACTTTTTAACGCCTCTTTCCCCAGGACCCCGCTGGGCGTCATGGAACCTGGGCATATTCCTGTGCATCCGGTGCGCGGGCATCCACCGCAACCTCGGCGTGCACATATCCAAGGTGAAGAGTGTCAACCTGGACTCATGGACACCCGAGCAAGTGGTAACTATTTTTTTTTCTATAATTTTAGTCCAACCAGTTGCGTAAAAAGAATATTTAGCCCTCTTTCGGAACTAGTTGCGAAACAAGGTAGCGATGACGGCCGGAGGGGAACTGCAACCCCTACCACGAGTCGATACTCGCTAAGGACTACGTAAATACGTAATAGTCTTTTCGACTAATTACGAAAGACAGATATAGATATAGTTTTTACGTTGACGTTGTAACCTCTTGGTAGGGATACTGGTGACGGGCACTGGATAAACAGGTGTTAGGCCTACTCTGTGGTTAGGCCCAATACTGCATTATGTAGCCTTGTTTACGCTCATTAAGATCGTTAAACTTGTAATCAACATAAATTCTATTAATAAATAAATTTTCAAAAATGTTATGCCAACACAAATGAATATTTAATGAGAACAACAATATAATATAATGTTTTATAACGCGCATTGCACAACTGCTTGCAATCTAAAATCTAAGAAATATTTTATTCAATTTTATGGTAGATAATTATGTAGGTGCGAGACCTATTAATGTACTCACGCGTGTCGGTAGCCGTGCATGTTAGGGGGATAGGACAGGTAATAGTCCCCACGGAATTTCTAGACGGCTGAATGAATATAGTCACAAATGGTTTGCACATCGCTGACAGTGTTTATAGTCTATGTGTGCCCGAGATATCCAAAAACGATGAAAGTTTGATTCGGTTGATCGATTCAATGAACCATTTCTTGAAATTGAATGAGCGTCTCTAGTGAAGCGTCACAGCGCAATGACAAATTTTAGGTGTCAAAGGGTGCATTGATTATATCGTTGTAAAAATCCAATGAGAGCGTCAGTGGCGTCGGGGATAAGACGCGACCTATCATATCGAAAGGTCCGAGGTTCGATCCCCGGCTGGGCCATGTACCAATGGGATTTTTCTCGAAACTTAAGTACATGTACTGACTGCTCTCAAACGGTGAAGGAAAACATCGTGAGGAAACCTGCATACGCCGAAGAAGAAATTCTTAGGCGCATGTGAAGTCCACCAACCCGCACTGGGCTAGCGTGGTGGGCTATAGCCCACACGCCCTCGTTGAGAGGGTAGGCCTGAGCCCCAGCAGTGGGGAGATTAATAGGCTGTTGATGATGATGAAAGATCCATGTGACGCCAACACGAACCCATGTGTTTGATTGCCCCGCAGGTGTCGCTGCAACAGATGGGCAACTCGCGCGCGCGCGCCGTGTACGAGGCGAACCTGCCGGACTCGTTCCGGCGGCCGCAGAACGACTCCTCGCTCGAGGCGTTCATTCGCGCCAAGTACGAGCACAAGAAGTACATCGCCAAGGAGTGGGTGCAGCCGCCGCCGCCAAAAGTCAACTGGTCAGTGCTTCTCGCGTCGTTTTAGTGAGAAAAATAAGGGTTTTTAAATTTTATTTTTAGATTTTGTGTTAAATTGTTCATCTATTTTGTAAGCAACAATAAGCAATATAGTTTTACGGCCAATTGGAAACACGTCCTTATAGGCCAAATCGTAGTTTATAATCACGAATACATAAAACGCAGCACTGCCATTCGGTGATCCACACTGCAGCTAACACCGCACTAAACTGATAGTAGATTAATGTCGATTTAACAAGGTATAATTTGGAACAATCCGGTATCACCGAAAAAAATTTGACTGGCCTGTTGGCATAGTGGTAGTAACACTGCCTATTGCGCCAAAGGTCGTGGGTTCGATTCCCACCCGGGACCAACATTTGTGTGATGGGCATAACTGTTGGTTTTCGGATTCTGAGTGTTTGTAAGTATTTATTTAAAAGTATTTAAGTATGTTTATCAGTTGTCGAGTACCCATGTACAAGCTTCGGCTTTGTTGGGACTAAACAGCCGTGTGTAAAATTGTCCAAACATTATTATTATTATTAATGAGCAAAACGATCATTAAGAAAAAAAATATTGAAATTAGCGATAACAAATGAAAAAGTTACACGTAAAACAAATGGGGCAATACCGAGTACAGCCTACCTCATTTTTTTTGGTCTTAGATGTAATTTTGAGCAAACAACATCGGTAGTGCACTCAATTTGTTATTTGAATGTTTTTAGGGACAAAGAAATAGATGAGGAGATAGAGAGACAGAAACGGAAAAAGAAGTCCACATCTTCAGGGCTGGGGCCACTGCCGGCGCCCGCAGCCAGCGACAAAAAGTACAATGTGAGTATTTTTAACATTTTACCTGATCTGAGCTGATAGTCCTCCAGGTCACGTTATGCTGCAACCCCAGCTCCACACGTTTGCGTTTGCCGGTGTTCGCCAAACGTTTCTAAAGGTTTGCCAAACGTGTGGATGCAGCGTAACGTTTTTGGTAGTGGTTTGGATTTGGTAATATCGTTCAGAACTAGCGCGATTCGCCCCCAGGTGGAGTGGTTAGTTTTGACCCGAACTCCTAACTATGGCCTTTATATAGCTATCACTTTTATTTTATTTATTTAATGATTTATTGTACACACAGAAATAAAATAAAAACAATACAAAACAACAGAAAATTATACAAAGGGTCAAGCTTATTTCAACGAAATCTCTTCCAGCTAACCCGCTATTATTATTTTATTTAGAAAACTTACAGTCTAATAAAGGAAATACGCATGCATAATACTTTAAATGATCTATTTATCGTTGAGTATAGAAAATAAATAAGTTTGAAACAATTCTAATTCAATTTGATAAATATATATATATATTAATTTAACGTATTTTATTCACAGAAATCGGACGTCATACCGAGCATACCGAAACCGAAATCGTCAGTCAGTCCGAAACTCGGCCGAAGTACACCGACGCACCAACCGGAGGCCAAGACCTCGAACGGCTCCACCGACCTCCTGGGCCTAGAGACCGCCAACCCGTCCAAACCAGACTCGAAACCCAGCGACGACATATTCACAAGTTTCTTCTCCGCGCCCGAGAAACCCGTCGAAACGAAAGCGGAATCGAAACCGGACTTGAAAACCGAAGAGGAAAACTTCTTTAAGCAAGCCGCGCCGTCTGAAAAAGAGCGATCAAAGTTAACTAAGGACAGTATATTAGCGTTGTATAGTCAAACGCCGTCTGCTAACTTAGGTAGCCAGTTCAATCAGCAACCTAACTACGTGCAGCAACCTTTTGGGACGTACCCGGCGCCTCAGGCGTCGTATAGCAACATGCAACAGAACGGCATGCAGTTCAGTCAATTCCAGGCCGCGAGCAACCAGTTCCAGCAACCGTTCGGCGCTATGCAACAACCGCTGCAGGGGCAGGCGTTTCCTCAAAACAACCAGCAGTTCTTCGGCCAGCAGCAGCAGCTACCTCAGCAATTTGGAAACCTGAACTTAGGGCAGAGTTTTCCTAACGCGTTCACGCAACAGAATTCAAATGTGGCGAGCAACTCGACGTGGCAGTAAGTCGGTTTGCGAACGAATCTTGTTTATGAAAGTGCGATTTAAATTTTGTTTGTTGCGTTTTAAAGTGGCTGGCGCGTTTCGTTCCTACTGATAGATGGCTGCTGGGGTCGGAATAGGTGGTGCTAGTGCATTTAGGATGTGATCATTCCAATTTAGACTTTATCACGGTCTGTATTGGATTCTTATTCTTAGACTCCACGAAAGCGGGAGTTTGAATTCCCCCGGGCCGTCAATCCAGACATCCCAACTCCTTGAAGTCTTTCTGGCTGACGGCGGCACTGTTGCAGGTTGCTCGTTGCCGAGAAATCGGGACCTATTAAATAGCCCCGTTTCGGATCTGAATTCCTGTGATGCCGGACATTGTAGCAATACATACTCCAATGTCTCGTTCTCCTGTGGACCAAAGTTGTGCATGTGTTTGTTCAGGTTGCAGTGTCCTGTTATGCCAGAACCAGAAGTCTAAGATCGCCTCGGTTGTGTTTCTTTAGAAAAAATGTGAGTTTGCTATCACTGTGAGTGAGCTTGGAGCTCGTTTGGTCACAGTCCACTCGGGATTTCCACAATCTTTCATTCAGTTCCTCGTTGTGTTTTTTACGAGGAGGTTTCTATCATTTCAGCCTTTTAAAGTCAACTGCTGGACATAGGCCTTCCCCAACGAACGCCACCACACCCGGTCCTCCGCTCTTCGCATCCGGCCACCTTCTTCAGGTTGTCGGTCCACCTGGCGGCGGGGCGGCCGCGGCCTCCACTCCAGAACTCGTCTGCCCCAACGGCCGTCGGTTCTGCGACATATGTGGCGTGCCCATTTCCCTGCTTCAGTTTGCTAATCCTTTCGGCTACGTCGGTAACTTTAGTTCTCCGTCGGATCTCCTCATTACCGATCATGTCCTGCAAAGAAACTCCGACCATAATTCAATTCATCTATACAAAAAATAAAATTGCATTGTATTTTAGGATCAATGAAACTTTTTGCAATTATCTATGGCATGGTCATATACAAAAAGCACTACCTATTCCGACGCCAGGTTCAATGATACGTGTGTATTCTCTGAAATGGTGTTCCCGATAACGGAAATTTCTCAATATTGTGATATTGATGTATTTAGTTAGCCATTTTTGTTTTTTTATGAAACACAATTTTGGATCGTCACTTGTCTGTAATTCCGTGCAATGCAATGTGATCGATTTATTAACCCTTTATAAGGCAGAGACGATTTGGAAACCATTTAGTTAATAAACATTTACGGAGAAGAACATCCTCTTTATTATTTAACTATAATGGTATTATATAGCGAATATATCAGGCTTTCTTTTCTCATTCATTCAATGTCAATGAATGTGTATAATTATTGGAAACAGATCATCTGAAAACTCAAGTGCACTAACAGGCTGAGTGCATATATTGACCATGTTTTTCTTGCCGTTTTTTTTGCCGTGTATGTGTTCCCCCAGTGCATTACAAACATGGTAGTGTATTTAACTTTCACGTAGCATATCTGTATAACTGGGGCCTTATAAAGGGTTAAAGATATCTACGTAAGGCCATCTCTACACTGGCGCTGCGGTCAAGGCGCTGCCTTGGTACCATACAAAATTGTATAGCCCGCTTTGGTGTGGAGTGTTCCATATATCACTGGCCTCCATCGCGCCAGTGTGGGGAGAATTTAATTTTGGGTTTTGTATTGATGTTCAAATGTATTTTTATTATTATTATTATTTATATCTAGATGTTCCACTTCATTGGCACCGTTAAGTTTTTGAAATCTACGCACGGATTAAATTTATATAGTTTTCGTATAACTTCACTTTTTTTTATATATAAGGATGCTGCAGATTTCGTGTTAATTTTAAGTAGAGAATTAAATTATTTTTGGATGTATAGTTTCAAATAGATATCAACATGGCGGATTGATTATTTTTTTTGTCAGTTACATACATATACGGGGTCAAGGCAATGAGAAAACATGGTGTATAAATTCCATTCCAAATTAATTGGTACCTAATAACAAAAAAACATACATACAGCCGAACATAGAATTTCCTTTTTTCGAAGTCGGTAAAAACAAACGGTTTGCGTCTCGACAGCAAAAGAAACAACACATGGTGTTCTGATACAAAATTGTTTTAGCAGCGTTTCGGCAACATAATATGGTGCCGAAACACAAATAATGTTTGTTTTCGTATGACGATTTGGAATGGAATACACATTAGACTATTTTTACTTGTACAGTCAGAGGCAAAAATATGTAATAGTACACACAGTGGTAACAAAATAATGTATTCTTCGTTTGTTCCATTAATAAGTAGACATATTAGATTAGAATCTTGTCGCGTTAACGGTGTTATGTAGGTGTTAATGACACACACAAACGCTTTTAAAATAACTTAATCTTCACCGACGCAATAAAGAGAACCAGGTAGACACTATTTTGTTACACTCCTCAATTGCTTTTTAAGTGAGTAATGTACGAAGTTATTTTATTATTTCAATTTAATTAATTTAATTTGCATGTACTAAAATTATTAATTTTTGAAATAAGTACCTACCAGCTACCTAAATATGAAATGAAGCTTACGAAGAACGAATACATACTTTTGGTAACACTGTGTGACTGTGACCTCTGACTGTACTTGGCCTACCAATACCTACCACCAATCGCCTTCCTCCCCTTTCCCCCGTCATTTAACATAACTTGTATTTAAATTGTATGCCATGTGGATTTTCATTATAATATGGTAAGATGCTATTGATTTTGAAAAGTATTATTATTTTTGTAACATTTTATTTTCATTTTTTAAATCACTTGGTAACACCGATGAAACTTCACAGACATTGGATAGTTAAACTTAGGGCGAGCACACATTAAGACTTGTTAAATTTTTGTTTTTGTCACGAAGTTCTCGCCTTAAGACCTGTTTTGGTCTCAGTTTTCAGCTTTTTTCGGACAGGGTCGTATCAGTAATAATTATTTGTCAATTTACAATTTGCATTACATATAAATTATTGATATAAATATTTTAATTATCAAACAGAAAGATTATTAAATATGACTGAGTGAAATGAAATTTGGAGGCTGTATTCATAATTTCATAGAGATACGAAACAACAATAGAAACTATATTTTTTTTGCATCCAGTTGGCTGCAAATTGTTATTAAAAAGCCAGCTGGTTCAAGCTTGTTAAATTTCATTTTTGTTGTATTAAATTTATTGATATTGAAGCTGTATTGAAGACAAACTTGATCGATTATAAATAAAGTAACAAAATATAATATAATAATGGAGACATTATTGTTATGTAAATGGGTCGGTCGGTCTTATTGGCCGTAAGTCCTCCGTTGAGCCTGTACTGTATTTCGTTTATACACAAATAAACTATTGCCGATAGAATTTTTATTTTAATTTTAATTATACTATCCAAAGAAAGATGCACAAAAAGCACAATTGATTCTTCTGGTGGGAGTCGACAACAAGCATGTTTAAATGTTCTGAGGTCATTTACTTACTATGAACGACTAAGGGTCGAGGCAGACCAAGCGGAAATTTGCCCGCTCACTTTTTGACGTCATTGTCAAATAAACAAAATCGTATGAATAACCTCGAAAACGAGGCGACGACGCCGACGTGCAGAAGCCATTTCACGATTTTGTTTTGTTAATTATAGTGATATGGTTCATTTGACAATGACGTCAAAAAGTGCACGGGCAAATTTCCGCTTCGTTTGTGCAGACCCTTTTAATAGCATCTGGCGACTTTACAACGAAACGTGCCTCACTCAGAGATCTGCCGCCATTTGCCTGCGTGAAACAAAACGCAAACATTTCGAAAAAAGCTGAGAAATACAGTGAAGTGTCCGTATTTTACTGGATTTTCGTCGATTTTATTAGTTTTAATAAGTTTTAGCTCGTGCAATTTGAATATCATGGATTGCGGGTAAGTTTACACTTATAATTATATAAAATTCATGAATATTTCGTGGATACTTGTTGCGAAACCACAGCCATTTGTTTTGGCGCGCGCAGCCATATTGACAGAACAGCTGTTGCAAACGTCCAATCTATCTCCGCTGTTTTCATCATTTTTCAGGCAAAGAAATGTGTGAAACTTCGATTTTTTTCGTGTAAACAATGATAATTCAACGTGAATATAGTGTTTAAAATCAAATACGTGTGCTGTGTTACAATCGGAATGTGTTTACGGTGAATTGCCATGGCGTGTGGAATGCAGTGCAGAGACAATGACATTCAGGAACAAATGGAGTTCCAAGCAAAATGGAACAGGTTCTCGGACTGGTTGCACTGTATTTGCGTTGTTACCTTCGACCTTGAGCTGGGGCAGGCGATGGAGAGCGTCTATCCCCCCGGCGTCACGTTGACGGACCAAGAAAAGTGCAATATTTGCTACCTAGCGTTCCCGGATTCTAATTCTGGATGTATGGGGGACACACAGTTTCACGTGCGTCTCCGTTCGCGGACACCGCTCTCACAGCAGCAGTTGGTTTACAACGAGGACAGCGTGACAACCCTACGCGCGGACCCTACGCACTATTGGGGCTTCGTATACTTCCGACAGGTCAAAGACCCGTCTCTACCCCGAGGATACTTCCAGAAAAGCATCATACTACTTACTCGCTTACCATTTATTAATCTATTCTACAAGGTGATTCAACTTGTAGCTCCCAAGCACTTCGAAGATGGCGAGAGTAGCTTAGAAGCCGCATGCCACGATATAAACCGCTGGCCAGTTCTAGACGCTGGCCAGAATGTTCTGTTGCCAGTTTTAGGCACAGTTTTTCAGTCATACATTCCTAATCAGAATACAGGGAAAATCACACGCTCAGATATAGCAAAGCTAGTACATTCACCAAACGTACCACACATTTTAGCATCCATACAGGATGTCAATGTGTTCGACGCGTTATCCAGTTTGATATCGCACCTGCATTTATTATGGGAACTTGTGTTGACAGCTGAACCTATAGTAGTGATGGCTAGTTCGCCGACTGAATGTTCCGCTTTGGTCCAAGCGTTGACCTACTTAATCCAGCCACTTCCATACTCAGCAGAGTACAGGCCGTACTTCACAATCCATGACAGTGAATTCAAAGAGTTCACTAGAAAGCAGTTCAACCCGCCTTGCGTAATTCTAGGCGTAACAAATCCATTCTTTACGAAAACATTGCAACACTGGCCTCACACAGTCAAGCTGGGGGACTCAGCCTCCATTAAAACTAAACTGAGGAAAGTTGGCAATATTAAACTGTTGGACACAGCACCAGGAGTATACACGCAATATAAAGCATTTTTAGAGAAAGACAAGTCAATTATAAAGAAGCTACATAATGGTATTCGCACGGACCGCCCATCTGAAGTACAGACAGCAATGGTAAAACGCCACTTGCTAGAGCTCACCCAAAGCTTTATGATTCCTCTAGAACGATACATGGCGTCACTAATGCCCTTACAAAAGAATATTTCGCCATTCCGCGCTCCACCAGTGCCGAATCCTTTCAATCCTGAAGACTTCTTTGCTACATTGCAGCAAGCCGGGCCACATTTAACTACAGGAATAAAAGGGGATTGGAACGGACTGTACCGAAACTTCTTTAGAACACCAAATTTTAGTGCCTGGTTCCATCAAAGGCACAGCAATTTGACAAATAAACTGCATGCGTTGCAGTTAGAGGCATTAGCAGAGAGTGATTTGAAGAAATGGTCCATGGGAAAGAAGGAAGTGGAGATAGTTGATATGGTCCTCAAACTGCGAGAGGTTCTGAAGAGCAATCCACCTGTTGCCGATAATACAAGGACATTGCTAGCGAGACGATTGGAAGATCTGAATTGTGTACTACCTGAGGACATGAAGTCAATTCTAAATGCGGCCACGTGACATAGAAAGGGCTGCGCCTCGAAACTGAGAGGCTGCAGCGATGACTGCAAAATTCAGTTGAGATATGGTTGTAGGTCTATGACATGTGTTTAACCCGTTTAACCAAAGAAGTTCTATGTGCTAGATCTTCTGTAATGTGAGGAATCAGCGGGCTTCAATACTTGGACTTTGTAATTTTTTACAGTTTATTAAGTGTTAATGTTATTTTTATGTTTAGACCTGGAGTAGGGTCTAGCTTCTTCCTCATATAGCATAGGTATTTTTGCAACTTCATACCATTTAAGGCTGGAGCACACCGGATGCGTGCCGTGTGCAGCATGTCCGTGTAGTAGCTCTGTTGCAAAATATGAAACTATTGCAGACAGAACTGCCACGCGCACGCATTCGGTGTGCTCCGGCCTTTAGAATACTTTTCACAAGTTCACAACAAGGAAAATAAGGATTAAGTATGTAATCTTCCTGTATTTGGCCTTAATGGATGCCACAAACATATTTTGCCATAAATAATAATTGTAGACTAACAAATAACTTTGTAACAGAAAAGAATATATTTTAGCTGTTCAGAATTTGATAATGAACAAATCCTTTTCAAATCCTGCTTTTAAATGATTAGATAATAATGTTACTTTCATAAAAACACTGAAATCCTCTTAAATTATTATTTCAAACTAGGATTCTTTGGGACAGTTGTAGGCAGAGAATGAGACAAACTGCATAGTCTGTCTGTCTTACAATCATACAAATCTATCTTGTATATATAGCATGTTTGCTAAGCTAAATAAACTCATAACAAGACCACAACTGATTGTTATCACTGTTATATCTATTCTAAATGTATAAACTTATTTATTATTATACTTACTGCTTAATTTGTCTATTATTGGGTAGTGTTATTAGGTGGATAGATTAAGGTTGAAGACCACCATAACACAAGAATCCGCCTGAAATACGGTCGTTTGTAAACTCATTTAGCAAACTGCTACTACCATGTTGTCCTGTCCAGAGCGCCGTTTCATTTCCATCTCATTGTATATCATTTGTTTGAACTAATCTAGTGCATATTTGTATCTGGTAGATAGGGAAGACGGCGGGTGTTGTGGCGTTTTTCATTTCCATCTCATTGGGTATCATTTGTTTGAACTAATCTAGTGCATATTTGTATCTTGTAGATAGGGAAGGCGGCGGGTGTTATGGCGTTAGGTATGTGTTGTACTGATTATTTTTTACCTGCCTACCAAAACATAATAATAAAATTGTTTAAGAAGACAAAGTTTTTAGAATAGAATAAAGCGCGACACAGACAAGCGGTGCGGATGCGTGGCGGTGGCGTTTTTTTTTATTGTAATGTTCCAAATAGTATGAAGCCCTTTCACATCAAAATCGCGCGGTACCGCGGCGGTACGCACGGCATACGCCACCGCCACGCTTCCGCACCGCTCTGTGTCGCGCTTTGAGTTTTGTCTGAACCATTATAATAAGGTAGTTTCTTGTTAAATTAAAACATTTTTTTATCATGTTTTATACTTTTAAATTAGATTAAGGTAGCCTATGTTGATATTAATAAGAAATCCATGTTGTTGATTTTACTATTTTTAGGCTCCATTGAAATGAAATGAGAAGATGAATGTGCTAAACAAGCCCCTAAATATTGCATGATGAGGCAGTTAGACTAGACACACAAGCTTGTATAAATACACTCATGCTCACGTCTCCTGTGCTAATAATAAAAGCCTGCTCATACATAATACTCCTGTTAATACATAGGGGTACTAGGTAAATTGACTTGGGCCATTTATGTGGTTAGCTAGGCGTTTGTAGTATAGTTTGTACATAGGTATTGTATAATACCATAAAATTATTCAAACAAAATTCAGTAGATTCTGTCCAACATAGTTTTCGTCAAAATTAGTAATAGAATCTCATTTATAGACATGAAATGTAACTTCATTATTCATTCTATAAAATTCCATCCATTACCTAGGTACACATGTTAAATTAAAATTTCAAATTACTTGTTATAGGTAATTATAATAATTATATTTTGTAACTACTAGTATAATATATACTGGTGTAAATATACTATTACGTACCTATACTTACACTGAAAATAATCATAAGGTTGTTTGTAATAAATAATTTGTATTGTGGGCATTAATATACATAGTGGGCCAAACTTCGAAATCACTCAATTTGCATTCCTGTCAAAGTGTATGCCAGACACAGGCGGTCTGCGGTGGCGGGCCTGAAATAATGTGACCGCGCGTGTTTGAAGTCATTGCATTGCGTTAAACTTTGCAAGGGAATACAACAGGCCGCCACCGCAGGCCGCGTGTGTCTAGGATACGCTTAATATTAGGATTTAATAAGCAGTACCCACCTCACTGAGTGTTAAATAAGTAATATTATTATCTTTTGAGAATAATACAGCTTGGGCCTAATAGTACTCGTATCTCGTCTCCTATCGACACAGCTGTCCAGTGTACCCTACACTTAAAGCATGATGAATTGATGACACTTTCCTAATAGAGGACGTTGATCTTGCCTTGGCAAAGACAATATTGAATCCAGACGATTCAATCCCGATCTATACAATCAATAGCCTGGCCTGTTGGCGTAGTGGTAGTGACCGTGCCTACTCTGCGCCAAAGATCGTGGGTTTGATTCCCACCCGGGACCAACATTTGTGTGATGAGCATAACTGTTGGTTTTCGGATTCTGGGTGTTTGTATGTATTTAAGTATTTATCAGTTGTCGAGTACCCATTTACGCTTCAAGCAAGCTTCGGCTTAGTTTGGGACTAAACAGCCGCGTGTACATTTGTCCTAACAATATTATTATTATAGCCCCAATCAAATCTTTAAAATGAATTTTAATTTAAAATTTTATTTTGTTCTAGTGGTGTTTACTGTGCGTTATCTGTTATTCATGGAAATATAAAATTAATCTAGTGGCTCAGTCCAGTAATATTTTAGTGCCAAAAACAGTTACGCCGCGCAACACTAATAAATCACACGAATATAACTGAAGTGTGGCTGTTTATTACTCAATGTCAATCATGTCTTGAACCGAAATCTAGGTTCGCTGATAGCTTAAATACTGGATTTACATAGGATACTTTTACCCTCAATAGTTGAGGAAGCGCCATCTGCCTATAATTATTATAAATATATCGCTTTATACTTACAGACGAAGTGCGGGTCCGCGGGGGAAGCTAGTATACCTATACAATTACATTATGGGCGGCATGTTTAGAAAATAAATCAGTTTAAATGCCTATATTTGAAACAATGGCTCATCATTTCAATGACACTAGAACTATTGTACCTCTAGTATTGAACATATCCCATCGCATTGACGCCACAATAATAAACAAGCTTACTTGTAAATATCATCATTGTACAAAGAATGCATAGTTTTCTGTATTGTATGAAAATGAATAAACGTTTTAATTTTTCAAAACAGTGTTTTATTTTTAAGGCTTATTTTTATAATGCTGCTCCTGTTTCGACATAGGGGGAACTGATCAACAACAGGACCTTAGGATGAGATAGCACTAAACAATGTGGAAGGAACATTTCCTAACTATAGTGGAAACTCAGCCTAGACAGCAAGCACATAATCTAACATACAGGACATGGCCTGAGTAAGTCCTAGTACGACAGATCCTTTGGTGCTGATTGCCTAACGTAAAATAACTATAAAATAACAGTCTAATATTTACATACTCCTAGTAGGCGGTATCGGAATCGTAATCACAATCTGTTATATCTGGCTTTGCTCCATATGTTGTCGTTATCTGTGATTAGAGAGTATACGCCGGCGAGGGTGATACCTACGGCGGCCCCGAGAGCCACGGAGCGGAGCCCTGCGGTGCTCTTGTATATCATGCCGGTGGCCGCAGCCGCTATGAAGGTGTTGCCAGTGTCCTCCTTGTCACGTATCCAGGTCACGCCGAGCGCAATGCACGAGTAGAATGACGCGATGATGCCCAGAGTGCAGCCTGTGGTTGTGCCTGAACATAAAACAAATACTTTATTTTTCTGGTCAATAACGTTGACTCTAGGCTGCCAAGATGCCACTTCACCATTCTTCCTCCTCTCTCCTTAACTAAAGTCAAATTTTATCCTATGCAAGAGCATTGGTTCTTGGCCTATCGATTAATCTATAGCTTTTCTTTCTGGTTTATTATTATTTTTTTCAAGATTCAAGATTCAAACTTTATTGCAAAGCCACATGTTAAAAGATGACAAGGTACAAATAAGCCAGTACATGTGACGCCCTGCATATGAGGGTTGTATCAATATTAATATTAACAATAAATTCTTACATTACTAAACAATTATACATTATAAATTATGTTGTGCTCTACTCGTATTTATTATATTTATATAATCTTTTGTATCATTAATGTCATACCTACTTACATATCTATGTTATTAACTATCTAAATTATTTTTGGAAATAAGTAATTTTCAATGTCATTTAATTTTGTTTATATATTTGTATTACTTTTTATAATATATTAGGAGTAAGGGTACTAGTATGTAGTTTGGTCTGTCATGAATTCTTCAAGTGTGAAATAACTTTTATTTATCAGATGTTTTTGTAGCATATTTTTAAATTTGTTGTAGTTTGCTTCGCTTTGTAACGCTTGTGGTATTATTAAGACCCATGTTTAATTACTATAGCGTTCATTGGGAAAGGTCTATGTGCAACAGTGGACGTTGAAGGGCTGATTGATTTGTTTCAGTCAGTATTGCCAAGTATGATATTTGAATTACCTCTCAACTCGTGTTATCTTTGTTGGAGTAATACTAATATTTCAGAAGAGGAATCATTAAATTTCACATGTTTTGATGCAAACCTTGTTTCATGATGTAGTTAATGACCTGCGTCCGTCGAACTTTGCCTGTTTGTCCTGCTAGTGTCGTTGCTCGTAGTCCTTTGTACAAACCGGCCACGCTGCCCATGCCTGGAAATAAATCATGCATACTCAGTTCACTCATAAATAAAAATAAAATAAATATAAAAGTGACAAACAGACAACCCCCTGAAGGTATCACTGTCGCCCTTTAGGACTGTTACACATGCCTCGTAGCCTTGAAACTGTAACAACAATGCTAGCTTGTCTAACTAAATGGCGGTAGAAATAGGTAAGAGTAGAACATTATCATTTTATTCCAATAATTCCCACCTTTCCAAAGGTCCTAGTTGGTACAAACTCATTTGCCATTTTATCTTACGGCTTTGCAAGTTTTAATACATTTTAAATAACTTGCCGATTGCTGAGTAATAACAATGAGATGTTATGTAAAATCAGCAGTTTTGAGGTTATAACACCACCACCTATCATGGAAACTTACCTGAGCCGGTCATGAAGGACATCCCTATGATAGGCAGCGCAACATTAGATCTTCGCGCGGTGGTTGCCATGTGGCTGTCATCAGGGTATATAAATTCTGGCTGCATCCGCGGTATGTAGTGAGGATCGAAGTTCAAATAAGGAGACAGGGCCGACCCACTCCCTTGAGCTGGTTTCTCCTCATTGTTCTTATTTAGCGGCAGTATGTCACCAAATATCGACATTTTCGGATTTTAACACTAAATTGACTAATCTAAAACTAACGAAACCGTGATTGAAAAATCACGAAAATTTTTGCGAAATCGAATAGGAAATGGAAGAAATGTCAAATTCAAAATGTCTTGTTAGTTTAGTAATGTCATTGTCAATGTCAAAATTGGGCATAGACATTAAATGTTGCAAGCCTAGAAATTAATTTACCCGTTAAAACTTTAAAAACCGACTTTCTTTTTTATAGAGAGGAAAGGACTTCTGAAGATGTGAGAAAGGTTATCAAAACTGCAAAGCTTCATGAATCAGAACTCACTGAAATCACTCAAGTATTACGAATTCCTGACATTCAAAATGAAAACTTGAGGCTTATGTTGTTGGATGATGTACTCTTGAAAGAAATAGAAGCAGGCAATCAGTTACTGTTTAAAGGTAATGATACATTTTCGATGTAAACTATAAATAATGATGATGGTATTTTTTCCTATCTAATAAATGGCCCCTTCAGACCTGATGGCAAATATATTATTTATTATTCAAGAGTGGAGAAGAGTGAGCGTCAGTGGCCCTGGGGATAAGAAGCGGCCTATCATATCGAAAGGTCCGGAGTTCGATCCCCGGTTGGGTCATGTACCAATGGGTTTTTCTCGAAACTTAAGTACATTTACTGACTGCTCTCAAACGACGAAGGAAAACATCGTGAGGAAACCTGCATACGTCGAAGAAGAAATTCTTAGGCGCATGTGAAATCTACCAACCCGCACTGGGCTAGCGTGGTGGACTATAGCCCGAACACCCTCGTTGAGAGGGTAGGCCTGAGCCCCAGCAGTGGGGAGATTAATAGGCTGTTGATGATGATGATGGAAGAGTGGAGACCGGGTGTCAGAAGAACGGTCGTTCTGGAAATTCTGCTCGGAAACGGAAGGGGTTGTTTGAAGAGTGTCGGTGGACCGGGTGTGGTGGCGTACATTGAGGGATGCGTATGTTCAGAAGTGGACGTCGATAAGCTGATAGTAATAATGTCATGTAATAATACTGTTTGGGCAATTTAAATAATGATTTGTTACTTTAAATAATAATGTATTTGTATTACAGGTGACCCTGATGAAAATGTAGTTCTTTGCACAAGTAACAGAACTTACGACGTGAAAGAAGCAGAGACATCTAACAGCCTGCTCTTACTGCCAGATTTATTATTTGCTGCTTCCACGGGTCTTGATGAGACACAAAAGAACAACTCCATGGAATGCGAATCAGATTCATCATTTGACAAATCTAATACAAGTTTAAATAAGTCCACAGAATCGGACGAAGGCGCAAAAGCTCCCAGAAAAATCGAAGTCAAGGATATCGTGAACACATTTTTTACTTATTATGAATTAAAGCCGTGCAAACCACGTTTATCCAAATTGCAAAAAATACTAGAAGCTTCTAAGTATCAAGGACAAGAGCTAGAATATGCTGTGGATAAATCAAAGTTATTAAATTACGAAGCCATATTTAACCAAGTTCAAGCTTCGCAGGCAGAGTTGAAAGAAGAACTTGAAAAGATTCAGGCGATAAAAATAGATGATTACTATCGCTTACTCGAATTTGATTACGAATTTCGAGTGTTGTCTTATATGCTGGATCTTATTGAAGAAAACTCATGGCCTTTGGACAAAATATCGAAGGAAGTTACTGTAGACAGTTTAAAAGAACTAGTTCCGTTGTCAATATTACAGGGAATGTTCCGATTTTACACTGTAGAATCAATTTTGGAAAATGGTGTGCAGTATTATAAATATGATCAAGATAAGATATGTAGGTTCTTGGCAAGAGTTCTATTAAAGAGCGCGGGCAAGTTCAACTTGGAAGAGTTTCTTCAAGCATGGAGTGATTCGGTACCTGATGGAATGACAACTGATGTGGGTATAAGAAATAAAATATAAGCAACCTTATAATATCTTCGGTGATATGAGTACATTCGCTAAGATAAATGTTTAATAAATATCTAATTTTTTTTAGGAATCTCTATTATCTGGAATAGCGCTGGTGGACAAATCTACAGTACCTCAAGTAATCTGGGGATTTTCAGAAAGCGATTTACCCGAAGATATCAATGAGCGTTTCAAAGTTCTGTTTAAAACAAAAGCCAAGTGGACTGTCGATCAGATATCGCCTTATATAGAGTAAGTTAAGTACTCATCTTCGCCTTAAAATCTTCTTAAATTGAGGATACTTCATGTATTTATAACATTACTTATTTTCATATATTTTGTTTTAGATGCTACGCGACAGAAAAGTTGAATGTTAATGCTTTGCTAACGAAATACGCAAGAGCTTCAACCCAAGATGGCGCCAGGGTATTTTCGGCGAAACACATGAAATGAGTTGTATCCGTCAATGGGAGTCAAAAAGAGAAGTTCATAAATTCTCTCCCTTTAAAAAAATGTATATTATCTCGTCTCACGATAGATAGGTACATTAGTCACCTACATTTTGATGAGATCCAAAAAAACTCAAATATATAGGTAATTCTTTTATTTTATTTATTTGATTTTTTATTTCATTTACATATACGTTTGTATACTTATCATTAGAACCTAACTAAGCACAGCCATCGTATTTCATCTGCTACCTAATACGACTTTCAAAAAGATTATTTCATTTTAAAGCGTATTCACCAATTCTAGTTTATTTCATAATAATGATTACAATTTTGTATATGGTATTTATAATCTCTTGACAATTCTGTTATCTTCTGTTTTATTTTACGATTACCATTTTATATTACTACTTAATTCAATGAGTAATTTACTTATAGTCTTATGTACATAATATTTACAATAATTTAATTTAATTCTTGCTCATCGCGTCATAATGCGCTGTTGTAACTAGAAATCTTTGGTTTAAGATTGCTGCACATTTTTTCTAAGCTTCTTCAGTTCTTCCCACATTTCGTTTGGCAAGTCTTCTCCGACTTCTTCTTTGAAATATTTTTCGACTGCATCGGTCTAGAACATTAAATAATGGATAATGATTAAATAGTTCAGGATATTTCTTCCACTGAAAAACTATATAAAAATTATCATGTCAGTTTATACCTCCTGGAGCCAGAAGTCCTTGGGTATACTAAAGAGTTTCTTCATTTCGATGTCGCTCAAGCCTTCGGTGTTTAAGGCGCCCGTATTCGGGATATACCCGAGTGGGGTCTCAGTGTGGCAGGGCTCATTATTGCAGCGGCGAAGTACCCAGTCGAGTACGCGGGAATTCTCGCCAAAACCGGGCCAGAGGAACTTGCCCTAAAAAAGTCGAAGGAATGCAGTTAATTTATGAAAATTTGTCTTATTTTCTGGATTTCATGAATTTCTCTGCTTCAATATTAAAGTTTAATTACCTGTTCATCTTTACGGAACCAGTTGACATGGAAGATCTTCGGCATTTTTCGTCCAGGCTTCGCCATCGAGAGCCAGTGGCTGAGGTACTCGCCGAAATTGTATCCAAAGAATGGACGCATCGCGAATGGATCGTGCATTACTACTTTGCTCTGTTTAAATAAACAAAAATGTTACGTTAAAGTTAAACAAAATATGAATTATATGAGGTATTATAAAACAAAGATAACTCACGCTATGTTCAGCGGCGGCTGTGGCTTCAGATCGCATAGAAGCCCCCATAAAGACTCCATGTTGCCAGTCCCTCGCTTCCACTACTAACGGCACACCAGTGGGTCGTCGGCCGCCTAGCAAGATAGCTGAAATCGGCACTCCCTCAGCACTTTCCCAGTCGCCGTCGATTATTGGGCATTGTTCAGCGGGAGAGCAAAACCTAAAACAAAATGAACATTTCATTCATAACATCTGCTAAACAAATTTTCGAACAATCGAGAGTTTAATGGCAAGTCCATTTTACCCCAAAAATTGGGAAATTTAATCAAGCTGAAACTACCATAGAGCAATTTATTTATTTTCTTTTTCCATATGGCTTGGGAATTTATTTAGTCAGCCTACCTAGAATTGGGATGAGCAGCTGGGATCTTCTTGCTGGAATCCCAAGGTTGTCCTTTCCAATCTGTGAGACCTTCAGGAGCAGTTTCCATGCCTTCCCACCACACGCCGCCGTCCTTTGTTTCAGCTACGTTTGTGAAGACTGTGTTTTGGAATACTGTTGCCATTGCCATGGGGTTCGTGGCTATTGATGTACCTGTAGATACCAAAAAACAATCATTATATTATAAGCTTTACGATGTAAAGATAGGGAGATTCATAAGTCGTAACGTATGCTAACCTGGTGCGACCCCAAAGAACCCGTTCTCCGGGTTGATGGCCCTTAGCACGCCATTCGCGTCGAACTTCATCCAGGCTATGTCGTCGCCTACGCACTCCACCTTGTACCCCGGCAGTGTTGGGGTCATCATGGCCAGGTTGGTCTTCCCGCAGGCCGAGGGGAACGCCGCTGCGATGTAATACTTGCGCCCTTTCGGGTCGGTTATACCTACGATCTGAAAAGGAAAATTAAGAATAGTAGAAGCTGAGTTTATGAATACAGGCAACATCGTATGGAATGCCATCTGGAAACATTCCGGGTTACTAGCATAAGATTTTTAAATGTGCCGCCTTTTTTCAGTATGAATGTTCATTAGAATGATTACCCTACTGATCGATCTCGATTGTTGGCGATGACAGTTGAGATCAATGCAACGCCATCTATTGCCCGCATAACCAGCTCAAGTCAAGCATCTACAAAAATCGCTCATTTCACATACCAGCATATGCTCAGCTAGCCAGCCCTCACGACGCGCGATGACGGACCCCAGCCGAAGAGCAAAGCATTTCTTGCCCAATAGACTGTTGCCTCCATAACCACTACCTGTTAAAATAAAACATTTCAGTCAGTAAGGACATTCATAGTTCCGTGTAGGTACTCGCTTCGCTTAATCAGGTTGAAATCCGGGCCCCTACCAATGAGTTTTGCGCCCACTACGAATAAGAAATTCTTAGTTCCTAAGTGAAGTCCTCCCGCAATGGGCTAGCGTGACCCCTCAAGCCCTAGTTGAGAGGGAAGCCGGTGCCCCATCAGTGAAGATTTAAAAATAGACTGTTGATTTGATTCTTTATTTATAAATTAGACTTCAATGTTTGTATGGGACTATGGGAGAAGAGGCAATATTCTCCTGTCTCGTATTAATTGTGAAAGAGGCTTAGTTTAAGTGTAACGTGTCTGTACAGTTGCGACACTTACCATAGCTGATGATCTCGTTGTCTGCAGGGCGGTGCAATATGATGGTCCTGGCGGGGTCGCAAGGCCAGCCGGCGGTGGCCCCGCCGGTGCCCACGGCGTGCAAGCACCGCACGAAGCTCTCATCCTTGCGGAGTGCCTCCAACACTTTGCTACCTGTTAAGTTCATGGCAGTTTAAAGATTTTGGTCCTTTATGTACCAAGGGATGTGGACTATTGGAGTATGCCTGTCCAGCAGTGAACGACGTTACGCTGATGATGATCATGAAATATTTTTGAACAAGGCACAAGAGATTACCTACTCAGCAGTGTCACAACACTCCATACAATTCTTTTGGTCGTTAATTTCGTCGTATTTTGATAGAGGTCGCTAGGAGGAAATACCAATTCACCATTTATACCTTGATCACCTTGATCTTTTTTCTTTTTTTTTACACACTGGTCAAAGACTTTCGTCTTGAGACTTAGTGCGGTATTTGGGAAGAAAAGATGTATGACAATTTGACATCATCATTACGGATGTTCATTCAGCTGCGGATAGGCCACTAGGTGCAGGGCTATGACGGCGGTGGAGGTGGAAGGGCTGCCGGTAACTTACCCATTCTGGTCATGACCCGCATGGAGTAGACGACGTACGGCGAGTCGGTGACCTCCACCCCGATCTTGGAGAGCGGCGAGCCCACGGGGCCCATCGAGAACGGGATCACGTACATTGTTCGACCTGCACCGACAAACTCACTGTCACGTAAGTTTTAAGACTTCACCCATTTCTTTACGGGTGGAATTTGAAATATGTACAGTTCCTTTATAAATGATAGCAAACTTAATTGAAAAGAAACATCCCTTTATTTTCAAAAATAAGTATGCATTCAAAGATTTTTAAGAACTGTCTGAGCCGGGAATCAAACCGGAAAATGTGGAAAAAACAACACCTCTTTACGTATGGGACCTATTTTTATCGAATGGGCCTATCATATGAATCCATTCTTACACAGTCAGGAAGACCGGTCAGGCTAAGAATGCTCGAACGATATACGGGGTATTTCCGGAATCTGTATTACTGAAATCCCCCATGATAGCTGGACTTGATTTGGGGGATATCAGGAATAAAATCCTGAACAACCATGGGGGATTTCTGGAATAATCCTGGAACGACTAGACAACAGAAAGAATGGTTTTGGTTCTTAGGTACACTTACCTCTCATGCATCCCGGAAACCTGTCCGCGACCGCCTTGTCATAGTCCGGGGGCGCTATGTAGTTCCCGAGCGCGGACTTCTGTCCCGCGCGCGCGGCGGGGACCACGTCCCGCTCGTGCTCCGAGCAGATGAACGTGCGCGACTCGACGCGCGCCACGTCCGCGGGGTCCGTGCGGGCCAGCCAGCTGGGGGACCACTGATAGGTTATACTAGGCGACTAAAAGGGGCCTTCGGGGACGCGGGTGCATAGAGGGGGCTCTCCAAGCATCCCCGAGGAGGGCGGCAGCACGGGGTGGCCGGCAAGGGGTACATGGCACGAGCGGGGATTGAACTCGGACCTCTCAACATGAGGCCACGTCGTTTCCGCTGCGCCATCGACGCTCTTACGTGTCCGATCACTTCTTCATTAATGGGCACCATATACAGAAATTAACTGAGGCCACCCGGGGCTTTTGTAGCTGGGGGGCAAATGTAGTTGACTGAAAATAACTCGATACTGTTACGATGCAAGAGAGTACGTCACTCGTTCGTTGGGACAAAATAATCACAATTTCTTAGTTGCATCGGATCATGTGATCCGATGGGATCTTTTTGTGTGATCAGATGCAACCCCGAACGGATCATATGATCCGTTGGGAATAACCCCAATAAAAGTATCTGTAACGAGTTATTTTCAGTCATCTACATTTGACCCCTAGCTACAATGGCCCCGGGTGACCTTAATAGGAATTTAAAATAAAAGTAGACTGACCAGTTGTCGTATTTGGGCAGGCGCTTGAGTGTGCCGTGGTGCTGCATGAGCTGCAGCAGCGCGCCGGCCTCCGCCTCGGAGCCGTCGCACACGTGCACGTGCTCCGGCTGGCACAGCGCCGCGCTGCGCTCCACGAACGCGCGCACCTACACACATACATTCATATCTTCACGCTATGGCCCTGACAGGGTAGGCAGAGAACGGAGCGCCAAGTATCGCGATCCTGATAAACCATTGCGCTACGCTCGGTCTCGCTCGTCATTCTCTTCAATTCTCTTCAATTCTCTTCAACCTTTACGTGCCCGTCTGTGAGCACCAGCTCGCACTTAAACGGTTACCTATTGTTAGAGACCTACCTACTTGGTACTACCACATACGTTGGGGTCCTCTACGTCCCTATAGAGCTTCTTGTATCCTGTCGATTGTCTGGTGAGTATTTTTTTTACGCGACACACATATCCTCGCATTAGATAGGATTTTCTCCTCGGATTTCGCGGGTGACTCGAACACAAGCATTTATCGATCAGATAAATGCTTGCCAGGATTCGACCCCGGGAGGCGACCCAACTGGTCTACGGAGGCGTATGACTGCGAAGTCGAGTGGTCAAGAAACAAGTTAGGTATAAAATAAACTGGACATAGTGTGGAGTGTGGGTTGACATGAATAAAAGTGTGGAGTTACCTTGGGCGTGAGAGCAGCGAGCTGGGGGTTGGGTGCGGCGGCGCCGCGCAGCGCCGTCTGGTGAGCGGCGCGGCTGCACCCGAAGGCCACCTGGGCACATCTGGTCAAACAAGTACATACTTTTATTGTGCGGCCGGGAATCGAATCGGGTACCCCTTTTACCCAAGAGGGGTCGAAGATAATCTTGTAACAAAATGTGAAATTTATTTGTAAATGTATTTTTTTATTATAAAGTTACGAAGCCACTTTTCGCCTGACAAAGAAACGAACATTGACGATGTTGCATAAAGGAGACTTAAGTCCAGTGTTGGGAATATAACTTGAAAATAATGATGGAATTTTTATTAATTTAGAATTAAATTAAAATGATGAAGGCAGAATAAATACATATTGACTTAGGCCTAAGTCATGACTTAGGCCGGCTAGCCAGCTTTCCTATCCTATACCTAAAAATATCTACATAATTTTGTTAAGGTACCTATACTTAATTTAATGCGAATAATATATTTTCCTAATACATTTACTGGTAATGTAACTTAGCAATGTACGAAGACTGGTTGAAATCCCTTGATCTACTTCAAGAAAAAAAGTCAATTCAAAAATTGGATAGATTACTACTATTGGCAATGGTGTTAAGTATTTGAACTTACTGTGCACTCTTCCTCACGTAGTCCTCAGGGATCGTCTTAAAATGCAGCATTTCGAACGATATTAAAAAATCCTATTAAATTAAAAACCCGACTTGCAATTACAAAACGAAAACTTAATACTTTCTGATTTAATAAAGGCTAATTTTCAACAAACGACTAAATTTTATCCAAATTGCTGAAGCTAAATAGAAATATCAGCCATCTATAGTATCCTATTATGTTTAAATTATCACCCATTTAATAATTAGATGTATGGAACCGCGCTTTCAAACGACAAGTGTTTGAAAAGTTGCGCGCGCGCATTATATAGCGAGGGAGTGTTCCCGCGGCGCGCTGTGATTGGCCGAATCCGCGGGCGGGTCACCTACGTAGTAAACAAGGTAATCATCGGATCATCATGTCGCTTGCATCATTAAAATATTATGATACCAATGTTATTAAAAAGATAGTGTTATTTTTTTTATTATTCGTTTAGTATCCGGCTCACGACACGCCGCTATTAAAAGCTTTTCTTTGTAGATGACATCATATTGGATAGGTACTATCCAATCTTTTTTTCTTTTAGCTAAGTAACAACAGTGACTGGCTTAGGTTTCTCGTTTTAAACGCAAAAAACTACCGTATAGTACAGAGAATCCCTGTCTGCTTCGTCTTGGAGCCCAGACATCACTTATCCAATACCTCTTTTGGAATCAAAATAAATAAATCTGAACTCTACAGGGTTATCAAACATGTACCTAGAGTTACCATTCTGATTCACACAGCCAGGTAAATATTACGAGATATTAGATATCATCCCGATGGCAGGCTGAGATATGAAGAAGATTTACCTATAGTTACAAGCCCTAATTATTATTCATAATTTATAACGTTTAGTTAGCAGTATTATCATATTAAGAATACACTTTACTTAGGTATTGTAAAACAAACAATGCCGTTTGTAGAAATAGGACGGATTGAAAGTCGATTGAAGATAATATTACCTCTGGAAGATGTTTTAACAATACCAAGCTGAGTTGGGAATCCTTTGGAATTCCATGGCAATGGACAATTGGTTAATATTGGTTATCTATGATGTAGATACTAGCCGTTGTCTAGTCAATAAATTTCCTTGCCTTGCCGAAGAAGCACGTAATTCAACAATGAAAACCATATTCGAATCCATTCAGTAGTTTTGGAGGGGTAGGAGGAGTAACAACCCGAAAATGTCTCATAAAAAAATAAATAGTTTTGTATTTCTAATTGGAGTTAAAACAATTTCAAGTTGGGCGTAAACAGAACTCTACCACAAGGCAATAGGGGCGGTTCAGAAAGTGACACGAGTGCCCTACGATTTATCTCACAGACAACTAAATCAACAAACGTGTTGCTCTATAAATTGCATCAGTTCGACATAAACTTGTTGATTGAAGTTTAACAAAAATAAACTTTATTTTGAAAACAGAACAGGCCATGATTGCACGTGTATACTTGTTGTTTGAAACTATGCGCAGGAGTTTCATCAGCGTCTGTTCAAAGCTCAAGGTGCGATTGCATCAGACAAATCTTCGAAGGGTCGGGAGTTTGACAATGCTTTTACTAATAATTTTAATTAACATATTATTAGATAGTTACTTAATTAAGTACACTTTTATCTATAGGTACAGTTATTTAGTGCCTAGGTTCCGGGGAGAACAAAGTTTAATTCATATCAACAGCTGACTTATTGATATTATTGATATGACTATTGTCCTGTCAATTAGGTAGGTAGTTACCCTGGTTAAAGTCTTGATAGATAATGTCAATCAATATGTAATAGGTACCTACTAATAATTATTTGTGTAGAATTTTCCACGTTCGCAAATAAATAAACATCTATATGTTGACAACACCACAAAACAAACGATTCGTCTTTTAGACAAATAATTTCCGATACCCCTCCCCTAGCGCCAATAAAAGAGGCATCTTCTGGGTAAACGCTTTCCCCATTCGACCTCCTCGTCACTTTTGCTACCGGCGATATTTAGGTCAATTCATACACCTACACTTACTTCATACACATACTTAATTTCATCATATCCGCCGGAAGACGTCCACTGCTGGACAAACGTCTCCACTAAAGATCTCCAAAATGACCGGTCCTGTGCAGTCCTCAACTTACGAGGTGATTTGTTTGTATTTGATACAGACTCAGCCGAACGTATAGACAATACAAGACGTTTTTAAAATACGCACGCATAAAATACATTTTTAAATAACGCACTTAAGGCGCGGTAAGTAGGTATGTAGTAGTGTTGACTTAAGTGGCAGTGGGCTGGGCACATCGCTCGTAGAACGGACGGTTGGGGCAGAAAGGTTCTCGAGTGGCGACCACGTATCGGAAGACGCAGTGTAGGCAGGCCTCCCACAAGGTGGACCGACGATCTGGTGAAGGTCGCGGGACCCAGCTGGATGAGGTTAGCGCAGGACCGGTCGTCGTGGAGATCCTGGGGGAGGCCTTTGTCCAGCAGTGGACGTCTACAGGCTGATATGATGATGATGACCTACTTAACGTACGGTTCAGAATAGATTGTTTAGTAGAAAATTGTATGGCTCAACTATGATGTGACATACATTGTACCTACTAATAATAAACTTGTACTTGTAATAGTATTCCGCGAATAGTATCGAAACGTCGTCGTCACGACGACGTCATTCAGCTGTTGTTAGTGTGACGTCAAACTACCGTTATTCAATTTCAGTCAATTTGTTTCATGACAATCAGATGACATTAGTTCAACCTACTATGACGTGGTCACAGTTCGTCTTTTGGTCACGTCACAGGCCTTACCAGGCAGACCGACATACTCACACACACAAATAGACTTCGCCTGTGTTCATCAACAGCCTATTAACATGTCGCAACTGCTGGGGCTTCATGCCTACCCTCTCAACGAGGGCGTTCGGGCTATAGTCCATCACGCTAGCCCAGAACGGGTTGGTGGACTTCACATGCGCCTAAGAATTTCTTCGGCATATGCAGGTTTCCTCGCGATGTTTTCCTTCACCGTTTGAGAGCAGTCAGTAAATGTACTTAAGTTTCGAGAAAAACCCATTGGTACATGGGCCGGGGATGAACTTCGGACCTTTCGGTATGATAGGCCGCGTCTTATCCCCGACGCCACTGACTTCGACGTTCGTCTGGTGTTCGTTTCGACGGAACTTTAAAAATGTACAAAATGGTGTTTTAACAACAAGGAATCCAGTCTCGAGATCTAGATTTATATATCGCAGTAGCTTCCTAGTTTCTTTGTCAGTCTGTTTGTCACATCACAGCTGCTGCACCGTCACAACCGGTCGCGAAGGTCGCAGGCGCAGGTTAGACGGGCCTGTGAACGGGTTAATACACTCTTTGTGTTAACACTAGTTACACAAAGAAATGCAGGAAGTTATTCAGAAATGTAAATTGATTTACTTCATAAAAACCACTTGTATACGAACTTTTATAATTCAGTGCGTTGCTATTTATATTATGTTTTTATATAAATATAGTCTACTAGCTTTTTCCCGCGGCTTCGCCCGCGTAGAAAAGTTTTTCCCGTGTACATTGTGAAACAGCGCCCTCTATGTAGGCGTTTTGTTACTTAGGGGACGCCCCGCGACTTTGTCCGCGTTAAAAAGTAGCCTATATGTTATTCCAGCTTATAAGCTATCACTGTACCAAGTTTCATCAAAATCAGTTCGGTAGTTTCAGCGTGAAAGAGTAACAAACATCCTCACTCACATCCTTACAAACTTTCGCCATTATAATATTAGTAGGATAGGATTTTTACTCGTTTATACACTTACTGTTTATTATTATAAGTATTTAAGTCAAAATTTAAGTATAAGTACCTATGTTAAGAAATTTTATACCTGTAAATAGGTACCTATACAGGGGATCTGAGGATTACCCATCATAAAGGAAACAATTTCGCGCCCCCTTTACGCCACTCCGCCAGGTGGACCGACGAACGAAAGTGGCCGGAAGCGGCTGAATGAGGAGGGCGGAGGACCGGGTGTGGTGGAGTTCATTGGGGAAGGCCTACTGTGTCCAGCAGTGGATGTTGAAATGCTGATATGATGATGGAGAGAGCCAGATAGCAACGCTACCATTGCTTTTTAAAAAAGCGTATTGCCTCAGTACGTACTTAGACGTAAAGTATACCAGGAGCAGCAGAAAGAGTAAACTTTTGGGTTCGTGCATTCTAATATCAACTTCATCATCACATACCATCAGATCACTTAAAGGTTGGCCCATCGGTCACAAAAAAAATCATGTGTTACGTTCGGCCACACCCACGAAGATAATTTCCCTAAAAATAATACTTAAAAGATAATATATAAGATAATTTGTGTGTTGCCAAGTGACTTGAAGTGACGTACGAGTATATCGAACGACCGGGCAGCGAGATTACAAAAACTGACTGCTGTGGTATGCCGCAGCGTACGGAATCACGCGGATACAGTAAACGCAACAAACCCAGTTACACTACAGACTGTATTGTGTATGTCTTATCTTATCTTCTTAGGGGGCCAGGAATACCTGGCGACACTTCGACCCTATGGGATCTGTTGTGCCAAACCCCTGTCCGCCAAACGGTGCCCCGATTCGTTTTTTTGGTGGACTTCACATACGCCTTAGAATAGCAAATACCCCACAGATCTTGTCTGTGGCGTATGCAGGTTTCCTCACGATGTTTTCCATCACCGAAAACTTTGTAGTACCTATTATAATAAACCGTACTTAAGTTTCGAAAAACTCATTGGTCGGGCAAAACTTTCGACAAACTCACGGGCCAGGATCGAACCCAGGACCTCCATGAACGTGAGGCGAGTGCACAACCAACTACTACCACGGCTCTTTATTATGTATCTTAAATACAGTTATTTTAGAACGAACGAAGCGAGCGACAGGACCCACAAAATGATATAGGGTATCATATCGGTGTAGGTATTGCAGCTGGGTATGGATGGATGGACGGTTGTACGGTAGACCACACGTAAGTGGAAACAAAACCAATATAAACTAGTCTCTCATAGTATTGGCTAGGCCAGCTCAATGTCAAAGTGTTACCACTGACGTGCGGTCGACTGTACGATGTAAACATGACATTCATAAGACGCTGTAGCACAGACTATGTGTGTCTGGGTTGTATCCGCATATGTAATTACGCGTCCGGACAAAAGGTAAATACTGCACACCGGTTTCCAACATCTTTTATTCATAAAAATCACGCGATTTTTGATATTTCGTAATATTTTGTAATGTTTGCAAATAGAATCTGGATTAGCATTACCAGAAAATCAAACATTCATGTACGGTCGACCGCACGTCAGTGTAAAAAACCAGTATAAACTGGTCAAAGTAAAAACTATTTTATTGCATGTTAGTACACAGGGTACATTTATACAACGTAAATTTTTTATCTACCACCGCTTCCAAGGTGTTATATAGAGCTGGGAAGAAGAAGCGGCGCAACAAACTTCCGCAACACATCTTTTAAAATCGAGTTTATACATAATATAATTTTTGTAAAGGTTGTGCGAGGCTGAAGTAACATTAACACCAGGCATCTTTGTCATTTAAATAATCGACTGTTTTATAACAAGCTTTCTTACAAAGTTGTTGTTTAATGTGGGTCTTAAATGGTCTCTCATAGTATTGAAACTTCCTAATAAGCTCAAGGTCAAAGTGTTTCCAGTGACGTGCGGTCGACCACCTCCTTACTTAACAACTCTTTTTAGAGTTCTGTACCAAAATAGTAAAAAGAAATCCTTCTAGTCCCTACTTTGTCCGTCTATCTGTCAGCTGCTTACCTCAGCAACCACTATATATATAGCTATTATCGACTTGAATTTAGATTTTTCTTAGTGGATGTCACAGCTAAGTAGGTATATGAGGAACCTATTGTGCAAAATTTCAAGTCTCTAGGCTCAACGGTTTGGACTGAACAGTTAGTCAGTGAGTCATTTTCTTATTTTAAATTTCCAGTGAAACTTAAAAACCAACTGATTAAAAAATAATAAATTGAATCAATAAGAATTGATGTTGACAAACCTAAATAGAAATGAGTAAGTAATCAATTGAATAAATCTCTATAATTAAACGTCAACACTATAATTAATTATGTACTTACCAAGAAACCTTATCAAATTAGAAGGAAAACCAAGAAAAACACAGATTTTAATCTCTACATAATTTAAAAAACCTCTGTCCAAATGTTTTTTGACTTGTACTTTGTTTTTTCAACTGTACGAAGTTTTAAACGCAGGTACGCGGTAGTCCCATATTAATTAGGGGAAAAATATTTCACCTCTAAGGTTGGAATTTTTTTTAAATGTTTACAGTCAGTCATCGGTGTACAAAAATCATAAATTTTTACAAAGTCGGTTTTATTTGTTGGAAACATTTATGAGAGTAGGTTAGGTACCTATTTAAATTCCAATTTTGAGGCATCTCAATGCCCGCGAACGAAGTCACGGGTAACAAGTTAGTCATGAATACATATTGCAAGTCAGGGAATATACCCAAACAGTTATGAAATGTAAACATCAATTAAAAAAGTTGAAAAGGTTATCTGATAGATAGGTGACACCGTGACACTACGATTTAAAATGATAATTGTAATTGGCATACGCCCGTATACTACTAGAACACTCATTTTAGCTTTACGCATCATTTAAGTCTTGTTTTTTTTATGAGTTTTACGGCAATGGAACAAATCTTATACCCTTTGTTCAGCTGCATTTATAATTAAACATACACAGCTCTGTGGAAAGACTGTTTCTTCTGGTCTCTTTCTTAATAATTATACTTAGCTATTATTTTCTATTTCCTTCTCTCATTAACCCTCGACGAAAACCGGCTGTTATGATTTTATTTGTGTAAGTGCTTATTTTTAATTATAATCCTTTTTAAATAATAATTATTATTATTTGAGGTGGGGCTCTTTCAAGTCTTATCTAGCCTTGTATCACTGCGACCATTGCTCATCTATTGTGATCGCCACCTTTACTATAGTTCAGTGTTGAGCTTTGCATCCGTTAGGAACTTGAGCACGCTTTTGGCACTAATTAGTTTTACTTCATCGGGTTGAAGTATGTGGTTGCCCAGATGGACGCTTCTTTTACGCATCAGTGGGCCACATTCACACAGGAGGTGCAATGGTGTTTCCTCTGCCTCTTGGCAGAATCTGCACACTTTAGTGTCTCGGAGATTGAGGTTGAACATGTGTTTGTTCAGGCCGCAATGTTTAGGTAGGTAATTAGTCTGTGTGTCTGTCCGCCGGATAAGTCGAAAACTGCAAATAGCCCTATAATCTAATTTATTAAAATAAAGCCCCTTTACTATTTATGGTTTTATATTATGTTATGGTCTTGTGTTACCTATATTACAAGGTATGTAATATCCTAGTCAATCTTTCCACATTTGTGGAGGGTGGATGTTTGATTGTACATCAGCGAACTTTAATAGGTAAGTTCGCCGTTGTACATATAAATAAATAAATTTAAAAAAACGGCGATCGCTGAACGGATTTTGGTGAAACTTGGTAGTTACCTACAGTGACAGTTTATATCTATACTTATAATAAATCTGTAGAAACCGTGTGTCTGTACTTTGAATAAATTTATAAAAAAATGAGTGTGGACGATAAAAAAAGAGTAACAGAACACAAAAAAGCGTTTTTAAATTTTTTTGTCTTTCTGTCTGTCTGTCTTTCTGTCTGTCTGTAATCGCTAATCTCCGAAACTACTGAACGGATTTTCTTGCGGTTTTCACAGGTAGATTAAGCACAGCCTGGCGCAACTTATAGGCTTTGTTTCATTGAAATCGGATGACAGCGAAAAAAGTTATCGTCATTTACAGATAAATCATTTAACGTAACAAGACGATGTCATAGACATAGGAGATATCAGTGTTTTTTTTAACTGGGACAGTATAGGCAAGTCCGAAACCATAGGAGATGCAGGGAAAGTGTCTTATGACATAGAAATTTTTTGGTCAAGCGTGTGTTGTCCATAAAAATGAGACAATTTGCACATATTTTTTTTAATGCGGTTCGACTCAGTTTCATGTAGGGATCACTTCATTATATCGGAAGAAAAAAATCTGAGCAGCAGAAGTTAGTCAAATTCAATAAAATGTTTTCTCATAGAACGCCAGTGAAAAATAATTTTTATTATTTTTAAAAAATGCGTATCGACTTAGTTTCATGTTAGAATCATTTTATTGTACCGGAAGAAAAAAATCCAAGCAGCAGAAGTTAGTCAAATTTAATAAAATGTTTTCTTATAAAACAGACTGTGCAATGTACTTAGGAACTTACTACTTATTCATGCATGCCACCCGAACTCCAGCTGCTCCGATTACTATGTCAAAATTGTTATCACGAAAAAATACCTAAAGGTTCCTAAGACAGTTTCCCTGTATCTCCTATGGTTTTGGTTTTGCCCATACTGTATTAGTTAAAAAATACACACGTATAATAAAAATTGATATGAGAAGTCTTATGAGCAATAGAAGTGAAAACAATAATTTTTTAAATTTTTATCTGTCTTCACCAAATTGGATACGGTGTTCATAGTTTGTTCCTGAAGGTATGGTATACCTTAAATTATGGTGAAGGTACTTAGAATGATCCATTTTACCATTGGAAAATTATAACTAGACGATGTATGTCTGTACATAGCAGAGATAGGTACCTACTTCCAAAATCCACGCGGACGAAGTCGCGGGCAACAGCTAGTCATAGAATATAACAAATGATAGTTACTTTTTAGCGGGGTGTCATTATTTCATTGATAGAACCTTGTGTTCCATTTGATAAATAAAATACAGTTAAAAGCAAACTATTTTGTAAACCAAGTTTACTTGTAGGTAATATATAAACTTTAATACATTTTTAAAACGGAGTTTAGGTACTTACCTACTTACTACGCATCAGCTTTAGCAGGAAGCTCAATCAAGTCGCAAATTTGAATCAGGCCATAGGCCAACGTTGACTGTACCATCCGATCTGTATCGATGTAAACAATCCAAGGTTTTTTCCAGAACACACCAGTTGTGTCTACTCTGATACTCTCCCGGATTCAAGATAATTACGTGATGCCTTGAATTAAATCTATTACAAATTATATACAGGGTGCATCAAATGGTTTCTCCGGCTTCATCGGTCTAGAGATTCAGGAGTTGAAAATCGTAGGTTTGCTGGTTGGTTGGGTACAGATTTTCATCAGAACACTTTGACCTTGAGCTGGGTTAGCTTAATTGATTAGGTAATTGCAGTAATCATTTTGTTATCGAATTTTCAAAAGACGTTCTTTACCTATATCTACAACAATAAAATTTTTTGATTCGTACAAACTCTCTCCTAATAATTATCATATAATATTTTAGTAATAGATGCTAACTGTCTGCCGTCCTTTTGAACCAGACTATAGTTTTGTTACCACTCTGTATATTTTATAACGTAAACAAACGCGATTATTATCAAGAGACAAAGTCTAACAAATTACATCCGATTCGCGAACAACTCAGGGCTTATTTATTTTATTGATGTCGAAGATAAGATTGAAGGTAAAATAACAATATTGACATCAGAAGTAAAAAGTGAAATTTCACTATCTGAAATAAATTTCTCGAACGCTTTTAAAATGACATTCTTCATTTCATGATTAATTGACGAAAAATTATCAGTAGGTATGTAGGTATAATAAAAATATCACGATATCTACTTACTCAATTTCATACCGAAAATAAAAGTTATAACCTCCTTCCTGGTAGTGAGCGATGCGCGCGCTCTATAGCTAGTATACGAACTCTATGGCCACATCACAATAACAATATAACTAACCATATAAATTTTGCGGTCCACTTCTGAACACCATCTATTACTTAATTAATTTCTTTCATACATACATACATATCTTCACGCTATGTCCCTTGCGGGGTAGGCAGAAAGAACGGAGAAGAAAATTCTTTCCCTGAAGCAAAATCAAGCAATTCAAGACCCTGGCCTTCTTGTCACGGCATGTGTGCAACAGTGGCTATTGACAGGCCGATACGCGTAAACAACCTAATTAATAGCCCACGACAAGATCTGGAGTAAACATGCTTACACCAAATTTTTATTGCTAAGTAAGTAGGTGTAATCATTAATTATTAATGACTATGATAAGTTGTATGACTTTGACATGTGTATGATGAAACGGGGGTGTGTGGCCGCGCCTCCCACAGCTATCGCGATACATACGACCTTTGGACCCTGGGCTTTATATGTATAAATTGGCTTGATATATATATAATATCATATTCATATCCATGAGTGTATTGGTATTACGTATTAGAGTATAGAATGAAGTCTTGCAAGCGTCTTGGCCTTTCTAGAGTATTTCTGTAGGTATACATACCGTAACGGTGAAGGAAAACATCGTGAGGAAACCTGCATACGCGGAAGAAGAAATTCTTAGGCGCATGTGAAGTCCACCAACCCGCACTGGGCTAGCGTGGTGGACTTTAGCCCGAACGCCCTCGTTGATAGGGTAGGCCTGAGCCTCAGCAGTGGGGACTTATTAATAGGCTGTTGATGATGATGATGTAACATACCTCTTCGTAACTCGAGTGACGAAAAGCACCATCCTTGAGTCTTTCCCGTAATGTTGGCACCTCCTACTCAGCAATTATATCTGAAATGAAAAAGAAATACCTAAAATGAATAATTTTGTCGCCAGTAAGATTAGCTCTTGTGAATAAGTTTAGGTGCCTACTTATTAAGTGTAGATAATAAAAATTTATTTTACATATAAATTTTAGTGGAAAATTTTAATTATTTAAAAAATTTTTATTAAAAATTTTTAGTAATTAATATTAAAAATTTACATTATTTTAAATTTATATTATATAAGTCTCTTACGAGTAAACATGGAGTAGGGCTGAGTTGCAAAGTCGACCTTTGGAAGACAATGAACGCCGCTTTATAAGGTAACTCACCTAGCAAATAAAAATACTTTGTAAACAAAGTCAAAAAGACAAAAGAATTTAAATTAAAGAATGTCTTTTCTTCATTATTATTTATTTTGTCTTTTACCTTTCCCTGAGGATAAATAAGGATAATAAGGATAAAGCTAATTAATATTTTGTACTGCGCAGTGGTCGCTATAGCTCAATTGGGAATTTAAATACATTCTTCGAGGTCGTTAGTTCGATTGCCACTTTGCCGGTATCTCAAGTCAGTGAATTAGGAGCTTTTAGTCGATTTTTTTGTAAGCTTATGGAAATAGGTATACATATTATTTACTAATTAATTTAAATAACATTAAAATGCAATCGTCATCCACAAAACAATGTGACGATCGTGGCCTTGGTTTTGTAAAAACATTTTTTTATCGCTCGTGTCATTCGTAAAGATAGGTAAATCTGAATTATCACCTATTTGCCAAAAGGCCTATCTTTTTGCGCAAGGTACTTACTCTCGGTGGCGGTAATCGCGAACTATAAATAAACCGGACAATTTGATGAAGGCGTTTAAACGTCATCGTAAACGGATCGTCATAAACTTTATGACTTATAGTACATATTAGTAGGCAGCTCTTCCCTATTGCTACCTATATCCGCCTGGTATTCGGTTTGAAACACAGACCACCCAACCAATTGACTGCTCATTAAGCCTAGGTATATTACCGGGGCGTCCGTCAAGCCATATACTTGTTTTAGTGTGAGTTTGATTTTGCCTAAGGTAAGAGCTCCCGAAATAGTTATTTGTGTTACAAGGGGACTTTGTTCTTTACCTTAGGCAAAATCAAACTCACACTAAAACAATTAAGGCTTGATGCCGGTACCAATACGAAGATGGCCTTATGTTCGGTGAACGCCCGTCGCCTTCTCATGCGCAGTCAATTGGTCAAAAATAATCGATACAATAATCGGTACAGTCGACCGCACGTCAGTGGAAACACACTTGGAGCTGGCCTAGCGTATTATGGAGTTACAATACTATGAGAGACCAATTTATACTGGTTTTGTTTCCACTGACGTGCGGTCGACCGTACCTTCTCTATCGGTGCATGCGAAAAGGCTGTTGATAAGCAACAATGACGGAAAACACAAATAGATCAATGTTACGGGATTCAAACTAACACTTGTAGATAAGATTAAATATATTCGCGTTAGTGAAGTGGAAAACTATCTGATTCCGGTTTTACCTAATTTCCAACTTTATCTACTGCCAATGTCACTGTTGCCATATGTTGCGAATCGCTCCTTTCGAGGGAGGTTTAACCGTAACTACACCTACAGACAGTGAAGATCCGAATAAGGTCTCCGGTATAGCTGAAAAGATTAGCAAGCTGAAGGCAGTGGGTGGGCCCGAAGGTGGCAGGAACCGGGAGGGCTGGCGTTCATTGGGGAAGGCCTATGTCCAGCAGTAGATTTCGAAGGAATGATATTGCTTTTTAACTTCGTCCAACAGTTGTACGGTATACTAAGTAGCTTTTGCCCTGCGGCTTTGCTCTCTATCTCAAAGTCGCTCAACGGGCTATGGAAAGAGCTATGCTCGGAGTTTCTCTGAGAGATAGGATCCGAAACGAGGTGATCCGCCAGAGAACCAAAGCCTTTGACATAGCTCAAAGGGTTAGCACGTTGAAGTGGCAGTGGGCTGGTCACATCTGTCGGAGAACCGATAACCGCTGGGGTAGACGAGTTCTCGAATGGAGACCACGACTAGGCAAGCGTAGTGTGGGACGCCCCCCGGCTAGATGGAGCGACGACCTGCGCAGGGCGGCTGGCAGTGACTGGATGCGGAGAGTCGAAGATCGGACTCAGTGGCGCGCCTTGGGGGAGGCCTATGTCCAGCAGTGGACTAGTGCAGGCTGATGATGATGATAGCAGTGAAAGTTTTTGAAATCGGTTTAGTAGTTACGGAGATTACCTACTGCAACATCCACCAATACAAACTTACCTCTTTACTTAATAAAACAAAACAATTTAACAAAACAAGATTCAACCATCGTAGTGTTTTTTTTTCCTAAGTACATTGAGCATTAAGTGAATCTGAAAACTGACTATGATTGACTGACTATATAATGACTGAAACAAGCCGAAATTGTGTTTTGGGGAGGCATAAATATAAGTTTATTTCTGTCAGCACTGCAACAGATGTCGCGCGCCCACAATCACTTCAGCTAACCTACTTTACTAATGCAGTCAATATTAATCCTACAAAATTAAATGTGGTAATCAAGGCATAGCACTGCACCGAGTTTTATTAGCTATGGTTCAGCCGTTGGTGGTGTGACATCCACACTTCGCATCTATATTTAATTTTTTTAACGTAATCAGATAAGACATAAAATTTGTAAAAACAAAAATATTCAATTTTAAATGTATGTACATTTTACAGGGTATTTTACAATTAAACGTAGGTATTTCATTTTCTTTGAGTCACCAAAATCTGGATTAAAGTTTTATATAAACAGTGGACTATTATTAAACTAATTACGTTGTCCGATTTTTAAGACGCAATTAAATTGTTTTTAAGGCAGTACGTAGGTAGGTATGTGCAAACAACAAGTACTTAACTAAGTATTAGTTTGTTTGTGCAAAGGCGTGTACACGTATACTTAATCAATTTTTCTTTATGTGTCTTGCATAAACGCATTTGCCGCTAGAAAACAAAATAAATCATAGATGGTGTTCCTAAGTGGACCGCAAAGTTTTCATGGTAATAAAAACCTATTTTTGCTGCTAGTTGCTGAGACAAAAATAGCATTTGTTTTCATACTATTATTTATTCTGTGGTGCCCCAAGGTACTACGAAATATCTATAGGCTCAGATTAGATCTATAGGCGTCTCTAAAATTTCAAAGCGAATTGTGTGAAAGTTTTCAAATAAGACATGGCCTAAAGGTCTTGCAAATTTGCAACCAAGCCACAAACTAAAAAAAAAAAGAAATATAGACTGGGCTCTTTTGGCGGGAATCGAAGTGTCATAATGTTTGTTACTTTTCTTTTATTTTCTATGAAAATGTATTTATAGCGGATTTTAGTGTTTATTTATATGTGATAGTATATTTTATACAATACTAGCTCTACTTGTGCCGTATTTGTGGACTGCCGTGCTGTAACCGCCGGTTTAATATGAATAGATATTTTAATTAAGATATGTGGCTTAAAGGTCTAGTAATCAAGCCAAAATCTAAGAAAAAGAAATACGTTGTTTTCGGTGTCGTATGCGAATATTGTCGCGAAAACTAAAATACGTCACCGTGTTCTGTCGCTGTTTACTGCAGACATACGAGTTACGACTATCTTATCACGCCTTGGGTCGCGCCCGTCGAGGCGCTTCTCACACTCCCCTCTTAATTACATCATGCCTCTTCGTATATAAAGCGATAATGTCTGCTCGGTTCATACCCTCTTAGTCTTTATACCAAGCTGTTGCCGCGGCTTTGCCCTAGTTGCAGAGAACCAAGCTATCATCATAAACATTGGAATTCAACTCAGTGGTTTCGGAGGGAAAAGTATCGCGAAAAGTAATTTTCGTTGTCTAGGAATTCTTGTAAGGTTTTGGCCACTCTCTGTCTTCCCCTACCCGTCCATGGCTCCATACTTTTACGGCAATGTGAACGGAGGGCACCCTACTATCTAACCGTGAAAGAAATTTGAAAATCGGTCCGTAGTTTGGAAAATTACTTGGATTATATAAACCCCTTTATAATTACCTACTACTAACAAGCGTTCTTAGCTAGATTCCCTCAGAATGGAATCTCTCAACCCTCAGAACCTAGCAACAACATTACTGCTGTTTCTATTAACATCTATCAACGTCCTCTTACAGACTTTCCATAGGCTTCACATATTATTTATAACACCAAGGAAGGATGAATAGCTTTAGTAATGGTCAGGAAATTGTGGGCACTTGTCGTTAATTTATATGACCCAATGATCAACTGACACTGTTTTATATGACGTCGAGCCAATCACCTGATGTTACTTTGCCAAATCGTATTGCCAAACAAAAGGGCAAGCATCAAATGACGGAATTGGCAAGAGAATGTCAATGAATGATCGAATGCACAGTGGCCAACACACGGCGCTTTATGCAGCGGTAATAGCGGTTACATTACAAAGGTTTATAGTACTTAGGTACATGTTACAGTATATAAATTTATACGAAGAAAAATGCAAATGAAGTAGAAATCGCTCTATCTTCGTCAGTTACTAGTTACCCGTGTAGATTTTCATGTTAAAACATAAATTAAAGTTCATTTAGCTCAACAAATCGACTTTACAAATAGAGAAACAATTTTTCACATCTATTTCGTAGTACCAGCACACTGAGAAACTTGTATGTTTGCTTGGTTATTTTTTCCACATTATACTCAACTGATCTCTCTGTGAAAATAAGCTACTTTTTAACACCATTAAACGGCTAAAAAGATCATACAAAATGTAGGTAGGTACCTACAATATAAGATTGCGCCTAAAACCCCAAACGAGGCACTGTTGGCGAGACCTACCCTCGCAATTGGTACTTTTCCGTGTCCGTGACCCCAACCCGCTGGGTACAAGGACACGGAAAAGTACCACGTAATTTGGGGTTATATTGTACGCCAATAATTAGTGCTCAATTTGTGCCAATTAGTGCCGAAAAATCAGAATTTGTGCCCCAGTAGTTTCGGTTCTCCACTGAAACACAAAATTAACGCGGATTTCACCGCGCGACAAACTTGTCTGACAAAATTCATACAGACGCAACAAACAACTCACCTTACTCGGTCAATCAACTGGACTAGTGAAACCACCACGGTCGACTTGTTTCCAACTGTTATTATTTATAATAATACAACAGACGTGCAGTGGGTTCTGGCGTCAGTGTAACACTGTTGAGTGAGATAAACAATGTTTTACACGCCCAAGTCAACATCTTTTATCGTGCTGATTGAGTCAACAGATTGAATTGGAAAAGTGGATGGAAAGATTGGATGTGTACGTCAATCATTGCAACGCATGTCATTAGGTATAAAGATAGGTGTATACTTGGTAGATACTTGTAGATATGTCTGTAATTTGTTTGGCTATATGCCGATTGGGTGTGGCTCACATCAGTTGCAGTGCATCGTGCCTTCTGTGAATAGTCTCGGTTCGATTCATGTATCGAGTAGGTAAACCCACCCTGTTACCTCATCATCTTATTATCAGCCATTCGAAGTCCACTGCTGGACATAGGCCTTCCCCAATGAGCGACCACACCCGGTCCTCCGCCCTCCGCATCCAGCCGCTTCCGGCCACCTTCTTCGGTCGTCGGCCCCCTGATGTAACACGCTGCGCAAACCAACCCGCGGTCTCCACTCTAGAACCTGCCCACTGCCACATCAGCTTGCTAATACTTTCGGCTATATCAGTAACCGTAGTTCTCAATCGGATCTCCTCATTTAAAGAAACTCTTGCGATGCGATTCGTAAGAGTTTATTTAAATGAGGAGATCCGATTGAGAGCGATTCGATTTCTAGTGCCTATTTCTTCTGAGTTCTGTGAGGTTATTGCGTCAATTCGTCAAATAGCTTATGACTACATTGTTTGGTTGCTATTACCAACAAGTGATAGCTGCTAACCTATACTTACTGTAAACTTGACCTTACTATTGACTTACGAGTTTATGAGGTCCCGCTAAAATAAACCTCACTGATGCATAAAATTAAACGTTCTCTCATATCAATATAGTGATGCAATGCTATAAAACAGTTGACAGTATGACTAACTAAATTGTATGTTGTCGTAAACAAATATTTTGTACTTAATTATCTATACCGGGTGCATCAGACAGGCCACACCTAGTTACAGCACAAACACTCCACAGGTGGACCATATTTCCTTGTGATATTTTCCTCTAGATAAGCTAGGCCATATTAATCTATTACCAAAACCCAGCGGGTATTACATTAGACCAATGCAAATGAGTCTGCTTTCAGCTATGGCTACCTTTTTCATACAAACGAGGTCACTTTGGCCTTTTGATCTCCGTCAGGGGACGATTTGCGAAAGATCTGATTGTGGCTGTCCGGAGTACGGATCGAGGAGGCCCAGAAAGCCATACGCACCTCACTGATCAAGCAAGCCGTTTTCACCATAGATAGACCAGTCAGTATGCGGCTTTCCATACATTTTGATGCCATTTTAGATCATTTTATTCTGAGTTATTATTGGCATCTCATCCTAACAGCTAGTTTGCGCAGTTTCATATTTATATTCATCTCCATTCACAGCTAATCCCATAAAAGACTCGGTTCTAAAGCATATTTATAAGCGTGTAATGTACAATGGGAATGTTGAATAAATTCATAAATATCTGCACACAATAGTGTTCCAGGGATTAAATAAGATGGGGGTCATGACCTCTTGTAGTCGTGGTACCTAGTTATAGGTACATACTTGCATAATATAAGTATATTTTTATACCAGTCTACTTTTTATTCTGTATTACATGATATAAATATACAGATTTATTTTTTGCAAATTCTGTAATATTTTTAGTTTATGTGCCCTACGACCCAGATGCCTTTTAAAGGATCCATAGTTAATAGTTTTTACTATAAAAAAGTACTATATGACACAAAAACTCAGGTACCTATGTCAAAAAATTTCACTGAAAGACTAGGTACCTATATACGTACATAGACCCGATTGCGATTTATTATTTAGCCGCCTACATCTTATTCTGTGCTATTCATATTACGTACTTAGATTTTTAAAAAATGAAATTTTTTGCATGTAAGTACACTGGGTCCATTTATATAACGTCAATTTTTTATCTATCACCGCTTCCAAGGTTAGCACTGGGAAGAAGAAGCGGCGCAACAAACTTATTTATACAATAACAAAATTTTATTCTTTAGTCGCCTGATATGACCCCCACAAGAAAATTGGGAGAGGGGCTATTCTGTCACTATGCGCCGGGGCTATCATCATATCAGCAACCAGCAACAATCAACTCGTAACTAATGTCACTAAGCGTAAAAATTTATCACTAAACACTAAAAGTTTATCACTAAAGTCTATTTGTATATATTTTACGCTATAATCGTACAAAAACTCACGCGATATCGCAGTTATAAACTAAACCAAAATGGACATAGTGATAATAATGCTAAAAAGGTTGGGAAGGAGGTACCTACAGCAACAAGTATACCGCTTTGGCTTAGTGGCTGAGCTTTCAGCTCGAGGGTCAGACGGATTATAGGTTCAAATCCTGCTAGACAGACAACTTTACATGTTGGTCCAGATCTGAAAAAAAGTTTAAACTAGGTTTTAAAAAAAATTTGCTTCCCCATATAAAATGAGACCGTGGTCTAATAATTACTGCTGGTACTATTTGCACTTTCGCCAAAGAATACTCTTACTGCGTAACGATACTATGCTTGCACGCTACTGATAGCCCTACATATTGACGTACACACACACGCATGTGTCCACCTGTAGAAGTATAGTAGGGAATTAAATCTGTTCGCTTGCATTGAAAGTCTTCTCTTCGCATTTCTTTCCACCATCTCCATCATAGATTTCTATCGTAGGGAGCTTTTTCCGTGTTCTGTGATCTCCATAGTTTATCAGTTCTTGCAACCAAGCCACAAACTCCTTAAAAAAAAAAAAGTTTATCAGTGACAGGTCAAGTTTTTCTGTCAAACTGCAGCCGTCGACGCAAGATGTTCACAAAATTGTTAAAAAAGGTTTATTTTACCCGACTGCGCGACGCAAAGGATAATGTGTTTTTAATATTTTTTTCTTCTTGTCTTCATAAATATTTTGGTCGATAGTCTGTAGCGAGACAACTAAGGGACTGCGCAAACGAAGCGTAAATTTGTCCGCGCACTTTTTGGAGTCATTGTCAAATGAACCATATCACCATAGCCTAAGAACAGCATCGTATGCGCGAGGCGACGCTGTGTTGGTATTCATATGATTTTTCATCACACTTGCTCGTTCACTGTCTGATTATATGCGTACTTATAGAAACACAATGGCCTATATACACCCGCGGGAGAATAATGAAAATCAGTACAATATTATACATCTAGGGCTGTTATGTGTAGCTGGCTGTACTGAACTGGTTTATTAAATTAATTAAGTTAAAAATTAAGATAAATTGAGTAGATAACTTGACTTATCTCGACTAAACTCGACTGTACTCGACTGTACTCGCCTGTACTCGCATGTACTCGACTGTACTCGACTGTAATCGACTGTACTCGACTGTACTCGATTTGACTCGACTTGAGTTAAACTGAGTTAACTTGAGTTATATTAAGGTAATTAAATTTAACTCAATTTAACTAAATTAATTGAATAAACTTAAATAATATCAGCACAGTCAAAGAAAATAAATTTGTTCCCTTGTGTCGTAGGTATTTATTTCCTCGCAAATGTGATGAAAAACATTGTGTGCATCACGGGCAGTAAGGGTATTACAAACTCGAGTCATTAAAATCCCTCCTCCTTCGGCGTCGGGCTTCTAACAGACTCTCGTTAGTAATATCCTACTTACTGCGCTTATTGCACAATGTACTATTATTCTTTAGCCTGATATGGTTCATTTGATAATGACGTCAAAAAGTGCGCGGGCAATTTTTCGCTTGGTCTTGGTCCCTAAGTAATTTTTTAAAACTCAAAACGTAATTTCACATTAAAGGTTTTTCACACGCAACCCCCAAGTACATACATACATACATACATAAACATACATATCGTCACGCTATGTCCCTGGCGGGGTAGGCAGAAAGAAAGGAGCGCCAAGTATCGCGATCCTGACACAGCTCTTTCGCTTCTCTCAGTCCTATCATTCTCTTCACACACGTCGTCGCGGGACGCGAGTGCTCTTTACGTGTCCGTCTGTGAGCACCCGCTTTATCTGAAGAAGAGACTTGACTTACCCCCAAGACCTTGACCAGAATACGGCCCTGTGTAGTACAGAAATGAACAGTGACCACCTGCGGCATCTCACGCTCTTTGTGACACTACCTACATGCAAACTAACAAAAGGTTCCGATCAAAGGGTATCTGAAAGTATCCCGCACTATATCTTGTTTGCAAGATGTCCAGTGGGATCTTGGGATACGTTTGAAATACAAATATTTTATTTTTATACGCAGTATTGACCGCCTCGTTAAGTCCTAGTGGCTCGGTCGTTAGACTCGAGTGCTGGGCTGTGGGTTCGATCCTCACTATTGACAGACCATACTTTCTACAATTTAGTCTATAATGAACTGTAATAGCTTAAGTCAAAGTTTCATTTACCACCGTTTCTTTAGTGTTAGTTAGCCCTGAGAAGAAGCGGCGCAACAAACTTCCGCAACACATTTAAAATCAAGTTTGTACTTAAACAATTGACTTAGTTTGTAAAGATTGTGCGAGGCTGAAATAACATTAACACAAGGTACCTTTGTCATTCAAAATAATTATCTGTCTATTTTTTAGCTTTCCTACGTTGTTTTTTTTGTGGTTAGCAAATAAATTATTTGTATTTACGTCAGAAAAGTATATAAATAAATACATCCCTACCCTACCCAACCAACGGAGTCCACTACGATCCCAATAATAATAAGGCTTAATTTACCATGTGGCTTGCAAATAAAGGAATATGAATGTAGGTACATACATACTTATAATTTTACCCTTTCTTCTGTATCAACAGTCCATGCAGACCTTACGATTTGCCATAATACCTTAATGATAATTATTGTAAGTAAGTAGGAACCTAGGTGAATCCTTGCGTCCAATATTGCAGAATTCTACAGGATAATGATTAAACGCCAGATAATTATAACAGAAATGGCACAAAATGTTTGCCAAAAAACACCCACTCAGACCTCAAAGGGCACTTTATATGGGGCCATAACTATGGTAATAAATAAGCCTAACTATGTTCTTTGGATCCGAGGAAATAAAACGCATCAACTTGGGTATTTATATAAATAATTAAACTGTTTAATAGTGCTGAACAAAAACTATTTTGAAATATCAAAATAAGTACTAGGTACATAAAAAATTTAAATACCTAACTAAAAAATTTGATTCCCTATACAACTCAAACAGTTTCAAAACGAGGGGTAGCTATATTTAATAATCTGAAATAAATAGTAGAAAACATTCTGTTTTCATACACTCTCTCTTTAAAAGGACAAAGGTGTTGGAAATATGAATTTTGTCCCGGATTCTACTTTCAGAGCGCAGGACCGATCCTGAGGGACGACATATATAAAGGTGAGAGGCGCATTATCTGTCCACTACCGTTGCGATATCTCCGAGCCGCCTTACTTGGCATACCTACACTTATATATGTGAAGAAATATACAAGAATAGTGATAATGAATTTTGTGAAGTGCAGGTAAGTGATTCAAAGGCTAAATTGCCTCCGCAAGAAGGCAATAACCCCCTTCACTCTTCCGCGCTCCATGTGTTGTCTGATGAAATCCTGAGTCCGTCTTCTTTGCATAGTTTTATTTTTACAATTTATTTTTATTAGTTTTATTAATTTTATTATCATAGTTTTATTTTTACAGTGTCATTGACCCAGATTAGCTTTTCAGGGTTGAAATTATACCATAAATATAAAATTGTAACAGCCGGTATGTATCACAAAATGATTTGATTAAATATCTTAAACTTTTACGAGCTGTAACTTGAAAATGTTTAAAAATATAAACATAGAATTCCTTTGGGAAAAATTCGTACAAAAAATAAAAATAAAATATACAGGTCGAGTTGAGAACCTCCGCCTCTTTTGTTTTTCGTCGGTTGAAAAGCAACCCAATCTGACATTTCAGTGTCGTTGTGTCCCACTCTATTTAATTTTTTTTTTTCAAAATTGCTCCCCCCGTGTCTCATACAGCCGTGAACTGATCAAATTCAAATTTGAATCACTTACCCCCAATACCAAATGTTGCCGTTAATGTCCCCACGTCGTGTGCCCAGGGTGGTGGTGCTGGCGATGCTGGTGGTGGCCCTGGGCGCGCTGGTCTCCGCCCAGATCACGTTCAGCCGCGACTGGGCGGGCGGCAAGCGCGCCGCGCCGCCGGACCTGCCGCTCGACTGCACGCAATTCACGCGCCTGTGCCGGCACTTCGTAGTGAGTACTTGTGTTTGTTCCGCCCTGACTCACGTAGAGATGTGACATGACGCAGAACCCTGATACCCATTGCCTTCACGCGACTCTGCCGGCACTTCGTAGTAAGTACTTGTGTTTCTTCCGCCCTGACTCACGTAGAGATGTGACGTGACGTAGAACCCTGATGCCCCTTGACTTAACGCGCCTCTGCCGGCACTTCGTAGTGAGTACTTGTGTTTGTTCCGCCATGACTCACGTAGAGATGTGACGTGACGCGGAACCCCGTTGCCCCTTGACTTCACGCGCATCTGTCGGCACTTCGTAGTGACGCCCATCTAACTAAACTGTAGATTTGAATGGCCATAACCCAGTCAATAATTAACACGAGTCACGTCCAAACCGTGGACAAATATAGTGAAGGCAAAATCCACAGTGGACCTGTGGACATTCCTAATTCATAACTCTTGAATCCCGAATTGTTTCCGTCATGCTGGCAGCACGAGTTGAAAGCCGCGATGTCGGCGGAGGCGGGCGGCGGCGGGCCGGGCAAGCGGCGGCGCGCGGACGAACTGCCGCCCCTCTACGACGATGATAAGTAACACCCTGTACATGCCACACCAACTATACACGTGTCAGCGAACCTCCCTACGATCAATGCCGTCGAATAAAAAAAACATTTGTTTTTTTTTTTTTTAGTAGGCAGTAAAATAAAATGTAACTAAATAGGTAATAGGTTCTCGATCTTTGGTTTAATCTGATATTTTATGTACTGATCATATTTAGCCTCACTTCTGTAAATTCTGTGTAACGCACCTACTGTTGGATGTTGGACCCGCAATAAGAACGGATCTCCTTACGATCAACGCAGTCGAATAAAAGATTCCTCGTTGTTTTTCCAGGTTGTCTATACTTATAATAAATCTGTAGAAACCGTGTGTCTGTACTTTGAATAAATTTATAAAAAAATGAGTGTGGACGATAAAAAAAGAGTAACAGAACACAAAAAAGCGTTTTTAAATTTTTTTGTCTTTCTGTCTGTCTGTCTGTCTTTCTGTCTTTCTGTCTGTCTGTAATCGCTAATCTCCGAAACTACTGAACGGATTTTCTTGCGGTTTTCACAGGTAGATTAAGCACAGCCTGGCGCAACTTATAGGCTTTGTTTCATTGAAATCGGATGACAGCGAAAAAAGTTATCGTCATTTACAGATAAATCATTTAACGTAACAAGACGATGTCATAGACATAGGAGATATCAGTGTTTTTTTTAACTGGGACAGTATAGGCAAGTCCGAAACCATAGGAGATGCAGGGAAAGTGTCTTATGACATAGAAATTTTTTGGTCAAGCGTGTGTTGTCCATAAAAATGAGACAATTTGCACATATTTTTTTAATGCGGTTCGACTCAGTTTCATGCAGGGATCACTTCATTATATCGGAAGAAAAAAATCTGAGCAGCAGAAGTTAGTCAAATTCAATAAAATGTTTTCTCATAGAACGCCAGTGAAAAATAATTTTTATTATTTTTAAAAAATGCGTATCGACTTAGTTTCATGTTAGAATCATTTTATTGTAACGGAAGAAAAAAATCCAAGCAGCAGAAGTTAGTCAAATTTAATAAAATGTTTTCTTATAAAACAGACTGTGCAATGTACTTAGGAACTTACTACTTATTTATGCATGCCACCCGAACTCCAGCTGCTCCGATTACTATGTCAAAATTGTTATCACGAAAAAATACCTAAAGGTTCCTAAGACAGTTTCCCTGTATCTCCTATGGTTTTGGTTTTGCCCATACTGTATTAGTTAAAAAATACACACGTATAATAAAAATTGATATGAGAAGTCTTATGAGCAATAGAAGTGAAAACAACAATTTTTTAAATTTTTATCTGTCTTCACCAAATTGGATACGGTGTTCATAGTTTGTTCCTGAAGGTATGGTATACCTTAAATTATGGTGAAGGTACTTAGAATGATCCATTTTACCATTGGAAAATTATAACTAGACGATGTATGTCTGTACATAGCAGAGATAGGTACCTACTTCCAAAATCCACGCGGACGAAGTCGCGGGCAACAGCTAGTAACTAATAAATTTGCGATCTTTGGTAAGTGTATCATTCTAAAATGGTACTTTAAAATCATCTGTAAACTCTGTAATAGTAAGAATATTTTTAACACTGCTTATGAAGGAATAGATGGATATATTATGTCATGAAATAAAATACGTGGTTATTTTTAATAAGCAACAATATTGCAATAGTTTAGTCTATAGATAAATGTATGTGAAAAGGCCACGCTTTTTGACCGGAGCTGTTAATAGGTCAAGCTAATTATCTTTCGCATAACCATAGTAAAGGCAAATGTAATAATAAACAGTCACCCTAATTTATCCTCACCCTGTACGAGCAATGATAAGTCCACCTGTTTGCGGAAATAGTATCCCGCCGAAATGTAATTATTATAATATGGGATATGTGAATACTTTACGTGGGATGTGTGGTATTTACAAAAAATATTGTTAGTACGCTCTGCAGCGCCATTTTTGAATCGCTCTCCTCGCTTCGAGCAGTCGATTCTATTGATTTTCCTTCGACATTCGATACAAAAATCAGTAGAATCGACCGCTCGAAGCGCGGAGAGCGATCCAAAAATAGAGCTCCGGGTGGCTAAAAACAATTCCAGCAATGGGACAAAGAACGCATACAAAAATACAAAAAGATACCAGAGCAGAAACGAGAAATGGCAAGTGAAACCCCTCAAAAACGTATCGGCACACAATATATTTTTGTATTATCTACTTTCTTTTCCTTGTATTGTTTCCTTGAGTTCTAACAAATTATAATTTATTAGAACGTATTAGCGTAGAATGTGTTATTTATATTAACTGGGGAACAAATTATTCACGTTTATACATTTTTTTCCTGCTTTTTCCATTTTCCCTTCTACAAGATGAGATATCCATTATTTTAGTATAGTAATTTCTCGATGTACCTAGTTAACACTGTATATTTTTAAATTACTCCTTCTCAAGTCAAGTCAAAACTATTTTATTGCATGTAAGTACACTGGGTACATTTATACAACGTCAATTTTTTATCTACCACCGCTTCCAAGGTGTTATATAGAGCTGGGAAGAAGCGGCGCAACAAACTTCCGCAACACATCTTTTGAAATCGAGTTTATACATAACATTATTTTTGTAAAGGTTGTGCGAGGCTGAAGTAACATTATGGACAGCCCCGCATAAAACCATAAATTTCATAACATGAGGTGCCATGCGGAGTTATTAGTTAATTTGCATATGGGTACCTAATATTGTTTTAATTAACTTTTAGAAGACGTGACCTTTTCCCACAAGTGTTAATATTTTGGGTATTTTAGTTGTCTAAATATTTTGATAAGTACATCATCAACAGCCTATTAATGTCCCCACTGCTGGGGCTCAGGCCTACCCTCTCAACGAGGGCGTTCGGGCTATAGTCCACCACGCTAGCCCAATGCGGGTTGGTTTTGTGGACTTCACATGCACCTAAGAATTTCTTCTTCGGCGTATGCAGGTTTCCTCACGATGTTTTCCTTCGCCGTTTGAGAGCAGTCAGTAAATGTACTTAAGTTTCGAGAAAATACCCATTGGTATATGGCCCAGCTGGGGATCCTGGCGTCTTATCCCCGACGCCACTGACGCTCTTCGTCAAATACATAATTTTTTATAATACCTAGTCTTTCTAAATTATCTAGTCTTTTTAAATTACTATACGAACTTTTAGGGATTTACCTATGCATATAGTTTTGTATGTAGGAGGTACCTACCTATCCTGAAAATTTCACACACAATACTTACTACGACATTAAGCAAGGTTTTTACTTTTTGTGGCAAAGATAAACATAAAACTACTCAGTTACTTGACGGCCAGCTGACGAGGGAAGCGTCCCTGCGGACTCTTAAAACAAAAAGGTTAGTCTGCCACAAGATTTTACCAATAATGCACTTCTTATGCTTTAGATAGCTATAAATTTAACCCCTTTGAGAATGCATCTTTGGTATTAACCATTATTATACTAGAATATGTTAAAGGCCTGTTTTCATTCTTCGATATTACTCACAGATTTCTATTATACAAAATATGGATTCGTCAGTGGTGCAGTGGAGAAACGCGACCTATAAAGTTGAGAGTTCCTAAGTCGGTTCCCGGGTCAGTAGTTTTTATAAATATTAATATTTGCATACACTGTTGAACCTATACATACAATACTATATCTTCACGCTATGTCCCCTGTAGAGTGGGCAGGATTGGAGCACCAAGTAACGCGATCCTGAGCATAAGGACGAAATATTTTGATCCAAATTCACAGCTAGAAACTATATTATTTATATTAGATGAAATACAAAGAACAGGATAGGTATTACGAAAAAAGTTTTATGGATTTTGAGAGAATGTTCTCATGACTTGACATCTCTTTCGCTTTCTCTCATCAGTCATCAATTTCATAAACTACATTTCCGAAATATATTTGTAATAAGGTGTCCGTCACGATTCCTTGAACTCGAGTCCAACATCCGAACCACTAAGCCATACATTCATTTTTAATGAAGCTTAAGATCTTTTTGGTAACGCCCGCGTGTGGTATTTTTGTTCTAGTATTTAATCTCTGTTTAAAAAAGGAGATTATATATCAATTTTAGCAAACAATTGCATAATTAACTAGTTTACTAAAGATATTGTTTAGTAGAAATAGATATTACATAATATATAAGGATATATCTATACAAGATATAAGTGTGAATAAAAGCGCGACAATTTATTCAACTCTCCCCTTAGGATCGTTATTTACAATGACTTGCGATATTTATTTAGTAAGTAATTTTAATGTAATTAAAGTAATTAAGTACCTACCTAATTAAACAATTGTAATATATAATCAGAATTAAAGAACGTATAAAGTTGATTCTTAGTTTCATTTGCAGCTCTATCTATAACTTGACTCCGACATTTTATTTGAAAAGACCTGAAAAAGATTGTTAAGTCCTCACAGATTTTTGTTTGCCTTCCGCGGTGGGGGAAAATGAGACATCTTATTGGAAAATTTGAATAAAAGAAAATATATCTTAAAAATAGTTTTATTATTAAAATAAATTGATTTTATGTACAGCGTTGATAAAATATAAGTTCTATACTACAAACACTAAATATTATTGCAATTATTTAATAAGAAGTTAACTCTAGAATACAATAAAATGTAAAATATAAGCGGAATATAATTAACACATAATAAATGCATCATTGCATTATTTTTACTATAATAACTTTAAAAAACCAAAGATTAATAGGTGGTTTCGATGTCTTACTTAGGTATAACTTAATATCATCATTAGTAAAATAATAAAACATTTATATTCTAAGTTCGTTGAAATTCGGAAAATGCAATGTTAAACTGAATGGTTATTTTAACATATTTAATCAATTATTGATTAGTTATGATACTCTTTTCTTATTTAAAGGGTGTAGCTAAAACAAAATAACTGCCAGTAGTAGCAACGAGTAATATTCGTTTTGTTCCTTAACTTTTAGCAAATAAAAACAAAAAACGCAAAAATTTTTTGTACAAAATCGCAAAAAAAAATATTTGAATGAATATGGGTGGGTTAGTACAGTTACATGTAGTTAGTTGTATGTTACGAAAATATTGAGTACAGTCGACCACGAGTTAATAAACCGTATTGTGAAGTTTGCAGTCAGCAATGAACCTTAATTTAACAGTTCAAGGTACATTTTAGCGTGTAGAACAAAATTAGAAATTTAAAACTTTGAAAGGAATAAATTCGTAAACTTAAAGCCAATACGGTACACCTGTCATATAAAACTAAGTTACATTATAAAATATGTTAGTAATTATTATTAAATAAAATAACTAACATTAAAGTGTGAAATTATAAATATTAAAACTTTCGCAGCTTTTGAGTAAAAAGCAGGGGTTCGAAATTATCAGGATAATAATTTGATAATAAACCATGCCGATTCCTAGTTTTGTTCGACTCTTCAATTCTTGACTAGAAATGAAAGTTCTTACTAAAATGATAACCATTTAAGCGTGGATAAAAATGGGTTACACATTTGTTTAATTTTTGAAATTTATGAAATAATTTAAAGTCAAATAACAAAGAAGCAAAACAACAGCAAACAGTCAACGGTTTCGTATTCCCAATTAGTTTTATAATTATCAAGATAATTACCACTTCCAACCCTGATCAAGACTTGGAAAACCGGGAGTCTTCCACATTTATTTCTCCTCATCATCATGGCTACAGCATCTCACATACTCGAGCGCCTTGTTCAGGCAGTCGAGCCAGACGTCTCTGTCGTTGGCCGTGTCTGCAGATAGCAGATGCCGTCTGACCACCGAGCCGTCGGGGCGTGTCACGTACACCAGCGACCCGCTGTCCTGCACGATGAGACCCGCGGGCACCGACGACTCGAACAGGATGGTGTTGGGCCGCGCGCACAGGTCCCTCGGCGCTTTGACCACCTTCTCGGATGTCACCGTCGCCAAATCGATGTCTCCTATCGGCATCTGTGGACGAATTACGTGTTTTAGGTATATAAAGTTAACTTCCGCGAGTAAGTTTAGTACCAAAAACGACATTTTAGGATGTTGACCAAGTATGAATTTGTATTTTAGCAAGTTGCGATCTCAACTAATGGTCATTTCGAGGTTGAGCGAGATGTGACTGACAGCTAGTATATAGATCCAAAAAATCTAGATTCTAGATGGCGATGGGGTGGGTCCAAGTTCGCTAACTTAACATTAGAAGCGTAAAAATAGTGAGAAAAGCGGCAGTATACGTGGTTGGTTGCCTGTGATATATCCCAGTACCTAATAAGAGGTCTAAACTCAGTTGTCATTATTGGTCGTATATAATTAACGCATGCATATGATAATAAGGCTGTGTCACCTTCTTCTGAACGTCATCGGGGTACTTCCAGTAGGCGAGGCGCGGCGGCTGCAGCCGGAACCAGCGGCGGTGCCACGCGCCCAGCCCGGACACGTCGTCGAAGGCGGTAAGGAAGGCGGCGTGCGGCGCGGGGGCCGGCACGCGCACGCGCGCGCGTATGTCCACGTTGATGGACCCCTCCAGCGGACTGCCGCACGGCACCTGGACACACACAACTCAATTATAGGCGGCAGTTGGAGGGAAAGTACCCGAAATACTGAAGATAGCAAATTTCACTCACAGGAAACATTAATTTATTTTCAAAATCAAGTAAAACTGCATTAAAAGAGATTTGAAAAATCTTCAGCATGAGACGGAAATCAAATAATCAAATCGGATATATTTGTAAAAAAAAAGTTCTAGCGCCTCACGTGTGTCTCCGCTCCGGGAACCCGTACGGGGAACCGTACGGGTCCCCGCTATGAAACCAGCCTTAAGCCCTTATTGTACTTGGCTGAATTAGTCATCTTCATACAATCGTTGTTGAATTTATAAGTACAATCGCATTCAGCAAGCTAACATCCTAAATTCAGAAACAGTGATGGTTTCTGACTGACTGAATCATTTAGAAGCCTAATTAGAGATGTATGGAAGGCATTTAGGCACTGATTTCTATGCCATAATTTTTTTTTACAAATTCATCCTACTTACAGCTGTGAAATCCAGCGTAAGGGTCGGGGCAGACCAAGCGGAAAACTGACGGCGAACTTTTGTCGTCATTGTCAAATGAATCATTTAACTAAAGCCTAAAGAACAAAATCGTATGAATGACCTCGACCGCGAGGCGACGCCGACATGCAGAAGTCATTATACGATTTTGTTCTTTAGGCTATAGTGATATGGTTCATTTGACAATGATGTCAAAAAGTGCGCGGGCAAATTACCGCTTAGTTCTGGGCCATGTACCAATGGTTTTTTTTTCGAAACTTAAGTACATTTTACTGACTGCTCTCAAACTGTGAAGGAAAACATCGTGAGGAAACCTGCACCGAAGAAGAAATTCTTAGGCGCATGTGAAGTCCACCAACCCGCACTGGGCTAGCGTGGTGGACTATAGCCCGAACGCTCTCGTTGAGAGGGTAGGCCTGAGCCCCAGCAGTGGGGACATGTTAATAGGCTGTTGATGATGATTGATGATTGCGCAGTCTGTAAGAGTTACCTTGCTGAGTGTGAAGGTCTTGCGGTTGGCCTGCGAGAGCGCGAAGATGCAGTACCCGTGCAGCTGGAACTGGGGGCTGCGCACCGCCGCGGGGCCCGCCGGGCTCTGCACGCGGGGGGTCTTCAGCTCGGACACCTTCGACTTGGGGGTCAGCAGCTTGGAGCCGGGCTGGAATAACGCAATTCAATTCATCATCATCAGACTGTACTAGTCCACTGCTACTACTAGTAGTACGTACTAGTTCTCCGCATCCAGTCACTGCCAGCCGCCTTACGGAGGTCTTGGTCAGGAATGGTAGGGCGGCCGGGTACTGGGGGCGGTGCTATATTGCACAAAAAAAAAAACGAATTTGGAAACTTTTTCCTTTTTGAAGTCGGTTGAATAAACAGGTACTCACCTTTTTGCTAAAGATGTGATATTTGACTTCATGCGGTAGGATTTCTTTCGACGCTTGCAATAAATACACTTCAACGGTCACCTGTAATTGAAAATTAATTGTAAATTCAAGTGTTCATCCGCTTATAATAAATAAATACAAGTAACATATTCTTAAATTGATTTAAGAAATAAGACTAAATTTAAATAAGATATGGCTTAAAGGTCTCGTTGCCAGGCTAAAACATACAAAAAAACTATTACCTTGAAGTCGCTGGTGAGGCCGTCAATGTGGATCTCATTAAGATATGGCTTAAAGGCCTCGTAACCAAGTCAAAAACTATTAAAATAAAACTAATACCTTGAAGTCGCCGGTAAGGCCGTCCATGTGGATCTCAATAAGATATGGCTTAAAGGTCTCGTAACCAAGCTAAAAACTATTAAAAAAAAACTAATACCTTGAAGTCGCTGGTGAGTCCGTCCATGTGTATCTCGTCGGGGAAGTGCAGCGGGCTGCCGGTGGGCTGCGACAGCTGCATGCCCGTCGCGGCCACGCGGTCGCGGCACTTGAGCAGGCACACCGCGTGGTGACCCACCGCGCCGTCTGCGGTGCGTGGACACAATCAATCAATCAACAGCATATTAACATGTCCCCACTGCTGGGGCTCAGGCCAACCCTCTCAACGAGAGCGTTCGGGCTATAGTCCACCACACTATCCCAGTGCGGATTGGTGAACTTCACATGCGCCTAAGAATTTCTTCTTCGGCGTGTGCAGGTTTCCTCACGATGTTTTCCTTCGCCGTTTGAGAGCAGTCAGTAAATGTACTTAAGTTTCGAGAAAAAACCCATTGGTACATGGCCAATGAGTTTTTGTGGGCTGCACACACAACGTACCTGCATTGAGTTGCCTCATGTAGTCTCTCCTGACGGGCACGCTGAGCCCGTTGATGTGCAGCGAGGCCATGCCGGCCGCGGCCGCCGGGCCCGCGCCCTCCACCTGCAGCCGCTGCACCTCGTGCAGGCACGCCTGCCGCCGGTGGGCTGCACACACACAATGGGAGGGGGGGTAACATTCATCTTGTTTGTTTATTATATGTATCGCAACATAAAGAGATGGAGACACGAGCTTTTTCAACCGTCTTCAAAAAGGAGGAGGTTCTGTTTGTTTTTTGTGTTTACCAGTATGTCATGGAGTTATCGCGTAACTCTTCGCCGATTTTCAATCGATTTGAATCATCTTTTTACATTTCGAGGGTGGTCCCATGTCGATTGGAAAAAAACATTTCACCGCTACGGGTGAATTTTTTTTTTTAAGCGATGAATAATTTATAAATTTTACAATGAAGCAGGTGTTTGTATTATTATTTATGATTAGGTATTTCTAAGTAGCACGGTATGTATTGTTTTATTAAAAGATTTTAAATAAAGTTTGTAAAGTTACCATTTGGACATAATTCGACAAGTCTTTTTAACATTTCCAAATTCATTTATTATCATTGCTGGTTTGTTCATACTCAACTAGATTTGGTAATGTACTTACTCGCCAACAGAAGTAACCTCTCGCCCTCGGCTTGCTCGGTGGATCCACTGAACTCAATCGTAGACGCACACAAGTTCAACGCTTGACTGGCCTGGAAACAATGCGGAAATATATAGGTAAACTTAATTTTATAAGAATACTAGCTTTTTCCCGCCTGCATAGAAAAGTTTTTCCCGTGTACATTGTGAAACAGCGCCCTCTATGTAGGTGCTTCGTTACTTAGGGGGTATTAGCGGACGCCCCGCGACTTTGTCCGAGTTAAAAAGTAGCCTATATGTTATTCCAGGATATAAACTATCACTGTACCAAGTTTCAGGAAAATCTGTTCGGTAGATTTTGCGTGAAAGAGTCACAAACATCCTCACATTCTTGCAAACTGTCGCCTTTATAATATTACTAGCTTTTTCCCGCGGCTTCGCCCGCGTAGAAAAGTTTTTCCCGTGTACATTGTGAAACAGCGCCCTCTATATCGGCGTTTTGTTACTTAGGGGGTATTAGCGTGCGCCCCGCGACTTTGTCCGCGATAAAAAGTGGCCTATATGTTATTCCAGGATAGAAGCTATCACTGTACCAAGTTTCATCAAAATCTGTTCGGTAGTTTTTGCGTGAAAGAGTAACAAACATCTTCACTCACATCCTTACAAACTTTCGCCTTTATAATATTAGTAGGAATTAATAGGATAGAATTATTAAATAAGTATAGAGGTAAAATTTCTTCATTAGAATATCTTTTTAGTATTGTATGTGTACCTGCGATATGACCGTCTGCTGCTTGGCTATCTCCGCGTGCAGCTCCTTGATGCGTTGGCGCACGGTGGTGACGGCGGGCGCGTCGGCCGCCGGCGGCGCGCGCTCCGGCGACGCGCGACGCACCACGCGCAGCGGCGTCGTGGGCGTCGACGACTGCACAGAGGAAATTTACATCGCCATGTCTTAATTGCAATAGAAACCCTAAAACGCATGCCAATCTCTTTCTTTTTAAGTTAAAAAAAGAGCACAAGCGATTAAAATATAGTTAGAGCTTACACCGTCCGAAATATCATTGTGTCATTCTACTGCATGTAAAAGGCTGAGAGTCAAAGAGTAAGGGTCGAGGCAGACCAAGCGGAAATTTGCCCGCGCACTTTTAACGTCATTGTCAAATGAACCATATCACTATAGCCTAAAGAACAAAATAGTATGAACGACCTCGACCGCGAGGCGACGCCGACGTGAGGAAGTCATTATACGATTTTGTTCTTTAGGTTATAGTGATATGGTTCATTTGACAATGACGTCAAAAAGCGCGCGGGCAAATTTCCGCTTCGTTTGCGCAGTCCCTAAGTGTAATATTCACCGCATTCTGCATCCGCCTGTAGAAGCTGACGCTGTGCACGAGCTCTGCGCCCCTGTCGCCGCGCGCGGGCGTGGCGGGGGTCGCCGGCGCGCCGGGGGCGAGGGGGGGCTGCGCCTTCAGCGGGGACTTGAACTGCGCGCGCTCCTGGTACACGAAACTTGTTGAGGACAGGCTTCCGTGCTGTATGCAACAACGAAACCGGTGTATGGGTTGTTCGGCTCGCAATTTATCTGTATTGACTGGCCTGTTAGCTTGGGTAGTGACCCTGCCTACATTTGTGTGATGAGCATATCTGTTGGTTTTCGGATTCTGGGTGTTTGTTAACAGTAAGTATAGGTAAGGCATATTATAATAACGTATGTTTATTGTTTATCAGTTGTTGAGTATAGTCCCCGTAGATCTTATCGGCGGCTATTTAAGTATTTATTTACAAAAAGTATTTATGAATGTTTATCAGTTGTTGAGTACCCATTTACAAGCTTCGGCTTAGTTTGGGACTAAACAGCCGTGTGTAAATTTGGCCAAACATTATAAAAAAATCTATCATTTTATACAATTTCTATAGTGGACAATACGTTCTCGTGGAGAGGGTATGCCTGAGCCCCAACTGTGGAGACATGTTAATAGGCTGTCGTATTGATGTGGCAGTCCATACCTTGTTAAGTTTGGGCGGCGTGGGCCCCTCGCTCTCATCAGCGCTGTCATCCTTCTCGCTGCCGGTCGCTGCCGACTCATCAGAGTCGCTCTCCCGCACCGCCTTCTTGTAGCTTGTATTGTTCTTTTTTACCACCTGCAAAACACGGTATGTTTAAATGCTAACGAACTTTTTGGCATGCCGTTTATCTTAAGGCAGAGACGATTTGGAAACCACTTAGTTAATAAACATTTACGGAGAACATCCTCTTTTTTATTTAACTATAATGGTATTATTTTTTTATTTTATTTATTTGATTCACCAACAGTTGTTACACTAATACATACCATATTTAAAATCTTAGAGCTAAAGAATCTAATGCACAACCAATTACAGGTGAAAAACAACATGCTTATACGAATATATCATATATTATATAGCGAATATATCATATATCCTAATTCATTCATCTGATAACTCAAGTGCACTAACAGGCTGAGTGCATATATTGACCACATGTTTTTCTTAATAATTTTTTTTTGCCGTGTATGTGTTCCCCCAGTGCATTACAAACATGGTAGTGTATTTAACTTTCACGTAGCATATCTGTATCACTGGGGCCTTATAAAGGGTTAAACTAGCCTTTGGTTTCATAAGTTATTTCTGAGTTTCTTTCTTTTTGCGTTCTAAGAAAGAAATTTTAAGGCGTAAGTAAAATCTAAGAAACGTGGGTCGTGCGTCTTCCTTGTGAGGATAAGCATATAGCTCTAAGGTAGTACAGTATGACGTAAATAGGCCTTTGATTTCAATGGAAATAGATGTAATTGCTATTACATGCAACTCAGGGGCTAACAGTTTACTTACGTTCATAACTTCCCGTCCGAACGATGTGTCCGCCCAATTATCTGACTTATTCAGGTTCGCGGGTATGTTCTCTGTGCTGCAAGGTAAACAAAGAGATCAATAACACTAATAAGTATGGATATTCGATGAAAATGTAAATGGCATATTATTCCCTGTACTTTGCTGTGATCAAGTGTTTGCAGTAAAGTTAGTATTAATGAGAATATAACAACTAGCTCCACAATAGGCGACATCTTATCGTTTCTAGTGAAAATGATACATACGTTGTAGGTTCATATCAATAGGGTAAAACTCGGTAATACGCCCCACTTGACAAAACGCCCCACTCACCTAGCAAGTACACTAACAAAGCTATGCAGCACGCGAATAGGAACGTAAGTAGCCATACAACATACAACGTAGTAGACAACTTGTCGGGCGACTGATGACTATTTGCGTTTCTATTCGTGTGCTCCGTAGCTTTGTTAGTGTGCGTGCTAGGTGAGTGGGGCGTTTTGTCAAGTGGGGCGTATTACCGAGTTTTACCCTATTGATACAGTATCCATATTAATAAGTAACTACACAAGGTACGTAAGGTACTTGTTTTGAATACGCGTCGATACGGGAATACACCTACTTCTGAGGCAACATAATATTATTCATACCAATTCCAGGACCTAACCTAACCTGTAAAGGAGTCTTTGTTTTCATAATACTATCACTTACAATAACTGGTAGGTAGGTACCCTTTACGTATCCGTACGTATTGGACGACCACGTATTGAAAGACGCAGCGTAGGCAGGCCTCCCACAAGGTGGACCGACGATCTGGCGAAGGTCGCGGGACCCCGCTGGATGAGGTTAGCGCAGGACCGGTTGTCGTGGTGATCCCCGGGGGAGGCCTTTGTCCAGCAGTGGACGTCTACAGGCTGACATGATGATGATGACGCTTTACATCTCTCTATGCAATCGAATCGGATAGATAGAAGATTTTGATGACACGTCGTAAGTCGAAATACGAGAGCAGGTGAAAAATTGATATACATCCATCCATAAATACACAGACAAAATCCTAACCTTCGTTCTTGGTTAGGCCTTGACTAAAATGATGATTCTCTACTACAGAATCTAAAATTCGGCCTACGCTCAATCGCGTAGTTCTATTATTTCCTCTATTCGGTAGTTTTATTAACAGGTCGATAATCTCTGTTTGCTTTATGCTCGAGCAATTGTACTACATACTTATTATAAAATCTTATGCTTATGCTTCGGCATCGGCACTCATAATGGAGATTTTTCTACATTATGCCCGCGTAGTGTCACTACCACAGATTTTGTAATATGGCATTATGCCCGCCTGGTTTTAAGCTCCTACTTTAATCTCAATTCCGCACCATCATCATATCAGCCTGTAAACGTCCACTGCTGGACAAAGGCCTCCCCCAAGGATCTCCACGACAACCGGTCCTGCGCTAACCTCATCCAGCCGGGTCCCGCGACCTTCACCAGATCGTCGGTCCACCTTGTGGGAGGCGTACCTACACTGCGTCTTCCGATACGTGGTCGCCACACCATACGCACCCTTTATCCCGACTACAGTGTAGCCAAGAGGGTTATTTACTACTGCAGAATCTTATCGGCATTCATTCGGTTTTACGAGACTATTACTTCCTCAGTGGTTTTAGTAGTACAAAATTAGACATTGTGCAAAATCTACATTTGACGTCATGCTAGAGTAGTTTCAATACTACGCTACTGATTCTGTATTCGGCTATGTGGCGCTGAAGTTTCATACCCAATTCCTTCTATTAGGCATTATACCAGCGCAATTTTACTAATTTGCAATACTGACTCATGGCCAATGGTCTACCATCGGCTCTTTTGTCTCCTATTAACCTCTCTTACCAATTCGATGCTACTTTTCGTGTCTGCACTTCTCCCCTTTAGGAAAGGGCTTATTCTTACTTCCAAATTCTTTCCACTGCGACACATATCATGATACCGACCCATATTTTAAAAACCTATCCATATAAAATTTATGTTAACCAAGGTCACAGCAAAGCAAGGAAAATAATTATACCAAAAATACACTTTTTAAAATTTTATTGTTACAAAAAATCCGATAGAAAAACATTCCTATTATCACAGACAAAACTTAAAATTAAAAAATAGGGTTACCTGAAAAAGAAGAATTATTTTATTAGTATTAATAAAAATTGTGTCAAATGCGAAAGGTTTTATAAAATCGATTGGAGCATGACACATTTAAAATTAGCTTTCTCTCTTCATCATCATTATCAAAACAGCCTATTAACATGTCCCCACTGCTGGGGCTCAGGCCTACCCTCTCAACGAGGGTGTTCGGGCTATAGTCCACCACGCTAGCCCAGTGCGGGTTGGTGGTCTTCACATGCGCCTAAGAATTTCTTCTTCGGTGTATGCAGGTTTCCTAACGATGTTTTCCTTCACCGTTTGAGAGCAGTCAGTAAATGTACTTAAGTTTCGAGAAAAAACCCATTGGTACATGGCCCAGCCGGGGATCGAACTCCGGACCTTTTCATATGATAGGCCGTGTCTTGCCACTGACGCTCTCTCTTCAGAAAATACTAATTTCCTGTCACAAAATCAAACTTTCGAATTTGACACAAGCTTCGTACGGTCGACCGCACGTCAGTGGAAACAAAACCAGTATAAACTGGTCTCTCATAGTATTGAAACTCCCTAAAGGCTAGGCCAGCTCGAGGTCAAAGTGTTTCCACTGACGTGCGTTCGACTGTACATACAAATAAATATTTAGATATACAAGGAGACTTAAAAATAATGTACTTTGTCAAATTATTACATAAAAAGACTACCTTTAAATAAATTTCAGTAGGTACGGTCGACCGCACGTCAACAAAACCAGTATAAACTGGTCTCGCGTAGTATTGAAACTCCGTAATAGGCTAGACCAGCTCGTGGTCAAAGTGTTTCCACTGACGTGCGGTCGACTGTACATACAATACAATATTAGAAATGTATACATTATACATAATAATTATTACAGTGTTGTATTTCGCAGATTTTTTTGCTAACACATACAATAAGTAACAATGATTATCACATAGGTACTTATCAATTTAATGATAATAATATAATGAAATGCAATATTGTATGTTTTTATAATGTTTGTAACAAAAACAGCTGTTAAATAGTAATTTCAAACATAGGGTGTGACAAGACAAGACTTCTTTTAGTATAAAGGGGATCCCAGGCACAAGCGGCCTGCGGTGGCGGCCTGTTGTATTCCCTATATAATGTATGTGAGACTTCAGACAAGCGCGGCCTGCGTTTGCATATTGAAGCTGCGGCCTGCGGTAGGCCGCCACCGCAGGCCGCGTATGTCTGGGATACGCTTGTATTTTAAAAAAGAGAAACCTTTGTAAGACCAACTCCATAATTGCGAAAAAAACTGTTATTACCTAGCATATTATTTGAATCTTAGAATCGAACAAGTGTTTTGAACTTTTCTATCTCCGGGACATTTCTATACTTAAGCAAATAGAGTCAGTTTTTGTTCAATGTCTGCGGCAATGTCGCTTTTATATGTTTGGTCTTAAGGTCTCTATCAAAGGTCTTGTAAATGGATTTACCAGAATGTTTGCGATACAAATTGTAAATAATAAATAGCTCTTTAAAATAATTCAAATTAATACTAATGTAACACCTTTTATATTTGTTTCTGCGGTCTATAGCGCTTGAGTTAAGTGGGTATATAATAAATATCATGTAGATGTGTCAACTAAACTAGTTTTAAATAAACATATACAAATACTTATCTACATATAGGCAACATTACAGTCTTATTTTAAGTATAAATACGTATTGATATTTTTTATGTAGCAGCTACAAAACTGGTAGGTACTTACCTATAAGATTTATTTAAGTAAAGTCGAGTCGTCAATTACTATGAATGTTTTTAAGTAAGTAACAAATAAGAATTGTTTGTAACAATTTGTGCTTAATATTGAAGGTCATTTACACCCTTTTTACTTAAAATGCGTTTTTCCTTAGGTGTCTTAAGATAACAAACTCTTTTGCGGCTGAAAGCAAAATGTACGATAGACGATGATCCTTAGTGGACCGCAAAGTTTAATTAAATGGTAATACAAACTTGTTTTTGCTGCTTTGTACCTTTCTCGCACATGTAGACGAGGCGCAAATAGCGTTTGTTTTCATAAGACAGCTAAGGTAAAACGAAATATAAACGTGTATTATTTTCTCTTTAAATCAACCATCAGATCACTTTGTCCTTACCAACCCCGTAATACACCTGTCGATTTTAAATTACACATTGAGTACAATCTGTATCAATATATCTCAAGATCAGCCTTACAACGTCCATTGCTGGACATGGGCTGTCCCGTATGCACATACTGGTGATACATTTTGACACTCGAGCTATCTGGTACTTTATACATTATGACATGTTGTCAGTTTGTACCCGCAGTCCTGGTGACGCATCACCGGTTAGAGGTAGTAAGCCAAGCGGGTCAGAACGGTACGCTGCTGCCAGTCATTGGTTAGATGCATTAAGCCTGGCGGGTCTGTACGGTTACACGCCATTAAACAATCTCCATAATGTTGCCATAAAAATATATTATAGAGACAAGAGCGGAAGACCAATCATGGACACGAGTAATACCTAAGAACAAGGATCCCATAGAACAGCTGCTAAAATAACAATAATAATCAGAGAGGGACACACTTATTAAAAAAGTGGTAAGAGTAAGCAAGACAGGTATAATATCGTCTATCTCTATCTACGTATGTGAATTTTTTGTTGGGGGGCAGTGTAACTGCATACCAACTGCCCCCCAGCAAACAACAGCCCGACTAAAATAGATAGTGTTTGTTCAGTTTGACACCGCCATATAAGAAGCGACTTTTCAAATTATTGGGGTAAAAGACTATTGCTATTTCATGATATACGCTGATTGCGGTTCTATGGGATCCTTGTTCTTAGAGTAATACAAAATTCACACGTGATGGCTCATTATGCTGTCACTACTGATAGAGTGTCAAATTATTTGTATTCTGCACACTTGCGGTGTTAATGGGTCAAGATGATCTGCATAGCGAATGAATGAATGATAAATATATGCTTACATACATAAATTAGGGCTTAATTAGGTAATGAATGTGCACATAACATTGTACATAAATGATTTAATATGGTACAGAAAACAGCGTAACATCCCAAGACTTGCACTATGCCTTGACCGGCCATTACAGCTGAGGCAATGGCTCAGTCGTAGGTACAAGGCAGTCCACACAAGAGGTTGTAAATTCGATTCCTACTGAGCTACCATAATTGTGCAAGTCGCACTAAACTAGTAAGTAGACGTATGTATTTATACGTGAATATGTCAGATTGTTTATTTATTATCTGTCCATATGAACACAGTATAAAAGTCATTCAATCGATTTGTCTTGTCAGTTACACGCGGTGTAACCCTACACCGCGTGAAACGAAAAGCTTTCGATCACATGTGAGACCAGTGTCATGTTACAGTGTTATTGTGAAACATGTTACACAAATATAGAGTTACATTTACTTCATTCATGGAGCTATACTCGGCGTTTGTAAATCATACTAATAATATAAAGAGGAAAGATTTGAATTTTTGTGTGTATGTTTGTAATGAATAAACTCAAAAACTACTGTGCCGATTTCAAAAATTCTTTCACCATTGGAAAGCTACAGTCGCCCTGAGTGACATAGGCTATATTTATTGCAAAATAATGTCCACCCGTGCGAAGCCGGGACGGGCAGCTAGTATACTATAAATTCATGAATAAATACTGACGGGATATTGTATTGGGGGGGATGGGAAGGGGAGATGAGGTGGTGGTGGTGAAAATTTGAACGGGAGTACAGGTTTCTTTAAAGGCAGTTACTTGATAATGAAAATGTATCATAAATAAATAATGACAGGTTTTTGGATTTCACATTGTAAGGGCGAGGAAGAAGGGGGGGGGGGGCAGAGGGGGGTGAAAATGAAGAGTTACTGCCTATTTGGATGTAAGCCAAGTATTTATTCATGATGATTATTAAGTTATTTAATACTCATAATCATCACTTGATGATTGTAATACTAGTAGTTCCGTGAGAACAGTAGACCTCGCCAGCCCTTATAAACCAAACCTAAAAGAAACCAACAAAAGTCAACTTCGTAGTTGGAGACAGAAAAAGTAATTACTAAAGTGACAAAAATTAGCACTTTAAAGCTTAATATTTCGCAAACGGATCCCTGAATCGAAAAATGTTTTTCACACACTCGCGATATTTTTGAAAGACCCATTCAACGATACCCCACACCATGGATATCACGCGGAAAAAAATAATTTTCCGTATGCAGTTCTATGAACATAATTTATTTTTTCAACTTTCATAAGTCGATCCACTATTACTCAAAAACTAATAGAACCTACTTAGCCGTAATAGTTTTCCTTGTAACTACGTTATATATGCTACTGCCATGAATTTTTTCACATTTCCAGAAGCAACCGTTTAGCTGGCAGGGGGGGGGGACACGTGACTCTAACAAAAATTACCGCTTTAAAGCTTAATATTTCGCCAACGGATCCCTAAATCGAAAAAATGGTATTCACACACCAGCAACATTTTTTAAAGACCTATCCAACGATATCCCACACTATGGGATTCACAAGAAAAAAAAAGTTCACTCCCACTTTGCGAGTATGGTAGGTACTCTAAAAAAAATGTTTTTCAAAATTTTATTCTACTCATTTTGTAGGTTTAATTAATTTATACCCATGCCAAATTTTCGTCAAAATCGGTTGAAAAATGCGACCTGTAGAGAATTACAGACAGAAAGACAGAAGGACAGACGGACATTAGCATTTTTGGTCAATCTTGAAACTTAGACGCTTCGCTCGCTCGGTCAATAATGACTGAAATGTTCGTAGGTACAATGTACAAAATATATACACTCTAGACATTTTAAGTGGTGTAGTTTTCCTTATTAACGTGTACCTACACTTCTGAATGCGAGTTTAAACGTATCACGTTTTGTTTTTAAACAGGTTATTTACGTCAGTATACAAACCAGTACAATCTATGCCAATGGCAAGGTCCATACTAATGCAGTTGTAATATTGTGCTTAATAATTGTGCAGTAATAGATAGACCACAAAACGTTGCATAACACACGGGATATTAGAAGCGAATAATAATAATGTTTGGACAAATTTACACACGGCTGTTCAGTCTCAAACTAAGCCGAAGCTTGTACATGGATACTCAACAACTGATATACATACATAAATACATACAAACGCCCAGAATCCGAAAACCAACAGTTATCCTCATCACACAAACGTTGGTCTCCGGTGGGAATCGAACCCACGACCTTTGGCGCAGTAGGCAGGGTCACTACCACTACCCAACAGGCCTGAATATTGTTATTATTCAACATTTGGCTGGCGTTTCGAAAACTACCGGTCTAAAGGTGTAATGTGTGTTACAATACAACATTATGTGAAACTTTCTAAGGCACGATGGTCGATCAGTACCTCTACCATTATTTGACAGCGACGATACTCGCTAATCTGTGGATTCTAATTGTAATCTGTGGAAACTGTCTCTGTTTATGTTCTATTATTTGTCATCATTATTATAGTATTTCCTTTGTTAGACTGTAAGTTTCCTGAATAAATAAAAAATAAAAAATAGGGACTACGTAAAACGTAATAGTGCTGTCTCTTTTCGACTAATTACGAAAGACAGAGAGATACAGATATAGTTTTTATGTAGTCGCTAGAGAGTATTGAGGCTGTAAACTCATGGTAGGAGTACAGGATACAGCAAAAATTATCAGTGTTATGCCTTTGCAATAATGTGGTACATTACAGAAAAGTCTAAGCATAGATATTGAGACTGATCGTCAACTGTATTTTACTTTAGTACTCCAAACAGAGTTTGGACAGCAAATATGCAGGTTTACAAAACCTTGAACACACATTGAAAGAGAAAACTATTCAAAAAGATTATCAGTTCAAAAATTCAGTCGATTTCAAAATAGGCACTATGGACATTCAGTCATTAAATTGAGTAAGAATAAACATTATTTTTATTGCCTCGTGGCGCGATGTTCCTCACAAATATAATGAATAATTTTGAATAAAAACACTGGTACTAATGCTATCGCACGATGAATTATTGATACCACATACTCGCATTATGTCAAAAATTGTGATTTTTTGTTTGTTTTTGGACGGGAATTACATAAAATGATTCTTTAAACAAATATATAGAGAATTTACGCTATTCTAGTTTCTATAAAGACCAATTAAATTCGATTAAATTATATAAATAAACAAATGTGGTCGTCTCCGAAAAAAGAGATCTGACGTACATTGAGGTAATATTATGTAGAGTAGGTACTTCAAACAAAAGTTATGGTATATAATTATACACAGACCTATGTTATGGTATAACTAGATGAAAGCGGGGGCACGCGGGGTGCGCGCGGGGGTATCTCCATTCTCATACATAACATTCAATGCACACAGATGCGACTTTGTCTGGATATGAATGAATTTCATCGAAATATGGCCACCCCGCTACGTGAGTTGGTGTCAATGAACACCAACTCATGTTGCACAGTCGAGTTGAGGTGTCTTCTCTAGTACGTAGTACATATTACCTCGATGTAGACGTACGACTTTGCCATTCATATATTTTAAATTATTTATTTATCGTGGTCACTTTTTCTGCGGATGACTACAGTGTATTATATCATACATACATTAAAAAAGAGCAGTGTAATGTACATTTAAAACAAGCGTCACTTATTTCTCAATATTATAGTCATTTTCAAAAACATGTGCATTATTATGTTTAATTGCTTAGTTATCACAACAGCCGACTACAATCATACATTTAGCACAACCTGCCCGCATCTCGTATCGTACTCAATGTCAACTACTATGCTAGGCGATATACTAGTCTGGCAAGAACTACTTCAAAATAATTTATTATCATGTCAGCTTCATATTTGTGTCGAATTTTCAATAGTATTGATATCAGAATTGCTTAATTTATATTACCCGTAATTCTTTTTGGCGGTTATGTGAATGACTAGTTCACTAGGACGCTGATTCAATTTCAAGAAATCGTTCATTCAATTGATCAACCGAAAATTCTCAAGTTTTTGTATACATTACGCTTCACGTTATATCAATTACGCACACATAGACTGTAAACACTGTCAGCGATGTGCAAACAAGCTGTGACTATGTTCTCAAAACCGCCAAAAGATTACGGGGACTATTTATAGTAAAGATTGACAAACTTATTCTTGCGTATGGTCGAGGGCGCCACTATCTTTGTAGAGCTACAAGTCAAAGCATTTAGTTTAAACCGAGGCCGTACACAAAAATAACTATGTCAATTTATAACGAACACGGTACAGTCAAAGGTAACATATAAATGGCAAGTCGGCAATCTTCGGCAGAATGAAGAATATGCCTCAAGCTTTAAGCCACTTCCGCATTGGCGCGGTGGCAGCGGCGGTCTGCGGACAAGGTGCGGCCTATGCTTAAAACATTTCTGTAAAGCATGGCCGCGCCTTGCCTGCGACAGTGTGACGTTCTTATACAATCCTTTCGGCGCAGCGCCAGATTGGCTTCAAGATCTATATTCATTGAGAATCTTGCCGTAATTGTATAGAAACGAATATTGCCGACGTGCGATACGTTCTGGCGACTACTAAAAAATAGGTATCTTCGACATCACCAATCCCAGCGCAGCCAATTGCAACGTTTTGGTTCCGGCGCTCTCCATAAAAAGTTCTACCCACAATATACCTGAAAATTTTCAAATGCAAAGGAAAAAGAACACGCATTCCAGCGCGTAGTGTCCGCACCTCGAGCCGCCGCAGTCTGAGTACTCCTCTTGGTGCGACGTGTCGGTCTCTATGTCGGACAAGTGTGGGTATAGGCTTGTCGGCTGCTGTAGCACAGCCCCGTTCGTATGAGGTTTCCCCTTGTTGTTGTTCACCTTGATTCTTTTCACGTCGTCCAACACTGATAGTACCACTGGTGAGTCTTGGGAACCTGGAATGGTATAATTATTGTTTTGAATAATTACTCTGCACACAAGTTCTAATGTAAACTTTATAAGCATCAAAATAAAGTTTACATTATAAATTTGTGATATGTGTCGATAGGTGGTTAAGATTCAATACAGAGGCTCTGTGCATATGCAGCGGACAATCCACTCTTCGTCACTTATTCAATATTTTGTATTATATTTCTTTAACACAAAAAACCATACAAAATTTAATATGATAATAATGAAATGGTAATGCGTGCGATACGATATAAAAACCATTAGGAATTAATTAATTGGCATGTGTCAAACAACCTGCTTGCTTATACGAAATCCAAATGTATTGAGTCATCATCAACAGCCTATTAATGTCCCCACTGCTGGGGCTTAGGCCTACCCTCTCAACGAGGGCGTTCGGGCTATAGTCCACCACGCTAGCCCAGTGCGGGTTGGTGGACTTCACATGCGCCTAAGAATTTCTTCTTCGGCGTATGCAGGTTTCCTCACGATGTTTTCCTTCACCGTTTGAGAGCAGTCAGTAAATGTACTTAAGTTTCGAGAAAAAACCCATTGGTACATGGCCCAGCCGGGGATCGAACTCCGGACCTTTCGATATGATAGGCCGCGTCTTATCCCCTACGCCACTGACGCTCTATTACTATTTATGACGCACTATTTATTAATATTGAGTGAGTCACTTGTAAAAATATCAAATGACCAGCCAGATTAAATCTATACAACTAAAGCAAGTAACATTTTGATACATCCGAGGTCATTTTGATACCTAGATTGGCGAATCAGAAGGCCATTTTTTGATCCTTTCTGAACTAAAACCTGATACTTTAACCTATCTGATCAAATACCTATCGTACTATAGTGAAAATGTTGGATAAAAAAAACCGAATAAGTAAAAAACCATAAGGTTTTGTGCACAGTTTAAATGATTTCACCTGTCTCCACAACCCGATCTTCGCTTTACCTCATCGAGTCACTGCCAGTCAAATCAAAATCAAATCAACAGTCTATAATATGTCCCCACTGATACGACGCAGGCCTATGCCTACCCTCTCAAAGAGGGCGTTAGGGGTATAGACTACCATGACAATACTTGCTTGCAATATTGCTTGCCCAGTCGTTGTCTCCACTCGAGAACTCGTCTACCCCAGCGGTTATCGGTTGTCCGGCAGTTGTGACCAGCCCACTGCCATTTCAACGGGCCAACCTTTTGGGCTATTTAAGGCTTTGGACTGGCGGATCACCTAGTTTCGGATAATATCTCTGAGAGAAATTTTTAGCATAGCTCTTTCAATGTTTCAGTAAGTAAATAAAGGCTAAAATGGTACATACTTCTCCTTTTAACAGGTTGGGACCCAACAACCTTTTCTGTCTCAACCGCCTCCTTGTCTTTAGGGTCTGTCTCCGTGCGTGTTTTGTCGAACGTGACTTTGGGGACATTGGCAATGATCTCCGGTTTCTTGGTGGCTTGGGCCAGGCTGGGCGTGCTGCCCATCAGTGGGGCCACCTCTGACGGGTCGTGCTCGCTTTGGTCATCGTCCGACTCGGCGCTGGGCTTGGGGGGCTGAAAAATTACATGGAAATTTAATTAAAGATGGACTAGAGGCCAGATGCCCCTAAGTGGGGTAAGTAAGCGGGCAAAGCTGAGGGTTAAAGTGTATCAGAGACACACGCGGCCTGCGGTGGCGGTCTACCGCACGCCGCAGCCTCAATATGCAAACGCAGGCCGCGCGTGTCTGAAGCCTCACATACATTGCATAGGGAATACAACAGGCCGCCACCGCCACCGCAGGCCGCGTGTGCCTGTGATACGCTTAAATCGCTTAGTTTTATCGCAAAGAAAAGTGAAAGTGAATTGAAATTTTTCTGTGAGTTTGTCTCCCATACAAAATGAAAGTTCAAATATCTTTAAAATGGAATTGCTAAAACCCGTAAGCTGAACACGACATTGTTTAACTCTGGGTAGAGTAATTTTATGATTTTCTATATTTTAAGACTGACGTATTTTTTTAAATATTATTATCCTGTTTACGCGTATCAGTTTTATTAGAGGTGGTCTTTCCATTTTATAGATATTTAAATTCAAAGTTCGTATCTGAGAACACTTTGTAGACTGTCATTCTTTTTCGCGGAATACCAGCGAGTAACAGTTTTTCTTATAATATGCCGCGCCAACATATACATATACAACGCATACATTCTACCTAACCCCCAGGGATATAGCGTGAAGATATGTATGAAGCAATATAGTTTTAACACGATGACACGACATTATTGTGCAATAGCTCTGCGTTTTCTAAAACCTTCGAACGTAATTGCAGGGTAACTCCGCACTGTAGTGTACTGGTGAAATTTTGGCTTTTTGCATATTTTAAATCGACCAAATTACCCAAAATTTAGCACGTTTTAATTTTCACTATAATTCCATTTTTAATATAAATAAAATAGAGTCGGCCAAGACAGCGGTGTATCAGTTTTGACAAGTTTCCACCTAGTCCAACGAACTCTAATATTGTATTTTTTTTTATATAATTTTTTGTGCAGTATATTAAATTTAATTTCGAGTTTTTCGACAGAAAATCAAATTCGAGCGAAAGTAAAAAAACACCAACAGAAACTACGTTTAGACCCTAAGCTTCACACATACCGACGCGGTGTGTTGTTAAAATTAACACATGTTGAGTTATGAAAACTTTCGACCATGGTGCATTGCGTCATTCCCATACTGCAGTCGGCAAATGCAAACTTATTTTTGCGTGCGGCGAAAAAATAACCACGCATCCTCTCAAGGAATAACCTAAGGTTCAAATTTTCACATAGCTACTAGCGCCACGACCAATTGTAATGATAAATTTGTTACGTCGGTCTCTTGACCTACAAACCCGTATATGGGTTTGCACATGTTGCTGATATGTCTACAGAGATAAAAGTTATGACGACTGTCGACAAATACGTCCTTTGCAAGATAAATATGTAATTTTAAAAATTCTAACTTTACCAACCAGATGATTGCTTGCTATCCGATTGTAATTTCAAATCGGATCAGATATCGGTTTGATCGTTATTTTTCTTAGTTAATGATTCATACACGAAAAGCTTTCCCGAGAAACACTCAAGCAAGACAGTGTGATACTTTCAAGAAAAATCCTTTCATGCAGTCTTATATTTTTCATGAAAGTTCATCTACAAAAAAAGATAGCTGGAATAATAACGGGTCGAAAGGGCACGAACAAGGCTCAATAAATCGACAACACATACAAATATATAGGTAGGTTTCACATGACAGATAATAACACGACCCAAAGGTTAACTGGTAGAGAATGCCTCCGGCATTAAGTTCTCCTCTTGTACAATACATGTGCAATAAAGTTTAAATAAATAATAGCATCCTGTACTGTATTGTAAATAACAATACCACCCGATGCAAGATTGTACACACCACTATTGAATCGAAGCTAGTTCATGGCAAAGTTAACCCTTTATAAGGCAGAGGCGATTTGGATACCACTTAGTTAATAAACATTTACGGAGAAGAACATCCTCTTTTTTATTTAACTATAATGGTATTATATAGCGAATATATCAGGCTTTCTTTCCTCATTCATACAATGTCAATGAATAGGTGTATTGGAAACAGATCATCTGAAAACTCAAGTGCACTAACAGGCTGAGTGCATATATTGACCACATATTTTTTTCTTAATGATTTTTATTTTTTGCCGTAGATGTGTTCCCCAGTGCATTACAAACATGGTAGTGTATTTAACTTTCACGTAGCATATCTGTATCACTGGGGCCGTATAATGGGTTAAACTAAGATCACACAACTACTAAACTAAATAAGCCCCTCTCAATTTAGTTTGTTAGAACAAAACCAACGAGAAGACGGAGCAATAGCACCGTGATCTCGGTACATGACGAGAATAGATCGGGAAAGGGAAACGACGTGTGTACATTATACTTCGACTGGCCAACTAGGATAGCATTAATATTGTCACTTGGGATTATTAATATGTGTGTAATATTCACAGAACTCAGATAGGTCATAGAAATGTGCGTTAAGGTCGTCGCAGACGACTGTCGCCCTTGTCATCAACGTTCATTTTATCTTTATTTCATTTTGGTCATTGTCTTATTCCCATGACACTGAGCGAAGCGAAAGAGGTGTGTCAGGATCGCGATACTTGGCGCTCCGTTCTTTGTGCCTACCCCGCCAGGGACATAGCGTGAAGATATGTATGTATGTATGTCTTATTCCCCATATTACATTTGGCGTTATTAGTTAATGTATGAAACAACCACTGAACTTTATCTCACTTGCGACTACGTAAATTGATAAGGAAATAAACTTAATAAGAATACCCATGTAAATTTATAAGAAAACTGAATGCACGCAGGTATGGTAGATAGTAAATCCCCAGCAACATTTACCTTAATCAGTATCGGAAATTTAGTATAAATTTAAGAGGCATAACAAAGATACTCACCTTATAATTAAATCTGTTGTGCAACATCTCCATTTCTTTGTCCCTCTCTTGTCTAAACTTATTCGCTATGGTCGATTCGCTAATCGTCTGCTCCTTGCTGAAAAGCGCCGCTAGTTTCCCTTTGATACCACCGCCGAAAGAACTCTGGCTTATATTGTCGTCTGCTATGTTGTCCTTGGAATTCGTCGTCGAGTTCGTCGACGACGAACTGTTAGATTTCGTCGATGAGTTGTTTGATTTCGTCGGAGTCGTCGGTTTTGCCGCTGGTCGTGGTTTGTCTGGAAACACAATAGAGTTAGTATTGGGGTCATTGCTCACAGTGTTTGCAAGTTCGATGTTTGGTGCCAACTGTTGCTTTTTGTGTCTGTACTCGTGTCGGTTTGTTTGCTATGATGACTGTCTGTAAGATACTTTGAACCTGGAGTTTACTTAGGCCGATTCGCAGAAATATTTGCAAAGATAAAGTGGACGACATCGGGATGATTTAGTGTTTATTCAAACTTGGTTGTGAACAGATCCTTACATCCTACGAATTTGTTAGCAAAATTACGAGTTGGTAGGGTCTAGACTACAGATACAAAAGAACCTGGTTCATACATAGATCTCATCTAAATAATTCTATGCCGGAAAATGCGACAGAATTAATTCGAAGTATGAAAATGGCACTATGACAGCGTAGCGTCGAGCCATATCAATTTCTAAGTTTTGACCTAGGCGTATTTAACTGGGCTTTTATGCCAATAATTCAGACATAATTATATTAAACGTCGGTTATTTATGTATTATATGTATTTTATTTATACGTGACATTATAGATATTTCGTCACGAAATTAGATATCGAGAGGCAATAATGCATGCATATACTTAGTTTGCAATTAACGATATTTCTGGGAATTACAACAAAAGTATTATGTTGCAATTGCCGTTGGGAACCTTGTGTTGTGTTACATCAAAGCCTCGTTCTCGGTTGTAAAGTGACAAAATTTTAGGGTGTGGTATTTTTTTTAAAATTCAATATAAATTCAATAGAGATTGATTCAATCATAAAGGTGGCCGGAAGCGGGTGGAAGCAGAGGGCGGAGGACCGGGTGTGGTGGCGTTGATTGGGGAAAGCCTACGTCCAGCAGTGGAAATAAATATTCAACGTCATCCCTAATTGAATCAATCTCTATTGAATTAATATTGAATTTTGTAAAAAAAAAAAAAATACCAAACCCACAAATTTTCATCACTTTACAACCGAGATATCGAATAGTCATACCGGCATGATCGCATCAAACCGTGTTAGAATCCTTGATCTGGTAAAAATACTACAACACACAAGGTTATGTTCAAGTTTGTGTAATATTGTAACATATTGGCAGGCAGCACGCCGATGTTCGAACCGACTACAATATACGAGCACAATCGATCAGCGTCGCTGGACGTAGCTGCACCACCATTTATTACGAATGGTAGATCAACGATTACCGTTAGTTCGGTAGGCAAAATATAACGCAAATACCTAGACGGTTACTAAGTTCTGTCACTATGAAAAACTGTAATAATAAATGTGCAAATAAAACAATACCTAATGACTTATTATTATTTAACCGTAGACATTCAGAATTCACTTCTGTTAATATTATTCGAAATGGCATGCATCTGTTCGGTGCTGCAGGATGTAAATCAAGTTCTACAAGCAGGCATACCCGTGCATTAGTATATAAATATCAAACAAGATATATATCTAATGTGGTTAGTTTATCTATGCTCAATTCGGTGTTTTAAATGTAATTGGGAAGTCTAGGACATGGATTCCTCCATAGGTTCTTTTTTAGACCGGAAAAAATAAGCTTCCTAGAATTTGAACAATAACGGTTAAGGATACTGCATCTGTTCTGTGCTGCAGGATTTAGGCCAAGTTCTACAAGCAGGTAATACCTAGTATTTAAATGTCAAACAACATAAATATATAATATGGTTGGTGAATCTATACTTTTTTTAATGTAACTTGGAAAGTCTAGGACATGGTTGCCTCCATAGGTTCTATTTTAGACCGGGAAACAATAAGCTTCCAAGAATTTGAACATAACGGCCTGCACTGTTCTGTGCTGCAGGATGCAAACCAAGCAGGCATACCCGTACATTAGTATTTAAATGTCAAACAAGATAAATATCTAATGTGGTTGTTTTATCTATGCTCAATTTAGTGTCTAATGTTTGTGTCGAGGATGTAGAATAATTGCGGAACTCGCGTAAATTGCTACACCATTGTTGGGAGCCACGTTGGTATATACTACATTGTCTTAGCGCGTCGACACTGCAGCGTTAATGTAACAGTGGCATATTTGTATGACTATTGCAACATATTACTATCGAGGGAAACTATAGGTGTCGACATTCATAATTAGATATTAGGGTTTTTAAGGCAGTTATTGGATGCGGAGAACCGAGGATCCGTGTCAGTGGCGCGACTTGGGATGAAGGCTGTTGATGATGAAGAACGTGTAATTTAAATGAGTTCGTGGCGTGTGCCCCCAAGTTCCCGTGTACCCCCGTCTCGTATGTCCCCGATAAATAAAATAAAATTGGATTAAAAAACGCAATAACTCGAGAATTGCTGATTTAAACAAACAATAAATTTTCACCGTTTTTAAAAAACATGGATTTATTTATTCTGACATGTTGATGTGATGATTATGTTACCTATTTAATTTATGACTTATGATTTCATTTATGATTTTTAATTTAATTTATGTAAAAATTTGAAACTAGTTTTACGAAATAAAAGAATTCAATTTAATTTTAAAAGAAAGTTTAATACAGTGACAGTGGGCAGGTCACATCTGTTGAAGAACCGACGGCCGTTGGGGCAGACGAGCCCTGGAGTGGAGACCGCGTGGGACGTCTTCCCGCCAGATGGACCGACGACCCAAAGTGGTCGTAAGTGGCGTAGAACCGGGTGCGGTGGCGTTCAATGGGGAAGGCATAGTTCATTAGTGGACGTTGAAGGGGTGATAATAATTATGATAATTATAAGAAGGCTTTAATTTTTATTTAAACATTAATTTATGTAACACTAACTTACAATTATGCAACATGTTGACATGTAGAATTACATAAACAAAAAGCCAATTTCACAGGTTTTCTCAATTTGCAAAAGCAAGAATTAGTAAACCAAAACAGAAATTTCACATTTAACTAGGCAGATGTATGAATACCTAATTAATTTACGACGAAACCACATGAAGCAACAAATGATAGAATGAATGATATCAAATGTGACCGGTAAGCTTTAAAACAAATGCAAATAGGGAAAACTCACGCGCAATCGGAATCGACTATCGAACAACGGCGTTTTTAAGTTTCCTAATATTTAGATTGCGTTGCATCATATTAATTAATGTGTAAGTACAAAACGTTGGCCTTTTATTTACTAACTAGCTGTTGATCGCGGCTTCGCCCGCATGGGCTAAAAAGCACCATACGGAAGAAATACCTAAATGATAGTGAAAACCGCATTAAAATCCGTTGCGTATTTTAAAAGATTTAAGCGTACAGACAGACAGACGCGGGAAACGACTGTGTTTTATACTATGTAAGGATTAGGTAATAATTAATTATTCATTTTTATAGCGCATCTCAGCAATTACAAAATATACTACGTAAAATTATTGAACTGCTTTTCAAAAGATAATAAACCATCGCAATTCGATCTTAAGTTGTAACTTGTAATGCAAGATGACTAATTGTGGCGTTGCAAATCAAAAGGGACCTTATCGCGGCATTTAGTTTCCGAAATAAAGATTTGTAAAATGATTCACGACACGATTGGGTCACTACAAAAAATTATAAAATAAATAACATGGTTCCTTTTTGATTTGGAACACCAAAATTTAGTATTTCTTGCATTACTTTGTACTATTAAAGCAGTTTAAAAATATTACATAGTATATTTTGGAAATACATTTTTCCCTGAATAAAGGTACAGGAAAAAAATGATGTCTCTTCTTGGCATCGTCCAGTACTTAAACAAGTTCGATAGTTCGTTAAAAACTTTAAGTATTTTTACGATAGGCCAGAGTTCACTTAGATGAAGATCACACACACATACAACCTATATAATATAGTTAGGTTTAACTTTAAGTTGAATTATTTAAAATACACTTACAATTTTTCGCTTAAAAACTCGATACCAATTTTCGTCACAACAATTTTTTCCCCACAAAAGAGTTCAAACACAAAAAGTTTTCAATCACTCTCAACTCACGTCTACGATTACGTTCTTTTTTTAAAATCTACAAGATCGAACGCGTGCTGCGCGCGCGCTGAACGGAATGGCAATCGGCGCGGATGGCCAACCATCGGTCCACGAACCACCTCCACCTCTCGAATTGAAGCAGTCAATAATGATCGGTGCTTCCGAATCCCACGCTCGAGCCAGTGGTCGTCAACGCTTCGTCACGCCTGATTCAGCTTTTGTTCGCAGCTGTTTTTCTTTCTAATCATTGAGGTACGTAATTGGGCTATTAATTTCACAACAATTAGAGACATGCTATTTATTCTAGTTGCACAAATTGGCAGTTTGCTAATCCGACTCTAATTAAAATATTGACAATGGAATGGACCAATGAGTGTACCTATTAAAATTATATTTCTGTAACTAAGTTTCGTAACCAGTTACAAACGAAGATTTTTTCTTACTTTGTAACCAAAACAAGAATGATTTCATACAGCGATCTTTTATTGCCTTACAGGGACGACGGGGTTAAAAAACCGATTAAAGTATAACAAATTGACAAAATATCACCCAAGTACACAGAAGTACTGTGCCCAAGTGTTGAGAATTCCCATTTTATAAGCAAAAAAATTCTTTATTATCCAAGGGCTACACAAAAACATTATTACGAAGCCACCTGCCGTCAAGGTTGACAGCGTCTGACTGGCTAGCCTTCGCACAGCTCTACAAAGTTTTGTATTGCCGGCGGCAAAATGCCATACTAACAGATAAACTATTAAATTGGGTATTGAATTGATAGTTGATGTTCACCGACAACTCCACTAGTATTGGCAAACTTAACTTGGTGTAAGTATTTTGTTGGTTTAATGATGTAATTTTACTTAAATTTGGTAGTAGGCTAATACCAGTAGCAGCTGGTTGGTTTCTCAACGTTTAATGAGTAGTATTCGGTGGTTTGTACCCTAATTACTACGGGTTACAGTATAGCTGCAGTACACAGTAGTGCTTACTATAGATAGAATAGTTTGTTGGATTATTATAAAATTAAGATTAAATCAAATATGTCAGACTTCAAAAGAGGCAGACTAATAAAAAGAACAGTTAGCCATTTTAAAGGACACGTAAAAAGGCTGATGGGATTAGAGGTCCGTAGAGGTGAGACAGCATTCGCTACGCGTAAAGACAGCAAGTTTGGCGTAAGGAATATTGACCAACATTTTGACTAACATTAAAAAAAAAATACAAGAAATAGATAAGATAAATAGATAGGTAAGAAAATACACATGTTATTCGTTACAGACACAGGTTACAGAGGTATTTAATTTAGTGTTAAATTACTCAAAAGTTGACAAGTTTTTTTGGTTATTTTAAAATTTATAGAACTAAGTTTTGGCTTACGAATTGATTTTTTAAAGCAGGTCTAACGCTTTAAATGACGTCAATTGAAATGTCCACGTGTTCAAAACGAATCCTACGTGCCGCTACTGTATTAACCTCAATCATACTTCGCAGAAAAGCAGGTGAACTCTAAATTGCAATTTACTTAAGAGCGAAAAACTATGGCGTACTCATTTCCAACTGCGACGGTAATGGAGACGAATGGGAAACTAGACCATTCGGTAATGACAGCTTATTTGACAGGTGAAACGGCGGCGGTAATGATGGGAATTGAATAACACGCTTCGTTATCGTTGATAAGGGGTTAGCGTCGTACAGCGGGAACGAGGTATCTTTGTGATGTGGTAAATGCAGTTGCTTTTGCAATGAAAGACAATGACACGGGGAAACTAAAATGGTCTAATATGACGGTTCTTTTATTGGTGTCGGTATACATACATACGGGGTACGCAGAATGAACAGAGCGCCAATCGCGATCCAGACATCCGTCTTTCGCTTCGCTCAGTCTCATCAATCTCTTCATACACGCCCGCCGCCTCTTCACGTTTCCGTCTGTGAGCACCCGCTCTATCTGATCTTCGTTTGTCAGTCTAGGTCATCTCCAAATCCAAACCCATAACCAAAAACGTTATGCTGCATGTACTTGGTCGGCAAACCTTTAAAAACGCAAGCCAAATCCACACATTTGCGTTTGTAAAGGTTTGCCAAACGTGTACATGCAGAATAAGGTTTTAGGTTATGGTTTGGATTTGGTAATATCGTTCAGAATTAGCGCGATTGGCCCCCTGGTTGTGTTTCACAGCAATCCAAAGGTGGTGTCGCTTTCAATCAGATGAACTGCCGGTGTTTCCGGGCATACCTAACCTAAAAACAGCTATAGTAACAAGTTTACCAGCCAAAACCTTGTCGTCTAAAAATACTTTGAAGTTTAAACGATAAAGGATTTCCTGTGCCCAGCGACCTGTGAAACCAGTAACGAAATTAACACAGCACTGTGTTATACACACAAGATCACAGACTTGAAAAAACATGAGCTTGAAAAGACATGGGACGTCTGGCGCTGTGTGTATGAACCAGATGACCCTTCACATTGGTGTCGATTAACATTATTTTTTATCGCATTTCATTAATCCATTTGCTGCTGTGCTATTTATCCATTGGTACACCAAACTTGAAGTGGAAGGAGGAATTGACTTTCATTGTCAATAGGATTTTTAATACACCAACGTTTTATTTTGAACGGCATGCCTTGTTCTAGGGCCTGGCAACATAAACCATGCACAGATGTAGCAGTTTTAATATTATATTACTACGACTTATGCTTGACCGTGACTACATTCTTTAGATTTCTTTTAGGCAGCAGCGAACAGGTTTTGAATACATGGAAGCTAGGTGCGGATGTCTGGAATTCTAGTCACCTACGTACAATATATCTTTGCGGGGTAGGCAGTTAGTACCAACCAACAGAGTGGAAACCTTTTGCGTTCCTGGGACAACTCTATATATTTTTAATATCATCATTATTTTTAGTTTTCATAAGGCACCATTGTACACAAGTTGCAGTCGAGGTGTGCAAATAGTTCAACTGACCAAAAATCCCAAGATATTTCTGAATTTTTTTCTTTTTGCTCGGCTCCTAAGAGTCGTAGCGTGATGTTAAATAGCCTATAACCTTCCTCAAGAATTGATCTATCAAATGCAAAAAGAAATTTTCAAATCAGACTGGTAGTTCCTGAGATATGCGCGTGCAAACAACTCTTCAGCTTTATTAAAGGCCTATAGAAGATTTGTATCGTCATCATTTAAGTGAGTCCAATCATCTGAGTAAGACCACTTCCATCACAATGATGATGAGTGATGAGTTGATGACATGGCACTGCCATCACTTCGTTCCGCATTCGGTCGGCCTGTGCAACGCTACGCAACTTGCGCAGATGTCGCATATTTTATACTATAGCTTCATAGGTAGAAAGCGCATACCTACGCTACGCAGAAAAGACCTCCCGCAAACCGCACAGTCATGTCACGAGTTCACGACTCACAAAACAGTCCACAGACAAGGTTTGTAGACAGAATCTTGCTGTCTGATAACTCGAAAACTATTGGACCGATTGAGATGAAATTTGTAACATAAGACACGTAAAATTGCCCGGCAGGCAATGATAAGAATAGTTATTTGTTATGTAAGGCTGCAAAGTTGGTTATTTTGTGCGAGTACTAGTATTGAAAACTGAGCAAAGCGAAGGGTTCTCCTGAGCGTAGCGAGGGTTTCAAGGTACGAGACGCAAAATAACTTTGCTGCCGAGCGCAACACACAATTTTTCACCTCACTACAGCGAGGAAAATACTAGGTGAATTGAATCCTTTCGGCGGTTTAGAACCACAAATAATAATAACCACAATTAGAATTGACCACTTCTTTAAATGTCCACCTTCTACAAATTAGAAGAAAAGTAAAAAAAAATAATTCCAGGTGCAGTTTTCCACGCAGATTTCGAATGAGAAAGTATACCCTTCCGAGTCGGTGAGGTGAAAAATTATTTGTTACATTTTGAAGAGAGGAACCATATGACTTTATAGACAGAGAAACCGTATATATCTACTCTAGCCTACTCAAAGCCTACCTACTCTACTCTAGAGAATGCTAAGCAAAACCAAAGCCAAATAAATTAATATTAATCATAATAGGTAAATAAGAAATTTCAGCCGCAAACTTTCACTGGCATTTTCGCCACCACTATACAGGCCAGTGGAGTGTGACAGTCGGAGATTCGTTCCGTCGCGCCGTTCGTTCTGAAACCTAGTTCGGTTCAATACCTCCTTTGTGTCGAAACATAGTTATGCAAGTCCTAGATGGCAGCGGCACAACGCGCTTTAATTGGTCACTTCTTCAAGACAACGAGAGTATTTGCATTTTCGAGGCGACAGTTACACTGGTCATTGCGTTGTATTGTCGTGCAAATCGCTTACGGAGGCTGTAAAGCCGCGTTTACTGTTATGGACCACTGTCCTCAGACAGTCCATAACAGTTATGGACCAGTGTGAATAAGCTACTGGAACCTGCCATCTTCAGTATTATATGTTTAGTGGTTTAAATAAGAAATCAAATCAGCAGCCTATTGATATGTCCCCACTGTTGGGGTTCAGGCCTACCCTCTCGACGAGGGCGTCAGGGCTATAGTCCACCACGCTCGCCTATTGTGGGTCGGTGGACTTCACAGGCGCCTACGAATGTCTCCTTTGGCGTATGCAGGTTTCCTCAAGATGTTTTCCTTCACCGTTTGGTGCTTGCGAAGAGTTAAAAGATCTCTATAGGAATGGAATATTTGTAGACAATATTTCCTAAGAACTTGACTTAGAACTTCTGGAAGAGCGTAAAAAATTCTAAAAGCGAATGACAAAATAATATCAATTAATACATTGGCTATCATACTTTTTAGAGCTCTGTTAAAGAAAGCGAATGGAGTCATATTATATTGGTCGCGGCCTACCATGTAAGAGAACAAAATCTTGGAGAAAACCTAAAGCTAATGTATCAAGAGCATTCTAAAGAGAGATAAGAGATAAAGAAGGTTCTTTCTTTCTTATCATCAGGTGAACTTCACATGTTATGCAAAGTCCAAAACAACAAAATACTATATTCACCAAGTACCAATCGATTTGGCAACACTACTGGCTTCATTTATATTGTAAGCAAACAAAGATATGGCACGGAGAAAATATGCTTTTCATAACAAAGAAAAGTTGCAAACAAAACTGTGCCGAGTTACTTTGTCTTTGTAATTACAAGAACACGGTGACACGGTTCCTCAAAAATGTGTGGTTAAAACAGTTTAGCGAGACACACTTATTTCTGCAGTTGTCGAAACATAGCACTTACATTATTCTCAATGGATTCCAATTTCTGATCAGCAAATAAATCTTGGTCACTTCTACCAATTGCACCGTTAGTGATTTTGACAGTTACGTTTAAGGATGTGCGAAGTGATTGAGTAAACATTTACGGACTGGATTTATTATAGTCCAGAGCGGTCAACTGTAAGTGATATTTTGGTGAATTTGGCACTTGTATGATAAAAATGAATCAGTTATGGCCTCGTTCATACCATATCAATCACGTAAACCACACGTGTCTCGTGTTTAATCATTCAAGATCCACGACTAGACTTTAAAATCAGCTTCAAAATTACATATTACATTTACAGATAATAATTCTTTCAGAATAGAGTCACTGAACCATCATAGAAGTAAAAACACTAAGAATAATAAAATAGAATACAGTAAAAATAACTTACAATATTCTGATTTAAAACCGTCGTTTGTTAAATTTTCACGCCTAAACCACTAAACAGATTTTGATGAAATTTGGTTAGAACAGGACATAGGCAACTTTTTATAAACCGTATAACTTATCCCACGCAGGCAAAGCCGCGGGCTACAGCTGTTGTATATATTTTTAAACGATGTATTGTGTATCTATGTGAGTTGACTACATTAAGACAAGCTATTTCCTTCAAACTGCAGTTACAATGAAGCGGTAATCAAAGAGCATAATTGTTTTTCCATTCTTATTGGAACCCACTTCAATGTCATTAATTTTCCCGCTTTACTGATCAATTCTTGGAATCTTATTAACAAACAACACAGGTTATAGTTCATTTACTTATAGTAACGATGTTCTCTAATCATAACTCCACATACGGATTTCCTAAATGAATAGAATTTTATTGCGCCAAATAGTATTTTTACATTTTTAAATTTTTTAAATATAATAAACATAGTTTTATTATGTTTCATCAAATCTATACTGTAAGTACAAGTTCTTTCCGTCAACTTCAATGCACTGACTAACTATAATTAACGACGTTAAGTTCTTTGTTTATATGTTTATATGTAGGTATGAAATGACCAGTATTTCAGTGTTATTCTAATTGTGGAAACTGTTACTGTTCATACAATAAACAAGGCTTCATTTCTACTAAATCTTCAGAACTCTGCACTTTGTGTTATACTATGTATTGATAATAAAATATTCATTATAATGAATGATCTAGCACCTAGAAATTAGCTTCAATTTGGATTCAATGGACCACGAACAAAAACATTGACAAAAAAGGGATAAGCCAATCAATTTGCAAATTCGGTTCCGTTACGCACACGACCTCATACACCATTTAATAAATGTATACCATCTATCTGTCTGTGCATACAAATAACGTCTGCAAAGCGTAGGTATTATACAGTACAAAAACATCTAGGTACAAAGTTCTATGGCATATTACGATACTATAAGAATTTAAAATAAAAATAATTGAAAAAAAAACTGCCAATTTCATGTAATTATTAAATTAGACATAAATAGTCTAGTTGACTATCCCAATGCTTGGTGTCTGGTTTAAATAATTTTGTCTTTTAGACCATAGCCACCCATAGCTCTAGATAGACTTAGTGTATCGTCTATGAAGTTAAGGCACTGTAGTCAGAACACTTCTTTTGAATAGTTCAGACAATGCAAGATAAGATCGTGACACACTAGACAGAAAATTTCTGTCTACAGTGGACGTGATCTTCGATGTAATAGGTACTTAGAATTATGTTATGTAGGTATTGAGATCTGTTAAGTATCCAGCGAGGTTAGGTATTTAGCTGGATTTCTTGAGAATATCAATTATTTACCGATTACCATTTATTTATTCAATTTATTGAATATGTAGACCTAAGTATGTATTCACGTTTATAAAATGGTATTTCTAGATTATAAGCTATCAAGTTTCATCAAAATCCGATCCGTTAAGCCTGATTGAGCAAAAAACATCTAAGTTGGCACTTCATTTCGTTACTTAATGTAGGTATTCCATCTACTTACCAGGTAATAAATAAATATACTTTTTAAAGTTACTAATTATGTTTTATTTTTGTTGATTGACAGTTTTAGTTGCCTTAGTTTGTTTTTAGTTTATCACATTCTAGAATCTATATAAAAAGGGTTGCAAGGGACAACTGGGTACCAATATGTTCAAAAGTATCTCATAGAAAAGCCCGATGGTATGTGGCCAATAGGACGTCAACTAAAATTGGTAACGGATGTTATGTTTAATAGGGTGTTTCCTATGAACGTTTTATAATAATAGCCATCTATCATCATGTGTTAAATTGTGGACTGCGCTGTCAACCGTTGGCACCAAATAATATTCAAAAGTATTTTCGACTTTAGAGGAAGGCAAGAGAAACTAAGCTTTATAGATACGTGGTCGATGGTTGAAATACATACGTCATTGAATGTATGAATTTGTGATTTGTTTCACAATTTTGTGCCATCATCATTACTAAGTGTAAGTGGGACCTACTGCTGGACCACGCCGCGTATATAGGATACTGATAGGTTTATGCCCTAATCACCACACTGAAACTGTGCAATAATGCTGTTCCGGACCAAGAACACGGTCGATTATTGTTTATTTCGTGTGTAAAGTAGGTACCTACGTCAAATGTAAAGTATCAGTAATGACGAATTATGCGGTATGACTATAATATCCTCAATGTGTTCTTTACCTTCCTCTAAAATGTGTCAACAATAATATAATGACTGGACTCACCTTTATTATCGCCGTGCAGCGTTTTGACGGAGGGTGCCAAGCCGAAGGGCGCTTTAGGCACAATAGCTGCACCCTTATTTTTTTCAAAAAGCGCCTTGCGTTCCCTCAACGACATTTCCGCCGGGTCCTTAGCCCTGGGGCTCCCAGCTTCGAACATAGCCGCTTTCGACAGCACCGAGCTCCTATCGACATTCCCATTCAATTTTGGCGCTAGTTTCCTTACGACAGGGGAGCCCCTGTCGACAGGTTTGTCGTCTTTTGTTTGTATACAATCGTCGGTGTCGTCATTATCGTTTTCCTCCTTCGGCACCACATTGTTCTCTTTGTCCTTGTCACTTTCACAGTCGTCGGCCGCTTGGCGCGGTGGCGTTGGCGCTTTATACTTCTTGATTGATGGCTTTTTTGTGACCGCCGGTGGAGCGGCGGAGGCGACCATAGTCGCCATGTTGGGGGCTGCGGCGGCACTGGGGGTTGTCGATGCGCACTTCGGCTCCTGTCGGGCACGATCGGCGGTGTCCGCGGTAAAATCGTAGACGAGCCGCGATTGGCCGGCCGATACGCGGCGGTAGCCGTCGCCCTCCTACGATTGGACAATGGCTGCGGGTATTGCTTGGCGAGCACGTGCGTGCATTTCGTGCACGGTGCTTACAGTGCAGTGTAGTGTAGTAGCCAAGTTTCGAAGCGCGAAGTGGGTTAGTTAGCGCTAAAAGGGTTTGTGGCGGAGTTGCATCATGACTGTCTAGAGTTACGCAAGTTTTGTCAGAGAATATTCCTTATCATACAACACTTTACAATCAATCATCACCTGACATTACTTGTATTACGCATGTACGGTCGACCGCACATCAGTGGTAACAAAACCAGTATAAACTGGTCTCGCGTAGTATTGAAACTTCCTAATAGGCTAGGCCAGCTCAAGGTCAAAGTGTTTCCACTGACGTGCGGTAGACTGTACTATATTTGAAAGGTATCAATCACCTTATTCCGTCACAAAGTAAACAATAGTATCTACAGGTAGTTTACGCGTTCGCGCGTGTTCGCGGGTGGGTCGTGCGATGCGCGTGAGTCTCCCGTGGACGCGCATAAACAACTGACTGGCTGGCGTACGGGGGGTAATAGGAGTACGTACGGTCACACGTGTGTGCGGGGAGCCGGCTCGCCCGATAACTACATATTTATTTTGACGGTCATCAACAGACGCGGCTAATGCTCGCATTAAAATATATGCGTTAATTAGAGGAAGTTCGTGTTAACATTGTTCAGATCTATCAACTCCATGGAGGTAAACAGAAAAAAAAGAGCGTCAGTGGCCTCGGGGATAAAACGCGGCCTATCATATCGAAAGGTCCGAAGCTCGATCCCCGGCTGGACCATGTACCAATGGGTTTTTTCTCGAAACTCAAGTACATCTACTGACTGCTCTCAAACGGTGAAGGAAAACATCGTGAGGAAACCTGCATACGCCGAAGAAGAAATCCATAGTCGCATGTGAAGTCCATCAACCCGCACTGGGCTAGCGTGGTGGACTTATAGCCCGAACGCCCTCGTTGATAGGGTAGGCCTGAGCCCCAGCAGTGGGGAGATTAATAGGCTGTTAATGATGAAACAGTAAATGTTGCAAAAAGAATCAAAACTTATATTATCCTACCAATCCTATCCTACCTACTAATATTTATAAAGGCTAATGTTTGTAAGGATGTTAGGAGTTTGTGAGGATGTCTGTTACTCTTTTAACGGCTGAACGGATTTTGATGAAACTTGGTACAGTGATAGCTTATATCCTGGAGTAACATATAGGCTACTTTTTACCGCGGGAAAAACTTATTCCACGCAGGCAAACCCGCGGGAAACAGCTAGTATATAATATAAGAACACCCACTTTATGTATATACATTAGGTACACCTTAGATTTAGGTTCGAACGCGTTTTTTCCCATCGTCCGCGTACGTAACTACGGTCAGTAACTAGCTACCATCGAGTAATTCATTGTCTTGCTTGGTAACTCACCAATAATCGATCAAAGCTGCCGATCGTCATTCATCATTTCGTCGATAAAGAAATCTAAAAATTCTTTTTTCCGTGTCCATAACAATAAAGAAAAAACGAAAGTGACGGCGACGTAGTTCTTACCGTTATAAACAAAACCATTAAGCGATTTGAAAACCATAAAGACAGGTTGCATAAAGAGTAAAAGACGTTACTACGTGTTACATGACACGCATGTAAGTACAGACGGATAATGTACGTATATCATATAGAGGTGTAATACAATACATATAGGTGTCGCGTTACCTGCACCTAGTGTCGTATTTTACAACCAGGTTACCTGTTCGAAATAAATAAAACTCCCTGTATAACATTAACAATTTGTGTCTGTACTAAATGTAAGAAAAAAAAAAGTTTATTTGTTACAAAACCTAACTATAAAACACCTTCGAAGTTTGGCAAATATTGTGCGCGGTCGGTATACATAAAAAAATAGGGGTTGACTTGAGAACCTGCTCCGTTTTTTTCGTCGGTTCATGAACAACCATTTGAATGAATCCCTTGACAAGCTATCGACCAAATTAAATTGAGCCTGATAAGCGAATCCTGTCACTTAAAATTTGGACCCCACTAAGGGCCTCTTACACCGCTTGCTGATAAAGTCACAGATACCCTATCTGCAGGTTATCTGACAGATAGCCTATTTTTTTGTTTTCACAGGTATCTGATTGCCTATATGTTATACATTTTATATAGTCTATCACACAGATTTATCTGATAGATTACTTTATCACTAAGATTACTATCTGTAACAATATCAGGAAGTGGTGAAAGAAGCCCTAAATGTTAGGGATGTCAATGACTGCACAATTACTCCAAATAGTAATTTATATCTTTGTCTGCGTTAAAACATTCCCCCCCCCCCCCCTTAAAGTTGAAATTTACAAAAATCCTTTCTTAGAAATGCCTACGAAAATAAACCTATGATCCAAATTTCGACTAGGAATAGTAGGATTTCGAGTATGATCGTTTAAGCACACGACCCCCAAACATCTGTTCAACCGTCGCGAACAAGTTCGATGCACTTCCAAACTAAACTATCAATCCCACAAAGCATGTACTATAAAAACTGAGTATCGGAAGAACTCCACAACAACCGGTAAACGATGCGCAAAAAGTTAGTTCAACAAACTATAACCGAGACCATTGCAAAAGTCTATCGTAAACCAACAGCTGCGTAAATATTAAAGCCACCATAAAACGGTTGGGTTGTAAAAGTAGTGGAACTATCGTAACAATGATGCAATTACGAAAAAAAATAGGTGTTGCGACAGAGAAGGGAAGACTGGGACGATTAATACGTATCCGGCAGTAAAAAGACAGTAAATTCACATTGGTTTACGAGGTGCTTTTTATTAGATTAGACGTTCCATAGAACTTATTTAGGTGTGCGTCTACTTCTAAACATGGCGCACTAAGTACTGGGCTTATTTATCTAATTTAAGTAGCCGAAGTAACCGTTTTATATAGGTATATAAAAGGACTAGTGGTTCGGGCAGAAGCCGTTGAAGCCGGATGTTCGGCTGTGTTGCCAGTTTTTTGTGACAGAAATTCTAATTGAATTTTGGTTTTTGACTGGAACCGGAATCTTGTTTGGGGGCACCTCAAGCCCGTGAATAGACATTACAAAGGCCTTTGGCTGTGGTGGAAATTGAAAACAAAAGAAAATAAAAAGGTCGATCGTTTCGACGCACAGTCGAGACAGCAAAATTTAAATAAAATTAAAATTGTGTTTATTTTCAGGCACGACTACTTACACAGACCCATTTTTTCATAAAAAAATAGTACCTAATAAATTATTTTGTTATGACAGATCGTGGCCAAGCAGGAAAGAAGTTTTGAAGTTTGTTTATGAAGTCTAGAGTTTATTTTCACACGGGTCCGTAAATAAGTTTCTCGGAATTCAGGTAAGTATACCTACGGAGTTTTGTCATACCACAGGATTGTTAAAACTGCACCGTAACGGAACCTAGTGATACGCCTGAGAAGATATTCTAATGCCTGAGAAAATATTCTAATGTGTGAAATCAGCCTACATGCACTGGGCCAGCGTCTTCCTCAGCCGAAAATGCTGCTCGTCCCCCAAATTAAAAAATATAGGCGGACAATCGAGTCGGGTTATTAATATTTTTATGACGTTTCCATAGAAACAGCTATGGCCATACGAGGCACCCAGGAATAGCAGTCGATTCGCGGAAATGCGCAGTGGTCGGGCTACCTGATGACCGTTTAACCGGCCGTGCCATGGAGGTAGAAAAAAATCACCGCACCAATGGAGGTAGCATGTATGCGGTTGCTATTGCCGCACTGTGTGTGACCAACCAAGGAAAATACCTATTCAAAATCAACCAAGTAGCAACAAGAAAAATTAGCTCAATACTTTAATAACTAGTAACATGTATCACTACAACTACATGCCCAGCGTGGGTCATAAATCTCTCATAATGTTGGAGCGGCGCGGTCCAACAGTGGACTATTATCCTCCTGGGACGGCCTCGCTTGAGCAAATAAAAATTAAAAAGTAATATACTTAACGTAATTTTTTTTTAAATCATAAAATAATTGTATTTTTTGACGTTCACTTCTCTTGAGGACCAAAAATTAAAAATAAAACAAAACGTAAAACTAAAGAAATAAAAATAAATAAATAAAAATTCGTTCACTTCTCCCAGGACTCAGAAGGTCCTGGGAGAGGAAAAGGAAAGTAAAGGCTGTTGAAAAAGTGTCCCTAAACGATCATGCTTGCATGACATGCAACGTTTACTTGAATGTCATGCTGCATGATGGACCATCATGCTTGCTATCAATCAATTCAGTGAAGCAACGGCCAGCACGTAGTTTGCATGTCATGCACGTCAATCAGCTAGACGATCATGCATGAGTGACAACGCGTATTGCATGTCATGCCGGATGATCGGTTAGGGAGCCCTTAATAAACTCCAGTAATGGCGAACGGATTTTTACCTCCACGGGCGTGGCGTGCGGCGTCAACACGCGAGATTCAGTTTTAGATTGCACCCGGAACCATTCGCTTGGATATTGCAACTGACACAGAAATGTGTTCAAATTAGACTCTGTGCTCTATTTTATTTATACGTTTTTTTTATCCTACTAATATTATAATCGCGAAACTCGTAAAATAATTTGTAGTTACAAGCAACTGACACAATCACATTGCATTTTCTACCACAGTTTTCTATAGCACGTCTTCATAATTGATAACAAAGAGTTTTTAAGCCTAATAAAATAGTACTTAGGTACAATTTGTACTGTAAGTTGTAACTACAACCAAAGTAGTTTGACTACATGTGTTTGAGAAACAGCAACAGTTCAAATTAGAATCCGGGAAACTCCAACTACATTGTAGTTATTTACTGCAATTGTAACTACTCTAGTTTGTAACATGAACTTCAAAAGTAGTCTGCCTATATAATTGGCGACAGTACCCGCTTATCAACAGGTGAGATGTCTGTCTGCTTGTCACTTCACATAGTGGAAAACCCGTAAATTTTTATTGCAAAGATGTTTTTTATTCCACTCCTGAGGTGTTAAAATCCTACGCGGAGGATGTCGCGGGCCATAGCTAGTTGCTACCGGATAATATTTATAATAGCTTGTATGATCGGTATCACTAAATCATTTGAATACAATGACACATCTCCCCATAGATAAATTATGTTTATCTGTAAACCATGTTTTTGATCAGATAAACTGACTTTTATATGTGTTGGTAGAGTCTACGCGGTGATTGGTTATACATACATAATTAAGGTTACTTAAATAAGTTATGAGCGTCAGTGGCGTCGGGGATAAGACACGGCCTATCTTATCGAAAGGTCCGGAGTTCGATCCCCGGCTGGGCCATGTATAATGGGTTTTTTCTCGAAACTTAAGTACATTTACTGACTGCTCTCAAACGGTGAAGGAAAACATCGTGAGGAAACCTGCATACGCCGAAGAAGAAATTCTTAGGCGCATGTGAAGTCCACCAACCCGCACTGGGCTAGCGTGGTGGACTATAGCCCGTACACCCTCGTTGATAGGGTAGGCCTGAGCCCCAGCAGTGGGGACATGTTAATAGGCTGTTGATGATGATTTAAGGTTACTTAGGTAGGTGTTTTATTATGAATATAAGGTATAGCTACTACTGTATTTCATCCTAAAACTGAACCTTAAAAACGCAACCTGGACTCAGCGAAAATGTGCTATGTATGTGTCGTTAAAAGGAATTATTCAATACAATACTAAGGTATTTCACAAAACAAAAAGTAAAAAAAAACTGGCATTGTTTTAGTTTCTCATAAAAGCATAAACATTGCTCAAGCGAGGTTACCATTTACGACTTATTTTGATGTTTTACGGCTACATCCAAAGGCTATAACGAACCCGCCTCGGCTTTTGGGTGGCCGGTACAAAGACCGAGAATGAAATTCGTGACCGAAAGCCGAATCGTAAAATCGGCGATGGCGTTTCCTCGCCATTGTTATAGAACGGGATTAAAGGCTGAAAATGTTTCTCGCTCTTGAAGTCAATTCAAATGCAAGCAGCAATCGGTTTTAAAACTACAATAAAATGTAATTTTTTATTCGATTGAGAGCGTGTCACGTTGAAGGGTTCTGGTTCGATCCCCGGCCGTGCCATGTACTAATGGGTTTTTCTCGAAACTACATATTTTACTGACTGCTCTCAAACGGTAAAGACACACATCGTGAGGAAACCTGCCGAAGAAGGATTCCTAGGCGCATGTGAAGTCCATCACCAACCCGTACTGAGCTGGCGTGGTAGCCCGTACGAGCTCTTGGAGAGGGTAGGCCGGTGCCCCATCAGTGGGGACATATTAAAAGGCTGGTGATTTGTTAATGTAATAATATTTCATTGGACATCTAGTTCTGAGAGTCCTTGCAGTATTCGAAGTCGAGCTAAAGGAGTGAAAGCCTTAAATTTTAAGATTTGACCATTTATTTACTAATAAAGCAAGTTTGTAACATATTAATTCGGGGAATTTTAGAAGAAAGGGTTGGAAAATGTCGGGACATAAGCCGCCAAAAAAATAACGTAATTAATCATTCCGCGAAAATTTTTGCACATAGAAAATATTTATTGTTTTAAAACATTTCCCAAATACCATCGAAGTGAATATGAAAGACATTTTGGGGCTTTAGCTCCCGTCCCACAGCATTTCTGTCAGTATAATAAAATCGTTTCATGCGCAGGAGTGTTTCCTATTGTTTGGTTTTCCTATTGATTTCTTTGTGGTTTTCAAGAGGGCTTTCGACAACTTGATTTTGAATAGTGCATGGAAAGGTATTTGTATGGAGGTGTACTGAACGCTATCCTGGCCTAATAAAATATCTTAACTATGAAACCTAGTGCACGCCATGAAATATTTATATCCTAAACCTTAGTTGCTTATACGGAATTAGAACTTATATTGGCCTTGTGATCGTCTAGTGAACCCTTTAGTTGTGTATAGTAACCCATTTTCTTTTAGAATAGAAGTTCGACTCCTAAAATCTATAATTACTCTAACTTGAGATTAGTTTCCTTAGTTTCCAAAAGAAGATACAAGTAATATATAACCTCCAAGAGTTCCTTTTTATTTGTTGCAAACGCCTCCTTCCCCACCTTTGCACCTGTCCACCCTTTAGACTATTGGAACTTAGTCTTGGGAGTTTTAAATATATACTTGTGTCTTCCCTTTGAATGAGGAGCCACTCGTCTAAACGAGGTACAGACGTAAGTAATGGAGAGATGCCATGACAGGCTGAAGCTATAAAACTTCATATTAGTATTTGTATATTTTAATAAGCTTTGGGATTTCATCTCTAAGGGTATTGCAGTAGTAGTAAAATGCAGAACAGCCCTGGCTCTGTCACCTTGTAAGAAACTATTCATTCAGCTAGCTTACTTTCACAGAAGAGAGCTAAGTCTTTGGATCATAGACTCGCCTAGCCTTCGGGTTCGGCAGTTAAGAAGAGCAAGAAACTATATTCAGCTGGCTTGCTTTGAAGATGGGAGCATAATCCTTCGGACCAGTGGCTCGCCTAGCCCTTAGGTTTGGCAGTTGTTGAAGAGCAAGAAACTATATTCAGCTGGCTTGCTTTGAAGATGGGAGCGTAATCCTCAGACCATAGGCTCTTTATGATTGTAAGATAAATATCGAATGAAATATCGGCCTTCGGCCTTAGCGTAGTTAATCTTGACTAGCAAGCCTAGGCAATGCTGCATCTTCTATGAAGAAGGATAACTTAATAAAGTTATTAATCAAAATCCCAAAAGTTATTTGGATAAATAGATAGCCTTAAAACTAAGACTTAACTTAGGTTCTTTAAAACCAACATTCAACTGCATCCATTCTTTTACTCTAGCTTCTCAACAAGATTTCCTAATTAATCTTCCTAAAATTCCTAGCTATTTTTCCTAGGATTCCTGGCTAATCCTCCCTCTATTCTACCTCATTTAGATATAAGCTCAATGTCTCGATTTTCTCAGCTTTTATTTAACACGGACGAATTTATAGCTTTTCCCGAACCTAGCTATGTCTACTTTGAATTCCTATGTTTCCCTTTACAATACCTAACATCCTGCATCCCCTTTAAATATGTAGTTTTAAATATTTTCCTAGCGTCCCTATCACTAACATTTGTCTCAATAATATTCCTATTCGAACTAAATGTGCTGGTCAAAACTAGAGGCGCTGGAACCTCACATTTACTATTAATAGTGGGATGTGTGGTGTAGGAAATCGAGGTGCAATGATTTCCTTCTAACTAAGCGACAGAAGAGATGGAGTAGGTCAAGCTCAAAGTGTTCCTAGTCCTAAGACCCGTGTAATGTCCAAGAAGGCCAGGATGGCAGAGGCGGCCGAGCATGGACGGATCCCTATTGTGTGGGACCATGACAGAAGGCTCTGCAAAAGGTTGGTCATGAAGGCCTGCTTGATCCAAAAGATTGGGGCCTCTTGGTCAACTCGTTTTACAGTTTCCTCTGACATGTGTGGCTGCTAGATCGTTATGTTGGTAAAGAACAATCTTCCAGTCCGCCACAGACTGGATACAGCCCGAAAGCCGTTTGAAGCTAAGAGTCTTCGGCGTCTCCGTTAGGTATCCAACTCTTAGCCCACCGAACCATGTCGATGTACAGTCCCTAGACTCATGACACAACCCCCCGTACTTGAATCTAAAGAATAACTTGAATTTAGCACGATTACTTCCAGAACTTCACTTCTGCTGCCTATGTCCAGCTGTGGACTTCACAGGCTATTTTACTCGCGAACAAATCCAAATATAGAAATAAACTGGAACCAGCACAGATCCTTGATAGGCCAGGTTGATTCCTCAAGATCTGACAGAGATAAATTACCATGTGTCAATATACAATCGCCAAGCGTAGTGACAGCTTGACGTCCCAAAATAGAATCCCGATCCGTGGCAATTACACGGCTTATATACTAGCATTTCTCGACCTTTCCTCGACCTTTCCTTGACCTTTCCTCGACCTGTCCTCGACCTTTCCTCGACCTTTCCTCGACCTGTCCTCGACCCTTCCTCGACCTGTCCTCAACCCTTCCTCGATCTGTCCTCGACCCTTCCTCGACCTTTCCTCGACCTTTCCTCGACCTTTCCTCGACCTTTCCTCGACCTTTCCTCGACCTTTCCTCGACCTTTCCTCGATCTGTCCTCGATCTTTCCTCGATCTGTCCTCGACCTGTCCTCGATCTGTCCTCAATACATTTTGCTTTCCTCGCAAGTCTTTTGTTATTATTTTTGATTAACTAAGTCTATACATAACCTCGACGCGATAACTTTTAATATGAAAACCTAGTTTCCTAAGGATCAAGAAAATAAGCTCTCAGTAAGCTAATTGAGCTTCCTGTTGAAGATCATTATATCAACCATTCCTCCGTCTTCTCAACTTCATTCAAGCTAAACCTACACCTGGATTTCCCCTCTCAATCTATGCTTCTGGCTTACATTAGTTAAATTATCCCTCCATCTTACTGCTTTCATCTAACAAATCATGAATACAAGGTGCTGGAACTTGGTTCCAGTACAGAGGCACAATGCATGGTTAAAACAATAAAGCGCAGTGTCCGTCTTGTAAATTTTTTTTCGGCAAACAGCAATGCGTAAAATTTATGTTTAGTACCTACAAACGAACGATTCGGAGTGTAGTAAGCTTATGAAAACACCTCATCCTAGGTACTAACTAATATTATAAACGCGAAAGTTTGTAAGGATGTTTGGATGTACGTTTGGATGTTTGTTACTCTTTCACGCAAAAACTACGGAACAGATTTAGATGAAACTTTACAGTAATATCGATTATACATCAGAATAACATATAGGCTTGGGATTTGCCACCCAGTGGTTGCAACTGGAAATTTGGTAGTTCCCAATTGCCACCGCCTGGGAAGAATCAACCTATTTGCCAGATTATTCCACAAATCCCCATTGACTTTTCCCATATAGCCTATTTTTTCCAATCACAGGCTTTATAGTAGAACTAGGTTTTACAAATTAGTAATAATGCTAATACGTAAATATGTATGGCAATCCCTTAGATCGGTAGTAAAGATTCGACGCTAGACAGAGGTTGGCATGCCATGCGGGCAGTGTTACAAATTGTCGCGTATGCGTGACCGTAATCCTAGATTAGGACGGGAAACTATAGAGTAGCATTATCATTGGAATCACTCGCTAGGCACGTAATTAAAATATGTCAGCACTAAAATTGGTGTCGTCCCTATCTTCCTAATACTGTTTGACAGAAATGGAAACAATTTAGCGCTGTTGTTTGTATCTTGAATGCACCAGCATTATTATCTCCGCGCTTTATTACATGTTTTTCACGTGTACAAGCTAAGAACAAGGATCCCAAAGAGCCGCATTCAGTGTGTAGCATGACATAGCAATAGTCTTTTACCCCAATAATTTGAAAAGTCGCTTCTTATATGGCGGGGTCAAACTGAACAAACAGTATCTATTTTAGTCGGGCTGTTGTTTGTTGGGGGGCAGTTGGTATGCAGTTACACTGCCCCCCAACACTCACATACGTAGAAAAAATTCACATACGTAGATAGAGATAGAAGATATATACCTGTCTTGCTTACTCTTACCACTTTTGTAATAAGTGGGTCCCTCTCTGATTATTATTGTTATTTTAGCAGCTGTTCTATGGGAACCTTGTTCTTAGTGTACAAGTAATGGAGGCGTACAGACAAGAAGGAATGGCGGAGCGAATGAATGAGTGAATTGAATGATGGTTGAATGAATGAATCACAAACAATAGAATGAATGGTGTTGGCTGGGTGGCCAACAGCTGTAAAATTTTAACTTTGTGCCCTCGGTCATTCGAGGCTACTATGTACATATTTACTTTTTAAAATTGTATGGTATATCTATACTAATAATAAAGAGGTAAAGTTTGTTTGGATGGATGTGTGTTAGAACTAATCTTTGTACACAACAGAACCGATCTTAATAATTCTTTCTCTGTTGGATAGTTAATACTCTGTATGTGTACTTGGTATTGGGTTTTTTATAGAGGAGAGTCCTGGGGTCCTTGGGGTTTTTTACAGAGGACATCGGACACATAACTCGATAAACGTTAGGTGCAGTTTTTAATTTTTAACATTAAAATTTTGTTACATCGGTGTTTGATGGAATCACATGTTTTGAAAATTACTAAAAGTTTCTCGATTTTTGTGACAGGCGCTTTCCAGACATGTATTAGACACTCCACTGTCAACACATTCCGACCAGCTGCTGCGGATGTCATCTCGTCAAATTATTTGATATACAATAGCACCTCCATGGTTTCCCCTGTCATGTGACGTATAAACAAAGGTCGCGGCGGCGCTACGCAGGACGTGCACCGAATAGAACTAAGTTCGTACGCAAATTCGTCAGTCCCTCGGGGTTATTCCGCTACTTTACGATCAATTCTAACGATTTAGTGATTCACAAATACGGCCATGTATAATTTTATGAGCCCAAAAATTTCCTGACGCTCATTTCATATTTTTATGTTCTTTGTTTCATATGGAAAACAAATAGTTTCGCTGTATCCGCTATAACTACATTTATTTTATGTGATAACTTGTTATTGGCATCTGTTTATTCTATTGTTTTGTATTAATGTTGTCATTTGTTTTGTTTTCCTAAGAGTAAATAAATAAATTAAAATTTGTAGCGTGTATGAAGAGAATGACTGAGCGAAGCGAAAGAGGTGTCAGGATTGCGATACTTGGCGCTCCGTTCTTTCTGCATACCCCGCCAGGGACATACCCTGAAGATTATGTATGTATTATAATTGAGTAGTATGTTTATCTTTACGACACACCTCTTTCGCTTCATCGCCTCACCTCTATCTCAGTTCTCACTTTATAGAGCAAATAGACCACAGTTCGATTCGGGACGTGATCTTTAGTGTCACCCCTGTGTTGTATAGTATGAAGGCTGTAGTATAGTCCTCTAAATGTACACATGATGCAACTCGGCCGCTTATTAGAAAAGATTAGGAGAAACCTACTTACATAGATTAAGTAGGTATGCTAACCACACCCAGCGTTTGCTATAAACGATCTATCACCCACACCATTGAACCAATCATAGGAAGCGAAGAACTGTTAGTAGCGATGGGGGGAAAACATTACATAGAAAATTAAATTTTTCACTGAACTGAAATTTGAATGAACATTTTTCAATGAATACATAGGTAACTAAGATACAAAATGAAGACGAAAATAAATACTTACCTTAAAAACACAGATTTTAATTTGAAATGAAACAACGATATTGCATTTTCACCAATTTCCGATTTCGGCGGAAAATTACGCTAGCCTTCGTCTTGCAATGTTTTAATTTTAAACCCATTTAAAAGTCGACTTTAGCAAACATAAATACAGTACATATTAAGTAGGTACAGTAGTCGCCGAGTAAACGTATACAATCTGTTAAATTTGCATAAGCAAATATTTACCTTGGTTTACTTATACCGGTGACATACAGTACACTTTTCATGTCGCAAGTTCTAAAAATATAGTACTAAGTATCAATATTCAAGCAAAATCCCTATAAAATAAATCATAGCAAAAACATAGTAAGTACGCTACCTAAAAATACTGAATAAAGCACCCACTAAACTATAAATAAACATTTATTTTCAAAGTTCAATAGGCTTCCGATAATTCGTATTTTTTTTCTCATGAAGTAGGTAGCTAAATTTCGAAACGAGCTACGATCTGCGTGAGGCGGCCGGCAGTGACTGGATGCGGAGAACCGAAGATCGGGTTCAGTAGCGCCTTGGAGTCCTGTGTCCAGCAGTGGACTAGTGCAGGCTGATGATGATGATGAACCAACGGCACAAAACATTGTCAAGCAAACCTCGTTTTAGCGAAATTGTGATAGTTCGTGGACCGTACGTCAGTGGAACGAAAACCAGTACAAACTGGCCTCTCACAGTATTGAATCTATATCCAAGCTCCGCCAGCTCAAGATCAAAGTGTTTCCACAGACGTGCGGTCGACTGTACACGAAAAGTTTATGCTGACTGCTGATTCAATGGTATTCAATTTACACTATTATAATATCAGAACGCTCATTAAACCTAAGGGCTACCTAAGTTAACACATAATAACGCTAAAGAAAACCGCTGAAGTCGACTTTTAAATGATTTCCGTACGATATTTTTCTTTTTACTAACTAGTAGTAGTCTAGGGTACAAACTTATGATGTAAGTACTTACCAGCTCGGCAACGATCTGCTTGTTGAGTCGCTCGCACTCGTTCCGTGAGGGTTTTGTGAATGTACGAGTGTTGTGCGGCTTTGGAGTCTGGAACAAGTGTGGAAACATTATAAAGTTACCTAATATGAATTTAAAAAAAATACATCCCCTAATTTTCCTAAACCTACGCATCAACCATAAAATCTATTTTATACTTATAGAGATAAAAACTGACGGATAATTTGCACGACTATCTTATATATCTTGCGAAGAACCAAATGATAGCGGGGTGTAAAATACACCTAGCGCCATCTATTGACAAACTTAAAAACTAAGAAACTGGCGTGATTAGAACGGGTTAAAAAAAATTGAATAACATCTAAATAGTATACTTTATAACGCGGATGAAGTCGCGGGGCATCGGCTAGTATAATATAATTAGAAACATACCAGACCAGACTTGGTGGCTGTAGACTTCAACACTTTATTGATATCTTGGAACGAGTGTATGGACACGTCCAAAGCGGAATCCTCCTGCTTCTGGGTAGTCGTGACGACCTTCTGAACCGGTTCAGGTTGCTGAAAGCGATAAATTTTAGTTTAAAAAAAACATAAAGTCAATTCCAAGAATGTGATGGAAGAAATGCATCGTAAATTGTCACAAGAGCAGACTGTCAAAAGCGCATACAAGCCGATTGATTGGCCTGTTGGTTTAGTTGGTAGTGACCCTGCCTACTGACCCAGAGTTTGTGGGTTCGGTCCCCCCGGGACGAACTTTTGTGTGATAAGCATATCTGTTGGTTTTCGGATTCTGGGTGTTTGTACTATTTATCTTTATCTACACAAGCTTTGGCTTAGGACTAAACAGCCGTGTGCGAATGTGTCCAAACATTATTATACTCTTCGTTTACATTTCATCATCAACAGCCTATTAACACGTCCCCACTGATGGAGCTCAGGCATACCCTCTCAACGAGGGCGTGCGGGCTATAGTCCACCACGCTAGCCCAGTGCGGGCTGGTGGACTTCACATGCGCCTAAGAATTTCTTCTTCGGCGTATGCAGGTTTCCTCACGGTGTTTTCCTTCACCGTTTGAGAGCAGTTAGTTAATGTAATTAAGTTTCGAGAAAAACCCATGGCCCAGTCGGGGGTCGAACTCCGGACCTTTCGATATGGTAAGCCGCGTCTTATCCCCGACGCCACGGACGCTCTTGCGTTTACATTAATTGGATTGGTATCAGAATGACTGGTCGCAAACGATTCAATCATGTACTTACGTGAGTGTGATGCGTCAGATCATCCTCCCAGTTGTTGATCTGGTCGGCGAGCGCGGCGAGGCGGCCGAACTTCTTGCCGGCGGGCGCGGGGCGCGCCGGCCGCGGCGTGTCCGCCTGCGGGGGCGTGGCCGCAGAGAACTGCTGCTCCGTGCGGTGGATGGGCGACGACAGGGTCGGCTTGTCTGCAGTAAACACGACAAACATCCCTTTAATTATAAGGGAAATATACAGAAACTTTCTCGATCTGCAATGTCTTGTAACTATATTTACTTATATTATATTAATCCCACTAATATCATAAAGGCGAAAGTTTGTAAGGATGTTTGGATGTTTGTCACTCTTTCAATCTGTAACGGCTGAACGTATTTTGATGAAACTTAGTAGGTTGTGATGGCTTATATCCTTGAATAACGAACAGGCTCTTTTTACTGCGGTAAACTGTTGCCGCGAGAAAAAACTTATTCCACGCGGGGAAACGCCGCATCGCGGGTCGACAAGCTAGTTTAATTTTTTTTAAACTGATTATTGCACAAACACAGAAATAAAATTACAATATGTGGACAAAAGGTGTAGCTTCTTACAGTTATTTACTGACTGTAGATTTCCGTATAAATAAATAAAATATTACTACCAATATACGCTTTGTTAAAGAAACTTAGTTACAGACAAGGGAGTGTTGAAATGAAATAAATTAAATCCGAAAATGATAATATTACACCATTATGACACACACAAGCTCTTATCAATCAACATTGATTATCATATCACTTCCTGCGTTTAGGATGCAACTTATACTTGTAAATATAATCTATGCAGGATATGAATAACATGTTCGGTAACATGACTGCTATGCCAGGAATGCATACATCTGTTCCATTACAAAGCAAGCAATAAGAATTTTTTATTTAACTAAATCCTAAATCCAGTCTTATTGGGAAGAAGACATGATTTTAACTCCAAAATCCTGTGAAAGATAGGACTTGTTACAGGCCTACTATTCTAACAAAGAGGGTATGAGCGCCACAGTCCACTATGGGGTAGACTTTACACGAAATACGTGTGTGAAGTATGTCTGTATATAATAATAATAATGTTTGGACAAATTTAAACACGGCTGTTTAGTCCCAAACTAAGCCGAAGCTTGTAAATGGGTATTCAACAACTGATAAACTAAATACTTTTAAATAAATACTTAAATTCAACAACTGATAAACTAAATACTTTTAAATAAATACTTTTTCTCGAAACTTAAGTACATTTACTGACTGCTCTCAAACGGTGAAGGAAAACATCGTGAGGAAACCTGCATACGCCGAAGAAGAAATTCTTAGACGCATGTGAAGTCCATCAACCCGCACTGGGCTAGCGTGGTGGACTATAGCCCAAACACCCTCGTTGAGAGGGTAGGCCTGAGCCCCAGCAGTGGGGACATGTTAATAGGCTGTTGATGAAATACTTAAATACATACCCAGAGTCCGAAAACCAACAGTTATGCCCATCACACAAATGTTGGTACAGGGTGGGAATCGAACCCACGACCTCTGGCGCAGTAGGCAGGGTCACTGCCTACTACGGCAACAGGCCAGTCAAATGTGTGTGTCAGTATGTGTATATATCATATTTTAATGCGTATAAGTAGTTCTTACCAGAGTAGAGATTCCCAAGCCTGTCTAGCCGCGACTTCACGTTCTGCCGCAGCCTCCCGCCCTCTGTCATGTTGGTACGCAGCTCACACCGCTTCTTGGTTGTGCCTTCTAGAAAACATTTTTAAAAATAATAAACAACACAAGTCTATCTAGTCCCTGTCTATGGGAATTAGGCAAATAAATCATCTCACAATTCACAAAAAACACTAAGACTATGACTAACTTGTACAATTTAACATGCACAAAGTTGTGATGGTCCCCAATGGAAATCAGACCTAAGACATCTTATGGGACTTAAGTCCAAAACTCAAGCGACAACGCTATTTCAGTCAGATTGATTAAAACAACATTAAAATAATTATTAAAATATATTTACTATGTTCCACAGCAGACCCCAGACCCTATACTACAAATGAAACAACAAAAATAAATCTCTTAATTGTTCGCTTAATTTGTTTAAGTAGTTTAAGACAATAGTGTTACAAGTTTCTTGTAATTTGGCATAAACACCATCTGTTTCATTAATTTCTGGAAACATTATCTCTGCCTTAATGACTAATGTTTAAGGAAATGAAGGTTTGTTTACAATTATATAAGGTAAATTATAATAGGTACCTACTCAGTGGGTGTTAATGAATTTTGCCTTTAAAATAATAGGTACTGGGAAGTCATGAAAAAGTTAACTAGTCATAGTTAGTCCATTTAACTGCAGTCGTAGTTATGCTAGGTAGTACAAATAACCATACTTAAAGTCTGAAAAACTCATTAATACAGGTGTTGAGGACTTTGCAGACGAGCAGCGAAAAGGCAATTTCTGGGTAACACAATATAATAAACCAATATTTTCCAATACTTTTACAGCACTGATAGAGAGTACTTTAAACTTGTTTTTCCTACTGACATCTTCCAAATTCAAAAGCATATAAAAAGGTAAAAGTTCCAAAAAGTCGCCAACAACAGGCCTGTATTTGAACTTTTGACCTCATGAATGTGAAGTACCTACTACTACCACTACCAATTTGGTTACCAAGACTATATACAAAATGAACTCACCCTCAATCTCCTTTATAGTCACACCATTCAGGTCATCCGAGTTGGAGCCGTAAATAACACTCATAGGAGCGTCTCTCTCCTCCACCTGGACTTCGATCTGAATGTCATCGCGATGCATAATGTTTATCTCCACTGAAACATCGGAGTTACGTCTGTTCTTACTCCCTCTAGGACTTTGAAACTCTTTCTTCGTCACTATGAAATCGTTTCGACTTCTCTGTGGAGAAGCTATGGTCAAGTCGGATTTTTGTAAACTATTCTTGTTAGGTGACTTCACAGATTCCGTTATAGACTTTTTAGGGGATGGGATAGTCTCCCTAGAGATTTTAGTAGGTGGTTTTCCAGGAGAACCCTCAGACTTGAGTTTCCCGACGTTTTCGGCTAAAGGTTTCCTTTTAGGAACGATTTGACCGGAGCTTGCGAGTTTCTGGTCGATTTTCTCCTGTCTGGCTCTCGCTCTCTCCAACATACGCTGAAAGTTAAGTTTAGAAGTCATATAAAGTATCACCTTGGTGGATTCAAAGCCGTTATTTGAAGCTAACATACCCAAACCTACCTGAGTGAAAGGATCCATGTTCAAATTCGTGATGTACCTAACAAACTTCACTAATTACACAAATACCATAGTTTTAGAGGACTTTTAGTTGATTTATGCAATAAGATATTGAAATATTTCTCAGTTACCAACCAAATGATTTAATAAAATTATGTAAATCCGTTGACCGTTTTGACATTTACAAAACAAACTGAATTTTTTGAATTTAGTTCCTCGCTACTCCGCTAGGGAGTAGGTATATTAATAAGAATCGTCTAGAAATCACGTAGTCGTTCTATCACCGTGTAAAACCAAACCAATTCCCGAACGAGCTTTTGTTAAGTTCTTTAAAGTACCCATTAGGTTTTTTTTTGCCTCGGAATTTTAGTAAAAGTAACAGGTATCGTACGATGTCGTTATGAAATGTACACTTAAAAGGACCCTTTACTGATGTTATTCTATTACTCAACAGATGGCGCTGATCAAATTAGTTTCGTTATTCGCCGCTAGATGGCGCTGTGACATAATGTAATGTGATTTAATTAACCTAGTTGGTTTGTATACGTAGTATCCCTATAAAGATCCCTATATAGTTTTTGTTGGTTTGTGTACCTCGCCTTGCCACAGATTAGATAATAGTTCCTACTTGCCTCACGTTCCTGGGGGTTCGAACCCTCCTTCCATAGTTATTCATTAGAGTGTGGCTGTCAATAGAATTAATTAGTATCATATATAAGTAAATCTGCATTCAAAGATTTTTAAGAAACCACTGTCTGAGTCGGGAATCGAACAGGACAAATGTGTAAAAAAAACATCGTAAGGAAACCTGCATACGCCAAAGAAGTAGGTAGGTACTTACTTAGGTTAGGTTTTGCAGTCCACCATGAAGTCTACCAAAATCAGGTTTGGGCCCCGTTGGTCGACAGGGGCTAGCAAATAATATCCTAAAACGGTCCATAAAGGGCCAGGTATTTCGCCCCCCGAACACATTTATAACAAAGTAGACACCTAGGTACTAGACGATCATTATTTCATTATCAGGAAGCTCTTTAGAACACGACACGTTAGATATCGAGTTCATAATTTTTTTATAGTTAGTACTTGATGGTAGGTTTAACATACCTAAAGCGCTACTTACGAAAATTAGTATTTTTGAAGATATGAATTTTTGAAATTTTTGAGGTTAAGTCACTAGTACAGTGTACCAGCTATCGCTTTTAAAAAAGGTCATCAAAATCTCTCGTGTCGCATCCTCTTCCATGTACTGTCGCTCGCTTCGCTCGCTCCAAGGGTCACCAGTAACCTAACATGCTCGTCGCTTCGCTCCCCGCACCTAACCTTCGGGGTGGTCTGACTACATTTCTGGGTCACCAGTAACCTAAAAAATTAATATCTTTAAAACTACTCATTTTCGCAAGTAGCGCTTTTCGTATGTTAAACCTACCATGAAATACTATCTATAAAAAATATAAACTCAGTATCCATTTTTTTTGCACAGTTTGTGGCGAAATTGCCTTATAAAACTCAATTTTCAAAAATTAATATCTTTAAAACTACTAATATTCGTAAGTAGCGCTTTAGGTATGTTAAACCTACCATCAAGTACTATCTATAAAAAAATTATGAACTCGATATCTAACGTGTCGTGTTCTAAAGACGAGCCCATTATCATTCGTAATTCATGTATGGTCGTGGTAGTCCAATGATAGTGGAAAAACTCTATATCTAGTCATCCTAATAATTATTTAGGTACCTTTAACTGTAACGATGAACCTTGGACATTTGTAGGTACATTACAGCATCGCCCCGATTTTCGCATTTAGAAATAATGATCATTGAATAATGGCAACCGTTTGAGCAGGACCAAGTCCTTTGTATGTTCGTCATCATTTGGTAGGTACAAGTACTATGTAGGCACCCTAATATTTCCCAACCTTTGCATACCAGCTCTTATAAATAGCGTAGCTACTATATATTCAGAGGCCAATGTCCTGGGATTGGACCGGTTCTCTTTGCTCTGGAGTTGATCAATCGCATTGTTCCGCCTTTAACCACAGAATAAATAATAACTACTTATTTATGACTATGGCAACTATATTCTTCTGTGGTAGTGGAACGGGTAAAAGAACACACCCGTTGCTTTCTTGTAATTTACTGAAAAAAATAATCGGGTTTAACAACCTATTAAAATTAGAAAACTTCATGACTACTTGTTATTATTACTAGAAAAAATACCAAGGTTAATCCATAAGTACCAGACAGGATGTCTTTTGTGAACAAAAATGCTAAGTCATTGCTCTTTTTTCTGTACAATTTCGGTTGACTGCTAATTTATAAACCATTGAGTATTTTTGGGGTTATTCCCACCCAACGAATCACGTGATCAGTCGAGGTTGCATCTGATCACACAAGTTCCCATCGGATCACTTTATCCGATGCAACTAAGGCGTGCTGTGTAGACAGTCATGCAAGCTCATGACTGATGGTTGAATGAAGAAAAAAATAATGTATACGGATTTTCGTCAGTTGCATTAGACAATCAGTCATCCGTCAGTCACCGCCTGACTGTGGTAAAACCATGGTAAAACTGACAGCAAAACCTAGAGTCTACGACGTGCCTAAGAAATTGTGATAATTTTTTTCCCAGCCGATCACGTGATCCTTTGCAACTGATGGTCTTTGATAAAAACCTAGTACAATACCTAATGAATGACACTAAAAACAACACGAGTCCTACGATATCGTCCGTTGAACATCATCATCATCATCTCAGCCTTTTAGCGTCCACTGCTGGACATAGGCCTTCCCTAACGAACGCCACCACACCCGGTCCTCCGCTCTCCGCATCCAGCCGCTTCCGGCCACCTTCTTCAGGTCGTCAGTCCACCTGGCGGAGGGGCGTCCCACTCTGCGCGTACCGGTCCGCGGTCTCCACTCCAGAACCCGTCTGCCCCAACGGCCGTCGGTTCTGCGACAGATGTGACCTGCCCATTGCCACTTCAGTTTGCTAATCCTTTCGGCTATGTCGGTAACCTTGGTTCTCCGTCGGATCTCCTCATTACGGATCATGTCCTTCAAAGAAACTCCGAGCATAGCCCTCTCCATAGCTCGCTGAGCGACTTTAAACTTACTTACATACTACGACATACATACATACTTACATACTTACATATTACGTTGAACATACTACGACACCAATTACCCTCCATCATCATAACAGCCGGAAGTCCACTGCTGGACAAAGGCCTCCAAGATCTCCACTTTTACCGGTCCCACGCTGTCAGTTAGTTCTCACGATTTTGATTTTAAATAAGTCTTACTACTTAAATTTTTTATTTTTATTTTTATTTATTAATAACCAATACATTTAGATTACATCAAATTTGTTCATACCGTCCTACTTAAACCACTGGGTTTATCCGTAGGATGGTTATATATTTATGATGGTTATAGATTATATTAAATTGTGTTTTCAGTAGGAATGCTCAAAACACAAGTTTTGTTCAAAAAAATATTCAAGATATCTTAGTAAAATAAATAAATAGGTATAGGGATGTACCTAGTTATCGAGAACAAAATTACATAAAGTTATGTGTGTATGATAGTAGGTAGGTATATTGAATAATAAGTAGGTATATAGGTAGATAACGTATAATCTGCTTTTATTTAAATAATAATAATTATGTATACATGCAAAGGATGTTATAATAATTCATCATCATCATATCAGCCTGTAGACGTCCACTGCAAAACAAAGGCATCTCCCAGGGATCTCCACGACGACCGGTCCTGCGCTAACCTCATCCAGCCGGGCCCCGCGACCTTCACCAGTTAATAATTATTAAAAGCTATACACGAATATAATTTTTAATTTTTGTTGGGCAAATATAAAAACACATATTCGTCTGTAAGCAGGTAAGACCCGTAAATAACATTTTAATAATTATTCGCTAGCCTAACATGCAACCACACCGATTTAATTAAATTAAAACTTAATTATGTCGCCAAGAGTATTTTCTGGTATTCTTAGAAATACATATAATAAAGCCTTTTAATAATCAACAATAATTCCCCCAAAAATCATTCCTCATTCTCTTCGCTGGCTCTGGCCGAAGGGCTGTATGTTTGAGAGGACACTCGAGACGCCTCATTGTTGATATCGTATGACCAATAATCGGGAGTACGTCTCCTCAGTGAATGGAGTGGCAATTCCCTCACATCCTGTAGATAGTGTTTACTCCAACCCAACAGCGCTATTATCGAATTGACTCGCGATTTTCATGTCCTACATACAGGGTGGGCCGGTTGTAGACGTTTGAACGCCATTGTACGTTCGAATTTTGCGCCCCTTCTGCTTCTGTTATCCTAATTCAAACATTAACTTAATTTAAACATATATTTCGCGCCTACCACGCATTATCTGTATGACCCAAAGGTCAACTGGTAGAGAATGCCATACTGGCATTATGTTCGCCTTTTGTACAATTATGTGCAATAAAGTTTTTAAATAAATAAATATTTGTAGCTCTGCCCTGCTATTCTGTAAGCGTATTTGTGCAACTCGATCCTGAATCCGCAGTGAGATCGGTCTCTAACTCAATGATTCACAGTTCAATACTCACTTTACTTCGCAAGTGAAGTGTTTATTGTGTAGCTTGTATTTGTTTACACAATGCGACATCAAGGTCATTCATGATCGGATGCGGAGTGAAGTAAGTGACTTGCGATGTGATGGTCGAGTTTTAATTCATACTTTACAGAATCACACAGCAGTTTCGTAGCAAGTTTCAAACGAAGATTTTTTTCCTCTGCAATGTAATTTTACGCAATAATTTTATTTCGATAATTAACATAATGTCTTAAGTTAATTAACAAAAGTTCCTAAGTATTTGGTATTGTTCAGTACACGCCTTATAAGCCTTAAACTGTTTCTCGCTACCTAATCATTCCACTCCCTTTTTCCTTTACATAATATTTAGAACCGTTATTCAGTTGTCATCGTTATTGTTATTAAGTATGTATGTATTTATGTATATATTAAAGTGTATAGTTTTTAAAATACATAAAATACATAATTATATATAATTATATTTTATCTAACTGCACAACCTGGCTTTCTCTTCTATAATATCCTGTAACCAAAGGTTGTCTGGAAGAAATCGCTTTCAGCGATAAGACCGCCTAGATGTACCTTTTTAGTCTACCGTATTATTTTGTTCTGTTTTTTTATTATTATGTGCAATAAAGAGTATTGAATTGAATTGAAGCCTTTCATATAAAATATCTCTCTCGCAGTGAAGAAATCTCAATGAGAGATAAGTTCTCCCTTAAGTTTCTCGGTACTGTAGTGTATGTCAATGTTTTTGTCTGTGTATAGCTATGTGCAATAAATAATAAAAGAAAATAAATGAGTATTTGGCCCTTGCTGCGGCCCTGTGCGCGCAATACAATTCGAGTACAGTGGCCTATAACTAAAGAAATCAGTCTCCACGCAGCATCCAGATAGACTGGTGGTGTTTACATCTTTAATCGTTTGAACACTCGAGGAAAACTAACATGGGTAAGTAGTTTACCTAATCAGTGATTGAGCTGAGGGAATTTCCAATAAATTGTTTGATTTATCTTAACTGTGTCAACAGTAGGTATTGGTAGGCTTCGCCGCGGTAATATTGACTTGAAATTAAGTGGTCTGAAATGAAATTCATTTAATATCCTGTGTTTAAAATATAAACTAAAGACCCTATGTCTTTAGACATATTTAAATAAAACACAACTCTTTGAAGCAGTATTAATGGCATATTTAAACCCGCGGTGAACCGCAAATAAATAGAATATACCTACCTCATCAAGACGACGAGAGCGTCAGTGGCCTCGGGCTAAGACGCGACCTCTCATATAGAAAGGTCCGAGGTTCGATCCCCGGTTGGGCCATGTACCAATGGGTTTTTTCTCGAAACCTAAGTACATGTACTGACTGCTCTCAAACGGTGAAGGAAAACATCGTGAGGAAACCTCCATACGCCGAAGAAGAAATTCTTAGGCGCATGTGAAGTCCACCAACCCGCACTGGGCTAGCGTGGTGGACTATAGCCCGAACGCCCTCGTTGAGAGGGTAGGCCTGAGCCCCAGCAGTGGGGAGATTAATAGGCTGTTGATGAACCGCAAATAAATAGAATATACCTACCTAGTAAGCAGTAAACAGGATAAGTTAAACCGTATCTTTAAATGGTAATAGTGTAGGTAGCTATTAGATGCAGAAACTGTCCACAATCTGAATACCAATTAAGCAAAGAATTTTTTGAAACGATTTGAACGTCTTAATAGGTACAAATTTTCTTTCCGTTAACAATAGGTATAGTGTTTTTGTTGCAACTAGATAGGCACTTACATAAATTTTCAAATTGTAAGTAAAAAATATAATATAATTGCATGTAAGTACAGTGGGTACATTTATATACAACGTCAATTTTTTATCTACCCCCGCTTCCAAGGTGTTAGCGCTGGGAAGAAGAAGCGGCGCAATTAGCTTCCGAAACACACTTTTAAAATCAAGTTTCGTACCTAGTATATAAGCACAATGGTGTAGCTATATGTACAGTGTGACGACAAATAAAAATAATTACCAGTGTGACAAGCTGGTTTGACGACGAGTCCACCCTCGTTTATACAATATACCTATATGAAGTTTATATTTTTGTAAAGATTGTTCGAGGCTGAAGTGACATATACGTAGGTACGTATTTAATAAAGTCCTTAAAAAGTTAGATTTGATTTATTTTGCGTACAGTCGCCAAAAAAGATTGATGGTTAATAATAATTAACTATATACATCATTTGGCCACTTTATTGGGTTCGTTTTGAATCTAACGGTCTTAAGTGTTAATGTAAGAGGGTTCTTTTGTTTAGCTCAATCACGCCATATGGCGACTGACTCTTGACAGATTTTACTTAAAGTGTCCCTAAACGATCATGCTTGCATGACATGCAACGTTTAAGTGAATGTCATGCTGCATGATGGACCATCAAGCTTGCTATCAATCAATACAGTGAAGCAACGGCCAGCACGTAGTTTGCATGTCATGCACGTAAATCACTACAACTAGACGGTCATGCATGAGTGACAGCACGTATTGCATGTCATGCCGCATGATCGTTTAGGGAGCCCTTTAGATGCTAATTTTTATTACGAAATCCTGACTGCATTATAATAATGCAATGCAAGCAAATACATTTTTAAATGTTATTGATTATTTTGCAACTTTGCGATTAATCAGTCTCGCTGCCATCGGTCAAGGAAAACAAGCTTCAAGTCTGCAACAAACTTGTTTACATGATCATGTGTTTATTTTATACATAGTTACGTACATAATGTAGTATACATAATAATACCTATGTCTTATCTAACTCTCTGTATCGTTTGACCTCACCGTTTATTGCCATTGGTTATTAAGTATAAATATACCTACTTACATGAACGTCAGTGGCGTCGTGGATAAGACGCGGTCTATCATATCGAAAGGTCGGAAATTCGATCCCCGGTTGGGCCATATACCAATGGGTTCACTGCTCTCGAACGGTGAAGGAAAACATTTGCATACGCCGAAGAAGAAATTCTTAGGCGCATGTGAAGTGCACCAACCCGCACTGGGCTAGCGTGGTGGACTGTAGCCTCGTTGAGAGGGTAAGCTTGAGCCCCAGCAGTAAGAACGTGTTAATAGGCAGATGATGATACTACTTACATACTGTCTAAAAAGTAAACCAAACTTTTAAAGATTTTTTTTAGTTAAAAAAAATAAACGTTACCCTTCCTGGTCCTGTATATATGATGACGAATTTGCTCAACAACCGAGATGCACCTCATAATCATCATTAGCCTGCACTAGTCCACTGCTGGACACAGCTGGCTTCCCTTAAGGCGCGCTCTACCTACTATTAGTGGATATCGCGCTCTCGCTCGCACTTACGGACCTTATGGGAGGACGTAGTGACGCGCCATATTTCTGTCGATTATTGTTATAATAACAAAAGCACCATGGAACTACTGAGAATGATCCATAAAAAGTTGTTTTAAAACATGCTTTATTCAAACTAAAAATTATAGCATTCTTAGAAACGATCCAGATCTTGCCATTTATGTTTGCTCGCTGATTTATGCCACCCACAACACTACTAACATTTCATTTTCACATTTCCATATTGATTGAAAATTCAAATGCAAATGACAAAATATGTGATAATGAAAATAAGCTTTCCTGACTGACCTACCAACATAATGACCCCTCAATTAAAAATATTTGTAAATAGTTCTTCGAACTAATTACACTATTATCTGCTGGCACTCAATTCAATAGTCAAAGTATCGACAATGCGCGCGGAACATGCACAACCCTAGCGCTTAATTGTTTTATGGCACCGCGTGCCAGATAGTTTGGCGTCCACTATACCTACTATTACAGCAGTGGACTAGAGTACAGGCTGATGATGATGATGAAGAAGTACTTTAAGTATGTAGGTATGTTTTATCAGTTGTTGAGTGAGTTACTAAACAGCCGTGTGTGAGTTTGTCCAGAACATCATTATTATTATAGCCTGTTGACTTTGAGCTTTCGGGTAACTACACCCACCCTATTACGTATTATTTACGCATTATTCAGTACAAAATTTTGTCGCAGGTTCGATGACAGTGATCCTGTGCGCCTTCGCGGTGCTCTACATCGTGTCCAGCACAGAAGCTTGTAAGTATACCATGTAACGAAAACTTTATTATAAAGGTCCAGGTATTTCAACCGAAGTCATTATTCTATGATATTTTTATAGTATAGGGTCGCCATTTGTACAGATCTAAGCGGGGAAGTCCGTCTGCCACGTAATACCTACCTCTGGGGCTCTTTACACGAAGAGTATTAAAATACCGCTCATTCAGTAAAGCTATAGTAACGCGTTTTGGATTAATTCCACTGTGGTTTTGGTCTCGTCAGATGTAGTACGACTAATTAGTAAAATAAACTATTTTTTGACATGCCGGACGTAAGATACCCCTTCCCAATATAGCATAATATTGTCTGGCCTAACCGTTCAACAACATTACTACGGCAGGTTTCGTTAATATCATAAACCTTTTTGATTTTGTAAAAGAAATTGAATTACCTACTTACCCTACTAGATTTCTTAAATTCATATTCTTGTGGTTGTAGCCGGCAGCGGCAGCTGTCCCCTCCCGTCGAAGGTGTACAGCTGCAGCCCCAAGTGCCAGCAGAACTACGAGTGCAGCCACGGCAAGGTGTGCTGCGCCAACTCGTGCAACGCCAAGTCGTGCACGGAGGCCGCGCCGTACGGCGGCGCCGGCGGCGACAAGTACTCCCAGTGTGAGTAGAGTGCGCAGTATCACTAGCTGTTGAGTGCAGCGCTACGAGTGAAGTCACGTGAGCAGGCTGCGCCAATTCGTGCCTGGACGTTGCGCCGTGCGGTGACAAATATTACAGTGTGTGTGAATAGAGTGCGCAGTATTATTATAGCTGCACAGTGCAGCGCTACCAGAAGAGTCCTATGACCAGTACTGGATAGTGCAGGCTGATAATGAGTGTAATGCTACGAATGACGTCATGCAAGGAGCCTGTGCCAATTCGTGCAACGCCAAGAACTGCGCCCTTCGGCGGTGACAAATACCCACAGTTTGAGTAGAGTGCGCAGTAATAATAGCTTCAGAGTGCAGTGCTACGAGTAGGTAAGTTGCGCCAATCGGTGCAACGCCAAAGTGCACACGCAGTGTGAGTAGAGTGCGCAGTATTACTAGCTACGGAGTGCAGCGCTACGAGGGACGCCACGCGATGTGTCGGCTCCAATTCTTCGTTGCCGGAGGCGACTTCGTACGGCGACACGTACTCGCGTCACGCGTCTGAGTAGAGTGCGCAGTATTACTTAGTAGAGGGTTAGTGCCGCGCTACGAGTGATGTCACGCGAAGTGTGCTGTTCGATTATTTCTTGCAGCGCTAACTCGGCCAACGCAACGACAATCAGACGCAGGTACTTAAACCGCAAACTCCTTTGTTAGGTTAGGACTAGTTAGGTTTAGGAGTACCGAAACTTATAACCTCTCATGTCATTAACAGACGCAGACAGTTACAGATTTGATCTACTGTTCTCTTTACAGCTGGAGGTTCCGGCATATACTGCGGCAACGTGAAATGCAGCCCTCACGAGAAGTGCATATTGGATCCACAAACCAAGAGGCAGAAGTGCGGTCGCGCATAATAAGTCCTATCTTTATTTAAACTCCACTTATCTACAAAACTATTTTAAGAATACTCATATTTAAACCTCGTGTTCCTTCTACAGTTTGTTCAACTGTGGAATTTTTGAACTGTTGGAATGTTTAACCTCCTCGGCCTCGCTTGAAACAAAACATAAACACAAAAAAAAACACATAAAATAAAAAATAAAACATGAGGACACAAAATAAAACATAACGTAAAACATAAAAAAAATATTAATCATAAAATAATTGTATTCTTTGACGTTCGCTTCTTTTGAGAACTAAAAATTAAAGAAAACGTAAGACATAAAAATACAAATAAATAAATAAATAAATATTCGTATAATTCTCCCAGGACACAGGAGGATAATTGCCACAGAAAACTGTAGAAGGAATGTGAGGTTACAGCTTTTTGAAGATCATAATATCCTTTGAGTCACGAAACATTGAGATTATTGTTTAGGGCCTAAGTATATTTTGAAGATTAAAAACTTTTATTGTCTTTTATTTAATGAAATACCTATCTGCATAATACAATATTTCGTACATTTATAATTTGTGTTTTCTTTACGTTTTCCTGTCTAGATACAATATATAATTATTGTAACGTAACTATATTGAACGTTATATAGGAGAATCCAACTCGCTAGAGCTGTTTTAAAGTTGCTTGACTATACCGCATGGAATACGTACAACGACCCACTTCCCTGAAAATGTCAGATTGTGTTACATTGCAACCCTACATTTTTTCCAAAGGAACTCGGTTAATATTTTTAAACCGTTTTCGAGATACAGCTCGTGAAAGTTTCATATATTTCGCGTATTTCAACCCTTACCAAGTGATCGTGGTCAATGTAAAATCTTAAAATTTGACTATCAAATGAAATTTACTTAATAAATAAATAAGACAAGCAAAGATAATCACTTCAGTAACTCTAAGGTTGACTGGAAGAGATCCCTTAGTGGGATAAGTCCGCCTTTGTACCTAATTTTACTGGTTTAACTGACTGATATTGTAAAAAAAATTTTCTTTGGCATACATACATACAAGACATTTCAGTATATGTACAAGGTTATATACAAATATATAATATAAATTATATACAAATAAAAATTATAAAAACGAACATACCTACCTACCTAGACATTTCTAACTATTAAAATCGATTGCATATCGAATACGGCTCTTTCGGGAAAGTCGGACCATGTACAGAGAATACGAGAATAATGGGAACAAAAAAAACGGTAAATTGTCTCGTCGGTCTCATTTAAAAAATCATTATCCAGATTCGATCTCTAAACTAGAGCAGCAGGGCAGATAGAGTTGGCTCAGCTGTTAGAACCTATTTTTCTAGTTTTTTTTTTCAACAGCCTATTAACATGTCTCCACTGCTGGGTCTCAGGCCTACCCTCTCAACGAGGGCGTTAGGGCTATAGTCCACCACGCTAGCCCAGTGCGAGTTGGTGGACTTCCCATGCGCCTAAGAATTACTTCTTCGGCGTAAGCAGGTTTCCTCACGATGTTTTCCTTCACCGTTTGAGAGCAGTCAGTAAATGTACTTAAGTTTCGAGAAAAAACCCATTGGTACATGGCCCAGCTATGGATCAGACTTCGAACCTTTCGATATGATAAGCCGCGTCTTATCCCCGACGCCACTGACGTTAGAACCATCGGGTACAGAAAAAATAAGGCAAAAAGCATTCATCACACATTTGTGACGATTGAGTTCACATACGTAGAGGAAACCGCACTGAGTCATCTCTGGTGTCTACTGCAACTGGTCTCACAGCACGTTCATTCACTATAAGTATATATACTTTTTGTTCGGATTGTATCCTTCAGTGTACAATAGTGCTTTCACAAGAGCTATAGGTGTTGTGTCAGTGGTTGGCTCCAACGGAATAATAATGGGTAAGTTGAGTCATTTTATTTACCTAGGTGTGAGCGTGCGAAGGTTTAAGTACCTCCCAGATAATTAAGTACCAATATCTTACGCAATATCTGGAAAAAAATACGCGTTTTTAGTTTATAGTTGCATTGAGAGCGGACAGTATAGCGGAAAAATATTTAAAAATACATATTCCAAAAACTAGAGCTTGGCTGCTAATAGTAGGTACATACATAACCATTGTACTGCAATTGAAATATCCTATACCCAATGTACAAAATACAATCTACACAAGTTTGTTTTTCCTCTTGGAAATAGCTCTATTTACAATTCAAATAATACCTACCTATACACACCTATACACAGCAATAAAATTATCAGTCGGTTCAATACATTTTGTCGCACTTGCCCCACCGACGCATTTACCCAAGTTTACCTTACAAAAAATCAAATCAAAAAATGTGCAAATGTCAAGTCAGGTATTGTAGAAAACCTTGAAGCTTAACCAGTTTTTTTATAAAGATTTCGAAAATTATGCACCAATCTAATCTATTTAATTTTGCTGCGGATGTTTGTCTATTTTGATGTTACAAAATACAAAGAAAAAAATCTTCCTACGAAACCGGTTACGTAGGAAAAAAAAAATATTCGTACGAAACTGGTTACGTAGAGCGGGTATTGTAGGAGGCCGAAGGGGTTACAAAATTACGCTACGCAATTGATGTACGCCAAAACGTCATACTTGATTAAAACCCAAAGTAACATTGAGGGTACTTTTTACCACGGTAAATTAAATTGTTTTTTTTAATAATAAATCGGGCCGGTATCCGTAATTCATATTAAGTTATTTATTCAAACGTATAATAAGTATTCAAAAGTATTTAATAAAGTACCTAATTAAAATGACAATTATTTACTAAGTTAAAAATAAAATTAAGTACTTAAATAATTACTGCTAAAAAATAAATAAAACTAAGACAAAAGTAAAATAAAAAAATCTTACAAACAAGTATAAGGAAGGGAGAACGAAAGGAGTTCTTTCTCATAAATCCACAAGTTTTTAAGTTATCAGAGTTTAGATCTTGGATGTTTGTTACACGGCACAAGGATGATGTCACCGTGATGTTGACTTTCTTTTCAAAGTTGTGACGAGTGACGTCATTATAATTGAGGCTTGATCGAAAATCAATTTCGTGTGTGAACGAACAAAGGAAGTCAGTAGTAAACAAACTTTTCACCTGTCAATTCAAACTATGGCCGTGGTACAGACGGCGTGAGAAGTGATTCGTCAGTCTGAGTAGATCCTCAAGACATAGAATACAGAATACAGGGTGTACCATTACCACACGGGCTATGGTACACGGATGAAAAGTAGGTAAGTACTTCAAATATTGAAGATAGGAAATTTACTTGAAATTTTATTTTGCTGTAACCAGCGGCGGTTTAATAAAAAAGAAAATACCAATATGTCTTATTTAAAATAAGATAAAAAAGGGCCAGTTCTAGTACCCAAGCCAAAACCAGTTCTACAACTGTTCAAAATCTTGTTAATCTTGTAGGTCCGTTGTATTAATTTCTGTACATACACTACAAATACATACAATACTTACTTATCTAACAAAACTGTGCAATATAACATAAAAACACCTATAGTTTTGTCGCCGAACACTGGAAAACTCATTAGAATTAAGAGCGCGCTTTACAAGTGGCTGCTCGAGTATTCAGGCGATAATTTAATAACAATGGAGGCACTGATTTTATATGTCTACTGCTAAGTATACATTTATTTTGTAATGAGTATTTTGCGGTGTTTTATTAACTGTGACAGTATTGAAGTCCAAACCTATAGGACATACAAAGGTCTTAGGTGCCAATATATACATAGTTCATTGCTAAGGAAACAATTTTGGTATACTTAGGGCTTCTTTCACCACTTCCTGATATTGTTACAGATAGTAATCTTAGCGATAAACTAATCTATCAGATAAATCTGTGTGATAGACTATATAAAATATATAAGATATAGGCAATCAGATACCTGTGAAACAGAAAAAAAAGGATATCTGGTAGATAACCTTCATATAGGGTATCTGGGACTTTATCAGCAAGTGGTGAAAGAAGCCCTTAGTAATTTTATGGCTTAGAAAAATAATTAAATTATCCAAAAAAATTATTATTATATTATATATAGTTCTTTTAAGTTTATTTCAACTGCCTTTTTGATGTTACTGTCTTCGCACCCACCACAATCTATCAGCACTGCCCAAAGGTTAACTGGTAGAGAATGCCTCCGGCATTAAGTTCGCCTCTTGTACAATACATGTGCAATAAAGATTAAATAAATAAAAAACTGGGTCGACTCTGTTTCACGTATTTAAGAGAATTATTTTATTGTAAAGAAGGCGGAGGAAAAATCTGGACAGCAGAAATTAAATAAAATAGGTAAGTAGGTACCTACTTTGGTAACTTATAAACATTTCGATCTTCCAGGTTCTACCACGCTACTTGCTATGGTTGCTGTTTTCCTGGTAGTTTCTAGCATCGAAGCTGGTGAGTTATATGACCTACTTTTAAAATAATGATTTTATGTTATTTAATTTATGACTTTGTGGGTTTCCTAACGGCGTACTTGATAATAATAAAGTCCAGTCTACTCGGTTGTACAGTACACCTCGCCAGTTTGTGAGACATGTGCCCCACCCGGGTTTGCTCATGGATTTTTATTTTAATTAAATGTATGTGGGATATGGCTCCCACAACTTGACTTATGATTCCTCGCTGCGAGACCACTTTGAGTTTCTGCCTTTTGCCGTTGAGACCCTTGGCTCGTGGTCACCTGAGGCTATCGCCTTCGCCAAAATTATCGGGCATAGCTTGAAAGAAAAATCGGGTGACTCACGAGCCAGGGCTTTCTTCGTCCGCCGCATCAGTGTAGAAATTCAAAGGGGTAGCGCCGCGAGCATTTTATGCACTATTCGAAATCCGGCGGAGTTGGAGGAAATCTTCTTCGTTTAGTTTTTTTTTTCACACTGTTTGTTTAGGTTTAGTTTATTTTTTAAAATTATATTTGGAGGTTAAGTTATTTTAGTTTTTTAAGTTAGTTTAATTTTAGGTTTTATAGATAGTTTTAGAATGTCCTTATTATGTACCATGTAATATAGTAATTATATTTTATAAACATGCACGACTTATGATTTAATTTATGATTTTTAATTTAATTTATGTGAAAATATGAAACTTGTCTAAGGGTAAATAATTCGGCTTTGACCGAACAACGAAAATAACGGTCGTAGAGATTTTGTGCCTTAATGCTCAGTCTGACTTACCCGCCCGATGATTTTTTTAGTTTGTTCGAGTATTTTGAGTTGACCGGAACATTGAGAATTTTAATTTTGAAAAGCTATACCTACCATGATTTATAATTACAATCTTGTATCTATGATGAATTGCAAAAATAACAAGTCCAGGTTTTTTAAATTTTTAAGTTATTCGTGTCTCTCCAGCCGGGTGGGGCAAGTGCCCCGCTCCGTCGAAGGTGTACGGGTGCTCGCCGGTGTGCCGCGACGACCACGACTGCACGGGCAAGGTGTGCTGCCCCAACGCCTGCAACACCAAGTCCTGCTCGGAGCCGGTCCACGGGGCGGCGGCCAGCTACGACCATAAGGGTATTGTATTATCTATATTCATAACTAGCCAATGCCCCGCGACTTCATCTGCGTTATAAAATATTATTTATATGTTATTCAAACATTTTTAACCCGTTCTAATCATGCCAGTTTTTAGTATTAAAGTTTGTCAATAGATGGCGTTATATTTTACACCCCGCTATCATTTGGTTCTTCGCAACTTAAAGATAAGCGTGCAAATTATCCTCCAGTTTTTACCACTTTATTATTAGTAATACATTACTCACGGAGTCAGATTACTACATTGATAAGAATTATAGATGAAACCGTGTATAATTAATTACAGTGAACCTTTGAGAAATGGTTAAAACGTCAGTTCGATCCCCGGCTCGGCCATGTTTTTTCTCGAAACTTAAGTACATTTACTGACTGCTCTCAAACGGCGAAGGAAAACATCGCGAGGAAACCTGCATACGCCGCAGAAGAAATTCTTAGGCGCATGTGAAGTCCACCAACTCGCACTGGGCTAGCGTGGTGGACTATAGCCCCTAACGCCTTCGTTGAGAGGGTATATAGGCCTGAGCCCCAGCAGTGGGGACATGTTAATAGGCTGTTGATTTTGATTTGATACACATGATAAATATAATACCTATGATTGCAGGCCAAAAGGGTGGTCCTGGGGTGTACTGCGGCAACGTTAAATGCAGTCCATTCGAGAAGTGCATCAAGGATCCTCGCTCCGGCAAGCTAGTGTGCAGGAGAGCTTAGATTTGGAGATAGGAAAAAACAAGATGGAAAAAGAAACTGGCGAGGTAAATACCTCAGTAAAATAAAATGTTTATAGGATATTTTATTACCTATTATTATTTATTTTATTACTTATTTTATTAGTTTTATTTTTCTTTGTTTGACATAACGTTTTTATTGTTTGCGTGTGTTTTTAGAATATATATTTTTCCGTTTGTTTCATAAATTTGTATAGTATTTATGTTTCAGGAATATGGAACGTTAGGGAATATCTTATAGGTACATACCATAGAGTTAGGATCTCTTTGGTTAGCGGCCGCGGCCCCGTCACCAAAGGGATTCGAAACTTCTTGGTACATAAGTACCGAAATGAAATTGCGTAAGCTTGATGTAGAGTTAAAATTGGTGATATAAGTAGGTAACTAAATACCTATTTTAAAAGTTTTTTAATAGCAGATTGTTTAAAACAACATGGCATTATTTTATGATTCCTAAAAATTTCGTGTAGGATGGAATTTAGATAGAAACACACCATTTTAAATAAGTTATTACCTAAGTGAATCAACAGCTGATTACTAATCAAAACTACTTAGTATATAATCTACGACAAAACAATACCATGGATCCCTCGGCTGCTCTATATTATTAAAAGGGTGCAAGTACCGCCAGCACAAGAATTACAAATATTTATTAAATTTTTTTTTGAAACCTAACCCACTTAACTAATACTTCATACAAAATCTGTGGAGTACAAATTACTTACGAATTGATAGAGCAAAATATTTGACATTAGGACGGGCTATAGTCCACCACGCTCAGTGCAGGTTGGTGGACTTTACATAAGAATTCCTTGGGCGTATACAAGTAACCGATACGATGTTTCCTTCACCGTTTGAGAGCAGTCAGTATAGTGGCACGGCCGAGGATCGAACTCAGACCTCACGACGTAACGGCAGCGTTACCCACTACGCCATCGCCACCGACGCTCTAAAAATGTAAAGAAGTCGCCCGTTTCTTTTTATCGCTACATACTTGGAGCTCTAATTTTGAATCTCCTCGCTTCGAGCGGTCGATTCTACTGATTTTTATATCGGATGTCGAAGGAAAATTAGGAGAATCTACCGCTCGAAGCGAGGCGAGCGATTCTAAAATAGAGCTCCAGTTCTTGGGTTTGTGTAGTCAATACATTTCTTCGTACCCTCAGTCCTTGGGCGCGCGCCTGTGATTACACCCGTCGTCGGCCGATATTGCTGGGCAATAAAAACACGCGACCGATCCACGACGCGATAACACGACCAAATATTCAGTAGCTAATTTTAAAGCTTACTTACCTACTTTTAAAGCTTATATGAAGAAAATGTTAGTAATAATTTAAAAACGAACCGTGCTGTGTAAAAATGCTTAAAACAAAACTAGCGCTGAAAACTTGCAGAAAAGTTTTTTTCAGGAAGTTAAAATAATGTTGAGTTGATAAGTATTTATTTATTTACTTATATGAGTTAAGATATGTGTAACTACATAATGAATCACGCAACACACCTTAAACGATGTTGAGTAAACGAAATATAGGTATTTACTTGTCTATTTAGTTATAAATATGTAAATAATTTCGTTTCTTTATTAATATATTAGTACCCTGTGAAATAGCTACTTATTTATATTTATTAACTATTTAACATTTAACAGGTTAAACGGACTGTCTCTTAATCAGGATTAACAATTACATTATTATTTTTAACACAATAATTATTTATCGCATGCCATCGTAAATTACAATAATAACAATCTAAATTTAGCTTTAACTACATAATGACCTATCATGACATGAACTAGCATAAATACAGTTGATGTACTTCCCCTGTCATTAAAATGGAGAGTTATTTATTAGTTTAGATCGATATTCACTTACTGTGAATCACAGCAGGTATGCATTAAGTGCAACTATGGAACACTTTGGTATAAAACTGCATGCATTAACCTTTCACAATATTAAATATTGCATTCAGTTTTTTAGTAAAGGGTTCAATGGTTGCACTTATTGTATGTATTCTACACTGTGATTCGTAGTATGTGAATGAATATACATTTAATGACAGGGGATGTCATCTACTGTATTTATTGCCGAATGACAATAAATACCATGGAACTAATATGTATTACGTACGTACGTATAAGTACATATTAGTTCCATGATAAATACAGTAGTGACATCTCCTGTCATTAAATCGATATTCATTCCCTTACTACGAATCACAGCTAATTCATGTCAATAAGTGGCTAAAGACTAAGTTCAGATTTTAGAGTACCCACGTAACTACTACATTATTTCAAATTCGTAACATTTTGTGATTAATAATAATAATAAAAATATCAAACTTTTAGTATGATCAGTATCATCTGTTAATATAGTTGAGCTCTCGTGCATATCAAAAACAAGAACCTCGAAAAAAACCCTAATGCACCGATAGTGCGGACATAATCATGAACGGTGACGTAGACGACGAGCACGCGGCGCCGGCGTCGCGGCGGCCGCTGTGGGCGCGCCTGGGCTGCGCGCGCGGCGTGTGCGCGCGGCTCTGTCGGCGCGGCCCGAGGCGGCGGGTGGCGCCGGAGCACGCCGCGGCCAACGGGAAGCCGCCCAGGTCAGTGTATGACTATGACCATATGAAGGAAAAAAAATTGGGGGCGCGGGCCAAAAAGATCCTAACTCTATGACACCCTGTCTATTAACTTCCCCTGTAGACGATCATGCAAACGTCATGGTCATGACTGATGGTTGATTAATGAAAAAAATAATGTATGCAGATTCTAAACGCAGTTTTTTCATCGTAAGATAAAAAAATAGCTTTAAATAAATGAGCATCGAATAATTTTAGTGGCACTCAAAATTCTTACGTTGTATCACAGAGTAAGTAATAGTAGTAAGTTGTATTGCAGGTGGCTAAATATACACCCTGTATATGTAGGTATATTCTTATAAACAGATGCCTGGCTGACTGACCTACAGACATATGCCATTGATATGCTGTTGATGTCTCTGGCTTTGAAACTTGACATTAGCATTTAATTTTATTTAGCTTAATATGCAAACAATATCCTTACTTGGTTTATTGATCTATGTGAAATCCCTTGTGGTTTTCTTCACCTCAAAATGTCATAGTCGACTAGTTGGCACATATACACCATGTATTTCAATAGCTACCACAATTACTTACTCTGTGCCACAACGCAAGTAAATATTGTGCAACAAAAGTAGGTACCTACGAGATATACTTTACTTGTGAATCATTTTTCCTACAGCAAAAACTCTACCTACATATTATTATTTTGTTAAGAGTCGAGATTCATTCCTTGAATGCGACTCTACAGCATTTTTATCTGTCAGGGCATCGTTTTATACAGAAAGGGTAGAAAAATACTAGACTACTAACTAGGGTAGAGAAATTCAGTGTCGGATACTAATTTAGAATTCCTGAAAGTCACCAGACAAAAGGAGGGCGTCGGTGGCGAAGTGGGAACACGCGGCACGTATGTTGAGAGGTCCAAGGTCGATCCTCAGTTCGGGTTTTTCTCGTAACTTACTCTTAAACGCGCGGTGCAGGAAAACTTCGCGAGGAAACCAGAAGAAGGAATTCTTAGGCGCATATGAATCAACAAGTTGACATATTAATAGGCTGGTGATTTTATTTGACCAGGCAAAAATAGTCTGCTACTGAGTGCCCCTACCTACCTACATGTATTTTGTTACATCTGTACCTAGTCGATTAAAATACAACCATATCATAAAATAATCGAGGTCAGTCATTGGTTCATTTAAAATTTACATTACTGTTTCCGATGCGATGCACGGAAATAGGCACCTTCTTTATGTGAAGTTTGTTTCAACCTTCGTGGTTCATAAATGATACAAGGCGAATACAAGAGAAATCCAGCTGATGAGCAGTAGAGTTAAATTCCTTAAGGTACGATCACCAACCATCATAACAGGTCCATAAACCTACAAATTCAGAGGCTGTTGTTATAAGGTGTGGCAAGGAATTTTAATCCCGATTTATCGAGACGACAGCTAATACGTAATCATCATCATATCAGCCTGTAGACGTCCACTGCTGAACAAAGGCTTCCCCCAAGAATCTCCACGACGACCGGTCCTGCGCTAACCTCGTCCAGCTGGATCGCGCGACCTTCACTACATCATCGGTCCACCTATGGGCCGACGATCTGGTGAATAACGTAATAATTAGTAGATAAGGCATGTGGGACGAACGTCTTGCTTGTTACGGTACGCCCTATCCTAGGATTTATATACCTACTTAGTTCGGGCTTCAACGTAATATAACTCTACTATGAACCCATAGTATACCTACCTAACTACTAATTAAGTACCTATGTGGTTAGTCAATTTGATAGTTTTTACAGTATCAGTGGGTCTACGAGAAATAAGTCTCCCTCGTGGTCCCACTAGTGGGACAAATTAGTGGGTCTACGAGAAAACAGCGGGATTTTTAAAAATCTATTACTTTTCATGCCACCCGCACCATGGTACTGTCTACCCGGTACCATGTAGTGGTGTTGAACTTTCTTCGAATTATACCTACTGCATTTACAGCTTTTTTTGTTACAGCCTGTAGATGTTATTTTTATGTATCGCAGGTGTTCGCGTGACATTTCCCCATCCCTGTAACGTTTTGCTATAAATATGTACCGCTGTTATATATTGTTTATTGCGTTACACACGCACTCTGCGTAGAGCTTTTATAACCTGTGAGCAGAGACAGTGCACCTCGTTATAATTTGCCGAAGGGTTCCGTAGTATTTACTAAATTAGTAGGTATTGTACACAAAAAATTGGTAAGTATTGTACTGTAATAAAATTGTGTAGATGCCATGTACCTATACCTTATACATATTTTTCTAAAATAAATGACTGTTTTATTATTGTGGTAATCTACGTAGTAATTTATGTCAAGTGACATTTGTCAAAACAAATTGTATGACGAAAGTATAGTTTCATGTTGACTTCTTGCAAATTTGCTCCCCGAATTTGGGGGCAATGTACTTTAATACAGATACAGCTGGTACATACGTACTATAGGTAAGTACTTATATATTATTATGTATCTAACAGACGCTGTTGGAATTTTGTATCGAACAAGATTGAGGGACAAGTCCTTTCTCTAAATTGGATTTCGTTTCAAATGGAACCCTAACTTATTATGGTTGTTTTATTTTTAGCGAATATACCTGTTAATTAATGCGAAGGGACTGTCGACTCGAAAGTTAAGCGGTTGTTTCCTTTGTTTTAGTGAGAGCTACCATAATCATCAAAGAGTTTGGAATTGTGCCGCCGTCGAGGGCCGCGCGGCGATGCCCGCGCGAGCGCATTCTGTGCTCTGTGATAATCATATTGATCCTAAACTCGAAAGTTTGTAAGGATGTTTGGATACTTATGTTTGTTACTCTTTCACGCAAAAACTACGGAAAAGATTTTAATGAAACGAGTAGGTAATATATAGATTACAATGTTTATGTTTGAATGTTTGGAAGTATACTAACTACCTACACACTGCCCTGCTATTCTGTAAGCGTATTTGTGCAACTCGATCCTGAATCCGCAGTGAGCTCGGTCTCTAACTCAATGATTCACAGTTCAATACTCACTTTACTTCGCAAGTGAAGTGTTTATTGTGTAGCTTGTATTTGTTTACACAATGCGACATCAAGGTCTTTCATGATCGGATGCGAAGTGAAGTAAGTGACTTGCGATGTGATGGTCGAGTTTTAATTCGTACTTTACAGAATCACACAGCTGTTCATTTAAAAAAGTACCCTTCGTTACTATTATTTCTTATGTGCTTTCGTAGTCAGATCTACAAACGGTAAGTAGATTTATATGAAAATCTATAATACTCACTTAAAAATACAAAATTAACAGAATGACAAAATTGTGCTGAAACGTGGTCAATAAATATTTATTGTCCGGGCGTAATCTAGATCAATCTATTAACATGTATTATGGCACTTTAATACAGTAATTTGAAAAACATTTTATGTAGACATGTGACGGCCATTAAGGTTGAAAACGTTCTTGTCACCTGTCTTTTTTAAACCTGTCATTTTTATATGAATAAGTTCGAGCGTCGGTGACGTAGTGAGAAGACGCGGCTTGATACGTCGACAGGTCCGAATTCGATTCCTGGCCGTGCCATGCAACAAAATTTGCTCTCAAACGGTGAAGGAAAACATCATGAGGAAACCTGCATACGGCGAGGAAGGAATTCTTTTAAGCGCATGTGAAGTCCAGGGTTATTCCCAACGGATGGAAATTAATGGAATGCTTCTTTATGGCAACACGGCCGTTGCCCGGAGCTCTATTTTTGAATCGCTCTCCTCGCTTTCGAGCGGACGATTCGACAGATTTTTGTATCGAATGTCGAACCCGGCGGCGGAGGCGGCGTATATTGCGTTTTTTCCGTTGAAAAACTTTGTCACTTTTCAAGGGATGACGATTCACTTGATGACGTGCTTTACGAAACACCCTGCAACAAATATAATAACTCATTCACGTATACGTGTCACGTATGACCAGATGATCTTGTAGAGGGGAATGCTTGGACGATGTCATGCCGGACTCGACTGGCTAATTTAGGATGGTATATACTCATAGTTAAAACCCCAACATGTCTATAGAAGTGAATGTAGTCGCGTGTCGGCACATCGTATGGACTTATTGACTCACAAACCACACGTCCCTTTGCTCGCAGTCTAATTGTTGTCCTTCACATGTACGGTCAGAAGCAAAAACGATTTTTAGAAATAAACAAATTAAATTAAATTGAATATGTGTATAGCAAAGTCAAAACAATCAAACAAATGCCACCGTATTTTCTGATCAGTTATAATTAGTTTGCGAAATTGGACATAAAAACTTTTTGTCTTTGTACATAAAAACTAAATTAGAGGTAATTCCTCATGGTTCCAAATAGACTCCACTTAATTGTTGTTTAAAAAAAACAGCACGCTAACAACATCGAGATAGTACTAATTCTGATCTAACAATTAATTTTCGTACACTTTTCCCGCCCGCTTTTTTCTATTGCATTGACGTAAGTACCTACTTACATTCTGCCTCGTTTTCAAAAAAACTCAGAAGGTACCTACCTAAATAGGTGTATTTTCTAAGATAATTCAGGAACAGTAAAATTTGCGTATCTCGTAGGTAAAGAATATAATTAAGTATACATTTATTTACTAAAGTAAACGTACAAGTAAGGTGCGAACGCTTTTGTTTGTGCTGACGCTACTAATGTTTAGTGAGCTTATAACTAATGCATTTTTATTTACGTTCGAGTATTTAGAGTGCTTTATAAAACAGTAAGGGCACGTCTCCTTTTGAAGCAGTGTGAAGGAGTTATTTGGAAATATAACACGTAAAAACCCACATAAATATGAATAAATTAAAACGTGTAATATAGTCACAAACTCGGATTCATTTAAAGTCTACGTTATTTTCAAGAAAGGATTACTGCACGGAAAGTGTGGAACAAATTTCTTAAAAAAAATAATATGTTACGTGTTTTGATGAATAAATAGGTACTCGGACAAAAAATTTACCGATGTTTTTCCATATTTTCCGTGCGGTCATACCTTTAAAGTTTTTTAGGAAGTTGAGACAATTACATTTTTACAGCAAGACCCCTGTTCTAGTGTTTATTTTAATTATTTAATATTCAAGTCATAGTTTATATATAACAGTATTCATAGACTTCACTGAAACTAGCAGGTTTTGAAGAATGGCTAAAGAAAAGCTTAACAAAGACAGACGCAAATCGAGTATAAATTTTATCAACTTCCAAAGATTCCATTTCTTAGACAGGTGTGTAAGTGATCTACATATAACTGGAAATTTTATCAATTATTATTTGTACATAATTATATTTTTAACATTAGGGGATTTTATTTTACATACCAACTTACTACTTAGGGGTAGATATAATTTTCAAAATAATTGTTTAAACACGTCATCATTGTTTTTTAAAACTAAAAGCCTAAATATAAATTTCACGTTTCTAACTTTTAAAAAATAATGACAAAAAATATATATATATGGGTCGAGTTGAGAACCTCCGCCTCTTTTGTTTTTCGTTGGTTGAAAATTACGGACTTTTATACTATCTGCACGGGTTGATTTTTCAACCCTTTCTTAGGGACGTCAGAGCTATATGAGGAACCTTTGCGCACTTCAAGTCTCTAGTCTCAGCTGTACTGTGCGTTGATCAGTTAGTCAGTTTCCTCTTTTTATTTATTTAAAAAATATGTTAATTATTTTATTTGTATTAGGAGTCGCGAGTCCCGTCGCCGCATCAACCACCCACCGTCAGCGCAGTACAGCGCGCTCGGGGAGCGCGTGCGCACCAGCGCGCCTTCCGCGTTGCAATGCGCGCTGTTCTGCGGCGGCGCGCGCTGCCAGTACGAGCTGCCGCACCAGCAGACCGCCGCCATACAGGGACTGTACTCTGACTGGTGAGTTCTTAAGGGTCCCCGAGACGGTCAATTGCGATTGTCAATGTTTACGTGATTGAAGGTTTCAAATGACGGCAATAATAATTGAAGCTCTTACATTGAGCGCTCTTACAGTGACTTTTTTCTTAGAGTCCTCTCCAAGATGGGTACTAAGTTTACTACTAACAAAGGAGTGCTTTATTGACTTATATCAGTTTTGTGTTATTTAACTAAATTACATTAAACGGCAGTTAAAAAAACATAAAATTATAAATTCTAAAAATACTTTAAAATAATAGCGTAATTTGTTATGCAATTCACAAGCCAATTAACTGCTACAAGCTACAAGTCGCAGTGACCTGATTAGCAATAAAACTAAAGGTCCTGCACGTACTGGGGTGATGTTTACGGGCGAATGTTCATTAATAACTTAGCGGCTAGCCGACACCCACGCGAGCCCAGCGCGGCACCGCGCCGGTGATGTGTAACCTTACGCGAATATTCAATATTAAAAATAAAATATGTGGGTACAGTAAGGTTCATATATGCAGTAGCACGCTAAGAGTCATTTTTCTGTACAACGGTGCACACGATAACACGAAAACCAATAGACACAAATACAATACAATACAAATATACAGGTAACTGACCACCCAAGTCAATAGCGTGATTTAAACCTTATTATCATAGCAATAAGCCATCAATTCATCGTTCACCCAGGAATATATTAGTGGATATGTGCCATGTGTAGGTACAGATATAAAAGAAAGTCGTAAGTGAAACTGGTCTCTCAATCTATTGAGTTGCGAAACTGCTACTGCACTCATGAACCTTGACTGTACCTACTGGAAAATATAACGCCGGTAACGCGGTGGGGAAGACGTGGCCTGTAGTGTCGAGAGGTCCCGAGTACGATCCCCGGTCGGGTCATAATTTACATACCAATGGGTTTTTCTCGAAACTTAAGTCCCTACAGACTGCTCTCAAACGGTGAAGGAAAATATCGTGAGGAATCCTGCAACGCCGAAGAAAGAATTCTTAGGATCATGTGAAGTCTATCTACCTACACTGGGCTAGCGTGGTGGACTATAGCCCTAACGCCCTCGTTGAGTGAGTAGGCCTGAGCCCCAGCAATGGGGACATAAATAGGCTGTTGATTTGATTTTGATTCTGTTTTTGTTTATATTCTTGAAGTGAAAATAAACTTACTTAAACAGTGTCTCGCGTGACTTCCGTTTCCCTGGCCACCATTTATGTTAATGCTAGCCATTAAGTACATTTTATATTTCTAATGTCATGAATTCATATTACTTACACTGAATAAAGCGCTGCAGTATATTGCAGTAGCGTGTTAAGTAATGCAGTATTGTCGTGAATTATGTGAATTTGGCTTGGGTACTACCGATGCATTCATAGAAAATTCAAGCGTCTAGTATAAGCAAACAAAAGGCAATTCCGTTGCTTCAATGTGGTACGTAGAATGCCTTGACGAGACCACAAGATTCACCTTCGAGATTAGCAAATTAAAGTGACAGTGGACGGGCCACATGTGTCGCAGAACTGTCGGCAGTCGGGCACAGGAGTGGAGACACGCAGCGTGGGATGCCCCCCGCCAGATGGACGATCTAAAGGTGGTAACGAAAGCGAGGAGTGCCAAAGGTGGTAGATTTCATTGGGGAAGATAAACGACTTTAAATAACTTAATTTTAAGATCTACGAATGTATCCTTTGAGTCTGTCTTCTCATGGTCAATGCGCGCTGCTAGAGAGAAGCCTACCATTAGAAACGCACATGCTATTTTAAAAATTCAGAAGGGGAAAGAGGGACCAGAGACCCCTTTTCTATCTAAAATTCCCAGATATCATTTCAAACTAAATTCGTTTAGTCTCGACTGATGTTAGTTCTTGTTTCTGGTCCCTCTTTCCAGTGGGGACACTTGACTTGTATGAAGCAGTCGCAGTCTGTTTGTCTACACCCTCTATATAAATGTCGGTGGCTTGTTCGTTGATAGGATCACGGACGACATTCTGGCGATGGCGCGTCCCAGCACCGCCAACATGGCGGCCAGGAATATCATACAGCAGTTCCACAGGTAATATATATATATATAGTGTTGTGATTTAGCCTTTTAGGCATCGGAGCCTCTAGATCTTGAAGACTCTTTTTTTTTGACTATAGGTAATATAGTGTTTTTTACATCTGTCTCTGTCACCTCACATCGGCTTATTTAAAATACTAGGAAGTTATGTACGCAAGCGTCTTAAGAGCTCTCAAAGATCCGAGGCTTGAAGCCTCGATAGCCTTTAATGCTGAGCCTTTTCACAACACTATATTTTTATAACTTCAGAACACACAGCCACATGTTATAGGACCGTCAATACTACTCTTAGATTCTTTGTCTGTTTGTCGCGAAAAAAAAAGTAATTAGTTAACATTCTGATTCCAATAAAGGTTTTCAGGATTTAAATGAGAAAGGGGTCTAACGCTTAACCTATTACGAGTAGATACTCCTGATTTAAAGAAATATATTTTCTGATTTGCGTAAGTGCGCTGTGATTCCAGCTGGGGTATCCGCACCGTGATCAACCTGCAGACGGCGGGCGAGCACGCCAGCTGCGGCCCGCCGCTCACAGCCTCCGGGTTCACCTACGACCCCAACGTGTTCATGGCCAGTGACAGTGAGTGCAACCACTATCTCCGAGAGAGGGTTGGGTGGCCTCTCATGTCGAGAAACCCGAAACACCCCTTGTGGTATTCGCTCTGTATTCTGAGAGTAAAATAGTATAGTCAGCTTTATAGTATATTCTCTTGGGTATACGCGTACTCTAATGGTAATAGTGGAACCCAATCCAAATTAGGGACTTCTCCCGTAGAGCTCCTTTGCCTAGGTGTACTTAGAATTCCATGAATTAACGTCGGTGTTGGCAAGTAATAAAAATTCGGCAATTTCTGGTCGTTGCATGATTGTTTATTATTCAGCTATTGTATTCTTAATGCAGTCTATTACTACAACTTCGCGTGGCCCGACTACGGGGAGGCCAGTCTGAGCGGGCTGCTGGACATGGCCAAGGTGCTAAGCTTCGCTCTGCAGGAGGGCAGGGTCGCCGTACATTGCCATGCAGGTGAACGCGCGACGGGTATTATAATGATTAATCATAATCTCTATTGACCTTTGTCTGTCCCACGATGACTCGAAAACTAGTGGTCGATTGAGCTAAAATTTGGAACATACTTTGTTGGTAGGTTTGCCAAAATTGCCCGGCAATGATGCGAAAATTATGGTCAAGATAATTTTCCGAATTAATTTTATTAATTAACCTATTTGGGAAAACTAAAAAAATACGGAATCCCCGCATTGTTTACGACCGACGTACACAGTGTTAAATTTTTCCTATCTACATTTGACAAAGTTATCGTTTCTATTACCAATTTTACATATGAGCTAGGATATTCTTGAAGTTAATGGGGTGGTTTTTTTGGGGTGGATTTCTGGAATCATTCCCTAATGCTTTCTTTCAATAAACTGACAAGTGAAATCGGCCGTTGGATGTAAATCTAACTTTATTTTGAACTAAGAATAAACAATAGTTCAATTTAATTCACCTTATGTAGATTTCTGTTTACTCATTTGCATGACAATACCTTTTTAATTTCCATTTACTCTATAAGTCATTGTCGCGAAGTGTTCCTCGGAAACATGTTGTCTTTACTGTACTATATATTGGTTATTTTTATAAAAACCATTCTGTATCTTACTCTCCTATTCATTGCGTTCGTGATAGGTTTAAAATTGTGGCTCGAACCAGTTAAAGGGGTGTGTAAATGCACAACGAAGTTGGAGGGTAGAGTTGCGCTGGTCACCGGAGGAAACTCTGGCATAGGACTAGAAACAGCCAGAGACTTAGCCAGAAGAGGAGCTAGAGTCATCATCGCTTGCAGAGACGCCGGCAAATCAGAAAACGCTATAGCCGACATAATTAAAACTACTGGAAACACAAACATCGAATTCCGACATTTAGATCTTTCTAAATTTAGCAGTGTTAAAAAATTTGCTAACGACTTCAATGATACTGTCGATCGCTTGGATATTTTAGTAAACAACGCTGGATGTGCTACCCTTAAACAGCGTCCCTCTGAAGACGGAGTGGACATGATCATGCAAATCAACTATCTGGGACCATTCCTTCTCACAAATCTACTACTGGACAAATTAGCTGCGTCCAAACCCAGTCGAATTGTGATAGTCTCATCATACGCTCACCATTTTGCTACATTCGATCCAGAAAATGTTGCTGGACTTAAAAGTGATGGATACTGGTCAAGATATGCCAACAGTAAACTGTGTCAGATACTTTGGACGAAGGCTCTAACGACGAGACTGCCGAATGGAGTAACAGCAAATGTGTTGCATCCAGGCGTGGTGAAAACAGATATTTGGAATAAACTACCGCCTACAAAGAGAAACATTGTCTTGAAAATTTTAGATATTGTGTTCAAATCTGCTAAGGAGGGCGCACAAACAAGCATACACTTGTGCGTTGCTCCGGAGCTGGTGAATGCTTCAGGAGGATATTATGCGGACTGCAGGACGTGTAAAGTATCTAAATCCGTGCACGATAAGGACTTGGTCCAGAAAGTGTGGAACGAGAGTCTGCGTTTAACTCAAATTAGGTAGCTGTCAAGTAAAGACTGATTTTTCAATAAAAACCAACTTGTTTTAATTTTTCACTTGTCTCCTTTCTATAGAACTTGATTTCGTAAGATTTAATGTAAGTAAACTTCACTCTATGTAGGGTGATGGTTAATGTAATTCGACTGATGTCGTATCCATTTCGATTAGACTTGATTCGTATCTTTTACATTCTAAATCAATAGACAACATATAGGTATTAGAACTATCTGCTAAATATGCATACCATACGATTAGAAAAAAAAACAGTACATATCTACTTATTCAATTAATTGCTGTCAAATTCTTTCTACTGTTTCTGGAGAGTACCTACTCAATCAAACCACAGTTTTCTACTGTGTTACGATACGTTTTGTAAGATTCAAACTTATTTGAGACATATAATGTCCGTTGTTGTCTAGTTCGCACAAACGACCCATTTGCAAAAATGATCACGTTCTCTTAACGTCCTGTGGGCCAATCGCACTAATTCTGAACGATATTACCAAATCCAAACCCTAACCAAAAACGTTAAGCTGCATGTACACGTTTGGCAAACCTTTACAAACCCAAACGTGTGGAGCAGGGGTTTGGCTTGTGATACTATCTTTTAAATTCACTTTAGATATGATTTTTAACAAAAATTAAGTAAGTACAGCATTGTGCTGTTTATGACTCACATGAGTGTTGCAATGTAAAAAATTATCAACCTCAGCAATATTCCCCAGGGCTGGGTAGGACCGGGGTGCTGATCGCGTGCTACCTGGTGTATTCGCTGCGCGTGCGCGCCAACGACGCCATACGGCTGGTCCGCAAGAAGCGGCCGCGCTCCGTGCAGACCTCCGGCCAGATCCTCTGCGTGCAGCAGTTCGAACATTACCTGCTGCCGCAAACCGTTGTGTTTAGTTCCAAGTAAGCTTACACAACCCCCCCAATAGAATCCCAAGATATGTTGAAAATGTACGATTCCGGTTCGCCAAATGGAGGAAGAGGCAGATTCCTGGGGTCGTAACGGGGTGCTTGTGGTATGTCGTTCCTAGTGTAGCATATGTGCAAATGCATTGATGTTTGGTGAGCGTCAGTTGCGTAAGCGGTATGTATTAGGGGTGGAGAATTAATAAGCTGAAATGGCAGTGGACAGGTGACCTTTGACAGAGAAGTTGTAATCAAATCAAATCAAATATACTTTATTGAGCACCAAATTATATCAAAAGTTTACATTATAATAATGTAAACTTTGTAATATAAGTAAATAATAATGTAAGTAATGGGTGAATCGAATTCTCAAAATTGACCAAAAGCTTGAAACGTTGAATTTACGCTCTATTTGAACTTTTCTAAGTAATTTATTTCATGACCAGGGAACCGATGATGCTGACAAAGGATAAGAAAACAGCAGAGTTCACACTTAGGCAGTACTTGTACAGGCAGCGGGCAACACTGCACGGGTTGGACGAGAGAGCGTTCAAGTTACTGCCCAAGGTATCGAAATGAAATGAATGATCATTATATTATCATATTGTGCCAAGTGAGGTCGGCATTTGGCACGCATACGCGTCTCGTCTCATACGACAAGTCTCTCAGAGAAACTCCGAGCATAGCTCTTTCCGCCCGTTGATTCTAGATAGTGTACTGCCTGTGCGAGCGGCTGCTGCGACTGTGCGGGTGCCAGCAGAGCGTGGGGCTGGACATGCGCGTGCGCAGCCGCCCCTTCTACAAGGGCTTCCTGGCGTACAGACTGAAGCAGAGCAAGCCTCCCGACCCCGCCTCGCCGCCGCACCGCATCGAAACCGGTAAGAGTAAATGAGTCAACAAAATAATAAATCAGTCGTAGTTAGTTCTTAATTGAGTTCCACAGATTGTCACGACACTTCACGACAGGACTCTGAAAACGACTAAAATTCTATTCTAGTTTACAAGAACAAGAAGATAGACCCCAAAAAGGGGAAATGGTAGATCATTAGCCGGATGCTACCACTGGAAAATAATTTCCCGCGGGAAAACTCGGTCAACTTTAGGCAAATCCGATGGATACGTATTATTAATTACGGAACACCTGCACCATCTTCTTCCAGATCATGTACCAACGCTTCCGATGGTGGAGTGGCGAGATCCTGTTGAGGAGGACATCGAGAGAAACCTGGAGACAGTCAGCAGGATCACGGGCGGCTCCACCGGTGGTGGCGGCATACCCGCTTTACACGTGTACGAGGTATCTAATACAGCAACTAGGTATCATATCATTCAGCATCTTCTCAAACGCGAGGGGTATTATATTAAGATCCGGGCAGACCTGGCGGAGAGATTGTATCCAGGGGATAGTGGCGTATTCTCAGACTTCCTTTGATCTTTCTTTATTTTAATTGTCACCCTTAGGTTCTGCGATGACACTTTTATGTTTGAATATGTCTGTTTATCTGTGACTCCATGCTCAACAACGCTTGGTCCAATTTTGTATTACATTCATATGGACAGGCATTCACCGTGGACCACCACGGTCTTCCAGTCGACAAGCGACACTACCTGAAGCAGCTGCGCAATGACATCAACTTGCGGAACGGGGCCCTCGCCAAGATTGACGAAGAGGTACCTAATTTGTTTTCACGCAATCAGGGAAATACGAAGTAGAGACATCAATTCTATTAAAGTGGTCCAACTGTCCACGTCTCGTTTTCATAGATAGAGAAGTAGAGAGAGATTATATTTCTAAATTTCGCAGTTCTCTGCTTTGAGCGATCTCTCCACACTGTTCAACTGAAACGCCCTTGACCTTTCACTAAAAAAAGGAGAAAGATTTATACGTTTTGAAGGGAAACCAGTAACTAAGACTGATTTAGACTACTTGTTGTCTCCAGGAGGATCCAGCTATACTGACGGGGCTGCTGTTCGAGTGGCTGGAGGGTCTGAAGCAGCCGGTGCTGGACCGGGACGACCTGTCCACCATCGTGGGGCGCGCGCAGAACGTCGACACCTGCATACTGGCGATGGAGATGGTGAGCTATTTGAATCTGGTCGTGACATTATGATGTCGTGAAGGAAAACATCGTGAGGAAACGCAAAGTAGGAATTCCTCAAGAGTGGGAATATATTAATAGGCTGTTGATTAGATTAGGTATTTCATTAATACCCAATAACATTAACAGCAAGACAGGGGCAGGCGTAGGTATTGGGCCATAGGCCTCTTGATAATTCGTCACTTTTCACAGGAAGACATAATGCTGCTCGAGTACTTCCTGCGCTTCGTGATACGCCTGCGCCCGCTCGCCGCCAGCAAGAAGGTGGACATCTTGCGGCGTCTGCTGGCGTCGCTCACGCACCAGACGATCGCGATCAGCGGGCGGTGTCTGCCCACGCGGCGGGACTTCCAGCGTCTGCGAGACGGCACCACCTCGCAGGTCAGTTGGTTGCGACAATTGAGTGGACCCACTACCTACAATCTCCAACTACCCACTATTCCCGTACTCTGCCGAGCGCGGCCGACGCCGCAGTGCGCACCGAACCGCGAGCGAACTCGATACGATTTTGGCCCGCCGTGAGCCCGTAAATGTGCTGTGAAAATATATTGTCCGAGTGATTTGTCCTCCACCGCTGACACCGGCTAGAGAACTTATTGAAGACAATAACGGGCGCCGTACATCGATAAAGTGCCAACAAGCTGATACAACCTAAATTTCCTTCGTGACCTACCCTAAACATCATTGTCAAATGATGGTTTCACTTTATTAGCTGATAGTTTTATAGGTATCGGCCGAGTCACTCTACTGCTTTAGCTTATGTGTGTATTGTACGGTATCCCTAAAAAAATACTCAAGGAAATTGATAAGCTGCAAGCATTAAGCTGTCTTCATTTACCTTGTTCCAGGTGGTGAACTTCATGCTGCGGATGGTGGCGGAGGTGCAGCGCGACCTGGCGCGCCCGGGCCGGGACGACGCGGACGTCGTCGTGCCCGCCGCCGCACGCCGCGCCAGGGTTCTGAGGGCTTGGAAATAAACAATGATTTGTATTTCACATTGTTTCATTTTTGTTAGTTTTTTCTAAGTAGTCCCCAATTATTATTTCGGCCTACCCTCGTATCGAAGGCTGATTTCCTCACAATGTTTTCCTTCACCGTTTGACAGAGTAGTCAGTAATAGTACATTATTGCCGCGGCCCGCAACAGAGGCGTTGATGGACGAACGTGTGGATCAATGCCTGGTTGTGGCCAAGGCTTGTATAGTAGTTTTCTCAAACAAATGCGCGGAAATTAATTTTATTTCATACGTAGGTATATACATTCCAAAATCAATGACGAACAACAATAATTTTCCACGCGCTAAAATGTTCATATGTTTTTTTTACACTAAACAGCTTTCAATTTGCAAGGCAGTTGGAAATTTAAATAAAACTTTTGTTATGTTACCTCCGTGGTTGCCATATTTACAAGAAAGATATAAATTATTTGCCCGCCTGCTCTCATTTATTTGACCAGTACAGCATTGTCTATTTAACTCGAAGAAGGTTGTCAAAATAATGTTCACATTTCCAAGCTTTGAGAAAATGTAATTACCTACCCACGGGCCAGAAATCAAATTGAGACCCCTTGACGTGAGAACCGCGTCTTCATGTTAGTTGCATAAATTATGTTGTAACTGCTGAACGGATTTTCATGAACCTTGATACAGATAAAGTAGCAATCCACCGCTAGTATTTTCTTAATTAAAAAGAAAATAATTCTATCCGAGCAGATGGCTACTCAATACTAGATGGCGCTACTGAAACAAACGGTTCTTGACTGAGTTGTTACGAAGCGCCATCTACAATAAACTAGCATTCATAATATTTACGTTACTGTTACAACCTAGTATTGTGAACTATAAAGTACCTAAGTAAAGTAACTAGTATTTTTGACATTTCATCGAGCTCGTGTACCAGTTAGGTTACACGTCGCCAATTTTTGTGTGTTTACTGCCATTTTACGGTTATATTCTTATCAGATTTTGTGTTCAGCGTGCATTTTGTGATATTTGAAACTTTATATAACTATGTCGTCAACCGAAGAAACCTCCCAGCTGAAGGCTGGACATCCACCCGCAGGTGAGTTTACCTTGAAAATCAAATCCTTTGTTTACTTAAAATTTTGTTCCAAAACATGTGTTCTTTACTTCACCGATGCCTAATTCTAACATATGGGGTTGGTAATTTCTTATTCGGTGCGTTTGATTTGGAAAATTATAAATAATTGGCTGAGTATTCTTCCTTTATCTACTTGTTTTTTACATGAAAACAAGTCTTTGTTAGGTATATGTTGCGCCACGGCCTTGAAATATTATGTAAAATGACGTCAGTGTTACCGTATAGGTAGATTAGCTTACATTTTCTTAGTTACTCATGCATATATATTCGATGTTAGTAATAATAGCTAGCTAGCCTGAGTAAGGTCACCGAGTTGCTAAATGTGATAAAATTCAAAACTTACATTTTAAAAAATACACCGTAAAACCTACATAAATGATATTTATTCAGGCAGGATATTATACTGATTTCCTTGTAATTACTCAATATATTATGCTTAATTTAAACACTCATGTAAATACATAGGTTTATTTTGAAAAGGGGTTCTCGACCTCCCTAACCTTAATACCTACTAGAAAAAAACCACGAAATAAAGATTTGAAAGAAAAAAAACTAAATACATTCTTGGGCTCTTCCATAATTAGGCCACTTGGAGCACTTACTGTTGTATTGTATCATAAAGGTCATGTATATATATTTATAGAGTAGTAAGTAGGTCCTAAATTCAATACAGTCGACCGCACGTCAGTGGAAACAAAACCAGTATAAACTGGTCTCTTAAAGTATTGTAACTCCCTAATAGGCTAGGCGAGCTCAAGGTCAGTGTTTCCAATGACGTGTGGTCGACTGTACCTACAAAAAAATTTTAACATATTTTAAAAATTATATCAATGTTGTAGTCATCCAACTACATTCAAGTATAGCTTGGCGATAAGAAATTTTGAGTAGTTCTACTAGTTTCACCTAATTCATTCTAGTTTGGAATCTGGAATTATGTTTTACCTGGTTTTCCTTTAGTTTACTCATGTTAAATAAATAAATGACATCCACAGGAAATGTCGAACTCATTACAAATGTATACATTGCAGTGAAAGCAGGTGGCATGAGAATTACTCAGCACAAACCTGCCCACCCCAAGGACCCCAAAGAGCCAGCGAATGAGGACCTCACCGGGCTATCAGGACCTTCGCCGGTACCATCCAATCCCGTCTCCATATCTGGAGCTCCGAATAGAGGTATAAATCAAAACAACTAGTGACTAACTGATTTGTTAGCCTTGGCAATCCTCACTGTAGTGCGAGATGAATCTTATTGTGTTAGATGTATATTGCCATGTCATAAACATGAGTGAGGAAAATTACTATTTTATGACCACTGACTTATGACTATTGATTCTGTGATAAATTGGCCTGCCCAGCCCACTGCTACTTCAGCTTGATAATCCTTTCGGCTGTCGTCATGAATCAAAAAATTAGCTACTAGGGAGCGCGCGCGGCACCAAAGAGATTCGAACCTTCCTGGCTGTCGTGAATTTACTTATTTTTTTAGTCGTATCTCCTCAATGAATTCTATCCTCTAAGTCTTCAAAGATAGCATAGTCCCACAGATAGCGATATGGTGATATTTTTGTTTGCAAGGTAACGCAGACTTCACGCCAGAGGCGGCGCAGGTGGCGCACAGTCCGAAGCCTCCGACCCACGTCAACGTTAAGCCCAACATCAACATTCAGCAGCCCAGGAAGTAGACTGACCGTTTTGTAAACTGTTAACATCTCTGTCCATAGTGTCGCTACATTGTAGAGTTCAAATGTGAACTGTTTCTCGAATTCCTGGAGAAATTCTCTGAAATGTTGCTATTGCTTTAAAAAAATCATGTCATCAAAATATGTCAAACTGGATGCAACCTTTCACTAATTCCTGCACTAATTCACATAATTTTAGGCCTGACTCTTCAGAATTCAAGTAACGCTCCACATTTCAAACAAAACTTTTAAGAGCCAATCTATGGACAGAGACTCTCATAGGCTTTTCAACATCTACTGGAATCATATTAGGTGTTTATTACCTTTGTGTAAACTGACTTTTAGTCTGCAACACATTGGTGGTACCAAATGCAATAGTAGGGGCTTTGTTTAAAAAATTATAATGACATTGTTTAGATAATTGCATAACACAATTATTGGTGCTAGTTGCACAAGACGCTCTTAAAACTAAGAAAACAATCTACCAGTCAATGTGTAGTTTACTTTAACTGTACCACAATATCTACCAACATTTATCAGTTGGATAAGCACCTAATGTGTTATCAATCAGAGCGCCCACCCTAGCCTAGTGATTAGATTGATATATTAAGAGAATTTGTATTGTATTATAAATAAGTCAAGAAATTATTTATTTTTAATAATGGGTTAACCTACACTATATGAAAAAGGATTAAGTTCAAAAATTGATTGAGTACTGTTGAGCTGAGAAGCGATTTGTCACCTTTAAGAGTGACTTATGATTATTATCATCTAACGACTCGCTGTCTCAAAAGTAGGTATGTACAAAAAGTTTGATTAAAATATTTTGTAACTTTTTCCATTTTTATCATCTTGCTGTACAGATGAAATGTAACACTGCTATCTTGTTTAACAACCTAATCAATTTTGGCTTAGTAAAGACGTCTTCATGCACATTCTCATCACACTAAATTAATTAGTCTGATTTTTAATTGAGCAGATAAAATATTAAGCAAGAAGTGGGTGACTAATAAAGAAAAGTTATCAAGCGATTATTGTCACAGAGAATTTGTGAAACATAAAACTTATGATTAATAAAAACTTCATCCGAATCCTATTGGACCTTTTACGTTTATTTATTTAGACGGGATAGTTAAATATACTTGATGCAGATCAATTTTGTCCAGTTGTTTTTAATTTTTTATGTCCCGAGTAAACAAGCAAAATAAACCGAAGCTATTTTTAAAATTAATTATATTTTTATCCTCAAAATTAAAAATCAGACAATATGAAAAGAGCAGTATTTAGCTCAAGAAAGTTTAAAAATAAATGATTTCAAATTTGGTTTTACTATAGTGTGTTCATAAAGTTAATTAACTTCACAATAAATAGTTTATGTAAATAAATATTTACATTAAGTTCAGCACAATGTTTCGCAAGACCTGAATTTCCTAAAAGAAAATATTTAAAAAGAACGTTTTTGGCGATTTAAAAATATACATATTATTATAGTATTGATTCTCGTTGTGGAAAAACCATTCGTATGTTAGGAGAACATAACAAACCAAAAGATGGCGAGCACACAGACGCGGAAAGAACCATTAGTGTATGGAAAAACTGCACACCTATGCAGTTGCGATGTAAAATATATCCTACTATGAAATTATCCTATTACTAAAATAAGGGATTGTATGGAACACTTCACACCAATGTTCATATCATAACCCAGGGTCATTTTTTAGTCACCAAATTTTGATTACCTACGAAATTAGTATCGTTAGGCACCCCGTACAAGCTAGGTTTTGCTGTCAGTTTTACCACAGTAGGCGGTGACTGACGGATGAATGATCGTGTAATGCGGCGAGTGATGAGAATCTGCATACATTTTTTTTTTCATCATTCAACCATCACTCATGACTGATGGTTTTCAATGATGTTTGCATGACCGTCTTCAGGGTGCCTTATTAGAACGGAACATATTAAAGTTACATTAAAAAATCTTTTTTTTTAATCCACTACTTTTAAGGAATCTTATGCACCGTATGTTTCCGGTGAAGTTATTTTGATATTTTAGCATTTTAGTTCGAAACATTGTAAAACAAGAAAATACTTGTTTTTTCCGCAACCTTTAAGTATTTAAAATTTGGTAGCTGACTAAAAAATAACCCTTTGTTTATATTGTGCATTGTGATGCAAATAGCCGTAGAGTAGTGCGGTTACAAGGCCCCATTGTCAGAAGTGAGGGATTTCTTGTGGGGTTTTGTTAGGGCAGGACCAGACTCTTCTTTTGACTGACTTCTGTCTTTTCCTAGCTTCGTTCCTATTGGACGATATACCATCTCCGCTCCAAGCTTTGGTGGACTCGGTAACTAAAGTAGAGACAAGCTATTTAAATTAGCAAGCTATCGAGTCTTACTGCCTTAATACCCTGCTTAAACATCAACCGTATGAAATTTATACATATTACATTGTACAAATTTTGTTAGTTAGCTAACTGTTAAACTAGTTGTTACTAACTGTTAGCATTATGTGGGGCCTTGTCAAATTTTACTGGTCAGTACGTAACAACAGTAATTAGTATCTTCTCGGAGACGCGATTTTTCTAAAACATTTCATAATAAATTCAGTGATGTTAAGATATATTTAAAATAATCGATATTTTAAGATTAGAAGTACTTGTTAAAAATAACAAAAAAAACTGTGTGGTTTGTTAAAAATTTTTTGAGAGCAATAATTCTTTTAGTGTCATATTGTATTTTAAATAGGTATTTTATGACAAATTGTTCCAGAGATTGTAGAGTTTATTAATTATATTTTTATTTATTTATTTGGTGCTAAATACCACCGTTATTGGTTGCATTTTGATCACATTCCCAAAAACTTGCGTTTTTGAGTTCTTTTGTCAAGTACAGTCAGACAAATATACAAAAAATAAAATGATTATTGTATCTTTTTTATCATGGTCTTTTTGTTCAGCCGGAGCCATGTGTTTTATAATAGTTTTATATTTTTCTCTTAGTAAAAGTATGATTGAAATTATAAATTATTTTTATTTACCAGCCTATACCTCTTGTTTATATTGAACCACAGTATAAAAACGAAGCACGATTGATGAAATAAGTTTATTTTCTCAAGAACAATGATGATGTACATAGGTGAGTAATTAATATACTTACCTTTACCTATATATCGATATTATAGTTACGCACTTAGCAAAAATCACAAAAGATAAATATGATAAAATAATTACATTGGTCCAAAACAAAAATGATTTAAAATAAACATAAGTTTTTTTTTGTTACCTACATTTATTTTCAATTTCGTAACCGATGTAAATTTTGCATTTGACCCATTATGCTAGTCATAGGAAGGCGTAAGTCCAACGGTGGACGTCGGCAGGCTTGGTGATTACGCTACAACTACCATCGGTTATGCCAATTAGTTTTTTTTAACTCTGGCGTCTTTCTATTGGCGGTCTATCCGACGGGCGTCTTAACACAGTATTGGAGATCTGTAAATAAAATTGTTATAAATTATTTTAAAAAAGGGTATCTGACCTACCGTAAAGAATTAGCAAGCTGAAGGGGTCGTATGGTAGTATAATTTTATGAAAGGCAGAAGTCCCCAAAACCATACATCCTAGTCCTACGACGACGTGACTCTAGGTTAAAAGTTCCTGTGGTGCTTAGAGAAAATGTGGAATTTAATGGTAAACTGCATAATTTCCATGGTAGGTAAAACTGTCACTGCTCACCGCTAAGCGGCGCCACTAATCCATGGTTAAAACATTTTTAGAGTCACGGGACGAATGATCCGAGCCACAAAATCAATAAGGTTTATGGTAAGGTCGTGTTCAAATTGGGAATTGTATTATAATCTATATTTTGTACCATGTTATATAAATAAAATATAGGTTTTGAGAATCACATCGTTCTTCCCACAGAACACGGAAAAACTCGCTACGCTGTTCTTCCCCTGAAGGTACTCTTCATTTTGTTTAAACCTTGTTTAAACATGCGCTAGTGACGCCGCCTAGCGGTGAGCAGTGGCAGTTTTATTTACAATGAAAAGTTATGACAAGGCAAAAGTACCCAAAACCATACATCCTAGTCCGACGTCTTTCATAATCAATTTGACGTACCTCCAGCTCCGACTCGCGCTGGTTGGGCATCGACGGCACGGGCGACAGTCGAGCTCCCATCGCGCTTAGCAGTTTACCTGTCTCTGGGATATCTGAAATGTTGAGTAAAAAGTTCAGCATTTTAAAAATTACTTACCATTTAATTCGCATATATTAAGGGGATCCCCAGATAGGTACCGCATCAGTGCTGAAATAGTGGTACGATAAAATAGCGCTTAAATATACTTTAAGCATTGTTTTGTAATCTGTGCGCGTCGCGTGCTGTTGTAGACGGAAGACTTTAAAGACTGGTAGAATAAATAGCTATTAAAACCTACTAATTACAATTCACTTACTACTTCTGGTAGCTTCCAGTTTTTCAGGCTGAAAACATAAGAGCAAAATAATAATTTAGTAGTAAGAAGAAGCGGTCTGATAAAGTTTTATCCCTAGGCATTGTTGAGGTGTGTACATACTGAGTAGAGAGATATTTTTTTTCTTACGACTTCAGAGGCAGTCTGTCATGGTGACGAAAATGAGCCAAGTCATAGAGTTAGTATACTAGCTATAGAGCGCGCGCATCGCTCATTGCCCATTGTGCCAAGTGTAAGCAGGTGTTCTATGGACGCTTATATATAGATTTTTTCTAGATCGTTTGTTTCCGTGAATCATGTTTACAGCTTGGCACTGCACATTTCACCATGATTACTTCAACTCTAAATAAATACCGGCGAGAGCAACAATCAGCGCTACTGACGTGTTGTGACTAGTAGCGTCGCCCCGAACATTTCGAGACTGTTCAGACCCGAGCTTACAGTTCAGACTTGCTAACGCGCGCTCTATGTATACTAACAACTCTCTGAGCTAAGTATTTTATCAAGACAAAGACTGTCCTCTCGGAAAACTTGTTAAACTCCGTGTAAATTACAAACAATTGCCACTTACTACGTCGACGTTGCTCCTGGTAGGCTTGTAGTACTTGGAGCTCAGCTCTTTCTCGCTCGTCGCGCCCGGAAGGGCTACCGCTGGAGGTGAAATAGAAAATTGACCTTGTTTGTAACGTCTCTATCATATATCTCATATCGAAAGGTCCGAAGTTCGGTCCCCCGCTTGGGCAATGTATCAATGGGTTTTTTCTCGAAACATAAGTACATTTACTGACTGCTCTCAAACGGTGAAGGAAAACATCGTGAGGAAACCTGCATACGCCGAAGAAGAAATTCTTAGGCGCATGTGAAGTTCACCAACCCGCACTGGACTAGCGTGGTGGACTATAGCCCTAACGCCCTTGTTGAAAGGGTAGAGCTGGGCTGAGCCCCAGCAGTGGGGACGTGTTAATAGGCTGTTGATGAACGTCTCTATCGTTGTTACATATTTTATTTTTGGGTTTCTTTAAAAAAGAAAGTTTAATTTTCTTCCGCATTATGGGCTACACTTGCACAAATTGGACAAAGTTGTCTGTCCCTAGTGAGACTGGAACCTAAGACTTTGGCGCTCGAGTCCAATGACCAAGCCACTAACCCAACGAGGCGGTCAGTACCTACATATAATAAATTGACTGACGACATAACAAAATAAATACCTATTAATAAACAATAAATCCTTACATAGTACAATACAACCTCTTCCCGCGTCTGTACTCTTAGATCTTTGAAACTACGCAACGGATTTTGATGCGGTTTTCACTATCAGTCAGATAATTGACTGGCCTGTGGTAGTAACCTTGCCTACTGCGTCAAAGGTAATGGGTTCGATTCCCACCCGGGACCAACATTTGTGTGATGAGCATTACTGTTAGTTTTCGGATTCTGGGTGTATGTATGTATTTATTTAAAAGTATTTAAGTATGTTTATCAGTTGTCGAGTACCCATGTACAAGCTTCGACTTAGTTTGGGACTAAACAGCCGTGTGTAAATTTGTCCAAACATTATTATTATTATTATATTATTCCGTATGGTTTATAGGAGCTTATATCATGCGGGCGAAGCCGCTGGCAACCGCTAGTTAATAATAAAAGCTTACAGATCTTGTTCCCCCACACGGACTCGCGGTAGTTGACGCGGCGGGGGCCGCACCCGCGGCGGCGCTTGGGGCGGCCCCCGCGCGCGCCCGCGGCCGCCCGCCGCGAGTCGCTCGACAGCTTGCGGGACACCTTGTGGTACAGGCAGCGGGAGGACGCGTTCGATATCTGGCATACAGAAAGAAACGAAATATAGTTAAATTATTCTTTCGCTGCAAACTCGGCCATTAATCTTCGGGGCGGTGCAGCGACTTAGTGTTGGGCAAGCCCGATATCGAGTGAAGAAAGCGATTCTCTTAATTGACACCTAAATTATTAAAATCGGTGCACCCGTTAGCTTCCAGAATTTTTTGAAATTTTTTTGAAGAAGTGGCGCCATCTCTGTTCCTAAGGGGTGAAACTACCGCTGCCACAAGGTCACCGCCGCCCATAGACACATGCAACACCCGGGGGTGCGTGTGTTGTCGGCCTTGGTTATGACCGAGTTTGCAGCGAAAGATTAATTAAATTTAGTTGCCAAAATAGTTGTTGTGAAAATAGTCTAGAGTTAGTCTCAGAAATATGTCCATTTCCTGAAATACTTCCTTTTGGTTCAAAGTCAGAATTCGTTTATTCAAAATTGGAATACAATATTCTCTTTTTAACGTCAATTCTGTCTAAAACTAAAACTACTCTGTATCCACCTGTACGTCGCCGAAGGGAAGAAACAGCAATAAACCAACAGCACAAGGCCCTGCTTTCATACATATAGCTTGTTCATTACAATATCTATCTATGTTGAGCCATCAGGCACTCCATGGAAGTTTATCATTTAGGTAGTCATTTAACTTATAATATGCTTTTTGAACAAGGTTGTTTCATAATATGAATGGGCGAATATAAATAGTGTGTGTGAACTGACCAGTTCGCACTGCATGTCGTCGATCTCGTCCTCCATGATGTCCAGCTCGTCGGAGTCCTTGGCCGGCAGGATCAGCAGCTTCGTCTCCGGGCACGACCCCGACACCACCAGCTGGGACGACTTGGGGAACACCAGCCGGTGGGCTGTCCTGTCAACCATATTCACATAACCTGCTACACTAATATGCTCATTTTAAAATGCATTCATCGTCATCATCATATCAGCCGAAAGACGTCCACTGCTGGACAAAGGCCTCGCCCAGGGATCTCTACGACGCCCGGTCCCGAGATAACTTCATCCAGCCGGGTCTACCGACCTACACCAGATCGTCGATCCACCTTGTGGGAGGCCTACGCTGCGTTTTCCCGTACATGGATGTGAAATGCATTGTTAGAATAAAATATGATCATCCAGTCAGTGCCAGCCCTAGTCGCTCCATCTAGCCGGGGGCGTCCCACACTCGAGAAAAAAATGAAACAAAGGAGGGCCCGTGCTGTTGGGTTTGTTTCTGTTTCTTCCCCTCGGCTATACAGGTCGAAACAGACGTAGCTTCAGACAGAATTGACGTCAAAAAGAGATATTGAATTCCAATTTTGCTTATTTTGAATTTTATATTATATTCTATTTTATTCTATTTTATTTTATATTATAATATTAGAAAATTCGTATTTTGAATTTTAATTTGAGATCTCGTCTACCTCAGCGGTTATGGATATCTGAGAGATGAAGTTAAACCGTAAACCGTCACCTTGGAATGTAGCAGGGCGGCTGGAACACTTCCTTGGTGGCCATGTCCTGGCAGATGCCGTCCAGCAGCACTAGGTCCTCCATCAGCTCGTTCACCACGAATGTCTGTTTTATATTACAATTTTAAACTCGGCCCTGAGTGGGCCAGGCCATATCTGTCGCAGAACCGACGGCCGCGCAGCGTGGGACGCCCCTCCGGCAGGTGGACTGACGACATGAATAAGGTGGCCGGAAGCGGCTGGTTGCGGAAGACCGGGTGTGGTAGTGTCCATTGAGGAAGGCCTACGTCCAGCAGTGGACGTTAAAAGGCTGATATGATGATGATGCTGCTGTAACAGCCGATTTTTTGTATTCTGAATATTCAAAACTATGACTGGGCTAGAAACGGTGTGACGTTATGGAAATCCGAGCGCGCGGTGTTGCGCGGGCGCCACTCGCTAGCTGTCAGCCGGCCCGAGCGGACGTGCGACCACGATCGTATAGTGATATTAGAAGTTGTAGTTTAATTTATCCTGCCTATCTAATGCCCACTTACCCCAGTGACCAGTGGACGTCTCAAGGACTTTGTTTCTATTATATTTAATGGAAATAATACATACCGTAATATTATTGTTATTTCATTTTATTGACAATCACAAGGTGACAGACAGAACGTCTGTCCATAGTAGAAAACACATCAGTCTCTCCGCCGCGAATTGTTGCTGCCGTCGAGCGTCGACGCCAACATCTGGTCCACGTGCCGCCGCCACAGCTCGCCGGCCTCGGTTCTCACTTTGTAGTGGACTCGCCCCATCCGCTCCACGACGGTGGCAGTTTCGAGATCTTGTTTGTCGAGGGGTCAGGGAATGTCGGCAATCTAGATGTCATTGCCCTATTTTCTGTTTTGCCCATTTCCATAACTGTAGCGGTTTGTATTAATTCAGAAAAGTTCGTAGTCCTTCGGTCTTGTAGGATTTTTGTGCGGATATCACTGTCACGCAGACCGCGGATGAGCTGCAGTGCTAAAAAGTTCTCTGCTATTGACGTATTGCAGTTCTTGCACTGAAAGCTGCAGTTCGTGGTAAGTCTCTTTAATTCCGACGCATACATATTTACTGTCTCTGTATCGTTTTGTGTGCGCGATATGAACATGTGTTGCGCCGCCCATATGCTGGGTTTCGGGTCTACATATTCACCCAACAATTGTGAGAGTTGCTCGAATGTCATTGTTGTCGGGTCTTGGGGAGCGCATAAGTCGCATAAACGCTCGTGAAGTTCTGGTGAAAGGGTGGATAACATAAAGTAAACCTTCGTTACAGAGTCGTGCTTGTTGTTTAAGACTAGGTAAGTCTCAAGCCTTTTTATGTAGTTCTTAAATGTTTCTTTTTCTTGTAGCGGCTGAAATGTAATCCTGGGTGTGCTGCTGCTAGCTTGACTGATATTCGACGTAAATGTAGATGTAGACGAATTGTTTCTGAAACCGAGTATTTTAATTTTTATTTGTGTAACAAGTTCTCCAAATTCGTATCTGTACTCAGCTTCTCTTTCGACATTTTCCTCTTCGTTACGTAATTCTATATCCTGTTGTATTCTTTCAAATCTCGTAGTTGTTTCTTGTAGTGATTCGAGGCGAGTCGTAATCTCTCCCTCATCCATAGACTCTCTGGTAAGCAGAGAGCTTTGTAATCGCGATAGGGCCCCCCGCAGGGATCCCCGCGCTCTTTTTAATTGCGATAATTCTCCGGCCATCGTCGCCAGTATTATATTTAATGGAAATAATACATACCGTAATATTATTGTTATTTCATTTTATTGACAATCACAAGGTGACAGACAGAACGTCTGTCCATAGTAGAAAATAGATCAATAGAAGAGTTTGGTAGCTGAAGCAAATAGATGGGACACATCAGTCTCCTTGGCCGTAAAATAAACGAATGATAATAGACTTGAGTGAGCGACTCACCTTGAAGGCCTTAAGGCAGGGTACGAAGGCGTGCTCCAGCCGCAAGCTGAGCCGCTCCGCCGAGAGGCCGTGGTACGCCGGCACGCCCGGCAGCACCAACATCGCCAGCTTGATGCCCATCTCGCGCCACATCGACGCCTCCAGACTAAATAACCATCATAAGGGTTCATCATTAGCATCAGCCTCGGACACAGGCCTCCCCCAAGGCGCGCCACTGAACCCGATCTTCGGTTCTCCGCATCTATTCACCGCCAGCCGCCTTACGCAGATCGTCGCTCCATCTAGCCGGGGGGCGTACCACACTACGCTTGCCCAGTCGTGGTCTCTTCTCCACTCGAGAACTCGTTTAACCCTCGGGGTTATTGGTTCTTCGACAAATGTGCCCAGCCCACTGCTACTTCAACGTACTAACTCTTTGAGCAATGTCGAAGACTTTGCTTTTTTGGAGGTGTATTTTAAAAAAAAATTGGAATCTATTGCTTTTGTTGTTTCCATTAATTTTATATCGTATCCCGTTATTAATTAGGTACTTTTAAAATATGTCAAATAAAAACCGTATTTACCAATACGGTTTTTATTTGACATATTTATATAATTATTTTATATTTTATATAAATAAAAACCGTATTTACCAATATTTAACGGTTTTTATTTGACATATTCAAATTATTGATACTACCATGCCACAATACCACATGCAATAAGCCCATTTTTAGCTTGAATTTTTTTGACTCTATATAACCAACAGACAACAACAAAAGCAGAATACATTAACACTACGTAACTGGTCGAATAATACTAACCCCATAATAGGATGAGGCGCTAAGCTGAAGGCCTCCTTGATAACGGGCATGGAGATGTAGTATGCCTGGACGGCCGAGTCGCAGCGCACTGTGTAGCTATACGGACGGTTGGTGAGGACCTGTGCTCACAAAACAAATACAATTTAAAAAAGTAAAAAAGGCTTTTTGGCGGGATTTTTTCGGAGACGGTTGTGTTTTTATTTAGTTTTCCTAAAAAATGTATATTGTAGGTTTTGGTGTATATTTGAGACAGTTTTATATGCAACAAGTGCCTATTAAAGTGTATATTGTGCGGGATATTTAAATAAAAGCGTGTAACGACTCTACCGGATTGTTCCAAAATGTCCCTTGTTATTCTTCATTAAACCCCGAATGGCACTAGTTGTGCCATTCTGCGGATGGAGGCCGTGCTGCGGTTTAATTGAAAATCGCCGACTAACTCTAGTCGTGCTCTGTTTTTGTGGAGGCCGTACTGTAACCGCCGGTTTAAATAATTTAAATAAGACAGGGCTGTATGGACAAAGCTTCCCTTGCCCGTCCGGACGCGTCCTCAATAGTAGACAAATCAACAACAACAAAAAAAAGTAAAAAATGACACATTGATTTTAACTAATAAAGTCAGGTATCGCCTTGTCTATGTCGCCTTTAGGACGCCAGAGACAACGATGTGTACAGTCTACAGCCCAAAAGTGGTCCTCATACTGCTCATTTGACTTACCCCGAGCACACCAATAGCGTTCCCCGACACGATGTAATCCTGACTAGGCTCCGAGAACTTAAGGTCGGTTATGAACTCGTAGTTAGGTATCGCCTCGCCTATGTCGCCGTCTGGGGGCTGGTACGTCGCTTCTAGAAGACCGGACACCAGGATGTACAGGCCTTTTGGTTCGTCACCTGGAATAAACCTCTAAATATTAATAATTTTTCTGAAGTATTCCTGAAATATGTCGGGCGGGATACCAGTTTTTACCCTGTAATTTACATAATATTTCCAACATTGTCTGGCAACTTTACATGTACAAAATTAACTCAATCGGTCAAGTAGTGACAAAATATCTTCACTACAAGTATATCAGTTTTGGCGGATTCCAAGATCAAAAATCCGGCTCGAAGGACCAAATAATCTTGAAGTTTCGAAAAGATAAAAGTAGGCATACTGATATATACCCATTAATTAAAAATCTACGTAATTTTACTTCAATTAAACAATCTTACGTAGCTTTAGCATCGCGCTATAGACTGGAATTGGATCCTCTGTATTCCGAGTATTTATTAGTGACATGTTTAGTTTTTGTATGATTCGGTATAGCTATGACTTACCTCGAGAGATGAAAATGTCATTGTAATTATAATTTAGAATCTCAGAGTTCTCCAGGAAGTAGTCCGCTACTCTTTCACAGCCTTGCAGCCATGACACGGCACGTAGCTGCGTCTGAAATTTACGTATGGTGGACATTAAAAGATTTCGTGAGTGGAAGTGATGTACCCTGAATAATGATGACTGCAAATTTTAAGAAAAGGAAACAATACTTTATTTTTTAAAATAAGTAGAACTTTATTCACCTATTTTTATTAAAATCATAACCGGGAATCGATCCGGGCATATGTATAAAAAACAGCCTCCATTTTTATGATACCAATCGAAAGGAACCATCTTAAGAAGTTCCTTCTAAGTAATGAAATTGGGATAGAAATGGAATATAATTATGGTGGTTCGTGTATTTAAATGAAAATATGAATACCTCTGGCGAAGAAGGCGCTACCAGACTGCCCTTATGTCTGCAGAGTTGTACTTTTTCTTGGATCGCATTCACTAGCATACGGTATTCCATTTCATCCAAGAAGCCTATACAAAGAGACTATTGTGATAGAATGAATGAAAGAAGAATGATTTATCAGAAGAAATAATAGTTCCTGAGAAAAAGGGTCAACGTGACAGACGGACAACGGAGTGATAAGGGTTTCTTTGTTCCTCTTTTGAGGTACGGAACCCTAAAAAATGAGGTTTAATTTTTTTTTATGTGAAATCATTCCCTGAAAACGTATTTTCCCCGCAGTAGTCGTGAAAAGCACTCTATACAACCTCGGCGGAAAGGTCCACTTTCCCGCCTCTCTAACAACGTATACTATACTTCTGTAGTTCAATGTTTCAATTCGAATTTTTTTCTGCCTTCTGTGGAACGCGCTACAAAATTTTAGATTTTACTCATCAGCTGTTACCTTCTTCCTTCAACTGCATAGCGTCTAACAGCATGATGTTAAGAGTAGAGGTGATGGCCTGTCGGGTCTTCACCGTTATGGCCGTCCAGGGCCGATCGCGCTGCAGTAGACCCAGCTGACGGGTTACTGCCAACCTGTCAACCATTTATACTGCGCTCGCGCGGGCTCCCAACGTCAGGACAACAGTAGGAGTCCTATTGTATCTGGTTGGGTGCCCGCGATACTTTTAGTTATTTGTTATGTAAGTTTATTTATATGTATTTGTTAATTAAGTATTAAATTAAAATAAATTTATTAACCCGTCCCCACTGCTGGGGTTCAGGCTTACCCTCTCAACGAGGTCGTCAGGGCTATAGTCCACCACGCTAGCCCATTGCGGAATGCTGGACTTCACACGCGCCTAAGAATTTCTTCTTCGGCGTATGCAGGTTTCCTCGCGATATTTTCCTTGACCGTTTGAGAGCAGTCAGTAAATGTACTTAAGTTTCGATAAAAAACCCATAGGTACATGGCCCAGCCGGGGATCGAACTTCGGACCTTTCGATATGATAGGCCGCGTCTTATTCCCGGCGCCACTGACGCTCTAAGTTTTTAATTACTTTTCATAATTTATTTTAGGTTAGGCAAGCAAGTCACAATAGCTTACCGGTCTGACTCGAGCCTTGAAGTCAACGTCTCCTGTATCTGTTTGTTGTCCACCAACTGCGGTAACAGGGTGCATACCTCCTGCTCACCGGTCACAAAACCCTGGAGATAACCATTCATCAACCAAATTGCAGGTGACTAAATAATGCAAACCCCTACAGAATTTATAAGGATTGTATTTACCTTCCCAACGTCATATCCGAAGGCAAGTTGTATATCTATCATTTTGTCGATGTAAGCCATGATCTTAGGCACTGACACTCTGCAAACAGAACAAAGGCAACCATTAAATTTGGTCCTGCGAGCCGGATACGTTCTAAACACACCAAAACGTGACGAAGAACATGTAAGATTTGCGTCCAAATAAAAAATTGAGGAGACTATATTCGGTATTGCCGCGTGTGTTTTACGTAAAACCGCGGGACCCAGCTGGATGAGGTTAGCGCGGGACCGGGCGTCGTGGAGATCCCTGGGGGAGTCAGTGGACGTCTACAGGCTGATATGATGATGAAGAGGGGTTTCTGTACCTTGCCAACTTGCACAGTCTAAGGAAGCGCAGCATCCTCAACAGTTTGGTTGCCGTGAGCACGCTGGAGTTCAGGTTGTTCCATTTGTCCCAGGGTGTGACCGTGTCTAATATATCCAGCACCAAATCTAAAAGTGATACATATAAAACATAATATTATTAGTTTCTCTTTGTTTTATGTTATGTTTTAATTCTGTCTTTCTTTTTTAGGGTTCCGAACCTCAAAAGAGGAAAAAAGGAACCCTTATAGGATCACTCGGTTGTCCGTCTGTCTGTCCGTCTGTCAAGACCATTTTTCTCAGGAGCGCGTGAAGGTATCAATTTGAAATTAATATCAAATACTCAGGTCTGCAGTCCCTTGGTGTCGTGAAAAAATCAGACTTCTAAGTCATCGCAGTTAAAAGATATTACCGATTTCGCCGCATTTTTGAGTATCTTGGTAACCAAAACCTACGGGGTACTTCCCGTTGACCTAGAATCTTGAAATTTGGCAAGATAGCACAAGTAAAGGAAAAAATCCGAAAACCGTAAATTTGTATTTACATCACAAAAATTTATTTATACAAAAGTACCAACAAACTTAACTTTGCGTATGAGCAAGCCACCCTTACAAATTAGTACAATGACGTAAATAATGGTTGAAAAAATTCCCTAGCGTCTAGAAGTTTCATCATTACAAATCTATATTAAATAATTTCGTAAGGTTTTACAAATTATACTAAAGGTCTATCTAAGTCTGGAAATAAAATCACTTAAAAATGAATAGCATTTGACCATTAACTTAAACGTGATTTAGCATTTGACATGAATGACAGGACTTGAGTAAATTTTTTTTCGTTCACTTTGATTATCCCTTACGGGAAAGACAAAGGAATCTTAGTCCATACAGCCAAGTCAGAGGTTATGAAAATTGATATGGGAGCTCGCCAATTTGTTCTTTTAATAACGCTTTTCGAATTATTTGTTTAATTATGTTTGTCGGAACCCTCAGGGCGGGAGTTCTACTCGCACTTGTCCGGTTTATTATGTTTGTTTTCTATTTTGTGACTTCTCTCGCTGGATGTTGTCATTGTGTGCGTCAAATAACATCTATTCTAATAATGATTCAAATGATGTAAAAAATATGTAACCTCCAGTAGCGCATACAATGATCAAGAAATCCAGTTTGTTCCAATGCGACTTGAAGTAGCCGAGGAAACCGAGCGCGCACATTTTTATAACCATCTCCAGAATGTAGATTATGTAGAAGAAGCTGGAATAAAGAATTATATGTAGTAGATTGTTGCATCGACGGAGTTGTGTCAACAATCTATGTAAGCTATGCAGACGATATGGTGCTGCTGGGCGCGGCGGTATGTGGGTGGCCTTAGACATAGCGTTGTCAGCAAATAAAGATCTTGCCTTCCGGAGAAGACGTCTGACTTTGGCACAAATTTCCTGGATATTTCTTGCGGTGTATCGATTTCTGGCGCTATTCAATTGTACATGTAGGGCGTAACAGGTAGAAACCTAGTGTATAGAGATTCTGATGTCTTAGAACGCTCTCAAACAGTGAAGGGAAACAAGCATCAACCGACGAAGAAATTCTTGACCGCATATGTGAAGTCACCAACCCGTGGACTTCACCAGCCCCTACGCCTTTTAATAGACTGTTGATTACACGACTCATGATTCTAAGATATAAAACGACGGTAAGTCAATTCAAGTGACGTATCATATACTTACAAGTTGAGCGACTTTATCGCGTACATGACGGCGATCTTGACGGGCGGCTGCAGGGCTACCTCGCACAGAATGACGGGAGTGTTGCACAGTATCACCACGTAGATGACGCAATCGAACCACACGTTGGAGATGACCCTGTAGCAGCGCTGACGCCACGTCTTCCGGGGCACTTGGGCGTTCGCTGCCTCCGGCGTCATCATGTTCACTAGTTTTCGTCTGAGCCACACTGCATGAGGCTGAAGAGAGAAGTATTCCATCAAGAGTAAAAAGACTTGCTTAATTGGGTTGTGACTTGACAATCAACTTGTCCGCAATCGAGCTATCACCAAGAAAATCTTACAAAATAATGAGATAAATAGCATTTTCTAATAGGTAGTGAACATTAATTATCTTATCCAACGTTGGTGGCGCAGTGGAGAAGACGCGGCCTGTTACGTCGACAGGTCCGAGTTAAAATTAGTTTTTCTCGAAAGTACATTTACTGACAGCTCTCAAACGGTGCAGGAAAACATCGTGAAGAAACCTGCATCAACCGAAGAAGGAATCCTTAGTCGTATGATCTTGTCGAGAGGTCTGTACAACAGTGAGAACATTATAATTAGGCTGTTGATTGATATCTTGACAAACTTTAGGCTTCCACAAGTTTCCGAGGAGCTCCAGGTTAATTCTGCCGTTGTCGGAGTCAGCGGCGACCTCGACGGCCTGCACCAGGGTCCTGACTCCGTCCTTGCTGATCTTGCCGTGCTCGTACTGCCGCCAGTACGAGATCTTCATGGCTTTCAGGACGCGCTGGTTGGCTTCTCTGAGCACCGACACATATAGTTTCAATACTCGTTTACCACAAAGTTTATCTATTATATGGAGTTGTTCGAAGAAATCGCATTAAATCAAGCGGCAATTTTTTTTCCTATCTGTAGTACGAGTAGGTACATTTGTTTTCCCCCAGTTTTTTCGTGACCATTTTTACTACGTCATGGAGATAAAAGATAAGGAATACTTAAAACAAGTTCTAAGGTAAGTTGCAAGTTGAGAATGCGCCGGAATAAAATCTAAGATTGCTACTCTCGTTGTAACAAAATGGGGAGAAATATATACATTTCATTACAGATATGTACATTTAAATGTATATATTTGTCGGATAGTAAGCCATTAATTTGGGCACGCAATTAGGATACGCGGATATATTAACGAAAGTTAAATACCTCATGGGCTGGGCACATCGCTCGTAGAACTGACGGCCGTTGGGGCAGAAAAGTTCTCGAGTGGCGACCACGTATTGGAAGATGCAGCGTAGGCAGGCCTCCCACAAGGTGGACCGACGATCTGGTGAATCGCGGGACCCAGCTGGATGAGGTTAGCGCAGAACCCTGGGGAGGCATTTGTCCAGCAGTGGACGTCTACAGGCTGATATGATGATGATGAAATACCTCATCATCTCGGCGAACTCCTTCTTGGTGGGCTCGTTGGGTATCTCCCGCTCGCAGTCGGGGCACGTGGTGTACCGGTATCCCATGTACGCGTCGTCCCCCTCGTCTTCCTCGCGTCCTGACATCTGCAGCTGGTACGGGTGCTTTATGGTTGTACCTATTGATAAAGCAAGTTCCTTTCGTCTCCTTTCTTTCCTCAACACGAGAGGTGACCACGAACTAGAGGACGTACTAGTAGGCCTCCCCCCACAAGATGGACCGACGATCTGGTCAAAGTCTCGGGAACTGGATGCGGACGCGGAGGACCGGGCATTGTGGAGATATTTAGAGGAGGCCTTTGTACAATACTGGACGTCTTCCACATTGGTCACAGTGACCAGTAATGCCAACGGTAGTCTTCACTTCTGTTCAGGATTAATTCGTCGGTACAAAAATGAAAAGTCACTAAGCGCCATCAGTCTTTTTTAGTTTTCCTGGCATATCATGGAAAATATTTTATCCTGAAATTGGCATAGGCATTTTCCCATCATTGCCATGCTTCTATATAAGCTTCAGCTCAAAAGATCCAGTACTTTTTGAGATAACCAAGGGACGACAGATGCACAAAAATGCTTCGGTCTTGCTAACCTTCCTGCACGAGATCCCAGTTAGCATCAGCCAAGAACTTGTCCATCTTCAGCATGGACGTGCATCGATCCCTGGTCATCATGACGCGTTTGACGCAGTTGGTCATATTGGCCTTCTTGGCCAAGGATATTTCAGCCAAACCCAGCATCTTCAGGACCGTGATCATGGTGGTCGCGTTGATTAGGAGGGATAGAAGGACAAGCCCGGCAGTTTGGACTATGAAGATCTGAAATGTGTGGAAGGGAAGATGAGAAATGACCACTTTCAGAAGGGGAGTTTGGTAACGGTGCCCCATCAGGTCTTTAGATCACCCAAGTCTTAAGATGTGCGCAGAAACTAAAAAATAAAAGTAAGAAGTTGGTGTTATCTTTTTGGGGTAGAGTTCTCAAGACCACGGTTGGGCGGGCGTACTGTGGGACGCCCTCCGGCCTGGCTAGAGAGACAGCGATGAAGGGTGTAGTACTGGCAATGACTGGACCCGAAGATTGGTTCAGTGGCCATCAAAAAATTCAAAGAGGGTTTTAAGTCGTAGGGACACCATTTCTCAGAGCTGGTAGGTGTAACCGGACACTTCCAACTTGGATCACATTACTGAGGAGTAGGTAGATACAGTATGTCTGATGGTAAGTGGCCACTGCTGCCCATAGACACTACCTGCAACACCAGGGGAGCAAATACTTTTTCAAGTTAAAACACTTACCTCACCAACATCAGCTACCGCAGGGGTCTGCAGCACAATCAGCGCCAAACACAACGACAACGGTCCCCTCAGGCCACCCCACACACAAGCCAAGCAGTGTTGCCAGCTCATCCCGTACCCCACTCTCCTCAATATCGGCAACATCACGAAATATATAATCAACCGAGAGCAGTACACCGTGCAGTACGTTACAAAAACAATAGCAACTTGCCGAGCACTGATAACGTAACTGACTTTCTCGAATATTACAACCCCGACCATTGTGAACAGGAGAGTATTCGCCGCGTGCGTCATTATGTACCAAAAATGCGAAATCACTTGTTCTACATCCCCTGCCACGGTACTCTTCCTGTTACTTATAAACACTCCGGCTATAACCGTTGCCAACAACCCTGAAACGTACAGATACTTCTCCCCGACGTAGTACGTTAAATACGCACACGCCAACGTAACCGTTACTGCGCACAGCAGATCGTAGTACGTTAGCGACAGTATCGTCGCCGTCACATATCCCATCACTATGCCCAGCAATATCCCCCCGCCTGCAAAGCGGAGTAGCAGCAGCGAGATTTGCGAAGCATCGCTCAACGCTAACGCCAGGTATCCGAAGACTGCGGTGAACTCGATCATGATCGTTGCGTCTCCGATCAAGCCCTCCCCTAGCAGAAGAACGCTGATGTATTTCCCTCTCGACATCTCTTTCAACTGCTTCACGACCTCCATAGGGTATATCGGGGAACAGACTACGCCAAACAACATCGCTGTAGGCACGTTCCACGACGATTCGATCAAGTAGTACGCCATAAACCCTGCCATGACAGCGGTTAACAAAACCCCCGGCACTCCCACTACCAAAATCTGTGGGAAACTCTTCCAAAAAGCATGCGCATCAACGTTGTACGAAGTATTGAACACGATTATCGGTAAAAACGTTAGAAGGAGTATGTCGATGTCAACGTAGCAGACTTCGACTAGCGGTTTGAAGGAAGGGTATTTGTTGGCGCAGAAGCCAGCGACGCCTCCAAGAGTGAACATGATGACTCGAAAGGGGATTCCCATGCTTGTCCATAGCATCAGCGCTCTCACAATAACTCCAACCAGCAAGGTCGTGAAAATGAACAGAAATGGCAGAGATTTTGGATACGACAAACTCGGGCGGTTGGGATCGTCGAACACTACATTGTCTATATCATCTATCTTGCTCGAATTGCCTCCATCTCGTTTAGTAAGATGTATTTCGCAAACGGTGATAGTGGTCAGAAATAGTAAGATAAAAAACTTTAAAGCCATTATTGAGGCTGTCACAAGTCATGGCCAGGTGGATAGATTGTTTTAAATCAAACTGACCTTTGAAAAACTTCTAAAAATCATGATAGGTCACTTCCTATTTCAGGATCGTAATCAAAATTAAAAAACTTACATTCATTACAACTCAACTTTTTTTTATTAATTTTGAGCAAAACACAGTAACATGTACAATTTAGATAAAACAACTAGAGGACGCCCCGCGACTTCGTCAGCGTTAAAAAGTATCGTTTAAGTTATTACCAAGTACCAAGTTTCATAAAAATCCGTTCAGCCGACAAGCTAAAAAATTTAGGTTTTTTAAAAATACGTAGTACATTGGTCATACTAGTCAAGTTATTTATTGCAGGTGTTTAAAGGTGATTCTACACCTGCACGACTTACCCATCATTTCCGGACAAGTTTCGAGTACGTATACTATTTAAATACCAGCTTGATTGATCTATTAGTTTTTAACATAGAGTTAGGATCTCTTTGGTGGGCGGCCGGGCCCCATTTTTAAGATCTAGAAGTTAAAAATGTTATTTGAACCCTAAAAATTGCTTGGAAACAATAACCTAACAGCTTTAGTGGGACTTTTATACGGTTCATATTTCTGTGGAGTTTTCCTCGGAGACCTCCGCGGCGTCACACTATGTTTATCCTCTGTCTCTGTCCGTTTAGGAACACCCTGTATACTTCTGTCTCTCTCCAACTCTCTTTTCTTAAGTACTTTGTACGCGTTTTCTAAAATTCTACATTTCCAGTCCTCGAACGGTTCGATTTGAGGCTCTGATGGCTGGTCTTCTTCCGTTTTTGGGCATTCGGTTTCCATTTCTTCTACTTGGGCTGAAATTAAAAGACAAACCATGGAGTGGCTGGCCGCAGGGTACCGCAGTCGGTGCTCGAGCGCCTAGCATTGGTGGGGTCGAACGTTCATATTATTTAAATGACAAAGATGCTGATAATGTTTCCTCAGCCTCGCACAACCTTTACAAAATTAATGTTATGTACAAACATAAACGGTGAGGAAAAACACCGTGAGGAAACCTGCATACGCTGAAGTAAGGCGTTTGTGAAGTCCACCAATCGGCTATAGTCAAGGCAATTCGATCGACAATCTCTTGGCCTGTTGGCGTAGTGGTAGTGACCCTGCCTACTGCGCCAAAGGTCGTGGGTTGGATCCCCACCCTGGACCAACATTTGTGTGATGAGCATAACTATTATTTTTCGGATTCTGTGTTTGTATGTATTTATTTATATTTATCAGTTGTTGAGTACCCATTTACAAGCTTCGGCTTAGTTTGGTACTAAACAGCCGTGTGGAAATTTGTCCAAACATTATATTTAATTAAATCAATGACCCTTTTTGGCGCTGATTCCTACCTTCTTTTGTATTCTTAGATTTTCGACTCTTCTTCTTGGCTGCAGCAAAGTTGTCATCGACGAATTTTGTCCACTCTGCTTCGAGTTTCGCCCACTGTGCCGGCTTCAGTCTCGACTTGTCTATTATCTTGCTCTTTGCTACTTTCACTCTACTTAATCTGAAATAAAGTTTAAGGGTCCTTACAAACACAGAGCGCGGAATCACCGCGCACGTGCGGACATCGCAGCGCGGAAAAAGATATTTCGCTTAACAACTTTGGAGCTGAGTCTAGAAACTTGAAAATTTGTCCTAATAACATCATCATATCAGCCGGTAGACGTCCACTGCTGGACAAAGGCCTCCCAAGACAAAGCTGGACAAAGGCCAAGGATCTCCACTACGACCGGTCCGGCGCTAACCTCATCCAGCTGGGTCCCGCGACCTTCACCACATCGTCAGTCCACCTTGTGGGAGGCCTGCCTACACTGCGTCGTCCGATACGTGGTCGCCACTCGAGAACCTTTCTGTCGAGTCTCGAGTCCTAATAACAAAGTAGACAAATACTTTTTAAAAAGGCTAAGGCCCCGCGGCAGGCGGCGGCGATTCTGTGATCTGTGGTTACAAAATTACAATCACACAGAGCAGGTCGCGGGTTCGAACCTTGGCACGTACCAATGAGTTTCTCTGAACTTAATTATAATACCACAGACGTTTTCGGTGAAGGAATGCATCATGAGGAAACCTACACACCAAAGATTAAAATTTCTATTCTCTGGCGAATGTGAAGTCCGCCAAAAAACGGATTGGGGCACCGTTGGTGGACCGGATTTTAGGATGTAAAATCTCATAGGGTCAGTGTCCCCTAAGAAGATAAAATACGAAAGCAGTTTACATTTTAATAATAATATTTTATAATTATGTACCTGCAAGCCTGATGTACTGCCATACACACATATTGGGGCAGATTTAAGTCAATTTCCTGAAAATAAAAATAAAATATTAATTGTTTTTTTTTTACTCAATTTAATTATTAAAAAATCTTACAGCAAGTAAATATAATATCTTTCAATATTTTTGCAAATACTTTTAAAGAGAAAGTAATTTAGTTAACCAATCTAGCGTTACTGTCAAAAATCCATAAAATCCTAAAGTGTCGCTGTCAGGGGTTGGTTGTTGAAAAAACACCCTTAGACAATTAAATAAATAAAGAACAATGCGCGTGACGTAAGACTAGTTAATTTAATTAGTAAAAGTAATTTTTTTACAAAATGAAATTAAACCTTAGTTACCTCACAAAATTATAAATCGACCCATACATTCTTCTATTTGTATATTTATCGCCTGTCAAGTATGACAGTAACCTCTAACCACACCCTGGCCAATGACACTAACTTTTACACTAAAATGTATGACCCCAGCGAAAGTGTGTAAGTCAGTAACCAATAGGTAACCCGCCGGTAACCAATGCTCACTCAATAGTTACTGCTTCAGTGTGGTGATTAGGGCACAAACCTCCTCTATTTTGTTAAAGGCTGGTCTATGGCTATTGATAGATGTAAAATATCTTACCAAGTGAGCTTTATCCCGATACACATGAAGGATTTTCTCAGCAAGCTCCTGGACACCGCTGCACTGCAGAGAGGTGATCAGCATAGAAACAGTCAGCTTTTCACTGTTCAGCTCTAGAAGATTCTCTACCACCTTCTTGCTGTTCACGTACATGGATGCCTTAAGACCGGAGTACTTTATAGCTGTTTTCTGAAATACAAAAACAATACATGATGCAGCAATTTCATTAAAAGCTGCACACAATATTATTAAGTGGGTTGTCAATTAAAATATTTATTCAAAGGTTTTTTTCAAAAAAGAAACCTGAATTTGCCATAAATTGTTTAAAATTAACAGGCATATTTTACATATTTCAATCTCAATCTGTCCAGTAGATTCTGTTCAAAAAGCTTTTCTATTTAAGAGTATTTTGATGCGCTGCCTAGAAAATAATTGGAGACACTTCACTAAATGGCAGCATAACAGACCACCCCAATGGAGCAGCAACAAGCAGCAGTGGAGTCCTACAAGCACATGCTATCTATACACATTGGAAAAGTAAAGGCAGGGGGTATGATTTTAGGCAAATTGCTTTTTAGACAATATAATCATAACCCTTTTCAACATCAAGTCTAAGAAAAAAATTTTAACATGAGTAAACTTGATACATTTTTGTATACACATATTTTTAGAGGTCCAATGGCCCCTACTACTGAGCCAACTCTTAAGTGTTTGCCTGCAACAGTAAGATCTCATTTCATTTCATTTATTTAGCCTTATTATCTTATCTTCTTAAGGGGCCAGGAATACCTGGTGACACTTCGACCCTATGGGATCTGTTGTGCCAAACCCCTGTCCGCCAAACGGTGCCCTAATCCGTTTGTTGGTGGACTTCACATATGCCTTAGAATAGTAAATATCAGTCTTTGGCGTATGCAGGTTACCTCGCTATGTTTTCCTTCACCGAAAAACCTGTGGTATTTTCATAAACCGTACTTAAGTTTCGAAAAACTCATTGGTACGGGCCAGGATCGAAGCCACGACCTCATGAACGTGAGGTGAGTGCACAACCAACTAGGCTACCACGGCTCTTTATTTAGCATTAAATTGTATGCTTACATAGGATCTTATTAATATAATTAATGTTTCAATACAACTTTACCCAAGGGTTTTTACCCAAGTAGACAAGCAGGTCAACAAAAAGTCAGTTTAATAATTACCACATCCAAATTAACTCCGAAGAACGCTGCAGCTAGATCCAAACATATGACTATTTTGCTCGTGTCCGACAAGTTACTGCTGGCTGTGGACTTCATTTGTAGAAGGCGCTCAAATTCACCAGCTTTACTGTAACAGTCAACGTAAGGTCCATTCTGAAGTGCACATTTAAAATGTTACTTGACCATTATGGGGCCTTGGAAACATCCCGGTGATCAAACTTAACTCACATCATTTTGCCAGGCAATTAGACGTGTATGTTCCAAGTTTCAGCTCAATCAGTCCTGTAATTTTCGAGTTATCCGCCGGACAGACAAACAAAATAATTTTTATTGCAGATATTTTTTCATAGAACTGCACTTACTCAAAAATTTATGTAGGTTTAACTATTTGAAGAATCTCAATTATAACTAATGGCTTTTGATTCCGATAATATAGGAAAATCCTCGGAGGGGAAAATCAGAAGAATAAATGGGTTGAAAAAATTACCTCAACACATTGGCGTTGTCTTCTTCAATAAGGCCAAGTTTGGAGGATATTATCTGCAGAGTTTTGCTGTGCTTTGCCATGATGACTTGGATTCTACTAGGTTGTGTATGATTACATAGTTTATGTTTGTTACAACGAACGACGACGCCATAAAATCATTACACTAAAAAAGCTAAACAGTACACCACAAACTCGCGCGCGTTTTAGGGTTTTTTTTTTACGTTTTGCGGTTGAATTTTCCATTCTTTCACTCATTCAATTTTGACAGATTGGAAACAGAGGGGGTTATTCTCAGCTGATTTTCATTCGCTTGATTTCATTCATTGACCATAGAGAACTTACCTCTTTCTTATTTTGTCAAAATTATCCCTCGAAGGGAAAGGCAAAGGGTCTCTGCTCATACAGCCATGTCTTAAGTGAGAACGATGAGATAGAATTGAGCAATAGTTCCAAATATCTAATGCTGGGTTCACACGCCCGCGTTCGAAGCGACATTCAACCACAGATTATATAGAATACGTCAAATATTTGTATGTACTAGCAGAGCCACTATTTCACGCACTAGCTAATGATATAACATTTAAATACTTAAAGAAACGTCCGCTTTCAAGAAAATAACATGACCATTTAACAAGCATGAATTATGAATGCTATCTTGGACTATGTTCAATATTCCGTTCATATGGATTTCAGGGTTACTTTTAGTGCCATTAAATACGAAATAAACACAAGTTTTATAGTGTACGCTGCCGCGCTGGTGCTAGCTTACACATGGCCGAACTCTAAAACGGCATAATTATATTACAATATAATTTACACACTAAGATAGTGTTCTCGGTATACGAAATCTCTTAACGACTGCTCTTTTTAGTATACGCTAGTAGAACAGACGCCCGGGCTGCTTACCGGGCTGCACGGGGTGTAAGCGCACGGCGCGCGTGTGAACGCACTATAAAAAGGCTGTCTCGACTTTCCTGAAACTGCAGCTATCCTTTACTATAGCCAGGTGTGAGAAGAAGATAATAGATAGAAAATTATTATTTTCGATAAACAAAATAATGAGTTTCTATAGATTTAGGTACTTTTATAATAAATATTAATTATTTCTATAAATAATAATCTAATTTTTGTTGTCATATTGTTAGTATCAAATGGGAAAAAACACTCGATTTAGATTTGACCACGCCCCTTTTTCTCGATTTAACTGAAATTGCAATGATAAAAGACCTTTTTGTAATATCAGCGGCGACGACATGTTGATTTTTTTTCATAGGTTTTGTGAAGCCGATACGGATCGCTGTCATTACTACAAAATGTCTTTGTAGATATCAGGGTGTAGGTCATTTAATTGTAGTTCTAATAACTAATCCGCGTTAATTTTCGTATGTAAAAACCATTGTAAAAAGAAAGAAGAGGATCCGCTCCACCCGAATCAAGGGTGTGTATGCAGTGATGTTAGACCGATATAGATTTGTATCAAAATAATCTAAAGCTATTTATAAATATTATTTTCTCAGCTTTTACTTATGTTCAAACGTTAATAGTAACGTCTGGTCTATAATTAACCTGTGAAAGTTTATAAATATTACAGTATTCTATGGTGGTGTGATGAGATGAGTCGGTTCGGTACAATCGAAGGTTGCCATTTTTTAGTGGGATATATTCGCGTGTGGTGATATAGGGCGTGATCTGTACTGTGTACGTCTTCCGGTGATCGTTTCCAGCGCCGCTGGAGTGCTAGTGTCGATTGTGAAGCGCGCGAAGCTCGGCGGAGTCACGGACAGTCCGCCCCGCGAGTGCTGTCATTCGTGTAAAGAGATTACACCGAGTGCTGTCCAAAGTGTAGTGTGGTGATTTCAGGTACGATGCAAGTGGTGTCAGTGCGCGCGAGGTAATAGAGTGGTCGGTACGGACACGGGGTGTGGTGCTATGATGAGGGCGCTGTAAGTGGCGGCGGCACCACGGCTTCGTCGGTGGCAGGGGGCGCGCGGGGAGCGGAGTCTCCTTCGCAGGCCAACCAGGACACGGTGGAAAACGCTACTCCCACCTGCTGGTGAGTCCAACAATCCTATCTTAGTTTAACCCTAGACTTGGCCTAAGCAGACTTTCGTGTTTAATAGTAATAACAGATCGCAAAATACCAAAAAAGTAAGCTTCCTTAAGCCCAGTGTGATCCAAATAAGGTATGATGGGTTCGCTCACAGAATCCTTGTATATCTATCTTAGTTCAGCTTTAGGACAGGGAATTCCTGTTTGTACCAGAGCTCTTTCCCCCACAGGAATCCTGTGTAAAATGACTGCCTTTCTCACCTGCTTATTTAGTGGCGTGCTTTAAATTGTCATTCTTGCTGGTCCTACCATTTTGTCATTGTTGTGTTGGGAGCAACGGTACAGGAACCCCTGCTAAACTATTGGTCGAAGTGTATAGATAATTGTTGCTATTTGAACATTCAATACAGCGCCATCATAGACGTAAATGTTCCTATTCATGAACACAATACAATACACCTATTCCATTCTTACAACAAGTTCATGATATTTGGTTCCTTTTCCACTAGTGTTCTCCATTTGAGAGATATCAAAATTGAATGGATTTTATCATATAAACTACATAACCTATAAAATGCTAGGCTTTGTTGAAGACCCAATAACGTCCACGGCTTATATTTAAAAGTAACAAAATCAAGTTACATAAATGACTCAAATATCCATGGATATTAGTAACCACTTGCTCAACCAGAATCTCTGGAATTAGGAGATTGGTCTATCTTCCTCTTCCTCAAAATTGCTAGATTCTATTAAGAGGCCATAAAATAAACACGGCATAAGCAACTGTGCTTGCTCTTGCTTTTCAAGTATTTTTAGTGGCAAAGAATTTGTTTTGTAAGATGTTGCTACCTTTGGCAAAATGATTTTGAAAAAAATTAGTTTAAATTTATATATTGGGTCTCAATTAAAATATTTAAAAAACTTTTTTTACAAAATTGTTTCGCCAATGCTTTGAGTCACATATTAGAAAATCATGTTTGCAGTCTGCAATTGCCTAGTTAAACACCACCACTTACAAGGCATTTTTGCAGTACAAATTATATTGCATACCATACTCTAAGCTGTTGCCTGCAACTTCTGAAACTTGGAACTCCAAAAATCGTTTCTTTTTCTTTCTCTTTCAAGTTTTTACAGCCAGCACTGGGAGCTGAACAGCTGTTAAACAGGATATTACTGTTGTTGCTAAGCTATTCAAAACAAGATTATAACATGTCATTTCTTTGGAGTTTGCTATTGTGTTGTCGATTCACACATCTGTTACATCACACATATTTGTGGTTAAATGTTACGATGTTTCTTGATGTTTGGTATTAATAATGGGATGTTTCGATTTTAAGTTACACAACCTATTATGTCGAAATGTTGGTTGTATTGGACGAAATTGTTTGTGTGTAAGACCAGTAAATAATATATATAATAATGAATACAAAGCGAGAAAGTCTAACAAGAGTAGTCTAAAATGTACTAACTACACTATACCTGTTGCCAACTGCATCTTTATCCAGAAATTCATCTGCAGAAATTTTAACCTCATGGGGTTGAATTTCTAAAATTCTTTTGTTTTTTCATTTTCAAGAACCTGCATGCGAAGTTAAGTTCCTAAACCCAGTGGTTAAAGCTGAGCATTGAAAGATCAGATTAGTCACGGTATCCTTTTACGTACACATTTTGTTAAGAACTCAATTTTGGCTTTGTAAGTTTATGAAAAATCACCAGGAAAGGCAGATAAGTCTGAGTAACCAACCAAGAAAGTTACAAAAAATCGGAAAGATCAAAAAGACCGTGACGCCGCTGCTACTATTTATCAAAACTTATTTTTAACCTTCATATTAAGTAATTCATCTGCCATCAGCCCCGGCTATATAAATAGCTTTTGTATGAAACTTATATTATGCCATATCTGCGCCTTAATTCATAAAAACTTATCTAATAGATTGCTTTGATAAAGTATCATCAAAATTTGTTAAATGTTACAAATTACACTCTGTTATCATAACATCATGACAGACAAGTTGCATCTTCGATTGCATGAATAAATTATTATCAAAATTATCATTTATTATTGATGAGTTACAGAGTTAGACGGGCAATGTGAAATTTTCAGTTGATAATAGGTGCAAAATAAAAGTGCATTGAGTCAATTATAGTTGAGAGGCAAAAATTAGGTTATCTGCCTTCTCACAGTTTAGTATGTGATTGCTTCTCGTGTCTATCATAACTCACAGGTGAATTTCAAAATAAAAACAGAAGTTAATACAGTGAGTTTTTGAAACTAAACTCAGAAATTGTTTGAAATTAAATTCCAAAATTATATTTAGAAATTATCAAAGTGAGTTTTTAATAAGAGGATAATTAGTGATGTAGTAGTAAGTACAGTCAACTGTTACCGTAAAAAGACTAGAACTTAATTAAGTAGCATAATGCAACCGAAAAAACCAGTTACAGCCGTAAAAAGTTACTGGTTAGTTTATTTTACTGGTCAGTAATATTTATCCTAAAAACTAAATCTTACAAACAAACCTTACAAAAATTTTGTTACTACCAATATATGGTACTTATATTTAATTATTATTTTTAGAAAAGTGTACTATTTGTGTTTTCTGGCGTTTTTATTATATCGTTTTCGCAGCAGCTTCATTTAACTAACGAAAAACTTGACTTTTCGTATCTTTTTTGTGTTCAATTAATTCAATATTATACAAGTAAATCATTGCTTTTATTACGAAATTCTGCTGAGGTGATCAGTTCCCAAGCTTCACTACAGTTTGCTTCAAAATAATGAGTCACTTCATTTGGATATTTCACCGGAAACTGACTGTTTTTGCAGATATTTTCGTTATCTCATCATATGCATACGCGGATGCCGTACGTGAGGAGGGCCGCATATTCTGTCAACAGGCGAAAAAAAGTACAACGTCTAAAATCTCTAGCGAAACTCTGGATCTTATGAGGCAGAGACGGGAGACGTCGACGACTTCGCCAGACTGGCATACTCTAAACAAGCGCGTTAAAAGGCAAATACGTTTCGATCTCCGACGCTCTAATACTCGCTCCATAGAGGAAGCGATCGAGAATAATAAGGGATCGAAAGTGTTTGCCAAGCGACTTGGGAGGAGCCACATGACGAGGTTAAAAACGTCTGATGGTAGAACCGTTACCTCCAGACCAGAGATTCTCGCCGAAATCGAAGAGTTCTACGGACAACTGTACTCGACACACGCGCCAAAGCCTGCGGCCCAAGACACGAGCGACACTCGCGCACCCCTGACCCGCCACTACACCGAGGACATACCAGATATTGACGTGGGCGAGATTAGAATAGCCCTCAAACAGCTTAAAAACAACAAGGCGCCAGGTGAAGATGGTATCACAGCAGAGCTTCTCAAGGCAGGAGGGACTCCAGTCCTGATGCGGCTGCAGGAGCTCTTCAATACCGTCATGCACACGGGATCAACGCCAGAGGCGTGGAGTAGGAGTGTTGTTGTACTATTCTTTAAGAAAGGAGATATCACGCTCCTTAAGAATTACAGGCCGATCTCACTCCTAAGCCACGTCTACAAGCTGTTCTCGAGGGTTATTACGAACCGTCTCGCCCGAAGACTTGACGACTTTCAGCCTCCGGAACAGGCTGGGTTTCGAAAAGGCTACAGCACCGTAGACCACATCCACACGTTGCGGCAGATTATACAGAAGACCGAGGAGTATAACCAGCCCTTGTGTCTTGCATTTGTGGACTACGAGAAAGCCTTCGACTCTATCGAAACCTGGGCTGTTTTGGAATCCTTGCAGCGATGCCAAGTCGATTGGCGATACATCGAGGTGCTGAGAGGTCTGTATAGCGCTGCCACTATGACCGTCCAACTTCAGAATCAGCAGACAGGTCCGATCCAGTTGCAAAGGGGTGTCAGGCAGGGTGATGTCATATCCCCGAAACTGTTTACCAGCGCACTGGAGGACGTCTTTAAAACACTGAACTGGAGGGGACGCGGTATAAGTATAAACGGCGAGCACATCTCACACCTCCGATTTGCAGACGACATAGTAGTGTTGGCAGAGTCGCTGCAGGATCTTGCGGAAATGCTGAGCAGCCTCAACTGTTCTTCCAGACGAATAGGTCTTAGGATGAACGTAGACAAGACGAAAGTCATGTCCAATTCACACGTCGACCTTAGACCGGTGATCGTCGATAATGTCGATATCGAAGTTGTTCAAGAGTACGTCTACCTAGGACAGACAATACAGTTGGGTAGGAACAACTTCGATAGGGAAGCTGACAGAAGAATCCAGTTGGGCTGGGCAGCATTTGGAAAACTGCGTCAAGTCTTCACGTCGCCTATCCCACAATCGTTAAAGACGAAAGTTTTTAACCAGTGCGTTCTGCCAGTCATGACCTACGGCGCAGAAACGTGGACACTGACGGTGGGCCTGATCCATAAGTTTAAAGTCGCTCAGCGAGCTATGGAGAGGGCTATGCTCGGAGTTTCTTTGAAGGACATGATCCGTAATGAGGAGATCCGACGGAGAACCAAGGTTACCGACATAGCCGAAAGGATTAGCAAACTGAAGTGGCAATGGGCAGGTCACATCTGTCGCAGAACCGACGGCCGTTGGGGCAGACGGGTTCTGGAGTGGAGACCGCGGACCGGTACGCGCAGCGTGGGACGCCCCTCCGCCAGGTGGACTGACGACCTAAAGAAGGTGGCCGGAAGCGGCTGGATGCGGAGAGCGGAGGACCGGGTGTGGTGGCGTTCGTTAGGGAAGGCCTATGTCCAGCAGTGGACGCTTAAAGGCTGAGATGATGATCATATGCATGCAATCGTCCACTCATGATATTATCTACATATATAATTTCATTTAAATTCTGATCTCTATCAATCAAATCAACAGCCTAATACGTCCCGCGGTTTGGGTACACGGCGCATAACGATGGCGCACGGCCCATAGTCCACCACGCTGTCCCAGTGCAGGCTGGTGGACTTATATACGCCTAAATTCCTTTAGGGTTTCCGCGGTTATCTTACTAATAATTATAAAAGCGAAAGTTTATATAGGGTAGTCTGAATGCATGTTTGGATTTTTGTTACTTTTTCACTCAAAAACTACAGATTTTGATGAAACTTTACAATAATATATATGAATAATAGAGATTATACATCAGAATAACACCGGCTATAGATACCTCGGGAAAAGCGGTTCCTGTGGGAAAAAACTTACTATTATTTTAATGCACGGTCGTACACGCAACGAATAATAATATTTATTCAATTGAATTACTTAGGGTTTCTTTCACCACTTGCTGATAAAGTCCCAGATACCGTATCTGCATTTTATTTTGCTTTCACAGGTATCTGATTGCCTTATCTGTCAGATACACCGCCATATAAATTAACAGTAAGATTCATCAGAGACTTGAGGTGTGAAACAAGAAAATATTATCAGACAGATTTCTCTGATAGATTAGTTTATCTGTCAGATTACTATCTGTAACAATATCAGCAAGTGGTTAAAGAGGCCGTTAACAATATCTCATTGATGAGAGGAAGGAGGACCGAGGTTGGTGGTACGTTGGTATTGGGGTACCCCATTTTGGGAGAGGCATATTTCCAGCACTGAAAAACAACAAAATTAAGTTGAGGTGCTATAATAATAAATAGTTGACCTATTTCTTAATAAATCTTCCAATACACGAAAGGCCTTGGCGGCAAAACCACTGGCTTGTGCCGGCTACCGGTGTTTATTACACTCTGTGGTTACTAATGCACTTATTGATATGATAATCTGAATTGCATTAAGTATTGCTCGCTGGTGAATCCCCGAATATATATTTCGTCTGATAAAAGAGATTAGCAATAGTCGTTCAATGTCCACAGGAAGGTACTTATAGTATACCTTTTTAATCATCGTACTGGAGGCACATCAATCAAATCGAGTGGACACATTTTTTCATGAACAACCTGGATTCCTTCCTGTATAATAAGAATATATGACGATTTGAAAATGTTTGAGTTATATGGTGGCCTAAGTTTCGCGTACGTGGCACGACCGGGGGTCGAACTCGGCCCTCTCGTCATGACAGGCTGCGTCTTCCTCATAAGGCCACCGACGAGTTCGACGACGCTCTTTCTTAATTAAATAATTATTTACGGGTCTTGCACACGAACAAGTTTTATTTACCTTTGCCCGACGTTTCGACCAGGTTACACTGGCCGTAATTATGAATACAAAGCGGGAAAGTCTAAAATGTACCGACGCTCTTTCTTTTACAATCATCGCAGGCCTAGATTTTCATTAGAGCTCTTCTTTCAGCGCCCAGGTCTCTTTTACCATGACTTTAAATTCTTGCTCGAGTTCTCATCGTCTTTGAGCCTTATTCGGGCCAACAACCAAACTGTGTCACTTGAGTACATTAATGTTAGTAACCCACCCTTTATCGAAAACCGAGCTTCGAGTCGAATCTTACGGTTTAAAGTCATTTCGATACATAATGCCAATGCCAATAAAACGCCAAAAAATCTTTTTACACTCATTTTTGGCCGTTCTTATTCCTTCCTATCGATGGGCTATATTGGTTTTTAAATTAACTTTAAGTTGTATCATTGAAAAAACTTTTTCGCTGAGACCCCTCCCACCTATAGAAGTAGTACCATTTAGGAGGTGGAAGCCCCCCGATACAGAACAACAAATGGCCAAAAATGAGCGCAAAAAAAGACGCTTTGCGGCTTTTTTGAGGCCTTAAATCGTGAAAATAATTTACTCCAGCTTCACATAGTCGGGTAAATGGTAGAGCATGACCACTCAAGCCGCGCACTCCCAGTTTTACAACCGACGATTAGCACATTTCACACTTGTTGCTCTCCTACCGTTCCCCAACCAATCAGTGCACGGCTTGGGTGGAAGTGCCTTCCTTGTAAATAAATAAATCTATACTAAATATAATAATGTTAAAAATTTTGTTTTTTGTTCGAACGCGCAAACCCCTGGAGCTACCAGTCGGATTAAAAAAAATTCTTTTTGCGTTTGATACCTCAATTCTTGAGGAAGGATATAGGCGAGAGTCGGTCTATATCTTAGGCGCATGTGAAGTCCACCAAACCGCACTGGGCTATCGTGATGGCTGTGCCTCGACAGCGAGGACATTATTATTAATAGGCTTTGATTTGAACACACATGGAGTAGCCTCAATCTGTTGTCTGTCCGTTTTTCAATCGAATTCCGTGTGAGAAATTCCTTAGGTTAGTTTCTTTTGGCTTCCGAGTTCCGAAGCCGCCATGGATACACGGAACGCACGTAATTACAAAGTTATAGTGAAATGAATGATGCTATTTTTAGACCTCCGTCTTGTGGGATGTCATTTCTCACGCGTGCATTGTTAGAGTTTTTGCGGGCGCGCTGTAATCAGTCTAATTTAACAGGATAATGCCGAGATGATTGCCTGCCGACAGACGGACGCTTGACACAGTAACTCAACTACATATAGTCCCCGTAGAATTTTTTGGCGGTAGTATGAAGTTGGCAGATTTTTGCGCAGCGACTTTAAGGGGAGCTGTGCGGGGGTGTACTAGAGACGCTCATTCAATTTCAAGTAATATAAGATTAACCGAATCAAACTTTTCAAGTTTTTGGACACCTCTCTGTATCACACTATGTCGCTTACGCACACATAAGCTGTAAACAGTGTCAGCTATGTGTACTCTGTGACAGCCATGTACCAATGGATTTTTCTCCAAACTCAAGTACGTTTGCTGACTGTTCTCTTCTAAGGAAACCTGCATACGCCGAAGAAGGAATTCTTAGTCGCATGTGAAGTCCATCAACCCGCACTGGGCTAGCGTGGTGGACTATAGCCCATACGGCCTCGTAGAGAAGGTAGGCCTGAGTTCCAACAGTAGGGATATATTAATATGCTGTTGATTTGATTTTTTGTTGTGGACAAAATACTTAGCAATAATTTGACGAGAGCATGCATACGTAAACACCATATTACGTGTTCCATTCGAACATCCATTTCATGTAACTGTATCTAGCCATTTCGCTCAATTCATTTTCTTTCAAGCAACCTTAAAATACTAACTTAAACAAAGCCGACTTGAGTTGCCGTTTGTTCCGCTGCTGTGGTTTAGTTAAATGTTAATATAGAGGTCCCACTCACGCTTCCTTGCGTTAAGCTTAAGGAAATAAACTTTAGTTTGTGGTTCGACTTCATCATCGTTTCAATTTAAGGGATTTAACCATAATTTTAACTTGTAATTACAGGTTATGGAATTGCTTTTAAGTATTTACTAACGGTTGCCCGCGTGGAATAAGTTTCTTCCCGCGGGATCAGTTTACCGCGGTAAAAAGTCACCTATATGTTATTCCAGGATATAAGCAATCACTGTCCCAAGCTTCATCAAAATCCGTTCAGCCGTTACAGCGTGAAAGAGTAACTAACATCCTCACAAAGTCACAAACATCCTTACAAACTTTCGCCTTGTATTAGTAGGATATAAAACGTGACATGTTGATGGACAGTCGGCTACCTTTGCTTCTCTTTTATCTTGGTACTCACGTGATACTACTTGAAGAGTTTTCTAAGGTAGGGTAGAAACTCCTTTGGTCCTTCCAACCTCGCGGTTATATGGACTGATTCCCCGCTAATGTTCCCATGATTACACACACAGATTATTTCTGATGTGCGGGTTCCCTCAAGATGTTTTCATTTTCATTTTTTCACCCATTGCGTGGTTCGACCGGGAATGCATCTCGGAGACCTCTCTGAGACTTTTCGTAGTGTAGTTTAACGTCTCAATTAAATCAATATAAAAATATTCAACGTACAATATTGACCCATAATGAAGGAAGCCTCAATTCTAAATTTAACCATCTAAAAATAAAGAGCCTAGTTAAAAAAGTTAGGTTAGTAACCGCATTTCCAAAGGTCGCCAGCTATAAAGTGGTTCTAAAACAAACGGCTCAGTGGTTCGGATGATTGGGCATCAGTTTTTGCGTACTAAGGGATTAGACATGCCGTTTATTTTGTGACAATTGACCCTCGGGCGGTTGTTTTTAGAATATCAATTAGTTGATTTAAGTCTGCGGTCTGCGTTGTCTTTTTTTGTGAGATACCTGAAACTTCAATGTACCAACTCAAAGGTAACATTTCACTCAAAGGCAGACGGTAAACAGTCAATGTACGTACCTGGCAACTTTTGTATTGCTGTGCGGAATATTCCAAAGGCAAGTGCATTACCACACAGCAATGAACTCATTGCGGTAGAAATACGCAAAAAGCTTGATAAACTATTTCTACTGCATTATGTTTCGTTTTTCAAAACGTACAACGCAATTTTCGACCTGTTTACTTAAACGGTAGCCCCAGCAGTGTAGAATAGGCTGTTGATTTGATTTGATGATCAGTAATTGACGATTGGAAGTTGAATAAACTATTCTCTAGCTGGGGGTGTCTTCGGTTTCTACGGACACACGATTTGAATTTGTGTCTAACTATTAGTTATTAACTAACCGCTTCCCGTGCCGATTGTACCCGCGAAGGAATGCAAACATTCCGTTACTGCCGTTTGCTTGTTGCCGAATAGGTATATTACAGTTTTTTCGACGGTAATGTTAAGTTGGTAAAGCAATGGACTACATTTCGCATGCCCATTGTCCGGCTGGCGTCGCGCACTCAGGAATTCAAATCAGTTTACACCTATAGTGACGTGACCCAACGGTTTCGGTTTCGACTATCGGCCTAATTTCGGTTTCGGTCGAATGTTAGGTGTGTATTCCGGACAAATTTATACATGAACTGTTGGACTGGTTGTCAACTCCCCCGACTCGCCCGATGGGGCGAGTTGGCACCTTTCGATTTTATTTTATTTACGTTTTTTTTGCGTGTATGTTACGAGATATGCTCGCCGATTGTGAACCGGTTTGATTTGAATGATTCTTTTTTTTATTGAATAGGCTATATTTCGAGGGTAATCCCATTTCAAATGAATTCACCTCTAAGGGTGGAAAATTTTTAAAATACTTAAATCACATATATTTTCTTACTCAAAGAAGTAGGTTTTATTTTTTGTAAAAATTCCGATTCTTTAAAGCGAAATGTCGGTTTCGACAGAAACCAATGCACGGTGCCCCGACACTAGTCAACAAGCAACACACATGCACTGTTTGTCATGTTAAATTCGTAGGTTAGCGCTACGTGCCGATATGTATGGGAAACACGACGCTATAGAGAAACATCGTGAGGAATTTCGGGATGGTAACATAATATGGGGAACGTGGGGAAAGCCCCTATTTGCCAGGATAAGCTCGCTGTTCTAAAGTCTGTATGTAGTATGTAAGTAGACAGTATGTTAATACAGAGTTAGCCTTTTGTTAGTGAGTGCAAGGGTGCGATTCTAGGCCCGTCGCGCCGACTCCTACCAATAAGTTTTTTAGGAATTTTCATCACAATCTTTATTTACAAATATGCTGCAGAATTGCGCACGCTCTGGCCAGATATCCATCTCTGATGTCGCGGTATTTAGTCTCCGAGAAAATTAAAAGTTTTGAAAAAATGACTCCAACAACGACGACACGATTGTGAGTGACCCAATCGTGTCGTCGTTTAAGTCACTTCAGACACCGGAATTTTCGTGGCACTTTTGAATTGTCATACTGAGTTCTCATTTGACGACTTTACATAAATGATATCGATATATTAGACTTCAAATTAGATTGTCGATAACTTATCCACCACTACAAAATTTATAAAAAAAATAACCTTAGCGTTGTTTCTTGGATCTATCGTTATACGTATATTTATGTAGTTTTCAGCCTTGTAGATACTTTATTTCCGCCACAAGGTATATTTTGATTTGGAATGGAACGCCACATAGGTAACTATTAATTAATATTGTGTTTCTTTCTATGGATCATTTATCATACGACAACCTGGGCTGTTATAAAAAAAAAGTTTGTCTCTTTTGAATTGAACCCGTATCTTATTTCGTTCCTATATAAAGCCAGCGAAGAAGTCTCTTGCGGCGAAGTTTTTCCTAAGCCGCATTGGGAATCAAATTAGTTACCAAAATCACTTTGCATGCGTCCGCCCGCGGCGGCGACAAAAGCCGACGCGTAATGAGCCGATTAGCATATTTGCTGCATTACCGCGGCGGACAATCGCTCACAGAATAGCCCTACAGCTCGCTTTCGGCCTTAGGGTTGGCACTGACCGCGGTAAACGCGAGAAAACCTGCAAAGGCTAGACCCGGGCTGGCCCCATACGCCCTGTATAATAATTAGATATCTAAGAATTCGTTACAAATGATTCATTATAAACAGCCGCTACACCCGCACTCGGCATAACATGAATTTTGTACTAAAGTATGCTTTAAATTCCAGGGACTTAGATTTAACGTCGCTATAGCTAAATGGTCGCTACAACCAAGGTCGTAATAAATGAAATCCACTGTACGTACATACACATTCCACTGCTGGACATGGCCTTCCCCAGTGAACACCACCACACCGCTCCTCCTCCTTCCGCATCCACCACCAGCTTCTTTATGTCGTCGGTCCACCTGGCGGCGGGGGGCGTCACAAGCTGCGCATACCGGTGGTCCGCGGTCCCCACTCTAGAACTTGTTTGCTCCATTAAGGTTTAATTTCTAATTATTTGTCGATAAATCTAGACGTTTTCCTTTTCTTCTTGTTCCCTGTTATTCCTCAGAAGGGTCAAAGGACTCTCAATGAGACTTTCAGGTAGATCTTGAGCAGAGTTGTGTGTTTGTTTCCAGCTGAAATTGCAGTGTGGCAGCCTCCTGCTCAGCCGAGCCGCGCTACGTTAGTCTAGGACGGCCTGTCCTCCGTATCCCGCTAGGGTTCCGCTTCCGGGCCACTTATCTTGGACGGGAAAGTCCATTTCCTCAACGTCCCGAGTACCTGCTTCAGTTTCGAGCGGATTTTGGTCAGTCCCCCACAATTCCGCCGGCGTGTGGACGCGGGACAACCCTGAGCATTACGTCACCGCGCTCAGTGGTCAGACGTGGAACAAGTGAGGTCGGTACTATATATGACATGTTAGACTTGCGAGTGTGCGAAGTATCTGGCTATTCAAAGCAGTAAGAAAAAGAAGCAAAGATTTTTATGCTTAAAAATCAAAATTGTCTCTGCTGCAAAGGCTGCACCTATAAAAAATAACTACACTAAACAGGAGGTCGCATTAGGCTCGTGCCCGCGCCGCTGCAATGTGTAGAAACCCTAATTGGACCAACTAAACTTTATAATTGACCGTGTGAAGTGAACTGACCGACTTCGTTTAGCCGCTAAATGCCCAATTCATTTTGAACATACACGTAGGCATATGTGCACGATATGTCGCTTGAGCAGGGCTAGGTAACCGGTTAATATACCAAACCGGTTTCTGGTTACCTATAGGTAAACAATTTTTAATAAAGAGAACTTAGGTAACCAATAACCGGTTAGGCGCCACAAATTAACCGGTCATAGAGCAGAAAGATAGAGATAGAACACGCGTCTCCGTTCACCGATAGCGAGTTAAACCGCTTTTATTTAGGTGCCGCGAGTTTGATAGTTCCATTCTTTTTGAAAATATCGGCAATGAATTTGGTGAGCTCGAAACCATTCCTTCAATTAATTGTCCGTTCCGAGTCCTATTCTTGGGAAGTAAGCAGATTGAAAATTGAATGCACAGTGTTTGCTTATCGTTAACTGAACGTTATTTATTTAATATTATAAACTAGTTATGGGCAATCTGTAAACGCCATATAGTTTAAATTTACATCAATATATAAACTATTGCTTTGTTGCCAATATCCAACATTCTCTACTAACTTGTCAATACTTCCACTATTATTCGACTTCTTGGTACAGATGAGGTCGATGTACTTTTATGCCAGTCTTCGTCCAAGGCGTTTTGATTATTATTAAATTAAGCCGAAGCTTGTCCTATGGGTACTCAACAACTGATAAACATACGTATATACTTTTAAATAAATACATACAAAAACCCAGAAAGAAAAAGAAAGAAAGAGTACTATTTATTGACACCACTGCAAAACTATTATATGCTTAAAACTATTACCAAAATAAGTGGGTGAGCATTAGTGTCAAAAGGACGCTGCCTCAGCTTGTTATATGCTCATCACACAAATGTTGGTCACGGGTGGGAATCGGACCCACAACCTCTGGCGTAGAAGGCAGGGTCACTAGGCCAGTCAGACATGTCGACATAAGTTTGGATTTTACTAGCTGATTGTAACATGTATGCCTGTTTGTATTGTTTGCAGGTGGGCTGCGTGGTCCGCGATGGGGTGCTTCGGCTCGCCGGGCGGCAAGAGCACGGCGGAGGGCGACGACTTCAAGTCGCAGAAACGGCGCAGCGACGCCATCACGCGACAGCTGCAGAAGGACAAACAGGTGGGCGGCAGATGCGAGAGCTTGTTGCTCCTTACAGTGTGAGAGGACTCTTCTGCATGATTTATTTATTTAAACTTTATTGCGCATGTTTTTATACAAAAGGCGAGCTTAATGCTGGAGGCATTCTCTACCAGTTGACCTTTGGGTCGTGCTGATAGGTTGTGGTAGTTGCGATGACAGTAATATGACAAAAAGACATTTGAAATTACTTTTAAACTACTTCCATACAAATATTATCTAATAGGTATAATTATTATAACATATTCATTTTCATGTTGATTTCATGTCAGAAATCGACATGAAACGCATAAGTTGATCTATATTTAAAAAATTAGCTTGTTGCCCCCGTATCAATAAATAAATAAATAAAAATGTTGTTGCTTGTTTTGGGGATCAACACCACATGCGCTCTCCCCCAAAATCATTCGCCATATCAGCCGTCGACGAAAGGCCAGGGTCTTATTTCATATAACTTACAATTGTCAGTTACAAGTCGACAATTGAACGTTTCATAAAAATTTTGGCCTGACATATTTGTAACCGGAAAACGACAATATTTGTCATTTTTGCGTTTAATAAAAATTTACAAGTGACAATGAAAATTTGACGAATTGACGACGATTTTCCGACAATTGTCGTTTATGAAACGCATAATTGTCAATACTCTATTACAAACTTGTCGAATTGTCGCAAATCCTTGACTGTGTCAGAGTTAGGTGACAATTGTCAAGTGACGGAGAAAGTCTATTGTACTTTAATCATTAGTCAAAATGTTAAATTCTAGCAGTGATCTTCATCATCATATCACCCTGTAGACGTCCACTGCTGGACAAAGGCCTCCCCCAGGGATCTCCACGACGACTGGTCACCTACAAGTGATAATAGTAGTGAAATTGATTATTATTTAGAAGAAAATAGGCGACAAAGAAATTTTCCGGTAGTAATATGAACGTATTTCGATTGCAGCTATACCGCGCGACGCACCGACTGCTGCTGCTGGGCGCCGGCGAGTCCGGCAAGTCCACCATCGTGAAGCAGATGCGCATCCTGCACGTGAACGGGTTCTCCGACAAGGAGCGCCGCGAGAAGATCGAGGACATCAAGAAGAATATACGAGACGCCATACTTGTGAGTCGCTCAACACCTATGCTGCTTCCAAACGGCTCATCTGATTAGTTGGATGTCTATAGCGATCTAAAAGTCCTCCATCTACTCTCTCGATGACCGTCATCAGATCATGCCTCGATCAATGCTTCACGGAGAACCATGGCTTCAAAGTAACCTCGATTGTATGAAAATCTGGCCCTGTTTCTAATTATCCGTCCACCTATGTACGTATGTTTATCAGTTGTTGAGTACTCATAGGACAAGCTTCGGCTTAATTTGGGACTAAACAGCCGTCTGTAAATTTGTCCAAACAAATCAAATCAAAATCAACAGCCTATTAACATGTCCCCACTGCTGGGGCTCAGGCCTACCCTCTCAAGAGCGCTCGGGCTGTAAAGGAGCCCCACCTCTAATAATAATAATGTGGTGCATGTTGCAGACAATCACGGGCGCGATGAGCACGCTCACGCCGCCCATACCGCTCGAGAAGCCAGAGAACAAGGCGCGCGTCGACTACATACAGGTAACATACACGTTGCGTTGAGTTGAAACAATTGTAAAACATTTATTTGAACTTTAACGCCAGTTCTTCGGAAAAAACACACAAGAACTGCTATGTCCCCACTGTTGGGGCTCAGGCCTACCCGTTCAACCGGGGCGTTAGGGCTGTTAACGCCGCCCAAAACTATGGTTTCATTTTTTTTTGTATAATCTATGATCTTACCTTTTTTTCAATTCTGGCAACACACAAAATTTATTGGTAAATATGGAAGCATGCAAATTTTTGTAAAGTTAATTCTTTATCATATTAAAACACCGTGATATCAAGGAAAACGTTTATTTTCATTCATATTAACATTGCCATGGAGATCAAGCCCCAATAAGGGCCAAGTGCGGGTTGGTGGACTTCACACGCGCCTAAGAATTCCTTTTTCGGCGGATACAGGTTTCCTCGCGGTGTTTTCCTTCACCGTTTAAGCGCAGTCTGTAAATGTTATTAACATCCGAGAAAAACCCATTGGTACATGGCACGGCTGCGGATCGAACTCGCACCTCTCGACATGACATTTTGCCCACTACGATACTGACGCTCTCTCCTAGACAAATGCACGACATTTTTAAATGAAATGACCCTCTTTTCGACAAATAAGACATTACAATCTTTTTTTTACATTCTAATGTCATTTCATTTTTTGTTCGCTAACCATATTTAATTGTGTTCGAAATATTAAAATATAAACTAAAAATAAAACATTCTCTGCTTAAATACTATAAGATAAACCAAAGTCAAAATTTGTTTATTCAAAAAACACAATATTCTTCTCTTTTTGCCGTCAATTCTGTCTAAAACTACTCTGTTTCCACCTGTATAGCCGGGGAGAAGAAACAGCAAACCCAACAGCCTCTGTTTCATACAATTTCAATAAAAACTAACTGTTGGTGTTCGCAGGACGTGGCGTCCCAGCCGGACTTCGACTACCCGACGGAGTTCTACGAGCACACGGAGGCGCTGTGGAAGGACCTGGGCGTGCAGCGCACGTACGAGCGCAGCAACGAGTACCAGCTCATCGACTGTGCCAAGTAGTCAGTATCAACCGACCGACCGACCGTTCGACCGACCGACTGACTGACCGACCGACCGATTTACTAACAGCTTTTTAACATTGTTTTTTGTTGACAACTTTAGTATAATAGTAATCTTCTCTATACAGAGTGTTTTTTTTAACTGGGACACTTAGGCTAAAACCGAAACCATAGGAGATACAGGAAAACTGTCTTAGGGGTTCCTAAGACAGTTTATTTGGTCTTTTTTTGTGAAAACAATTTTGGCATAGGCATTTTTTTGTCAAGCGTGTGTTGTCCATAAAAATTAGACATTTTGATCAAAAATTGTTTTTGATGCGGATCGACTCAGTTTCATGTAAGGATCATTTTATTATATCGGAAGAAAAAAATCTGAGCAGCAGAAGTTAGTCAAATTTAATAAAATGTTTTCTCACACAACGCCAGTACAAAGCAGTTTTGATGAATTTTCTTTTTAATGCACATCGACTTAGTTTCATGTAAGGACTTAGTTTCATGTAAGGATCATTTCATTGTACGAGAAGAAAAGAATCTAAGCAGCAGATGTTAGTCAAATTTAATAAAATGTTTTCGAATCTCTTTGGTGGCGCGCGCGCTCCCTGTGGAGACTGCATCTTGCATATTTAGTATGAGAACCAATGGTGCCACTTACAGGGGGGGTGCGGACAAAGGAAACGGAGTAGCGGGAGGAGGTTGCTAATACAAATTTATATGGAGTTTGAAAATGAGAATGTGTGAGTGAGTCACAGTATTGTCATACATTTGACACAATTTTGACACCCATAGAATGCTTCTTTAACGCCTCTTTAAGGGGCCTCGAGCACGCACCAAAGAGATCTTAACTCTACCGTGCACTCTACCCGTGTACAGCGGCCTTACCTGATGCTCGTATGTCGCATTCATTAGTCTAATGTTCTCCACGTTCCAGCTTCCTGGACCAGGTGCACAACATAAAGCAGCCGAACTACACGCCGAGCGAGCAGGACATCCTGCGGTGCCGCGTGCTCACGTCGGGCATCTTCGAGACGCAGTTCGTCGTCGACAAAGTCAATTTCCAGTGAGTCATTTTAGGCAAAATCAAACTCACACTAAAACAATCATGGCTTGATGTTGGTAATATGCCAAAGCGGAAATGGCCTTATGTTCGGTGGACGCTGTCGCCTTCTCATGCGCAGTCTATTGGTTGGGTGGTCTGTGCATACCACGGGGCGCCAGTGATTCATTACCATCATATCAGCCTGTAGACGTCCGTTGCTGGACAAAGGCCTCCCCCAAGTATTTTCACGACGGCCGGTCCTGCGCTAACCTCATCCAGCTGGGTCCCGCGACCTTCACCAGATCGTCGGTCCACCTTGTGGGAGGCCTGCCTACGCTGCGTCTTGTACGCGGTCGCCACTCGAGAACCTTTCTGCCCCAAAGGCCGTCAGTTGTACGAGTGACATGCCCCGCCTCGTGGAATCTAAATAATACAAAGTCGTGTTAGTTACACCATTTATAACCCAAGGGCGACTGAACGGATCTTGATGAAACTTGTCACAGTGATAGCTTATACCTGGAATAACATATGGACCACTTTTTATTTACCGGGGTAAACTGTTCCCGCGGGAAAATCTTATTCCACGCGAGCAAAGCCACGGGCAACAGCTAGTTTGTAATGAAACGTAAACATCTGTGTTCGCCAGTATGTTCGACGTGGGCGGGCAGCGGGACGAGAGGCGCAAGTGGATCCAGTGCTTCAACGACGTGACCGCCATCATCTTCGTGACGGCGTGCTCCTCCTACAACATGGTGCTCCGCGAGGACCCCACGCAGAACCGGCTGCGGGAGTCGCTCGACCTCTTCAAGAGCATATGGAACAACAGGTATGTCGCCGTGCTCCATCGGGACGAGAGGCGCCAGCTGTTGCTTTTTCTTCTGATTAACTGACGTGCTTGCAGGGTGAGTTAATTGTAGTTTTGGCCAGGAGCCAAGCGCCTGATACGGGGATTTGTTTCGGAATGACCTAAAAGCGTAAGGAGCGTCAGTGGCCCTGGGGATAAGACGCGGCCTATCATATCGAAAGGTCCGGAGTTCGATCCCCGGTTGGGTCATGTACCAATGGGTTTTTCTCGAAACTTAAGTACATTTACTGACTGCTCTCAAACGGTGAAGGAAAACATCGTGAGGAAACCTGCATACGCCGAAGAAGAAATTCTTGGGCGCATGTGAAGTCTACCAACCCGCACTGGGCTAGCGTGGTGGACTATAGCCCGAACACCCTCGTTGAGAGGGTAGGCCTGAGCCCCAGCAGTGGGGAGATTGATAGGCTGTTGATGATGATGATGACCTAAAAGCAAAAAGTCAAACGTCTTAAGAGCAAAACAATAAGCTGCCATTAAATGTCACCAGGCTACCGATACAAATACAAATTTTATTTATTTTCTCACAAAAACTTAAATAGAGTTATGTGAGACTGGTGCCTATATTAGGATAGGTCCTGTTTTACAGGTCACCAGGCCCCCAACCATGCTAGAATTGAAAGGGAAGCTAAAATCATTTGTTGAAGTCCACGCATTCTATTCATTGAATGATTACCTGGAAATGCCAATAAATTAATATTCATTTTCTACCAAGTAAAACACCACCTTCAAATGTTCTTGTTTAGTAGGTTACAATGTTTATTTATTTTATTTTAATATAGCTAGTTGCAAGTTAAGGGCTAATAAATGATTTGATTTTACTTTTGAACCGTTTTGCTTTTAGGTCTTTGGCCCGCAATGTCCATCCAGATGCGCACAATAATACTTTATTTACTGGGTTTGGCGTTTTCAGTCGCTTGAAAAAGGAATGGAGAAGATGAAAATTAACAAACCGTTTGTCGCTTGCAGATGGCTCCGCACGATATCCGTGATCCTGTTCCTGAACAAGCAGGACCTGCTGGCGGAGAAGGTGATGGCGGGCAAGTCCCGGCTGGAGGAGTACTTCGCGGAGTTCTCGCGCTACCAGACGCCCCCCGACGCGGCGCCCGACGCGCGCGACCACCCGGAGGTCGCGCGCGCCAAGTACTTCATCCGCGACGAGTTCCTTGTGAGTACCCTCGCGCTACCGGACGTGGCGCCCACCAGAGGACCTTTACTTTAACCCTTCCTCTTTTTTATTTCACTATAATGGTATTTTATAGCGAATAATCAGGCTTTCTTTCCTCATTCATTCGATGTCAATGAATAGGTGTATTGGAAACAGATCATCTGAAAACTCAAGTGCACTAACAGGCTGAGTGCATATATTGACCACATGTTTTTCTTAATGATTTTTTTTGCCGTAGATGTGTTCCCCGGTGCATTACAAACATGGTAGTGTATTGAACTTTCACGTAGCATATCTGTATAACTGGGGCCTTATAAAGGGTTAAAATTGTACTAAGACCTGTATATTCATTAGAATGTGGCTGTCAGATTTTGGTTTTTGAAAAACGAACTCTATCTAGAATTCACATAAGTCTAGTATTTGAACTTGTTTTTTGGGTCGCAAAACCCGTTTTAACACTCTGAGGGATATAATCTTTAGTCTGCAAATAAACTTTGATTTGACTGTAATATGTTGTACCAACCCGCACTGGGCTAGCGTGATGGGACTATAGCCTGAACGCCCTTGTTGAGAGTACCCTCTCCAGGCCTGTGTTACAACAGTGGGGACATGTTGATAGGCTGTTGATTTGATGTGTGTTGTTTGTTGATGCAGCGCATAAGCACGGCGAGCGGCGACGGCAAGCACTATTGCTACCCGCACTTCACGTGCGCCGTCGACACGGAGAACATAAAGCGCGTGTTCAACGACTGCCGCGACATCATCCAGCGCATGCACCTGCGCCAGTACGAGCTGCTCTAACCGCCGCGCGCGCCGCCCCCCCGCGCCCCACACACCGCACACCCGGTGGGTTCCACCAACATCTATTTATTGCGTCATACATACATACATGTCCCTGGCGGGGTATGCAGAAAGAACAGAGCGCCAAGTATTGCGATCCTGACCTCTCCACTGATGATGACTGATGATTCACACCTCTTTCGCTTCGCTCAGTCTCATTATTCTCTTCACGCTCGCTCGCCGCGGGACGCGAGTGCTCTTTGCGTGTCCGTCTATAAGCACCCGCTCTATCTGATCCTCGTACCTATGTCAGTCTATCTCGTCCGCGGCTCCAACTACCAATCACATTCGCTCGATATATCCGCGTCGTCATTCGTTCATCACTCATTCGCTCAACGTGTCCGAACCAACAGAGCATGCATTTTTTCATCTTAATGATGACACTTTCATTCAGTCCAGCCATGCCAGTCATTGCGTCATGTGGGAGTAAAAGACTGAGGGGTCACCGCAATGCCCTTGCGCACAATTTGATGACACAGAGAACGTAAACAAAGAACATCTGTTGCGTTGCGATGATAAAGGAAAAGAAAGATATAGGAAAAAGTAGCGAAGACGACGTAATATCGCAGGAATAGGCGATGCAAATCAATTCGCTAGATCTTGCGAGCTCGTAGATTTCTGCGATGCGACGAATAATAACTTTATTTTAAAAAATTACAAGTCTTTTCTAGTCTATGTCTCTTTTTTTATAGTCTATGTGTGGGTAAGCGAGATAGTGTAAACTTGTTCATCCGATTTGTAAACAATAAACAATTGATTCCAGACAAAAGTGATGAGTAGCGCAACTCGCCCGCCGCCCGGCGCCCGCCGCCCGGCGAGCCGACTGTATGACACCAAACGAACACGGCACAGCAATACTACCTATAAATACATTATATACATTTATTGTACGTACGTATATAATATACACTGCGTGTTGAACTTGTGTTAACGTAAGTCCGTAGCCTTCTGAGCAGCTCTCAACGTGATCCCGCCCGTTCAACGTTTAACTCGAGGCTACAGTCTCAACTCTAGTTATTGTGCTAGACGGGAAAGTAACAAATAATAATGGAAGATAACAAATTTTGCTTTCTTCTGTATAATTTCTTGCTGTGAGATACTCAGCACTGATTAACACGCCGTAGGCAGGTAACAATTAGATCACCAACTATATATGTTTCCAAAACAATTAACCAAGTACAATAACACATTTCATATTTCTTTTTTGCAGAACTTCCAACCCAATTTTGTACTGTGAACTTTATACAACGCACAAAAATAGTTGTACCATGTAAAATGTATTGATGAATCGATATAACTTATTACTGGGCATATCGCCGAAAACATTTTCAAAGCGGACCCAAACTGCATTTCTATCCAGTTTGAATGGTTCCCATAAACTTTTCTTAGGACTAAGTAGAAATGCATGATGTTTGGCTCTTGTTCGCAAATGTGTATTGCCAACGTAAAAATAATTAAACTGTAATAGCAACAAACCTTGTATAGAGTTTGTCTAATGAAAGCTGAGTCTTCTTTGAATAGGTACTGGCAATATCTCATACTGATATGTCAAATGGTATTTATTTATTTATACTGGCAACGTCTCAAGGGCCCTGCACACGTTGGCCGAATGGGCTCGCCAAGCGCGCTCGGCCAACGTGTACTGTTGCCCATTCTATGGAAATGTCAAATGCGTAGAGGGAGGTCAAATGTGTCCCCTGAGTTAGGGTTACCAGCGTGTTGTTTTTTTCGTACTTTTCACTATGACCTTTCATTAGATTTGCTCTTATTTCAACCTCGTATCTTTTGCTAAATTGTACTCTTTGGAAATAAATAAATTTATTATTATTATTATTAGAGCGAATACGCACTATGGCTCGAGTTAAACGTTGAAAACGCCGTCAAAGTTGTTCGCATGGTGTTTCCGAACGGGACCCGCCTGTTTAAAAAAAACGCTGGCAACTATTACGTCGATTAGAGCGCGCGTCGCTACGTTCTATTTTAGAATTAGTGATGTGCATTGTCGACTGCTGCAAGTCGCAGGCAAGTCGATTGTCGATGGTTTCGGTGTTTTTGTAGTGCCAATCGCGAACTGCCCCTCTGTTCTCACCTTCAGGTTGCGTTCCGTTTCGCGCAAACATTGTGTTTTAACGTAAAATATTTAGAATAAAAACTTTAATTAGTACGCTTTATGAACGCAATTCGGAACGCACTGCTCTTATGAAGTCTACAACCGGTGCGGAGTTAACTTCACACTGTTGAATAATAGTTTTACATTGTGAAGTTACTTCGATACTGGTTTATCAATATTAGCGAATCGATACACGTTTGTTTCCGATCTGCTGAGCATTTTAACACTAGAAAGGTAAAGTTGCCGAAAAGTTTTTTCCAATACATAAATCATAATCAAATTAAATTTAAAATTTAACTTTTCAAAATGCTCAGCAACATATGGAAATTGCAGTATCGAATCCTACACGTATCTGATTTAATCTATTCTATGGCGAAAATTGCAGTTGAAAATGTCCAATTCTCGACTGCTCTCGACTTGTTTTCGGCATAACAATCGAACAAAGTTCGAAACTAATTTAGTATAGCGCGGCTAATGCTGGCGTCTGGCCGAATTTATGGGAACTAGCATGGAAAACTATCATAATGCATTTCGCTCTGTCGCACAGCTTATAAATCAAAGGAATGGCTATTAAAATACGTTGATAGTTTTTTGACGGGTGCATAAGTGAGACATACGTATGATGTGTGTTGCTGACATACGTATGATGTATGTGGCTGACATACATATGATGTATAGTTGACTGGACGGGAATTTGAACCCATTTCTTATAGTATTTTTAAAAAGATAATGTTGATTTTCATTTAAGTAGGCATTGAAGCAATCATTAACGGCCCCTAACTGCAAGTGAAAATATAAAATATGTTTTTATGAAAATATCCAACTATTGTTGCAATTTGAGGCCACCTTGACTTTATTTGACAATCTTCAAGATCATATCAGTTAATCGAGTCTGCATTGTGTATGTAAGTCTAGACCAGCGTGGTGGACTATGGCTCTATATGCCTCTGCCAACAGTGAGGCATTATACAGGCTGTTGATTTGACCCATAATAAACCGCAATAAACGTGACATTCGTTGCTGGTTGTACTTGGCGCCTATCTTTAAAAAGCTGTGTGACAGAGCAGTAATGCTAACTAGCCTGAGATGAAACCAAACGGAGGTAGATGCGTTACTCACTTAGGGCGAATGGTCTTACAAAACCAAGTACAATGGTACTCGGCTTCATGTCATTTACATTCGTTATTAATGTTTTTACTGTAATAGAAAATATTGTACTTATTACGACTATGCGTACAGTATTTTGGTGATTGTATGAACGCAAGTTTGTTTCAACCGTGTGATTGTGTGCATATAGTCGTGCACCGTAAGAGAATACAGTAACTTCCAATGATGCTGTAAGATATTGTTCCGCTGTGACATGTCCGGCACATAATGTTAAATTCTCAAAATGTTGGATTCTCAAAATGTTGAATCTCAAATTGTGGAATTCTCAAAATGTTGAATTTAAACTAACAATCGGACAATGTTCCTTTCCAATTTATTGACAAATTAGGGAATTTCAAAACAGTTAGGGCCGTGTAGCAACAACATGCGCCAAAACATAAATAAATTAAAACCTATGTAAAAGTTAATGTATGTTTTGAGATTCAACATTTTGAGAATCCAACATTTTGAGATTCAACATTTTGAGAATCCAACATTTTAAGATTCAACATTTTGAGAATTCAACATTATGTTCCGGAAGGATAATTACCTCTACAATGAATGCGATAGCTAATACGGAACCTACGGTACAGAAAGAGATAGCTATATGTAAGGAGTTGCGCTTGAAATACCGAATACTAAAGCAAATTTCGACAATTGTCTGAATTTTTGTGCCTCGGTTTCCGCGATATCTGTAGTTATATTTTCATTGGTAACTTCCTCATTTGGTTTCATTTTAGTAGCTATAGCCTTGGACTAGACGGAGCCAGCTCAACACAAGTAAGCGATGTAAATACCATTATTTATATTAAGGATCATTGGTGTATAGTGGTTTTACTGGCGGCTAGATTATAGAATTACCTATTTTTCTCCCGTAGAATGAGCACGCCTTAAGCTTTTTAACTTGTTAGCGAACCAAATACATTTTTGTTTAATTGACACAGTTGCATCATGTGGTATTCTAAAGCATTTCGGTAATTGTAGCAAAATGACCGAATACATTATTGATTGATTGATATATAATGAACATAAACAAAATTCATTTCAACTTTCGTGAAAAAGTATATGGCTACGCTTCTGTACAGTTTATAAAGTAATTTTTCGCGCAATGAAACTTTTATTATTATTAAATGCATATCACGGTAGTTGGATGCAGCGTATATGCTCAAATGAGGCCAAATTTTGTTTACCTAAGTCCTATTTATTCGCCGATTTATAGTAACGCGTTGAAACGTTAACCCAAACGTGGATTTCTTGTAAAAACATAGCTAAAATATACATTTTTGTATACCTTTTTTGTTTTACCTAGCACAATGATAAATCTGATTTTTTTACAATGAAATTGTTGTCTGTATATTTTTGATTACAGAATATTCTTATTTTTATCTACAATTAACTCTTTTTTATTATATAATTTGTGATTATGCTAATTTTTTTGTTTATAAATAAATATAAATATTTTGTTAGGTTTATGTTTTAGTTTTATGAATTGTATGTCTTCCAACGTCTACCTATAGTTTTTATTAACATTTTACTCTTTTTTGTTTTTATGGAAATGACTTATGTTTAGCAGCTACGTTTATTGTTTACATTTTAGCACAATTTTTTGACTAAAAAATAACAGAAAAGCAAAGAGCTTTGCTATAGATTTAACTTAGGTTATTTAAATATTGTTTAATATACTGAGCTTTTAGTGTAATATTAAGGTCCAAAGATACAAAGATATGCTGACTGTATTTAATACGGGACTTATGCCCGAATATTGAGACGTTCATTTGGACTTTCAGCGGTATTGTGTTAAGCGGTTAGCGCTTGTTGCGTGTGAAACATAACACTGAGTAAGCGAAATGTTACCAATTATGACACTGTAAGCGAAAGTGTCATGACTTATGACACTGTAAGCGAAAGTGTCACGACTTATGACACTAAACGAAAGTGCCACGACTTATGACACTGTAAGCGAAAGTGTCACGACTTATGACACTGTAAGCGAAAGTCTCATGACTTATGACACTGTAAGCGAGACTGTCAAGACTTATGACACTAAGCGAAAGTGTCATGCCTTATGACACTGTATGCGAAAGTGTTACGTTTTATGACACTAAGCGAGACTGTCTCGACTTATGACACTGTAAGCGAAATTATCACAACTTATGATACTGTAAGCGAAAGTGTTACGATTCATGCTCGAGTCAGACACGCATGAACGGAAGAATAACATTAAACGTAAACTTTTACGCTTATTCAGTGTTATTATACTGTGTTACATTGTATAATAACATGTATATATTTACTTGCGATATGCGTCCGGCGCACGGACAGGCGCTACTGATGTAACATATTAATACCCACAAACTCGCAACAAATCTAATGGCCAGATGATAAATAAAATCAATTGTCAATTTGTAACGTCCTTATTATCTTGCTTCTTCGTCTGACACTGAACACAAGATAAAGTTAGCGAGATACTTAATGACCGTCCCAATATTCCGGGCCTAGTGGAATATCATATTTAGCAGTATTTGATTTTTAAAAGAATATTTTCAAAGAATTATTCGGATTAATAGTTTAATAGATTCTACGTTTCATTTTCTTCGTTTATAAGATGGACAGATGTTAGTTAGCCATAAGTACAAAATGTTACTAACAGATTCGATTTAACATAATTAATGTAACGGGCCCGATTCTACTAAAGAGACACATAAACTTTTAGTGTTTAACTAATAATTATCACATTTGACAAACCAGTTCTCTCTGTCACAGGAAAGAAAGAGAAAACTGGATTTCAAGTCTTGAAATTTTAATTGTCTCCTAATTAATTCATGCCCAATAGCAATTTATTATTATTTATGAAGAGAAATTGGTTTATGTACTTACCCTTATGCTATTTATAAGTAAATATTTATATTGCAAGTGATCTATAACTCTTATTCGAAGTGAATCTGAAAACTACTAATTTTTAAGTGACCCAAATTGTTTGATATTGTTTCCCGTTTTAAAGTGATATTCACCGGAAACAAATATGTTTTCCACAAAAGAAATATCATCGCGACATATTTACAATAATTTGGTGTAAGTGGTATAAAAGAATTCAGTTGTATATTTCGGTACCCTAATTTTCTAATTTATTGTAAGCAAAAAGGACTTTCTTTTTCAATAAAAATTTTATGTACACTGCACCGTAGGCGGGAAACGATATGTGTTGTTAATCCATATATGGTCCTTAATATAAGAATGTAAATGCTGGTGTTTGTGTATTGTGCCATATAATGATGTGTTGCCACCGGAAACACCATACCCTAATGTTACCAGATAAAAAGAATATATCAAAGTGTAATGACTTAATGTTTCTGTGAGCGAAAGGTTCCTTCGTCCTAATTACATATTGTAAAGTAACAAATTGCTATTTTTTGCTTTCTAATCGTAACACTTATCGTTATTTTTTAAAATATAACTATATTGAAATTTTATTTTTCTTTTCTTTTATGTTTTAAACGTTTAATTTCACTTTGAGTGTAAGTAGGGAAAAAATATAACGTAAACTAAACTACATGATAATTCATAATCGCCGTGGTGGGTGGGGGAGGTCGTACATTTTTTTCAAATATTATATCTATTTTTTTAATAGCGTATCGTCAATTAGAAGTTTGTAGAAAAGCGAATTAGGCATTTATTTCACACAGTGGTTGACTATACTTATCCACCAAAAGTAGTTCTTATGATGTTTTTTAGGGTTCCGTACCTCAAAAGAGGAAAAAAGGAACCCTTATAGGATCACTTCGTTGTCTGTCTGTCTGTCTGTCAAGACCCTTTTTATTTTACTATTTAACGGTCATTTTGCAAATATCCATACAGATCATTTAGAAGAATTTGGAATTCGCGGAGTTTTTACGTTCCCGGGAGCCGGAAAAAAAAATCCAAATTATTTTATTATTATTATTTATTCACATAATAGTCAAATAATGGCTTTCACCAACTAGCCAGAAAGAGGAACTGACTTCCACCTGGCAGACGGTCAAATAAGACGGTTTTATAAGAACCGTAGAGAACTATAAACGACAAATTAATAGATAATGATTAATTATTAATTTCCTAAACGCTTTAAATAATCTTCGTATTGTATTTTTATATTATTTTAAAAGAGAACGCTCTGATTTCAATATATTAAATAAAACACACGCGCACATAATATTATATTATGTGTCGCAAAATATTACATCTTTAATTATAAATCTTGGAAGTAACAAGATGGAGCCTAGGGAATTTATTCAAAGATATATTTTAACCTACTTAAGATTACTGAGTGATGCCTTGATGTCAGTGAGCTCTAAATAAGCTCGTCGGATTCGTCATCTCATGAATGGTTGATTTTGCATGTTCAGTATCGGTAAGTTGTAATTTTGATTCTTTTTGTAACCAATTTTTATTTTTCTAAGTACAACTTAGGTATCTTAATTTGCACAATAATGTCAGCAAATAACAATACATCTACCTAGCGGGTTATTTTACCTGACACATTGTTCACCAACAGTATATAAACCAATTATTAGTCGATGTTATAAACGCTACGTTCCAGAAGTATTTTTGACAAAATGTTACTACAGATATTAGTCATGACAAAGAAGAGTCATATGACCGAGTCTCACGCATCGCAAGCATTGTAACAATCGGGATATTCTTATTTTGATAAGTTTCTAAATTAACGTGAAAAACCTGGAGCTAGAGTCCTAGTGTAAAATGGCGACCTCCTTCCGCACCACTCAGCCCATAATAGGATCCATTGTGTAATTACATTTAATATTAACGTGGCATCTTAAATTTACTGTAAGTTTAAGTACCTAACTAAAAATTAACAAAAATAGCGCTGGCGAACAAAAAATTGTACTTATTCAACATTGATTTATACATTTGTTAGGATTCTACATTTCGCAAAAATAATAATAGGAAAGTATACACTGATGTGTAGTGTATGTCACGGAAGAAAGAAGGTGTATGTAGTCATACTTGCATATACCTTACCTTTTGGATCATGTGATACTTAGGTTAAATTTAATTTTTAAAACATCAAAATCTTAACAAATGCAATAAATTAAGGTGCAGTATAATTTTTTTTCGCGAGGGCATTAAATAGCCAAGTAAGATTTAGCTTATCGCAGAAAAATGATGGAACGTAAATGACAAAACATCGTGGTTACTTATTTATTTAGATTGTGTGCTTATTATATTTGTATGGCTGACCTGCGCCCGTAGTTCGCGTGTTCCAATACAAGTATCCTTAAACCATAATGCTCTAAGGGTGAAAGAAATGCCAACAAAGAATTTTGCTAAGCGCAGCTAGATGTGACCATCCATTAATTAATTAAGTAATTAATTAATTATTATTTATTATTAATTATTTATTATTAATTAATGTACTTTTCCACCAAAGGGTCACTCAGATAGGTACTTTTACCATTAGAAATTTTTACCATTCAATTTTACCATTCACATAAGATTTGCGCAGTTAAATAATTTATTTCTTACTAATATAATAAGTAAATTGTTATACAGATAGGTAGGTATGTATGTAAATTATGTATGTATGTAATATGCTATACATAGAATACGAATTGTCATTTATTTAGCAACAGCATTCATTTGTATGACCCTTTGTATTTAGGTAGGGTTGCCACCTGCCACTTCTTGATTTACACCCGTACCAGCATAAAAAATACGGGTTTTAAATTTTTTTACGGGAGACATTTAAAACAGCATTTTAATTTTGAATATACACATTTAAATACCAGGGATCTTAGATATCAACCAAATACTAACTCAGAAATTATGACAGCGGCCACCAAAAATGATATTTCGGAAAAAAATACTATGACGCACGGCGAGCGCGAAGCGCGATCCTCAAAAATTTTATAGCGCGGTTAATTTTAATTGAAATTTACACTTAAAAAAACCTACGACACGCGCCAGCCAGCAAGAAAACGTCAGCGTTTGGTTTCGCCAACCTGCTCTGGCTGAATTTGTTAAAAATACGGGAGCTTTGTTCACCCCGTATTTTAATTTCCCAATTACGGGTTTTTGTATTAACCTAGCCTGAAAAACGGGAAAACCCGTAAAATACGGGGCATCTGGCAATCCTATTTAGGTATTGCCGCTTCATTGACCCGTACGGCTTCACAATATTGGATAAGATTAGAATAGCTATAAAGGCTAAGGTAGGTACATGTATTGTGGCTAAGGTCACTTGTCTGGGACACCAACTGCGACGGAGTTTAGCATTTCAAATATATAGTGCATATCTATGAAAAATAACGTAGACTGCTAACGTTGTGAAGGTTTACTTTCTCCCTCCCGTCTTGTACTCTTTAGACTGACGTAAAAATCAGGGGATAGTCTCGAATCGAAACTAACTACTGACTATTTCCGAAAAACGCAGCCAATGGATGAAAAGTCTGTGGTTCCCGACTATAGCCTCTTGTAAGGTTAGTGTCTAACTATGAAGCTGGTCTGTTTTTTTAGATTTTTTCCATTTTATTTGTTTAATTATGCCAAACCGTAAGAAAGTGCTGGCAAAAGCGTAAGTAGAAGGTATTTCCCAACCCACGTTTCTTCTGCGCACTTAAGAAATGAAATTAAAACTCTAATGTTAATTATATTTTATTTACTTAGTATTTTTTACTAAGTATCAATTCGTTCTCGGTCAGAAATGTATATTCCCTCCGTTTCCTACTCGTACATATACATTAATTAAGACATATTAAGAGAAAATTGCAATAACATGTGAGTCATGTAATATGTATAAAGTAGTTTAATAGCATATTTTCTATGTTTTTCGATATAATAGATAAAATACTGCCAGTGTCGATGTCAAAGTAAATAAAAACGTGTAAAAGTTTTGTGATTCTGATATTTCTTGGTTTCGATCTAGTTTCGATGAGATATGACGCTCGGAATATAAGAAAATGATACACTCAGTATCGCAGGATGCGGCATCCTAAAGTGTACACAGGGGCATCTACTTATCCCATTTAATCTTTTTATTCTTTTTTTTGTGACAGATGGGAATTTTGTATGCCACATTCTCTGTTAACTTGTCTATTTTTTTCTTGTAGTCTAGAGTCAGCGCAGATCTTGCGGAGAGTATCGCGGCGGTTTTTACACTTACAACTAAAAGTCTTCAATCTTAGATCCCCCGCTGCTCTACGCCAGGAGCTCTATTTTTGAATAGCTCGCCTCGCTTCGAGCGGTCGATTCTACTAATTTTCCTTCGACATCCGATACAAAAATTAGTAGAATCGACCGCTCGAAGCGAGGTGAGCGATTCAAAAATAGGGCTCCATGTCTGGGATGTCTTAATACGACGATTCGACTTGTAAGAATTTCTTTTCGACTCTCGAAAAGTATATAGGTAAAGGTAGTATTACATTGTCAGTTTTATAAATTTATTTTGCGTGTTCGCTCCTCGATTTTTAGGTACGTAACGTCCGATGCCAATAACCAAATAGTATTGAAATGATTCCTCCTTTTTTTTAAATATATCTTTCATAGTTAACTAGATAAGTTAATATACTTGCGCACAATACTATGTGAGAATACTATTTTTTGTTTGTAATATATAGTGCAGGTTTTGCCTGCAAATATTTTTGGTACCTAGGTAATTTTTAAGTCATGGCCGATTGAACAATTTCTATAAAAGTAAGTTCTTCAAAATATCGTATTATACCCAAAACAGTCAAGTGCAATGTTGTTTTAGCAGTTTTACTTAGTTTTGAAAATATTGGACTGTTTTCCTTTCAGAAAAGAAATGTACTATCTACAATATTAAGGGCTTCTTTCACCACTTGCTGATATTGTTACAGATAGTAATCTTAGTGATAAACTAATCTATCAGATAAATCTGTGTGATAAACTATATAACATATAGGCAATCAGATACCTGTGAAACCAAAAAAATAGGCTATCTGTCAGATAACCTTCAGATAGGGTATCTGGGACTTTATCAGCAAGCGGTGTAAGAGGCCCTTAGGGTACTTTGACTTCCCTCCTTCTTTGACCGTCTATAATTTCCTTGACGAAAAGCGTCATTTGATCAAACCTAATTTTGACCAAAAAGGGTTTTTTTGTCAAAAAGCATCCTTGACTAAAAACTGCCAAACGGTAAGCACATTTGGGAAAAGTATATTTTGACAAAAACAATTTTACCTAAACAATCCCAAATTATTTAAACAACTGTTACTAAACGCTAGTGGCGCCAACTTTAGTAAAACCTCCTATTGCTAAAATACAAATTATAATTATAACTTTTATATAATAGTTCGCCTGTTCACATACGAATAAAGTTACAAATAAATAATAAATGAAATAAAATTGTTTCGCGTAAGTTCTCCGTTGGTTCAGTCTGCCATGACCCGCCGCAAACCCTCTGTAGATCTGTTTCTAGATAATTACGCCATTTATACATAGTGCTCATAGATTTCTTTCCAATTGTAGCACAAACGTATTTTTCTCTCAATTTAGTAGATTTTATTTAAATAGATCTATATTTTTTTCTAGTATAGCTCAACTCACACTTTGTTTAGATTTTGGTATTGCGAAGCACTTTCTATTACTGAAGGACTCAGGGCGCATTCGTTGAGTACATGTATTTATATCTCTACCTACGTTTAACTAATATTATAAATAACTGAAAAATTCTATATTTTTAACAAATTTAATTTTTAAAATATACCTAATAATTAAAATTCCTAAAGATTAAAAATGAAATTTTTAATATTTATGTGTATAGTATTGTACTACGGGGTGATTTTAAATAACAAAACGCTTATAATTTCGAACGTTTCCACAGTTTTCGTGCAAAGATATATTATTTATTTTTACTGTCCATAAAATTAATAAATCTATAACTGATGTGTACAAAAATCAGTATGTTTCAGGCATTTTGAATCCGACTTAATGTATGTAAAAATAAATGTTGTTTTAAAAATTGTGATGTTTCATTTTACCTACTTTATACTAGCTGTTGTCCGCGACTTCATCTACTAAAAACTCATACAAACACGACTTGGCTGTATAGTCTATCGACTTTTGCCTGTCCATCATTGGACGAACGAATTCAACAACGCAAAAATTTGAAATAGACGCTTCAGACAGGGCACAAATTAGATAGTATACGTCAGACAGGGCTGTATCGACGAAGCTTCCCTTGCCCGTCCTCTCCTCAATAGAGGACAAACAAATCAACAAAAAAAAACGAAAGGGCTATTTTGACTCAAGGTCAAGACACACACACGCGCACAAACACGCACACAGACGTACGAACTGTCAATGTCATAAGTGACATTGACACAGTGGTGACAGATGACAAGTTTTTTTAAATTAAGTTTTGGCTTGGTAACGGGACCTTTAAGCCATATCTTATTTTGAATTTAGTCTTATTTCATAAATCTTTTAATGTCCGATTGATAGTCTGACTGCATTCATCAGTCACGCGTCACTAGTGATGTGAACCAATTACCGGTTTTATGAATTATAATTAATTTAACTGTTTTTTAAAAATATTTTTTGGCCTTTATGAACATTAAAGTTTGTGACTATGATGGAGGCTTTTTGGAGGGATTTTGTCGGAGACGGTTGTCTTTTTTATTTAGTTTTCCTAAAAAATGTATGTTGTAGGTTTTGGTGTATAGAATTCTATCTGTGATAGTTTTATATGCCACTAGCTTATACCCGCAACCTCATTCGCGTTTAAAAAGAAGGCTACATGACATACTAATTGAGCTGTGCATGCAACACTTCAAACAAACCAAAACCAACCAACCAGCCAACCAGCCAACCAACTAACCAACCAACCAACCAACCAACCAACCAACCATTCAACCAACCAACCGACCATCCCACCGACCGACCGATCAACCAACCAACCCGCGAACAAACGCGCGAAACGCGCGATAAACGCGCAAACAAACCAACCAATTACCAACCAACCAACCCGCGAACAATTGCGCAAACAAACGCGCGAACTAACCAACCAAGTAGCCTATAACCATAGTCAGAGTATTAACTATCCAACAGTGAAAGAATTATTGAGATCGGTTCTGTAGTTACAAAGATTAGCTCCTACATCCATCCATCCATCCAAACATCAAAGCAAATTTTACCCCTTTATTATTAGTATAGATAACCTACCATAAACCAAATGATAGCCCTATGATACACCTAGCGCCATCTATTAACAAACTATAAAACTAATTTCCTTTGATGAAACAAATGAAAGCGCGGTTGGAGTGGACTAAAAGGGGCGCCAAGAATTTTTTTTTTGTAAATATTCAGAAATCACCAGAAACACTTCCACGCGACCCACCTGGTTGAGGTAAAAAGGGGGCAAAAAAAAATTTTTCATCTCTGAAAAATTTTATCGGACTTAGAAAAATTTTCGGAAAATTTCGATGTCAGTATAACGCCCTACTTTTTTGATGCCATTCGACAGGGGACATTGAGACAAGCAATTTATGTCATATACTTTTTTTCCTACGCCCCTTCCCCTGGGCGCTAGAGGCGGGGGGGGGGTCATCGTCGATTTCATAGTGATCCCCCCCCCCTTTTTGGGGCTCGACAGGTCGCGTCATGGCCAATAACTTTTGTTTGAACCGTTTTGTTGTGCGCCCCTTATTTGGCCTTCTAAAGAGGCACAAAGTGCCTAGTATGCGTCGAAATGTTCTGGTAGTATGCGTCTGAACGGCATAATGTAGCAAAGGGGACGCCCATATCAAAGCGGGAATGACACAGAAAAATTTCGATGTCAGTATAAAACCTTATTTTTTTGATGCCATTCGACAGAGGACATCGAGATAAGCAACTTTTGTCATATACTTTTTTTCCTACGCGGCATACGCCCCTCCCCCTGGGCGCTACAGGCGGGAGTCATGGTCGATGTCACAGTGGACCCCCCTCTAGCGGCCAGGGGAAGGGGCGTAGGAAAAAAAAGTATATGACAAAAGTTGCTTGTCTCGATGTCCCCTGTCGAATGGCATCAAAAAAGTGGGGTGTTATACTAACATCGAAATTAGTTGTTTCGCCTTGATAAGGGCGCCCCAATTGATCCCCCTCTAGCGGCCAGGGGGAGGGGCGTAGGAAAAATAGTATATGACAAAAGTTGCTTACCTTGATGTCCCCTATCGAATGGCATCAAAAAAGTAGGGTGTGCCATAATAAAAATTTTCTAAATCCAAATCAAAAATTTCAAAGATTTTTTTTACGTCCCCTTTGGTCCACCCTGCCTCTAACAACGCCACGGCAGCGTCGGATTCCAAAAAAGAGATTTTTTTCTAAGTTTTTTTCATGGCGCCTTCATTTGTCCACACTGACCGGTAGATACTTAACATACTTATTTAAACTTTTAAATAGGTAATTAATTAGATTATTTATTCCCAGATGTCCCACTGATCCTGACAATAGGCATAACATCAGGAGCCACATCCACCTAAGGAGGAACTGGATACCTATAACCAGGCCCGGACTTAGAGACCCAGGGCCCTTCGCAGGGCACGGCTTGGGACCCTTTGGATGGCTCGGGCCTTGTGGGCCTAGGCGGAAATCCCGGCCTGGATATAACACCTATAGAAGAAAGTGGATACTCTAGGTTCTTTATACTCCGAGTCTCAACCCAACACAATGATTTGTTCCTGAGGACTTTTGGCCAGTAGGAGTAATGTTCCGCTGCTTAGGGTAGCGAGACAGACTAATACAATTACGGGGCCTATCATATCAAAAGGTCCGAAATCCCAGCTGGGCCATTAGCTAATTAATTTGAAATGAATTTTTAAGTGTAAGAATTATCAAATATTAAGTAGGCTAATGTACTTACTTATATGTTTATGGGCCACTAACTGCCATAGAATAAAATGAAATATTAATACAATGACAATCATATGCTTTTCTGAGCATCTGGCATTAACCGCATCCTCCGGTGCTAGGCTCATAACATAATTCCGAAGGTAGATAGGTACCTACGCAGGTGGATGTTGTAGGTTTGATCTAGAGTCATCAGCAGTGTGTACATAGATGCTCTTTCCCTTCCAGTGGACATGCAAGCCTCTACACCAACTTGTGACACTGTGGGGCGGTTGGGTTTTTGTTGTTGGCCTTTAGCCGGCAGGTAGGTAGGTATCTAGGTTCATTAAAGAAAACTAATAAATAATTATGTACCTTTATCTAATTATGTTTTATTTATAAAAATTGCACCTCCCCTAAGTCAAATACCTAATTAAAATATTTCACAGGCCTTAAGCTTAAAAAGGTTGCAGAAGAAAAGTCAAAGGTTCTGCTTCCATCCAATGTAAGGCAGCTTCCCCATAGTACATGCAGGTTTAGTAAAAGTATGATAGCCATCCAAGGCGGTAGCGTAGGATTAAGATGGTAGGTGAATCCTGGAACAATTGTTAAGAATGTTAGAACCAGTGTGTGGTATCAGCAGCAAGGAGACCCAAGGTCCAGTGACTAGTGGGCCCGTTACAACTGGGAAACACTTCTGCAGTAGGTTGAAAGTTGAACAAAGGAGGTATCTACCTACACCTTCTAATCCCACACATGGATGAGGTCTCGTCGATCACCGTGACATTGGCATCATCGTCAACTTGATGGAGCCCAATAATTAAATAATAACTTCAGAATTGAACAAGTTATGGCGATTTAGCGAGGTGAGTTCCACAGGTCGGTCGACTCAGTCCAAGTCCAAGCATACTCTTTAAGTAAAACCTCAAAATCACAAGGAAACTGAAAATATAGCCACTTTTGTGATAGAAATGTCACCAAAAAACCATGCAATATTTTTTGGGAAATCATTGCTGGCTATGACGGGCCACCCCGACAATTTCCCCACGTTGCCATGGAAATAAAGTGATCAGGTAGTTTACCATAGAGTGAAAATAGCAATAACAAATTAAATTTTAACCTAAATCGTATGGAAAAATGACCAAAAAAAAAACAAAATTTTACACTCAAGATTTTGGTGTTGCCTGCCTGTATTTTTCCCTGAATTCGAGGAATTTAAATTAATTTAATGAAAAAAAGAAATTACATGATAAGGATGCCATCATTATTAATATTAGGGAACGGAACATGAAAAACTACATTAATTATATTTGATTCCGTAGCGTTTCACAACCTCTGGAACAAACTACTGGAAAAAAACTAATCAGAGCAAGACGTTTTGCTTGAATCCGAATGCTTTTGAAGGATGTATGAACATCACTTTCCTTTGCCTTCAAATTATATTAAAAACAAATCTTGAGTGAAAATAGCCTCGGCCAAAAAAAACACCGTTCGTGAATCGTGTGATTTTTTAAATTTATATTATTTTTGAATATTGTCCAATTTATTAAATCATAATGAGTTACGAAAACAAACTTGAAGAACTGGCGATTAAACTGTTTACCATAGACGCTGTCAAATTCGGCGATTTTATGACCAAAAGTGGCATCAAAACACCAGTGTATTTCGACTTGAGGGTTATAGTCAGTTATCCAGATGTAATGGTATGAAACTGTCATTAATTGTAATCAAGAGTAGCTCTAACGGTTCAGCACGCGGGCTATTTTATCTTGTAGAAGGGAGCCGTACTCACCCGGCGACGCTGCGACCCTATGGGATCTATTGTGCCAGACCCTGTGTTTAACTGTTGTTCTCCCCAAGTGTTCCTCCCAGCTAAGGGGTAGGAGCCTGTAGTCCCCGGGTTCAGGATAAGCCGCACCCAGGACATCGCCTTGAAACTTGTTCATCGCATGGTAGATGGTAGTGCTATAGTACCACGTGGGACGAGGATCGCTGGCTAGCCCACCATATAGCATATAGTATAGTCACTTTATACTCCGCGAGCTAGTGCAGTACGGTTCTTTAGCAGCACGGGCTATCCAAGAAGTTGCAGAACCACATATGGTGCACTTCAAATATCATTTTATCTAGAGAATTTACTATTCATCTTAATTTAATTTATTGCTATATGATACCTATCCATCCAAATACTAAATATGTTTTAATGTTTGATACTCTATTTTAGCTACATATTTGTTTATTGTATCATTATTTGCATTATGGTTCGTTTGTTTTAGGAACTAATAACAATACTGCTATGTGAATTCTTGCTAAAAGACGTCAAATATGATCATTTATGTGGTGTACCATACACAGCTTTGCCTATTGCCACGCTGCTCAGTGTACAAGCCAAGAAACCTATGCTTATGAGACGTAAGGAAGCTAAGGCATATGGTACAAAAAAAATTATAGAAGGCCACTACAAGACTGGCCAGAAGTGTCTTATCATAGAAGATGTTGTCACATCTGGATCTAGCGTTCTGGAAACTGTAAAAGATTTACGTAAAGAAGGCCTAATAGCTGAAGAAGCAATTATTATATTGGACAGAGAACAGGGTGGAAAACATAATCTAGAAATAAATGATGTGAAAATGACAGCCCTGCTAACTATGTCAAAATTGATTGAAATACTTGTGAAGAACCAAAAGATCAGCGATGAAATGGAACTAAAAGTTAAGAATTATTTGATTGAAACTAAAGCACCTACAATAGGTATGTAATGACCTTCAATTGTGATCTAAATATTTGTATGATTATATTGAAATATCCCAACTTAAAAATTTAATGTGTTATCTTTTTTTTTTTTTTTCAGAAAAACCAATTGATCGATTATCACTTCCATATGAAAAGAGAGCAGAGCTAACATCAAATAAAATTGCAAAACAACTTTTTGATATAATGGCTACTAAGAAAACTAACCTATGTCTCTCTGTGGACCTAACCTCATCCACAAAAATACTCAACCTGCTAGAGAAAGTCGGAGAACACATATGCCTCGTAAAGACTCATGTGGACATCATTGAAGACTTTTCGGATGGCTTTGTCAAGAGTATGACACAACTTTCAAAGAGATTTAACTTTTTAATTCTTGAAGATAGAAAGTATGCTGATATTGGCAACACTGTGTCTCTCCAGTATTTGAAGGGCTTGTACAGGATCGGTGAATGGGCTGATTGTGTGACTGCGCACTCATTGCCCGGTGAGGGTATACTGAAAGCATTGAATGGTTCCATGAACGACATTAGTCGAGGTGTTTTCCTACTCGCTGAAATGAGTAGTGAGGTAAGAATTTTAAAACAACTAAAATCTGTTAGCTGTAAGATAAATAAGTAGGTTAATTATATATTAAATTTTGAATCAATCAGGACTTTGATCATGATTTGAAATTAGTAAAAATTAGAAATTCATTTCAGTAATAATATTATCTACGTAACACTAAATCTATTTTCCCAGGGTAATCTTCTCACTCCAGACTACACTGAAGCCACAGTCAAGATGGCGGCAAAATATCCAGATTTAATTACTGGCTTTGTCTGCCAAAAGAAGGACACCTTCAAGGATCCAGGGCTGATACAACTAACTCCTGGAGTTCAGTTGGAACTTGCGACTGATGACCTCGGTCAGATCTACAATACCCCTGAGAAGGTGGTCTTGGAAAATGGTGCAGATGTGATAGTTGTAGGGAGAGGTATAATCGCGGCAAAAAATCCAGAGGCTCAGGCTATGATCTACAGAGATGCTCTGTGGAAATGTTATTTGAAAAGGATAAGTGGTAAATTAGAGTAAAAATTAAGTTTTTTTCCATCTTTACACAGGTTGATTTTTTTTTGTTTGTGTCTGAAACACTGAGTATTGTTTATGGAATGTATGTACGAGGTTCATATAATGTAAGTACATAGTTTATAGAACTGTATTATTTTGAGAATGATGTGACATAGGTACTTGTTATTCATAATTATCTAGTTTTATCTGAATAGATATATAGTTTAGTAGGTATCATAGTTTAGGGGACCACAAGCAGTTGTGATAATGATCTGTATAACATTTTGGTGCTATGATAACAAAACAAACTATTATAGATAGCATATAGGTAGACATTATTGTATCTCAACTCAAATAGAATTATGTTCTAATACAAAATGAATACCATCTGAACTTTACTATGAAGTGAAATATTAAATATCAATATTTCAATTACAAAATACGTAAACTGACTTAGTAAATACACGATTTCATTGCATGATTATAATCTCATTTATTTAGTTTTTTTTTTAGCTTTATTTCATGTCCGTGACCCCAGCGGGTCACTAGAAGATTATCCCCTTATATTTGAAATTGGAGCTAATATATAAAAAGGCCATAGGATTTCCAGAATCTACCATCCGTGGCAGGTATACGTTTACCTATGCGAGTAAAACTACTTTGTTTATGAAACCACTTTATTAAAATGCTTATGACACTTTAAAAAACTACAAAATACCTCGGAAAGTAAATGCATTTTTTATATTCCTAAAACGTTCATGCTTCGTCGAATCAACTTTTCTAGTCCAAGAATAATATACCTAACAAAAAGGTTTTAAAATAAAAATAAATATTATTTACAAATGTATGGCAAATAAGGTACAAAGTATCTTTGGACTTGCCCGTAACTATTTTAAAAGGTAGAAAGCAAACTTGTATGCATAGAACCGCAAATTTAGTCTCAAATGAACTGAAAGAACGTGATTTGTCAGTTTTTCAAACTTAATTCTTTGAATGCAGTTTTACTTTTTTTTTTAAAAAGGTGTTTCCTTTATGTAAAATGAGCTATTCTAAGGATTTAAGGTAGATTCCCTCCAGGGCACATGGATTTTTTCCACCATAACCATTGAGATTTCTAATTGAAGAATGCCATTCGGACATAAACCCTTGCTTAATGCATACAATTTTACTTTGACCAAAGCACAGAACGGTGATACACATGCCAAAAATTCGTATGCGATGTGCTAAGCTGACACACATTGCAGTACTAGGCCCTGTATTGTGAGGTTGCTGCACGTCACCGGTCTGTACCCGAAACTTAATTATGCCAGTTCGTCAACAAATATCCATCATACAGGCTTGTGTATCACAACCCTAAGGCCTAATCTCATCGTGCGATGTTTTGCTCATTAAATTTCTAAACGTTAGAAATGCGCCTTTTCTTCGCTCGACATGATTGTACCTTAACGTACAGCAAAATGTTTCGAAATAAGCTAAAGCTAAAAAGACACTACTTAACATAACATATAAAAAAAAATGCATTATAAAAATAATATACCCAAGTTTGAAAAAAAAATCACACATGCATTTTTAACAATTAAACACGATGATCAGCAAGTTTGTAATCAAAAACAATAAGCCCACCCTGTACATGTTCAATCTTGAGTGTTACCACAGATAAATGTAAAGTACAAAATTCTAAATTAGTGTACTTCCATAGTATAAAAATATAAGCGTATCAAAAATGTCCTACCTACATCATATCGTCATTATTAAGGCGTGTCTCCTGCGCTGTTTTTCCAAAACAATACACAAAACATCGTAACAAAAACATTTGTTTTCATACAAAAGATTAAAACAAAACATTTGTAAATTGTAGAGAGAGACAAATAGTATTAAGAACAATACGGAAAGAGAGAACCAAGGATGCGCGCGGTTCGTCGCAGTCGTACAAAAATTAAACAAACCACCTCTCTACCAAAAACATTGTGTATGCTTACACAAATGTGTAAAGTCAATGTTCCGATGTTTTGTGTAATGTTTTGGAAAAACAGCGCAGGAGACGGCATGATAGCTACGTTTAATCCAATTCATTTGTCAATTCCACAAAGTACAGAATAAGCATGCGCGGGCAATGCAAAATTCCGAACTCTTTGGTCAATTCAGTTGTATTCTGACAAACCCTAGACAAACTGCTACAAACACAAACCTTCAAAAACAAGAATAGTATAAAAGTGAAAACCACTAATTCAAAATAATATAGCCGCATCACAACAAATTCAAACCTGCTACTACTTGCATTCCCAAGTCAAAGCTTAAAACTCAACACAAATCCTAAAAATATTACTTCCAAAACTTATACTAAATTCACAGTCACCTAATTCGAGCCACGTTTTTTCTTATTTAAATAAGAATTTCAATTACATAAGTAATTAAGTATTTTGAGGTAAATTTGTTACGCAATAATTATTTTTAAGGCACAATTGTTAATAACTTATTAATAATAAAAAGTTGGCACTTGTCTCAGACATTACGTAAGACTACAAGTATTACAAAAAGCCTTATAAAACATTTTAGGAATAGTCCTTCAAGATCATCTTGTCCTTAGTAACAATTCGTATTCAAGGCCGGCCGCACGTCAGTGGAAACAAACCAGTATAAACTGGTCTCTCATAGTATTGAAACTCCCTAATAGGCTAGGCTAGCTCAAGGTCAGTGTTTCCACTGACGTGCGGTTGACTGTACTAATAACGAATACTTAGCAACCCTCGTAAGTATACATGTATTATTTTTAATCTATAAACAATTTCAAGAAAAATTAATTCAATAGTGGAATAACAGTGGAATAAATGATCCACCTAAATCTCATTTTTACTAAGAATTATTTATTTATTTAATTTGTAACATGTGGGATTTACAAGCGAACATAAAACCCGAGCAACTTGCAACAGTGCATACTATTACTTACTCTGTGACAGTGCTGCCAGAAGCCAGAAGCCCTACTCCACTACTTCAAGGAGTTGGGATGGCTGGAATTGGGGGCAATTGCACAAAACTCCCGTTTCGTAGAGTCAGTGCAGGGACCGTTCGTCACTCCCATTTAAGAATAAGAATTACACGCAAACATAGATCAAGTAACATAGGATCTATTTCTATTCTGATTATCCCAGCGTCATCATATCAGCCTGTAGACGTCCACTGCTGGACAAAGGCCTCCCAGCGTATCCACTATTAAATAAATTTCATTAAAACAGCATGTTATAAAATCTAGACTTCTTCAAAATCTGAAACTAGAAGTACAGCAGGCAGAGTTACAGCAAAGACCTTACAATGATATGCAAGTATACTTTAAAAATTGGTCCACAATTAACTTACCTATAACTTAACCTATAAACAAATCACACTACCTAGCAAAAATAGTTAAAAAATAAACACATAACCCTCCTTTTGGGCTTCGCCGCAGTCGGGCAAAAAAAGCGTATTTCACAGCGAACAATCTCAAAATATCAATTATGTAAGTCATAAAATAATAGGTAGGTACTTAATTTAAACTTAAAACTTACAAGTCAATCAATCAACTCAAACACAAAAATAAAATTGGGCTTTAGCGCCTCTTGTCGTTCTCAAAACGTCAAAATACAGCCTCGCTGCCTAAAGCTACATATAGTTTATTGGCGGCTGTGTGAAGTCTGATTTCTGAGCAATGAATGAATGAGGTGTCAAATTGGGAGCTGTGCTGTTCACTAGAGACGCACATTCAATTTCAAGTTTTTTTTTACCGGCGCAGGCCGCTGTACAGGAATAGAATTCTAACTTTGTTACTAACTATACCAATGTAAACAGCATTGCTAGGGCAGATTACTAAAATTTGGAAGTATTTTGTATGTAAAATTTGGAGCTGGTAGAGTAGTATGCTAGTTGTAGTCGACGGCAAACTTCTTGAATAACCTTGACTGCGCAGAACTGAATTATAGCTCTATTTGGCGGGGTGCGACCGAATCGAGCGCGCTATTGGTAGACTAAAAGGCTCAGTAGTCCGGTTTTCTGCATCGCCGAACTACTGATACGAAAAAGTTTCGTCAGTCCGATTATCGAACTACTGATACTAGGAGGATCAGCGGTGTACTTTCAACCACTACCACACTCAATGTTCAAGATGTTTGCCGGCTATTATACTCTACCCGTGTACAGCATCCTGGAATGAACGGTAAGGTCGATGTGGAACGCTTATTCTAAATATACGTAGAAGTTGGGCGTCCCGCAGTACTTGGCGGCCAGCGCCTTGCCGGCGGCGGTGGGCGCGCTGAACGCGACGTCGGCCACGGGCAGCGCCGAGCCGTACAGGAAAGTCGCGCGCGCGCAGTCGAGCATGCGCGACGCGAGCCCGCGCCGCCGGTAGTTGATGTGCGTCCACACGCGGGATATGCCGCATCTGATGAACGTTTATTTTTAAATCAGTCACTCTGGTCGTGGTCTGGTCACATCTGTCGGAGAACCGATAACCGCTGGGGTAGACGAGTACTCAAGTGGAGACCACGACCACTCGTGTACGGTTTCTTGCTGCCGTTTTGAAAAAAAAAGCCTTAATCGATGAGCTCGAATCTGTAAGCTCGACAGTCTAACAGCGAGTCTATTAAAATACCCAAAAATGTATTCGCGCCGCTCAGCTACGCGTTTTGTGCGGTTGTAAACCTTACAACTCGCGTCCCGCGGCGAGCGTGTCGAGAGAATGATGAGACTGAGCGAATAAAGTCACGGACAAAATCTGGTAAATAAAATGATCTCACTTGACGGGATAGTGCTCGACGCTGCAGCAGTCAGGGTCACCAGGGATCAGCTTGTACGCCTTCAGTTTGGGCTCCACTATCAGGCAACCCACTATTTGCCGCTTGTCTATGTACAGGTATGCCTGGAACAATATTACATTGTTGCCTTTATTTATATCGGTTTGAGCAATACACAACCATCCGCACTGTGATCATATGAGCCGCTGTTGAGTTTCAGCATCGTCCGTTGTTTAAAAATGTAAATAAATACTATATTTTATGGAATAGCTGTTTTGTTCCTTAATTCACCGAGCGAGCGAAGCGTCTAAGTTTCGAGATTGACCAAAAATGCTAATGTCCGTCTGTCCTTCTGTCTTTCTGTCTGTAATTCTCTACAGGTCGCATTTTTCAACCGATTTTGACGAAAATTTGGCATAGGTATAAATTAATTAAACCTACAAAATGAGTAGAATACAATTTTGAAAAACATTTTTTTAGAGTACCTACCATACTCGCAAAGTGGGAGTGAACTTTTTTTTTCTTGTGAATCCCATAGTGTGGGATATCGTTGGATACGTCTTTCAAAAATATTGCTGGTGTGTGAATACCATTTTTTCGATTTAGGGATCCGTTGGCGAAATATTAAGCTTTAAAGCGGTAATTTTTGTTAGAGTCACGTGTCGTCCCCCCCCCCCCTGCAAGCTAAACGGTTGCTTCTGGAAATGTGAAAAAATTCATGGCAGTAGCATATATAACGTAGTTACAAGGAAAACTATTACGGCTAAGTAGGTTCTATTAGTTTTTGAGTAATAGTGGATCGACTTATGAACGTTGAAAAAATAAATTATGTTCATAGAACTGCATACGTAAAATGGAAAATTATTCTTTTCCGCGTGATATCCATGGTGTGGGGTATCGTTGGATGGGTCTTTCAAAAATATCGCGGGTGTGTGAAAAACATTTTTCGATTCAGGGATCCGTTTGCGAAATATTAAGCTTTAAAGTGCTAATTTTTGTCACTTTAGTAGGTACTTTTTCTGTCTCCAACTACAAAGTTGACTTTTGTTGGTTTCTTTTAGGTTTGGTTTTTATGGGCTGGCGAGGTCTACTGTTCTCACGGAACTACTAGTTATTATTTAAGGACACAAAGCAGTATTCATCATCATCATGTCAGCCTGTAGACGTCCACTGCTGGACAAAGGCCTCCCTCAGGGATCTCCACGATGACCGGTCCCGCGACCTTCACCAGATTGTCAGTCCACCTTGTGGGAGGCCTGCCTACGCTGCGTCTTCCGATATGTGGTCGCCACTCGAGAAGCTTTCTGCCCCAACGGCCGTCAGTTCTACGAGCGATGTGTTCAGCCCACTGCCACTTCAGTTTCGCAATTCTTTGAGCTATGTCGGTGACCTTGGTTCTCCTATAAAGTAGTATTGCTATGCAGTAATTATTTATTTTACCTATGTATGACTAGCATACAAGTGATTTGGCAACCGCTGTAAGCGTTATTGTAAGCGTGTGATTAAATGAATTGAATACTTACAGTGTATTCGTGTAACGCGTCCCTGGGCAGACTGGCGCCGTAGCCCAGGTAGGGGTGCACCACCCTGGTCAGGAGACTCTCCACCTTCTTCCAGCCCGGCTCGCCGCCCCGGATCCGGATGCAGCGCGCCGCGGTGCCCGCGCGGCCAACTATTACTTCCTGTTTTAGCCCCTGAAACATGTTTACTCTTATATAACGTTTGCTTGTTCACTGTTCAATACATTCACCAAAATATTAAGCAAAATAAAAGCCATAAATTTTTTTTAAACAATTTGTTTGCAGCTGGCATCCCAGCCCCTTTTTCTTCTTTCTCTTTTTCCTGATACGCTGGCCACTGCAAACGCTTTTTCGTAAGAAAATTATATTTTACTGTAATTTCAGAGACATTTGGAAACGTCGTGGGACCGCAGGATAAAAAAAAAACACCAAACGTGATGGGAACTCAGGTTCCCAAAGCTGTTTTGACTTTTGTCGCCTGACGAATTTATTACATTGATTTTGTATAGTTTCAGCTATTCTTGCGTATAATTTTTATTTTGGGTAGAACTGTAGTAATTTGGTAGCTTGCTAGCTATTCTAGTTGGAACTTGACCGGAATATTCATATTAGAATTTTTTCACTTCGGGGGGAGGTCAAGGGGTAGCTGGCTGTCATACTCGATAGTTGAGTGGGGGCTGCCGTGTAGGACCGGAGTGGATATATCCACTCCTCAATATTGTGGTTTACATCTATGTAAACCCCGTTTGTAACGTCTTTACCTTTCATTGTTATCATCATCTCTTTCATATCCGGCTAGTCCAATAGGCATGTAAATTTTTTATACACTTACGTTGAATTTGAGAACGTCCGTCGAGTTATGATGAACCAAATGGTCATGCTCGTCCTGAGGATCCCCTATCTGCAATGTTAGTGAATAAAATATGAATGTGTTGCCGGAACAGTCAGAAATCAGAAATAAATTATTGTTAAAACTAGTAGTTGGTGATTTGTTGGTTTTTTTACGGTCGACCGCACGTCAGTAGAAACAACCAATATAAACTGGTCTCTCATAGTATTGAAACTCCTTGATAGGCTGGGCCAGCTCAAGGTCAATGTGTTTCCAATGACGTGCGGTCGACTGTACGGCCGGGTTCCAGTATGCGATGGTTCTAACCATGAAAACCAGGTTACCTGATAAATGACGGCGCACTCGCTGCACTGGATGGCGCCGAACCTCCGCTGCCCCGCGTCGATGACGTACTGGTCGCTGCGCGCCTTCAGCAACGGCTTCTTGACTCCTTTCTCTGGTGCGGCTAACGACAGAAATAAAATTGAATTCGTCAAACGTTAAAAAAAAACAATGTTACAAGAGCTTGCAGGATTCAATTACATTTGTTTTGTGGTTGCCTGAAGTGGCTCTAAATATAAAGGTATATCCTTTTTGACGGATGGCTAAAAGGGATTTTTGAGGTTTTTGGCGGATATCTTCTATTTTATGTTCCTAAAAATGTATGTTGCTGGTTGTTGTAGTTAAAAAATTATGATATGGCTTAAAAGGTCTAATAAACAAGTCAAAACCTATAAAAATCCAAGGACCCAAACGATCCACCACATACTCCAACTGGTTGAGGTTGAGAATTTTTAATATTATTTAAGATCTTAATTGTTTCATTTCATTTCCACTTAGGGGTTGAATTTTCTTGCGGGCAAAGTCGTGGCAAAAGCCAGTGTGACATCAAACATAATACTGTACCTTGAGACTTGGGCGTGGTGGGCGTGCCCGGGTTAGGTTTGCTGAAAATCGGGAACAACTTATGTTTGTCTTTCTCAGAGTCCAGCTCAGGCGCAGCTGTGGACGGTGCTTCTGGAAGAAAATGAAAATAATAATGAATTATTATTATAATACAGACGAGTCCGCCCTCGAAAATTCTAATTTGGTATTAAACAATTGTATGTACGTAAACAATTTATTGTGCTAAATATTTACAAAAACAGACAGTTAAGAATAAAACTACGTACAAAGGCGGACTTATCTCACTAAGGGATCTCTTCTAGTCAACCTTAGAGTTACTTGTAAGTTTTTAATGAAATGTACATGTATGATAAAATACATATCTTCACGCTACAGTAGTTTCAGTTTACGGCATAAACCAATATTTTTATACAATAGATGACTTACTATCAGTAGAAATGGGGGCGGAGGTTTCCGTGGAGGCGATCACCGCCCCCGCGTCGATGTTGTTGGACTTCGCCATCCTCAGTATCTGCTCGTCCAGCATCTTCAGCTCGCGGTCGATCGCGTCCAGATCCGGCAACTCCTCCTGGCCTGCAATATTCAAGAAGTTTCCATCATTCAACACATCACCTGTCATCATCAGACCAGCAGAAACAAACCAGATACCTGTGGTGTTAGAGGCAACAGCCAGAACTATGCAGACTTCACAGATTAACTAAGATCGATAAATCTTATGTTGCTGTGTGTTATGTTGTTATGGGGCTGTGTGCGTTACTACAATAAGATTCCTGAAGAAATTATTAACTTATCTGAGAACGAATTTAAGTCTTCCGTAAAATCAAACTTGTGCAAAAAAGCGTATTAAAAGTTAAATGATCAACGCATAGCCCAAACCGCTAGACTTGAAATTTTACACAAAGGTACCTCATAAAGCTATGACGTGCTAAGGAAAGAGTTTTTTCCCGCGGAAACCACTTTCCTACGCGGGCGAAGCCGCGAGAAACAGCTAGTAAATAAATAAAGTACGGTACTCATAACGCTATGTCGTTTATGCAATAAGCGTTGTATTAGATAAGGTAGCTTTATAGATTCAGCTGCGACTTTTATAATTATCATTACTTTAAACTGTATTTTTTATATATTAAAGAATTTGTCAAGTCTGTTTTAAAGCTGTAATTTGGTCGTTACAACCAACACGTCGTTCTAAGCGACCTCGATATAAACCGTTTTCACAGCATTATTGTATCATGGCAGCTAAAATACTATACCTTGGCCGTCATTCTCGTCAACCAACAGGTACCCTCCTTCCACAGGCAAGAAATGCCCACTTTTCGGCATGTCTCCATGGCTTGCCCTGTGCTCTGTCTCCACCATAACCACATCCGCCGTCTGTGCCGTCACAGTGCTCTGTGACAAACTCGCCACATTTTGCGTCAAGGCCGCTACAGTATGCGGTGTTTTAGACTTCTGGGCACCTAATTCCACTATAATAGCTTCTGAATCCTGTGGCAAGGCAGTGCTGGTGGCAACTTGAACGGCAGTGACTGGTTGGAAGATCTGGCTGGTTTCCTCAATGATGGTGCTGTTGAAGCACGGTAGCTCAGGTCTGATTATGTTCAGCTCCGATTCAGGGACCTCTTCTTCAGTCCATTGGCTAAGGAGAGCTTCGATAGTCTGTTTTTCCTTGTCGAATGGGTCTGCTTTTTCTGAGAAAGGAAAGATTTGATGTTTTATTTTTTAGCCTAGCTCAAAGAGTAAATATAAAAAATGATTCAAAGATTACCAACAATAATTCTTACCAGTTTCAAGCTCCTGTGATGTATTTCCACTCAACATTGACTTATCATTCAAGCTGCCAGTTGAAATCGTGGTATTATTCAACTTGTCAGAATGTTCTGTACTATTCATAGATGAGCTCCCTTTGACAATTTTACTTTTATGAGCCTTGGGCTTTCGTATTCTGTGTCGGACACCTGAATTTATCTGCCCGGGTTTACGTTTGCGCTTATGTGAGTGAGATTGGGTGAACAGGCGACGGCGGTATGAAGTGGAACTGTTTGTAGCGACAATAGCATTTGAAATTTTCTCTGTGATGTTTGTATTCAAATCCGGGTTAGTTTTGCCATAAAATGACTTGGCTGACAATATCTCTTTTAATCTATCACTGTTAAATAGAGATAGCCTCGCCCTAGGAGCAGTTGTCTCTAATCTGGGATGCTTAGAATTAGGTCCCGTATCCATCTTGCTGTCATAGTGTAGTCTTTTGTGACTCTTTTCACTGTCGCAAGTAGACTCTGGACTTTCATCTATATGCAAGATGGAACGGCGATTATGGCCTAACTTAGGAGGTGATATGTTCGTATCCGAAGAGTTGTGGGGTGTTCTAAGCATCTGAGTAGGGGAGAAGACATTGCTCATATCAATTTTAGTCAAACATACAACAGCATTCTTCATAGAAGGAGTAACATTTTTCTTTTGCTCAACTAAAACACCTTTGAAACTTAAGTTCGGCGTCAGTTTTTGCCTCCTAGTAGATCTGCGAATGGATTTCTTTGGAGTGTTCTCTTTTGAGTCTGTTCCCGAGTCTGTGTCAAAGTTAAGGTCCTTAAGAGAGCTACTGCAACTCTCTGTGTCTGCGATAAGACTTGCCAGGCTCTTGCGAGCACGGCTTGAAGTTGAGGAGGTTGTTTGGATACTGGTACATGAATGGGTGGAAGATGGAGTCCCAGGGTGGTTGTGAAAGTGTGGGGTGGCCGGTGTGGACAGAGAACCAGTACATCTTGACTCAGGACATGAGTATCTAGTCTGGTACTTCTTTAGTGTAAATGGGGACTTCATAAAATTCTTCAGATCTTGATTCTCTTTTATCAGTTTTCTGGTCTGGCTCCTAGTCCCATCTGTGGAGAAAAAAAACAAATAAAATATATTAGTCTAAGTCTAAGTTTATTACAAAGTTTATGCTAGCACTGGTAATATGATACTTCATAGGTGCTGTCGATCGCACGTCAGTAGAAACACTTTGACCTTGAACTGGCCTTAGGGAGTTATAATACCAGAGTCCAGTTTATACAGTTTTGTTTCCATTGACGTGCAGTTGATATGGTACATACTTTTTATTTGATTTTTTTTACAGTTTATACAGCCTACAAACAACCTGTCTGATAAGCATCAGCTGCTGTCTTCTATGAACACCTGCTACCTGTGGATTGCTGTAAGCATCAACTCAAAATGCTACAAATTTAGGGCTGGCATGAGACTCAGATAGAATGCTTTGTACTTTTTTAAAAATTATTATTGCTACGGGGGCAACAAGCAGGCTTCCTGATGTTAAGAGGTCACCGCCGCCTATAGACACCTGCAACACCCGGGGGGTGCTATATGCCTGTAATTACACTGAATCTCTCACCCCACAAATCCGAACAGCATGCATTGGCATAAGGCCCCAAAGGAGGGTGTTACCTACCTAGACAGTCTCTTCACTGGAGTCCTACTACCAAATAATTGTTCTTATTTCATACTATGATACATTAATAAAACTGCTACCATGGATTTTGAGTTATGATTTCAAGATCCATGCCTGCAACTATAAAATTATAATAAAAAATATCTAGATAATTACAATGGTACAGATAAAATAAATATCAGTACATTCAACTTTGTTGTTACTTGTTAGTAAACAATTTTCTCACAGATTGGAGGTCGATGACATCAACAAGTAAAAGTTCCATTGACACTAGACCATTTTGGTCAATACAAATGAAGTATTTACAGGACATAGAGATATAAAAAGGGAAGGGAGAGGGGATGATACACTGAGGTATGTACATAAAAGAGGAGTCTAAAGAAAGACCACATGAAAAAACAATGTCTGACCTTGTAGCAATTTTGTTAGTTTTTAACTGGCACATACATAATATGACTAATGACCTGGAGGCACAGATGTATTTCCATCACTTAGGTGTCATTACATAAGTCCCAGTACTGTTTTATCGATGTCTAAAACACCAAAGCAACCATAAAAAAGCCATACTCACGCCAACCAGTTCTCTCTGGAGTTTTGGGAACATTAGGATCGTTCTCATCACAGGAGCTCGAGTCCAGGGTGCCCATGATGCCCAGATTGCAGTCATCACTTTCACTCTCGCTGTCCAACACAGTCAGCTGGCGATGCTGGGTTAGGGAGTCCCTCGACGCCTCCGAGTCTGATTGAAACAAACCCTTCTTCCGTTCAGACATTTTTGGGGTGTTTGTGTGGGGGATGCGTAATGAACGACGCGGCGTTATCGCTGCCATGCTTACAACACTTTTTATTAACAAAACTATAGTCAATTATAAATAAATCACACGTAGAGTCAATAGGCCTCCGCCCAGATCGACTGTCTAGCTGAGGTTCTGACCACTGTCAAGGATAAACAACGTCACATTATGTCGTACACTTATAATCGATGTATAGTTAATGCATTTTCACGATGATTAACAATAAATAGTCAGCAAAATTTCACATAAAACGTGTTGAAAAGTAATAGAAAACGTTAGCCAGCAACCATTGTTGTTTGGCGCGTAAACATCTGTCACTTTTTTTTTGTTATCTGTGTTGCCCCAGGAAATATTTATTTAGGCGGGCGGAAGTACCCTGTCAATTAAACAACTTTTCGCTTTAATTATACATTTAAAATTATATTTAAATAAACTAAAATATAAAATAGATCTTTTGAATTTAAAATTACCAATAAATATAAAGGTAACAATTTATACTTTGATTAAAAATGAGATAGTTGATAAAAAATATTATTGTGGCTGGCAATACTGTAGATCCCGCCATATTTTAAACGGATGGAGCAGGAGGATAGTTTTGTGTGGTTCATTTCGGCGTCCTGTTAATAACCCATTTAGGTCTTCGTTCCACCATAAAATATTACAAAAGCTGTAAAACGATGAAATAATACAAACAGTCTAAATAACTAGCAGCGTAACTAGCCTTGTAAAATGCCTATTCGAATGTTTCTTTTTTAAATTGTGACCAAGCTTGGAGGGAAATTTGGAGCACATCGACAGATTTAGATTGAAGATCAAGGCTGTAGCGAACACAGACCGATTGATATATTTGTGAGAAATCCGCTGATTTTGCGCTATTAAATTGGTAGGTAGGTGTTTGTTTGTTTATGTAGGCCTAGCTCATATTATTATATTAATTGACCGAGCGAGCGAAGCGAGCGAAGCGTCTACGTTTCGAGACTGGCCAAAAATGCTCTTGTCCGGCTGTCTGTCTGTCTGTCTGTCTGTAATTCTCTACAGGTCGCATTTTTCAACCGATTTTGACGAAAATTTGGCATATGTATAAATTAATTAAACCTACAAAATGAGTAGAATAAAATTTTGAAAAACATTTTTTTTAGAGTACCTACCATACTCGCAAAGTGGGAGTGAACTTTTTTTTTCTTGTGAATCCCATAGTGTGGGATATCGTTGGATAGGTCTTTCAAAAATATTGCTGGTGTGTGAATACCATTTTTTCGATTTAGGGATCCGTTGGCGAAATATTAAGCTTTAAAGCGGTAATTTTTGTTAGAGTCACGTGTCCCCCCCCCCTGCCAGCTAAACGGTTGCTTCTGGAAATGTGAAAAAATTCATGGCAGTAGCATATATAACGTAGTTACAAGGAAAACTATTACGGCTAAGTAGGTTCTATTAGTTTTTGAGTAATAGTGGATCGACTTAAGAAAGTTGAAAAAATAAATTATGTTCATAGAACTGCATACGTAAAATGGAAAATTATTTTTTTCCGCGTGATATCCATGGTGTGGGGTATCGTTGGATGGGTCTTTCAAAAATATCGCGGGTGTGTGATAAACATTTTTCGATTCAGGGATCCGTTTGCGAAATATTAAGCTTTAAAGTGCTAATTTTTGTCACTTTAGTAGGTACTTTTTCTGTTTCCAAAGTTGACTTTTGTTGGTTTCTTTTAGGTATGGTCTTTAAGGGCTGGCGAGGTCTACTGTTCTCACGGAACTACTAGTTACTACCCGATGCGACTTCATCCGCGTTATATACTATTTATATTTTAATTCCCCGTTCTAATGCAATTTCTTAGTTTTAAAGTTTGTCGATAGATGGCGTTACGTGTATTTTACACCCCGCTATCATTTGGTTCTTCGCAACATATATAATATTATACATATAAATAAGTTATGCGTGCAAAATATCCACCAGTTTTTACCTCTTTATTAATAGTATAGATGAATGAAGCTAGGATTTTTTTTTTTTTATTATTATTTATTAATCAAATACATATGCATAACAGTATAAATTTGTCCCCCAAAACCGTCTTGACGGTTTGACTGGGGGATCGTACAGTCTCATCATCGATTAAATTTAGTTAGGTACAATAAAAATTATCTGTTTTCTGTTACTTTCTATGGACACATGCTCTCTAATAAGTATAATTTTAACTTTTTTTTAAATTTTTTCTTGTTTGACTCGTCTTTAATATCCCCGGGCAAGCTGTTAAGCAGATAGGGTAGGCGTTTTTTACAGGTTCTATCCCCATAGTAATTACCCACCCTAGGTACCTCATACCTGCCCGAGGATATTGACCTTGTATTGTGATTATGGCTCACAAGCTGTAGATTATGCTCCCGACTGCCATGGTTATTGGTTAGTAATAAATATTTATGTTTTAGACCAGCTGGGAGTATTTTACATATTCTGAATGTTTGAAACAATGTTTTTGGTGGGCGCCCGCGGTGGCTAAATTCGATCCTTCCTGATCACAGAACATCGGAAAAAGCTCGCTACGCTCCCGCTCGCTATGGTTTTATAAATCTGTGTTCCTGATAGTAAGTTAACTATGTATTATTATTCATTTGTTTAGGAAGGTTCGGTTGATTTCCGTCCGTCTAGCTGAACGATTGCTATACAAACATTAGCAGCACTACAAATACTTCACTAGCAATAGCAGAACTCTTCAAGGATCCGTGGTAAAATATTAGAATAGCACTGATGTAATGAACATACCGGAAAAGGAAAACTGTATGTTGCCCAAAAAATGAAAAATAAAGGTAGGTAACATTGATTTTTCGCACTTTCCACTAGAACACCCACTTCTTCTTCCCCAGGGGCACAGAATACATAGGTAGCTATTTCACTACGATTTACGATGCCCTACGACAATGTTAACCTATTTACAACTTCGCACTATTCACTCTGGTGCTCTTTGATTACTGAAAGCGACTTCTTCCAGACAGCCTTAAAAATATACAGGGTGTCTACCAGCATTGGTTTATATAGCATGTTCGCGTCTATAAACCGTTCAATTGTGATTGTGAGGCAAAACGGTATTTTTTCAATTTTTATACAACCGATGGCTACGATTTCAATTTCAAATTCTTATTGCGAAAATGGTCCATTCAATTCAATTCAATTCAATTCAAAAGTATTTTATTGCATGTAAGTACACTAGGTACATTTATACAACGTCAATTTTTTATCTCCCACCGCCTCCAAGGTGTTATATAGAGCTGGGAAGAAGAAGCGGCGCAACAAACTTCCGCAACACATCTTTTAAAATCAAGTTTGTACATAACATTATTTTGTAAAGATTGTGCGAGGCTGAAGTAACATTAACACCAGGCATCTTTGTCATTTAGATAATCGACTGTTTTATAATAAGCTTTCTTACAAAGTTGTTGTTTAATGTGAGTCTTAAATTTTCTGTCATTCATATTTAAGATTTCTTCTGGTAGTTTATTGTAGAAGCGTATACATTGCCCCGTGAATGATTTACTGACCTTACTAAGCCTTAACTGTAGTGGTACAAGTTTGTTTTTGTTTCTTGTAACATAAGCTGTGTTCATATCACAGTGCCTCAAAAAGAGAGATATATTTTTGCGGACATACAAAATATTCTCAAAAATGTATTGACTGGCAACGGTTAATATATTAATTTCTTTAAACTTTTCTCTTAATGATTCTCTACAACGTAGATTATAGATCGCCCTAACAGCTCTCTTTTGCAAAATAAAGATGGTTTCTATATCTGCCGCTTGACCCCACAGTAGGATGCCGTATTACATGATGCTGTGGAAGTAGCTGAAATAGACTAATCTCGCAGTAGCAATATCTGTTAATTGTCTAATTTTCCTAACGGCGTAGGCGGCCGAGCTTAGTCTGCCAGCTAGTGAAGCTATGTGGGGCCCCCATTAAAGAGATGAGTCTATAGTTATACCTAGGAACACCGTGCTTTTGATAAATTCTAATCTTTCTGTACCTAAAGTTACATTATTAACTACATGTCTTACATTTGGTAGGCAAAATTTAATACATTTAGTTTTTGTTGTATTTAATGCTAGATTATTAATGCTGAACCAGTTAAGTACTTGTGTGAGAGTATTGTTTACCTCAGGAAGATCACAAGCTCTTCTGCTAATTTAAAAAATCAGAGAAGTGTCATCGGCAAATAATACTATGTTGGACATGTTTTGTATTAAAAATGGCAAGTCATTTATATATACAAGAAAAAGAAAAGGACCCAGAACTGAGCCCTGGGGCACCCCCATTTTCACAACTGAACCAGATGATTTAACTCCATTTATATCAACTTTTTGTACTCTATTTTCAAGGTAAGATTTAAGTAATTCGAATGCTCTGTCTTTCACGCCATAATGTTTTAATTTGAGTAGCAAGGTTTCGTGATTAACGCAATCAAATGCTTTGGAGAGATCGCAGAAGATGCCTATTGCATCATGTGAAGCTTCCCAAGCATCAAAAATATGCTTAACAAGCATGACTCCTGCGTCGGTGGTTGATCGTCCCTTAGTAAATCCGAACTGACGATCGTGAAGAAGTTGTTTGAGATTGAAATGACAAAGCAGTTGATTCAGTATGATCTTTTCGAAAATCTTGCTAAGCACGGGGAGAACTGACACTGGTCTAAAATTACTGGGATCTAGTTTGTCACCAGATTTAAACAGTGGTATGATTTTACTTTGCTTCATTAGGTCAGGGAAAATACCTTGATTAATACTCATGTTAAATATAAAAGCTAAGTAAGGCGCAATAATCGTTATAACTGAGTTAACTACTTTAACAGACATTCCCCATAGATCTTCAGAAGATTTTAGTTTTAATGATTTAAAAGCCTTAATAATATCTAGAGAGTTTATGTGTCTAAAATTAAAAACTGTTTCACATATTGTAACGTTATTTACAAGCAAATTTTCGGCAAGAATAGGCGATGAATGCAGAGCTTCGGTGGTTTTAATAGGGATGTTAGTGAAAAAAGTTTCAAAGGACTCTGCTACTTCTGTTTTAGAATTAATTATTTTACCATTATTTCTGATTGCATATTCATTTTCACGTGGTTTAGTTTTGGCAGTTTCATTATTTATGATTTTCCATACTGCTTTAACTTTATTATTATCCGAATTTTTAATTTTATTACTTAAATAATATGACTTGGCTATTTTACAAACTTTCCTAAAAATTTTAGAGTAATTTTTGACATATTCACGGAATCTGTCGTCAACTCTGTAAGACTTTTCGTTTTACAAATCAAATAACTTGGTCCTGCTTTTCCGAATACCAGTGGTTGCCCAGTCACTAAATTTAAACTTGTTTTTAATATTAATTTTCCTAGTTTTAAAAATATTACCGAATTCCTGAGACAGTGTCGTGAAGAAATCGACATAGAAATCATTGATTTCCACCTGATCAGTAACAGGAATCGGCAATTTAATTGAAAGAGCATCTTTATATCTCTCCATTCGACTGACAGTGTTGGGCCTAGTAAGGATTTCAGTTTTTGTATGTTTTATATTACCTGGAAAGGTAACACTTTGCCCACAGTGGTCTGATGTTAGGCAATTTATAATTGTCTTTTCTATAAAATCACAATTGCAATGTGTCCACCCACAGATCACAGAAAAAATTCGCTACGTTTTATTTCTGTGGTCTAGTCCCTTCTGTTTGTAATCGGATGTAATTAACTCCTCAAAGGGAACTTGGAACATCTTTTGTTTTAAACTTTTGAAAATAATGTAGTTTAGATTCCATACCGCCATCCAGAAATCCAGTCGTTTGTCTATCAAATAGAAATTCTCGAAAACTACTCTTTTTAATGAGATCATCTTAATTTTTTTAATGCTTTGGAAGGAAAGGCAAAAAAAGGCAAAGATGATTTAGGCTCATGCAGCCAAGAGAATACATATAATTTTTAAGTCCTTGGACAGCGCAATTTACCGGATTTTTACGGAAGCTAGGCTGGAAAATGACTCAATAAAGTCATAACTCTCCCAATTATCTAACCTTTTTGATGGGTTAGCGTTGTATATCATTCTGTTTAAGAAATACCTGTATAGATGGTGGAGGTACCCAATTCTATATTTGACCGGCTTATATCTGCACGCTTTCTATATAAGAGTAGTGTTGGCTCAAAAGATCCCACGTGCCTAATATCCAGAAATAGTGGCGTGAAGTGGCAAGGTCTGAGCGAAGGTATGCGTTACTTAATTTGTAAGGAGACAACTGCAATGTGGTCACTCACAAAGTACCTAGGTACTACGTAGGAACCTACTTATATACTTCTTACAAAGCAAGTACAATAGAGATAGGTAGGTACATACCTACCTATTGCAAAAATAACTGCGGAAAGTATTTTTTATATTAAGCAAATTGCCAACTAGGTTTAGCTATGCCGTATTTTTGTAGACAGTCGTTTAACCGCCGGTACTCTATAAGTTTAATATTTTTAATTAAATATACATTGGAGATAATTTATGAAAAATAAAATATATAGCTAAGTAAGTAACTTAAAGTCGAATACAAAATTAAATAAATAGAAAAGTAGTCCAAGAAATTAATTAACAAATAAATTAAATGAATCAAACTCACTAACCTAAAATAAATAAACCGCCGGTTATAAATATCAAATGTGCTTTTACATTTATTTAATTATGGTATGACCTAAAGGTCTAGTTACCACGCCTGTTAGTTGGCATTCTTAAAAAAAACTACCGGTTGGTTCGAACACAGTTCGAAGAGGCTTGTTGGCGGGATTTGGTCGGAGACGGTTGTCTTTTTATTTAGTTTTCCTAAAAAATGTATATTGTAGGTTTTGGTGGTGTGTCAGGATCGCGATACTTGGCGCTCCGTTCTTTCTGCCTACCCCGCCAGGGACATAGCGTGAAGATATGTATGTATGTATGTATGTAGGTTTTGGTGGATTTCTGTGACAGTTTTTTAAGCAACAAGTGCCTATTAAAGTGTATAGTGTGCGGGATAGTTAAATAAAAGCGTGTAAACGACTCTACCAGATCGATCCAAAATGTCCTTGTTAAATCTTCATTAAACCTACTATCAGTTTAATGCGGACGTGAACTGCAGAGTGGATCACCGAATGGCACTAGTTGTGCATTCGTGGAGGCCGTGCTGTGGTTTTATTGAAAATCGCCGACTATTATATATAGTCGTGCCCTGTTTTTGTGGAGGCCGTGCTGTAACTGCCGGATTTTGAAGATAAACAAACTAAATATGACTTGGCTGTATGGTCTATGATTTTTGCCTGTCCATCATTGGACGAATTCAACAAAAAACACTTTCAAATAACCGATTGTAAATTCTCTTTTTAGTTACAAAAATGTCAGCAAAACGTATGACGTCGTAGACAATGCGCGAGGTCCGCCAATTTAGTTTTCCTGAACAGGTACTAATCTAAAAATAAAATAATAATAATAAAATTTCAATCGAAAATTTCCGAGTTTTCCGCTAAACAGACAGAGTACCAATAATCTACGGTATCCGTTTCGACGGATCCCTAAAGCCGACACGACATCCACGCCCACACGTCAAATAACCAAATCTCTTCGAATTGTCGCTAGCGAAAGTTGTCGCTATAGAAGAGGCCCTAAAAATAAGTTAAAAACGCCTAAGAACTTTATTTACGTAACCCTAAAGTTCATTTTGTAACTTTCTGCAAGCCGCGGAAGACAAACAAATTAATTATACAGTCACCAACACAAGCGCGTTGACCAGCACCAGTATAAATTTTCTACGAAATAAGTTTTCTTTAACGCCTGAGTTGGTGGCTGTACACGCGTAAGCACGGCAACAGCCATATTTCTTCACCTCTCCAACTTACAGCTTTGTATATCCGCCGTCTCTTTTTAAACAAGTATTATTTGCAGTAGCATGTATATAAAAACAGCTGTTTAATACGTCGAGTGGGTAATTTAGACTTTATGACGACAGGTAGTGCAAGAAAATGCAATAAAAAAACTCATAAGAATTAATTTTCGCTTTTATGCTTTTATTGTTACGAGACATTGTTACAAACAAAAACACTAAGAAAATAATAGTACCAAGACGAAAACGGTAAATTGGAGTTCTGCCACAGAATAAACATTGGTTGGTTCTGCTGAATGCAAAATACTAAAAAGATCAATTCTAAAAAGGCCATTACTACCTATTTACAAAATAATAAAATAACATAAACAATATTTTAGGAAACTGAGAAAAGACCTACCTTGTTGTTGTTGAAACTTTACGTTTATTTTATTAAATTGCATCCCTAGTGTTAAATAAAAAGTCAACGTCTTTCTTGTACATTAAACGAGTGCATATCGATGATTAAGTTTATCACCGTCCACTGTTGGACATCGGGCTTCCTTATGCGTGACCACAACCAACTTTTGCTGAAGAAATTGAGCGAATGGTTCAAGAGAAATCAGGTAATGTCACGTGTTCGTCAAATTCGGCAGCAGGAGAGGTTTTCTTTTTAATCTGTGGCACTGTAGTACCTATACCTCATACGCAACTTTATATTGGTACCTACCTACTTTACAATTTTTTTTAATACATATTATTATTTTTATTACCACAAATAAAAAATATCTTCCATCGCGCCACGTCAAGGCAGGGTTCGAACTACGAAATTATGTAGTTTTCAAAAAAAATACAACTACCTACTTATTGCCTTTTGACAGATAATTTCATTGTTTTGAAAGATACCCATCTCTTTATTATCTCTATGATATCTTTATAATAATTAAAATTCAAATTTAAAAGAACCGAACTATGTCTTTGAATTAATGCAATGTGAGGAATTTAATTTAATTATTTGATTAATCTTTGAGGTTTTGTACGATATTACCTTTTGCTGTTAACCCAATTTATTAGGTACATATTTAGACGTTTTTCTTAGACATTTTACAATTTAGATAATGATTATAGACTTTCTGCTTCTAAATACGTTAGGCTTTCTGACCATAACTCCAGCAGAATGCATCTTAACAGAAGAATTCATGCCATCATCCTCAGATTTCTTTGATAGGTAGGTAGGTACCTAGTTGAAGCTGTTAGGTAGCTGCTACCAAGCCGCAAATTGACCTATTTTATCCACAGTAAATACCTAATAGGTACTGTGCTTTAGGTATAACTAAATAGGTCATCCGTCACCACTCTTCAGGAATGTTTACACCACGTGTGGCCGGTAACCGGAGCGATGGGCGTCCATCTTGGATTTTACGACCGCTCCAACCAATCACGGAGCAGCACGGGGGCGGCGCGAGCGCAACTGGCGGGAATCACGGAAACGGAAATAGGACAATACTTTAGTCAGTTTGATTTTCGAAGTAAGAAATTATCTACACTGTTTAATATTTCTTTTCAATGAGCCCTGATTAATTATTATTGTTGGCGGCTGTAGATACTGTCACCGATCAACAAAGTGCGTTGTCGCACTATTAGGACTTACTTAAAACAATTAATTCCTCTGTGCTTATAAAGCCCTTTAAACCAGAATCACCGTCCCTCAAATCTTGAAAACCAGCAAGCCCTGCATTTGTCTTGCTGCAGGTTGGCAGCAGGAAAGGAGTAAAGGTTATGTATTCTGTGCTAAAGGAAGAAAATAAATTCACATGATATTTTCTCATTCTTTTCTAGGTAATACAACAAAGTGCTTGTTTGTGTAGCCGAGTTTCAGGAATGGACCGCATACACATTTAATGGCTGAACGGAGACGGAGGTAATAAAGGGAGACAATTTAAGTTATAATTATCATCATTTCAGCCTTTTAGCGTCCTCTAGCTGCTGGCCATTGGCCTTCCCCAACGAACGGCACTACACCCGGTCCTCCGCTCACCGCATCCAGCCGCTTTCGGCCACCTTCTTTAGGTCGTCGGTCCACCTGGCTGGAGTTATAATTATGAGGACACTTATTGTACAAATAAACTTAGTTACATACATACATACATACATATCTTCACGCTATGTCCCTGACGGGGTGGGCAGAAAGAACGGAGCGCCAAGTATCGCGATCCTGACACACCTCTTTCGCTTCGCTCATTCTCATCATACACGCTCGCCGTGGGACGCGAGTGCTCGTTACGTGTCCGTCTGTGAGCATCCGCTCTATCTGATCCTCGTATGTCAGTCTAGGTCGTCCCCGGCTCCTATTACCAATCACATTCGCATTATAAGCTTAGTTTAGTTCATTAAAGTTGTACCTAAGACTCATTAATGTAAATTAAAACGAAACAAAACAAAAAGACGACATGCGTGATGTTGGGGGTCATGGAAGGTCCCCAGAAACTGTATGTTTAAACAATGTAAGTAATTATAATTAGTTGTATAATTCTTTTACATCAGCAAGACATCGCAGTATTATAAGTAGATACGGTCGACCGCACGTCAGTGGAAATAAAACCAGTATAAACTGGTCCCTCATAGTATTGAAACTCCCTAATAGGTTAGGCCAGCTCAAGGTAAAAGTGTATCCACTGACGTGTGTTCGACTGTACCTATATTACTTACCTACTTTCGGTAGTTTTACAATCCACCGCTTTCCATTATAAAATTCTGGTTCCATCTTTTATATCCGTATAAGGAGGAGATCCGACGAAGAACTAAGGTTACTGACGTGACAGATAGGATTAATATGCTGAAGTTCGCAGTGGACAGGTCATACTTACTCTGTGGACAGGTCGCATATCTGTCCCAGATCCGACTGTTGGGGCCATAGAGTTAAGATCTCTTTGGTGCGTGCTCGCGGCCCCTTAAAGAGGCGTAAAATAAGCTTTCTATGGGTGTCAAAATCGTGTCAAATGTATAACAATACTAGCTGTAACCTCACTCACACATTCTCATTTTCAAACTCCAAATAAAGTATTAGCAACCTCCTCCCGCTACACCGCTTCCTTTGTCCGCACCCCCCCTGTAAGTGGCACCATTGGTTCCCATACTAAATATGCAAGATGCATTCTCCATAGGGAGCGCGCGCGCCACCGACGACTTAAAGAGGTGGCCGGAAGCGGCTGGATGCGGCGGGCGGAGGACCAGGTGTGGTGGCGTACGTTGGGGAAGGCCTGTGTCCAGCAGTGGACGCTAAAGGACTGATATGCTGGGGGTGGGCGATTCATACCAAGTGGACTTAAAGAATAGTAGGTAATTGTATTGTAATACTTGTAGTCCACGCACTCATGAACATAAGTACTGCAGAAACCAAAGACCGTAAAACTTTTTGTAGAAACACACATTCATATGTTAACCTCTACATATCCATGATTCAAAAATTTTGCCACTCCCATAAGGATCAGTAATAAAAGCATTCTATGGGTGTCAAAATCGTGTCAAAATAAACACAAAATTATGACTCACTCACACATTCTCATTTTCAAATTCAATAGTGAAAAGATACTTCCACCTCCTCCCGCTACTCCGTCCGCACCCCCCCTGTAAATGACACCCTATGTTCCGATACTAAATATACAAGATGGCGATCTCCACAGAGATTTGAAACTTCTTGTACACATCGATACAGCTCATGACATAAGGTGGGCTAGGGTAACGCCTGAGTATTGCGACTACCCTGTGATACTGTGGCCATACTGATTTCGCGATCTCCTTCAGAACCATAGAACTAGTATCCCATAGAACCGTAGTCAGCGTTATAGCATGAAATAGCAATAGTCTTTTACCCCAATAATTTGAGAAGACGCTTCTTATATGGCGGGGTCAAACTGAACAAACACTCTATTTTAGTCGGGTTGTTGTTTGTTGACAGTTATGGCACTCCAACAAAAAATTCGCATACGTAGATAGAGATAGAAGATATTATATCTGTCTAGCTTACTCTTATATACCACTTTGTAATAAGTGTGTCCCTCTCTGAATATTATTATTATTTTAGCGTCTGTTCTATGGGATCCTTGTTCTTAGTTCAGAACCGTGTGCTCCAAACGCCTACAGCGGTTCGGCGACAGAATAGATGTGGTCTGCTCACTGCCACTTCAGCTTACTGATTGTTTCAGCTGCTGTATCGCGGTGACCTATTCTCCATCGTATCTCGCCATTCAAGATCATATCCTTGATAGAAATTACGAATGACTTAGTTACTTATAGTGGTTGGATCAGAGGTATTAAGTAAGAAATTTAATTTGCAATATTGTAATTAGGTAAGTAGGTACCTATAGTATTGTAATTATGAATTGACAGATTCTCAAAAACAAAATAACCACGAAAACAAACGTCATTGCAGCAAAAAAAACCGCGACCGAACAATCTCGATACTTTACTAACGGCTAAATACATCGAGGCTTTTCCACTTAGCGTTTGTTTTCCGAACCTGTTGACGCAGCATTTTACAGCGCCGGCGTTGCGTAAATTTTTATAATAAAATACTGGTGGAGGCATCGGCTATCTCGTCATCATTGATAATGAGGTTTGGCAACGTCGCCCGGCGGCTTCGCTCACCTGGCTTACCTGCGCACTGTCAACAGGGGGGCAGGTAGCGAGCGGCAGTCGAACCAACCATCCGACACACGCGCCCGTGTCTACCTAACCTCCATTTTAATTTGCCCAAAAATATTCCATCTAATTCCATCACTGATTCGAATTAACGCGTGGATTGTTCAGAATAAAGTGTACGGTGAAGTGAAACTCCAGACAAAAGGAAACCGAATCAACAACTAATCAAAAACATAGCACGTATCTGCATACGGCGATTTAAAGAACTAGATCCCAATGATTTCGTGTTTGTGCCAATGTGGTGCGAGTTAATTCCAGATTTTCACCTGTAACGGAAACAGCTTACGTATACGAGTAGCGGTAAACGGTAAAACCGCGTCCGCGACGCACACGCGAGTTCTTGTTTTCTTGTTGAGTAACCATCAGGTTTCTAAAGAGTACTATCGTTGCATTCAAACACATAAACAAGTGTGACTTTCCGTGACAATTTTCGTGACACTTCGCCAAAAACATTTTGATACTTGTGTCCCGTTAGCCCGGTAGAAAGTGCTGTGCGTGATCGAATACCAAAGACAAGTTACTCCCAGATTTAAGACTTACCTATCTCGATGCGCTCTCAGTGAGACGATAGGGACTGTTCGAGGGAACGTTCGAAGTGTATGGCGCCATGATCAGCGGAGGCTGGGTTTGCGCTCTGCATGTGAAGACCGGAGGTCTCGGCGGAGCGGCACTGGGGTCTGATGAGGAGGAGATCGTGTACCTTGCTTATGTCGTCATCGATGTACTCACCAATCAGGTAAGTTCTAGTTAACTAACATTACAATGTAGGTAGCTTTTCCCGCGGCTTCGTAAAGTTTTCCCATGGGAACAGCTTATCCGAGGTAGGTAATACCGTTATCTATATATTATTTAGTAGGATATTATGTCACCTACACTATGAAACAGCGCCATCTTTTAGTTTATCGAAGTTTAATCTATGTATTTTCTGTATTCAGCGCCATCTGTGGCAATCTGCTTTAACTATTTGATTCGTAAGTTTACATGAAACCAGTACCTATCCGGTTTCACCCGTATTAATAGGCCAATTTACACAATTTCTTCAAGCCTGTCGTCCTGATGTTTATTCTCTATATTACTCTAAAGTTTCATCAAAATCGGATCCGTATTTTTTGCGTGAAAGAGTAACAAACATCCATCAATCCAAACATCCATACAAACTTTCGCCTTTAGTAAGTTAGGATTCGCGGGACCCCAGCTGGGATGAGGTTAGCGCAGGACCGGTCGTCGTGGAGATCGCTGGGGGAGGCCTTTGTCCAGTAGAGGACGTCTACAGGCTGATATGATGATGATAGGATTTGTTTTTGAAGTAAAAACGCAAAAAATGTCTCTATGTTTGATGCACAGTCACATTAACACATACGAAATAAAAAGAAACTTGTAGATCTACAAGTTACTGCCTTCAGCCTCGCACAATCTTTACAAACCAACTGTTTTACATAAAACATGTGTTGCGGAAGTTTTTTGCGCCGCTTCTTCTCAACGCTTAACACCTAGCGGTGGTACTATAGGCTATCTATAGGCTGTAGAATTATTCCGTCACGCTTGCCTATTTATAGACCATTTTCTTGATGACCTGTACCTGTAACCAAGCGTAAATAGAGGTATGTAATCAAACGAACGGATAAACGCACCAACTTAAGTAGTGTTTCCGTACTTAAGTACTTAGAAATATACATACTTAGTACGCTCAAAGCATCATACTTACGTAGGTAGTAGGTCTTTGGTTTCCTCACGATGCGTTGATTGTCTTCACCGTCTTTCGTTTAGTATACTTAATCTATGAACTGATAGAAATAAAGTTGAAGAGTATGGCTTAAAGGTCTTGCAACCAAGCCACAAACTCAAAAAAAAGCTGTAGTTTTTTTGTTTCTTTGATTGTTTTTTGTTTGAACTTTACGCAATAAAATAGTTTGACTTTGAACGCGCTAATCTCCGGAACTACCTACCAGTTGGATTTGAAAATTTATTTTCACCTCACCGGCTCGGAAGGGTATACTTTCTCATTCGAAATCTGCGTGAAAAACTGCACCTGGAAAAAAACTTTAAAACTTTTCTTTTAATTTGTAGAAGGTGGACATTTAAAGAAGTGGTCAATTCTAATTGTGGTTATTATTATTTGTGGTTCTAAACCGCCGAAAGGATTCAATTCACCTAGTATTTTCCTCGCTGTAGTGAGGTGAAAAATTGTGTGTTGCGCTCGGCAGCAGAGTTATTTTGCGTCTAGTACCTTGAAACCCTCGCTACGCTCAGGATTCTATCCTAGAACCCCTCGCTTTGCTCAGTTTTCAATACTAGTACTCGCACAAAATAACCAACTTTGCAGCCTTGCAAACAAATAACTATTTTGCATTTGGAAGGTTTATATTATCCTATTATATTTAATATCACGCTACGAAATTTGGGAGCCGAGAAAAAAGAAAAAAAGGCAGAAATAACATATAAAACGCGAGCGAGGCCGCGGAAAACAGATAGTAATAGAAATTTAAATGATAACATGCAATTCAAATACATTAATCTTTGAGTTTTCAGCTTAGAGACATTTTTATTGTCAGCTTGCAGCGAACAAGTTATTTGTCTACTTTATTGTTTTATAATAAACATTGTTAGTATATATAGTGCATTGCATACAAAGTTGTTGTAGGTAGGCACCTAGGTACCTATATAATGTTTACCTTTACGTAATCATGTTAACGTGCTGATTTTAACGTAGTGTTTTGTTTTGACAACGTCAGTGGCGTGAGAGCGTCAGTGTCATGAGTGCGTCAGTGACATGAGAGCGTCAGTGGCGCGGGATAAGTAACGCGGCCTATCTTAACGAAAGGTCCGAAATTCGAACCCCGGCTGCGCCATTGGTACATGACCAATGGGTTTTTTCTCGAAAATGAAGTACATTTACTGGCTGCTCATATCAAACGGTGAAGGAAAACATCGTGAGGAAACCTGCATACGCCGAAGAATAAATTCTTAGGCGCATGTGAAGTCCACCAACCCGCACTTACACCTACGAAACAGTAAAGTAAGAGATAATGTGAATTTTTATTTTCTCCTATTTTTAACCTACCTATTTCTGCCATCTAATATGCACCCCTTTTTGCGTACCTTTTTTGGAAACAACATTTCAAGTCTATTGTTTGTAAATGACCACAGACAGTGTAAGCACTCGTGTTAAATGTAATATACCAGACTGTTTATGAATCAAAATAATCAATTTTACAATAATTTATCATATTTTACGGATAAGTATGTTTATTAATTATACCTAATGATTTTATAAGAACTTTTAACGCAAGAACACCTGAATACATCTATGTTCATGCAATAAATCATATTGATTAGGTTATTACTTACTACATTTTTAGCAAATCACGTTTAATAACATTCATAATGTTTTTATAACTCAGTTTATTTTATATAAAAGTATATAAAAATCGAATTACTTACTCAAATTATGTTACAAGCAGTACGTCAGTTATATTAACTTTATATGAGTAATATTTATAAGTTTTATTATAACATTGAATGACGGGTATATGATATGAAATGAAATCGGTCCACAATTGACGGAGAAATCGGTGAACATACGTAAAAGGAAAAAGAAAAAATACATACATATAGCCGAACATAGTACCTCCTCCTTTTTGGAAGTCGGTAAAAATAATTACTAAATGGGTAGGTAATAATAATCCTTCTTGATAGGATAAATGCATAGATGACCAAACCCGGATCCAAAACACTAATTAACTACTAATTAACCTAAGTAATATCTATATTCTCTACCAAAAGTCCAATCATACTTTTCCAGATATTTTGACGGATAGCGTGACTTTGCATTTTTTTTATTATAAGGTAAGTACCTAATACATATTATAAAAACGAGGTAGGTAGTAATAAAGTATATATTATAACGTAGCTACCTAATTCAATTATTATAATTCTATCTATGCCTACTTAATTTGTTTGCCTTACTTTCGATTGCATTTGCTATTAAAACGTAAGTAAATGACTCATTTGGCATTTGAAAGTAATCTCTACCAGCAACATTAATATTCATTTTTGGCACTTACGTGTATTAGCACTTATTAGTATGCAGAATTGCAGAAATCTATTTGAAATGGAAAATCACAGACTCGATTAAAATTGTCATCAAAAATCACACAATCATTAATTAAAGTTGGTAAAAATGTGGTCAAGAATTTAAAAATAAGCCATTTTATCATATATAATTTATTGTCTTTAATAATTAACACGTTAGTTATCGTGACCATAGAAGTGATTTTGAATTTTTATCAAAAATAAAACCGACTGTAAAAATTTTCGATTTTGGTGCACCGATGATTTATTGATCCCCTGTTTTTCCCACCCTTAGAGGTAAAATATTTTTTCAATTTGAAATGGGACCATCTATCGAAATATGTATAGACTATTCAATAAATTAAGAATCTTTAAAAAACACAAAAACATACAGCCGAATTACAGAAGTCGATTGTTACATACAATAAACCCAAAGAAGGAGAAATAAACAGACACAGGTGTAATCGATAAATGTGGCCATTGCATGTAAATAATCCGTAAATATAAAAAAAAAACTAAAAACTTTAAACTGGTATAGAAAACTGCTATCTCTAAGTAGGTAAATGACAGTACGAGGATTTTGTAGATTCAAGATGATAGCAATAACTTTTTTTAATAAAACGAGAAATGCTTATACAAAATTTTAATATTAAACCGATTCATTTAATATTAATCGTAAAACGTCTTATATTTATTTTTACCCACTTTAAGGGGGCGTGTACTCTAAAAAGTTTTTTTTAAAGATTTTATTTAGAGCGTCAGTGGCGTAGGGGATAAGACGCGGCCTATCATATCGAAAGGTCCGGAGTTCGATCCCCAGCTGGGCCATGTACCAATGGGTTTTTTCTCGAAACTTAAGTACATTTACTGACTGACGGTGAAGGAAAACATCGTGAGGAAACCTGCATACGCCGAAGAAGAAATTCTTAGGCGCATGTGAAGTCCACCAACCCGCACTGGGCTAGCGTGGTGGACTATAGCCCGAACGCCCTCGTTAAGAGGGTAGGCCTGAGCCCCAGCAGTGGGGACATTAATAGGCTGTTGATGATGATGATGAAAAGATTTTATTTATCCACTTTATCGGCGTGATCCCAAATCAAATGCCACCCATGCCAAATTACAGTTTTCTGGTATTAATAGTCTCTAAACTAATCCCCGGACGGATATGGCGAAGCTTGCTATAAGGGTTCCTTGTTTTTACTACGGAACCCTAAAAATTTTAATCTACAGACAAAACTTTTCTACAGTTTTATTAAATGTATATTTAGATTTATAAATATACTCTATATTTTGTTCTTAAATTATTTGAATATGTATATTAGAAAGATAGTCCTTAATGTATTTGAACTAAGATAAGTTTGGCGTCAACATATTTTTGTCTGTCTGTCACGCTTTATATAATGGATTAGATTATTAGATATTAGAGGTCAATGTATTTTGTAGATATTTATTTATTGTGTAAATTTGATCAATGTAATAGATAGGTAGGTACTCACTCCTAGTTTATTCAACCAACGTATATTACATATTAAAGTATTTATCAAAGTACCTACCTGCATTATTGCTATTATACATTTACTTTTACACCGCTTGCTGATAAAGTCCCAGATACCCTACCTGTAGGTTATCTGACAGATAGCCTGTTTTTTTGGTTTCACATGTATCTGATTGCCTATATCTTATATATTTTATATAGTCTATCACACAGATTTATTAGTCTGATAGATTATTTTATCACTAAGATTATTATCTGTAACAATATGAAGAAGCCCTTAATATTTCAAATAATATTGCAATTTTATTAGTACTAAATTGTAATTGTATAAGTTTTATTGTGTAATTTCGATTTATACATACAGTAAGTAACACATGCAAGTCTTGTAGTTATAATATACAACTGGTTTATTGTTTTTCACAGACAGTTGAACTAATATGAATAATTAATTAAGTATCAATTAAGTCCGTAATGTTACTTCATTAACATATCTTAGTTTTGAATCATTGATTTTTATTAGAAAGTTAAAGTAATAATGGAATTACGGTTTACACATAGAATTAGTAAACTAGCTATAGAGCGCGCGCATCGCTCATTGCCCATTGTGCCAAGTGTAAGCAGGTGTGTGTTCTATGGACGCTTCTATATAGATTTATTCTAGATCGTTCTTTTCCGTGAATCGTGTTTACAGCTTGGCACTGCACATTTCACCATGATTACTTCAACTCTAAATAAACACCGGCGAGAGCAACAATCAGCGCTACTGACGTGTTGTGACTAGTAGCGTCGCCCCGAACATTTCGAGACTGTTCAGACCCGTGCTTACAGTTCAGACTTGCTAACGCGCGCTCTATGTATACTAACAACTCTTTGGGTTTACATAGTTAGCCTTAAGTTTTATGTTATACATTTTTTACTTATAATCAAACAAACAAAAAAAAAATTTAACTGTTGTTTTGTTTTTTGTTAAAAATAGCTCTTTAAAAATAGCTAAAAAAACTATTTTTCCGTGCTACCTACTTATAACTACTATGCATCTCAATTTTCAATATTGTACTAGTTACCTAGATTTATTATTGTTTAAGTAGTATTTATTTAACTAAGTCATTATTTTTCTATACAAAACAAAAATCATAGAATCATTAAAATAGTATTAAAAAAAACCTACCTATTTTAACTAAAATATATTAAGTAAAATCACACAGACACGCGTACTTAAATCAATAAATGAACATTTGAAATGAAAAATGACAAGGTGCTCTCCAAGTATGAAAACGCATAAAAGTCGGTTGTGTATAGAGGCGTATGCATAATTTAAAAGTTCAAAGAAACTTTATTCTTAAGTTTTTTGTAAGTTTAGTGTTAAATTAAAGCAATATCTCGCTGGCCTCGCGTCTAATGCATGAGAATTAATTGACCAAGTGCGTGTCGGGCCAGCAGCAGAGTAGGGTTCCGTAGTCATTTCTTTATTCCTCGATGCTTATACTTACAGGTACCAAATTTCTTTTGTATGACTTTTTTTAATATCATGTAGGTACCTAGAAGCTTTCACCTTTTCGAAAATCAATAACTATGCAGCTTGCAAAAGTTAGATTTTTATAAAGAAAAATTCATGTTTTTTGTTCATAAGCTTTCTCTGGATCAATTTATTATTATTATCTCTTATAAAGAGCATAGTCCTTGTGACTTTGTAGTGATTTTATTTTAAAACAAATAATCACACACTTCCAAGGATCGCGCGTATTTAGTTCGAGCCATCAACAGCCTTAACATGTTACCACAGCTGGGGCTCAGGCCTACCCTCTTACCGAGGGCGTTCGGGCTATAGTCCACAACGCTAGCCCAGTGCGGGTTGGTGGACTTCACATGCGCCTAAGAATTTCTTCTTCGGCGTAACTATGCAGGTTTCCTCATGATGTTTTCCTTCACCGTTTGACAGCAGTCAGTAAGGTACTTAAGTTTCGAGGAAAAACTGTTATCCCCGACGCCACTGACGCTCTCTGTTCGTCCCATATTGTGCCGTCAAAATTATTCATCTCTGAAGAGAAATGCAGTCGAAAGTCGATCTATGAGTGGACTGACCACAAAACGAAAGCTTCGCACGTTTCTGACGGCTTTGTAAACAGTAGTGTGTTGATAACGGCTGATAACTCGCGATAACGTTATCAATAATCATCTGTTCACACAGATACTAGCTTCGAATGAAGTATTTATAGTATTTCGCAAATACCTTGTATTATACCACGTTCGTTACAATGTTACTTCTATCTTCTCTCATTACAACTTGGTCCATATAGTCATTAAAAATTATCGGATATGTTGCGTGTTGGGTTTGGTTTATTTATTACATAGTAAAGAAACATCCTTCGGTTCAGTTGTGCTAGTACAAATAAGCAAAAAAAGCATATTCGACCGTAATTGCAAATCGTAAAACCTCCCGACCTTATGTTTTCATTCTTGCCCGTAAAGTGGCTTTTAATGCGCTTGTTATTTTGTGATTATTTTCAAAAATGTTGAATAGTTATCTAGATTCGGCGCCGGCGCGGGCGCTTACTTACCTACTGAGGTACAAAATGCAAGTGTACAAAGTGAAGTACAAAATGAAAAAAATCAAACCTGACAAACTTCTTTCGCTCAGTCTCACATTGCTTTATTTTAAGTAAAAGTATTCATAGGTCATCGTCATCAGCCTGCACGAGTCCACTGCTGGACTTAGACCGAGAGCCATTGAACCCGATATTCGGTTCTCCGCATCCACTGCCAGTCGCCTTACGCAGATAATCGATCCATCTATTCGGGGGGCGACCCACACTACGCTTGCCCACAAGTGGTCTCCACTCGAGAACCTGTCTACCCCTCCGTTATCGGTTCTTTTGCCAGTGGGCTGGTCAAAGATCCAACGTCATGTTAGGTTTTATGGGTCTTACTAGCTTTTTAGGGTTTACCTTTCTGTATGGCTGCAGAAAAAGTTGGATTTATGTGGGGTTGCGATCCCGTGGGCCGGTATTCTGGCCGCTGCCACCGCGGTGGTCGTGGTCTTACCTAGTCTATCAAGTGCGCGTTCACCCATAAGGATCAGTCCGAGTGTTAATAGTTTTCGGACTGTTTTTATCCTCGATGCATAGTTTGTGACTTTTGCTCTAGGCGTTCGATTCGAAGTCGTGTTCACACATTCTTAATCGGTTGGTTTGGTTATTGACCGAGCGAGCGAAGCGAGCGAAGCGTCTACGTTTCGAGACTGGCCAAAAATGCTCTTGTCCGGCTGTCTGTCTGTCTGTCTGTCTGTCTGTCTGTCTGTAATTCTCTACAGGTCGCATTTTTCAACCGATTTTGACGAAAATTTGGCATATGTATAAATTAATTAAACCTACAAAATGAGTAGAATAAAATTTTGAAAAACATTTTTTTTAGAGTACCTACCATACTCGCAAGGTGGGAGTGAACTTTTTTTTTCTTGTGAATCCCATAGTGTGGGATATCGTTGGATAGGTCTTTCAAAAATATTACTGGTGTGTGAATACCATTTTTTCGATTTAGGGATCCGTTGGCGAAATATTAAGCTTTAAAGCGGTAATTTTTGTTAGAGTCACGTGTCCCCCCCCTGCCAGCTAAACGGTTGCTTCTGGAAATGTGAAAAAATTCATGGCAGTAGCATATATAACATAGTTACAAGGAAAACTATTACGGCTAAGTAGGTTCTATTAGTTTTTGAGTAATAGTGGATCGACTTAAGAAAGTTGAAAAAATAAATTATGTTCATAGAACTGCATACGTAAAATGGAAAATTATTTTTTTCCGCGTGATATCCATGGTGTGGGGTATCGTTGGATGGGTCTTTCAAAAATATCGCGGGTGTGTTATAAACATTTTTCGATTCAGGGATCCGTTTGCGAAATATTAAGCTTTAAAGTGCTAATTTTTGTCACTTTAGTAGGTACTTTTTCTGTTTCCAAAGTTGACTTTTGTTGGTTTCTTTTAGGTTTGGTTTATAAGGGCTGGCGAGGTCTACTGTTCTCACGGAACTACTAGTTTTATTTTTACCATTACCCCTCGACAAGGGGCTCAAGGGAAAAACGCTCTATCCCTTACTGAGTGAGAGAATACATTTTGAATTTGGTCGCGTAACGCGCAAATATACGATTAAAAGAAAAGTGTGCTGAATGCATGGAACTAATATAACATATTATTTCCATGGCTGAATGTTCTGGTTGAGAGTACTTGGATGGAATATAGTTTTAAGGGTTTTACGGCCAATTGGAAACAACGTTCTCTAGGTCAGTCGTAGTTTTAAATTCATTACAAGGCGGTTACAACAAAAATAGAGCCAGTCGGCGATCCACACTCAGTTCCTCTTTGCCATAAACAAGTAAAATGTTTATTTTATTACGATGAAGGTGAAGGTTGAATTAAGTCAAAACTCATTATGTCGACCCGTCATCAACAACGCGAAAAAAATTGATGCGTTGATTATTATTATTATGAATGTAAACAAAGTATAATAAACCCACAAACAAGTCAACCTTCGAAAATACTTAATAAATATTATATTTTTGTGACCGTCTGTGGCATCGGGGATAAGACGCAGCCACAGAGGAATTATACGCGGCCTACTATCTTATTGAAAGGTCCGAAGTTCGATCCCCGGCTGGGCCATGTACCAATAAGTACCAATGGGATTTCTTGTACATTTACTGACTGCTCTCAAACGTCCCATCGATTGATGGGACTTTATTTTTTTTTTCTCTTCTTTTTCGTTCTTTTTTTTTGCTTCCTCCAGACTCTGGAGGACGAGGGCGGAGGACCGGAGTGGTGCCGCTCATTGGTGGGAAAGGCATGTCCAGCAGTGGACGTTGGCAGTATGGTTATGATGAATTATGACCCGTTGAGACCGTGGAACTGTCGGTCGTATGTCGAAAGCCTCCTTGTTGTTATTTTACCTATATATCGCTAGCAACCAGTTTAACCAGATTGGCAATGTTAATCAAATTACTGAACCATTTAATTTCCTCTACAAAGAAATACAAAGCGCATGTAGGTACAGTCGATCGCACGTCAGTGGAAACACTTTGACCTTGAGCTGGCCGAGCCTACGAGGAAGTTTCATTACCACGAGAGACCAGTTTATACTGGTTTTGTTTCCACTGACGTGCGGTCGACCGTACCTATACTTTATAGTAAATATATACTTAAACAAATAAATGAAGGGAAATAGTAATCCGTCAATGATGACTCATAGTCATCAATCACTCATCATCCTCTTGTCCATCAAAAAACACTTTATCAAGACCACTGTTGGACCTATAGACCACAGAGAACAATTATACGGACTAACAAAAAGAGAAGATTATTCGGAGTACCTATATTTATTCGCTCCGAAATATCGGAGCCCCACTGCTGGGGCTCAGGCCTACCCTCTCAACGATGGCGTTCGGGCTATAGTCCACCACGCTAGCCCAGTGCGCGTTGAACTTCACATGCGCCTAAGAATTTCTTCTTCGGCGTATGCAGGTTTCCTCACGATATTTTTTATTTCAATAACTATTACCCATAGTTGAGGAGGAAATGTCGACTACGTACCTACTTATTTTTATCTAGATAATTCCTTTGTATGTGGAACATTTTCAGACTGAAAAATATAATTTGAAAAAACTGACTAGGCAGTTCTTCGAATAGATACCCCGCCCGCTGAGTAGAATATTTTTATGAAAGTATACTAAAAACATAGGTATAACACAAAAGAACATCCAGACCAGGGCCAATTTCATCAAGCCTGCACCAGTCCACTGCTGGACATAGGCCTCCCCTTCGATTCTCAGCATCCAGTCACTGCTAGGACCAATTTAAACAGTTCAAAGTTATTTGTCAGTGGCAGTATCGAACCCACGAACTCATCGATTCTTCAGACAACAATTCACAAATTGCATCCTTGTATGTACGTCTTAGAAGCTAGTTCATTTCATTCGTGTTCTCCGTCTACTTTACCTACAAAGTTATTATTTTTGTAGACCGCCGGGCTGCGCAATACCGGTATACATTGTAAATAAATACCGGTTTATTGTAATAACTGCCTATACCTACCTACCTATGACATTCGTGGCCGCGGCTCATCAAACACGGGGGCAGGACCGCCGCCAGGAAGCCGTAGCCGTGGGCCACTTTTTGGCAAAACGATTTTTGCAAAAGCATGCAAGCTTAGAGCATTAGTTTGGTTACATCACAGTAATAATAAAAATTCGACAGTTCTGTATAAAAAATTAAATATTTTGTTTTTGCTTTCGAGCTTGCGCGGATAACATGCGAAGAAGTTTTTAATAATGATACTTTTAAAAAATCCCAGATTTCGTGTATAGTATCATCATCATCAGTCGCCGGACAAAGTCCACTGCTGGACAAAGGCCTTCCCAAAAGTTCATAATAATGATCAGTTAGTTCCCGAAACTATAATAAATCATCATCAGCCTGCACTAGTCCACTGCTGGACATAGGCCTCCCCCAACGCGCCACCCGATCTTCGGTTTTCTGCATCAAATCGTTGCCAGCCGTCTCACGCAGATCGTCGTTCATTCTAGCCGGGGGGCGTCCCACACTGTACGATTGCCCAGCCGTGGTCTCCACTCGAGAACTATAGTCTAGCGGTTATTGGTTCTCCGATTGAAATCAACAGCCTATTAATATGTCCCCACTGCTGGGGCTCAGGTCTACCCTTTCAACGGGGGCGTCAGGGCTATAGTCCACCACGCTAGCCCAGTGCGGTTGGCGGACTTCACATGCGCTCAAGAATTTCTTCTTCGGCGTATGCAGGTTTCCTCACGATATTTTCCTTCACCGATTGAGAGCAGTCAGTAAATGTACTTAAGTTTCGAGAAAAAACCCATTGGTACATGGCCCAGCCGGGGATTGAACTTCTGACCTTTCGATATGATAGGCCGCGTCTTATCCCCGACGCCACTGACGCACGCTGGTTCTCCGATTGATGTCACCAATCATTAATCTATTTCTTCTATCTAATTGAGTTGGTACTCTAGTACGTACCTAATTACAGTACCAGGGTGGCATTACGCGTACAGCTAAGGACGTAGAGGGCAAGCCTTGACACTGCATATAATGACAGGCTTCTACATTCTAATTCTAAGCAATGTTGCTCTCTTAGTAGGTACATAGTAAATAGTATGTTGAGCCGTGATAGCCTAGTCGATTGTGCACTCGCCTCACGTTCACGAGGTCGTGGATTCGACCCTGGCCCGTACCAATAAGTTTTTCGGAATTTAAGTAAGGTTTAATAAAATACCACATTCTTTTCGGCGAAGGATAAGATCGTGAAACCTAAATAAATAACAAATTGTTGCTATTTCAAGTTTCACCAACTGGATACGCGTTGGTGAATAAACCGACTGTCCCCGTCAAGCACATAGCGTAAAGATATATACGTATGTAAGTCTGTCTGTCCATGACGACAATATAAATGGGATCTTACGATTTCGATGTAGTCAGGCGTAATTATTATCACAGTTTGTACTTATTTAACCCTGTGGGCAGATTATGTAATTAAATGACATGATAATTAGACCGTCTATCTAAGATTTTTAATAGGTATTATTGATAAAAATATTACACGGTTGTTTTGTGTAGATATTATTGGAAAGTGTGCCAATTTTGGTACTATATTAAAGTCATGATGATAGTTAAAAAATAAAAAATTCTCAAACATGACTATTAATGATTATGTGGCATTAAGTTTCGCGTAATTGTTTCAATTCGACGCAAAACTCAGTATAAGCTTATGCTTATAGCTTATGCTAATCCTTTCAGTAACTCTAAGGTTGACTGAAAGTGATCCCTTAATGGGATAAGTCCGTCTTTATACTTAGTTTTATTCTTCACTGTCTGTTGTGTATATTTTTGGTACAATAAAGTGTTTACATACATACATACATACAATTCAATATCAAACTCAATACTCGGTTAATAAAACGAGCTAGCCGTAATCTATGTTGGAAGTTAGGCCCAATGTATGTACATTTTAGTTTCGCACGTGTATGGGAGAGGCCGTATGTTCCCATGGCCTTTGCCATGTCATCTTGGTCCATGAGCTCAACTCTATATTTGTCTTTGTAAGTGGCTATTGCATCACTATTTGCGAGTCTTTTGCTTTTTCGCGCACTATTGTTGGACCACTGCAGTTACATGGCAAAACGTTGTATGAGCCCTAACCTGACATTTTATTGTTCACGTTTGGTTGACTTTGCCGTAAAAATGCAATATTTACAACAGGTTTCAAATAACCTACATCCATCCAAATCACAGCTAAACTTAGCTTAAATAGGAATTGTTGTGCCACTTCGGCAGTTATTCCCATTTAAATTAGGTAGGTACCTAAAAACAGAATAGCAAAAAAGTTTTAGTGAAAAATTATTTTTACAGTTTTGTTTTGTCTTTAAAATACTTTTAACAAGAAGTAACCGCGCGGTTATCTCAAGCAAACTCATAAACCTCACCTCTTTATTATAGTTGCAATAAATAACAGTAGGTGTAGGTAACTACGTACGTATACGTACCTGTATATTTACACTACCAGTTTCAGGGGTATTCTATGTATTACTTTTATATTACAAACCTTTACACCTACATGGACTGAAACTTTCAGCCGGCGCTTTTTGATCATATGAATACATGAAAAATTAAGGTGGCTTAAAAGTTGTTTCCAGGGCAGTAAAACCAATTCTTTAAAAATGTTAGTATTTTTTAAATCTATACATTTGATTTTTTAATAATTTATTTCACGGCCCTGGAAACAAAGGCTTTTAAGCCACCGTTTTATTTTTTATTAGAGGTAGTTGCAGCGTTTTGTCATCTGACTGCTAGCTTAGCCAGAGCTTTTTGTTTGTGTACGTACTTAGTGTTTCTCCAGTAACTCGGTATTGTCTGTACGTCACGACGACTCATGAATAAACGTCCAAAAATAATGCGAGCGTATTAGCATGGGCCGGCCGCAGTCAAACTTGTGGCCGCGTTGATACAAAACTGCAAGGAATTTCGGTTTGGCTTCCGGGTTTTAATTTACATTCGACTAGAATTAAGAAGTAACAATAAGTGTAAAAATAAAATTATGTCATGATTTTTACTAAAACACTGTTTCAGTCGGAGACTATTTCACCACTTCGTTGCATTTAATAAAGTAGGTAAGTAGGTATATTATAGGTAAGTAGGTAATACAATGACGTACAACTCAAAGCCTTCTTAAACCCCCCTATTATTGTTACCATCGATAGGTCGTTGAAATAACATTACCCCAACACGCACACAAATGAATAGCAATAATAATGTTAAGAAACTGACATCTATTCTAATCTGTTATTGTGGTAACGAACGATGGCCACTCCAATTACGGGTTATATTCACTTGATTATCATCTTTACATCATAATTGGTCAGAGACGGATTCGGTTTAAGCATTTAGAAGCCCTGCTAATTGTGATTAGATGGCTATCCAAATTCTAATTTTAAGAATATACCTAAAAATGTACCTAATTATTGGAATAACACTAATTACATTAAAAGCTTCTTCCCTAAGTTCAAATTTCAGATATTGATTGGTGTAATTTCTACTCATGTAAAATTGAAAATAATATTTTGTCGCCTACATAACAGATCAAGTGAAGTATTTTCTTCTCTATAAACACTAGTTAAATTGCTTCTCCTGAAAAATTAATGTTAATTCTTAAGCTTCACCATTATCCTCATTATCATTCTCCATACGAACTTTATAATTAAAAATCCTTTCACAAAACATCTGGTCAAAAAAATTCAAAATGCTTACTTAGATGCGTATACATTATGTTTTCTGGATTTGGTTATCCGGTGGAGATTGTAGCAGATAATAATCCTTTTATATCTTTAGAATGTAGATAATATTACCAGTCTAAAGATATGCAAATTGTGAGTTGTAGTCCACATTACCATAGAAGCAATAGCTGGGCAGAGAAAGCTGTCAATATTGGGAGTGATCTTAGATAGATGTATCAGTTTAGTAGTGTCCAAAATTATGTGAAAAACATATAGCGACGATGGGGCCGTAAATACCCACGCATGTTCCTCACTCCGTCCCTGCAACCACCTGTAGGCATTAAAATAACGAGTTGAAAAACCGCAAGCTGTGACGGTGGAGGCATTATGAAGAAATGGGTGTAACCGACGGACATTAGCGCGATAATGTTATATAAAATGAATTACGCGCGCTACATACCTTACGACCAGAGGCTGACAGATCCGGTCCGACAAATTCGGTGCGCAGTGACACACGGTCCGACGATGTCGTCGTACGATGATTATAGGCGTACCTCAACATAATCGTTTATATTAAAGTCGTCTTGTAAAAAAACCATAGTTTTCATTCTAACGAAAGAAACCGAAGATTAGGAATAGATTAGGATATCTATTTAAACTACATTATATACTTTACTTCTTAGGATTTAAATTTGGATTGGATAGATCCGTGCTTCTGGACTAATCTGGACGTAATTCTGATGACTAATATGGACGTAACCCTGTAAGAAAGCTTATTATAAAACAGTCGATTATTTAAATAACAAGAAGCCTGGTGTTAATGTTACTTCAGCCTCGCACAACCTTTACAAAAATAATGTTATGTACAAACTTGATTATAAAGATGTGTTGCGGTAGTTTGTTGCGCCGCTTCTTCCCAGCGCTAATACCTTGGAAGCGGTGGTAGATAAAAAATTGACGTTGTATAAATGTGCCCACTGTACTTACATGCAATAAAATAGTTTTGACTTTTGAAATATGATATGGAATCTCTAATTTAGCACGAAAAATTGAATAGAACTGGATAGAACCCGGTCGGAAGATTCAGTCTGTCAGATCAAATCTGTACGACTTTCGCGTCGTATAGTGTGTAGAGCTGCAATAGTAAGTAACGTTGGGCGAAGTATGTGTTATACTTACTTACATACATTATATAGAAACATTTCCTCATATTGTGCAGTGGAGTTAATTTTAGAAATTGTGTTACGAAGATATTATCTCAATCTTAACACATTCAAACATTACAGAGTGATTTTTCAATAATTACTTACGCAGTAATCAATAACTAATCTAAAACTACTTAATGATGGATTTGGTCATCAGAAATATTAGGAGCAAACGGAGGTGCTATTGCGTAGAATGTTGCGCTATTCACGCAGTTTAATATTTTCCATGTCATTTCTTTCGAAAATACGGTGCAGGCCTATAATCTTTTCCATGATTGGTCAGTTTTCGTCACGCTTTTTAAAGTAATATCTATCGTTCGTTACTACATATAACTGATTTATCACGTGTCTTTTCGTAAGACTATATTCTCGGACTAATGCATCATGTAGTATGTTGCCTATACCTTAAAGTAGGTACGGAATTTGAAAGGTTGGATCTTAAATTCGTCGTAGCCCATAAATAATGCTGGTATACTTGGAGTAACAAGAAAGTAGGTAAGTAGATGAATAGGCGACCTAAATATGATGTATATGGTGGAGTGGCTGGGATTCTTTCACGATAGATAGAAATGCGCTAACCTCATCCAGCTGGGTCCCGCGACCTTCACCAGATCGTCGGTTCACCTTGTAGGAGGCCTGCCTACGCTGCGTCTTCCGATACGTGGTCGCCACTCGAGAACCTTTCTGCCCCAACGGCCGTCAGTTCTTACGATGTGCCCGGTCGTCGTGGAGATCCTTGGGGGAGGCCTTTGTTCAGCAGTGGACGTCTACAGGCTGATATGATGATGATGAGATGGAATTGTGGAAAATCGCTAGCTTGGTCCCCATCGCTGTCTATGTTGCCGGTTCAGAATGGAGGGCGTAACGAAGCTTCGATGGGCAGACCATGTTTTAAACTGTAGGTAACTCTATTAGTAAACGTTGTAAAGCAAATACACGCAAGTGTATACGCCAGGTGTGCCAGGCAGTGTATGTAAACAGCCAAGTGCATTCTGCAAGTCTGTCAATAGGTATAGTGGTACTCAGAGTTCTAGAAAATTTATTACTAGGATCTGCAAAACAGTTTTCTGTCCTTAGAAATCGAACCTACGTCATCCATCTGGCAAATATGCAAACTGGCCAACGAGAGCGCTGTCAAACTGTCGCCTAACACTTAAAAATTTAAATTCAATTAAAATTACATTTTCGTATCCCTGGTAGGCAGTGAATTTTAACCCGGAAGCGTATAGGTACCACTGCTAGGTCATACTCAACTATTATACTACAGGCTTTCGTCTTGATGTAACGTTCGTTTCTCGTTCGCTTTATTGAGGAAGAATTTCTAAGACAGAGGTAAACTAGACCAGACCATCAATCCGCACTATGGGACCGCGTGATTCTAATTCCTGGATTTTACCGCAATTAAATTGCCTTTTTTATCTTGAAGGGACGTGTTCAACCATTTCTTTTTCCTCGGAGCAAGGTTTCAAAACCCTACAGTCTATTTTATTGTTCAGCTAAATTCCATGATTATGAGTTCTGTCCAGTGTTTCCTTCTTCCTTGCTTTCAATCCTGATGTGACGTAGCTCAAATATCATCATTAACAGCCTAGTAACATGTCCCCACTGCTGGGGCTCAGGCCTACCCTCTCAACGAGGGCGTTCGGGCTATAGTCCACCACGCTAGCCCAGTGCGGTTGGCGGACTTCACATGCGCTCAAGAATTTCTTCTTCGGCGTATGCAGGTTTCCTCACGATGTTTTCCTTCACCGTTTAAGAGCAATCAATAAATGTACTTAAGTTTCGAGAAACATCCCATTGTACATGGCCCAGCCAGGGATCGAACTTCAAACTTTTCAATATGATAGGCCGCCTTTTATCCCCGACGCCACAGAAGCTCTCAGCGCAAATATAATTCACTTTTATTATTTCCACAAGTCTCCGCCTCTTCTAACAGTAGGTAAGTATTATATTTATAAACAAACAATACACGCACGCTACTTACAGCTAAAAGTCGCCGATCTTTGACACCGGACTGTTAGGAACACAATAAAACTGTAAGTAATCACAAACACAGTTCCGCGGTGCAAAGGTGCCCAGTCATTATTTAACTTGCCTTTAAGAGCTCCGTGCTAGTCAAGGTTTCAAAGAAAATATCTCAATAGATTTTTCTCAGAAGGTACCTAAGTACCTAAGACCTACTATTTACGATGGCGCGGCGGAGGAGGCAGAAAGAACGGGTAAAGTGATTGTGATACATTATTCGCGAAATAAATAAAATGTGCAAATTATTTAACTTTATTAAATTTAAAATTATTAAGTTAATACATATTAAAATTCTAAAAATAAAGTAAATAATTTTTATAATAAATAATAATTTTAAATTTTAAATTATATCATTATAAATTTGTACATAAACTTTTGATAACAATTTTTTTATTTAATTAAGTATTTCTGTATATATTAGTGTGTTCTTTATATTTATTTATTGCACTAACTTGTATTAGCAGTAACAAACACTGTACAACCATAAAAATAAAATTAAAATTTATTTATTATGTAAAAAAAAATTATATCATACATTGTAATATCTGTTCAACCTATAATCGCTTAAAATTAAAATGATTTTCATGTTTTTTTAATTGAAGACATGTTAATTAGAATTCTTATGCTGGTAGACCCGTGATTAAGGTAGGTATTATCATAAAAGCAGCCTGTATTTTTATTTGTCCGGTTCGACTCCCGGCTGATCAGACAGTTGATTTATTGAAATCTTTGAATGCAGTTCTATACTTATTTTTGAAAATAAATTAATGTTTCTTTTTAGTAAAATTTGCATGCTATGTACATATATTGAGGGTACATTCCCTCCAACCATGCTCACTGCACCAACGCGCACTGGGCTAGCGTGGTGGACTAATAGCCCAAACGCCCTCGTTGAGAAGGTAGGCCTGAGCCCCAGCAGTGGGGACATATTAATAGGCTGTTGATGATATAGGTAGGTACTCATACCTACCTAATAGGTAGGTATAATATCCCGTTTGTCATGTCATTCCGCTTATTTCACAGAAGAAATAAATATTTGAATGTCTATATTTAAATTATTTATTAGCATTAATATTGTATTCAAATCTTCAAAGAAAAGGCTCATAAGCAATATTTCCGTGAAGGAGATTGACGTGCAATATCCATTATAACGACATGTTTTTGCATCGCGACTGCCCTCTACCTGTAATATACGATGGCCTGGGTGACGCAATAGCCGATAATGAGAGGAGTGACATAAGACAGGTGGTGCAAGGAATTAAGAGGAGTGTGAAGTGGTTGGTCTCGCTTATACCCACAGATACTGCACAGATAGGGCGTCTAAAATAATTTTAAAATTTCAATTAGGTATGTAGGTCTCAGGGCCTCGAGGGGGTATTCTTTTTATAATTCTTTTGTAGTTTAGTTTTAGTTTTTAAGTTGTTTTTATTTATGGTTTTATTGTTCCCATTAATTATAATTTATTATTTTGTGATTAAATCTATTCCCCTTACATAATAAAATAATTTAAATACCTAAATATAATTTGAACGTTGAAAATTATATTGTAGTTTTTTTTAAATTATTGTCATGATTTTAAAGCAGTTATACATTACACGCTCCACTGCTGTCAAACCAGTCAAATGAATGGAACTTTGTTTTACAAGGGCCGTAAAACGATTATAAAAACATAATGACATAGGTATCGAAATATCACATTTTAGTTTCCTGGGTTTCCACAGTAAAATTATTCTTTATTTATCTATTATTGATGGACATTTTAGCACAGCATCGCAAGACTCTCATTACATTGAGGTTCAAATTGCTTGCTTCACAGATTTAATTATACCTACGTGTTTTTATTATTATTATTAAATTTTATTAATTTTTTTAGGTAAGTAGGTATAGTATATTATTACTGTTACTCGTTAATTTTGGTTTAAATAAATAAATATATTTCATATTAGGTATAAATATTACTTAAATAATTATATTTTTTTATATATGTAGGAATTTATTTTTATTTGACTGACTATTGCACACACAAAACATTGACAAGTATAGAAAAGAAAAGAATAGAATAAAACTTCAAGAAACAAAAACCAATGGCAGTGTGTGATCGCTTCCCTTAATTAAACTTTATCTTATCTTATCTTATCTTATAGAAGGGGGCCGGGCACACCCGGCGACACTGCGACCCTATGGGATCTATTGTGTCGGCCCCTATGTTTACCTGGCGCTCTCCTCCCCAAGTGTTCGCTGCACAAATGCTATTGTGCAGCTGAGGGGTAGGAGCCTGTAGTCCTCGGGTTCAGGGTAAGCCACACCCAGGACATTCATACGCCTTGCGGCTAGTGCATCGCATTCACACAGCAGATGTTTCATCGTCTCGCCGTCCTCTCCACAGGCTCTACATATGTAGGTCTCCGATAGTCCCATCTTATGCAGGAGGTCCCTTACACCGAAGTGACCGGTAAAAGCTCCTACAATAAGGCGGGCGGTTCTCTTATCATATCTTAAGATGTTGATTTTAGAGCCTGTGTCATTTGTGCCGATGAACTTTTTAGCGTGCGCCAGCCCCTCAAGAGCCCTCCACTCCGCTAGGTGTTGTTCGTCGGCATATGCTTTTAAAGCCGTCTTAATGGTACTCGAGGAGAGTCCCACAAATGGTTCTGGTCCGATCAGGGCCCGTTCTGACCCTTTTCTGGCCAGTTCGTCTGCGTTCTCGTTTCCTCGAATGCCTTCGTGCCCCGGTACCCATACCAGTCGCACTGTGTTTGTACTCCCCAGCTTATTTAGTGCTTGCACACAGTTCAAGACTAGTTTGGAGTCCACTCGACAGGACTTCAGGGCTTTGAGCGCTGCCTGGCTGTCGCTGAGTATATAGATAGTTTTATCCTTGATATTTCTATCCATAATCTCCCGTGCGCACGCAATTATTGCGTATGTCTCCGCCTGGAAGACCGTTGCATTTAGTCCCATACTCTGACTTATGCTACAGTCTTTGTTGTACACCCCGGCTCCCGTTCCCATCACCATTTTGGATCCGTCTGTATACCATATTAGACTGCCCTTTTCAGGAGGTTGCAGTCCTTCCTTCCATTCGTCCCTGGTAGGGACATATATTTTATACCTTTTATGGAAGACGAACACTGGCTGTGTTTTGTCACAGTTCATGCTCATGATCCCATCGAGATATTTCGATATCTCCATCTTAGCATGTCCAGTGGTCGTCTGGGCGTTGCCCTTTAGACCACTAGTTGATAGCCTGTGGAGTGCCTTTATGGCTTCCACCTGTATGCTGATGTGCAGTGGCTTGAGGTCGAGCAGCTTCTCCATTGCAGCTGTGGGCGTGGTTTTAAAAGCCCCTGTTATGGCCAAACATGCATAGCGTTGCACTTTCGATAGTGCCACTTTGCATGTTGCCAGTTTTGTTCGAGTCCACCAGACGATGCTTCCATACGTAAGTATGGGCACCACCATCATGGTGTATATCCATTTGATTACCTGTGGTTTAAGACCCCAGGTTTTTCCGTACGAGGAACGACACATTCCGAACACCCGTAGTGCTTTAGAGATAGTCTGTTCCTCATGTAGGCTCCACCTTAGTTCTTTATCCAGCATAATGCCCAGATACTTAACTTGGGTGGACCATTCTATCCTTGTGCCATACATGGCTAGTTCTTTTAGACCCGTTAGGTCCCTTTTCCTTGTAAAGGGTATTACCGTTGTTTTGCTCGGGTTGATAGAGAGATGAGTGTTATTGCACCACTCCTCTACTATGTCCAGAGCCTGCTGCATGAGTCCGGATACAGTTCCTGGAAACTTGCCATTGATCATGATGACCAGGTCATCCGCGTAACCAACCGTGAAGTACGGTCCTGTGTTGAGTTCGCTTATGAGCGAGTCTACCACCAGGCACCAGAGGATTGGTGATAACACTCCTCCTTGTGGGCAGCCTTTCGTGGTGATCGCGCATATTTCGTCTCCTAGCAGTTCGGATTTGATGATTCTGCCTTTAAGCATGCAGTCTATCCACTTACATAGTGTTGGTGCTATGTTGTGTCTGATTGCAGCTTCTTTAATGGCCTCAAAAGTCGTACGGTCGAAGGCTCCTTCTATATCTAGGAATGCCCCGACACAGACTTCCTTGTTCTCTAGTGCATTCTCAGCCCTGGTTACTACATAATGTAGCGCCGTTTCAGTCGACTTGCCAGGTTGATAGGCACATTGCATACTATGAAGAGGCTTATCCCTCAGGGGGCCCCCTCTGATATGTCTGTCTACCAACTTCTCTAACGTCTTTAGACAGAAGGAAGACAGACTTATAGGCCTATACGATTTTGCCTCTTCATAGTCTGCCTTACCCGATTTTGGTATGTAAATGACCTTCACCCGCCTCCAAACGTGGGGAATGAAGCCAAAAGCGATACATGCTCTGTATAGCCTACATAAGTGCGGTAGTATAACCGCCGTACTTTCTTTAAGAAGGATTGGATATATGCCATCAGGTCCTGGGGATTTGAACGGCTTAAAGCTGCTCATTGCCCATTTAACCTTCGGCTCGTCCACTACCTTCTTTGCTATGTCCCAGTCTGCCTTGGTGGTACGAGCCTCCTGCTCTTCTAGGCTGATTGAGTCATCTTGACTCTGCTGGGTGATTCTGCAGCCTGGAAAGTGAGTGCTTAGCATTATTGCTAATGTCTCTGCACCAGTTTCCGTGAGCTTACCAGTACTATCCTTAACTGTTGATAGTGGGTTAGCCTTTGATGTTGAAATAGCTTTGGAGAGCCTCATGCCCTCAGGAATCGTACTGATGGCCTGACAGTGGTCTCTCCATGATTTCCGTTTCGCCTTCCGCACCTCTCTGTTGTATTTTGTCAGGGTGCTTGCATACTCACTATAGTCCTTGCTGGCCCTGGCTGCGTTGAAGGCACGTCGCGCCTCCTGACGCAGTCCAGCCAGCTCCGTAGTCCACCATGGTACCCTTTTCCCCAGATTTTTCCTCTCCGGGCAGTTACCCGTCCATGCCGTGTTTAGGGCACTGACGATTGTGTTCGCTTCAAACTCAATATCTATTACAGAATTTAGCTGACCTTTAGACTTACCCAGTTCTGCCTTCAAGTCCCACCTGAAGGAGGTCCAGTCGGTGTTCCTGGGGTTCCTTTTGCGAGCATTTTCGGTTGGTGTTATTCCACTGTACGTGAAGCATATGTAGTTGTGGTCTGAGAGGGTGATCTCGTCAGACACGTGCCAGTTACCGATTTGTTTGCTTGCCCTGTTAGTTGCCAACGTGATGTCGATAACCTCTGCCCTCCGCCGGTCCACAAAGGTGGGCCTACAGCCTTTATTAAGTAATTGTAGATATGAACTCACCAGATATTCCAGTAACTTCTCTCCCCTTTGGTTGACATCCGAGCTCCCCCAGACCACGTGGTGGGCGTTTGCGTCACAGCCCACGATAAGGTCCAGGTTCTCCCGGCTGCTATGGTCGACAAGGCTCCTGAGCGCTGGAGTGGCCGGTTCCTTGTCCGGATGAGGAAGATAGGCTGAGGACAGTAGAGTCGCCCTCCTCCCATCACGTCCTCCTGTATGGATCATCACCGTGGTAAGATCCCTGCAACAGAAATTACGCAAGGGCATCGCGTCTATGCCATTTCTGACATAGATGCAAGTCCTTGTGTCGTTAGTAGGACAGTTGTAAAAGATTGTACCCCCCGTCCTACCCAAGCCCGTTACTTTTCCCCGATAGAGGTACGGTTCTTGTATTAGGGCAATGTCAAATTTGTGTTGTTGCAGCTGACGGTCCAGAAGGGCCATAGCTGCCTTACAGTGATGTAGATTTATTTGTACACACCTTATTCCCGCCATTTGTAGATCTTGGAGATGGTGGGTTTGGGGCAACCCTTACTGGCTGCCCCCTTCATCCTCCATAGCCTCCCCCCCCACGCCGGGAGACGACAGAGCCAGATCGTCAATGTCCAGCAGATCGTCTGTTCCTGTCGACGTTGGTTGCGACAGGGCCAGCTCCTCCGCTGGGTCAATTCCTAATAGAGGTGCCCCGGCCGCTACGCCAGCAGATGCCGCCGCTTCGTCCAGAGCTCCCCGGGTGTTTGTGGGTGGGTCGTTTGCCGCCGTGGTGCCAGCAGCAGGTTTCCCTTTCCCCTCCTCAAGATCTGCAAGGAGTTTGAAGGTGCACCTGTCGATGCCACCCGGCAGCGCGTACCCCCGCTCCTTTATGTGGTCTGCTGACACCCTGTCCATATAGACAATGCGCCTGACGCTCTTCTCCTCAAACTGTGCGTCCACCACCTTCCACTCTTTGGTCCTTAGAGACGGGTTTAGGCGCTGAAGAAGTGTCAACATCGTCTTCTCGTCTTTGCGCACGTTTTTGCTCTTCCAAGCCATTTTGACCGGTTTGGGAAGGTCCTTGGCGTATACCACCTTTAACTTCACGTCCTCAACTGTTGTTCCGCTGAGTCCTTGAAGCCACTTGACGGCATCGTCACCCATACAGGTGACATGCACCGCCCCCGAAACGATGTTGTTGACATACACCACAGGGAGGGGATCCGGAGTGGCGATCAGGCGGTCACAGACTGCATCTTGAATCGGACCCAGCAGTTCCTCTCCCAGTACAGTCACCGGATGGTTGTCAGCAACGATGGCCATCTTGATTCCAGCTAGTGCCTCTTTGTAGCTGCCCTGGGTTTTCACCCTCTTGGCGTCACCAGCCGGGTCAGTGGCCTCATCGCTGACCTCCCTTTGTCTCTTCGGCGGCAGCTCCACTGGTCCCCCCGCCAAAGCTTGTTGCCTCAGTAGCTCCTTCCTCCTCTTCCTCCTCTGGGAGCCACCGAGCCTTTTCCCGGTCTCACTCCTCAGGTTCTGGGGAATTGCTTCGACCCCAGCCGGACCCGCCTCGGGGTTCCCTCCCGTTGGGAGTTCACCGTCCGTAGGAGCATCCGATTTGGTGTCTCCGCGCTTCCCCGCACCGTCAGTGCGAGACCCCCTATCAATAGGACCCCCCCTGCCCGGGTAGGCTCCCCGTCCTCTGCTCGGTGCGGCGGTCCCCCTAAGGTTAGGGTTCCCACGTCCCTGAGACATTGAACTGGAGCCTCCCCGCGCGTGGGCGGCCCCCCTTTGCGAAGCTAGTTCGCGGTGTGCTCCTCTCCCCACTAGGAGAGAAGCCTGTTGCTCGCCCTGTAAGGACAAGCCCTGGTTTTTTGTTAGGTTTTTCTGTTGAGAAGCCATACATACAATACTTAAAGTTCGCCCTCCCCAACTCCCCACCCTCCATGGAGCCCGCAATTGGGGATGCCTGTTTAGGCACCAGGGATATCGGGAAAGGTATAGCCCCCCTGGAAGCGCTGCCCACGAGCCTCATGCGCAAGGTATGATCCGCGTTCACAGAACAACGCGGTCACCGAGCACCGTATCGACTGTGGACCTCATCTCCTAAGGAAGCTATCCTAACGGCCGCAGGAGCGGTCGCCGGCAGCCGATTGATCGCGGCTGGCTAGGCCACGACCTCCCGCTGTTGCAAGCACTCCGGCCCAAAGAGGTGTGTTGCTGTCTGCGAGCCATCTAACCCGGACCCGAGCCAGCACAACCCCCAGGAGTCCATCGTTCTTTGCGTGTCGGGTCCCCGCGCACGGCACAAACACGCGGGTGGTCATTTTACCCCCCACCTTCAGCATTATGTGTGATGGTGGGGCCGCACCGACATGACCACAACATCCGTGCAGCTGTTGGAGGGGGAAGAAAGGAGGGGATAGGTTGGGATAGTCAGGGTGCGACTGACTGTTTCTGTTGTCTCTGTTTCTGAGGGAACCAGATAGAAAACGGGCAGCAACCACGTGAAGGATAACTCGCCAGTCTTGTTTTGGGGATCAATACGACTTGCGCTCTCCCCCAAAACCATTCGCCAAATCAGCCATCGGACAGATGGGTGAAGTAGAATTGTGTCTGGTCTGTGTACATATCTACAGAGATCACACACAACCCCGCCCCTAATTAAACTTTAATGTGCTGTCCAGTATTCCTAAGTCGTTAACAATATCCTGAAGTTAACTGTCAAAGACAAGCCACTAATGTTGGTACTTAAATACATCGTTAGCACCAATTTAAATAATTATTATCAAGAAAATTCATTGCACAACAGTGTTATAAAGTATTTATCAACCGAATCTATGGCATTTTACAAACATTACCTGTGTCATGCTCATGCTTAAATAGAATATTAGAGATGAACAAACAGGCTAAATTGTTACCACAGGCTAAAAATTGTTACCACTGGAATACTGTTCACAATTTTAGTCCAAAATAGGTGTACCTACCTACTAACAATAAAATCCGCAAAGTATTTAATATACTTAAGTACAAAGTATTTGTATTAATGTAAGACGTTAAGTTTAGTACAATATTCACTTAGGTACATTTACCGCGTGGCTTCGTACCTATACATAGGCATTTCTTATGCTCCCTCCCTCTTATTATATTACCTAATAATAAGAGGGACTAATTACATACCTATGTAAAGTTATGAATCCGGATTTCCAGGCAATCTATAGAATTTATCCGATATTACATGATGTTGAAAGCGTATATCTTTCCTAAAATTTCCTGTGGCCTTCGAATAAGTAAAATATCCTTAGAGACTATTTAGATTCAAACGCCTAATTAATTAGGCAATAGGACAAACGAAGACAAAAAATCTACATGGCCTTATAGTCCATCAGGATTTGTGACAAAAAATAGTACAATGGAAACATAAATATAGGCTATAATATAACTATACGAAGTAATAACTAGGTACCTATACCATATTCCATTCCCATATTATTTACAATGTACCGTGGGAGATGTGATATTCTTAAAAATCTACAGATTTAATGAGTGTGATGAGTTGCATAAAAATTACTGTAAATAAAAGAAATCCTAGGTAGGTACTTACGATAGGTAATGAATAATATTTATTTTTGTTTTTCGTCGGTTGAAAATAGCATTAATTTTCCTTCGGCCTGCTCTTTCAGTATTGGACAAAACATGTAGGTATGAGAAGTGCTTTTATAGTTAGAGCTAGCAATATACATATCATTATGAAGAATTAGTATTATACCTAGTACGTATAATACTAATTATAGTAGTAGTACCTAGTAGGTTAACAAATTGTTCATTGTATTAGGCTAAGTTTTATAATTTATCTTATTAACTTTATCTTTTGTCAGTGAACTATCAGATCGCTCGATATTTTTCTCAACATTTCGCGGGTTTTGTCGAGTGCTTCAATAATATAGTACTGCCGTGCAATTTATAAACGCAGTAAGGACAATTTGACAGTTTTGAGTAAAACGCGTTTGAAAATTTGATTGTACGTTGTGTTGTATGGTGGTTTGGTGTTTATAGTTTTTGTTTCTCTCACTTCTATTGCACGTAGCGAAAAACGGGTCTTTGTTTCTGAAAGATCTTATCACAACGATGTCAAATATGTAATAAAATTATAAACGCAGTAATGTGTCTTACTGCGTTTATAAATTGCACGGCAGAGTAGGTAGTGGGAGAGTAGGATATAAGGTAGTGGGCGTCCAGTTGCGTGCGGAGGTAGCCTCGTTCGTCACGTCCGGGTATCGCCGCCCCTGAAATTACACAATTGCAAAACCAAGCTGGTTACAATACTTAGTAATACTGTTAGATGCTCAAATGATCGTCTGTCCGCTTGTCTGTTGGTCTGTTTTCTGTACAGCCAAGTTCTATTCAACCGACGAAAAGGGAGGAGGTTCTTAATTCGACCCGTATACCCATATATTTTTATTATTTATTATTTTATTATTATTAATGTTAAAATGAAAAGTCGACGTGCACTGTACCGAACACTTGTAGCGTGTTCGCAACGTTTTCCCGCCATTGTCACATTGACATTTGACCGGCCGCATGCGCAATGCGAGTCGCGACCCGAATTAGCATACAATACGGAAAAATCGCTTTGACACCTAATTCCTGCTCCTTGAGTGTTATTAGCAGACATTTTAAAACAAATCGCATAGATAGAAGGAAGCTGGGTTTGTGAAATTTTAGGAGAGATACTTTTTACCCTCTACCTACTCAACCAACCGTCAAAAATGTTTTGATTTCGGCATTTCTTACAGCTGTTTTATTTTAAATATTGAATTGAGAAAGGTTCCGGTCCGGTATCTGTCCCCTGTTAAACTTAATTCAGAAATAATTAATTATAATGAACTTATAATGAATTTACCCTACCATTTTGAAGTTGTAGTAAACCATGCAGTCCCTAAATGTTCATTTGTTCAGTTCTATGCGTTCGTTCAGACCACAGAAAAGTTAAAGTTGATCAGCTTCCTAAGAGATGCGAGAAATTAGAAATTTCAGTAAGCGCTGATTTTAAATTAGTTTATTAGGTAGGTACACCGCCAACGTCAGCCAAAAGAAAGTTATCACTGCTGTCACCAAAGTCGGCCATATTTGTTTTGTCGCAAACTCGAGCCCATGTGGTTCTAATTTCGATTTGGGTCGCGTTGACGAATGAGAGCGTCATGCAGTGCGCATGCTCCCGCGCAGCCAATCAGGTGCCGAGAGTAATTCGAAACAATAATAATGGCGGGATTTACGTTGATTGGATATCTACGTGTGAGTGGGTTAAATACCTACAGAATGTTTATTATTGGATAAAGCATAGATAAATTATACATTTTTAATGGAATCCTGACTTCTGAATTCAGGGTGGTGTAATGGTGCTAAGGAAGGTTAACTTCATAAGTTTGCTAAGATGCCTGCCTGCCTTCTTCTCTTCCTCGAGTATATAGTAAAGAAAAGAACAAATAGATTTTTAGATTTTATTTAAGAGGTAACGTCTATAGGAACTATTTTAAAGCAGAAAAAGAAGTATCTTACGTATACCTAATATAGTTTTCTGACATCACTTTACCGGTGGATAACGATTTTAAACTTGACAAACTTAACTTTACCTATATTTAACACAAATTAACAAAATGTTTGTTTGTTCAAATGTTGGCACACTTGTTGTAATATTATTCACGAATAAATTCACAACAGTTGTTCACATATTTTTGTGTAGAGTCAGCTGGGTTTCTAGCAGTACCTGAGTCGCAGTTGTTGTAGCTATGACTAACTAACAGGAGAAAGCATTAGGTATACCTAATAAAAATACCCTCCCTCCAGAAAAATATACTTTAGGTACAGGGGCAGCCTTTAACTATGAACATTTTCTGTAACTATGAAATGTTTCTCACGGCGTTTTAGTCTACTTAAAGCTGTTCTCTACCTTAGGATAAGTCTTTTTTTTCAAAAATAAATATCAGGAATAAGAAATAAGAAATTATTGTTAGAACCCTGCGATCATCAATACTAGTATTGATGATCGCAGTTAGAACCAGTTCTACAGATCTTATGTTATAGTAAGTAATGTCCTTAGTTCTCAACCGACCTCAACTGTGTCCATGAAAATCAGAGATGACAAAATTTGACCTTTCCCTTTGATGTGCCTGCTTACACCTCCATGGGTCATTCATAATTCATTACTTCCTTCTCCTATCACATGCGTGTGAATTGATCAGTTTCGAAATATACGTGCAATCAAATATTTCTATAGTTATTATTAGCTTATGTCAGTTTGTGAGCTGTTTGATTGTCAATTAGAGAGCCACTGTAAAGTTTAGTTAACATCATCGTTTAGGTTTGGTAATGGCGAATGATAAATGATTCGATTCGGCTAAGTAATCCAACCTTTTTGCGAACTTTTCCTTCGATTATCATTTTCTAAAACGCGGTGGTATTAAAAAGTTATAAAAAAGGATTCTGTTTTACATTTTCAGCCATTTCCTTCCGCAAGGAGATTTAATGCAATTGATGCTGGTAACACACTACATGCAATATTTTTTTTTTTAAATTACTCATTAAGTTTTTAATTTTTATATGGATTTATTTAAACTTTTTTCGTGCAATAAACAAGGAGAACATAATCTTTAAAATAAACAAGGAGATTTTATACTATATCGAAACAACAAAGCAAAATCTTTTTGTTCTCACTTCGTTTTTTTAAAAGATTTTCTTTTTTTTCAGATTATAGGACAAAGGGAATATGCCGTGCGGCCTACGAGAAGACCGTCCGAGGAATTACAGACTGGCCAACCGTTAGAAGTAGTCGTAGATCGAGTGAGTATTTGAAAAAATTACAAAAAATTGGGAAGTTCTTTCCTTGAGTCATTAATATTCACGCAAAACTAAGATTATAATTACGAAAAATATCCATTCGTTTTGTTGGTCAATACCTACTTACATCTCCTCTCCGCTTAGCCTATTCTAGCCTTTCATATAGCTAGGTTACACGTCTTTATCTAGCTTATCACGCGCCAATTAGGTTGTCATTTGAATCATTTGATGTGGTTTTGCCCTTCTTTTTTTTATTTTTTTTATTTATTTATTTATTAATCAAATACATAAGCATAACAGTATATATTTGTCCCCCAAAACCGTCTTGTCGGTTTGACTGGGGGATCGTACAGTCTCATCATCGATTAAATTTAGTTAGGTACAGTAAAAATGATCTGTTTTCTGTTACTTTCTATGGACTTATTGCTCAGTTCTGTATTCTACGCATATACCCCCTATTACAGTTCCTCATGTTGGTGTCATAACGCCATTATGGCTGTTTAAAGTGTACGTAAGTGTGTTAAACCTACAATTTAAATTCAAACAAAGCACGCGCGGTCTATAATCTCCATCCACATCTTGCTGTGATCATATTTCGTGTAATAAGAGAAAGTTATTATAAAATATCATATCTCTTGTTCTGTATAAAGAGAAAAAGGTGAGTGCCAACTTGATTTTCTCTGCTTTTAAACCTAACCTACCCACTTAAAGTTTAACAGAATTTTAAAAAATAGCTGCTAAACAAAATTTGCGTTTTAAGAATGGACATTATTTTTCAATTCAATTCAATACTCTTTATTGCACATAATAACAAAAAACAGAACAAAATAATACAGTAGACTAAGAAGGTACATCCAGGCGGTCTTATCGCTAAAAGCGATTTCTTCCAGACAACCTTTGGTTATTTTGTTGGTTATTTTTAATGGGTTTTACGCCGCATTGGAACAAAGTTGCTCTAAATTCTAATGTATATTTAAACTTATAATGTATATTTGTCATAATATTTTATACTGTGCTTGTGAATGGATACATATACTCGTATTGTGCGGGAAATAAAAGCGTGCAGTAGTTATCTACTCTTTCAGTTCGTTCTAAAATTGTCCATTGTAAATCTCCATAAAAAGTTGCTAGGTATCACTTTATTGCGGATCTAAAAACTTTATCTATCTACATAGGTGGACGGATCATTTAGAAACAGGGCAAGATTTTCATACAATCGAGGTCACTTTGAAGCCATGGCTCTCCGTGAAGGATTGATCGGGGCATGTTCTGATGACGGTCATCGAGATAGTAGTTGGAGGACTTTTAGATCGCTATAGATTTCCAACTGATCGAGCCGTTTAAAAGCAGCGTCGTTATGATTCCTTAACTTTAAGATTTTCATACATATTGATGCCATTTTGTGTTTTTATGGTTTTTTTTTCTTCATGACGATGCTGCTTCCAAACGGCTTATCTAATCAGTTGGATATCTATAGCGATCTTAAAGTCCTCCATCTACTCTCTCGATGATCGTCATCAGATCATGCCCCGATCAATCCATTATGGAAAACCATGGCTTCAGTGACCTCAATTGTATGAAAATCTTGCTGTTTTTAATTATCCGTCCACCTAGTATATATTTTGTGGACTGACGTGCAGGCTCAATAGGAGGTAAGGTATGTAAGGGATTTCTCGGGGCCCTAACCGCTGTGAGGCGAATACTCCAACATATTCCCAAATCAGCGGCTCCTTACATCCAGTTCCCAAAATGAAAGCGGTCGAAGACCCGACCCGACTCGTTTCTGTGCTTTCTGTGAGGGAAACGCGCCGCCATTATACAGCATGTAGATACATTTATTCACTAAAAATTTTCAAGCTCATTGTTACTTGGCGTTTAAATCTAAGCTAATTTTGTTTTAGGGTTTCGTTCAACCCTATTTGCCGCACGCTGCATTTAATTTCCGAGATACGTAATTAAAGTTGTGTAAAATAACCCAAACGACGACATGACACGACATATATATTTTTTAAATAACCATAGGTTCTTGGTTATGGATATTTTTGTAGTTTTCAGCGCTATTAACTGCCAAAGTTTGCGTTAGTTATCTTCCAAAAACATTATCTAGTAATGAGTATGTGTTACTCGTATATACCTAAGAGTAAGTAATTATTATTAAAACTTGAAGATCCATTTTATCTTATACTAGCCGATGCCCCGCGACTTCATCCGCGTTATAAAGTATACTATTTATATGTTAGTCAAAATCTTTTAACCCGTTCAAATCATGCCAGTTTCGTCGTTTGTCAATAAATGGCGTTAGGTGAATTTTACACCCCGCAATATCATTAAATTATCCATCATTTTGTACCTCTTTATTATTAGTATAGATTATCACCCTGTTTATGAACCGAAACTGGCCAGGAAGCTGTGGAGCGAATGAACTGGATTGACGTTGTTTTCTGGCCGAGATTGGCCCTTATTATCTCACAGATCTGCGAACTGGTTCCGGCTAACTGTATATTTAGGGAAAATAAAACAAAATGTCTGGAAAGTAGGTGCGGAACATACGTACGGTGTGGAAAACGTTAGTGGCACGTCAGTGTAAAAGATATCAGTATAAACTGGTTACGTAAACAGTATTGAGACCTCCTAATAGGCTAGACCAGGGAGCCAATCGCGCTAATTCTGAACGGTATTACCACATCCAAACCATAACCAAAAATATTATGCTGCATGTACACTTTTGACAAAGCTTTACTTATCGCAAACGTGTGGCGCAGGGCTTTGGCTTGCGTTTGTAAAGGTTATGGTTTGGATTTGGTGATATCGTTCAGAATTAGTGAGATTGGCCCCAAGTTCAAGGTCAAAGTTTTCCACAGACATGCGGTCGTTTAAGGATTAGGTATCCTTAAAATGTATAAATTAGTACAGTTAGACGTAGATAGTAAGTTTTATATAATTGAAATTCATACCTATGTTTAATTTAATTAGGTCAAATAGAGTATACTATGATAGAGTGTCATTTAGAAAAACCCTTTTCATCACACTTGCTCGTTATGTGGATTATTATATGCATGCATACAGAAACACAATGGCCTATATACACCCGCGGGAGTAATGAAAATCAGTACAATATTATACCCCTAGGGACTATAATGTGTAGTTTTAAAAAATGGCGTTCACTCGAAGGCAAAGAACTTTAAAGCAAACAGGTATGACATTCCACACTAAGGAGATTTTAAATCAAACGTGGTTTTTTATGTCTTCGAAACTTCTACAAATGGTAATTTAAACATTTACGCTTATTTTTTGTGTTTTAAAACTGTTTTAGTTTACTTTGCAATTATTTCAGTGAATTTTATTTTGAAATTCGATAAAAACTGGCTGTATGGGCTTTCGCCTTTGGGAGTTTCTAAATGCATTTTTTATCATTATCTGTGGCAGTGTGGACCACCGAATGGCACTGATTGTGCCTTGGAGGCCGTGCTGCGGTTTTATGTGTTCGTGATTATAAACTACGATCTACGATTTGGGATTAAGAACTTGTTTCCAATTGACCGTAAAACTACATATGAAAAAAACTTGAAGCTCCATTGACAAAGTTGACAATAAAACTATTTTAATAACTACCTGTAGTTGTGACCTATTAGTATAAATAAAGAGAGAAACAAACTTAAAATATGTTTATGTCATGTGAAGAATCGGAGTCTGAAAGTGCAACAACATTATTAACACCTTCGGATAGAGTGAATGCGGCTCAGTTGCTTAGTGAAAATTTGTTACCAGCAAAGTCTAAAGAATATAGATTTGTTCACTTGTGTCGTAGGTATTAATTTCCTCGCAAATGTGATGAAAAACATTGTGTGCATCACGGGAAGTAAGGGTATTACAAACTCGAGTCATTAAAATCCCTCCGCTTTCGGCGTCGGGCTTCTAACAGACTCTCGTTAGTAATATCTTACTTACTTCCCTTATTGCACAATGTACTATTCTTAATAAAGATTTTAAAAACTCACGCGCACAGAGGCAAATTGACGAATGAAGATTATAATCCCTGTGTAGGTCAAATTTGCCGCGTTATTGTAAATATATAATTATACACATTAAAATATGTATGGGGATATTCAAAATATCAGTAGGTTTTTGTTTGTTTGTATGGGATCGTGAGCCCGTAATTACAATAATACCATAATAATCACCCAGGCTTTGTTCGGAGGCATTACCCATGACGTAATATTCACGAAAAAATATATAGGTATTTTTAAATATTTATTTCCTACCTAAGTATAATTTTGTATGTAAATATTATGATATAAATCATATAGAAGTAGGTAACTGGTAAATGGAAGCATAACCCTCCTTTTTACCCGACTGCGGCGAAGCCCAAAAGGAGTGTTGTGTATTATAATAGCCACTTGACAGCCCTAAAAACAAAGCTATTTTGGGCAGTCTTAATGTATACTATTAATAAAGAGGTAAAAGCTGGTGGATAATTTGCTTCATATATACCTTGCGAAAAATGAAATGATAGCGGGGTGTAAAATACACCTAGCGACATCTATTGACAAACTTTAAAACTAAGAAACTGGCGTGATTAGAACGGGTTAAAAAAAATTGAATTACATAAATATTATAATTTATAACGCGGATGAAGTCGCAGGGCATGCTAGTTTTCAATATTCGTAACAAAACCGTAACCCTCATTTTGGCTTCGCCTTTAGTCGGGTAAAAATACATAGGTATTGTACAGGGTCAATTCATTATCGTATAGATAATAAATATACAATTTTCAGTGGATTTTATTTTTAAATTAGAAAAAAGCTGCCTATTTAAAAATAATTTACCTACCGAACTGTATGTTATTAACAACAAGTAAAATGATAACTGATTTCCAAAAGAGTGAGTAGGTACAGTCGACCGCACTTCGGTGGAAACACTTTGACCTTGAGCTGGCCTAGCCAATTAGGGGGCTTCAATACTATGCGAGACCAGTTTATACTGGTTTTGTTTGTAGCACCCTGTATTTTAATAGGTAAAAATCAAAACAAGTTTTATATTTTTTGGTCCTGAATCTCATTTCGATGTTTAATTGGTTTTTTATCGTCTTTCAAGTTTACTTCGATATTATATCATTTTGTGTGTTACGCAGGTGCCTATTTGGTTGATACGTTTTAATAAAGAATAAAAAGTTTATTTTTGTATAAGTATACTTACTTAATGTACAAATTTATTATCTAGTTGCAATGATGCCTAATCTTAAAAAAAAAAAAATTCAAATCGTGTGTCAACTTTGACTGGGCTAAACGCGCAACCATACTCATAAGACAGGATGTACATTTAGTAACAAAGACCACTAAATGGTTCAATTCTCATTTGTTACTTACTTAGTGTCTATTAAGCTATTTTATTACGACTGACATACTGCGTTTCAACCCTATTCATAACATTAGGCAGGGTTGGAATTCAATAAAGTAAAGATCAAAATCTTTTTTTCTTTCTTATTGATATGTTGGTGATAATAGCCCAATGAATTTTACATGTGATTAAATGTACACCTGTATAATTAGGAGATCGTATGCAATACCTATAGTAACTGTTAACTGATCTGTGGCGCAGTGGACCAACAGATATTCTGTGACAAAATGTTCGCGAATAGTCATATGTGTGAATCCGGGAGTAGAAACCAGTTACTAACTGTTGTTAGCTGTAGACGGGCGCTGTGTCCCAGCGGACGGCTGCGGGTTCGATGCCCGACTCGTGTGAGTGCCTTCACGGCATCTCATGGAGATTCGGTCCGTCTAACTTATATCAAATCCAAAATCAAATCAACAGGCTATGAACATTTCCCCACTGCTGGGGCTCAGGCCTACCCTCTCAACGTGGGCGTTCGGGCTATAGTCCCCACGCTAGCCCAGTTCGGGTTGGTGGACTTCACATGCGCCTAAGAATTTCTTCTTCGGCGTATGAAGGTTTCCTCATTATGTTTTCCTTCACCGTTTGAGAGCAGTCAGTAAATATACTTAAGTTTCGAGAAAAACCCGGGGATCGAACTTCGGACCTTTCGATATGATAGGCCGCGTCTTATCCCCGACGCCACTGATGCTCTCTTCTGACTACTTCTGACTAACTTCTCGATATCTATCTTGTCTAACTTCTTTGATATCAAAATAATGCTTATATTTTAAATTATTATTGAATTCTACAGTTTTTCACCACCACGAAATTCTTTGCTAAGGCTTTCGATAGGCGGTTTTAATCAAAATTAATGTTAGGTTTACCGTTTTTATTTTTGTTAAGATTTGAAAAAGTGTGCACGAGCTATAACTTCATTTTTAATATTAACACAAAAAGTACCTAACCAACTACTGAAACTAAGTATGTACTTATATTACTCAATTAGGGTACCTTTGAAACAGAAAACCTATTTGATAAATCGTTAAATTGATTAAGTAGGTACGACTAGGTAATATGAATGGAATTATTAAATATAATGCAAAATTGCTCATTCTAGAAAAATCACTAAGAAACATAAAATATATGAAATAACCTATTCATAAAATGCCTGGTGTATGATGTAGGTACAATAGCATGTCTGTCAGATAGAAGTACGGCGGCGTTAGGGTTCAAAGTTGATGAAAAATTGTCCCGATTTTCTTTAGTTCCTTAATAGCAGTTATAATTATAATCGTAGTAGATATGTAATATTATATGTAATGTAAGTAGATTTCAAATAAATTGCAGTTGAAAAAGCACCACAATGAACTAACCTACTTATTCAATTCATTTACATAAATAGAAGAACCCTTTAGCGATTTCCGATGCTGACTGTACACATGACTTTTTATTTTATATTTTGATTTATACATCAAACATTAATTACGCATATTAGTGTAAACTGAAAAGTTATGAATAAGTAATATTTGTAAAACTAATTTTAAAACTTAATCGATTGCAATTTTTAAAGGGTATAACTTACTTATAACTTGAATCGACCAAAAAATTCAGTACGCGGCGTCAAGGAATGGTGCTTACTGAAAAACATTTGATTTATTACTTAGAGCCGCGGTAGCCTAGTTGGTAGAGCACTCGCCTCACGTTTAAGAGATCGCGGGTTCGAACCTTGGCCCGTACCGATCAGTTTCTCGGAACTTAAGTTTAAACAATACCAGAGGCTTTTCGATGAAGAAAAACATTGTAAGGAAACATTTATACGCCAATGTTTAGAATTGCTATTCTAGTATTAAGTGAAGTCCACCAAAAAAGGGGTTGGGTCACCGTTGATGGTTAGAGGTTTGGCACAACATAGGGCCAATCGCGCTAATTCTGAACAATATATTACCAAATCCAAACCATATCCAAAAACGTCATGCTGCATGTACACGTTTGGCAAACCTTTACTAACGCAAACGTGGGGTTTGGCTTGCGTTTGTAAAGGTTTGCCATTACGTGTAGGTTGATGCCACAGAACACGGAAAAAGCTCAATCAGCATACATGCAGCATAACGTTTTTGGTCCACCCACACGTTTGCGTTAGTAAAGGTTTGCCAAACGTGTTCATGCAGCATAACGTTTTTAGTTATGGTTTGGATTTGGTAATATAGTTCAGAATTATCGCGATTGGCCCCCAGATCCTGTAAGGCCGATTATAATTAGTGATGTAGGTACCAACTTTTAAAAATTATTTTAAACGGCCAACTGACAAGATAATTGAATAAAATACGAGAGTACAGGGTGACTTTATGAACGTATTCACGGTGATGTTTTTACATGATATAAACTCACCATTGACTCTGTTACCTATATTATAAAATTGTGACACATTGTAATGTTACAAATTACAAAAATCATCGTTTGTACATGGAACCATGGAACTTATTCTTCACACGCAACGCAAGTGAATCAACGTCATCACCAAAGCTCGCTAATTGGTAGCTTGTCAATCTATGCCTGACGTCATTTTTGTACCTAAATGATGTTTTTCCATGGCGGATAACACTTACTTCTAGTAAGTAGGTTTTAGCAACCTTCGTTATTAAAGTATGTATTATAAATATTACCTATCTATAAGAGCCAACCCGCACTAGGCTAGCGTGGTGGACTATAGCCCGCACGGGTGTGCGGATAGAGGGTAGGCCTGAGCCTCAGCAGTGGTGACATGTTAATAGGCTGTTGATGTTAAGAGAATGAAATAATACCTAAATTACAAAATGTACGTTTTATTTATATTTTTGATTTTGAGGACAGTTCTTAATGCTAGTGAGCGTTGATTTAAACGTGTGCAGATGTCTTATTTTCCTTCACCATTCTAGTAATTAAAAATAATATGTATTTCGACACCCTGTATTGTAAACAAAAAATGCCAGCGTAGGTTGACAAGCTACCACTTAGCGAGCTATCGTCATACTTAACGTAACTTAGGGCCTCTTACACCGCTTGCTGATAAAGTCCCAGATACCCTATCTGCAGTTTATCTGACAGATAGCCTGTTTTTTTGGTTTCACAGGTATCTGATTGGCTATATCTATATATATTTTATATAGTCTATCACACAGATTTATCTGATAGATTAGTTTATCACTCAGATTACTATCTGTAACAATATCAGGAAGTGGTGAAAGAAGCCCTTAGAAAACTAGTTTTTAAAATAAAGAAAGCTTTATTGCTTATAAAAAGTTTATCAACTTCTTTGCAAGTGCGATTACCTACAGTAAAAATGGGTGTTAATTATAATAAGATATAATTTTATGAGGGCGTCAGTGGCCTCGGGGATAAGACGCGACCTATCATATCGAAAGGTCCGAGATTCGATCCCCGGTTGGGCCATGTACCAATGGGTTTTTTCTCGAAACTTAAGTACATGTCCTACTGACTGCTCTCAAACGGTGAAGGAAAACATCGTGAGGAAACCTGCATACGTCGAAGAAGAAATTCTTAGGCGCATGTGAAGTCCACCAACCCGCACTGGGCTAGCGTGGTGGACTATAGCCCGCACGCCCTCGTTGAGAGGGTAGGCCTGAGCCCCAGCAATGGGGAGATTAATAGGCTGTTGATGATGATGGTGATAATTTCATATAGCAAGAGGTATCAGCAGACGTTCCATAATATGTTTATTGAATTTAAAATGTAGTATTTATTTTGGGTTGTATTTAATATCACTTCAAAAATAATGGATCCCACTTTTAACAAATAATACACCTCTAAAGAAATGTCCACTAAAACTCCCAATTCTAAGTCATTTTCTGGGTCCCGTCACACTCCGGTCAGCAATATTATTTTTCAGGAAGACAAATATTAAACAAATAGCCAGAAATATAAAAGCATAAGCTTTTAAAAGTAGCATCCATTTATTTTTCGATTTCAAGAGTTATGAAATTCTTTGAATTGTGTAACTTTAACTAAAAACCGTCTTGTTGCGCCGCTTCCTCTTCCCAGCGCTAACACCTTGGAAGCGGTGGTAGAAAAAAAATTTTCGTTGTATAAATGTACCCATTGTACCTACTTACATGCAATAAAATAGTTTTGACTTTGACTTTCTTTTCTCCCCGTATTCCAGTTCGACGATTACGTGCGGTCGCTGCAGGTGGACCCCCACTCCCCACTCTTCAGGCTCGTCACAGACGGACAACCCCCTCTAAGGTATGTTATTTTGAATAATTACGTAAGTACTTGCGTCGTACCTACCCTCAACATGGACCGAGGACCTGAAAAACAACAGTAAGAAGGACTGGATAAGAAATGCGGATGGCGAGTATGAATTGGCGCATTTCCGATGGTCTTTTCGATCTGCAATGTCCTATCACGATGGGTAGTATTTTTTCCTATTCGCTTTTCTGCAATATTCTATTTCTACATAATCAAATTTTCTTATCCAGTTTACAAAAAATAAAAATAAAACTTTCATGCTACTCTTACCGTAAAAAGATGCTTCAAAGAATCCAACGACACTTGATTTATTTAAATCTTGATTCAGTTTAGTCCAATTAAAAATGCGATTGTGTAGAAATAGTATTCTGTAGAAAAGAATAGGAAATATAATTTATGTCCAGCAATAGTCGCTGACATAGTACTGATATGCATGATTCATTATTACTGCCTTTCGACGTCCACTGCCGGACATGGGTCTTACCCGGTCTGATATTTTCGATATATAAGTACTAAAAAAATGAATTTTCATTAGGTAGTGGTTAATCTGATGGAGAGGTTAATACTTACTTATATCGAAAATATCAGACCGTAAAAGTATATATGACAATTTATTTAAAATAAACGAACTCATCGAAGGATTGCTTCGCTTTGCCCAATGACACGTCTAGCAATCAATGAGAAATCCGCAATGCATTGCATAAATGTATATCAATGTTACTTAAATTAATGAAATGCTAATTTCTCAGAGCATTTGCCATTAAAGCTAAGTGTTCTTACCTAAAGTGGAAAAACGAATAGACTAACAGTGGCAATTTCGAAAATTCGCAGCCTCGATTCGAATATAGGTAATTGTGCAATGAAAGCATGAACTCGACTTTAGTCTAAGTATGAATTATTAAATTGATCGATCTATTTTACTAATGGACTGCTAGTTATAAAATGGGTTATTTTGTACCATTTGTGGTGCACCGTGCAGCCTTGATTGTGTAAAAAGCAATTTAAATTTTAAAGTTTTCCGAACTGTTCTTAGTATGTACAGGGCGTCCCACGGCGATGCCACACGCAGGGAAAGTACATTAAATATTGAATATAGGATATTTTACTGAAAGAGACATCGTTTTATTTTTCATAGTAAGTAGAACTGCATTCACAGATTTTTTAGAATACGCCTGCCTCAACCGGGAATCGAACCCGCCAAATTTGAAAAAATCAAACCTTATGTACTTTTTGATAGCGGTCGAGAGAGTCAATCATTGCCTTGAGTACCTATCTTGTTGAATAACATTAACTGAATACTTATTGCCCTCAGACTGGTGGTTAATCTGAGTTATTGACATTCTCCTCCAACATAAGGCGCCGCCAGATTGACAGATCATCATAGAATACATCAAATCAGTCGGCAGAAGTCCACTGTTGTATAAAAGCTACTCCCAAAGATCTCCACAATGCCCGGTCCTGCATCCACTTAGATCCCGCAAATTTGACCAGATCGTCGGTCCATCTTGTGGGCAGGCCCCACAGTACGTTTCTCGGTGCGTGGTCGCCTCTCAAGACAACAAATTGTCAGATATCCATAGAATATATAGGCGTGATATACCTCCATAAGGCCGCTGGCCTTCTTACCTTCATAGATTACAATCCCTGCTGCAAGTTGATCATACGTACGATCTGGTACGGTACGTACATGTACAATGTACGTGTACAGTCGACCGCACGTCAGTGGACACCTTTGAAGTTGAGTTGGCCTACTCTATTAGGGAGTTTCAATACTATGAGAGACCAGTTTATACTGGTTTTGTTTTCACTGACGAGCGGTCGACCGTACAATGACAAGATACGATCGCAAAGTGAACCCGTTCGCTCGATTTTGATCTGTCCCTCGCATCCGGTGCGGCGGATCGACAAAACATTTCAATATTCCGTCGCGTGTCCACTGTCACACGGTATTGAGCTAATATTATCAGCTTTCAGTCAGTACTTTACAAAAAGCAAATCTTCCCTGTAGTAAATTTTTAACTTCCGTTTTTTTACCGATCTTACTTTTTTTCGCGACAAAATTATTTGCCGCGTTTACTCTTATGAACATAACTTAAACAAAAACTATTTTTCCTGTTTCAAAAATTTCTGTACGCGTTTTTCAACGAAAAGTTTATTTTACATTGTAGATAATGAAGTAACTTATTGCTTTTTTTAGTTTTTCCAATCGTTAAATTTCTCATTACTATTTTGCTTCAGTTCCAACAGGCATTTACCTATTCTGATATTAAACGGGTACCTATCTTCGACAGGAATTTCATTGCCGTTAAATTGCATTGTGGCTGCAGTGTGGGCCAAAAAGAATCGAAACTTAGGAATCCAAGAGGAAAAAAATGGGTAGAAAAGCACAAGACCGAGAAAAAGAAAAAAACTAAATAATGAAATCAGTATAGCAAAAGAAAGCGTTATATGGTGATGTCTGTGTTATAGGTTTTTTTAGGGGCCTTGCTAGACGGGAAAGGCCTATGTCCAGCTTGGACCTTGAAAGGCTGATATGATTGCCAGACAGGCCCTGCACCAACACATCGCAAATCACGTAATTTTTCTCTAATTGTAAACACGAAGTTATTCGGTGGCCATCGCGATTACAGTAATAGGTAACTAGGCCATGGCCACAAACAAACCTATTATATAGGAATTCGTGCTGGGACTATTAAAACCAATTTTATGACTACGCAAAGTCCTGATGAGAACTAGTGTTTTCTTTACTCGAACAAAAAACAAATTCTTCATCTTTATTTATTGGTAACAAAGATATTGGCCTTATTAACTGTGTAGTGTAAAAAATATGTTTTCTTCGAGTGTAATGGAAACGCTCTACCAATTCCGTTCATACATTTTCATATACATTTAAAAAGCAGAATAATTGTGCTTCCTTTATTTTGGGCCCAGATCAAAGGTCGCTGCATACTGTGGTATTATTTACTACCGTACTCAACTAAATATTTATTGATGCGTTCGAGGCTGTTGTAGTTTGTCCTTTGTGTTTATTTTTGAATATTTAAGCTTAGACCTTAGTCTGTGTGTAGGTAAATAGTTTTTAAATAGATTCCGAAGCAGTAAAAATATACGGCCATACCTTTTTCTTACAACTAGCCTAGTTGTAGATCTATGGGCCCGGTGACTTAGTTGAACTAGGTCACTGAGCCTATAGATCTCCGTCAGAGAACGATTTGCGTGAGACCTGTGAAGGTTGTCGGGAGTACGGAGGAGATCCGGAGAACCATATATACACCTAACTGATGAGGCAAGCCGTTTTTACCATGGACTATAGTCAGAATAAAGAAAGATCTAAAATGGCATCAAACAAAATGTATGGACAACCTCATACGCAGGAGCAGTGGCGTCGGGGATAAGACACGGCCTATCAGATCGAAAGGTTCGGAGTTCGATCCCCGGCTGGGCCATGTACCAATGGGATTTTCCTCGAAACTTAAGTACATTTAGTGACTGCTCTCAAACGGTGAAGGAAAACATCGTGAGGAAACCTGCATACGCCGAAGAAGAAATTCTTAGGCGCATGTGAAGTCCACCAACCCGCACTGGGCTAGCGTGGTGGACTACAGCCCGAACACCCTCGTTGAGAGGGTAGGCCTGAGCCCCAGCAGTGGGGACATCTTATAGGCTGTTGATGATTGATGATAGTGAAAACAGCTTCCCTTGTTAGGTACATAGTTCGTTACTTATAGAAGTTGACCAAACGCATGTGTGTTCGCAGACAATGCGTGCACCCGGAGGCGTGCAGCAAGGAGCTGACGCTACCGGCGTACTACGCGCGCTACCACGACCTGCGCAAGGAGTACGTGCGCGCGTACACGCTGCGCGCGGTGGCGCCGCCCGCACCGCACGCGCCGCCGCCGCCCCCACCGCCCGACCACCCCACAGCGCTGCTAGACATGCTCAACTGTATCCTTTTTGAGGCCTGTGGTGTTATATAATCTGTACCATGAGTTGACAACGCCGATACTCGCTAGCGACTACGTTAAATACTTAATAGTGTTCTCTTTTCGACTAATTACGAAAGTCAGAGGTATAGATATAGTTTTGACGTAGTCGCTACTTCGCTAGCGAGTTTGACGTGTCAATTCATGGTAGGCGTGATCTAGCCTTTGACTAGACGGGTGAAGAAAAACATAGACTATTTATCTTCTGAAATATACCTACATACAAATATAAATATTACAATAACGCCTACGCATATTGTCACAGCAGAATCCTTAGACGATGTTGCAGGAATATCTAAATTTCATTCAAATATAATCGAATATCTAAAATTCATTTCGTCAATAGTTGCAAAATAAATCATACTATAGATACTTACTACAGTGACGTCACAATACTATCGAAAGCCTGGGCATTTTGGGAAAATGACATTTCGGAAAAAGGAATTTTGGAAAAGGACATGACGGACATTTTAAAAGGACGTTTCGGCAAAAAGACTTTGGACTGAGACGTAATTGAGTGGTACACTGGGTACATTTTATACACGTCAATTAAGTTAGTATCGATTAAGATCGATTTTGCTTCAAACTCGCTATAATTTGCGTTCTATGTTTATCATTTTCCTGCACCATTACTGTAATTTATGAATCAGGTGCAGAGTCAATAAAACTTTGTTTCTCAAAGTGTCAAATAATTTCCTAAACCGCTAAGTACAGATTTAGGTATAAGCCCTTACACAGGTGACAATTTCTACGCCGCCGAAGTACAAGACATGGCCAGTGTGATACAAAGGATAATAGCTGATGGTAAGTTTCATTAGGTACGATTTACTTTATGAGAAACTCCCATAAAAGAAAGTAGGAAAAAGAAATTTTTGGAAACAGAAAGCTCTTTCCTATACTAGCTAAGTTAAAGAATTGTTGGAATCAATACCTACTCATTCCAATAATACTTAGCCAAGTTTAGGCCAATTTTATTTTACTATAAGCCAAATATTCTACTTTACTATGGTAAAACAAATTAGATAGTATAACTAGGTGCGTATAATAAGCTTACCAATGTATTATTTCTTTCCAGGATTCCGATTAGAATTACCGGAGACTATCGACTTAGTTTTAGAAACTGGAATTTGGTAAGTACCTTTAAGTTTCTTAACAAATTATTATTTTGTTTTAGTAAGTAAGTTTACTTACTAAAACAAAACAAAACAGCTTTACAGTTGTAAAGCTCTTCGTTAGCTAGTGCTTCTGGTATTTGCATCGATAGTTTTAATTTAAGATAGTATGTTACTTCGAAGAAACTGATTCTTATGAAAGACCCATTCAGGTATCATAAAATACAGGCTGTTTTATTAGTCCGGTTTGATTCTCGGCTCAGGCAGGTGATTTTCCAAAAATCTATAAATGCAGTCCTATCATTAATTACCATACTAACTTATTGACGTGTATAAAATGTACCCAGTGTACTCAATTACGTCTCAGTCCATTATGCCCTTTTCCCGAAACGTCATTTCACAAAATGTCCGACATGCCCTTTTCCAACATTCCTTTCTCCGAAATGTCATTTCACCAAAATGCCCAGGCTTTCGACAGTATTGTAACGTCACTGTGGTATCTATAGTATGATTTAATAGATAAAAACGCCTGATGAAGAATAAATAGCAATCGTTTATAAATGTCAGACATACGTATCACCATGTTTATGAAAGAGCATTTAGGTTGTTTTTCCTGGAAGCTAATGAGTTATGTTAGTTGGCATTGGCACAAGAGATTTATGGTAAACTTTGTACCGATGAATAGCTTAGTAAATATAAAAACATGAAGGTAATTTTTACTATACATAATTATACTTAAGTTACCTACCTACACCGACTTATCTAAGTTTTTTATGCATTCATTCATTCTTCTTTTTTATGTTTCAACTGCGTACTAATCTCGCGGACAGTAAACAGACAAAACAGCTTTGCTATAAGGATACCCGTTTATACGGAACCCTAAAAAGTTTAAATATTTCTGGGAGATCGGTTGAATCTATAGCCGAAAGCGTATATCTCGAAAAGTAGATGCCTACGAGTAAGAAAATCGGAGAAAATGGGTCCTAGTTTTATCCCCAAGAATTGATTAGTGCAAAAAACAATCCCTTTTCGATAGACACTCCTCAATCCTCATAATTATCGATGCACCTTAAGCACAGAAGAAGTATGAGACTTACGCTCTAGGCCAAAAACTCGCAAAAAAATTAATGTTTAAAAAAATAATTTAAAGAATTCTCCATTAGATTTCGTTCTAAAATTTCTTCCCATATCCGTTTCCCTAACTTTAACATTGACACTGGCAAGTGGCAACCGCTGAAGTGGGATGCCAAAGACAAAAAAAAATCTTGCGAACCTTTGACATTTTTTTTTTCTAGGGTTCCCGAGTAATCTCGAGGTCGCACTTGTTAGGGTTCCGTACCTCAAAAGAGGAAAAAAGGAACCCAAGGATCACTACCTTGTCCGTCTGTCTGTCCGTTCGTCCGTCTGTCAAGACCATTTTTCTCAGGAACGCGTGGAGGTATCAAGTTTAAATTAATACCAAATACTGAGGTCCGCAGTCCTTTGGATCCGTGAAAAAATCAGACTTCTAAGTCATCACAGTCAAAAGATATCGCCGTTTTATTCATTAATGCGCACCCAAGTAGGTATACTTAAACCAAAATGAACCCCTATAGAAATCTACAAATCTAAAACCGCGCCGTGTGTCCGCATTGCTGACTTTTAGAAGTAAACGACACGTGGCCTTCCTAATACTTGGAATCTCAACTCCCCTGTGTCACCCGACACTGCGGCCAACTTGCACCAATATACTCGCGTATACCTACTGTGTCGATCATTCACTATAGTTCGACGTTAGAGTTTGAAGAGAGAATGAACGTACCGTGCCCGCTCTGGGTTGGACCCCGCGGGCCGAAACGACGAATTTAGTAAAAAGATGCGTCGTTTGGGCCCACATTGATTTTTATAATAAAGTAAGTATAGGCAGATGGAAAACACCTACCTTGTCTTTCTTTATACTACTACTTTAACTGAAGGGAGTCAAACAACTTTATCTATACGTAGGTACTTACTACATAAGATAATTCACAGTTGAAGCCGGTACTTTTTAAGACCACGCCAGTGGTAACCCACATTGAGCTGTCCTAGCCTATTAGGGAGTTTCAATACTATGAGAGACCAGTTTATACTGGTTGTTTCCACTGACGTGCGGTCCACCGTACCTACACTGGGTATACGCACTTCATTGCTAGGTTTAAGGTACCTACGTAATTTTCCCATTTCCATTCCCATGCCATTAACCCCAAGACCCCAAATAACAACTAGTGGGAAACAACGTTCCCATTTCATCACCAGATATGAAAAATAGTCATGAAGAATAGTTCAAACCAGAACCGCACATCACACACAGCCAATAATTGTGAATAAATAAATATCTGTCGGGAATGGAATCCAAGACCCTAGGAAGAATGTCCCTTTGACAACTTAATCGAACTAGCGGGAAAGGTCCGACGCAGTAACAACAACTTAAAAACATAACCTACACGTTCAAAGCGACATTATGTCTATCAATTTACATGCAGATGCTAATTAAGCTTAACACTTGCTTTACACTTCTTATGCTAATTATTCGCTTACAATTAAAAACACTTGAGAAAGTTTCGTAATTGTGAAAAGGTAAAGAACGGTGATTTAATATTAGTGTAGTGCTATCTCCTTAGTTAGACAGCCTGCCGACAGAAACAATATTTGTCTTTCCTTCCTAAATAACCTCTGCACTGGCACAGAATATATATTGGCACTGGCAAGTTTCGCATCTTTCCAAGAAAGGAGTCCTAAGACATTAGAAGAAACAAAACATACTTAAACACCTTATCAGCACATGGTTTCATAGTACAAGCCACATCGACTCCTGCGCACGCAGCGCCTTCGCTTCGCTTGGCGACAATCGCATTCCTTCACCAACCGTCGCAGCGAGCGGACGTGCGCTCCCCGCTAACCTTAAGCAAAATCCGACACGAGTCTCTTATCGCGTTTTTAATGTTTTGAAACGCGTTAAAACCACGTCCCGTGTGTAATAAAAACGATATAACGATAACGTGTAAGGACTGTGTTTGTTGAGTGGATTCGGGAGTATCGTTCCTCCGCACCGACTTGAGAGATAAGAAGGTGAGTGGGGCTGATAGCTTTTGATAATTAGTACGTCTGTACGCTGATAACTGTTAATATGCTTGAGTAGCAACGTTAATCCTCGGAATAACGCATCAACTACAGAGAATTACACAAGGGCTAAGAATTGACAACTGGCGCAGTTCTAAAACATCAAATAACGCAAACTAAACATTGTTTTTCTTACCATGTATAGGCAGGTAGGGTTTTAGGCCCTTTTCGATTTTCGAAAACATATTTAGAGCTCTAACACATGTAATGTGACCGTCATGTCAAAACAGGCTTTGTTAACGTTTTAAATGACCCTATCGGATTTTTACGATGTCAAGTAGTCAAGAGGTGATTGTTTTAGTTGTCCAAATTTGCTTGTCTAGAAGACGTTAGTTGGAACATTGGTGTATGTTTCTGTATTATTCTTAAGACGATTTCTCCCAAGCACCCTAAACTAAAAGCCTTTTTAAGTCAACCATTCTTTATTCATTTCAACCGCGGATCGATTCAGTCAACCTAACTCGATTTTAAGATCTAGATTCTTGATCGTGGCTTCACATATGCAGTGTAATGTTACATTAAATTCGATACCAATGTTAGAATTTGAGCTAAGTTCTGTATTTTATGGGGCGGTGAATCTCGCATTTGGGAGGGCCGGCAGTGCACAATGGTGTTCACTAAACAAAATAAACAATTAACACAATCTTCTTAGCATCATTAGTTATTTGATTCCATAGAGTTAGTATACTAGCTATAGAGCGCGCGCATCGCTCATTGCCCATTGTGCCAAGTGTAAGCAGGTGTTCTATGGACGCTTCTATATAGATTTTTTCTGGATCGTGTTTACAGCTTGCCACTCCACATTTCACCATGATTACTCCAAATCTAAATAAATATCGGCGCGAGCAACAATCAGCGCTACTGACGTGTTGTGACTAGTAGCGCCGCCCCGAAAATTTCTAGACTGTTCAGACCCGTGCTTACAGTTCAGACTTGCTAACGCGCGCTCTATGTATACTAACAACTCTCTGTTTGATTCGAATACGAAACTATTTTAAAAGCTTTCTGATAATGTCGTCATTGCTATCTCTGCGGAATATATTTTGACTTCTGACCTGTCAAGACGAAAGATAAGAACCCACTATCATCGAATAGAAACCCTAGACAAACATATAGAACTTAGAAACTTGTATATTTCAAATCACTAAAGATGATCTAAATACATAGGTAGCTACTTACATATAATGTCAGTTTTAAAGAAGTTAGCCTAATACAATTTAACAATAATTTGGTTGACGAATACGTCATCATACTTTGTTATTCCTTTTATCAACAATAATTTGTTGAACTATTGAACTCTGAGACGGAATTTAGAATGCAACAGACCTATGACGGACAGCAAGCTAATGTTGCAAAGATGACTATCGCATCAGTCAATATGTGCGTTACACCCGCGTGGGAAGGCCTATGTCCACCCGTGGACAACCAGCGGAACCGACAGAGTTTGGCAAATACTTCTTTTACTCTCCATAATTACATTCGATCACTTCCTAATTTCTTTTTTTTCACAACTCTGCCATCTGGTATACCTGCCTGTTTATCATTTCATATCATTATAAAATATCCACCTATGACTTGACATAAAACTAAAATTAGGGGTACGTAGGCAGACGCCTAGAAGAAATAATCTAAGAAGAAATGCATATCATATCCCATAACCGATAAGCTTCACCGGAAAACATATTTATGGGCGTTAAATTCTTCACACAACGATTAACTAGCGAAGTAATGCGAGAGGTTTATGCTCATAAACAGGCTCGGACTCAGGTGAGGCCATACGGGCTGGATTAGAAAAAATAGGCTTCCATTGTAGACCATTTTGCTATTGCCAGGTTATTTAAATTCTACAAATCCCAGTTGACTTAACTTAACCCACAGTATAAAAACGTAAGTAAGTATATTGCTATAACTTTAAGTAAAATTATAAATATTCATATGATACCAACTGGATTGTTAGACGATACTCAAGCAAGCACAATGAAAATCTTCTCTAATTATAAGCGAAAGTCAGCAAAGATTTTGATGAAACTCGGTACAGTGATAGCCCTGGAATAACATACCCACATAGGATACTTTTAACGCGGACATAATGGCGTGGGGTCTGCTAGTATATGTACTTAAATGAATAAGCCCACAAAGGGGGCGTTCCTAGTAGTGTTACCGAATAGCCTTGCCAGTTGAACTACTGGGAATTTCCTTCCCAATAGGCTTACTAGTAGGTACTAGGTAACACTTTGTTTATGGGACCAACATGGGATGCGACCCCCCTAAACTGGTTTAGAAAGAGGGCCCCCGTGCCGTGTGACGGCCCTGCCAAATACTCGTATTACACACACTTAGCTGTGTCCAGCGAAACACGTACGGACGGAATCGAAATTGTCAACAAATACCTTTAAATTGAATGCATTTTACGTGATCTATTGCGAAAAGATTTATTTTGCTGACTCTAACAACCTATATAGGTGCGTTTCAATTTGTTTTGTTCACGAAAACTGACTTATTTCCATGTCCAAAGCTTTTAAAGTAACACTTAGGCGGCTTAGGCGTTTCGTCCAAAGATTTAAATCGATTTGAGCCTACTGCTTTTGTCCAAAAGTCGACGTTAGAGTATGGCTACAGAACAGAACTTCACTGAGGTGTATAAAAATTGTACTTTATTTTGTGACAGATATTAGAGGTAAATACTTTGAGACGTTATGTATGTATGTTTGTGTATAAAATGAGTAATGGACGAGTGATATACTTAAGTGCGAGGTTGATTGAAGGGCGTAGACAGTTAACGATAAAAATAAATAAGCATTGCTAAATAAAGAAGATAATAATCTATATCACTACTAGTTACAAACGTGAGTTGGTTTTCGCGTTGTTACTCCTTCTATTCCGTAGTAGGTACAATAGGTATGATGTTGTCTTTTCGAGAGGTAATAGTGGTTATTCGGTGCAGTGTAGCTGCATTAGATTGTCTTATCTCTCTATCCTCATTCCTGGCTACGGTGGCGGTCTAGGTAACGGTAGGGCGGGGGGTGCTAAAAATCCCAGGGTTGCAGCGTGGGACGCCCCTCCGCCAGGTGGACCGACGACCTGAAGAAGGTGGCTGGATGCGGAGAGCGAAGGACCGGGTGTGGGGGCGTTCGTTGGGGATGTTGGGCGTCCACCAGTGGACGCTAAAAGGTTGACATGATGATGATCTCTCTACCCACCTATCAGTGTAGGTAGGTACTACAGTTCAAACATTGGACTTTTTCCCTTGGAACATGTGCATCATTGCGCCCTCTCGCCTGCGCCCGCGCTCCCAGGTGTGTTGTACCACGAACCGCAGGCGCATTGTTCGCGGTGTTTTGATTCCACGTCCGTATACCCATTGTCCGGTAGTGCATGGGACGCTCGCACCACGTGTTTTGATATGATTAATATGAGATACCGTTTGAGAAAATCACACGATCAGAAATTTTATGCGAGTGAGTCCTGATAGCTAACCAGTTTGAATAAATATGCATATTTCTCATACTGACTCGTTGTAGGCAAGAAGTTTCAAATCTCTTTAGTCGCGCGCGCGCTCCCTGTGGAGATCGCATCTTGCATATTTAGTATCGGAACCTATGGTGCCATTTACCGGGGGGTGCGGACAAAGGAAGCGGAGTAGCGGGAGGAGGTTGCTAATACAAATTTATATGGTGTTTGAAAATGAGAATGTGTGAGTGAGTCATAATTTTGTGATTAGTTTGACACGATTTTGACACACATACAATGCTTTTATTACTCATCCATATTGGAGTGGCAAATTTTTTTTATTCATGGTTGTAGGTATTTAGTACATTTGTGCGACACGGGTAAAGTTTTTATAAAAGCGATCTTCGACAAAGAGTATGTTTTCGGTTAAGCGTTCCATCGGAAAAGAATTCTTTCGTCAGACCATCTTTGAACTAGTAACAAACTGTGTAATACACGAAGAACTGTGTCCAGCACTGGGCGGCGATAGGCTAGTTTGACTGCCTCGTACAGATCTAATAGACTGGTATGTTTTCGCCAATTTGCAATTTTTAAGGAATACTTTGGAATATTATACAAACAGATAGAGATAGCCGAGGTGCGGGTCAAGAGCGCAAGCGAACATGCCATTTTACGATAATGTTTAGTACTTAGTTGTTTACAATAATTCAATTTCCCATTTATAAAATTTTCCAAACATACGTTTGACTTTGTAAGTACCTAATGTGGCCTTCGTCGTCGCATGTACAGTGAGGTTCATATGTGCAGTAGCATGCTAAGAGTCATTTTTCTGTACAACGGCGCGCACGACAACACGAAAACCAATTAGATTTTACTGACCACACAAGTCAATAGCGTGTTTTAAACCTTATTGTCATGGCAATAAGTCATAAATTCATCGTAATATCCAGGAATATATGAGTGGATATGCGCGTGTGTGGGTACAGATATAAAATACAGTCGTAAGTGAAACTGGTCTCTCAATCTATTGAGTTGCGAAACTGCTACTGCACTCATGAACCTTGACTGTACCACAATGCCTTCCATCAGTGCGTCCTACACGTAATGACGTAGAAACGGGACACTGACAGTGGGACTTGTCCCGCAATTCAAAGACAACATTATAATGCTCGGAGTTTCTCTGAGAGACCTCCGAAACGATATGCCAGAGAACTAAAGTAAGAGATATAGCTCAAAAATTTAGTCGAACTGGCAGTGGGCTGATCACGTCGAAGAACCGATGACAGGCTGTTCTCGAGTGGAGACCACGAGTGGGGAAGCGTAGCGTGGGCTAGATGGATGTAAATTTATGATTATTGCAAAAAGTGATTCAAATAACAAAGTTATCTGGAGTGCAGTCCACGATGTTTTAGTTTTACGACGCATTATGTGCGCCGGCGCACAAGGCGTGTCGCGATTGTAGCCGCGGGCCGAGCTATTGTTCCGATAAAACATTATCCAAAGTTGCACATTTTCGTCATGGTTAGAATGGATATCGCACGAATTCATCAGAATACAATCACGGTACTTTTCCAATTTTTCTCGTCACTTACAAAATCCGGCCGAGTGGGTCAAACATTTTAGAAATTATATATATTTTCCAATAAACCCTAAAAATACAAACTCGCGGAGAATCCTAAGGGTGAGGCCAAACGAGCAAAATTTCGGTCGTGTTTTCGTTCGCGTAATTTCTGCTGCATTCGATTTCATACACGACGACGCAAAATGAGTTGGACTTTTGTATGCAGCAGAAATTACGCTCGTTTGGCCTCACCCTAAGGGGAATGAATCGTAGTGACTAAAGGTAGCAGTCGGATCTGAGCAGTCGCTGCCCGGCAGTCGCGGCCGGGCAGCGACGGCCGTACATGTCTATATATGGATTTGTCCGAAGAACCGTCCGATGCAGGCGGCCGGGCAGCGCGGCCGGGCAGCGCCGGTTCTCCATACAAATCGATATATCTCCATGCAGCGACTGCTCAGATCCGACTGCTAAGGTCTTTAAATCAAAGTTCCGAGTCTCAGAAAGCTAAGACATGTCAAAAGACAAATTAAGTTCAACACCCTCACTTATGGCTGCTATCATGTCTTATCGCTATTCAATTTAGTATCTGATAACATATTATCTATAGCTATAGGTAATCATCAATTAGTATTGAGCACCAATTTATGTACACAATCAGCCCCAATCGATAAATGAATAAACTAAAATAATGAACTTACTTACGTAGTTTACTTAAAGATGGAACTTGTGAGGACAAGGTTTTATCCTTTCTGATTAGTGTGAAGGCATAAAAATGCTCAAAACACAGTTTTGAAACTTCAGTGCTATTAAATTCAACCGCATGGCGAAAATACGCGCAATTTTCGAAACAATCTGACAGTTCTATGTCCAGCAGTGGATATCAACAGGATGATGTGTGAGGTGGGATCTTATCTTTGTGGTCCTAATGTCCTATAATGGTGCCTCAATCCGTTTTTTTGTCGAATTCACAAACGCCTTAGAATAGAAATAATAATAATCTTTCGCGTATGCAGGGTGTCGTAATCCAGTATTCGTAAGCCAGTGGTATTGGTATTATAATAAATACTCAAGTTCCGATAAACCATTGGTACAGGCCAACCTACGACCCCTTGAACGAGAGGCAAGTGCACACCAAACTAGGCTACCATGGCTCAAAGAGGGTGATGTTGTTAACGAACCTAGAGAAAAGGCTTCTTCAAATGACTAGGCACCTAATATTGTTTACTGTTGTTTCAGCTCAAAGGACGATGAGATTGATGGTAACTGCATAGTGAGAGCCCGAGGGTTGCCGTGGCAGTCGTCAGACCAGGACATTGCCAAGTTCTTCAGAGGTCTTAATGTCGCCAAGTGAGTCTATCCGTATTACGCATACGCACCATGGGTGAGGTACTCCACGAAAAGCACTAACGCGAATATCACCTAATTTATTCCACGAACTACACCGTTCAATATTTTATCTTGGTGCTCTTCCTAGAGTAGTGAAAAATATTTACTTATTCACAATCCACAAAGAGTACCTGCGCTTATATATTCTCTGCTGCGATATAGAAACTTCAAGTGATGCTGAGGAATATATGAAAGTGACGGTACAGGAAAGTACGTTTATTGATCATATAAATACATTTCTAGATTAACTGGTAACTTCATTGTGACACTTCAGCCAGAATACTTGCTGATCTTTCCGTCTTTGAAGAACTTTGATGAGCTATACTTTAAACAAAACGTCAGAGAAGGTCAATCCACATTTTGCGCACAATGTATTCAATTTGTCTTAAAACGCCAATGATTTATGCAACAATAGAAGCTATTATAACTAAGTAAGTTATAATTTTATTGACTGCCCTACAATCTCAAGGATAACAATTTAAGTGTCTGTTCGTCGTTTGTTTATCTGAACAAAACCATTACCCACTCATAGCATACTTACGAGCCGTGTCGTGACATTCGTGCTTCGATATTGTCATCATGTCGTTCAAGAATGTAATTGTACCATGTTTTGTTGCAGGGGCGGCGTAGCATTGTGCCTCTCGCCCCAGGGTAGACGCAACGGCGAGGCACTAGTGCGCTTCGTGTCACAGGAACACAGGGACATGGCGCTCAAGCGGCACAAGCACCACATCGGGCCGCGGTACATCGAGGTCAGTACCTACTCGTCATGCCCACAAGACTCCAGTACCGTCGGTTATGCGAGCGAGTGCTCTGCTAACTTGCACTGCCACAGTAGATACACATCGCTGCTTGAATGAAGCAGAGAAGCATGTACTCACACTCCATCAAATGTGACAGAACCAAAGTGCACAGACCCCAAAGTATTTCCTGTGATCAGATCTGTGAGGCCAGTAGAGCCATGGAAAGTGAATAGATAGTCCTTTTATTACTCTCTTTAATCGTCAGGAGTTCAGGACGAGTATTCAAGCAGTATCGCATTTCTTTCTTGTTTGACAAGAAATTATTCAACACCTATAAGTTAGGCTCTTAGCTTATGCTTCTAGCATATTATTATGTATACTATAAGGTTAGGCTTTACTTTTCACCAATATCATTTTTTTCTTTGGTGGTTTTCTCTATTGACCAGCCTAGAGGCATAGTCTGATTCCTCGACACGTCTCAATGCGGAAAAGAAAGTGTCGGAAGAAACGCTCTCTGCCCCACTGTCTGAAGCGAACTGATGCATGCAAGCACCGCTCGTTTCTGGTCATAGTTTAGTGCGACGGCCCGTCCGTATGTTTAAGTGACTGGTGGTTGCCCAGTATTCGGGACCTTGTGATAGGTCAGGCCTGTAGTTTGTGTTCGTCGTGCAGGTGTATCGTGCCAGCGGCGAGGACTTCCTGTCGGTGGCGGGCGGCGCCACGTGCGAGGCGGCCGCTTTCCTGTCGCGCGGCGCGCAGGTCATCGTGCGTATGCGCGGCCTGCCCTACGACGCCACCCCGCAGCAAGTTGTGAGTACCCTCGATACCCTCGCCGACTGGCCTAGGCTATTAGGGAGTTTCAATATTATGAGAGACCAGGTTTTGTTTCCACTAACGTGCGGTCTACCGTACAAGTGTGCGTAGATCTCCCCAAAAAATCCAGAATTTCCAGAAAACGCCCGGGGCGGCCGTGTTGCAACCCCACCTGCTGGTTTCTTTTTGTACCCTGCACCAAGCTCGCTGTTTCTCTTTTACATTCTTGCTTCCCTTTTCATACTCTCTTTCTTCTCTCTTTGGTCTCTTTCATTTTTCTCCTCTTTTTCTTCTTTCTTTCCTTATGGCTACCACACTGACCCTTGCTTGGGCTTGCAGCTGGAGTTCTTCTCGACGGGCGAGGAGCCGGTGCAGGTGCTGGACGGCGCGGAGGGCGTGCTGTTCGTGCGGAGGGCGGACGGGCGCGCCACGGGCGACGCGTTCGTCCTCTTCGCCAAGGAGGACGACGCGCCCAAGGCCCTCGTCAGGCACCGGAAGCTTATAGGAGCGCGGTACATCGAGCTGTTTCGGTCCACTACCGCCGAGGTGCAGCAGGTTGGTACATTCTGATGACGCAAACCCGTACCTATCATCTGTTTATTTAAGACTAGCCGATGCCCCGCGACTTCATCCGCGTTATAATGTATCCGCATAGTATTTTACTATAGGTAGTTAAAAAATCGACACTCCCATTACAAACTACAACCTATATACTGTTTTTCCCGCGGGAACCGCTTTTACAGAGGTATTCTATGGCCTGTGTGTAATACTGATGAGTAACAACCATCCAAACATCCTTACAAACTTTCTCGTTTATGATATTAGTAGGATGTTGCAGTATTAATGCAGTATTTTCCAACAATATTGCATGCAATAATCTTGTAGGTAAGTTTATGGAACAAGTGGTCGTTATACTAAGTAATAGCGCTAGGGTAGTGTTGCCGGAATATCGATATAGTCGGTTATCGATCGTTTCGGTAGTGCAAAATCAATCGGTAGGCCTGTCGATAATACGTTACGTCAAAACAGACAGGTACCTAATGAGACCAAACGGGCAACTACCCCGAGTAGTGCTAAAAAAGCAACATTGACAGTGGTGTCTTTTGGCGGGAACAGAAGTGTCAGTCATGTTTGTCTCTTCTGTTTTATTTTCCTTTAAAATGTATGTTGTTTGTATCATTGTGATAGTATATTACCTTGTAATTTCATAGGTAAAGATCTAAAGGACACAATAAGTGCTTGTGAATGTGTGACATGAAGTGATAATAACTGGGAAGCCAGTCTACCTGATGGTAGGTGGCCATTGTCGTGTACACGTGCAAGGTTTGAATTGCAGCGTACAATTAACTCTTTGGCTTACGAGATTCATAGCGCAATGCCTTTGAGACTATTTCACGTCAGTCCAAAGAAATTGAACTACTTTGCTTGTTGCTGCGTTAGTTCAATTTCTTTGCGTCAGTCAGACACCCTGACATTGTCACTCAAAAACTGTCATTTTACAACGAATTAATTGGTCAAGACAATGTATGACAATGTCAGTTGTCTAAGTGACTGCGAAGTTGCGAACTGAATAATGTGACATTACCCGGCAGAATAACTAGTTAGCTGTCATCCTACTACATGCAATAGGCTGATAGTCAAAGAGACTATCGATGCATAAGCTGTCGATATTCCGACAACACTAGCCGAGTGTAGTGAATAAACTTCAACTTTTATGTTCTTAGCCCGCCCTTGAGTGGAGTGGAGACGGTGAGTTATCGGACCTTTTGCATGCGAACGTTTACCTGATTTCAAACAATCATTTTACTAAGGATTTATTATAGTTATTTAGATTTGTTAGAGTAGCCTTTTACCTGCATACGGTTATTACCAGTAGGTAAGGTAGCTATTAAATTTGCTATGGTTAATATTTAGGGTACCTACGTACTTTCCCTTCAGTCAGGTACGGTTTATTTATTCCGGTATATAGCAACCTATACACGTTTGTAACTCACACATAAACATTCGTTTATTTTAAAAATTAAGTAGAACTGCATTCAAATATTTTTTAAACCATCTGTCTGAGCCGGGAATCGGACTGCAGAAAATATGGAAAAACACCTGTATTTTTATGATACCAATCAAAACGGTTCATCATAAAAATCAATTTCTTCTAAAAAGAGCGACGATGACACAACTGCCTAAACACGCAAATGCCTAAACACGCAAATCCCTAAAGACACAAATCCCTAAATATATCGAATGGGACACAAGGACCGGCGATCGGGAATTCTAGGACCCATAATATTTGCCTTAAAGTGTCAGGATTATGTTGCTCTTATACAAAAAAAATCCCAAGGGATCTTGTAACATAGTATCTTAAATTAAATGAAGCGTGGGCACGCTCTGCTGACCCTCAAAGATTTTATTAAGCAACAGGGAGCAATCCAGTTGTAACAATCTGCAAGAATCTGTTGTATCTACCACATCATTAAACATGTTTAAGAACAGACTAGCCAACCTTTAAAAACAATGCAAGTCGTCTGCTGATATAGAAGCATCAGCTATAAGTTGCCTCTTCAACTGCTGCCGATGTTCCCAGGTGCTGAACCGGTCGCTGGAGACGCGCACCAGCTCGGCGAGCACGCCGTCAGCGCCGGCCGCGCCGGCCGAGGGGCTGCTGCCGGTGGCGCTGATGCCGCAGCACGTCATCACCTCGGGCACGGCCAAGGACTGCGTGCGGCTGCGCGGCCTGCCCTATGAGGCGCAGGTAAGTGTTCTGGGGTTCACATCAAAAAGCACTTTAAACTTACTAAAATCTTATATAGATCTTGAGATCCGCTGCGTAAGGCGGAGGCGACTAATAAATGATCACTTTTTTCAGGTGGAGCACATTCTAACGTTCCTGGACGAGTTTGCGAAAAATATCGTAGTCCAAGGCGTCCACATGGTTTACAATGCGCAGGTGAGAAACAAGAATGCAATACTAAAACTTAAGTACGCGTTTGTACTCTACACGAGATTTTACGGCATCCTCGTACTCAAAAGTATTTTTAAAATTCTTCTTCTTAGACTTCTGTCTACACGATAATTATTGATAATTAATTATAATATTGACTTCTGTCAATATTCGTACGTTACGCACTGCCGCTCCGTTCCTATATCTACATCCATAGACAAAACTCTAAAGACACAAATCCCTAAAGACACACTGTCTAAAGAAAGACTCAACTCCCTGTTCCCTAAAGACACAATACAACTCTCATAATACACAAATCCCTTTGTAAATCCCTAAAGAAAGACAACTCCCATAATACACAACTCCCTGGTTACACAAATTTCTAAAGACAAATCCCTAAAGACATAACTCCCTGGTTATCCCACAACACAACACAACTCCGTAATTACACAATTGTTAAATACAAAAATCCCTAAAGACACAACTCCCTAGTTACACAAACCGGTCACAAACCCCTAAAGACAACTCCCTAACTAAATACATAGGTATATACAAATCCCTAAAGTGACAACTCCCTAAAGACAATCTGTTGGTGGATCCCCAGGGCCACCCGAGCGGCGAGGCTTTCATCCAGATGGACAGCGAGACCAGCGCGTTCCTGAGCGCGCAGCAGAAGCACCACCGGTACATGACCTTCGGGAAGAAGCAGCGGTACATCGAGGTCAGTGCTCTGCTCTAGTATGTTAAAGGTTCGCCCGGTAAAAAATATTTTCCCCCACGTGGTAAAATGTAGCCAATGTTACTACCCGGATGTTACTATCTCGAATCTTCATAAAAGCATAACTATCTTCATATAACGAAAATTAGTAGATTTGTGCCGTGTTATAATTTTGTCTTATTTCCATTGTACGTCCAAATTGAAATTGGTCCAAACCGAAGTGAAAGATACGTCCTTAGGGAAATACGTTCAATTTTGATTATACTTCTAATGAAATACGTCCAAATTGGATTGTGTACAATCGACAACTACTGTGGTCTTTTTTGAAATAAAATTATTTTGGACAAAATTCTGATCGAGAACACAATTTCACTAAATTCACTGGAATAATTTTGTCAAAGCCAAATGGACTGTAAGTAATCATTTTAGTACATTTTCCAAAAAATATTTTGAACCAAATTTAATTTAGACGTAAACCTACTAAACATTTGTTCATACGACCATCATGACCCCAACGTGTCGCGCAGGTGTTCCAGTGCAGCGGGGACGACATGAACCTGGTGCTGACCGGCGGCGTGACCCCCGCCACCTCCCCCAAGGTGCTCTCCCCCGGTACGTTGGTCTCCCCCCCGCCCGCCGCGCACGCCCCCGCGCCCCGACTCCTCGCGCACCACATCGCGCACCAAAGCCTCCTCGCGCGCCAACACGAGAACCTCATCCTCGCCTCCCTCCGCCCGCCGATGCTCCCCATGCTCCCGGCGTACGCCTCCATCCGCTCCCCCTCCCCCAATCCCTACCAGCTGCAGCAAATGCAGACAATGTTGCCAACCAAACGTAGCTACGAGCGCGCGTTCGCCCAAGCCGACGCGGCCCCAGCGAAGAGACCGTATATCCCGCAGCAGATGCAGCCGGCTTTGTCGCTACCGGTTCTGTCGTACGCTTCCTCGGCGCCGATATTCTCGTACGCCAACACCAGTCCGATGCTGACCACGTACGCGACGGGTCTCCCGACGATGCCCGCCGGCCTCCCCGCGGGGTACGGGGCTGCCCTGTCCGCTGGGCTGCCAGCTTCTATGACCTCGCCATTCCCGTTGTCTATGTTCCCCACGTACCCGTATTACCCCGGGGTTTAGATTCCACCGCTGTAATATGAAATTACGGGCGCTATTAAAAACCACGTTGCTATTGATTTAGGAATAGAATTTGTTTACCTAATAAATCCTAAGTCATACCGACGCAATAAACCTACCCAATTTTTGATACAGTTTTTGATATTAGTTATAAAAGATAATCATTTTTGGATAACACTAAGAAACAGCACTTAAAAAGTACTTACTAAAACATATGTAAGTACTTAAGTAAATCTCGGAAATAACTTATTAACTTTTTAAACACAGACTAGGATAGAATTTGAGAAGTATTCCTCTTTACACTAGGACTTACTTGTGTGATAAAGATTTGAATTTACATACGTCTTTAAAAAACTTAAATTGAGACTGTTCGTTTCGTACCTAGATTAAATAAAAACAGGGTATAAATTGACAATAAGCTCAAGAAAGTTTATAAAACTACCACAATGTGCCTTCGCGACGGATATATCGATATTAGACGTGAGACTCGTAATCGTTAGGCGACGAAGAAAACAGCCAGATATTACGCGACGTTACGTTACACTACGTAGCCAGATATTGCGCTACGTTACACTACGTAGCAAGATATTGCACTACGTTACACTACGTAGCCAGTTATTGCGCTACGTTACACTACGTAGCAAGATATTGCACTACGTTACACTACGTAGCCAGTTATTGCGCTACGTTACTGTACTGTTTATGAATTGCGGAGCTTTTGTCGCCTAAACAAGACTTTGTTAAGAATTTATTAAATTAAGGTTGCATAGAATCAGATGGATTATTAAATCAGGCAGTTAATGTAGCAGCTTTATGTTAGATTAGGATTTACTTACTTAATCGGTTTTTTGTTGAGAATATGGCTGACTTTAAATATTGTTAAAATCTCATCACTAAGTATATTTTTTAATTTATAAGTGAACCAGAGGTTGTTTATCAATGACAAGTAGCATATTAATAGTTTTGCTTTTTATAGCGCATAATCTAACATTTTGTGATCGTTTGTCGTTGTGATTTTTAAATTTAGACATTCCAATAAAAAAGACAAGTTTTTTTCTAATTTCTTAAAGGCTGATTCCAAGTCTGAGAAATTATAAGGGTACTTATTGATGAGCACTTTTGAAATAATTTTATACTTAGGTAGGTACTTAAAATGTTTTATTTTATCGTTTCATTTTAAGTACAATGCGCATTTTGTGGTTAGTATACACTTATTGATTTTAGGTTAGTGTTTATATTTATAACAATTTTATTGCGCTTTTAAATGAATTGATTAAAGGAATTGCGTTGCTTATATCAAGTTTAGTTCGTAAATGTTCATTGTAAAATATTATGGTTGGCACCATTTATTTTCCTTCCCATCCTTACTATACATTCCAGGTGATACTGCCTCCTTTATGTATAGTATACATGTATACATTGTACCTATACAATGTTCAGTTCACCACCTAACAACTTAAACGCATAAATATCCACCTATCTTAACATCATATCGTTCAGTTTTACCCTCACACCACATAGTGTAGACATTTTGTTAATTACTATTTACGATTTTGGACATATTTCTGAAATAATTAACTCAGTGTACTTATATTTGGTGAAACATAACATGTTTTTTTAAGTTCAGAAATATGTTTATAATTGGGTGTTATGTATACTGGAAACCTCTAGGAACCCCCTTAGACTTAACGTCATTGTGTATGGTGTTGCCATGTCTCGATATTCACAAATAGGTATGGGGGCTTGTCACAAGTACACGGTGTAATGGCTAATCTTTGTTCTGTCATTTTTCTATTTATTGTTTACGTTCGACACACTACCTGTAATTACTATAATATCATCTGTTGTCACTCTATACGAAAAATTACAGCAAAGCAACAAAATTTATTTAGCTACGGGAATACGGGCAGTGTGTGTGAATCTTCTAATGACTTTGGCAATTATAAAACTTATAATAACAATTCTATCTATGTAAGTACACATTTATATTATACATTGCCAAAGTTATACATAATGTAAGTCTAATTTAAAATGCAATACTGTGTTTATTAATGGAAATAAGATTGTTGTTGTAATATGGTGTATCCGGTCGGGATGTGTTATGGAAAATGTGCATGAATGTGGCCAGACGTAACTTAGATCTGTAGACTACAGTAACTATGAGTAGGAAGATATACTTTCAGAAGCTTGCGGTGCTCCGGTTCAAATTTTCTATCTGTTTTCAACATACCGTATTGAAAACAGATAGCAGCGAACTTCTGGAAACTATTCGTCTATGCCTAGGTACGTTTTGCTTTACTCTCCGCAAATTTCTAAAGCATATCTAATTATTTACATTAGTCTTACAGATCTAAGATTATTTAATGTAACGGTAAGTGTTGCACATAATTGTGTAAAATTAAAATGTTTCATGTATTTGTTGTCTATTTAGTCAAATATGGGTGTAGCATGGTTTGCTTTTTTAATGACAGGGTTGCATGATTATTGAGAATCTTACTGGTTATCCTAACTTGAGCTTGTTATTGGCAGTTAATGTTTTTGTAAGATACAACGGCAGTTATATAACTACATATACAAAAATAACTGTTGTTCACATGGTAATAAAATAACTAATAAGTTAAGGTAGGCTTATTTTTTCCGTAAGATTCCAATATCGTTCCAGATTTTTACAGCCATCTTGCTTATGTAGAGTGAACTGCGTTTTCCAGAGCACACCGCGGTCGGATACAAACTTTCTAATACAGCGTCGGCTGTATGTTACTGTGTTATACAAATTTTACACGGTAAATAGCTTTATATTTGGTACCATGGCTTCCATAAGGATAAATATTTTTCATCACTGTACGTGAAATATAGCGCGTCGTAAGTATATTTATACTTTTCATCATCTGGATGCATTAAAAACACCATAGTATACTTTGTTCACCAGTTGTTCACCCATTGGCGTTTTCAAGTCCTTAATTTCTAAGAGAAATTAAAACTAAGTACGATACCTAACAATAAATCATTTTAAATACAATACATACAAGTAAACTGATTCGCAAGATAGGGACTTTCCCTTTACTTTTAAATACGATGCGATATTCTGTTCAGGCGGGGATTCCCCTTTAACCACTTTACGTTGATGGGTGGTCAAATTGAGATGAATTAATTTGGTATACGACGCAAAATCTATAACGTAAGACAGTCTTGGATCGTGCTTTCTGTTTTTTGACCCTACTGACTGTCATTGTAAGTCATGGTACCATCCCTATCCTGGTCAGGGGTAATCGAGACATCCTCCAGTCATTAACGCACTTGGTCACAAGCTTCTTCTTCTGTTCTCTTCTGAAATCTTCATTTGCTTTTATATCTAATCTTAAAGTTAGTTCCTACGAGGTGTTGCAGAGACCAGTTCAGGGCAATTGTGATTATGTAGTAATTTGGCGATTTATCTACAGCCAGCGACAACATAGTCAGGCTAGTCTCAATTGAACGTTCGGAATAATCTCGCAAACTACTGAATGGATTTAGAACCGATTTTCATTATAGACGAGGCCGTTTAGGCCGCTAGGGCGCACAACTAGTTTAAATATTGTTAAAATTGCAATTTCATTCCTAGACAGTAGGGAGTTGAGATGTATCACTATCACAGCTAAATATTGGTTTTACACATGATCATTATTTATAACTATGGCTTAAGTCTAGGGTCTCCCTACATTTATCGCTCACTTAGGCCGCTCAAAGCAGAGCAGAAAAAACTTCATCATCACTCGCCTTCAGAGCCAAAGCAATGATCTATTTAGATAACACAGTAATTGACCGGTTTAAGCCGATAAGTGTAGCAAGCGAGACCCTAAGTCGGATCTATCTAAGATTTTTTACACAATACTGCACAGCAAAACCTAAGCATAATCAGAATCACAATTGCCTATTGTGCTAAATAATATTGAAATTATTTAACTAAAACTGTGTGGTGAGTTCTTGACTGGGGGACGTGGTGTGAGGATGTAAAGCGATGTTTATATTGGTACCCAAGTACATAATTCGATATTGATCGTTAAACTTAAATCTAAATAAAAAAGCTAAGGTCTAAATTAATCAATTATTAGACCTATATCTGCCTGATTTTAGGCAAAACTATTAATGTTTTTTTTTGTTAGAATCATAATGAGTTTTTATTATAATTATTTTAGTTGCCTAATTATAGTTCATTACGTACTTTAAATAAACCGATAATTTTCGTGTTAGATCGTAATTATTGCGAGTTTTTCTGGTCTGTGGCTGGTTGTGCTATTTTTTTCTTCTCTATAGTAACAGAGGCTTCATAAGAGTAGTCAGGTTCGATAGCTACTTGTGAAGGGGAGCTGTACACTAACAATCAATGGCTTGCTTGCCTTGTCGTCGGTCCCTGTTTATGTTTTACTAACAATCTATCATCTATTCTTCTTTCTATCACTGGGCTACCAAAAGCTACCGATGAGGGGCAAAATATATTAGTTTTACAGAACCTTGGTACACTTTATACTTATTCTATAGGTATTTCGTTTCGCTGACGTAATAATTTCAGAATGTTGAGTAGATAATTATACATTCTGTTCTTGAAGATCTCAAAAAATATTTTATTAGGTACATTTTAGACTTTCGCGCTTTGTATTCATAATTATATAATTATTTACGGGTCTTACACACGAAATAGTTTTATTTACCTTGCCCGACGTTTCGACCAGGTTACACTGGCCTAAAACTAAAACTATTCCTAAAACTATTTCGTGTGTAAGACCCGTAAATAATTATATAATTATATTTTATTAGGTATTTATTATTCTTCCATTTACCTATGACTTCCACGGTTACATTTAATTTAGCAGCAAGGTAATTATTGAAAATCATTACTACTGATAAATTGTCAACAACTTAACAATCTCAAAACATATTTAGTAGGTAACTTCCAATGAACAATTTTCAAATAAAAATGTAATTCACCAAAATACGCTATGTAGGTGACAGTGTAACTTTCCTTCACAAGGCAGTGAACTATAAATAGCACAATCATTTCCTTTATCCTGCCTCCTTATAGCTTTATTAACTATTTGTCTAGATTAAAACTACTTAAAAGTCAACGGACTGTACTTATATTCATTTTGATTGGGATATTTCATACTTAGTGATGTTACAATAGGTAAATACGAGATGGATTGGTGTCATAAGCACAAACTTGATGCTTCATATAAAAGCCATAATTATCTAATATCTACTTACAGATACAGCATAGGTGACTATAATTATTTCAGAGTTCAATAACTAATCGGTTACCTAAGTACCTAATCCAGTTTCTAATTTATGAGCACATTTTATATTTTATTTTATTTTATTTGGAACACTTACAGCTAATATTTACGACTACATACAATACTTAAATATCTCTTAGCCATTGATTAGTGTCCACAGCTAAATTGCGCCACGCTAATAGGCTCTTGAATAATTAAAGAAATTAATAAACAAAAATGTAAAAACCAAAACAATTATAATAAAAACACTGCGTATAATTCTAAATATTGCACAGGCATTTAATGGTGATTGAAATACATATTCATCGATTTAGACCAGGCAGGTCAGCTCTTAGAATTTAAATTTCTTTTTTTTTTACTTATGATATCTAATAACTTAAGCCTACACCACATTATATATTTATAATTGTCGTATATATTGTAAGATAAGTTTCCCCGTTTACTTATTGAACTAGGAACGTTAATTTTAGTTACCTATGCTCCTATTTGTAACATAATTTATGTACTTGCTTCTAAGTATGCATGAAACTAGGTGACAGATTTAAAAATATCAACATGTAAAATGGGATGACTTTCAATGCTTAGTGTGTCGTAGAAAACAAAATGTTTTGTGCTTACTTTAGCGAAAAATAACCTGGCATTCACTGGTAGATACATTATTAGGGAAACTTGCAACGTTGCGCGATGTTAGCAGACACCAAGTTATATGATATGACCCATCAACAGGATCACACGCTTATTGATCCGTTTTAGGAGTTTTAGTGACCGCATTAGGTCCTACACGCATAATGACCTATACGCATAATGTCCTACAGAAAGACCTATACAGACTAACCTAACCAATCTTCATCACAATAATAGTCATTACATCATTATTATAAAGGTGATCTATCTAGAAAGTAGTATAGTAGGAAACCATATAGATACTCGTAGCTAGGTAACATTTTTATACTTTGAGCGGTGAACATTTAGACTTTGGAGAATAGGACATTTTCGGACCAAAACCCACTAGACCTTTTTTTTGTGTGTCATTATCCGTATTAATGTTTTAAAGGTATTATGCGTATTTTTAAAATGTAAGTAATTGTGTGCGTATTAGTGTTTTATGGGTATTAGGCGTATTTTTTTATGTGTCATTATGCGTATTTTTGAAATGTGAGTCATTATGCGTGTAGGTCACTAAGCGGGTGATCGTCTCAACATCGTGACATGTCTGGCAATGTCTCGCAACGTAGCATATATCGCAGGTCATGTAGTCTGTTAGTGAATCCGAGGTTGAAAAACTCACGGGTTTAAGGTATATTACCCTATTAGAGACCGGGTGAATTGTCTGTGGTTACACCAAGTTAATTCTTGTAACAAAATGGGTGAGTATCTATCATTTGTTGTGGGATCACATGATATTTAAGCTCTTTCTATTCTTGATTAAGTATATCGCATTTATTACTTTGCGGTCTTAACTTCGATTTGAATTTATTGCTAAGTTTTAAAGTGAAGTAATGGTTATGAGTAATATTTACTAATCCTAATCATTTGATTATTTCACATAGTGAAGTTGTTTCATAAATATTCAATTTCATGTCTGTTATTTTAATATATTATAGAACTTTGTTTTAATTCTCAAACGGAGTTTTTAGGACTCAATGATATTTATTATCATTGGGTACATATACATTTTAGTTTTCCTTGTGTGCTAGTTTAAATACTGGGTTAAGGCCGCAAAGATTGGTGCTAAAAGTACTAGGGTACTAGGCGAGCATAAGTTTGGTAAAGTCCGCAGACTAGCTTGGTGGTTGGCGGCATCGGCGACGTGTGTAACAAACGATATCAGAGTATTGGTGTAAGTTGCGCACTGCTTTGGTGGACTGTTAATGCGTTCTGAGGCCCTGGTGAGTGTTCATCATGTTTTTAATTTAATACATACATTATTGTGTACGTCTCTACTTGTATCGTATTCGACTACACACGCTGGACCCAAAAAGTGCTTAGCTGATGTTTATCTCTAAGTGATTTTGACTACGTATAAAATAGATAGGTTTATCATTACACGGGTCTTACAAGCGAATATTTTTTTTTACATTTGTTCATTTTTTTTTGATGTTTCGATGTTGTAGACCCATGTATGTGTAGTGTACATCAGCTAAACATTTTTATTCACTTTATCAACACCCCTAACTAATATATATTTTATAAATACGGGATCTTCTACATTAATTTCAAAGAATATAAATATCTAATGGGTTTTTAAAAGGGTTTAAGTATAAATACGGCATATTGTAAAGTTTGGGGAGAATTAGTGCAATGTTGTTACATATTGACATTCTTTAGGTATATTTTATCGTTATAGTGTGACTAACAAACTGCATGATTTATGTATGACCAATCAATGTACCATTCATGAATCAAAACATGGTGCCTTCATGGTACACCACTTAAATAAAAACTGTGCCCAAACAAATTGATTCAATTTAGTACATCTAATGAAATTACCTCTATTTTATAACTACATAATACCAATTCCTAAAAAAAGTTTAACAATACAGAATATGGAACAGATATATTCGTTTAGACACTTGAATGAATTTAGTTGTAATGAGAAATATTTTTTAAAAATCCAAATGTAAAACTTAAGCAATATGTTTAAATATTTGGTTTAAATTGGCTATTTACAAACTTCACGCACCTTAATGTCAAGCGACACGGAACCGTACAGTTTTAACGTGGAATTTCACATGGCAGCTATATTATTAGCATAATTTATTAGAGGCTTTTACAGAAACTTGGAATTGACTTTTTGTATGATTTGTGTTATAAATAACAGGTCCTTTGACGTACTACTACCCCACGATGGGCCCGACCCTGCCTCCGCCGCAGCTGGTGTACTGGGGCTACCCCACCCCGCCCGTGTCGCCAGCGCACTACTACCACCCGCCACATCACCCCCAAACTATGGTATGATTTTTAAGAAAAGTGCATTTTAGACTTTCACGCTTTTATACACATTATATTTAATACACTGACATTTTGCTAATATTTTGTTAACCTCTGCCCGGCGTTTCGATATAGTCGAAGTATTTTTCTATGAACCCTCTTTGTTAAGTTGTTAAATTGATTTATCAATAAGGTAAATGCTTCTATTTATTAGAGAGATGTTTGAATGGCTGCTCCTTTGTGCAGTTACTTTGTCTATTTTAGATTTCATTTAAAAAATTGTAGAATAATCTGCAGGCTGTTTTTTATGTTTACTTATTCTAAGAACATTACATATACGCTTTTTAGACACAACTTGATAATTAAATTTTGTGTTAAGTATTAATAATCATTGGGCACCTTATAATTCCGCTTACCTACAATTTATATTTGTTACAATTCCGCTAAGATACAATGTATATTTGTTACAAGTTCGCGTAGATACAATGTATAATTGTTAAAATTCCGCTTAGATACAATGTATAATTGTTATAATTCCGCTAAGATACAATGTATAATTGTTACAATTCCGCTTAGATATAATGTATAATTGTTACAATTCCACTTAGATACAATGTATAATTGTAACATAACGGAATTGTAAGGTGTAATGAATGATTACTAATAATAGCACAGATAATTTAATCATCAAGCTGTCTTGTCTTGTGTCTTAAAAACGTAAAACGATGATTACAGATACCGGAGGTGGTGTCTGTAGGAGGAGGGTCACCACTACCCATCGTGCCACCTGCCACCTGTCCCGAATGGCCAATTTATATGGTCAACTAACACACCGTGCGGCTTAGCATGCCTATAAAATAGTAATTTGTAAGCTTTGTAAGTGATTATATCCTGCGAAAATAATTTTAAACTTGCGAATTGTTTTCGCTTAGGCAGTTATTTTTTCAACTCTCATGAGAAATACCTACTAAAATTTAAATATTACAATATTTATTACATAACTCTATATGGATATGCTTAATTTAGACTGTGATGAGTATTGTATAGATTTCATTTGGAATATTATTAAGTTTTGATTCGTGTTAAATATTTGGTGCTTAATTTGTATTTTATGCAAGACTTAATACATTTTAAAACGGGACTTATTCACAAAGGTACAAAAGTCAAAATAAATTAGCCAACTTTAATAAGTATTAGACGTTAAGTATCAAAATACAGCACAAACTAAAATGAATTAGTGATATTAAAAGATATAACAATATATCTGAATAGATGTAATGTTTTAACTCTAACATTATTTATGAAATAACGTATTATTGCCACAATTTTTATATTTCATTATCAAATGAATACCCTTTTTAGTTTATAATGTATAAAATACATTGTCTTATTAAATTGTTGATCTTTCTGATATTTTAGTGTGAATCTAAATCATCTATTCATAAATATTATTTTTATATGTTTGATGTAGTTAAATTTGTTTTGCATTAAGTTTAAAGTTTTTGAAAACATGATGTTTTAACATTAAGAACTAAGATATTTTTACTATAAATAACATTATGTTTATCATATATCTCACTATTACTGACAAGTTGACAACGAATGTATATGCAGTGATAAAAAGGTGCTGTTTGTTGATTATTTTTGTAGAGAATAAACCAAATATGTGTTATTGACTTACACGTTAATCACTATTAGTTGTTTAGACGTAAGACAACGCTCAATTAGTTTAATAAATAGACATAGTGCGCAAACGAGAAAAATATGCCATAATGTTTAAGAAAAACTGGTGATACGGCACATTGAGAAAGTATGAGCGACACACTACTCTGCGCTGCTCATATGTTTGTTTAATAACTTGTGCTCATGCATGATCCTGCTCAATCATAGGTGCTCAAATATACTCAAGCCAAATTTGACTCATTCGTTGCTTGTTTTTGGTTTACTACTAATAATCTTGCCCGCATGTGAAGGCCAGTATAATGATGTTAAGTTTGGCTTGATCGTTGCTTAGTTGAATGAACTATATGTTACAATAAGACTTGTTGTCTCGAAGTTAGTCGATATCTAAACTTTGTTAGTTAAATATTTCATAGGTAGATCATAATATTTTTATATATTGTTGTTTGTTGCTTCCAGTGCTTGTGTTTAATTTGATTCTATAGGTTTAACACGCCCTATAGCTTTTATTACAGGAAGAATCAATATTAATTCCTAATAGAATAAGCGCCTTGTCCTTTTTTATAAAACCACGTATTTATTGAGGAACAATAATACTTTCTCGTGATGGCTAAAAGGCATATTGTTTTCAAAATAATTGTATAACTGGTATCGCATATTAATTCTATGTTTATTTATGCAATTATTTGTCCAAGTACAAGTACATTGCTTCGACAAATAAACACAATCTATCTATATATGATACCTTAGGTAGGTATTATATATAGATTGAATTTGTTTTCGATATTCATTATCTTTGGGTAGATTTATATAAGTATTAACTGGACGTATCTCAATATCATATTAATAGTAATAGTGACACGGAACGTCATGTAAGCTTACAATATCGCGCAACGATGTCGAACAACCTTACAATATCGCGCAACGATGTCGAACAACCTTACAATATCGCACAACGATGTCCAATAATCGTAGGTACAATATCGCGCAGTTGTCCAATAATCTTACAACATCGCGCAACGATGCCCAATATACTCATAAAACATCCTTACAATAATCTTACAATATCGCGAAATCATTGACCATAATCTTGCAACATCGCCCAACGTTGTCCAAAGTACATCTTACGAGTATATCGTCGCCTGTCATATTTGTGCCCTAAATAAATACGAGGTTTAAATGTTACTTATTAAATAAATTGTATTTAGTATTGGCATAATGAATTCAGATTTTAAAAAGCAACAAAATCTACGTCTTCCAATTTTGTTAAATTAAATATAAATATTATTTATTTAAGCATGTCACAAAACGTTGTGATGTTTTATAAAGTTTTAGTAAGTTACTAATTGACTAATAAGTTATATATTAAAAATAAAAACTATTTACTTTAAATATAAAGTAAAATAATAAAGCAATATACTTACCTAATAAACTTTAAATATGTCAGATTTCATTTATAAGATTTTACCTACATTGTAAGTGTAGTTTATTAGAAGGGGTAGTTATGATCAGAACGTCTTTGAATCAAGCGTTGAAAACCTACAATGTTAAACTGTGTAATATTAACATATATATGTGTGTGTCTGAGCTACCCCTGTATATCTCCTCCGTGGCTACCCCTTAGATATTTTATCTGTATATCTTATCGTATTCATAAGTTTGCAAACCATGACGTCGAAAGCAATCATGACTATAAAAAAAAAATGTTAGCTCAAATTCTTGAGAAAATAGCTATAAATGTTAATAAATGTAAAATTTTCTATCTATTATAATTATTTAAGAACATTTGTTTGCTTAATGCAGAAATACATTCAATTAGGATAATCTGTATTATGCTGACGCCACTGTATATAATATCGTTGCTGTTTAAATAAAAACGAACCTACTTGCAGTTTACCTGTGTTACATCATACTTTAACTACCATGAAGCTAAATATATCACTTTTTTCTTTTATGTATACTACTTAATACATATTGATGTATACTTCCAAAATTTGCCGCGAAAACAATTTCATATGATGGCATACAATAAATTCGAACATTTGAAAACGTCAATGTATGGACCGTACCTATGTGTTTCGGCTACGTCATTTTGGGTATTTGTCATTTCGCGTATGTGTCATTTTGGGTATGTGTCGTTTCGCGTAACCCAAGTGTCATTAAGCGTGAAATCCCATACCTGCATAGGTACTTATTTGTATGACAACCTTCACCATACTAAATTGTCAGTACCTGGTATATTAAACTAAAACTGTACCAATATTTTATTTTTACTAATATTTGTTTTTGTTACTTTTATATTTGAAAAATCACTAATATTCGTTTCAGTGATATTCTTATTTCGTGATCTTAATATATTTATTGTTACCCATCTTGTTATTTTTATAGGTCTGTTATAAACATTAAAATACTATTATAGTTGTATAATACTTATACATAGATGTCATGTAGATTAATTTAGCATGTGCAATGTTAGAAATAGACAGTTTTCGATGTTTAATGCCAAAACAACTGTTTGGGTTGATGATATCAATACAAAGTAGTAAATTGTTCCGATAAATAAATAAATATAGCTAGTTCATTTGTGGTTTTAATTTGATGAAAATCTTCATCTTCCAATCGGCTTTCAACGGCGCTAGCAGAACAGGATACTTTTTATTTGCTTTTTGTGAATATACAGGTGACATTTGCAATAACAAACTTCTTTTTATTGACATGTATATACATTAGTCAGAATGACCTAGTTAACTAATTGCAGGTGACTAAATGTGCACCAGTACGCCCTACCATGAGTTGACAACAATACTTGCTAGCGACTACGTAAGTAAATACTTAATAGTGCTATCTCTTTTCCACTAATTACGAAAGACAGAGATATATAGATATTTTACGTATAGATATACCAAGTTATCTGTGAAGTGGCGGAAGGAACTATGCAGAATGTCATTCGGCCGTCAGAACAAAACTCCCTCTACGGCATGACGGATAACTTGGCAAGTCTATAGCGAGTACTGACGTTGTCAACTCAGTACTCCTATATAATTTTGGTGAGCTCGGCTAATAAAAACAAAACAGCAAAATTTACAATAATTTCCATTTATTTTGTTACGTCACCACATTTAGTATGACACATGAGGATGGAAGTCTTAATATACATAATATCTAACAAATTCATTACCGACGAACTATTACTGGAGACAGCGAGCACTCACGACTCACGGCCATGCCCATGGCACCTCCAATCACACCGATATGTAACATTAAGTGAAGTCGATCGATTCGCAGTAAAAAATACATAGATACGCGCGAAAAAAAAAAGTAGGGTCGCGTAATTTCTGCTGCATAAATACATAGGTGGACGGCTAATTAGAAACACGGCAAGATTTTCATACAAGGTCACTTTGAAGCCATGGTTCTCCGTGAAGGATTGATTGGGGAATGATCTGGTGACGGTCATCGAGAGAGTAGATGGGGACTTAGATCGCTGTAGATATCCTGATCTGATAACCTGATCAGATGAACCGTCTGGAAGCAGCATCGTCATGATTAATTAACTTTAAGATTTTCATACATTTTAATGTCATTTTGCGGCTTTTTTTCTTCATGACGATGCTGCTTCCAAACGGCTCATCTGATAAGTTGGATATCTACAGCGATCTAAAACTCCTCACAAACTGGACTTTTGTATGAAACCGAATGCAGCAGAAATTATGCGACCGAAATTGGCCTCACCCTCAAACTATCAAATTTTAAAAAATCGTTCTCATGGCTCTGGCCTTGTTTTAATTTCCAATTTGCAAGCAGCTTATTCGCGCGAGCGTTATACACACTATTTAAAAACCATTAGGGAAGTGTTGTTAATTCATGCGTAAACAGCTGTTTTAGCAAAACAGATCGAAACAGAGAGAAATCCATATCAAACTTAAGTGTTCAAGCATAACAAAACGGAGCGAGTAACCGGCCTCGCCCAAGGTTTGTCTGAAAATGACGACTACAAAACGTTGCGATGCGGTGTGACTGTCGGCCGAATCATACACGACTGCCATGAACATGTCATTGAACATAACCTATAATGTACAAATTCAAGGTTAAACTTTAGTCGACTAAAGTTATATTTATACAAATTTTATTTGCGTATCCAAAACAAAATTAACTACGGATGTTATAGTTAAATCAACTGCAAAGTTACTTTCCAGGTACCGCAATACCAACTTGTTTTGGCGGTTACTTTGAGTTTTTTGTGAATATAGTCCCCGCGGAATTTCTTGGCGGCTGAATGAATATAGTCACAGATTGTTTGCACATCGCTGATAGTGTTTATAGTCTATGTGTGCGTAAGCGAGATACTTGAAAGTTTGATTCGGTTGATCGAATCAACGAACTATTTCTTGAAATTGTATGAGCCTCTCTAGTACCCCCCACAGCTTCCCCTTGACACCTAAAATTAGTCATTGCGTAGAAATCAGCCAACTTCACACAGCCGACAAAAACTTAACGGGGACTATACTTAGTTTACGGGACGCCAAATAAACATTATTTTCGTGGGGTAATTTCTTAGAGAAAGTAGTAGCTATAGTTCGATATAATTAAAGCAAAATTCGGATTTCATAAACGCTACGCTAGCACGGGGTGCAAGTAATAATAGACTAGTCGTGTCATCGAATAAATTTCTTCGACTAAAAACGTTATAAAACTGATAAAATCTCAGAAAACTCATTAAAATTTCCAGAAAAATAATTTTAATACAAATTAGAAGCCAGATGGACCAGGTGAAAATTTGCGCTACTAAACATCAAATTGGTGCCCCCGACTTGATAAAATTAAGACAACACAATAAACAATAACTTCATTTCACTATTAGTCTATAGTTAATCACACCCGTGGACTTAAAAAAATAAAAAAAAGCATTAAAAAACTGTAAATCCACACTACAAATTCATCACAACCACCTAATCTGATCACAGCTTCACTTACCACAATGTTACACTTACGTTACATTAATCATAACACTCTTTACCCGATTATACTTTATGGCCCTGCACGCAGGATAAGGGACCAATGTACGTTATTTTGTTTTATTTTGTCAGACAATTATGTAAACATATTGTAAATGAGTAAACGACTCGTCACGTGGTCGCTATTCCTGCGGACGACCACAGTAATTTCTACGGCAATAGACCAAAAAAGAGAACTAAACTAGAAAGTTAGGTAAAGTAAGGTTCATATGTGCAGTAGCACGCCATTTCGAGTCATTTTTCTGTACAACGGCGCGCACGACAACACGAAAAACAATTAGATTTAACTGACCACACAAGTCAATAACGTGTTTAAACCTTATTGTTATGGCAATAAGTCATCAATTCATCGTAATATCCAGGAACATATAAGTAGATAATAATATGTGCGTGTGTGGGTACAGATATAAAAGAAGTTCGTAAGTGAAACTGATCTCTCAATCTATTGAGATGCGAAACTGCACTTATGAACCACGACTGTACCTACATAAAATAAAATATTGTAGCAATTGAAAGAAAATCTTGACTCCAAGGTACAAATGCATTTAATTTGTGCATTAATTGAAATACATTGAGGATTATTTGAACATTTACTTTGTCCTTGTGTGGCTCTTGTTTGGCCGTTATTAAATCAAAATTTTTGATTCTAACTCAAAACTACTGCACATTTGAATTTAGATTAAAGTTTAAAAACTAATTGATTTTAATAAATCAACTACGGTCGACCGCACGTCAGTGGAAACAAAACCGGTATAAACTGGTCTCTCATAGTATTGAAACACTGTAATAGAATAGGCTAGGCCAGCTGAAGCCAAAGTGTTTCGACTGACGTGCGGTCGACTGTACAATGCATACCTATTTGTATAATCTGGTACACCACATCCAAACACTCTCCGCACATGTTAATATTACAAACAATTACTGTATGAATTATGTTATGATTATTATATTAATTGAAAAATGACCATGTATTTTACAAATATCGGTATTTTGATTGACAAGTTAGCACAGACCATACATGTATTTAATCTGTCAATTTGACTCCCTTCTCACAATCCTGCCTTTTAGGGCCGGACAATCCTCGTTAGTTATTATATATTATTCACGGGTCTTATTAGTCCCCGCGGAATTTCTTGGCGGCTGAATGAATATAATCACAGATTGTTTGCACATCGCTGACAGTGTTTATAGTCTATGTATGCGTAAGCAAGATAGTGTGACATAGAGATGTCCAAAAACTTGAAAGTTTGATTCATCATCTTCATATCAGCCTGTTGACGTCTACTGCTGGACAAAGGCCTCCCCCAGGGATTTCTTGAAATTGAATGAGCGTCTCTAGTGAACCCCTGCACAGCTCCCCCGGACAGCCGCCAAAAAACTCCACGGGGACTATACACACAAAAATATTTTATTTCGCTTTGCCCTACGTATCGACCAGGTTACACTGGCCGTGGTCACGAGCTGACTGGAGAGACGAGCTGTCAGTGTTGAACGCTGCGAGCAGTTTCTCCAACTACCCACTGTTGGTCTTGTGTTCTTGGAAAGTCTTGGCACACAATAAAAAAAATCGTGTGTAAGGCCCGTGAATAATATATGTATTCATACATATATTATATATTCGGTCATTGACAACCGTACCAACAAGTAATCATTGTAATTAAATATGTTTTAAATAATGTTTTAAATAAATTAAATATGTTTATAAATATGTTTTCATGTAAGTGAATTGTAAAAAATTCTTAATGAAAATAAATATCTTAACACAAAAAATTTGTGGAATCAAGATATTGTCCTTTAGAATGTGGCTGTCAAAATTTGAAAACTCCGCAGAATGTGGACGTCATTTTTTGATTTTCGAGAAATCACTCATACCTATATATATATATATATATATATACGTGATAATAGCCTACAGCGACGACACCCAAACGGGTCGCGTCACATTCTGCAGACAATATTAATAAAACCCGATCGAGTGTTTTAACACTCTGAGGGATAAGTGTGATAAAGTTTATGTCATTGTAATGTGTGGAAACAAGTAAGAAAATGAATAGCGTATAAGTTGGAATATTGAAATAAACACGTGATGCTATTATAGAGGTGAGTTTTCTTACATATACGTAATATATGTATGAATACAAAGTGCGAGAGTCGTGAATATTACTATTCCGTGTTAACTTGCCAATCTGCCGCTGGAATGCTTATGCGTATAAATGTTAAGAAACGAACGGTACAAGCATACTATTTATACGAAGTAGTACAAAAATAAAAATGATTTAACAATGTTACACATTGTGTTTTATTATAGTATAGATAGACCGCCGAGTAGCTTACAATATATTGATACAACTAATGTACATACTGTATAATGAATTCTCGTATTTTTATAATGTTTATATTAATACGTATGATCAATAAATGCTCGATGGCGTGTGATTACGTGTCTATAATATACAAATCATAATAAAATGCAATGTTTTGTGTAATAATAAAATTTCGCATTGTTCTGTCTAATAAATCAAATGGCTTGGGTAAGTCAGCGGGATAATCTAAAACTTGTTCTAGTACCTATACCTTTTTTTTTAGGAAATGGTGGTAGATAAAAAATTGACGTTGTATAAATGTACCCAGTGTCAATTATCAACAGCCTATTAATGTCCCCACTGCTGGGGCTCAGGCCTACCCTCTTAACGAGGGCGTTCGGGCTATAGTCCACCACGCTAGCCCAGTGCGGGTTGGTGGACTTCACATGCGCCTAAGAATTTCTTCTTCGGCGTATGCAGGTTTCCTCACGATGTTTTCCTTCACCGTCAGTCAGTAAATGTACTTAAGTTTCGAGAAAAAACCCATTGGTACATGGCCCAGCTGGGGATCGAACTCCGGACCTTTTCGATATGATAGGCCGCGTCTTATCCCCTACGCCACTGACGCTCTTTTCGTTTCACCCAGTGTACTTACATGCAATAAAATAGTTTTACCTTTGACTTTTTGAAGAAAGAGTATTGTCTTATAAATAAAACAAGCTAGCAAGAGTTTTATTTATTAGTCAATCTCGCGTGGCTGTCAAAAGTCAAAAAACTCCCGTTATGTGTGGCTGTCAGTTTTGGTTTTTGAAAAATCACTCGTATCAAAAAAATAATAAAATTGACGTAAGAGGGTACGTTAAAGACCCATCAACACTTAAAGCATTAGACAGAACCTTGCTTCAAAAATATAGTTCTAGAACTTGTTCTAATTTTCCCAAATATCATGATTTATTAGACAGACTGTACAGTTTACGTCGTGTCGATTGGTGAGTAAAAAAATATATCTAAAGCAAGCACCGGTAGAGGTAGAAATGGAATTTGAGAGAAATTACGAAGAAATCATTAGTCAGTTTAGGCCGAGCGAGTGGTCTTCAGAAGAATCAAAGAATTCTCTACATTTCTATACAAAGTCTGTCTTGTCCGTCCCTCTGTACGCTTAGATCTAATTAACTACGCAACGGATTTTGATACGGTTTTCACTATCACTCAGATAATTTCTTTCGGGTGGTTTATAGTTATTTATCTCATGCGGGCCAAGCCGCGGGAAGCAGCTAGTTTAGAATAAACGGGATTTTAACTGCGGATTGAAGCGACTGACAGGCAGACAGCCAGCCTGGCTTCATGCTCGTTTAATTAAGTTTAGACTTGAAATTGTTATGGCTACTTATATACAGCTATGTCCTTGTTAAAAATTATCATCATTAAACAATCATTATTATAATGACAATTTTACAAGAAACACATTGTTTTGTTCAAAAATTACAGGCGGGAGTTAATAGAGCTTTGCCAACTAAAAGTTTGTCGCTAGGAACAACTAACATATTCAACTTTCAGTTAATATTTTTACCGAAGGTAAGTATCTTTATAATTCCACGCTTTTCTAATGCCAGGCAAGTATATAATATACAAGAAAAATAGAGTTCTTATTCTATAATTTAAATTTCATAAACACATTTAAGGTCTAAAGTACAATTTCCACCAATCGGCACGCATAAGGGAGACGAACAGAGGCAGCGACAGCCGAACGCGTCCGGCAGGATGTCGACGCATACAAACGGCTCCGTCGTATGCGTACGTATCCGAATCTGCGCCCGTATGTTCAGGCGTTCAAAGTCAAATAATTATCGGATACGACGGCACTCGAACGGATCCCACCGCGCGTCGCAGCATGCGTTCGGCTCAGAACACGTGTCGCGGAAGACACCCGCAGTCAAGCTGCTGTGCGCGCCTTGGTAATATAGACTATAAACACACATTTAATTTTATTTAAAGATTGTAAAATCCGTTCCGATTCGATCCGATGCGTGCTGTTTGGTGGAAATTGTACTTAAGCCAACATTCGTCCCCGAATCCTGTATTCTATTTTACATTAGCATTAGTTTAAGTGGGCATTATTAATTTTTAATAATTAAAAGCGCTGAATCGACCACCAAAAAATGTCGACTTAGACGTAACCCTTTTTAAATCTATGGCAACACTATTGTCGAACATTCAGAACCCTACCGAATGAAAAGACCGATTATTCAGTACCTTAACAGCCGCTCCTAATTCGTTTTATCTTGCTCTCTTCTATGTCATAATCTGGAACGATAAAAAAACACTTAAAATCATAATATATTAATCATAAGTAATTAATAATTTATGATTAACGCAAACGTGTGGAGCCTGCGGTTGTAAAGGTTTGGCAAACGTGTGGATGCAGCGTACGTTTTTGGTTTGGATTTGGTAATATCGTTCAGAATTAGCGCGATTGCCGAGGTATCAATAGGAAAACATGGACTCACCGGCAGCGCTCACTTGTTGTGGAACTCCTTGAGGCAGAGCGCGCACGACCAGGAGCCCTCGGGCGGGGTGTCCAGCGGCGGCGCCAGGCAGTACATGTGGTAGCCGCGGTCGCAGTCGTCGCAGAACAGCAGCTGGTCCTGGGGACGGGCATCATATTTGAGGCATATAAAATCAAAGGCAGCTTGATTAAACTGATTAATTTGACGTTGTTCCTTTCTTTTAAAATACTATGTTAATTGAGAAGAATTATTATTTTTTGTCCATTCTTTCGATTCGCATCAAAAAAGAAGGGGTGATTTTTTTTTCACATTTAAGTCGGTTCGATTTCCAGACGAAGCAAGCAACTCTTACAAAATCTTTAAATGCAGAATTACTAACTTTTAAAAATAACAGTCTTCTTTCAGCAAAATATCCTATCTACGATATTTAAGGTACTTTCCCTTGATGTCCCATAGTTTTGGGACGCCCTGTATATCGGATACATAGGTCGTGCTTAGAAGAAAAGTATCCTAAATATTGATGATAGCAAATTTTACTGAAAAGAAACATTCCCTTAATTAAAAAAAAGAGCGTCAGTGGCCTCGGGGATAAGACGCGACCTATCATATCGAAAGGTCCGAGGTTCGATCCCCGGCTGGGCCATGTACCAATGGGTTTTTTCTCGAAACTTAAGTACATGTACTGACTGCTCTCAAACGGTGAAGGAAAACATCGCGAGGAAACCTACATACCCCGCACTGGGCTAGCGTGGTGGACTATAGCCCGCACGCCCTTGTTGAGAGGGTAGGCCTGAGCCCCAGCAGTGGGGCGATTAATAGGCTATTGATGTTGATGATTTAAAAAAATAAGAAAACTTCAATCACAATTTTTTTTTAATGTCACAATTATTGTAGGCGACTTGGTTAGGCTGTTAACTTTAAAAGGCACTTACGTCGTTGTCGCTGGTGCCGCACACGGAGCAGCACTTGCACTCGATGCACTGCCAGCGGTACTTGCGTACCGACACGATCATGTTCACCGTGAACTGCAGACACGTCGGGTGCCCTGCACACATCCACACACATTACACACATGACCCTCTTTAAAGCAACTAAAGCAAATTTCATTTAAACATATTCCATGTGACATTTCACACCTATTGATTGGTATTTTTGAAAGTATAAGAACAGGATTGGCAGAACCAAAGAATCTCAATCAATTGGCAGTCAATTGAGAACTACAGGAAAAAGATTTTAGCAACTACAATATCTAATGTATTAAACAGCACTGATTAATATTCTTCCCTGTTCAATTTGTTTTAAACGCTTGTTGACCAAAGAATTCTAAGCAATTAAATATATCAGAAAGTTTCTACAAAAAAATGATGTTATATCACATTTTCCTGTAATCTTCATTTGTACCTGTACTATCCACAATATATAAAGTAGCAATAGTTTTAAAAGCTTGCAAGTACTGCTTTTACTGTTCTTAAATAATATTAAATAAACATAAATAATTCTAATAAAACTGGACCAATTGGCTTAGTGACTATGAGCGTATTAATGACTAAGAAATATTGAATATAGGAAATAAGATTAAATTAAATTTACAGCCGTTTGACGTGCGCAGCGCCATCTTGTTATAGATCAGACTGAATATGTTTTTAAACCACATTATTTATATCGTTGTGCATTCTAACTTTAAATGTAGATTTTCACATGACTACGGCGAAACGAAGAGGGTTATGATTTTGGCAGTCTATTTTGTCTGTTGAGATTGCTTAAACTCATTTAACATAATAATATGCATAAGTGGTGTCTTCAGTTTCTAGCATTAGGTTTTCTTAAGTAACATTCATCAAATTGGTCCACTTTTACTACAACATCAAATAACCATAAATATTGTAAGGCACATGACATTTTCTTACCTTCGCATTCAAGTGTCGGTCAATCTTCTTTTCAACATTGAAACAACAATTTTTTTAGTAAACATTTAAAAGGAACAACGGGGGAAATGTAATGTGCCGAACAATAGTGAAGAACAAAAACACGACACTTTAAAAAGACACGGACGACGACTGACATGATGTTTAAAGTTATTACTTAGCATCCGAGAATGTAGCAGTACAATAAGGTGCCGCCGGGTGTGCCACCGCGGTTGAACAAGGTTACGTCACGATGGTCTACTCAAAGCTGACGTAGCAATTTTCAACTCGGAACGACACGCCTGGCGAATCACCTTATTGTACCATAGTCGTAAGGAAGTGCACTATTCACTATTTTTCAGCACAATATGCGTATGAAAACAAAAGAAAAGCCAATCGACTGTGGAGTCCATACAGTTTAATAATAATAAAAACCACGATATACAAAATAAAAAACAGCATTAAACATCGCAGCGTGATAACGGGCTTATACTATGATAGAATATATAGGTAATTTTAATTCAATAAATGAATTATCGATATATCTTTGGATCTACGCGACTTATGCACTTCCCTACTGGTATTTTTGATACTTTGGATATAAATAACTGCCAAGTTGACTACAATACGATATATAATGTTACAATTATAACAAATAAACTTGGCACTAACACCATGCACATTATAGTGCAAACTCTATATTGCTAATCTTTACTCGCAGGCGCCTGTACTGTCGAAGAAAAAATACCATTGCCATTTAACTTGACAGATACCGCAAAAGGAAAGCAGATACTCGTAACGACAGGCTGTAAAAAATACCCGCAGCAGAGGCATTAAACGAATTTGCGATAAGAATCAAATGTAACATTAAATAAAATAGGTATAAAGAGTGTTTACACGTAAACTAGACATGAATTAATATATTTTAAATGGGCGACTTCTTTCTTCGACTGTACCATAACATAAATAGAGATAACAATCAACGTTACACATGACAAAACAAATCTACTTTTGCAATACTCATAGAGTCCTTATTAAAATGCCTAAATAATATAAGCGATAAGTTTAAAAATATATGTTAACAGGTGGGTCCTGACCGAGAGCTTTCGCCTGTACTGTTACGTTAAACATTGTGAATGTATGCTTTAAAATGATACAGAACAAAGAATGCTCACATTCGAATGTTCACATAATATATACCTATACATACAGATTGGTGAAATGTAACATGCAATGTAACATTCTATTCATCTAAGGCCTCCCCCAAAGATCTCCACGATGACCGGTCCCGCGCTAACCTCATCCAGCCGGGTCCCGCGACCTTGACCAGACCGTCGGTCCACCTACGCTGCGTCTCCGGTACGCCGGTCGCCACTCGAGAACCTTTCTGCCCCAACGGCCGACAGTTCTACGAGCGATGTGCCCTGCCCACTGCTACTTAATCTTCGCAATGCTTTGAGCTATGTCGGCGACCTTGGTTTTTCTGCGAGTTGCATTGCGTTCAAATTCTTGCATTGCATGTAACATTGCATGTTATGTTACACCAATGTGTACCCGGCATTTTTTCGCCATTACGGTCTTTCAGGACTCACCTTTAAGTTTAGGCAACAATAGTTATAATAGCATCCGCTCGTTATTGCACTTTATCATAAGGCACTGAATATGCAATCAGTATAGACACAAATAACACATTGTTACAGCATAAGTAGCAATACCATACAATATTCACTAATAGGCTAAACTAAATATAGCACACAACGGATAGATATGATGAAGATTATTATAAATCATTCTGTGGCATAAAATCGGGTGTATAGCAAATAGAAAATACAAAATTATTATAATAGGTTTCGTTCATTGGGTTCCTTCGCAAGATCAACCATATGACTCGCTTCGAAGATATCATCATCGAAAGTAAACCTAACAGTAGGCGTCTGATCCCGCTCACAAAAAGACAAGCGAATCTGCTTTTAATCCAAGAATGGAATGCTATACTTATCTGGTACCTATATGAAATATAATATCCATAATAATATTATAATTGCATTTTATGTGGAACCTAAAACTATTAATTACATAATTTTATGTAAATAACTATCTTATGCGTATATAAACTTAAACATATGTATATAGATATATATTTATAAATTGTCAAATAGCTAAGTAAAATTATAGGAAAGTGTCAAATGTAACTTAAAATTTAAAATAAATCAAAATATTAAACCTAAATTCTTTTCAAATACAAAACAATTATGTTTATAAACTAGAGGAATGATAGAATCAACTTTATCAATAACAACAGATTAGTATTTAATTAGGTACCTAATTAATTTAGTTCCAATCTTTGGGTCTGCTACAACTTTTACATATACCATTATGCGGGACTAGATGGTCAATGCACGTCAATGTGACCGTCACACAAACAAAAATAGCACGACAAAGTTGGGTATAACACAATGACAATTGTATGAATTTTTATTTCAATTGTATGAAGTTTGTCGTCAATTATTGCAAAATTTTCTAACAACCGCCTACATTAACAATAATAATGTATTAATATAAATTATATTCATTAACTCTTAAGAGATAAAGTTGAATTGGATTTGACAGCTATATGACAGCATTTTCTAGCAGCGATCTCGTGGGACCGCTAAAATGGTAGTCTTATATTGCATCATTGGGAGTGTTTTACATTACTCAAGATGTCGCAAATAAAACTTATCCCAATGTCGTACGCATCATGCTATATGTAAAAGAATATAAATGAATCATAACCAATAGAGCATGCATGCATGCACTGCGTAACACTAAGGCACTACAATAAGCGCTACGCTTGGAGAATGTCGCTTACATTGTAAGCTCTTTCTAAGAAACATTATTAAAATTCAATTGACATGACCGTAGGCGATTGAGGCAAAGGCCAATGCCACCTGGCCAAGCATTCTCTTTCGAAACTCCTATGTCAGCAAGGTTCGAATCTCTTCGGTGGCGCGCGCGCTCCCTATGGAGATATTTAGTATGGGAACCAATGGTGCCACAAAGGTGCGGACAAAGGAAGCGGTGTAGCGGGAGGAGGTTGCTAATATAAATTTATTTGGAGTTTGAAAATGAGGTGTGAGTGAGTTACAGTATCGTAAATACATTTGACACGATTTTGACACCCATAGAATGCTTTTTTTATGCCTCTACGGGGCCGCGAGCGCGCACCAAAGAGATCTTACCTCTATGCCTTGTGTAATGTTTTTAAGTATTTCTTGAAAGCGCTGAAATCAACATGTCCTTAGGGCGTAAAAATAATTTTAAAATGTATTTAAGCACTTTGATTGTCTGAAAACTGTAACGCGTGCACTATGACTGTATTTTGTTTGGTGAAACGTGACTAGACAAGCTAACTATCAAATTATATAAATGGAACAATATATTTGGCTTTTCGGCAGTACAAGCGAAGCTAAGAGCCCAGACACCAAATAGATGGATCGGAATTAAAGAGACCATAGAAATGGCAGGTGGTTCTTCAAACAATTTCCTACCTTGCTACTATTGTTTTTTTTTTACTTTGCCTCCGTGTAGCCTTAGAAGAAAACTTGTATAATTTTAGCTTCAAAATTTTCTCTAGTCGAGAGGTCCCAGTTCGATCCCCAGTCGGGTAATGTAAGAATGGGTTTTTCTTGAAACTCAAGTACCTACATTTATTTTCTGACTGCTCTCAAACAGTGAAAATAAAACATCGCGAGGAAACCTACATGCGCAGAAGAAAAAAATCGTAGGCGCATGTGAAGCCCACCAACCCGCACTGGGCTAGCGTGGTGGACTATAAGCCCTAACGCACTCGTTGGGAGGGTAGGCTTGAGCCCTAACAGTTGGGACATATTATTAGGCTGTTGATTTGATTTGAGTGGGTCTCTCGTGATAAGGGAACAAACAGCCAGATATAAATTTTCTATGTAGAGTCAACCACACGCTAACTAGGCTATCCAAAGTGAACCTTGGACCCTTTGAAGTGAACAAGAAAACGGTGTGAAAGCGTCAACCCCTGAACCGTTTTTCCATTTCATCGTATCTCAATCTGGAAAACACTATAGTTATTAAGAAGTTTGGAAAACAACCGTCTAGTTGGCATCTAGGCAATGACATTAATTTTAAATACTAAAACTAGCGGTAAATATAAAGATCTATAATTTGGCTACCGAACAAGACTAACTAGGATTTATAATAAATTTTAAGGCACAAACATTTTAAGTTAATAAATGAAAGCCAAGTTTCAAAACTCTTTAAAAAATACAACAGATAACGTGTCAAAAATATTATCATTTGGCATCCATTGTCACATTCGTTATGATCTTATTTTATCATGGCAACATTAAGATCACAATTGTTTTATTGTAATGTGAAATGTATACCATATTGAAATAAAAATAGAAGACAATGTTAGTGTTTATTTCTCCTCTGTTCTCTCGTACTAGTCTTAACAAAATACCTACATTGATCATTTGCAGATGTTCAGTACCTAATATATCATAAATTACCAATTGTACATTCAGTTTATGTGTAAGAAATATGTAGTCTATGTCCTTTAGGTACAAATCAAAATGTGAATGAACAATGAACCTATGTTACAGGATATTCCACAGCTATGGGATACGGAGGGTAAGTAATTAAAATATAGAAGACAGGATATTTTCTTTAATATTGTTGTTAAATGTAATTTTTAAAATAGGTAAGTCGAACTGCATTCAAAGATTTTTTAAATCACCTGCCTGAGCTGGGAATAGAATCGGACAAAAATGGGAAAAAAACGTCGTGTATATGAAATCGAAAGGGCCCATCATAAGAATCGATTCCTTCGTGGGACACCCGGTATAAAAGGATACCCTGTAACTGATCTAACAGTTCAAACCGCTGTATCTACAAAGTTGAAATGCATAGAAATTTCTCAAATGACATAGTGCATTGAGGCTTGTATTATAATAGGCGGCGAATTTTGTACGGAATCTACGCCTAAATAATTGACTGCGACGCGTTATTGTATTCAATAGGTACCGACAACAGCTCGTGATCAATGTAAGCTACAATTACATCTCCCTACACAGAGGTGACTGTGTTTTTAACCAAGGCCATTCCCATTCTCAAGCTCCTTTAGAACACTGACAGCTCCCGTAACGTAACTCTTTGGCGTAAGTATCTTTTTCTTTTAGATGCGTTGCCTTTTTAAAAAAATTATTTAAAAAACATAAAAATAAACAAAAATGTAGTAAAATAAATTGAAAATATCGTTAGAAATAGGTACTTAGTTTGTCGTTTTTAACCGTTTAATAATTAAATAGATTTTAATAACAAGTGAACAGAACATGCCAAAAGGGATAAATAAAGAAATTAATTAAAACAGCAATAAATCTATAAAAACTTTGCGATTCAGCAAAATAATCGTATCGGTATCGCAACTCTAGTACGACAAACTGACAGCTGTCAAAAAGCAACTCAGAGAATGGAAATGGTATAATAAATAGTAGAGACGCCGACGTAAGGCAAAGGCTTCATTCTGAAGGCACACAAAATTTGAGTGCACATAACTTATTTAAATACTTAGGTAGGTACCTAGAGATACCTAGCCGTTGCGATGATTGTTGTTTAGATTGTTCTACTTACATAATTATTATTGTTCTGGCATATTAAACTGGTATTGTAATTAATTTATTGTATTAAATAATTTTATTGTAACATTTTCTAATTCATCACCTGTGTCAAATAAAGTCATCATCAAATAAAATAGTTACTATTATTACATATCATTAATTTAATTTACGTGTGGTAACAGTACATTTTAAACGTGTGCTTTCAGAAATGACCCTTTATAAAATTAAAAGTTACCGAGAGTATGATATCTGGAATGTATGAACGATAAATAATACCTATCTTTCTCTCTATCTCTCTCTCTCATAGATTTAAAACAAAACATACTTCTTTGGTTGAACTAAAAAAACACATACATGTGATGTTAACCTAACGTTTGTGACCAACGTAACGAAATAGAAGACAATCAAACGTAATAAAACGATAAGACTATTGAAAATCATTGACACCACTATTTTTGTACGACTTTTGGAAACCGTTTCCAATATTTTTATGAGGTTTTGATTTAATGGTTCCTTCCGACCGCCATGGTTTCCGATTTGCTACTTTTTTATATAAAGCTGAAATTATATACTTAACATTTTATTTGTCACATTTTCTTAAGAATTTAATAATAATAAAACACATTTTGAAAATTGCACGTTCTCCTGCATCTCGAATAATCGTAATGCCACTGTTAACGTAATAAATAACGATTCCATCGTAATCGTAATGGCCAAATCGTTGCATCCCTACTAGACCGTTAATATTTACAATGTTGATACATGTTCAACCCTTATTAAATAACAGAAGCTCGTAAAATTTGCGAATAAAAATTTACTGTTGTGGATTACCAAAAGTTACTACTGTGGATTACCAAAATTTACTGTTGTTGATTACCAAAAGTTACTGTTGTGGATTACCAAAAGTTACTACTGTGGATTACCAAAAGTTACTGTTGTGGATTACCAAAAGTTACTGTTGTGGATTACCAAAAGTTACTACTGTGGATTACCAAAAGTTGCTGTTGTGGATTACCAAAAGTTACTACTGTGGATTACCAAAAGTTAACTGTTGTGGATTACCAAAAGTTACTACTGTGGATTACCAAAAGTTACTGTTGTGGATTACCAAAAGTTACTGTTGTGGATTACCAAAAGTTACTACTGTGGATTACCAAAATTTACTGTTGTTGATAACCAAAAGTTACTGTTATGGATTACCAAAAGTTACTACTGTGGAGTACCAAAAGTTACTGTTGTGGATTACCAAAAGTTACTACTGTGGATTACCAAAATTTACTGTTGTTTATTACCAAAAGTTACTGTTGTGGATTACCAAAAGTTACTACTGTGGATTATCAAAATTTACTGTTGTTGATTACCAAAAGTTACTGTTGTGGATTACCAAAAGTTACTACTGTGGATTAATAAAAAATTACTGTTGTTGATTATCAAAAGTTACTATTGTGGATTACCAAAAGTTACTGTTGTGGATTACCAAAATTTACTGTTGTTGATTACCAAAAGTTACTGTTGTGGATTACCAAAAGTTACTGTTGTGGATTACCAAAAGGTACTGTTGTGGATTACCAAAAGTCGTTCATATAATAACGCGGTATTTATGATTTTCTACAAATCTTGTTCGTTGCCCCACCCCCAACTACGCATAAATATTATGTGTCAACTTTGGCCCCATCAATTACACCTATCGCCATGATAATCCCCACTGGGGCTCTGTCTAGAAGACGGCGGCGATAGATACCCGTATTCATCTTTCAACAACTTAGTCTGCGTCGCGAAAGTATCGAAATCATCCGCGGAATACGACATAGAATGCAAAATCTCTATGACTCCGTTCATCTTGATGTTTTCCCTCAAGTGTCTATGGCGCTCGCACACTCTGTTCTCGATGTGGTAGCATGGGGGGGTCTTTTTGGTGCCGTTGCGGGGGGGCCGCCCGCGCCGCTTACCTGATCGTCCGCAGTCCGAGCAGCTGACGAGCTGCTCTGGCGTGTGAGTCTTCTTGTTCTCGCGATCGTCGCCGAGGCAGAAGTCGCAGTACGGCGATGGCGATACGTTCACCTAAAACAAATATGAACATATAAATAAAATTTGCCTATGCCCTGCTCTCTAGGTTTCGTTCCAAGGCATGTTCCTTTAAAACCGTTTTAATGTTACTCGCGGAGAGTCCCACCAACGGTTCTGGTCCAATCAGAGGCCGCTCTGATCCTCTTCTATTAAGTGCGTCAGCGTTCTCATTACTCCAGCGATCATTTTGATTTCTGTAGGTACAGCTGCTGAGGTAATATAAGTTATCTATTCCTACTGTAAATATATGATGAGCACCAAACACCAAGTCCTAATAAAAACCATTGCTATTACTGCATAAATTATTTCTAATGATCCAAGTTTCTCTTTTCCCTCTTTCTTGAGCAATAATTGGGAAATTATTTCAAATTCAGGTAAAGTTACATAAACTTCTGGATGACTAAAAAATCAACATAAATGTCGGTATAAAATAGGGGGACCCTGCAGGATAAAAAAGAATTATTTGTATTTAAATTTCGATCTCATTACCCCACCTTAGTCTCACCCTCCTTGGTCTCCGTAGCCGGTACACCGGAGGGTGCAGCGGCGGCGGCAGCGCTGGCCCCAGCGACGGGGCTCGCGGCGGTGACGGTGGCGGCGGCGGCGGCCGCGGCGGCGGCGGCGGCCGTGCCCGGCGGCACGAGCGGCGCGTGCGCAGAGTCCGACGACGACGTGTCGGCCGACGCGGGCCGCGGCGGGGGCGAGGGCCGGCGCGGCGCCGGGGGGGCGGGGACGCCGGCTGTAAGGTAGAACTGAGCTTAAGTACATCGAAGTAAAAAATGGGAGGTTACACGATCAGTCTGGTAGGTATTCAGTATTTAGACTGAGGAAAATTATCAAACCTATTTAAATTTTCATAAATATTTCGTCAGTCATTCTCCGACTGATGGATTAAACTGATGCCAGCCAGACTGATCGTGTAACCTCTCTCTTAAATCAAGCTGAAGAAATAGTAAATACCAGACTGAACGTGTAACCTCCCTCAAGATCAATCAGAAAACAGTCAAGTGACAATTTTCTTTGACACGTCCTTGCAGACCGTTGCGTGACGGATAACAAGTCAGTGACGAGTTTGCTCGGGCGCAAAGATTGTTGTTCAGTAGCCAAAAAAAATGCCTCACCACCTGAGCTTGTGATGTTCACTGCTGGACTCAACCCAACCCAGTCGCTTCCGTCTACCATAATGAGTCCCTGAATCCAGATGCTCAGTCTCTTCTTCAGAACTCGTCTGCAGTGATTCTCTCAGCTAGCTTTAATAAGTTTCATTCAATAGTGGCAAGGTACTTGAGTACATTTACTGACTGCTCTTAAACGGTGAAGGAAACCTGCATACGCCGAAGAAGTATTTCTTAGGCGCATGTTAAGTCTACCAACCCGCGATGGGCTACCGTGGTGAACTATAGCCAGTGCCCCAGCATTAGGGACATATAAATAGGCTGCTGATGATGATGATGACGAATAGTGGTAAGGCACTTTCTTCAGGTACCTACCTGCACCAGCTGATGGATTATTCAGAAACGTGACGTAACTGTCTTGGTACTCCGTGGCGGGCGCGGCGGGGGGCTGCGGCGCGGGCGGCGTGCGGCTGTCGCGGGAGTCCCCGTCGCTGGCGGGCGCGGGCGCGGGGGCGGAGCCCGAGCCCGGCGGCGGGTCCTTGTGCGTGTGCGTGAAGTGGTACACCAGCCCGGCGCGCGTCTTGTACTTCGCGCCGCAAACTGTCGGGATTAGGGAATAATGTAAGTTGAAATAGAAAAAATAGAATAGAAATAGTGAAAAAACATCTCATTCATTTCATTAGAATTTATATGTACTCGGTAGTTGATAAGCTACAGACGCGTTCAGAATCCAATATATACTGCTCAAAACAATTAGGGGAACAAGTTTGAATGTTTGTAATTTAAAAAAAATTTGAGTAGAATAATAATATTAGTGCCCAAAAAAAAGCAATTGGTATAATTTAAAATACATTTTATGTCATTTTATTTCTCGTTAATCTGATACATATACCACCCTACTAGATTTATTTTTTTAATTAATTTTAAAACTAATGCAGTTTGGGCACGAAAAACAAAGTGGTGTCTAAAGTATGGGCTGACAGATTTATGGATACAGAATCGTCAAATCCGTGTATATCGAATCCTTCTATAAGCCCTGATATAAATACACATAATATGGAATCCAACGTCCTACAATATGGGATACAGATGTGGATTTATGTGATCTAAATACAATCCAATCGACAAATCACAACAGGTCGAAAACTATCAATTCTAAACAAAAAATGTATATATTTCCAATTACAAAATTATAACATTTTACTCACCATTCGTGATGCCTCCATCTGCTTTTAAATCTCACTTAAACGTTCGCGCGATTTTAATATTAGTAAAAATGTATTTTTTTTATACAAAAAGGGTAAAGAGCCTACGTCTTCAGAACAGAGCATAGTGGAGGCACCACGACGGCAATCGGCGTACGAATAGTGATGTGACGCAGTCTTCCAGAAATTTTCCGTCATCAATCAATAAATACCTCGGAGGACATCACTAAACAACATAGTAACGCATTGAGAAAAAAAAGTATACAGGCTGCGAATGAAATGAATGAGAGTACAGTACTTTTTTAAAACAAAAGTACTAGAGTACCTAGCCAAATGAAAAATACTATTTTTTTAATGATGAATGTAGCCAAATGACTGTATTTTTTATTTACATGGTCCACATTATGGTAACAGTGACATACACCAGCAACTCCGGGGGTACCAGTGCTTTACGATAATGTAGAAAGAACTCTTGAAAAAAAAAACCAATGACAACAACGTTGACAGCCCGTCTGCTATCGGTAACTGTCCCCAACCGAACAAAAGTTGCTCAATACTAATTTCTTAATTTTCACATTATCATATCTAAATTTAAACAGCCCGATTATTTATAGTATTTAAAGCGTTCTTATTGGTTGTTCAGTGCGACAAACTAAAGCCGGACCGTCGTGATTGGTCTATGTTCAGTTCTGGAAGACGCAGGCTCCGTGGCGTTTGATTGATGACTTCAAATCTATGGATCTGGCGCACGCTGCACACAAAAGAGTTATAAAATAAAATTAAAATAATCTGCAAGTACCTAACATTAAATTTAGAATTTGATATACGAAAGGCAGAAAATGAACTGATCATTTAATTTAAGATCGAATGTATAATAATGTATGCAAATACATCTAAAATCATCACCGTTAGAAATGCAAATTTCGCGGATGACAGCACAATTTTTAAAACAAATAACATGCAAAAACAACTTTTTGTTCTTTGCATGCTGTGGGGACACAGGATATTACTATCTCTTTCTAAAGTTAAGCGCTCCTCTCAACCGTCGCCGGTTGGGAATATAATATTGACAACTGTAAATAAATGATGCATCGACAGATCATCAGTCGTTTCATTTATCTCCTGCAAGCAGCGACCTCAAACATGCCAAAGAATTACACACGGACAAAGTCGCGGGCAACAGCTAGTCACCAATATGAGTCCAATTAAACATTGTAAGAACAAAATTATATGTACAATTGCATAATTTTATTTCTTATTCAACATAAATATTTCTTGTATAAATTCATAACAATCTTTGGGTGTTAATAATAATAAGTTTGGATCTAAGTATAACTTCATAATTCTTATTACAATAAAGATAATTCCTCCCCAGGTATGCCATTCGGAATTAAACAATGTACAGTCCACACGGAAAGTGGTTCGTCAGATACACATTCGAAATTTACACCACTGTCTTAGATACCATTTAGCCGAAAGTTGTAAAGCAAAAGTTTGTAAACGACGATAATAGGTACCGTATTCCTCTGCATTATACATTACAAGTACAGTCAGTGTCAAAAATACCTTGTCACAATAGATCAGTAATGGTCGCAGTGATACAAGGCTGGATAAGCCTTGATAGAGCACCATCACAAATAGTAATAACATAGTACAGTCAGCGTCAAAAGTAGCTTATCATGTACAGAGCATATTCGCTCTTTACATGACAAGCTACTCTTTACAAGCTACTTTTGGCGATGACTGTACTATGTGGCTCTATCAAGGCTTACACAGTCTTGTATAACTGCGACCATTACTGATCTATTGTGATCGCCGCCTTACTATAGTTCAGTGCTAAACTTTGCATCAGTTAGGAACTTTTGGCACTGATTTGTTTCACTTCATTAGTTTAAAGTGAGTAGTTGCCCTGATGGGTGTTTCTTTTACGCGTCAGTGGGCCACACTCGCACAGAATATGCAAAGGTGTTTCCTCTGCTGCAAAGTCTGCACACTTTAGTGTCCCGGAGCTTTGTTATATCCTGTATTAATCATGACGGATGACGTTCAATCCGAAGCGACATACCTCTAAACTAGCGTTCATACAATAAATAGGTATACATAGTTAACCAATCGCATCATGCAATCATAAACACACAATGACTAAAATTGTTACTTTAACCCTTTAACGAACAAAACACACAAAACTGTTCGTGTACGTGTTAAGTGTAATTTAATGTAACATGTCACTTTTGAATAAGTTTTGTTGGAAGACCAAAATGTCGATTCATTTTATAATGTTCGTAGGTTTCATCATAAATGGCAATTCTCATGAAAAAAAAATGGAATGAATGAAAGCGAAATTAACTATCAACCCTTACATTTCAACAAATATTAGTATTGGGTGTGGTGGAGTTCATTAGGAAGGCATATGTCCAGCAGAGGGCGCCGAAAGTCCGAGAGGCTGATAATAATGAATATAAGTCTTTACTAAAAGAGAAAACCCAAGGTGTCAAAAAATGATGTAATTAGGTTTTTAAGACAAATATGTATTAGCATTGTCATATATATTTCTTGGGTGATAGTATTTAATCTGAGGTGCTATAAAACGACCAATTTTGGCAGTAACATTTCAACTACACCAAACCGAAACATAATTTGGCACAATCTCTTTTTATAGTTCATAGGAAACATAATTCCAAACATCACAAATATCCCAATGGGCGACACGAAGTCCGTCGACATAGAGTTGTACAGTCGAGTTCAATAATATAGTACCTTTCCACTGTAATGTATTTGCTAATGTCAAAAGCGAATGCGTCAATTAAATTAGTTAAAGCGACAAGATACGAAAATGTAAACTATATTAATGAACTCGACTGAACCACCAACATACGAAGCGCATGTGAGGTCTGTAATTTGATTGCACTATACTATAAAATACCTTCAAACGAAACGTGTAAAACTTTAGTCATTGCTTGACAATACAGTTGCAAAGGCCGTAGCTAATTAAGGGAAGACTGTCCTTCGGCGATTGAGCTGGTAATTTTTATATATGATCGATTTGAGATTTTTTTTACGGAACCACTGCGAATTTTCCAACAAAATTTAGTACACTGTAAGTATTTATAGAAAAAACCGGACGAGTGCGAGTAGGACTCGCGCCCTGAGGGTTCCGTACAAACTTAATTAAAGAAAAAATTAGAAACTCGTTAATAAAAATTTGTAGTCATATCACTTGGTACTAACTTGTATGGATGACTTGCTCATATGCAAAGTTAAGTTTGTTGATACAAGAAAAAAAATGTTTTTTATGATGTAACTACAAATTTAGGGTTATCGGATTTTTTCTTATACTTGTGCTATAAGACTTTGCTTCTTACCAAATTTCATGATTCTAGTCTGGGTCAACGGGGAGTACCGTTTTGGTTACCAAAATACTCAAAAATGCGGCAAAATCGGCCATATCTTCTGACTGGGTTAGAAGTTTGATTTTTTCACAGCTATATGGGACTGCAGACCTGAGTATTTGATATTAATTTTAACTTGATACCTCCACGCGTTCCTGAGAAAAAGGGTCTTGACAGACAGACGGACAATGAAGTGATCCTGGGTTCCTTTTGAGGTACGGAACCCTAAAAACCAGCTCAAAATCGTTTAGGGGGCCCGTCTTCCCTTATTCAGCTACGGCCTTTCAAATTACAACAAAGGAAGAGAAATAAATAAACTATCACAGACACATGAGTCGTACACATCCAAAACCAAACCGGTGCTCGATACTACCTACCTATTTTATTGTGATTATAAAATTTGTGATTAATTCATAAGATCCTGTTTAGAATAAAGATATTCGAATATGAAGCTACGCCCGCCCTAGCATAGGCGATTAACATTTATAAGACTTCGCCTTTATCTAGGAGTCGTTTAAGGCGATTAAACAAAAAATCCGAGGACCCCTCCCTAGAATTAACCCTTAAATCGGACGTGGTTTCAAAATGTATTGCATAGAATATTAAAAACATTACACACCTTTTTTGCGAGTGTCGTGTAAAAAGAATAATTGGACGATTATCGGATAATTATAAATGAAAATAATTTTCTACATAATTTGCAACCCTTTGATTCTGTAAATTGTTTTGAAAATAATTTTCTTCATAATTTGCAACCCTTTGATTCAGTAAATTGTTTTATTAATTAAAGTCATTATTACCAAGAAATTTGAAAATCATCAAGGTAAAGGTTGTCTCAGGTTGTCTGGAAGAAATCGCTCTTAGCGATAACACCGATTGTATCTGTTCCTTTTCTTTTTGTCTGTTTTTTTAACTGTGCAATAAAGTGTATTGAATTGAATATGTTACTTTATAATTATCCGTTATTCATCCAAATATTATTTTTACAGTCTATGCAATACATTTTGGACACCAATTCTTATTTAATGCTCATTTTGATTCTGATATTTAGATGACATTGGCGTTCAGATAAAAATATTCAGCTATAGATTTTTTTTCCATCATCATTTGTATCATGTCATGATAATTATCATGCAATGTCAATTATGAAATCCCAGTAGTCGTAGCTTCATAACAATAATAAAATTGACCAATTGGACCTCGTTACTTAAAGCTTTCCTTGGGACAGTGTGTTTAGAAATCGGACTTTTCCAAAAGTTTCGTAATAGAGTAGATACAATTACTCTTGATTTGATGACTCACTACAAACTGAGAATAGTTACGAATATAAGTATCCACTTCAGTTATAATTATAACAGTACCACAGAATCAACGTTTTATAAAACATGTAAATTTTTTACACCACTTTTTTCCCTAAAATCCACTAGGTGTTGAATGTTCTGTAGTAAATGGGCAGAGGTCAAGTAAAGAGGTCCAATATTGGACATTACCTACACTACAAAAGCTTAAAAATATTACAAATAACAAAATTAGTTTACAATATACAATTTGTACCAAGCCAATCAGTACAATTGTGGCAGTGGTTATTTTTTAATATTCTTTTTTATTTCATTTTTTTCTATTGTATATTTTAAATAATTGGTGTTTCATTCCGTCCCTTTATACAATTTTGAACTATTTGTTTTCAAAAATTGACGTAATCTTCTAAAAAAACGTAGTCAATGTGTATGTAATTATTGCAGTCCTACAGTTAAATAAATTAGCAGAATTGTGATAAAATTGGATCATTAAATACTATAATAAACATGACCTTTAAAATAATTTAAATTAAATGCATGATTCTTTTTTAAATTCCATTAAAATAAATATACAGTTTCAATTAAAATGGACATAAATATCAGATTATTTTGTTTAACTTTATTTCAACAAAATTTAAAAAAAAACCTTTTTAAAAATTTTTCGATAATGTATATGTCCTGAGTTTTCACCCACCCCTATCTGTCTCCCTCCTACAAAAGGGGATACATTAGATTGCCTAATAATTGTCCTAATTTTTTTTTTATAATTTAGCAAAGAGATTCGCTTATACACTAAAATACTATTCACATATACAAACATACACAACGATAAAAAGGCATATTTGCGACTCTGATATTGACCTAAAAGCTTATTCGTGTATACCAGGCGCCATCATCGACACTACTTTAGCCATAGACCACATCTACCCTTCCCTTTCTTCTCGCAAGCTCATCTCCATAATTCAAATAATCGTACATTTTAGACTTTCGCGCTTTGCATTCATAATTATATAATTATTTCCGGGTCTTACACACGAAATAGTTTTATTTACCTATAGTTTTATTTTCGTGACCACGGCCACTGTAACCTGGTCGAAACGTCGGGCAAGGTAAATAAAACTATTTCGTGTGTAAGACCCGTAAATAATTATATAATTATCAAATAATCGTATATTTTACGTATCATATACATAGGTGGACGGATAATTAGAAACAGGGCAAAATTTTCATACAATCGAGGCCACATTGAAGCCATGGATCTCCGTGATGGATTGATCGGGGTATGATCTGATGACGGTCATCGAGAGAGTAGATGGAGGGCTTTAAGATTGCTATAGATATCCAACTGATCAGATAAACCGCTTGGAAGCAATCTTAAAGTCATCCATCTTCTCTCTCGATGACCGTCATCAGATCCTGCCCCGATCAATCCTTCACGGAGAACCAAGGCTTCAAAGTGACCTCATCATTAACAGAAAAGACCCATTGGTACATGGCCCAGCAAAGTGACCTCGATTGTATGAAAATCTTGCCCTGTTTCTAATTATCCGTCCACCTATGTATGTTAATAATAATAATAATAATTTATTAATGAAATGAAAATGAAAAATACAGTACAATTGTTACAATTGAATACAATATTTAGATGTTTAAAGTACATTTGCAATAGCATAACTGGTTCAAAAAGGCTGTCATAGTTGAAGTAAACCGTTTGTGGCGCTTCGTATCGTCGCGTATACAAACACACACAGATTATTTCTTGCAAGCCAATGTATACTCTAAGGTAGGACTGCACTTTGGAACCTGACCGTACATTTTGCTACAGTCATAACTTGCAAAGTGATTGTCATAAGTTCAAGTCTTGCAGAACTGTAACAGAACATGAGGCCAATCGCGCTAATTCTGAACGATATTGCCAAATCCAAACGATAACCAAAAACCTTATGCTGCTACGTGTGGAGCAGGGGTTTGGCTTGCGTTTGTAAAGGTTTGCCAAAAGTGTACATGCAGCATAACGTTTTTGTTTATGGTTTGGATTTGGTATGTCCCGCATGTTAAAGTAGGGTAGGTGGTCTATGGAACTATTCTAACGTTTTGCAAGCCCTATGCTCGCTGATCCGTTAAATTTAGCTAACTGAGAAACTCCATTCTACACGTTTACACACCCCAGAACCAGTATGCTTCTGAAATCGTAAAATCCAGGGGTCCACGTGGCACGACTTTGGGGACCCCACTTCGGATCAGCGGGTCTCGCAAAACCGAGTTTGGGAAACTGTTTTCCAAAACACAGCTGCTATTTCTCTCACAAAGCTTTTCCCGAGATCACTTTGTATTCCTGTTCATACAATTTCTACTGAATTCCGATACCGACAGTGGAACTACATTATACAGTACTACTCATTGGCCCTGCACTATGCGGTACTTAATCGATGATATATTTATTATTATCTAAGATATTCAATATAGCACTAGACGTGAATCTAAAGTGGTATGTTTAGATTTTTTTCTTGCACCAAAATCATTTTAATGTAAAACTAAAACCAAATTTTCGTTTACATCTGCTAGATTTTTTTTTGATAGGATTTATTTTATCCATCAAATACTTTTATTTTATTTATTTGGGACAACAACAGCATATCTTAACTTAAATTAACATAATAAAATTAGCAAAATTTAAAAGCCAATAATAGTTGACCTCGTTTTAAGAGGTGAAAGTGAGGTGCTACTAACAAGCAAGTCTCGAGGTATCCGGTCTTCAATACAATTTGTTTTAGGATGCATTGAAAATAACAGACACGTCATTTTATACATATCCTAAAACGAATCAAATCGAAGACCGATACTTCGAGTACTTTTCTAGTGAGTGGATCGCAATTTTTACCGATTTCCAAAAAAGAAGGAGGTACTATGTTCGGCTGTATGTATGTTCTTTTTGTTTTTGGATAAAAGTTATTAAACTTAACCAATAATAAAAACCACCACAATAGATTCACATCAATGACGTATCAAATATAGAATACAATTATAATTGGTTTAACTAAAGCTCAGGTCCTTCGTCATATTTAGTAACTATTGAGCAACGCGAGAGGTATTTTGTATTTTACAGATTTCTAAAATGCTATATTTATTTATATATCTCTAAAATATAATATTGCACACTCTTGGGAATGTAGACTATGTTATTTATTGTATATTTAGTGTGTATATAGAGGTGGGTCCTGATCGAGAGCATACGGAAACGATCAATCACAATGTATGTGAGCATTCTTATTCTTAGATGGGGGTGGCAGTCCCTGCACTGTCTCCACGAAAGCGGGAATTTTGTTTAACCCCACGGGCCAGCAAACTTAACTGCTGTCAGTCCTGTTTCAGAGTGCCACGTAACAAAGTTTGAAAATACAATCTTGAAATAAGATTGCAACCATGTTAGTATGTAAAATTTGTGGCTTCTTTCTGGCCGACGGCAGCACTGTTGCAGGTTGCTCATTGCCGAGAGGTAGCTGACAGTCCTGTTTCAGAGTGCCACATAACAAAGTTTGAAAATACAATCTTGAATAAGATTGCAATAATGGTAGTATATAGTAAAATTGGTCATAATAGCTGTAAATTAGACGCGAATGCTCCCGGTCAGGCCTTAACCCGATAAGCTTTTAAAAATTCTACTGACTCCAAAGTTATTTTTAATACCATTATCGATCCTATTCCGATAGTCAATAGATAATACTGATTTTCTTATTGCTCTATGCTAGGAAACTGGCATTCCATGCAATGAAAACATAGAAAATATATCTACTTAAATACTTTTTCAAAATTCGATAAAAATTTATTAACATGGATTCTTTTCCTTTTATCTGCTTAATTTTATATAGTTCACTAATATATAGGGATTGCTAGCAAATCTACGAGGATCGTGTTCAGGACCTGAGCTTATAAGGCTACACACTAAAGCACGCACTCAGCCAAAATGACTCAACCTATTAATACAAATGATTCCATCGTCGATTTGTCCACATCACTACAAGTTTGAAGGTGGCCTATTCTAAAATTGTAATCAAGGCACAAGAAAAACAATCCCATACAGCGTTTTGAGTAGTCCAGCAGTTAGTCATTATTATTGCAAGGCCCGATATTCTCAGATTTTTCAATAAATACCTTGACATTAACAGACTTACTTAAGTCTGGCTTTACAAAGGCCATCAAAAACAATAAAGGACTTACATTTCCTATTCAAATTCTTTCAACGCACGAGTTTGTGACATGTATGTCAATTCGGATGGTGCATGCTTTAATAAAATTTTAGTCTGTGCTCAACTTTGAAGTTAAGAAAGAGGTGGCATGAATGTTAGAACTGTCAAACAGTTTAGTCCAGACACGTGGTCCAGACACAAAATGTTAAGAGTTTCTATTGCATTTTAAAACATGGCGATTGAAATTCCCTCCGTCTGACAGGACTAAACTATTTTGACAGTTCTAAAATTCATGCCATCACTTTCTGGCTTTTTGGCGGGATTTTGTCGGAGACGGTTTCCTTTTTTATTTAGTTTTCCTAAAAAATGTATATTGCAGGTTTTGGTGTATATCTGTGATAGTTTTATATGCAACAAGTGCCTAATAAAGTGTGTATTGTGCGGGATAGTTAAATAAAAACGTGTAACGACTCTAACGCATTGTTCCAAATTGTCCCTTGTTAAATCGACACTAAACCTACTATCAGTTTAGTGCGGTGCTAGCTGCAGTGTGGATCACCAAATGGCACTAGTTGCCGGAGGCCGTACTGCGGTATAATGTATTCGTGATTTAAAACTACGATTTGGCTTATAAGGACTTGTTTCCAACTGGCCGTTAAACTATTAAAAACAAAAAAAAAACATCTCTTTCTTATTTTTAAAGATAAAAAAGGAGCACAGGAGACTAAAATTTAGTTAAAGCGTGCACATCCAAATCGACACGACTGTCTCACTCAACCGTTGAAGAAACTCGTGTTTTTATTACAATTATTTGTAGCTCGAAGGATTGATCCAAGTGCGAGTTTGTCATAAGGATATAGGCTAAGGCGTGGGGGAATGAGACTAGTGTTTCCTCCGGGTGGACTTACGTTCGCAGCCGTAGGGCTTCTCCGAGTCGCCGGGGCATTCGTACGGGAGTGTGCCCTGACCGGCGCGCTTGCGGCCTCGGCCCTGAGGGGAAAAATACAACTTGGTTTGTCTTCCTCTCTCTACACACAGATTAAGCCACCCCCGTACTGGGGCGGTGGCGGCACCGATAGCGGCCAGTTGACTTATATAGCCGTGATAGCCTAGTTGGTTGTTCACTCGCCTCAAGTTCACGAAGCCGACAGTTCAAACTTGATCCTGTGGGCAACAGCTAGTAATCTATATTACTGTAGTTTCATCAAAATCTGTTCCGTAGTTTTTGCGCGAAAGAGTAACAAACATCCTTACAAACTTTCGCGTTTATAATATTAGTACATACGTACATAATTATATTCACGCTATGTCCCTGGCGGGGTAGGCAGAAAGAACGGAGCGCCAAGTATCACGATCCTGACACACCTCTTTCGCTTCGCTCAGTGTCATTATTCTCTTCATACACGCTCGCCGTGGGACGCGAGTGCTCTTTAAGTGTCCGTCTGTGAGCTGCATGTCAGTCTAGGTCGTCCCCGGCTCCTATTACCAATCACATTCACTCGATATATTCGCGTCGTCATTCGTTCATCACTCATTCGCTCAACGCGTCCGTTATAATATTAGTAGGATGTTGATTTCTTTAGTCTCACCGCTCGCCCCCTCTTCGCTGGCGTGTCGTCGGGCTGCGACTTCCTGGTCCGGCCGCCGCGGGAGCCCGGGCCCGTGGGCGCCGCGCCGCCCCGCCGCCGGCGCCGGTTCGCGTACGTGTCGTCGTAGTAGTCCTCGTCGGACTCCGGGTCGGGCTCCTCGCCCGCCTCCATCTCTTCCATCGCTAGCTCGTCGTAGAACCATTCCTGTTGATACAACGATTGGTTCGACAAACATCGCTACTGCTCTAAGAACAAGGATCCCATAGAACAGACGCTAAAATAATAATAATAATCAGTGACACACTTATTACAAAAGTGGTAAGAGTAAGCAAGACAGGTATAATATGATCAATCTCTATCTACGTATGCGAATTTTTTGTTGGGGTGCAGTACAAGCCATAACTGTCAACAAACAACAACCTGACTAAAATAGCTAGTGTTTGTTCAGTTTGACCCTGCCATATAAGAAGCGTCTTCTCAAATTATTGGGGTAAAAGACCATTGCTATTTCATGAGTACGGTTCTATTGGATACTAGTTCTATGCTACTGCTCGACGGATGTGGCCTTCAGCTTACGAGATCCTCTTGGCTACATTGGTGACTTTAGTTCTTTGTCGGACACCGGTCAGTGTGCACAATTATAGGCGTTCTTATTCTTGCGGAGCGTCAGTGGCGCAGAGGGAAAGTAGGTGCACATCATGTCGAGAGGTCCGAGTTCGATCCCCGGTCGTGCCATGTAATGATGGCTTTTTCTCGAAACTTAAGTACATTTACTGACTGCTCAAAACCTGCATACGCCGTGTGGAGTCCACCAACCCGCACTGGGCTAGCATGATGGACAGCCCTAACGCCCTCGTTAAAGGCCTGAGCCCTAACAGTGGGGACTTATTAATAGGCTGTTTATTCTTAGACGGTGGTGGCTGTCCCTGTTCTGACACCTCAGTTTTGTGCAACACAGTGTAGGAGTCTGTCTCGCTTATATTTCTTACCATTATAGGCATTATTCCGAAATAAGGAAAGGCTTATCAAGGCACCAAATCGGTGGTAATTACGTTTTGACATACCTTCGGGTCATCCTTCGTGGCCGTCTGAGATCCGTCCCGGCTGTCATCGCCACCGAGCGCCTCCCCAGGCACCCCAGAACTGTTCTCTCCCTCCCCCGTATTCTCTGCTGCGTCCATCACGCTCCAGCCCCATCGGGTCGATGACATGGTCAGGTACTGTCGACGGGCTTTACGCCATCTAGATTTACGTTTGTGAATTAAAGATTCGAAGAATGTGAAGAATCAAAAAAATATTTAAAATTAAAATATTCTAAATATTTACTATTTCAATCGTACCAATATTATAAACGCGAAAGTTTGTAAGGATGTTTGTTACTCTTTCAAGCAAAATTTGATGAAACTTTACATTAATATAGATTATACATTAGAATAACACATAGGCTCATGCGGGAAAATCTTTTCTACGCGGGCGAAGCCGCGGGCAACAGCTAGTTTTTATATAACTCAATCAAGATAGGCATACCAGCAAATCTCTCAACACATATTTTTTTTATAAACCACTGATTCCTGGGTGTTGGAACAGTACTGTGAAGAAATGGCAGGAGCAACTTTCAAAACACATCATCATCATCATCAGCCTGCACTAGTCCACTGCTGGACATAGGCCTCCCCCAAGGCGCGCCACTGAGTCCGATCTTCGACTCTCCGCATCCAGTCACTGTCAGCCGCCCTGCGCAGGTCGTCGCTCCATCTAGCCGGGGTGCGTCCCACACTACGCTTGCCTAGTCGTGGTCTCCACTCGAGAACTTTGAGCTATGTCAAAGGCTTTGGTTCTCTGGCGGATCACCTCAAAACACATATTTTATTTAAATAGGTACTTATCTAATCCTGTATTTTAATTAAACAGAGTGGGTCTACAGTGATTTTTATCTATTTATATCCTTGACACTTAAAAGACAAAGACAATAAATGACAACATGGCCAATCAGCAAGCACAAATGCATTGGAACATTAATATTTTAACATAACATACCTTTGTGAAGGATATGTGTAGACCTGCCCTTCTCTTGCGCCAGGCATGCGTTGTCTTCTTGTCATAAATAGGTTGCAGTGGCTCTGTGCGACCCCTGCGGGAATAAACATTTTGATTAGAAATATTATACTCAATCAGCTAACATTTTGTATTATGGTAGTACCATTGCCTGTGTTCTTCATTTTAATCAGTCTCGAGCATTCTTGATTGAGTCTTTAGAAAAATAAACAGGTATTTATCATTGACCCAAAATATGGGCAATGGGGCACTGTTGGTGGACCGGGGTTGGGCACAAAGGTCTCAAAAGGGTCGAAGTGGCGCCAGGTATTCCTGGCCACCTAAGAAGTTACCCGACTCGCTTTGCACATCATTTTGTATTAAGTCCCCAGCCCACAGCGCTTTCCTTCCATACACTCCAACCGTAGTCTTTTTTAAAAAATTTTTTGAAGCCCAACATGGGCTGTGCACTGTTGCGAAGGTTTACAGCCATAAAACCCATATCAAATCCCATTAACCTACTTTGATATGGGTGGTGATAATGCAAAATGTCCGACAGAAAAATCAATAGCCTACCGGTCTGGGTGTCGATGAACGGCATCCGCATTCTCCTCTCGGCACATAGTCGCGAGTTGAACGACGAGGAGTTCTCAATGATCTCCTTGTAACTTGTATCATTGAGAAAACTGCAAAACAAAACGAGTGAATAGAAAACACCAACGCTTTTGAATTATGCACTTTTTCAGTACACGGTCATATTCTACACATTTTTTTTATTTTATACACAAGATACGAATTAATACTATATTATTTGACTTGAAATACAATGTTTACCTTTCTATTTTTGCTAAATTAGAAGGATTCGCGACCTGAATCTCGGCGGCCGCCATTTTAGCAGACGCTGGATTGATGACGTCATCAATATTGATCAATCAATAGTTCATTCATGACATCATTTCCGTACAATGTTGCCAAATAATCTTTTCATATTTTACCGCATATATATCAATTTAACAATAAAGAACTATAAAAAGAAGTTTATGATTACCATTACTCAACAAGCTCAACACTCTTACAAGACTTAGTATACAAAAATGCTACGTTATTTTAACCATATATCGCAATATCGGTACAGACAAGATTTTATTAGCAGAAATGTGAGATTTCATTAAACGGCAACACCGGACAAACGTCAAGCTTGTGACTGGTCATCGGTGGACGAATCGTGGAATAGGCGCATTTTCAGTAATTGTTGATTGGAGATCACCGAATATTGCACTGATTATTGGTTACCGTGTTTATTTAACTTTGGACGCGGTTACCAAATATTACAATTCGATATTTAGAAATATATTTGGATAAAAAGTGTATAATTTGCTCGTTGTAATTGCGAGGTCGTGCAAACAAAATGTCGGTCTGCTTCTTTGTGCCTGCGTAAGTTCCCTTTGCCTTATCTATCAATTTATTTCTACCAAAACACCCGGTACCTTTCCTACCTGTTGTTATCAAAAAAAATTATGTCATCGATTTTGGTTTTAGTAACACATATAAACTACTTTACAATACACCTATTAGTTAACCAGTCCCTATAACTCTCACTCACTCCACTAAACCAATTTTGATAAGGTTTTAATTCAATATTTTTATTTCTTTAACAATTTCAATTACCTACCTATATCCCCTATCTGGATACAACCCTAATAATACAGATATCTTTCCACTAAGTATCTATTGAAACATATTAATTTATGGCAGCGAGCAAGCTGGAACCTCCGGGGTGGATGAGGGCGTCGACCAGGAAGGGGGAGAGGAGCTAACCGCAGCCGACACGGCTCAGCAGACCCTGCAGCAGTTCTGGCAGAACGTCAATGACGATATCAAGAAAGTCAACGCGGTGAGTACTGGACTATCCACAGAATCCAATAAATAGACACAAGAAATCACATAGGTGATTTAAAAGTCCCCAGTTATTAAGTAAAACAGTACTTATAAGTGAAACAGTGCCTAAGTATAGTCTGTATGTTACTATGAATGTATTATTAATATCCACTAATGTTTTCCACTAAGGTTTTAACTTAATAAGTTTTTACAATACAAATAGATTGGTTGGTCGCCATCTTCTATTCTATTTTTTAATGGGTTTTACGGCCAATTGGAAATATTTGGAAACCAAGTTCTTTTAGGCCAGTAACAGTTTTTAATATTCAGAGTACCAAAATAGCATGGCTTCCACAAGAATATGGCACTACCCGACTACTGCCATAACCTGATCCATTTCACAGGTTTTATTAAACCAAAATTGCTGTTTTTATTAAAATAGGTATACCAACATGTTTGGGGACAAGTTGTCTCAGAAGGATTTTTTTATTTAACTGTCTGCACTGAGTACAAAATTGCCACAGCAATGCAAAATGTAAAACTGAACTTCTGCCGTCTATAATAAAGATTTATAATATCCACAGGAGGACTTCAAAACGCAAGCGTTGCCTCTGGCGCGCATCAAGAAGATCATGAAACTAGATGAGGAGGTGAAGATGATATCCGCCGAGGCGCCAGTGCTGTTCGCCAAAGCGGCAGAGATATTCATACACGAGCTCACGCTGCGGGCGTGGAATCACACTGAGGACAATAAAAGAAGGACTTTGCAGGTCAGTGGGTTAAAATAGTCAACACTCTATGAATATGTACCACTAGTGTAACCGACATAGCTAGAAAGAAAATCGTTAAAAAGGCTGTATGTACTGCAGCCATCTCGCTTCACGTGTGTGACATCTGTCTCGTTCAGAAACGTTCAAAAATGGGCGAAGGAATCAAGTACATACAGCCTATATATATATGAACCAGGTGTTTCCCGCGACTTCTCGCGCGTTGAAGTTTTTGAGAAAAAGCGGCGAAAACACATCTTTAAAAATCAAGTTTGTATGTACGTCACGAGTAGGTCACGAGCTGACCACGGCCAGTGTAACCTGGTCGAAACGTCGGGCAAGGTAAATAAAACTATTTCGTGTGTAAGACCCGTAAATAATTATATAATTATGAATACAAAGCGCGAAAGTCTAAAATGTACTAATAATAATAATGTTTTGAAAAATTTACACGCGGCTATTTAGTCTGAAACTAAGCCGAAGCTTGTAAATGGGTATTGAACAACTAATAATAATAATGTTTGTACAAATTTTACACACGGCTGTCTAGTCCCAAATTGAAGCTTGTAAATGGGTACCCAACAACTGATAATCAGACTTACCTATATACTTTTAAATAAATACTTAAATACATACAAACACTCAGAATCCGAAAACCAACAGTTATGCTCATCACACAAATGTTGGTCCCGGGTGGGAATCGAACCCACGACCTTTGGCGCAGTAGGCAGGGTCACTACCTTGTATTATGACAAAACCAGAACATGACTAAAGCAGATTAAGACCAAAGCCGAACATGACACCCACCGAACAACCCTATTTTATGTGCAATGAAGAGAATTTGTTTTTTTTATCCAGCGTAACGACATAGCGATGGCGATATCTAAATCGGACCAGTTCGACTTCCTGATCGACATCGTGCCGCGGCACGAGGTGAAGCCCAACAAGCCTCGCGAGGACCCCCCCAGACCCATCCCGTCCACAGACCAGGTACCTTTAAACTATACTCTGCAATTATAATGAGTCACTCCGCGTCCCCCGCTTCCTCCTATCAGCCTGTAGACGTCCACTGCTGGACAAAGGCCTCCCCCAAGGATCTCCACGACGACCGGTCCTGCGCTAACCTCATCCCCCGCGACCTTCACCAGATCGTCGGTCCACCTTGTGGGAGGCCTGCCTAGACTGCGTCTTCCGATACGTGGTCGCCACTCGAGAACCTTTCTGCCCCAACGGCCGTCAGTTCTACGAGCGATGTGCCCTGCCCACTGCAATTCTTTGAGCTATGTCGGTGACCTTGGTTCTCCTGCGGATCTCCTCATTTCTGATTCGATCTCGCAGGGAAACTCCGAGCAAAGCTCTCTCCGTTGCCCTCTGGGTGATAGGTACAGACTGCAAAAACGATTGAGAAAGTATTATCGAATAAATAGGAAATAAATGATTTTTTTATTTATTTTTTCAATTAAAAAAAACATTGTGTAAGAAGCATTTAGATATGTACATAAAGAAATCTTCTGTATCATTATTTGTTAATGGCACGACGTCACTTAAACCCGACCTCTCACATTTTTGCGAACAGTACTCACTCGAGATTTCTCGCCGAGTCTTCTCCGCCGCGAGTCAGGATGAGGTATAAAATTTGTCATTGCGCAGTAATCAGCCAACTTCACATCGGACAAAATGTTTTACGGGAAGTATAAATCTACTCCGTGGTATAAATGCATGTCAGAATGTCCCCAGTGTCTGCCACGTGCCAATAACCTTTACCAATTAATTCCTCTGCCTTTACTACCTCTGCCACAGAAGTATTAATATGCCTCTGCCCGCAGATGTCGCAGCATCACCAGGCCGCGGTGCAGAACACAACGCAGCACCAGTTCATCGTGCAGCCGTGCGCACAAGTTGTACAGGTGCTTATCAAATCAAAAAAATCAAATCAACAGCCTATTAACATGTCCCCACTGCTGGGGCTCAGGCCTACCCTTTCAACGAGGGCGTTCGGGCTATAGTCCACCACGCCAGCCCAGTGCGGGTTGGTGGACTTCACATGCGCCTAAGAATTTCTTCTTCGGCGTATGCAGGTTTCCTCGCGATGTTTTCCTTCACCTATTGAGAGCATGTCAGTAAATGATTCGAGAAAAACCCATATGGCCCAGCCGGGGGCCATACCATATCCAATGAAACCTGACGCATGGATTACAAAAAGTATTTTTTTTATTAAGAGCGAAATCAATACAACTTAATAACAAAAACTACATTTTGCATAGATTATTATTACCGGCGTACACACACACAAACATACACACTATTTTTATGTTTATTTATTTATTTATTTATTTCATATACAATATATAAGGCATTACAGACAGATTCCAAAGCGCCTTACAATTCAAAACTAACAGGACATAAACATCACAACTATACTTTATACTACTATATTATATATATATACAACTTATATATATGTTGTATATATATATATACAACTATATTATATTTCAAAGTAATTTCTTTTTAGATAATCTGTTTTGTTTTTTATATATTGTTAGCCACTATGTCCAATGTCACTGGTCCGACGGTGGGGCCTGGTGTCCTGTATCTACAGGCTACTCTGAGTAGCCTAGTCTCAGGCTCCAGACTCCACAAACTAACTTTAAGTCAGTTGTGGAGTAAATAAAGATTATTTGTATTTTATAATTAATTTATTATGACTAAACTACAAAATCCGATAATCCGCCATGAACATGTTGAACACCAATCACAGAAAACTACGTCACGTTTCAATAAACAAACGTCAAACGAATACGAGTTTTTCAAACGTGACGTCACAAGCGACGCCATGACACCGGAAGCGTTTTGGTTTGAATTTAAAGTTTGAAAATTAAAATGTCATTTTTTTTCTACCAAACCTTTATTTTTTTTTGCTTTTCTTTTGATATTGGATGTAAATAGAATTTCCCAAAATAATACAACAGTTTTTTTTAAATCTGTCATGATGCGTATTGTTTGAATGTGTTGACAGGCGGGATCGCAGGCGGCGCCTGCGTCGACAGTGCCGTCGCAGCCTGTCACGCTGGTGCAGCAGGTGGTCACGCCCAGCGGTGACGTGCAGCAGGTGCCGGTGAGACCATCCTCGTACTCAATATACTCTAATATTACATGTTTCCAATGAGGTAAACCAATATGGCTGAATAGCTGTTTCTCGCGGCCTCGTCCGCGTCAAAAAAATCAAATCAACAGCCTTTTAACATGTCCCCACTGCTGGGGCGCAGGCCTACCCTATCAACGAGGGCGTTCGGTCTATAGTCGGTGGACTATAGACCGCTAGCCCTAGGTAGACTTCACATTCGCCTAAGAATTTCTTCGGCGTATGCAGGTTTCCTCACGATGTTTTCCTTCACCGTTTGAGAGCAGTCAGTACATGTACTTAAGTTTCGAGAAAAAACCCATTGGTCCATGCCCCAGCCGGGGATCGAACTTCGAACCTTTAGATATGATAGGCCGCGTCTTATCCCCGACGCCACTGACCCTCGTCCGCGTAGTTTTTCCCGCAGGGACAGCTTTTCCCGAGGTATAATAGCCCATTGTATAGGATACAAAGGTGGCATTGAGTAAGAGTGCCATGAAAATCCGCCCCCGCATTAAATTTGGATTACCTAATTAATTGGCCAATTCGCTTAATATCTTTGTGAATTATATAGCCTATATGTTATTCTGATGTATGATCTATATTACTGTAAAGTTTCACCAAAATCTGTTCCGTAGTTTATTAAAGTTAAATACAAAATGAATGATCTTGTTACCATCACGTTGGCAGATCCAACTGACGCAGGCGCAACTGAACATGATCCGGCTCCAGGTGCAGAACAACCCGAGCCAGCCCATCATCATACAGGCCCAGCAGCAGCAGACGCCGCAAATCATACAGGTATATAGTCCCCACGGAATTTCTTGACGGCTGAATGAATATAGTCACACATTGTTTGCACATCGCTGACAGCGTTTATAGTCTATGTGCTACATAGAGATGTCCAAAAACTTAAAAGTTTGATTCGGTTGATTGAATCAATGAACTATTTCTTGAAATTGAATGAGCGTCTCTAGTCAACACCGAGCTCCCCTTTGACACCTAAAATTAGTCATTGCGCAGAAATCAGCAAACTTCACAAGAACGCCAAAAACTACTATAAGGGACTATAAGATGTTAATAAGTGGTAAGTTTTATGTACTCAACCTGTAAGGAGACTATTAATTCCTCTGTGCTGTAAGTGAACTCGTTTTTGGTCAGGTGTCGTCTCAGGGGCAGCACCAGCCGACGCAGCAGGTGTTCCTGGCGCAGGTCGCTACGAGCCAAGATGACTCCTAGTGCACCGAGTAATGCGGTGATGAGAAGTAGATGATGATGAGGACTTTGCCTTTGACAGCGTATCGCTGCTTGAAAATTGGCTTAACTAGTGCCCGTAAATCTCTTTGGCGGTTGAGTGAACATAGTCACAGTTAGTTCGCACATCGCTGCCGTGTTACCTGCAGTGTTAACAGTCTATGTATTGATATAATGTGATGCATAGAGATGTCCAAAAGCTTGAAAATTTTGATTCGGTTGATCGATTGAATGAACTATTCCTTGAAATTGAATGAAATTGATGAATGTGAACCTGAAATTAGTAATTGTGCAGGAATTAGCCAACTTCACGTAGCCGCCAAAAAGATTTACGGGCACTGTACGACCGACCGCACGTCAGTGGAAACATAACCAGTATAAGATGATCTCTCGTAGTATTGAAACTCCCTAAGGGTCGAAGCAGACCAAGCGGAAATTTGCTTGCGCACTTTTTGACGCCATTGTCAAATGAACCATATCACTATTGCCTAAAGAACAAAATCGTATGAACGATCTCGAGCGCGAGGCGACGCCGACGTGCAGAAGTCATTATCATTCATCAACAGCCTATTAAGATGTCCCCACTGCTGGGGCTCAGGCCTACCCTCTCAACGAGGGTGTTCGGGCTATAGTCCACCACGCTAGCCCAGTGCGGGTTGGTGGAATTCACATTCGCCTAAGAATTTCTTCGGCGTATGCAGGTTTCCTCACGATGTTTTCCTTCACCGTTTGAGAGCAGTCAGAAAATGTACTTAAGTTTCGATAAAAAACCCATTGGTACATGGCCCAGCTGAAGATCGAACTCCGGACCTTTCGATATGATTGGTCGCGTCTTATCCCGACGCCACTGACGCTCTCATTATCAATATCATTGCTCTTTTGGCTATAATAGTGATATGGTTCATTTGACAATGGCGTCAAAAAGTGCGCGGACAAATTTCCGCTTGGTTTGCGTAGTCAATTACAGGCTAGGCCAGCTGGAGGTCAGCGGTTCCACCGACCTGCGATCGACTGTAAAACTCTTCATAACAGAGCCTTCAAACTAAGGGTTTGTCCAACTAGTTATACTATTAGTTATACCGTATAACAAAATGGACAAAAAAAGTCCAAATAGTTATACTGCTCAGTATAACTAAACTATTTGGACTTTTTTTATTAGTGGACTTTTTTATTAGTGGACTTTTTTTTTAATTATACTGCTCAGTATAACTAAACTATTTGGACTTTTTTTGTCCATTTTGTTATACGGTATAACTAATAGTATAACTAGTTGGACAAACCCCAAACTAAGGGAGGTTTGGACGAGTAATTATAACTGAAATGAGGGCAGCAGTGGTGATACCGATTCTGCGCTGTAATTAACATTTATTACATTACTGTTCTGTTAATATTTATGTGTGTTTGTAAATAAGTTGATCCAAATATAATTAAGTTTTAAAATATAATCTACAAGTTTCTTTTACCCGAGAAAGATTATAATCTTATTAATTACTAGCTTATGCCCCGCGACTTCGTTCGCAATATAAAGTATTAAGGTACTGTTTCCCGCGGCATGTAAAGTGATTTTTTTGTTTCCATACAAACCTTAACATCCCTTTTCACCCCTTTAGGGTTGGAATTTTTAAAATCCCAGCACACCAGATTTTAAGTCTGACAACATGCTTTCATGACAAACTCATGCGAGTGGCGACCATGTATCGGAAGACGCAGTGTAGGCAGGCCTCCCACAAGGTGGACCGACGATCTGGTGAAGGTCGCGGGACCCAGCTGGATGAGGTTAGCGCAGGACCGGTCGTCGTGGAGATCCTGGGGGAGGCCTTTGTCCAGCAGTGGACGTCTACAGGCTGATATGATGATGAACATGCTTTCAAGCAAACGGTTCAAATCGGACCAGTAGTTTTAGCGTGATGCAGGTACAAATAAGAAAATGTTGTTTTTTAAAACAAGTGTTTTGGGGTCAGTTAAGCCTCAATAAGATAGATAGATAGACACTCACAGACAACACAAACTTACAAACAATTAAAAGATGACTTATGGTACTTAAACTAGCTTAAATTAACTGAACGCTTCGCGGGCACCCAACGAGACACAATAGGACTCCTATCCTAGAAGACGTTGGGAGCCCGCAAGAGCGCAGTAGCCGTGTGTATGCCTGTGTGTCGTGCCAGGGGAAAGGCTCTGACTCAGCATGTGTCGCAGCCGGCGGTGGCTGCAACGCTGGTAATTCTGCCAGGGCCCAGGTTATTCTGCCAGGTAACAATAATAACGTATTCACTTTAAGCCACTGTGTAGGATCCTCGATCTGATCGAAATTTGACTATAGGAAGTGGACGCCTCTACCAATACTTACCAAGTTAGTACAGAGTGCGCCCAAATAATACAGGTTTTTCCTCCTCATATATCTCACAAACACTTGACAAGTTTTTTAAAGGTTTTGGCTTTGATTTTAAACCTTTAAGCCATATGTTATTATTGAACGGGCAGTTACAGCACGGCAGTCCACCTTGACCTGCAGAGTGCGCATAGATAATACATGTATTTATTATAATATTGCTCCAAGGATTATCCAGCCTTGTAACACTGCGACCATAGCTGATCTATTGTGATCGCCGCCTTTCAGTGCTAAGCTTTATACCTAGCAGGTATGATAAGGTATAAGGCGAAATTTTAAAGTGTTCACTTAATTAAACAAACAAAAATTTTTTTGTAAAGAAATTTATTTACACTCAAAAAAATATGTACAACAATCAAATTAAAACAAGACGATTCTTTTATCAATGAAATTAACACATACTTTTTTTAACAGTGAGCTTAAACCTATAAAATTAAAACGAATAATAATTATAATTAATCAACAGCATTTATTTAATTAAAGATATTTTAATGCGATGATGTACGGTACCTATAAATTTATTAATATTAGGTCCTTACTATGAAGTTGCCGATTTGTATGGAGAAAAATAAGATTGCATTTTTCATACTTTTTTGCATATATTTTTATTAATAACGGATCCGAATTAAACGATAATTTGTATGTATGACATAATTATACTAAGTATCGCATGTCTTAATTTCTTAAAAACAGAAACCATTGTGATAAGACGCGGAAACGAAGCAATCAACCCGGTGAGAGAACCCCGAAAAAAAATTACTATAGTAAATCATTAGTGATAGTCTATTTTTGAAACAAAAAAACATTTTTTTAAATAGCTACTGTTTCGTGCAAAATTAAATGTAAGAAAAAAACGGCAACTTTATACTTATGGACCTAAAATAAGTATTTTTTAATAAGCAACTTTTACGTGAATGTTATGCTACAAGATGGACCATCATGCTTGCTATCAATCAGTACAGTGAAGCAACGGCCAGCACGTAGTTTGCACGTCAATCACTACAGCTAGACGGTCATGCATGAGTGACAGCACGTAATGCATGTCATGCCGCATGATCGTTTAGGGAGCCCATTACAATCCATCATTGTAAGGTGTTATAACATTTCTATAAATTGATACGCGGTGACATCTGTCTCATACTAATCAAGCTATTCTGAATATATTATTTTAATAAAATATTTTTGATAAATGAACACACAACCGATGTTCAATAGACATTAATAAAGTAACAATTTTGTGTTGTAAAATTTTTAAAATGTGCCTACAGAATCGGGCGTAACCAAACAACCATAGATAAAATTAAAGAAAATCTCTGAGAAATAAAATACACTTTTAGGTTTTAAACAACATAACAAAAATAAAATCCTGAGAAAATATATTACGGGCTATAATAATAATATATATAGCATATAATACTAATATATATCACTAATCCGTTCACACGAAAGCGGATTTTTTCTGTATGTAGGCGAAAAAAAATCGCTTTAATGCGAGAAGAATTACGTCCGTGCGAACATTATTGACTTGCATTTATTTTATTAATCTAAGCACTTGAAAACACTTTGGTGTATGGATTTCCCTATGTATAGGGAAGTTCAATAAACTAGCAACAATGAAACGCTGGCAGAGCCACCCTTCAGTTCACAGATAACTTGGTAGGTCTATAATCCCGATTTGTTTTTTGGCCTTTGTTACTATGCTTTGTAGGCACAGTAGGTGTTTGTAATGCCGCTTGCAGACGATGCGCTGTAGCTTGCGCGAGTACTACTACTGGCATGAAATTTCGACGTGTTAACGCTTTTTGCTTAGTGAAAGTGCGAGTGCAAGTTGCTTAGTTGTACTCGCTGCGGTCCTTGCGCCAGTGCCTCGTTCCCCTCCCTCCCACTACGCCTCCTTCACACCCCTCGCTACTGTCATGACATGGCGTCTCTGTCTAGCACTAAGCAAGTCGTGCAAGTAAGTTGTTTAGTGACCACTTTCGTGTGAACGCTTAGTAAAGTACATTGCTTAGTACACGCGCAAGCTACTGCGCATCGTGTGCAAGCAGCACAAGTGACAATAGAACTCTAATAATGCCAACTGACGCGAGATAGGCTGATAGTCAAAGAGTTAACAACTTTACTTTCTTAGGTGCCTTCGAGACGGTCAATTGCGATTGTCAATATTTACGTGACTGAAGCAACGAATGATCCTTTACAGCGGCAATTGAAGCGATTGTCAATTGAAACTACGGTATTGACGGCGAATGATGAAAATTTTGATTGATGGCGAATATTGACAATCGCAATTGACCGTCTCGGCGGCACATTGACACTCATTGATGGCGAATGACAATCCTATTCTTGATCGCACCCTCAATTATGGCCGACGTGTCTGAACAGGATCACGACGTGGCGAGTTAGGAATTCACGAATGATGCGCCGATTGACGCACCGTCTTGAGCTTTGGAGCTTCAATTGCCCATCATTTGAAACCTTCAATCACGTAAACATTTCAATTGACCGTCTCCGGGACCCTTTACGTAGTTACACTTAGTTCCTTTACCGTTATATCTTGATTTATCTGCTGTCCGACAGTGGACAGTAGAACATCAGTATACGGTTTACGTCTCTCGACCGCCGTCCATAAGTTCCAAGGCGGCTTGTACATCCTCCCGGATCAGTGATACCATGAGTTGTTTCTTCGTGCGACCTTCCCGTATGAACCTGATGCCTTCCTCTTTCAACACCTCCATAGATTCTCTGTGTCGCTGTTGGATGCTGTAACCAAAATGAAGTAAAAAGTTTAGTACAGTCTGTACGGAACCCTCAGGGTGCAAGTCCTACTCGCACTCGTTCTATTTATCTCTGGGACCACCAGTCGGATTTTAAAACATATTTTTGCATTTGATAGCTTAATTCTTGAGGAAGGCTATAGGCTATTTCACATCACGCTATGACGGTTAGGAGTCAAGCAAAAGAAAAAGCCAGATATCCTTACATAGTACAAAACAAAGTCGCTTAACCCTTTATAAGGCAGAGACGACTTGGAAACCACTTAGTTAACAAACATTTACGGAGAAGAACATCCTCTTTTTATATAACTATAATGGTATTATATAGCGAATATATCAGGCTTTCTTTCCTCATTCATTCAATGTCAATGAATATGTGTATTGGAAACAGATTATCAGAAAACTCAAGTGCACTAACAGGCTGAGTGCATTTTGACCACGTTTTACTTATTGATTTTTTTTTTGCCGTAATAGATGTGTTCCTCAGTGCATTACAAACATGGTAGTGTATTTAACTTTCACGTAGCATATCTGTATAAAGGCCTTATAAAGAGTTAACGCGTCTGCACGCTTAGATCTTTTAAACTGCGCAACGGATTTTAATGCGGTTTTCACTATCATTCAGATGTCTTCCGGATGATTTATAGGTACTTATCCCATGCGGGCGAAGCCGCGGGCAACAGCTAGTCCAGTACAAACTGGTCTCTCATAGTATTGAAACTCCCTAATATGCTAGGCCAGCTCAAAATCAAAGACGTGCGGTTGACTGTACACCAGCCGATTATATTTACCTTGTCTTTAAACGGTCTACTATTTGGAGCATTTCCTCTTCTTTTTCATTGTTCTTCTTTTGAGTACTCGCCAGCAGGTTCATGAAACTGCAATTAAAACAAAGTAAGCAAAATCAAGAAGGGACTATCATGTCCACAGGTCGGAGTTCGATCCCCGGCAGGGCAATGTACAAGTGGTTTTTTCTAGAAACTTTAAAGTATATTTACTGTGACTGTTGATGATGAAGCTAAATCAAACGGAAGGCAATCTTCCTTTTCTATGTTTTAATAATTGTTTAATTTTTTTTCTTTGTTTACTTGTAAGCTTCTTGAAAAAAATTAACAAAGTACAGGATGTACAGTCAACCGCACGTCAGTGGAAACACTTTGACCTTGAGCTGGCCTAGCCTATTGGATGTTTCAATACAATACAATACAATACAATGATAGACAAGTTTATACTGGTTTTGTTTCCACTGACATGCGGTCCACCGTACAGACGACGCGACGGCACGTAAGTAGAACAAAACCAGTATAAACTGGTCCCTAATAGGCTATGCAGGTCAGTGTTTCCACTGACACGCGGTCGACTGTACATTTAGTCGCCTGCAATAATAAAGCTGGCGGGGTTAACAAATATAGTCTTGAATTATTTTATTTATTTAAAACTTTATTGCACTAATTTGTACAAAAGGCGAACTTAATGCCAATGGCATTCTCTACCAGCTGACCTTTGGGCCATGCAGATAAATTAGTAATAGTATTATTAGTAGTAGTATTATTTATGTAATTTTTACAAATGAAATTATAGCATATTACGTTGTTGACATGTTTATCTGTAGTTATGTAAGTATATTCTAATTGTAATGTTTGACATTATTGAATTGGGAATTGACCTATGTCTTGACTATTTTAATTAATAACGTTTAATGAAGTTTAAAGAAAACAATCTCAAACCCGTGCTAAATAAAATACATACTTCTTAGTGGTATCCCGGTCGATCTCTGCTAGAGTCGTATCCAATTTCTCCAAAATATTTCTCATTGCGTCTCTTACTGTCTCTCTTAAGTATTGATCTGGGAAAATATCAGGGAAGAATTAGAAAAGCGTCATAAAGCCATACCTGAACACAGCCGTAGCGGCTGTGTTCAGGTATGGCTTTATGACGCTTTTCTAATTCTAAATATAATATTCTAATTTCTAATATTAATTTTCTAATATTAATATTCTAATTCTAACTAAATATTCCGAATATAATTCGAGTAGAAGCCGTAATTCAAATCATCATATCAGCCTGGAGACGTCCACTGCTGGACAAAGGCCTCCCCCAAGGATCTCCACGACGACCGGTCCTGCGCTAACCTCATCCAGCCGGGTCCCGCGACCTTCACCAGATCGTCGGTCCACCTTGTGGGAGGCCTGCCGACGCTGCGTCTACCGATACGTGGTCGCCACTCGAGAACCTTTCTGCCCCAACGGCCGTCAGTTCTGCTGGCGATGTGCCCAGCCCACTGCCACTTCAGCTTCGCGTAATTCAAATAAACGTTACAAAGACCTTGAGTTCGTGTTCTCTTTCATAATGTTTCTTGTTTATTTTGTTTCACTTGCATACTTTGTCTTTTAAGCTAGTATATTTTTAGTTTTTTTAGATTTTAGTTGGAGCTAAGTAGATATAATGAAGAAAGGTTTGCATCTCTGACGAATAATCACATGTGTAACTGTATGAGATCTCCGACAAGTGATCCGCCGCCGTCCCCGTCTGTGAGTATCACTTTACATTCCGCGCACTCCTCTATGTCTGACGCACTGTGTAGCGTGGCGTGTGACGCGCCGTGTGGCGCGGCAGGTGATATGCCGTGCGACGCGGCGTGCCGCGCACCGTGTGGTGCGGCGTGCGGCGCGCCGTGTTGCGTGCCGTGTAATAATAGCATAGCGTCTAATGATGGCATTGGGAATAAAAAGGGCGACCAGGTGGTGGCGGCGACACCTCCGTGCCCAGGGGACAAGCGTGGGGGTGCCACTCGCTCCACTAAGCGCCGCCGCCGCCGTCAGCGCGGTAAGCGACTCTCGCTGGCCGCGCGCGCTGCAGCGGCTGCTCGGAAAGGTGACGCTGACGAATATGAGACGGACAAGGCCGACGTCAGCGGGGCGGCGGCGGGCGCGGGCTCGGGGGTGGAGCGGGCGTCACTGCCACAGCCGCAACCGAAAACCATTATATATTCAGATGGTATAGGAAAAGATTTTGGTCCCCTTCTGTATAATAAATTAGACCAACAAGTAATAAACATTTGTTGTCCGGATTTGTCCTATAACGACATTATTAATAGATTATTGAGGGACACGAGTACGTTTGATGAGAACACCACGGTGGTTATCATGTTGGGGAGCCACAAAAACGTCACCCAAGCGGACATAAATAGGACTATAGAAATATTGATAGAGATTAAGAACAAAACTAGATGTAAATTCATAAATTGCGCATTTCCCTATTGTTGTAACTTGTCACAGGCGCACAATAATCGCATATTTAAAATGAATTTACACTTATATAACGCACTATGCATGTATAATGACACTATATTGTACTTTGATACAAATAAGTGTATTGACAAATTCACTTTGACTGAAAGCAATATGTATTTATCAATGACATATAAAAGACAATTAGCTACTTTAGTAGCATATAATTTACAACATTTTATGACGAATGTTAGTAGTAATACTAATAAGCTTATACATTTTTTAGAGTAGATACCACGACAATAGAAAATTTCGCAAATGATGGTTTATCAGTGTTAAACCAGAGGCAGGGATTGTCTAGCTCAGTTATGACAAAAGGAAAGCCCAATTTTACTCAATCATTACATCAAAACATTCAGGGCTTTTCTGACACCAAAGTATTAGTACAAAGTATTAGGACAAAGGAGAAGCCAAAGGGACTTAAAATTATTCACCAAAATATACAGAGCTTCTCCGGCAAGATGTTAGAAGTAGAATTATATTTAGAAAGTCAATCTAATATTGACTTGTTATGTATTACTGAGCATCACCTTAAAGAGCATGAAATTTTGTTTGGATACGAAAATTATCATGTTATAAGTTCATTCAACCGAAAGTACGCAGCACGTGGAGGGTCCCTCATACTCATGAGAAATGGTATCAAGGCCAAGGAACGCAAAGACATTGTGGGACTTTCAGTTGAATGGCACATTCAATTGTCTTGTGTTGAGATGGAGAAACATATTGTGGTATGCGTATACAGACCCCCATATGACTCTAAATTTCCTACTTTTGAGTCAGTAATGGAAGATGTTATGAAAATACTTCTTAAAAGTAGAAAACATATAATAATTTGTGGAGACTTTAATGTAGATCTACTAGAAACTAACTCCAGGTTTTCAACTCGATTAATTGGCTTATTTAATTCCTTTAATTTAAAGAATATTTTTCTTGAACCAACTAGGATCACAAGTACCACAGCTACTTGCCTAGATAATTTCTTTTGCAATTGTGATTTTATAGAAAAGACAATTATAAATTGCCTAACATCAGACCACTGTGGGCAAAGTGTTACCTTTCCAGGTAATATAAAACATACAAAAACTGAAATCCTTACTAGGCCCAACACTGTCAGTCGAATGGAGAGATATAAAGATGCTCTTTCAAGTAAATTGCCGATTCCTGTTACTGATCAGGTGGAAATCAATGATTTCTATGTCGATTTCTTCACGACACTGTCTCAGGAATTCGGTAATATTTTTAAAACTAGGAAAATTAATATTAAAAACAAGTTTAAATTTAGTGACTGGGCAACCACTGGTATTCGGAAAAGCAGGACCAAGTTATTTGATTTGTACAACGAAAAGTCTTACAGAGTTGACGACAGATTCCATGAATATGTCAAAAATTACTCTAAAATTTTTAGGAAAGTTTGTAAAATAGCCAAGTCATACTATTTAAGTAATAAAATTAAAAATTCGGATAATAAAGTTAAAGCAGTATGGAAAATCATAAATAATGAAACTGCCAAAACTAAACCACGTGAAAATGAATATGCAATCAGAAATAATGGTAAAATAATTAATTCTAAAACAGAAGTAGCAGAGTCCTTTGAAACTTTTTTCACTAACATCCCTATTAAAACCACCGAAGCTCTGCATTCATCGCCTATTCTTGCCGAAAATTTGCTTGTAAATAACGTTACAATATGTAAAACAGTTTTTAATTTTAGACACATAAACTCTGCACCAGACCGCTGCTGGCTCCGAAAAGTTCCAACTGGAACTGCAAAATCGGTTTGCTGCTTTGGAAACTACAGTCGACGACGTTGATGAGGTTCTCGAGCACGTGGTTCAAACCATCCGGGATGAGGGCAAAAGGTTTTGCCAACAACTGCGTACGGGCACGAAGTCGAAACTCTCAGATGAGACTCTGGAACTTATGAGGATAAGACGAGAAGACACAGAGGCCACATCGTCAGAACACCGGGCACTCAATAAAAGCATTCGCAAACGAATACGACGCGACCTCCGGCGCTACAATACGCGCCTCATCAAAGAGGCCATTGAGCAGAACAGGGGGTCAAAAGTATTCGTTCAGCAACTAAAGAGAAGCCATCTGACGAAACTTAAGACCTCGAATGGTAGAACCGTCACCTCTAAACCAGAGTTACTCGCTGAGGTTGAAGACTTTTATGGTCGATTGTACGCATCGCATGCCTCGCAACCAGAGCCCCAGCCGACAGATCCCAGAGCCACGCTAACCCGCCACTATACCGACGAATTGCCAGAAGTCAGTCTAGACGAGATTGGGCTGGCTCTCAAACAGCTTAGAAATGGAAAAGCCCCTGGTGAAGACGGAGTTACTGCAGAGCTTCTAAAAGCAGGGGGTGCACCTGTACTCAAGGAGCTACAGAAGCTCTTTAACTCTGTCATTCACAAAGGGAGTACTCCGAAGGCGTGGAACAGGAGCATTGTAGTTTTGTTCTTCAAAAAAGGAGACAAAACCCTTCTCAAAAATTATCGGCCCATCTCGCTCCTGAGCCACGTATATAAGCTGTTTTCGAGAGTCATCACAAATCGTCTCGCACAAAGACTTGACAACTTCCAGCCACCTGAACAGGCCGGGTTTCGAGGAGGATATGGCACCATAGACCACATACACACAGTGAGGCAGATTATACAGAAGACTGAAGAGTATAATCAGCCCCTGTGTCTCGCATTCGTGGACTATGAGAAGGCTTTTGATTCCGTCGAAACCTGGGCTGTTCTGGAGTCCTTGCAGCGGTGCCAAGTAGATTGGCGGTACATCGAAGTGTTGAGATGTCTGTATGACGCCGCGACAATGTCCGTCCAAGTACAAAACCAGCAAACACAATCTATCCAATTGCGCAGAGGAGTGAGACAGGGGGATGTAATATCCCCAAAACTGTTCACAAACGCATTGGAAGATGTGTTCAAGACGCTGGAATGGAACGGACGGGGCATAAATATAAACGGCGAGTACATCTCCCATTTACGCTTTGCCGATGATATCGTCGTCATGGCAGAATCGCTGCAGGACCTACAGGAAATGCTGGACAGCCTCAACGCTGCCTCCCGACGTGTGGGTCTCGGAATGAACTTGGACAAGACTAAGGTCATGTTCAACGATCACATTGTTCCGGGACCGGTTACCGTCGACGGTAAGACTCTCGAAGTTGTTCAAGAATATGTCTACCTCGGGCAAACTATGCAGTTAGGTAGAAACAACTTCGAGAGGGAAGCCGATAGGAGGATCAGGCTGGGCTGGGCAGCATTTGGGAAGTTGCGTCATATCTTCTCGTCGCATATACCACAATGCCTGAAGACAAAAGTCTTCAACCAGTGTGTCCTACCCGTAATGACCTACGGCGCCGAAACGTGGACACTGACAGTGGGACTAGTCCGAAAACTCAAAGTCGCTCAACGGGCTATGGAAAGAGCTATGCTCGGAGTTTCTCTGAGAGATAGGATCCGAAACGAGGTGATCCGCCAGAGAACCAACGCCTTTGACATAGCTCAAAGGGTTAGCACGTTGAAGTGGCAGTGGGCTGGTCACATCTGTCGGAGAACCGATAACCGCTGGGGTAGACGAGTTCTCGAGTGGAGACCACGACTAGGCAAGCGTAGTGTGGGACGCCCCCCGGCTAGATGGAGCGACGACCTGCGCAGGGCGGCTGGCAGTGACTGGATGCGGAGAGTCGAAGATCGGACTCAGTGGCGCGCCTTGGGGGAGGCCTATGTCCAGCAGTGGACTAGTGCAGGCTGATGATGATGATGATGAAACTCTCTAGATATTATTAAGGCTTTTAAATCATTAAAACTAAAATCTTCTGAAGATCTATGGGGAATGTCTGTTAAAGTAGTTAACTCAGTCATAACGATTATTGCGCCTTACTTAGCTTTTATATTTAACATGAGTATTAATCAAGGTATTTTCCCTGACCTAATGAAGCAAAGTAAAATCATACCACTGTTTAAATCTGGTGACAAACTAGATCCCAGTAATTTTAGACCAGTGTCAGTTCTCCCCGTGCTTAGCAAGATTTTCGAAAAGATCATACTGAATCAACTGCTTTGTCATTTCAATCTCAAACAACTTCTTCACGATCGTCAGTTCGGATTTACTAAGGGACGATCAACCACCGACGCAGGAGTCATGCTTGTTAAGCATATTTTTGATGCTTGGGAAGCTTCACATGATGCAATAGGCATCTTCTGCGATCTCTCCAAAGCATTTGATTGCGTTAATCACGAAACCTTGCTACTCAAATTAAAACATTATGGCGTGAAAGACAGAGCATTCGAATTACTTAAATCTTACCTTGAAAATAGAGTACAAAAAGTTGATATAAATGGAGTTAAATCATCTGGTTCAGTTGTGAAAATGGGGGTGCCCCAGGGCTCAGTTCTGGGTCCTTTTCTTTTTCTTGTATATATAAATGACTTGCCATTTTTAATACAAAACATGTCCAACATAGTATTATTTGCCGATGACACTTCTCTGATTTTTAAAATTAGCAGAAGAGCTTGTGATCTTCCTGAGGTAAACAATACTCTCACACAAGTACTTAACTGGTTCAGCATTAATAATCTAGCATTAAATACAACAAAAACTAAATGTATTAAATTTTGCCTACCAAATGTAAGACATGTAGTTAATAATGTAACTTTAGGTACAGAAAGATTAGAATTTATCAAAAGCACGGTGTTCCTAGGTATAACTATAGACTCATCTCTTCAATGGGGGCCCCACATAGCTTCACTAGCTGGCAGACTAAGCTCGGCCGCCTACGCCGTTAGGAAAATTAGACAATTAACAGATATTGCTACTGCGAGATTAGTCTATTTCAGCTACTTCCACAGCATCATGTCATACGGCATCCTACTGTGGGGTCAAGCGGCAGATATAGAAACCATCTTTATTTTGCAAAAGAGAGCTGTTAGGGCGATCTATAATCTACGTTGTAGAGAATCATTAAGAGAAAAGTTTAAAGAAATTAATATATTAACCGTTGCCAGTCAATACATTTTTGAGAATATTTTGTATGTCCGCAAAAATATATCTCTCTTTTTGAGGCACTGTGATATGAACACAGCTTATGTTACAAGAAACAAAAACAAACTTGTACCACCACAGTTAAGGCTTAGTAAGGTCAGTAAATCATTCACGGGGCAATGTATACGCTTCTACAATAAACTACCAGAAGAAATCTTAAATATGAATGACAGAAAATTTAAGACTCACATTAAACAACAACTTTGTAAGAAAGCTTATTATAAAACAGTCGATTATCTAAATGACAAAGATGCCTGGTGTTAATGTTACTTCAGCCTCGCACAATCTTTACAAAATAATGTTATGTACAAACTTGATTTTAAAAGATGTGTTGCGGAAGTTTGTTGCGCCGCTTCTTCTTCCCAGCTCTATATAACACCTTGGAGGCGGTGGTAGATAAAAAATTGACGTTGTATAAATGTACCTAGTGTACTTACATGCAATAAAATACTTTTGAATTTTGAATTTTGAATTTTGTTTATGATTCGTACACTCGTCTGACTGTGTATTGTACAGTGGACTGCACGTCAGTGGCAACACGTTGTTGACCTTGAGCTGGCCTAACCCGTTAGGGAGCTTCAATACTATGAGAGACCAGTTTATAATGGTTTTGTTTCCACTGACGTGCGGCCGGCCGTACAATTATGTTTATCGTCGGTGGGAATCGAACCCCTGATCTCTACCGCCAAACTTTGATAAGAAAAAAGAAGAAAAAACTGAAGATGAGAAAAGATTGAATTGACAGGCATACATCTTCGTAGAAGGGACAGTTATATATAACTAGCTTTTTCCCGCGGCTTCGCCCGCGTAGAATATTTTTTCCCGTGTACATTGTAAACCGGAACCCTCTATGTAGGTGTTTTGTGACTTAGGGCGTATTAGCGGACGCCCCGCGACTATGTCCGCAGTAAAAAGTAGCCTATATGTTATTCCAGGAAGTGTACCAATCTGTTCGGTAGTTTTTGCGTGAAAGAGTAACAAACATCCTCACAAACTTTCGCCTTTATAATATTAGTAGGAAGCATTTAGAGAATTTACCTGTGCTACTTGAAGGTTGTGTCCTGATCCACTCAGTAATGCTGGAGACTCTGGTACCACTTTTGCAAAGAACCACTTCTGGTGTAGTAATGTCATCTTCCAGTCTTAATCGTTTAGCACCATCTAAAGGAAGAGCTCTAGAATCTTCTATTCTAGTCGACGCACTATTACTAACTTTTGAATCAGGACTGGTATCAATGTTTACAAGCGAAATGTTTTTTAGCACACTTGGCTTATGGCGCGGCGTTTTGAAGCTTTGGGATGTGGAGAAGTCGTTCCTTGAAGATGTATTATGATTTTCCTTTAAAGTTTTTGCTTCCGACGTGTCATCTTGGAGTTTTCGCTTGCTCCTTGTAAATATTGCGTCACCAAATAGTTTGATAGGTGATATTAAAGACGCGTAACGCTTAATACTTGCTTTTGGGGGTGTGATGTTTCTGGACTTTGGTTCTTTTACTTCAGGATTTTTATTTAAAATATCGGTAGCGCATTTCTTTGTTTCCTTCTTACTTTTAGGAGACATAAACAGTTCAAATAAGTTGTCGGGAAGTCTGTCAATAGACACAATTGGTGATTTCACATCACTCTTTGACGCTTTACTTATATCTGACGAGTTAGATTCGGAATTCTTTCGAGAAGGTAACCATCTCGAGTAATCATGTAGAGATTTGTTTGCTTGATCCTTGGTTAGTTTTTCAGGGACTACATCTTGGACTAGCCATTTAGAAAGGTCATCCATAGACAATCTTTTAATTGAAACGACCGGCGAAATCACATTTTCCTTTTCAATACTTTGATTTGTGCCTTCTTTACAGCCATTGTTAGACACGTCTATTTCCCTTCCAAGTTTAATGTAGTATTCTTTAATAGTCTCATCCATGTCCTCAAGTTCCCTTGGAATCAGTATCTCTTTAAGTGTTCTGAGATTTGGAGGATCTTCACTTGCATAACCATGGCCTGTGATACCCTCAGTTGCTATGGACTTCTCAGATTTCATATCGGTAACATCTGAAATGTCTATAGTCTCCATTGGTATTTTAAAGGACTTGGATTCTATTCTATTTTGGGAGTAACATTCATCGTCAATAGAAATTATTTCTCCGCTACGTTTACTGTTATCTTTTTTATTAGAAAACTGTGCATCTATATATCTACTTTGCGAATGACCCTTTTCGTCCCGTTCCTTGTTGTTTTCTGGCCCCATTAAACAAGTCTTAGGCTTTTCTAAACATACAACTTCTTTTTCTGTAGATTTATTAACTCCTTTCTTGTTTTTAAGCCTTAACGTTCTGTTTAAGCGTAAGTTCTTGGTACTTACAACACTTTCGTCGTCTCTAAAAGATTTATTATTAACAGGCACATTTATGTTGTCAATGTGAGATACAAAACTTGGTGCTTTTTCTTTGTCAGTTACACCTTTATATCTAGAATTTACTTCTCCGATCATATCGAACTCTTCAGTTACATTCATCTGCACACTACAGTTGGTTCTTTCAGCATCAGATATCAGATTATGAGTGGTATTAGTGTCGTTTATGGCACCTTCCTGGCATAACTTATTTATTTTATGTACTATATTACTAATCAATGAATCGTCTCGATCATGCATTTGTACAGTAGGTACCGTTTCTACAACAAGTCCAGGTAACGGGCTAATTGTTCTATCGCCATCCTTATCTTCTTCAACGAGCACTGCAACTTGCTCCGCGGCTTTCTGTTTTTTAACAGGCTTGTGAATCTTCTTTTTCTTTTCCAGTATCGTCTCGTTCGGTTTCTCGTTTACTTCATTTTCAATTACTAATTCTAACTGAGGAGCTTGAATCGCCGGATTAAGTTCTTCATCCTCAATCTTTTTACTCGGTTTTTCAATCAATAAGGACGTATTTAACTCTTCCGGGATCGTTTCCCTCATTCTTTCATTCTCTAATTCTGTAACAGGATTGACGTTATTACGCGCGCTTGTTTTCGATTTTTTAAGTTTAGTAACTCTTTTACGTTTAGCATTACTCGTTTTCTTTTTCGCTTCATCAGTTGACTCTGCACATTTATGCTCTGTATAATCAATTTTCTTTCTTCTTCCAAATCGAGTCGAAATCACAGAATTTCCACTTTCAATAGTGGTTGTGCTGACTCGTTTCTGCAAATCGTTCTTTTTCTTTTTAAAATCCTCATCTTCGCTATCGCTTGTAAAATTAAATATAGCTATGTCTTTGTCACAGTCATTTTTATCTGCGAGAGTAATTTTATTACTGGTCTCGATATTTTCCTTTAACGCGTCGAACATACAGTTGTTTTTATTTGTTTTAGGTGATACATTTATCGAATCAGTTTTACCCCTTGATTTTCTAGTGCGCAGTCTTTTATATTTCAGTTCGGTTTTTAACTCCTCGTCGCAAGCTGTTGTTGATTTAGGTGTAAGTGTACGCTTTTTAAATTCACTATGCGACAAATCGTATTCAATATCAGATACTATTAGATTTTCATTTACATTATCAGACAGTACGTAATTATCTTTTGGTGAATATAATTTACGTTTTCTACGTATAAGTAGTGGTGTGTCTGTTTCATTGTATTCAGTCGTATCTGATGCCTTTCGGGTTTCAGGACTATTATTTTTGACTGACATGACATCACTAATATCTTTGTTCACTTCAATTATTGGCGACATTATCGAAGGCTTTGCCATTTCTTTTACATTTTTTTTGCGTTTATTAGCTTTTAGTGTTTTTGTTTCTGTGAAGGTTAACTTGACGTTTCGTTTTGATTTAATATTTCTTGATTTGCTTTTGTTATTCATTGTTCTGTTTTTAGTTTTGCTATCATTGCCATTATCTTGACGAAGCATCTTATTTGCAACATCGTCGTCAACATTTCTATGTTCAGTAATATTCATTGTTTCTAATTCTTTATCTTCCTTATTCAAATATTCTGTGCAATTATCGAAATCATTACTTATTTTATGAACCATTTCGTTAACACACTCCTTAATTTCAATATTAGGAAGCTCTTGTTCAGTGTTCAAGTTATCACGCTTATTCGACATTATGCATTGATTGAAATCTTCACTACTCTCCGAGCTTGTTGTATTAATTTTTTTTGCTAAAGTGGGACTTATTATAAGTTCACCAGCTTTGTTTTCACTCAAATGCTGAGTGAAGTAATCCTCAACTGTTTGCGCATCCAACTTTAAAACATCGTTAGTGTGAGGAATATATTTTATTTTTCCGTCTAAAGTTTGTTGTTCACAACTTCGACGCACTGATGTTTTGCATTGATTCCTCTTTCTTACACAAACGTAACTAATCGGAGGCTCGTTTATTGCTTCTGTGTTGGACTCATCGGAGGTTGACTTGCTTATAACAGTACAAATTTTTTTTTGCAACTGATTTGATCGGACAACGGTAAAATTAGGGGCATTAGGGGTGCTTTTTATCTCTTCAACTAAATCTTGAGACTTTTTGTCGTCTTCTGTAATTATACCGCTATCTAGCAAACAATCATTGTCCTCTCCGTTTTTAACTTTTAAAGCCTCTTGTGCTAATAATTCTGCAATATTATCACTGGTGAAGTCTTTACCCTTGGGCAAGCGTTCAAATGTATCATTGATTACCGATTGATCAGCCGAACCTATCGTTGCTATCATCAGGCAACTAATGGAGTCTTCATTGAATTTATCTCGAAAGTTTGAGACGTTTCTCCTGTTTTCATTAATAACATTGTAATTCCTAATATCAGAACTCTGCTTGCCGTCTAAACCGTTGGAAATTTCTGTGGCTTTTTCTTCTGAAACATCATTATAACCCAGTGTCTTTTTAGTATCATTGTAGCTCTTGATACCACACGTTCTGAGTTTAAGCGTACTGTCAGTACCACAGGTGCTTCTGATATTTCCGGAAGTCTCACTTGATTCAGCGACTTCGGAGAGATCGGGTTGCGCCAAAACGCTTTCAAACTTTTTGTCAAATTTACTGCGCGGAAATGCGTTTATTTTTTCGCGTAGCTGAAAATAAATTTGTGATCAAATACTTGCCTACTTTTGCAAATCTACATAATATGTGGGTTTTAATTATAAATCATAGTTTTAGACCAGATAATATGGCTGTGCTCTAAGAAGCCGCGTTGCGTGAGTGACATCCACAGAAACCCCCGAAACATACCACGTTTTGAAAATTACTGATTCGAGTTTACCAAATTTGCTCATAGATGCGGGTTGCGGGAAGCGTAACAGCTCGCTGTGATTGGCTATTTCAGGTGGCACCGAGCGTGAATCCTAGCGTAGCGCAGCTTCATATTTGTGCAAATGCATACAAGTATGCACACGATTTTGTACTTTAGGCTATGGTGATATGATTCATTTGTCAATGACGTCAAAGTGCTCGAGCATTTTTCCGTTCTGTCTGCCACGACCAACTGTTCCCATTTGTCGTTCATTTACCAACTGTTGTGATCCAATGGTCAACGAATACGTTTTTGTGTTGTGTTTGTGTGTGTTTTTGTGATATTTATTTGTGTCTCGTACCTGTACCAAGGACGATGTAGACACAGTAGATGGAGATTTAAATGATGTCCGCGGATGATTAAATGATGTTTCGGATCTCACAGCATAACCTGAAAAAATATATAATATAGCCATAAATCTCCAGTGGAGGGCAAGCGTATTGTGGGACGCCCCCCGGCTAGATGGAGCGACGATCTGCGTAAAGAGTCGGCGGCTGGAGTGACTGGATGCGGAGAACCGAAGATCGGGTTCAGCGCACCTTGGGGAATGTCTGTGTCCAGCAGTGGACTAGTGCCGGCTGATGATGATAGATATAAATGAAAGAATACTTGATACTAAATTCTACTAGAGTGATGGCCGCGTGGGACTAACGGACGAGCTTTGATAGATGTGGTGGCGCGCGCTGGGCAAGGTCTACGTCCAGCAGTGGACGGCGTTAGGCTGTAATGGTGTCATTTCGCTACGGTTTCGTATGGCAATCTTATAATTTAATTTAGTTTAATGGAGAGTATACGGACATAGGCCAATACTACATTAAACGTATATCAACAGCCTATTAACATGTCCCCACTGCTGCGGCTCAGGCCTACCCTCTCAATGAGGGCGTTCGGGTTATAGTCCACCACGCTGGCCCAGTGCGGGTTGGTGGACTTCACATGCGCCTAAGAATTTCTTCTTCGGCGTATGCAGGTTGTTTTCCTGCACCGTTTAGAGCAGTCAGTAAATGTTAAGTACATTTTTCAGAAAAAAATTATCGGTAGATACATGGCCCAGCCGGGGATCGAACTTCCGACCTTTCGTTACGAAAGGCTTATCCCCGACGCCACTGACGCTCTTATTAAACGTATATAACATAAATATGAGTCTAAGGTCACTTAAAGATGTTTCAAATTATGTGAACAAATCATGGCTGAATGTTAACCTCAAGTGCAAATTAAAAATGTTTTCACGCTAGTGATATTACCTGGTTTAAAATTTAAAACAATGTTATAGTTGCTAAATAGTAAGAAGTGGTAATTAAGTAGGTACCTGAGTTTTTACGTCGTTTGTTGACCTTCGGCGTATTGTACGAGAACCTCGTGTCTTCGTCCTGAATAAAGTTAGAAACACTTATTGCTAATCGCGTGTTAACAACCTCCAAGACGGTTAAAAATCGCCCCGTTCTTGCTATGCATTTAGTAGGTCGTGTAGTAACCGAGTTCGGTTACAAACACGGCCGGAGCGGAGCCGTTTAGGCGTGCCATAACTTTGTACTAGGAAAAATGTAAAATCAGAATAGCACATTATGATACAAGTGAGCTAAGTTAGTCATAGCTCTCGAGGCTGGAATCTACACACGAGGCTTGCCTATTACCCCAATAATTTGAGAAGACGCTTCTTATATGGCGGGGTCAAACTGAACAAACACTATCTATTTTAGTCGGGTTGTTGTTTGTTGACAGTAAAGTTAAGGCTATAAATTCCCATACGTAGATAGAGATAGAAGATATTATATCTGTCTAGCTTACTCTTACCACTTTTGTAATAAGTGTGTCCCTCTCTTATTATTTTAGCGTCTGTTCTATGGAATCCTTGTTCTTAGGATTTGTGAATTGGACGTCAGATGATACTTTTTCCGCCTACCCACCAAATGAAGTTAGTGAAAAATGTTACGTTTTTCAGACAACGGCATAAAATATATTCAGTCTAGTTGAAAAATAAACGTGCTTTTCATAGCAAGTTCTATTCTATACAAAACGCTGGTAGATCATTCTAATGTTATTTATTTATAAATATAATTAGTACTGATATGTTTTTTGTAAAATGAAAAATACTTTTCTACTTTACGTCTATTTTAACTTAGATAAACGGAAAATTAAATGAAAAACTTACGCTTTTCCGATTAAAGTCGGTTAACAGAGGAGACAATGACTGAATATTAACGAAGTCCAGTAACACCTGCAACAAAATATTGAAATATATTAAGCATGTCAGATACAGACAGTGAAATTTTCTGAAAAAAAAAAATTTGGGGTCAAAATGTTTACAAAGTATCTACCTACTTAGTCGGTTAAAATTTTTTTTAATGTACGATTGATTATTGTATAGCGTAGGGTCAATTCAAGGCAGGGAAAATGCTCGAGCACTTTTATGCCGCTACAGTAAAAGCAAGTGTATTCCACTTGTAAATGAAATGAAATAACTGACAGCGCGAGCAAATGTGAGCAATTTTCGGTGTTGAATAATAATACAAGTGGAATACAGATGTTTTTACTTCAGCTGCATAAAACTGCTCGAGCATTTTTCCGCCTAGTCCGAATTGACCAAAACAACAGCCATCAGCGAGCTACGACAGCCTTTAACAAGCTATGACAACTTTCGGCGAGCTAGGACAGCCTTCAACGAGCTACGACAGCCTTCAGCGAGCTACGACAGCCTTTAACAAGCTATGACAACTTTCGGCGAGCTAGGACAGCCTTCAACGAGCGACGACAGCCTTCAGCGAGCTACGACAGCCTTCAGCGAGCTACGACAGCCTTCAGCGCGCTCACCTCGTACTTATCGTGGAACACGCTGCGCAGCGCGTTGTCCACCCTGGCCATGTCGCTCCTGGAGCTGACGACCACCTTCACCTGCTGCCCGCCGGCGCCGGACCCGAACGTGCACCCGCTGGACGGGTACAGCGGCGGGGGCCCGGTGGTGGTCACCAGTAACGTTACATCCGCGAACTCCCTGCAAAAACAAGTACGGTCGACGGCACGTCAGTGAAAACACAACCAGTATAAACAGGTCCCTCATAGTATTGAAACTCCCTAACAGGCTAGGACAGCTCAAGGTCAGAGTGTTTCCACTGACGTGCGGTCAACTGTACATAATTAGTTGAGGACCGAGTTAAAAAACCGTGTGAGGAATGTAAGTTATATACTTACATAAAAGTACATACCACCCACCCACACATATACCTATACATATTTTTACTGTTTGCTCGGCTGCTAAGGGTCGTAGCGTGGTGTTAAATAGTCTATAGACTTTCTCAAATATTGGGCTATCAAAAGCAAAAAGAATATTTCAAATACGACTGGTATTTCCAGACATTAGCGCGTTCAAACAAACAAACAAATGTTCCTAAAGGGTACGGAAGGCAAATAGTAAGTGCAGATAAGGCAGGCGGGAGTGTGGGGACGGGGACGCGTGGTGTATGAACGGTCCCCCACGTGTGTGAAGGTGTTTTAAGGTTGGAAATAATGAAGACGAATGCGGATAGACTTCTGTTATTATTTCTAGGTACAGACAGTATGTTGGTTGTCGTAATGGCTGACGGTGAAGGAAGGTGAGCACAGACAACAACATAGAGTTCTTATATAGTTATTCTTTACGGTACGCGGTGCGTTTCTAAGGTAATGAAAGAGCTAATCCTACTACTAATATAAAAAGGAAAGGAAAAGATGTGAGGATGTTTGGTTGTGAGGATGTTTATTACTCTTTCACGCAAAAACTATCGAACAGATTTTGATGAAACTTGGTACAGTGATAGCTTAAATCCTGGAATAACATATAGGCTACTTTTTAACGCGGACAAAGCCGCGGGGCGTCCGCTAACACCCCCTAAGTAACAAAACACCTACATAGAGGACGCTGTTTCACAATGTACACGGGAAAAACATTTCTGCGCGGGCGAAGCCGCGGGAAAAAGCTAGTAATCAATACATAACAACCTGTACAGCTCGCTCACTGTGGGCCTCATAAGATGGCTCAAGGTCACCCAGAGGGCAATGGAGAGAGCTAAGCTCGGAGTTTCCCTGCGAGATCGAATCAGAAATGAGGAGATCCGCAGGAGAACCAAGGTCACCGACATAGCTCAAAGAATTGCGAAGCTGAAGTGGCAGTGGGCTGGGCACATCGCTCGTAGCACTCACGGCCGTTGGGGCAGAAAGGTTCTCGAGTGGCGACCACGTATCGGAAGACGAAGTGTAGGCAGGCCTCCCACAAGGTGGACCGACGATCTGGTGAAGGTCGCGGGACCCGGCTGGATGAGGTTAGCGCGGGACCGGTCGTCGGAGAGATCCCTGGGGGAGGCCTTTGTCCAGCAGTGGACGTCTACAAGCTGATATGATGATGATGGTGAACCTGTAAAGCTTGGCGGCGACGGTGGCCTCGCTGGCGACGGTGAGCGTTTCGTAAGAGTTGTGCCGCTCCGCGCCGCATCCCTCCAGCGGCCGCGGGTCGAGCTGCACCGAGATGCAACCGTCCGCCGTGTTGATATCCAGCCAAGTTACACGCCTTTCTGCGCCCTGGTGATAAAATACATACATACATAAGAGCGCCCTTTTTAGGGTTCCGTCAGTATCTAAAAAGAAAAATTAAGTTTGTACCGTACGGAACCCTCAGGGCGCGAGTCCTACTCGCACTTGCCCGGTTTTTAGGGTGCCGTGCCTCAAATGAGGAAAAAAGGAACCCTTATAGGATCACTTCGTTGTCCGTCTGTCTGTCTGTCAAGACCCTTTTTCTCAAGAACGCGTGGAGCTATCAAGTTGAAATTAGTATCAAATACTGAGGTCTGCAGTCCGTTAAAGCTGTGAAAAAATCAAACTTCTAAGTCAACGCAGTCGGAAGATATGGCCGATTTTGCCGCATTTTTGAGTATCTTGGTAATCAAAACCTATGGGATACTTCCGGTTGACCTAGAATCTTAAAATTTGGCAAGCAAATTCTTATAGTACAAGTAAAAGAAAAAAATCGGAAACCGTAAATTTGTAGTTACATCAACGGGCAGCATTTGGAAAACTGCGTCAAGTCTTCACGTCGCCTATCCCACAATCGTTAAAGACGAAAGTTTTTAACCAGTGCGTCCTGCCGGTCATGACCTACGGCGCAGAAACGTGGACACTGACGGTGGGCCTGATCCATAAGTTTAAGGTCGCTCAGCGAGCTATGGAGAGGGCTATGCTCGGAGTTTATTTGAAGGACATGATCCGTAATGACGAGATCCGACGGAGAACCAAGGTTACCGACATAGCCGAAAGGATTAGCAAACTGAAGTGGCAATGGGCAGGTCACATTCGCAGAACCGACGGCCGTGTGGGCAGACGGGTTCTGGAGTGGAGACCGCGGACCGGTACGCGCAGTGTGGGACGCCCCTCCGCCAGGTGGACTGACGACCTAAAGAAGGTGGCCGGAAGCGGCTGGATGCGGAGAGCGGAGGACCGGGTGTGGTGGCGTTCGTTAGGGAAGGCCTATGTCCAGCAGTGGACGCTAAAAGGCTGAGATGATGATGATGTAGTTACATCACAAAAAAACTTTTCTTCTTGTATGAACAAACTTAACTTTGCGTATTTTATTATTATGGCGTTGCTGGCGTTTGACTCGAAACTTAAGTATTAACTAACGGCTCTCAAAAACGGTGAAGAAAACATAGTGCTGAAACCTGCATACGCCGAAGAAGGAATTCTTAAGCGCATGTGAAGTTCAGCAACTCGCCAACAGTAGACAACTGGTTGTGAAACACAGTTGCGATAACGATTTTTCCTCTTGTTGGCAACTGGTTGCGTAACAAGAATGAATTTTCTTCTATCACAACTGGCATAAAAGACTAAAAAATCCTCGTAGACAACTGGTTGTGAAACACAGTTGAGATGGCGGCCGAAAGCCATAAAGTTAGGTAACTTACGGAAACAAGCACATGGTTGCCCACAGACAGCTTCCTGCAAACCACCGAAGTCACCAAATCACTTGTCTCGTTGAGCGCGTTCAGAAAATCTCTTGCGTCCTGAAAATAATAAAATAAATCATTATATTCGTATGGACCGCACTTGGGATGTTCCGTCATCATCATCATCAACAGCCTATTAATCTCCCCTCTGCTGGGGCTCAGGCCTACCCTCTCAACGAGGGCGTGCGGGCTATAGTCCACCACGCTAGCCCAGTGCGGGTTGGTGGACTTCACATGCGCCTAAGAATTTCTTCTTCGGCGTATGCAGGTTTCCTCACGATGTTTTCCTTCACCGTTTGAGAGCAGTCAGTACATGTACTTAAGTTTCGAGAAAAAACCCATTGGTACATGGCCCAACCGGGGATCGAACCTCGGACCTTCCGATATCATAGGTCGCGTCTTATCCCCGAGGCCACTGACGCTCTGTCATGTTACGTCATATCTTCAATTAATCAATAATATATATCGTAAAAACATTTTACAAGTCAATGAACACATAATTAAAATACAAACAATTAGGTAGGTACAAGTAATTAAAATTAAAAAATGTCGCATTATTAATCAATTTTCTTCCAAATATTCATTAAGATTGTAATATGCCTTTTATAACAGGAAGTCTTTCAACGCAGTTACAAAGGCGTCATATGAATAACTGTCCTATAAGCATTTTGGTATTTTTTGGGGTTCCGTACCTCAAAAGAGGAAAAAAGGAACCCTTATAGCCTAGAGACTTGAAATTTTTCATGAAGGCTCCTCATATAGCTAGCTCATCATAAGGCTCCTCTTACGTGCACTAAGCGGTTCTTTCCCGTGGGTAAAACTTCCGCAGGAAACAGCCAGTTCAAAGACATATAAAAGTAACATTCACCTGATAAAAGTTTTGCCAAGGTCTTTCCAGGAACACATTGACGACTGTCCTGCTGAACAAGTGTTCCGGGAACCACTTGGCCGCCGCTTCCCTCCTGGTCGAGTGGTCGCCGCGCGGAATCAACCAGCGCAGCAGGGTCTCCATGATGCTGTACTGGGTCGGCTGGTGCCCGCAAGTCGCCATTATCGTGGACAATCCCACGCTGTTCATCAAATCACATTCATTATCATATCAGCCCCTCAGCGTCAACTACTGGCCTTCCCCAATGAACACCACCACACCAGGACCTCTGCCCGCCGCATCCAGCCGCTTCCGGCCACCTTCTTCATGTCGTCGGCCCGCCTGGAGCGGTACCGATCCGTGAACTCCACTCTAGAACACGTCTGCCTCAACGGCCGTCGGTTCTGCGACAGATGTGACATGCCCGTTGTCACTTCAGCTTGCTAATCCTTTCGGCTATGTCGGTAACCTTGGTTCTCCGTTGGATCTCCTCATTATGGATCATATCAAATCATATTAATACGAGTATGTCCCCACTGTTGGGACCAGACCTGCCCTCACAATGAGGGTGTATTAGAGCCGTGGTAGCCTAGTTGGTTGTGCACTCGCCTCACGTTCATGGGTTCGATCCTGGCCCGTACCAATGAGTTTTTAGAAACTTAAGTACGGTTTCTTAAAATACCACAGGTTTTTTGGTGAAGGAAAACATCGTGAGGAAACCTGCATACACCAAAGACTGGTATTTACTATTCTAAGGCGTATGTGAAGTCCACCAACAAACGGATTGGGGTTTGACACAACAGATCCCATAGGGTCGAAGTGTCGCCAGGTATTCCTGGCCCCCTCAGAAGATAAGAGGATGTATTAAGGACTACTATAGTCCACCATGCTAGTCCAGCCGTTTCGGCTTCACATGCGCCTAAAAACTTCTCGGCGTACTATGAAGGTTCCCTCAGGTTTAAGGAGTCAGTAAATGTACCTACAAATATATAAGTTTCGAGAGATTTAGTACATGGCGCGACCGGGATCGAATTCGGAACTCTCGACAACACAGGTCGTGTCTTTCGCACTAATCTTAGACTTTACTCAACATGGTAGGTACTTCTAAAAGTCATATATACAAAAAAAAAGTTAAGGCATCAGACCTAAATGGTCATTTAGAATAATTACGCTTTTTTGCTTCACTTACAAATAGTGTTCAAACTCGGTCTTCAAAGCATATCTGATTTCCCTGCTGGATTCGGCACAGAACATGTTCAGTGTGTAAAGAATTTCGTGCCTCTGGTTAGTGTTCAGTCTGTCCCGTAATGCCAGGTCCAGAAAACAATCTGTGGTCTGTTCTATTAGCATGTCATTCAGTCTGAGGTCCTTTTTTATTAATTCCTGGAAAACAAACACACTGCTGCTTGGTAGGCATAACTCTAGTAGGTACAGTCGACCGCTCAGTGGTAACACTTTGACCTTGAGCTGACCTAGAAATGCTGTCGACCGTACATACATAGTGTATTATAAAATAATAAAATAAAAATAGCCTTTATTTTCCAGCCATCATGCATTACGTTGCATGATGTTCATTACGGTGCATTAAGTTTCATTTTTAACAATTCTTATTATTTGTGGATTGTTAGCTTAATTATTTGGCTTGGAGAGCCTTTGGGCTCCGGCCTCCTCCAGCTACCTCTTGCCACATAGTGTATTGGTTTAAGACTTAAACTTTAAGTCATTTTAATAATTCAAGTGTTCAGACAACATTCTCTGTTAGCTGGTCAGAGTAATGTTATAAATAATCCCACTACTGTATAAAGATATGTCAGAAAGATAGGTGCTTCTCTGCTGGGCTGGGTAGTGCCAACAGCAGCCTGAGCTTGATAACCCACAGGTGGAAATTTAAGTGGGACAGGCCAATACTGGGGCACGCAAGGCCATATGCCTTTAAACAGTGGAGCCTACTCTGGCCAGTGTTTTGTTTTAATTACACTAACATTAGTGGTTAAGCTACTGTATACTAATAATTATAGATGTATTTGCTGAAATATCAATTTATTTTATTTTAATGCGAAAGTTTGGGATGTTTGTGATTATTTAATAAAGCAGACTGCTAATGAAACAGAACATTATGGGAAAAGAGGAAGCAGACATCTTGAAGCTGAATGGTAGAACTTTATAGTATGATTGAGCAACAAACTGTTCAGTAGTTACCTATTGAACAGATTTTGATGAAACTTAGCATGTGATAGGTTATATCTTTTTTTAAAATCTTTATTTTATTTTGGGACTTTTATTATTCACATGTCAGTCCCATCGTACCCTAACCAAGATTTACTGACGAGGCGACTCAAGGATGTCATTTATGGATCATGCCGCCACAGATGCAGGTTTGGACAAAATTTACTGAGCCAAACCTACATCAAGTGGATTCAGAGCTTATATCTTGGAACAACATTATAGACGAAGTTGCAGGGAGTATGCTAGAAATAATCATTTAATATACTGGTAGGACATCAGGACATCTACATACAGTTAGGTAGGGAGATAGGGAAGCTGACAGAAGAATCTGTAAATGTGGATGATTGTTTTGTTTGTATGTACCACAGGAAAAAATACAATAGGAAAAATTGTTACATAAAGCAGTTAGAACCGGAAGCTTGTTAAAGCTATAAATTTTCATTGAAACTAAATTTAACTAAATTACCTCTTAAAGTATACTAAACTTACCTTTACAAATTTGAGGAGGTGTTTCAGAAACGTCCACCAATGAGGATGATGAGTTATGAGGTGCTTTCGCACAGCGTCGAGCCAGTACTGAATCAGAGAAACCAGCTCCTTTCCGAGTAAGCTCCATGTTGTTGAAGGCGACTGATGAAGCATACGCTCAAAAATTATAAATGCCGCGCCACTATCGTCGCATTTGTGGAAATACTGGAATTATTAGACTAGATAGCGTAAACATATACTATTATATGACGACCATCGTCATTAATCAATGAAATACAAAACTTACTTCAATTTCCAAAGATCGAATGTTTTTCAAAGAAAGAACAGTCGTCATGTTGAACAGAATATTAGCGTTCTTGTATTTATAAACCAAGTCTTGAGTTAAAGCCATAAAGTTATCTAAATTTTTAACGTCCTTCAACAGTTTACTGATATCCATTTTCGAAAAACTAGTGATTTTGCCAGAGTTAGATTGAATTTTTCAATTTAATGAAACGACGCTTGGGTTGAAAGAACGAAAGGAAGGAAAGAAATGTTTAATTGTCATTTCGGTTTTTGTTTTCCCGCGTATCGATCGATTTGGTTTTTTTTGTTGATTTTATTGATTTGTCCTCTATTGAGGACGGGCAAAGGAAGCTTCGTCCATACAGCCCTGTTTTATTTTAAATATTATTTCTTATAATTATTTAAACCGGCGGTTACAGCACGGCCTCCACAAAAACAGAGCACGACTAGAGTTAGTCGGCGAATCGATTTTCAATAAAACCGCAGCACGGCCTCCACGAGGGCACAACTAGTGCCATTCGGTGATCCACACTGCAGATTCATGTACGCATTAAACCGATAGTAGGTTTAATGAAGAATAACAAGGGACATTTTTTTTAGGAAAACTAAATAAAAAGACAACCGTCTCCGACAAAATCCCGCCAAAAAACCGTTTTCCCGCGAATCGAATTTTACAAATTGTTACTTTTATTTATTGAAGGCAAAGGACAATATTTATACAGGCTAGTCTAACAATATGATATTCTTCTGATTTCTCTCATAGTCTTGTTATGCAGTTAGGGGAGGCTTACAAATCTTGTCATTCATCCGTCACCTCAGTCTCTTAAAACGAGACAGATTGATCCTCGATTGACCAAACTAAATATTTAGGATAAATTAATCACTTTGTCAATGTATCATAAAGTTACATTCACACTGATGCGATTTTCATATAGGTACCTACATACTTTTTAGTTGCTAAAGCTATTAATTAAATGGCGTTGCACTAATCTTAACTGCAGCTGTCAGTCAATTGACTCGATGGATCTTTGAGGAACGGGCTTCAATACGTTGCGCGTCGACCAGTTGTGATATTCGTATAGATATAAAGTGACTGTATGTAGAAACAACTCCACACTGACGCCCCGACGAGGCACGGCCTGCGGTCTGCGCATATATAGTTTGTGGGTCGCGCCTTGCTTGCTTTCCCATCGATCGCAGTATCCCACCGCCACAGCTACCACCACCGCGCCAGTGTGCATCGTACTTTCGCAACAAATAGAATATATGTGAAACTCGTAGACTAGCTCTAGAACTGGTAGAGAATGCCTCCGGCATTAAGTTCGCCTCTTGTACAATAGAAATAAAATTTAAATAAATAACAGAAAGGGACTATTTGATGTCTCTGGAATACACATAAATACAGATTAAAGTAATCTCGTATAGAACAGCGGCGCCGCGCGGGCAGGCAGCGCGAATTATTTGTCCCATACAAACTCATGTAATCTCAAATAATCTCGTATAGAACGGTGGTGCCGCTCATTACAATAAAGCCCTATGGGTGGCAAATTGGGGAATGAATTATGTCGTATTTTCTTCTTTGTAATTTATAATCTTATCGTTATTGTTTAAATAAATTTATTTTTGGTTGCAATAACGAAACGGAATATAACGATTTATTTAAGTACCAAAACTGATAGATCTCTGTGGGCTGTGTTCTCTCTTTCTATCACCTAATACGAGAGCAGCTTATATTAATTGTCTCAAAGAAGCTTCTGAATTCTTCCGGGTTTTAAGTCATTATCTTTTGTTGGCTGCATTGTTAAAAAAACTGAGGCTGACGGGAACCACTGAACCACCTTGAGCAAAAGGATAGCGGAACACAATCTTTCTATCCATGAGATTCAGTGATAAATCCGTTATCAAAGTGATCGGGCGTCAAAAAAGATGAAGTAAAATAGCAGGATGATGAATCATTCCTCGGAGATTGTATATTTACCTTTTCGCTTCTCTATCAGTTCAGTGGGTTCAGTGTTATGATCGCGCCGTAGCGAACGCACGGGTCTCGGGCGGAACTGCACATCAGTCGATATTATGTGGCCCGGACGAGAGAACGACTCAACAATTTTACAATTATGATGCCCATGGTGTACACAGTGTATGGTTTCGCCATATTCTTCATGATCGCTTGGGTGTGTCTGTGGCTGATACACATTATGGCGCTATCTTACTCCAAATGGAAACTGCACCGGACGGTGGACCGGTCGCCGCCGGAGCAGCCCTACCCTGGGGTCTCGATCCTCAAGCCCCTGACCGGCGTGGACCCCAATTTATTTTCTAACCTCGAGACGTTTTTTACGCTCGATTACCCGATGTACGAGCTACTGTTTTGCGTGGAGAGCGAGCACGACCCGGCTGTGATGCTAGTGAACAGTTTGATGCACAAGTATCCTCATATAGAGGCGAGGCTGTTCGTCGGCGGCCTCAAAGTCGGGGTCAACCCGAAGATCAACAACATGCAGCCGGCGTATTTGGCGGCCAAGCATCCCTTCGTGCTGGTGAGCGACGCCGGCATACGGATGCGCGACGACTCGCTTCTGGACATGGTGCAGCACATGCGGGACGACGTGGCCATCGTGCATCAGATGCCGTTCGCGTGCGACGCGGAGGGCTTCGCGGCCGTGTACGAGAAGGTGTTCTTCGGCACGGCGCAGGCGCGCATGTACCTGGGCGCGGACATCCTGGGCATCAACTGTCACGTGGGCATGTCGTCGCTGGTGCGGCGGTGCGCGCTGGAGGAGGCGGGCGGGCTGGCCGCGTTCGGCGAGTACCTCGCGGAGGACTACTTCATGGCGCAGGCGGTGGTGTCGCGCGGCTGGCGGATGCGCGTCGCGTCGCTGCCCGCGCTGCAGAACTCGGGCACGCGGTCCGTCGGCGCGCTCCAGGCGCGGCTGAAGCGCTGGGCGCGCCTCCGCATCGCCATGATACCCACCACGGTGATGCTGGAACCCCTCAGTGAGTGCATGCCCCTCGGCGCGGGCGCCGCGTGGGCGGCGGGACAGCTGTTCGGTGCGGAACCGTTACCGTTTTTCCTGGTGCATGTGCTAGTGTGGTTCCTGTCGGACTGGTTGATGCTGCGGTCCGTGCAGAACGGCTCGCCCACGTTTACTAAAGTGCAGTTCATGCTCGGCTGGGTTTGGAGTGAGTGTTGTGCACCGTTTGTGCTTGCGGCAGCTCTACTCAACTCTGAGATCTCATGGAGGACTCGCAGCTATAGGCTAGACTGGGGCGGTCGCGCTCACGAACTGAATCCTAAGCTCAAATTTTGAGCCCATTCTCTTTCTCGGCAGCTTTAATTTGTTGAAAGTAATGTGAATTACTGCATGGTCCTAAGTGCGTTTGTGAATTGTGCGTTTACTAGCCTAAGAATTTGTTATAATTCCTATTTTTTAGTTGATAATTTAATGAATGGTGGATACTTTTGTTTTAGAAAGCATTGTACATTTCATTTTATTTGTGTACCTAATTTAATTAAAGTTACATCAGATATTTAATTTTGTGATAATTCATGTTATTGTGATCTGCTGACTTACATTTCTGTTATAACAATAATAGCTTGTATCACAGTTCAAGGCTGATAACTCCCCAATCAGATCTTTCAAATCTTGACGGGGAGAGAGCTATTTTGGATAGCTCTAAACTCAATTTATTTATCTAATAAACTGACAAGAAATCCATCTTACTATAATACCTGCTTTATCAACTTTTTTGTTGAGGAAAACATACGTAAACCATAAAAAATGTAACAAAATAAGTGGTATCTGGTATCGTAAGCCGTTTCCATATTTGCTTGTGTATGGCAAAGGACGCCTTGATAGATAAAAGCAATCTGAAGCAATAATTTTGAGTCAACAAAGCTCTCCCTTCACGTTATCGATGCAAAGGTGTAAAAAACAGTGCCTGAAGAGTAAATAACGTGCAATGTAAATTTAAGGTGGTTATCTTGGATCATATTGCTAATAATTATTAATTTTTACGCCACTTATAAAAGTCAGCAATGCGTATAATGTTGTAAGAGATGTCAAAATATTAACAACTAGCGGTCGGTCCCGGCTTCGCACGGGTGGACATATATAGCCTATGTAACTCAGGGTGAATGTAGCTTTGCAATGGTGAAAGAATTTTTGAAATCGGCACAGTAGTTTTTGAGTTTATTCATTACAAACATACAAAAATACAAATCTTTCCTCTTTATAATATTGGTATGATGATTTCATTATTACTGAGCAATTACATTAAGCATGTTTCAAATTTAATCGCGTAGTTCTTGAGTTATTTGGGGTCAGACAGACAGACTACACATTGATTCCTTATCTTGTTAGGGGCAAACACCTGGTCAAACTTCGACCGTATGGGAGCTGTGGCAGAATATATAATAGAACAAGCTGTGGTGCCAAACCCCTGTCAGCCAACCATGCCTTAATATTAGACTATTATGCGTTGAAGCGGCAGTGGGCTGGTCACATCTGTCGGAGAACCGATAACCGCTGGGGTAGACGAGTTCTCGAGTGGAGACCACGACTTGGCAAGCGTAGTGTGGGACGCCCCCCGGCTCTAGCCGGGTATTTCCATCTATGGAGCGACGACCTGCGTAAAGATTGGACAGTGGCGCGCCTTGGGGGAGGCCTATGTCCAGCAGTGGACTAGTGCAGGCTGATGATGATTTAAAGTACTGTTTTTAAATGATTAATATTGTTAACTTAAATTGGAATTTTTTGTTATGCAAGGTTGAGTCACACAACCGTTTAAATAACGTTTGTTTTCGTATGCTATTTCATTTGGAATGAAATATACAAAGTACATCATTTATTTTATTACTATCAGCCTTACCTGGATTCTGACGTCATCACAGTCCATGTAACTTTATCATCAGTGTACTTATAGTGCATTGGATTAAACGGAAAATTTTATGCATAATATGCATAGTAAAGCCTCCTCCACACTGGCGCGGTGACGGTGCGGCTTAGGCTTCATACAAAATTGCCTGGCATTTAACTTCATTCAGCCTTAAATTGTATGATGTAAACCCAGAGAGTTGTTAGTATACATAGAGCGCGCGTTAGCAAGTCTGAACTGTAAGCACGGGTCTGAACAGTCTCGAAATGTTCGGAGCGACGCTACTAGTCACAACACGTCAGTAGCGCTGATTGTTGCTCTCGCCGATATTTATTTAGATTTGGAGTAATCATGGTGAAATGTGCAGTGCCAAGCTGTAAACACGATTCACGGAAAAGAACGATCTAGAAAAAATCTATATAGAAGCGTCCATAGAACACCTGCTTACACTTGGCACAATGGGCAATGAGCGATGCGCGCGCTCTATAGCTAGTATACTAACTCTATGTGTAAACCAGTTCTTATATAAGTTTCAATACTGTACAAGTCAGGTTAAAAATACGAATGGTTGTTTTAGTGAACATCAATATTTTCTTATTACCTACTTTATTTTGTATACCTATGTACAATTTTATTTTACTGATGTTTGTAAACGATTAAAAAACAATGTTTCCGATTGCAATTGCTTATATTGCTATTTTAAAACAATACAATTTTAAAATAAAAACGAACCAGTTTAACGAGATATGCATTTTTTTTTACTTACGAGTAAAATTAATATAATAAGTTAATAAATCATTTATTTTAATTTTCAGGCAACTAATAACTAACTAGGTACTTAAATGTTTTGAGGCAGAAAGGTTCTTGAGTGGCGACCACGCACCCTAAGACGTGGGCGTGGGTGCCCACAAGATTGACCGACCAGACCAGCCCCCAGTCAAACCGACAAGACGGTTTTGGGGGACAAATATATACTGTTATGCTTATGTATTTAATAATTTTTATTGCAAATAACATTCACAAAAATAGTCAATAACATTAAATTAAATTAAAATAACTAACTATATAATGTAATCCTAAATATAAAATAATTGATTTGTATTTGATTAATAAATAAATAAATATTTTTGAATCGCTCGCCTCGCTTCGATCGGTCGATTCTACTAAATTTCCATCGTCGATACAAAATTAGTAAAATTCGATAACTCGAAGCGAGACGAGCGATATTCAATAGGTCTCGTTCTTCATCATTCATCAAAGTATCGGATTCTGGGTGTTTGTATGTATTTAAGTATTTATTTAAAAGCATTTATGTATGTTTATCAGTTGTTGAGTACCCCAGTGGAGATCTTTGGGGGAGACCTTTGTCCATCAGTGGACGTCTTCCATCTTGTTAACGAAGAATAAATGAAAATAAAAGAAAAAAAATATTTTTATTGTTATCTGTTGTTTTATGTAGCCTACTTAGTTACTTACTTTTGAACGGCTTTGTGTCTATTAATATGGTACAGTCGACCGCACGTCAGTGGAAACTGTGACCTTGAGCTGACCCTAGCCTGGGTTTCAATATTATAACAGACCAGTTTATACTGGATTTCTTTCCACTGACGTCCGATTGACCGTGTATACAAGCTGACATCATAACCGGTTTGTTTATCTGTATGCAATTTTACAATCGGGTGATAACATGGCTTGCCATTGTTATTACCTAGTGAAACTAATTCACATTATCATATCAGTCATAAAATGAAGCAAAAAAAGGTTCACTATAATCCGGTACTTGACAGCTGACTCAACAATCTACATACCTTTTATATTTATCTTCTCGTCCCGGCGTTGCCCCATTTCCCATGGGAACCCAGGAACTATAGGGGCACTAATTCTGATTTTTGGGCACTAATTATTAGCGTACCTACAGTTGAACCCGAGATTACGTGGTAACCCGCTGGGGTCACGGACATAGTATTTTCCCGTGGTAAAAAAAGCCGTCAAGTGTTCACTGGGGTAAATTTGCGAAACCGCGAGAGGAAACGCCAGGAGCTCTATTTTTGAATCGCTCTCCTCGCTTCGAGCGGTCGACTCTACTGATTTTTATATGGGATGTCGAAGGAAATTTAGTAGAATCGACGTTTTCGTTCCGGACGAATAAGATGACGCAGGCCACGTGACATAGGTAATGCGAGCTTTGCCCCTGTAGGTACGTACCGTGATTCATTGATAACAATGTGTAATGTATGTAGGTACCTAACCCATACAAGACTTGCAAGGAAATGCGTAACGGGAAATGTATCGACTCATATCCTATTCGATTTATATTGGACGGTCAGATGGGCGTTCTCAGAACAACTAAAACAGCCTACCTACCGTCTCCCTTGCTGTTGGATGAAATGTATATCCAGGGGGCCAATGGCGATGATTCTAACAACCAAAAACGTTATGCGGCACCCACACGTTTGGCAAACCTTTACAAACACAAAGGTGTAGTGCAGGGGTTTGACTTGCGTTTGTAAAGGTTTGCCAAACGTATGGATGCAGCATAATGTTTTTAGTTTGGATTTGGTCGTACTAGTACCTATAGTATTCTGTGATATCGTTCAGAATTAGCGCGATTGGTCGCCTGGCACAGAATATATAATATTAGTGCCCCTGGGCACACAAACGACTCTATAGTTAAACCAGTTGTTATCTGTGAAGTGGCAGAATCAGGAACTACGCTGAATGTCATTCGGCTGTCAGAAGAAAACTCCCTCTACGGCATGGAACGATGGCAGAGCCACCCTTCAGTTCACAGATAACTTGGTAAGTCTATACTGGCGGACGACCCTGATCACTCTGTAGTCTAGTCACCTGGTTTGTGCAACATCTACAAGACTGGATGGGTGGGACTGGAGCTTAAGGCACCCGGTACACGGTAGGTTTTGCTGTCAGTTTTACCATGGTTTTACCACAGTCAGGCGGTGACTGACGCATGAATGATCGTGTACCTAATGCGGTGAGTGACGAGAATCTGCATACATTATTTTTTTCATCATTCAACCATCAGTGACTGATGGTTTTGAATGACGTTTGCATGACCGTTTACGGGACGCATATCAGATCCGGCTACAACGCGCGGAAATTCTGAACCTTTAAGGCACCTGTTTACGTCCGACTGAAAAGAATTTTTTGATCGGACGGATTCGATTTCGCGTCTATTTTGTGGTTAAGATATTATGTGAACGTAGCACATATTCTGTGTTAAACACATCAAATCTATTTGGTTATTTAAATGTTCTATTTTTTTCTTTTTATATCGACATTTGTCGTCTTAATATTTTGTTTCTCACATTTTTGTCAACTTTCAGTTCCATTACATCTAATTTTACGTTTTACAATTCTTTTCATTTAAAAAACCTAACAGTTCATCGTAGGTTATACATTTTTTGGTGCCGAAACCCTTATATGACCGAGGACTCTAGTTCCAAGGCTACATCTTTCGAGTTCGAAGATACGTACGAACAAATGCCGAACGAAGGTGATTACATGTCCTGCCCTGAGGATACATCAGGTAAATTGAAGTTTCTAAGGATTGATAGAGGTCAGCAAAAACGAGCTCTGACCAATTTGGAGACATTTTTAGAAACTGAGTCTAATATAGACTCAATTACATTGAAAATTCGCAAAACCGCGATACTAGAAACATTCTCGAAATTTCAAAGGATTCAATCCGATATTTTGTACATAGATGAGAATGATAATGATAGCGACCTCTTCGAAAGCCGGTATTACGACGTGCTTACTAAACTAGAACGTCACATCAAACTGAATGACACTTCAGAAAGGTCAGATAATTCTACGACTTACGAAAGGAAGTCTACATTTTTGAAATTACCACGGATTGAAATTGCTACGTTCAATGGAGAATTAGAAAATTACATACCTTTTATTGACCTTTTTGAATCGCTCATCGACAAGGATGAAAAATTATCGGATGTCCAGAAGTTATACTATTTGAAGCAGTATTTAAAGGGGGAGCCTCTTGAAATTATAAACAATTTGCCACTGACAAACGAATCTTACAAATCTGCTCTTGATTTGCTGAAGGGCAGATATGATAATCCTTCCATTTTAATTAAAAAACATATCAACACTGTTTTGGATTTGCCAGTTTTACTTCGTGGTTCGGCGGAGCAGCTAAGATCTCTTGCTGTGAAGGTTCGACAGCAAATGATGGCTTTAAAAAACCTAAAACAGCCAGTGGAGCAGTGGGACTCGATTTTATTCTGCATTGTTTCCAGAAAGCTTGATACATTGGCATTACGATTGTATTATTCAGAAATTACCAACGATCAGTTGCCGAGTATCACGTCGCTGCTTAATTTCATTGACAAACGTGCAGGTTCTCTAGAAGCTAGCCCATCGAATACTCCACCGGTAAAAGGAAAGGTTGTCAACATTGCCAGCGAAGCGAAAAGGTACAACAGTTGCATCATGTGTTCAAAGGACCACAAGCTTTACAAGTGTCCAATATTTATTTTGAAATCGCCGCAAACAAGGCTGGAATTTGTTCTAGAAAAGAAGCTGTGCCAAATATGCCTAACTCCGCATGAAAAGGAATGCCGTTATAAATTCAAATGCAACATTTGCAGCAAGGCTCATAATGGTCTTATTCACATCGACGAAGAGAAAGATAAGTCTGATCAGGTTTTACATACTTCTAAACCAAACGAGCACAACGTGCTTCTGCCCACCGCCAAGGTGCTTGTAGCTGATGCACACGGCAATAAGTATATTGTGCGCGCTTTGCTTGACTCCGGAAGTCAGACATCTTTTTGTACGGCCAGCCTAGCTTCAAAATTAGGTATTCAGACATTTAGTCAAAACAAACATGTAGTGACATTAGGCAATCATGTTAACAATTCCAGCAAAGGCATAAATTTACAATTACATTCTATTACAGAAAATTTTGATATTCCAGTTACATGTTCCATTATAGAAAAGATTACAGTGAACTTGCCACAGCGCAGTTTTGATATTTCCAAGTTTACAATTCCAAACTTTGTCACTCTTGCTGACAATGAATACAATGTTTCAGGAGAGATTTCACTTCTTCTCGCGGCCGATGTCTTCGTCAGAATTTTGAAGGATGGAAAGGTAGAGGGCGGTCCGAACGACCCGGTTTTAATCAACACACGGTTTGGTCACGTCGTTTCCGGTAATGTACTTCCATCTACTAATCTATCTGTTTCTATGCATTTGAAGGAAATATCTGATCAAGATTTTTATATAAAGAAGCTATGGGAGACTGAAAAGGTCCCAGAAGTATTTATCGAGTCTCTACCTGAACATGATTACAGTGAACAGGTTTTTCAAAATTCTGTCACTTTACAAGATAAAGGATTCCAAGTTCGAATGCCGCGTAAATGCGATTTAAATAATTTTGATTTGACTGATTCTTTTTTGCTTTCTTTACAAAGATTTTACAATCTAGAAAAACGTTTTGCAAAAGATACGTTATATCATTCATTATACACTGATTTTATTAACGAGTACCTAGCATTAGGACACGCGAAAATCATTGATATGGACCATTGCTTATCAGATGACATGCCTCTTTATTTTCTTCCACATCATGGAGTATTACGCCCCGAAAGATTAACAACTAAACTACGAGTTGTGTTCGATGGAAGCGCGAAGTCTGGTAAATATCCGGCTCTAAATGATGTCCTTTGCAATGGAACAGTTGTTCAAAAACCTTTATTTGACATTTTATTAAAATTTCGTACCCACAAGTTTGTATTAACGTGTGATATCAGGCACATGTATAGACAAATTTTGATTCATCCCGAGGACCGTGCCTTACAAAATATCATCTGGCGCGAGAATCCAAACGAAAGATTACAATGTTTACAATTACAGACCATTACGTATGGATTAACAAGTTCAGCATTTTTAGCCACTCGTTGCTTAGTAGAGTTGGCCCACCGTTACAAAGACGTTTATACATTGGCCAGTGAAGCTATTTTGACAAGTTCATACGTAGATAACGTATTGTGTGGTAGTTCCAGTTTTGAAGGAGCGTTGCAATTAAAACAAGAGCTTTTACACTTGTTAGAACAGGGTGGCTTTGAGCCACATAAATGGTGTTCAAATAACATGTCCATACTCAAAGATATTCCAAAAGAAAGGTATGGCTTCCAACAGAAAGATCTTGATCAGGATATTACCATTAAAACTTTAGGTCTTTATTTTGATGTTACAAACGACGTATTCAAACTCAGTGGTCAGGTTAAATCGGATCCTGAGATTCCAACAAAACGGACTGTTCTCAGTTCCGTAAGTAAATTATTCGATCCTATGGGATATGCCGGTCCTATTGTTGTCAAGGCAAAAATGATGCTTCAAAAGGTTTGGCAGCAGAATCTAGGCTGGGATACGCCCCTTCCTTCCGAACTTCAAAATGTCTGGAAAGATTTTCATATATCCATTTGTAACATGGATGACATATGCATAACTCGTGATTTACATTTATATGAAGCAGAACATGTAGAATTAATCGGTTATTGTGACGCATCATCAGATGCTTATGGATGTTGTGTTTACTTAAAAGTTAAAGTTCAAGATAAGTTTTACATTAACTTGTTATGTGCTAAATCACGCATTGTTGGTTTAGATTCCAAATTGACTATCCCAAGGCTTGAGCTTAATGGAGCATTACTTTTATCCAATTTAATGTTTAAAGTTACTTCTGTTTTGAAAGACATTCATAAAATTACATTATTTTCTGATTCCAAAATAGCTTTGGGATGGATCAACAAAGCTGAGACAAAGTTACCTCCGTATATGGCTAACCGTGTCAAACAAATAAATAGTTTAACTGTAAATATGTCATGGAAGTTTACTCCAGGTTTTACCAATGCTGCGGACATTTTGTCTCGTGGCGCAGATCCCAATGAGATTAAAAATAATTCATTATGGTGGCACGGGCCAGAATATTTAAAAAGTGACAATAATTCGTATGATTTCAATTTTTCTGAGCTTGAATTACCACTTAAAATTTTTGATACTCTTATGATTGATATTGATGTTTTTGATACTGATATTCAAGATGTATCAAACATTTCTTCCGATAGTGACGTTATCCCATTTTTCACAAATATTTCCAGCATCAACAAGATGCAACGAATTATGACTTATGTCTTAAGGTTTATTTCTAAATGCAAAAGACAATTAACAAATACAGGGTATCCTACAATCGTTGAGCTTAGGAATTCTTTGCAAATTATAATACGATACGTACAGCATGATCATTTTTCCAAGGAAATTAACAGCATTAAAAAAGGAACGGATTATAGCACTTCCAATAGTACTTATTTAAAATCATTAAATCCGTTCATTGATGCAAATGATTTTTTGAGAAGGTAGGGCTTGATTATTGTGGTCCCTTTGATATAAAACAGTCAACTATCAGAAGGAGTGTTATTACTAAGGGCTACGTAGCCGTATTCGTGTGTATGTCTTCTAAAGCGGTGCATTTGGAAGTTGTGTCAGATATGACGAGTGACGCGTTTTTATCTATGCTCAAACGATTTGTATCGCGCAGAGGGCTTCCTACAGACATATTTTGCGATAATGCGCAAACTTTTAAAGGCTCTGATAGACAGCTAAAGGAGTTATACCGCCTTCATAATACTGACGAGTTCCAAGATTCAATAAATAATTATGTTTCTTCTAAGGGAATTCAGTTTCACTATATCCCGGCTTACAGTCCTCATCAAGGTGGTTTATGGGAGGCAGCTGTAAAGTCTTTTAAATTTCATTTTAAACGCATTCTTGGGTCAAAGTTATTCACTTTCGAACAGTTTGTAACGCTAGCAACAGAGATTGAGGCAATTTTAAATTCGCGTCCGATTTGTCCAATGTCTAATGACCCATCTGATTTTTCTTTTCTTTCACCTGGGCACTTTATAATAGGTTGTCCTTTAACTGCCGTTCCGCAGCCGTCTGCAATAGATATTCCAAACAATCGTTTAAGTTTTTGGCGTTCCGTTGAACAAACGAGGCAGCATTACTGGCGGGCGTGGTCAAAGGACTATCTAGTCACTTTAAACAAAAGAACAAAATGGAAAACTGTTCAGTCTGATATTAATATAGACGACTTAATATTATTAAAAGACGATTGTACTCGACCTCAGTTTTGGCCAATGGGCCGTGTATTAAAAACATTTGTGGGTAAAGATGGTAAGGTACGAGTAGTTCAAGTCATAACGCCAGATAAAAAGGTGCACTGTAGGTCAATTGCCAAAATTGTTTTATTGCCTACAGGTGATTTTTAGTTTTTTCTGTTAAATGTTGGATTTGTTTTTGGTTGGTATTTTATACATTTTGCGAACCATGCGCGGGCGCAGTATGTTAAACACATCAAATCTATTTGGTTATTTAAATGTTCTATTTTTTTCTTTTTATATCGACATTTGTCGTCTTAATATTTTGTTTCTCACATTTTTGTCAACTTTCAGTTCCATTACATCTAATTTTACGTTTTACAATTCTTTTCATTTAAAAAACCTAACAGTTCATCGTAGGTTATACATTCTGTGTATTACATTTCAACCGCAGAAGTAAGAAATTGATATGTTATTAAATAAATAGACTATAACATTATGCTGTAATAACCATACGGTTTATTTTGATCGCATCTTCATGGTCTTTCAAAATTATCTTCTTACACAAACATTGGCAGATAAGTAGGTACCTACATTTACAGTATGTAAGGTACCTAAAAATCTTTAATTCGTTTAATAATCTAGTTTTTGAGAAACACTATTAATGTTAAATCATTATTATGTAACTTGTAAAAACTATATTACTGTTAAATAAGTTGTAAATAAGTCTATATTAAATTAAAAATCTTACAAAGATCAGCGTAATTTACTGCTATTTACGCTTTTATTTAGCTGCATAAAATACAGAGCCACACAAACTCAACTCAAACATAAAACGCGTCAAACCATTTACCTCCTTTCGCGTCAGGCGTCAAAAAATATCGACAGTTGTTAATTTGTACTAGCATTTTTCCTGGTAAGTTTAAAAATACGCAGTAATTTTATCTTTACGCAGCAACGGTGAATCAGTGTGTATATGACTCTAAAGTACACAGAATATACCTATACCCACTTGACCGTTCTTGCTGTATCCACCTTGTTATAATTATTATTCTGATGTATAGTCTACATTACTGTAATCAAAAATCAAATCAACAGCCTATTAACATGTCCCCACTGCTGGGGTTCAAGCCAACCCTCCAACGAGGGCGTTCGGGCCCATCACGCTTGCCCAGTGCGGGTTGGTGGACTTCATATGCGCCTAAGAATTTCCTCTTCGGCGCATGCAAGTTTCCTCACGATGTTTTCCTTCACCGTTTGAGAGCAGTCAGCAAATGTGGTACTTAGGTAAGTTTCGAGAAAAACCCCAATGGGCCATACCAATGTATGGCCCAGCCGTGGTTCGAACTTCAGACCTTTCGTTATGATGGCCGCTATAGGTCTTATGCACGAAGCCACAGACGCTCTACATTTTATCCCAGTGATTTGGGTTTGCTGTGTACGAATAGCCTTATAATCTGTTTCCCTGTATCTGTTGTAGTTTAAGATTTCCCTATTATTGTCCCATTAAAAAAACTCATCGCTTGTAGAACTGACGGCCGTTGGGGCAGAAGTTCTCGAGTGGCGACCACGTATCACAAGGTGGACCGACGATCAGGTGAAGGTCGCGGGACTCGTCTTTCGTCTGATGTGATGATGATGAAAAAACACTGTAGATTATGTCTAATAGAGTTTGTATCTGAAAGCCTAACTCGATAAAGTATTCGATAGCTTTTGCGTCGTAGTGCGGTAATTTGGTCATCTCGAAATATAATGACTTTTTAATTTAAATAAGGTCAAATTGACATATTCTTAGCATCATAAACTATGCTAGGTATCACCTCTCGAAGCGTTGGCGAAGAACTTTGGGACAGCCCTGTCTCTACAATTTATAACAACACAGTGGGTAAATAGAGGAGTGTAGTGTAACGACTATTCCCGTGTGTGACCACAGATCTCAGAATAAATAGGCACTAGAAATCGCAGAGCCAGGGTGACTTTCTCCCCGCACAGGTGACCTTTAAGCCACCAGGTTGTTCGTAAAACAGTGCTGGAACAGTGTCTAAAAATGGCATGTCGCAGATATCCATACTAATGGCAAGAAACTCTGTTTGTTACCTTTTTATGTCTAAACCTACTAAATTACTAAACTTAATTGATTTTGATGAAATTTGGTGTGGAGATACTCATCGAACCCTGGGACAGGATATATAAATAAATAAAACTTCCCATGGGAAAAATCTACTTATCCACGCGGGCAGCAGCCTCTATAGTAACGAAGAAATTAAGATAGACGCTATATTTATATCATGTGACGGCTCTCAGGACACTGACGATTTTAATGGACGTCTAGCTTTTAGCGTATACCGCGTATTGGCATTTCTAGTCTCTATATTTTAGTTCCGTAGCGTACACAGGTAGACACTTCATTTTGTCATTGGCAATGACTCATTGCTTACATTTGAAACTTGTGGCCGATCCTGCCCGACCCAATTTTTTAGACTTACGTTTTTATTTCATATTTTAGTAGTCTAAAAGGGATCCCAGACATTGTATACGCAGCATGCGGTGGCGGTGGCGACCAGCCCTGCTATTCTGTAAGCGTATTTGTGCAACTCGATCCTGAATCCGCAGCGAGATCGGTCTCTAGCTCAATGATTCACAGTTCAATACTCACTTTACTTCGCAAGTGAAGTGTTTATTGTGTAGCTTGTATTTGTTTACACAATGCGACATCAAGGTCTTTTATGATCGGATGCGAAGTGAAGTGACTTGCGATGTGATGGTCGAGTTTTAATTCGTACTTTACAGAATCACACAGCATCTGTGTGATTCTGTATTGTTGTATTCCCTATGCAATGTATGTGAGATTTTAGACACGCGCGGCCTGCGTTTGTATATTGAAGCTGCGGCCTGCGGTGGGTCTGGGATACGCTAAACGGGTCTAGCAGGATAAGCAAGGAGGATAGTGGCCCCGTGTGGTCACCATTAATACTCCACCAGTAATGGTCCATTACTGGTAGAGTATTGGCAGGACCTAAGAAGACGACATGCGTATCATTATCAGACCTCGATCCTCTTTTGTTCTTCAGACGGTCCCTCCAACGTGCCAGCTTAGACTTCATAAAATTATGCTGATTTCAGATTGGACATTATTGCCGTAGGTAAATCGTCTAGTATTAGGCTAGAACAGCCGGAATGTCTCTCTGAATTCATATTATTAATTCTGAAAGCCCATTAAGCTCCATACAAATTTTTCTGATCGATTTCATCATCATCATCAGCCTGCACTAGTCCACTGCTGGACATAGGCCTCCCCCAAGGCGCGCCACTGAGTCCGATCTTCGGCTCTCCGCATCCAGTCACTGCCAGCCGCCCTACGCAGGTCGTCGCTCCATCTATCCGGGGGGCGTCCCACACTACGCTTGCCTAGTCGTGGTCTCCACTCGAGAACTCGTCTACCCCAGCGGTTATCGGTTCTCCGACAGATGTGACCAGCCCACTGCCACTCCAACGTGCTAACCCTTTGAGCTATGTCCAAGGCTTTGGTTCTCTGGCGGATCACCTATCGTTTCGGATCCTATCTCTCAGAGAAACGATCTATTTGATTTGATCGATCTATTTGTATGCAATTCCGGACTTTTTGAATTACCTAATAGTTTTAATTCCGATTATTAATTCAGAGAAACATTCATTCATTCAATTCAATACACTTAATTGCACATTTAAAAATTACAGACAAAAAGAGAGAAAAATCAGATACAGTAATGTACATCTAGGCGGTCTTATCGCTAAGAGAGATCTCTTTCAGACAACCTTTGGGTAGAGAATTTAGAGCAAATTAGAAGGTAGGTTAATATTACGACTGTGTAATGCTATCGCTCGTTATTATCTACAATTCTACAATCTCTGCGGTAGTTGTTACACCAAACATAACCGACAAGCGACGCGTGCTACCGTTAATACTCGATCATCCACACAAAATATATGCGAGCGCATTTTTGTGAAGTCTATTCGATAAGCAGTTGATAAACTACTATTATCGTTAATAGTTGATAAACTATTATTATTAGGTATGTTAGGGTCCCGTAAAGGAAATTTTTCTACTAAAAGTTTAATTTCATACTAGAAATTAATCAAGGGTGCAATCAACCATGATGGTATTTATAATTTAAATAGTTAAGTAAGGAATAAAGTACTTAGGTATTAAACAATTATAAAAACTTAAAACTACTTATTACTAACATATTTACAGATGGTGGACGCCGTCCAAACCCTCGTGGGGAGGCAAGTCCCCAGGACGCTGGCGCCGTTGCCTCGCTGAATTGCGATACTCACTCGCTGTGCGAGGTAGGCGCCAGCCCTGGGGTCTCCCGAGGCGAGGACCAGCCGGGTCGACAGGGCTCTCACCAGCGCCTTGGCGTCGGTCGACCACGGGCCCAGAACGAACTCTCCACTGCGAACGCCGCAAACTCGTAATCGGCTGACAATGACGAGTATTTGCGGCGTTTGAGACTCTGAACTGCGGCCGCCGCTGCGGCAGTGCCCCGGACGTGGGATGGGGCCAAAGTGTCGACACACGTGGCGTCCCACACCAAGACACGCCCCAGCGACCAAGGCACCAGGGTGGCTCCATCGGGTCTCTTGCCATCGTCCCTGAACATGCCGCACGGCTCCATTAGAAATTAGTTTCGAAAATATAACTCTCCTGGAACCCGGTGCGATATTTGTGACGTGTTATAAAGGTTTTAGTAAGTTACCTAGGTCTGTAAAAATATTTTTATCTAAACAGACTTTTCGAACTGAGTATTTTTTGTTTCCCACCCCCATGCCCCATGGACACACTTAACTGTTAGGCATATTTATAGCTTTTTAGAGGGTCCGCAGATTTTGGCAGATTTTCATCAGCTGTAGATGTGTGTGGCAAGGTTCTCTATTTTTCCAATGGCCACACTGTCGGGTTCAAAGGCGCGCCTTGAGCAAGGTCTATGTCCAGCAGTAGACCACCTAGTGCGGGCTGATAGTGGATTGTATTCCACACAGATGTTTCGAACTGAATCGCACTGAGATAAGCTGGCGTTGTCAGCTTTAGTCTGTAAAAAAATTTAAAATCAGACAAGTGCGTACTCCGTACAAACTTAATTTATGTATGTAGATATGTTAATCATCATTTTATTGTACACACTAGAAAACAATTCAAAAGATTAATTTGTAATGTATGAAACTCTATGGAAGGTGTCACACCGGTTGCGTTCAGTGGTCAGCGCGTCCGATGTGCACCGGCCTTTATACGGAACCACATTTTTAATATACATTACTACCTTTCTTTGTTTACGTTCCCTAATCACATTCACAAAGTAGGTAGGATAGGTAGGGTAGGTACTTCACACGATATTGACCTAGGACTTGTAACATCATGATTAATGTCGGGTTTATCTGATAATATTATCGCCGGAAAATTGACAATAAACTTATCTGATATAATATTATACTAGTCAAAATAAAAAACGTCCGTCTGTGAGCATCCGCTTGTATCTGCTGTGTGATTCTGTAAAGTACGAATTAAAACTCGACCATCACATCGCAAGTCACTTCACTTCGCATCCGATCATGAAAGACCTTGATGTCGCATTGTGTAAACAAATACAAGCTACACAATAAACACTTCACTTGCGAAGTAAAGTGAGTATTGAACTGTGAATCATTGAGTTAGAGACCGATCTCACTGCGGATTCAGGATCGAGTTGCACAAATACGCCTACAGAATAGCAGGGCTGATCCTTCTTCTTGGACCGAATAATGCAGAAATGATCCAACCCCAAAACGTCAAAAATCGAGTCTCGCCGATCTTCTAGCAGAAACAAGATAGCTATTAAACTTTTTCATGGTCTCTTAAGTGGGAGACAGCGTAGCGAGCGGGAAGCGTAGCGAGCTTTTTCAGTGTTCTGTGGTCTCTTTAGTGTAGGTACTTACCTACATACCAACCCACCCACATGAGGCGTTAGGAATAGCTTGAAATCTCGAAAATGGCTGTTGACTTAGTTGGTAGTGACCCTCTGCCTAATGCCACAGGTTAGGTTCGATTCCCACCCACCCGAGACCAACATTTATTTATGTCATGAGCATATAACTATCTATCGTTTTCCGGATTCTGGGTGTTTGTATGCATTAAGTATTTATTTAAAAATATATAATAAAAATGATTATCAATTGTTGAGCACCCACAAGCTTCGGCTTAATTTGGAACTAAACAGCCCTGTGCTGTGAATTTGTCCAAAAACATAATATTTATTATTTGGGTTCGTGTGGGTTGGCTCATTTATGAATAACTTGGTCCAATTCTCTTAAGAAATCAAACTTGCTGGCACTTACGTCGATACTGGTTATAATGATTGATTGTAAGTAGTGGCCCTCGAAACAATCAATATTATGAAGCCAAACATTCCTAGCTACAATGGCGTAACCTATTTATGATAAAGGGCGTATTGTGTGGTCCATTTAGCATACGTCTGCAATGATACAGTGTTATAAATTGGGTTGGTACAGTCAGCTGCAAGTCGCGAAACAATGTTACTAGCTAGCTTCAGGTTCATGAACATCCTACAATAAAAGTTTGTAAGGATGTTTGGATGTTTGGACTCTTTCACGGAATAGATTTAGATGAAAGTAATAAGTTTAAACATCAGAATAACATTAAGGTACCTCAGGAAAAGCTGTTCGCGGGAACAACTTTTCTACGCGGGCGGCGCCGCGGGAATGAGCTAGTATGAATATAAACTGTTGCGCTAATTTGTGGCTCATTGACTTTCAATATATAAAACCATCAGAGGACCAATCGTACTAATTCTGAACACAAAAAAAAACTGGATGAGGTCAGCGCAGGACCGGTCGTCGTGGAGATCCTTGGGGCAGGCCTTTGTCCAGCAGTGGACGTCTACAGGCTGATATGATGATGATGATGATATCACCAAATCCAAACCATAACCAAAAACGTTAAGCGTTACACGTGTGGCAACCCTTTACAAACGCAAACGTGTGGTGCAGGGGTTGGCTTGTGTTTGTAAAAGTTTGCCAAACGTATAGATGCAGCAAACGTTTTTTGGACTGGATTTTGTAATATCGTTCAGAATTAGCGCGATTGGCGCTGGTTATGCAACTTTCGGGACATCCATTTTTAACCAGTTAATTCGTATTTAATTATGTAATTAAGTGCTGTCATGTGTAGGTTAACTAATCTAACACCCTCGTTTATTAGTAGGAATTTAGAGTCAGTTCGGGCTAGCTCAAGGACTAGCTAAATACTAGATTAGACAGATGCCGCGCTTAGAATATACACTTATACATATATTTTCTTCAAATATACCAGGTCTAAGGCTGGGCCTTCACTCGCAGCTGGTGTAATAAAATAATAGATAAGCAAGAAGCCAGCTTCGTTCGTAAGACAAGACCCCTTGTATTACGTATGTCGTAGGATTTATTTATTTATATATTTTATTTTATTTTTTTATTTTATTTTATTTAAATGGAAAGGCAGCTAAAGCTGATGCTTCCATATCAGCAGTTTATTTTATTTTATTTATTATCACAAAATCCACAGCACTTAGAAAATAATAGTTATTAATGGTTACATTGCTCATACTGCCAATAATGAGGATTTACAATATGCTAATTTTACTCTCAATATACATAATATTATCATAGACAGTCTGTACGTTTATGAGTGTGTGTGCGTGTGTGTGCATGTATATGTGTGAGTGTTTGTGGTGATAGTCGGAAAAATCGGATTTGTGGGAAAAATTTAGGATTACAAAATGCCGGATAATTGGAATGTAAGAATTTCGTAATCATCCCAAATATTATCAGGATTTTTGCGAAAATCAGGCTTACTTTAGATAAATCGCGAATTATCGCCTATAGCAGATACAGAATGACTGAATATGGCTCGAATTTTTATGACTTAATTTAATAAGGCTGTATGGATGCAATTCGATCCACTGTGGGGCAAAGGCACAGAAGAAATTTAAGTAGTAATATAGCACAGGCCTTAATTAATACCCTCTCAACGAGAGCGTACGGGCTATAGTCCACAACGCTAGCCAAGTTGGTGGACTTTACATGCGCCTAAGAATTCCTTCTTCGGCGTATGCAGGTTTCCTCACGATGTTTTCCTTCGCCGTTTTAGAACAGTCAGTAGAACCGATGGCACGCCCGGGTATCGAACGTTACAGGCCGCATCTTCCTCACTACGCCACCGACCCCTCTTTACAAACATACAAACTCGCAATTATAATATTCTGTGCTCGCATTTAGTTCGTTGCACAAAAAGTTAGACGTGTATAAGAGGCGTTAGGTATTGGCTTGTAAAAAACAGTTACGTCATCTCAAATTGTTTTAAAATAGCCATCCAGATGTATGTACAATCGACGCGATAAGAGGTTGGTCACTTCAAGATCAAAAAGATCAAAAAAAACACAATGCAACCGTCGCATTATTTTCACAAACTTTTATGACTTCATTTTATTATTATTTTTAGCTATTGCATTCACAGCAGCTACGACACATTATTGACATATTTTTAGGGTTCCGTACCTTCAGAGGAAAAAGGAACTCTTATAGGCTCACTTTGTTGTCCGTCTGTCTTGGAACAATTCGGTAGAGTCGTTACACGGTTTTATTTAACTATCCCGCACAATATACAGTTTAATAGGCACATGTTGCATATAAAACTATCACAGACACACACCAAAACTTACAATATACATTTTTTAGGAAAACTAAATAAAATAGACAACCGTCTCCGACAAAATCCCGCCAAAAATTCTTTTTTGCACAGGACTTGAGTAATTTTTTTTTCATTCTCTTTATTTATCCCTTACGGGAAAGACAAAGGAAATTGTCCTTACAGCCAAGTCAGAGGTTATGAAAATTGATATGGGAGCTCGCCAATTCGTTCTTTTATTAACGATTTTCGAAATAATTGTTTAATTAAGTTTGTACGGAACCCTCAGGGCGCGAGTTCCACTCGCACTTGTCCGGTTTTATTTTATTGTATTGAGATGCATGTCTCTTGTTAGCAGCTATACTTTATCTTAATCAGACTGCATTTTAGTTCAGCCTGCCTCTCCCAAGATGCGTCACTGAATCTGATCTTAGATTCTCCGTATCCAGGCCGTCGGTGTCCCCTGCTGACGTAACCCTTTGAACGCCACCGCACCTGGTCCTCGGCCACCTTCTTTCGGTGGTCGGTCCATCTGGCGGCGCAGGAGCGTCACTTCCAGCTTACCTTTCGGCTATGGCACGTCAGTGGAAACAAACCAGTATAAACTGGTCTCTCATAGGTGATATTGAAACTCCCTGAGCTCAAGGTCAAAATGTGTCCACTGATGTAGGTACGTCGATTGTACGTATGTATGTATGTATGTTATAGAGACACACGATTTAAAATGTTATGTGACGAACCACCCACCAAGGCAACAGTACGCTTAGTGTATTTTCAAGTACATCAGAAAATCCTAATCTATTCAAAGAATTCATAGTAGAGCTATTTGCTGGTACAGCCGTAGTATAGTCGCCGCACACGCATGAGGTAAATCTATTCTATCGTATACCTAGAAGTCGATAGCTGAGAAATATCTAGGATATCGATGGTTACTATAGCGGAAAACATAGTAAAAACTCAATACCAAGTGCAATTCTAAGAACAAGCATCCTTGTTTTTTTAAGTGTGGTATAAATTTTCGAAACAAGAATTTTTGGAGATTTTACAGTAAGACTTTTTTTATTTAATTTAAAATAATTTTCTTTGATTTTTTTAATTGAGGCTTTGGATAATAAGTCAAGTAAAATATTTTATTATTCTAAGACCATCATATTCTTGGATTAAATATTGCTTGAACAAAGATATGTTCTCTTAATATTTCAAGAAAATTGATTTTCTCCCTTGAAGAAATCCCTGTAGGTGCAATTCTACCGATATTTTTTTCTCCCCTTTATTTTACAATCTTTTTTTAAAAAAACGACAGTAGATTAACTAACAATCGCGAAGGGGTAACGCCGCGAGCATTTTAGGCACAATTGGAAATCCGGCGGAGTTGGAGGAGATCTTTACCTTTAGGTTTTTTTTTGTTTTTTTGTTTACTGTTTGTTTAGGTTTAGTTTATTTTTTTAAATTATGTTTGGAGGTTAAGTTATTTTAGTCTTTTAAGTTAGTTTAATTTTAGGTTATTTTAGTTTTTATTATTTGAAAAGATAATGGTGTAATGTGATTATTCGAATGTTGAAATAAATTAAATTAAACTGACAATAGGTAGGTATTTAAAAAGCTTACGGCAAAAGCATATTTATTAATGTGGTAACCATTGCGGGTAACCGTGATCCGTTTGGAAAATTTTCAATTCAAAAAACACGGATCACGTGATCAGTTGGGAAAATATAATCACATATTCTTAGTTGCATCGGATAATGATCCGCTGGAAACTTTTAGTGTGATCAGATGCAACCACGAACTGATCATATGATCCGTTGGGAATAACCCGATTGGTACCCTGGACATTTTGAGACAGTAACCTACATTACCTTCCGAATCGAAAACTACCAGAAGAAATCTTAAATATGAATGACAGAAAATTTAAGACCCACATTAAACAACAACTTTGTAAGAAAGCTTATTATAGGACAGTCGATTATCTAAATGACAAAGATGCCTGGTGTTAATGTTACTTCAGCCTCGCAAAATCTTTAGAAAATAATGTTATGTACAAACTTGATTTTAAAAGATGTGTTGCGGAAGTTTGTTGCGCCGCTTCTTCTTCCCAGCTCTATATAACACCTTGGAAGCGGTGGTAGATAAAAAATTGACGTTGTATAAATGTACCCAGTGTACTTACATGCAATAAAATACTTTTGAATTTTGAATCGATCGGTACCTACTGCTACCGAATACACTTAAAACAGGAGCGAAAAATATAATTGATATAATATGAGATATGATTGATGAAATATGATCCGTGGCTCTGTCAAGTGACGCATTTGTTATGTTCACCTTTTCGAAAGTCCCTTCCACAAAAACTGTGTCCCTAAACAGTTTGCAGTATAGTCTAATCTTATCAAGTTATCAGTCGAGCTGCTATGCGTTGCCATCCATCACGCAAGCGAAGCCGCGAAACAATCTAAAATAAATATTTTCACTGAGTGACGCAGACGAAGGGTAGTCAAGGTCGTGACTCTCATCCAGTCATGACTCATGATGTAAGGAAAGCTTTTCGTCTAGAAACGAACTCTTAAAATGCCAACGATATTTCGACGGGTGATCTGTACATACATAGGTGGACGGATAATTAGAAACACGGCAAGATTGTCATACAATCGAAGTCACTTTGAAACCATGGTTCTCCGTGAATTATTGATGGGGGCATGATCTGATGACGGTCATCGAGAGAGTAGATGGAGGACTTTTAGATCGCTATAGAAATCCAACTGATCAGATGAGCCGTTGGGTAGCAGCATCGTCATGATTCCTTAACTTTGAGATTTTCATACATTTAAATAACATACAAAAAACGATCTTTTGGTATGTACAAGGCACGACCGGGAACTCGGACCTCGTTTCACGCCGCGTTTTCCCCACTACGCCACCAACTCTCTGAAAAAAATGTAATTTTTATAGAGAGTAGGTATGTAATTTTAAAAAATTATGAATTATTCTGTGCTATACGAATATGTACTTGCATTATTTAAATTGACATAGTTATAATAATAATAATGTTTGGACAAATGTACACACAGCTGTTTAGTCCCAAAAGAAGCCGAAGCTTGTAAATGGGTACCCAACAACATACATAAATACTTTTAAATAAATACTTAAATACATACAAACACCCAGAATCCGAAAACCAACAGTTATGCGCATCACACAAATGGTCCCGGGTGGGAATCCCACCCGGGACCCACGTCGGTCCCAATCCAAATCGGTCCCACGACCTCTTTGGCGCAGTTATAGGCAGGGTCACCACTACGCCAACAGGCCAATCATCCAGTTGAAAGTTCTTTAGATTTTTTAAAATTCGATGTTAAAGAAATAAAAACATACTATATCCGCCTATTTGATAACGTATAACTAAAAATAAAAATAACTTATTATAAATCTAAAACTAATCTACAAATAAATAAATAAACTAAACCTAAAAAAAAAAAACTTTCCTAAAGGTAGAAGATCTCCTCCAACTCCGCCGAATTTCCAATGGTGCCTAAAATGCTCGCGGCGTTACCCCTCAGGAGCTCTATTTTTGATTCGCTCGTAGGGAATTGTATCGTCGCATGCGACTTAAGTCATACTCGACTTCCAAGTCGCACGATGCTGATTTTGTGCATTTTTGATTCGCTCGCGTTCGGTGTTGCCAATAATATTAGAAATGTAGAATTTTATCCGTTTCACGTAGAAAAAATAAAAACCGGTAACTACCGAAACGTAAAGCGGAACGTAAAATGCTCAGTAATGGTCGAAACCATAGACACTGTATAGGATATTATCTTTGCCTTTTGTAAGAAAAAAGTGAACTGAAGTGAAGTGTCAGTGATAGTTGTCTCTTTTCTTTTGTCATATGGCATTTGACGTTTATTCTACCGCTCGGCTCGTCCCAAGCGACGATTGGTCGATACCACTCGTTGCCGTTCGAGCGGTTCAAAATTGCGGAGTCGAGGGAAAATCAGTAGAATCGAACGCTCAAGGCGAGGAGAGCGAATCAAAAATAGAGCGCCTGAATCTCCACACTGATGCGGCGAACGAAGAAAGCCCTGGCTCGTGAGTCACCCGATTTTTCTTTTAGACTATGCCCGATAATTTTCGCGAAGGCGATAGCCTCAGGTGACCACGAGCCAAGGGTCTCAACCGCAAAAGGCAGAAACGAAAACATACTATTAGTTTTTGATATCCCTAGACGTCACGTCCCGCGAACAAAGTCGCAAGTAAAAGCTATAGTCTACATAAATCCTTGATCTTTTAATTTAGATAATTTTCGTATAACCACTAATTTTACTTAGCTTCATACTCTGCGTACTGTTCTAATTCCTAACATTTCATGCTAAATTCATTAACTAAATTAAGTTCGATTACAGGGAGGATGCGAATTAGTGGTATAAAATGAATAGTGTTGTAAGCTCACCGTTAAGACGATGTTGGACTACGTAACAAATTATCACACATATAATAAGCCTGTCAGCATCCACTGCTGGACCTCAGACCTTCCACTAAAACGTCTACATTAGTGACCGCCTCGCCTAGTGGCTTGGTCGCTAGAATCAAGCGCCAGAGGTCGTGAGTTAGATTCCCACTGGGGACACACAAATTTGTACTTACTGGTCTGGATGTTATCTAGTATTTGTGATTGTCTAATTCTCATTCCCGTAGTCACAGAGGAATTAATAGTGCCGTAGTACAGGATAAATTCCTAGTTTGGGATTTGACATTGTGGTTATACACGATACAAAATTTGTATTTACTGTATCTATGAAAATTTTATTAGATCTTTATAATACGTAGGTACCGATTACCGATTTAACTAAAAGCAATAATAGGTTTAAGTCGATGACTAAAATAGTATAATGTATGTAGCTATATCAGTTGTTGAGTACCTACCTATTTACAAGCGTCGGCTTAGTTTGGGACTAAACAGCCGTGTGTAAATGTGTCCAAACATTCTTATCTAAAGGTCTATTTATTCTGAGATATGTAAGTGGCGAAATTGTGTAGAAGGCCTATGTCCAACAGTGGACAATCCCACGCCATGTTCGAGTGGTTTTACACAGCGAAAATGCCCACCAGCTGTATGTAAGTTATGATGAAATTGATGAACTACGTTTGTAAGAAATTAGTGTAGATAACATATAATTCTAAACAATTTTCAGGGATACTCAACTAGCGGGCCAGTGTACCGTGTCCGCATTGAAATCAATGCGGGCCCATCAAATGAGGCTCTTTCAGTAAGAATGCCGATCCAACGGTAAAATAAAGAGTCACAAAGTTGTTGCCAAAATAATAAGACTATTGAATTTTTCATTTACTATAAATATATATATTTTTTTAATTTGCTATATATATTTAGGGTACTGTCCCTCCAACCACGGCTTTTAATTCCAGCATGTAGGTGTAAATAACCAATAATAAAAGGCAGTGTTCGTCAATCCAGTTTTACACAATATCGCCATCTTTCTCAAGACTAGGAGACGAACCCTTCAACTTCCCCTCCCGAGTTACTCCAACCGCAAAAACTTACAATAATACAATTGGTGCCGCGGTATGAAAGGGCTCATCTGAAGTTTATTAAAAACAAATAATTTACCTATCTATAAAACTAAATAAAATGGTAACCTAAAACAAAAAAAACTTATAAAATTAAAGGATAATGCAAGCATGATCGTTTAGGGACCATTTAAAAGCTTTAGAATCCTCCCTTATAGTGTTATGCGACCCGATCGGGTCTCTAAATGTAGTTCAAATACAAAGTAAAGTATAAAAGTCTAGATAGAATTCTTCTTTCAAAAACCAAAATCTGACAGTCACACTCTAAGGTTTATAGCTATATAAACATTAGCGACCCGCAACCTTTAAAGCTAGAACAGCCCTCTCAACCCTGACGTTTGTGTACATTTCACGCAAGTGTTTAAACAGACGAACAAAAGATAAGTTCGCGCCCGCGAGCACGCGGCGCGGCGAGCACGCGGCGGCGGCCGGCGCCCAGGAAAACATCGTGAGATAACCTTGGTACCTTTTGTTTGTGGGAAATAGTGTTGCCGGGTTAAGACTATCGATGTTAAAAATAGAGTTTGGGCTTTACAGGCGTCGGGTGCTTGATGAAAGAGTTAACCGCCGACTTATAATCGTAAAATGCAAGAAAATCTTATTGATATTTTAATCATATAGCTAATTTCAGAATTCAAAATTTATTTATTGTCCTCCTTGTATATTTCCTCATGGAGCATGAGGAAATATTATGAATAGAGTTGCTAGGCTCAATGGGCAGGTGCTGCTGTGTGATTCTGTAAAGTATGAATTAAAACTCGACCATCACATCGCAAGTCACTTACTTCACTCCGCATCCGATCATGAAAGACCTTGATGTCGCATTGTGTAAACAAATACAAGCTACTTAATAAACACTTCACTTGCGAAGTAAAGTGAGTATTGAACTGTAAATCATTGAGTTAGAGACCGATCTCACTGCGGATTCAGGATCGAGTTGCACAAATACGCTTACAGAATAGCAGGGCAGATGTCCTATCTAGATCGAATGTTTTGACGGAAGCGTATAGTAGCGACCAAAAAATTAATTTCAGATTTTGAAATTAGCTCTATGATTAAAATATCGATAAGATTTTCTTACATTTTACGATTATAAGTCGGCGGTCAACGCCTTGACTATCAGCCTGCTACATGTAGCAGGATGACAGCTAGCTGTTATCCAGGTCGCAGTCACCCAGACACCTGTCATTGTCATACTTTGTCTTGACCAATTAAATCGCGGTTTACAAAATGACAGTTTTTTGTCTGACAATGTCAGGGTGTGATGATTGTGGCAGCCCGGTGGACAGGTAACATAAGCTCTTAGGTCAATAACATCATTATTTGCAAATACTAAACTATCGAAAGGATTATCGATGTTTTGGCACACTATAGTGCGAGATATGAGTGAGTAGAAAGATAACAACGGATTTGCTTATGTTTGTGCGTGCAGGGTCGTAATGAATGCTACCTTTCATTGTAACTCACCCAGTCAGCATACGTACAGTCGACCGCACGTCACTGGAAACAAAAACCGTACAATGAAAGAAAGCAGAGATGTACAAAATGGTTTTAAAAAGCATTTAAATACAAAATGCAAAATACTTTTCAGATTTACTATTTCAAATGCAAAATACCAAATAGTTTTGCATTTTGTATTTCAAATACTAAATGCAAAATAATTATTTTCAAAATACTTTATCAAAATAAAATACCTTTTGGATAAATCGATATTTTTATTTATACGCTGAGCCGAACAAAAACGTCTAATAACATGGCACCTTATGCATGACATTTTGGCATATTTATCAGTCTCTATCGGTCAAATTCGGCAATACAAGCGTCATTCGTTCATTACATTTGGTTTGACTTGTATTGTTGCCAATGTTGGCTAAACTTAATCACAAAGTATTTTGCATAGGCGTGTCCAGACCGGCTGAGCCGCCGCGGCCGCGGCGCGCCTCGCGAGGCAGCGTGGTCGGTTTGGACGTGACAGGCGCATGCCTCGCCCGCAAAAAATGCAAAATACATCTCGAAAGGTATTTCAAATAAAATACAAAATGTTTTTTACTAAAAGGCATTTAAATACAAAATAAGTATTTTGCATTTTGTATTTGCATTTTATATAAACCTATTTCAAATAAATTACGTCTCTGAGAAAGAAAGTATGGTAGCAGGCAATCTCCTAACCCCTAACCATCTAACCGGACAAGGCGTATAATATGTCTGCATTATGTCTGACAGCAATCAACACTCCCTCAGCGTATGCACGATGTTTATTCATGCCCTGCATGTCTCAAACCGTACCTGCATACTTAATGAAATTCAGTCAGGAGTAACCAAACTTTTTGCATAAACAGTCTTTAAACTATGTCACTAAATAAATAATTACCGATTTATTTTTTATAGTCAAAAACCACAGCATATTAATATGTCCCCACTGTTGGGCACAGGCCTACCCTTTCAACGAGGGCATATGGGCTAATAATAGTCCACCACGCTGTAATAATAATAGTCTATCATTCAGGACAATTTACAATCCTATATGATAAATACACACATACAAACAATACAATTACATCCTAGAGCGGGTTTTTGGACTTCAATGCGCGTAAGAAGTCCTTATATGCAGGTTTCCTTACATTGTTTTCCTTCACCGTTTCTGAGAAATGTACGAAAAACCCATAAAATCCGTAAAACCCGTAAAATCAGTAAATGTACGACAGAATAACTCAGACCTTTTTGAAGGTGTACTGTAACCGATCCTACAACCTATATGTCTTAAAAATAATCACGTAAATACCTCAGAATACAGAACTAATACCACTGCTGGACCTAGGTCTTCCCCAATGAGCGCCACCACCTTAGGTCATCGGTCAACAGGCAGTAGGGCGTCCCACGCTGCGCGTACCGAAGAATTCTTCCGATAAAATCGCATAAAAAATTCAATCGTCGTTAGCCAAAGCCTTCGCGTCATAGTAAAGTAACTACTACATTATTAACTTAATTAGTTTCCTTGTACATGTCTAACCTCGAATAAAGTCCAATGTCGCCAGCGTAGTTTAACATTCATTGAATGACACACTTTTGATACTGATATTTTGGGGAAATTAATTTTTCACCGAATGGCACAAATCGATATGAGCGTCATTGTCTTGGATGTACCTAGGTATAGACATACTAAGAGATATAATAATAATAATGTTTGGACAATTATACACACGGCTGTTTAGTTCCAACTAAGCCGAAGCTTGTACATGCGTACTCGACAACTGATAAACATACTTAAATACTTTTAAATAAATACATACAAACACCCAGAATCCGAAAACCAACAGTTATGCTCATCACACAAATGTTGGTCCCGTGTGGGAATCGAACCCACGACCTTTGGCGCAGTAGGCAGTGTTACTACCACTACGCCAACAGGCCAGTCAGTATGTAGGTATTTATTAATGTATGAAAATACTATATTTTACCAAAAATGTTCAACAACAAATGTACAAAGGCGGAGTTATGCCAATTAAGAGTACTCTTCTTGTCCTTAGAGTAACTGAAAGGTTTAGTAGGTATCTTGATCTTCGAAGAATTAGTAGGTACCTACTCCCATTCACTTCATCTTTACTAAGAATATCTACCTACGTTAAATAGGTACCTAATAAATAAGTTAATTAATAATACTTTAACTAAGTAAATATTAAATAAGTTTATAATATTATTAATAAATAAGTATATATCGTAAGTAATTAGATACTAAGTTATAAAGATGAAGTGTGTCTTCACAGTACCACAGAATATATATTAGTACCTACTACAGTACTGTATTTACCTACCTTCATCTTTTTAAAATAAATAAATAAATAAATAAATAATAAATAAATAAATAAATAAAGATTCTTAGGGGCGTTGTTTTTTCTACTCGTAGTAATTGGAGCAAAGGTTGACCAGCCCTGAACCGGACGGAAACACGTAGGTAGCGTCTGTGAGCTGTGACGTCATGATATCCAAAACTGGCTCAAATTGTATATAATATCTCACTCAAATTGTATATAATATACATAATCTCTCTCAAGTTTCCTCGGCGTATACATAGTTACCTTTATACATCATCATAGGTCACCAAGGTCACCGACATAGCTCAAAGAATTGCGAAACTGTAGTGGCAGTGGGCACATCGCTCGTAGTACTGACGGCCGTTGGGGCAGAAAGGTTCTCGAGTGGCGACCACGTATCGGAAGACGCCGGCAGTCCTCCCACAAGGTGGACCCGTGAAGGTCGCGGGACCGGTCCCCGTGGAGATCCCTGGGCGAGGCGTTTGTCCGGCAGTGGACGTCTACAGGCTGATATGATGATGATGATACCGGCGCGCCACTGAACGCGATCTTCGGTTCTCCGCTTCCAGTCCCTGCCAGCCGCCTCACGCAGATCATCGCTCCATCTAACCGGGGTGGTCCCACACTACGCTTCCACTCTTTCTCCACTCGAGACCTCATCTACCCCAGCGGTTAACGATTCTCCGACAGCGCCCAGCCCGCGCCTTCAACGTACCTACTATCTCATTAGCTTTGACATACATTTTATTTCTTGACATAAGTATATTCTCTCTTATAATGAATTAAATTTTATTGAATATTGTTATAGGTACATAAGTAGGGATAACCTCTCCATATTTGCGGTGCCCCTAACGGGGTGTTACATGTATTAGCACCTAATTTATTTTAAGACCATTGTACAGACCGTGTAACTAGCAAATAAATGAATTTGAATTTGGTTCTCTACGGATCACCTCGTTGCGGATGCTGTCTCTCAGAGAAACTCCGAGCGGGGCTCTCATAGCCCGTTGAGCGACGTATTTCATGTCCAGAGTCCAGTTGATAAGATAACGCAATCCGTGGCGAGATTTCTATTTCTATTTTGCAGCTCTAGACGTATAAAGATTACGTAGTCTTGTGATATAAGACGAAAATAGTCCGTTCTCACCACAGAACTCAGAATAAATAGACGATAGAAACGTAATCATTATTAGGTAGGCACGCTAAGTAATTTCTTCTTCGGAGAAACTAACTGAAACTGTATATAAAAAAACAAATTTTTCCTTCATAAATACCTTTAACAGATGAAATACCCATTTGCAGTTACAATTTGTTACCAAACGGTTTTCCGCTGCTTCGTCCGCGTAGAAAAGGGGCCTAGTGTTAATCTGATCTAAATATTACCCATTCTGTGACTGATTTAAAGATTCATCAAGATGTGTTCAGTAGTTTTTGCGTGAGTATACTATAGGTAAGAGCGTCTGTGACGTCGGGGATAAGAGGCGGCCTATCATATATAGGTCCGAAGTTCGATCCCCGAAGTTGGCCCACCTACCAATGGGTTTTTTCTCGAAACTTAAGTACATTTACTGACTGCTCTTAAACGGTGAAGGAAAACATCGCGAGGAAACCTGCATACGCCGAAGGAGAAATTCTTAGGCGCATGTTAAGTCCGCCAACACTCACTGGGCTAGCGTGGTGGACTATAGCCCGCCCTCGTGGAGAGGGTTAGCCAGCAGTCCCGACCAATATTAATAAGCTGTTGATGATACTATAGGTAACATCCAAACATCTTCGCGTTTACGTAATTATAATAGGTTTATGTAATATAATTAGGATAACTATTACTTTATTGTAATTCTTTTATAAATTGACATTACTATACGGCGATCGTCAATTCCCGATCGCCGTTACTATACTATTATTTTGATAATATAATTCAATTTTTGACTAATATTTTGACATGTAACTAAATGTTTACTAATAAATTGTGATTAGGTATGATTACATATTTTACGTTCCTATTTACGAGTGCCTGACTACTTCCGTAAGCTGGGACCAGTACATGACTAAGGCGACTTAATTGCTGCATTCATGACCTACTGACATGACCAATGTCCACGGTATACTGATCCCGAATTAACCTCCAATTTGATAAGACCACCGCTTTCGTAACAAAATGGAAGTGTATGATTTGATGAACTAGCTCTCAGCTATGTTTTATTTCTTCCATAAGGAGCTGAATGTAAATAAAAAGATATCCAGAAACTTATTTTACCCAAGTTTCCACTCTTTCGATTCAATTGCTTAGGACAACAAGGAGCTCCGGCACGACCCTGCCGTTTCAGGCAAAATGTACATGGATCGGGGATCGAACTCGGATCTCTCGACATGACAGGCGGCTGCGTATTCCCCACTACGCCACTGGCGCTCTCGTAATCGAAAATCTATTTAATCCACGCTTATCAACAAACCTCTTTAAAATAAATCTGGTTCGATGAAATTATGCGTGGATTACTAGGTACTATATCAATAACGCGATAACGTTATCATATCCAATATACTTCGGTGAATGGTTATTATCAGTGATAACTATTATCACTAAATAATCTTGTTAACCGGCGTGTTTCACTACCAATATACTCATAAATAATCTGCGGAACAAGCTGATTACAGAAACCGGCCAAGTGCGTGTCGGGCCACGCTTAGGTGGACATACTTTCGTCTTGCCTATAGTCCCCATGAAGTTTAATGGCGGATGTGTGAAGTTGGCTGATTTCTGCGCAATGACTGAACATAGGTGTCAAAGGGGAGCTGTGCGGGAGGTTCACCAGAGACGCTCATTCAATTTTAAGAAATGGTTCATTGATTCGATCAACCGAATCAAACTTTTCAAGTTTTCGGACATCTCTATGTAGCACACTATCTCGCTACGCACACATAGACTATAAAAATAGTGTCAGCGATGTGCAAAAACTTGTGACTGTATTCATTCAGCCGCCAAGAAATTCTACGCGGACTATACGTCGTCTGGAACATAATATGGTGACATAGTGTTTGTTGTTATATAACTCGTGTGTGACCGAACCAATAGCTCTGGAGTAATTGTCGGAGATCAACTATTAGGTCAATTGTAAGGAATGCTTCACACCTCATGTGACTAACATTCTATTCAACGCTAGACATGTCTACTATTAGTTTCATATCAACACAGCCTATTAAATGTCCTCAGTTGGAGCACAGGCCTATCAGCGAAGGCGTACGAACAGTATAGTATAGGCGTTTTCAAGCGCTACGATATGGGGTCCTTCAAAAAGAGAGTCAAAAGAGCCCTTCAACCGCGGCCGGCAACGCACCAGCACCCCCGGGTGTTGCAGGTGTCTGTGGGCGGCGGTGACTTCTTAACATCAGGCCCGCCTGCTTGTTGCCCCCGTAGCAAAAAAAAATATATATAATAGTCCAGCACGCTGGCTAATAATATTTACCTACGTCCTTATCGAGAGCCCTCTCAACCACAGAACACGGAAAAAGCTCGCTACAGCTCAACAGTGGGGACATAATAATGGATTAGGGTGTTGATTTGATTTTTTACCCGACTGCGGCGAAGCCCAAAAGAAGGGTTGTGTTTAATGGGTTTTTTTTCGCATCGGGTCACCTACAAGAATATCAGTTTGCATTTTGCGGGATATCTTCATTTAAGAAATTCTGGGGACACTTTACTGGTGATTGTACGGTTGACCGCACGTCAGTGTAGACAAAACCAGTATAAACTGGTCTCTCAAAGTATTGAAATTCCTAATAGGCTAGGCCATCTCAATGTGTTTCCGCTGCGGTTTGATTTCAGGTGCAGTGCACCGAACCTTGTTTCGGTTTCAAATAAACAATGTGCCTACTAGAGACCTTACTCTGGGACGACTTGAACCTTTCTTGACCCAAATTATTTGGCCCTTGCCTTCAATCATCTGGCCTACTTGTCTCAAATTTGTCCGTCTGGAGATCCTAATGAACTACACTAGGCTTATTGTGCAATAGAGTCCCGTCTACATCATAACAGCTTGTTGACTTTACAATTGGACCTAGACCTTCCGAGCCCAAGGGAATGCTGCTATTTCTTCAACTGGTCATACATTATAATAAAGAATGAATGTTGAATCAATTGTCATTATTTATGTTGTAACAATTCAAATTATTATTAAGAATAATAATGTTTGGACATTACACACGGCTGTTTAGTCATTTTTGTAATCCATGACTCAGGTTTCATTAAATAAATACATAAGTTTAGTATTTTTAAGTTACTGTTATCATGCATTGAAGAAATCATTGTCAATTTTTGAATTAGGCTGGCCAGGTTATAAATGAGAAAACAACAAAATAGGTATGAAATCCTTTATTTTTAATTTTTTGGTATTTTTTGAGACACTTTCCTCGTGTACCCACTTGTACAGAATATAAAAAGGGTGTTTTTTAAGATCACAATATTCGTAACCATCATAAATACTTATGTTGGCGCGTGTTTATGAGAAATACATTGTTTTTCTGATTTCATACTAACACAAATAAGTACAATACTGGTACATTGAATTGAAATGTAATCTACAGTAGAACTGACACTTCACACAAAAGTAAAACCACGCCTGATTTGTTTTTTTTTTGAGCAGATCTGTCGGCTACGCAGCGATTTTACGCTGACAATTAAAAATCGACTGTAAAGGTGATAGAATAAAGTTCAAAGGCGCGAGCATACGATAGAAAGAAAGAAATAAACAATTTACTCCTTCATATGTTGAATTTTATTCAAAGCACATTTAAGCACACGGCGCGTGGGACGATGCTTTTGTTCGTAGCGTCTGCTCTAGTGCACTAGTACATAATAGTTCAATGCTGATTTGTAAATCCTAGCTTGTAACTCATTCGTCGACTCGAAATACCACTTTTGTTATTTTTATTTATTTATACGTATTTTTCTGTGAAAGCATCAAAGGAAAGTGCGATTTTGTTTGATAGAAAATGGGATTCGGAGTCGGAATAAAAAAAAAACTTTCTCAAAAAGGATTAATGTGAGTTTTGGGCTAATTCCACAGTCCTAAAGAGACATGACCTAATTGGATTTCTGGATTAGAAAGATCTAATAAAAAATTGCATATTTTTTTGTATCCAAAATATCTCAAATAGAACTTGATTGTGACGAACCATCGTATTTTATTAAGAAGGGCATTATAATTACTCTAACAATCTACGGTTACTAAGCACACTTGTGCAAACGACATTTACATACTAAAATTTACAATACAGTTTTGCATATCATGACCAAAACATCGTGAGTTATGAATGCACAGAATATATTGTATAAAATATTGTGCTGATTATTCGGTCTACGGCATTCTATTTAAATTAAAAAGTATGATGTAAATAATTACAACTAAAACCAAATATAGGACTTGAAGGGTGTTCTTTTATTAATTTTAATACAGATCAAAATTACTAAGCAGCGAAGATGGCTAAATGAACACTTGTATAATGAAAATATACATAAATGAGCGGCATTCCAAGGTTTAAAAAATACAGATCTTCGTGTGGCGTTTACTTAGAGTATACATAACCTAGCTTATGTGTACATAAGTTAGCTAATGCATATATAAGCTAGCTTATGTATACTCTAAGGGCGTTAACGACCTAGCAGGTATGTATAGGCTTAGAGTATACATAACCTAGCTTATGTATAATCTAAGTGTATAGGTCATCCTTGCATATCATACTATTTGGTAAGACAATCCAGCAAATACAAGTACTCGCTCAGCCAGAAGGGCGTAACCACCACATTTACCTCAGAAGGTCACACAAATAGATATTAAATATAAAACAGTACACATGCCAAGAATACGTAAATCAATAAATATAGGTACTTATTTGTCAATGTTAATTGCTTCAAAATGACTACAAACGCTCACTATTAATCAATATGACATTTTATGGTGTTACATAGTTTTATGTACATACGTGAAGCATTTTAAAAATGTATACAAACAAATATAAATACCTATACATATATAAAATACTGCACCTAGTATAACGAAAGCAGGAACAGATCATCGCCCGACTTCGTCCGAGTGGAAAATGCGGGGTGCAAGTGATATTAAAAAAAAAATTTTTTTGTGTGTTCAAATTTTTTTGATTCATGCAAAATTGGAATAAGTACAATATTCTCTTTTTGACGTCAATTCTGTCTAAAACTACTCTGAAAATAGATGGTTGTGCTTACGAAAAGTGGACAAACATAATATTGTACAAAATGAACATTGTAACCGACAATCTCAGTTGCGAACAGACAACATGGTATCCCAATTCGTAACTCAGATACGAAATTGACCCAAAGAGAACGGATTGGGCAAGTCATTTCTTGCAACAACCTTCATCTTTTTACCGTATTATGTTTGTCTACTGTTCTTGAGCGTACTTAACTTACCTATTTTTTCAATCAGCTCAAACCGTTGGATCTAGAACTTGAAATAGCGTAGAGGTTAGGGTAGTCTCACATGACTCAATTATATAAAAAAATGATTTAAAAAAAATTACACTCCTAAAGAGTTCGCATTCCACTCAGGCGAAATTTACCTTCGTCATAGTAGACACTGTAACTTTGCTAGTTATCTTGAAAACGTGTACTCAATAAAAATATAAATTACTTCAATAATATACAAAATCAAGTGTATTTAATATGGCAACATTCCTTACTATAACTGCATGATATTTTGGTTTAAATAACGAATCACTTAACTGTCTGCTGCCATGAGAGACACAGTAAACGTCAAGGTATACCATCTGCAAAATACAATCTAAAACAACCCTTATTTTTACTTATTAGGGTCCATTTTAGATAGCGCAAATACTTTACCGAGAAGTCGACTGTATATTCAGGTCTAACGCGTGTATCTAGATATGTATAATGTAGCAGAATGATGCGGAAATTAGTGATTTTGTAAAATCCCCAGGAAAACAATGACAAAATATTTATGTTAAAATTCAAATTATTCAAATGCATAGAATTAGAATAACTTAGTATCGGTAATTACTTAGATCAGGACTGTTTAAACTACCTACCGTGGGTTCGTATAATGTTAGGTTCCATTATTATTACGGAACAAAAGCAAGCTAAGTCCATCCATAATAAGTAACTAGGTATTTCGCGAAATCTGTAATTACTGCATATCCCTGCTACAAATGCCCTTTGAAGTTTAGATTTACATTAAATAATTGATCCACAAAATACATAGCTACATTATAGATTTCTTAAAGCGAAATCCTAATAATGTATAATCTTTTTCAAATAGCATAGCGCGCGGTACATTTTGATAGTTCTACAGAGCTGTAACGTTACTGAAGTCACTAGGTACCAAAAGCAATTAAAAATGTAAACAATACCAGGCTGCGTTACAATCGTCAACAATCAATAGTTCCGTTCGTATCTAACGAATTTATTGAAGCGACATGACCTGATCGATTTTGGACATTATTTTTAAATAATACTTGTTAAGAAAAATCATTTAATATATTTTCCCTAGGTGTCTAAAACAAAAACGCATTTGCGGTTTGAAAAAAAAGGTGTACTTATATAGGCGTGTCAAGACCGGCTGAGCCGCCGCGGGCGCGGCCCGCCTCGCGAGGCAGCGCGGTCGGTGTGGACGTGACAGGCGCATGCCTCGCCCGACGGCCGCGGCATGCGCCTGTCACGTCCACACCGAGCGCGCTGCCTCGCGAGGCGGGCCGCGCCCGCGGCGGCTCAGCCAGTCTGGACGCACCTAATGGATGGCAAAGTATTCATTGTAAACAAAAACCTCTTCTTACTGCTAGAGTACCGAGATGCTTCAAAATGCCATCCTATCAAAGGAATTTATTCGCTTTATAATATTGCTTTATAATATTAGCTGTATAATAGGATCAAATTTAATGTAAATCTTATAACATTATTTCACAATACGATAACATAACAATGTACCTTCAACATTTTACAACACCATATGAATAAATAAATAAATAAAACATTAAATTGGCTATTTAGGTTTAGGAGTTTTCAGTAAACTGACAACAATTATAAAAGTAAAACCAAGCTTATGTACATATTTTAAATTATATATAAAAAAAGTTTAATCTTATATTATGCCTCTTGAATTGTTGCTACTTACATGTATATACAGGGTGCAAAAATACCGATGAAGATTCCAAATATTATATCTTGTTCACTTTAAGATATCGCCTGAGAAGCTTACCACTATCTATGCTATTATAAGACCATAACTGTACGTTGAAATAATAACAATGCAATGTTAGACGTAATATTACATCGGATTGGATTCATCAAAGATATTTTACAACGGCCTGTGGAGTTAACAAAAATATTAACGATTTACAATACAAAGCTTCACTCACGCTGTAGCGGCAAGTTGCGCGGCAGTAATGTAGCCGCGCGCCGCGTCCCTGCCGACTTGTGTATCTTATTAGGGTATGTATTTACATTTTCATTCGGTCATCGATAAAGCTGGATTCACATAGCAATAAATTACCGTGTTCATGTTGAGGCAGCGATCTTGGCTCATTTGGCCTATCACAGCATGTAAAGTAAGCTTTTAAAATTGTGGCCCGTGCGGTTTGCATTATGAACAGAGCTTTAGGAGCGAGCAATTGTTGTGCACTAAACTCTGTAGTGTTGCTAGAATATATAGTACCTATCGATAGTTGCATAATAAATAGAGGTCGCAATCGGCCGGTCATTCCAGTCTCCGAATTACAACCACGCCAGCGTGAGCCAAACCTTACACAGTAGACAGTATGAGAGTGTGTCTCGTCGTTTTCACTAATCATACAGGTTGTTTATGTCTCTCTAAATCGCTACTACACATATAGTATCAGCCTATAATTATATTATACGATTTTTTATACGCCAGCCTTGATTTTCCAAATGTTTTTTTTTTCACATTTTTACACAAAACGGGAATATCCCGCAACATATTATTTTAGATAGCTATCACTGTCAGTTCAACCAACATAAAAACATTGTACATTCGTTTCATTGCGCATTTTGTTTCCATGAATTCTTTGACAAATTTAACAATGACCGCGCATCGCTAGCGTCGCGCGTATCGCGTCAGTCTGCTTAATGCATAATCAAAATGAAGTTAACAATGCCACAAAACTGTATAGCTTGACGGTACAACATTCCTCCCAAAAATTAAAATGAAACGAATACACGCGTATCTTGAGAAGAATTTAAGTTTTAGTAAGGCTGACATACTAACATACAAACAACGTTATGACTTAAGTGACGATGCTACGGCATACGGGCCGCAGCGAGACGTACGTTACCTTAATTATCGTTATAAAAATAACACGTTAATGCGTGTGCGAAGATAAACGTTTCGGAAGTGTGTTACAACGTGTTACAAAATACAATGATGTAGACCAAATAATGCACACGTAGGCAAATTTTATATTTTCGTGTCAGATTAAAGAGACAGATTTTAAGGCTTCCTCGCACAGCAATAACGCTACCTTACAATTAATACTTTTTTTATTGTATTATTTGTCAATTTTTTTATCTTTTTTTTGTTGTTGTATGTATGGCACCACAGCCACCGATTCTCGCGACAATCTTACAAGTGATTATAATTGTGCCTAAAAAAACGTTTCGGGGCTTTTCAATCGCTTAGTAGATTATTGCATGAGTAAGTGTGTCAAATCAGGACCTAATTTTATATCAAATCAACAGCATATTAACATGTCCCCACTGCTGGGGCTCAGGCCTACCCTCTCAACGAGGGTGTTCGGGCTATAGTCCACCATCACGTGCGCCTGAATTTCTTCTTCGGCGTATGCAGGTTTTCTTACGATGTTTTCCTTCGCCGTTTGAGAGCAGTCAGTAAATGTAGTTAAGTTTCGAGAAAAAACCAGGCCCAGCCGGGGATCGAACTTCGGACCTTTCGATATGATAGGCCGCGTCTTATCCTCGACGGCACTGACGCTCTCTTTATTTTACATATTTTATTGGAAAAAGGTGGTTTGAGAAAGGGATAGGCAAGTAAATGAGTCCTGTATCTAACTAACAAGGTAAGATATAGGTACCCAAATGTCAAGTGCTAATTCTATTCATTCTAATTATGTTGTAGAGTACTGAAAAAAATAATTTACACGTATTTTTTGTAGCGGCCCAAATTCAATCTAGCATGAAGAATGAGGAATCGACATTAAACTCTTAAAAAGTGACTAAACCCTCTAACTATAATTGTGTTTTAAGGTTAAGTATATAAAAATTATTGCTTAGGAAATTAAGAATATGTTATCATGCACTATTTAATATTTTGTATTTATTACAAGTACGGGAGTAGAAAAATTTGTAACACACAGACTTGTACAATACTCTTCTAAGCTTTTCAAAGGCGTAAACAATAATAGACTTTATTATCAATTGCTAAAGGTTCATATTGCCTTAGAAGCGTCAATCACAACCAACCTCTATGTGTATCTACTATTAAGCTCATTTAAATATTGAAATTGTAACTTACGTCCTTAGATGTAAAGATCAAATTCGCATACCTACATGTTGGCACTGTCAAAATATTGAATGCTTAACATTTTAATGTGAATTAAGAGATCTGCGAGCTATATTTTAATTTTGTTTAAAAAATATTGTTATTTTATAATCTGTTCTTGCTAATATTAGTTAATTGACAGCTGTCAAATACTCTCGACTCTTATTTATTTACAGAACAAAAATCATTTACCTTTTTATTGAGTTCGTTTTTTTTCCAATTTGCCGGAAAAAGTATTAATAAAAGTTAGTTCATTTGTTTATTACGAAGACATTATTGGATAACATGGTTATTCTTTGTGAAATAAATTCTTTTAAAATAAAATCTTCTCTTTTAAAATATATTTTATTAATTTATTACCTATGGTGTTGAAAGTCATCGACGACTGTCTTTTAAGAATCATAAAGATTATTTTCAAAAATACCCACAGTTGCTAAAATTGAGAGTAATTGCCAGCTGTCAGAAAAGCAATCACGCATTGAACAGACTACAGTCCTTATGATATTAAACAAAGCCTAAATATTTTGTGACAGAATAAAGATTAGTGTCGGTTTTGCATTTTAACACACACATATACCTATTTACACACAAACATTCATACTTTCTACAATTCTATCAAATATCCAAAATATTTTTTTCAAGCATTTTCAAAGCCATTTCTTTTGTCTCGTTCTAACCCGATAACATGTCAAAAATTGCGCAAAATGTACTTTGTCAATCAAATAAAATAACTAATAGATAAGACGGCTCCATCATTTTAAGAGATTTTTTTTACTTTTCGATTTTAAAGTATTTTTAAAAAATTGCAAAATCGAAAAGCATGTATATAAATAAAGCGTCTGCTTGGATACAGAAATAAATAAACAGCTAAATTAACAATTAGCACAGCAAAACATCCTTACACATCAACTAAGGGTCAAATCACATGCGCGATTTCTGAGACGATTGCGGTTATATAACACTGCCCGATGAGATGTTGATTCGAAAATTTTGAATGCCAAGTAGTAATACCTTTACTTGGTAGAAAATAACGCAGAATTATTGTTATCAAAGAAAGTAAGGTGTCTCTGATTTGTCATGTTTTAATAGGATATGTTGAAGAGTATAAAAAATAATAAGATCTATCTTATCAGTATCTTATTTTTTGAGAGAGAATTTGAAGGAAACCCACTAACTTGTTGCGAGAATTTTGTTGAGCGGTTTGTTTAACAACAGTGACACATTTTAACATTTTCTTTATTTGGTTGCACAGAAAGTTTTAAAAAAATTAACAAGATTATATTTTTATCATTCAAAATGTACAATATATGGAACCAAACTTTGAAAGGATATAGCACAGAATAGTTAATAGGACAAGTGTTATGGGTAATATCTCCCACTAAATATGATCATATTATGGGTAAATATTTTAAAAAATGCGTCCCTTATTTGTTAATGCTATTTTTAAATACATATCCTTAAACGAATCAAATCAGTGACGGATAACTCAGGGACTTTATTTGTAAGTTAGATTCAGTTTACGGTTTGCAGCGATGTGGCAGCGTTATATCGCTTATTAATAATAATAAAACATTTACTTCAGACACATGTATATTTCGTTAGTAACAAATTAATGTCGGATTATGCCTTGTCGACGTAAACTCGCACCACGGTAGAACTTGAAACAAGTTTATTATCGAGACGCGGGTGAATAACGTTGCTTTGCGTGTGAATCTAGCTTCTTACACCGAATTTTCTGAACGACAACATCGTTCGCAGGTTCGCCCACGCTCGGAAATCGCAAGTATGATTTGTCCCTAATGAAAACCATACATGGCAAAACAGTGGTGCTTCAGATAAAAATATTTTTGCACATTTTCTTTTTTTAATTATTATAACTAATTAATCATAATTCACAGACGCCCGAGCAAATGTCTCAATTGAAAATCATTTTTTAGAAAAAATACATCAATTTCATGTTCCATCGTTATTGATTATTGAATTTTCATCAATTCTTGTCAAAAATATTTGCAGCTGTCCATTTCTAAACATGATTTCGATTTTAATTCCATAAATGTTAATGATAAAAATTAAAAAGAACACATTTGACTAATTATCATTATTTTTTAACTGTCCACTTAAAAATATTTATTACATGATTGGTTTAAAACTTTTTTTTTTACTATTTTCGTCCATTGTAGCTAAGGATTTAAATAAAACTTACTACACACCATCTGAGATCTGTCTTTCACTTAACTTTTTTTAAGTTTTTTTTTTCACAGTTTTTTTATCACATTTTTTTAAAATACTGCTCGCTCTTAGGTGAATCTTGTCGGGGATATGTAGTGGCAGCTTCCGCGCGAAGATTTTATTTCTATTTAGAGATGTGGCAACATTTTTTTTCTATACTGGTGTTGCCACACTAGTGGAGGCTTTGTATGGAGACAACTGAAATCGTTCAGGATGTGTATTTACCTTTGCTTGGGGATACCTGTGGGAATAAATAATACATATTTCAACAAACATTAGAGTACAAATAATTAAGTACATGAAAATGATTTAATAATTGATATCGTTATTAATTTTTAATTATTAAATACGACTATACCACGCGGAGGGAAAGTAATTGATTTCATTTAATTTTTAGATCATGAAATAAGAAATTCAACCTTTTTATAGTTAACAAGACTATTTATTTATTTTTATACAATAGTTGTATGCATTTATTAGTTTTAGATAATGCAGTGGTGTCAATTCTTTCTTTTTTTCTTTCTTTTTTTAAAGTTATTAGGTTAGGTCAAGTTTAGAATAACTATTATTTATTTCCCAGAACAAAATTTTAAATTGAATGTTCTTCCTTTAATTTACTAAGAAGGAACTGATTCTTATGATGGACCATATCATAAATATACAGGATGACTTTCCCCACATTACTCCGGCTCGATTTCCGACTCAGGCAGGAGAATTTCAAAAATCTTTGATTGCATTTCCTATCTTCAATGTGTCAAGTACTTTCCCTCCCATAGCCGTGGGATGGGACACCCTGTACATGTACTCACCTGGTTATGTCACGCGATGGAGTTGACAGCGTAGTGCGGCCGCGTGCCCTCGGGCTGGTACAGAGTGATCGACGCAATATAGTTGTTTGACATCACCTGGCCAAAAAAAAATCATACTTTATATATTTACTGTTTATTAGGTACAGTAAGGTTCATAAGTGCAGTCGCACGCTAAGAGTCATTTTTCTAAACAACGGTGCGCACAACACGAAAACCAATTAGATATAACTGACCACCCAAGTCAATAGTGTATTTTAAACCTTATTGACATAGCAATAAGTCATAAATTCATCGTAATAATATCCAGAAATATATTAGTGGTATCCCACCCTCGGGCGGGGCACATCGCTCGTAGAACTGACGGCCGTTGGGGCGAAAGGTTCTCGAGTGGCGGCCACGTATCGGAAGACGCAGCGTAGACAGGCCCACAAGGTGGACCGAGGATCTGGTGAAGGTTGCGGGACGGCTGGCTGAGGTTAGCGCGGGACCGGGCGTCGTGGAGATCCCTGTGGGCGGGCTTTGTCCAGGCGTGGACGTCTACAGGCTGATATGATTGCCACTGACCTCGAAGATCATGTCCTGGTAGCCGTAGCAGAAGGTGGACCCGAACGGGTTGGTGGTGTTGGTGGAGCTGGCGCGGTTGAGCACGACGGGGCGCTCGCACACGCGCAGCGCGCGCGACACCACCTCCCACTTGCTGTACGCCGTGATGCTCACCGCGCCGCGGCTGTCCACCAGAGAGTTGGGGTCGCATCTGCAACCGCCACACACCATAGATAACGGCTGTTAAAATTTGGATGGTCTTCTTAAAATTTGAATTGAAAATAAAAAAATCCTGATAATGCTGAATTATTTTTAATGTAAACGTACATACTCGTACATTGGTTCCGGTTGTGGATGAAAAATAATGTCCGATAAATGACCTCCTTGGGAAATGAGGCAAGTCACCATTCTTTTGGCAAAATTTCGAACTGTTGTCTAATTTCACGGATAATGTTTTCCTTGAGGTGCAGAATTGTTTGAGGATCAACCGGCACGAACGTATGTTGGTAATATGTATAATTTGTAGACTCACTTGTCCGGCTGCACTTGCAGCTCGAACTCGCAGCGGTGGTACATGTTGAAGTTGTAGTGGCCCGGGTAGTTGGTGTGGAGGACCAGCTTCTTCACCTGGTGCGTGCGCGCGTCGAACAGCACGTCCTGCAACCAACGGGCGAACAGTTCACCAATGAGGGTGGGAAAAGTGAAAAAACAGTTCATTTTTATCATATATATAATTACAGTTTCATGTACAGTACAGATCTATATCTCTCTATCTTCCGTAATTAGTCGAAAAGAGACAGCACTATTAAGTATTTATGTAGTCGCTAGCGAGTATCGACGTTGTAAACTCACGGTTGGCCCACAGATGTCATTACTATGTAGACAATATTCGACCCTGCAGCCCTAAAGCTAAGGGGTTGGAGGCTAGAGTCCTCGGGTTCAGGATAAACTGTACCCATCTTACATCTAGTGCATTGCGTTCGCACAGGTGTTTCGTTTTTTTTTTGTATGTTTAGCTGTCTGTCCTCTGACATTGGTCAGAGACTTTTTCAAGCATAACACGGTTTGACATCTTTTTTTTCCGCTTGTCAGGTCTTAATCTGTTGGGTGAGCTTGGTTGTAATTGTACAACTCTTCATAAATAAATATATACATATTTCATTTACACAGATTTTAACTATTGGTTAGTACCATAAGTTTCGTTAAAAGGATTAGATTAGATAGATAAGGCCTCCCACAAGGTGGACCGACGATCTGGTGAAGGACGCGGGACCCGGCTGGATGAGGTTAGCGCAGGACTCCGCTCATCGGAGTCCCTCGATTTGTGTCGAGGATGGCCACCGGGGGTTTTAGTGGGTGCGAGTCCCACATCACCCGGCCTTCCCACCCAGAAGGCCAGGTATGCATAACGCATTTCCTCTCGTGAAAAAAAAGGACCGGTCGTCGTGGAGATCATTGGGGGAAGCCTTTGTCGAGCAGTGGACGTCTACAGCCTGATATGATGATGATGAGATAAAATTAGGTCCAACTTACCAGCCCCAGCGTGAAGTAGTTGAAGAAGTAGTCCGACGCCGGCGGCGGGCGTCTGCGCGCGGACGCCCGGTGGATGCGCATCTTGTCGTCCGCCTTGTAGTACAGCCGCTGCGGCGCGCCCAGCGCGCGCGCCACCGCCTGGCACGTGTCGCCGAACCGCACCACGCGGCACACCGACACCTGCACCGGCTCCAGCGCGCGACTCGTGCCTGCAAGCAACGTTCACACCCCGTTTAACCTTTCGAAACATATTTGGAACCTTTGCTGTCATCAATAATGTTATTATGTATTTATGTACATAGGTGGACGGGTAATTAGAAACAGGGCAAGATTTTCGTATAATCGAGGTCACTTTGAAGCCATGGTTCTCCGTGAAGGATTGACCGGGGCATGATCTGATGACGGTCATCGAGAGAGTAGATGGAGGAGTTTTAGATAGCTTTAGATATCATGATCAGATGAGCTGTTTGGAAGCAGCATCGTTTACAACCGCTTCCATGGTGTTAGCGCTGAGAAGAAGAATCATATCGAAAGGTCCGAAGTTCGACCCCCGGCTGGGCCATGTACCAATGTTTTTCTTCGAAACTTAAGTACATTTACTGATTGCTCTCAAACGGTGAAGGATACCATCGCGAGGAAACCTGCATACGCCGATGAAGAAATTCTTAGGCGCATGTGAAGTTCACCAACCCGCACTGGGCTAGCGTGGTGGACTATAGCCCGAACGCCCTCGTTGAACTGTTCTGTTCTGTTTTGTTTTTTAGTTAGCCACTATGTCCAAAGTCACTGGTCCGACGGTGGGGCCTGGTGTCCTGTATCTACAGGCCACTCTGAGTAGCCTAGTCTCCAGACTCCACAAACTAACTTTAAGTCAGTTGTGGAGTAAATAAAGATTATTTGTATTTGTTGAGAGGGTAGGCCTGAGCCCCAGCACTGGGGACGTGTTAATAGGCTGTTGATTGATTGATACCTTCGGTGTACATGTGCAGGCGCAGGCCGCGTGTGGCGCTCGGCGCGCGCAGCACGTCGCAGCGCCGCAGGTGCAGCTGGTGCCGGTAGCACGCCAGCGGGAGCTCCGGCAGCGGCGCCGCGCACACGCCGCCCGCACTGCTCACCTGTCGCACGCACAACATGCATTCTCAATAAACGCAAATAATGTTTAGACAAATTCACACACGGCTGTTTAGTCCCAACTAAGCCGAAGCTTGTATATGGGTACTCAACAACTGATAAACATACATAAATACTTTTAAATAAATACTTAAATACATACAAACACCCAGAATCCGAAAATCAACGATATGCTCATCACACAAATGCTGGCCTCGGGTGGGAATCGAATCCACGGCCTCTGGCATAGTAGGCAGGGTCACTACCATCTGACCTAACAGGACAGTCAAAATATGACTTTATATTCAACTATGATGTGGCTTAAAGGTCTAGTTACCAAGCCAAAACCTATTTAAAAACACTACCTGGTGCTGAGATCCATAGTAGATGGTGGTCCGCGAGACGACGGGCGAGCCGCCGTTGGGGAACTGTAGCGAGCCCAGCCCGTGCGCGTAGCCGGGCTGCAACAAAAAACATCATCATCATTAACCTGCACTTGTCCACTGCTGGACATAGGCCGCCCCATCCTCCAAATCGAAATTGAGCGCTATTGTATAGGCCAAAGTGCCGTCACAGTCGCTTAAGCGTGACACACACTGGGCGGCAGCGTTGCGGCGGCGAAGGTTTGTATGACGAACGCGCCGCGCCGCCGCCGCTTTGATGTAAAGGGCTTCATACTATTTCGAACATTACAGAAAAAAAACGCAACGCTTTCGCAGCGCCGCCGCTCAGTGTGTGTCACGCTTTAATGAAGTCACAGTTACCTCAAATTTGCTATCGACGGGGAAATAGAAGGAGAGCCCCCTGAAGTTGAGCGCGAACAGGTGCCGCTGCGAGTCGTACAGGCCGGGGTGCGTCGCGCCGAAGCAGTGCTCCACCTGCTCGATGGACGGCGCTATCTCCGGCGAGTTGAAGCACATGCCGCTGTGGGAAAGTTAGACGGAAGATTCATATACACATACTAGCCTTTTCCCGAGGCTTCATCACAGTGCAAAGATCATAAGACGAATTGAGAAGACAACCTGCGAATAACCCCTTTTCCCGGGGTATCTATAGCTTAATAGTAGGATATAAAGGTGACATTGTAAAACAGCGCCATCTTGTAGCCTAACCTTTCAAGTGCTGGTGTGCTATATATAGCCCAGTGACGTCACGCCGCATGTTCTTTATTTATTTTTTTGTTAAGTGATTTTTCAAAAACCACAAACTGACAGCCACACTTTAGGTACCTATTTCCTTTTTTGACAGCAGCAAACAAGTAGCTAATGAAGTTTATTATGTATTTTCTGTATCAGCGCCATCTGTGGCAATCTGTTCTAACTATTTGGTTCGTAAGTTTACATGAAATCAGAAACCAAATGATTTCACCCGCATTAAATTTGGATTTACCGGCCAATTTACACTGTAATCTTTATGAGTTTATAGCCTATGTGTTATTCTGCTGTTTAATCTATATTACTGTAAAGTTTCATGAAAATCTGTTCGGTAGTTTTTGCGTGAAAGAGTAACAAACATCCTACCTAACACCCTTACAAACTTTCGCCTTTATAATTTATGTAGGAAGGATTTATAAGTTTAGTTACGGAACATTGTTTCATAAAGTACCTACCTAGGTACCTAGTGATTTTGAGAATAAGTATTAATAGGAAGTGGTAATTATGTACCTATAGCTATTAAGCGTGACCCACACTGAGCGGCGGCGTTGCGAAAGCGTTGCGGTTTTTTTCTTTAATGTTCGAAATAGTATGAAGCCCTTTACATCAAAGCGGCGGCGGCGCGGCGCGTTCTTCATACAAACCTTCGCCGCCGCAACGCTTTCGCAACGCCGCCGCCCAGTGTGTGTCTTATGCCTGACGTGTAACCGTCTGTACAAACGGACCCAGAACTACCTAGATCAAGGTTACTTCAAAGGATTCAATTAACGTAGCAACAATCTCGCGCTAGGTATATAAATCTTGTTAATTGCATAATTACGTCTATGCAGTGACCTAATGACATTAAACAAACGGCCCGTATCGTCGCGGGCGGTGTTCGTGACTCACTACTGTATTGCCTCATATGAATAGCTAGCTAGCACCCGCGTCTTCGGCCGCACAACTCAGTAAAGTCCGTTCGCTGAGATACGGTCGCCTTTGTAAAATGCCGCCCGGCACGCGCCCCCTCTGGTCAAAGGATGCCGCCGCGACAACAAAAGACGCCGACAACGGCGTACACCAGCTGTTAAACTTGGCATTCTGTATCGAGGCGTTCGTCGCATTGAAAGGGTGTGTTGACTGCTGCGTACGTTTATAGAAATTTTTTTTTCGTCCGTGTCGAGACAGTGAGGTGTCTCAAAATGAAATTTCGGCTGAACCGAAAACAAAAAAACAAGCTAAGCAAATTGTAATTGATGTCAATCGACATTGTGTTGTAATGAACTTGTGTGTATTACTCATATTAGTATTTTTTTCCAAAAGAAATAAAAATCCGCGGCCTAACCCATATTCCGTTCGGGTGTACCGTCACTATCTAAGTGAACGAACTTTATCGAAATATAGAGTACAAAATGAGATGAAGTCATACATATAAACGCACTCGGAGACGATCACCAGATTCGGCTTCGAAATAGATTAATGTACTTACTAGATATTAAGAATCTTGTGTCGAGATATTTTTACTAGTTTAGAAAGTTTTTAGAAAGTTTACTACTAGGAGTGGGTTATTCCCAACGGATCGTAATACTGCCTAGTGCCGGAAAATCCAAAAATTCACAGTACGAATTGGAATCTTGTGTCGAGATATTTTTACTAGTTTAGAAAGTTTTTAGAAAGTTTACTACTAGGAGTGGGTTATTCCCAACGGATCGTAATACTGCCTAGTGCCGGAAAATCCAAAAATTCACAGTACGAATTGAACAGTTCATAAAACACAGGACATGCACCAAATGTACGAGTACCTTAAACCGGTTAAGTCAATTATGGCTGCATAGAGGAACAAACACCCAAACAAACACCTTCGCATTTATGTCAGTACTATGTTCCTCATAAGACTGGCTAGTTGTTATCTAAATGTATTCTGCAGTTCGCTTATTAATTTGAATTTGATTGACCTGTTTTGATCCGGTATTTTCTTTGTGTAAGCTGTGTAGGAAATTGATTTATAGATATATCCAGGGAGGTTCGTATTTAGCTGGCGCGTGCGAAAACCAAAGAGATCCTAGCTTCATGGGCATATCTAGAGCAAATGTGGCCCGCGGCTTCGCTCGCCATTCAGGATTCGATGGAATTTGCCTATATAGTATATTAGAAAGTGACATGTGGAGATAAGGCCACGATTTGTCGTAGGAATGAAACTAATGAGACTTTTTATCCCCAATAGTTCTATCTATTTGTCGAAGAAATGATAATAGTGATACTTTTTATCCCCAGTAGTTCCATTTGAGGCAGAGATGGAACTAGTGAGACTTTTTATCCCCAATAGTTCTATCTATTTGGCGTAGAAATGGAACTAGTGAGACTTTTTATCCCCAGTAGTTCCATTTGAGGCACAGATGGAACTAGTGAGACTTTTTATCCCCAGTAGTTCTATCTATTTGGCGTAGAAATGGAACTAGTGAGACTTTTTATCTCCAGTAGTTCCATTTGAGGCACAGATGGAACTAGTGAGACTTTTTATCCCCAATAGTTCTATCTATTTGGCGTAGAAATGGAACTAGTGAGACTTTTTATCCCCAGTAGTTCCATTTGAGGCACAGATGGAACTAGTGAGACTTTTTATCCCCAGTAGTTCCATTTGAGGCAAAGATGGAACTAGTGAGACTTTTTATCCCCAGTAGTTCCATTTGAGGAAGAGATGGAAATAGTGAGACTTTTTATCCCCTGCTGGAACTACTGTTCCATTTGAGATGTAGCAATGGTATAAGTGAGTTTTTTAAATGTTAGTACATGTGGCGTAGCAAAGGAGAAACAGCCATACAACTACCAGAACAAAAATCTATTGAATTATTGAGCAAGCGACAAAACGTCAATATGTAAAGAACTATCTAAATCACTGTCTTTCGCAATTAATCGAAAAGAGATTGCACTATTAAGTATTTACGTAGTCGCTAGGACTTGTACGTTGTCAACTCATGGTAGGCGTATAGGGTCGTAGTGATAACGAAGGGTGACACTCACCTATACCTAAGCTTAACTAATTTCATATTGTAGATCTCTATTATCTTGAGCCGCTGCGCTACCGGGTCGAATATTAACCGCACGCCGTCCTGTGGCATATTTATTACTAGCTCCACTGAGAGCGGATTCTGAAAACGAAAAAAAAATCACGTTATTAAGTGGCAAACGAATAAATATACCCTGTGATAGCGGCTAGCGAAAATTCCATGTAATTTTTCCCCTTATTCCTTGGAATAGGAAAATTTTATGAAACAGACATATTGCGAAAATGACATTTAAGGAAGCAGACATATTGGGAAAATGACATTTTAGGAAGCAGACATATTGGGAAAGGCACACTTTAGGAAGTAGACGTACTGGGAAAATGACATTTTAGGAAGAAGACATCTTGAACCTAAGCGGTCGCAAGCACCTTCTCACACCACAAAACTCTTGATGAACGTTGCTTTAATTACCTGATCACTATACAGTACTTGCACCCCTCGTATCGTGCCTACTTGACTCTGTATGATGGCCACGGACTGAGAGAAATGCATCCCTGAAACAAGAAAACAGAACGTCACTCTCCAGGTTTTTGTCAACAGCTTTTAAATACTTCGACGACACAACTTTTTTGGTTAGGTTAGGTTAGGTTAGGTTAGGGGAGCCCCCCTCCTTAATTGTACTACTCCCCTCTCACATAATTTTTTTTCTAATAAATAGGTATTGATTAAAAGTCCCAAGACACAAAAGTCGAAGTATCATACTCACTATCCATTAAAAAAATACATTTCCGCGCGGCTTTTGAGAAAAACTATTTTAAAAATATAGGTACTTGGTCCATGGTCGTGACAATTAGAGATGCATGGGTACCACGTGGGTGTCCATGAACCGTGGTCCATGGTTGTGACAAATGAAGATGCAGTTTAAAGAAACCTGCCTAGCATTGAATCAAATAAACATATAAATAAACATCACTACCGCTTTAAGTTTATTCAAAACTGACTATCAGTCCTATCAAGGTATTTTTAAACTCGTCGACAATATTCTTCAGTACATTTTTAACCATACATATCCTACATTATAGCATACACAGATCTAGTGATAATCAAAATACAATTTTATCGCTAAGATTAGCAGAAGCGTCAGAAAAATTAAATCGAAAATACCTAGTTTGTTATCCATAACCCTGGTCAATGAGGTATACTTTGATAATCGTTGCGTATTGGGCTATAAATAAAGATTAAAAATACAATATTGGTTATCAGATTACGAGATTACATTGAACGCATATCAATCACGTCAGGTTTGAGGAAACTTTTAAAAAATATATAATAAGGTACGGTAGAGACAGTAAAATAACATTATAATAATTGTCGCATATTACACACGACGTCTTCGGTGTATGGCAAATGGCAATCGGCTACAGAAAAAAAACAACCATTGCCATGCAATTGTATGTACATGTAAATAAATATTCAAATTTTCTGCCCCATTGGTTCAGGCAGTTTTGAGTTTTTCGGCGGAAAGACAGACAAAAACTAGCTTTGCTAAAATATCCGTTTGGAACCTTAACAAAAATTATACCTAGTCATGTTGCCTTAGTTTTTGGTCAGGGAGTGATTTATGTGGGATCTGATGATGGATATCCAGAGGATGGAGGAGATCATAATTACAAAAATACAAATACAAAATACAAAACATTTTTTTTCTTTAACTAAAATTATCAGGATTTACAGTTGTTATGGGTTGTGACCCTCTTTTTTAAGTAAGTTTATAGATTATACTTGTCTTGAAGGACCCGCTCTTCTATTGTTTCGTTTATTTTTACAATTTAGTTATAGATTTTAAGTTTAGATACTTAAGATTAGTTTAATAACCAGGTAATTTACATAATTATCTAATCAAATTGAATTCTTCACGTCAGGTGTTACCGTACCATGCTTATACTGTGCTATAAAAAATTTGCACAAACAAACAAGGTTAGTATATTATAGATAACCACGAAGGTCGAAAAATAACAACAACTAAAGGTTTAACTTGGAAGTTCTCAAACTTTTTTTGGCGTAAGTACCATTTAAGTACATGGCGTACCCACTGTTGCTAGCTAGTACCACAATGAGAAGCCCTGCGTACCACAAGTGATGATGTCTATTTCAATAAAATAGTAACGTAACAGTAAGTAATAATTTTAATTATTTTGAATTAATGTTTTAAATTAACTCAGTGTCACAAATCAACAGAGTTAAGGGTTAATCCCGATTTCGAAACTGGTGAGATTGGGATATGTCTCTATTTTATAAAAACACATAAAACAAATAGAGCTTATAAAAAGTGGTTGAGAAAAAGGAGAAAACACATCTAGTTCAGAAACTGTAGTAAAGAAAGTCGAGTAAAGTGATTTCTTCGCGAAACCTTTCCTGCTGGTAAATGATGATGAAGCCGAAGAGTATCACACTCCCAAAGCCTTATTCTTATTCTTAAATGGGGGCAAATGACAGTCCCTGCACAGACTCCACGAAACGGGAATTATGTGCAATTCCCCCGGGCCGTCAGTCCAGCCATCCCAACTCCTTGGAGTAGGGCTTCCGGCTGACGGCAGCACTGTTGCAGGTTGCTCGTTGCCGAGAGGTCGGGATCTATTGCCAGCCCCGTTACGGATCTGATTTCCTGTGTTGCGGGACAGTAGCACTGTATGCTCCACTGTCTCGCTCTCCAAAGCCTTATCAATATCCATAATCATTTATTCAATATGCAATTAAACAATTGAACAACAATTGTAAAACAAAACATTGAACGTATTTTGTTTGCTATGCAAAACAATGGATTACTGTTATTAAAAGTGGATTCAAGGTTAAAAAACATGATTTTTCTATGAAAACAACATTGCTAAGGACTTGATATGTTTAAATAATAAAAATAAAATACCATTTGATAAGATAATTAATTGGATTTATATTTATTTTAATAATTTTCCTTAAAATTTGTTTCGTGTGATATTTTTTTATCTACATGGGCATTGTCCACCTTCTTTAAAATATATTTTTGGGTTCTATTAATGCCAAGCCGTTATTTTGGCCTGGGGTAGGCATAGTGCAAGGCATAGCGTACAGATACGTATTATGTAATAATTTGAAACTTTAAAAAAAATTCAATATGGTGACATATTCATACATATCACAACACCCAGACCAAGGCTTGTCGAATCCAGAACCTTTGGGCTTTGAGTCAAACACTCAACCAACTAGGCCACCAAATTTGTCATTGGAGCCGTGGTGGCCTAGTTAGTTGTGCACTCGCATCACGTTCACGAGGTCCTGGGTACGATCCTCCGTCCGTAGCAATGAGTTTTTCGGAACATATGTGTACGGTTCGGAGCTTTTCGGTGAAGGAAAACATCGTAGGGAAACCTGCATACGAGAAAGATTTGAATATCTATTCTAGGCGTATGTAAGGTCCACCAAAAAACGGATTGGGGCACCGTCGGCAGAAGGGTTTAAGCACAAAAGATCCCAAAAGCTAGCTGAATAGCGGAGCTATTGTTTGATCACCACCACCTGTTCGAACCCTATTCTCTGAATATAAATGTATTTCATTTCAAAGGGTCGACGCGTCGCCAGATATTTCATGCCCCCATATGAAGCTTAAGAAATATGTCATTGACCAAAGTACATTACACCTTATCAACACATCTTATATCATGCATGAGGTTCAATATCACCAAAACAAGGTTTTGCTATCATCTTTTCTATCATAATATTAAATGACACAATATTGCAAAATTATACTTTATTGCGAAACAAATAAAGGCACGAAGCTTCCAGTCATCGACTGATAAGCCACATACAGGCCATGACAAATTTAACATTGCAGTTTATTTACTTTTTTAACAAATACATAGATAAAACTTTGTATTGGACGTGGGTGAAAATGTAAGTTTGTGAAATGAAATGGGTTGACTGACTTAGTTTCTTTGTTGTAATGATATTAAGGGTTCTGTCAATGTAAAACGATAAAGATTTAATGGTAAAAAAAAGTAAGTAATCCTTTTATTTCAGGCAACAACAAAGAATAAAAGCACAAGTAAATTATTTGACAATAAATAGCTGCATAGTGATATCTATAATCTGTACATTTTTAAGTTTCTTAAGTCCAGTTGTTGCCGTGAAAAAAGACTCACCTCAACTTAGCTGACATGTGTCAGCAGCTCTGGTTTCAGTCAGTTTCTCTCTGAAGTACATCCTTGTTAAGGATTTTGTTCTGATCAAAGGATTAAGTCCTATATGGATATCTAAACTTTTCAAGACAGCCCGGAGCACAATAAACCTTTGAAACTGGCTTGCTGTATCGATTTGGATGGTGCATGCCTCAGGTCTGAGTACTCCGAGGTGCACGCTTTATACAAATATTAGTTTCTTTTCTTTTGCTCATATTCTTTTTCTTAAACGGGGGTGACGGTCCCTCCACCAACTCCACAAAACGGGAGGTTTGTGCAAAATTTTTTTGTGCTCTTTTTTTAACTTTATTAACCTTAGAGGCTGTCAGATTTTGGTTTTTGAAAAAAGAATGCTATCTAGACTTACATAAGTCTAGTTTTTGAACTACATTTCGAGACCCGATCGGGTTTCTTAACACGCTAAGGGAAGGTGGGATGAATTTTAAGAGCACAAAGAGTCTAACACTTAGTTAAAGTGTGGACCATCCGAATTGAAACAATTTTATGACTTTTCAGGTGTCTAACGCGAAATTAGTAATATGCATACCTATACCTACAATATAATAACTACTATATTGAGCAAATAAAATTAATAATAGGTCAATTTGCAGGTATTACAAGTTTGGTGGTCTTATCACTTTAAGCGTTCCTTCCAGCCAACCTTTGCTTACAATATATTGGAAAATACATATTGTAAGAATATAATAAAAGTAATACAATACTGTAGTAATCTTAAAACTACCATGACAAGAGATTTATAGTAAAGAAAGATATTATGCCCTAGAAAATAATACAATTTTTATAGAGCCGTGAAAGTTAAGTACCTATGCTCATCTAGACCATCACTTATACATCATGTACTTATTCCAAATTTGTATTTATTTTCTGAAATGCAGATAGCTCATTAAATAAAATTGGTAGGTACTTTAAAGGTCTACCTGGTGGGTGTACAAAAAATCTCAGGGACAGTAAAACAGAGGGGTTATTTAGCTTATTCCTGTCATTCTTATTGGGTTGTTAAAGGTAGTATTACGATAGATGGAGACGCATTAATATTTCTAGTCGATTCTAATAAAAAATTGCAACCACAAGACGAATTGGAAAATCTTACGAAATGTTATGCATAAACACGAAAACAAGTCAACCAGCGTCATTTCACGGTCAAGTGTAGCTGTGGAAAAAAAATAAACATCGTTCCGAATACTACACAAAGGCTGAGCCCGTGACACTTTCCATAGGAAAAAATCAATGTTGCCCTAACGCTAATGAACGAATTTTGGTACAAAAACAATCTTAGAGCGACCATTAGTTGTTTTCGCGGCGTAAAATCACAATTGCGTAAGCCAATCCCTTAGAAATACAACGCAAATAATTGACGTAAGTTAAAAACATAGGCGAATGCTCACCTAGCACGAATTCCCAGGCATCACAACCCAGGGAGCGTTCAGGGACGATTTCCAAATCCAACATCGTGCACAAAACACTAAACACACACTAAACTAACTGAGTTTTAGTTAAAAAAACAGTTTTTTATAGCTAAAATACGATATTACGATGTCTTTCTTTGTTTGCCAACTTTAGTTTTCAACCATTTTGTATTTGTCAGTGGAACTGTCATTACAAACAGCTGATTGTGTTTTGCCAGGGCCGCTCTCAGTCGACCACTCAAATGCCCAAAAAATACACTTCATGAAAACGGTATTTATGTAGGTACAAAAAAAGTAGGCAGGTGCCTAAATTAATAAGCACGAAAAACATTTTAATGTATTTTTCATTACTCATACTCTGAAAGTAGGTCTGAAGTTGCCTGAGGAGCGGGTTGAAAGTAATACATCTCAGCCCTAGGGAGAATCGCTTTCAACTGACAGCTGTCAAATTATATATAAAAAAACTAGTACTATTTTGACATTTCTATTGGACCATGTTCCAACTGTCTATACAGCCACTCTATTACAGCGCGATGTAAAATTTATATAACATAAAGTTAAGTAATAATTAAAGATTTTTTTTAAATGACTTTATTATAATTATTACTGTCAACTATTTCTTTAAAATAACATAGATTTGGGCAAAATATTTACCATTTTTTCAATGATGGAAATGAAAAATAATGGCAGAATAGCTGGCCGGCCACAGAAAAAAAAACAAAGTAGACGGGAAAGGCGGCAATCCGATCTTCATTTGTTTTTTCGAGTTGTAGAGTTTTGTTTATACTTCCGTATAGCAGAGATTTGTAGTAACACTCATTTTATGTATTTGTTTTTACTTTCAGTGTATTCTTAATGAAAAGCACAGTGTTTCCCTCGGGTTCAAGACTTATTTAGAGATCCCTCGAACTATTGGCGCCCTCGCTACGCGTCGGGCGCCAAACCCCGTCTCGGGACTTAAATAAGTTACTTTCACCCCTAGGTTAACAATGTACTATTGAGGTAGTATGGGTCCGGGTACTGTACTGTATTAGGCACCCTGTAGGTAGACGGTCATGCAAACGTCATTCAAAACCATCAGTCATGACTGATGGTTGAATGATGAAAAAATGTATGCAGATTCTCGTCACTCACCGCATTACATGATCATTCATCCGTCAGACACTGCCTGACTGTGGTAAAACCATCATGGTAAAACTGACAGCAAAACCTAGCGTATACGGGGTGCCATATGTATATTCGTATTTTTCGCGCTTGAAGTTGGCCAGTTATTAAGACGCCGATAAATAGGCATTGTGTTGAAATTGACAATGTCTACAAGTCCATAAAGTGTTAAAAGGATTCTCATTTAAAAAATTAAAACATCACAATCAAGTCTTGAATAAATAAAACTAAATCCGTCTGAATTTCGACTAAACACTGCCCTGGCTTCGTCTAATGACGCATGCGTACCAACCGTGAAAGAAAAAAAAATGTTGCATGCACTATTCTATAGACGTCTCTATCACACTTGCACGTCAACCCGATGCTCTGTCTCTTTCCTATCAACAGTTTGTATTCCGTCTCACTTTCGCCTACTGTTAAGTATATCTTTGTTTTCTTTCGAATGAACTTGTTTATTGATAAAGGGGGCGCAGACGTTATTCCCCATTTTCGTTAAGTTCGCTATCCATCGACTGTTTTACTAAACGTTAAATAAAACTGGCAATGCAAAGGCAGAAATGTATAACAAATTGAACTAAACACGTAAAGGGAAACATACTTGTCCCTGAATCATGATGGTAAGTACTCAGACAGCTCGTCTGCTACTGAAATAACTATTCTAGTACATGTAAAGCTGAATAGATAATTATTGGCAGTTACCAACCCAGAATCGCTTTTCCCGTTCCCCAACAAGCCAAGAACGACCTTGGAATGAACTCGACACCTACGCTTTCGTAACTCATAATATAAATTGTGTAAGAATGTTTATTTACAAGTGTGTGAAAATGAAAATAGAATTACGTATTTTTTGCGTAAATCCAACGTCGCTGCGTCATTTAGACAAAGAACGTCGTAGGCACGAATTACGAACAACAACGCTTTGGAATGTGTTTTCGCAGTTGGAAAACTTCATTATTAAATGAAAACCTGTATTGGTACAGGGGTCAAGTGTTCGGTGCCCGGCTGAGCAAATGTTTTGGGTAGAAACAAACCAAGCGATATAGTATAGGTAGATATAGTAAACATGGGATTGCTTTCGTGAGGTCTGAAGTTCGACATTAATTTGGGGGGTTTTGAGACGTACTAAAAATGAATAAAAATACAGAAAGAACATGGAAAAAAAAACTTTAATAAATAATTTAAAACTGTACCTAATCCGAAAATCACTTATCTTTTCTCTTGTGTTTCGCTTTTGACTTCTTATGTTTAGATTTATGCTTTTTACTCTTTTTCTTTTTTAACTTCTTAGACTTAACTTCTTTAACATCTACCCATGAATCTGAACTAGAAGAATCTATTTCTACAATTTCCTTCTCTTTGTCTGCTTTGCTTCTAAAAACTGGTTTAAAATCATCGTTTGCTTTTGATTCGGGAGTTTCTAGCCTCCTTTTTAAATTATCAGGGAGTTTCGGCCCATACATGTCAGCAGCATCTACCTCTCCCGCTCCAGGATTAGCCTTTTCCGTATCGCCATCTCCTTTAGCTTCAGTTGTATTTTTATCAGGTATTTGATTATCACCAGCTTTTCTCTTCCAAGAATTCATTTCATCGAAATTTATGTTCGCAAAAATGCCTCTGGGCGGCGACGTATTTCTTTCTACATTCCTAGGAACATCTATGAGTGCATCGAAATTGATTTCTTTGTGTTCCTCTGCCTTTTCACTTGACAATTCTTCTTCATCCTCGCTGTCACTTAGGAATATAGACTTATAAAGATCCATTCTATCGAATTTGTTTATTGTCTCTGTCACTTCGACGCCTCGTTCCTTATTCTTTTCAGATTCTTTCAAAAATAACTCTGCGACAGTTAGTCTTTTATTGAAACCTGTATTAGCATCACTAGTTGAAGGTTGTGGTTCCATTTCACTGGTGGAATCACTGGTTTTGGTATTTTGAGCCATTGTATTACTGGTTTTATCACTTGTGTCTTTATTAATTAAATTTGGTGCTGTGCTGTGGTTGGTTTTCTCTGTAACGTCAGCGTTCAAAGACTTGGATCCACTGAATTTGCTCTGCTCTTTTGCGAAACTATCTCTGTCGTGCACAGAGGATTCTAGGTAGGAGAATATGGAATACGACACTTTCGGTTTGTCTTCCTTCTTAGACTCGTTCCTGTCGACAAAAAAGAAAATATTACAAGAGGCTGTAAGGGATTTTTAAATTTCCCTACATTTTTTTATTTATCTACATAGGTGGACGGATAATTAGAAACAGGGCAAGATTTTCATACAATCGAGGTCACTTTGAAGTATATAAGTCTCCGTCGAGGATTGATCGAGGCATGATCTGATGACGGTCATGGAGAGAGTAGATGGTGGACTTTTAGATCGCAATAGATATCCAACTGATCAGACGAGCCGTCTGGAAGCAGCATTATAGCTCTTAGCTTAATAAACATTAATTAATCGAATTATTAGCTAAGATCCGTTCTTTCTGCCTACCCCACCTGGGACATAGCGTGAAGATATGTATGTATTAGCTAAGAGTGTCTATGTGTATGTGTCTGAGAGAGAGAGACTGATAATATTAATGGGCTGTTGGCGTAGTGGTAGTGACTCTGCCTACTGCGCCAAAGGTCGTGGGTTCGATTCCCACCCGGAACCAACATTTGTGAAATGAGCATAACTGTTGATTTTCGGATTCTGGGTGTTTGTATGTATTTAAGTATTTATTTAAGATTTTTTTTATTTTTATGTATGTTTATCAGTTGTTGAGTACCCATTTACAAGCTTCGGCTTAGTTGGGACTAAACAGCCGTGTGTGAATTTGTCCGAAACATTATTATTACCTGAGCGTCAGTTGCGTCGGGGATAAGACGCGGCCTATCATATCGAAAGGTCCGAAGTTCGATCCCCGGCTGGGCCATGTACCGATGGGTTTTTCTCGAAACTTAAGTACATTTACTGACTGCTCTCAAAACGGTGAAGGAAAACATCGTGAGGAAACCTGCATACGCCGAAGAAGGAATTCTTAGGCGCATGTGAAGTCCACCAACCCGCACTGGGCTAGCGTGGTGGACTATAGCCCGAACGCCCTCGTTGATAGGGTAGGCCTGAGCCCCAGCAGTGAGGTCTTATTAATAGGCTGTTGATGATTATTATTACCTGGTGACCCCCGGCTCAGGCACGTTGAACCTCTTACAGACGAGCGCGTCGGGCCTCCAGGGCTCCTCGCGGCGCGTGGGCGCGCCGTACGCGCTTCGCGCCGCCGCCGCCACCTGCGCCGGCGTCGCCAGCCCGTAGCTGCCGGAGCTCTTCGCGACGGCGCACAGCGGGTTCGCCGCGTCGTCCGGCTGCGACGCGTGCGTGAATCTGCAAATTGACGTGAGAAAAGTGAAAGAAAAATTACGCTATCTTCTCTAAATTTGTATTTTTTTGGTGCTTCTGGAATAAGGAACTGATTATATCAATTGAGGCCTGTATTGTATCAATTGTAAAATCTATTGTATACCCGTTGTTACAAATAAATTCTATTCTAAACCTTTCACATAAATATTCACAACATAAATGTCCAAACATCTTACCTGTCACCCATGACACCTGTCAACGGTCTGTACAACTTGGCCGCTTGCTCGAACTCTATCATCTCTCTGTTCCGCTCCCACTCGCTTAACCGGCCACTCAGTCCGTCTCGCTCCACCATGTAGCTGCTTCTGTCTTCAACGTACCTCTCATACCTCGCTTGTTTCTGAGGATTACTCACAAAAGGCTTAAAAACCTTGGTCAATTCTTTACCGGAATCCTTTATTGATATGAAATCTAGTTCTTTGGGTTCGTCCAGTTGGGTTGTTACTGGGTTTTGGTCACTCGTTGTGTCTGTGGTGACGAAGTTGACGCTTCTTCCTAGTAGTTCTGCTATGGGATCTTCTGTGGTGACTTGTGTAGGTTGCGTGTCGTTCTGTGTGGGCTGGGGCAGGGGAGTTTCGCCGAGTAACGCCCCGCGCGCCTCTGCTGTCAGCTCATGGCGACCTAGACCTAGAAAAAAGTTGAAAAAGTGTCATCAAACTAACATCATAACTGCGAAACATATTTGGAACCATTTTTCCGAACTTTTATTACTTTTCAATTAATGATACATTCAACAAAACACAACAAAACAAAGGCGAAATTTCTCGATCGATTATTTTACCAGTCGTATAATAACCGATAGAGAAACTTTGCGTTAGTCAAAAAAACGAAAGGGGGAAAAAAGCGAATGGAAAGTTAAATATAATAATATACTCTTGATATGTATCATCATCATAATATCAGCCTATAGACGTCCACTGCTGGACAAAGGTCTCCCCCAGGGATCTCCACGACGCCCGGTCCTGCGCTAACCTCATCCAGCCGGGTCCCGCGGCCATCACCAGGAGCTCTATTTTTGAATCGCTCTCCTCGCTTCGAGCGGTCGACTCTACTAATTTTCCTTCGACATCTGATACAAAAATCAGTAGAATCGACCGCTCGAAGCGAGGAGAGCGATTCAAAAATAGAGCTCCAGATCGTCGGTCCACATTGTGGGAGGCCTGCCTACGCTGCGTCCTCCGGTATGCGGTCGCCACTCCAGAACCTTTCTGCCCCAACGCCTGTCAGTTGATATGTATACAATTAACTATTTCAAAACATTAAAAAGCCATACCCTGATCCCTCTGCGGCTGAGTGCTAGGCTCGAACCTGGTGCGCCTGCTGCCCGCTGGCGCCGGCGTGTAGTCCCGCGGTAGGGCGGGCGGCGGGTGCGACGGCGCGGGGGGAGGCGGCTTGGTAGCCTTCACGAATCCTTCTAGAACCTGCAAGTAGGATTAAGACGGCTTAAATCGCTATTAAAATTATCATTATCATCATTAGCCTGTAGTAATCCACTGCTGGACATAAGCCTCCCCCAAGGCGCACCACTGAACCCTATCCTCGGTTCTCCGCATCCAGTCACTGCCAGCCGCCCTACGCAGGTCGTCGCTCCATCTAGCCGGGGGCGTCCCACACTACGCTTGCTAAGTCGTAGTCTCCACTCGAGAACTCGTCTATCCCAGCGGTTATCGGTTCCCCGGCAGATGTGACGAGCTCACTGCCACTTCAGCGTGCTAAACCTTTGAGCTGTGTCGAAGGCTTTGGTTCTCTGGCGGATCACCTCGTTTCGGATCCTATCTCTCAGAGAAACTCCGAGCATAGCAATTTCTCCATAGCCCGTTACCATTTGCCAAAAATCTGGATCAAACCCACTACCTCCGCATTAAGAGGCACTCGCCACATACCATGAAGCTAAAATCTCTTTGGTGGCCTCTCTCGCGGTGCCGGCGAAGCGCAGGCATCCCGCCCGTGCCCGCGCCCGCGCTCTACGCCGCTTGTTTGTCCCGCGCCTAAGGCGGTTGGCAGTGACTCGATGCGGAGAACCGAGGATCGGGTTCAGTGGCGTGCCTTGGGCGAGGCCTATGTCCTTCATCATCAGCCTGTACTAACAGGCCAGCAGTGGCCGCTAAAGGGATGATAAGATGAAGTCGCTGGCAGCTATTTATGGACACTTACGTTGGAGCCCCTCTCCTTTCCCGGCTTCTTGTTCTGCTTCTCTTGGGCGGCGCCGAGCGCGAAGTCGTAGTGCGACATGTCCTCGGTCGCGTACACGTCGTCATCGTCCGCCTCGAACGCGCCCACGCCGAACGCCTGCCCGCGGATCGACACCTGCAATTATACATACATAGGTGGACGGTTAATTAGAAACAGGCAAGATTGTCATACAATCGAGGTCACTTTGAAGCCATGGTTCTCCGCGAAGGATTGATCGGGGCATGATCTGATGACGGTCATCGAGAGAGTAGATGGAGGACTTTTAGATCGCTATAGACATCAATGAGCCGTTTGGAAGCAGCATCGTTATGAAGAAAAAACATGCAAAATGACATCAGAATGTATGAAGATCTTGCCCTGTTTCTAATTATCTGTCCACCTATGTATACAGATAGTCCCCGTAAATATAGTTGAGTGAATATAGTCACAGATTGTGGGCACATCACTGCGTTTGCCGCGCCGCTTTGATGTGAAGGGCTTCATACTATTTCGAACATTACAAAAAATTACCACAACGCTATCGCACCGCTGCCGCCCTGTCTGTGTCGCACTTTAGGGTTATTGTAAGGATACCTTGTCGGACTACGCAGTCCTAAAAACTTACCTTCTTCCCTTTCTCTTTCATGACCAGATGGCTCCTGGAGCTGCCAGCATCGCTGCCGTACTCCCCCACCAGGTTGCCCAGCACGGAGTGCCGGCTGAGGCCGGAGTAGCCGAGGCCAAAGCGGTCGCTTTTACGCGTCAGGACATAGGGGTCGTAGTCGTCCGGCGCAAACAGAGTTTCGAAGTCGAATTCCGAATCGGTGCTGTCTTCATCGGACTGGGGTTCGGTGCTCTGGAAAATTAATGTTTTGAATTATGGGCGCGGACCCTACAAATAAAATAAAATAAAATAAAAATAGCCTTTATTTGCTGTACCTTATTTGCTAATTGACATATTTCTAATATAATACTTGAACTACATACTAGCGGCCCATTTCTGGGCATAGGCCTCCCCCAAAAATTCCCATTCCTTTTTTCCTTCCGTTTTCCTGGTCCATATGGCACCCGCTTCCTTTTTTAGATCGTCCACCCATCTCTTTTTTGGTCTTCCTCTCAATCTTTTTCTACCTCTTGGGTACCATTCTGTTGTAGTCTTTGTCCACCTGTCGTCTTTTATTCTCATTACATGTCCTGCCCATCTCCATTTTTGCCTTTGTATAAATTCAATGCAGTCGATTATTTTTGTTTCGCTTCTAATGTCCTTGTGTCTTATCTTATCTTTTAATTTTATGTTAAGCAGACTTCTTTCTATCGATCTTTGACATACTTTAAGTTTCTGGACATGTTTAAGGTTGAGGGTCCATGTTTGGCATCCATAGGTTAGACATGGCAGGAGGACTGAGTCGACTATTTTAGATTTTACTTTCGTTGAAATTTCTGTGTTTTTGAATATATCTTTTAGGCTCCAGTACCTGTTCCAAGTCCGTGTGATTCTTCTCTCAATCTCTTTTGTTGTTCTGTCATCAAATGATATAGTCTGTCCCAAATATATATATTCATCCACAAATTCTATTTCTTTTCCTTCGATTTTTATTGTGGTTTTTCCGGCATTCGTCATTAGTTTGGTCTTATCTTCATTTATTTCTAGTCCTATCTTTTCACTTTCAGTTTTTAGTTCGTTTACCATCCCTTCTAGTTCTTCTGGTGTTTCGCTCAGGATAGCAATATCATCTGCAAATCTAAGGTGTGTTAGTCTGGCTCCATTTATGTTAATGCCCTTTGTATTCCAGTCTATTTTATTAATGATGTATTCTAGGACAGCGATAAATAGTTTTGCTGAGAGCGGGTCACCCTGTCTTACTCCCTTTTCAATTTTGAAAACACTTCCTGTTCGCTCCAGCTTTATAGCTGCAGTACTGTTTGCATATATGTTTTTAAGTATTTTTATGTATGTTTCTTCAATACCTTGCTCATTAAGAGCATTCCATATAGCGTTATGTTCTACAGAGTCGAATGCTTTTTTATAATCCACAAAGCATATGTATAGATTTTTATTGTATTCTTGATATTTTTCAATAATTTGGTTCATACTTTGTAAATGGTCAGTTGTGGCATATCGACTTCTAAAACCGGCTTGCTCACATGGTTGGTTTTCGTCTATCTTTTTCGTTATCTTATCTAAGATTATTTTCGCGAAAAGTTTGTAAATATTGGATACTAGGCTAATTGGTCTGTAGTTACTTATGTTTCTTTTGTCTCCTTTTTTGTAGAGTATTGTAATTTCGGAGTGTGTCCACTGTCTTGGCACTTGTTTCTTTTCTAATATATTATTAAAAATGGATGTGAGATTTGGTATCAGTGCATCTTCTAGGGCTTTTATGACTTCACTTGTTATTCCGTCTTTGCCTGGACTTTTATCTTTTTGGAGGTGTTTCTGTGCTTTATATATTTCTGATGGTATTATTTTAGGTATTTCTTCTATGTTTCTTGCTGCGTCGTAGGTGTCTATTTTTCTATTCGTGTTTGCTGTGTAGAGTTCTTTGTAATATTGCGTCGCTCTGTCTTGCGGACCCTACAGTTTACGCAAAATAGTTTCATATTTATGAGGGTTGGAATTACACCAGATTTTAAGTCAGACCACATGCTTTCGAACAAAAAAAAACCGGCTCAAATTGGACCCGTAGTTTTAGTGAGATGCGGGTTCAAACAGACAGACAAAAAATTATTTGAAAAGTGTTTTGGGGTCAGTTAAGCTTAAATACGTATTCCAATAGTTTTTTTTAATCCCTTCAATGTGCAGAAATACACCCGTCACAATTTTATAATAGTACTAGTGGCCCGTCCCAGCTACGCACGGGTGGACATAGACATAGATAAATATAGCCTATGTCACTCAGGGTGAATGTAACTTTCCAATGGTGAAAGATATTTTGAAATCGGCACAGTAGTTTTTGAGTTTATTCATTACAAACATACACAAATACAAATCTTTCCTCTTTATTCCAGCATAACAATGCAGAACATTAAATGTTGATATCTCACCTGCCTCAAGTCCGGCGGCACGTAACAACCGTACACCTTGCGCTGCTCCCTCGCGCGGCGCCGCTCGTCGCGCGAGACCCGTCCCCCAGCACCCTGCCCCACCCGCCATCCCATGCGCCGCAGTATCCGCACCGCGGCGGTCTCATGCACCGCTCTCACAAACTGGTCTAGTACTGGTTCGCCTAGAAATAACAACAGACATACAGATAAGACGCGACCTATCATATCGAAAGGTCCGAGGCTCGATCCCCGGTTGGGTACCAATGGGTTTTTTCTCGAAACTTAAGTACATGTACTGACTGCTCTCAAACGGTGAAGGAAAACATCGTGAGGAAACCCGCATACGCCGAAGAAGAAATTCTTAGGCGCATGTGAAGTCCACCAACCCGCACTGGGCTAGCGTGGTGGACTATAGCCCGAACACCCTAGTTGATAGGGTAGGCCTGAGCCCCAGCAGTGGGGAGATTAATAGGCTGTTGATGTACAGTTAGAACTCACTCTAAAACTCAAATGACAATAGGCAGGCCATGTCTCACGCTATGCAGACAAAAGATGGACTCTGCAAACAAGTGGACAGGTCCGCTAGGTAGAAATGTCGGAAAACCAAAAATGGGGCTGACGCAATCGCAGTAGCTGGTCAGAAATGGATGAAGGTCGGCGAGGACAGAGAGGAGTAGAAAAAATTGGAGGAGGCTTTTTATTTACTGATGGTATATCAGTAACATCCTGCATTAGCTTGTTCCATTCCTCACTACCTATTCCATTTGTCTATATATCAGTTAAAGCATTTTCTAAAATTCATGGCTATGAGGTTGTTATGATATAAAAAAGAAATACCAGGTATAGGCCCATCATGGAACTGTTTCTGCCTAGGTCTCTTCTGCCCCGAGAACTCGTTTTGGGTTTGCACATGTCGAGGCGCGATGCCGAACTCGCCGCGGTCCTCATCATCCATAAAGTCTTCGGCTCTTTGACTCTGGCGAGTAAAAGAAAATATTTTGTTTTATAACAAATAAACCTCTAAACAAACAAGTACTTGCAACTTTCTTGTCAAATTTACCTCATTTACAGAACTCTGATAGCTTTTGGAATTACTAATTAGGTGCATTAGTAATTAGTTCTTTTAAACAGCTGAAACACAATCCTGATTTATGGGGCACATAATAATAGCACATACCAACAAATAATACTATTACCCCCATAATAATAATAAAAGATCCGAGAAATAAACAAACTTTATAAAAAGTTACATGATAAACTGAAACCCTGACTCCCCAACTAGTCAAGTTGTATTTCAAGAGTCAATACTTCAAAATTCCCAAATGAACACACATGTTGGTCACAACTTATACCAAGGATAATAGCTGGAACCAACATCATGTCACAAATCATTAACTATGGGACATTTCTCAGTCACTTACAGATAGCTGTGCCTTCTCCGCCCTGGAACTCTTGAAGGCGGCCGGTGTCCAGCCCTCCGGCGTGCCCACTGTGTTTCCGAAGCCCGCAGAGAAGCCCCCAGTGAACGCGCCATGGAACCTGCGGCGCCCGTGGGCGTCCACGGCATACTGGTCGGGGGGTTGCTGGTATTTCCTCTTTGAGGGCACTTCGTCTAGTAAAGTGATAAAACAACTAATGTAGCATAAATAAGTAGAAGAAAAAAGATAGAAGAGGCGGAAACAGTTTATGTATGTTTTTCGAAATTTAATTTTTTTACATACCTTCTTCAAAGGGTTCCAATGGAGTTCCATAGCGTATTACATTTTCCTCGTCGGAGTCAGAACCACTCATTGTGTAAATACTTAAATAAATTTACAAATTGCCGACGGACGTTCAGCTCAGCCAGCAGACGCAAATTAACCAACAAATTAGAATAGTCAATTGTCAATCGATCAATCACATCGAATTGCAAATCAACCGCTTCCGCTGTCAATGTCAACTCGAAAGCGTGAGGTGATTGGTAGTAGTTTTCAAGTAGTTTTCTTCGTATCGATGTTGATTGGCTTATTAGGTTTTTTTTAAGGGCAAAGGTCTGAAGGGGTTTCAGCTCATATCTAAAACTAGTCATAGAAATGAAAGTATATTTTTTGTATACACGGGTTTTATTTATGCAGTAGTAATGCATTTTTATTTTTTCAAAAATTCCTGCTGACTTCGTAATTCATAAATTAAATGTATGGATGAGCTAGTTTTCCTAGTAGTCATCTGAACTAGAAAAACCATCATCATCTCGGTCATGCATGCGATGTCTACTGTTTACTGAAGCTCTATTTTTGAATCGCTCTACGCGCTTCGAGCGGTCGATTCTACTGATTTTTGTATCGGATGTCGACGGAAAATCAGTAGAATCTATCGCTCAAAGCGAGTAGAGCGATTCAAAAATAGAGCTCCTGAAGCTCTATTTTATCGCTCTACTCGCTTTGAGCGATAGATTCTACTGATTTTCCCTCAACTCCGCATTTTTGAACCGCTCGAACGGCAACGAGTGGTATCGACCAATCGTCGCTTGGGACGAGCCGAGCGGTAGAATAAACGTCAAATGCCATATGACAAAAGAAAAGAGACAACTATCACTGACACTTCACTTCAGTTCACTTTTTCTAACAAAGAGCAAAGATAATATCATATACAGTCTCTATGGTTTCGACCATTACTGAGCATTTTACGTTCCGCTTTACGTTTCGGTAATTACCGGTTTTTATTTTTTCTGCGTGAAACGAATAAAATTCTACATTTCTAATATTATTGGCAACACCGAACGCGAGCGAATCAAAAATGCAGAAAATCAGCGTCGTGCGACTTGGAACTTGGATTGGAAGTCGAGTATGACTTAAGTCGCATGCGACGATACAATTCCCTACGAGCGATTCAAAAATAGAGCTCCTGGACTTCATTAATATTGTATACATGTTCGTACCTTGTCACTCTAATGTTGTCAAGAGCGTATATGACATTAGATCGACAAGGTACGAAAATGTACACTAAAGTCGACCGGATATAGGCTTTCTCCAATCACCATCATCACACCCACCCAGGTAGCATTCAAATAGTTTCATATCGTTGTTCAGTCTATGTTTTAATAAATATACTCATTATAAAATAATATAAAAAATAAATCATACTGTAATTATCACAGAATAAAAACGGAATCATTGGAATAAACAGAAAATCTTACTGTTGTACAGAGAACACTCTGGAACAAATTATACAATGGAACCTGAGCAAGCAAAAGTCAATCAATCAATACCTTCTTCAATATCATCTGGTGCGTAATTTGTGACCGTAACCAGAAAATGCTTCTCTAAACCCCACATCATACAGATATTGTTGCAAATACGTCGCAGTCTTGAATCTGTCGTCACCTTTTAAACAGGAGTTCAGCATAGCATGTAGATGTGGATCAAACACTTCCATTGGATATAGCAAGGGGTCATCATCTTCGTTAGCCAGTATATAGCATGCTGCCCAGATATTATGGTCACTGAGGTGATGCCTACATATACCATCAATTGAGAATGAGAAGTGAGGATCCGGATCGTCTCTGCTGTAACGCTTGTACCATTGAGGCAACTGCCCCTTTGCAGGAGATATGTGCTTGTCCAGGACAATAACATCTTCTAAATCGACAAACGTAATGTCGTTCCTTTCATTAACCACAATATTGTCTAGAGACCAGTCCATTAGGTAGAAGCGGAACCTGAAATTGAAAAGGTTAGTGAAGAATCTCAAGAGTCATTACTTAATATACACACACTATCACAAGAGAACCCAACCTGTCATGTTTAAAAGTAAAATCCATTGCTGCATCAATAATCTTCTTAGCCAACTGCAGTCTCCTGCTCCACTCAACTTTCAAAAGAGAGGACAGAGGCACTCCTTCATGTGCCACGAGCTCAAGTCTACCACAGACACCTCCATAGGCAGGAACGGGCCAGCCCTTAGACTTCGGAATCACCTGAAACATTTTAAAACCCGACATAAGTAATGTATCATCTATCCTGTGCCATACAACACTATGCCTGAAGAATAATAACATTTCTTATTAAATATATACTAACCTGTAGTATAATAGGCTCCGGATTTATACTGAGCATTGTCCAAATGTTAATCAAATCAGACTTATACTTGTTATTCGTTCTTGTATTCATCAGCACTGGCTGAAGAAAATTAAATATACCATCTGGATATGGGCAGAAAACTAGCCCATTCCTTGGCTCTGTCTCCGGCCAGCTCAGGTTGTATTGCACCTGTTTCCGTATCATATTTTCCACGTTGCTAACATTGAGCAAATGAATAGGTTTACAGTTACGCTTCAGGCCCCAGGTACTGCAGAGATTATTATCAAAACTTCTGAGCTCGCTATTGTGTGCTAATTTCTTCAATACTACTTTTCTATTAGTCTTCGTGTAACCGTAGTAGATATTTTTTGCGTTGAAAATATTGTGCCAACTGTGACCAGTTTCTACAACTATCTGATTAGAATATAGCTCAGGGCAAACTGAAATTCCGTAGCATGCTGGACAGCTGTTCAGGTCAGTCAAATGCATCACCCGAGGCACTTTTAAATCTCCAAATAAAAGCACAGAAAAGTAAAAGGATATAGCGAACACACTCACAAACAGGACCACGCGTTTACAAAACCGTCTTCGCAGGATCATTCTTGCGTATATTGGGTCATTATGTTTAGTTAAATATACTTTGTTTATAAAGTTTATCGTGCGCATCATAATTTCCAATGTTCCGACACAACACATCTAATTCCATAGTATTATTTTCACGATCGATCGAAATGAGAAGAAAAGAAATAAACAATTGATTTGTTTGGGTTTTTGTCAAGGGTTTTTGTCTTTTTTGCTCTAATGATCAAACGCAGCGAGAGAAAGAAACACTGCTATATAACAATATTGTCACTACTCTTTCTCTCACCGTACCCACCACTCTGTCCGTGCAAGAAAATTAAGATTGTTTTTTTTATTAGGTCTTTTAACATGTGACGTTTCTATTAAATAACACAAATTTGCAATATTTATTTCCTATTTATTATAACTGGAGTTTATTTTTAGAAGAATGGTTTGATACAAATCACTTGTAAATATCTACAGTAGGTGTGAAATTTCTATATGAGTCATTGACCTCTTATGAGTGAAAGATCATTGAAATTGGTTGAAAAAATCTTGCAAGAAACGTTCACATTAAAAATTAAAACTGTGTTCCACGGGCTGTGATGACACATACAGAAAGAGATAGTTTATTATAGAAGTCCTTAGAGTGACAGTGAGAGATATATTTGACATTTTATCATATGTGTATGTATGGCTTGTGATTGGCTAATAGAACATGTTTCATGTATTGTTGATCGATGTCGTGTGATTTTGTTGTGCTGACGATTATTTTTCAAATTTTATTTAGAACAAAGCGTAATTTGATATTTTCCTGTCGTCTAAAGTATTTTCTAGTGTAACTTAGTATTATTTTATAGTGAAGTGTCGTTTTAAGCAAGTATTTTATTCAAACAAGTTAAAATAGGGTTGCGGTCAGCTGATTGTTTGGTTTTTGTAAAATAATGGATTTTATTTCTTATTTTTCCGGTTACTACTCAGCAAGCTTGTACGATATGTTTGGTGAGTTACTTTGTTATTGACCTTATGTTAGTTGAATTAGATTTAACGTATCGTTTCATTCAAAAACCCCATATCCATGATTAGTTTTTGTACTTTTTAAATCACTACTATCACGATATCTAAGAAGATAATGTCTACTATTTTATGTACAGAGCGGTGTAGGATTGATGTTTCCTATTTATATGTTAGTTGTGCAATCGGAAAAATTCTAAAAACTTAGTACCTAAACCCAAAATAATTGTGTCAATACCTACATGCCATATAAAGGCTAAATTGCATCAGTACCTACCTATGCTTTTAGTTTCAAATATTTTTCTTTGTTAGCACAAATGTGTTATTGTATGCGCTTGAAAAGGATAGGATCCCAACCATGTTAAGGTTGAAAGTTGCTATAACACTTTCTGTGTGAGTTTGGTAACTTTGCTTCATGATCACAATACTGTAACATAAAAATCAAATTGACTGATTGTTTGATTTCTTGTTTTTTTTGGAACTCTTACACCTAATATGTATGAATGCATACAAAACTTAACTATCTCTTAGCCATTGATTAGTGTCCACAGCTAAAAAATAATTATGATTATTTTAACACCATACTTTAATTATCTGATCGCTACTAGAAAATACATTTTGGACGATGCATCTGGCAATTCATGTGGCCGACCAGCCCAGCGGTAGGTAATAGTTGTCTTTGTCAAAAATATGTCATTGTCTAATTTCCTTAGAATACAGGAAATTCTGGCTTGAAGACAAGTAACCTAGCCTAGTTGTAGTTTGTGGTGTATTATTTTCAACTTATGTTCTCTATTAAATGCTATGTCATCACATTTGATGAGAATTTGACGTAAATTAATGATTTTCAGTCAATAAGCAACATCAACTTTCTCTTATTTGTTACAATTTTTCTATATTTTTTTATATCATAAAAATAATAATAAAAACTGAAAAATTTAATGCCCTTTTGATTTTCTTCAAAATCAAGATTTCTTTTAACATTTTCCTGTAAACTATGTTAATATAGTACAGTTTAGATTAATCACTTGCATAAGAATAATTCACCTAGTATTTGAATGTTTGATAAAATAGCTCCTTATCAAAATCAAATCGTAAACTGATAAGAGGGAAAGCTGACATTCTACATACTCATTGTAATCCATACTTAATTTATATATCCTTCCGACGCATAATAAATACCAGAAACGCAGCTGACCAGATACGCCATATGACCAGATTTTATTTCGCAAATTGCCAGATACGCATTCTTATTCTTAGATGGGTGTGGCAGTCCCTGCACCGACTCCACGAAGACGGGAGTTCTGTGCAATTCCCCCCGGGCCGTCAGTCCAGCCATCCCAGCTCCTTAAAATATTGGAGTAGGGCTTCTGGCTGACGGCAGCACTGTTGCAGGTTGCTCGTTGCCGAGAGGTCGGGATCTATTGCCAGGCCCGTTCCGGATCTGAATTCCTGTGTTGCAGGACAGTGAAGCACTGCATGCTCCACCGTCTCGCTCTCCTGCAGACAGCCCCTACACAGGGGGCTGTCAGTGATGCCCAAATTGTGCATGTGTTTGTTTAGGTTACAGTGACATATGATGCTGACCAGGAGTCTGAGGTCGCCTCTATTGCGTTTCATTAGAAAATTTGTGAGTTTACCATCACTGTGAGGGAGCATGGAGCGAGCTTGCTCACAGTCCACTCGGGTTTCCCACAATTTTTCATGTTCCATGTTTGTGTTTTTTATAAGGAGTTTCCTAACCGTGTCTGCTGCCAGATACGCATATGACCAGATTTAGTTGCGCAAATTACCTTAAACGTGGTTGACCAGATTTTGTTTCGCAAATTGCCAGATAAGCATATGAACAGATTTGTTGCGCAAATTACCAGATACGCATATGACCAAGTACCTAACTGTCTGTCTATTTGTTGTTACCTTATCACGCCTAAACTGTTGAATGGACTTTGATGAAATGAATAAAGCATGCAATGGAGATAACATCGAACCCTGGTGCAGGACGTAGGCTACGTTTTACCGCGATAAACTGTTGTACCTGTGCATCGGGAAAAACATCTCCCACGCGGGCAAAGCCGCGGGCAACCGCTCGTTTAGAATAGGTAATTGTTTCTTGTAACTTAAGTATTGTAGATAGGTATAGGTAGTTAACTTAATTTTAGAAAATATATTCTTAGATCTAATTTCGAACAAACTAAAAGTTCGTATGTTTTCCGTTTGTCCCCTAAATCTCTGAATTAACTTCTGGACATATGATTCTGAACTTTTTGGGATAAGTAATCATCATCATCGTAATATCAGTCGATGTCCACAGACAGCGTCAGTGGCGTAGTGAGAAGACAATGAATGAAATGTAGACCTGTACTTAAATTTGGAGTAAAACCCAATTTTGTGGTACAACTCGGCGCTCTCGACGTGATAGGACGCCCCATTGACGCTATCTATTGGCCTGTGTAACACCACTTGAAATTAGTCGCATCATACGACACTCACGGGGATGTTATAGGTCGGTAGTAGCATGAATTTAAAAAAAAAGCTACTCCCATATGGATGAGTAACAAAGGCATTTTAGGGGGTGCCAAAATCGTGCCAAATGTATATCGAAATTGATACTCACTCACACATTCTCATTTTCAAACTCCATATAAATTTGTATGACTATGGCAACTTCCTCCCGCTAATCCGCTTCATTTGTCCGCACCCCCCCCTGATTTTGACACAGAATTTTTCATCGTTTCCCATACTAAATTTGCAAGATGCGATCTCCACAGGGGAGCGCGCGCGCGACAAAAGAAGTTCGAATCTCCTTGGGTAGTAGGTACTATTTTTTTTTTTCCGAATGAAAAAAACACACAAAATACAATTTGCACTATAAAACTGCGTCAAGTTTTCACGTCGCCTATTCCACTATGGTTAAAGACGAAAATCGACGACTAAAGACAAAAGTGTAGTCAGTGCGTCCTGCCAGTCGTGACCTACGGCGCAGAAATGTGGACACTGACGGTGGGCCTGATCCACAAGTTTAAGGTCGCTCAGCGAGCTATGGAGAGGGCTATGCTCGGAGTTTCTTTGAAGGACATGATCCGTAATGAGGAGATTTGACGGAGAACTAAGGTTACCGATATAGCCAACTGAAGTGGCAGTGGGCAGGTCACATCTGTAGCAGAACCGACGGCCGTTGGGGCAGACATGTTCTAGAGTGGAGACTGCGAACCGTTACGCGCAGTCTGGGACCACAAGAGCGGCTGGATGCGTAGAGCGGTGGATCGCGTGTGATGGCGTTCATTGAGGAAGGCCTATGTCCAGCAGTGGACGTTAAAAGGCTGATATCATATGATGAACTACACATGCTGATGCAGCACCGTCAGAGACTGCTCTGCAGTGCCAATGAATAGGTTTGTGTCACCTTGGGATCGCTCTCACGTCACAGGACAGCTATTAAACCGAAAAAATATCTTAATGTATTAACTCGAACGTTCATTGCCGTAAATGGATTATGATATGTCCTATTGTTTTGTTAACATCGCGACCTGCCGATCGCTCGCACTCCCTATCAATCTTATTGGTTAAGAATATTTGTGTGTATCAGTTTTCGTGTCTCTTCTAGGTAGGTACCTATTTTAATCGGTTGTGTAAGCAAAGGCTTCAGGGTGTGTTGTCAAGTCAAACTGACCAGCCTGTTCCCACTGTTAGGCTAAAAGCAACCCTCACGATGAGGGTGTAAGAGCTATAGTCGCTGGGAATAATATGAAGTGCTGGACTTATACCACAGAGGATTAACCTGTCACCCAGATGATTTAAGTTAACATACTAGTACAATCGACCGCACGTCCGTGGATACACTTTGACCTTGAGCTGGTCTGGCCTATTAGGGAGTTTCAATACTATGAGAGATCAGTTTGGACTAGTTTTGTTTCCACTGACGTGCGGTCGACCGTACATACCTACCTTGCGATTTAGACAAGAACAGGGCAATTCACAAATATAACATGGCAATGGCACCCAGAACTGGACCAACTTGTACAGTGGTTTGTCTCCGTGGAAACTGAATCCACGACCTCCGGCGCTCGAGTCGAGAGTCGATATAATTTTAATATAATTTAAAGTTGTTTGTCTATTTATTTTTGTTTCCTTCGATCTGTAGTAAATTATTAACAAAACGTTAATTTTTTTGGGTGTTCCCTAGGGGTGCTACTTGGGCCCAATTTCATTTTTAATTGATACAAATTTGAAAATGTCTTAGAAAATGTCTCTAAAACAGAGAAGAAGCCGGGTCCAGTTCGTTAGGTATTTAAAATACACTGAAATGACAGCACATAACTTAGTACATGAACACAAACTACAAATCGCTGATGTATGTATAATTTTAATTATACCAGCAATAATGCCAAACACTCGACGACGAAGCCACAGATAATAATACCCCACGGCGTTAATAAATAAGTAAGCAACAGTCTAACACAAATTTCATTAAAAAAACACAATCGCTCTGATAAAGAGTTCGGCTGTAGATAGACAACCGGACGCATGAAAATTGTGTTCATATATATGTTTACTTAACAAACATATTAGATAGATAAAAGTCGTAAGGGTCATCAGACAGTTACCGGCGCTTTGGTAGGTATTGGAGGACTATAACATCATTCTATAACGAGACACCGAGTCAATCAAACGCGTCAACAATACTAATTCAGTACAAGTAATCGAAAAAACTTTTTTGGATGCATGCAGCGGTTGGATGCAAATTGTATCTGGCTGGGTGTTAAGACTGTGGGTCGGTGGGTTATCAGTGCATTCGAGTTTTTTTATATTTAAAAAAATTATAAGATAAGGTATTTTTTCGTGAGCGATGGTTAAGAGTCAGTGCGACGCCGGGACAGTGAAAGCTTACATCATGAGTGACTTGCTGAAGAAATTTAACTTTGACACGACAAATGATTTTGTGAAAATCGCTGTCGCCATCGCCGGCTTCTACATAGGGATTTTTTACTGTACGTATTACCTCATCTTTTATTGGGTCTATGCATGTCTATTAGAGCTAATGGTATATTAAGTAGGCATTTAATAAAGAACGCAAACGTGTTTTTGTTGTGTTTCGAGAAAACTGAGTCAGCATTGGCATTAACATTTTTCGATGTACACTTGGGTGGTATGTTAACGCGGGAGAATATGAAAAAATGCAGCTAACTTGAGTAAAATTATGCAGTTTGTCTAAGTTTTCCATAATTTGGTAGTATCACTTTTTTCACCACCTTCATGGGTATCTGAGCCAGGGTACCCTTTGACTAAATTTTATCTTCGTTAGGAATATTTTTAGTATTATTATCATGTTATTTATTATTAGTCAATACCAGTATCATTTTCATTAGGAGTGTAGTCGAAAAATAATAAAATATAAAGATATCAATTTTTTATTTATTTAAACTTTATTGCACATGTATAACGTATAACGTACAAGAGGCGAACTTAATGCCGGAGGCATTCTCTACCAGTTAACCTTTGGGTCGTGCTGACAGATTGTGGTAGGTGCGAAGACAAAAACGTAAAAAAACATAACTAGGTACTTAAATTTATTAATTTTAACATACATTATGATCCTGCACAAGTTATTTTACAATTAAGTTTTTTCGATTGCAATCGACAAGAGTTTTATCTACAAATGAAGGCACATTTGAATCTTTCGATCGTTACTGAGGAGATCGCTCACGCAGGAATGCCGATCGCTCCCCAAGGAGCGGGTCTAAAAATAAACCCACCATTGCTCATTAAGTCCACCCTTTTTAGTACCTCTAATAACCCAACTCTAACTGCCAGGTGTAATGCAAACAAGTCTTGTAATTAGGGGTCAGTGTGGATCAACCTGTCTTCAAGATAAATATCGTGCAATAAACGGGTTACATTATGTGATACGTCTTGTTCTGTTATACTTGGTGTAACTGGGCAGAACGACATTTTGTGATCTAAATGCTAACGTCACCTGCATCATGATACCTGCAGCATAACAGCTCCACCGTAGTGCAGCCTAGTACTGTAATTAAAAGCAATCCGGTAACTGACTAGAGCTGGTTAATGGAAATGCGAGTCGTCTCGGTCCGTTATGTAGTTTTCCCAAAATGTCATTGATTTTCACAAAATGACCTTTTCCGAAAACGTCCCTTCCTCAACATTTCTGAACAACGACATAAATAATGGAAAGTCAAACTTTTTGAGGACGGGCCATTTTCGGAAATAAACATTTTGGGAAATTACATTTCGAGAAAAGGACATTTTGGGAAAATGACCCTTTTGGGAAAATGGACCGAGACGTTGCGAGTAGGCCTCGCGCACTGAGGGTTACGTTCGAACTTAATTATGTATGTATTGTATGTATGATTTGATTATAACCCTGTAACATATATATATTACATTAAACTTAAAATTGTATCTGTCATATACTTAGGTAATCTAAGAATGATTGCACAAAACCGCATGTAACAAGTCTGCGGTGAATATTTATTTAGGTAACCAAACCACTTACTTTTGCCCGCGACTTCGTTCACGCACTGCATAGCCCCCTGACATCGTTGCGGGATAATCCTACCTCGGATTCTTCCTAGGACATTCAGCTATACAATAGTGAAAGTTCCATCAAAATCCGTCTGTTAGTTTTTACTTGATACCTTATTAAAACAATTGTCTGCGTTCGAACATGCCTACTATAAATCAAAGGGTGTTGTGACTTAAGACAAATATTAATTATACTCGGTTTCGGTGCGAAAAATATATTCCCATTTCGGCTCCTAAGGTTCTCGTAGCGTGATGTGCCTATAAGATTCCTCAAGAATTGGGCTATCAAATGCAAGGTTTCAGAGATTATAGCGCGTTCAAACAAAAACTCTTCAGATTTATATATTAGTAGTATAGATACAATAGATAGATATCAATATTGATGATGAAAAATAAAGATACTACCTATAGATGGAGCAACATCCCTCCATTTCACACATCGCTTATCTGCTAATAAACTGGTTTGATCACGATGTCTCCTTCACCTTGTATAGAAATTGATAGGAATCAGTCAATGTTCGCACATTTCGAAATTCTATTGGCACATATTTTGTGAAGAGAACTCCTGGGTAACAATATAAATAAAGAGTTTCTTTTTTACCCGACTGTGGCGAAACCAAAGGAAGGATGTTTTTGTCCTTTGATTTCCCCTTTGCCTCGTATGCATAGAATTTTGGCCGGCAACCCACCAGCACCTCCCGGGCATTGCAGGTGTCTATGGGCGACGGTGACCTCTTAACATCAGGAGGCTCGCCTGCTTGTTGCCCCCGTAGCAATAAAACATTTTTATTCAAATTCTTCAAACAGAAGGGTGCTGACTTTCAAGAATCACTTCTTACATGTACTTACGTCTTTTGATACGTATATCGTTGACTAATTGAGCTGTTTATAAATGCATGGCAACGACCGAGAAATTATGATTTTTTAATACTTTTTTGGCGTGGGACGCCCCTCCGCCAGGTGGACTGACGACCTAAAGAAGGTGGCCGGAAGCGGCTGGATGCGGAGAGCGGAGGACCGGGTGTGGTGGCGTTCGTTAGGGAAGGCATATGTCCAGCAGTGGACGCTAAAAGGCTGAGATGATGATGATGAATACTTTTTTAGTTCCGAATCTTCCATTAAAATCCACAAATACACGCAATGTCCCTGAACGGAGCGCCAATTATCGCGATCCCGACACACCTATATCGCTTCGCTCAGTCTCATCATTCTCTTCACACACTGAAATTTTATTTAGGTAGTACTATAGGTACCTACTTACATATTATAATCAGTTATGCAACCACATAGTATATTATTTAGGTATTTTGAATGTCGTATTTATGTCAGTGGTACAAATAAGTTCGCAGTCTGCAGTCTTGGAGTGTTAGGTATTTACTTTGACCACGTGGTAGTATTTCAAAATAGTATAAAGTATAAATAACTTAAAAATATAAAGGTCCGAGGTTCGATCCCCGGTTGGGCCATGTACTTACCAATGGTTTTTTTCTCGAAACTTAAGTACATGTACTGACTGCTCTCAAACGGTGAAGGAAAACATCGTGAGGAAACCTGCATACGCCGAAGAAGAAATTCTTAGGCGCATGTGAAGTCCACCAACTCGCACTGGGCTAGCGTGGTGGACTATAGCCCGCACGCCCTCGTTGAGAGGGTAGGCCTGAGCCCCAGCAGTGGGGAGATTAATAGGCTGTTGATGATGATGATGATAAATAACTTTTCCCACGACTTCGTCTTGGTTTAGTATTCGTTTTCAACTCTTAATTTTTTTAAATAAATTAATGGCACAGTAGAAATACTCAATAGAGAGGGCAACAGCCCTAAAGCACCGCCGGTGTGATCGACACGTTTACCCATCGTGATCATGTGTAAGTGTCCCTAAACGATCATGCTTGCATGACATGCAACGTTTACGTGAATGTCATGCTGCAGGATGGATCATCATGCTTGCTATCAATCAATATAGTGAAGCAACGGCCAGCACGTAGTTTGCATGTCATGCACGTAAATCACTACAGCTAGACGGTCATGCATGAGTGACAGCACGTAATGCATGTCATGCCGCATGATCGTTTAGGGAGCCCTTAAGACTAGTAGTTCCGTGAGAACAGTAGACCTCGCCAGCCCTTATAAACCAAACCTAAAACGAAACGAACAAAAGTCAACTTTGTAGTTGGAGACAGATTAAGTACTAACGTGACAAAAATTAGCACTTTAAAGCTTAATATTTCGCAAACGGATTCCTGAATCGAAAAATGTTTTTCACACACCCGCGATATTTTTGAGAGACCTATCCAACGATACCCCACACCATGGATATCTCGCGGAAAAAAAATCCATTTTACGTATGCAGTTCTATGAACATAATTTATTTTTTCAACTTTCATAAGTCGATCCACTATTACTCAAAAACTAATAGAACCTACTTAGCCGTAATAGTTTTCCTTGTAACTACGTTATATATGCTACTGCCATGAATTTTTTCACATATCCAGAAGCAACCGTTTAGCAGGCAAGGGCGTGGGGGGGTGGGACACGTGACCATAACAAAAATTACCGCTTTAAAGCTTAATATTTCGCAAACGGATCCCTAAATCAATAAATGGTTTTCACACACCCGCTATATTTTTGAAAGACCTATCCAACGATACCCCACACTATGGGATTCACAAGAAAAAAAAATTCACTCCCACTTTGCGAGTATGGTACGTACTCTAAAAAAATGTTTTTCAAGATTTTATTCTACTCATTTTAATTAATTTATACCTATGCCAAATTTTCGTCAAAATCGGTTTAAAGATGCGACCTGTAGAGAATTACAGACAGAAAGACAGAAGGACAGACGGACATTAGCATTTTTAGCCAATCTCGAAACTTATACGCTTCGCTCGCTCGGTCAATTAAATGAATAAATAATTATTATTATTATTCACTTACGCCTCTGGGCACAAATTGTCACATTCGCAAAATTACCCGTTCGCAGAGTGTCACATTCGCAAAATGTCCCGTTCCCAAAGTGTCCCGTTCGCATAATGTACCATTCGCAAAATGTACCGTTCGCAGAATGTCTCGTTCGCAAAATATCCTGTTCGCAGAGTGTCCCTAGAAGGTATTTGACCGCCTCGTAACCAACTAACCCTAGACTAGTGATTTCTTAACCAAAATCATACTCAAAATGTAAGGACTCGATGACCTCTTTGACAGCTGTCAAAATTTAAACGGCCATGTCTCGGAAACCACTAACCCTAGATTTAATAAGGATCCATTTTGAGCCCTAATATAAAATTATTTATTCAGTTATCTGTTTGAATCACCTAATGATTATAAGTGACAAATTTTAAAGGAGAAAGTTTCTTTTTTCTAAAAAAACACACCAGCAACTCAAGCAATAAAATTGTCTAGACAAAAACCAAATGTCCGTAGTTTATCTTAAGATTTCAATTAAGCTTAGCTTAGTCTGTGTCCAGAATTTCTAAGATAATAATAAATCGATAAGAACCAATCGATTTATAACTAAGTATATTTAGGTATATTTGAAACTTAAATAAAACAAAAATATACGTCACTAGCCGATGCCCCGCGACTTCATCCGCGTTATAAAGTATACTAATCAAAAAATTTTTTCCCGTTTTAATCATGCCAGTTTCTTAGTTTCAAAGTTTGTCAGTAGATGGCGTTAAGTGTATTTTACACCCCGCTATCATTTATTTCTTTGCAAGATATATTTAAGATAAGCGTGCGAATTATCCACCAGGTTTTACCTCTTTATTATTAGTATAGATTAAAACTGAATGACATTAGTTTGACGAATAACATATTATTATAACTGAAGTTATCAACATTTTCCATAATCAATTTATCATCATCAAACTGTCAACTCACTGTCAGACATAGCTGATGTTCGATTCCAAACTTGCTCTGCTCTAAAAAATGGAAATGGTTAAAAATATACATATAAAAGTAGAAAAATCTTTACAAATTATAGATTAGATTAGATTTATTTATCACACATTACAAATACTAGTACATAGTAACTTACGTAAAAGGTCAAAGTTAATGTGATCGTCAAAGAAACAAAATAAAAACAGAATACAAAATGTCAATTTTACACAACAATAAGTTTAAAAATCATTATAGTAAAAACCGTATACAAATATAGATTAAAAAACGGATCAGTTTCGTTACTTGAATTCAACGGCCGATAAGCGCGAGTCAAATGATAAAATAATAAAAACTATCTTCTTTTATTTATCATTGCTTATCTCTTTCACAAAATATACCAGTGCGCTCTTGAACTAGCGCTGTGAAAACATATTGGTCATTTTCAATGTCATGTAGGGCTGCCACTTGATAGTTTTTAGGAGCTCAATAGGATCGATTCTGAAGTCACTACTTATCAGCACTAAAATTGTTTCTATCCCTGTCTCACATTATTATGAAGATAAGGACGACACTAATTTTAGTGCTGTCAAATTATAAAAGTGTACTTTCAGAATCGATCGTATTATCTGCCTTACAAGTCCACTGTTGGATATTAGGCGTTGTACGGTCACCATCCCATAACCAGTTCTCAAAAAAGGGCAAATAAGATTTTTTTCCTGTCAGATTAGATTTATCAAAATCTGGTTTTCTTTGCGACTGAGGCTTCTGGTTCTAGGCTATCGGTTCTGCAACAGATGTAGCCGGCCCACTGCCACTTCAGCTATCTAATTCATTCGACGACCTTAGTTCTTTTCGATTCTCCTCATTTCGGATCATATTCTTTAACATTTTTTTTTACTTAAGGCCGTTGTTGGGACTATGAATAATTTTATCTTACCATTGGCAACCCTACATTGTTATCGGCGGGAAAATAGCCTACTGGCCAGTATCTAACTCCGTCCTTATACATGATGTTCAGAATTATTATTTAACATTTTCCAAACGTGCGAGACTAAGGAGACTAACTAACTTTAATTCTACTTATGTCTGCGATCATTAACACGATCGCCGACTTAAGTGTCACTAACACAAACAAGATAGGTTGTCTGGAAGAAATCGCTCTTAGCGATAACACCGCCTAGATGTACTAATAATATAATAATGTTTGGACAATTTTACACACGGCTGTTTAGTCCCAACTAAGCCGAAGCTTGTACATGGGTACTCGACAACTGATAAACATACTTAAATACTTTTAAATAAATACTTAAATACATACAAACACCCAGAATCCGAAAACCGACAGTTATGCACATCACACAAATGTTGGCCCCGGGTGGGAATCGAACCCACGACCTTTGGCGCAGTAAGCAGGCCAGTCAGTGTAGCTCCTAAGTCTTATTCTGTTTTATTTTTTGTGCAATAAAGAGTATTGAATTGAATTGAATTAAAGATAAAAAAAAGACAATTATAGTTACATTTTGAAAATAGAAAATAATTATAGTTTTTGAATAAACCGTACTTAAGTTCCGGAAAGCTCATTGATACGTGCCAAGGTTCGAACCCACGCCCTCGTGAACGAGAGGCGAGTGCACAACCAACTAATCTAGCACGGCTCTGACCTAAAGTCTCGCACTGTATAAGAGCTTTACACTGTATGAGCGCTATCAATGAAGTGTTGATGTTTTTTTAAGTTGAAGGACATTTGTATCTGATTTCTACCAAGTTTATACTCGCTCGACCGGAAAGGGGAATTTGGGGACAAATCAACGTTTAGGGGTGTACAGTACATATTACTGTAAAATTCCGAACTGCGGTGAATCCTAAAGTGGTCCCTACACGATCATGCTGCATGATATGCATTACGTGCTGTCATTAATGCATGACTGTCTAGTTGTAGTGATTTACGTGCATGACATGCAAACTACGTGCTGGCCGTTGGTTCAATGTACTATGTGATTGATAGCAAGCATGAGGGTCCATCATGCAGCATGATAATTCACGTAAACCTAATGCATGTCATGCCGCATGATCGTTTAGGGACCGCTTAAGATTTGTTAAACCCTAACGCCCTCGTTTAGGGCAGGCCTGAGCCACAACAGTGGTGACATATTAATAGGCTGTTGATGATGATGATTGATAATCAGTTAATGACAATGAAATGAAAATTCGTTTATTCAAAATTGGAATGCATGCAATATTCCAATCATTCATATAGTTCATACTAGTAGTATTATAAAGTCGAAAGTTTGTAAGGATGTGTTTGTTACACTTTCACGCAAAAACTACCGAACAGATTGTCATGAAACTTGGTACAGTGATAGCTTATATCCTGTAATAACATAGGATACTTTTTAACGCGGACGAAGTCGCCGGGCGTCCGCTAAGTAATGAAACGCTTACATAGATGGCGCTGTTTCACAATGTATATGGGAAATCCTTTTCTACGCGGGCGAAGCCGCGGGAAAAAGCTAGTTCTATCTAAAACTAAAACTAATCTGCAATATTAATACTTCACCTACCTAATCTATGTATGTCTATAATACTTAGGGTAAATAAAAGGTCGTGAGGAAATCTGCCGTTAAAGAAGCAAATAACACGACCAAGGTCATGTCTAGAACAATATGTAATTGCATTAAATGCTGACCTAGACCTAACTCTTAATTCTGTTTATATATATCGCATTGTTATACTAAACAAAAGTGTCACATAATAACTGTCATTACAGTACTATTAGTACTGTAATGACAGCTACAGTACTACTAGTACTGTAATGGCGCTTTACCTGACGTTACGTCCAAATTGAAATAGGTCCTAAGTGAAAAATAAGCCTATAGGAAATACTTTTAATTTGAATTACGTCCAATGGGACAAACGCACGTTGGTCCACCTCTGGAGCATCCCACGCTGCGCGTGCCCACCTGTGGTTTCCATTCCAGAGTTCTGACCTGCCCATTGCCACTTTCACTTGCTAATTCTTTCGGCTATGTCGGTAACCTTTATTCTCCGTCGGATCTCCTCATTACGAATCAATCCTTCAAAGAAACTCCGAGCATAGCCCTCTCCATAGCTCGCTGAGCGAAAGGCGAAAGTTTGTGAGGATGTTTGTTACTCTTTCACGCTGTAACAGCTGAACGGATTTTGATGAAACTTGGTGCAGTGATAGCTTATATCCTGGAATAATATTGGCTACTTTTTTTTCCGCGGTAAACTGTTCTCGCGGGAAAAAACTTTTTCCAAGCGGGTAAAGTCGCGGGCAAGTATGGTCTACCGCACGTCAGTGGGTCCCTAATATAGGCTAGGCCAGCCCAAGGTCAAAGTGTTTACTGACGTGCGGTCCACTGTACTCTTGAATCCAAAAATTTTTGCCACTCGCATATGGATGAGTAATGAAAGCATTCTATGGGTGTCAAAATCGTGTCAAACTAATCACAAAATTATGACTCTATGAAATTTGTATTAGCAACCTCCTCCCGCTACTTTGCTTCCTTTGTCCGCACCCCCCCGGTAAATGGCACCATAGGTTCCGATAGATGCGATCTCGACAGGGAGCGCGCGCGCGACCAAAGAGATTTGAAACTTCTTGACTGTACTGTACAAAGTAAGCACATTTAGGGGTCGGAGACAATGATTTATGAAAGCCATAAAAATTAACCTAACCTGAGTATTATGGAAGTCAATACTAATAAATCACTAATAGCTAGCTATAACTACTTAAGAAGATAAGATAATATGTTGCATAAATATTATGTAATAAAATAAAGTGAATCCTTATTTAATAAAGAATCTTTTTAATAAGGCGGACTTACTGGCCTATCCTATCAACCTGCAGGTTAAGGGTTCCTCACATGACATAGGTAGGCATTAGTGACTGAATAAAAGGGGCTTCACCCTAGAAAGAGTCTCTTAAAATGTCAGGGTTGAATTTCCATGCGGTCAAAGTCAAAATATTTTATTGCTTTTAATTTGAAATAAGTACACTAGATGCGAGATCCGCAGGAGTACCAAGGTCACCGACATAGCTTAAAGAATTGCGAAACTGAAGTGACAGTAGGCAAGGCACATCGCTCGTAGAACTGGCGGCCGTTGGGGCAGAAAGGTTCTCGAGTGGCGACCACGTATCGGAAGACGCAGCGTAGGCAGGCCTCCCACAAGGTGGTCCGATCTGGTGAAGGTCGCGAGACCCGGCTGGATGAGGTTAGCGCTGGACCGGGCGTCGTGGAGATCCTTGGGGGAGGCCTTTGTCCAGTAGTGGACGTCTACAGGCTGATATAATAATGACACTAGATAGGTACACATAACATAACACGTCGATTTTACAACCGCTTCCTATGTGTTAGCGCTGAGAAGAAGCGGCGCAGCAAACTTCTGCAACACATAATTTAAAATCAAGCTTTTTTTATTTTTATTAATTGTAAAGATTGTGCGTGGCTGAATTAACATTAATACCATCTTTGTCATTCAAATAATGTCTAGGACATTGCGAAACAAATAACTTAACTTAACGACGTATTAATTAGCTTTAATTATAAATCTGGTTACAGTTGTCACAAGACGAGATTCCGTTTTAAATAAAAAAGCATTTAATAGCCTCTGTAATTTGATTACTAATCAATGATTAGGTATTACGGCCTGAACGCATACGACGCTAGCGACACGGCCCAGCGCGGCTCTGCATACAAACTAATCCTTGCCACCCCGCGTAAGTGCGTTTATTCCTTTACAATTTGCCAAAAATCTAAATCGAACCCACAACCTTCGCTGTATGAGACACTCGCTACATACGTTTGAGGCGTACAAACAACAAAAAGGTAAGCAGGCACATTACAGGGCTATACAATAGCGTACAGCCTGCTTACCTATCTTTTATGTTGATTGTACGCCCGAAGCCCAAACCACTATAAGCCGTTTTTCCTTAGGTGCCTTAAGAAAACAATAGTTATTTGTTATGCAAGACTGCAAAGTTGGTTATTTTGTGCGAGTACTAGTATTGAAAACTGAGCAAAGCGAAGGGCTCTAGGATTATTAGGATAGAATCCTGAGCGTAGCGAGGGTTTCAAGGTACGAGACGCACAATAACTTTGCTGCCGAGCGCAACACACAACTTTTCACCTCACTACAGCGAGGAAAATACTAGGTGAATTGAATCCTTTCGGCGGTTTAGAACCACAAATAATAATAACCACAATTAGAATTGACGACTTCTTTAAATGTCCACATTCTACAAATTAGAAGAAAAGTTTTAAAAAGTTTTTTTCCATGTGCAGTTTTCCACGCAGATTTCGAATGAGAAAGTATACCCTTCCGAGCCGGTGAGGTGAAAAAAGCATTTGCGGCTGAAAGCAAAATAAACGATATATGATGTTTCCAAGTGAACCGCAAAGATTCCTCTGTGCGCAGAGTTTATATGGTAATACAAACATGTTTTGCTGCTACACTACCTTGCTCGCAGATGTGGCCGAAACGCAAATAAAGTTTGTTTTCAGAACAGCAAAAACGGAATATAAATCAAGAGGTGGAGCTATCCGGCGCGCCGGTTTTATTACTAATGCGCCCACAATGTGCCGGCGGGTTTCCTCGTGTAGCGTGCGTGATGCGTGCTCCGGTGTCACCGGGTCACCCGTACATAGATACAACACGTTTGGAATTCTACGGACATTTCCTGATGTTCGGACTCGTTCTGCCTCGCTCTACAAGGGTCAAACTGACAGACATCCCCATGACATGACTAGTCTATGGTGAAAACGGCTTGCCTGATCTAGGGGCCAATCGCGGTATTCTGAACGATATCACCAAATCCAAACCATAACCAGAAACGTTATGCTGCATCCACACGTTTGGCAAACCTTTACAAACGCAAACGTGTGGAGCAGGGGTTTGGCTTGCGTTTGTAAAGGTTCGACAAACGTGTGGATGCAGTATAACGTTTTTGGTGATACGGTTCAGAATTAGCGCGATTGGCCCCCAGTTAGGTTAGGTAAGGTTAGGTTATGGCTCTCTGGACCTCCTCCATCCGTACTCCGTACAGCTACTATAAGATCTCACGCAAATAGTTCCCCAACGAAGGTCTCAAAGTCTAAGGGCACAAGTGACCTTGTTTGTATGAAAAAGGCCGCCTGGCCTAAATTCATTGCAGCCGAGTCACAGAATAGATAATAGGACAAGTGCCGAGTGTGTTATGTATTCTGTGGTTAGCAGTTAGTTGTACAAATTAGTCCCGGTCGCGTCTGGATGTTCTATTTGTAAATTATTTAATTGTCGCAGTAGGTACTGGAGAAAATTCTAATTTGGGATGAGACATGTATAATGCATATGGTTTTTTTATGTCCGAACTTGTTACACTGAAGTCAGGACTTATCATGTTTTCCAGAGTAAAACCTGGTCTCCCCACCCATGCATTGTTTGAAACTGCAGACGTTCATGAGACGGAGTGACCCGATAACATATGGACACCCGGATGCGTGGGCCCGTTCGCGATATTTTTTTATATATAATTATTTTTTTAATTAAATACAGTTCAATGATGCGCCCTGTATCCTGTTGGGTAGATAACGATGTTTTGGTATTGGTTCATTTGTTTTGATTAGAACAAGTTACAAGTTGTTACTTGTTACTAACGAGAATGTCAGTTTTTTTATTGTTTTTTTGTTAGTGAAGCAAATTAGTCGGATGCTGGGTATATACTCGATTCTTGCACTTTCAATGGCAATAAACGCCTTTCTTGAACTCCAAAATTGTTACCTACCTGTATTGTTAATTAAGCTTGGCCGAGTCTTCGTCCAACCTTTGAGGTAGATTTTAAAAGCTATCTTAGTAGGTATGCGGATTTCCATACATTTTGATGTCATTTTAGATCTTTCTTATTATGAATCTATTGCGAAAAAGGCTTGCCTGATCAGTTAAACCAAACAATTAAACTTTATTTATTTCCTTTTTTTATTTTTATTTACTGTCTCTATTTCATCATATTTATTTACACCGCGGGTTAGCTGGAAGAGATTTCATAGAAATAAGCTTGACCCTAGATGTATAATTTTCTGTTGTTTTTGTATTGTTTTTATTTTATTTCTGTGTGTAATTACAATAATCTTAATATATAAAACAAAGTCGTGTTAGTTAGACCACTTATAACTGAAGAACGGCTGAACGGATTTTGATGAAACTTTGTACAGGGATAGCTTATACCCTGGAATAACATATAGGCTACTTTTTACTGGGGTAACCGGTTCCCACGGGAAAAACTTATTTCACGCGGGCGAAGCCGCTGGGCAACAGCTAGTTATTAAATAAAAAAATAAAAAGTCAAGTTTAAGTCATAGGGAAGAATCTATTATTCATTTTCCTGGACCTTTTAAATTGAACTAGCTGTTGTCAGCGGCTTCGCCCGCATGGGATAAGTGCCTGTAAGCTATCCGGAAGAAATTATCTGAATCATAGTGAAAACCGCATCAGAATCCGTTGCGTAGTTTAAAATATTAAAGCGTACAGAAATACAGACAGACGGAAGCAACTTTGTTTTAAACTATATAGGATAGTAAATTTCATCTTTAAATGGGATAAACCTGTACAAGGAAACCTTTTAAAGGAAAGTATCTCGTTGATTTCCGATATAAATTCTTTAAACTTTACCTTTTTCTTCTTTCCTTTCCAGTGGAGTACGTGGACACAGAGTACAGCCTTTGGCTGACATGGTTCCTGATGCCGGTCATCGTGACGTTCCTGCTGCCGGCCGTCATCTTCATCCTCATATACATCAGCAGCATCATCTTCCATCTCTACAGGCTTTACAGGTGAGTACGGCGTCTATCTCTATATACACTCCAAAAGTCAAAATTACTAAAAATATACATACATTTTCTATTGCACACAAAGTGGCTTAAATTTAAAGTCGGTTTTAACGTGAACAATACCGCGAGAAAAGAGGTTGGAATCCCTATGCAATGTATGTGGGACTTCAGACACGCGCGACCTGCGTTTGCATATTGAAGGTAGGCCGCCACCGCAGGCCGCGTGTGTCTGGGATAAGCTTCATAATCTGTGAATGATGGCCTAATTGTGCGTATGGACATCGAAACTGGACCCCGTCCGGTTTTTTTTCACAAAATGCTCCGCTTTCGAGCGTCCCAGTATTTTCCAATACTCTTTATAAAATTTGCTGCAGATTATTAATAAAATTCACCCTGACACACATTCTGTTTAGAACAATTCCCGAATACTAAATAGTTATTGAGGATCTGTTTGTGTATATCTAGATGGTAACTGTGGGTTAGAGGTTTACACGTGTAAAAGATAAGGGATTTAAAAATGAAATAACACGATAAAAATATCACGTTACCACCTGTTTACGGCAATAACATAATCACACATGACTTGAGTGTGGCACAGTACAGTCAGTGTCAAAGGTAGCTGGTCACTTTAGTACCTTGTCACACGTTACAGTACACACAGGTACATTGGTGAAGGCCTATGTCCAACAGTGGACGTGAAAGGGCTGATAATGATGACGATTGATTACTTATCTTACAAGTGTGGTTTTTGATGCACCGAAATATTTTTCATTGTTATTTATGTTGTGATTAAAAAATAAATACAAATACCAGGAAAGATTGAAGATAGGAAACTTTACTAAAGAAAACTACATTTTAGTTTAAAAATAAGTTTAATTGCGTTCAAAGGTTTTTAGAAACTCACTTGCCTGAGAGAAATCATTATGAAAATTAACATTATCAATAATAACAAACCGATCAAAGGTATTCCTAAAGTGAATTAAGTCATAGGCAAAACATCTATTATTAATTTTCCTAAACAAAATTATAAGGAATGTCAAATTTCATTTTCAGAATTAAAATTTAACTACAAGCAACTCAGAAGGAAGTGATTTCTATGGTGGACCCTTTTGATAGGTAGTTACCACAAAAATACAGGTGTTTAAAAACTATGATACTTCTTTCTGAACCAAATTTTAAACTGAATGTTCATCTTCATTTAATTTAAGATACCATGCTCTTGGAAGGAAATTTTATGATGAACCCTTACGTTAGTATCATAGAAATACTGTTCATTTTGCACATTTGTCCGATTCGATTCCCGGCTCAGGCAGGTGATTTAAAAAATATTTGAATGCAGTTCAAATTAAAAAAAAAACCATCTTCATTTTACGTACTATTCTTACTGTTTATGCGGATCTTTTGCCTAGCTACAGTAAGTAACAAATAAATACTATTTTTTTTGCACAACGGCCGATAAAAAATAATTTGATACGCATGTCTTGACCTATGCAGTCTTTTAATGATTTCGAACATAATTTTTTTCGTTTAAACATACAATGTTGCAGACATGATAACATTAAGTTTTAGCTTTTACGCAATTATGCGTAAAATGTCTGCCTCAATTGTGCGGCGAGTGCGGGGGAGCCCGAACGGAATCCTGAAGATGATTGCCGAGAGACTGGATTCAAGCCTGCTTGGCAGGTTCACCGATTTGCACATTATACGTGCGAAGCGGTGAGCCTGGCAAGTGGGGGGAATTTCGTCAATTTTGTCTGTCCTGTGTGTTAATAATAATTCAAATTTTTCCAATTGTTTACTAATATAGTTTCTAAGTAGGTAGGCTTGATTAACAATTATGGGCAATGTAGTGGCCTGAAATAAAAGAATTTATTTTATTATTATTTATTAAGTTTAATAGTCTACCTATCGGTCGCATAATTATTAATAAAAATAAACCTGGCTGTGTAAAATCAGAGAGAAACTTTTGTCGTACTTATCTACGGTTTTTCCATGTTTGTTACGTACAAAAAATGTATATTTAAGACAGCGCCAATTTCTATGAAGGCCCTACCAGCCAACTTGCCTACTGATATGGCAGTTGGTAGGGTTTCCGACCGGGGCCTGGATCGTGTCGTAATCAGAGGCCTTAAGTGTATGCTGAGGGGCCTCTACCATAGTACTTTTACTATCCCTCTACCACAGACCACCCAACCAATTGACTGCGCATTGACGACGCATGAGAAGGTGACACCGTTCACCGAACATAAAGCCATCTCCGCTATGGTCTATTACCGGCATCAAGCCGTAATTGTTTTAGTGTGAGTTTGATTTTGCCTAAGGTAGGGAACAATGTTCCCCAAATAACTATTGCGGGAGCTCTTACAAATCAAACTCACACTAAAACAAGTATGTCTCGATGCCGGTAACATACCTAGGCGATGGCTTTATGTTCGGTGAACGCTTTCGCCGTTAATGCGCAGTCAATTGGATGGGTGGTCTGTGGCCTCTACCCACGAATTCAAGTTTGTAGACCCACAAGTTTAGCTTTACGTTGATAGATCTGTCAGTCAGTCGAGGCATCCTTGTGTCTATGTATTTAGATTATTATTAATATTTTAAAATATAATTTTCCGCAGAATGCGAGTTGTTGACGGCGTACAAAACGACTGGCGGCACGCAGCTCGACTCGCCGTGTGCGCGCTGTGGGACGCCCACGGATGGCTGTGGCATGGTAACCCATACATCTTATAGCAGGGAGCCAGGTTCACCCTGCGACCCTATGCGACCTATTGTGTCAGCCCATGTGTTTACCTGGCGCTCTCCTGGCTTTACGCTGCGCAAAAGCTATTATGCAGCTAAAGGGTAGGAGGCTGTAGTCCTCGGGTTCAGGATAGGCTGTAGCCCAATCATTCGCCTTGCAACTTGCATTTGCATAGTCCATCCATACATATCTTATGTAACTAGAAAATCATATATAGATACGGTAATACACATAAATCCTACTAATATTATAAACGCGAAAGTTTGTAAGGGCGTATGGATGTTTGTGAGGATGTTTGTTACTCATCATCATCATCAACAGCCTATTAATCTCCCCACTGCTGGGGCTCAGGCCTACCCTCTCAACGAGGGCGTGCGGGCTATAGTCCACCACGCTAGCCCAGTGCGGGTTGGTGGACTTCACATGCGCCTAAGAATTTCTTCTTCGGCGTATGCAGGTTTCCTCACGATGTTTTCCTTCACCGTATGAGAGCAGTCAGTAAATGTACTTAAGTTTCGAGAAAAAACCCATTGGTACATGACCCAGCCGGGGATCGAATTCCGGACCTTTCGATATGATAGGCCGCGTCTTATCCCCTACGCCACTGACGCTCTCGTTTGTTACTCAAAAAATCAAAAATATTTTATGCATGTAAGTACACTGGGTAGGGACGCCCCTCTCCGCCATGTGGACCGACGACCTAAAGAAGGTAGCCGGAAGCGAGTGGATGCGGAGAGCGGAGGACCGGGTGTGGTGGCGTTCGTTGGGGAAGGCCTATGTCCAGCAGTGGACGCTAAAAGACTGAAATGATGATGACACTGGGTACATTTATACTATTTCTCGCAAAAACTACGGAACAGATTTTGATGAAACTTTACAGTAATATAGATTACACTTAAGATATAATAGGACAGGCTTTTCCACGCGGGCGAAGCCGCGTAAAACAGGCTAGTTATATATAGTTATAGTCTCCTAAAGTCGGGAATAATTAAACTATAAACAAACGAAATCGCAAACAAACAACTCGTACGTACAAAAATATCCATCCTTCTTTCATCCTTTCTTTGCAGGTTATGAGATACGTGGTTTGGAGAACGTGCCGGACGGGCCGTTCCTGGTGATCTACTACCACGGCGCGCTGCCCATAGACATGTACTACTTCATAGCGCGGATGCTGCTCGTGAAGCGGCGGCACGTGCACACGGTCGCCGACAGGTTCCTGTTCAAAATACCCGGTGAGTACACGGTCGCCGACCGGTTCCTGTTCAAAATACCCGGTGGGTACACGGTCGCCGACCCCTTCCTGTTCAAAATACCCGGTGAGTACACGGTCGCCTACCGGTTTCTGTTCAAAATACCCGGTGAGTACACGGACGCCGACCGGTTTCTGTTCAAAATACCCGGTGAGTACACGGTCACCGACCGGTTCCTGTTCAAAATACCCGGTGAGTACACGGTCGCCGACCGGTTCCTGTTCAAAATACCCGGTGAGTACACGGTCGCCGACCGGTTCCGGACAAAATCGTATGAATGAGTTCGAGCGCGAGGCTCGAGGCCTTCATACGATTTTTTTCTTTAGGGTATAGTGAAATGGTTCATTTGACAATGACGTCAAAAAGTGTTCGGGCAAATTTCCGCTTGGTCTGAACCACAGAACACGGAAAAAGCTCGGTACGCTCGTCTGAGCCGACTCTAATAGAAGCATGTGTTGTGTGTGTCAGGCTGGGCGCCGCTGCTGGACGGGCTGTGCGTGATCCCCGGCACGGTGTCGACGTGCGCGGGCGTGCTGCGCGCCGGGAACCCGCTGGCCATCTCGCCGGGCGGCGTGTACGAGGCGCAGTTCGGCGACCACTACTACCGGCTCAACTGGAAGAACCGCATCGGGTTTGCCAAAGTGGCGCAGGAGGCTAAAGTGGTCAGTTAGCATACAACAAAACACATTTTTTTGTTTCTAAACGTGACATTTATAACTAAGGTCGCAATACATTAAACAAGAACTTCAGGAGCATGAGAATTAAATATTTTTGTTATCATTACAGATATCCAAAGCGATGTTGACGTCAAATAATTACAATTAAATTAAAACATTAAATATTGAGGCAATAAAATTACAAAATTAATAGTAAAAAATAACAACATTATGCATAATTACAATTAAATGCTGTAATCATACTGCTAATGTATTCCATGTACCGTAATCGTACTAATTACAGTACTTAATTGGAATACATTATTATTATGTTCTTATTTTTACTATTAATTTTGTAATTTTATTGAATCACACATTAAGTACTGTAATCATTACTTATTCATAAAAACATGTCCAATTTAATATATATTTTCAATACTTAAAACAATGTCAACAATGTCACTGCCTACCTCATTTGTCTAATAAACGCATGTTCAATTCAATTCAATACTCTTTATTGCACATAATAATAAAAAAACAGAACAAAATAATACAGTAGACTAAGAAGGTACATCTAGGCGGTCTTATCGCTAAAAGCGATTTTGCATGTTGTTTGTCTGCAGCCCATAGTGCCGATGTTCACGCAGAACGTGCGCGAGGCGTTCCGCACGGTGGGCTGGCTGCGCGGCGTGTGCCTGCGCGTGTACGCCGCGACGCGCGTGCCGCTCGCGCCCGTCTACGGCGGCTTCCCCGTCAAGCTGGTCACGCACCTCGGCAAGCCCATACACTACGACCCCGCGCTCTCGCCGGAGCAGCTGCAGCTCAAGGTAGCCCTTGGGCTTCCCGTCAATCTATAGAATAGAATAGATTTATTTGGCACTCACAGGGCAACACATTACAATAAATTTATACTTATCTGGTCTCACACCTCGGCAAGCTGATACACTACGACCCTGCGCTCACGCCGGAGCAGCTGCAGCTGAAGGTAGCACGCACCACATAGGTTCATTTCGTTGTCCGTCCGTCTGTCGAGACCGTTTTTCTCAGAACGTGGAGATATCATCATCATGTCAGCGTTTCAACGTCCACTGCTGGACCTATAGGCCTTCCCCAACGAACGCCACCACACCCAGTCCTCCGCCCGCCGCATCCAGCCGCTTCCGGCCACCTTCCCACACTGCCCTCGTTAAGTTTCTACGGAACCCACAGGGTGCGAGTTCCACTCGCACCTAGTCCGGTTTTCTAAATTGTGTTCCCACTTCCGTTTTAGATACATCATTCATCTATTTATAAGGATAAAAAAACCATTAAAATCCACTTCTTAATGTAAATGTTTGTTCAGGTCGCTGGGGCCATTGAGGATCTAGTAGACAAACACCAGAGGGTACCTGGTAACATTCTCCTGGCTCTCATGGAGCGAATAGTCGAGCTGCCGAAATCCAGAAGCAAACCCAAGAAGACCACAGCCATTGCCAACGGGAAGTGCCACAACGGTGTCACCGAGAACGGTGTCAAAGACAACGGTGTCACAGACAACGGTGTCACAGACAACGGTGTCAAAGACAACGGTGTCAAAGACAACGGTGTCAAAGACAACGGTGTCACAGACAACGGTGTCAAAGACAATGGTGTCAAAGACAACGGTGTCACAGACAACGGTGTAAGTGATAAATGTGACAGTGAGAAAGCCAAAGTGTCATAATATGAAGTTTTAGAGACTTTAAAGATCAGGTTTTTTGTAATGTATGTACATACAAGTGACACCTTGTTTTGGAAGTCTCTAGTGTAGACGGTAACAGAGAGCTTGTACACTGCGCCTTACAATCCGAAGTATAGTCCCCGTACAGTTTTATGGCGGCTGTGTGAAGTTGGCTGATTACTGCGCAATGACTGATTTTAGGTGTCAAATGGGAGCTGGGGGTTTACTAGAGATGCTCATTCAATTTCAAGAAATAGTTCATTGATGCGATGAACCGAATCAAACTTTCAAGTTTTTGGACATCTCTATGTAGCACTCTATGTCGCTTACGCACGCATAGACTATAAACACTGTCAGCGATGTGCAAACAATCTGTGACTATATTCATTCAGTCGCCAAAAAAATCTATGGGGACTATAGCAACAACGATTGGAATCTTTTGCTGGGATTGGAAGTTGTTTCACAATTAGGTATTTTAACACTAGTGGTTTGTGCCACTTGTGTTGAAATACCCGTCTTTGTGAAACAGTTGTATAATAAATAACTGATTCCAATACCAGCAAGAATCTGATCAGGCGCAGTGCATTAGCGCATTAGGGTGGTAAAATAAGATTATTTTTTTTGTTGTATAAAAAAAATGCCATACACTGCTAAGTTAGAAAAAAAAGAGTGTGTGTGTTTAAGGAGATATCTCAGAACTGATTCGTAACAAAATATACAGGTGCTCCTTCAAGCATTTTTTGAGAATTTCCAGAAGTCAGAACAAAAAAGAGTCAAAGCAAAGCATCCTGCTCTTATATAATCGCTTGATTGTTGTACAGGGTGGAAGCATCACCAGCCGATTAATCCTTAACTACTAAAAATATCCGAAAAAATCAAAATAATGTGATAATCTTAACCTTTTTTTTTTAATTCTTTGTATGTAACTCGGTTACAAACGAAGACATTATAAATTTTCCATTGTAACTGGTTACAAGGAAAGAAGATACCGCTATGAAATCATTCTTGCTTCGCAACTCGGTTACAAAGAACGAAAAAAATTTTCTCGTTGGTAACTGGTTACGAAACTTAGTTACAAACACGGCTAAAGCCCATTAGACCATAAACCTTAGAGTATTTTGGCTGTTGAGAATAATTGCTTATATGAATAAAAACTATACTTTCCAGAATTTTTTTACATTCGTATTGCATTTGTTTGATTTAACGATATTGTAATTTTTTTATATAAAAATCTAAATACTCGTATAGTTTATTGTAGTTTGTAAAAAAAACAAGATTGGACTGTGTGTTTATTTATTATATAACTTAGCTTTTATATGTGTTAATTTACAAAAGTTTTAGTATAGGTAGGTATGTTTCCATAAATTTTATAGAATGAATCAGCCCAGCCATATGTGGGCGATAGATATTGTATATTTTGGTAATCGTAAATCATGGCCAATGTATAGAAATTTTAGACCCTAAAACATTGATTATTTATGTACCTATGTGTGTTTTTCTTCGCACAGCAATTGAACTAATTTTGAACGGACGTTTACTGGATTAAATATATTCCGTTCGGGCCTGATACCGCTATATCTGACACCGGTATCTCTAATGTCCTAGATGACGGTATTAATACGATATGAGAGAAAGCCGCTCAGTATAAATAGGGAATTTTGAGAAAATTGCTCTAGTAGCTACTTATAGGTTCTTCGACAATCAAAGAATTCTAGAACAGAACAGCACTGCAATCTACTGATATACAATATTTAATTTATATTATAATCATTCTACAATTCTCCAAAACCATTCCTTACAATTTTTTAAAAGGTATTTCTGTGGTGTAAGTGATCTTCTGTCGGGCGGAGCAAACTGCACGCTGATTAGGCCAGTCAAGGTATCGCCATGTCGTGATTGGTTGGCTCTGGCCGTGTTTGTAACTTGTTTCGTAACCAGTTACAAACAATTTTCAGTAACCCAGTTGGCCTTTGTCCAGCAGTGGACGTCTACAGGCTAATATGATTCGTTAAAAAATGATTTCATAGCGGTTTTTTCTTTCATTGTAACTAGTTACGATGGAAGATTTAAGTCATCGCTTGTAACCTATATGTAATTCTTTGTCAACTTGGTTACAAACGAAGACAGTGGATGCACCGTAACTAGTTACAAGGAAAGAAAAGACCGCTATGAACTCGGGTACAAAGCAAGACAAAAAACTTCGTTTGTAACTGGTTACGAAACTCGGTTACAAACACGGTCGGAGCCGATTGGTCGAAACAAGATGACGTATAGTGCTGGGGGCTTGCAAATATAAAACAAAGACGTTCCTTCAAAGTAACTAAGTTTAAAAATTTGGACTGGTGTAGTTTCACTAACACCCTTTACCTTAGACATATCATGTAATAGTTATTTTTAAAGACATTCTACTATTTATTTATGTAAGCTCATTCATTGTATATATCTAAAATCGTTTTATGATTGATTAAGTACCTATTATAAAGAAATTATCAGTTGTTGAACAACTGTTTTATATGAAAATATTGACTATTTTTAATTATTTTTAGGTATTTAGTTAAAATTTATTGATACAAAAACGCATTTATGAAATTAAAAAGCGAAAACCGTTCAAAATATGACATTTATTAGGAAACTTTACTTAAAATTAAGTTTATGAAATTAATTTATTTAAAAATTAGGAGTTTTTTTGTATAATAAGTTATTAAGGTATAATCACTTAAGAAAGTGACCGGCCACATTTAGGGTGGATTGCAATGGAGCATTATGATGGAGATTTCGCCATTTGATTACAACGCGAGGTGTGACAGCTTAGAAGTAAGCTTTCTTAGCTGAATTCGCCAAAATCACCCTAAAACCATCCCTAAGTAAGGTAAAAGATAATGCACGTGATTTTAGACTTAAATGTGGCCAGATACTTTTACGAAACCACAAAATATACTGAAATTGTAATTATATGTAAATAGATACAATTTAATAATAGACTACCTATTTGATAGATACATATTAGAAAACTAACTTGGCTAGGAATATAAATTTAATTGGGTAGCTTTTCCATATTCATAAAAACGTACCTATAAAGTACTGAAATAACTTCAATTCAAAATATATGAATATTAAATAGTTTCATTCATCTATATATATATTAAAAATACTGTTCTAAAGAGCAAAAAGCGAAAATTTTAACACAAAACATGGCATAGAGGATAGAGGTCTTGTAATGTAACCAAGCCACAAACTGGAAAAAAAGACATTTAAATATTTTATTTTTCTGGCCAAGTTGTTTTTATATAATCTATGCTTATATTTAGCCATAATAGTTATGTGAGGTGCCAGATTTTATACCAAATCCCTATTCCTGATATGTATTTTACCTATTAGAATGCGAGTGTCTGTATTATGTGGTAACTACTTAATACTTAATCATTGCAAACAAATACTTAAAATATAAGGAAATATTTTCCCAGAAATATCTTGTTTTTTTACTGCCGCCCGGAATACTGTCAATAAAACGCCTTCGTATCGGATTTGACCTAAAAGCAAAACGTATATTGGACCTTACAAGGAATAAACCCCTTTTTAATAGTACTGTACTGACTGTACAGTCGACCGCACGTCAGTGGAAACACTTTGACCTTAAGCTGGCCTAGCACATTGGGGAGTTTCAATACTATGAGAGACCAGTTTATACTGGTTTCGTTGCCACTGACGTGCGGTCGACGGTACCAATTCTGAAACGTCCCGGGACGCCATCCGGCTTGAATGGACACGGAGCACCGAAGATCGGGTTTAATGGCGCGCCTCTCGGTCTAGGTCCAGCAGCGGGTTATGATAATCATGGCGCTTTGGAATTATCTGTTAATAAGCTGTGCAAGATTAAATGAATAAATGATGATAAATAAAAAATAATTTTTAAATTGTATTGTAAATTACATTTATTTCTTACAACGCGTACACGATTCTATTCAGTCAATAACAATATAAAAAGTCAACTCAAACGGTAACTAACTCAGTATAAAAGCGGCCTATAGGAAGTCGTAGTTGTTGACGTCATCGAACTGCTGGGCCGAGGTGGAGGGGCGGGGCGCCCCCGCGCCCGGACGGTACTGGGGCTGCTGAGGACACACACACACATACATATTATTTACTATCCCACTTGTGGGCAAACACCACCCACTGACCAGTACAGGCGATTTATTAGACAATTTTACCAGACTTTTATTTTTCGTTTTTTTTTCATTATTTTAGCCGAGCTATGCAGAATTGATCCAACCCACACTTTCTTATTTTCGAGTTAACAAAAGTCTATCTAACCTGCTCACACTATATCTAGTTATTATAAAAAAAAATGTATAAAAGCTAGCCTTGAATGTTTCTGCTAAAAGATTTTATGGATGAAAAGAAGCAGTTTGGTGTAGTAAACTCAATTTTTGACGTCTTGTGGGTTGGGTCATTTCTGCATAACTCGGTCCATTTTACCATTCATAGATAAATTATTATTCTAGTCGTCTTTTTTCCCAGTCGTATTTTCTACAATACTTTATCATAACAAATATTTTTAAAATACCTATTTAATATTCAATAGGTACCTACTCGTATATATATATTTAATTTAGAATATACTTTGTTAGAATGAAAAAAATAGACTCGACTGGAATCATTTATGAATGGTAAAATAATCGTCAGAGTTTTTGCGTTAAAAAAAAAACGACTGGGAAAAAAAAGCGACTGTAAAACCAACAATGAAATAAATAATTCGAGAAAATTGACTAACAAATGGTTGGTAATTTGAAACGGGGTAGCAAGTGCTGCTACCAGAACCATTGAAGCTATAGGAAAATAGAAGACTGTCCATGATTTTTGAAGATCGGCATTCAGTTTGATAAAAAAGTACAGTCAATTCTTTCTTAGATCTTTATTACGAGACTATATCAAAAGATATTAGACACAAGCTGTTATACAAAGTTGCGTGCAAAATTACATATTAAGCACCTACATCATAGAATACCAAAAGTCCCTGAACGTTACTTGCGTAAAGCATTACCTGTGAGAAGCTTTTAGTGTTTTTACGTCCAACTTGAATGGGCCAATTGCCAAACAGGTCAAAGTGAATTTAGTCCAAATAACTCTGTCCGAAATTATGTATGTATTTGAATTTTGTCCATAATATTTCATAAAATGTCACAGTCGTAAAGATTGTAAATAGATTAGATATTGTAGATCTTTTCGGTTTAGACATTATGTATTTGCTTTTAGTTATAGTTCTTCAGATTGTACACAAAACGATTTTGTAAGTCCAAACTGGACGTTTTTATTATTGGATCAGATCTAAATACAATGTTACGATTTACCTATTGAACGTAATTGAAATTGGACGTTTCTTGCCTATACGTAAACTACGTATTTTTGTTCATTTTGGACCAATTTCAATTTGGACGTGAAAACACTAAACGGTGAGAAGCATTAGATGTGCGAAGCGTTACTTGTGAAAAGCATTACTTGTGACAGACAAGCGAGAGGGGTGTGAGAGGTGCGGTGAGGGGGAGGGTCCTCACATGTGCGGCCGCCCGCCGCGCGCCGCCGCCTGTTGCTGCTACAAAACACGTGGTGGGGACTGAGCCTAGCTCGCCCAGGACGGAGTCGCCGCCGCGACCGATCAAAAGTGTAAACAAAACGACAGGTACCAACGCAGTGATAATTTTTTAATATTTAAGGGCTTCTTTCACCACTTCCTGATATTGTTACAGATAGCAATCTTAGAGATAAACTAATCTATCAGATAACCTTTATCAGTAAGTGGTGAAAAAGCCCTAATAATTTTATAATTTTTAAATAATTTTTGTGTTTGTTATGTAAGTACCTACTCGTTTATTTGGCAATAAATTTTATTTCTTTCTTTCAGTAGGCAACGGGCGAGAACGCTGTCGCTGACGTCACTTGTCAACGTAGGCCGCCATTTTGTAATTACGTCATCATGAATATGCAGAGTGGCCCATTTAAGGCGTATCCCAGACACACGCGGCCTGCGGCGGCGGCCTACCGCAGGCCGCAGCTTCAATATGAAAACGCAGGCCGCGCGAGTCTGAAGTCTCACATACATTGCGTATGGAATACAACAGGCCGCCACCGCCACCGCAGGCCACGTGTGTCTGTGATACGCCTAATGGTTCGTTTTTAAATGAGTAGTCAATTATGTATAATCAAAAAATTTGGACCACTATAAATGGGCCATGCTGTAGGTGTCCCAAAACCTGTAGGATTGTTTACATTTTTAACGCTTGTCGCGGCGGCTATTTGGCACTGCTGCAATCCTTCGAGGCAGAACGCCCATAAATTAAGCAAAAGTGGGAGCGAGCGAGACAACGCGTTTTGTTGAATGTTATTTACAGCGCCTGCAGCGAAGGATTGAGCGGTGTATAAATGAGATGTGCTGGATTTTTCGTCAATTACCAAGGCTCGGAAAAATGATAGTCTTTGTCAAGATTTAACACCGTCCATTTATAATAAATGCTTCCACTAACGTTATTTTTTTAACTACAGATTTTATGAGCGGGAGCGTAGCAAGCTTTTTCCGATGTTCTGTGTTTTTAATAGTGAAAACTGAGAAATCTGGTTATCAACAAGAAACAAACGCAATTAGACTAGAATATCCCAATACGTAACTTGGATTCCAAATGGGAAAAACATTTCCCAATTTGTAGCTGGTTACAAAACTCAGTTACACAGTGGGCCGAATTTACAATTTTTAATCGTTACTTACAATATTTTAGTGTCTTTGAACCCGATGAGCTAATTAGGGTCGAAATAACTTGGAAAACGTATAAAAATACGCCAAAAATTTAGTACAGTAGTAAAATCTGACATTTTTAGAAACGGTATGACATGATAAAATGTTTTAAATTTAAATGGTAAAAATGTAGAATGTTTTATTGACAAAAAACGCCAATTTTTTCAAACCTTGTTAACTACATTAGGTTTATGTACAACTAGTGGCCTTTAAAAAATCAGTCATCAATTTTACTAGAAAATGAGAAGCTGCTAAAAGGGTGAGAAATGAAAACATTGCATAAATGATTAATCATATTAGAAAGATAGAAGAAAAAGAGGTATGAAAATACACATTTCCCTGGTGATAGGACTCCTAGGACCTCTTTCTTTGCTGTTAGTTTATCTGCCAGTTAAGGTAATCAGATACCTGTGAAACAAACAGAATCCGCTATCTGTCAGATAATCTGCAGATAGGGTATCTGGGACTTTATCAGCAAGCGGTGAAAGAAGCCCTTAGTGTCTTACTCACTGACCTATATTACAATAGGACTGACAGCTGTCAAATTTTTTAAATTAATTTAATAATAAATATAATAATTTTGACTCCTATTGCATATGAGTACACTGGGTACATGGTACATTTACACGCTAAAGATACCAAAAAGGGACGAAGTGTAATGTTTTTGGACCAATTCACACACGGCTGTTTAGTCCCAAATTAAGCCGAAGCTTGTCCTACGTAATATACTTTTTAAATACATACAAACACCCAGAATCCGAAAACCAACAGATGTGCTCATCAAACAAAATGTTGGTCGGTGGGAATCGAACCCAGCACCTCTGGCGTAGAAGGCAGGGTCACGACCAAATAAGCCAACAGGCCAGTCATAGAAATATAGCCAGGTATTACTGGCTAGAATTTCTTGGGTATGTAATTAGACTGGGCCACTGAACTGAGCTTTTATTTTTATTATATTTTGCCTGATAAGTGAGATGCACACGGCACTCTGGTCCTCTTCCATCGGCACTGAGGACAGCCACCATCAGATCTCACGCAAACCGTTCCCGGACAGAGATCCAAGGGCTCAAAGTGACCTCGAAATTTTTTTTGAGCAGAGTATTAAAAAAAAATTCTGGTCCGCATAATAGCTCTCAAAGCTTCATGGCTGAGTATGTCGCCGCATACCTGCTGCAGCAGGTGCCTGAGGCCCGGGTTGGAGGGCATCATGGGCCGCATGATGCGCGGCGGGGGCAGCCCCCCGGCGCCCGCGCCGCGCAGCTGCTGCTGCAACTGCTGCTGCTGGAGCTGATGCTTCCGTTGCTGCTCCTGGAATACAATACATTGTGCATCTTGAATTTTATTTTAATTTCCTAGGAAAATCTACAGATACAAATACAACATAAAAAAATGCGGCAAAATCGGCCATATCTTCTGACTGCGACGACTTAGAAATCTGATTTTTTCACGACACCAAGGGACTGCAGACCTGAGTATTTGATATTAATTTCAACTTGATACCTCCACGCGTTCCTGAGAAAAATGATCTTGACAGACGGACAACCGAGTGATCCTATAAGGGTTCCTTTTTTCCTCTTTTGAGGTACGGAACCCTAAAGAAACTAAAATTAAAAACAGATAATAAATTAAAGGTTTCCATTGATAGTGACGGACTATATACCAATACACAGCATAACTTTATATAGAACTTAACTTTATTAGAATTGACAAACACAACAGAGAAACAATATAATATAAACTCTGTAAGTAAATAAGTCTATGTAGTGTTTGTTATTTTTTTTAATTACAACAATTACTAAAACAGGACCTATCCTAACATAGGCACCAGTCTCACACAATGACCGGTTTCCGGTCTCAAGTTAATCAAACTGTATGTTTTATTGTTTTCTGCATTTAATTTTGTGTGAGAAATGAATAAAATTTGAATTTGAATGAGCGTCTCTAGACACCTAAAGTTAGTCATTGCGCAGACATCAGCCATCTTCACACAGCCGCCATTAAACTCTCATCATCATCAATCAGCCTGTAGACGTCCACTGCTGGACAAAGGCCTCCATCAAACTGTACGGGGACTACAATAACTCGAACAGAACTCACTTCCAGCTGTTTGTAGTTGAGTTCCTGCTGCTGGGCCGCGTGGAGGTGCGACATGATGTCCATCTGGGACTTGAACTGCGCTTCCTGGAAATAATTATTTGATATACAGGGTCATTTATAAGTGCACACACTTTGCCAATAACATTTATTTAAAACTTCATTGCACTAATTTGTACAGAAGGCGAACTTATAGTCAATGGCATTCTCTACCAGCCGACCTATGGGCCATGCAGATTAATGTCCTCCAACACAGGTATATTTTAATAATCATAATCATATTTATTGGTAAAAATATTACACGTCAGAAGTTTACACAAAATCAAATCCTACTAATATTATAAAGGCGAAAGTTTGTGAGGATGTTTGGATGCGAGGATGTTTGTTACTCTTTCACGCAAAAACTACCAAACAGATTTTGATGAAACTTGGTACAGTGGTAGCTTATATCCTGGAATAACATATAGACTACTTTTTAACGCGGACAAAGTCGCGGGGCGTACCCCAATACCCCCTAAGTAACAAAACACCTACATAGAGGGCGCTGTTTCACAATTTACACGGGAAAAACTGTTCTACGCGGGCGAAGCCGCGAGAAAAAGCTAGTATAACATACATCTAGTAAGTAGAATCAATAATGTTTATGATAATTGAGTTTATGCTTAACAAACAAGAAGACCTTGGCATAAATCTAGTTTTGTGTAAAGCAAGTTTTTTAAATAAAACAATTTTGAATTTTTTTTTAATTTTGAATGCATTTTGTTTTGAATTTTTTATTTATTTATTTGAATGAACACATACCTGCAATGCAATCAGTAATGCAATACCTGCGTCAGTGGCGTCGGGGATAATATGCGGCCTATCATATCGAAGCTCCGAAGTTCGATCCCCGGCTGGGCCATGGACCAATGGGTTTATTCTCGAATCTTAAGTACATTTAGTGACTACTCTCAAATGGTGAAGGAAAACAACTGAAGCAGAAATTCTTAGGCGCATGTGAAGTCCACCAACCCGCACTGGGCTAGCGTGGTGGACTATGGCCCGATCGTCGAGAGCGTAGGCCTGAACCCCAGCAGTGGGAACATGTTTATAGGCTGTTGATTTGTTTTTTTTACCATACGAGAAAACATGGCGAACTCTTCCTGATAGCAATTCTGATGTTAGTAGATACCTGTACTTATTCGGTTTTTTTTTAGTACTCATCGGACTTTCAGGTAGTAGAAAAAGTATCGATCGTACCGAGTACAAAAGAAAAGCTTCATTTTGTACTCGGTACGAAATATACTATTTTAGTATGGGAGAAACAAAATCTCGTCGGTCGTCTGGCAACGACCCCTCCAGTTCCCGTCGAGCAGCTGGAGCCCCAACACCCAGCACCAAAAGCTAGTTGGCATATAAACACCTGCGCTCTGACCTGCTGGTGCGCCGCCTCCAGCGTCTGCTGCAGGTGCTGGATCTTCTCGAGATTCTGCTGCCGCGCGGCCTCCAGCCCGTCCAGCCGCCCGTCCATCTGCTGCCCCCCTCGGGGGCCCTTCCCGCCCCCCGGGGGGCCCCCGCTCACCATCGCCCCACCCATCATCATGCCCTGCGCAACATTTTAGCATTCATTATGTATTATTACAACCGGTTATGATCATTCGGCCGCAAAAAACGTACAAGTACGATTTAAGTTTTAAATATGCATTTTTAAAAACTTCTTTGTTTAGAAAATATAAATACACTGTCAAAATTATAGTCAAGCGTTTAGAAAATATACATATATTATGTCAAAAATATTTAAGTTGCCTATGTTAAAAAAAAGTTGTTCCGGAAGTGACGCACAGTTTTGAAAAGGAAACTTCAGAACTTATGCGTCACTTCCGGGACAATGGATAATTTGAAGAACGAAGGATAATTTGAGTTCTAATTATAGATAATTACGTTTTTTAACTGTTAATTTTTAAATTTGATCGGAATAATAAAAATTCTGAAATGAGCTCGTAAGCGAATGGCCGCCATTGATGCTTCCACCTTTGTCATTCTCTGAGCTCATGATTTATTTATTTTTATTATTTTTTTGTGGCTTCCCACGACAGTGGATTTAGCCAGTGTCAGAGTGAATCATGAGCAATGATTGACGTCACCACAGATATATTTTTTAAATAAATTTACGGCTCCGGGATCAAGCACTTTCGAGCCAGTCTTCATTAATTTATATCTTCATTTATTTTTCGACTTGCAGTGCTAGTGCCAGGGCACATGCAGCGTAAAGAGGTATCCACTTAAATAATGTATGGATGTATACTATACTTGTATAGTCCCGGCGGAATTTCTTGGCGGCTGAATGAATATAATCACAGATTGTTTGCACATCGCTGACAGTGTTTATAGTCTATGTAAGTTGAATGAATAAATAATAATAATAAATAAATGTGTGCGTAAGAGAGACAGTGTGCTACATAGAGATGTCCAAAAACTTGAAAGTCTGATTCGGTTGATCGAACACCAGCTCCCTTTTGACAACTAAAATTAGTCATTGCGCAGAAATGAGCCAACTTCACACGGCCGCCAAAAAACTCTACCGGCACTATATCTCTGACACAACTCGCTGCGTATTTGGCATTTCACGGTCAACAATTTTCATTTATTTATTTAAACTAACACTTACAGTCGAGCCAAGCGTGAAAGTCATTAATAATACAATAATTAATATCATACAAGATTTGAATACAAAATAAATTGATTATATAGAAATACAATTATACAGATGTCAGAATAAATAATAACAGTATAAATAATGTCACCAAGTAGGGTCATAGTTATCGTACTGGGGGTCATAATCGACTCCAGATATATACCAGCTGATGTCAGGAAGCGTGTTTCCGTGAACAGGAATATGTCGATAGAGTCGTCATGGACCAAAATGTCGTTGAGTAGTTGTACATTATGCGTGGGTTGCCCCCTCGTGACTCACCGGCGGGTGCTGCTGCACCTGGGGCTGCCCCATGGGCTGGCTGGGCCCGGCGCCGGGCACCTGCCCCATCTGCCCCATGCCGCCGGACATGCCGGGCGCGCCGGACATGCCGGGCGCGCCGGACATGCCGGGCGCGCCGGACATGCCCGCGCCGCCCATGCCGCCCGACGACATGCCCGGGTTAGGCATTGCACCAGAGCCTGCAAGCACAACTCATACATACATACTACTCACCAACTATAATGAGTCACTCCGCGTCTCCCGCTCCCTCCTACGTCGCCCCGCCGTCATAGGTACAGAGTGCAAAAACGATTGAGAAAGTATTGGCCGAAAGTGTGGGATTGAATTGTTATTTATTTATATTTTCAGTAAAAAATAAAACATTGTGTAAGAAGCACTTAGATACTTAGAGAAATCTTCATCTTTATCATCATTTGTTAATGGCACGACGTCACTTATGCCCGACCTCTAATTATGCGAACGGTACTGTCGCGCCATGACGAGAGCGGGCGGGTGAGGTGGGGAAGCGGGAGGCGGAGGGAGGCCAAGGCCAAGTGACTCGTTTCAGTTGTCGGGTGGACGGATAATTCGAAACAGGGCAAAATTTAAATACGAACAAGGTAACTTTGAAGCCATGGTTCTCCGCGAAGGATTGATCGGGGCATGATCTGATGACGGTCATCGAGAGAGTAGATGGAGGATTTTTATCTAAAAGTATAGCTATCGCTATAGACATCCAACTGATCAGATGAGCCGTCGGGAAGCAGCATCGTCATGTTTTCTTAACTTTAAGATTTTCTTACATTTTGATACCGTTTAGCGGTTGTTTTTATTATACGTTTGTATGCATATGTATATACCTACGTATGTGTGTGCATATGTTACCGGTCATGGTGGCGGTGGGCATGGCGCCGCCCATGGAGCCCTGCGCGCCGCCCGCCGCAGGCAGCTGCTGCTTGTTGATGATCTGCGTTATCTTCTGCTGCTGGATCACCTGGAAGCAGCGTGACACGAGGTCAATAAACACTATTACACGGTGGCACATCAACATGTCCAAAATGAATCCCCACTCCTACTAATACTATAAAGGCGAAAGTTTGTAAGGATGTGAGGATGTTTGTTACTCTTTCGCGCAAAAACTACCGTACAGATTTTGATGAAACTTGGTACAGTCATAGCTTATACCCTGGAATAACATATAGGCTAGTTTTTAACGCGGACAAAGTCGCGGGGCGTCCGCTAATACCCAATAAGTAACAAAACGCCTACAAAGAGGGCGCTGTTTCACAATGTACACGGGTAAACTTTTCTACGCGGGCGAAGCCGTTGGAAAAAGCTAGTAAGCTATATGTATGAAACAAAGGCAGGGCCCTGTGCTGATGGGTTTGTTGCTGTTTCTTCCCCTCGGCTATTGAGCTCCCTAAACGATCATGCGGCATGACATGCATTACGATTACGTGAATTATCATGCTGCATGATGGACCCTCATGCTTGCTATCAATCACATAGTACAGTGAAGCAACGGCCAGCACGTAGTTTGCATGTCATGCACGTCAATCACTACAACTAGACGGTCATGCATGAGAGACAGCACGTAATGCATGTCATGCAGCATGATCGTGTAGGGACCACTTATACAGGTGGAAACAGACGTCGTTTTAGACAGAATTGACGTCAAAAAGAGAATGTTGTATTGTAATTTTGAGTAAACACATCTTTCATTCATTTCACTTTAATAAAAGAATATGTTCAAAGGAATCATGACGTCGATTTTAGAGATAAAAAAATTTCATTCATACATAAAAAAAACTCATACACTACTACTCGGGAATCGAACCCAGACATCTTGGAAAAAATGGCATAATAGTCAGTAACTAACCAAACCAAATCCCACCTTTAAAAAAACCTTTCTCGCAATATTTCATTACCAGGAACTTATTTGTTAATTGCTTTCCAGATAAAGAATTTGGGGCGACTACCTGCTTAAATATTTTTAAGCTGATTATGTGTTATTTATTATCATTTTGTATCTAGGCACATATTAAATAATAGTATCTAGGTAGGCAAATATTTGAAAAGACAATATAATCTGTGACTAATGGAAGCAAAACAGATAAAGCATAATCATTTTAAAATGAAGCCGGGTTATTTGAATATTAATTATTACGAAGAACAAGCATGTTATTGGTATGAAATACAGAGAAAAAAAGATCAGAGGTAGGTAAATCCCTAGCAATTGATTGCGTTATTAGCAAATAATAATAAAAATTTGTGTATGTAGTATTTAAAACATTGCATATACCTCATCATCAACAGTCTATTAACCTGTTAGGGCTCAGGCCTACCCTCTCAACGAGGGCGTTCGGGCGATAGTACACCACGCTAGTCCAGTGCGGGTTGGTGGACTTCACATGCGCCTAAGAATTTCTTCCGCGGCGTATGCAGGTTTCCTCACGATGTTTTCCTTCACCGTTTGAGAGCAGTCAGTAAATGTACTTAAGTTTGGAGAAAAACCCCATTGGTACATGGCCCAGCCGGGGGTATAATTTCGGACCTTTCGATATGATAGGCCGCGTTTTATCACCGACGCCACTGACGCTCTGACGGTCACTGACGGTCTGTGTCGTACCCTGAAGCACTCACCTTCCTGAGTCTGTCGACGAAGGTGGCCTGGTTGTTGGGTATGAAGCCGAGGTACGCCTTCTTGTCGGGCGTGTACAGCAGAATGAGCACCTTGATGTCGCACTGCGGCGGCGACGAGAAATGCACGCACCCCGCCTGCGGAACATAACAAACACAATACTTATTACGATACAAGTAACCTAAATTCACTAAGCTCACTATGGGCCTCATAAGAAGGCTCAAGGTCACGCAAAGGGCAATGGAGAGAGCTATGCTCGGAGTTTCCCTGCGAGATCGAATCAGAAATGAGGATATCCGCAGGAGAACCAAGGTCACCGACATAGGTCAAAGAATTGAGAAGCTGAAGTGGCAGTGGGCTGGGCACATCGCCCGCAGAACTGACGGCCGTTGGGGCAGAAAGGTTCTCGAGTGGCGACCACGTATCGGAAGACGCAGCGTAGGCAGGCCTCCCACAAGGTGGACCGACGGTCTGGTGAAGGTCGCGGGACCCGGCTGGTTGAGGTTAGCGCGGGACCGGTCGTCGTGGAGATCCTTGGGGGAGGCCTTTGTCCAGCAGTGGACGTCTACAGGCTGATATGATGATGATGACCTAAGTTGGTCATTACACTCGATTTCCGAGTGTGTAATGAAGCCGAGTAGTGTAAGACCAACGCTCACGCGTATCATACGACCGTTTTCAACACACTTAATTGCGAGCACAATAAATAAAATGTCATAAACTTATTTTCGTATGATTTTGATGGTAATACGAATCACTTACATTTTGTGCCTCAGTAACATTTACTGGCGGCGTAGAATCGTATAACGTCGTAGCAAAATTATATTATGGCTTTTGAATGAACTTGAATGCACTATATTCAACTCTGAAGTCGATATTTTTTTAAATAATAACAAAACACAACTATGTTTACACAAATATAGACAAGTCGATAATACACAATGTATACTCACAAACCCGTTGACCATGACCTTGGTGAGCGCGTCCAGCGCCTCGTTCTGCTGCAGGTGGAACAGCACCGACTTGCTGTCCTTGAGGTACTGCCCGCCGATGTTGCTGATCAGCTGCTTCGGCATGAGCTGCATCAGCAGCTTGTTCGGCCACGTGTCCACCTTCAGCTCGGGCTCGATGTCTTTGGAGTTCGCTGACACCTGAACAAACAAATTGTGTAGGGTGTAGGTACTAGGTATAAAATCACATCAACAGCGTATCAATATGTCCCCACTGTTGGGGGTTAGGTCTACCCTCTCAACGAGGGCATATGGCCTATAGGCCTATAGTCCACCAGGCTAGCCCAGTGCGGGTTGGTAGACTTCACATGCGCATAAGAATTTCATCATCGGCGTATGCAAGTTTCCTCACGATGATTTAATTCACCGTTCGAGAGCAGGCAGTAAATGTACTTACTTAAAAACACATTGGTACATGGCCCAACCGGGGATCGAATTCGGACCTCTCGACATGACAAGCCACCGTCGCTCAAAATAGCAAAGCTACCTGTATGTCTGTATGTCATGAAACTACTGGACCGATTGAGCAGAAATTTATGAAAATACAGTATATAGATTCGCATGGCCAAATTCCCTAGAAGACAAAATTATTTTTTCGAAAAAAACAAAAAATTCTAGGAATTTCTGTAAAACTAAAAAATACTGCACGATGCGACATACTTACACTTTATTATTTTAGCATTACCAATGGGTTTTTTCTCGAAACTTAAGTACATTTACTGACTGCTCTCAAACGGTGAAGGAAAACATCGTGAGGAAACCTGCATACGCCGAAGAAGAAATTCTTAGGCGCATGTGAAGTCCACCAACCCGCACTGGGCTAGCGTGGTGGACTATAGCCCGAACGCCCTCGTTAAGAGGGTAGGCCTGAGCCCCAGCAGTGGGGACATTAATAGGCTGTTGATGATGATGATGATTTTAGCATTATTAGTATTAATTAGTACCCACCTCTTATTAGTTTATTTTTTTTAAAGTTTCATTTGTAAATTCTTTACTAAGCTGCATTCTTTCTATTCAAATGACAAGCCAAAGACATTCCAAAAACAACCCAAAGTGCCGGCTAGCAGAAAAAAATTGATGTGTATGAATAGAACCATCGCGGCTTGTACTGAACCCTGATGGTTTAAATTAGTTTATTGCAGTAAAGACATAATAAAAACTGCAGAACAATACAACAAGAGATAATGGAAAGGCTGTATTCATAGAAATTGTGTTTAAGGATAATTATACAGACAATGCACTCCGATTTTAACGGGTATTTTCACATTTTTGAAAGTTCTTTTGTTTCTACGTGCGTCCTTCCTGATAAACCATTTGTGGGATCAACCTAACCTAACAGTAATTATGGATGAATTCCTAAAATAACTCATTTCAAAATCATAATTATCGCCGGAAACGATGTTATAATGACTCATTACTAATGAGCAAATGACTTTTTAACATTTGTATTTATTTATTTTCTGATCCGTAACTCCAATTTGGGCATTACATCTTGCATGTAGATTTACATATTAATTTAATAAATTAACTTTATTTTAAAATTGACTTCTGTCTGTTTAAAATAATTATGTGAATTAGATTAAATTAAGGGCCGTTATGAGTCTCAAGTGGGAATCGAACCCACGGCCTCTGGTCCAATGACCAAGCCAGATCCTGATGCCCTGTATCTACAGACTACTCTAGTAGCCTTGTCTCAGGCTCCAGCCTCCACAAACTAACTTTAACTCAGTTGTGGAGCAAACAAAGATTTCTCTGCTACCTCGAGTAATATACCTAATAGAATTTGGCGAGAAAACATGGAGAATTTTTTGAAAGTGATTCTGTCCTGATATGTAGGTACTTTGTTATGTTTTATAGTATATCGATCGGACGTTCAAGTAGTAGAAAAAGTATCGTAATACCGAGTACAAAATGGCTTATCTTACCCTCGTAATGGAAGCTTTCTAGCTAACTAGCTTCCTCCTTCGGGTAAGAAAAGCGCCATTTTGTACTCGGTACGAAATATACTATAAAAAGGGGAGTAAAAAAGGGGGGAAAAGATCCGAACGTTGTGCTGACCTGACAGGGCAGCAGCTTGGTGACCTTCTGCTGGTCCCCGGGCGCCTTCCCCTTCTCCATCCACTCGAGCACCCCGCTCCATATGTAGGCGCGCTGCATGGCCGGCGCCGCGGGGGACGTCGACGCGCCCGGCGACAGCATGCTCGGCAACCGCTGGAACACCTTCACGTTACATACTACGGAACTACGCTCTAGGGAACTACATGCTACTGCTTGACTGGCCTGTTGGCGCAGTGGTAGTGGCCCTGCCTACTGCGCCAAATGTCGTGGGTTCGATACCCACCCGGGACCAACATTTGTGTGATGAGCATAACACACATAAGACTGAATAAGTTTGCATTTTTGATGGGAAAAGTTAACTCACCTAATTGTACCGAGTGTAATGTGGTAGAAGATGTACATCATGTTTTGGTGGAGTGTGTGCGGAACGAAGCTTTGAGACGCAAATTTTATCATAGCCAGACTACTAGGGATGTGGGGGGTTGTAATAGCATCCTAGCATTCCCCTTATCTGAGGAGGCCAGGATGCTATGATGCTAGGTACTCGCTAGGAGGTAAGGTTTGATTTAGTTACTAGATGGTGATTTGTAACAATAAGGGTGACATGGTCAATATACATGACCAAACCCTTCACAAATAAATGATTTAAAAAAAGTGCGTCGGGGATAAGACGCGACCTATCATATCGAAAGGTCTGAGGTTCGATCCCCGGCTGGGCCATGTACCAATGGGTTTTTTCTCGAAACTTAAGTACATGTACTGACTGCTCTCAAACGGTGAAGGAAAACATCGTGAGGAAACCTGCATACGCCGAAGAAGAAATTTTTAGGCGCATGTGAAGTCCACCAACCCGCACTGGGCTTGCGTGGTGGACTATACCCCCACGCCCTCGTTGAGAGGGTAGGCCTGAGCCCCAGCAGTGGGGAGATTAATAGGCAGTTGATGATGATCAGTTGTTGACTACCCTACAAGCTTCGGCTTAGTTTGGGACTAAACAGCCGTGTGTAAATTGGTCCAAACATTATTATTATGCTAGGAAACTACATGCTAGGGAACTACAGACTGAACTACACTAGACCACTGCTGGGCATAGGCCTCCCCCAAGGCGCGTCACTGTACCCTCTCTTCGGTTGGTGCAGCCAGCGCAGAACCCGACTATCAATTGTATGAAAAATACAATCTTCGTAATTTTCTTCATACAAATCGGAACTAGATGATGTTGATTAGGTATAGGCCGCGGCTACCTGCGCTGGGTTGTGCGTGGGCGGCGGCGGTGGGTAGGAGGGCTGCGCGAGCTGCGTGAGCAGCGCCGAGTTGTTGGCGTACAGCGGCTGGCGCGGCGGCGCGAGCCAGTTGCCGCGCGGCGGGGGCGCCCCGCGCGGGAACGCCGCGCCCGCGCCCGCCCGCGCCGCCAGCGCCGCGCCTGCCGCCACGCCCGCGCCGCGGCCCTGCCTGCAAACGAACGAATACACATTCATCACCAAAAGACGTCCACTGCTGGACAAAGTCCTCCCGCACGGATCGCCACGACGACCGGTCCGGCGCTAACCTCATCCAGCCGTGTCCCGCGACCGGCTACACAGTGTACGGAGAGCCAGTGAAATCGGAAATTTGCCATTCCTCGCAAATATGGATGGGCATTTGGATAAAGAATGCAAGAGAACACATCCAGTTGTTAATTCGTTATAGTTTAGCTGCTACATGATACCAAAGTTTGAATTTTTTTGCGTCGGCCAAACTAAAAACACATATTTCTCTGAAACTATCATATACATAGGTGGACGGATAATTAGAAACAGGGCAAGATTTTCATACAATCGAGGTTACTTCGAAGCCATGGTTCTCCTCCGTAAAGGATGAGTTTAGCTGCTACATGATACCAAAGTTTGCATTATATTTCCGCCAAACTAGAAACACATATTTCTCTGAAACTATCATATCTTTTTTTTGGAAAGGCTTCCCTTCTGAAAATATCCACCCTTCGCCACTGGTATAGATAGATGAGCATACATACCCGTACACGTCGGCCTGTATGTCCGGCACGGGGGGCGGCGCGGGGCTCGGCGGCCTCTCCTTGAGGCTGTAGCCGCGCAGCAGCACCATGTGCCGAGGGTCCTGGAAGTACAGCAGGGGATCCAAGTCCATTAGGAGATTTAAGCTTAGAAACATTACAATTTACCCTGTGTTTTATATCGTCAAAGAACCCTCTAGAAACCAAAAGCTCGATTGCATTTTAATATGTATGGCCTGTTGGCGTAGTTGGTTTACTACCTGCCTACTGCGCCAGAGGCCGTGGGTTCGATTCCCAAGCGGGACCAACATTTGTGCGATGAGCATATCTGTTGGTTTTCGGATTCTGGGTGTTTGTATGTAGGTATTTAAGTATTTATTTAAAAATATTTATGTATGTTTATCATTGTCGAGTATCCATATTCAGACAAATTCGCATCTGTGCGCATTGAATGTTATCTATGACAACGGAGACACCCCCGCGCGCACCCCGCGCGCCCGCCATCATCTAGTTATACCATAACATAGGTCTGTGTATAATTATATACCATAACTTTTGTTTGAAGTAACTAAGTACTCTATATCTCTAAATTGTATTTCGTGTTATCTGTGAGGTCACTAGTCCGGTGCTGACGGAATATGCTGAGCCAGCGCCGTTTTGCTGCTGCGACACATGCCTAACTAATTTTAATTTAGTTTTGTAAACCATAAGAAAGAAGAAAGAAAGAAAGAAAGAAAAATAATTTATTCGACAATCACAACAAATATACAAGTGAAATTAATTAATTAACCTGACATAAAATCAGGTGGTAGACGATGCTGTGATCGTGAAAGGTCCCCAGCTCAGCATAGTGCTGCACCCAGGAGGCGCAGCGCTGGTTTTCTGCTGGGGACCTTAGCTAGATGTCCCCGTGTGTGTGTGCGTGTGTGTTTGTGTGTGTGTGTGTGTGTGCGTTCAAAAGTAGACATACATAATTATATTATAATAATAATAATTTATAGTTGTAATAATTATTTTTAAAGGTACATAATTAGTATAGTTTATAGTAGTAATTGATATAGTATATAAATAAATAAATAAATATATAGATGAAAATCTTACTTAATATACCAAGATATAGGTACAAAGCATCATGGTTGGGTTTGCAGGTTGAGAAAATATGCTACGAGTTTGATTTTGAAGGTATTTTTTGTTCTGCAATCCCTAATGGGCGGTATACCTATTTACTATTATAATGTATACCTATTTGTTTTTTGTATGTATGTGTCGAAGCCACAATTAAATGATGTATCTATCTATCTCTATATTACCTCAATAGGCGTGCCAGACTTTTATTTTTTATTTATTTATTACACTCATCAACAGCTGTTACATTGTTTCACTTACAATTTTAGGTATACCACAACAGGGGTCAGCGGGCGGGCGCTCACCTTGGCATAGTTCCGCTGCTGCGCGTGGTGCAGCTCTCCGCCGGCGTGCTCGTAGAGCGCGTGCAGCGCGGGCACGCGCCGCGCCGCCGCGATGGACACGTGCACGCCGCGCTCGCCCAGCAGGCGCGCCGCCTGCTCCACAGTGCCGGGCACACCTGACAAACAAACGTCTTCACTTCAAAGTCAAAACTATTTTATTGCATGTAAGTATATACAGTGGGTACATTTCATCATCATCAGCCTACACTAGTCCACTGCTGGACATAGGCCTCCCCCAAGGCGCGCCACTGAGTCCGATCTTCGGCTCTCCGCATCCAGTCACTGCCAGCCGCCCTACGCAGGCCGTCGCTCCATATAGCCGGGGGGCGTCCCACACTACGCTTGCCTATATAGTCGTGGTCTCCTTTCGAGAACGCGTGGGTACATTTATACAACGTCAATTTGTTATCTACCACCGCTTCCAAGGTGTTAGCGCTGGGAAGAAGAAGCGGCGCAACAAACATTTAAACAACAAGTAGAAATTGACAACAATATCATATTACTAGCTGTTTCACGCGTCTTCGCCCGAAAGTTAGAACAGTTTTTCCCGCGGGAACAGCTTCTCTCGAGGTACTTATATAAAGCCAGTAGCCTGCCCTGATGTATCTATACTACTTATAAAAATCGTAACGGGAGTATTTCTGTACATTGGAGGGATTTAAAAAAAAACATTTGGAATACGTTATTTAGTCATAACTGACCCCAAAACACTTTTCAAAAATTGTCTGTCTGTCTGTTTGAACCCGCATCACGTTAAAACTACTGGTCCGATTTGGCCGTTTTTTTGTTTGAAAGCATGTGGTCTGACTTAAAATCTGGTGTATGTACTTGGATTTTTAAAATTCCAACCCTAAATGGGTGAAAAGGGATATTACAATTGCTCTTTATGGATATTTACAATTTGATTGATTACTGTAATTGGTTAAACAGTTGTAATTAAATAAATAAAATATTAAGGTATGCATGGAAACAAAAAATTTAAAAAAATTAAATTCACATGCCGCGGGCAAGTTACACATTTTATATTAACCCATACATGACGACATAACGACGACATATTCAGATGAACATACACGATACATCGATACTTTTTAATGCGAACGAAGTCGCGGGGCATAAGCTAGTAATCTATATTATAGTTGTTATGTAGTTTTTGCGTGAAAGGGTAACAAACATCCAAACGGAGGGAAACTACTCTGAATACTGAATATAGCAAATTTTACTCTAAGGAACCTTAATTTTATGTTTTAAGTAAAGTTATTTAAAACAGATCTCATCAGAACCCCGGCCAAGAAACATTATGTACTTGTCTCGATAACCATTTAGGTTTATTTAGGGAATCATATTTAAGTAGGTATATACTACACCCATCACACTATACGCCATTCGTCCGCGATCGTAACTAGGTACCTACGATCGAGCAATTTATTTTCTTGCTTGGTAACTCAGTTACAAACGAAGATTGCTCTTCAGCCGCTTATATTATATTATATACCTATATGCAACTTAAGACCGAGTTTTTTTTTAAATTTATTAAAAGTTATTAATACCTACCTATTTGTAGTTGCCTTTTCAGTGCGTAAGTACATCTAAATAAAATACATACCTATACCTACATTAAAAAAGGTTATTTAACCTAACAGATCTCTCCTATAAACACGGCTTTTTTTACTATACGTACACGGCTTCCGAAAAATTTGCGTTGGCAACACCGCTTGAATTCCTTGTTTGAACCGGTCTCAGGTACAAAAATTGCAACAGGTCCCGCTCTGTCATACAAGTTAGAGCGAGAGGACAGATCGCGGTTCCGCCATGACGTCGATCGGTTCCAAGGTCCTCGTTCGCACGCTAGAAGGGCAAGCTGGGCAACGGTTATTCAGTTTCTTTCATTCATTCTGCGTCGAACGTTCGTTGAGGCAACTTGTCTTTTATTTGTTCATTCGTTAATATTCGTGGTAGTTTTGTTCGTTGCAATTTAATAGTTGCTCCACTCTTCTTTTTCTTTTGGTTGAAACAGCGCTTCCGTGCAGCTGAAAAGTCTGGAAATCTTTCTGTGTTTGAAGTTTTGAACACACGTGTGAATTTTTCGAGGTTATTTCTAACCAATTTTCGTCGAATTGTGAACTAATTAACAATGTTTTTTACGTTCATAAAAAACTCATTATGTACTCAGTACGTATCAGTACTGTGTAATATTTGTCATGTGTTTACGCAAAGGTGAGCCTTTTATCAGTTTGTATTCGTATAGATTTTTACCTATACTTACGAGGGTTCATTTTTTTCGTTTCCGAACGATTTTGTCTCGCATTTTTCTGTGTTTGTAAACAGATGTTTTGAAGTCTATATTTATTGTTTGGTATATCTATAAAGTTGATTAATAAAAAAACTTTAAATTATTAACATGTAAAAAGGGGGAAATGAAATTAACTTGGGGATAATGTGTGATTTGTATAAGTCAAAATTTTTAAAATTTCAATTTATTGGTCAACATTTCGACTAAACGGTGCTTTTTTGAATACAAGTAGGTATATTATTGACCAAATGTTTGACGATATTTTTGGACTTAAGTTTTGAAGTTGCTCTTTCCGAGTTAAGGCCATATTTGGATAGGTATCTATGGTTTTATAATCATTCATTACAGAGGTATACCTTATTACATCAATTTCCATACCGTTGTTAAAAACTAGGTACCTACTTACCTAACGACTTTCATGGATTCTTTACCAATTTATTGGTATTGTAATAATTTGTCGTATAGTAGGTACGATGCGTTTGTTGTTTCTGAACAAATATCGTCTCGCTCTATTTGAATTGTCATTTCTGTCATTTTGTTTATGTAAAGAATATTAAGTATGGAGATATGATGGGGTGGTAAAGTGGTAATTTGTCAAACATTAGTAAGAGAATTGTCATAACATAAAATGTCTCTGACACAATTTTGGGTATAATTTGGAAGTTGGTTTTTAGTTTTTAGACAGTAATTTATGAAAAATTTTGAATACCTATTATGAAGTTATGATGGGGTGGTAAAGTGGGTAACTAGACAAAATGTCAATCAACTGTTGTCAACTGTGATAAGATAAAGTGTCTCTGACACAATTTTGGGTTTTCATTTGAAAGTTGGTTTTTCAGTACCTAGTCATAAAAATTTTAGAAAAAATATTAAGAGATTATGATGGGGTGGTAACTGGTCAAAATGGCAATCAACAGAACTGTTGTCATTAATGAATTGTGATAATAATAAGTGTACATTTGACACAACTTTGGGTTTTAATATGAAAGTTCGTTTTCGACAGTCATTTATGAAAATTTTAGAAATAATATTTATGAGGTTATAATTGGGTGGTAAAGTGGTAACTGGTCAAAATGTTAATCAACAGAACTGTTGTCATTAATGAATTGTGATGATAATAAGTGTACATTTGACACAATTTTGGGTTTTAATTTGAAAGTTCGTTTTTCGACAGTCATTTATGAAAATTTTAGAAATAATATAATGAGGATATGATGGGGTGGTAAAGTGGTAACTGGTCAAAATGTCAATCAACTGTTATCAATAATGAACTGTAGTGAAAGTGTCTCTGATACAATTTTGGGGTTTTATTTCGAAGTTGGTTTTTAGATAGTCATATTTTATGAAAATTATAACAATAATATGGGGATATGAATTAGTTTGGGGTGGTAAAGTGGTAATGATCAAAAGATAAGTTAAACGTTCATTTGCAGAATACAAAACAGACAAGACATTATAAAACTGTCCTTGTACCTTATAGTCATGAAGCTAGGATCTCTTTGTCGTGGGCGCGTAGTTCAATTCGATCCTTCCTGTTTATAGTAGTTATGTATACTTTTTCATTATAAACTACAAAGCTTTTCAATAAAATATCTTTAAAAACTACAACTTTGGTTACAATTTACTTTTCTAGTCTATTGTTTGGTTATTGTGTGGCTGTCTATTGTAATTCCTAAAAAAGTGTAATGTAACGCTATTTATAGTGGATAGCATGGGGAAGAAAGATAATATAAATTAAAATTGAATTATCAATCAACTTATTAACAAATCAATCAACTGTTGGCATTAATGAATTGTAATAAGATAAAGGGTTTTAATTATTGGCTTTACTTCTTCGTTTATCTTCTTCCAAATTTTTATAACAACTGTTACAATCTCCTGGTCTTTCTGCAGTCTTCAGACCGGGGCAGATGAGATTAAATCGTGTTATCTAGGTCTTAGGTTATCTAGGACACAAATACCTGAAGTTGCTCAGAAATATAAGTGGTAACTGTGTTGAAAGCTTTAATCCATTCGCCGAGTGGAAGGTGGTCTTCTATATCAAACTCTTCTTGCGTGTCTACGTTAGTTGCATACAGTCCCGTGTGTCGAAGAATGTTGTATGGTGGATGCTATGACCTGTTCCCAGGCTACGACAAGGAAATTTACCACATCAAGTAAGCTCACGGAGAATTTTCTATCTGTTTCAACCAGCTCCATTAGCATTATTTTACGTTTTTACGCTTTGATCAATGGGTTGAAGAACACTTTTCGTGTTAGCTGGCAAAAATGCTAGCTCGATGTTTCGGTGATTAGCGATCGCTGGATGAGCATAAACTTTGAATCCCGCTTCCTCATTTCTTCTTCAAAAAGCTGGGATGTCATCCACGCCGTCTTCGGAGGGCACGCCGTCCGAGGTGTGCGAGTACTTTCGTTCCTGGTGCACGTAACTTACGTAATTCTTGTGCAAATGTTTTTGGAAGAGGGCGTTATTATGTATGGCTGCATTTAGAAATGCGTTGATTTTATTTTTTAGCTTAGTACCTACAAGGTCTCTATGTTTAGACGTTCCAGTGAGAATATTTTTATGACAGTGGCCATTTGATCATATATCGGTTGGCCTTCTATACGAGTCATTTATTTTTAAATAGAAGATATTATTATACGGGGAATATAGGACAATTGACGCAATTTAACAGTATAGAGGAAATATTGTTCGCAATAAACTTGTTCCACTTTTTTTTATTATAACGTTTATTATTAATAAGAACTTTTACATTATGGATTTCTTAGTTAAACATTTGGTTATTTCAAAGTCAAATATTAAAAGTTAATTTATTAGTAGTACCTACATTATTAATGTTTATAAACGACATTAAAAAAATATACTCCATCACTATCATTTGGATCATATGTATCTGAAGTTGGAGTCGGTACTCCGTAATAATAAAGATTCCTCCTCTCTATTGAAGACAGTAGGGGCATATATGGGAATACCCACTGTGTTGCGGCCGTCATGTTCAGCAAGCAGTTCATCTACTGGTAAAATAGCGGGGGAATAGTCCGCACTGGTGACATAGGTCGGCGGTGTAGTTTGTGTTTCTTCATCTTCCTCAAGTTCTTGCACATCCATGCAATCACGCTGTTCCATGTAGCTGCAGTTTTTGCGACCGCCATGTTCAGCAGTTCATTTACTGGTAAAATATCCGGGGAATAGTCCGCACTGGTAACATAGGTCGGCGGTATAGTTCGTGTATCTTCATCTTCCTCAAGTTCTTGCACATCCATGCAATCACGCTGATCCATGTAGCTGCAGTTGTTGCGACGGCCACGTTCAGCACGGTTTGAAGTTAAAATGGTTTACTCATTTATATTGTAGCTACGTCGATACTTCCATCAACATTTACATTAGTTGGTTGAATGGTGTTATTGCACTCCTGGTCCTGGTCCTCGTGGGGAAAAGGCATTATTCTAATCTGTTTCTGAGAAAAACTTTGTACAGTCTAGTTGCTACCTTTTTTGAGATATTAGTGTTTCTTATCAGTTCCGATAAATTATTTTTTTCAGTTGTCTTTCGTCGCTATCTGCTTTGTTAAATTATAAATGAGATGTCTGACATTTTGGAGATTCTCGTCCTCGTCATTCACTGCATAATATTTAACGCGTACTTCTGCGTGTTTCCATTAATCCGCGGGTTAAACATATTTTAATGTTTTCATCTCATACACATCTTATGAGGTAAGTCGCAAGGGAACCGTCTTTTTAAATTTGCTTAAATGTATGAGGTCCCATCTCCATTAGCTTGACTGACGCTTGAATAGTGTGTCGAAAATTTATTTCTCTTAGCCTTTTCAAAGAAAGCATCAATACTTATTCACTCCTCTTTCCATTGTTTTGCCTGACTGTCAAGACAGACTCCTGTGATAAGTAAATGAATCAGTATCCATATATAATAACTTTAAATTACAACCATATTTATTTATCATAAAATCATTATGAAAATTGTACATCAAAGTCTTTGATATTTCCAAAATACAAAATCCTAAATAAATAGGTTTATTGTAAACTAATTTAGTTTTTTTAATTGAACAGTAACTAAGTTTTCAGAAAATACTGAAATACTATGAAATTCCGTTTTACACATTAAAAAACAGATGCACCCAAATTCTTACCGATGTTCTCCCAGTGTGTAACTAACTTAAATTTACACGTTTCTCAATGTTCTCCATTGTTTTGCCAAAAACGGAGTTATTCATTAGTTTGTAAAAATCTTTCTCAAAAGATGAAGTAGATTGAGCACGCAAGGATGTATTTAAATCGATGTAATCCTTCAACCATGGCTTTTGGCTGAATTGGAGGATGCGATGTATTTTGGTCAATTGCAACCCGCGACCCAAACATTGAATTAGGTTTTGAAAATGAATTATATTTCTTTATTGTTTAAACTAGCAATTAATCTTTCTTCGTGATCCAAACGAAAATGAATTATATATCTTTCTTTAATATTTAAACTAACAATTAATCTTTTTTCCTTGCAAGTAGGAGTTTTCGCTACTTCTAGACAAAAAGGTAAATCGGAGTGGTCATCGTTAAGTTCAGCCGGATATATAAGATCAACTTCAAGTATATATCCAACGTCAGATGTTTCAGGGACCCGAAAGTTTGTTGTACCCATCAACCCATTTAAAGTCACCGTAAGGTAAGGTTACACATTGCCCAATCATATAAATTGTTAGCATATAAATATGCAATATATGTAGGTATATGTTGTCTGGACAAAAGGTAAGCCTGAATGTGAGTCATATAAATTATCGGGCTATTCTAAATCAACTTCCAATATAAAACCATATTTCAAATCATCTGGTACTCTGAAATCGGTAATTGTATCAATCCATTCAAATTCACCTATGGGAAGGTATTGAGACATCGCCCAACCATAAAGATTATTCGCATTGAGTTATATCAAATACGATTCTGGCAATTCATTACTATGATTCCTCTTTTTACAATAGCAACTTTATCAAAATCGGTAAGAAGTTCTAAGTTTGTATACTTTGACATGGCATCCCAATTCAGTCCGGGGGCAGTATAATAATGTGCAGGATCCAACACATATAATTTTTAAACATATGCTTCTAAAATTCTCAAATATGTCAGTTATTAGTAGAACATCGGTTTCTAAATACAAATCTGAGTAATGACCCATATTCTGACAACCAAAATGATTCCAAACAACTATGGCTTGCGCATAACCTGCGCAAGACTAAGGACAGGTCCATAAAAGTGAAATGATGGCAGCCAACAAGCCATCAATGAGAAGATTATTCAATTACTAAAAATAAAATAATTAATTTGTATATGTGTTTGGCGCCGACTCAAAATATTTTCATTTTTATTATTTTTCGCTTTTCAGTTCCTGTTTTTCGACGGTTAAATTTTTTTCCTTAAAACAGATTACAGATCAACTTTTACAGCCTAAATTACGCCCTTCAATTGATTTAACGAGGGGAGACACTTTGCTAAAATTTCATAGGCAGTCAAATAAAATCAATAAAACCAATTGTATCTATCTTAGCTGCTCGTGAGTGCAAGGAACACGTAGCTCAACCGTTGCACGTCGTATTCTCACTTAATTCACACAATTGACCACTGACGAGAAAAGAAATTTGCAAATACTGTAAACCAAATAAGAAAAGGTTCAAATTAATATTTAGTCATTGCCACGCCTACATCTATAACGGCATCGCACCTGCGCCGCATGGACTTGATCAGGGTCTCGCAGAGATCTGAGCCTCGGAACGTGTCCCACACCTGGTTAACATGTGCGACAATTGCCGCATTTGTTTTTTTTTTCAATCAAATATGGAGCGTGAAAAATTGAAATCGCGGTAATCTCTTGCGAACTGGACACTAACGGCTTTGTGCGCATCACTCAGCAAAAAAAAAAGCTGGTTTTCTGCGTCGTCGTCCTTCGTCATAGCGCCTTAGCCACGTGCGAACAGTTTGTCTGTGTAAGAAGACATGAAATACCTGATAATGCTTTTAGAAATTTCAGATATACTGAGACTACAAAAAACTTTTTGTCGTGTTTGCTCTTGTATAATGCGATTCAACGCCAGGAAAAGAAGAAATATGATTTCGAATTGCTCATTACATCTTATGTTGTTTTCCTTTGTTTCCCATGTTTTCCTCTTTTTTCAGTTTCTAATAACTTTCAACTTTTCTTTTTGTTGAGCTAACAACTTTCTTCAGGGTAACTCTTATAAATGTATCTCCAATATTGAACGTGTTCATAAAGAATCGTCTACACACTTTTATTTTAGTGTCTTGCCAAGTTAAATGGTAAGAAATATTATTACCTCGCTTGCTCTCTTTCGTTCAAGAGGGTGATCACCCAAATCTCAAAATTTTCTATTGTTAACAAGTGAGCATTAAAATCAATTTTATTATTGCAATTTCATCTGAAAAGCGCAATTGGGCGATTTTTTGCAATATATTTCTTTTTCGATTGAGCCTCTCCTGTTTGACTTTTCGTTTCAAAACATTCCTCTTCCAATTATTTGGTTGTCGAATACTTTTAACAACGTCTGTTTGTTTATGCAGTAGGTCATCGATCCGCGGTATATATTGTATATTGCGGGATATAGTGTACACTAAGTATTATTTAAATGGAAAATACATAAAAATGATCCACAAGAACACTTAGATTCACACACCTCAGAATCGTCGTAATCATCGGTTCATATGCGCCATCAGGCGGCAACTTCTCGAATTCATCTTCCTCATCATCTTCATCTTCCCAATTCATTGGTAGTGGATTAATACGAGCACCAATATCCACCAATGATACCCGATGTTGCCAGTCGATAGTTCCACATTTTTGTCTCACGACTTCATTGATCTTCACAGAAATTAGGGAAGCCACCGGAGGCGGAACCTCTTTTACCGCCAACACTCTCTGGTGCAACGTCAACAGTGCCTTCCCCATGATGTCATCACCAGATGCCCTGGAAACTAGGGTTCCAGGGATCTCCCTCTTTAACAGTTTATTTGCACAGATATCTACTACTTTCAAAACTGACAAATTGCGTAGATTCCATAGTTTATAGAATATAATAGTACACAGAATACACATATTTAAGTAGATTAACCCTACTTTACATTAGATACACCTATTTCTTATCAGCATTTAAAAAGAATTTTGTCGAACTAACCTTAGTAGCTGTTTGGTTACAATATTAATCAAATCATTTGTAGTCTGTTAAAGTTTGTCATCTTCCGACGTGACCTAACATACATCTGCATGTTTCCAATGATCGATTGATTGAATATTTTTAATTTTTTCATATCGAATACTTCAATCTTAACGAGGTGGATTGGACATGGTCCATCATCACTATTAGATGAAATGTATGAGGTTCCATCTCTGTTAGCCCGAGCTACATTTGAAGATTGCTTTCTGGGTTTCTTCGCTTTCGGTATCTCAAAAAAAAACTGTTTGGTTACATTATAAATCAAATCATTTGTAGTCTGTTAAAGTTTGTCATCTTCCGACGTGGCCTACGTACGTGTACAAACTACATCCGCATGTTTCCAATGATCAATTGATTGAATATTTTGAATTTTTTTCATATCGAATACTTCAATCTTAACGAGGTGGGTTGGACATGGTCCATCATCACTATTAGATGAAATGTATGAGGTTCCGTCTCTGTTAGCCCGAGCTACATTTGAAGTTTGCTTTCTGGGTTTCTTTGCATTCGGTTACTCAAAAAAAAACTGTTTGGTTACATTATAAATCAAATCATTTGTAGTCTGTTAAAGTTTTGTCATCTTCCGACGTGACCTACGTACGGGTACAAACGTACATCCGCATGTTTCCAATGATCAATTGATTGAATATTTTTAAAATTTTTTCGTATCGAATACTTCAATCTTAACGAGGTGGGTTGGACATGGTTGAAATGTATGAGGTTCTGTCTCTGTTAGCCTGAGCTACAATTGAAGATTACTTTCTGGGTTTCTTCGCTGTCGGATTCTCAAAAAATAAGCATAAGGTTTCTCTTCACAGTATTCCACTCCTCCAAATATTTTTGAAAATAATCGCAAAACAAACTATGTTCACTCAAGTATTTGTAAAATATGGTGCGCGGATTTTCATTTTTCCGCGGAGGTGGAAGGAGGGAGAGTCGATTGTACGACGAAGTCAAACAGCCCAACAGCATAAAAATATAATAAACTGTTAAATTAATTGCATTTACTGTACTGTACTCCGAATCCGAAGGCGCAATATAAGTCAGCACATCAGTCTTTATATCTGCATAAAATATTTCTGTAAATACAAGAGTAATTTTACGTTATTTCCGTATTTATTATTCATACATTATTATTTTTGATATATCTAAAAAACAAAAACCTAAATAAATTGGTTTATTGTATAAAAGTTTTATCTTTATCAGATCTGCTACTAATGATTCAGAGAAAACATAAATACTGTGGAATTCAGGTCTTGCTATCAATGATTGAGCCCCTTGAACTGTTGCTCCCAATGCGAGAGCAGTTTTACATTAACCCGTTTTCAGGCAGAATTATTCAAGCACTTAGCCCAAATTTTAGTACTCTATGTACTTTCACTAACAGCAATCCGTGTTCTAAACATTGCTTTTTAATTCCCACAATGAATGATATAATGTTTTGTGCTGTTTAAATTTGAAATCAATCTTTATTCTTTGGTGTTTCCTAGACTTAATGTTGTCTGGACAAAAGGTAAGTCTGAATGAATATTCTAAATCAACTTCCAGTATAAAACCATATTCCAAATCATATGATACTCTGAAATCGGTATTTGTATCAACCCATTCTTATGGGAAGGTATTGAGACATCGCCCAACCATAATGATTATTCGCATCGAGTTATATCAAATACGATTCTGGCAATTCATTACTATAATCATCCATGAACATGTTATTAGCTTTCGCGTGTCTATTACTACATTGAGATACACCGCCTCTGATTCCTCTTTTTACAATAGCAACTTTATCAAAATCGGTAAGGAGCTCTAAGTTTGTATACTTTGACATGGCATCCCAATTCAGTCCGGGGGCAGTTTAATAATGTGCAAGATCCAACCAAAATTTTCAAACATATGCTTCTAAAATTCTCAAATATGTCAATTATTAGTAGAACATCGGTTTTTAAATACAAATCTGAGTGAGTAATGATCCATATTTTGACAACCAAAATGATTCCAAACATCTATGGCTTGAGCATAACCTGCGCCTCCAGCACCGCCCACGCCCTCTATATACAGAGGTTGCAATGGGCCCACGGCGAAAAGCCTTACTGTCAAAGGATCAATTTTCCGCAAAATAATGCAAGATAGTATTGCATTCCATTTATCCTCAGGTTGCTCTAGATTGAGTAACGCAGTTGTATGCTGTCAGACTTTGGCTATTAAATCTCTGAGCTGCTGGGCTGTGCTGCGTTCCATACTGGGTAAATCAAGCACACTTGTCACATGGCTATTCACCAATAAGGCTGGATTATGATTAACGTACCTTTTCTTTAAAAGCTCTAAGGCACAATCATAAGACTTACAAACTATTTGTTATTATAAGACTTACAACTTATTACTTTACAAAATTTGTAAAGGCTCTCCCTTTAAATATTTCTTTAAGAAACAAAGTCTTTGGACAATTGTTGTTCTTGTGTCATTGTGGACAATAGCCTGGAACATTTCAGTAAGGGTTTGTAAGCAGATATGTCCTTTCCGTCGAACGTTGGAATGTAAAATATAAATGTCACAGTTAAAATTCAGAACTTTACGTTCAAGTATTCTTTAACAGAGTATAATTCTTTATCCAATAAGAGGTTTTTCAGTCGGCGACTAAACGTTTCGTCGTTCGTTTCGTTCAGCAGGTCATCTGGGAGATGTGTGTAGTAGGTGGTAGTACAATAGGTATTTACAATAGTACAAGATTTACATTTTATTTATATTACAACACATCAGGTACAGAATTTATTTTATAATGCCCCCATGGTAAAGTGTCCGTTGAAATCGGCACCAAATACCTTTTCGTATCGTTTGAAGACAATGCATTTTTATTAAATTTTTGAGTGAAAATAATATGATTGATGGATTCTAATCTGTATATTTCCTTTGAGGTCCTACTTTTATTAAATAAACTTTTAATCAATCAAATAAATATTTGTAATCGAAATACTTAATTTCTTGGTGGCACATTTGCTGGTTTACGTCCAGAGCATATATTTTCGATCGCAATCCAACAAACCCATTTATAATTGATCATTGAAATATCCGATTATAAATCAAATTCATCTTTGAAATATCCGATTTCTTTTTTATTGATCAAAAGATAACCGAATCGATTATTCTGGTCATACTGAGATGTATCAAAATATGTCTTAAGATCACCTTTGATATCTTCAGAAAAATCGCTTGTAAAAATTTGGTAAGTAAGAGAACCTGTATTCATATACATGAGCATTTATACTATATTTCGCTTTCATGTAATCATAATGAAATTTATACTTAAGCGTATTAGATAGGTCCAGAATACAAAACCCAATGTAAATAGTAGTAGTAGGTTTGTAGTAGGTTTATTATAAAACAATTTGGTTTTGTTTAGTTGGACTGTATGTCGTATCTCTCTGCATCCTTGGAACGGGTGTACCTATGAGCTATTTTAAAACAGAGCTAAGTGGCTCAAACAGTTCTCTTTTAATTCGCGAATCGATATGATTATTTGAGGTGTAATAGTTGAGTTCGGATAGCCTTGAGTTAATGTGGTTTATGTTGATTTTAAGGAATGAGCTAGTTGCTAACCTTCCCGGGAAATTATGATGATCGATTATAAGGAGTTTATATTTATCAGTTAGTCTCATTAATGAGTCTCGTGAAATAAACAGAAGGTTCAAGAATTCGATATATTATGAGTTTACATGAATATTTAGAAATCTCCTTCCTCTTGAAAGTATAAACTCGATTGGGATGGTAGTAGTATGAGTATTCGTGAGGTGTGTATTCAGTAGATAGGTTGACGGATATCCCAGTTCGAATTATTTCTACTGTGGTACATGCGAATGTGATCACTGAATCGATTCGCTGCTGTGGCGTTGGCAAGTTTCTTTTAGGATTCGTGTGACTACAAATATTACTACCAGTTACATAGTCTCGCCACTCATTGTCGCAGTAATTTCTGCAAAGGGCTTTAAGATTCGGCACAGTACGGAAAATGCCAATCCTTCAGATATTATAGGTAAATTATTGTTGATGATTGCCAGCCAACGCAATTTTAATTTCGTCTTTTAACTCGTTCCAACATATAAAAAGTAGAGTTCCACCGCGTTTCAACTAATTTCAAAAAAAAACTGATCGGCAGTTTTTTTTATATATTTTGATGATAGCCGTCACTAAAATATTTCTTAATAAACATTTCACACCGCTCACAAATTTTGATTACCGTCTGAGATGGGTAAACCAAACCACGCACCGTTGTCTTTATAAAAAATCAAACTGTTCTTATTTTTAGCTAATGAAACAAAAGCTTTTATGCATACAGTGCATATCAATTTTGTTAGCAATGCGCTAACAACAAAACCCAGATATATACTCTAACATACTCAGAAAGTTGCGACAGTACAATTGCTAAAACGTCAATTTCTGGATCATCATGTATGTTATTTGCCTCTTCAACCAGGAGTAGGTAGTAATATTAAACTAATAATGTAATATCAATCTTTACAATTTTTCTTGAAGATATTTGTCGACTTCAATAATTTCAGCAGCTGTAGGATTTTCCGGCGTTAGTTTGGATATTCATTGTCAAATTCTTCCCAGATTGAAGACTAAGTAATAATGTAATAGTAATCTTTTCAATTTTTCTTGAAGATATTTGTCGACTTCAATAATTCCAGCAGCTGTAGGATTTTCCGGCGTTAGTTTGGATATTTCATTGTCAAATTCTTCCCAGATTGAAGACTAAGTTGCAGCTGTTGATGTTGAAGCTATCGATATTGGAGCGGATGGTGTTCGAGCAGCTGGTGTTACTCGTAACTCTGGGACTAGTGGTCGTGTTGCTTGTATTTGGCCGACTTTTCGTTTTAACGCATTAACAGCTCTATCAAAATTCCTTGGATTCTTAAACGCTTTGTTTTTAAATCTTGGGTCCATTATAGTCGACTCTGCATGCAGAACACTAGTTTCAACATGCCCAAAGCGTCGTTCCAATTCGCGGTCCAGAGTAGTAAGTAAATTACGTACTTCTGGGATTTCAGGCTCCTCGCGTAGACGACTTCGGATGTTGTCAGTCATTATCCTACATAGAGATTCCTCTATGTAGGATATTTGATATTTTATTTAACGTTACGGCTTTTTCAGCGCATACTTCATTCGTCACATCATAAAATATCCTAAGAATCGGAAAAACCGATTGAATTACCAACCAATCATTGGAGGTAAGTAAAGGATTATCGCGCTCCAATGCAAGTGTAGCTATTCACGCATCTTTTATATCAAATACACGCTGGAGCATATCAAAGGTGGAATTCCAGGGCGTAATCTCATCTTGTGTCAGTTTGAGCGGCGGCAAATTGAGCTGATTTTACATTTCCAATAAGTTTTTAGGGTTTCGTACCTCAAAAGAGGAACTCTACTCTCTTCACTTCGTTGTCCGTCCGTCTGTCAAGACCTCTTTTCTCAAGTGTGGAGCACAGCGGGAGTGCGGGATTGTTCTTGTTGTAGTAAAACACCGTTTTGTGGATTTTACATACACGTGGTATATTTCGACAATTCTATTGGCTGACTAAACGACTATTGACTACTGGCGGGCGTGCGTTGCAGTCCATGCAAAGAGTGAGTGTGTCCTTTGGACGGAGGTCATCTTTGCTACCTGCCTACCTGCGCTCGGGTGGCCGGGCGCGTCCCGAACATTTCCGGATAGCACCGATCACCTGACGGCGGCACTAGAGTTCGACGGGGACAGCTCGATAGACAAAGAAGTCCGTTGAAGAGCTCACTCTCTCGGCAGACATCGGCAGTACTCGGCATTTCCATTGACCAACAGTTCAGTAACGGTTACCGCAATAAAAACTATTTCACAGAACATAAAAGTAGTAAGGATTCGCGGGTTCTGGCGCAACAATAGAAATTCCAATGCGATAAGAAAATACGGCCTGTCCGCGCGCTGCGTCATCGCCCGCACACTGTGACCCATACGCCTTCACGGTTTCTGGCGCAACAAAAGAACTTCCTGGCGCAAAAAAAAGATCCTAATGCGATAACAATTTTCATTGATTGGTGAATATTTTGATGATAAGAGTGAGTACACCGGTGAGGTGTGATCTCTAAACATGTAAATACTTGTCTTTTATCTTCTTGTGTGTATCTACGGACCTTGATTTCGACCAACCAACCATGGTGAAATTAATAAATAAAAAAAACTAGTACTTACAATCTTGCCGTTCTACCTGGGTGGGTGTTAGTCACCTGTGCGCGTGTATTAAAAATCACAATTCCTGTCTCATTTTAATGTTATCAGAACTCATATCCTCTATTATCGCAAGGGTGCATTCCACCTGTATAGTATGAATGTGGTCATATTTCCTGCCTCATTTTAATGTTATCGGAACTCATATCCTCTATTATCGCAAGGGTGCATTCCATCTGCTATAGTATGAATATGGTATTTCCTTTACGGTAACTATACATGTCTCAGTTGGATAGTTTGAACCCTTATCTGCGAGTATTTAAAGCGGACACGTTTCACATAACTCCACAGTTTACACTTGAATACAGTCTAAAAGCCTAGTACTCTACGATGTCGGTAAGTTTGTGGTTTGTCTCTAACTTTCTTATTATTTTGGGTAATATTTAAATGAATTCGTCATACCTATTTATACAGGTTATATACCTACATAGAATGTGTAAGACGTTATCTTAGACAAAATTGATTCTGCGATTCTTTTTGATCATAACTTGAGTCAATGTAAATAATTTATGAATAGAAGTAAATAATGATTTAACTTGTTTCAGACATTAATTCGGGGGTTTGGTATTGATACTTTCGGAACAAACACAATGTTGACTTTATCGACTCAGGAAATAATGTTATTAAGTAAATCATGTCTAATAAATAAATTTCATCGATATATTAGAATATGGTACATTGCTAATAAACTTCCCAATTTTATGGTTGATGACCAAGATATTATTCCTTACTTCACCCCTTGTAGTGGACATTCAAAAGAAACTGATAAGTCTATTAATAATTTAGATGAAATTGATGGGGTGTTGCAGATGCAAGCATATTGCGAGATATGTACGTAATCACATTTCATTTATTTTCCACTTACAGGATATTTATGATGAACCGATTACAAATTGCTAATAATGTTATACCTATTTATTTTTCTACTCATTTTATTATATAATACCTAACTAAGGTTATACAAAAAATTTATAATGTATTTACCTTATCCGATTACAAATAACTAATGGTGCACAAAATATTTCGAGGAAACCGATAATTAGTAATGAATACCTTTCCCACGAGCACTACTGACTGTACGACAACTGATAAGTGACAATAGAACTGTTCCCCACCCTGAAACGATAATTAACTGGATATATAAATGCTCTAACCAAAGCATGGAAGTCGTCACTCATCGCCCGAAGCTCTTTGTTAGTATCCTTTGCTAATACAATGGCTAATTTCAATCTGGACAGTTCAATATTTGATAATATCACAATAAACAAAAAGCTGTGATGGTAGTCCTAAATACAAATTAACGGGATACTTTCCAATTGTATTTCCGATTATATTCGCCCATGGTTCGAAGCCAAGCTGGAGGCTGAGCTTAGGTGAAGCTGTTATAGAAATTATATCATCTTTCTGTTTTGTAGCTCTGACAAGTTTTGATATTTTATCATATCTGAGTATGACATTATTTTTCAACAATGGATTTTCATTTAAGGCCTTTAAAATATGTTCAACATTATCATAACTAGTGGCAGGGATATGTGATTTATATTCAATTGTTGTTACGGAACCATCATCCACACCAAACATCTCCACTTTCTTCTTGATGTAAACAACATTATCATGTTCCTGAACGTTGAACATGGTGCATGGGTAATGAAACTCAACTATTCCAACAACCCATTCACCTTCCAATTTTATTGTTTTAGGTAACTTAGTTGAGAAGTTAGATGTGGCGTTTTCGGGAAAATATGTAATTGAGCTGTTGCTCAATAAAGTAAGATAAAAACTATCCTCCATTATATTTTTTCTAAACTTGATGCTAGTACCCAAGTGTTAAATTTGTCAGGATAACCTTCCCACTTCACTAACACTTCCTTTCTGCTACCTGAGTAGCGAGACTTTATTATTTTATCTATTTTAAATTTATCAGTGGGGTTATAGTCAACCTTTTGTAGCTCTTTACTATAGAAAGTTCCTGTAATCGGTTCATCGTGTAAATCTTTTATTGTATAAACTACATAGGGTGATCTATTAATCACAGAAGAAATAATAAAAATCTCATTACTCCAGTTAGTTTCATAACCTTTTTGAAATATGTGTTTATATTTGGTTATTCTGACATAGTCGCCTACATTCAATCTGAGTTCTTTAGATTTCCTAATATTATCTCTATCATAAAGATTACACCAAACGGTCACTATGTTATTAGAATTGACATCACAAGGACACATTTTTATACTTGAATGAAAACTGTGGTTATAAGAATAAAGCAAGTCCTGTAAAATATCAATGTATCTGTTTGTATTTTTATAAGTAAAATAACGCCACATTTTCATTTTTAAAGTTCTCTGAAATCTTTCTACAATACTAGCTTTAATATCTGGGTTATTAGTTGTATAGTAATTAATATTTTTACTTTTGAAATATTGTTTAACATCTTTCGAAACAAATTCAGTACCTTTATCGGATTGTATGTGTCTAGGTGTGGCTTCAGATTCATTAAATATACTCTCAAAGCATTGTTTAATAGTCACTGAATTCTTTTTCTTCAAAGGTCTTGCGAATGCATACTTACTAAATACATCAATAACACACAATATGTAATTGTAACCATCATTATATTTACAATAGGTACGCATATCACTCAAATCAGCTTGCCAGAGTTCATTATAGTTAGACAAAATGTACTTATTTCTAGGAAATTTTCTATGAATAGGTTTGTGTAAAGTGTACGTTTCTTGAGCTTGTAACCAATTTTTCACATCCTCCTTATTCATTTGTACCATTCATTGCTTTCACTAATTTATTCACACTACTATACCCAGCTGGATGTGAAACATCATAGTAAATACTATTTATATCTAATAAGGAGTCCATTTTTCCCAATTAAATTTCTTTTTTGGTAAGCTTGCGAGGCTTTTGGATGAAGTTGGAGTATCTTTTGAGGAAAGCGGGTTATCCTTGGTTAAGTACCAGTCTTGAAAGTGTTCAGTGTTATTTTTCTCACGTTCACTTAAATTTAATTTATTAATATATTCAAATGTTTTTGGGTTACCTATACATGAGTTAGGCACCTTTAAATCCCTTAATGTTTCAGCAAATTTTTGCCAACCTGTAGGCTTTGGACGTTTTAGGGGTCTCAATGTGTCATTAAATAAATCAATAATATTACTGTTAGGTATTACATCATTGTTGATTATGACTGCTCCATTCTCACTATTCCAAGTAATTTTGTCTTCGTTTTTCAATATGTACTCTAATAACAATTCACCTCGTTTTTTGTATGTTTTTGGTACTAATTTGAACAAGATAGAAGGTGTGTAAATGATTTTTGGAAAGTTATTTTTCTTTGGGGGTACGTCTTTCTCAATTACCGGTGTCTCAGAAACTACCTTTTCTTCGTTAGCCTCATTTGTTTTAACTGGATCTGTGACGTCAACACTGTTGTCCATAACAATAGGTACTTTAATAGGTTTGCGCTCTTCATCCGTGAAATGTAAATATCTTTGTAATGTTTGTAAATATAACGTCCATTTCTCACGATCTGCCATTTTACTACTCATAATTTTTTGCATTTCTCCATCTAAACGTGATAAGGAATCTTCAGGTGCGTTATTATTTTGTTTAAGTTTTTCCAGTATGTGGGGTTCAACAAGAATCATTTTTTTAGTATTATCCATATTTAAGTTATATTAAGTGAACTAAGCAACCCACTTAATATTGTTCCTAAAATTATAGGTAAAAACGCACCACCCTCTTGAATAATGATTCGTTTCCTAGACGTATTTTTACCTTTAGATACTAATTTTCTTAAAACAGCTTTGTATTTCGATAATTTAGATTTATCTTTATCCTTCAGTGGAATTTTTCCGTTTAAAATATTATAAATACATTCACATATACAATTTATTTCTTCGTCAGTACACACCTTTAGTAAAGCTTTACTGTGTTTAGGTTTGAGTGTGTGTAATGCTTTTAACAACTCTAGATGCGTCTTTACTCTTCCAACCATTATAAAGAACTGATAATATTTTAACAGTGTCTTTATTAGTATACATATTCATTTAGAAAATGTTATGATGCAATATTTGATGAAAAAAAACATTGTAGTTTAAAAAAACTAAATTTCGATTCTTGAACATCCTTTACGGGAATTTTGTCGAAGGTATCTAAAATACTTTCACAAATACTATAAATTTTTTCTTCATCACATTCCTTTAAAAGTGCTTTACGATATTTCGGCGTAAGTACTTGTAATGCTTGCGATAAATCACGATTCTGCGTTACACCTTCTTCAGACATTATTCACGACTAAATGATATCTAATCATGATGTGTATTATATTTATGTCCCTTTTTCGGTATGTAAACTACACAGTTTTCATCCAAGGGAAACAGTTTAGATTTAAAACGATATACGTCGTTTGTATTTTGTTTTAAATCTATCATCAGATACCCGTGTGGTTCTGACGTGGCATCTTTATAAGCTTCATCAACGAACTTGGAATTATCTGGAAACACCTGTCGCGCTAAATGACGTATTTGAGTTCGCTCTCTAGGATTTTTGAAGTATATTATATAACTTGAATTTAAAGAAATATCACGTTGACCTTTACCTTGATGAAATAAGTTTTGTGTAATATAAAATACACTTAAGTTCCTGTGATGACTGCCTTTAGTGAAAATATCAACGATCCGACAGTCTGATTCCCTCATTAGATCATCAATTATAAGTAATTGCGGTTGTTTGCCATCAAACATGTTTAGGTCTGGAATACCTTGATTGTAATTCACATTACTCAAATTATATAACGGTTGCATTTCATCATAACACCATAATATCTGTTTGAATTCAGTATTGCAAATATCTTTAACATGAGTTAAAAAATTGGTGACGAAGTTTGACTTTCCACAACCACTTGGTCCTGCTACGATTGCAGTAAATGGGTGAAGGAAATGTATCATGTTCGATGTCTTACTTTATCAAATTCACACAAATAAATGAAAGAGGTAAATGTTCTAATACACTTTTATATTCTTAATTTTTTTTATATAATATGTAGGTACATGAAATTATTACATGAGGAATATTAAGTATTAAAAAAATAAAAATAAACGCATTTTACAATAAAATAATGAAAAATAATATTCTAAAATGTAAAAAAAAAATGACAAAAGAAAAAATTATGCACACACATATTATGTACTACCACAAATCATTTAAAAAAAAATGAAAAAAAAATTACTTACATTTAAAAAAAAATTACAAAAAATAATACACAAGTTTAAATAATACACAAAATTTTTAAGACAATTGAAAATTATATTTAAAAATTATAAAAAAATTAATAAAAGAAAAAACTTTAAACTCATATTGTCATCTATTTATAAAATACCTACCAGTCATTTATATACAATAATTACAATAACAAAAAAAAAACTGAAATATCTTACTCTACAATCTTTCTCTATCTAAATCTACAATTCACTTATCCTATAATGTCCCCATGCCAAAGTGTTTGTTGAGTTAGGTACCAAGAACCGTTTCGAATCATTGGATGACAATGCATTTTTTCGCAACTTCTGTGTAAAAATAATGTGCTTAATTGACCTAAACCTATACATTTCTTTAGAAATTCTCTTATTATTGAACAAACTGTCTTTATATTCCGACATTGAAAGTTTCTTAGTGACACATCTATTGACACCCTTAGCTTTAGTTACCAAGTTTTCATTCTGAACATCTATCGCATACATTTTGGACCTTAAACCTACAAACTCCTTCACAATTGATCCATTGAACTCGTCCTTAAAGAATCCAATCTCTTTTTTATTTACCAAAGGATAATTGAATTGGTTGTTGAGCCCATATCCAGAAGTGTCAAAATGTGAGTTGAGGTCATTTTTAATATCAGCGTAGAAGTCATGTGTAAAAACTTGATAAGTAAATGAATCGGTATCCATATACAATAACTTTAAATTACTACCATATTTATTTTTCATAAAATCATAATGAAAATTGTACATCAAAGTCTTTGATATATCCAAAATGCAAAATCCTAAATAAATAGGTTTATTGTAAACTAATTTAGTTTTTTTAATTGAACTGCAACTAAGTTTTCAGAGAATACTGAAAGACTATGAAATTCAGGTTTACATATTAAAACAGATGCACCCATCTTCTTACCGATGTTCTCCCAGTGTGTAACTAACTTAACATTTACACGTTTCTCAACGTTTTCCATTGTTTTACCATAAACGGAGTTATTCATGAGTTTGTAAAAATCTTTGTCAAAAGATGAAGTAGATTGAGCACGCAAGGATGTATTTAAATCGATGTAATCCTTCAACCATGGCCTTTGGCTGAATTGGAGGATGCGATGTATTTTGGTCAATTGCAATCCGTGATCCAAACATTGAATTAAGTTTTGATAATGTATTATATATCTTTCTTTATTATTTAAACTAACAATTAACCTTTTTTATTTGCAAGTAGGAGTTTTAGCTACTTCTGGACAAAAAGGTAAATCGGAGTGGTCATCGTGGAGTTCAGTCGGATATGAAAGATCAACTTCAAGTATATATCCAACGTCAGATGTTGCAGGGACCCGAAAGTTTGTTGTAGTAATGTCAACCCATTTAAAATCACCGTAAGGTAAGGGTTTAGACATTGCCCAACCATATAAATTGTTAGCATCTAAATATGCAATATATGATTCTTCGACCCTTGGATCGAACGTTGGTAAATACTTGTTGTTGGCCTCCCCATGCCGACTAGAACACTGTGATACACCACCTCGTATACCTTTTTGTATGAAAGATAGCATTTCAAAGTCTGTCAATAGCTGTAATTCAATTTCAGTCAGTTTTAACATAGCATCCCAACTAAGACCTGGCAACGTGAAATAATGTGCTGGATCCAAAATGTATGTTTTCAAACACAGACGCCTAAAATTTTCGAAAACATCGGCTAAAAGTAGTACATCTGTTTTTTGATATAAATCGGAATATTCACCCATATTGTTACACTTAAAATGACTCCAAACCTTTGAAGCATGTTCATAGTCGTCATTAGAGATAGAAGTATCACATAAATGACTATAAAAATGATCTTGGGCAGGTAATGACGTGCAGTTTTGTAAATCTTCATTAGATTTTATGTATTCATAAGGATATATTCCTTTTCGAATTAAAAGTTTAAAATCTTCATCATTAGGAAACATTCTACGAAGTTCTCTAAACTTATCGCTTTCTAAATTTTTTGTCAGTGTGTCTAGAGAAGCACTCATAAATCTGAATGAATCTAAAAATCTTAATTTTACAACGTTTTCATTTACTTTTACGTTTTTGGTAATGGAAATATACTTTTCCTTGTTCAATGGGATGATTTCAATATCACCGTCGGCGAAATCAAGCTCATGAACAATAAAATGTGCGTCATAATTAGATAAATTATGTATAAAAATTGGGATATGTCGCGGGACTTTATAATTTAAATTGCAATTATTATGTGCAGCACCCCTAAATTTCCCTGTCAGATGATCATGATCTCTGACTGAATCACCGTTTAATGGCTTACTACATATGTGACATTGAACTGCATTAACATATCTAAGTTGCTCTTCCGGAGTTAGCTCTTCCATAGTCACATTATGTTGTAGCGCATCAGAGATTTCAGTCACATCTGACATTAAAGTCTCTACAAACACTTTAGCGGTTTGACCTCCTCTATAACTACGGTACCGAGAAAGTTTATCGTCATATGAACATTTTACATAATATCCAAAACTGTACACATCGTGTTTCTGAATGTTTTTTGTAAACGGCTCAGTTTCACCTAAGCCCTCAGATGAAACAGAGCTTTCGTTTTCAGTAGAGGTCAAAAACGCCTCAAAATCGGCATATACAACAAAAGGGACATCTAACTGTTTGTGATAATTTTGAAACTTTAAAATGTTCGATTTCACCTCTGTACCGAATTTATCCGTTTTAAGAGTAGTATTAGGCATAATAACACTGATGTGTACACAATCAAACTGCATATGACTATGAAGATTCTCGGCAGATGTGAAATAAATTAAACAACCATCACAAATATGTTTTCTACATTTTGTGGAATTTACTTGACTACTAACTAATCTACTTAAATCTTTAATATAACAATAATGGCCGTCACCACCACCATTCGATATAAAAAGTAAATTAATGTGTTTACCCTTTCTCTCTTTAGTGTGGTGTACGGGGCCAACAACTAAATTTTTCTTCAACATAGAATCGAATTCAAGGGTAAAAACATTAATACTCAGGTCGTTTAATTTTTCCACCTTACTTATGTCAGCTAAGGTCACAGGGTACTCTATACCCTGCATATTAATTTTATTGAAATATTGTTCGTATGAATTAGTTCTATCACTACTGACGTTTTGTGGGTATAATGCTGATAAGAGGGCCCATGTGAAACACTTATTATCTTCGTTTTTCACATTTATGACCGCTTTTTTGTATTTTATGTCAGTAGGTAGATCTATGTATGATGAACCTCTCAATGGGTTATACTTGTTAATATTAACATCTATGTACAATAACCTATCTAAGGACCACCCGCTGTCCTTATGTTCGAAGTCTTCAATTTTGATTGAATATATACTCTTAATAGAGTCTACAAACGATTGAAGATCCTCACTTAAACATAGCACACTGTTTGCCGATTGGAAATCAAAATTATTCATCAAGTCTTTTGTAGGTTGTACAAATGTACCTGTTAGGATAAAATTTACTTTAATCGACGTATGTGCGGTGCACACGTCCGTTAATAATTGTAATAACGTGTCACTGACATTGGCAAAAAATGTGGTCACTGATCTACAATCTGCATCTTGTGAGGTTGGCGCGACCCTAAATGTAGCGATACGGTTTTTAAACGCACTTTCTACAATCGTCACATTAGGCAGGTATCGGATAGCCGCTAAACTTTTATGCTTATTTGATAATAAATGACTGGTAAAGTATCTTTTACGAATCCATATTTTACAAAAGTCGCAAAAAATGTCATCTGACTGACCTTCTCCTTCAGCGGTCGATGGTTGGTCCGCATTTGAGTCTACACCAGTAGGGTTGCCTCTTGAAGATGATGGATGCTCTGCATTGACAGCACTAGCAGCAGTTCCACGCCCATCTTGAACATGATAGCTAGCAGCTGACTGATGACCTAATGAAGATGATAAACAACAAGAAATGTTAGGATAAAGTTTACATATAATGTTACAGTAGATAATATGTATGCAGATTTTTTATTAACTTACCAGATGTTGATTGGGCATGATGATTGCAGTCCGGTTCACTAACATTTGGAGTCAACTTGCACATCTTATTTTTGTTCCCCATTGGTAGTGATGCGCAACGCTTATTACGTTCCTGTGACAGTGCTCGCTCCGCAGCTTCGTAGAGTTGCCGATCGATATCTCGTTCTTCCGCCTCGAGACACAGTTGATATAACTGACGTTCCTCATTATCTCGTTCTTCGACATCGAGACACAGGTGGTACAATTGATAATCAAATATTGAACTGTCCAGATTGAAATTAGCCATTGTATTAGCAAAGGATACTAACAAAGAGCTTCGGGCGATGAGTGACGACTTCCATGCTTTGGTTAGAGCATTTATATATCCAGTTAATTATCGTTCCAGGGTGGGGAACAGTTCTATTGTCACTTATCAGTTGTCGTACAGTCAGTAGTGCTCGTGGGAAAGGTATTCATTACTAATTATCGGTTTCCTCGAAATATTTTGTGCACCATTAGTTATTTGTAATCGGATAAGGTAAATACATTATAAATTTTTTGTATAACCTTAGTTAGGTATTATATAATAAAATGAGTAGAAAAATAAATAGGTATAACATTATTAGCAATTTGTAATCGGTTATTGTTAATACATCATAAATATCCTGTAAGTGGAAAATAAATGAAATGTGATTACGTACATATCTCGCAATATGCTTGCATCTGCAACACCCCATCAATTTCATCTAAATTATTAATAGACTTATCAGTTTCTTTTGAATGTCCACTACAAGGGGTGAAGTAAGGAATAATATCTTGGTCATCAACCATAAAATTGGGAAGTTTATTAGCAATGTACCATATTCTAATATATCGATGAAATTTATTTATTAGACATGATTTACTTAATAACATTATTTCCTGAGTCGATAAAGTCAACATTGTGTTTGTTCCGAAAGTATCAATACCAAACCCCCGAATTAATGTCTGAAACAAGTTAAATCATTATTTACTTCTATTCATAAATTATTTACATTGACTCAAGTTATGATCAAAAAGAATCGCAGAATCAATTTTGTCTAAGATAACGTCTTACACATTCTATGTAGGTATATAACCTGTATAAATAGGTATGACGAATTCATTTAAATATTACCCAAAATAATAAGAAAGTTAGAGACAAACCACAAACTTACCGACATCGTAGAGTACTAGGCTTTTAGACTGTATTCAAGTGTAAACTGTGGAGTTATGTGAAACGTGTCCGCTTTAAATACTAGCAGATAAGGGTTCAAACTATCCAACTGAGACATGTATAGTTACCGTAAAGGAAATACCATATTCATACTATAGCAGATGGAATGCACCCTTGCGATAATAGAGGATATGAGTTCCGATAACATTAAAATGAGGCAGGAAATATGACCACATTCCTACTATACAGGTGGAATGCACCCTTGCGATAATAGAGGATATGAGTTCTGATAACATTAAAATGAGACAGGAATTGTGATTTCTAATACACGCGCACAGGTGACTAACACCCACCCAGGTAGAACGGCAAGATTGTAAGTACTAGTTTTTATTTATTTATTAATTTCACCATGGTTGGTTGGTCGAAATCAAGGTCCGTAGATACACACAAGAAGATAAAAGACAAGTATTTACATGTTTAGAGATCACACCTCACCGGTGTACTCACTCTTATCATCAAAATATTCACCAATCAATGAAAATTGTTATCGCATTAGGATCTCTTTTTTGCGCCAGGAAGTTCTTTTGTTGCGCCAGAAACCGTGAAGGCGTATGGGTCACAGTGTGCGGGCGATGACGCAGCGCGCGGACAGGCCGTATTTTCTTATCGCATTGGAATTTCTATTGTTGCGCCAGAACCCGCGAATCCTTACTACTCCCTCTATATACAGAGGTTGCAATGGGCTCACGGCGAAAAGCCTTACTGTCAAAGGATCAATTTTCCGCAAAATAATGCAAGATAGTATTGCATTCCATTTATCCTCAGGTTGCTCTAGATTGAGTAACGCAGTTGTATGCTGTCAGACTTTGGCTATTAAATCTCTGAGCTGCTGGGCTGTGCTGCGTTCCATACTGGGTAAATCAAGCACACTTGTCACATGGCTATTCACCAATAAGGCTGGATTATGATTAACGTACCTTTTCTTTAAAAGCTCTAAGGCACAATCATAAGACTTACCAACAATCGGTTAGCTATCTATAATTTGTAAAGGCTCTCCCTTTAAATATTTCTTTAAGAAACAAAGTCTTTGGACATTTGTTGTTCTTGTGTCATTGTGGACAATAGCCTGGAACATTTCAGTAAGGGTTTGTAAGCAGATATGTCCTTTCCGTCGAACGTTGGAATGTAAAATATAAATGTCACAGTTAAAATTCAGAACTTTACGTTCAAGTATTCTTTAACAGAGTATAATTCTTTATCCAATAAGAGGTTTTTCAGTCGGCGACTAAACGTTTGGTCGTTCGTTTCGTTCAGCAGGTCATCTGGGAGATGTGTGTAGTAGGTGGTAGTACAATAGGTATTTACTTTTTTTAGTACAAGATTTACATTTTATGTATATTACAACACATCAGGTACAGAATTTATTTTATAATGCCCCCATGGTAAAGTGTCCGTTGAATTCGGCACCAAATACCTTTTCGTATCGTTTGAAGACAATGCATTTTTATTAAATTTTTGAGTGAAAATAATATGATTGACGGATTCTAATCTGTACATTTCCTTTGAGGTCCTACTTTTATATAATAAACTTTTAATCAATCAAATAAATATTTGTAATCGAAATACTTAATTTCTTGGTGGCACATTTGCTGGTTTACGTCCAGAGCATACATTTTCGATCGCAATCCAACAAACCCATTTATAATTGATCATTGAAATATCCGGTTATAAATCAAATTCATCTTTGAAATATCCGATTTCTTTTTTATTGATCAAAAGATAACCGAATCGATTATTCTGGTCATACTGAGATGTATCAAAATATGTCTGAAGATCACCTTTGATATCTTCAGAAAAATCGCTTGTAAAAATTTGGTAAGTAAGAGAACCTGTATTCATATACATGGGCATTTATACTATATTTCGCTTTCATGTAATCATAATGAAATTTATACTTAAGCGTATTAGGTAGGTCCAGAATACAAAACCCAATGTAAATAGTAGTAGTAGGTTTGTAGTAGGTTTATTATAAAACAATTTGGTTTTGTTTAGTTGGACTGTATGTCGTATCTCTCTGCATCCTTGGAACGGGTGTACCTATGAGCCATTTTAAAACAGAGCTAAGTGGCTCAAACAGTTCTCTTTTAATTCGCGAATCGATATGTTTATTTGAGGTGTAATAGTTGAGTTAGGATAGCCTTGAGTTAATGTGGTTTATGTTGATTTTAAGGAATGAGCTAGTTGCTAACCTGCCCGGGAAATTATGATGATCGATTATAAGGAGTTTATATTTATCAGTTAGTCTCATTAATGAGTCTCGTGTAATAAACAGAAGGTTCGAGAATTCGATATATTATGAGTTTACTTTAGAAATCTCCTTCCTCTTGAAAGTATAAACTCGATTGGGATGGTAGTAGTATGAGTATTCGTGAGGTGTGTATCCAGTAGATAGGTTGACGGATATCCCAGTTCGAATTATTTCTATTGTGGTACATGCGAATGTGATCACTGAATCGATTCGCTGCTGTGGCGTTGGCAAATTTCTTTTAGGATTCGTGTGACTACAAATATTACTACCAGTTACATAGTCTCGCCACTCATTGTCGCAGTAATTTCTGCAAAGGGCTTTAAGATTCGGCACAGTACGGAAAATGCCAATCCTTCAGATATTATAGGTAAATTATTGTTGATGATTGCCAGCCAACGCAATTTTAATTTCGTCTTTTAACTCGTTCCAACATATAAAAAGTAGAGTTCCACCGCGTTTCAACTAATTTAAAAAAAAAACTGATCGGCAGTTTTTTTATATATTTTGATGATAGCCGTCACTAAAATATTTCTTAATAAACATTTCACACCGCTCACAAATTTTGATTACCGTCTGAGATGGGTAAACCAAACCACGCACCGTTGTCTTTATAAAAAATCAAACTGTTCTTATTTTTAGCTAATGAAACAAAAGCTTTTATGCATACAGTGCATATCAATTTTGTTAGCAATGCGCTAACAACAAAACCCAGATATATACTCTAACATACTCAGAAAGTTGCGACAGTACAATTGCTAAAACGTCAATTTCTGGATCATCATGAATGTTATTTGCCTCTTCAACCAGGAGTAGGTAGTAATATTAATCTAATAATGTAATATCAATCTTTTCAATTTTTCTTGAAAATATTTGTCTAATTCAATAATTTCAGCAGCTGTAGGATTTTCCGGCGTTAGTTTGGATATTTCATTGTCAAATTCTTCCCAGATTGAAGACTAAGTAATAATGTAATAGTAATCTTTTAAATTTTTCTTGAAGATATTTGTCGACTTCAATAATTCCAGCAGCTGTAGGATTTTCCGGCGTTAGTTTGGATATTTCATTGTCAAATTCTTCCCAGATTGAAGACTAAGTTGCAGCTGTTGATGTTGAAGCTATCGATATTGGAGCGGATGGTGTTCGAGCAGCTGGTGTTACTCGTAACTCTGGGACTAGTGGTCGTGTTGCTTGTATTTGGCCGACTTTTCTTTTTAACGCATTTACAGCTCTATCAAAATTGCTTGGATTCTTAAACGCTTTGTTTTTAAATCTTGGGTCCATTATAGTGGACTATGCATGCAGAACACTAGTTTCAACATGCCCAAAGCGTCGTTCCAATTCGCGGTCCAGAGTAGTAAGTAAATTACGTACTTCTGGGATTTCAGGCTCCTCGCGTAGACGACTTCGGATGTTGTCATTCATTATATTTTATTAATATTTTAAGTAATATTTTATTTAACGTTACGGCTTTTTCAGCGCATACTTCATTCGTCACATCATAAAATATCCTAAGAATCGGAAAAACCGATTGAATTACCAACCAATCATTGGAGGTAAGTAAAGGATTATCGCGCTCCAATGCAAGTGTAGCTATTCACGCATCTTTTATATCAAATACACGCTGGAGCATATCAAAGGTGGAATTCCAGGGCGTAATCTCATCTTGTGTCGGTTTGAGCGGCGGCAAATTGAGCTGATTTTACATTTCCAATAAGTGTTTAGGGTTTCGTACCTCAAAAGAGGAACTCTACTCTCTTCACTTCGTTGTCCGTCCGTCTGTCAAGACCTCTTTTCTCAAGTGTGGAGCACAGCGGGAGTGCGGGATTGTTCTTGTTGTAGTAAAACACCGTTTTGTGGATTTTACATACACGTGGTATATTTCGACAATTCTATTGGCTGACTAAACGACTATTGACTACTGGCGGGCGTGCGTTGCAGTCCATGCAAAGAGTGAGTGTGTCCTTTGGACGGAGGTCATCTTTGCTACCTGCCTACCTGCGCTCGGGTGGCCGGGCGCGTCCCGAACATTTCCGGATAGCACCGATCACCTGACGGCGGCACTAGAGTTCGACGGGGACAGCTCGATAGACAAGGAAGTCCGTTGAAGAGCTCACTCTCTCGGCAGACATCGGCAATACTCGGCATTTCCATTGACCAACAGTTCAGTAACGGTTACCGCAATAAAAACTATTTCACAGAACATAAATGACCACGTTTACGGCAATAAACTAAAGGCACTAACTACAGTATTACATATTTAGACTAGTCCCACGATAAGACTGCAGCACCAATTGTCTATGATCCCTAAAAAATCTCGCGCTGGTATCCCTTCCTTATAAACGTCATTCTAAGGTGTCATTGTGTGTTGTGATAAACAAGAAGCTGAATTTGTTATTAAATAAAGGAAACCCTGGATCGATTTGATCAAGAGTGAAGTGCAAAAACTTATTTATAAAATGCTATTTCATTTTCAAAGTGTAACAGAACAATCAGAGTCAGTTTTTGAGCAAATGGAGCAATGTTTTGATAAAATCCTATCTTCGACAAGTGAGTAGGCACTAGTTTCTTGATACTTTTACTGTTTGAATTTTTATATTTATGAGATCCATTGTAACAGCCCTACCCTTTTTGTTTCTAATTACTTGGTAGGTATTATAATTGCTCTCAAAAAATATAATTGAATATAAAATAAAAATATTACTTAAAAAATATAATACTAAATTGATGGCGTCATTGTATAGAGGTAGCAACAGAAATATTTTTAGTATTTTTAGGCTGACATTGAAATTACTTGAACTGTATTTTTTTTTGCAGGTGAGTTAGGCCGAGGAAGAAGTAGAATGCGATGGAGTTGAATTCTTAGACTCAAATCTATCTTTTAGTGATCACTGATCAGGAAGAAAAAGAATACCAAGGAGTTGAATTTTTTAGCCTTAGTATCTTTTATTGGTTAAAACATGTTATAATGCAAATAAACGATGTATCTTGTAAGTTTGGCAATACAAAATGATTTTTCCTATATAAATTAATTTCATTTTCTCGCGCTAGTGCTCTCACGATACGTCTGCATACCAAATTATCTAGCAACCCCAAAAATATCGAAAATATGTTCTATCTTGCATTACTGAATTTGAATTTAGACGCGTGAACCAGCAAGACAAAATCAAATAAATTAAAATAAATGATACTGAAGAGTTGTGGGGCATAGTATTATTCTAGTTCGCTCATTGATATTATAACACCATAAGGTTTCGCTTTCAACCTTTCTGTAGATCAATGGCAACTTTCCAATGGCTGTTTAGTCACAAATTGCCAAACTAAAAATTAAAATTTACTTGGCAAAATAAAATTGCTAAAAAATATTCCTAAATTATCAAGATGAGTTTTTCACTCTACAACTAGTGTTTCCACCTTCAAAGTTTTGAATTCTACTGCTGTCAGTTCACTGCACACATAGCGTGGGAGAGCTCTATATTAATTAGATTACGGAAACTAAAGTAAGCGCACTACACTATAATATTTACATCGCGAACATCAAGAACGCGTGGAGGTATCAAGTTGAAATTAATATCAAATACTCAGGTCTGCTGTCCCTTGGAGCTGTGAAAAAATGAAACTTCTAAGTCAACGCAGTCGGAAGATATGGCCGATTTTGCCGCACTTTTGAGTAGCTGACTCGACGAACTGTCAGCTCGTGACCACCGCTAGTGTAACTTGCACGAAACGTCGGGCAACGGTAAATATAAATATAAATTCCCTTTTTTTCACTTGTTGTATAATCTACTATTATTTACCTTTGCCCGACGTGTCGACCAGGCTACACTGGCCGTGGTCACGGGCTGACTCAACGAACTGTCAGCTCGTGACCACGGCTAGTGTAACCTGCACGAAACGTTGGGCAACGGTAAATAAAAATATAAATTCCCTTTTTTTCACTTGTTGTATAATCTACTATTATTTACCTTTGCCCGACGTGTCGACCAGGCTACACTGGCCGTGGTCACGGGCTGACTCAACGAACTGTCAGCTCGTGACCACGGCTAGTGTAACCTGCACGAAACGTTGGGCAACGGTAAATAAAAATATAAATTCCCTTTTTTTCACTTGTTGTATAATCTACTATTATTTACCTTTGCCTGACGTGTCGACCAGGCTACACTGGCCGTGGTCACAGGCTGACTCAACGAACTGTCAGCTCGTGACCACGGCTAGTGTAACCTGCACGAAACGTTGGGCAACGGTAAATAAAAATATAAATTCCCTTTTTTTCACTTGTTGTATAATCTACTATTATTTACCTTTGCCCGACGTGTCGACCCAGCTACACTGGCCGTGGTCACGGGCTGACTCAACGAACTGTCAGCTCGTGACCACGGCTAGTGTAACCTGCACGAAACGTCGAGCAACGGTAAATCGTGTAAGACCCGTGTCTAATGCAAAAGCGCGAAAGTCTAAATATATACCTTTGTTATTCGCCGGATAATAATAATATACCTTTTGTAATTATGTTATCCCTATTACATATTGTTGTATTTTTGAGATTACTGAATTATGTGTGATGAAAATTGTTAAACGAATAAACGAACATGAATTTCATATTTATCTTTTTACTCATTTCTCGTCCCCAACTGTCAATATCACTCAATAATCATAATTTTTTACAAAAAAAACCCCCGACTGGTTTGTAAAAATTTATGATAATTGTACACCGCCGACATATTCATCCCTTATTTCCTACCCCTAGATATGCAATTTTTTTTTCTGGTTGAAATGGAACCACCCTCGCAATGTAGCCTATTCAATAAAAAAATAATCATTAAAATCGGTTCACAATTTTTCAATTCCACTGAATGTTTTTTTTTGTGTGTATGTTACGCGATGTCTTTGTCGATTGTGAACCGATTTGAATGATCCTTTTTTATTGAATAGGCTACATTGCGAGGGCGGTCCCATTTCAACTAGAAAAAAAAATCACCTGTAAGGGTGGACATTTTTTAAAAATTAGGGTATCAACAAGTCGTTGATGTACAAAAATCATTTTAAAATCAAATTATCATCATCATCATATCAGTCGAAAGACGTCCATTGCTGGACACAGGTATTTCCACGGTGCCCGTTACCGCGCTAACCTCATCCAGCCGGGTCCCGCGACCTTCGCCAGACCGTCGGTCCAGCTTGTGGGAGGGCTGCGTACGCTGTGTCTTCCGGTATGTGGTCGCAGTGCAGTGTACATTATCAGCTTGGATATTAATATCGTAAATACTTAATACTACGCGACTGACCTGGTGGCACCAGCCCGCCGGCATACGCGGAGTACGGCGGCGAGCAGCACAGCAGCAGCACGTGCACGGGCACGTCGGCGCGGCCGAGCTCCTCGGAGCACGCCAGCGCCGCGCCTAGCGCCTCCGCCACGCACGCGCGGCTCTCCGCGCCACCGCCTATGTACCTGCCATCACACCATCAATCATCATCAACAGCCTATTAATATATACCCACTGCTAGGGCTCAGGCCTACCCTTTCAACGAGGGCGTTCGGGCTACTCCACCACGCTAGCCCAGTGCGGATTGGTGGACTTCACATGCGCCTAAGAATTTCTTTTTCGGCGTATGCAGGTTTCCTCGCGATGTTTTCCTTCACCGTTTGAGAGCAGTCAGTAAATGTACTTAAGTTTCCAGAAAAACTCGTTGGTACGATTAGAAAACCTTTGAAAAATTAAAATGGAACCCTCGAAATATAGCCTATAGGTTTGGATAAAAATAAGTCTATGTACAACCAAATTGAGAATCTCCTCCTTTTTTGAAGTTGGTTGAAAATTGGTATAGTCGACCGCACCTCGGAGAAAACGAACCAAATTAAAATGGTCTCTCATAGTATTGAAACTCCCCAATAGACTTCACCAGCTCAGTGTTTCCACTGACGTGCGGTCGACTGTACATTTTTTTCATTATTATCATAGAACCACCAAGTGCAATACTTACTGTATCCTATCAATGGTTTCTATAACGTTCTGAGGACAGGAGTAGGGTCCATGAGTGGAGACCGGCAGACCAGGGTGGCAGTCAGCCGCCTTGTATGTGACAATGCTATAGACGGAGCCACTGCCACCACCTTCTTCAATTGGTCCGCCATGGAAATACCTAAAAGATGAAACAAAAATTAACAAAATGCGTTAAAAACAATATACGGGCGTCCCCATGGCTCTGCAGCACGGAGAGAGAGGAAGATAGGAGAAAAAAAACGTGAGAAATTACATCGATCATAAGAATCAGTTCGAGTCATTCACATCTTCCAACCTAGCCATCTAGGTGATACGCCAGAGAACCAAAGCCTTTGACATAGCTCAAAGGGTTAGTACATTGAAGTGGCAGTGGGCTGGTCACATCTGTCGGAGAACCGATAACCACTGGGGTAGACGAGTTCTCGAGTGGAAACCACGGCTAGGCAAGCGTAGTGTGGGATGCCCCCGTCTAGATGAAGCGACAACCTGCGTAAGGCGGCTGGCAGTGACTGGATGTGGAGAGCCGAAGATCGGACTCTGTGGTGCGCCTTGGGGGAGGCCTATGTCCCGCAGTGCACTAGTGCAATGATGGTGATGAACCTAGCCATCCACCTCAGGTTGGATACTGGGAATTTATGAGCCACCTTCTAACCTACTTCAGGTTGGATAATGGGAATAATTGTATTGTTTTTTGTTCCCATCTTGCTACTTAATTAAACATATAAACAGTCACTAACAGAAAAAAAGCAGAAAGAGATGTTTTTAATATTGTACTTTCTAGATTAAAAAGCTACATTAAGACTGTACCAAGTTTAATTGGGAACAAAAATAATACAATTATATTCCCATTATCCAACGTGATGCAGGTAGGAAGGTGGCACATAAAACTCCCAATATCCAACCTGGTGTGGATGGATGGCTGGGTTAAAAGATGGGAATAACTAATCAATTCCCTAAAAAGATGCTGTTATCTTTCTTTGGCACCATAGGCTCCCATTTCCCATACTAAATAAACATCATGATGCCTCCATAAGGGGCGGCGGCGCACACCAAAGTGTTACAACAGACATTACATGCATACAACGACCAAAGCAGAAAATGAAAATTCGTATATTTAAAGAGAAACACACACCATCACTACCTTTCATACATAAAACTTAATTAAAATAACATGTAATATCAATACTCACTCAAGCGTAGGGACGATATAATTGGTTTTTAATTCATTTATGTAAGCCCCGTTAGCCGCGGTCGCTTCTATCACAAATATGACCTCGGCTTGGGTGGAGTTCTCTGGAGCATTTACAACCATCGTTCTTTAAATAATAAAATTCATCGCAATTTAAACAGAATTATTCGTAAAACTGAAACTAAATCTCCCTTTGTTGTTGTTTGTATTGATTGCACAAACTATAGGCCGAGGCTATTTTCACTCAAGATTTGTTTTTAAAATAATTTGAAGGCAAAGGAAAGGGATGTTCATACATCCTTCAAAAACATTCCGAATCAAGCAAAACGTCTTGCTCTGATTAGATTTTTTCCAGTAGTTTGTCCCAGAGGTTGTGAAACGCTACGGAATCAAATTTTATTGATGTAGTTTTTCATGTTCCGTTCCCTAATATTAATAATGATGGCATCCGTATCGTGTAATTTCTTTTTTTCATTAAACTAATTAAAAATTCCTCGAATTTAGGGAAAAATACAGGCAGGCAACACCAAAATCTTGAGTGTAAAATTTTGTTTTTTTTTTGGTAATTTTCCCATACGTTTTAGGTTATAATTTAATTTGTTATTGCTATTTACACTCTATGGTAAACTACCTGATCACTTTATTTCCATGGCAACGTGGGGAAATTGTCGTCCCGTCATAGCCAGCAATGATTTCCCAAAAAATATTGCATGGTTTAATGGTGACATTTTTATCACAAAAGTGGCTATATTTTCAGTTTCCTTGTGATTTTGAGGTTTTACTTAAAGAGTATGCTTGGACTTGGACTGAGTCGACCGACCTGTGGAACTCACCTCGCTAAATCGCCATAACTTGTTCAATTCTGAGGTTATTATTTAATTTGTGGGCTCCATCAAGTTGACGATGATGCCAATGTCACGGTGATCGACGAGACCTCATCCATGTGTGGGATTAGAAGGTGTAGGTAGATACCTCCTTTGTTCAACTTTCAACCTACTGCAGAAGTGTTTCCCAGTTGTAACGGGCCCACTAGTCACTGGACCTTGGGTCTCCTTGCTGCTGATACCACACACTGGTTCTAACATTCGACAATTGTTCCAGGATTCACCTACCATCTTGAATCCTACGCTACCGCCTTGGATGGCTATCATACTTTTACTAAACCTGCATGTATTATGGGGAATCTGCCTTACATTGGATGGAAGCAGAACCTTTAACCTTTGACTTTTCTTCTGCAACCTTTTTAAGCTTAAGGCCTGTGAAATATTTTAATTAGGTATTTGACTTAGGGGAGGTGCAATTTTTATAAATAAAACATAATTAGATAAAGGTAGGTACTTAATTATTTATTAGTTTTCTTTATTGAACCTAGATACCCTACCTACCTGCCGGCTGAAGGCCAACAACAAAAGCCCAACCGCCCCACAGTGTCACAAGTTGGTGTAGAGGCTTGCATGTCCACTAGAAGGGAAATAGCATCTATGTACCACACTGCTGCTGACTATATATCAAACCTACAACATCCACCTGCATACCTATCTACCTTCGGAATTATGTTATGAGCCTAGCCCCGGAGGATGCGGTTAATGCCAGATGCTCAGAAAAGCAGATATTTGTCATGGTATTAATATTTCATTTTATTCTATGGCAATTAGTGGCCCATAAACATATAAGTAAGTACATTAGCCTACTTAATATTTGAGAATTCTTACACTTAAAAATTCATTTCAAATTAATTAGCTAATGGCCCAGCTGGGATTTCGGACCTTTTGATATGATAGGCCCCGTAATTGTATTAGTCTGTCTCACTACCCTAAGCAGCGGGACATTACTCCTACTGGCCAAAAGTCTTCAGGAACACATCATTGTGTTGGGTTGAGACTCGGGAGTATAAAGAACCTAGAGTATCCACTTTCTTCCATAGGTGTTATATCCAGGCCGGGATTTCCGCCTAGGCCCACAAGGCCCGAGCCTAGGGCCCCAGCCATCCAACGGGTCCCCAGCCGTGCCCTGCGAAGGTCCCTGGGTCTCTAAGTCCAGGCCTGGTTATAGGTATCCAGTTCCTCCATAGGTGGATGTGGCTCCCGATGTTATGCCTATTGTCAGGATCAGTGGGACATCTGGGAATAAATAATCTAATTAATTACCTATTTAACAAGTTTAACAACAAAAAATTTAACAAGTTTAAATAAGTATGTTAAGTATCTACCGGTCAGTGTGGACAAAAGAAGGCGCAATGAAAAAAACTTAGAAAAAATTCTCTTTTTTGGAATCCGACGCTGCCCTGGCGTTGTTGGCGTCAGGGTGGACCAAAGGGGACGCAAATAAATCTTTAAAATTTTTGAATTGGACTTTAAAAAAAATTCGAAAAATTTCGATGTCATTATGGCACACCCTACTTTTTTGATGCCATTCGACAGCCACATCGAGACAAGCAACTTTTGTTATATACTTTTTTTTTCCTGCGCCCCTCCTCCGGCCGCTAGAGGGGGGTCAATTGGGGCGCCCTTATCAAGGCGAAAAGGACTTAGAAAATTTTTCAACTAATTTCGATGTCAGTATAACACCCCACTTTTTTGATGCCATTCGACAGGGGACATCGAGACAAGCAACTTTTGTCATATACTTTTTTTTCCTACGCCCCTTCCCCTGGGCGCTAGAGGCGGGGGGTCATCGTCGATGTCATAGTGACCCCCCCCCCCTTTTTGGGGGGCATTCGACAAGTCGCGTCATGGCCAATGACTTTTGTCTGAAGCGTTTTGTTGTGCGCCCCTTATTTGGCCTTCTAAAGCGGCACAAAGTGCCTACACGGTGCATATGTAGCAGAGGGTGGCCTTATATCTAGGCAAAAATGACTTAGAAAAGTATTCGAAAAATTTCGATGTCAGTATAACACGGAACACCCTACTTTTTTGATGCCATTCGACAGACGATATCGTGACAAGCAACTTTTGTCATATACTTTTTTTTCCTACGCCCCTCCCCCTGGCTGCTAGAGGGGGGTCCACAATGACATCGACCATGACCCCCGCCTGTAGCGCCCAGGGGTAAAAAAGTATATGACAAAAGTTGCTTGTCTCGATGTCCCCTGTCGAATGGCATCAAAAAAGTAAGGTGTTATACTGACATCGAAATTAGTTGAAAATTTTTCTGTCCTTTTCGCCTTGATAAGGGCGCCCCAATTGACCCCCTCTCTAGCGGCCAGGGGGAGGGGCGCAGGAAAAAAAAAGTATATAACAAAAGTTGCTTGTCTCGATGTCCCCTGTCGAATGGCATCAAAAAAGTAGGCTGTTATACTGACATCGAATTTTTTCGAAGTCCGAAAAAATTTTTCAGATATGAAAAATTTTTTTTTGTCCCCTTTTCTTTTTGTACCTAAACCAGGTCACGTGGAAGTGTTTCTGGTGATTTCTGAATATTTTCAAAAAAAATTTCCTTGGCGCCCCCTTTTGTCCACTCCAACCGTTCGTGCGTTTCGCGCGTTTGCTCGCGCATTTGTTCGCGGGTTGGTTGGTTGATCGGTCGGTCGTTCGGTCGGTCGGTGGGATGGTCGGTTGGTTGGTTGAATGGTTGGTTTGTTGGTTGGTTGGTTGGTTGGTTGGTTGGTTGGTTAGTTGGCTGGTTGGTTGGTTTTGGTTTGTTTGAAGTGTTGCATGCACAGCTCAATTAGTATGTCAAGTAGCCTTCTTTTTAAACGCAAATGAGGTCGCGGGCATAAGCTAGTGGCTTATAAAACTATCACAGATATACACCAAAACCTACAATATACATTTTTAGGAAACTAAATAAAAAAGACAACCGTCTCCGACAAAATCCCGCCAAAAAGCCTCCATCATAGTCACAAACGTGAATTTTCATAAAGGCCCAAAAATATTAAAAAAAAAACTGACTCTGGTCTATGATTAATAATTCATAGACAAAGTAGACCAACGTCGTCTTTTTTTTCCATGTCCAATGCCTAGACGTGGAAGGAACCCTTTTAAGCCAGATCTTTTATAGTCATGGAAAGCTGATTTCAAGTACCTCTAGTCAAGGATGTTCGGATACGCATCGATTAATTATAATTCATAAAACCGGTAATTGGTTCACATCACTAGTGACGCGTTACTGATGAACGCAGTCAGACCATCAATCGGACGTCAAAAGATTTATGAAATAAGTCTAAATTCAAAATAATATAATATATGGCTTAAAAGTCCCGTTACCAAGCCAAAATCTAATTTAAAAACAAATGTCATCTGTCACCACTGTGACACTGACGTGCGAGCTGTCAATGTCACTTATGACATTGACAGTTCGTACGTCTGTGTGCGTATGTGTGCGTGTGTGTGTGTGTCTTGACCTTGAGTACATATAGCCCTTTCGCAAACTATATAGGGATACTACGTATTGATTGATTGAGGTTATTTCAATATTTTTAATTTACGTACGGGCCTTGAATTCAAGTTTTTTTGAGCCAGTTAGCTTTTTTTAAAGATAGTGCAGCTTTGGAAACAAGCCCTTTCTAGCCAGTTTTTATTTTTTATTAATTTTTTTATTATTTTAAGATGTAAATACACCTAGTTAAGATAAGATATATATGCAGTCACACCCATGCATCTCTAGTTTCCATTTTGAAAAATGGGAAATGTATTATTTTCTTGGCAACTTCGTCGAACCAACCAACCAACCACAGAACGGAACACAGCTAGCCAACCAACCAGCCAGCCAGAGTTAGTACTACTCAATCACCTCAATCACTTGACTTGTGGCTTTTTGGCGGGATTTTGTCAGAGATAGTTGTCGTTTTTGTTTAGTTTTCCAAAAAATGGATATTGTAGGTTTTGGTGTATATTTCTGATAGTTTTATAAACAACAAGTGCCTATTAAAGTGTGTATTGTGCGGGATAGTTAAATAAAAGCGTGTAACGACTCTACCGGATCGTTCCAAAATGTCCCTTGTTATTCTTCATTAAACCTACAATCGGTTTAAATGCGGACATGAACCTGCAGTGTAGATCACCGAATGGCACTAGTTGTGCCCTCGTGGAGGCCGTGCTGCGGTTTTATTGAAAATCGCCGACTAACTCTAGTCGTGCTCTGTTTTTGTGGAGGCCGTGCTGTATGTAACCGCCGGTTTAAATAAATATAAGAAATAATACTTTAAATAAGACAGTGCTGTATGGACGAAGCTTCCCTTGCCTGTCCTCAATAGAGGACAAATCAACAAAAAAAATCACTTGACTTGTTTGTGTTGCCATTGCTAAAGCAATTGCCGTGTTCTACGGAAATTACATTAAAATCAAAAGAAATCTACGGCCTACGACATGAAATCCATTGCCGTAGCAAAAAAGAAATCTATGGCAATTTGCAAAGGTCTAATATTATTTATGTATATTTCAAATTAAATTTACTAGCATAGAAATAAGTTTAATTTGTTAGGTACTAATAAAATATAGACATGATGTGTCTGAAATAAATGTTTTGAATTGGATTGAATTTCGCTATACCACAACCAAAAACTACAAAAGTGTAAGACCAAAGAATGTGTAATGGTGGGTACACACGCCCGCGTTTAAGCTGATGACGTACCATGAGCACATCCACGGCCACACGCATGTGAACAGCCTGAATGTGCAAGCCGGACCACACGCTTGCGTTCAAAGCGATCATAATTTTTCAGAATACGTCTAATTCACTTTATTTGTACTGGCAGAGGCACTATTTCACGCACTAGTTATTATATATCATTTATATTATATAGAAACGTCCGCTTCCAATAGGAAAACAACACGACTTTTATGTGTACGCTCTGGCGGAATGCTACCTCGGAAAGTTATGTTCATTACCTACGTTCATAAAAGAGCAATTGTTATGAGATTTCGTATATACCGAGAGCATTATTAAATCACAATTTTTATATGTAAATACGTTGCTGTAAGCCGTTTCCAAATTCTACCCCAGCATGCACACTAAAACTGTAGTATATTTCTTAAACCACCATGGGTACTATTTATTTGATCTAGGTACTATTTAAAAGTAAGTAACGCTTGAATCCATAATGAGTACGCTAGCGGAATGGACAACACCGGGCTGTTGTCGGGCAGCACGGCGCGTGTATGAACGCACCATGAAAATAAGGAAAGTGACTTCAATAAGTAACTTAAAAATAAAATATAAAAATTATGAACTAAATGAAAATTGTTAGACTAAGTTTCTTGAATAAAAAAATGAAAATGATTATCTTATAACCGAAATTTAAAAAAATTAAATTATAATTTTTTGTTTCAATTTATCCTTTAATTAAAACGATGATTAATTTTTTAAATGTTTTAATTAATGTCTTCGTTATGGCGCAGCCGAATACCACTTTTCCTTGAAGACACGGCAATTTTCCCAACCAAACACGGCAATCGAATATTTGTCGCTGGCAACACTTTGGTTTGTCAATGTCACTTCTTCCAGAGCCAATTTCCATTCCTTCGGTCGGTCACTCACGTATACTATCTAATTTGTGTCACGGACTCACTTCTTGTCCTATCCTTTCCTTCATTCCTTCCTCAGATTCCTTCCTTTTTTCACTCATCTTATCACTCAATCAATTGTGCCGGTAGCCGGTAGGTGATTGCGATTGTTGTTAAAAAATAGTATTTCAATCATTGTATCTATTTAATCTACGAAATACAATACTACCAATCCGTCACCCGTAGTAAGGCTTTCTCTTGTGCAATGGAACTATCTTTCCGATCCATTCGCATTTTGGGCCGGCTTTTTCGGCGTCCGTATTGCGTCGCGAATTACAAAACTCCAGCTGGGGCCAGCACTAGCAGCGCTGACGTTGCAGCCAAAGAGGATATCAGCTCTGACTTGGTCAACACTTTCAATCGCGATATTTTAGCGGGTAAGATTACATATTCACCCGAATTCCGTAAACAATCACGCAACTCACGCTTGGTATTTGATGGTAGGGAAAAGAATTAGGTTATTTTGTGGAAAATTGATATAATCAGGACTATGGTGTTCTCTGGTTCGATCAAGTGGCGATTGATTTACTAACAAAAGGTTTTTATGGTCCTGTTCTGAATATAGTAGTAGGTATTTGATCTGTTTTTTCTTGGGCATATTCGCAGTCACCATTTTCATAGTTGGAGTCATATAAATTTACATATTGATATTATAGTAGGTTGGTAATTTGATAAGTCATCAATTATTTTCATTCTCCCTTTTGGGCGCAGCAGTCCATGCACTTACTGTCCTGTTTGTGCACTCCTTCCCTTTGTTTCCTAAATGTGTGACTCCTTCCCTCATTACTGGGGTATAAAGTTGTTTATCCAAGCCTCCAAAGTACACAGGAATTGAGAACTACCTTTCGTTTAGAAGTTGGTTAAAAAGGTGGGTCCCTTCGCTGACCCACAACTAATGTACCTACTGGGCGAACGCTGGTATTGGTGAAAATGAATATAGTTCAATAAAATGTGACTAGTAAAAGGTTGCAAGTAGGGTGTTGTCAAAAAGGAATCTTTCATGTTTTCATTGTCAGGTGGACAACGGTAGGAAAGATAAATGGGAACTGATTGATTTACTCTTTGGAAAGGTCTTTCAAGCGTGCGTAGACAGCTAACCAAGCTTCCTTATGTAGGGGAATGGTAATTACTAAAGTAATACTAATTACTTACATAAAAAACTTGGCACATACTCCCTTTGTAAATTCCAATACCAAACACTCTTGTATTAAGTCAAAATCTTTCCCTTCTTTGGTAGCCTTTAAGATAAGTTTCTTGACCTTGATTTTTAACAATCTATTTTATTGTCACAGATTCTGTTACTTTGATTTATTCTATACTTTAATATTACTATAAAGAATTTGATGACTCTTCCACTAATAAATAAAAAGTGGCAATCTCAACATCAAAATATATACAGGATGTCCCAGATAATCCTTTAACAGCTGAATAGAATAGAATGATATTTAGGGCCTGTGGAGTTGCTGCGCTCTTGTCGGGGTTGACTTCTATCCTCCATTCGCGGAACCATTCGCCTAGGGCGGTGGCAGCCGCTTGGAGGATGCGGCCTATCCGGCCTATGTTGTAATCTGATGTATAAAGGGCGGTGTCATCCGCGAAGAGTGCTAGTTCGACTTTGGGATGACGAGTGATGTCGCTTGTGTATAACGAGAAGAGTAGGGGGGATAGCACGGATCCTTGTGGGACCCCCTGGTCTGATGGGGCGAGGAGTCGAGTGCGTCCCTTCCACGCGGTAGCGAAAGGTTCGACCGGTTAGATAGTTCCGTATGATGAGTACGAGACCGTCAGACACTCCGAGCTGGTATAACTTGTATACTAGGCCATCGTGCCATACCTTGTCGAATGCCTTCGCTACATCGAAGAAGAGCGCCCCGGTGGGTAGCTGACGCCGTTCGTTGAGCCGGCTTAGGATATGCTCCGTTATGCGGTGCACTTGCTGGTCACAGGAATGGTTGGCTCTGAAACCAAATTGGATGTCCGGGATTAGGCCTTTGGACATGACACAGTCCTTGAGGCGAGCGATGATTAGGCGTTCATAAAGTTTTGCCATTGTTTTGAGGAGACTGATGGGTCGGTAGGTGGCCAGGTCTGCGCGGTTTTTGTTTGGCTTGTGAATGCCTATTACATCTGCTTCCTTCCACGAGTTGGGGAAGGAGCAGCTGTTCAGGGCAGCGTTGAAGATGGCCACTATTACGTTGATCAGTAGGGGGGGGGGGAGGATTTTGAGCACTCTATTAGAGATGCCGTCAGCCCCTGGGGCTTTTTTGGAGTTGAGTCCCTTAATGAGAGTCTGTACTTCGTTGATTGTTGTAGGGGGGATGGGATCTCTCGGTGGGAGAGAGGACCTGCGACTGACTTCGCAGGTTACCCTCTCGAGGTGGTCTGGATCTACTGGGTTGAGGCTTGGAGAGCACTGGCTCTCCAGACTGTCAGATAAGCACTCGGCTTTCTCACAGTCTTCGAAGGCGGGGGGGAGGTTGGAACGCGTAAGGGGTCGCATGGTCGCTACCGTGTTTTGAATGATTTAGCTAGTCGCCAGTAGGCCAGATGTGAAGGTGAGATTTCAGACAGAAGGTTATCCCACCTGCTGCTACGTATCTCGGCGATGCGAGATTTAACCTGGCGTTGTAGAGATCTAAGTCGTGTCCTATTGTCGTCAGTCGGATACGAGTCATAGGCGCGCGTGGCGGCATTCTTCGCCCTCAACAGTGCCCTCACTTCCTCTGGCAACTCCCAGCGGCGGTCATTCGCCGCCGGGACCCGCTTCGAGGCTTCCCTGATGGAGCTCTGAAGGTGACTGGTGAGGACGCCAATGGCCGCCTCGGCCTCCATGGCTGTATTGATGTGGTCAGGGATCTGATCTAGCTGGGAGGAGCTGGTGGCTTTAAGAGACTTGTCGAGCTTTTTCCAGTCCACGTAGGTCCTGGAGGCCGGCTCGAAGGAGTCGGGGGGGGGGGGGCTAGCTGCAATATAACCGGTCGGTGGTCAGAGTCAAGTTCGTGTAGTGTTTCTATGGAGCGCATCCTTAAGGTGACATTCCTTATCAGCGCTATGTCTAGTATGTCAGGTTGGTGGAGTACATTGTAAGGATAGTGTGTCGGCGTCATCGGTGCCAGTATATCGAAGTGTAGATTGTCTGAAAATGTCTCTAGCCGTCTGCCGCCTGTGTTGGTGGACGTAGAGAGAGTTAAACCTCTCGTGTTTGCAGTTGAAGTCGCCTGCCAGAATGACAGCGTACCCCATGCTGAAGAGAGCATCAAGGTCGCTTTCGAGAATTAAACTACCGCTAGGAAGGTATACGGATGCTATTGTGATGGGTTGGTGGCCTGTCATAGATAGACGGCACACTGAGGCTTCTAGTAAGCCCAGAGGGGGCGTTTCTAGGGGCATGCAGTGAAGAGACCTTCTGTAGTAAATTAGGGTGCCGCCTTTGGTGGTGGTCAGCCTGTCATTGCGTATGATGTTATAGTTTGCTATCCTTGGATCGCGGATGTGCGGTTTCAAGATTGTCTCTTGCACAAGCATTATGTCTATCTGATGGGACTGGAGGAAATTGTGAACTAAATCGCGCTGTCTGCGGATTCCGTCAGCATTGAAGAATGCCACAGTCAGCGCTCGAGGTTTAACTCTATTTGGTGTAGGATCCATTTACTTGATATGGGAGGGGGAGGAGTTGAGACCCTTAAGGGCACTTACAAGTTTGTGGTGCTCCTGGAGTGCTATGATTTGTTGGACGGGCGAGGCCGAGGCCTTAACTTGTTAGCTAGGACGTGTAGCTCGTCCGTGTCTATGTTGTTAATGACCTCGAAGATGACAGCGAGGTCAGAGCTCTGTGATGGGGCTGGCATGTCCGCTTTGGTGGCGATCTTTGCGGGGGCGGGCTGAGCAGGAGCGTGTTGCGTCATCCTTAGGGGATTGAGCCACGCATTTGGCCTAGCCTGCGGTGGGGTGGGGGGAGGCGGTTGAATCCCTACCTTAGGAGGGATCTGTGTCCTGAAGGGGGGTGGGGGGAGGGCGAACTAGGGACCGGTTCTGAGGCCACTTAGTTCCGCGGGGGGCCTTGGGACAGCCGCGGTAGTTCGCAGTGTGTCCCTCGGTCCCGCAGAGGACGCAGCTTGGCGACGGGGCCGACGCCAGCTGGTCCCTTGTAAATTGGCGTGTACACTGAGCCGTGCCGTGGTCCCCGAGCTCTAACAGAGCGCATTTCGACACCTTACATTCCAATCATCCTGCCTCAACTGATATTTTATTACCTACCAAAAGGGTAAAAATCATTGTCAATTTTGGTCGTGAATTTTTTGTAAAGGCTCTGCTCGATAGCGGAAGCCAAGCTTCAATTGTGAAAAAGTCACTTGTGAAACAATTAAATTTAAGTCACCTCACCTGCCTCGTTAACTGCAGTTAAGACTGTTATATTTTCTTAGCCTGTACCAGCTGTTCTAGTACACGGACTGGAATCTGTTGATGTTCTTGTTGGATCCGTTTAATTATTTCGCTCCAAATCAGTTGGTGGTCCGAGATGTAGTTGACCCAGTCTCCTTTAGTAGGTATGCATAGGTAAGAAAGTACGATACTTTTACCGATGTCATTATGTGATCAATGTGAGAGGTGTCTTTGGCCCGAGTTCCATGTTACTTTGCAGCTAGGGCACCCTTGTGAGGTGTTATGTCTAAGGCATTCTTATGATGTCTAGCAGTATTTCACCGTTTTTATTTGTTGTCGCATGATATAGAGTATTTCTTGTTTGTTTTGGTTTGTGTAGGTCTTTAGTATCGTGAGTTCCTATGCGTGCATTGAAATCACTCATCATAATGAGAGTTGAATTTTTGATTGTTCACTAATAATATGTGGCAATCTGGAGTAGGTGGTGACTGCACCGCTGCATTTGTCGATAACTTGTCATCTGTATTGGTGGCCGACATAATGTTATCCTGTGTACCGCCAAATTGGTATTCTTTCTAATAAGTATCGGTAGACCATGCCCATTAGTGGATACAGCGAGATCCCAATTATAGTGCTTAGAATTGTACGTGCCCGATCTTAGATTTGTCTTCTTGGGAGCAGGCTATGTATGTTCCTATTTCTTCTATAATTGTGTCTATATTGTTATTGTTTGTAGTCATTGACACCTCGTTAACCTATTCCATGTTGCCATTCTGATATTCGCTACTGAATTTGATATTTTGTAGTTTGGTGAGGCTAAGTAATAGGTCTGTGATCGGTGGCGTTTGGGTGTTTTATGGGCGTGCATGCACTTGAGAGTGCAGGCTATGTGTGTGTTCCTATTTCTTCTATAATTGTGTCTATATTGTTTTTCTTTAAGAGTCATTATCACCACGTTTACCTATTCCTTGTTGCTATTCTGATATTCGTTACTGAATTTGATGCTTTGTAGTGTGGGGTGGCTAAGTAAGCAGGTGACCCTGTTCTGGCCATTTTAAGAGTTTTTCACTACTCAAACGTTTGGTATTTTTAAAATAAAGTTATCTTAGACATCATTTTTATTTCATGTTATCAAAAATATATTATTCTTAACATATAGAACATTTTAATTACAAAACTTGTAATAGATAACAGTTTTTAAGAAAAAAGAACGCAAAAGTGGTCCGAGAGCCAATTTTTTCCACATTTTACCCATTTGTGGCCACTCTATGTGACAGTTCTGGCTATTATGAAATAAAGCAACAATAAATTCGAAATCAACTTAGCATTTATGTTTATATGTATAGGCAAACCATTTAACTCGCGGGACGCCCGCGGGGCAAGAAGTAGGTGGGGGCGGAGGAACTCTCAGGCGTTTCGGAGGTGAAGGCGCGCGCGCGCGGCAGGGAGCACAAGTGACGTTCCTCAGTACGCTAGCGGCTCCCGCGGCGTGCAGTCGGCTTTTTGATTACGGACGCTCGGAACAAAATCTACACGAGATTAATTTTCCAGAGATATTTCCCAAGATGAACGCTGAAGATGGACGGTCCAAAATCTTTTCTAAGAAATTTAACAAGCCAGCCAAATAATTAATATACAACGTTTATTCTTTCTTTCAACAAGAAATATCTCCATGGCAACCAAAATGCACGTAAATCGGCAACTGACTTTCCATATGACGAAAAAGATTTCATGTAAAAAGTAGAAGACTTTATTTATTATTTAGCAAAGAGTATAACACAAGAAGATTCGATGCCATTTGATCTGGTGGTACTATCACGGGCAACGCATTGATATTATACCATTTTCTAGGTTCTCGGGGGTGCTGAATCTCAGTTTATTTTTTGTTGTGTTCCTAATTGTTTGTTTGTTTGCCGGTTTTTTTGCGGGTTTGTTTGCGGGTTTGGTTGGTAGGTTGGTTGATTGGTTGGTTTGAAGTATTGCATGCACAGCTCAATAGTATGTCATGTGTAGCCTTTTTTTTAAAAAGCGAATGAGGTCGCGGGGCTCTGCTAGTATGAAATGAAATGACAAAGTTCATTATCTTCTTTTGCATTCCAGTAATATATCTCTGGATTTATCTCGAAACAAGTAATTACGTGTGTATCGATACCCACCCCCACCTACCTCTTGCCCCGCGGGCGTCCCGTGAGTTAAGTGGTTTGCCTATAATAAACTTAGTTATCTTTTATACAATAAACGTTATACAAAATTTAACATCAGAAATTATATCTCAAACAGAAACTATTTTGAACAGCTGTAATCATAGGTACATATTATTTATACTATACTGTACTATTATTTTTAAAAGGTGTCTTAATATTTCCCTTTTCCACAATTTTTTTGACGGAGTCTAATAACCCTTCTTTGTCTGGAAACCCATCACGAGCACAAACTTTTAAGTCACTCTACAAGTTCAATTTCAATTCCAAGTACTGCTTGAGATCCCACATATCCATAAGTTTCAGGTGCATTCCAGAACGTTTATGTCGCAATGTCATCCGAGGAACATTAAAGTTCTTGCTAGCAGTAGAAACTTTCATTTCGTTTCTTATAGCGTCTAACGCTAAGCCTACTTTGTGTGGTGAGTACTGAAAAATGTACGTAAAATTTTGAATGTAGAGTTCTTTTTTTGGACCCGCAGAACCGGGAAAAACCGGTTCCGATGGCCTAGCTTCAAGTCATATGTGTAAATGTTGTAAAGGAGAGGGCTTAGAACCGACCCCTGGGGTAGTTCCTTCCAGATAGATCTATGGCCAAGGTCCGTTTCTTAATATCGAATTTTGATAGTTGTAGTACTAACAGGAACGTAACGCCCGGCCGTCCGTCGTCTTCGTCGTACTCATGCATCATTGCATTACACAATTTGTGAACGACCCCTATCATCGCTACCAACTTTTCGTCGCCATATGTTTTGTCTTTACAATCATCATTAGTCAGTTCATTTTCATCATCAATTTATTTCTTAAAATATGTTATTCATAAGAGTTTAAAGATAATTTTGTAAAAATGTTTTTATTATTATTGTACGTACTTGCTTTTAAAGAACACGCTGAAAAATTAAAATAAAATTTTATTGCCTTCATATTTGTACATACTTTAGAGATGTTAAATTTGAGTGACCCTGCAATTTGATACCCTGATGGGCATTGCAATATTATGCAGACTACTTTATTATCACGTCTTGAATTTTAAGGGGTGTTACTTTTACCCCCAGGTGGTGTGGTGCCTGTGTTCCGTCGAGCTCTGCTGTTTCCAACACGAGTGGCTCTACAGGATGAGTTCGGAATATACACGTATGCCGGTCTGCATCAGGCAGCGGCGGATCTTAGCATGGAGATCGCTGCCCAATTATGTAAGTCGCATTTAAGTCGGGCCTGTCTCACTCCGCATTATGCGTAGGAAAGCAGCGGGTGCCGCGGACGGAATTCGTGTTGGGTGCCGCGTTGTGAGCTCAATGTCGAAGAGTAATATGAACAATACTGAAATAGAGTTATTCCGTTTGGAGCGCCATCTGGTATTGTATAAATCTTTGAACGTGATCATTTGTGCCAATTCAAAATAAGATTTATATCTGTTAATTTTGATCCCCAATACATCACGTAAATGTGAATAGAGCACAATATGTTGCTTGCGTTTTATTCGGTAGCAAAGCATCGGAGGAACATTCGTAGTTTGCTCATCACTCGCCCCATCCATATTAATGGAAAAAAGCTTGTAGAATTGAATAGGCACCGGCTTAATTGTTACATCGCCGAAAAAAGTTTTAATAAGAGAACTCTGTAATAAGAATAAATAGTTTATGGCATATTTTAGAGCAAAATAAAAATATTTTGAATTCAACTCATCGCTGACCAAAAAATTATGCTGGATATTGTCTGGAATTTCTACTGTTACACTTCTTATGAGTGAGAGTGAAAACCCTCGTTCCGCGACTAGCTCGAGTGGGTTCTGGCTCCTGATTGACGGCCTCGATAAGGAGACAGTACTACGGGGCTTCTATTTCATGGGTCACCACTCGCCACTTAATTTAGGGCATCGAGTAAATTAAGAAACTAATTACCAACAAGTTTATACTTTATTACTGCGATTGATCTGCGTGTGATTCGTTTAAGGACTCATCATTGGAGGATTCTTCAGCTTCCAGCAAGGCTAGGCGGGCTGCGGCAAGATCAAACCGTGCCTATACTAAAGCTTTCCTCTTTGACTGTGTAGAGGTTTTCGAATTCTTCGATGAGCGGGCTGGTCTTATGGTGGCGTTCTTTGACCACCATCCTGCTTCTGGAGCCTCTACAGACGGTGCTACTGACTGGCTGCTGCAGCGACGGTGACGGGAACGCTGGTAGCGGCGAGCTTGGGTGCGATGCTGACACGTGGATCTCTGTGGGGGTCTGGCCGGTCCTCGTGTTCGCAGAGTCCCCTGCTCCGCGGCCCGAGGGTGGACTTTCCACGGTCCTGGCACCCCTCGCTGTACTCGCTGCACCTGATGTCCCGTCGGCTGTCATGTAGTCTCCTGTATTTGATCTCGTTTTTACCATTGTCACTACTCACGTGCGTTTATTTCCCGTACTCAAAAATAACCACGCGCAGAATCGGGTTCGAAGGACCATATGTGGAGCGGGAATTGTTCTTGTTTTGACAACTCCCACCGTTCGTTAACCGTCGCTTCTTTGAATTTAGGACACTCACTCTTTCCATCGACTGCTACGCACGCCGCCATCCAGTACAATACTCCAGTATAATTGCCGAAATATACCACGTGTATGTAAAATCCACAAAACGGTGTTTTACTACAACAAGAACAACTCCCGCTGTGCTCCACACAGAATATGTCGAAGATCGTGTTGTTTGCAGATGATACTTCATTGGTTTTTAAAGTTAATAGAAATGCTCCAAATTATGACGATGTAAACAACACCCATCGATAAGTTCACGAATGGTTTACTGTTAACAACCTTGTATTAAATTTAAAAAAAAACTAAATGTATAAAATTCACACTTCCAGGTGTTAGATAACGTAACAATAATACAATATTAAATAATGAAAAGCTTGCATTTGTAGATAATACAGTTTTCTTGGGGCTAACCCTTTATAAAAAGCTGCAATGGGGTCCTCAATTCCTCATATGGAATTGTTATCAAAGCTATATGCCATTACAGCAAGAGTTGTATATTTTAGCTACTTTCACAGTCTTATGTCCTATTGCTTTAGGGCTGTGCCGCTGATATCGAGTTTTTAAACATATACCTTGCAAAAAAGAGCAATTACATAGATTTATTTATGGGCTTCGTAGTCGTGAGTCTCTAAGAGAAAAATTTAAAGAAATTAGTGCAATTCCGGTTTTTTAAAATTTTAGTGGGCGAATCAGAGCGCACGATTGCGTACATGTGCAGTAATGACGCGTCACACGTCATCACGCAGTGGGCCATATGGATGACTGGCAATATTGGTAAGTCCTATACAGGTGTATATTATTATGATATACTAATTATTTAATCACCTGCAATAATCAAACAATGCAAAAAATTTTGAAAGCTAAGGTCACAAAAAATTGTTCAATGCTCATTTGTTACTTAGATCTTACTTAAATCTAAGCTATTATTACCTGACGGTTACATACTACGTTTCTAGTCGACCCTATTTGCCGTCGTAGCATGTCATTAATTATCGCAGCTAACTAAATGTATCCCATGGCGTTCGTAGTGTGGTACCTACTAAAATAATTTTCTTTTCAGCGGTACCACTAACGTCACTGCATCCGCCAGAGATGCTCAAATATTTCCTGACAGACAGCCATTCCATCCTCGTCATATGTACGTCAGAGTACGAGAAATTGCTCCGTCCATTATCTCTCGACACTTCCACACCTCTGTTGGTCACCAGCAGAGATAAGGAGATAACGGCTCAGCTGTACCAACCGAACAGTGCCTTCCTGAAACCCAAAGTGGAGGAGGGTTTGAGTGATATCGGCAGAAGCAACTCTTGGTACGGCGTCAATGAAGCGTTGATTATTTACACCAGTGGTAAGTTTCATTTAACTTGTTTTATTATTGACACTTAAGCGAAGAGTAAACATTTATCCCTTGTAGGTAACGATTTCAAGAATAACTCTTTTTGCAAAGACTTTGGTAAGCCTAGTGTGACGGTCAGGTTTGGTCTGGAATGCGGCCGCGTGGATGGTCCGTCGGTCCAGCACTCCAGAAGCCCCGTCGCAATAAATATTATTTTTGAGCTAGTTTTCTGTGGGCTCTTGGGATGCCGGTATGGAATGAAGACACTGGGCAATAACTGTTTTAACACTTTTAATTAACACAAGAGAGAATTGTTACAGCGGAACGTGGAGATGTCGCAGATGGCGGACCACGAACAGAGTGGCAGTGTTGCCATATAAAATTAAAATTTACATTTTCTTATGTTGGTTTGAGTGTTGCCAACACCTAGACCAGAGTCGTTCACTCTGCCTAGACCGTGTATCCATCCACGAAAATTAACCATCTAAAACAATAAAAGTCGTTCATGATCAAAATCCTACAGTGAATAAATAGAATAAAAAAGCATTGCAATAAAAAATTCGAAGAAAAGCGCTCCCGTTCCCGTTGAGCGCCTCTTGGAGACGAGTTCGGGAAGTATGTGCTCCGTTATGCGGAGCACTTGTTGAACGGCCCGAAATTTGGCCCGAAACACAAACTGCTCGTGGATGAGAATCCCTCGGGACTCAACGAAGTCCTTCAGGCGCGAGAGAAGGAGGCGCTCGTAGATTTTCCCCATAACCTTGAGGAGGCTGATGGGGCGATAGCTAGAGGGGTCGGAGCCATGCTTGTTCTGTTTGCGGATACCTATGACTATTGCTTCTTTCCACGCTTGTGGAACGACTCAATTCCCGAACGCTGCATTGAAGATGCTGACTAACAATACGATTAATTGTGGTGAGAATAGTTTCAGGACTCTGTTAGAGATCCCGTCAGAACCCGGTGACTTACGTGCATGTAAATTTTTAACTAGTGATTGAACCTCGTCAGAGGTGACCGGCGCGAGTGACCCTGTTGCGGGGAGGGCAGATCTCCGTTCTACTTCACTGTCCACCATGTGAAGGTGGACAGGATCTATTGGCAAGGTGCTGGGTGAGCATTGGACCTCGAGGCTGTCAGCCAGGCATTCGGCCTTCTCCTCGTCAAGAAAGGCAGGCGGTTGATTTGAACGAACTAGGGGGAGCATCGACGTGACTATGTCTGATTTGAAAGTTCTCGCCAGCCTCCAGTAGGCCTGGTGGGATGGCGAGATCTCACTCATCAGGTTTTCCCAGCGAGTCTGACGGAAGTTAGCGATGGCACGCTTTGCGTCCCTCTGTAAGGCGCGTAATCTGATTCTGTTGGGCTCACTGGGAAAGTAGTCGTAGACGCGAGTAGCCGCGTTCTTGGCTCTCAGCAGTTCCCTCACTTCGTCTGGCAGGTTCCAGCGACGTTGATCGGCCGCTGGAACCTGTCTCGAGCATTCGGCGACTACAGTTTGGGTGTGGTTGCTGAGAGCTTCGATTGCGACATTGATGTCCTCTAATGAAGATATATTGTCAGGAATTATGTCGAGTTGTTCGGAGCTGGTTGACTTGAGGGATTCCTCAAGTTTGTGCCAGTCCACTATCGTCACCCTACGGGGGGGGATATCTATGGGGGGGTTTAGCTTTAGGAGCACTGGTCGATGGTCTGATTGTAGTTCGTGTATCACTTCTATAGAATGTAACCGGAGGTTAACGTTCTTTAGAAGTGCGATGCCCAAGATGTCCGATGAATGCTGCACATTATAGGGGAAATGGGTGGGCGTCATTGGGGCTATGATGTCAAAGTTGAGTCTGTCAACTATGATGTCAAGATCCCTGCCTTTACGATTAGTTGTTGAAGAGTTCCATCTAGGATGTTTGCAATTTAGGTCGCCAGCCAAAATGACTGAACCTCCTAGTTCAAAAAGAGCTTCTAAATCAGAGCTAAGAATGTTCCTTTCTTCAGAGCAAGAAAGGTATGACGATAGGTTGATGACCTGTCATGGCTAGCTGACAGACTGATGCCTCAATGTCCCTGAGAGGTGGAGTGTCTAGCGGGACACAATGAAGTGACTGTTTATAGTAGATGATCGTTCCTCCCTTCGCAGAGCGTGTTATATATATCGTTTCGAATGATGTTATAATTAGCGATTCTGGGGTCCCGGACCCCAGGTTTGAGTAGCGTTTCCTGTACTAACAGGATATCGACTTGGTGGTCCTGCAGGAAGTTGGAGACTTCGTCGCGTTGAGCCCTAAGGCCGTCAGCGTTGAAGTAGGCTAGGGAAAGGGATCGGGGTTTGAGCCTGCTACTGTTGGGGCTTAGATCCATTAACGGGCCCGTGAGTTGAAGTCCCAAATGGCGGCGACGACGTGCGCGTATCTTTGAGAGATAGCGAGTCTCTCCATGGGGTTGGAATCTGAGGCCCTGAGGGCCTGGGCCATCTCGCGCACTTCGTTAGGGTCAAAGACGCTATCGAAGCGGCAGATAAGCGCGAAATCATTCTCAGGCCCGGAAGTGGATCCAAGTCCTTTAGTACCGGCTGAGGGGGGTGAAGGTTGGTAGGAGGTATAGCGGGGCGCGCTTCACCTGCCCGCGGGCCCTGCGCGGCGCCCTGGGGCAACCGCCGTAATTGGCGGTGTGCCCCACCGCGCCGCACAGCACGCACGCTGGAGGCTCTTTGCATCCCTTTTTACGGGTACACTCGGACGTGCCGTGGTCGCCCAGGCACTTGACGCACCTGGGCTTGGCGAAACAAAAGCGAGAGCTGTGGCCGTATAACTGGCACCTGTGGCATTGTCCAGGTGTACCCGTCTTATTTGGTGCCTCGATCTCGACGGCGAGATTAACGCACACTTTAAGATTAAATATTTCCTTACCCGCAGGGGTTCGGTCTAGTATGGCTAGCACCAGGTCGTACGGGGCCTTGGTGCGTCCGCTGTACATCCGGTGTACTTCCCGGATCGGTAGATGACGCTCTAGGAGGTCGTCTTTTACTGATTCAGTGGCAATTTCTTTAGGGATGCCCTTAATAACGACCCTTAACAGACGTTCGTCCTCTAGGGCGTATGTGTGATATGCGATATTCTCAGTGCGGAGGGCACGAGTCAACCTACGGTGGTCGTCCGAAGTGGACACCTGAACCTTGATACCATTATTGGTGTTAGTATTAGATGCGCTAGGCTCGCTGACTTTTAGCGTCGAAATGAGATGGGAAACCCTGTTCCACTTCTCCTTATCCCTAATGTACAGGGGCGGAGGTTTTAAGTTGCGCATGTAGCGCGGGAGATTCTCCTCACCCTCTATGGGTGGGGAGTTGGTGTTTCCTTGGGAAGCACCATTAGCCGGACGCGCGGGCGGCCTGAGGGGCGGTGCCGGAGGTCCCCGAGGGGGGGGGGCGGCGGTTAGATCCGACTCTCCGGGTGAGAGCGGCGAATCGCGTTCGAACGGGTTCCCATCGCTTTTAACTAGTTTGGCCTTATTGGCCTTACGGTTGCGCTTCTTAGCGTTGACGACCTCCTTGAATTCGTCATTTACCGACATCGGTTCTTCAGTTTCCGACGGACTGGAATCCTCGCTATTCAAGGAGCCGTCCGAGCTTTCCGAGCTCTCGGCGGCGTCAGTGCGCGGCGGCGCGATTGAAGATGAATTAGTCGTTGACGCTGGGCTAACCGGTTGGCCCGGAAGAGAAAGTCCCGGGTTGTCGTTCCGGAAGGACTCCAAGACGCTCGGGGCTGCCTGAGCTAGATGCTCAAGCAGCGCTTTTAATAATTCCATTGCTGGAAGGTCGGCCATTTTGCTTCCGAATGGAAGTGCTTAAAACGTCCCTCCCTGCCCGGCGGCAGGGGGGGTTGAGTCCCTAGGGTGTATCCCTATTTAAACTAAAACTAGCCTGTTTCCACCTGTATTGCTGAGGGGAAGAAACAGCAACAAACCCCCCAGCACAGGGCCCTGACTTGGTATGGTGTGTCCTTTACGCTAAGTGCAATGCGTAGAGGGGGAGTACCTAACGGCCCTAGCTGCCCGAAGTGCAGAGGGTGGCTTTGAACCGAGGTTCTTAGCGCTCAAACAACACAACGAGAATAGGATGGCGGGACGGATGGGGTGGGAGGGAGATGACTGGTGTCGACGAGGGGCCACCCCCAAGGCCGGTGGTTCCAGTCCCGTCCGGGTTTGCGTTTCTCAGAAGGAGAACCGCGGCGTCCCGGGGCTACGCCTCACCTAGCTTCGTTGGCACGGTTACGTATCCACTAGGCGACCACTAAACCGTGGATTTCGATGTTTGTATTTTGGTCTGACGATGATCGAGCATCGCACTGTCGTACAGTGAAAACTGCTTCGACAGTGTTGATTGCGACGTCCGACGACTGAAGGCACGGCTCGATGACTCGGCGTCCTCGGCGAGGGGCGGGGTCGGTCGACAGCGGCCTGCAGGAGTGCAGCGCAGGTAGCGCGGCGGGTCGCGGCACAGGTAGTGCGGCGGAGCGTAGAGTGCAGAGGAACGTGACCGTCCGGAACGGCTGTTCGTTGCACACTGTGAGTAGCCTGCTTGTCGTGTCCGCGGGCCGCTTTATATATCGTTCCAGGGTGTGTGCGGTGCGGTGTGGTGCGACGCATGGCCGGCTCGAGGTGTGGAGCTGGCGCACGTTACGTTTTGTTTTTATTTATATGTGCTTTAGGATTTATTTAAGTTAAGGAAACTATTTTTTTGTTTACATTTGTTTAATTTTGTTTCGATTTATATTTCGGTAATCGTAGTATCCCCATTATGTCCCCTTTTCCTTTTATTTCCTCTTCTGTTTTTTCCGTTAGGTTTTTCCTCTTTGACTGAGCTGTATAACTCCTCGGTGTCCGTATTAATCTCTATGTAATCCTCCTCCTCTTTTTCCTTCCGGTGGGCTTTTCTTTCTCTATTTACCATAGAGAAATGACGGCCCCCCTAAGTGGCAAAATTTTTTGATTCATGCTATTTACCCACGTCGCAGATTAATACTTGTTTCTCCTCATCTTTCGCTTCCAGCAGCCCATTGTTCCATAGGGTTATTTCGTTAGATTTTCCCTTTACAGTGTTGCATAATAACCCTGGGAGCCGAGGGCGCGAGGGGTCTACGTCCGCATGGAGTGTCCATTTTTACTTCGACTGTCCGATTACGAATGAGCGGCGGTTCCTTCTTGTTCTTTATATAGTTCCGGATATTTTTCATTTTTGAGGGTATTTTGTGTTTAATTGTTTGTTAGGGTTGGCGACGCTTCGTTTCTTTTTTTTTATGTTCGCGTGCCTTATTCCCTTCGCGCAATATTTTTCACAAACCTGGTTCATTCTTTCGTTACTTTTTATTTTGTTATCTTGCTTCAGGGCCGTATTGGGTCTGATATTAGTATTTCTTTTATTTTTATAAAAGCGTGTTCCTGTTTTTCACCCCATATGAATTTTCTTCCTTTTTTCATGAGTTTTGTTATTGGAGCCATAATTTCCGCATACCCTGGTATTAATTTCCTATACCATAATGTCAATGTCATCCCTGTGAATCTTCTTGTCTCTTTTATATTTTGTGGATTCCATTCTCTACCCTGGTTACCACTGTCGGAGGGGCTTCGCGTTTCTCAGTAGGGTCCAATGATGGACACAGTAGTGAATTACGTGCCGGAGAATCACAGTTAGCACACCAGTTATCACCAGTACATTTCTTTATTAATTCCCATTGTGACGAGCCCACTTTTTTCTTTCCTTGACCTGTAGTGTCATGAACCCTTGACATTTATACAGCGAGTGACATTTTCGCTTACAGTATGAACATTTGAAAACTGAATAACTCGCCTGATGTAGCTGCTTCCAGAACCCCTGGCTGCTGGTTTGCCTCGTGGCCTTGCCACTGGAGTCGCAGGCTGTTGACGGCAGGCCTCGCTGACCGTTAGCTAAAGACGGCACTGCTCATCCAGCAGCTCCATCAGCTGAGTGAAAGTCCCCACAGTTTTGTTCAATATCATAACATACAACACAGCTGCAGGGATTGCCGCGATTTGTCAAAATATTTTATGGAATTTTAAATGTGATTCTTTTTTTGATACACATTATCATATAGGTCAGGAGTAGTAGATCAAAGGACACCGCTCGGTAGTCGCATAATTCTTCATACATTTTTCCATGGAACCAATATCTAGTATGATTATCTACGAAAAAAAAAATCGTGTCCATTTTTAATTTCGGTTGACTTTGAACGCTTCGTCTTAAAACCATGCTTCATTGAATTTTTAGTGGCGTTTAGTCGGCCATGACAGGCGATTGTGCTCCATACGTTCGTGATGGCCTGTAATGGCCCATCGTGGGCGATGGTGTGGAGGGCCCACAAGACCCGTGAATAACGAACAAGCATTTGTCTGAACAGGCACAACAAGCAAGCCTAAGGGAGTGGTGTGGACGCACAGCATGCTGGACACCCACATAGCGGCGCTGCACGCCGCGTGGCAGTACTCTTGCCACGATGTGGTGCTACACACGCTGCCTCTCCATCACATACACGGACAGCTCAACTCTCTGAACGCCTCTTTGGCAGCCGGAGCCAGGTGAAAAATACCTTATTATTTACCTTTATTAGTACGAAAAGTAGCGGCCCCCTGTTTAATTTAGATTATTTTTAAATAATTTACAGTACTTTGAAGTAGACAATATTTTTAGTCATATTTTCGTGTGGACATATAGACATAAACACATTTGCAATTACCTCTCTGACAGGCGGCCAGAAGCTGACCATGAGATCGCATTTTGGGGTCCTGTGGTGGTGTGGTGGATAAACAACATTTGTAGTTTTGTTGTCGGGTACACAGATGTATATTTGAGATTATCCGCTGGAGAACGCGAGCTAGGTCTGCCCGTGAGAGAAGCAGCTCGTTCGCTGGTCAACGCCCACAGTCCTCAGTCGGCCTTACGACTTGGTAGAGCCACTGCGAGCTGTAGACTTAAGTACTGAAACGAATAATGAACCAACGGTATGCAGGGGATTTTGTTTCACTCGAAGCTTGGTCCTTACAACTTAGGTGGTCTTAAATTGCGCATGAGCATTTAGGTGCATCGACTTTCAGCTTTAACTCGTTTTAACGCTGTTGGATAGCTGGTAAGAGTCTTATTGATCTATCACAGTGTTGATTGCAAAGTATGTCAACGTGGTCGCCTCGAACATGTTTAAAATGTTGTTAATAGCCAGCACTTTGTGGGAGAATAGCTCGCAAAACCAAGAATTGTATTTACTTTGGATATTGTTAACACCAGCGTAGACATTGAGAGTAGCCACTGTCGGTACAGTAACATAACAGTGACAGATCAATTTGTCTATTAATTTAGGTTAATGTACCGTCGCGTGAATTGTTGAACGCATGTTTTGGCGCATAGAAAACCCGTGAACGCTGTACCATAAGACGGAACGTTTGAGGCAGGATTTTATCTCTTCGGCACGGTTTCATTCCGGAACAACGTGGAGGGTTTGGCGAGTCTCCTTATTTTATTTTTATTTTATTTTATTCAGGTAACCAACAGCTTGTAAATACATCACAAATTTCTATATAGATCTTAATTAGACTTAAGCTATTAATAGGTTTCCCTATAAGATTTCCTTTTAGAAGTTTCTCCTTAAAGAATAAATGTGACATCTATTTTTCCCGGATTGTTCCGAATATCTTGCAGCGTTCGGCATACGGGCCTGTGTCCCGCAGTGGACCTCTAGTGCTGATTGAAAACTACAGACCCATTGAAAGTACGCTTGTCCATAGGATAAGGATGCTCCCATCATTCGCGTCCCACGCGGTCTGGGCAAGGCTGCTCGGCATGGGTGAAAGAGACGAGACTAAAGTGACAGTGTTCCATGGCGTGCCGGCCATGTACGCGCGACTGGCGACCGACTATGAGAAGATGTTCGACAGCGCGCGCACGGCGGAGTACGTGCGGACCACTCTGGCGAGCCGCATGCGTCTCATGTGCGCCGGCTCTGCGCCTCTGCCGGACGCGCTGTTCCGTAGATGGGAGGAGGTAATTTTACATTTGCTATTTGACGTGAATTTGATGAACGTCTTCCTCGTGGTCCCGGCGCACGGTGGATCTTATTTAATGTACATTTTATTTAATTTTATTTTTTATACTATTGGTTTGGATGGGTGGAAGGAATGAAACAAAAATCCGTGTGTCCGTAAACAAGGCCTGAAATCCGTTCTACAGACAAATCTGTAGGCCTGGCAACCCTGTAGTGAACAATAAAAATAAATCCACCCACAGATATCCGGTATCCGTCTACTAGAACGCTACGGCATGTCGGAAGCAGGCATGGCCCTCAGTAACCCTTACCTCCCGATCGAGGAGAGGACCGTGGGCTGCGTGGGACTCCCCCTGCCTGGAATATCGGCGCTGGTAGCTGCCGTCAACGAGGTGGACGGGAAACTAGAGCCTTTGGTGACGGTCGAGACGCCCATGTCTGATACTCAGGTATGTGCTCATCATCTCTCTCACAGGACTTTTTAGGAACAATCCCCGGGGCCTGATTTAACCCAAAACGAAAAATGTTTTTATTCACTCAGTGTTATCGATGAAAATGCTCTTTCTAGAGTGGCAATGGTTAAAATACCTATTTTACTGTTAATTAACAATTGCTCATGTTTTTATACTCCCAAAAATTCGAAAGGAAGTTGTGTTAGAATTATAATATTTAAATAAAAACACCAACTTTCGGCTTTATTCGTTCCTAATCTGTTCCTGATTCTAGAATGTACAAATCCAAAGGTGGAGAAGACTCTTGAATCTTCATTCTCTCATTCTGAGAAGAGTCTTCATTCTGGCAACAATGCCTTGAATTTATTTTTTACATATTTTACAGATTGCCCTACACCCAGTTTTTGTATTACTGTTTTTTGTACAAAAAAACTGCCAGATAGCATCTTTCTGTCTTCTACCACCAGGCATTTATAACTATCTTATTGATCAAATCAAAACTTGTGTTTCTTCCGGACTAATCCTAGTGAACTTGAAGTGTTTCACACAATATTTTAAGGGGATTTTAAGGCACAAGCAAAAAATCGAATAAATCACGATCCTTTGCATTTTTTGTTAAAAATCAATGATTTTTAACTTTTTGGAAAAAATCGTATATTTTCCAACCTTGCGTAGAAGGCCAAGGTTTTCTAAGGCATCCTGATTAAGTTGCCTTGTCTGTGTGTCTTGTACTTGTCTGTATGTCTCTTATACTTTTCTGTTATTGTATTATATGTATGTATCCCTCAATACACTTGATATTTCTGGCGGGTTTTCCATTTTTACCCGACTGCGGTATTTTAAAATAAATTCCATTTAAGCATTGAAATGGTTCGATTTTGAAGATGCATTTTCTCTTCTATGTCCATTCTTATCAATTGGGTCCTGATGGACGGACCATTGGTAAAATGAAACAACATGTCTAACTCCTCGCTGACCTGTGCTATTTTTTTGTCTCGTTACTTTCTGCTCTCGAGGGTAGTTTTAGTACAGCAGAAACGTAATGCTTAAAATTTGTGCGGCACATTTTACCCGCATTTTGGTTCTATATTTTGGGTAACATGGACTTCCGATATTTTTGATAAATACAGAAAACTATTATTTTCTTATTCTACTTCCAAAAGATGGGCCCTTTCTCTTTGTTAATTTTATTTAGCATACCGACATGACTCTTACATTACATTCTAATTAAATAAATAAAAAAATTACTTGTTATGTACCTACACATCTATGCAACTATACCAATTTATAAGTACTTATTTAATAATTATATGTATGTATCTCCCTAGTTTTTAATTTTTAAATTGTCAAATTGCACTGTGCGGGACGGGGGACACGCGCGTCGTCTCGCCTGGGCCCTGGCAGAATTACCAGCGTTGCAGCCACCGCCGGCTGCAGCACATGCTGAGTCAGAGCCCTTCCCCTGGCACGACACACAGGCACACACACGGCTACTGCGCTCTCGCGGGCTCCCAACGTCTTCTAGACCAGACAACAGTAGGAGTCCTATTGTGTCTCGTTGGGTGCCCGCGAAGTGTTCAGTTTAATTAAGCTAGTATAAGTACCTTATGTCATATTTTAATTGTTTGTGAGTTTGTGTTGTGTCAGTGAATAAATGCCTATCTATCTATCTAATTTTGGAATTAGCCTTAAGCCTTTATATCCTGTATATTATACAGAAGTTGTAAATGAGGCCATTGTGCGGTCTTGGTATTGCCATCCTTTTCATAATTTAAATTCTTGTTTAAAAGGTTGTTTCGTATGCCTTTTACAAGGTATGGGGTTGATAAAGAGAAACGATCTCAGTGTCGTTAATTATTATAATGAAAAGAGCTGTCGGAGTGGACGTGTGACCATGGGGATATTAGAAGTTGTTATCTAATTTATTCTGCCTGCCTAATTAATACCCACTTACCCCAGTAACTATCACACCAGATACATACATAAACTCTTTATGTTATGACTTTATGCCGTCTTCCAATCTAACGTGAACTACTTCGCCAGATATCTCTCAGCCGCCTCGGGATGACACCAAAGGATTTGTTCAGCGAGTCAAGCGAAAGCGAATGGCAGAAGCCGTCCGTGACAGAACACAAAGCCAGCACGGCCGGGGCGCATCAGGGAGAATTGCTGCTCAAAGGACCTGGAGTCTTCACCAGGTAAGGGTCATCATCATCAAAGCCGAAAGACGAACACTGCTGGACAAAGGCCTCCCTCTCCACGACGACCGATCCCGCGCTGTCATGAATTATCATGACCCATTTGATATCACAATCCAATGAAAGGCAGATTTTTGCGCCAGATTATGGAGCTGTTGGAGTTTTTGTCAAATTTCACCAGTTACTCTGTACATTGAAAAAATCTTCATACAAAAAGTTTATAACCCAACATCACTACTTCCGTTGCCAAATATATCCCTCCTAATTCGTCTTGGGAGTTCAAAGGAAATTACAAGGTCTTCACATAAACTTTTATCGTATCTCAAAGCCTCGTCTACGAATTCCTCTCGTTTTTCTTCCAATACGGTCTGTAAAGCGCTTATTTTCTGAGCACACTTGATGTATGTTTGTTTAGTCCCTCTGTTTGCAAATAATTTTGAGCATTATTGATTTCACACAATACCGGTTGCCAGCGGTCTAAGTAACATAAAAACGAAAATGATTGCATCGCAACTAATAAATTTCCTGCGTCGGTCAGTGTGTTGCAAAGATCTGATGGACCATCAGATCTTCTTTTGATATTTCAATCCAATGAAAGACAGATTTTTGCACCAGATTCTGGAGCTGTTGCGAGTCTTTGTCTAATTTCAGCAGTTACTCTGTATATTGAAGAAATCTTCATATGAAAAGTTTATAACCCAACATCGCTACTTCCGTTGCCAAAATATCCCTCCTCCTAATTCGTCTTGGGGGTCCAAATAAATTACAAGGTATTCACATTAAGTTTTATCGTATCTTAAAGCCTCGTCTACGAATTCTTCTCGTTTTTCTTCCAATACGGTCTGTAAAGCTAAGCACTGATGCATGTTTAGTCCCTCAGTTTGCAAATAATTTTGAGCGTCATTGATTTAACGCAATACCGGTTGCCATAGGTATAAGTAACATAAAAACGAAAGTGATTGCATCGCAACTAACAAACTTACTGCGTCTGTCAGTGTGTTGCAGACCTGATAGACCATCAGATCTTTTGATATCTCAATCCAATGAAAGACAGATTTTTGCGCCAGATTTTGGAGCTGTTGGAGTCTTTGTCGAATTTCAGCAGTAACTCTGTGTATATATTGAAGAAATCTTCATATGATAAGTTTATAACCCAACATCTCTACTTCTGTTGCCAAATATATCCCTCCTCCTAATTCGTCTTGGGTGTTCAAAGGAAATTACAAGGTCTTCACATAAACTTATCGTATCTTAAAGCGTCGTATACGGCGTCCTCAAGATGTTGTCAAGCGCTTATTTTCTGAGCACACTGATGTATGTTTGTTTAGTCCCTCTGTTTGCAAATAATTTTGAGCATCATTGATTTCACGCCGGTTGCCAGAGGTAACATAAAAACGAAAATGATTGCATCGCAACTAATAAACTTCCTGCGTCACGTTTGTGTTGCAAAGATCTGATGGACTATCAGATCTTCTTTGCTCCTCTGTCTCTACACTGCACGGATTCCTCTCGTTTTTCTTCCAATACGGTCTGTAAAGCGCTTATTTTCTGAGCACACTTGATGTATGTATGTTTATTCCCTCTGTTGGCAAATAATTTTGAGCATCATTGATTTCACACATTACCGGTTGCCAGAGGTCTAAGTAACATAAAAACGAAAATGATTGCATTGCAACTAATAAATTTACAGCGTCGGTCAGTGTGTTGCAAAGATCTGATAGACCATCAGATCTTCTTTTGATATCTCAATCCTATGAAAGACAGATTTTTGCGCCAGATTCTGGAGCTTTTGTAGTCTTTGTCGAATTTCAGCAGTTACTCTGTATATTGAAGAAATCTTCATATAAAAAGTTTATAACCCAACATCACTACTTCCGTTGCCAAAATATCCCTCCTCCTAATTCGTCTTGGGAGTGCAAAAGAAATTATAAGGTCTTCACATAAACTTTTATCGTATTTCAAAGCCTCGTCTACGAATTTCTCTCGTTTTTCGTTCAATGTGGTCTGTAAAGCGCTTATTTTCTGAGCACACTGATGTATGTATAGTCCCTCTGTTTGCAAATAATTTTGAGCGTCATTGGTTTCACGCAATACTGATTGCCAGAGGTCTAAGTAACATAAAAACTAAAATGATTGCATCGCAACTAATAAACTTACAGCGTCGGTCAGTGTGTTGACAAATTCTGGAGCTGTTGGAGTCGTTGTCGAATTTCAGCATTTACTCTGTGTACCTGTACTGTGTAACAGTTATGTATTGGTATTGAGGGAATGAGGAAGTAATATGGAATGAACTCTCAATTCGTTGATGGACGAATTTCCTCTTGCAGACTGCAGTTTATTGTGCACGTAGGTGGGCTGAAGCCTCAACTAGCCTACGCGACGCGATCCACACTCCACCAGCACGGCGTGTTGTAGGTGTTGAAGATTCCTTTACTGGCTGCTCCTCGATATTTCTTGTGATGTAGATGCTGTACGCAGGTGGGCTGTGTGCCTCCACTTGTCTGCGGCGGTTCTCACGGCGGGGCGGTATTGTATGACCCAAGTGGGCTGTGTGCCTCCACTTGCCTGCGTAATTCCACTCTGCGTAGATAGACTTGCTGAGACTGTTGAAGATTTTTGATGATTGCACCGCGATGTCTCAGATATGATGAAATTTGCCGGTCGAAAGATCTTCCCTTTGTATGTCGTCTCAAATACGGCTACGGCCCACGCGGTGCGCCGCCGCCGCCATTGTGAAATCAATGATGCTCAAAATTATTTGCAAACAGAGGGGACTAAACAAACATACATTAGTGTGCACAGAAAATAAGCGCTTTACAGACCGTATTGAAAGAAAAACGAGAGGAATCCGTGCAGTGTAGAGACATAGGAGCAAAGAAGATATGATCATCAGGTCTTTGCAACACTCTGACCAACGCAGGAAGTTTATCGCTTGCGTGATGTCATCGGTCGCTACCAATAATCTTTACTTTTTTTTTCTTAAAAAATACTGCAATACAATTTGATAATAATATTTTGGTGCATTAATATGCGTGTATAATTTAAAAAAATTACATTGCATATTTTGTATATTATCTGGACAACATTGATTATTAATTTAGACTAATGATTTTACATTATTGAGAGAAAATACCTGTAGTTAAAATTTTCACATTATACATATTGTTGCACAAAGCTTTGCGTATATATGAGAGACGGCACTTTTGTTAACTTTTAGAAAACACTGCACAACTGTACTGCACCTATGAGATGATGACCTGCGACGGATTGGGCCCATTTCCTGGTTGCGCCAACACAGCAGTCATTGTAGGTGGTGATGCCATGGGTTGCAGGCGGACTATTTGGTTTCTCATCCAGCCTTCGGTGCCCCTTTTGCACCTTTTATACATGCAGAAAAATATAATCACGGCCACAATGGCTAGTACTACTAACAACAGTATGGAGATTCTATTCAGTTTTTCTTCGAATGTCGCGGTCGCGTAATTCGCGCCGGATTGGGCGATGATGACTTCGTCTTTGCTCTGAGTCTGACCCATGGTTATTATCATAATGCGTTGTCGCTTGCTTGTGCTCTCATATATGCAACTACATTTTTATTTAAAAATACAGAACATTGCTTACTACTATATATGCTAGTTAACTTCTAGTCATTGTCGATGTCAGTCCACCCACAGTCCAAGTTGTGTCAGCTAAATCGCACGGGAGCCTGATTGTGCGGCCACTGCGCGTTTGGCGCAATGATATATTCGTAGCCTTAGTTGGTGCGTCACGGCCCGCTACGGGCTTGTCTACGTTTTGCCCTCCATCGGGTGCTACGCTCTGTCTACGCGTCGATTGCGTCACACTGTCTTTTAGGTCGTCATTTAATAAGTAGGCCGGTTTAAGTCTGTCAATTGATATACGTGAGGTCCTGTTAGGTAACTGTACTTCTACTACCTTACCATGTCTGCCTATGATGCGGTATGGGCCATCGTACGCAGGTGTTAATGGTTTCCTCACTGCATCTCTTCGTACGAACACGTGGGTGCATGACTCCAAGTCTTTATGTACGAACATCTGACGTGTGTTGCTCGATACTCTTGACACAGGCCGCAGGCTCCTAATTACGCCTCTTAACCTGTCTACGTACGTGTACACGTCGCTGGTACTTGACTTACTTACCTCGCTGAAGAACTCTCCTGGGAGTCTCAGCGTGTGTGCTAACGTCATTTCTGCTGCACTCACTCCTGTGTCCCCTACACGTATCGCAATACCGGTACCATTTTTCAAAACCGGTATTTTCGGTATTGAGTCTAAGTTAATACCGGGATTCCGATATTTTCGGTATTTTCGATATTTGGTCAAATAATATTTATTTTTTGAGTTTGAGAGCGAGTCAAAAGTTATTGATGAAGTTGAAGAGTTACATTATAGAGGTAGTAAAACAATAAAAGAGGATTTAAAAAAAAATCACTGTTTAGTACCACTGAAAACGCTCAATAAAATAAAAATTCTTGCAGTAAATCAGAGTTACACTAAAAACAGAGAGAGAGAGATCAGAAATTTGATCACAACAAGTAAGAAATCACAATAATTTGTAATAAAACTAAAGTAAGTTAAAATGAATTCAGCAGATCAAACACACAAATAATCACAATAATTTGCAGTTAAACTAAAGCAAGTTAAATTTATACTACATATACATAAAATAAAGCAGCTTTCGATCGATCTACTTCATTATATTCACATTTATTAACATTCATCAGCACAACAAATTATTATTTGCATTTTAGTTTAACTGAATTTTAGAATAAAAGCTTGTTTTTAGAAAAGATATTTTCATTATTTATTTATTTTCAACTTTTTACTTTTGTTAAGAAGTTTATTTAGTTTAAATTCCTCTAAACCAAAAAAATATTTAGATATTACAACGTTTTAAAACACAGTTCCTTTAAATAACCAGAATGTTTGCCAAGAACAAAACAAATGACCCCAAACTCAATAGGGATGCGTGGTTTTATTACAGAGTTCCTTTAGACAAAACAAATGAGTCTAAACTCGATGGGTTTAACTTGTTTAGTTTAGGAGTTCCTGTGGCTCCAATAACTGACCCTGGACACCATCTACGATCAGAGCACTTGTCAAGACAAATTAAACGAGCTCAAACTCGATTGGTTTGCATGGTTTTATTACAGAGTTTCTGTGGCCACCTTCCGGCTCCATCATCAGACCCTGGACACCGTCTACGATCAGAGTACTTGTCAAGACAAATCAAACGAGCCCAAACTCGATTGGCTTGCATGGTTGTATTACAGAGTTTCTGTGGCCACCTTCCGGCTCCATCATCAGATCAGCTCAATGACACCATAATATTGCATTGTCATCCGACTTACATACGTATGTAAAATTTCAGCTCAATTGAACATGGGAAAGTGGGTCAAAAATTACTTGCAAGATTTGACCCATACTAACTAACAAAACAAGGCAAGTTAAATAAAATGGGAGGAGTATCAATCAAGTGTCATATCACTTAATTTCAACCGCAAATGATTACAGAAATAGCCCGATGCAGAGAACGCTCTCTCTGCCTCTACACTTGTTTGAGGAATGCTTTTCAGAGTCGTATGTAACGAATACCGAAAATATCGAAAATCCCGGTATTCGATAATTCAATACCGGGATTAAAATGGCTTCTTTTCCGTCCGGTATCCCGATATTTTCGGTATCCGGGATCCCGGTTTGCAACCCCTACTCCTGTGTCGCTTCTGCCGGATGCTCTCAGACCGAACATTACTGTTGACAGTTCATCTGCCCATGACGACTTACCTAATAAACGAGCTGTTTAAGCTGCTTTAAAGGATCTGTGCCATCGTTCTACTAACCCGTTAGCTTGTGGGTGGTAAGGAGTTGTCCTTATTTTATTTATTCCTAACAGTGTCATTAGCTCTTTAAATATTTGACCTTGAAATTGCGTACCTTGGTCGGACGTCAGTCTGGCTGGGCATCCATAACGACATATCCACGTCTCATATACTGCCCTAGCTACTGTTTCAGCGGTCATATCTTTTACCGGTACTGGTTCTGGCCATCTGGTAAAACGGTCTACCATGGTTACGCAATACCTATAACCCTGCTCCGTTGTCGGTAGGGGACCTACTAAGTCTATATGTAAATGTTCGAAGCGCGCTGCTGGTTCAAACTGCCCTAGCGCCGAATCTGTGTGACGATCCGAATCCTTGGATTTCTGGCACTGAACGCAGGTTTTGGCCCATGTGCCTACATTCATCTTCTTCCAGAAATACCTTTCTTGCATCAACCTTTTTGTCTCACGGCTCCCTGGGTGGCTAACATTATGCACACTGTCAAATGCTGTTCGTCTAAACATTTCAGGTAGGTACGGACGTGCCTTATCTGTGGATGTTTCGCACACGACAGGTACGTTGCTACCTGGCAATATGATCTTTTTAAATCGTAAGCCTGTTCTCGGCCTGCATGTTTTGTAATTGTTTATCGCTACACTGTTCTCTGGCCACTTCTGCGTAATCTATAGCTGTTGGACAAAATATTATATCAACACCACTTCGAGATATACAGTCTGCTACGCTGTTGTCATGTCCCGATACATGTTGAATATCCGTTGTGAACTCTCCTATGAACATAATCTGACCCGTCCTTCTCGGTACTTCTTTTGCGCTACCTAATTTTGTGAACGCGTAGATCAGCGGTTTATGGTCTGTGAAGATTGTAAATTTTCGTCCTTCTACCAAATATCTGAAGTGTAGAACAGCTAGATATATTGCTAACAGTTCTTTATCGTAAGTGCTATATCGTTTTTCCTGGTTTTTTGAATAAAAACCTAACGATTTTAAGTTTCCGTCTACACGCGTATGTAGAACGGCGCCTACACTGTCATCCGATGCGTCTGCCATAATTGATAAAGGTGTATCGCAAGACGGGAAGTATAATGTTACGGCTTCGAGCAAACTGTTATTACAAGCGATAAATGCATCGTTTGCTCGCTCCGTCCAAGGTATGAGCGTTTTGTCTTTCTTCTTGGAATTATGCAAAAATTTATTAAGTTCGGCTTGATGCCTAGCTGCTTTGGGTAAATGAGACCTATAAAAATTCATCATACCTACAAATCTTCTGAGTTCTTCTACAGTTTTAGGTTTGGGGAAATCCGAAATCGCTTTCACTTGTTCTGGTAGTGGTTTCACTCCTTCTGCTGAAACCTCGAAACCTAGAAACTCGATTTTACTTTGACCGAAACTACATTTAGATAAATTTATAGTAATGCCATATTCTTCGAATCTTTCGAAAATAAGTTTTAAATGTTCCCTATGTTCTTTCTCAGACGCGGATGCTATTATGACGTCATCGATATAAAAAAGGCAGACCTGAACTTTTCCGCTGTCGCTTATGCACTTAATACCGTGCAATACTGTGTCATTCATGAAACGTTGAAATGTAGCGCCTTCGCAATCCGAACGTCATGCGTTTGAATTCATACAAACCAAATGGGGTCGCTATTGCTGTTTTTGGGATGTCTTCTGGGGCCACGCAAATGTTATGGTATGCCCTGTTGAGGTCTAAACGCGTATACACCGACTTGTCCTTTAAAATATAAGTAAAATCTTGTAATCTAGGGATTGGGTATCTGTCTGGCTGGGTGATTGCATTAAGTGCACGGTAATCACCACAGGGCCGGATTTGGCCATTCTTTTTTAGAACTATGTGTAGTGGACTAGCCCACGCACTCTTTAAAGGCATATAGATGCCCAGATCCTGCATTACCTGAAATTCTTACTTCGCTTCTTGCCGGTCTTCTTCTCTCCGGTGGTAGCGTCCTGACGCGCGCATGCACTGGGGGTCCAGTTGTTTCGATGTGGTGTACGACGCCGTGTTTGGGTACCTTCTTGAACGACATCGGCTTGGTTATCTCTGGAAATCTAGATAGCAAATCACAGTAAGGATGTTTGGAGTCTAAGGTTGTCACAGTCCTGTTGTTACATTTTGTCACAGTGCCTATCGAATTTAGCGTCGTCACTTGGTCGATCAGTTTCCGTCTACTTAAGTCGACTAGTAACCGATATTTTACCAGAAAATCTTCCCCAATGATGGGCTGCTTACGTCCGCTATGATAAAAGTCCACTTAGGCTGCCTTTCCTGTCACGCCTGTTTGTGCCCGCGTCCTGGCCCGGCGCGCATGCTTGCCGCCCGCGCGCCACTTGTATGAACGTGACAGGAAAGGCAGCCTTAAACGCTCGTCTTAAACCTAAATCTAACTATAGCGTATGCAACCCGAATGTCCGAATTTCGGTGCCGTTCGCTGCGTATAGACAATAAGTTGCACTATCGTTTGGCTTAGACTTTTTATACACTGCACTTTTAGGTAACACTGAAACATTTGCTGCACTATCCTTAAGGAACTGTCTGTTGAAGGACGCTCACGCCGCTCCACAAACAAAATTGTAACGCCTCCTGATTTCACACGAGACTGTGTTTGGTATCATTTTCGTATAAATTAAGGATGAGGAATTCATATTTGAAGTTTTTATTATACCTTTTCATACAAAAAATGATTTTTTGTAGGAAATGTAAAATTCAGATGTATTATTTTTCTGTTTGATTAAGTGTAACTTTAAAAATGGTAAGTAATCATAAAAATAAAAAATAGTAATTTATAACAACTATTCTAGTTTTTAAAAATATATAGTTTATATATACTTATTACATAAATGATGCCAGAAAAAAATCCGAAACGCTGCGCGGCGTAGAGGTCAAACGGGGGTTGTTGAATTCTGCTCCGCAAACAAAAAATTCTAACGCCTCGCGATTTCGCACGAGACCGTGTTTTGTGTCATTTTCGTAAACATTAAAGATAAGGAATTCATATTTGAAGTTTTTCATAATACCTTTTATTACAATAAAATAATTTTTGTAGGAAACGTGATAAATAGAAGTATTATTTTTCTGTTTGAATAAGTGTAACTTTAAAATTTTTAAGTTATCATAAAAATTAAAAGTAATTATTTATAATATAACTATTCTACTTTGTAAAAATATATATTTCATATATACTTATCACTTAAATAACCGGCGGCGGGCCGGCTGCTTATTGTCGTGTCATTTACTTGGGTATAAGTATCTAGCAGAATGCAGTACAATCGTTAATTAGATAAAATATGAAATATTAATTAATAAAGTAGATCGGACAGCCATCACATCAGGCAGGCAGGAAGCCAGAGAGGAAAGAGAAGGTCACAGACAATTCAACTCAATAACCTATTAAGGTATTGCCACACTACATGTTAAGGTATGCGCATACGCTACGATCTGTCTGACAGGTGTTACAATTAATTAAATTGAACAATTTTAGATTTATTGTGACACTGCAATTTTTAATTCTGTCATCGCAGGTACTGGGACCGTGCCGTGTACATCGAATCACGAGACTTCACGATGGACGGATGGTTCCGCACAGGAGACACTGTGTCCTACGCCAACAACCGTTTCAGGATTCTCGGCCGCACTTCCATCGACATCATCAAGACCGGCGGATACAAAGTGAGTGCTCTGCAGGTCGAGTCCGCTATTCTTGACCTTCCTAGCGTTACTGATGCTGCTATCCTCGGAATAGAAGATCTGGACTACGGAGAAGTAGTGGCAGCCGTCATCCAGTTGAAAGCTAATGCGAAGTTAACGCTGAGAGAGCTGAAAGACGCGGCCGGAAAGAAGCTAGCTCCGTATCAACTGCCGAAGACGATGTTAATAGTGGAGAATATGCCGAGAAATGCTATGGGGAAGTTGGACAAGAAAGAGATCAAGAAGTTATACGGAAAGGATTTGGTTTTTAAGAAGTAAGTGTGGTATGGTGATGATTTAATGACAGGTGCTTATGTCAGTTTGTAAAATAATGTTGCCATGTTGATTGTAATAATGACACGTTGTAGTCAATCTTTTTGTCACAACTTTTTATTTTATCTTAAACTGGCAACCCAGTAAACTTCTATTTACTCCACTTAATCTAAAATCGACTTTAATATAATGAAACAATTGTGTAAGCATGATTGGAAGCCGGAACGATATGGTTTAAAAATATGTAATATGTATGTAATATGTGATATAATAAGTACAATTGAAAAGACAGATGTATGGTTTCTTGAAAACAAGGAGATTCGAACCTCTTTTGTCGCGCGCGCGCTCCCTGTGGAGATCGCATCTTGCAAATTTAGTATGGGAAACGATGAAAAATTCTGTGTCAAAATCAGGGGGGGTGCGGACAAATGAAGCGGATTAGCGGGAGGAAGTTGCTCGTACAAATTTATATGGAGGTTGAAAATGAGAATGTGTGAGTGAGAATCAATTTCGATATACATTTGGCACGATTTTGGCACCCCCTAAAATGATTTTGTTACTCATCCATATGGGAGTAGCTTTTTTTTTTAATTCTTGCTTAAAAATATAATCACTGAATGCATTGTTCCAAAAGTTTGATCGCGAGGATTACGTACCTTTTTCGCTGAATAGTGCTGCAACTGTGTTTATCGATAATTTTAGAAATAAATAAAATCTCTAATAATTAAGTGCCTCAATTAAGCTTTATGGTATCGAAAATAAAGAGAAAATTTTATTAAAATAAATGGATATATAAAAAAATATTTTTTAGCTAGAATAACCTCAACATGGATCAAATAAGTCTTAGTTGTTAGCTTGGTTTTCGCCATATAATAATATGTCATTTGTCGTATAATAATATGTCATAATATGTCATTCAATGCCATATAACAAAATTTATCTATCGCAATTTATGCTAAGTTGTGTTGCATTGTTTTGTAATTTGTGGATTACGCGTTATTTTATAGGTTATGTTTTAGTGTACTTTTTAAAGGGCTTAGCATATGTTTATTGAATATCGATATCGCGTGGTCTGTTCTGTCGTGTCATTGCTCATCTTATCTCTATCATGCATCGCGGTTTTAGTAAACATTGAATATCGATATACATAGGTGGACGGATAATTAGAAACAGGGCAAGATTTTCATACAATTGAGGTCACCTCGAAGCCATGGTTCCTCCGTGAAGGATTGATCGGGGCGTGATCTGATGGCGGTCATCGAGAGAGTATTTGGAGGACTTTAAGAATGCTATAGATAACCAACTGATCAGATAAGCCGTTTGGAAGCAGCATCTACTCTCTCGAGGACCGTCATCAGATCATGCCACGATCAATCCTTCACGGAGATCCATGGCTTCAAAGTGACCTCGATTGTATGAAAATCTTGCACTGTTTCTAATTATCCGTCCACCTATGTATATGTGCTTGTCATCCCTATATTTTAAGAAATTTTATATCAAATAATAATTAGGTTGTGACTCACTTTTTCTTTTATATCATCCCATATAAGTAGTTGGCGTGTTTAGTCTTATAGTGCTTGACTTATACTTCGACTTGTTTAATATTTATAGGGAATTATTGTAATTGATTTTGCTTAGTTATGAGTAGTTCCTATTAATTGTTAAATACTTATATCAAGTGTTATTCTTTCGACTGAATAATATTGTTGATTGTTATTGTTGATTTATTGACTATATTGTTAAATAAAATACATATTCTATACTTCATGTAGTTTTATTATCTAAATACTTATTTCGTTATATTTAGCTTAAAATAGTTTACAATATTTTTAACATGTGTGTCTCTTCTATAGAATAAATAAACGATGTTTTCCGACTCTTCTTGATTAGCTTTTTGATGAGTTTTATCGTGTAGAACAAAAGTTGTAAAGTATATTATACTGAAAGGTATTTTGTTTGGCGACTAAATTTTTAACCCCATTCGGATGTTGCACGCTTAACTAAATTAGTCTCTTGTGCCCTTGTACTATTATATGAAAGATTATATGTAAAGTAATTATTTTTAAAAATAAGAAAGAGATAGCATGAATTTTAGAACTGTCAAATTAGTTTAGTCCTGTTAGATTCAAGAAAATGTACCTACCAGGTTTCTATTGCAATTAAAATTATGGCGATTAAAATTCCCTGTCTGACAGGACTAAACTATTTTCACAGTTCTAAAATTCATGCCATCTCTTGCTTATTTTTAGAGATAAAAAGGAGCATAAGAGACTAAGGGCCTCTTACACCGCTTGCTGATAAAGTCCCAGATACCCTATCTGTAGGTTATCTGACAGATAGCCTGTTTTTTTGGTTTCACAGGTATCTGATTGCCTATATCTTATATATTTTATATAGTCTATCACACAGATTTATCTGATAGATTAGTTTATCACTAAGATTATTATCTGTAACAATATCAGGAAGTGGTGAAAGAAGCCCTAAATTTAGTTAAGCGTGTACCAACCGAATCAACACCATTGTTAAAATCAACTGTTAAGATTTTTTTGCACTGTTTAATTTTACCTTGTTACAGACTCTGTTAGGTACTTAATTAAATTAAAAATATTCTTTGACTTGTCACCTATTTATATATCTAAAATATTCTTTGTCCAGTCTTTAGCTTCTATTTTATATCACTTTTATCTACAGCTACCTAAGTTTAATTTACAAAATAATACATTAATTTCAAGACTGATGTTTTTATATGATAAAGTATACAATCGACTTCAAATAATTTGGTGTGACAATTTTCAGATCTAATGTATTGTATAGAGACAAATTCTGGCAACACTCAATAATATCGATCTTCTAGCAACACTTCTCTATATTATATGTTTTTATACTTTACAAACCTTCTAATTAAAACCTAAACAAATTATAATGATCACTAAGGTAAAGACGTTATTTGCAAAAAACTCCTGGCAGCCGCTGTAGCATTAACCAAACATGGCGGCGAGAATATTGCAGAAGAAATAGTGTTGGACCAACTCGAATACGTAGCAACACCCGTTGCAGCTACACCCAGTAACATCACTAAACTGGCCAGTACCACATCATACCACTTTATTCTATACTCGTCTATGGTATCACCTGTTTCTACAGAATTTATAAAAGTTCTATAAGTTTTGATTGCAGTCTTGAAATTGAGCGGGATTTTTGACAGGTCGCCATCTTGATCATCGCCGCCATTTTGAATAGTTAAACAGCCATTCTTTTCGGCCATTAGAAATTCATTTTTATTCAAATTGGATTTGATATAACATAGTTTTAGGAAAAATAATGGAGGGAATATAAACATTAGAGGTCCGGTTAGAGTGGAGCCCACTAGACCCATGACCAAGTCGAACCTTGGGACAGATTCTCCGAGGAACACTGCCAGGGCGACAATGCTGGATCGGATGATACATCGCCGGATGCAGAAATCTGGAATAAGAAATAGTATTGAGTAGTGGTATATTCCGCGTAGAATTTATTGCCGGCTGAATGAATATAGTCACAAATTGCACATCGCTGAGTGTTTATAGTCTATGTGTGCGTAAACGACGAGATAGTGTGCTACATAGAGATATCCGAAAACTTGAAAGTTTGATTGGTAAGTACATGGCCCAGCCGGAGATCGAACTTCGGACCTTTCGATATGATAGGCCGCGTCTTATCCCCAACGCCACTGACCCTACAAACCTACATCATTCATTTTCGAGAGTTAGGGTTGGACCACATCAGCTGTCAGCACGGAATCGATTCTTTTTATATCTATCCTTTTTTGTCGATCAGGAACGTCATTTGCTAGAGCGAGAAACAGCGAGTGGGGGGTGTTTCCTACTAATTTGTTCTACTAGTGGGACCACGAGGAAGCCCTATTCCGGCTATAGCGCGCGGTAGCTCCGGCGATCGCCGGCGGGGGGCGATGGAGTGCTGACGCGTGCTACCGCGCGCTATAGCACGCCCGCTGTTTCTCGTTCTAGCAAATGACGTTCTGTCAGCACGGAAACGCGTGCTATATTAAGAACAAGGATCTATCTACGTATGTGAATTTTTTGATTGTTTTTTCGGAATTTTTTCGTTCCCCCCAACAAAAAATTCCGAAAAAACAACAGCCCGACTAAAATAGATAGGTAAGAAGCGTCATCTCAAATTATTGGGGTAAAAGACTATTGCTATTTCATGCTATACGCTGACTACGGTTCTATGGTTCATTCTTTTTCTAAGGTGCTATAACACGCCGCAGCACTGATACGGCAAAGTGCGATTCCGTGCTGACAGATATGGTCCAACCCTTTGGGTTCGTATTACCTTTTGTCACTTACCTCTAGGTATCCTCAACAAATCCTCGATGTGCTGGAACAGAGCCGAGTTCCCGACTGCGCTGGATAGGCACAGCTGGATGGTGACCAGCAACGCCACCACATACAACGCGATTGACGGTGGTATACCTGCAATAGGTAGGTACAAAATCAATGGCTATATGGAGTGAAGTTCATAGAAATAATCCATCTAGGGTTCCTAAATTTCTATCGTTTGCTATGCTAGGTGAACGGACACTTAAAAACTACGAAGAACCAAGGACAAACTTGAATCAAAAAATTTAGCCACTCCCATATGGATGAGTAATCAAAGCATTCTATGGGTGTCAAAATCGTGTCAAATGGACTACAATATTGTAACTCACACATTCAAACTCTATGTAAATTTGTATTAGCAATCTCCTCCCGCTACTCCGCTTCCTTTGTCCGCACCCCCCCGGTAAATGGCACCATAGGTTCCGATACTACATACAACAGGCATTCGACAAAGTTTGGCATGAAGGCCTCCTCTACAAGATCAAGAAGACACTTCCTCACACATATTACACCATACTGAAGTCTTACCTGGAAGATAGGCTATTTTTTGTGCAGTTTGGTGAAAGCCACTCAAAGATAAAAGACATCCATGCAGGGGTGCCCCAGGGCTCAGTCTTGGGTCCTGTACTGTACACTCTGTATACCTCCGACCTCCCAAATACAAATAATATTCTAACAGCCACCTACGCTGATGACACGGCAGTTCTCTGTTGCGATAGGAAACCTGAGAAAGCATCGCAACAACTACAGTGCCACCTCAATAAAATGGAAGAATGGCTTAACAAATGGAAGATAAAGGTTAGTGCTCAAAAATCTAACCACATTACCTTCACCCTAAACAAGGAGAACTGTCCAGAAGTAAGATTGGGAGGAAATACACTACCACATGTAGAAACTGTTAAATATCTAGGGGTTTATTTAGACCGAAGGATGACATGGAAAACTCACATAAAAACAAAGCGCGACATCCTAAACAACAGATTTAGAACTATGGATTGGCTAATGGGAAGAAAATCGAAACTGTCTTTAGAAAATAAACTGCTGATCTACAAAGTCATATTGAAGCCGATATGGACATACGCACTGGAACTGTGGGGTTCTGCAAGCAACTCTAATATAGAAATCCTCCAAAGATTTCAAAATAACGTTCTGAAAACAATAACACAAGCTCCATGGTTTACAAGAAATCAGGAAGTCCATGAGTACCTGAAAATGCCAACAGTGAAGGAGGAAATAAAGGCACGCAACGAAACCTACAAAAATAAACTCATAGCCCACAAGAACACCCTAGCCCGCGCACTGGTCTCCCCTGCCAACCGTATATATCGACTGAAACGGCGAAAAATTTTAGACACAGATCTCATATAAATATAATATAGCCACAAATAAGGAAGAGTGAAGTCGGTGGACTCCACATTCCACAAGCCAAGTGAACCCCCAAAAGATCCGCTCATGGTCTAAAGACCGATCGCAGATTAATTAAAAAAAAAAAAAAATAATAATAAAAAAAAAGGTTCCGATACTAAATAAGCAAGATGCAATCTCCGCGCACGCGATCAAAGAGATTTGAAACTTCTTGGGGACAAACCTATACTCCCAACAGGTGAGAGTTGAGAGGAGTGCTTAGCCCTAGAAAGGGATTAGTACATTGTGCATTTAGGGTAGTAAGTAGGATATTACTAACGAGAGTCTGTTAGAAGCCCGACGCCGAAGGCGGAGGGATTTTAATGACTCGAGTTTGTAATACCCTTACTACCCGTCATGCACACAATGTTTTTCATCACATTTGCGAGGAAACAAATACCTACGACACAAATTTATTTTCTTTGACTTTGCTGAATTTATTTAAGTTTATTAAATTAAGTTAAATTTAATTACCTTAATATAACTCAAGTCAAGTTTTGTCAAGTTTTGTCAATTTAAGTCAAGTTAACTACTCAATTTAACTTAATGTACAGCCAGCTACACATTACAGCCCTAGGGGTATAATATTGTACTGATTTTCATTATTCTCCCGCGCGCGGGTATATATAGGCCATTGTGTTCCTTTAGGCACTCATATAATAAGACCCTTAACGAGCAAGTGTGATGAAAAACAATATCTTGTGTCCCCACACATACCTTGCAGTATGTTATTGTCTACATCCAGCCCGTATCTGCCGGCAGCCAGCATCGCGGTGACGCCGAACATGAGCCCCGTGGTGGCGAACCCGGCGAGCGCGGCCGTGTGGATCCGCCTCCCGTCCTTCATGTCCACTTGGATCGTTAACAGCATGGGGTGGATGTCGAACTGGAACCAGCGAAGAATATTTATTTTCAAGAACATTGCCGAAGTACAGTCGACCGCACGTCAGTGGAAACATTTTGACCTTGAGCTGGCCTAGCCTATTAGGCTACCTAAACGATCAATCTGCATGACATGCAATTACGTGCATGCATGAACGTCTAGCCGTAGTGATTGACGTGCATGACATGCAAACTACGTGCATAACATGCAAACTACGTGCTGGCCGTTGCTTCACTGTATTGATTGATAGTCCATCATGCAGCATGACAATCACGTGAACGTAACACATGTCATGCAAGCATGATCGTTTAGGGACCGCTTATTAGAGTTTCAATACTATGCGAGACCAGTTTATACTGGTTTTGTTACCACTGACGTGCGGTCGATCGTACAAAAAGTCTAGCCCCATGGATAAATGAATATGACAAATTATGTCTTGACTGAAAGAGATCTGTAGCATTTTCAAAACCAACAGTGAACTCAGAACAACAACTTCATACAAATGTTTAAAAAAATGTTTTTGAGAGGAAATGCGAGTTTTTTTATTGCAGGTTTTTGGGTCAATTTTCGAAATGTTCTAGCAATGTTCGAAATAGCCTATGTTGGCCAAAGATATACACTATCACTATGCAAAGTTTCATCAAAATCCGTTCAGTGGTTTTTGTGTGATGCTTGAATAGACAAACAGCCAAAAATATTAAAAGCAGCTGTTTTGGGGTCTGTAATAAGCCTACTGAAAATATTCAATTACATAGGTAGGTACTTGGCTTCCTACGATTTTATTAAATGTATAAATAACTGACTAGCCTATATTCATTAGAATGTGGCTGTCAGATTTTGGTTTTTGAAAAACGAACTCTATCTAGACTTCACATAAGTCTAGTATTTGAACTTGTTTTTTGGGGCGCAAAACCCGTTTTAACACTCTGAGGGATAGACTATTTTATAATCTGTGACTTTGTTTCCAATTGGTATAGAAACCTAATAAAAACACAGTAATAGCGAGTTAAGAAGGGCGATTTTAAAAATGGTGGACCACACGAAGGTTTTTACATAACGAGTAACATTGGCTAACTTCAAGGTACTTTCCCTCCGGGCAGCGTTCGTTTTTCCAACCTGTATGTTAAAGGCTCACCTGGAGCCGTGGTAGCCGAGTTGGTTGTGCACTCGTCTCACGTTCATGAGGTCGTGAGTTCGATCCAGGCCCGTACCAATAAGTTTTTCGAAACTTAAGTACGGTTTATTAAGATACCACAGGTTTTTCGGTGAAGGAAAACATCGTGAGGAAACCTGCATACGCCAAAGACTGGTATTTACTAAGGCGTATGTGAAGTCCACCAAAAAACGGATTGGGGCACCGTTTGGCGGACAGGGGTTTGGCACAACAGATCCCATAGGGTCGAGTGTCGCCAGGTATTCCTGGTCCCCTGAGAAGATAAGATAAAGGCTCACCTGAAAAGCGATAATGCCGTAAGCGACAAGGAAGTCCTGCGAGCTGGGGCGGTAGTCCAGCACGCCGCCGGCGCTGGGAGGCGACACTGTGTCCTGAAGTATGCACGTCCAGGTGCACATGGCCGCTGTGGCCACTATGCACACCGACGTCACCGCTACAGGCCTACGAATGTGGAAAACTAATAATAGGGTGGGGGCACGACGAGCCACTTTACTGATAATGTCAGATTGTGTTGCCTTCGTTCGTTCGCGTAACAAAAAAGAAAAAATATTAACAACAAAAAACATATTTAACAAAATATTTTTATACAATTAAGATGTCCAAAAACTTGAAAGTTTGATTCGGTCTCTAGTGAACCCCCGCACAGCTCCCCCTTTGACACCTAAAATTAGTCATTGCGCAGAGATCAGCCAACCTCACACAGCCGACATTAAACTCCGCGAGGACTATGTTTATTTTTTTAATTTTAATTAAATAAAAAAACCGAATCCATCTGACGTCTCGCCTACCGTGTATCCACTTACTTCATATCCTTAGGGGAGCCAAGCCACATGACGGGGCACAACAGAAGGCCGATGAGCACCATCCAGTAGCAGTAGGACACCCCCACCTCCCCACCAGAGATCTTCCACCAAAACAACTGCATGCTTTGCGACGCTGCGAAAAAGGGGAACCTTAGAAAAGGGATAATCATAAATTTTTACCAATAATAAAACGGACTCCTTGGTAAAAAGTTTTTTTTTTAAATTTTCCATTCAACGTGCCCTTTGGGTCGAAGATACTCCAAGCAAGCACGTTGAGCTACTTTTAGTTTTCGGACTATGAAAGATTAGTTTAGGGATCCCTAAACTGCACGTAGCATAAGGCAATAGCCTTGTACAGTCGAACGCACGTCAGTGGAAACACTGACCTTGAGCCCAGCTAGTCCAATATGGAGTTTCAATAACATACTGATACGGAGACCATACTGGTTTTGAAAGTATTTGGCCGGCTACACAGTCTTACCAAAAATGAAATTAGGCACGCCAGCAGCAAAGATGGTGGCGTCCAGAAGAAAGGTGACCATCCGCCTGGCGCCTCCCCCAAAAGCCAGCTCAGCCACAGCTGCATATGGAAACCTGATAAATGCAAATATCAATTTTCATTTCCAATGCTCGGAAGCTCCAAATGTTTGCGTTTGCCGAGGTTTGCAAATCAATCAAAATCAAATCAACAGCCTATTAACATGTCCCCACTGCTGGGGCTCAGGCCTACCCTCTCAACTCGGGCTATAGTCCACCACGCTAGCCCAGTGCGGGTTGGTGGACTTCAAATGCGTCTAAGAATGTCTTCATCGGCGTATGCAGGTTTCCTCACGATATTTTCCTTCACCGTTTGAGAGCAGTCAGTAATTGTAGTTAAGTTTCGAGAAAAACCCATTGGTACATGGCCCAGCCGGGGATCGGAGTTCAGAAACATGCCGCAACGGGGAGGTGGAGGTCACCTGTTTTTCTCCCTGATGTTGGGCGCGATCTCCTGCGCCAGCAGCCAGCTCCTGCCGAGAAGCACGGCCGTGTACAGCTGGAGACTGAACACAGCAAACACCAGTGGAACGCCGTATATACCTGACGAGACAATTTTTATTCAATCATACCTACTTGCAAGGGAAGTTTTTTAACCCGAACTCAATGAAATGAACGTCTGAAAATGAAATTGCCTGGTGCCCCTTACCGCAAGATATGACGCTCTTCGGCAGCGCCACGACCGGGAACACGCCGAACAGGTCGACGATACACAGCACGGTGAACAACACGCTGAGCCCAGCAGTGGGCGGCCGGGTCTCTAGCGTGGGCTTGTGCGGGGAGCCCCGCCCCTCCGCCGCGGGCAACCGAGGCAGCTTCATTTTAGGGCTTCATCTGGAAACGTGAGGGTGATAAAAGAACCACCCTGGGGATAATTAAGACTGTTTCCATAGTTTTTGCGTGAAAGAGTAACAAACATACTTACAAACTTTCGCGTTTATGATTTTAGTAGAATGCGAGAAAGTACAAAGTTAAATTTCCGGTTCTGCAAATTGCCTACAAACGGTACGCAGGTATGTCTATAATTTGGACGGCTGCACTGTTAACTTTGTTTCTGTTAACCTTTTGCCATACAAACGGACTAAATGGATGTTGTTTGTTTTATAGAAGAAATCATTGACAAACTGTTTAAAAATGTACCCTGTGTATTCTTGTGCAATGAAATATTTTGACTCTCACTTAATATTATTTATTACCAGCTTATGCCCCGCGACTTCGTTTGCATCAAAATAAAAAAAATAAAAATAAAATAATAATGTTTGGACAAATTTACACACGGCTGTTTAGTCCCAACTAAGCCGAAGCTTGTACATGGGTACTCGACAACTGATAAACATACTTATATAAATAAATACTTAAATACATACAAACGCCCAGAATCCGAAAACCGACAGATATGTTCATCACACAAATGTTGGTCCCGGGTGGGAATCGAACCCACGACCTTTGGCGCAGTAGGCAGGGTTACTACCACTACGCCAACAGGCCAGTCGAAAATGTATTGTATATGTTAATTGTTGCCCGCGGCATGTCAATTTGATATTTAAACTTTTGTTTCCATAGAAACCTTAATATATTCCCACCCCTTTAGGGTTGGAATTTAAAAAATCTTAGTATCTACACCAGATTTTAAGTGAGACCACATGCTTTCAAACAAATAAACCCGGTTCAAATCGGACCAGTAGTTTTTGCGGGTTGAAACAGACAAGAATTTTTTTGAAATGTTTTGGGGTCAGTTAAGCCTAAATAACGTACGTACGTAACGTACTTCCAAAACTTTTTAAATCCTTCAATGTACAGACATACTCCCGTTACAATTTTTTAATAGTATAGATAGAAGAAGAGGCTGCCAACGACCAGAGGGCTGGGCATTACCTCGCTCAGAGGATCAGCCTCACAATCCAGCGGGGTAATGCCGCCAGCCTTCTGGGCACGCTCCCAGCGGTGGGGAGCCTCGATGGGTTTTTTTATTTATAATTTATATTTAAGTTTAGTTTTAGTTTTATATAATAAGTTTTTTATTGTTATCCTATATTTATTTAGATTAATATCCTACTAATAAAATATATTAATAATTATTAAATATATAATAAAATATAATATTATAAACGCGAATAGAAGAAGATAGATACCTACAATGTTTTTAACCCTGCTATTCCTAAATGAACATTTGCACCAAAGGCACTCCGAACAGAGGTTACCAATAAGTATATTAACACCTTAGAGTATACATAATGTATACTCTAAGATTAACTCCCATACGTTATGTAGGTACCTACGTCGATGGTGAACAACATTTCATATAATTACCAATAATTATAAGTAAGGTATAGATCAAATAAGTAAGGAGGCATAGATCAATTCCTTACAAAATTACATCAAATGATTACCTTAGCTGCAAACCGTCACACTACAAACTGGTTACGAAAAAACCGGACATGGCATTAAATTGGTAACAAGTTGGTACGAAGCGACCGGCCCGACGGGCTTCGCTACACAACTGCTTACATATAAAGTGCTTGCGTCGGTCCGACCCGACTACCCATTGATTAGAATGTGTTGTCCCTAATGAAACTAGACTACTGTCAACAAGTACAGGCGTCGATAGAATACTTTGGCTTTTTAGAAGAATGGCCATTACTTTTTTTTTTAACTAGGTACCTTACGGTAAGTCCAACTCGCTCGACACTGTCAGCTGTAAGCAATAATAAAATAGATATATCTACCCTATCTAATCTTTTCTCAAAACTACCTGTTTTCCGCGTCCTCGTCCGCGTTTTCAATACACTTTATTGCACATTTAAAAATTACAGACAAAAAAGAGAAAAACAGATACGGTAATGTACTTCTAGGCGGTCTTATCGCTAAGAGCGATTTCTTCCAGACAAACTTTTTTCGTTTTTTAAGTTGTTTCTGACTTTTTTTATCTTTTGTCGGCTCCTAAGGGTCGTAGCGTGATGTTAAATAGACTATAACCTTACTCTAGAATGATTCTAGCAACCTAGTTCAAGAGATGAGCGCGTTTAAACAAAAAATAAACTTCAGCTTTATTATATTAGTAAGTACCTCCTATAGATATTGGGCCAGGTTCACCCGGCGCGGCGTGACCCTATGGGATCTATTGTGTCAGCCCCTGTGTTTACCTGTTGCTCTCTTTATGCAGCTAAGGGTAGGAGCCTGGTAGTCCTCGGGTTCAAAGTAGTTCGATCTCGCTGAAACAAAAAATGCCGGTTGCCAACCTCCCTTCCCCCCTTTTCACCCTCCGAAGTGTCCCTCGCCATGGTTTTTAGGGTTACGTACCTCAAAAGAGAAAAAAGGGAACCCATAGGATCACTTCGTTGTCCGTCTGTCTGTCTGTCAAGATCATTTTTTCAGGAACGCTCCACGCTGAAGTTAATATCAAATACTCAGGTCTGCAGTCCCTTGGAGCCGTGAAAAAACTAGACTTCTAAGTCATCGCCATGGAGTACTACATCGCAGTCTGAAGATATGGCCGATTTAGCCGCATTTTTGAGTATCTTGGTATAATCAAGACCTATGGGGTACTTCCCGTTGACATAGAATCATGAAATTTGGCAAGAAGCAAGGTGTTATAGCACAAGTAAAGGAAAAAATCCTAAAACTGTAAATTTGTAGTTACATCACAAAATAGTCTTTTCTTTTCTTGTACGGTCGACCGCACATCAGTGGTAACAAAACCAGTATAAACTGGTCTCGCGTAGTATTAAAACTCCCTAACCCTAATAGGCTAGGCCAGCTCAAGGTCAAAGTGTTTCCACTGATGTGCGGTAGACTACCAACAAACTTAACTTTGCGTATGAAATTTTATTAATGATTTTCTTTAATTTAGTTTGTACGGAATACCTTAGGTCCGGTTTTTTTGTATAATTATATTATTATTATTTTGTTTTAAAATAAATAAATAAATATCTTTGCAAGCAACATTAGGGTCATATAAAAAACAGTTTTCAAATGCATGTAGTCATCGCTGTGACACACATGCCGTAGCATGTCTGTCACAGCATAGTTATAGAGTTATAGTTATAGAGCGGGTGCTCACAGACGGACACGTAAAGAGCACTCGCGTCCCGCGGCGAGCGTGTATGAAGAGAATGATGAGACTGAGCGAAAGCGAAAGAGGTGTGTCAGGATCGCGATACTTGGCGCTCCGTTCTTTCTGCCTACCCCGCCAGGGACATAGCGGGAAGATATGTATGTATGTATGTTATTTGTTTATGTTACGAGTAGGTATTTAGTTCTCGTCTGTACCTTGTAGTAGTCTACTCCCGTAACTCAATACGCGTGGCTTCGACCGCGGATATCGCGACCGTTGACTCGCCCTACCCTCACCGTCTTGTCCAATGTCCACCAATGTTTGGTAACTGATACTCTACCAGGTTTCGCGTGACATTATGTCGTCGGCAAGCCTGGAGCTCTATTTTTGAATCGCTCGTCTCGCTTCGAGCGGTCAATTCTACGAATTTTCCATCTACATCCGATACAAAATTAGTAGATGTGATATAGGTACTTACGAGTGGCAGATTTCTGCAATACGGTAAAGAATTTTGATGTAAGTATGAAAACGATCCCTCGAGCCGCGACGAAGCGTATCCCAAACACACGCGGCAGGCCGCAGCTTCATTAAGCAAACGCAGGCCGCGCGTGTCTGGGATACCCTTTATTTTTGCCTTATGAGTGTAGTAAACTTACGTCAATAGGTGTAAGTTAGATAAGTAGGTAATCTAAACTTTCGAACATAAAAACTTAGAGAATATATTAATGAAGACAGCATACAATTTAAAGAGAATCATAGTAGCGCCATCTAGTGTTTGTTAGTAAACTAATGCTAGAGTTAACAGTAAATAATGTCACCGCTAGAGGGCGCTAATATTATAAGATCCTACTTATTTCGTTGCACGCAAAAAAATTAATTAAATTCTAATTTTATTTGTTGTATATTAAAATAGCTTTCATTAAAACCCGCAAAACACTGTCTAGTTTTGATGAAATATAGTGTATATTATTTATTATTAAGGCATGAAATATTGTTTTAAAAGTTATTACTTTAAAAAATTCATTGCGCATGTTCTGTTTTATTGATTGCATATTGTGAAGACCCCGAAATGACACGGGGACAGATGGCGTAGCGCGCGTTTTTCGTTTCCTTCCCCGCTCGCCTCTCGCCTCACCTCGCTCCTTTTGTGACATTTTGCGAAACGCTTTCGCGTTTCTGTGTGAGAATTATTTCAAAAACTCGCATTAGGGCATGGTCGGTAAAGTTTTTCACGCGATAAACCGTGAATCTAAATATCTGATTGTGATTAAGTTTTTTCGTGCCGAGTGCCACTAAACTACCAAGATTCCGCCGATAATTCAAAGCCAACCCAGTGGGTGGCTTATTTCGGTAAGTAACGCTTATTTCCGCTTTCCTAATCACTTATATTACATCTATATTTACTGCCTTAGAACGATCTGTGAGAGAAATCAACAGCGGCTGCTTACAAAATGTGAAATTGATGTTCATGGTCAAATCCATATTGTGTCTATATCACTTTAATTACTCGTTATTTCTCATCATGAATACATTTATTGGCTCTTATTTCGCTCCAAATAATCATAGCATCGTTATTGTGTCAGCAAATCGGGAATTCACACAACAATTGTGCAAACAAATTTCTGATTCACTCTGCCTTGTGACGAAATTTACGTCATAGAAAAATTTACCACACCATTTTTATCTGGCTTGAAAACTGATACCGATATTATTATTACACACGTATTTCCTAAAGATATTGAGTTCCTGAAATATGTTATCTAGGGTACTTCTATCTACTTTGCTATTTCCTTGTGATAATTTGAAAATGAAAATTACTAGCCTCCAACCTCGAGTGAAACTTAGATAAATTACTGGGCTCCAACCTCGAGTGATCTATCAACTTACAGCTGGAACTGCTGGATCTGGAAACTTGAAATTGTTAAAGAGGTTCCTCAAACATAGGCAACCATTGAAAGGCTTATTTTAATTCAAGCTCCTACAAAAGTTTGTTATACCTACTAAAGGATAGACAGATAGCAAGACAGATTAAAAAGCCTAGTGACCCAGAAAACTTGGTCTTGGCCTACTTAGTCATGGAAACCTTAACATGTTTTTGTTTTATCTACACAGCTTTAATCTATTTAGTTCAATAAATAAATATACACTTTTGGTACAGTATACCTACCAAAATTTACTGAAACAATAACAATTAGAAATACAAACAGTAGGTAATATAAAGAAAAATAACATTAAATAATTATTATCCATATGAGACTCCCGAGGAAGACATGAGTGTCTTATTCCGGTGTCCCATAATAGCATTATCAATGTTTTCACTCACAAAGCACAACATAATGTTAATGTTGCATTTATTTGTGATCAGCCCCAGTCAGGATTACAAATTTTTTTATAGTAGGATTAGGAGTATGAAAGCAACCCGTCTCTGAGAGCGTCAGTGGCCCTGGGGATAAGACGTGGCCTATCATATCGAAAGGTCCGGAGTTCGATCCCCGGTTGGGTCATGTACCAATGGGTTTTTCTCGAAACTTAAGTACATTTACTGACTGCTCTCAAACGGTGAAGGAAAACATCGTGAGGAAACCTGCATACGCCGAAGAAGAAATTCTTAGGCGCATGTGAAGTCTACCAACCCGCACTGGGCTAGCGTGGTGGACTATAGCCCGAACACCCTCGTTGAGAGGGTAGGCCTGAGCCCCAGCAGTGGGGAGATTAATAGGCTGTTGATGATGATGAAGCAACCAGTCTCATGACAGTTTTTATTTTCATTATTCATTTTGAATTCAATTTATTTGAATATTACTCTAAATGTATTTTTAAACATTTGTTTTTAAGTTTTTGTCGTTATATATATATATTGCATCATATTATGTAATCTATAAGAAATGAAAAAGCGTGTTTTATTAAAAAGATATAATTATATATTATTATAATTATAAATATTTATTGCATGTAAAGCTTGCTTTTCCTTTTTTTTTATCAAACACGCTTTCTCATTTTATTATAGGTCTGAGGTATAAAACAATAAGCAATGGAGAAGAAACAGGACTCATTCTTCTTGCCCAACAAGAAACAGAAACAAAGCAATCCAGGAAAGTTGCAGAAGCAGGAAAATGGGCCAAGGAACAAACTGAAGCACAAATTTAAGCCAGGAAACGAGCAGAAGCAAGAATTCAGTAAGAAAAAGCAAGATGACTTTAACAAGAACCGCAATGGGTTTGAAATTGAGCAGGAAAAGGAAGGTAAAAAACCATTCGATAAGAAAACCTACCGGCTAAAAAAGTACAGCAAAAAGTACAGATTAGAACAATGGGAGGAGCAAAGAAAGAAGAAATTGCTTCGTAATTATTACAAAGATGTAAAGAACGACGAAACTGCTGGGTCATACAAACAGGTTGATGAAGATACTATAGACTCTAGTCAAGTTGGTAAATATGTAAAACACCCTGATGTAATTGAAAAAGAGAATTCAAGTCATGAACCTCCAAAAACTAAAAGAGATCCATTTTGGAAAGCAAAAGAGCAGTACAACAAAATAAAACAAGATAAATTGGAGAAGAAACAAGAAATAGAGAAGGCTAAAGAGGAAAGGAATCAGAAATTGCAGGAATACAAGAAGAAGAAGCAGGAAAGATTCAAGAAATTGAGCAAGAAAACTAAGAAAGGCCAGCCTGTCATGACAGGAAGGTTGGAACTGCTATTACAGAAAATACAAAAGGGTTAAATTATAAATTACCCAAAGCATAACTAAATCTTCTCATTAAATTTTTCGCATTACATTGAATAAATAATGAAAAAAAAAAGTTCTCGAGTTTTGAATAATATGACTTATTCTTCACTTTTTTTTTCAATTAACTTTTTACCGTTTTATTAAAACTTCTAATAAAAATATAAAAAATCCGTCATAATAAATAATGAATGGAGATTAGAAGTATTTACTCCAGTAACTCTAATTTCTAATGCAAATTGTCTCATTGTTTTCTAATGACCAGTACTATGGTTATGCCAACCTAAATTACTCTTAATGCAGATGCCATTTTGCATAATAATATGCTGATGATGAAATACTGCGATGAAGTCAGGTAGGTGCTGAAACTGACATTTAACTATGATTATTACTTATCAAACAAACAAAAAAACAACAAGAGAGCGTCAGTGGCGTAGGGGATAAGACGCGGCCTATCATATCGAAAGGTCCGGAGTTCGATCCCCAGCTGGGCCATGTACCAATGGGTTTTTTCTCGAAACTTAAGTACATTTACTGACTGCTCTCAAACGGCGAAGGAAAACATCGTGAGGAAACCTGCATACACCGAAGAAGAAATTCTTAGGCGTATGTGAAGTCCACCAACCCGCACTGGGCTAGCGTGGTGGACTATAGCCCGACCGCCCTCGTGTAGAGGGTAGGCCTGACCCCCAGCAGTGGGGACATTAATAGGCTGTTGAAGAAGAATTTCTTAACATAGATACTTATATCGATATTCATCGTGATTGCAAATACAATTTTGTCAAAATGTTTCATTTACAATGCTGTTAATTTGATTTAAGTGTAAATATTGCTCTCGGAATCTAATGAAAGTTTAGTAAAGGCTTGTAAGTAAAATATTGAACATGTTTTGTGTTAATTTATTGATTATCACTTCATGAGAAAACTTCATTATCGCCATATCAGCTCTTTGGCGTCCACTGCTGGACATAGGCTATCCCCAATGAACGCCACCACACCCGGTTATCTGCTCGCTACATCCATCCGCTTCCAGCCACCTTCTGGTCGTCGGCCCGCCTGGCGGAGGGGGGTCCCAGTCCGTGGTCTCCACTCCAGAACTCGTCTGCCTAAATAAACGCCGTTGGTTCTGCGACAGATGTGACCTGTACACTGCCACTCCAGCTTGCTAATCCTTTCGGCTATGTCGGTAACCTAAGACAAACTAGAATTTGAAAGATCATTATCTATGGGCTTAACTTTGTTTTCCACATATCCCGGTATTTTTCACATACCAGGATCCAAGCTACGATGTTTCATTAATTCGATTTAGCCTTCAAGGTGTAAAGAAACAACTAAACAAATACCTTTTACAGTGTTATAGTTATTTAGATAAAACATAGTACATACCACACAATTTTTATTATTATTTACATTATTATCTTGTCAGTATGTATTCTACATTACTTTTGAGTTATCTATCGCAGTCATTTAAATTGTTTAATTTAATTATCAACATTTAAAATTAATGACGGATCTCGTTGCTAGGTTTCTATTGAATGAAATTTTATGTCACTACATTCATCATTATGTAGGGGGTTCAGACCCCCTACATAATGATCTGAACCCCCAACCACATTCTGCCTGTTGGGCTCCCTAAACGATCATGCGGCATGTCATGCATTACGTGCTGTCACTCATGCATGACCGTCTAGCTATTATAGTTATTGACGTGCATGACATGCAAACTACGTGCTGGCCGTTGCTTCACTGTACTGATTGATAGCAAGCATGATGGTCCATCATGCCGCATGATATTCACGTAAACGTTGCATGTCATCCCAGCATGATCGTTTAGGGAGCCCATTATGAGCCCTTAGTTCTGTCAACGTCTATTATGGACACAGGCCTCCCCAAGTTCCCCATTGCTGGTTGACGAGCGGCAAAAATGTAGTTTCATCATCATCATATCAGCCTGTAGACGTCCACTGCTGGACAAAGGCCTCCCCCAAGAATCCCCACGACGACCGGTCCTGCGCTAACCTCATCCAGCTGGGTCCCGCGACCTTCACCAGATCGTCGGTCCACCTTGTGGGAGGCCTGCCTACGCTGCGTCTTCCGATACGTGGTCGCCACTCGAGAACCTTTCTGCCCCAACGGCCGTCAGTTCTACGAGCGATGTGCCCAGCCCTCTGCCACTTCAGCTTCGCAATTCTTTGAGCTATGTCGGTGACCTTGGTTCTCCTGCGGATCTCCTCATTTTTGATTCGATCTCGCAGGGAAACTCCGAGCATAGTTCTCTCCATTGCCCTCTGGGTGACCTTGAGCCTTCTTATGAGGCCCATAGTGAGTATAAAATGTAGTTCATGCGGAAATAATGCATTACTAATGCACAAAACGATACTTGGTTACTTTCTGTTTACGTTTTGTTTTGTCGTCGGAAGTTTTTTTTCCACTTTACACCATTCGCACGCATTCATTGCTGAACCTTTGCTTTTTTTTTAGTATACCGAACTCCGGCGCAGAAAGGTTCTGCATGCGTGTTATATTGGCAAATTTCCCTCTTGTTCCTTGTAGAAAACCTTAGTCACGATCTATTTGGTGGGCGCCCGCGCCCCCTATAGAAAACCCAGTTAGATAACCAGTATGCTAGGAGGTAAAATATATATATTTTAATTCGTACTAGCTGTTGCTTCTGCTTCGCCCGCGTGTAATGTTTTTTTTATTTTATTTTTTTATTCAGGAAACTTAGTCTAACAAAGGAAATACTATAATAATGATGACAAATAATAGAACAGAGATAGTTTCCACAGATATTTTTCCGCTGGAACAGTTTATTGTGGTATAAAACCGACTTCAAAACCACAAAAAGGCACTAAAAAGCGTAAAATAACTTTTTATTTTAATCCAAAAGACAGAACCCTGTTACGTATTACTTTAACTAAAATAAAATTACAATATGTGCTATGTACTGATCTGTTTGTAGTCGGTGCCAATCCGGTAGTAGGCTAAGTCTCCCGTGCGCCATTCCATAATATGTTAATTCATTATCATCTGTAGATCAGCCTGTAGACGTCCACTGCTGGACAAAGGCCTCCCCCAAGGATCTCCACGACGACCGGTATATGTTAATTAAGCTGTTCATATTGCTAAGTTTTATTGTGCGTCGGTCTTGGCACCGACTTCAAACAGATCAGTACATAGCACATATTGTAATATTATTTTAGTTAAAGTAATACGTAACAGGGTTCTGTCTTTTGGATTAAAATAAAAAAGTTATTTTACGCTTTTTAGTGCCTTTTTGTGGTTTTGAAGTCGGTTTTATTTTTTGTTAAAAAGTTTTTTATTTTTCTTTTTTTAGTGTTAATATATTTATAATAGTATTCGTTGCATCCCTAATAATCCCCGTGAAAAGACCTAGGTAGGTAGGTACACCGCAAAACTTGCTGCGGCGGCGGCGGTGCGAAGGCGAAAGCGACAAAACTGCGCGCACAGATGGATACGCCCCACGCGGCGCGGCGGTGCGCGGCGGTGCGGAGCGGCGGCGGCGCGCGGCGGTGCGGAGCGGCGGCGGCGCGTTGTATTCCTTTGTAGTATATGAGAACTGCCACACAGAGGCGGCGGCGCGGTGCGGTACAGAGCGTTCTTCATACAAACCGCTTCATACAATTCCTGTCTGATGGGGTCCGCTTTATATTCGCTTTCCGCAGATTCGCCGCCGCAACGCTTTCGCAACACCGCCGCCCTATAGTTGTAAAGCATTTCATAAAATACTACACAGACTTCTTCCCCCCCCCGCCCCTCGCCCCTATCTCCTGTCCCTGCTCTCCGCCCCCCCCCCCCCCCCCACCCCCCAATCTCCTCTCTATGCCCTCCATTTCCCCCCTCTCCCTGACACCCCCCCCCCCCCCCCCCCCCCCCCGCTCCCAACCCCTCCCACACACCCCAACCCTCCCCCTCCCCTTCCCCTCCTATGCGCTAAACCTACTGTGCCGTAACTCCAACTATGTATGTAAATTTGAGGGTTTTCCTCGATTTCCATCGGATCCCTTCATCAGATCCTAACTTGGTGACAATGGGACCACCTCGGGATCGGACCCTCTCAACCAAAAAATAAATTTTTGAAATCGGTCCACAATTGAGGGAGAAATCGGTGAACATACATAAAAGGAAAAAAAAAAAACATACAGCCGAACATAGTACCTCCTCCTTTTTGGAAGTCGGTAAAAAGGTAGCTAAATGTCATTCATAATTTTCTAAGGAAACGTATCAGATTTACATAATTAATTCGTATCTTAAATATAATAAATCTACGATAAAAATTATAGGCACTTGTAGTTTATATAATAATTTATTTTCGTCTATATACCTGCCCATTTCCCTATCACTGTGTTGTATGACGCACGACATCACGACTGCCCCCGGTGCTGATATACTTTGGTCCCTGGTCTCTAGCTGCCCACGTCTATCAGAGGTCATCGCAGCTCATTAACTTTATATTTACACTCCCTACAGCCCGCGACTTCCTCTGCCTTTCAATATTTTACAAATCACGCATATTTTGTTCTATTATTTCGATGTCTTTTGATAAAGATCGACAAAATGTAGCCTGTCTAGACTTTGACCTTAGAGTTTGATAATAATAAGGCCGTTGGGGCAGAAAGGTTCTCGAGTGGCGACCACGTATCGGAAGACGCAGTGTAGGCAGGCCTCCCACAAGGTGGACCGACGATCTGGTGAAGGTCGCGGGACCCAGCTGGATGAGGTTAGCGCAGGACCGGTCGTCGTGGAGATCCTTGGCCTACAGGCTGATATGATGATGATGATGATGAAGAAAAATAAACTAATAAGGATAGAACCGTTTCGGTCGTCTAAGGGAATCACGGAATTTAGACGTAATAACGATTATATCCTGTGATCCAGCTAAGGTTCTGACCAGGAATATTCGAATTACTACGCGAGCACCCACCAAAGAGATCCTATCTCTATGGTTCTGACCATCCAATAATCTGACTTTTTGCAAAAAATAAAACCGATTGCTTTGTAAAATGGATTATGAATATCGACGACTTGTTGATTCCCAATTTTTTTAAATTACCCAATCCCTTAACCCTTAAGGTGAAATATTGTATTCAAATTGAAATGGGATCATACTTGGAATACCTATAGCCTATTAAAAAAGAATAATTCAAATCGGTTCACAAACTGTATTCAGACTGCTAATGGCGAAAAAAACGGACTGGGACCTAACGACGAATAGAAATAATATTAAATTTGGATTTCGCTGTTAGGTCCCAATTGGGACATTAGGTACTGGGCCGTAATGACGAAGGACTCCAATTGGCGAAAATATCGCGTAAAATACACACAAAAATATATACACAATAAATACATACAGTCTAATTGATAACCTTCTCCTTTTTTTTAAGTCTTAAAAATGGCAAATGGGGCGTGATTTTATACTCCAGTCTCAGCGCTGGGCAGCTCCATACGTGTTCGTTTCTGGTGCCAACTATGGCAAAACTCACTCAGTCGTGCGAAGTCCTCGATTTCCACTCCATCCAAGCCTGACAAGTTCTGCCTCGTACAGTTGTCAAAATTGAGTTAACAATGCCAGAACTTAGTCTAAACTTCGGACTAAATTCTGGCATTGTCTGTGGTTCAGACTATGTTCTGGCAGTGTTAACTCAATTTTGACAATTCTGACGTAGTACTGGAGGATATTCCTCCACCGCTTCAGTAGAAACTTATATTTTAATATCAGACGTACAAACGTTCCTTTCTTTATATATTAGTGTCGACACACGCCGGGTTCGTGCAGATTTCGGGCGAGGCGCCATTTTTGTGCTAATGACCTGACATTTCAGATATCGTCTGTAACTACAATGTCATATTTGTAATTAGTTGTATGTCAGTTTTCGTTGGTGATGTAGTTATAACTTTGTTTAGTTTCTAGGGAAATATTTGGTTTCGCTCACATCGACTTATCCAATGCGCTTATATTAGGCTTCCGAACTTTTTCTGTGTGGCTTGTACTTACCTTACAAGCCACACAAAAAGAAAATAATTTTTAATCCATTTTAAGAACTAGTATATTATGAATAAGTTTTATTCCTGTTTGAGAACCGCAAGGATTTTTTTTCTAGTTTCATAACCAGTCATTTGGCTCTATCATTGTCTTATTAATAACATTTTAATTGAAAATTTTATATTAAAAATTGAATAATGATACAAATCGTGTGTTATCATAGCATTAAGTCTGCCACAATATGAGCAAACAAACCTGAATATTAAATTGAATAAATATAATGAAACCGTGAATCAAAAACAATGACAGGATGATAGTAATTAATTACGACTTATAAAATTTATACAGTCGCATCTTGCATATTACTTGCGTTTATCTTTATTCTGTAAGTAAAGTATACTAAAGAATCTAAGTAGCTCTACTGCTACATGTAGTAAGTGACACCTAGCTAGTTATTCCGCCGGGTAATGTCATATTATTCTGACATTGTCCTTAACCTAGTAATGATGTCAGTTTTTTGAGTGACAATGTCAGGGTGTCTGACTGAATGTCGCGAGCCAAAGGGTTAAGAATAAAGACTGCTCGATGCACGAAAATTATGCTGGCTTGCAGGAGATGTATCTGTGCTTCAACGACCACTTTCCTAAAGTTTTTTTTGTTGAATACTGACATAACAGAGCCATCCAAATAAGCTGGTTAAGTTGTTAATTTTAGTTGATATGCATTTGACAATATTAGCTATGCATTGAACACGTCAACTGTGATTCTGAAGTATTTTGTTATGACTGCTTTAAGAAAGGTCACTTTCCTAGCGACTGCCACATGCATGTGTAATTAATTGCCTACACCCGTATCACCCGGGCACGTGTCACAGCGTTATCTATCAGCTATAAACACACAACTCGAACGTAAAGACCCACAATCATTTTCCCTAACCATATTGACATTATGAATATGACAATCACGGAATCATTAAACGTGATTATGACAATCAGACAGCGCTTTTTGCACGGTATTTACCTTTTGTTTCTACAAGAGATTCCATATCTTGCTAGTGTCAATAAAATTCTTTGCAGCATCTAAGACTAAACTAATACAATAATCACGCAGTGTCTGTTCATTCGTCCTTTTGTAGTGGTTGAAGGTTTGTAACCATTGAGTCACCCCTTGCAAAGGCATCAAATCAAATCAAATATACTTTATTGAGCACCAAATTATATCAAAAGTTTACATTATAATAATTTACTAAACTGTGTACAATCAAAAGGCGGCCTTATCGCTTTCAGCGATTTCTTCCAGGCAACCTTAGGGTGATGTTGAAAACTTCAAGGAGTGTAGGTGTTGGGTGCAGACATTTATATGTATATAATATAAGTACATGACATATGAATACAATATAAATAATAAATAAATATATAATATATATAGGTATATATATATATATATAAATACATATATACTGATAGATACATATTATACATAAAACACAAGTCAAGTAATATATATGGAGATTAATAGCCACATTGTGATTCAAAGTGAGCACGCAGTAGGTTTTTAAATATTGCGAGTGATTTCGCTTGTCTGATGGGAGCCGGCAATGCGTTCCATAGACGTACGGCCTGGACTGTAAAAGAGTCGCTGTAATATTGTGAGTGATGTGAGGCATCAAAGCTAACTTGAGGTTATTTGTTGATGGTCACTGTTAGCCATCATCATCAGCCTGCACTAGTCCACTGCTGGACATAGGCCTCCACAAGGCGCGCCACTGAACCCGATCGTCGCTCCATCTAGATATACGCTTGCCCAGTCGTGGTCTCCACTCGAGAACTCGTCTACCCCAGCGGTTATCAGTTCTCCGACAGATTTGACCAGCTCACTGCCACTTTAACGTACTAACTTCTTGAGCTATGTCGAAGACTGGTTCTCTGGCGGATCACATCTACATAGGCGAGTCAAAAATTGCCTTCTCCCACCTAAATACCGTCGGCTTCTGCTGAAACAGCCATTGTGCATGTGGCCCACTACCACTTCACCTTTGTTTGATCCGCGGTGTCGTTGTTCTTGGACCATCTCATTACGGATCATATTCTTCAAATAAACTCCGAGTATGACCCTCTCTGTAAAGAAAGAAACTTAAGTACATTTACTGACTGCTCTCAAACGGTGAAGGAAAACATCGCGAGGAAACCTGCATACGCCGAAGAAGAAACTCTTAGGCGCATGTGAAGTCCACCAATCCGCACTGGGCCAGCGTGGTGGACTATAGCCCGAACGCCCTCGTTGAGAGGGTAGGTCTGAGCCCCAGCAGCAAAATTAAAGCTGTAATAGGTAATAATAATAATGGATACGAATGCTCCGATAACCTAATTGATAGCAAAAAGACTCGTGTCATATTAAAATATAATTTATATGGCGATTACGCACTTATTATAAAAAATTGTGTCATGTCAAATAAATTATTGTTGCCAAGGCGTTTTATAAGTAGGTACAGTCGAACGCATGTCACTGAAACACCTTTAGCTGGCCTAGCCTGTTAGGGAGTTTTGTTGCCACTAACGTGCGGTCGACCGTACATTATGAGTAACTAGGTATCGCACGCGGCTTGGCTCTCGTGGTGATCAAACTCCGGTGGTATCTCTGTTTTGTTATTTTGCAATGTCCTGTATATGTGCTGTCTTGTGTGTCAAATAAACTTTATTCTATTCTATTCTACGCGGAATTATCTATATATTCTTTAGGGATCCGTCTAAACGGACACCCTTATAAATAATATAAGCCTGCACAGGTCCACTGCTGGACATAGACTTCTCCCAAGCGCGCCTCTTAACCTGATCTTCCGTTTCGATTACATTTTGCTCATCTCTATTATATGGCCGTTGATTAACGCCGTGATCTTATGTTTTGGGGTCAACCGTGTTTACAATCCCGTTGGTTCTTTACCCCCATTAGTTATCTGTGGCGCGTGACAGATAGAACACCCCCCTCACGTTTGTAAACAGATAGGGGGGGCGAAGGTCACCAGACGAGGAAGACAGCAATATACTGAAGCCCTTATTTAAATGTCCTGTTGGAAATCAATTACTAAAGTCATATGTAGGACTAGCTGTTGCCCGCGGCTTTGCTCGTGTGGAATAAGATTTTCCCGCGGGAAAAAGTAGCCTATAAGCTATCTATCACTGTACAGCAAGTTTCATTAAAACCCGTTCAGCCGTTACTGCGTGAAAGAGTAACAAACATCCTGACAAATTTTCGCCTTTACAATATTAGTAGGATGGAAAATAATGTGTGATTGATTATCATAGCCGAGGCTTATCTTCTTATCTTATCTTAGGGGGCCAGAAATACCTGGCGACACTTCGACCCTATGGGATCTGTTGTGCCAAACCCCTGTCCGCCAAACGGCGCCCCAATCCGTTTTTTGGTGGACTTCACATACGCCTTAGAATAGTTAAATACCAGTCTTTTGGCGTATGCAGGTTTCCTCACGATGTTTTCTGTCACCGAAAAGCCTATGGTATTATTAAACCGTACTTAAGTTTCGAAAAACTCATTGGTACGGGCCAGGATCGAGCCCACGACCTGATAACCGTGAGGCGAGTGCACAACCAGCTAGGCTACCACGGCTCAGCCGACGCTTGAAGCCCACTCCTGTTAAAACCCCCAATTATTAAGTAAATACTGTTTATTGTTCATTCGTTATCTCTTCTCGGAATTATAACGTGTTTAATTTGTTAATCAGGCTGTCATTTGACACGAGTCCAATGTCTAACCATCAAAGAGGACATCACAAGAGCTGTCGTGTTGAAACACCACTAGCTGTTGCCCGCGAATTCGTTCTCGAGGAATTTCATTCAACCCCTGGATGAAAGATGAGGTCGCGTAGTGTTGAAGACGCGGCCTGGGCACGTCGACGTACCAATAGGATTTTTCTCCTACCTTATGGCCCAGGGGATCGAACTTCGGACCTTCCGATATGATAGGCCGCGTCTTATCCCCGGCGCCACAGACGCTCTCTTTTTTTAACCAAAGTAAACCAACAGTTTATTTACCGCCCATCAGAGGACCTGTCCTCCGTACATTTTCCCGGTTCGAACCTTAATTGAAAATATCCATTGTAATTTTACCCATAATTCCGAAGGATCCTTGGGCTGAGTTTCCCGCAGTATCTGGAGCTCTATTTTTGAATCGCTCTCCTCGCTTCGAGCGCTCGATTCTACTGATTTTCCTTCGACATCTGATACAAAAATCAGTAGAATCGACCGCTCGAAGCGAGGAGAGCGATTCAAAAATAGAGCTTCTGGTCTTATTTAAGACAACGCTAAAACCCAAATAAAACCCACAAGAGCCTTGACCGAATTTTACGCAGAACTACTGTCCCTTCTAACCCAGCAATCTTAGAGGAAATTAGACGGTTTTTAGTATGTACGGTCGACCGCACGTCAGTGGAAACAAAACCAGCATAAACTGATCTCATAGAATTGAAACTCCCTAATAGGCTAGGCCAGCTCAAGGTCTTAGTGTATCCACTGACGTGCGGGCGACATTCGACAGGCCAATGGAAACACTTTACCTTGAGAAGATTCAGTACTATGAGAGACCAGTTTATACTGGTTTTGTTTCCGCTGACGTGCGGTCGTCCGTACAAATTCATTGCCGTTCAATTATATCTGTCGAACGCGAAGTTAGAGTCAAATCGCTGAACTATGATTTCGTCGCCTCTACAGTCAGCTCGTGACCACGGCCAGTGTAACCTGGTCGAAACGTCGGCCAAAGGTAAATACAACTCGTTCGTGTGTAAGACTCGTAAATAATTATATAATTATGATTTTGTTGTTTACCGTCATCAACCTATATTATGTCTGAGTCAACCTCAATAGGATGGAGTTGTATCTGTCGTAGTCAGATCGTAGAATTGGCCAGATCGTGATATGCCTAGGCATTTCATGATACGCCGCCTTTTAATGATTTGGCCATCTAACATTCGCCATATTGTTCAACGCACATCTTTCGACCGTGGGATGCTATCAAATCAAAATACTAAATAATCTAATTAAATCAAAAACAAAATAATCTAACTTAACCTAAAAATGGGAAATAATATAATGGTAATGTCGATGATTGGTTGCTTTCGTCGACTTTCTATTAGGCACATCGTGATGTGGCCAGCCAAATCATGAAATGGCGGCGTAACATGGAATGCCTAGGCATATCACAATCTGGCCAATTCTACGATCAGCCCACGACGTATCCACTCTCGGTCGGTATTGGGTGACGTCACACGAAGCGGTTAGCGCCAGTCTGGTCTCGTCTTCTGAGCGGCACTTCCCTTAACAGGGCTGTATTTAGGGGGCGCTACTTATATTAATTAACTTATTAAATAAGTTTCATATTATAAACCTAACCAGGACCCCATTTTTTGAATCGCTCGCCTCACTTCGAGCGGAAGATTCTACTAATTTTCCTTCGACGTCCGATACAAAAGTTGGTAGAACCGACCGCTCGAAGCGAGGCAAGCGATTCAAAAATATTGCTCCTAATTACTTGGAAAGTATTGATCTAAAATGCTTTTTGTAGAAGTATTTTTTTTTTGCTGACAAGCAAACGAGATAGTATAACTGGTAGGGAATGCCTCCGGCATTAAGTTCGCCTCTTGGTCAATACATGTGTAATAAAGTTTAAATAGATATATATATTAAGCTAAAACATACATCAAACATCATGCTTTGATAAAAATCAATTGAACAAATTAGGAACTTTTAGATCTTAACATACTAGATGTAAAAGTTCACTAATAATTTATACAGGTTATATACAAATTAAAATAATAAATTATATACAAATAAAAATTATAAAAACGAATATACCTACCTATTTACAAATAAAAAACGGAACTAATAAACAAATAAATAATTACTATATAACTATTATTGAATATAACTATTTACCGTATTACAGGGGATGTTGTGTAAATGTGCATAAAGGTATCACACACACAACCTGTAGAGGTTGTGTGTGTGATACCTTTATCAAACTCAAACGTAGGTTTGAGCCCACTTTGATTTAACGCCCCCCCCCGCCCCGCTCCGCGAATAACTGGTATAGACCTAGAGGCGGCCCTGTCATAAAATTACATCAGCCGTACTCTACTCCTTGTTATCACTCGAGACAACTATGCCAGCCCGCGAATTCCGACTCTGATAACGCGATAACAGCCAATAAATACGGGGCCCCGCCGCCATTTTTACCAGTTCCCGCCAACGGTTCTCAGTGACAGTACCATTTGCGTTCGGAAATTTAATAAATTCAGGAAATTAATATTTTGCAATAATATTAATTTTGTCACGAATCAGTTGGAGCTGATTCGTATTAGCGTTGTCGTACACCGGGGTTTGATATTTAGCAACAACCTTTTGGTTGTTGCTTTAAAGTGACTAAAAGCTTTGAGAATTACTCCATTAAGGGTGAGTTTAATTTAAGGTTTTAGATTTAAGGACCGTTTCATTGCGGTTCATCTGTACTCTACCCCTATAACTTAAAAACGTGGTTACCTGAAGGTAAAATACAAATAATGTGTCTGGAAAAATGCTATAATATTATGTTTGTTCGTGGTAATACGCAATTATGAATAGCAACTGTATAAATGCATATTATATTCATACTTAAATTAAATTCGTCACACAACGCTGTTAAATGGCTTTTGCGGCTTTATGGTATTTTTTAAAATAAAATTTAAAAAATAAAATTACTATTTTATAAATTAGAAATCAAAATCTTTGATGGACTCACGTATGTACACGTTCATCCATCAATGCCTCTGTTGCGGGCCGCGGCAGTAATGTACTATATGGTACTGGTCTCTTTGGACAGAAACATTGTAACCCTAAAGTATTCTCTGTTCCATGGGAATTAAATGAAAAAAAACTTTTCCGCGACAATGTTTTTTGGTGAAAAATATCCATTGCTAAACTTATAACAGTACCGTGAATTTTTCCATGCAGCTCGCAATCCCATTAGATAGTATGCGTCATTGTTTTGCGGCGTAACATTGACCGTGGCCGCGAATTCGGCGTTTGCGCAGCTTGTATTAGACGTCATGGCGGCGTCACGTCGTCACATGTGTATGCGAAGTGTAAACATTATGTACTAACTAGCTTATTCCCGCGGCCTCGTCTGCGTAGACAAGTGTTTAAAAAATTTTTTACCTTTCTAACTTTACAATTGAGAACTCCCAAACTCCCGCACAAATAAATAAATAAAAAAGCTTTTTATTTCCAGTTTTACAACTTAGAAGAAAAAAAGAACATTTTATCTACCTTTATTAAACACACAAATATTCATCCCCTATTTTACATTCTTGGTGGTATTTTGAAATTTGAATTTTCAATTTTTAATACTGTTAATTCAAATCATGCACTTGAAGGTCTTTCGTCTATATGGTTAACGTAATACATAATAGTACGTTTCGGCTCTCATTACTTATTCACAGGAGCGAGTAGGCCTGGCTTTGGGGCAGCAGCGGCCGATTTTGAGGACTTTAACATTCTTGAAAACAATCTATTTCTAATAAATACGTCATATCATATTATAATTTACACTGAGTTGTCAGCATGCCCAATAAGGCAATTAGGATCTAAATTTTACATCGTTTTGTAAGGGATGATATCAGTCTTAGGGCTTCTTTCACCACTTTCTGATATTGTTACAGATAATAATCTTAGTGATAAACTAATCTATCAGATAAATCTGTGTGATAGACTATATAAAATATATAAGATATAGGCAATCAGATACCTGTGAAACCAATAAAACAGGCTATCTGTCAGGTAACCTACAGATAGGGTATCTGGGACTTTATCAGCAAGCGGTGTAGAGGCCCTTAGAGTCCTAGAAAAAATTTACCGTAAAATTTGGCTGGAACTCTGCAGAAGATAGCCGAAAGCGTTATGGCAGTCATTGCCTTATTTTTTTTATATAATTTTAAAATTGGATGCAAATTGAAATGGGACAACTCTCGAAACATAGCCTATTTAATAAATAAAATAATCATTCAAATTGATTCACAATCGGCGATTATCGCGTAACACAAAAAAAACATACTTAAACAATCGAAATTAAAAACTTGAATTTGATTGAAAAGAAGCATAGTGGCGGCTGATATTAAAGGCCTATATTTACGAAATTAAATCCGGCCCTGTGTTCACATAGGCGTAGTTTCCCCTTGAAATATAAATGAAAATGATATGTTTGTTTAGGTAATACTATGCTTGCAAAGTAAGGCTTCGTTCGCTTGACACTGATCGATTTACAGCTAGCCTGCGTAGTGGGTGGATTGTATGGAATATCTTGCGAAATAACCAAGTAAAGTAAATAAATTTGTTTCCTATGGCTTGGTCGTTAGACTCGAACCCCTGCGGTGTCGTATAGGTTTGTTTTTGCTCGGCTCCTAATACGCCGGTTACACGTTCAATCTGGCGTCAATCAGATCCGTGACCTTGGTAACACCAAACTGATGGATCGAAGAGGGGTGTTATGGGCTCCCTAAACGATCATGCGGCATGACATGCGTTACGTTTACGTGAATTATCATGGTACATGATGGACCCTCATGCTTGCTTTCAATCACATAGTACAGTGAAGCAACGGCCAGCACGTAGTTAGCATGTCATGCACGTCAATCACTACAACTAGACGGTCATGCATGAGTGACCGCATGTAATGCATGCCGCATGATCGTGTAGGGACTTACACGTTCACACACTACACGTTCAATCATGATTGTCAGTTCACTATCAATCTGTCATCTCTCAATTAGTGATGTGATGTGAACCTTAGAGTATACATAAGCTAGCTATCTAAGGATGTGAACCGATTACAAATTTTAGAATCGGTTTATTTTAGTTAGCGAGGAGCTCTACATGACTCATCTATCAGTATTCAGTACCATCGTTCCTATTACTATTATACAGCATTTTTTATACCCACTATTGTCTTATCAATTGCCTTTACGACGTTTTTACGACGATTATTAATAAGTCTGCACTATTTAATACTACAAGACTGATGCCAGTGATAACACTGTAACTGGGCAAATATCAGACTGATATGATAATGGGAAGGAATCAGGAAAAGATACTTTGAGCGTTGAGGTTTGAAACCTCTTTCTTTTGTCTTCTGGCACCGGTAGTCTTATAGCTAGTCCTGTAGTCTTTTGTAGTCTGCCCCAACGGCCGTCAGTTCTACGAGCGATGTGCCCCGCCCACTGCCACTTAGCTTCACCTGAAACTGAACCTCGTGTTTAGTTTACTCACGACCATCTAGCTAGACTATACACTCCTGACCAACGATTCCAGCTGCCAAAACGTTATCGGCCCAGTTCAAGGCAAGTTATATCACTACGCGAACGCGGATCTATTTTTAAGTACGTTACGTGTGAACGGTTATCGCCTCACCACGTGTTCCAATTTGTAAGTTCATTCGTGTGATGTAATGCGGGTATTGGGGTGTGTGTAATCTAATTACGTCTTGTGGAGACATTTTAAAGTGCGTGCTGCCCGTGGTACCACCAGTTTGTGCCACCGGTGGTACCACGGCTACATTGCCCTTCCGATTGTACCACTGTCCAATAATAATAATCAATATAATAATTGGTATAACCAAGGTAAAGATGCTTTGAAAAACTCGTTATTTATAGAAATTCGATACTTCAGAAAATGGTATGATGCCTCATTTTGATTGACATATATTGCTCTCGACGATTTCTCCGAAATGATGACTTAACTTAACGAATCATGAAGGTTGCTGTGCCAATAAAAGACAGGTCATTTATATTCTATTTAGTCGTTGTTGATCAATGTCCGCCTTTAAGCATCGCCATTTCTTTTATTTAAAAACTTCCTTATGGTTGCCTAAACCAAGTCATCACTGCTCAACTTTCTATTATTATAGTTTGATGATTCATACACCAAAACCTTCCTCAAGTCGAGTTTTATGCTAAGATACCAGATATTGTAAGTAGTTTATAATAATAACAGTTTTATTGCAGACATAAAAACCCATACCTACTTATGAATACAAGATACATCGAATATAAAATAAATTATAATATATAGTGACACGTATACATATCTTCATGCTATGTCGATGACGGGGTGGGCAGAGAGAACGGAGCGCCAAGTACCGCGATCCTGATATACATCTTTCGCTTCGCTCAGTCCTCATGCTTTCCACACATGCTCGCCGCGGAAAGCGCTTTTCACGTATCCGTCTATGAGCACCCGCTCTATCTGATCCTCGTATGTCAGTCTATGTCGTCCCCGGCTCCTAGTATGCAATAAAATGTATTGATTGTGAGTTTATTTTGTGTTCAGGGAGCACCGGGTGAGTCCGGCGCGTCTGCCAGTGCCGGGCGCGTCGCGCTCGCGAGCCCGCCGCGAGCCGTGCGCGCGCGCCCCGCGCCGCGCTGCTGGCGCCGCGCGCTCAACGTCGACCCGCCCTGGCGCCGCGCGAGGGCCCGCTGACGCCACACCACCGGATATACGTGAGTGTCGCACTTGTGCCGGCGCAACGCCTTACAACGCCATCTTGTATGTCGTATGGCGCCAACGAATGCCTTAATGCGCCAACAATTATGTCGCACTGTGCCAACTTGTGTCATAAAGCGCTTAGTTATTTCCAAGAAGTTTTAAACCTCTTTGGTCGCGCGCGCGCTCCCTGTGGAGATCGCATCTTGTATATTTAGTATGGGTAACGAAGAAAAAATCGGTGTCAATTTCAGGGGGGGTGCGGACAAAGGAAGCGGAAAATGAGAATGTGTGAGTGAGTGCCCCTTTTGATATACATTTGACACGATTTTGGCACCCCCTAAAATGCTTTTGTTACTCATCCATATGGGAGTGGCAAAATTTTTTGATTCAAGCTTATTTCCTACAGCGACAAAGCGCTATGTCGTACAGCCCCAACGTGTCTTATAGCGCCAACGTTTGTCTAACAGTGCTAAATTGTGTTCGTCAGCGATAACTTATGCCGTGCGACGCCAACGAGTGCCTTACACCGCCAACGATGCCTTACAGCGCCAATAATTACTCGTACAGCGCCATTGTGTGTTCTACAACAGCATCTTAATTGCTGCTTGTGTTCTATAGAACGACATAGTATATGACACAAGTTGGCGCTATAGCACTTAACAGCACTTTTTATGTCGTACAGCGCTTAGGTCTTAACTGTCTTACAGCGCCAACATTTGTCTAACAGCGCCAACTTGTGGGCCTACATGTCTATCCTGTATTGTACGCCTAAAATGTATTGTTCACCGGCTGTTGTTGTTGCAGCTGACACTTGTGGACTAGCGCTAGTGGGCCCCCACCGCCGGGCTCCGCCACCTGACCCCGCCGCCCGCTCTCCGGCCCGCCGTCGCCCCGCGCGCGCGCAGCATAGCCGGCCGTCTCGGCCTCGGCGCTGCCGGGGCTCCGAGCCTGTCGGAGGACTAACACCGCTCCTAGGGACGCTACCGCCTCTATAGACGAACTAACAGTGTGAACGAGTCCAAAAACAAAACTTTTTAACGTCAAATTATCATTTTTTTTCCAAATCGAGAACTGCTTGAGTACTTTATTGTCATTTTTTTTCGAATCGTGTTTCTTCTTTGTATTAGTTTAACGTAAATCCACTCGAATAACTTCGCGGAGTAAACTAAAAATCGTTATTGGTTGTCATCAGTGAAGTAAATCGCAAAATCTCATTAAAATGAAGGTGGTTGAGGAAAACCAGTGCATCCGCGTGATGGAGGGGCCGTGGTCGCCCCTCAGCGTGATCAGGGAGGTCGTGGAGGGGGGCCAGGAGGACCCCTTCTACGTGATGGACCTCGGCGAAGTGGTCGCCAGGTACAACAACTGGAAGGAGCTGATGCCGCGCGTCGAGCCGTTTTATGGTGAGTAGAATTGAAGAGTACAAGGACATCCGGTATAGATATCAAAGTTATAGAGTTTAAATTACATTTATCACAAAATATGGAGTCAGTCTTCTAAGTTTTCCTGTTGCTACCTCGTCTCAAGTACGCACCCTGTATATTGCTATACTAGCTGTATAATAATAGCTTCGCCCGCGTAGACAAGTTTTTCACGCGGGACAAAAAACCTTTAGCAAACGTCAGAGCTATATGAGGAACTCTGTACAAAATCTCAAGTCTCTAGGCTCAGCGGCTTGGGTTGTGCGTTGATCAGTCAGTTCCTTTCTTCTTTTATATCTATATCAAGTCCACTGTTGGTCTTGTCCAATGAACACTACACCACCACACCTGGTCGACTGTATTCTACATCCAGCCACCTTATGGTCGTCGGTCCATCTGGACGCGTTCCACGCTTTACCGATACGCCGCTAAAAGTGGTCGCCTATCAGCTCTGCGACAGACATGGCCCGCCCACTGTCACTTCAGACATAAGCTATATATATAATGTCTTGTTTTATTTATTGCCAGCGGTGAAATGCAACGACGACAAGCTGCTGGTGACCACGTTGGCAGCCCTGGGCACTGGGTTCGACTGCGCGTCCAAGGCTGAGATCGAGCTGATCACCTCCATCGGAGTGCGCCCAGAGTGAGTGAGACAAGTCTTATGACCCCTTTCCCTCTCGTGACAGGAAGTGTCAAATAATATATTTTTCACCTCACCGGCTCGGAATACTTTCTCATTCGAAATCTGCGTGGAAAACTGCACCTGGAATTTTTTTTTTAAATTTTTCTTCTAATTTGTAGAGGGTGGACATTTAAAGAAGTGGTCAATTCTAATTGTGGTTATTATCATTTGTGGTTCTAAACCGCCGAAAGGATTCAATTCACCTGTATTTTCCTCGCTGTAGTGAGGTGAAAAATTGTGTGTTGCGCTCGGCAGCTAAGTTATTTTGCGTCTCGTACCTTGAAACTCTCGCTACGCTCAGGATTCTATATTTGCACCACTCGCTTCGCTCGTGGTTCAAACCTAGAACCCTTCGCTTTGCTCAGTTTTCAATACTAGTACTCGCACAAAATAACCAACTTTGCAGCCTTGCATAACAAATAACAATTAAAATTTAATATTTAAAATCACCCATTAATTTATTACTTTACCTATTTATTATTAGTGTAGATAGATGGTAGAAACATGTACGGCATTGTTTGTTGCGCAGGCGCATAATATTCGCGAACCCTGCGAAGATGGCGTCGCACATCCGTCACGCGTCCGCCGCCGGCGTGCACACCATGACCTTCGACTCGGAGACGGAGCTCATCAAGATCAAGCAGTACATGCCGCACGCGCAGTGAGTACCGACCCTTATTGGCCCTCCAGACTCACGGCGAGAAACCTCTAGTGAGGCGAGAACGAGACGACTATTCACACTTACGTTTCTCGGGACTTCTCGCTGTGACTCTAGATGAGGTAATATATTCCCTTCAGACTCACGGCGAGAAGTCTCGGCGAGAAGTTTTGCCGAGACTTGTCGCGAGAACAAGCAACATCCACACTCACGGTATTCCCTATATAAACCCTTCGTCTCGGGCAAAAATACCGACAAAAGAACGGGCGAGAACGAGAACTAGTCGCCGAGAAACTATTCACATTCACCTTTCTCGGGGCTTCTCGCTGTGAGTCTGGATGAGGTAATATACAGGGTGTAACATTTGGATGGATCAGTACGGGGAAGTCTGAAACTATAGGAGATACGAAGATCTGTTCTCAGGAACCATGTCATCGATTTTAGTAAAAAGAAAAACTGCATTCATAGATTTTAAAACAAGCTCATACACTACTCGGGAATCGAACCCTGGACACTTTGTAAAAAAAACTTATGTACGTTATTTTATTATGGCTATTGATTGTGTAGGTTGTAAGGAGTAAATGTTGCTAAGAAACTTTGTATCTAAAATTAATAGAATGTCTTGTATTTAATATTCTTTTAATTATTTACGTAGCTAAATGTTCGAATTAATCAACTCGTATAAACCCTGATATAAAGATATTGTGTCAGGCTGGTGATCCGTATCCGGTGTGACGCGGCCAGCGCGCAGTGCCCGCTGGGCATCAAGTTCGGCTGCGATCCCGTCTCGGAGGCGCCGCGTCTCCTCAAACTCGCCGCTGTGCTCGGACTGGATGTGAGTACCCCCCCTCTACTCTCGTGTGGCTGTCAGTTTTAGTTTTTGAAAAATCACTCATATCAATAAAATTATAAACAACACGCGCGTGACGTCTTTGTCCTGCCACAGGACACCCACCCACACTAGAGAGGCTACCTTATCATCATCATGGTCATACAAAGTCTTATTATTGTTTTATTTTTATAATAAAAAAGGTGTCAGTGGACTGCGATACACTGCTTCGATCATACAGTACTATAATTTGTGTGCGCCTCGGCAATCTTCTATGTATCACACTCTCGTTTACGCACTAATTTTTTTATTTATTTAAATTGAACAAGGCATTAAACAATGGTTGTTTCTTATTCTAAACCCCACCACGCAAATATTTAAGGATTACCGGTGAAGGCGGAAAATAGACTATAATAATAATGTTTGGACAATTTTAAACACTGCTGTTTAGTCTCAAACTAAGCCGAAGCTTGTAAATGGGTACTCGACAACTGATAAACATACATAAATACTTTTGAATAAATACTTATATACATAAAAACACACAGAACTCGTCAGCTACCAAAAACGTCTACGAGGATTATAGCTGAAGCCACATAATGAGCCCTGGTTACCGTTTTACAGGTGATAGGCGTATCCTTCCACGTGGGCTCTGGCGCGCAGGAGACCGGCGTGTACGCGCGCGCCATCCAGTACTCCCGCGCGCTGTTCAACCTCGGCGCCAGCGTGGGCCACCCCCGCATGCGCCTGCTCGACATCGGCGGGGGCTTCCCGGGCGGCGCCAACACGTCCCTCGTCGAGGTGAGAGGCGGTCAGAAAAAACACATTAAAGACTGGCTCAAAATAACACGATTCCAGAGCTGAACAATAATAATAAAACATTTCTTGTTTGTGACTCTTTCTTTGAGATTGACTTTTGTTTTTCGAATTTAACAATTATCACTTCGAACCCTTTTACTGTGGAACGGCTATGTCCAGCAGTGGATGTTGCAAGGCTGATATGCTAATAATAATACATTTATACAATGTACAATCTAGCGAAAGATTATATAAATCAGCAAAAAGGTTGGACTCACTGACCCCTTGGCAGTCAAAAAGGTGTCGACTCGAGACTTTCGAGTATAGTCAATGTGTGTTTGTTTGTTTGTTTTGCTGATGTTTGTTTGTCTGCAGGTGTCGCAAGTGATCAACTTGGCCATAGAGACGCACTTCCCCGAGGCGCACGTGCGCGTCATCGCCGAGCCGGGGCGGTACTTCGCGGCGGCGGCGTACACGCTCGCCACCATGGTGCACGCCAAGCGTGAGGTGAGTCTCTCTGTTTCTCTCTTGCCTTTGTTCCTTTGGTCTCTTTTCGCCACCATGAAACAAGCCAAGCGAGAGGTGAGACTCTGTTTCTCTCTTACCTTTGTCCCTTTGGGGCCATTTCGCCACCATGAGACATTAGATAACGGAAGGGGGGGGGGGGGGGGGGGGGTTGTTAGCGTTACGTAATTTGTGAACGACCCCAAACGAGAAAAAAAACACTACCTACCTAATACGTAGCAGCTACGTAAATAGTTATAATTTCCGTGATAATTGAGGAATACTAATATTTGCTGTTCCAGATTGACGGTTTGATGGTGATTGTTTGTTTACGTGTCAGGTGGCGGCCAAGGAGGGCGAGGGCGACGCTGAGACGCACACGATGTACTTCATGAACGACGGCGTGTACGGCTCCTTCAACTGCGTGCTGTACGACCACCAGCAAGTCAGCGCGGTGCCGCTCGTGGTAAGCAAACACTACACTTACCTATTGTAATGAGCTTACAATAATAATCATCATAATATTAATTAAGAAGAGTGATTAATAATAATGTTATGGACATATTTACACACGGCTGTTTAGTCTAAACTAGTTATTTTAATAATATACATAATTATTTTAAATAGATACCTAGTAGTTTGTGTGTTTTATTTCTTTTTAATTCTGTTACCGGAATATTTAATTTGAGTTTTATTTAAAAGTAAAGCTATTAAAATAAAACTAAATTACACCTAAAACTAATACCTATATAAAAACTAAAATAACCTAAAACCTTCGAGACTGGGCGATGGAACCATTCTATTATTGTTGTGTATGTGTTTTGTAGCAGTAAATAAATGTCATTCTATTCTATTCAGTAGTTGGTATGAAATAAAGTGGAGTATTGTGTTGCACAGAGTACAGGCGAGAAGTGGCTGCCGTGCTCTGTGTGGGGCCCCACGTGCGACGGGCTGGACTGCGTGCTGGCGCGCGCGCGCCTCCCGCCGATGGCGGCCGGCGAGTGGCTCGTGTGGGCAGACATGGGCGCGTACACGCTGCCCGTCGCCTCCGCGTTCAACGGCTTCCCCGTGCCCACCGTGCGCTGCGTGCTCGACGCCGCGCTCTGGTGAGTCGCCACGACGCCGGACGAGGACGCCTCGCGGACAGGGCGCAGGCGCAGCTTTTTCAAATTGTCTTAGACGGAGCGCTATTCAGGAGTCTTTTTGTGTGTGTGTGAGAAAGAGAGAGATGCCGAGCGAGACGCTATTTAGGAGTCCTTGTGAGAGAGAGTCCGGTCGCGCTCTGAAATCCCAGCACTTAACACCTAGGAAGCGGTGGTAGAAAAAAATTACTGTATCGTATATAACTGTACCCAGTACCAATAAAACCGCAGCACGGCCTCCGGGCACAACTAGTGCCATTCGGTGATCCACACTGCAGCTAACACCGCACTAAACCGATAGTAGGTTTAATGTCGATTTAACAAGGGACAATTTGGATCAATCCGGTAGAGTCGTTACACGCTTTTATTTAACTATCCCGCACAATATACACTTTAATAGGCACTTGTTGCGTATGAAACTATCATAGATATGCACCAAAACCTACAATATACATTTTTTAGGAAAACTAAATAAAAAAGACAACCGTCTCCAACGAAATCCCGCCAAAAAATCCATTTGCAATAACATATTTTGTTTTTATGACAGGTCGTACCTGAAGGAGCTGTGGCCGCTGTCGGACGCCAACCTCGCGGTGACTCCGCCCCCGTCCCCGCCCCCGCTGCCCGCGCCGCCCGCCGAGGGCTCCGCCCACCGCCTGCACGCCGTGTTCGTCGAGTGCGCGCTCAAGTGACCCGCGCGGGCCGGGTAGCGCGCCGGGTAGCCGCGCGGGTGGGGTAGCGCTCGTTGACACAGAACAACATAAGCTGCGTTCTTTTTTTTTTTACTTGACTTTACGGCTCTGGTAACAGAGTAACTTTGAACCGTGTACAGACCGGCAGTATCCTCTCAGTACCTTTTGGTGCCAAGACAAAATGGCAGCTCAGTATTGGTTGGTTCATTTTTTTTATAATTAATCGAGGTCTTTGAAAATCGATAAGCTTGAAATCCTCATAACATTTTTACCGAATTATGTTTTTCCTCGGTTTTTTTTCCCTAACCCCTTTTTATCTCGTTCTTTTTTTTTCATTTTCCTAATCCTAAAGTGCTGAGAAAAAATTCCATTACAAAAAAAAAAGATTAAGAAAATATGGCACTGGAAATAAAACAAGGGAATGGAAAAAAATGGATCGAGAAGAAACGCGATCAGGAAATAAAAAAACTGAGAAAAATGGGAATTGAAATAAAAATTCGTGTAAATATTGGGTAAAAAGATAGCCACACTCAATTTTTTCCATGAAAAATCCGACCCCTGGTGAACTGAATGTTATTAAAAGTTTCGAGTGTTCAACCTTATTCACCAAACTAGCAACGAGCGCTACCCACCTCACGGAAAGCAACAGATGCGTTGCCGAGCGGTTGCTGCCCTTTTACGAAATTGTACGACGCGAAGTAAAAAAAACATTACAAAAAAACCCTAATTTTATACCAAGCGTATTGAAAGAATTTCATTACACTATTGCGTGACGGTGTACCATCTTCGGCCTCATATTCGCTTAAATTGTTGGCTTAAGTTGTTGGCTACAATTTCGTTAAAGGCAAGCATTATTATGAACAGAAGATATCAAAAAAAATGTTATTGCGATTTTAAATATTAGAATCATTATTGACACGAAAATTCATATAATTTTTAATTTGAATCTTTCTTATATATATTAAAACTAAGACATTTTTAAATGTTTTATATATATTATAACGTAATGTCTCATTCATTAGAAGTTTTCAATATACAGGGTGAAAACTACAAGGGATTTCACTCGATTATTCCTGAAAACTTTTTGCTCTATGTCACTAGCTTAATTGATATTTATAGTAATCATAATTTATTTATTTTAGTATGTGATGTCCAAAATTTTGATTCATCCTATTTTCCATACATTTTCTATGGCATGGCTCATTGCGATATTTCTATGATTACCTAGCTTATGAGAATTTATGCACTATTAATTTAAAAAAAAACAATGTAATATGAATTATCAAATTTTTAATTGTGTAGGTACTCAATTATTTAAAGTTTTTGAAATGATCTCTCTGTGTAGAAGATATTTAAAATGAGTAAATGTATGAGAAATCAAAATTCATTTTCAGCTATGTGGTTATTTATTAACAATTATATAATTATATAGTGACGTTTGTTAGACGTGAAGTTTTCCCCATATCTTGTTAGGAATAATCGAGTGAGATCTCTTGTCATTTTCACCCTGTATGAAATAAAAACAATTCACTTTTCACAGTGTGAAATTGAATATTTTCATAAAAACATTTTTAATTTGCACTCGTTGTCTATGGATATTGTTTGTTGGAATTTTTAATGAACGAGTTTAGTTTCGATTGGAATTTTTATTATAATTCATATGAAGGGTACGTACATATGAATAGAGCGATGATTATCAAAAATTGATCTTTTCGAGATATTCAATGTCAAAAACTTTATTAATACAGGAAAATTTTTTCGAGACCTAGGACAATCATTATGTGTATGTAGGGCATTTTCATATTTGATTATTAGATACATTTATTGATAACTTTTGTTACAATACTATCCTATACAATAATAAAATTATGGACTCGTTGTTTCCAGCCTTGTACTCTTAAATGTAATCACATTCATTCAGGAATAACTGAAGGTACATTTTATAAGTTCCCTTGTCACTTTGTACTTTGATTACACCTACCTTTCGCTCGAAATGTTTTTAATTAATATTGATGTAGATTTTACATAAAAATGAATGTAGCAAATATATCATGTAGATGCTGAAACTTAATCAGCTTTTGGTGTTTTGCATTGGACCCTACGCCCTAATGTGATTTTTTAAAGCATTAATTGTATTTTTTTTGTTCTTGATCGCTTACTAACACGTTTTTAAAATGTAGTTTTAATTCTGCCGAATTTGTATTTAATTATTTTTTTCTATATTTTGCATACGTGCAAATTCATAGAGGGTAGACATTCCTATAAATGTTTGTAATCACCTAAAATATTTATTTACAAAAAAGATTTGCAAATAAAATGAATTTTTCAATGTTTAAATCTTGATGTTTACGTCTTTAGATGGGTTTTGCAATATGTATAGCAAAATGCTTTTAAATATACTTTGCTGAAATTTATTGAAGTATTGTTTTATTTGAGTACCTACCTAATTATTATCGGATAATTATCATGCTCGGAGTTTCCCTGCGAGATCGAATCAGAAATGAGATCCGTAGGAGAACAGAGTTCACCGATATAGCTCAAAGAATTGCGAAGGTGAAGTGGCAGTGGGCTGGGCACATTGCTCGTAGAACTGACGGCCGTTGGGACAGAAAGGTTCTCGAGTGGCGACCACGTATCGGAAGACGCAGACCACAGAGTACATTATATATACGCAGACAAAGTGGACAGACGATCTGGTGAAGGTCGCGGGACCCGGCTGGATGAGGTTAGCGCAGGACCGGTCGTCGTGGAGATCCTTGGGGCAGGCCCTTGTCCAGCAGCGGACGTCTACAGGCTGATATGATGATGAATTATTATCAACTCAACTACGCTCTGTTACGAAGCAAGAAAAAAAAAGATTATGAAACCTAGTATCGCCATAGTATTTATAAGGACAGATCAGGGGTACTGTGAATAATCCAAATATATTCTAATAAAACCACATACATTTCAAAAAATTGAACATTTTATTTATCACATTAAAAAAAATGCTCATACACTTTAAATTACATGAAAGCTTTAAAATACAAATTGACATCCATACATCGTCACGCACACTTCCATACAACAATATCACTAAAGTAATTCAGCTCATACAATCACAAATTAACTTAACACTGTCATACATATCAAATAGCATACACTTGAGTTATGTAATCAAGTTAGGAATCTCGCCTTACGTTATGACGAAAAGTTTGGTCTGAATCAAGCCGGCCAAAAAATTTAAGACTATATTTTCAGAATTTGTCAGTCTAGGCATTTTTTACTATGACACCAATGCTCATTAAGGTCTTTGGTTATACATATTGAGCTCGAAAATCTGTCTTTACATACATTTTCAATATCTTTTAGTAAGAAAGGATGGTAGTAAGGTTCTAAGTCCTATTAATTTGACATAAAAAAAGGAATTTTTAACACAAAATATCAATTTACATTCATATAACAAACAAAAAATTCATAGGTCTACTTCAATTTAAAATGATAGGTTGCTGAACAGGGCAACACTGGCGTTAGCACACCCGTTTAGAACGAGTTCCTGTCGCTATATTAAGTATAGCTGTTTCCCGCGCCGTCGCCCGCGTTTTATAAGTTATAAATATAGCCTATGTCACTCAGGGTGAATGCAGGTTTCCAATGGTGAAAGAATTTTCGAAATCGGCACAGTAGTTTTTGAGTTTATTCATTACAAACATACAAAAATACAAATATTTCCCCTTTATAATATTGGTATGAGGTATGATTATTATTACAACAGTCCCTGATAACCAGAGAGCGGATTTGAAGGAGCTATTACCATAATTCAATGATAAAAGCAACTCCTTACTGCGTAAGAACAGGGCATAAGTACAAAAAAAGCGTGTATTTTTTTACATTGGGAAATCATAAAATGGCCGACAATTGGTCTGGCACTACACTGTTTTATATTGAACACTTTGACATGTTTCTTATTGGTCCATATCGCAATTAAAGTCCAGTAAATCTGACGATTCCCACTAAATTACACGAAAACACCTGTACTGTATTTCACTGTAAACAGCATCAAACACAATATGGCGAATCGGCCCGCTCAACAAATTAAAACATGTATGTATATGTTGAATAGACCATCTCTTCTAGTTTCTTTTGTCATATCAATATTAATTATGGTAATAGCTCTTATAGTGTCCCTAAACGATCATGCTTGCACGACATGCAACGTTAACGTGAATGTCATGCTGCATGATGGACCGTCATGCTTGCTATCAATCAGTACAGTGAAGCAACGGCCAGCACGTAGTTTGCATGTCATGCACGTCAATCGCTACAGCTAGACGGTCATGCATGAGTGACAGCACGTATTGTATGTCATGCCGCATGATCGTTTAGGGAGCCCTTTAGCTCCTTCAAATCCGCTCTCTGCTGATAACAACTTCGAGAAAGATCGGCTACCCTTCGGAACACATCGACCCATTTTTCGGTCTGGGTTCCAAACTTCGTTCCAAAACGTACCCTACAATTTCCGTATTCGTAAAATCCACAAACGTCCAATTTTTTTTAATTATTTTTTTTTTTCTTGTTCCGCCCGCGCCCGCGGTGGAGTCCCGTAACCGACGCCAAACGAATAATTTTTCTTGTTCTTTCCTGTAACCGAGTTACGAGAAAAAAATCATCCGTAACTGGTTACGAAACTCGGTAACGAGCACAGCCTTTTCCACAGGGTTCCGTACAGACTTAATTAAAGAAATTTGAAAATCGTTGATAAAATTTGTAGTTATATCTTGTATTAACTTATATGGATGACTTGCTCATACGCAAAGTTAAGTATGTTGGCACAAGAAAAAAAAAGAAATATTTGTGATGTAACTACAAATTTAAGGTTTTAGTAAATTTTCCTTTACTTGTGCTACAAGACCCTGCTTCTTCCCAAATTTCATGATTCTAGGTCAACGGGAAGTACCCCATAGGTTTTGATTACAAAAATACAAAAAATTGCCGCAAAATCGGCCATATCTTCTGACTGCGTTGACTTAGAAGTTTGATTTTTTCACAGCTCCAAGGGATTGCAGACCAGAGTATTTGATATTAATTTCAACTTGATACCTCCACGCGTTCCTGAGAAAAAGGGTCTTGACAGACGGACAACGAAGTACATTTTAAACTTTCGCGCTTTGCATTCATAATTATATATTTACGGGTCTTACACACGAACAAGTTTTATTTACCTTGCCCGACGTTTCTACCAGGTTACACTGGCCGTGGTCACGAGCTGACTGGAGAGGCGAGCTGTCATTGTTGATCGCTGTGAGTAGTTTCTGAAACTACCCTCTGCTGATCTTGTATTATATCATTACTTGTTCGTGTGTAAGACCCGTATACAACGTGTTACAAATTACCCCTTAAAAATATAATTAATTATCAAAGCCAACCAGGGTAACCAGGTAAGTCAGGGAACCAAATAGTTTTTCTAAATAGAGTTTTCTTTTTTGGTGAATGGACTCGTTATGAGGCCCCATTTAACCTCTTTTCGGCTTTACTACTTGTTTTGTAACACCCTGTATAATTATATAATTATGGACAACGAAGTGATTCTATACGGGTTCCTTTTGACGTACGGAACCCTAAAGAGTAGCATGCAGTAAGTGAACTCCGCGGCGTGCGGTATCAGCATATGCGCACGCTGAACGCGGCGAGGTAGAGCTGCAGCACGCCGCGGTGGCCGTCGTCGAGGGTGGCGAGCCGCGCGGGGAGCAGCCCGGGCGTCGCGCGCGCCGCCGCGCCCAGCGACTCCGCCAGGTAGCGCTTCGGCTCGTTGATGCCTGCCAACCATGGAACTAATATGTACTACGTACAACTGGAATGCGCACTGTTTTAGAAAAGCGAGCCGAGAGAGATAGTAAGTACGAGGTGTTTGTATCCCTCTCTATGTACTCTGCTAGGGACACGCCAATAGGAACAACGAATAACCATCGCAGAAAATAATAAAAATCGTGATAATTGAAACATTTTTAATGTAAACGAACATATGTACGTCGGTGCCGGTTGATCCTCAAACAATTCTGCACTTCAAGGAAAACATTATCCGTGAAATTGGACAACAATTCCAATGTACGCCGAAACGTCATACGAAATTTTGCCAAAAGAATGGTGACTTGCTGCATTACCCAAGGTCATTTAGCGTCTGTGGCCTCGGGGATAAGACGCGGCCTATCATATCGAAATGTCCGGAGTTCGATCCCCGGCTGGGTCATGAAATTCTTAGGCTCATGTGAAGTCCACCAACCCGCACTGGGCTAGCGTGGTGGACCATAGCCCGAACACCCTCGTTGAGAGTGTAGGCCTGAGCCCCAGCAGTGGGGGGTGTTCGTTTACATTTTAAAAAATTCAGCATTATCAGGATTTTTATAAATTTTAAAAGCCCATCCAAATTCGAACACCCATCATTTATATTTTGTTTAATTTGTTATAAATATGTAAATAAATTTTTAACCAACCTGCGAAGGGGTCTGTGCTGGCGCCCTTGGCGCACGTGAGCTGCGCGTACTGCGCCTGGTAGCCGGGCGCGTCGTCCACCTCCACGAAGTGGTCCTCCGGCAGCGCAGACTCGTCCGGCGGCAGCTCGAACATCGCTATCAGCGCCTGCCAAGCACACACATACACACTGCTATACTGGCACTCATCAGCCTGTAGACGTCCACTGCTGGACTGCGTTTTTGGCGGCTGACATCACTGACAGTGTTTATTGATATTGTGTTTAGTAACTGGCCTGTTGGCGTAGTTGGTAGTGACCCTGCCTACTGCGCCAGAGGTCGTGGGTCGTGGGACCAACATTTGTGTGATGAGCATATCTATTGGTTTTCGAATTCTGGGTGTTTGTCTGAGGCTGCGACGTGATATTTATATTTTATATTTATTTATTTATTAACACCAGCTTACTTACAGACTAAAATCCAACATGCAAGTGGGTTAAACAATACATTCAATTCAAATTAAAAATTAAAATGTCAAAAGAAGAAATGTCAAAATAATGCGTTACAATAATACCTTATAATATAAGGTAGTCTATCAGCGAAGAGATCCAGGTCCTCGTACTGAGTGAGCATGTTACTAGTTAAATGGAGCGGTCCGAGCTGCGCGCGCGCGTGCGGGCGGCAAAAGATATAGAGAACCTCCCGTTTGAAGTCGGATGAAAACCAGTGTATACCTTCATGAGCCTGGGCCAGAGCTCCGCGAGCGGCCCCTGTCGGAAGTGCTTGGACTCGCAGAGCATCTTGACGCAGCCGGCGGCGGCCGCCTTGCGCTCCAGCGCGCCCGTCACGCGCTGCAGGTCCGGGATCAGCACGCGGTCCACGTACATCGCGAACATGCTGCGGACAAGCACGATTACATTTCAAAGTCAAAATTCGTTTATTCAAAATTATAATACAATATTCTCTTTTTTTAGTCAATTCTGTCCAAAACTAAAACTACTCTGTTTCCACGTGAACGTCGCCGAAGGAAAGAAACAGCAACAAACCCAACAGCACAGGGCCCTGCTTTCATACATATAGCTTGTTCATTACAATATCTATCTATGGTGAGCCATCAGGCACTCCGTGGAAGTTTATCATTTAGGTAGACATTTCACTTTTAATATGCTTTTTTGCACAAGTTTGATTTTACGGAAGACTTAAATTTGTTCTCAGATAAGTTGATAATTTGTTCCGGGATCTTATTGTAGTGACGCACACAGAGCCACACAAAAGATTTATTGATATTATGCCTCTTATTGTTTAAGTTGAATAAATACAGATTCTGTCTTACAAACATAATACAGGGTGGGGAAAAAGTAATGACACAATTTGGTTCATCTATAACTTCTTTTCTAAATTAGAAAACTAGAATTAGTTTTTTATATATGCATATTTATACCATGAAATTTCGTCGCATTAGGATTTGAATATGATATCTCTTAAATGGTGACCTCCAGAGTTGATGCACATTTCAGCCTATTTATGACATTTTCAATAACTTGCTTAACACTTCCTGCGATATGTTCCTTATTTCTTGATGAATGTTATCTTTCAGGGCTGCGAGAGTATGTGGCTTGTTCACATACACCAGAGATTTCAAATAACCCCAAAGAAAGAAGTCTGGACAGGTGAGATCGGGCGATCTTGCAGGCCAAGGCAAATCGCCAAAACGAGAGATAACACGGCCTGGAAAAGCGTACCTCACTAAGACCATAGTGTCGCGCGCTGTTCTTGGGGAGTAAAATGGTTCATGTTAATTTTTAGTGAATTTTACATTTGTTTACTACACAATTTTCAATATCAGAATGAAATTAGATGTCATATAAAAAACATCAGTAATTTCTATAGTGTCATTACTTTTGCTCCGCCCGTTATTAGCATATATATATTGAGATGGCACCGTCATGATTTTAATGTCCTATTAAAACTGTGTCATGACTATATCCAAATCATTTAATTCCTACGAGGGTGGGGCACATCGCTCGTAGAGCTGACGACCGTTAGGGCAGAAAGGTTCTCGAGTGGCGACCACGTATCGGAAAACGCAGCGTAGGCCTCCCACAAGGAACGACGATCTGGTGAAGGTCGCGGGACCCGGTTGGATGAGGTAAGCGCGGGACCGGTCGTCGTGGAGATCCCTGGTGAGGCCTTTGTCCAGCAGTGGACATCTACAGGCTGATATGATGATGATGAATTCGCACAGCGCTTGAGCATAGCATTTCGGACGGCACGGAATCCTTAAAACATAATTTAATTATATGATAATTATGATTAAAAGCCACTAACTTGGCCTGCACGGACTCAACGAGGTCGATGAGCGCGTCCGGCCCGAAGTGCGCCGCGTAGAACCCGAGGAACGCGATCAGACCGCGCACGTACTTGGTGGTCTTCGACGAGGACAGCCTTTGGAACAGCAGAGACATTATCTGCTTCAAGTACGGCTGCATCACGCTCCTGGAATCACAAGACAGCAGTACTTTCTTAACTGTACTACTCAAATCAGAATCAAATCAATAGCCTATTAACCCTTTATAGGGACCCAGTTATACAGATATGCTACGTGAAAGTTAAATACACTACCATGTTTGTAATGCACTGGGGAACACATCTACGGCAAAAAAAAATCATTAAGAAAAACATGTGGTCAATATATGTACTCAGCCTGTTAGTGCACTTGAGTTTTCAGATGATCTGTTTCCAATACATTCATTGACATTGACATAACAAACATAAGGTGCTCTGTGCAGACTGGCGTATAATGGAAACAATGACGATAGCTTGCTTCCCTTGACAGGCATAGTGCATACATTGACCACATACTATAGATTAATTAATTACACTAAAATTAAATGCTAACCGAAAAAGTATGAATGAGGAAAGAAAGCCTGATATATTCTCTATATAATACCATTATAGTTAAATAATAAAGAGGATGTTCTTCTCCGTAAATGTTTATTAACTAAGTGGTTTAAAAATCGTCTCTGCCTTATAAAGGGTTAATATGTCCCCAATGTTGGGGCTCAGGGACAAGCTAGGCTTTTAGATGCAGTGGCGTCAATTAATGGTATTCTTTCTTTCTTAGGGCACGTCAGAGCTGTATGAGAAACAGCCTATTAACATGTCCCCATTGCTGGGGCTCAGGCCTACCCTCTCAACGAGGGCGCTCGGGCTATAGTCCACCACGCCAGCCCAGTGCGGGTTGGTGGACTTCACACGCGTCTAAGTATTTCTTCTTCGGCGTGTGCAGGTTTCCTCACGATGTTTACCTTCACCGTTTGAGAGCAGTCAGTAAAATGTACTTAAGTTTCGAGAAAAACAGAAAACCCCATCGATTTCAGAGCACTTACTCTCCATATTTATACAGCATCGTTTGTATCAAGAAGAACCCTTCATGGTCGTTGGTTTTGGAAGCGATCAGCTTTTGGAATACGCCCAGCATTGCGTTCTGAAACAAATACACCAGGGAATTATTATTATACGAGAAATTCCAATATTTCCCTTTAAAAAAAAAAACATGCAATAATTGCCTCATATTCAATAGCCTATTAACATGTCCCCACTGATGGGGCGAACCGAACTTCGGACCTTTCGATATTATCAGAACCTGTACTTTAAAAAAAATCCCATCTGGAGCAACTGTAAATTTAGACCAAAAATCACGGATTGACCAATCGCTTATTGGACCAAAGGTGGAGGTATAGTCCCCGCGGAGTTCAATGGCGGCTGTGTGAAGTTAGCTGATTTTTGGGTTAATGTTAGGCCGTGGGGGGTTCACTAAAGACGCTCATTTAATTTCAAGAACTAGTTCATCGATTCGATCAACCGAATCAAGCTTTCAAGTTTTTGTACATATCTATGTATCACACTATCTCGCTTACGCACACATGAGACTATAAACACTGTCAGCGATGTGCAAACAATCTGTGACTACGTTCATTCAGCAGCCAAAAAATTCTACGGGGACTTAAAAATACCTAATTCAATTTATTTGTAGTTTTTAGATTAAAAAATATATATACTACTAGCTTTTTCCCGCGGCTACGCCCGCGTAGAAAAGTTTTTCCCGTGTACATTGTGAAACAGCGCCCTCTATGTAGGCGTTTTGTTACTTAGGGGGTATTAGCGGACGCCCAGCGAATTTGTCTGCGTTAAAAAGTAGCCTGTATGTTATTCCAGGATATAAGCTATCACTGTACCAAGCTTCATCAAAATCTGTTCGGTAGTTTTTGCGTGAAAGAGTAACAAACATCCTCACATGCTTACAAACTTTCGCCTTTATAATATTATAGTAGGAAGGGTATCCCTGAAGAGAGTCAGTGGCGTAGGGGATAAGACGCGGCCTATCTTAACGAAAGGTCCGGAGTTCGATCCCCGGCTGGGCCATGTACCAATGGGTTTTTTCTCGAAACTTGAGTACATTTACTGAATGCTCTCAAAACGGTGAAGGAAAACATCGTGAGGAAACCTGCATACGCCGAAGAAGAAATTCTTAGGCGCATATGAAGTGCACCAACCCGCACTGGGCTAGCGTGGTGGACTATAGCCCGAACGCCCTCGTTGAGAGGGTAGGCCTGAGCCCCAGCAGTGGGGACATTAATAGGCTGTTCATGATGTATCCCTAACGATCACATACCAGCTTGCCGCACGACAGAATGAGTTCGCTCCTCGTGCCAACGAACGCGCACAGCAGCCGCACGAGGGGGCGCACGTTGGCGGGGCGCTCCCAGAGGGGGGGCGCCACGAGGCACGGCAGCAGCGCGCCGTACGCGTCGGAGTCCCCGCCGGCCGCCGCCGCGCTGGCAGAGCTCCCGCGGAGCTCCAGCAATAGGGACAGCATTTGGAACACGTAGGGCATGAATTCTGAAAGCAGACGAGTCGACAATTTGAATGAATGAATGAATTTCTCTTTCATCATTTATCTCAACCGCGGGTTATTATATTCTATTCTATTCTATTCTATTCTATAATTTTTTGTTGTTTTGTATTATTTCATTTTGGTTCTGTGTGAACAATAAATTATTAAATAAATAAATAAATAAATTGTCAATTATTGTAAATTGTAATCATGTTATCAGTTTGTACCCGCCATGTTTATAACTGAATCATACATACATATCTTCACGCTATGTGTCTAACGGGGCAGGCACAATAAAAATTCATCATTTAAAATGCTTAATGTAACAAAATAGAAGACTGTACCTTGAACATCATTTTGCAGAATTTCTTGGAATATCGGGAACAAGGCATCCTCGAACGCGGTAATGGCACTTGGGTTCGCTTTTGTCACCAATCTGTCAGATAAAGAATAAAAAAATTAAATAAATCGACTCGGACACACGAAAATTGGTAAAATTAAGGTAAGTATTGTATTGTTAAAGTTATTTCATTAATTTACAAGATATATTTTTTGTGTTATTTATTCATATTACCGTTATTATTGTAATTTGACTGTGTATTTATATTCTTATTATTGTCTTGTGACATTTTTAAATATGACATTATTTATTTCAATATTTAAATGTTGTGAGTCCCAACTAGTGAGCACAGCTCCGCTTTGTTTTTTTAAAACTAGTAATTGCGCAGGAATCAGCCAACTTCACACAGCCGCCAAAAACCCCCGCGGGGACTATACAAAAATCATAAATTTTTAATCAGTCAATTTTATTTTTTGTATAAACTCAGATATTCAAGTGTTGTATTACATACATACATATCTTCACGCTATGTCCCTGGCGGGGTAGCGTTGTATTGACATTGAATAAACTGTATACCTAATGTACTATAACTATTGTATGCCCAAAAGGGTAGATTGTGAGGACATTATTAATTCTGTAAGACCTACAATTATGTAAACTACGATTAAGACAATAAATATTATCTCATCTCATCCCATCCCATCTCATCTCATCTTATCTTATCCTATCTTATCTTATCTCCTCTCATCTTATCTTATCTTATCTTGTAGGGCGGTACTCACGCGACGGCCAGCGAGAGAGTCTCGAACAGGTAGTGGTTGAAGTGAGGCTTGCTGGGGTTCTTGGTGACCAGGGCTAGCATCTGCGCCAGCTTGGGCAGCGCGTCGCCCAGGTACGCCAGCCCGTCGTTCTGCAGGCACGCCAGCGTGCGCATGATCGCTGTCACCAAGGAAATATGTTGTATAATAAAAATATGCGATCTGTTTGTGGATGTATGGAGCAAGGTCTGATTTTGAATTTGGTTTTTTTTTGACATGCAACTAAATAATTGCCAATAAAGTATGATTGTGATTAAGGTCCTTGGGGAATGTTTGAAGATTTGTGAAAGGATGGATGAATGAAGTTGTTTATGTATAAGTAAGTTTTGACATGATCTTTGTGTAATTTTAACATTCTTTATTATTAATATTTGACATAGATTATAATTTCATGACATTGCTCTTTATGGATATTTACAATTTGATTGATTACTGTAATTGGTTAAACCGTTGTAATTAAATAAATAAAATAAAAAGTTCAGTTCTTTAAAGTCAAACTTCTTAATAATAATAATGTTTGGACAAATTTACACACGGCTGTTTAGTCCCAAACTAAGCCGAGGCTCGTAAATGGGTACTCGACAACTGATAAACATACATAAATACTTTTTAAATAAATACCTAAATACATACAAACACCCAGAATCCGAAAACCAACAGATATGCTCATCACACAAATGTTGGTCCCGGGTGGGAATCGAACCCACGACCACTGGCGCATTAGGCAGGGTCACTACCAGCTGCGCCAACCGGCCAGTCGAAAGATGTGGCCGATTTTGCCGCATTTTTGAGTATCTTGGTAATCAAAACCTATCATTTAAAGGTGCTAGCAATCGCAAGCATGGTGCATAAATCGCTAGGTGTGCCTGAGGCTTGTCGCGTCGCTCACCCTTCATGACGTACTCGTTGTGGTCCTCCAACGAGGCGAAGAGCGCGGCGAGCAGCGCGGCGGCGTGGGGCGCCACCGTGGCGCGCGGGAGCATCCCGCCCGCGATCAGCTTCTCCACCGCGCACGCCGCGTACGTGCGCACCACGCCGCGGCCGGACACGTGCTGGACCTGCCGCAGGAATGTCAGCCATACATGGGATCCTTATTTTTAGGGTTCCGCACCTCAAAAGAGGAAAAAGGAACCCTTATAGGATCACTTCGTTGTCCGTCTGTCTATCTGTCAAGACCCTAATTATGTCAGTAGTCAGACAGCTCGTGACCACGGCCAGTGTAACCTGGTCGAAACGTCGGGAAAGGGAAATAAAATGTGTTCGTGTATAAGACCCGTATACATAGAGTTAAGATCTCTTTGGTGCGTGCTCGCGGCCCCTTAAAGAGGCGTAAAAGAAGCATTCTATGGGTGTCAAAATCGTGTCAAATGTATGACAATACTGTTACTCACTCACACATTCTCATTTTCAAACTCCAAATAAATTTGTATTAGCAACCTCCTCCCGCTACTCCGCTTCCTTTGCCCGCAAATCCCCCCTCCCCCCCCCCCCCCCCCGTAAGTGGCACCATTGGTTCCCATACTAAATAAGCAAGATGCAGTCTCCATAGGAGAGCGCGCGCGGCACCAAAGAGATACGAACTTTCCTGCCCAAAAAGCGCGCAAGTCTAAAATGTACTATTGTCAAGACGCTTTTTCTCAGGAACGCGTGGAGGTGTCAAATACCGAGGTCTGCAGTCCGTTAAAGCTGTGAAAAAATCAAACTTCTCGCAGTCGGAAGATATGGGCGATTTTGCCGCATTTTTGAGTATCTTGCTAATCAAAACCTATGGGGTTCCTCCGGTGCAGCTCACACCGCACTAAACTGAGTCGGACAATTTGGAACAATCCGGTAGAGTCGTTACACGTTTTTATTTAACTATCCCGCATAATATACACTTTAATAGGCTCTTGTTGCGTATGAAACTATCACAAATATACACCAAAATCCACAATATAAATTTTCGAGGACATCTAAATAAGAGACAAGCGGAAAATTGACCAGCTAGGATAACGGTTATGTAAGGAGCTGGAACGAGGACTTGCACGTTCACAATCTGGAAACAAAATTCCATGTAGATAACTGGTTATCAAACTTAGTTATCTAGGTGGAGCATACCTCAATTTTAGACTTATCTTTAGTTATCGAATGAAAATGTTTTAGTGATGTGAAGCTGCAGGATGTCGGTGTGAACTCACCAGGAGCGGCAGGGTGCTGATGAGGAGTGGTCTCGGCAGCAGCGACCGGAAGGTCATGAGGTACTTGATGGCGTCTGCCTTCAACACCGGCAGCTCGTTCACTGAAATAAGTCAAGATTCGATCACATCGTCGGTCCAACAGTAAACCGGCCAATCTGACTGAACTAGCCATCTGCACCAGTCCACTGCTGGGCATAGGCCTCCCCCAAGGCGCGCCACTGAACCTGATGCAGTTGAACTGCATCCCAACAAAAAATTCGCACACGTGGATAGAGATAGAAAATATTATATATCTGTCTAGCTTACTCTTACCACGTTTGTAATAAGTGTGTCCCTCTCTGATTTTGTTATTTTAGCGTCTGCTCTATGGGATACATTTCCTTAGACAAGAGACTTAAAATTTAGTTAAGGCGTGCACCATCTAAATCCTACTAATATTATAAAGGCCAAAAACTACCGAACAGATTTTGATGAAACTTGGTACAGTGGTAGCTTACATCCTGGATTAACATATAGGCTACTTTTTAACGCGGACAAAGTCGCGGGCGTCAGCTAATACCCCCTAAGTAACAAAACGCCTACATAGAGGGCGCTGTTTCACAATGTACACGGAAAAACTTTTCTACGCGGGCGAAGCCGCGGGAAAAAGCTAGTCGACACTATTGGCAATTTGTGTGTATTCCAGAGACATCAAACAGTCGCTATCCCTCTCTGATGTGTAATGTTAGACAGAATACAAATTTTTGACGCGTTGGCTTACCATTGGGCCGCTGCAGCTCCGGCACGACGTGATTGGTCGCGAACTGACCGATGTCGACCAATGGCGAGGCGCGCGTGACGCCCGACGCGACGGTGCTGCCGCGCGACACCAGTGACGTCACGAGGTACATGGCCGCGTCCTTGCCGCGCCACGCCGCCGCGCCAGACTCTTGGTATTTTGACAGCATCAGCTGATGGCGGGAGTAAATATACAGGTATTAGCGGGCTTTTTGGCGGGATTTTGTCGAAGAGGGTTGTCTCTTTTTATTCAGTTTTCCTAAAAAATGTATATTGTAGGCTTTGGTGTATATCTGTGACAGTTTTTTAAGCAACAAGTGCCTATTAAAGTGTATATTGTGCGGGATAGTTATATAAAAGCGTGTAAACGAGTTTACCAGATCGTTTTAAAATGTCCCTTGTTAAATCTTCATTAAACCTACTATCAGCTTAATGCGGACGTGAACTGCAGTGTGGATCACCGATTGGCACTAGTTGTGCTTTCGTGGAGGCCGGGCTGCGGTTTTATTGAAAATCGCCGACTATTATAGTCGTGCCCTGTTTTTGTGGAGGCCGTGCTGTAACCGCCGGTTTTTGAAGAAAAACAAACAAACAATGACTTGGCTGTATGGTCTATGACTTTTGCCTGTCCACCATTGGACGAATTCAACAAAAAAAATACAGGTATTAGCTGTTTCCGGCGGCTTCGCACGCGTCTTAGCGGACGTCAGAGCTGTATGAGGAACCTTTGTGCTAAATTGTGGTTAGTGATGTGTGTTGATCAGGTCAGGTCAGTCCGTTTCTTCTTTTATAGATATTGATGATTTGTACTTTCGAATGACTATTCCATAGGAGCGAAGGGAATATTGTGATGATTATTTTATGTCGTGTTAGGTAGAAACTGCCAGACTTATAATATTTTCATCATCATCATATCAGCCTGTAGACGTCCACTGCTGGACATCGGCCTCCCCCAAGGATCTCCACGACGACCGGTCCTGCGCTAACCTCATCCAGCTGGGTCCCGCGACCTTCACCAGATCGTCGGTCCACCTTGTGGGACTGCCTGCCTACGCTGCGTCTTCCGATACGTGGTCGCCACTCGAGAACCTTTCTGCCCCAACGGCCGTCAGTTCTACGAGCGATGTGCCCAGCCCACTGCCACTTCAGCTTCGCAATTCTTTGAGCTATGTCGGTGACCTTGGTTCTCCTGCGGATCTCCTCATTTCTGATTCGATCTCGCAGGGAAACTCCGAGCATAGCTCTCTCCATTACCCTCTGGGTGACCTTGAGCCTTCTTATATAATATTTTAGTTATTTTCAAAGCCTTGTGCGATGCTGCTTCCAGATGATTCATCTGATCAGTTGGATATCTACAGTGAGTGATCTAAGAGTCCTTTATCTACTCTCTCGATGACCGTCATCAGATCATGCCCCGATCGATCCTTCACGGAGACCCATGGCTTCAAAGCAGGGTTGGCATGATTAAATCACGGTTTGAATCAAGTGATTTTTTCAATAGAAATCATTGATTAAATCAAATTGTTTCGTTTTTTTAACTATTTGTAACCCAAATTAAAATTCTTCATTTTAGATAACTGACGGGAACACCCAGTTTTTATATTACTGCTTTTTCTGTGAAAAAACTGCCAGATGGCATCTTTCTGTCTTCCACCACCAGGCATTTATAACTATTTTTTTAAACAAAACTTGTGTTTCTTCCGAACTAATCTTAATGAACTGAAGTGTCAAACAAAACAAAGCGAGGAAAACCTCCCAGCCGCCGTCAAACAGAAGCGCGTTTCGTTCATAGAAATACAAGTGTAGCGAGCGGGAGCGTAGCGAGCGGGAGCGTAGCGAGCTTTTTCTGTGTTCTGTGGTTTCGTTACACGCACTATTTTAAATGAATTTTTAAGGCTCAAGCAAAAAATCGAATAAATCACGATCTTTTTGATTTTTGTCAAAAATCAATTATTTTTGATTTTTTTGAAAGAATCGCGCTTTTTTCCAACCCTGCTTTAAAGTGACCTCGATTGTATGAAAATCTTGCCCTGTTTTTAATGATCCGTCCGCCTATGTAGATTTCGTTCCGTGCACCCACCTCGACGTACTGCCCGAATATGCTCATCATCTTCTCCTCGTAGTGCTGCGCGATGGTCTTGACGAGGTCGCACGCGGCGCGCCGGCGCGTGTCCACGTCCGACCCCTCGATGTCCCGCCGCACGTACTCCTCAGGATTGTCTTCGAACAGCTCCATGTCCGACTCTGAAAGTAATAATAATATAATAACAATAATGTTTTATTTCTTCATTTCTTACAAATAAATACATGCGTGGCTGGGGCCTCCTTTTAAGTGAAAAGATACTTGTACCAGGAGTTCCCGCTCTTCCCAAACAGTTTTTTTTTAGAAGAAGTAGTTTTTTGTTGGATTTTACAGCACCGGAAAAAACGTCCTTCTAGGCCAGTGACTGTTAAAAAAAAATCATAAACAAAAAACCGGCGGTCGCAGCGCGGCCTCCACAAACACAGGGCACGACTAAAGCGTATCCCAGACACACGCGGCCTGCGGTGGCGGCCTGTTGTATTCCCTATGCAATGTATGTGAGACTTCAGACACGCGCGGCCTGCGTTTGCATATTGAGGCTGCGTCCTGCGGTAGGCCGCCACCGCTTAAAATTAAAAAATATATATATAATTTTTTTTGAAAAATAAAAATAAAAAATATTTTTATTTTCACTGATGTGCAAACCCTATTTAGAAAAACTATTTGGGTCCCTGACATGACAGCTTACTAGGTTTGGCTTTGATAATTATCTATATTTTTAATAGGTATTTTGTAACACGTTGTATAGTTTTACATAGTCGCTAGCGAGTATCGACGCGGAAACGTAATGGTATACATACACTTTTTTTAAATGGTTTTACGGCTTTGGGAACGAGTCCTTTCTAGCCAATCTTTCACTTCACGTTTTATTATAATTTTTTAGATCACATAGCACACTATACTATCAAGTGTTGCCAGCACCAACCTCTGAACTCCATGTTCGGTATGACCACCTTCTCGCATATGCTGCTCAGGGTGGCGGAGTCCTCGAAAAGTTTCTTGTAGTTGTTCTTCTCGGCCACTTTAGCGAGGAACGTCAGGGCGTTGGCCACCAACTGAAATGAGGATATTATGGTAAAGACCAGAGAGAGGATTTGATTGACCTATTACTATAATTAATATGGATATGACAACTGCAATTATTTATTTTGAGACAAAACTATGTCATCTAAATCATATCAGCCTGTAGACGTCCACTGCTGGACAAAGGTCTCCCCCAGGTATCTCCAGGACGACCGGTCCTGCGCTAACCTCATCCAGCCGGGTCCCGCGACCTTCACCAGGTCGTCGGTGTACCTTGTTGGGAGGCCTGCCTACACTGCGTCTTCCGATACGTGGTCGCCACTCGAGTACCTTTCTGCCCCAACGGCCGTCAGTTCTACGAGCGATGTTGCCAGCCCACTGCCACTTCAGCTTCGCAATTCTATGAGCTATGTCGGTGACCTTCGTTCTCCTGCGGTTCTTCTTCTGCATAGCTCTCTCCATTGCCCTCTGCGTGACCTTGAGCCTTCTTATGAGGCCCATAGTGAGCGACCACGTCTCGGTACCGTATGTCATCACTGGCAACACACACCGGTCGAAGACTTTCGTCTTGAGACACTGCGGTATGGGGACGAGAAGATGTTGCGCGCAGACAAAACTAAACCTAAAGAAAAATATTGTTGGACTCACCGCGTCGTACTTGGTCTGTGGCCCGGTGGACAGCAGCACTGTCCATACGGCGGTGACGAACTGCTGCGCGTAGGGGACGAACTCCTCCTCGTACTTGAGCGCGTACAGCGCGGCGCACTCGCACACGTCCGTGCGCAGCTGCTCCATCACGCCGGGCTTCTCCTCGTCGTCCTCAACAATACATTAATAATAATAAAGTCTTCATTTGGGGGTTACAGTCGAGGTTGGTTAGAACGTCAGTGGCGTCGGGGAAGAGAGTCAGTGGCGTCGGGGAAGAGCGTCAGTGGTGTCGGGGATAAGACGCGGCCTATCATATCGAAAGGTCCCCGGCTGGGCCATGTACCAATGGGTTTTTTCTCGAAACTTAAGTACTTTTACTGACTGCTCTAAAACGGTGAAGGAAAACATCGCGAGGAAACCTGTACACGCCGAAGAAGAAATTCTTAGGCGCGTGTGAAGTCCACCAACCCGCACTGGGCTAGCGTGGTGGACTATAGCCCGAACGCCCTCGTTGAGAGGGAAGGCCTGAGCCCCAGCAGTGGGGACATGTTAATAGGCTGTTGATGATGAATAAGAATCTCTTATTTCCTAACATTTGTATGAGCTCCCAGTTCAGGGTAGACTGGCTGGTGTTGTAAATGCTACAGATGTACATATCTAAATTCCTTAGTAAATACCTCAGTCTCCAAACACGGCACCTTGACCTGCAGCAAGTTGAGGAGATTCGGCATCCATATCGGCATGTTGTCCTCGAAGAACTCGGGCAGATCCTGGTAGTTGAGTGAGTAGAACACTTTGCATATGAGGGCCAGAGAGCCATAGATTACTCTCAAGGCTTGCTGGTTATCCGCGTGCTTTGTTCTGAGGTCCAGTGTTGCCTGGAACACAACAAATTAAATATTTATAGCACACACCACACTTAAAATTAACAATAGACAAAAAAAAGAACAATTATGAATGGTGAGGCGTCAAATCAAATCAACATGTCCATACTGCTGGGGCTAAGGCCTACCCTCTCAACGCGTTCGGGCTATAGTCCACCACGCTAGCCCAGTGCGGGTTGGTGGACTTCACATGAGCTTAGGAATTTCTTCTTCGAAGTATGCAGGTTTCCCCGCGATGTTTTCCTTCACTGTTTGAGAGCAGTCAGTAAATGCACTTAATTTTCGATAAAAACCCCATGGGTAAGTACATGGCCCAGCCGGGAATCAAACTTCGGGCCATTCGATATGATAGGCCGCGTCTTATCCCCGATGCCACTGACGCTGTGTCAGGCTTAATTATCATAAATTATCTCATAATGAGATTTCTGCCAGCCTACGCTGCGTCTTCCGATACGCGGTCGCCACTCGAGAACCTTTCTGCCCCAACGGCCGTCAGTTCAACGAGCGATGTGCCCTGCCCACTGCCACTTCAGTTTCACAATTCTTTGAGCTATAACGGTGACCTTGATTCTAATATGAATATTTATTTATTTTATTTTAAATGGAAAGGCAGCTTATAGCTGATGCTTCCATATCAGCAGTCGACTTGCTTTCATAATTTATATTAATTTATTGCGTCTTTTTAGACTTGAGAAGGTTGTCTAGTCTGTTCTTGAACATGTTTACAGAAGTGGCAGATACAACAGAAAAAAAAAAGAATATATGATCTTGGTTCTCCTGCGGATCTCCTCATTTCTGATTCGATCTCGCAGGGAAACTCCGAGCATAGCTCTCTCCATTGCAATTCTTTGAGCTATGTCGGTGATCTTCGTTCTCCTGCGGATCTTCTTCTGCATAGCTCTCTCCATTGCCCTCTGCGTGACCTTGTGCCTTCTTATGAGGCCCATAGTGAGGGACCACGCTCCGGTACCGTATGTCATCACTGGCAACACACACAGGTCGAAGACTAAAACCTTACCATAAACAAATCAGTGAGCGGCTTGGCGAAGTTCTCGAGCACGTGTTTGATCTCCTCCCACAGCTTCTGGGACTTGAACTCATATCTGTAGCGCTTGAACAGGGAGTGGGCGGTGCGCAGCACGCCGTTGATCACGTGGAAATCACCTGCAATCCGCATTCAAAAGTTAAAATACATTTGTATTTCGCGTGGACTTTGGAAAGTACGGAATTAGTTAGAGTGCTAAATTCCATCAAATTAGTTACCTAACAAAGCAAGAAAAACCCTTAGTTTCTGAACTGAAAGCATCTGTAACTTTTTCAATAGCCAGTGTGACGTTATGTAATTAAATGTATAGACGCGGTCGCACAGGGCGCGCGGTGTGGACCTCACTCGATAGCTGTCAGCCGGCCCGAGCGGATGTGCGTACACGATCGTACAGTGACAATACAAGTTGTTTTTTTTTTTACATGACCAATCTAAAGCCCACTTACCCCTGTGACTAGTGAACGTCACAAGTGGGGACGAAGATGGGATTCTGAGAGTCTACTCTGAACTGCAATTTCATACAAATGAGCGATTTTTATTGCTGGTCACTATTTCTTGGCTAATACAACGTTTCGTCAAAATCCGTTCAGTGGTGAAAGCGTGATGGACGAACAGACGGACAGACATATAATTTAAAAAATTGCATTTTCGGCTTCGGAGAACTGGGGTAGGCCTATGTCCAGCTGTGGACTGGTGCAGGCTGTAGCAATTCGTATAACTAAAAGAGATGTGCATTTCACCTGTGGCAAACTTATCCACCATCTCCGGTATGAGGCCTGGCCATTTCTCTGGAAAATCACTCTTGCCAATAATGGACACTGCATCGCTGAACTGCCTCTGGATGGCTTCCGGGGACTTCAGCATTAGGGAGACGATGAGGGTCTTGATTGTGGCGCGGTCTGACGCGTGGATTCTGTCTGGGCTGTCTTCTTCCTGGGTGTATGACAAAATAGGTCAGCTGAATATTCACCGAGCACAATGTACTTGTGTTACATAATAGGCACTTGTTGCATACAGTACTGTCACAGTTACAATACACCAAAACCCACAATAAGGCGCGTCCAGACCAAGCGAGCAGCCGAGCGCGAGGCCCGCCGCGCGCGGCAAAAGCAGTGACGCGCGCGAGGCGGGCCTCGCCCGCGGCTGCTTGCTTGGTCTGGACGCGCCTATATACATTTTTAGGACAACACAATAAAATACACAATTAACCATCTCTGCTATTTAAGTTGGAACGGATGTTAAAAATAACATATTAACTAATAGTCTGATGTCACAAAATAAGTAATTATGTTACAAAGAGATTGCAGTACAGTACATTGTAGGTAAGCTTTGTTAGAAAAAATCCCAAACTATTCTTTTCTAGCTAGACCAATAATGTCTCAATCAATGTCAAATAAACAGTACTGGTTGTACCATTTATAGATAGATAGAGACATTTATTCACTGACATAACACAAACTCAAACAATTAACAGATGAAATATACTTGCAGGCACCTATCGAGACATAATAGGACTCCTTGTCTTGTATAGAACATATAACATATAGCCGCGTGTGTGCCTTATCAGTGGTCGTATAGTAGCACCGCCAGTCCGGTGAGGAGAAATCTCATACTTACAACTGGCCAATTCCTCTTAATGTAGTTTTTGAAGGCGATGGCAGCTGCCACCCTGATGGTCATGTCCACCGCATCCTTATCAATGAGGTGCAGAAGCAGTATGGCATAGTTCTGGTTCACCTCCACACCCACCAGAAAGTTTTCAGCTGAAAATTGGTGTTTGAGGTAAAAATCAAATCTATACTATTAAAAAATTGGAACGGGAGTATTTCTGTACATTGAAGGGATTAAAAAAAACTATTGGTATACGTTATTGAGGCTTAACTGACCCCAAAGCATTTAAAAAAAATCTTGTGTGTCTGTCTGTTTGAACCCGCATCACGCTAAAACTACTGGTCCGATTCGAACCTTTCTTTTTTGATTGAAAGCATGTGGACGGACTTAAAATTTAGTGAACTTGGATTACTTCATTTTCGTTCCTAAAGGGGTGAGAAGGGATGTTGAAGTTTGTATGGCGAACAAAAATTTACATAACGTATCAAATTTACATGCCGCGAGCAACAGTTATACTTTTAATGCGGAGGTAGTCGCGGGGCATTAGCTAAAGTAAGTAGTAGTAATACTAGTAGATAATAAGGTTAATCAAAGTCAAGCAATCAATGCAGGCATCAACCATTGTCTTGCAAAATATAACGCAATCAATACAAACTTTAAGGTTATATTACTCTACAGGTTTGGTACACAATGAACGGTGAGCGTATTCCAAAAATACGCAACTAATTTACAAAACACACAAAGAGTAGCAGTTATATTACATTTCGATAAATACATTTAAAATAAATATGGTAAAAATAAAGTAAAACAAGTTTACATACCCGGTCTCCTAATGTTAGGATCTGGATTCAATGTTTGCTGTAAATAACCAGCTAATGTAGCCAAATTTTCGTCTGTAACTTCCATTTTTGATCTAAAACAACTCGATTCGAAGCGAGCAAAACACTTGGTATTTAGATAGAAATGAAGAAAATATGGTAAAATCAGTAAGGAACCTGGCACTGACTGACTTGACTATTTTTTAGTAGTCTGTGGACTGACTATATATAATGTACTCTGTGGACTGACTGACAGATATTGCAACCAAGCCACCATGGAAAGCCACAAACTCCTTTAAAAAAAACCGAATAAACAAATTGGTGCTTTGAAAACGAACGAAAACGTGTAAAATTGACAAACTTTATTTTTATACGAAGAAGAAAAAGGTAAATAATACCATACAGCCTGATATTTTTAATGCGTATAAAATAGATTTCAACGCGCGATGAAATGAAATTACGTTATTTAAATACAAGGTCGCTAGGACACAGACCTAGATAAGATCGGAAACGTACAGTTGACAAACCCCCAACATGCACAGCACGTTGAGGCCGTGGCTCTGCCAAGATGACGCATATTGATGGGATTGATTCTAGTGTTGCCAAGGTAAGGTGCGCATTATTTCGCCATTTATGCTACCAGGATGAGAATCGGCGCGGGGAGACGGAATAAAGCTCAAAGGCGAACTGGTCTGATTGATACTTCTGGGACAAGGTAATTAAATAAGCCAAATTCAATGAATGAACTTAGGCCTATGAAAAATATTATTATATGATAAATTGATATTTTAAAAGCGCGCGTGCATTTTCCGCTTGGACTGCGCAGTCCCTTAGTAGGTTAATAGACCGAATTTGTCTCTAGTTAACAAAATTTAGGATGCAATAAAGTAATAAGTATCCATTTTCTTATTTTTTTTATATATTATCCTATAATAATAATTAACAATATAACTTAAATAGAGGGTAATCAGAGCGGCGGGCGGTTTACATACAGGTAACTTTACGTGGCTAAATGACCAGATTGTCATTGCCAATTGCCATCAGTTTCAAAAAAATATTAATGTCACATTCTCTCAACCCCCGCATAGTGCATACGACATGCACTATAAGTATCCGATTCACATTCATTACGTGAGAAAGTGTTCCAATCATCAATTCGTGTTTGACACGTGTTTGAACCGTTTTTTCACGGATGAAGTCTTTTGTTTTTAAATGGTTTTACGGCTTTGGAAACGAACCCTTTCTAGCCAATCTTTCACTTCACTGGTTACTGGTTATATTACTTTATAATTAAATTATTTTATGTGTAGTTTAATTAGGTATTGTATCTGTTAAGTAGGTAAGTGGTAATAAATCAGTCTTAGTCCAACTTTGGTTTCATTCCCAACATTAAGTTACTGCAAAAATATTTTTAATTAAACAAATTCTTTGAAATTAGTTTTTCTTTGTTTTATATTCTACTCCCATGGACACACTAAAATGTATATAGCTTTTTCAAAGCAGGTTTTGGCAACATTCAGCTAGTTTGTGACAAATTCTCTTTTTTCCCAATGGTCACACCGGAGGAAATCCCGTCCGTCTTTTTCACGTATTGAATGTGAATCGGAAACGTATAGTGCACAAGCGTCCTAATACGTAGTATCTTCCTAATGTAGTATCTTCTTATTAGTCTGTGGTTTCTGGGCTGGCAACACTGAACACTGCTTCTTCTTTCTTGCTTGTTTCTTTCGTCCTCGCTCGCTCGTCGGTCATCCGCCTTCCTTGCTCCTCCTTGGGTAATTTGTGCCTTGCACTGATTTTGGTTGGGATTGGGTTCTATTTTTTTGGCTTTGTTGTTGTTCGTGGTTTTCTTCCATTTCGCTTTGTTTTATTTTTTGTGACAATGTCCATATCATGGACGGACGGACAGTCCAGCCATTACGTTGTTATAGAGGTTATGGTACCGCTGAAGAAATTAACCTGCATTTGTGGTCGGATTTGTCTTTCGACAATTAATGTCAATTTTCCCTCGGTTTTCTGGTGAAGAATCGTGGTCCTAGGCATTACACTAGACTAAATTGTGCGGTGGTTTATATAAATCAGGTTTTCAGTTTGTTGAAACTCAAAAATGTCAGCAAATGCTATTTGTTTCTTGTTACCTGGTCTTATCTTGTATAGTTATTCATCAAAATCATAGTCTTAACAATAAAACACAAATTGATTGCTTTCTTTGTAGGTTGTGTGAAAACAAATAAACAGGAAACAGCAATGTTTTGCCTTTTGGAAAGCTCACCGAGTCAACTTCTTTATAATTTCCAAAATTTAATAGTAGCTGTAAAAAAAACTAATTCGAAGTCAATTATTAACATTGAGGTCATAGCAACTGCTACGTTTTAAGACATTAAGTGGAAATTTCCATATACGTGCTAAAATGTGCAGTATTGCAAAATGTAGTTTGAGCGGACATGCAACGAGCTGACACGTGCAATTGCAGTCTTTCAATCACACACATTGCTTGCATGTGAACTGGAAGTACTTAATACTTATTTAAATTTAATTCATAGTAAATGTGGCAGTAGAATTGGGTGGACAATACAGTGTATATGAATTTTTAAATCAGGGCTGATGATTCTTGTGCTGGTGACTCAATCAGTGAATTGGTGAATTTTCTTTTGTCTTACGTTTTAAAAAATATTCAAACAAAAATAATTATTGTCACCAAAACAACTATTTTTATCAAAAATAGAACCATTAGTTTTATCTTAAATGTAAGTACTCCTTGAACTCCCCCTCTCTCCAAACTGTTCCTCATCCAAACCCAAGGGTTTGTCGAGGTTCAATATTTCTGTGTTTATTAGTGAGCTAAATCAATATTGGGATTAAAGATATGTTTATAGGAATGGTCATCCTCTTTAATTTGTATTTATAATAGAAGGACAACACGATGTTACTAGGAACTAATTGTTGAAAGTAATGAAATAGTTTTATGAGGTCGAAGAAAGTGTTTGTGTACTCCTTTATCTAGTATTTGTTTTTGGCGTCACATTCGCACCATGGTTTTATCTGTTTAGTACAAAATCATAAAAGTTAATAATGCTTAATCGATACCTACCTTTATATAAACCTAAATGCACAGTTGTGGCTATTCAAAACAGTCGCTCATGCGTTAGTAAATTTATTGAAAGGGTTAAAGTTCTTTAGAATAGGTATATGGTCGAACAGGTCCTTAAATGTAGAAATCTCTCAAGTGATTCTTTGTTTTTCTTTTGGTAATAAAATGAAAAAATTGAAATGAAAATTTGTTTACTCAAAATTGAAATACAATATTCTCTTGTCTAAAACTACTCTGTAATCGGGTCTAGAATTTTGTTTCAGTAGATTATTTTGTGTGAATTAATGGTCTTCTATTGGCTGAAGTAATATGACTTGTCTGATTTTCTTTAATGTGAGGAGTTGTTTATGGAGGTTCTCAATTCTATCGAGTTTTTGCCATATGTCGCAACTTTACGAGACTTGTCCTCTGCATTGATTTGAAAGTGCAACTAAAAATTTATATTAAAAAGGGGGTTTATTGGGGAATAAATTTAAAAATATATTTTCTAGTTACCTGTTTCAATATTTCAATAGGTACCTAACCAATTCGGGCGTCATAAGAAATAGATTCTCTATATGGAATAATAAATGAATAACAATTTTGTCTGACAATAGTTTTATTGGAAACATTATTAAACAAAGTAATTAAATAGGTATTTAAATTTGATAAATATTTAGAGGGTAATTACAATGTGATTCTCTAATTTCTTTTAAGCTTCTTTTAGAAGAAGAAAGTAAAAATTTGACAATTTAATTTGTTCTACTCTTAACCTGTGAACTTGGAGTTTATTTAGCTGGTTAATCTTCTCGACAGCATTTGCATCATTTTTTAGTATGCCTAAAGTACATTTTAACTGCAATAAGTTTTCTGCTTCTCTTTTCTCACCGGAATCTAATTTTCTCTGTTTTGGAATAAAATGAAAAGTACCCTTGTCTTTTGTATGATTGTGATTTTCATTGATAGATGCAAACTGTAGTTTTCGTCCATCCAACGAAAGCTTATATGCATCAGGCAATCATTTTTAGAAGTAAACCTGTTTGTTAAGCCTGAACTCTTTGTTTTGAATTTTCGGTCACCTCTTGAACAAGCAAACGTTATGATATATTAGATACATACTGCAATTTTTACAAAACTTGTGACAATTCACGCTTCATAAATGTTTTAGTAGATCTGGTACGCAGAGACTCATATCTATTCAGGGTTGGCATGATTAAGTGATTTTTTTCAATAAAAAACATTGATTCAATCAAATTGTTTATTTCTTTACTAATTACTATTTTGTAACACATACATAATAATAATACACATACATATATACATAATAATATACATTCATAATTTGTAGGTATGTATTTATGTTGTATTCTAAAATCAGGAACAGATTAGGAACGGTTAGAATTATAATATATGAATAAAAACACCAACTTTCCAGCTTTTTCCGATAAGCTATAATAGATACTGCAATTTTTACAAAATTTGTGACAATTTACCCGACCTCTAAAAAACATAAAAACATAAAACATTTGACGGCATGTCAAATTATACAATAATTGATTTAGGCTATGAATATGTTTGTTTTGCTTTTCTGATAGTCCATTTGAGTAAGGAAAAGTACATACTATCAACTTTTGAAGTTTTGGTTCTAGGGAAGCAAATAAATGACTTAAATCTCTTTTCCTGACTCCTAGGCTATTCCCTACAAACAATATGACAGTGGTGTTTAAGTCAAAACTACTATTTAACAATTTATCTACAATTTGGCTGAAAGTAGCACCAGGCATGCAATAACACATTAGTGACCTGTTGCTTCAAACAGTTACTTAAAAGTTTCCCTAATCCTACTTTGTAAACAATATCGTTTTTCTTTGAAGACCTAGTAGCAGCACTAGACGTTGGTTGTGGTAGCTCGGTGCCGGAGACTGAGGACTCCGCATCCCTCATCCACCACCGGCAGTTCGGTTGTGAGGCAGGTTTGGCTTGGTGGTAGCGTATCGACGACATCAACACATACTTTATCGAAAATTCCTGGGAACTCGGATCGAAAGCTGGCAAGTAGCGCGGGGTCCTTTTTGATTAACCCGATGAATGCCGTAAGAAGGTCATCCATTCTGGGTTCGGTCGTGCTGGCTCCGGTGGGGATGACCAGGAGCGGGTGCCTCCCACCCTACCCGGTCGGGTAGGGAGGGCAGGTTCCTAAGCCTACTTCACTAAACGTAGCACTACACTTACGAACACACGAATACAAGTACTAGAATAATACTATCACTTACCAGTGAAATGAAAGCTCCGGCTGTGGCTTACGCCCGAGTAGGTAGGTAGAATCCTTCTCGGAACACGCGGCAGTTGTCGCGCAAAATTCGCGGGGACGCCGCAAGCGAAAAATAGCGGCGCGGGGCGCAGTGGGGCGAACGAGACGCATGAATGCGCGCGCGCGCGGCGCGACGGACGCGGGGATGCGCGGTCAGCAAGTAGCGTGGGCCGCAGTGCAGGTAGCGGAGGCGAGGCGAATAGTGCGGAGGAACAGGCGCTGTAATAATTGAATAAAATTGGGCTTTCGTTTTGTAATAATTGAATAAAATTGGGCTTTCGTTTGGTAATAATTGAATAAAATTAGGCTTTCGTTTAGTAATAACTGAGCTAGACAATCCCTGCCTCTGGTTTAACACTGTTATGCCATCATTAGCGGAATTTTCCATTGTCATGGTTATCTACTCTAAAAAATGTATAAGCTTATTAGTATTACTACTAACATTCGTCATAAAATGTTGTAAATTATAGGCTATTAGAGTAGATAATTGTCTTTTAAATGTAATTGGTAAATACATATTGCTTTCAGTCAAAGTGAATTTGTCAATAAACTTATTTGTATCAAAGTACACTATAGTGTCACTATACATGCATAGTGCGTTATATAAGAGAAATTTCAATTTAAATATGCGATTATTGTGCGCCTGTGACATGTTAGAACAATGAGGGAATGCGCAAATAATGAATTTACACCTAGTTTTGTTCTTAATTTCTACCAATAGTTCTATAGTCCTATTTAAGTCCGCTTGGGTGACGTTTTTGTGGTTCCCCAACATGATAACCATTGTGGTATTCTCATCAAACGTAAATCCGGACAACATATGTTGATTACTTGTTGGTCTAATTTATTATACAGAAGGGGGACCAAAATCTTTTCCTATACTATCTGAATATATAATGGTTTTCGGTTGTGGCTGCGGCAGTGACAGCCGCTCCACCCCCGAGCCTCCGCTCGCGCCCGCCGCCCGCTGACATCAGCCTTGTCCGTCTCATATTCGTCAGCGTCACCTTTCCGAGCAGCGGCCAGCGAGAGGCGCTTACCGCGCTGACGGCGGCGGCGCTTAGTGGAGCGAGTGGCACCCCCGCTTGTCCCCTGGGCACGGAGGTGGCGGCGACGATGCTGCCACGACCTGGTCGCCCAATGCCATCATTAAACGCTATTTCATAAGTTAATGTCCTTGTACAAGTTATGTTTATTCTTCCTACAAGGACAAGGCAGCGATGATTTTTTTGCCTTAATTTTCTAACTGGACTTTTCTATGCGTCGTTTACAATTCGTGTTTTTCTTTATTTTATTTGAACCTTGAATCCTTATTGGTGAGGTTGAATCTTCATTGGTGAGGTCTATGGTCACAATGCCACTTGGCTTATTTTGTACCATCAATCTTTTGTGCTTCCTGTAGACAGTTTCTCCATCTATTGACGTCTGCCAGGTCACATTGCAGGTCATGGATTCTATTCAGGGCACACTCATGGTTCTCCCGGCATTCATCCAACAAGTTGAGCTTAACTTGTAGGCGGTCTCGCGCACTCCGTCGCCATTTATATAGGAACCGTTACCTAAAATGTGGGGGTACACCTATCACGGCTTCTCCTGCCTGTAGGTCGTCCTCGACCATTATCGATAGATCCGTAACTAAAATCAGGTTAATCCAGCATAGGCATGGATGGACCTTCAGCCGACGTGAAGGGCTTTTTTTAATCACAAAAACATTGTCATCGACTTTGAACGCTCGTGGCGGACGTCTGCGCTGATTCGTATAACGTTTTGTATCAGAGTACGTAAAGCTACTTTACTAATTTTTTGTGTAAATATTGTATGTTTAAGCGATCGAAAGCTATGCATTTTTGCGATTTGATTGGTTTGGTTGTTTAACCAATTCTTATAATTTACTCATTTAAGTTTTTTCGTAACACATTTATTTACACCTTTAGCTTTTGTAATTGTTTTGTTTTCGACATCCATAACATACATTTTTGAACGCAAACCAACAAACTCCTTCATAATTAACCCATTATTTTCGTATTTGAAAAGTCCAAGTTTATTTTTGTATAAACGAGGAATGTTATACACATTGTTCACGGCGTAGTGGAAAGTATCGAAATAGTTGTTTAAATCTGGTTGTATACTAGACTGTCAGTGTCAGTATACAATAATTTAACATTGGATCCGAATTTACCTTACATGTAATTTTAATGAAAATTATACATCAAGGTTTTCGATTTAACTAATATACATAACCCTAAATTCGTTTTTATTCATATTCGCTAGTTGCAGAATGCTTATTCTGCAACTAGCGTTCAAACAAAATTATTTTACGCTTTTTAGAGCCTTTTTGTGTTTTTGAAGTCGGTTTTATTTTATTTGTTAAATTTTTTATAATTCATTGTCGGGGCTTCATGATGATGATGATGATGATAGTTGAAGCCCCTTTAGGCGTGTCTTTGTTGTTAATAAACTTCGGTGGTAGGCCCTATCCCACGCGAATTTTTTTTTTTTTATGTCGTCCGCCGTCAGCGGCCGCCGTGCCGCCACCTCGCGTGCTTGTTCTGCGCGGCAGGCGGCGACTACTTCGGCCCGCCACCTCCGCAACGCATAGTAGTTCGCTGCGTACGAAGGTGAGCGGGCGCGGCGGGTGCGGCGGCGGGATATGTCCCATTCGGCCGCCTCCTCGGCCTCTACAATAGGGGCTGGGTCCTCACTGGAAAAGTATAAATATGGAAAAGGTCCAAATCTTTACAATTTTACAATTCTTAAGAGTCCTTTGACTAACTCCTGTTTCCAACGCAAATTGTCTGGACGAAGTTCTGGGATTAACTTTAACGGCTGCAGTCACTGCACCAATGTTTCCCGTTCTGGCAGTAGGCTCACGACGGTAGGGTCTAGGTGAAATCGAACCATTCATATTTATCTAAACATTCATACTTTGATGGGTTTTTACCTGAAAAGAAATGCTTTATTTTTAGTGGCGCGCACTTTTAATTCTTGGAACATTGTGTTTCTGTTGTAGACAAGTGTATGGTAATAAAATAGCACATTTTTAAAATACCGATATAGATAGGTTCAAGGGCACCTGGATTTTCTTTGCGGCCTCGTCACGAGGGCAGGCGAGCAGGACAGTCGGGGGGGAGCCACCAAGGTTCAGGGTCTCCGGTGCGCACCAAGTACATCCGCCTCATGAGCAGTGAAATATTTTGTTGACGTTTCCGTTTAAGATCCTTCCAAGTTTAGTGTGATGGTGATGCTGGGCTCGTCAGTCGAAATTAAAGACACATTGCAGAGGAAGTAAAGTAGACCACTTTATGTCAGAACTCTCACAAGACTCTCTTACTACTACTATCTTAAGTTTACCTTAAATACTAATTAGTACATGTAATGTAGCCTGTACGTGAGTGATCTTGATCTATCGTTTATCAACGTCGATCTGTCTTTATCCTAGTATATCGCATAAACTCACGTAGAGCTACACCACATCTTCCCTTTTAATAAAAAATAATTTTGATTTTACTATTAAAATTATTTACAAACAATCTAATATTACAGAAATTCTTATTACCAATTATGTATTATACAATTTAGTTCTATTCTTATGTATAATTTCTTTTTTATTATTCTTTAAAATTACTACATTTGGTGACTTATCTTCTAACACAATATATGGTCCTTTATAAATACAATCAACTTTATTACCTATTTCATTTCTTACTAAAATTAAATCATCTTTCTTATACACAATAGCATTCATTTTCTTGTCGTAATTTATTTTACGTATTAATTTCTTTTTTAACAAATTACTTCTTGCATCGTTTTGAGCTTTTTGTAAACGATATTTAAATTTAAAATGATAATCATCAAAATTATATATAGGATCAATATTATTAATCATATTGTTTGGTAAACTACATACTTTCCCAAACACTAATTCATAAGGAGTATATTTCTCTTAATATTTGCTCTTAAAACTTTTAACTGTATATATATAGCAGTTAGTTCTACCTCCATTTATATTATAATGCAATTATACTAAAGACACCCACAAAAAAAAAAAAAGTTAACCGCCCCAATCATTAAAATAAACAATAGTTATTATATAACAGATATTTACGTTCATACCGCCGAAGTCATCTGTCCACGTGTGTTCTCCCTTAATGCCATCTGGGAATTGATCCAGTTGATGTGACACCGACGATATAAGTACAATGCTGCCCACAGCAACACGAGCAGGAACGCCGCCGCAATCACAATTAGCACTGTGGTTATTGCTGATAATTGCGTCGCCGTCGCATTATTGTTTCCACCGGATGCAGTTTGTGCGATGATGACCTCTTCCTTGCTTGAAGATCCCCCCATTCTTGAAATTTGCGGTCAAGGTAAATGTGATAACTCCTTATTCTTCTATTCCTTTGCCATCGCCCATGCGATGTGCCATGTGATGTGATGTGGTTTGATGAAAATGCTGCTCACAGTTTTACGCGTCTGGTTGTCTTTTGTTGTCCGGAACTTTCATGATGATGGGTCCTCGTTGCACGTAGTCCAACTCCTTTGTTCAAATTGCAGGGTCCATTGGTTCAAAAACTCAGGGTCCATTGGTTCAAAAAACGCAGGGTCGCCATGTGATGGTCATGCTGGGCTCGTCAGTCGAAATTAAAGACACATTGCAGAGGAAGTAAAGTAGACCACTTTATGTCAGCTTTCTTACATGACTCTCATAAGACTCTTACTACTACTCCTAAGACTATCTTAAGTTTACCTTAAATACTAATTGGTACATGTAATGTAGCCTGTACGTGAGTGATCTTGATCTATCATTTATTAACGTCGATCTGTCTTTATCCTAGTATATCGCATAAACTCACGTAGAGCTACACCACATCCAATATTCCCGCTGAGGGCAGCCGTGCGTCGCTCGGTGCCGTTGGCCACTTTGTTCACGAAGCACGAGGTCAGCACCCCAGGTGCTTCTTCGCAAACACTTCCGCTTACACCAAAAATATCGTAAGCCTTATTTTTTCTAGAACAAAGTTACATTTTTAATACTTTAATAAAGAGCTGTTAACTGGCTGAGCAGTCCGAATTTACTTGATAATAAGTATTTTATTTTTTCGAACTTTGCATCATTACCATTGTATGACGATGATGATGATGATGATGTGATGTACGCGGACGTTTGCTACCCACGACATCTGGTCTGGCTTTTGATTTTTGGGCACCAGCCTCAGCGACCTCAATAGGTTCAAGGACACCTGGATTCTCTTTGCGGCCTCGTCACGAGGGCAGGCGAGCAGGGCACTCAGTTTTTTCGGTAATCATAACTTAGGACCCTTGTACCCTAGGCCGCGGCTGTGTTTTTGACCATCATTAGTTTGTAGCACTTCCTGGTCGTCGCTCGTGACATAATTTCTGATTTAAGGAATAATGGTAATCAGAATTGGATTGGAACTAATAAAAGAGATACTAGTTCGTTTTGTCTATGTCTGAAGCTGGAACACACATAAATATTTATAATTAATGCCGGTTTGCAGGCAAGTGTCCAAACACCAGAACATTAAATCAGAAATTCACATTATAAATAAATTATTACATAAAAATTGATTTATGAAATTATTAAGTATAAAACAAAAATGTTTGCGGCGTTTTCAATGCATGCCAAGACACTTAGATATTGTTCGTCATTTTTTTTAACACGATTAGCATGAGTTTTTTCAGTGTGTCTGTAATCTCTTCTTGGTCCAAAAATTGACTCACTTTTTGTTCTTTCGACGCCGATAGCCGGCGTAAGACCGCGGTTCTCAATGTCTTGTCAGAGTATTAGTTCGGCTCGTCCTCGAAGTCTGCAACTTGACGCGGAGCACCGCTTTCCACCACGCGTCCGCCGCAACGACACCAACCACGTCGCTCGCTTGATAAATCTTCAGATCTATGTAATATTTCCGCTGAGGGCAGCCGTGCGTCGCTCGGTGCCGTTGACCACTTTGTTCACGTTGGTCTGTTTTTTCAGTGTCTGCCTGTAATCTCTTGTTGGTCCAAAAATTGACTCACTTTTTGTTCTTTCGACGCCGATAGCCGGCGTAAGACCGCGCTTCTCAATGTCTTGCCAGAGTATTAGTGCGGCTCGTCCTCGAAGTCTGCAATTTGTGGAAGTTGGGCGTGGAAATTGGGTTGAGAGATCTGTTGTGGATGCACAAGTCATCGGCGTATTGGGAGAGCTCGAGTCCGCGGATGTGCTTCGGCTTGTCCCAACCGTCGTGTACGTATAAAGGGGAATACTTCCTATGCTCTAAGCTTTTATAAACTGTCTGTGATGGAGATCGCGATACGGATTCTGGTGTTGGCACTTGCGAATTTGCTTGAGACGCTAGAGACTGTATAGATTGTGAACCATCATTTGTAGAATGGAAAGATTTATTTGCAAATTTTTAACAGCATATTTACAGAATTTCTGTCTGCACAATGTTCGCAGTCTGATGGTCGGGAGCAAGTAGAATCACTCGAAGCTCGTCACACTTCTTGAACCCGTGTTGAAACATGCTACGGGAGATGAATATGTCCAATAAATTGTATATTGTTTTGCCGTAGGCTGTTAACGATTGGTAATGCACGTTATGATTATTATAAAATAAGTAAAATTTCAATTGTTACACATCTTTTCGGTTTGGTTTTAATTTGTAATTGCCCTGTCAATCCACAAACGGTGTATAAGCGCGTGCCGGCGAGCGCGGCCCAGCTCCAAATAGGGGAGCGCGGCCCGAGTATCGCCGAGTCGCTGGCACCCTCGGGTCAGACTGCGCTCGCGGGCTGCCTCTTCAGCCGTCAGTGGAGTGTAGGGAATGTTGGCTCTGTGTGCTATATTATGTAGCACACATTCTTGCTGCAACTACCGGTGAATAGTGCAGCTTCCTGTCCACTAACAACAAGCACCTGTCAAAATGGTATCATAACTTTAGTAATGCTGGACTGGAAGTATTTAATTTATCTCATTGACAACTTATTATAAACGCTTTCAAAACTCCTCTACAGCGTTCAACTACATTCCTCGCAGTTAAATGCAAGTCTTGGTAATGTTCCTCTGGGGTGCCAGGCTGGGGTAATTATTGGTCGCAGAGGGGATACCCAGTCACCTAAAATAAAACATTCCTTATAACATTTGAAATTGATAAAAGCTTGTATGTACATAATGTATCTTTATTATTTTTTGGGCAAGACACTACAAGCTGATATGTTTACTACTTAAGATCTACCCAAAGGTCACAAATTTTCTCCAGAGATGGTGTGAAGCCTTACTAAATATGAGTTCAAAAAATGGTGGGCCCACACGACAGTATTATGTGTAGACCCAGGATAACTGGCATCCACACACATTATGTTGAGATTTGAATCACATAACTGAAAAATTAATATATAACAAAGTTATAAGGTAGGCAATAGAAATCCGAATATCAACTCGACACACATAACCAATAAGTAGGAGATTATTGGGCATTCTAGACCACTGGGCATTCTAGACCATCGATGAAACTACATCGATAGACCTATCGGTGCGTAGCCTCCTTCACCATCGCTGGTCTAGAATGCCCAATGACTATTTATCGATGATCTTTTTCTTTTATGATCTTTTATTATGATCTTTTTCTTCGAACTGTAAATTAAAATGTAATATTACACTGTGTTACTCGTGGCTGCATCCGCAGACACGACCATTAAATGGGCATTTATTAGATACCGATAACGTGTAAGTTTACTGCTTACCTGGCGGACGCCGGCGACGACTCGACAATCACCTTTCTCTTAATAGCAGCTGGTTTTCTTTTTGAAAGTATGTCAAAGACAGATTTAATTTTACCTTTGGTTCAAAATGCAGGGTCCATTGATTCAAAATGCAGGGGCCATTGGTTCAAAATGCAGGGTCCATTGGTTCAAAATGCAGGGCCGCCATGTGATGGTGTGGGTGGGTATCTCTTCAAACGGAATAACAACGCATTGCAGACGATGGTTTCCAGCGCACTTTATGTTAGGTTCATAATAAGACTCATACTATATCTATCTTAAGTTTAGCTTATATACATGCCAATGCAGTCTGCGTGAGTCTATCTATATTAATCGACTATCAGCGTCGATCCGGCCTTATCATAGTAAATCGCATATACTCACGTAGAGCTACACCACAACTCCGACTATTTATTAAGTGTCAGTACGCTACAACTTGGCTGCGACAAATATGGTGACAGTTCCTCACACAAACTTTCGGCCAAGTCTAGAGTAGGCGATATTGTCTAATAAATTCGTCATCAGTTAAATTGAAGGGATTATTCAGTTCTCGTGTAAGGCGTCGGCGTTTTATTTAAAAAAAAATACAACACTTAAAAATAACTTATTAAAAAACTAAATTACAAATAAATTAAATTAAAATGTTACTATAATTAATCTAAAATAATAATAATAATATTACAAATAAAAATGTCTTCCAGCGCGCCGCATCGAGGCAAGGTTATCAAGACACTGGTAGCATTCCGCGTTTCTTTTTATATTATCACATTATATACACAAATTATTGTTCATTTTCAATGACTCCAGGAAAATGGTTCCCTTCATAATAAAACAATCACGTAATTTCCCTTTGATAGTTTTTTTCGAGACGAAAGCAATGCACTCAATGGTGCATCGTCCGATTCCGATCCTTCAGTAAGGATCACTTTCGTCACTTTCAGCGTAAATGTGACGAGGCCTTCCAGTCGCGCCGGCGCATCCAGACGTTCTGACTTTGAGCTATTCTTGCTTGCAGCCTGCGGTCCGCGCGCGTTCGTAACACCGTTATTTCTTGCCGCAGCGTGCGTATTTTATTTCCGATTTCGGTTATTTCTCTGTTTGTTGCAATTGAAGTATAATTACTACTCTGCAAATTACAATGATTTACTCCTCGTGTCCCGTTTCCCCGTCGCCTCCTTCCTTTTTCTTTGCTGGAACTTGGCTTGACACGTTGCCGCGTGTCTACATTCAGACCTGAAAGTGTGTCACTGCGGGGGGCACTTTTTGAGTGCTAGAGGCTGTGTTGGCAACACTTAACTAACCAACATATTAAATGTCATTATTTTGATTTTTGTATGGCAACGCTGCCACCCTGTTCGTTGTCCGCCATCTGCGACATCACCACGTTTCCCTGTAACTTTTCTCTGTGCATCCAGTGCTAATAAAACTGTTAAAACAGTCATCGCTCAGTGTCTTTATTCCATAACGGCGACCCAAGAGCCTACAGAAAGCTAGCTCACAAATATTATTGCGACGGGGCTTCTGAAGTGCTGGACCGACGGACCATCCACGCGGCCGCATTACAGACAGAACCTGACCGTCACATTGATCCTTCGAGCGATCGACGGGGAACGCCTTGCAGAACGAACAAGACATTTAAAGGTTAGAGGGCATCGAAAACTGCAATTTCACTGCAAATATTGCACCGAATAGGGAGACGATTTTGCTAACCTCAATTTTGGTCAATCCGCAAATTATCGGTCGGCCAGCTTACATGGTTGCGCATTGTGTGCGCGGAAACAGTTGCCAAGTTGGTAGCACTGCGCGCGCCATAGATTAATCGCGCCACGAAGAGTGAATGACATTAGGGCAGAACGAATCCTGCGATACTGTCTCGCTCACACGCAGGTGTGTGCATTGTCTGTCACACTCACTCAATTGATTGATTGGATCGATTTTTTTGGTGCCAGCCATTACTTACAATTGTTCAAGACAGCAGAAGTTACGACCGGCAGATTAAAAAAAAAAGAGGACAATTTACATCTCTTTGCATCGAGCATATTTTAATAGTTTTTAAGACAATAGTTCAAAGATCCATACACTGTGCTTCGTGGAGAGCGCCGATAAAGTTATATTTCAACAATAAAGCGATATTTCAACAATTTTATAAGGATTCGTGCGCAACATGTCAGCCGACCTGAAAGAGCTCATCGCAACTTGTGGGTATGCAAAGGCCACCCTCATTCACCAGATTAGCGTCGTTTGTCCAAGGCGACACCTTCGAAACAGCAGCTTCAGAGATCTTGGAGCTCAAGCGCAGAAGGCTGGAAGAAGCTTTCTCCGAATACAACAAGACTTCCATCGAAATAAAGGCTATTTAAAGAACCAATGGACATCGAAGATGCAGGCGAGATCGAGGGGGCTTACTTCGACCTCATGATCAAGCTCAACAAGGCTATCGGTGAACGAGTCAACGCCCCACCACACCGCGTAGATGGGAAGACGACGGCGAAGATCAAGCTACCTAATGTCGTCATACCTAGTTTCTCAGGAAAGTACACACAATATTATATATATATATCGCCATTCAACCGGTCCAATGTACTATCTGCGCAACTTCACGAGTGGGGAACCTTTGTCTTTAATAAATAATTTACCTTTCGTACACAGCAGCTATGTGGAAGCTCTTAGATTGCTAAAAGATAGATACGATAACAAAACTAAAATAGTCTCAGATCATATCAGTATCATACTTGACATGCCTACACTCTCAAAATCAACTCCGGCACTATTGCGAGCTTTTATCTCTGAATGCAAGCAACAAATTTCGGCGTTGCGAAACCTTGGGGAGCCTGTCGAGCAGTGGGACAGCATTAGCATAGTTTGTATCCTATCTAGGAAGTTTTGACATCGTCACCAGCAAAGCCTATCAGCTGGATCGAGATGCGAAGAAAAATCCAACAATCCCAGAAATTCTGGAATTCCTCAAGCATCGAGCCCTAGCACTCGAAAACAATCTTTTCCAGCTAATTGAATATAGATGTCCTTATAATCATATATAAACTAGATAATGTATTTAAATTTTATGTAAACCAATCAAATAATAAAAACTAAAATAACCTAAAATTATACTAACTTAAAAAACTAAAATAACTTAACCTCCAAACATAATTTTAAAAAATAAACTAAACCTAAACAAACAGTAAAAAAAAACCTAAAGGTAGAAAATCTCCAACTCCGCCGGATTTCCAATAGTGCCTAAAATGCTCGCGGCGTTACCCCTTTGAATTTCTACACTGATGCGGCGGACGAAGAAAGCCCTGGCTCGTGAGTCACCCGATTTGATGTCCTTTAGTATGTTAATGGCAATTCATTCGAATTGTGGTACTAATGAGATAGTTTTAGCGTTAGCAATGAACCACCTTGTATAAACTAAATTGGTTGTCATTCGTGAGGGGTAACTGAACTTCTTCAACTGGTAATGATAAATGTTTAGGCAATTGAGTTGCGATATTCGCAGGCTGCGATGATGCTCAGCTGGTCTAAAATTTGCTGTTATGGTATCAGGGTTGAGTCCACATGACCTCTGTGTATACTGTGTGTCGTCACCACCGGAGCCAGTACGACCGAATCCGAAATGGAAGGCCTCCGGCATTCATCGGCTTCATAAGGAAGGACTCCCCGCTACACGACAGGTTCCACAAAATTGGTCCACCAATTAATCCCAAATAACTTTATTACACTCAGCAAGAGACAAGAGATCTATGATATACGGTACAATTTTATCATACTTAGTTTCTATACCATAGACACATATTTGTATCAAAACATATAAATGCGAAGCTGCTGCTGGATACGTAGCGTGAAACGCGTGGTATGACTTGAAAAGTGTGTCGAAAGCTTAGAGTATACATACTAGCTATGTATACTCTAAGGTCGAAAGCTTTTAAAGGCGAGACAAACTTGTACCTGACCTTGTCGATGATAAGGTAATAATTGCACTGATCAGGACTTCCACACTTTATGAGGTACGATTGAACACTGTTGAGTAGAGCAAACTTGGTAGCTGTGGCTGTTGGCATGCACTTTACTACAATAAACGACTTGGTAGACGAAAGTTTTATTATAGTTTTATACAGATCGAACTTGATGACAAGACAAAGTTTTTCCGAGTGACGAGATACAAATAACCACAATAGTTGCATAGCAACGTTCTGACAGATGCTTCTTTTTCTTAATGCACGTCGCTATACATGCAACCTTATCACTTTCCCTCATTAATAACAAAAGATCCTGCAGTCCCATTTCGGCTCAAAGCTTGTTGAGCCTAGGTCTTGGAACTGCCTCGGTCATACGGTCTCGGGAAATGACTCCGTATCCACTAGGCACACGTAGTCCTTCAGTCTTTGAGGGGGTTTCAGAGAGCTTCGGTCTCTTAAGTTGTAGTGTGACTCCTCAGCCATAGGCTCTCTGATATCAAATTCTTTGGCATCTAAGAAGAGTAAGCCCTCAACTGCTGGTGTCTCCTGTTCTTCTTGATCGTGAGTTCGAACAGTGGCTTCTGCCACCTTATCTGCAATCGTGGCCAATACGTCCAGATCTGTCTTGTCTGTCACCGCTAGTACTGCTTTGACACTGCGTTGGGGGCAGGTGGCCCTGCCATAATAGAATCGTCAGGGTGGAGTCTTGTATCCGGTTCTTTGCTAGATCCCTCATCCTTTTAAGTAGTTGCGATTTTTATCATTATGATCGATGGACACTGAATTACAAATTTCTATTAACAAACAATGAGCAATCCTGTTACCTACTGTACGTCGCTACGTACGTTGTTATGCTTGGTCGGCTATATGCAATACACGCTTAATCATATTACTGTTGACAATATTTGCAAGGTATGCTGTGCTCGATTCTTGGAACTTATCTATACACTGTAATTACACTGGTAGAATTTTAAAATATTTACTTTGAAAGAATACAACAAGAAAACATATGTATTACTTAAACACATAACATTACCATACAAAATTACATTTAAACGATTGACTATACTATGCACTGTTTTACTCTTGAGTTTGATTTACGCACTGCACTATGGGAATCCCGAAAGTCATTTTCTGTTAACATCTGTAGTGTATCAAAGTCTATGGCATTTTATAACAATTTGTTAGTTACTCCCAGTCAGTCTCTCAAGGCGCGCCACTGAACCCAATCCTCGGTTCTCTATGGAAAGAGCTATGCTCGGAGTGAGAGATAGGATCCGAAACGAGTTGATCCGTCAGAGAACCAAAGCCCTCGACATTATTATTATTATTTAATATAGCCGTAGCATATAGACATAGCTCAAAGGGTCAAGGCGCGCCACTGAACCCGATCCTCGGTTCTCTATGGAAAGAGCTATGCTCGGAGTTTCTCTGAGAGATAGGATCCGAAACGAGTTGATCCGTTAGAGAACCAAAGCCGTCGACATAGCTCAAAGGGTCAAGGCGCGCCACTGAACCCGATCCTCGGTTCTCTATGGAAAGAGCTATGCTCGGAGTTCCTCGTTTCTCTGAGAGATAGGATCCGAAACGAGTTGATCCGTCAGAGAACCAAAGCCTTCGACATAGCTCAAAGGGTTAGCACGTTGAAATGGCAGTGCGTTGGTCACATCTGCCGGAGAACCGATAACCTGGGGTAAACGAGTTCCCGAGTGGAGACCACGAATTGGCAAGCATAGTGTGGGACGCCCCCTGGCTAGATGGAGCGACGACCTTCGTAAGACGGCTGGCAGTGACTGGATGCCAGTGTTCTTACATGCAATAAAATATTTTTGATTGATATGACTTTGCTGGTATACCTTTAACTGAGCTAGTGTATATTTAAATCTTTATGTTATTGCAGGAATTGTACCAAATATTAAGTCACTTAGATAAGAGCGTCGGGGATAAGACGCGGCCCATCATATCGAAAGGTCCGAAATTCGATCCCCGGCTGGGCCATGTACCAATGGCTTTTTTCTCGAAACTTAAGTACATTTACTGACTGCTCTCAAACGGTGAAGGAAAACATCGTGAGGAAACCTGCATACGCCGAAGAAGAAATTCTTAGGCGCATGTGAAGTCCACCAACCCGCACTGGGCTAGCGTGGTGGACTATAGCCCGAACGCCCTCGTTGACAGGGTAGGCCTGAGCCCCAGCAGTGAGGACATATTAATAGGCTGTAGATGATGAGGATTAAGTCACTATAACTATCACTATAACAGCACTTCTCTTGAGATTCCAAGAAAATGGACTTTTAAACAATGCTGCACGGAGAAGACTGATACATTAATATCACACGAATTGAAAGACGACCCTGGGAAAACAATCACGAGTTCAAAAAAGAAAATTCATCAGTTTATTTCATACCATTTATATGTTCTAATCCCAGGCAAGTTACTAGATTGTTACAGACAACACCGGCGAGAGTAGAATAGAATAGAGGAAATGTATCACACACAAAGCAACACATTACAATAATTTTGTACGCATATCTACTGTCTAGCTTACCTATGTACAGTCAACCCGGAGAGCGTCGACGAGGGACAGGGAACCCATGGTGTCCACCAACGGATCGACTGCACGCGTCGGTGTTACAATGTGGCACCTAAAGGGACTTCAACTTAGCATATGCTGCAGGCAGTGCATTAAGTCCGGTGTAATCACAGAATCATCGAAACGGTGTCCTTCAACATCAACTAGCAGTTGAGATGGACCTTACTCCGCCTAAAGCCGGTCTATATACCTGATGGTATATAAATGAATATATTGTATTGTGATCTGTCTAGTGGATTTTCTATAATTCCAGTTTAGTCTCTAATATGAAAGACCAAACCTCTAGATTAGTGTAAGCAGTGATAAAGAAGGCTGTAATTTTCGAGTTAGCACCCGCGCCAAAAGTGTATATTTAGCTTTCAGATCTATTCATTGAGCACCTGAGGTAAATTTAGTGCTTATTTAGCTTTCAGGATCTATACAGTGAGCACCTGAGCTAATTTAGTGTTCGGACTCTTATTTCAGTGAGCATCCGGCTAGCAATGTATATTTAGCTTTCGGAATCTATTTCAGTGAGCATCCGGCTAAATTTAGTGTTTATTTAGTTTTCAGGATCTATACAGTGAGCTAAATGTGTACAGGATCTATACAGTGACCTGGGCTAAAGTTAGTGTTCGGACTCTATTTCAGTGAGCATCCGTGCTAGCAACTTATTATTATTATTTTATTCAAACCACATGTGCTTTTATGAAAGTCTAAAGCCGTACGGCTCGATTTCATATAAAATTGTCAAATGACTCGACTATCATTCCCCGACTCTGATATCAACTCGATTGTATATTAAATAATACCCAGTTAAGTGAACAATGTCCCACTTATGTAAATGATGCAAAATCTAGAGGTTTGTTCGGACCTTTAAGAGGGGTGTACACATTAGATGGTCATAAATAGAGTGAAACCCACAAGTAATAAACTCCCATCGAAGGGGTTTGACCAATTCTAGAGTCAGATTCAATTAGGCTTGAATTTATAGCTGAAATAAAATATTATAAATAATTAGGCTGGACCACACGTTATATAGATATATTCTCATCGAAGAGAATATCAGCCAAAATAATTATCTGCCTCAGGAACTCTATTTGAAGACTGCCAGTTTATAATTGTTAGGCTGGCTGGTTTCAAACCTTTGATAATTGCATTTCCATCGAAGGAAATGTTAGCCAATTTAATTAAATATTCACCAATCTAGAGGAGAGTAAGAAAAGGAAATTGCAAGTAGAATTTAAAACTATTTATTTAAATGAAAGAAAGTGAATTTAATCGAAACTTTTGATTAATTATGTTGACAGAACCCGATAACGGATTCGGTGAACCCTTGGTTGGGCTCTTCCTAGACCAAAAGCAGGTTTGAAACGAGAAAAAGATGCCCAAGAGAGAAAAAACTCGTTTCGGTCAGTAAACTTAAAATAAGCATACCTTAATATAATATTATACAGTACAGTAGGATAGCGTAATTTTATAACTTTGGATTTAATATAAGCTCGGATGAGCTGGGATCCTTAAGTGTGAAATTAAGTCTAACCACAAAATAGTCAAATCAAATTATTACGCTATCCTCACACAGAAAGGTTTTATTACTCAACTGATAATAATTGCAGGTCCCTCAATGCTCTGACTTTACACAGATAACTTTTCCATCAATCATGTGTTCCTTCTAGTCTCAATTCTATGAATTTACGGTCGTAATTACAACTCCATTAATATTCAAATTATCAACCAAAATGTTAAACTTTTGTAAACTCTGAGCTCAGAACAATATAAATAGAAATGCGTATGATCACCGCTCGAAATTCAAATCCCGAATGCCTCCAAGTGCATCTCTCGCCCATAGGCTTCTACATAATTCTTTTTAAACTAAATTTTAATCTAACTTATTCTAGACTTTGTATGTCTAAACGCGACATGAATACGGCACAAAATCCCGTACACTGTCTTCTTTCAATCTCCTGGGTTTTTTTCCCGTGTTTCCAACCCTGCAACTTTGGCGTCACGGCAGCGCTGGTGCCTTGGTTCTTTGCCTCGACTTGTATTTGATAGCCGATAAGGTTTTTAGACTGAATGTCCCTGAAAACAATACAAACAGATGCGCGCAGTTTGTGTTGTATGGAATCATCGAATGACTGTGTCATGTCTCTTGTTATGTGCAATTGAAAGTTCAATTTTGCTTATCATCCTGTGTTTGCGGTTATTACGTTTTATGAAATTACTAAATGCGAAGCGCGCGTTTTTTTCTCTCTTACTTAGCGTGGCGTGGTTAGTTTCTGGGAATTTTAGAAAGTTCGTATCCCGCTGCTTTAAGTTTTTAAGCAATATCTAAATGAGTCGCCAAGTGCCCAGTCGTCTTTGTTTTCGAAAAGGCCTGTCATTTAAAAGTGTTATTTATGCAGCAAAAATTTGTAAAGGATCGTATTTCTGAATTTAAGTGTTCAATTCTAAGCGTGATATATGCGATCCGTATGCGCCAAGTATTTCTCGTAACTTAGAAATACAAATTTAAAGATTTATCCTAGGTAGGGTTTTTAATGGACCTCTGTTCCATTACACAGTGAAGCAGATTCGCCTTGGCCTAGCTCCGGCTGTAGTATCCAAGAAGCAGTTGGCCAACTGCAGGAATCATGTGAAGATATCGACAAGAAACTTCTATAGTTAAAAAAATGCTGTGATCCGTGGGCTACTTGGGATTTGACAGTTAAAGCAAGGCTGACTAAATTAACGTCCAGTGAAATAACAGTACCTAGATTTCGACATACAGACATTCGCGAATTCACGCCACTCAACCAATCAAAAAACTACTGTACCGATTGAGGTGAAATTTGGAACACGTAAAATTGCCTGGCAAAATGGAAAAAAAGAAGGAAAATTTTGGGAAATTTCAAGATAAATGTAGAATTTGGTTTAAAGAAATTCGCACTTGGCCGGTTTTCTAATATTTCTTTTTTTGCAGCTACTTAAAATATGTACCCTCTCAGTTGTGACAAACTGCATCAAAACTGGCCAGTAATAAGACCAAAAATAATTGAACAGGCAATAAAAACGCCAAGATGCTGGTTTGGAGATGAGGCGATCGGTTAAAAAATATGAAATTTGTCCTGCTTAACTTTTTTTGTTGCACTTGTGGAATTACCTTAGATTTTGAGCGCATCTCATTAAGTGCAGGAAGTTATTTTATGGTAACCCCCTCCAGTTACAATCCCCAGCTCACACAAGGAGTAGAGACAATACACCCGAGTCAGGTCCTCTAGAGAATATATGCTTTATGGTACCAATACAGTACAAAAATTTAAAATGGTTAAAAATTCATGTAAATTTTTTTGTTGAGTGTATTTAAGAAGTTGTTTTTTCTGTAATTCCGTGACGTTTTGTGTGCTCACTTGATTTTCGCAATATTTCTGAAGTACCTGGTACGTCTCTGGTTTCAGAACTATGTTGAGAACCGTTTTCATACGAGTTTTTAGAACACTAATTATTTAAATCCAGTTGTTTTATCTGGTTTCTAGTTAAGACGTTACATGAGTTCTCTACATGTATCCTCATTTTCTATAAATCGTCTGATGATACTATAATTCGTTTATTTGTCCTATCATTGTCCTTTAGATAATTCAAATCTAAAGTTTTAAGTAAACGATCTACCCTGTCGTTTGTACAATCGTTATCAAAAGTGTTATTTGTATGAACGCAACAGTCTTAGATTGGTTCTAATGTAGGCGCAAAAGACTGGTATCTGTTGTTTTTTTTTGTCCGTATTTAAAATCATGACGCGAACACTTCCGTTTTGAACCTTTACCAATTGGCTCGCTAAATGTAAATTATTGCCTATTTGTTGACACATTAAAACGTACGATTTATTTTCTAAGTTATCGATTGCATTTTGTATTTTGTACTCGACTGTACTTTCAGTTCGCGCTGGCAACTGCTGACACGACATCTCATTGTTGCTCATTGTCATTATTATGTTGTTTTCGTAACAAGTTATTGTTTTATTTTTGTTTGTACGAACTGTCCTTTGCGTAATCAATTTATCGGTATCGACACCTGAGGTGTATTTTAACTTGCGCACCTACCTAACACTGACTAAATTATATCGATACTACATTATATTGATACGAAACTGATCTTCCTTAGGGTTCAAAATAAGTCGTCTGAAAATATTAATATAGTCGCCTACTTGATCGGCTGGTGACTATAATATATATAGGTGTGTAAAGTGCTTGATTGAGTTACCGTTAGGTTCAATCAAACATCTTGCAACACCGATTTACTTACACCTTTTTAACAGTACCAGAAGACCAGTTTACTTTCAGGGCCAAACCTTGCAATATCTAGGTATACCTGTACTGGGTTACTTCATACAAACTAATGTATAACTTATTAGATTTTTATTAGAAGTACTTAGGTAATATACCTATTAATATTATTAGAATAAAATATTGGTTCACTATCGTTGAACGTCTTCGACTTTTTCATAAGTCGCTGCAGTAGCTCCCACTGCACCGAGTCCAGCTGCGCCTTCAGCACGACCTGCGCCTTCTTGTAGCGCTCCTCGGGCTTGCTCGCGAGCGCGTCTTTGGTAGTGTACACGCGCAGCTCGATGTAGTATTGCCCCTCGAGCGACGCCGACAGGCGCACAGTCCCGTTAGTTACCTTCGAGCTCAGCGAAGCTGTTTTGGAGCCCTAAAGCGCTTGGAGTTCTCCACGGCAACGCTCTCCTCGTCTTCAGACACCAAGCCGAAGAGGTCTACTTCAACGCTTTGACTTTTTTTGCTCGCAGAAGATCTGTAATAAATAAATGTATAAATTAACGTGAACTTTTAGCACAACAACTGAAAGAGTTTATATACTGTAAATAAGACCCTTAGAGGGTGTGCGTTTTCTTTTGGGCGCTGCTGTTTTGCTCGGAGCAGACTTTCGGATAAATTCGTTGTCGGACTCAGACCTGAAAAGAATTTAAGAAAATAGTTACAGTTTTCTAATGCACTGAAAATGGGTAGTTACTGGTAACTGCGTGGCCAATCTAACTTGTAACACGTTACTAACATTTTTGTTTTTTGTAATCAGTACCCAAACAGTTTAGCAGTCCCTATAGCTAGCTATTGTTTTCTAAGAACAAGATTATTAAAAATAGTCGAAAGTGAACTACAATACTCACTAACATTGCGATTTATGGAGATGCGAACGAATAGATAGAAGCTTGCTAGCAGCGGACCAGTCTGCTTGCAGTGAGCGGAGACAGCTCGGTTGCAGCGGCGAGGTCGGCGAGAGCGTCGAGGGCGGCGAGACACGGCGTACAGTGTTTCGGAGTTAGTGCACACGGAGACTTCGAGCCAGAGAATGTGGTGAAATCCCCGCCAAATAACAATTATAAAGACGAAAACTGTCCGCAGTGGAAATTTGCATAGGGTTGTCGATTTAACTCGACACACTAAAAAGATTGTGATATGACGATTCATGCAAGATAACATCCAACATAACTAGAAAATAAAAGGGTTGACTTGAAGAAATCGCTTAAAGGGATAAGACCGTCTAAATTGTACATTTTGTTTTGTTTGTTTCAGCAAATTATAATTTTTGCATTTCTGGAACACGTATTCATTTACATAAACTTTCAAATCATTCTTTTCATTTTGCAATAAAGTATACATACCTACTGTATTGTATAATCTTTTGACATTGTCAGGTTATTCATAGAAAGTAAGTTTAAATAGTGAAAATGTATTTTTTTCCTATTAATATTATATTTAAACCTTTTTAAATGAAGCAATTAAGTTTTATGTGATTAATTCCAATTATGCTTTAAATGAGGAAATGTAATATGCCGAAAAAAAAACTGACAACCCTGATGCATGTACTGTGTTGTAGGTATGTTGCAAGTGGGTGATTGCTGACGATGCGCAGCGGAAATGTACCGCGCGTGCGTCCAGTGTTTCGCAATTATATAACTATTTAAAACCTAGATATTTTTTTATGTCACAGTTAAAATAAATCGTCGTTTGACTAAAAAGTCGTGGTAGCCTAGTTGACAATCCTTCCTACTAATATTATAAAGGCGAAAGTTTGTAAGGATGTGAGGATGTGAGATGTTTGTTACTCTTTCACGGAAAAACTACCGAACAGATATCCATGAAACTTTACAGTAATATAGATTATACATCAGATTAACACATAGGCTATAATATATCATGTAAATTGGCCAAATTTCATCAAAAATTGAAAAATAACAACATAGATGGCACTGTCGGCACTGTTTCATGACATCGATTTAGTCGGTTGTTTTTTTTTTGTTTTTTTTTTTTAATTGTGGCTTGAACCCGAAAGTTATCTAGCCAAAGACAATGTTGACTACGAGAGGCGCTGCTGTCAACTCTTTGCATCGATAATAATGAATTACTATTATGGTCTTTTTATCAGCTCTTAGGCTGTTTGTGCACTCATTGATCCGTTTTTTCACGGATTAAGTCTTTTGTTTTTAAATGGTTTTACGGCTTTGGAAACGAGCATATTATGTAAATTGGCCAAATTTTATCCAAAATTAAAAATCTTAATATATAAAACAAAGTTGTGTTAGTTATAGCCTGGAATAACATATAGGCAACTTTTTACCGCGGTAAACTGTTCCCGCACGAAAAATGAAATGTATCGTATGTCGGAGCTCAAGTACACAGTGGCGCCATCTCTTTCGCCGTGGCGTCAACTACTCGATGAGACTTAATAGTAGGAAACATCAAGCGATACGCTTGACGTGTATTGTTTCCTGGCAACACTGTAGGAGTTGCTGATGTTGGCTAACTCTTTACGTATGTCAAATTGGTCATGTTGGCCAACACTGTACTCTGTACCTGTCATTTCGGTCGGATCGGTACCGCAGTCTTATTATGAACCGTGGACAATACAGTGTCTCACTCACCGCGCGTTTCCGAATTGTATCGAGTGTGATCGAGTAGTAGCATCCACTCACGACCCACTTGGTAGACATAGTAATTAGATTGTGAAGTGAATTAATCTGAACAATTATAACCCAGCACGGTTACGATTTGATAGTGACGTAAGAACTTTAAAACCCACCCCCAGTTTCCGCCTATATAAATAATGACGGGTTTTTTGATTTCACATTTTAAGGGAGAGGAGGAGGGGGTTGGGGGCAGAGGGAGGACGGGGTGAAAATGTTCACGGGAGTATCGGTTTCATTAAAGGTAACTTAAAAATTGAAAATGTATCATAAAATAATGATTGATTTTTTTGATTTAAAATTTAAAGGACGGGGACGGGGGACGGGTGGGCCATGCGGGGGGGGGGGGGGGAATGGGGGGTGAAAATTTGTGAACGGGAGTATCGGTTTCCTATTCTGTTCCCATTAATTATAATTTATTATTTAGTCTAGATTTCTGTAGGTGGTCTGATAAATCTTCTGAATTACTTCCTTTGTGCGTACACAAACTGCCACATTCAAATACCTAGCTTTTGACAGAACAACGATCCCGCGGGAAACTCAATCACGGCTGAACGGATTTCGATGAACCTTGGTACATTGATAGCTTATTTCCTAGAATAACACTGCCGTGCAATTTATAAACGCAGTCTTTAACTGGCCTGTTGGCGTAGTGGTAGTAACACTGCCTACTGCGCCAAAGGTCGTGGGTTCGATTCCCACCCGGGACCAACATTTGTGTGATGAGCATAACTGTTGGTTTTCGGATTCTGGGTGTTTGTATATATTTATTTAAAAGTATTTAAGTATGTTTATCAGTTGTCGAGTACCCATGTACAAGCTTCGGCTTAGTTGGGACTAAACAGCCGTGTGTAAAATTGTCCAAACATTATTATTATTAAAGGCAGTAACTTTTAAAGGAGGGGGGGGGGGGGGGGGGGGGTTATACTTTGCAGGGTTATCATTAAAGGCAGTAAATTCAAAATGGTAAATCTATTTTAAATAATGACGGTCCATCAATAGTGTTGTATTTGTGCTATCGATTCTTATCAATACTATCGATATTCCGACTATTTGGTCGATTATCGATAGAACATCGATAGTGGCATATCGATCGGCAACACTAGATTGTTTGTTTCTCCTATAATTCTAAAAGAAAGGCCACGACAACATGTACTTACCTATATTTTCTCTATTTACAATGTGTATTTTATAGTACCTACTTATTCAATTAATCGCTTCTGGTACCTATTAGCAAGTACATGAACTTTGTTTGAACCGGAAGACGCGGCGTGGGAAGTCCTCCTACAAGGTGGACTGACGATCTGGTGAAGGTCGCGGGACCCGGCTGGATGAGGTTAGCGCAGGACTGGTCGTCGTGGAGATTTTTAGGGGAGGCCTTTGTCCAGCAGTGGACGTCTACAGGCTGATACGACGATGATGAACTTTGTAAGGAGAATAATATCTTTAGCGACGCGCTGCTAAACGTGCCAGTCATAATATTATTAAGTCAGCGGCGGAGTACAGTGATAACTTATATCCTGGACTGGAATAACATGTAGGTTACTTTTTACCGCAGTAAACTGTTCCCGCGGACAAATCTTATTCCACGCGGGCGAAGCCGCGGGCAAAAGCTAGTATAATAATAATAACTTTATTTCAGCCTACGAAATGGCCATATTACAAATACCTTACAGACTAACATACATATTTAACAATATAAAATATATATAACTTACGACTAACTTAAAAACTAGACTGCACTAGATGACTATTTGGTGGGTATGCCTGTTTTCCCTGTATCGCCGGAACACTACTCCTACTGGCCAAAAGTCCGGATTAAGGAAAACATCTTTTTGGTCGGCTGGGACTCGGAGCTTGTAGGACCTAAAGTTTGTAGTAGGTCCTTTTGCTTCCACAGGTGGTGTAATGTCCTCCAGCTCTGTCTCCTTTAATCCGTCCCTGGGCCTTCTGACGGATGTGGCTCACGATGTCTTCGTTGGTGGTGGTCGGAGCCAGGCGCGAGAGGTAGAGTAGTGCGGTGGGCGCTGCAGCCTTCAGACAGAACGAGGCTGCAGGAGCGGTGCCGCGCAACAACAATGCGCTCGCCTCACGTTCATAAGGTCGAGCGTTCAATTTCGCACCCATTACAATGAGTTTTTCTGAGCTTACATGCTTATTATCCTCATACCACATGACTATTTGGACGGAAATCTGCTTACGGGAGAAGGAATGCTAAGGTGCATGTGAATTCCACCAACCCGCAGTGGAATAGCATTGTTGACAGCCTCCCGCCTCCCTTGAAGAGCTGGCTCGTGCCCCAAACGGGTCATATGCTCTATAAGTAGTATTTTTATACTGTATACTTCATTCTGTGGTCCGCGCGTGTCGAATGTATGGACGGGAAGCGGTGTTTTATTTCATTCATAATATATTGTAACCTGGGCATAGCGAGCGGAAGCGTAGCGAGTTTTTCCGATGTTCTACGATTGTAACTGTCAATGCATGAGTACCGACTGGTACCGATAACGCATATCTAATTGCGCTGACGCGCCTGCTCGCCGCGCTGTCACAGTACACGACAGTACGGAAACTCAGTACATTGGGTCTGAAACACACGCGCACATGCGCAGTGTTCACCTACACCAGCACATTCCTTCCATTCCTAAACAGCTTGTACGAGATAATGCTAATTTATTAGTTATTTTTAAGCAAGATGAGGTCAATCTAAAACATGTGTATGATGAACATGTTACCACCGATATGACATGGTTGGAATTTAGAGAAATATGTTCCAAGATTTGGACTAAACCTTATAATTACTTAGTAATTAATAAAGATTGTAGTAAAAACAAAGGTGCTTACAGAAACACATTTAATACTTTTGTTGTATTTAAATAAAGTCCGAGTATATATAACTGAGAACGTGTTATAGTCATCAGTGTGGTTATATTAATCACATAGTTCATTACACTCTTTACCAAAATGGAAAAAACATTAAAGGAGCAGGTTATACGAGCAACCGAAGCAGTTAAAAAAAAAAAAAATTAAAGATATTGAAAGTGATACTGAAAAAGCTTTTGAAACTGTCTTTAAGCCTATCACGAATCCTCTTTATCAGATTCGAGATTCAAACAAAAAAGAGTATTCCAATGGAGAACTAAGTCCTGAATTGAATAAATCTAAAGTACATAGCTTTGATGATATTGATATGGATAGAACATTTAAATGTAAAAAGAATAATATTACATCCGAAGAACATAATAGATTTGATGATAAATTCAGAATATGACACTGACAGCGATACATCGTTTAGCTCAGTTAAATCAAGTTCTAGTCCAAGTAAAGAATCAACTTCTTGGTCATTGTCTTCCGAAGTTTACGAAGATGTACCGTTTGGAATCAGAAGAGAACATGGGAAACTAATGATGGGCAATTCAAACGTAGTAGTTCAAGATAACGTTATATCAGTTTCGTGAAAGGTTATGAAAAAGTTAAATGGGTTAAAGAAATATGCCCGGAATGTTCTCTGTCATTGACATAGGGGAGAAAGGTGCCCTAGTTTTGAAGCTGCTGAAGCTAATGCTGCTCTAGCAGAAGAAGAGCGACATGAAATTGTTGCTCAGGATAATATGCACTTTGATGACTACATGGATTATCTCATATGGTTAGCATATAATACACCTACAAGTATGTACATGAGCGCAGTTGTCCTAGTTGTTTCCTCCTATGTAGGAATTGCAAAACGCGGGACAATGTCAGACCAGTATGCCAACAAAGTGACCAACGGTATTCGTGATGACTTGGGAGTAGATATTACTCTAGACACCAACATGATAAAGTACACGTATGTCAACTTCGGGAGATACGTAACTGCTACCAATGCAGAGGCTGTCTTTGATAGATGGTTAGCTGATATCCCGGAGCATGCCTTACGTCTACGCTTGAGTCTTGAACAGATTACAGGATCAGGATTGACCGCATATATAGTCATAGGACGTTGCATGAGGAAGTATAATGATTTTCCATGGGATCGTCTCAACACTCTGACCGATGGTGAGGTTGACCATTTCATAGCAGCGATGGGGACAGTGAATGGCAACTTGTACTATGGGTTTAATCGTAGCCTGGGGGCTGCTCGATCAACTTTGTACAGCTCTGTAGCTTATGTTGCAAAAGAGCTCTTGATTAAAATAGCCGGAGAGACATCATTGTCTAAATATCAAGGATGGATTAAGCGACCAAAGAACCCTGCAGCTGTACAGTCGGTGGTTGATGCTTATATCACTCAAGCTGCAAGCAGATTGGAACAAGTGGCAAACGCTGCTGTTGATGCACAATATGTTGCACGATTATTTGGAGCTGTCAATGATGTTACCCATAATGATATGTTCGCCTAACAATGCTATAGTGAAGTGATCAAAGACAAATTATTAAGGTAAAGACAGATATGTGATTCTAAAGTGCCTAATTATCGATTAAGTATAGTTTTTATCAATAATCAACTATGAAGATACAACAATATTCATTAAAAAAAGTTTTCAAAACTTATATGACAAGTTTTGTTCTAACTCTGTTAATTTTTATTGCTTGTTTCACCAAAACATGTGTGCTCAGAAAAATGTTTTATGTGTAAAAAAATGGTTTTTTGAGAACAATATGTATCAATTTAGATTTTTTAGCTAATAAATTAAATATAATAATTTCTTCGTTTTATTGACATCAAGGTACCTATAAAATTTCTAGTCAAAACTAAGAGAAAGGATTGATTTAAAAAAACTGAGGATTTACTGCAGTAATGAAGTTTATTATTATGATTATGACAACAATTAATATTATATTACCTACATAATTAATTTAATACTGAAAGCCACACAATTTTTTTGAAATTTTATTTATAACATTTTCGGTGTCGTCCATTACATCATCCATAGGGTCCATACCCACATACTGCGCTTTTAAAACTACATTTTCATTATCGCATTTACTACAGCTTTCACTATCACTGTCTCCGGACATTGTTTGCAGGGCGGCTGGCCTCTCACTCAGATCCAGAACTTTAATTTTAATAAGTCTTACTCCTTTTCGTGGCTGCTTGCTAATAACGTAAGAGGTGGAAGCTTCAGTTTATTGATTTCAGTTTTCTGCACCTCATTTTCTCATGCTTTTGACGGTTGGACTTTCCTTTTGATTTCGCTGTCATTCGCTTAGTACTCAGTTCTGGATATCTTTGTGAGAAATCTGCTAAAGGGTCCTGGGCATTTTGAAAGAACGAAAGCTCGATGTCAGACATCTGTAACAATAATAAAGTCAGTCATTATTTCACTGATTACATTTCACTACACTACGTCGTCAACAAATAATATTAAGTACGTAAATAATAACAATACTTGCTTTGTTAGGAACTCGTGCAGAAAGACTAAATGTGTAGATGTCAAGTTTAACGTGCTCTCATGTGGGTGCGTGAACGCGGAATAAACGAGTTTGATTCAATAAGTTAATTGTAATAAATCATTTATTTAAACAAAATGTATTTCCGTAGTAAAAAACATGTGTCAGCGTTCTACATTTAATAACAATTTACTTACCCTGCATTTTACTTTACTTCTACTATACTACGAAAATAATAATGAAATTGTTACGTTATTTGTAGCAAATAGGGTATCATATTATTTACAGCAATTTCGAAAGTAAAATGTAAAACAATTAGTACATTACGCACAATTTTGATCAAGTTATATCAAGGTGGTGCTAAATAAACCGTATGTTAAACGTGCGGGATGTAAGGGACCTGGGCTTCAGTGTGAAGCGCCGAGAGATCCCGGTGTAACGAAGCGAAAATGTGGTGCCAGAAGATTTTCGGAGTAAATGAGACAGCAGCAAGTAGAGCAGATAAGATGTTTCTATTTTCTTTCTTTACATCGAAGTTCAGTTTTGTGCATAAATTTCCACCGCCTCTCGCCTATTTATATCCCCTTTTTTCGGTTCGCAACTAGCGGCGTCTGAGGCGAGCGAGCGCTCTACAGAGTGAGAAGGACGCCGCTATCTGAGAGAGGGATGGGTATAGGCGAGGAGCGGGAAAGGGAGAGAGGCATTTTCTCTCTCTTTCTATTAAACACTCATTACTATTCTTTATTTCTATACAATAACACGATAAAACAATGACATTACAATACAAATGTTAACTTAAAACTATATATACATAATTTTAATACTATTCTATGCGGTTTTTCGGGGAGCTTCGATCTTCTGTCGCGTACATTAAATATACGTAAGATCAAACCATGTTCAAGACATTTCTTTAGATGAACATAATGAAACACATATTTGTATTGGTTATACAAATTAGGTATAAGCTTTGTCGTCTTGCCGCCAGGTGGGATACATTTTTCAGGACAAAATGGTAAATCGTTATGTTCATCATGTAAGTATTCTGGGCACAAAAGATCTACTTCTAAAATGAACCCCCAATTGGAATCATCCTCTATATTCATTATATCTACCTCAGTTATTTCGCTTTGACTTAAAAAACGGAAATCAGAGTATCGTAAGTATTGACACATACAAAATACATACAGATTATTACAATTTAAATATACAATATAGGAATCAGGTTCTGATTCATCATATTCATTCACGTATTTATTGTTGGCCCTAGCATATCGATGAGAACACATGCACAACCCTCCTCTGATTCCTGCTTGAATCATCCGAACTATGTTCAAGTTGCTAATAAGTTCAAGTTGAACTTCGGTCTTTAATAACATGGCATCAAAGGATAGGCTCGGGGCACTAATGTAAAAAGCAGGGTCAAGCCCATAATGCTTTTTACACGTTTTTCGGAAATTCTGAAATATGTCTGCTAGCAAAAGAACATCAGTTTTGAGATGGACCTGACTCCGCCTAGAGCCGGTCTATATACCTGATGGTATATAAATGAATATATTGTATTGTGATCTGTCTAGTGGATTTTCTATAATTCAAGTTTAGTCTCTAATATGAAAGATCAAACCTCTAGATTAGTGTAAGCAGTGATAAAGAAGGCTGTAATTTTCGAGCTTAGAGCGTATATTTGGCGTCCGAGATCTTGTCAGTTAGCACCCGCGCCAAAAGTGTATATTTAGCTTTCAGATCTATTCATTGAGCACCTGAGGTAAATTTAGTGTTTATTTAGCTTTCAGGATTTATACAGTGAGCACCTAAGCTAATTTTAGTGTTCGGACTCTATTTCAGTGAGCATCCGGCTAGCAATGTATATTTAGCTTTCGGAATCTATTTCAGTGAGCTTCCGGCTAAATTTAGTGTTTATTTAGCTTTCAGGATCTATACAGTGAGCACCTGGGCTAAATTTAGTGTTCGGACTCGGATGCAAAACCTAGAGGTTTGTTCGGACCTTTAAGAGGGTTGTACACATTAGATGGTCATAAATAGAGTGAAACCCACAAGTAATAAACTCCCATCGAAGGGGTTTGACCAATTCTAGAGTCAGATTCAATTAGGCTTGAATTTATAGCTGAAATAAAATATTATAAATAATCAGGCTGGACCACACGTTTATAGATATATTCTCATCGAAGAGAATATCAGCCAAAATAATTATCTGTCTCAGGAACTCTATTTGAAGACTGCCAGTTTATAATTGTTAGGTTGGCTGGTTTCAAACCTTTGATAATTGCATTTCCATCGAAGGAAATGTTAGCCAATTTAATTAAATATTCACCAATCTAGAGAAGGGTAAGAAAAGGAAATTGCAAGTAGAATTTGAAAACTATTTATTTAAATGAAAGAAAGTGAATTTAATCGAAACTTTTGATTAATTATGTTGACCGAACCCGATAACGGATTCGGTGAACCCTTGGGCTCTTCCTAGACCAAAAGCAGGTTTGAATTGAATTCTAAAGAGACAATTTTATATACGAATGCGGCAGGCACGTGACGCTGTAATTTACTCGTATTATTCGATTCAATTTCCTCACATTCAACTGATTCTAATATTGTTTCAAAGTCCGCGTAAATGACGAACGGAATACGCGATTTGACTGTAACGGATTATAAAAAAGTACTACTGGAAAATAAGGTTGTGCGTAAGAAAAATTTAATGTTTAAGTCAATCAAACATCAAATATTCACACAGAGTGTTAACAAGATCGCGCTCAGTAGTAATGATGACAAGCGATCAATATCCAATAATAAAATTGCAACTCGAGCATGGGGAAATGCTTCGATTTTAAAACGAAAATAATAGATATAAGTATGTACAGTCAACAGCAGGACGAGCGTTATGTTTGTATCGAAGGGAAGGTGGTTTGTTCTACTGTTGATTGTTGTTATCTACAACTAAATTTTATTATGTATATAGTACATAATAAAATTATAATATAGTACATAATATAATTATAGTACATAATAATATAGTACATAATAAAATAGTGTAAGTATTCATAAAACCGAGGCAACTTCAAATAGTGCGTAATTGCGTGATTCTAAAGCCACAAATCTTGAAAAAATTTGATTGCATTTCATTTAATATTGTTTGAAGGTTATGTTTGTTTATGATTTTTCTTGTGCAAGCACTGGATCATACTGGAATATATAGTAGAATCGTAAAATATATAGGTACCTACCTATCATTACTTGTTCAAACGAAGAATTACGTGGGACCGTGGGAAATGTTTATCTCTTATTATACTTTACGAAAAAGAACCCCTGTTGTGGGACCCGCGACATGCTCAGTATTTCGATAAAAAGGCTTGATTAAAGTTCCGGAACACGACAGCGTGCACGTCTCTTAAATGTCTCAAGAATTGAGAAGTCAATTGAGAAGAGAAGTGAATATATTTTTTTTATCAGTGTGGCGACAGGATTAACGTGAGGGGAAAGCTGAGGAGTCTTTAGAGGGATGAACGGAAAACAGAGCGATAAGAGTTCTAGGGCTGGGCGAGAGCCTGAAAGGTCCCAAAGCAAGAAGTACTATAATAGCACGTCTTTCCAAAAAATTCCAATAATAGCAATCTTTACTTAGATTTGAAAAATGGCGAAAATCTGTTTAGGGTTGAAAGTTACAATTATGAGACAAGACGGGACGAAGAATTCATTTCATTACTGGAGTTGAGTTTTGTGCGGGTGTGATAAGAATAGAGACGGGATAGAAAAGATTGTGATCGCACGGGGAGAGGGGAGTATCATTCCAATTCATCGGAGACGCGTAGGAGCGGATATAGCAGCAAAGAAGACGCATCTATTGCGTGAGATGTTTAGGGGTATGAGGATCGCGACTTGTGCAAAACCAAATAAAGGGGAGAGCGTGGAGAGTAGCGTGGCGAATAGGCAAGACCAATTGATGTAATACGTGTAACACGGGGGATTATCAACGGATGCGCAGTGGGCCAGTGGTATAACAGCTTTGATGAATAACGCGCGATTATTGCGCAGCTCGGATATGAGTTTATGCATATGGATCAAGGATCCTAAGAAACTGAATCCAATACTACCTAGTGTTGGAGCGACCCTCGATCTGGAGTATGATACAGCGTCCATAGGCCCCAGGGTAGGCAGGGCTCATGAGTTCGTGAACCCTGGTCTCTGATGACAGAGAGAAGCGCGAGCGAAGAGTGAATTATCTCAGAGGCTAAAGAATGAATTAGGAAAACTGTTTCAGTCTATGCTCGGAGTTTCCTTGAAGGACATGATCCGTAATGAGGAAATCCGACGGAGAACTAAGGTTACCGACATTGCCGAAAGGATTAGCAAACTGAAGTGGCAATGGGCAGGTCACATCTGCCGCAGAACCGACGGCCGTTGGGGCAGACGAGTTCTGGAGTGGAGACCGCGGACCGAGGGACGCCCCTCCACCAGGTGGACCGACGACCTAAAGAAGGTGGCCGGAAGCGGCTGGATGCGGAGAGCGGAGGACCGGGTGTGGTGGCGTTCGTTGGAGAAGACCGTCCAGCAGTGGACGCTAAAACCCTGACATCATGATGATGTTTCAGTCTGCTCCTGTGTCTATAGATTGCACGACTGGCCAATGGGATGAGGTGGCTTTAACGACTGAAGAGCTTTATCTTAAGTGAGACAATTTGTCCATTGAATGACTTCATGGTCATGATGACCGGGTTGAGTTTGATAGAGTGCAGCCTGATAGGACGATTTATGTAATTGTACTAAACCAAGATTTGCATTTTACTCAGTGGTGAGAGGAAGAGCGCCGTCAATAATGCATGTATGCAAAACAACGGGTTTTTCGTTCGCCATTCATGAGTGAGTAGTCTTCGCCCCTCCTCAATGATGGGATTCCTTTAAATAAATTCGCCTTTTTAATGGGAAAAGTCACCTCACCAGACTGCTCAGAATGTGGAGTTGTGGAAGACGTTTACCACGTTATTACGGAATGTGTCCGCAACGAGCGGGAAAGAATGCAGTTACTGGCTCGGTCCAGTAATATTATGTACCAAGTCGGTGGTTGTAACGGGGTCCTGGCGTTTCCCCTCGCCGAAACTGCTAGGACACTACAATGTTGTGCAGGCGGGCATTCGGCGAACATAAGTGTCGGTGCATGCCCGCCTGTACAATAATTTCAAAACATGTATTTTGTATATTTTGTAGTAGATTTAAGTGTAGGCATAACGGAGTGTCATGTCACTGAGTGACAAAACTCCTAAAATTTAGATTGGAAAAAATAATAATGATGGGATTGTGTGTAATAACATTCGAAACATAAGGGAGAAGTCCTGAGAAAAAGATCAGTTAAAAATACAGCACTGTAAATAATTGCTCAATGATTACAGCAGATGAACGTCAATTCATTTTCAATTCGACGTTATAATTAGATGTGGTAATTATCGCACTTTTCTCGTTCCATAAAATAACAAATTTGCTGGAGTAGTTAGTTGATCGAATACGGAGCAGGAAAACCATTAAAGTATTTATTTACCTGTCCATGCATTTGTTGCGCAACTGCCTTGTGGGATAATGTCTTTTTTCACTGGCTAACAGGATGCGACACAGTATCAAATCTCGACATTACAGATTATGTCCTTTAAAGAAACTTCGAGAATAGACCTCTCCATAGCTCGCTGAGCGACCTTAAACTTGTGGATGAGGCATACCGTCAGTATCCACGTTTCTGCGCTACACAGGGCGTCCCAAAACTATGGGGCATCAAGGGAAAGTACCTTAAATTTCGGAGATAGGATATTTTGCTGAAAGAAGACTTTTATTTTTAAAAGTTAGTAATTATGCATTTAAATGTTTCTTAAGAATTACTTGCTTCGTCTCGGAATCGAACCGACTTAAATGTGAAAATAAATCTCCCCTATTTTTTTTATGATGCCAATCGAAAGAATGGACAAAAAATAATAATTCTTCATATGTAACATAGTATTTTAAAAGAAAGGAACAACGTCATATTCATCATTTTCATCAAATTAAAAACATTATTTTTGATAAACATTATTTATAGCCTTATTGAGTAGGCAACACTTTAGATGAAAAATTTTGTGGGAATGCATTAGATCGCACTCAGCACCGATCACGGCCGGACAAAGAAAAAAAAAAATATTAAAATGTAATTACTACTTTTACATTGAATGAACTCGTACTCTGTATTATTTGTAATGCAATCTATGATCATGTTATCCATTTAAATATGTTTTCAGGGGAAACCTTTGCAGCGTTCGCCGCCACCACAGCCCCCGCGGGCGTGCTTGCTGGCGGCGTTGCTTACGTGGCTTTGGACTTGAGACGTAAGTTTTCGTGAGCTTGATATCTATGTAATTTTTTAATAAATTTTTAATTTTTTAACCCATTTCTCATTTTCAATTTTATTGGCACTGGACTGGCTTGTATCAGGAGCAATCGATGGGGGGAATTGTAAGAGTCGCATCTTCCCTGTACAATTTTTTTCCAAAATGTTGTTTACAATGGACTCTCTGGCTGCGTCGGCGGGAGCGTCTCGCGTCTGCGTTCGACCGTCGTCGAATATCGCATAATAACTCTATATTGTTGTCTGTGCTCACCTTCCTTCACCGTCAGCCATTGCTACAACCACTACACTGTCTGTACTTCTAAATAATAAATACAAGTCAATCTGCGTCCATCTTCATTATTTCCATCTCCAAACACCTTCACATGGGTGTCAGGTGTGTCTACATCCATTGTCGTCGTCGTCGGAAGTAATATTTTCAAGAAAAAGTCATGCCAGGTGGAAGCGAGGTCGACGATCCACCACCCACCAGCATAAAGGCCTGCCGGAACACCCAGCGTCATGTCTCCAAGCGTCACAGCATCGAGCCAGAAGATCCATTCTTCAGGATTGGAGCCAATTGAGGTCAGATCATCCAATCAAGCCCACATGTGGAAAAATTGGTACACTAAATTCAAAATTTATCATAAAGCCTATAACCTTGAAAGCGAACCAGACCAAAGAAAGGTCGCAATCCTACTCCATTTCATGGGCACCGAGGCCCTGACAATTTTCAACTCATTTAATTTCGAATTAGACGTCATCACTTACGAAAAATTAGTCGGATTATTCAATAACTACTTCTCGCCTAAGGTTAATATAACAATAGAACGACACAAATTATTTAACAGAAAGCAACAGGACGACTAGGAAATTGATTCTTATGTGACAGTTCTTAGGAATATTTCCCTACAATGAAAAGATCATGCTCAATCAAATGCTTGTACATTTCAGATGTTATAAAATCTTACATGACCAACAGTTTGGTTTCACTAAAGGACGCTCGACGACAGATGCTGGTGCTGCTCTTCTAGAAATAATTTTTGATGCTTTTGAGCAGCGCCACGATGCTATCGGGGTTTTTGTGATTTATCTAAAGCGTTTGATTCCGTGGATCATAAAACATTGCTTATCAAATTAGAACATTACCGTATTAAAAACAAAAGTCTTCATCTATTGGATTCTTACTTAAGAAACAGGGTTCAAAAGGTTCAGATTAAGGGTGAAAAGTCGCCGGGATCTCGTGTTAAGTTAGGAGTTCCGCAGGGCTCGATATTAGGACCATTCCTCTTCTTGGTTTATATAAACGACCTTCCGTACTTGGTACAGAATATGGCGAAGATTGTGTTGTTTGCAGATGATACTTCATTGGTTTTTAAAGTTAATAGAAATGCTCCAAATTATGACGATGTAAACAACACCCTTGGACAAGTTCACGAATGGTTTACTGTTAACACAAAAAAAAACTAAACGTATAAAATTCACACTTCCAGGTGTTAGATCACGTAACAATGATATAATATTAAATAATGAAAAGATTGCATTTGTAGATAATACAGTTTTCTTGGGGATAACCCTTGATAAAAAGCTGCAATGGGGTACTCATACAGAATTGTTATCAAAGCGGCTAAGCTCCGCCGCATATGCCGTTAAAAAGATAAGAGAGTTAACAGACATCTTCCCTTGATGTCCCTTAGTTTTGGGACGCCCAGTATATGGAGTGAATTGTCTCTTCAAATCCATTTTTCATATTTGCTTTTTTTTCTCATTTGCATTTTGCTTTTTTTTTGCCTTATTGAGTAGGCAACACTTTAGATGAAAAATGTAGACATGCTTTTGTGGGAACGCATTAAATCGCACTCAGCACCGATCACGGCCGGACAAAGAAAAAAATTAAAAATGTAACTTACTACTTACTACTTAATTACTTTTTTTTCAGGTTCGGGTACCACAAACGATGGAAATACAGCCAGAAAATTTTTCAGTGATCCGGAAAAAGTTTCTGCTATCACAGGATTGGATGCACGTTTGATCCAAAGATTTGCAACACTTTTACGTGTGATAGCCAGTGGGGAGCCCATAAATATTGACGCGTTTGCAAACTCTGCGCGCCTTACTGCAGAAATGTATGTGGAGCTCTATGGCTGGTATAACATGCCTTCGAGTGTCCACAAACTTTTGCTGCATGGTGCTGATGTTATCAAACACTTCAATATTATGCCCATCGGCAAATTATCTGAAGAAGCATCGGAAGCCAGAAATAAATACTTCAAGAAAATTCGGGAACACCATTCACGCAAATTTTGTCGTAAAGCGACTAACGAAGACATTTTCAATGGTCTCCTTATATCATCAAATCCCTACCTGTCTAGCATAAGACCTGTGCTGAGAAAATCTGTAAAAACAGCTGTCACTGATGATATGAAACCTCTTCTCATTAATGACGATGCAGGTACAGACAAAGAAAACATTGATTCACTGATAGACTCTGATGCTGAGGACTTAGGTGATGCTGAAGATACTCTTTGTTAGCCGTTAAAAATTAAATAATGTTACTTATTAATGTATTTTTATTGTAAATATCTTAGTATTAGTTTAAATGAAAATGTTTTACGTTCAAAAATAAAATAAAATAAAAATATCATTAAACTATGTGTTTCTTCCTTATTGTATGAAAGCTTGTTATTGTAACAGTATTTTCATATGTAAACCGGTCGGTAATCCCATACCGAAAATTCAAAATTTCAAGTTTGCTACACGCAACGCGGCACCTAAAGGTGCATGAATTGTATGTCATCTTGATCGCCGTGTAAGGTACAATAGCTGATGTGAGCACCAGCCCTTCAGTTTCAAAAAAATGTACTGTGTTTTCTCCTATACAAAAATATAAAAAACCTTTTTTTTCACACGCGTGGAGTTAATCATACCCTTCATACTTTAATATTAAATAAAGAAAGGTATACCAGATACATTCCAAATTTTTTTCTTTTAATTCCGGACATCAAGTTTCTATGAGTATGGAGCTCGATTTTCAGACCACTGTGCGCCGGTGCAGGAGAAACGAAAACGGGGCCGAACCCGTAAGAATCTTTCTAGTCCAAACTCCGCGAGCGGTTTAGTCTAGAGGGGGAGGATGTAACGTTACGGTTTTTGTCCCGTGTCCCACCACTACACACTCGCCGCGCCGCTTGACCGCCGCGACAGGGACATCTCTAGCGAGAACTCTCAAAATTGTCGGTGGACCGTCAACCCACAAAATATATTTTATGGTGTACGCATTTTCTCCAAATTCGTATTAGTTTAATAAACGCTATTAACTGCACTTACATTGATTTAATCACTAAATTAAGAACGAGAGCTTTAACAGATTTTGAGAAAGATTTTTATAAATTAATGAACAATTCTGTGTTTGGTAAAACAATGGAGAATATTGAAAAGAGGGTTAATGTTAAATAATTAACGCATTGGGCGAATCGCGGTAAGGCTCTTGGTGTGCAGTGTTAATATCCCGACCTGATTTTCATAGTTTATCGATCTTCTCTGAAAACCTGGTAGCCGTTCAAATGAATAAAACAAAATTATTGTACAATAAACCAATCTATTTAGGTCTATGCATATTGGATATATCGAAAACCTTGATGTACGATTTCCATTATAATTACATGAAGGGTAAATTCGGATCCAGTATTAAATTATTATATACTGACACAGTCTGATTTATCAAATATTTACTATATTATATTTTTGTGAAATGAATATAAAACCGGACTTGAACAACATTTCGATACCTCTGACTACGACGCGAATAATGTTTATAACATTCCTCGTTTAAACAAAAAGAAGCTAGGATTTTTTAAGGACAAAAATAATGGGTTTATTTTTAAAGAGTTTGTCGGCCTGCGCTCAAAAATGTATGCAATGGCAATAGAAAACAACATCATTATTAAAGTAAACCTAACCCAACGTATTTGGGATACCAAGGGCGACACTTCAATTTAGCCTCCTGAGACCCACAATGCAATTTGCTGAATTGCAAAATTCAACCTTATTACACATGAGTCGTAACCATTGTAGGAGACTACGATGCTCCATCCGTGGAGCATCCTGGCCGGCAAATGGTCGACCGTATAATATGATTGATAAATATGTTTTTTGCGGCATTGTAATCTCTATCGAATTCGCTGTTGCAATTTTGGCAAATCCCCCAGCGTAAACGATGATTCATGTTGTCTACGACCAACAAGGCGAGCGAGGCGAGTGGGGCGAGGCGCGGGGGGAGCAACGCGCCTGACGACCGGCCGGCCGCGCGCCGCGCGCGGGCGGCCATTCATTCCACAGATCACTCTCAGACGCACTGCGTGTCAAAATAAGTAATTTGGATAAACCCTAATTTAAACCTAATATACAGCATTATCAAGCAAGCATTTTAGTTTTTCTTGTACCTCTTAAAATACGGGACACATGTCCATTTTATGAAATAGTCCGGTTTTTTCGTTACAAGTCGAACACGCCTGCGAAGTGTAAGATTCGACGACTATATCGTTTTATTAAACGTTTTATTAGCGAATCGTGTTGGAATTTTCGTCCAGAAAATTTAGCAGTATTCATGAATTTGGCTCCGGCTCCGTATAATATATGAACATTCTCGCCCCCGCCGTGGAAAACTTCTTTGATGATTTTCTCTTCCGTTTTCGCCTTTGTTATGTATTTATCAAAATTCGTATGCGATCGTACGTATTTTTTTGTGATTCTTTTGAATGTAAAATTGTCATCATATGTGGCCAAAGGGACCGGCGAGCCAGGATCGACTGCTATAGTTTTATCGTAACGTTTAGATTCAGTTTCGCGTAAACGTTTCATCGGTGGCTCCTCGCTTTTTTTATTTACGTACCGATTCATCGATACGCTCACGCTGACGCCGTCTGTCTGTATACTACAACCGACATTTTTCATACCAATCAACCAAGGCGAGGTTGAAATTTGTTTACACTTTATACCCATTAGAAAGTACATTGGGTCCTAAGAGGATAAATATATTTTTATTTCTTTGTTTCTTTTAGGAACGATGAAGTCGCCCTGCTCCGGCGACAAGTTGAACTGCTGGAGGCCATGCTGTTTCTAGAGAATGAATCGAGCCGATCCACCCGATCCCGCCGCTCCCATGTGGTTCATAAGTGGACGGAGATATATTTGCCCGAGTTTGATCCTCTATTGACCGTAAACGAATGGTGCGACCAAGCAGATTTGCTGATTCTGCATCGGGGGTGTTCGGAGGTAACGGCGACCATGAAAGGGTTGTCCTGCCTTCGCGGCCGAGCCAAACTCTCTGGGCAGATACCAACGCCCAGGCGTGTGCCACATGGGGAGGACTTAAAGAACAACTCAAGCATAAATTCGCTTGGCGATTCATAGAATTCGTGAATAAATTCCGCGACTACACATCTGACGATGCGACAACATACGCAGAGTTTGTGGATAAAGTGTGGCGTTTGTTTGGTCGCATCTCACCCGATTCACCGGACAATGTGATGGTCGAGGCTGTCATTACCGGAATAAGACCAAAGTCCTACCAAAACGAATTGATGCGTTTAGCTCCCAGATCGCAAGCTGATCTGATAGCGATACTGAGGAACTATCGCAAAAGGACCACCGAATCAGAGTGTACGTCGCGGAACCACCACCACCGCCGCCGCCGTAGATCATCACCATCAACCCATAACCATTATCACCACCATAGACGCCGGGACAACAGATACCACCACCGTTAGTTAATTTGTATATTAATATTTTTAGTCTTTTATATTTTAATAATAATAGTATTTGACATGTTTACATTTAAAATTATTTTATTGTATTGATTATGTTAATGTGATGGGAACCTGTGGTGTGGGACCTGTGGTGGGAATTGCAAGAAGAGGCCCGCCGCGACCTTTTCCATTTTATTCCGGAGCAATTTACCGACTGGTCTTCCATGCTATCAAAGATTCCCCGCACATACCGGTTACCGGCTGGAGGTCACTCCCTCAATATTCGTCTGTGGAGAAGGTATTTTTGCGAAATTCATGATATAAAAATGGGGTTTTTTTCCTGGCCCACAGTTCCCGATACAAATATTGGAATCTACCTATTTTGAGATATGGTGTATGTGTTATGTTTAAATGTGCAAGAGTAAAGTGAGGACTAAGGTAAACAAATCAACTGAAACAAACTTCGGACTACGGAAACTGGTCTTATGGTGCCAGAATACTTAAACAGAATATTAAAAAGTCAAAAAATATATGTAACAGAAAATTACAGAGTTTGTTAAGAGCACAAATCTGTGTATAATTGGGAGTTTCTGGACCAATATCAATTTTCTAAACATTTACCAAAGTAGAAATGGAGTCGAAGCTGAGACTCTTAAAGAAATTGAATTAATATGTTGTTGGGGATTATAGTAAGCCCTCGGTGACTCGGTTGTTAGAAAAAGCTAGAGAGGCACTTCATTACTTCATTCATTATTTGTGTTGTGCCTTTTCATTTAGAAGAAACAATATTGTCCCACTTTATAGGTAGGAAAATAAATAGAAATATCATCATACCGCATGGCTTATTTGGTGACAGGGAAGAGCCGAAACCAATTTTGTTTGTGATGGCATATACATTTATTTACAAAATTCCTCTATTTGTTTCAAAAGAAGTCTTACAGCTTGCACAAGTTCCGGGATTTTGCATAACCCTTTTTTAATTGTCGCAACAGATTATACTTGCCCGCGGCTTTGCCCGCATGGAATAAGTTTTTTACCGCGGGAACATTTTACCGGGGTAAAAAGTGGATAATGATCCTTCCACTCCCATACCTATTCATCAGCGGAAGACTAATGTACCGAAGCAAACGGATTTAGATGAACATTTTATCAGACAGGCTTGACATGATGTGGAGAAAAACCTTCTAAAAATGAGATTACCATAAGGAAAACAAAAAATATAACAACGAAACATGGGTAAATGAAGGAAGAGAACATTTATTTATAAAATTCCTCTATTTGTTTCAAAAGAAGTCTTATAGCTTGCACAAGTTCCGGGATTTTGTTAAACCCTTTTTTAATTGTCGCAACAGATTATACTAGCCGTTGCCCGCGGCTTCGCCCGCATGGAATAAGTTTTTTACCGCGGGAACAGATTACCGGGGTAAAAAGTAGATAATGATACTTCCACTTCTATAACTATTCATCAGCGGAAGACTTTCGTCTAATGTACCGAAGCAAACGGATTTGAGTGAGCATTTTATCAGAAAGGCTTGACATGATGTGGAGAAAAACCTTCTAAAAATGAGATTACCGTAAGGAAAACAGAAATTATAACAACGAAACATGGGTAAATGAGGGAAGAGAACATTTATTTACAAAATTCCTCTATTTATTTCAAAAGAAGTCTTATAGCTTGCACAAGTTCCGGGATCTTGTTAAACCCTTTTTTTAATTGTCGCAACAGATTATACTAGCCGTTGCCCGAGGCTTCGCCCGCATGGAATAAGCTTTTTACCGCGGGAACAGATTACCGGGGTAAAAAGTAGATAATGATCCTTCCACTTCCATACCTATTCATCAGCGGAAGACTCTTGTCTAATGTACCAAAGCAAAAACCTGAAATGATGTGGAGAAAACCTTCTAAATAAAAATGAAAGATTACCGTAAGGAGAAAAAAATATATACGGACGAAACATGGGTAAATGAAGGTTAGTAATGTAGCAAACAAGGCATTGTAGCTAGTAATCACCTCATGTTCTAAGACACAAGGCGAAACTACATTTGGGTTGACAAAGAAATCCAAAGCAGACTCCACGGCACTCAAGAACCCACAAAAAGGAAAACGCCTGATAGGCACACACATTGGCAGTGTCGATGGATTCCTCAAAGACTAAGAAAAGATTATTAGATTATAGCAAAAAATCTGACGGATATAAAATCGAATAACTCCTAGCCTCCTCCTAGTTATACCTGGATAAAAATTTCACCTTGTAGAATTATGCAAGTGTCATTTCTACCGAGAATAACGCCATACAAGCTGCTAAAGATTGGAAACTGCGTCCATTTCGGGCACCGCGATGTCCTACCTGCAGCCATCGGCTGAATCAGGAAGTAAGATCTAGTTATAAATTTGGTTACCGTTGGCGTTGTCGTAGAGCCGGCTGTAATGTGTTGACATACCCCATGAAGAATACGTTTATGAACACAGCCACGTCAGTTTTTTAGACACACTGCGGTTGATTTTTAATTTTTTTCTTTGAGACAAGGTTTCCCAGGTAGCCACAGACGTGAATGTGAATAGAAAAACGGCTACCTATTCAAGTTTGTTTCTTGCGAGAGGTGTGCGAAGTGGCAGAAGCCCACGACCGCCAGATGATCGGCGGTGAGAATGACGTTGTAGAAGTCGACGAAACGCACCTCTTTACTCCTCGTACAATCGTGGTCGATTTCTACAACCTGCATGCCGACTTACAAAAGAGGTGCATGTCGAACTTATCGCCGATAAGTCTCGGTCAACTTTAGACCCCATTACTCAGGTCCGTAACTTGTCACATTTTAATTACAGGATAACGCCATACAAGCTGCTAAAGATTGGAAACTGTATCCATTTCGGGCACCGCGATTGTAGAATGCATTGATACGATTAATCTTTCAAAAACCATTATAATTCTTTTAACATAATACATTTTCTCACTACACTTTCACATAGGTACGACTGTGTTTTAAATAATATCACGACCAATGTCAGACAAGAGGTGCGTCCTCATCAACACACACTACTTAGTCGATACACCAAATCTCAGAGCAATCTTAGACCTCTATATTCAATTATGAATTGCAAATTCAATTATAACCTATTTGCGTGTCCAAAATGCCTGACCACAACCTAGAAACTTTGTTTCTTGCCTTTCCTTGCCTTTGGAATCCTTCTGATCCATTTTTCCTTTATGACAAAATACAAGCGACAGTGTCGTCTTGCTATTTTGTCTTCCTACAACGCTACTAATATTCCTATTTCTTTACAGGTCCTGGAGCGTCGTCTGAAGAACTTCCTGAAGTCACGCCGTCGCTGCCTTAACAATACTTCGGTAAACTTTTTTTCATATATCCTTCAATCAACAGAAACCCCATATTAATTTGCTAACCGATTTCTGTTATTTTACCCAGATCCCGACTCCCCCTACTTACATTCAATTCAGGATAGATTCCCTAAGTACCAACGTGCCTTAGCTGAGCCAATTGTGCTCCACACGCTGAGCTTGGTTAAAACTGACCGGCTCCTACCATATACACGTGTCTAAGCTGTGAGCCCTCTCCGTTTAACTAAATACTTTTAATAAAATCCTTCTAGATCTCTTCTGAGAGAAGTGTATCATGTTGAATTTAAACCAACTAACATTATTGCGGGGTTCACTACTACTGGCCTTCTGTGGGGACACAGGATACTGCTATCCTTTTCTAGAGCTAAGCACTCCACTCAACAGCCACCTGTTGGGAACACAAGTTTGTAAATATAAATAGTGACAAATGTGTATTCCCAACCTTCAAATTTAGATTTGCTTTAGTTCCAGAGCAAACAGTGAAACGTTTCCGACCATATTTCAATCTTATCCTATAACCTATTTGCGCGTCAAATGTCTGACCACTGTGACCACAACCTAGAAACTTTGTTTCTTGCCTTTGGGATCCTTCTGATCCATTTTTTCTGAAGACAAAATACAAGCGACAGTGTCGTCTTGCTATTTTGTCTTCCTACAACGCTACTAAGGGAATTGCAAGAAGAGGCCCGCCGCGACCTTTTCCATTTTATTCCGGAGCAATTTACCGACTGGTCTTCCATGCTATCAAAGATTCCCCGCACATACCGGTTACCGGCTGGAGGTCACTCCCTCAATATTCGTCTGTGGAGAAGGTATTTTTGCGAAATTCATGATATAAAAATGGGGTATTTTTCCTGGCCCACAGTTCCCGATACAAATATTGGAATCTACCTATTTTGAGATATGGTGTATGTGTTATGTTTAAATGTGCAAGAGTAAAGTGAGGACTAAGGTAAACAAATCAACTGAAACAAACTTCGGAAGTTCGGTGTGGTTCTTGTGTGTTCGAACTGTTTGGCTCGAGCACAAGAAAATATTGAGATTGATGAAGGCCATGTAATAGAGGTGTCAAGATATAATACAACAATGACTCTGGATAACTTTTGTCATACAACCAACAAAGGAACTGCCAGTGGTCGCTGTTTTGTGCCAGGGGGTGATAATTCAGATGGTCTTATGGTGCCAGAATACTTAAACAGAATATTAAAAAGTCAAAAAATATATGTAACAGAAAATTACAGAGTTTGTTAAGAGCACAAAACTGTGTATAATTGGGAGTTTCTGGACCAATATCAATTTTCTAAACATTTACCAAAGTAGAAATGGAGTCGAAGCTGAGACTCTTAAAGAAATTGAATTAATATGTTGTTGGGGATTATAGTAAGCCCTCGGTGACTCGGTTGTTAGAAAAAGCTAGAGAGGCACTTCATTACTTCATTCATTACTTGTGTTGTGCCTTTTCATTTAGAAGAAACAATATTGTCCCACTTTATAGGTAGGAAAATAAATAGAAATATCATCATACCGCATGGCTTATTTGGTGACAGGGAAGAGCCGAAACCAATTTTGTTTGTGATGGCATATACATTTATTTACAAAATTCCTCTATTTGTTTCAAAAGAAGTCTTACAGCTTGCACAAGTTCCGGGATTTTGCATAACCCTTTTTTAATTGTCGCAACAGATTATACTTGCCCGCGGCTTTGCCCGCATGGAATAAGTTTTTTACCGCGGGAACATTTTACCGGGGTAAAAAGTGGATAATGATTCCTTCCACTCCCATACCTATTCATCAGCGGAAGACTAATGTGCCGAAGCAAACGGATTTAGATGAACATTTTATCAGACAGGCTTGACATGATGTGGAGAAAAACCTTCTAAAAATGAGATTACCGTAAGGAAAACAGAAATTATAACAACGAAACATGGGTAAATGAGGGAAGAGAACATTTATTTACAAAATTCCTCTATTTGTTTCAAAAGAAGTCTTACAGCTTGCACAAGTTCCAGGATTTTGCATAACCCTTTTTTAATTGTCGCAACAGATTATACTTGCCCGCGGCTTCGCCCGCATGGAATAAGTTTTTTACCGCGGGAACATTTTACCGGGGTAAAAAGTGGATAATGATCCTTCCACTCCCATACCTATTCATCAGCGGAAGACTAATGTACCGAAGCAAACGGATTTAGATGAACATTTTATCAGACAGGCTTGACATGATGTGGAGAAAAACCTTCTAAAAATGAGATTACCATAAGGAAAACAAAAAATATAACAACGAAACATGGGTAAATGAAGGAAGAGAACATTTATTTATAAAATTCCTCTATTTGTTTCAAAAGAAGTCTTATAGCTTGCACAAGTTCCGGGATTTTGTTAAACCCTTTTTTAATTGTCGCAACAGATTATACTTCCCCGCGGCTTCGCCCGCATGGAATAAGTTTTTTACCGCGGGAACATTTTACCGGGGTAAAAAGTAGATAATGATACTTCCACTCCCATACCTATTCATCAGCGGAAGACTAATGTGCCGAAGCAAACGGATTTAGATGAACATTTTATCAGACAGGCTTGACATGATGTGGAGAAAAACCTTCTAAAAATGAGATTACCGTAAGGAAAACAGAAATTATAACAACGAAACATGGGTAAATGAGGGAAGAGAACATTTATTTACAAAATTCCTCTATTTGTTTCAAAAGAAGTCTTACAGCTTGCACAAGTTCCGGGATTTTGCATAACCCTTTTTTAATTGTCGCAACAGATTATACTTGCCCGCGGCTTCGCCCGCATGGAATAAGTTTTTTACCGCGGGAACATTTTACCGGGGTAAAAAGTGGATAATGATCCTTCCACTCCCATACCTATTCATCAGCGGAAGACTAATGTACCGAAGCAAACGGATTTAGATGAACATTTTATCAGACAGGCTTGACATGATGTGGAGAAAAACCTTCTAAAAATGAGATTACCATAAGGAAAACAAAAAATATAACAACGAAACATGGGTAAATGAAGGAAGAGAACATTTATTTATAAAATTCCTCTATTTGTTTCAAAAGAAGTCTTATAGCTTGCACAAGTTCCGGGATTTTGTTAAACCCTTTTTTAATTGTCGCAACAGATTATACTAGCCGTTGCCCGCGGCTTCGCCCGCATGGAATAAGTTTTTTACCGCGGGAACAGATTACCGGGGTAAAAAGTAGATAATGATACTTCCACTTCTATACCTATTCATCAGCGGAAGACTTTCGTCTAATGTACCGAAGCAAACGGATTTGAGTGAGCATTTTATCAGAAAGGCTTGACATGATGTGGAGAAAAACCTTCTAAAAATGAGATTACCGTAAGGAAAACAGAAATTATAACAACGAAACATGGGTAAATGAGGGAAGAGAACATTTATTTACAAAATTCCTCTATTTATTTCAAAAGAAGTCTTATAGCTTGCACAAGTTCCGGGATCTTGTTAAACCCTTTTTTAATTGTCGCAACAGATTATACTAGCCGTTGCCCGAGGCTTCGCCCGCATGGAATAAGCTTTTTACCGCGGGCACAGATTACCGGGGTAAAAAGTAGATAATGATCCTTCCACTTCCATACCTATTCATCAGCGGAAGACTCTTGTCTAATGTACCAAAGCAAAAACCTGAAATGATGTGGAGAAAACCTTCTAAATAAAAATGAAAGATAAGGAGAAAAAAATATATACGGACGAAACATGGGTAAATGAAGGTTAGTAATGTAGCAAACAAGGCATTGTAGCTAGTAATCACCTCATGTTCTAAGACACAAGGCGAAACTACATTTGGGTTGACAAAGAAATCCAAAGCAGACTCCACGGCACTCAAGAACCCACAAAAAGGAAAACGCCTGATAGGCACACACATTGGCAGTGTCGATGGATTCCTCAAAGACGAAGAAAAGATTATTAGATTATAGCAAAAAATCTGACGGATATAAAATCGAATAACTCCTAGCCTCCTCCTAGTTATACCTGGATAAAAATTTCACCTTGTAGAATTATGCAAGTGTCATTTCTACCGAGAATAACGCCATACAAGCTGCTAAAGATTGGAAACTGCGTCCATTTCGGGCACCGCGATGTCCTACCTGCAGCCATCGGCTGAATCAGGAAGTAAGATCTAGTTATAAATTTGGTTACCGTTGGCGTTGTCGTAGAGCCGGCTGTAATGTGTTGACATACCCCATGAAGAACACGTTTATGAACACAGCCACGTCAGTTTTTTAGACACACTGCGGTTGATTTTTAATTTTTTTCTTTGAGACAAGGTTTCCCAGGTAGCCACAGACGTGAATGTGAATAGAAAAACGGCTACCTATTCAAGTTTGTTTCTTGCGAGAGGTGTGCGAAGTGGCAGAAGCCCACGACCGCCAGATGATCGGCGGTGAGAATGACGTTGTAGAAGTCGACGAAACGCACCTCTTTACTCCTCGTACAATCGTGGTCGATTTCTACAACCTGCATGCCGACTTACAAAAGAGGTGCATGTCGAACTTATCGCCGATAAGTCTCGGTCAACTTTAGACCCCATTACTCAGGTCCGTAACTTGTCACATTTTAATTACAGGATAACGCCATACAAGCTGCTAAAGATTGGAAACTGTATCCATTTCGGGCACCGCGATTGTAGAATGCATTGATACGATTAATCTTTCAAAAACTATTATAATTCTTTTAACATAATACATTTTCTCACTACACTTTCACCTAGGTACGACTGTGTTTTAAATAATATCACGACCAATGTCAGACAAGAGGTGCGTCCTCATCAACACACACTACTTAGTCGATACACCAAATCTCAGAGCAATCTTAGACCTCTATATTCAATTATGAATTGCAAATTCAATTATAACCTATTTGCGCGTCCAAAATGCCTGACCACAACCTAGAAACTTTGTTTCTTACCTTTCCTTGCCTTTGGAATCCTTCTGATCCATTTTTCCTTTATGACAAAATACAAGCGACAGTGTCGTCTTGCTATTTTGTCTTCCTACAACGCTACTAATATTCCTATTTCTTTACAGGTCCTGGAGCGTCGCCTGAAGAACTTCCTGAAGTCACGCCGTCGCTGCCTTAACAATACTTCGGTAAACTTTTTTTCATATATCCTTCAATCAACAGAAACCCCATATTAATTTGCTAACCGATTTCTGTTATTTTACCCAGATCCAGACTCCCCGTACTTACATTCAATTCAGGATAGATTCCCTAAGTACCAACGTGCCTTAGCTGAGCCAATTGTGCTCCACACGCTGAGCTTGGTTAAAACTGACCGGCTCCTACCATATACACGTGTCTAAGCTGTGAGCCCTCTCCGTTTAACTAAATACTTTTAATAAAATCCTTCTAGATCTCTTCTGAGAGAAGTGTATCACGTTGCATTTAAACCAACTAACATTATTGCGGGGTTCACTACTACTGGCCTTCTGTGGGGACACAGGATACTGCTATTCTTTTCTAGAGCTAAGCACTCCGCTCAACAGCCACCTGTTGGGAACACAAGTTTGTAAATATAAATAGTGACAAATGTGTATTCCCAACCTTCAAATTTAGATTTGCTTTAGTTCCAGAGCAAACAGTGAGACGTATCCGACCATATTTCAATTTTATCCTATAACCTATTTGCGCGTCAAATGCCTGACCACTGTGACCACATCTTAGAAACTTTGTTTCTTGCCTTTCCTTGCCTTTGGGATCCTTCTGATCCATTTTTCCTTAAGACAAAATACAAGCGACAGTGCCGTCTTGCTATTTTGTCTTCTTACAACGCTACTAATATTCCTATTTCTTTACAGGTCTTGGAGCGTCGCCTGAAGAACTTTCTGAAGTCACGCCGTCGCTGCCTTAACAATACTTCGGTAAACTTTTTTCATATATCCTTTAATCAACAGAAACCCCTTATTAATTTGCTAACCGATTTCTGTTATTTTACCCAGATCCCGACTCCCCCTACTTACATTCAATTCAGGATAGATTCCCTAAGTACCAACGTGTCTTAGCTGAATCAATTGTGCTCCACACCCTTAGCTTGGTTAAAACTGACCGGCTCCTACCATATACACGTGTCTATGCTGTGAGCCATCTCCGTTTAACTAAATACTTTTAATAAATAATAATTAAGGAGTTTAAATTTTAATTTTAACATGTGTTTTTTTCAGGGTCCTGTTTCAGAACCTGCACTACTCCATATCCCAGAACACGCACACCCGATTTATTCCGCAACCCTGAATCCAACTCCAGCCTACCTGAACCTATCACTCGTTCTTACCCAAATCTCTATTTCAACCCCCAATCTTATAGACCTTTTAGATCCTAGTCTTATTCAACACTTCACCTATATCCCAGGGTCCTTAAGATCTTGTCACACCCCCTAATCATTATGACCTTCCTGTACCATCGCCACTCTTTTCCCCAGGTTTGTTACCAGAGTCACTGAACATATCGTCTCTCTATTTCCTGAGCAAAATTTTCTTATGATCTCTTGATTTAATTTTTAATTTAAATTATTTTTAATTAAAAATTATAAAAATAATTTAATAATTAATTTAAATTATTGTTTTGTTTTACATAATTTTACTTAGGCTATTGAATAGCGGCACGGAGGAACCCTGACCTCATCACACAGATAATTCTCTCTTGAGGTCAGGAGTACAATTCTTGTATTACTCTGCCTCACAAAAATTAGTTTTATTATATTAGCTCCTAATGTATTAGGCTTTTTGTGAATAAAATTTATTTATTTCTTAATTTATATGTTCTTTTTGTAAATAATATGCTTGTATGTATCGAATTCAAAAATATATTTTTAGTCAGTAAGCATGTGTTATATGTATATATTTGTGTTAGGTTAAATAATTTAGTTTTCTTGTACAGTTCTATTGTTGGTGTGAAATAGTTATAATGGAATAGTATTTGAGTACCTACTTCATTTTTTCGGTGTAACACTACTTATGTTAATGCTATAGTAAATAAATTCACTTTGATTATTTTATTTTGAATAGTTTGTAAGTCCTATAAGGTAGTTTTAGAAGCCGATCCCCATATTTCTACTAGGTACTCTAAGTGTGATTTTACCAATGAGTTGTAAATCAAAAAGCGATTAGATTTCTAACAAAAAAAAAACTCTTATTTTTTTAAAGACTGTAGGTATGTTGAAGATTCTTTTAAACATTTGATGTTGATTGTGGAAAGATTTTCTTAGCAGAAGAAAGATGGAAGATTTAAATAGTTGGGACAACCTAGTCTAGTACGACCATGAGAAAACAGTGTAACGAATTCTATTTTTATACCGACTGTTGATGAAAATACTGTATCGAGCCTGGTGGAAGGCAGACTCCGAAGAAGAATAAAGAATAAGACAATCTAAAGATTAAGTATTTCCCATCCACGTTGTCTTCATTCATTATTGAATTACTCAAGTACTAGAAAATGCAAAATGCTTTCTCTGATTAAATAATTCTTAGGTGGATTTTGAAGGTATTATTATACATTATCAACATCAGAACTGATAGGAATTTATTACAACAGTAAGCAGATTAATATGTGGAGATGAGCAAACCCTTATCCATTTACTTTACCCACAAATGTTATATTATTACCAAGGTAGGCAGGTACGGTACTTAGAACTTGTAATGCATCGTGAACTTTAATTTTGTTTTTAACATATTTATTACTATTATCCATACTTGAAGTTCACTTGTTACACGCATTCTCGATTGTGCATCACTTCAAAACAGCTCGACCGATTTGGCAGATTTTATTTTGTTGTGTAGTCAGGACAAGGTTGTCAGTCGTAATTGTCAGGACAAGGTTTGTATTACACTTTTTCTTCTTTAACTCGGACGAAGTCGCGGGCGTGCACTAGTGTAAAATAAAGAGATTTATCATTACATATCTAACAGTTCAGAATTCATAAGATCAGACATTGAATTACCAAGACTGAAAAACAATATTTAAATAAATAAAATTAAGTAGGTACTTTCAGAATGTTATAAGTTGTTGATTTTCAGATATTGTTAAGGATTGCACAAAAACCTGCATCAAATTTAACCCACATAGCTTGAACCTTAATATAAACCATAAAACACTGCATATCCCACCACCATCAAACTTCTCAACCTTTCTCAAAGTGACTAGGTACCAGAAGTTGTCCCACCATTTTGTATTACCATTGGTTTTGATGTCAGGTCCATAGAAGGAACAGACTTACATTCCACCCCACAAAAATATCAAATTCTATACACTAGAGAATAGGAAGATTCAAAACAAAACCCGCTGGACTTTGTGGCAGGTATTGTATCCATTGGACCTCGTGTAATTTGAACAATGTACATTTTATACGATGTTGGACCAGATAAATAGCTTTTTCAAATTCAAGTCACCGAGGTGAAAAATTGGTGAAAAATGAAGACATTCAAGACAGTCATGGTTATCGGAATGTTAGATAACTTAGTACCTACCCCGTTACAAGACAAATAGAACAAAGTATAAAATTTATAATGAATGTGATTGGATTACTATTGCAAACTCGAAACTGATGTATTTCGATGGGATAGAAACTATGCGACTCAAACCAAGTGACAAGACAAAGCCGTAAACTGGCAAAAACGCTGTAAACAAACCAACAATCACGCGTAATTGGACCACAAAAGACAATTAAACTAATGATTTTACAATTTTGCTCTGTATTCTATCAGTACCAAAACGAAACAACGACGCCATCCATCGCACGCACCGCTTAGGCTTCGTTCGCAGCGCAGATTCGTTCGCTCCCCAACCAATCAACCAAAGCCATTGATTGCCTCGTTTTTTTTTTGTGTTGTTTTTGATTTGTCCTCTATTGAGGACCGGCAAGGGAAGCTTTGTCCATACAGCCCTGTCTTATTTAAAGTATTATTTCTTATATTTATTTAAACCGGCGGTTACAGCACGGCCTCCACAAAAACAGAACACGACTAGAGTTAGTCTGCGATTTTCAATTAAACCGCAGCACGGCCTCCACGAGGGCACAACTAATGCCATTCGGTGATCCACACTGCAGGTTCATGTCCGCATTAAACCGATAGTAGGTTTAATGAAGAATAACAAGGGACATTTTGGAACGATCCGATAGAGTCGTTACATGCTTTTATTTAACTATCTATCTAATTTTATTAACGTCTCCGACAAAATCCCGACAAAAAGCCGTCCGTCCGTCGATCGACCGAACGAACAAACCACAAACAGTCAATTGTCCTATCATCAATTTAGTGTCCTATATCAAAGCTGGGTCCACACGTTTGGCAAACCTCGGCAAACCAATGCAAACGCAAACGTGTGGTGCCTGCGTTTGCATTGGTTTGCCGCCGCTCCGATCTTTGTCGGTTTTTAATCACAAATCAAGGAAGTTTTCAACGTTTATCAGTGTGGCCAACCTATTGCTTTCGGAACTAAATCTAGTGCATTTTTATAAATGTCAGATGTTTTTATACGAACTTAGTGCTTGTTTATAAAAAATCCTGTAAATCGGATTTTTAATAAACAAGCACGGTGCTTTTTGAGATTTGTTTAGTTCGCAGACATCCAGAGAGGTTGGCAACACTGGAGCGTTTGCGGCAAACGTGTGGACTAGGGGTTTGTGGAGGTTTGCGTTGTCATTGGCCTGCATTTGCGTTGGCGTTTGCGTTTGCGGAGGTTTGCGGCAAACGTGTGGAGCCGGCATTAGGATCACTTACCTACACTTACCTAATAGCTACGATTGATAGATTGACCGCATTGCATTTAATTCAATCACAGACTAAAAATTTACCTACCACAGACCACAGAGTGAAATAGTGAATTCATTCACAAAAAATTTAAAAATTGCATGCCCACAATGCACATTACTGTACTGTTAAGATATTGCATGTCCAAAAACAGATTCCGACCGACCGTTCTAATTTGAGGAATTGAAATGTGATTGAATTATAAAATAATGTGAACTCTAGAGTGTCTGTCTATTTATAACAAATTTGACTAAAACAGCGATGGCGTCGGTGCTGCGAAACTTCACATGAGTTCTGGTAAGTGGTAAGGTTAGATAAGAAATAATGTTTTGTCTTCAGCAGCCTGTCCGTAGGAAATTATACTCTCTTTGGCAGCCTGAAGTACAACTATAAATTACTTTAATTTTCACGATTGTATTCAAAAAGATAATTACTGTTGATTGATACTTATCTACATGACTGTTTTTCATGGGTCTGATGGTTGGTAGTGGTTTTACCATATTTATTTGTAGGTTTATTTGTTTGTAGAACTCGCCGCTATGCATCACCGCTATGCACCACTCTGTGATGCATGCATGCACCGGAGTTCATCATAGAAACTAAAAATTATAGGTACCTACCTACCTACATGAATAGAATATTTTATGATTGGAATGGGAGCCATCCGCTATGTAGAAAGACTAAAATCGCGAAACGCCGGTCTCTTTGTTGTGTAAAATGTGAAAATTAGGTACTTACCTACCAATTTTATTTATTATAAGTTTACTGCCAAATAGCCATAAAGGCTTTTTTTTGCATTGCACCCCCTTCTGTCCACACTGACCCTATGTTGCTTATGTCGACCCCTCTTTGGGTGAAGGCCTCCTCCATCTCTTTCCACAACTCTGTAATCAGTGTTGCCCGTTTGAATCTGATCATTTCCTGCATATTCTGTTATATCATTTGCCCATCGTCTGATCGGCCCGCCTACACTCCTTTTGCCTGCAGGCACAGATGATTATAATAGTTGCTACGGGCACAGAGGATTATAGTGCTGCGGGTCCCTTCCATTTTGTGGTTTGTATGGTCCATCTGTTCTTGCTGAGGCGTGAGATGTGGCCAGCACGTTGCCACTTTGATTTTAGGGCTGTGCGTAAATGCAAATATAGGTTATGAATTCCCCCTCCAGAAAAAAAAATCGTCATCGTTCTTTTACACTTTCCAGTAAGTAAGTCAATGCATTTTGCAAAGTATGGATTCCAGAGGCCTGTGAATCATCAAAAAAGTGAAAATTTTCAAATAATTCTCTTTATAGTATCCCCTTTTGTACCACTGATCGTTTATGCATCAGTCCATTGGTAACAAATACAAGGGTTTGCTTTCTGATATCAGTGCTTATTTGTTTTTCTGTTTGCAGTTTCCTTGGTGAGGAGTCGTGGAGCTCAGCTAACGGGAAAAACAAAATGGCAGGCCGAAACATGGAAGAGGATTTAGACTTCGTAGTGTAGGTTTCCTTTCTTACCTTTCAGATAAAAACACCACTAGTACCCTATGATAAGGCCACTGAAACATGCCAATCAAGCAAAGTTAATACATTTTCGAATCCGGCCACATACACAATATCGACACACAGGCCAGGACTAATTTGAAAAAATTGCTATACCCTATGAGGTAGTCAGTGTTCACAGTGGGATCACTGCCTCATTGATCTTGTTGAGTTGGTCATTAGAGCGATGAGGTGTGTCAGGATTCTACCCCATTAGGGATATAGTGTGAAGATATGTATGTTTCACTAGCTGGCAGACTAAGCTCAACTGCCTATGCCTATACGCAAAATTAGACAACGGATATTGCTACCGCGAGATTAGTTTATTTCAGCTACTTCCACAGGCATGGCATACGGCTATATTTATTGGGTTCAATACCTCCTGTTTTTTTTTCCTAGTGAGGGTTTACGAGGATTAACTCCAACAGTACAGCAGAAAATTCTAATGTGGGATTGGATGAATGATGTATTTATTCATAATTTTTGTGACTACCTAATTAAAATGATATATAGATAGGTGGACGGATAATTAGAAACAGGGCAAGATTTTCATATAATCGAGGTCACTTGGAAGCCATGGTTCTCCGTGAAGACTTAATCGGGTCATGATCTGATGACCGTCATCGAGAGAGTAGATGAGGACTTTTAGGTCGCTATAGATATCCAACTGATTAGATGAGCCGTCGGGAAGCAGCATCGTCATGAAGAAAAAAACAAGCAAAATGACATAAAAATGTATGAAAATTTTAAAGTCAAGGAATCATGACGATGCTGCTTCCAAACGGCTCATCTGATCAGTTGGATATCTATAGCGATCTAAAAGTCCTCCATGTACTCTCTCGATGACCGTCATCAGATCACGCCCCGATCAATCCTTCACGGAGAACCATGGCTTCAAAGTGACCTCGATTGTATGAAAATCTTGCCCTGTTTCTAATTATCCGTCCACCTATGTATAACTTTATGACTGGCCTGTTGGCGTAGTGGTAGTAACCCTGCCTACTGCGCCAAAGGTCGTGGGTTTGATTCCCACCCGGGACCAACATTTGTGTGATGAGCATAACTGTTGGTTTTCGGATTCTGGGTGTTTGTATGTATTTTGTATTTATTTAAAAGTATTTAAGTACGTTTATCAGTTGTCGAATTTGTTTGTATTTGTATTTTGTATCAGTTGTCGAATACCCATGTACAAGCTTCGGCATAGTTGGGACTAAACAGCCGTGTAAATTTGCCCAAAACATTATTATTATTATTATGATAAATGTACATTTATTAACAGGTCTGAAGACGAGTTCCAGTCTGACGAATCATCCTCTTCATCGGATAGTTCTACTGAAGACTCAGAGACTGAACAGTATGTCGAAGAGGAATGGACCAGCAATGATACTCGGCGGCGTTTCCCATTCACCGGTAACCCAGCTATCAATGTGGGTTCCTCTCAAACTCCTATAGAATTCTTCAAGCTTCTATTCAACACAACATTCATGAATTTACTGGTTTCATGCATTAATTTGCATGCTATACAACTTGTGAAAGAGTCCGTGGATGAGTTCAAACCAACTGATGTGGAAGAGGTATACACATTGCTAGCTGTTTATTTCCTGATGGGATATGTCAAAATAAACCAATGGTCCTATTACTGGTACTCGCATCCGTTGTACAACTTAAAGTTTGAAAACTACATGAGCAAGGAACGTTTTAGTCTTCTTATGCGTTCGTTAGCGTTTAAAAGTAAACTTGCTTATAATGACAATGGTTATTCACGAAGAAGTTGGTACGAAGCAGCCAGACCACTAGCCGATTATTTCAACAGTAATATGAAGGCCCTGATTACACCGTCTAAAGAGTTAAACATTGACAAATACACTGCATATTGGTTTGACGAATTGAATTTTATGAGAAAGAAACCTGATCGTATTCGAATGCATTTGTTATCGGACAATTATGGAATCTTCCAAAGAGTATATTTGTGTCATCCGGATGGAAAGAACAAAGGCGATGCGATTGCCAAATTTTTGTTGCAAGACTTTTTCCATATGGGCCATTCTCTATATGCATGCCCATTTTATACAAGTGTCAGCTTAGCTGAGGAATTTTTAGACAACATGACTTATTTAACAGGCATTTTGAAGCGTAAAAAGCAAAGAAACCCAAGGTTTGTGAAAAAGAAACTGAAGATTGGTTCAATCAAAACGCTGTATAATGCAAAAGGCGTGTGTGTTTGTAATTTTAGAAAAACACAGACTATATTAGGACTTTCGACAGAGCATAATGGCACTTTGAATATACGCGGTAAGGCGATGTATCCTGAGATGACCTCACAGTTCAAGGTACATACAAAAGGTATGTTCAAAAGGAACCAAACTCTTTCGGACAATGCCCCGCAAGATGTTACAAAGAAATACAACAAGACAGTGTTATACTTGTTACAAGTTATGTTTATGAATGCCTATTTAATGTACAACATAAACAAATCTGAAAAAATGGGTTACGGTGACTTCAGGAGAGATATCTTGGAGAATATTTTGCCGATACCAAAAAATCTTGAAAGCTCAGGGAGCGATGAAGACACTGATGCCAGCTTGGACTCGTCCGAGGAGAGAATGGATGCCGAAGTTATTCATTTGCCTTCGAAACTGGGTAAAGGTAAAAAAACAACTAGGAACTGCCGTCTGTGTTGGCTCCATCGACGTGTGCGTAAAAGTACATTATATTATTGCCCTCAGTGTCCGCAGAAATGGGGCTTGTGCATAGAATGCTTTAGAGAGTTCCATAATTATTAATTTGTTGTTGGCATTATTTTATTTATAAGTACATGAAAAACTTTTGTAAATAAGGATGCAGTGGAAAGCGCAAGTGTTCAATTTTGCCCGTCGACACAGCAAATGCATTTTTCTTAAGCATTGCTGATTTCACGGCCACACTTGTCGCAGAACCGACAGCTGTTCTGGAGTGAAGACCTCGGTGATTGGACGCCCGGCCACCACAAGATGGACTGATGACTTAAAAAGGCGGCCGAAAGCAGTTGGATGCAGTGGACGGAGGACCCACGTACGGCAGCACACAGATAAGGGCGGGAATGGTTGTGATCAATCTAGGAATAAGTTGTTGAATCTCAAATAACTCCTCAAAACTCCTCACCGGAATTTTCATAGCGAAAATTTACATACTTAAGGATTGAACGTTGTATTGATGTTGTTTCACTACTGTTTGTGAGTAAGTATATTAAATGACTATGAAATTATTACTTTTTAATATAAATTAACGTTTAAGATTGAAACAATATAATCCTCTGTGATAGAACTTTTCTATTTTGGTTGGTTCTGGTTTTTATTTTTCTTTTGGTATTTTGTTTACGATTAAATTGGTTAATTATCTAGTTTGGTACCAAAAGAAAAATAATAACTAAAACCAACTAAAATAGAAAATTTTTGCATTCCAATAATAAACGTTAATTTATATTAAAAGTAATTTCATTCGCAATGCAAATTCCGGACCTTGCTTAACACAGGGGACCGGAATTTTGGTTGCAAAACATGACCCATTTTTGCATAGTGCTTGACAACATTTGTCGCGAGTAAAACCGCGGCAAAAACCTAGTCCAATGTTTAGCTACCAAAATTCCGGTACCTGCTTATCACCAATACATTGGTATACATCAAAAGGCGTGTCCAGACCGGCCGAGCCGCCGCGGGCGCGGCCCGCCTCGCGCGGCGGCGCGGTCGGTGTGGACGTGACAGGCGCATGCCTCGGCCGCAGCATGCGCCTGTCACGTCCACACCGACCGCGCCGCCGCGCGAGGCGGGCCCTTTGGTGGTTATATATTGTGGCGTATTATGTGTAGGTATATTCGTGTCGATTCGGATGTTGCACGCCTTAACTAAATTTTAATATCTTGTGCTCTTTTTTTCTTTAATAATAAAAAGAGATGACATGAATTTTAGAACTGTCAAATTAGTTTAGTCCTGTCAGACAGAAGAAAATGTATACCAGGTTCCTATTGCAATTGAAAACATGGCGATTGAAATTCGCGATTCTGAGACATAGAACCAGTATCCCATAGAACCGCACTCAGCGTATAGCAATAGTCTTTTACCCCAATAATTTGAGAAGACGCTTCTTATATGGCGGGGTCAAACTGAACAAACACTATCTATTTTAGTCGGGATGTCGTTCGTTGATTTTAACAAAAAATTCGCATACGTAGATAGAGATAGAAGATATTTTATCTGTCTAGCTTACTCTTTCCACTTTTGTAATAAGTGTGTCCCTCTATGATTATTATTGTTATTTTAGCGTCTGTTCTATGTGATACTTTTTCTTAGGTCTGAGAGGACTAAACCAATTTGACAGTTCTAAAATTCATGTCATCTCTTCCTTACTGTTAAATCTTGTCTTTTCTAACTTTTAAAGATAAAAAAGAGCACAAGACACTAAAATTTTGTTAAGGCGTGCACCATTCGAATGGACTCCATTTCCATGTGAACAGATCGATGTACGAAGCGTCTAGTATGCTAGTCATTAAAAGTCATTTAAATGAGTGTCATTATACAGGTTTTGATTTTAACTTTGTGGATTCATTGTGCTATTTTATTTTTGCCTATTCCAAATATTAGTTAAGCTGCAAGAGACCGTTCGTAGTAGAATTTTCAGTCTTTCGGAAAAAAAATAATATTTAACTAGCTTTTGCCCGAGTAAAAAAAGCTTTCCCGCGAGTTTTCCCGCGGGGAAAATATATTTCTTAGTGGTCATCAGAGCTATATGAGTTTATGCAAAATTTCAAGTCTCTAGGCTCAGCGGTTTGGGCTGTGCATTTCATCCCCTATTTTACATACTTAGGGGTTGAATTTTCAAAATTCTCGAATCACGTCATTATTGTTTTTAACTAAAAGCCTAAATATAGAATTTCACGTTTCTAGGCTCAGCGGTTTGGCTTGTGCGCGTTTCTTCCCTTATTTTACATACGGGTAGAATTTTTTAAATTGTCGAAACACGTCATTATTGTTTTTTATTTACCTATAGCCACTCAACCGTCAGACCGCGCGAGGCGGGGAAGCCTTGACCTTTAATAATAATGTTTTGGACAAATTCGCACACGGCTGTTTAGTCCCAAACTAAGCCGAAGCTTGTAAATGGGTACTCAACAACTGATAAACATACATAAATACTTTTAAATACTTAAATACATACAAACACCCAGAATTCGAAAAGCAACAGATATACTCATCACACAAATGTTGGTCCCGGGCGGATTATCGCTCTTTCTTTTGAGGTATCATTTACCTGGATATAGCCGTTCCTAACAAGCACGAGCCCGTCTTCTTACTCCTGTGGTTGTTATTTTAAACAACATCGCCAGCTTCATGATATTAAACGCTGAATTAATCCTGTCTATCAACTCGTTCCTTGAATTCATTTCTAAACTCGTATACACAAGTTTCTTGACCCGACCCCACACGAAAAAGTCCGCCGGGGTCAGATCGGATGACCAAGCCGGCCAAGGGATGGGTCCATCTCTGCCGATCCAACTTTCAGGGAAGCATTGGTTTAAATGTTCCCTTACATTTAATGTCCAATGCGCTGGACAGTCGTCTTGCTGAAAGATGACTTCTCGCTCTGTTTCGAATATCGGGGCACCGGATTCCTCTACAAGTACTGGGAAATCGTTTTGTAAAAATTGCAAACAACTTTCACCATTCAAAGTATCCGGTCAAGCAACGTTCTGCCAATTACTCCAGCCCACACATTGACAGAGAATTTCCTCTGGAACGATACCTGCTTTTTCCAATGTGGATTGTTGTTTTTGTCAGCCCATTCATGGAGGTTGTGGAAATTTGTATTGCCCTCCCTAGAAACGCATCACCAATGTCTCTGTTTAGGAGGAAACGGCAGAATTGAGTTCTGTGGGGATCTTGCTCTCCCAAACCTGGCACACCTGTGCCATGAATTGGATACTTGTCATTTTGTTTCATTGTATTCCATATCTTCCAATTTAAATGAGGCCAAAAACTTTATTCTTCAATTTTAGAAATTTTTTATGAACTTCAAATGTCTGTTAAAAAAATGTGTGATGACACATCTGCTTAGAACATGTTTTGTCTGATTGGTTACACATTACTTTAATTAAATAAAATAAAAAAGAATTTGCTTATCATTCAATTTGGTCGTTTTAAGCAGTTACAGTAAAATTTTGGGTTGTTCAGCCAAAAACCTTAAAAGTCGGGTAAAAAAAAATAGCGAGACTTCGCCTGAGACAACCATGGCTCAAATGGTTCTTAACGGTCTGTACTAGCTTCGCCTTAAGGCTATGCACCCATCTACCAATAACCCTGTATATGGGCCTTTCTCTACTAACTGGAAACTTGTCTATTGACTGTTGTCCCAACCCTATTTTTCTAGAAAATTAAAAATATAATATGTTAAGTCGATAGATAGTTATAATATAAATACATATAAACAAGAAACCATTGTAATTTTCCCTTGTTTTTCGAATTATAGGCAATTTTGTAAAAAAATGCGGCAGAGGACTGTTTTGCCACCCAGAGGACTGTTTTTTCCACCGAGAGAATAGTTTATGTCAAGGTTTATATGAAGAAAAACACAATATTAATTATTAAATGTAATCATAAATTCTCTTCTTTATTGAATACTGTATCACATACAGAATTTAAATACTTATATTTATCTTTAATACTTGGTCAAAGGACACATCAAAAACATCATTTTCATCGACTATGAATGTGTGTCCTTTGTCATCACAAATTTTTAAGAAGGTTACTGTTAGTTCGCCTTCTTCCGTGTCTATGTTATTGATTACTGCAGCATAACAATATTCAGTGTTTCTTACTAGAAATTTAACCAAGACGTAATCGCCGATGGTGTAATTCTGTTGGTTGATTGAACTAGGTCCAGCCAATGCAGCGTCGTCGTCGGTCTCCATTGTGGAATCCTGTGAGTTGTCCATGTTTTCACTTTCAGAGTCTGTGTAAAGAACATCTACGTTAAGTTTTAAATTGTTTTTGTACTGTAACACTCCTAAATTGAAATGCTGGCACTGGTCTTCACAAGTGCAACTTAAACTTTTCATTATGAGTTTAGTGGCACTTGGAGCTGATTCCAGAGGACTTCCTAATATTTCAGCCTTTACTTGATGTATTTTTAGAGTGCCATTAAAGCTTTTTAAATTAACTGTTTCATTTTGAAGGTCGTCTGTCAATTCTTAGATGGCTTTATCGTCGATTGTGAACAAGGTAATTGCGGAACATCTTCGTTGAATGGCTTCTACAAATGATTCCAAGCTATCAATATCATTTTGTTACACGATGTGTACACGATTAAGCACTACACTTTTAACTGCATATTTCGGAAATTCCTCGTCGCCAGTAGGATTTTTGTAATGGAAAGCAGGAGCGACGAAATAAACCATTCAGAAGTAGTGACAATAAATCACGCTCAGTCGTTACTATCGTTGTCCATTTTACTTGCGTCTCGGCCGAGGACTGGGTAGAAATGATACAGTCAAAAATCGCGAGGAATTTTATTCGCCGTGCGTGTAGATAAGATTCAGTACGCGGATTATTAAACAAGTAAAGAAAAAAAAGGAATCGATACTACTGCTATTTAGCCTTTATTTTATAACCTAAATCTACTTGCCAGCATTCTCTCTCTCTGTGGAGATGAAAAACGATAGTTAAATATTTTCTGTTCATAAGACGCATCCTGCGCCGGGAAAGGTTTCATCAAAACCTCGGATAGAGGTTAGAGCATCTCCAACAAATACATACACTCCTATCAAATTCAAAATTTCTTTTTTTGTGATTTTAGGTGTTACAAAAATGGTGTTACAACTACGGCCATTTGTTCCTACATGGGCGTAAATGAATTTATCATTTGCGTTGACAATTAGCAAACAACACAACACTGAATTTAATAAATTGAATGCCACCCATGGTATGGAATGTTTTGTTTCCATCCATCCATAGTTGGCCCCTTTCCCCTTCCCCTTCCTCGGGTTACTGAATTTGAAATTGGTTTCAAAGGTGGAAACTTAATTCCGATGATGGAGAAGGATTTGGGAAACATATTCCACTTACAGGTATTATAAGTAATCCTTCTGAAATCCTCGCTCTAGAGCAAGCTACGTATAACATTGATCTTTTAAAACGAGGACTTATATGTATGACAATTTTGTCCATTGTTGCTGCTTGGCACTTGTGCACTGTAATCGCCTCAGCTGGAACCAACGGAAACTGTGTCCGACGTATCTGCAAATTAGAAGCTTTCCACTTTTTAATGCAATAAGCTACACATTCTATAGGTGTGTAGTTTTTCTGTATTGTTCCCTGTATTGGTTACCAAACGATCTCCTTTTTTTTCTTCCAGCATTTGAGCCAAGTTCGAGCCACAGTATTAGAGGTCTTCTTTTACCCGTCATTTTAGTAATACCATAGTCGATAGCTTTTAACCTACCCGTTGTCCAATTTACCAGTCCATCCTCTGTGTCAACGTTAACTGCTATAATATATCTAGCCGATATTTTTAAATTCAATTTCTTAGGTAGTCCATAAGTTTGTGCCGTATTCTGAGAAGAAATAGACTTTAATGCGCGATCTTTCGCCGATGTAAATAATAAGAATAAATAAATAAAATAATTTAACGCAGTTGCAAATCTCAGATCGTTTCTTTGTCTCATTACAATTGTAAGTTCAAATAAGCTTAAGAATAAATCATTCTAATCAAAATATTATGCATGTGAGGATGAAATTATTAGTATTAAAGCTAAATATTTAAATTAAAAAGTAAAATTATTATTATTTAATTATTTTTTATTTCATTTATTGAAATTAAAGCTTGAGATAACTTTATTTTGCTACGGTTGAAAATAATCATCGAATATTTTTGTGACTTCCTCATATTTTGGCGTGTCATCTTGTTTTAGGACATTGAAATACAAGTCATGAGCGTGTTGTCCCATTGCATTGAGCAATATGGCCGCTTTTCTTATTTATTTATTATTTAAACTTTATTGCACATGTATTGTACAAGAGGCGAACTTAATGCCGGACGCATTCTCTACCAGTTAACCTTTGGGCAGTGCTGATAGATTGTGGTAGGTGCGAAGACAGTAACATCAAAAAGGCAGTTGAAATAAACTTAAAAGAACTATATATACTATAATATTTACACACATACATATAAATTAAATATACCATAATACATATATATATACATATAATTAAATTAATTTTATTTATTTTAGTATTTAATTAATTTAATTAAATAAATATAATATATATGTATACATATAATTTAGATATACATAGAATACAGTATTATGTCAGGTAATGCATAGAATGGCATAGGGATTTCTTGCCTCAGCCTCAGCGTTCTTGTCCTGAGGCCGCCAGGTATATTTTGAACTTTTGTTTAAATTTGATCCAATCTGACCTCATGTCGACTTTCCCGTCGAAACGGGGTTTGTGGCATTTTGTATTCGGTGCCCATGGCCATATTTTCTGTGTCGTTAGTGGTGTCGATTGAAATTTTACTCACGTTCTCGCCACTATTTCCTTTGCTGTAATTTTCTGTAGGCTCACACGTCGGCTGCGCCATGTATTGTTGGTGGTTTTTAATGAAAACTATAATTGGTTTGGAGGACACTTTATTTTACTATTAATGATCTATAAAATTATCTGTAATATTGCAACGTGCGTTCACAATGGTTCGAGAGGAAGTGTAGCTGTCAGTAGTTACTTTTTAAATAATTGCCTGTTAAGGGACCTACACACACTTATGGGTGTCCGACTGTATCTGTTGTTTGTGGCATTTTCTTTATCAGTAGTTCTGGTGTCCGCTGACGATATTGAGTATTGAGTCAGCTGTGTCGGTGTCCAATGAACACGTTGCGCTGAGCTCTTTATTCTCGTTTTTATACCGAGCCAATCCCGTGTGAAATTTGATTCTATCCTTTACTCTTGCATTTGGTATGAGTACATGTACGTCGAACTCCGTTTGGAAGTCGAAGCTAACAGTGATGTGTCTTTGGTCTTTAAGTTTTGGTGGATTTTTCACATAAAAGAACGAACTGTCAGCCATTCCATTGCTTCTAGGATTGTATATACCTGCGATGAACTGCTTGGTTTTTAAATGAAATAACTTGTAAAATGAAAATTATATTGTAACGCCATGGAAGAAAGAAAAAATGTGAAACGAAATAAAAAAAATTACCGAACAACTATAAAGATTTTAATTCAACAGGATATCTAGGAGTAGAAGTTGTCAGTACAATATCCTTAGCTTTAAAATAACATTTACATTCATAAGATGAAATAGCAAAAAAGGTCTTTGGATAAAAACGGATTGTCTGCTATCAGTTTAACTTCTACTGGATATCCAAAGCGAGAACTATTTTACTGCACAACGGTAATAACTCCAACCGGTGTGAAAAATAGTCTACAATTGCCAAGAAGCTTTTGCCATTGAATTCTAAAATATCACATCCAACTTTTACATACCTTTCCTTAGGCACTTTATGTGGTAAAGGAAGCTCCTTGTAATTATTGGGACTATACTTCTTTCGTAATTGCATCTATAACTGTGGCTTGCATCTATGGCTGTGGCGTGACTACCACTTTGGCGGCTTCGGGCCCCATCATATTCCGAATTAAAGACAATTTGACGCTATCTTTGGCTTCTTTTTCCCCATACACCGACAGGTAGCCGTTGAAAGAGTTTAACCAAAACTCCCAATCGGACGATGAACATTTATTAAATTAAATCAAGATACTATCAGACCTGGTCTCTTCTCCAATTCCTCAGATTATTCCAGGGTATTATCAGATAGATTAAACCACCATTGACCGTGGAAACAGGTCTTGTAGTCTCTTTTATATACTGGTTATTGTTGTGTATATTCCATATGATATGAATATATCTCGAAGAATATCTTCCCTATCGTTCCGAAATCGCATTGGTGACTTGTTTTTAGATCTGTTACACAACTAACGATGGACTCTGTGCTGTCCTGACGTCGATTAAGTAATTTATGTCGTTCCATGGTCATCACTCTTGGTAAAAAATATTTCTCAAAGGTATCGCATGTCTTTTACAATTAACTATTGTGTCTATGTCGATTTTAACTGACTCCTCCTGGGCTATCGTGCATTCCCCCTCACGGCCGAGGGGGGTTGCTATCGGCGGTGCTGGGGACTGGGAGGATTCCCTATCCTGACTAGGCGGTAACTGAGGGCTTCCCTGATCCTCCTGCGGCAGATCGGCAGATCAAAATCGATCGGGCCCGCATCGATGACACCGACACCTACCCTATCCAATGCTCCCGGAAACTCGGTTCGGAAACTGGCGAGTAGCGCGGGGTCCTTTCTGATGAACCTTATGAATGCCCTGAGGAAGTCATCCACGCACTCCGTCGCCGTTTATATAGGAATCGTTTTTAGAGAAGTGGGGGTATACCTAACAATATACAATAAAAATTTTGCACAAATAAAACTAAAAACAGATGGGTACGTACAATCAATAAAAGTACTTAATAAAGTTGGAAAATAATTAAAAATAGCTCCGCTTTGGGTACTGTTTTGAAGAAATATTAAAGATCCTGTTAATTTGTAATGGGGGAATATCGCCAATGTTGAGCCTGATTTCCCCTTCGCCCAACAGGTTTATTAAATTCATTACTTACCAAATTCGTACGTACAATCAATAAAAGTACTTAATAAAGTTGGAAAATAAATAAAAATAGCTCCGCTTTGGGTACTGTTTTGAAGAAATATAAAAAATCCTGTTAATTTGTAATGGGGGAATATCGCCAATGTTGAGCCTGCTTTCCCCTTCGCCCAACAGGTTTATTAAATTTATTACTTACCAAATTCGTACGTACAATCAAAAAAGTAAAGTTTGAAAATAAATAAAAATAGCTCTACTTTGGGTACTGTTTTGAAGAAATATTAAAAATCCTGTTAATTTGTAATGGGGGAATATCGCCAATGTTAGCGAGGCGACGGCGCCGTCTCCCAAGGAAAAAAAGACAAACAGGTTTTCGTAAAATGTGCGCACCGCTTTTGGCAGCTCGGTGAGATCACCGACATCCCGGGAAAAGTCGAATTCAAAGCGATTCCATCGCTGCCCATGAATATCGACGAAAAACATGTTCGTTACATATTTGTAGTATTCGTTATTTGGCGTTAGAGGGAGTCAGATATAGGAATGATTTACGGGAATGACACGGGGGCAGGACGTATTGCTCATTGATTGGACAAAGCGGACGTTTGTTACCGTTAAAATATTTTACGGCTCAGAAGTTAGCGAGTTACACGTAACTTTTCGATTTTAATGTGATCTAAATGTTGCTAAATTAATCAACTTTTCCGTAAAATAGTTTAAATTGATTTCATCGATTCATTTAAAGATTTTCCATTTTACTTTTGTATATTTTGCCTGTGTACTATATACAGAGATAAAATAAAATAAAAACCAGGAATTAAAAGTGCAGGAGGGGGCAACCGGAATGGTCAGGTCTGGGAACGCTTGGGTCGTGGCAACTGATTCCGAAGGGAAGTTAACAGAGTCACAAAGCTCGTCGAAATTTAGCTCAGGAAATATGTCCGCATAAAGAGGTGATATGTTCAGTGACTCTGGTAACAAACCTGGGGAAAAGAGTGGCGATGGTACAGGAAGGTCATAAGGATTAGGGGGTGTGACAAGATCTGAAGGACCCTGGGGTATAGGTGAAGTGTTGAATAAGACTGTAGGATCTAAAAGGTCTATAAGGTTAGGGGTTGAAATGGAGATTTGGGTAGGAACGAGTGATACGGAGGGACTGAGGTTCAGGTAGGTTCGGAGTTGGATTCAGGGTTGCGGAATAAATTGGGTGTGCGTGTTCTGGGATATGGAGTAGTGCAGGTTCTGAAAAAAAAACACGTTAAAATTAAAACTGTTTAATTAAAATTTATTAAAAGTATTCAGTTAAGCGGAGATGGCTCACAGCATAGACACGTGTATATGGTAGGAGCCGGTCAGTTTCAGCCAAGCTCAGGGTGTGGAGCACAATTGGCTCAGCTAAGGCACGTTGAGACTTTGTTAGGGAATCTATCCTGAATTGAATGTTAGTAGGGGGAGTCGGGATCTGGGTAAAATATAAGAAATAGGTCAGCATATTAATATGGGGTTTCTGTTAATTGAGGGATATATGAAAAAAAGTTTATTGAAGTATTGTTAAGGCAGCGACGGCGTGACTTCAGGAAGTTTTAAGGCGACGCTCCAAGACCTGTAAAGAAATAAGAATATTAAGTAGCGTTGTAGGAAGATAAAATAGCAAGACGGCACTGTCGTTTATATTTAGGAAAATGGATCAGAAGGATCCCAAAGGCAAGGATATTCAAGAAACAAAGTTTCCAGGTACCACTAGGCTAGGCCGAAAACGTCTCGCTGTTTGCTCGGGAACTAAAAGAAATATAAATTTGAAACATTTCAGACAAAAAATTATGGTTGATACATCTTTGTGGAGCAAAGGTCATCATGCAGTTCTGTTTAACAGTTGATAAAAATGGCTAAGATAACTAATTAATTAGTAGGAATTTATTGAGTTAATCCACGTAACTTTTTGGTTTTAATTGTTGAAATAAATCAACTTTTCAACGACTAACATACATATCGTAACACTATAAATATCTATATTACATATACCTTACAGACTAACATACATACCATAACAATATAAAAAATATATAATTCTTACGACTAACTTAAAACTAGATTGCACTAGATGACTCTTATTTCCCTGTATAGCCGGAACACTACTCCTACTAGCCAAAAGTCGGGATTCAGCAAAACATTTTTATGTTCGGCTGGCACTCGAAACTTGTAGGACCTAAAGTTGGTAGTAGGTCCACTTGCTTCCACCGGTGTAATGTCCTCCAGCACCATTAAAAGTATTCCTCATTATAAATTAGTATTTTATTTACAATTGCGCGTCTTGGGATACCGAATTGCAGTTAAGCCTCGTGAAGAAATTTTGCCTGATTCTACTACTTCGCATGCAAGTTGTAACATTTCTTCAGTGTAGTTCTTATACATTCTGGGTCCAATTTCACGTCTTGGTTTTCTTCGTCGAATTCGAGATTTATGTTTATTTTTCTGTAATAAATCATATATCGTGAATATTAGAAAGTAATACGCCCCGCCGCGATGGGCGGAGCGGCAGACATAATACGCGCAGATCTGCCTCTACGTGTGGAATGGTAAGGTACGACTGTCCCTGCCAAATAAGCACCTAGTCATCGGATCTGTTTATCTGACAAGTTATATTTTACCAATAATTCTTTTTTGTATTGTACCTACTGTATTAAACCGCATTATACTGTATTCTGCTGTAATGTATATAATGCATGCGATATATTATGCATTACATTGTAACATTAATAAATTGTAGATGGGCGCTGAACCTAAATTTGCGCGGAGGCACGAAGCAGTGTATATTTTCCCCATGGCATGCTCACTCTGCGTTGAGTGGAAAAATCTGCGTGACCCGTCTCCACGCGCGGAGGCATTGCTTCTAGCGATAAGACCGCCTAGATGTACATTACTGTATCTGTTTTTCTCTTTTTTTGTTTGTAAATGTGCAATAAAGTGTATTGAATCTAGTGGAATATATACTTCTATGTAGGTATTGAAAAATGAACAGAAATGAGGTTTAAGTTACAATAATTTTGGTATTTCTACTAACCTAGCAAATATGCAGTTTCTCCTGTATTGTGGAGTTGCTCCAAATGACTTAATTATGCTACTATTAAAAATAAAATTATCGTGTGTAGCACCTCCATATGTAGCGTCGACGTGCAGAACATTCAAGTCACTGTCATTTATCTGAAAATAATAAAAAGCTCAAATAAAGAAACTTAAATTACGTATTACAATTAAACATATAACACTGATAACACTGACTTATTATTAAAAATTAAATTAGGAAATTTGACTTACCAAAAGAATACTCCTGGCATGGTAACCTTTCGTACAATAGTAGATACCTTTCTTCGTGTTCCTTGGGTCGCACCATGGAAACAAAGGTACCATCTATACAGCCTATTACACCAGGAATATTAAATTTTCTAAAAAAACCTGTAATGGAATCACATTTAATCAGTTCTTTATCATCAAACCCTTCACAATTTAAACCTTAAATATTTGTACTATTTACCTTTCTTTTAAGGCTTGTCTCTCACTAATGTTTTGTGGAAATTTAATATATTTCCTAACAATATTTATTATGTGCCTTCACAATTAATTGTATAGCTCGAGATGTTGATGGCTGAGACACATAGGTGTGTACATTTTTCCCTATAATTTTTTGATAGCACCCACTGGCTAAAAATGAAAGAGTACAAAGAATATGAAAGAAAAAGAAATTGTAAGAACAGACTTATGTAGGTGTGTGTAAGTGTTACAACAAAATGATCAATTTCAATAGAGCTACTAGGTACTTTAGGGGGCTTTTCGGCCCTGCCTGGGTCTGTAGAAGAAAGACATTATACTAGGTTTCTTGAGTAGGTACTTACTTTAGTTCGGTGAGTAAGTCCTCCCCATGCTTCTTCAGGAAGTAATGGAGCGAGGTCTCGCTCCAATACCTCTATTAATTCCCCAGACACTAGTAAATTCACTCACTAGTAAGTTAACTCGCTAGTAAATCACGAAACTTGGATACCTAGTCTAGTGTCGTTGTCCGCCTGGCGAACAGCGACAGATGCTATAAAAACTAAATTATTGGACATGAGTACGGATTTTGAGGTTAAACCGGATAGCGCATTCATTGCAAGAAACGTACCTAAACTCACCACAAACTTACTGTCGGTGAGTAGAATCATCGCGAGTGGAAACTGAGTGGAATTCAACAGGCAAAGTTGTTATATTTTCAACTCAAATAATGTTTGCATTGGTGAAGCGAGGTTAGAAAATGAGGTCTACAGATTAATTGCCAAAGTATAGAAATCCGAGTCCAAAAATGCCGCCTCTAGTCATTCCTAATCCTTGTAATTTGCTTGTATGAAGAAATTCACTGTTTTCAAATGTTGATAAGTTTTGTTACAAACATAATTTATAGAATATGTTGATTGACTTAGATAGGTAATGTCATGTAGTTTTTGGATATATTTTTGTAAATAAAAAAAATTGATTAAAAGATATAAACAAATATGTAAAGGCCATCGTTTTACTTTCTGACTGAAGTGGTTTTTTATTTTGCCTCATACTCACATATGACAAATCCTAGTTGCTTCAGATATTGTTGCAACCAGTTGAAGACCTAAACTACGTAATTTAACTTAGACAAGCTACCCCAGTCACACATGGCCTAGAATACGGGTCACAACTGACCCCTATTTTCAAGAATTTTTGACAATGTTGTTTATGAGGTCGTGAGTTCGAATATTTTTTTAAAATATTTTTTCTATGGAACTGCCTAATCTTTGTACCTATGTTATCATGTAAATAGACTAAGGAACTGTAATAAAAACAAAGCTTTAATTTTTTTCCATAAATTTATTTCAATCCTACAACATATCTATACTTATAATAAATCTGTAGAAACCGTGTGTCTGTACTTTGAATAAATTTATAAAAAAATGAGTGTGGACGATAAAAAAAGAGTAACAGAACACAAAAAAGCATTTTTAAATTTTTTTGTCTTTCTGTCTTTCTGTCTGTCTGTCTTTCTGTCTTTCTGTCTGTCTGTAATCGCTAATCTCCGAAACTACTGAACGGATTTTCTTGCGGTTTTCACATGTAGATTAAGCACAGCCTGGCGCAACTTATAGGCTTTGTTTCATTGAAATCGGATGACAGCGAAAAAAGTTATTGTCATTTACAGATAAATCATTTAACGTAACAAGACGATGTCATAGACATAGGAGATATCAGTGTTTTTTTTAACTGGGACAGTATAGGCAAGTCCGAAACCATAGGAGATGCAGGGAAAGTGTCTTATGACATAGAAATTTTTTGGTCAAGCGTGTGTTGTCCATAAAAATGAGACAATTTGCACATATTTTTTTTAATGCGGTTCGACTCAGTTTCATGTAGGGATCACTTCATTATATCGGAAGAAAAAAATCTGAGCAGCAGAAGTTAGTCAAATTCAATAAAATGTTTTCTCATAGAACGCCAGTGAAAAATAATTTTTATTATTTTTAAAAAATGCGTATCGACTTAGTTTCATGTTAGAATCATTTTATTGTATCGGAAGAAAAAAATCCAAGCAGCAGAAGTTAGTCAAATTTAATAAAATGTTTTCTTATTAAACAGACTGTGCAATGTACTTAGGAACTTACTACTTATTCATGCATGCCACCTGAACTCCAGCTGCTCCGATTACTATGTCAAAATTGTTATCACGAAAAAATACCTAAAGGTTCCTAAGACTGTTTCCCGGTATCTCCTATGGTTTTGGTTTTGCCCATACTGTATTAGTTAAAAAATACACACGTATAATAAAAATTGATATGAGAAGTCTTATGAGCAATAGAAGTGAAAACAACAATTTTTTAAATTTTTATCTGTCTTCACCAAATTGGATACGGTGTTCATAGTTTGTTCCTGAAGGTATGGTATACCTTAAATTATGGTGAAGGTACTTAGAATGATCCATTTTACCATTGGAAAATTATAACTAGACGATGTATGTCTGTGCATAGCAGAGATAGGTACCTACTTCCAAAATCCACGCGGACGAAGTCGCGGGCAACAGCTAGTTTAGTTACAAAAAGTAGTAAAAAAATCTGAATACATTTCAGGAATCCACCGAATAATGGTAATTTTTATGCAGAAGCAATAAAAATGGGAAATGGAACATAACTGATTACACCTAGAAACTGGTGGTTATTTTGTAAACGTTTCTGATAATCTTATCATACGATAATAAAGTCCTACAACAACACATTTTTTATAGAAACCATGGATAACATCGAAGAAACTCTGTGCGTAATGTTTGGAATGAGTGAGGTGCAACGGAATATGCGGCAAAATTCTGGGGCGACATGGGCGTGGACCAGTTTGAGACTTCGGCGGGGAGCAGCAGATCTTTGACCGTTTTGGAATCATTGGCGGGTAGCAGCAGACCAGTGGACCAGCTGGAGACTTCGGCGGAGAGCAGCAGAACTTTGGCGGTTTTGGAACCATTGGCGGGCAACTGCAGATCTTTGGCGGGCGCTAGATCTTCGGCGGCGGCTTTATTAATTCAAACGTTGTAAAAGTTTTAATAGTTACTCTAAATGTTCCTTAAAAAATTTGTATTTCGGATTGTATATGTTGAGCAAAGTGTAGCTGGTGTGCAGCCCTGACTGAAGAGGCAGTGTCGCGGCACCCGAAGACATGCGGCGTACGCAATGTGGTGAGGATTGGTGGGCAGCCGCAGCGCACAATGATTAAAGCACTTGATGCAGGATTAATTACTTATATTTCCTCAAGAAATACATAGATTAATCTGATATAAATCGATTTAAAATAACACATGAAAACTACAACAAGACAACGTTAATGGCGGATCAGAGGGAGGTGAAAGTATTGCTACATTAGAAAAAATAATTACATCCAGTCAATGATGTTTGATGTACTTATAGCATAAAGGTGCTTACACACTCAACAGTATATACACATAATATTTTTTTCAGTCAAAGTGAGTCGGACGACACCAACAACGAAACCGACGGGTGGCTGGAGGACTGCCCTCGACAACGGACTTTTCCGACTCCACAAAGGCGGATTGAAAATGCGGCCAATTTAACACCATACGATTACTTTAAGGTAAACTTTAATAGTATTTTTTACAACAACTGGCAGGTTGGATTAATGGGCATGCGAGTGTACTGAAGGGTAGGGGTAACAATAAACCCCACAGCAGAACTAATAGCTGGAAAGATACAAACAAAACAGAACTTCTGAAGTTTTTCGGTACTTTATTTTGCATGGGGACTGCCATATTAAACCGAATCACCAATTATTGGAGAAAAAATCACCTAGTGAAGTTTTCATTGGGTAAATACATGAGTAGAAACAGATTTTTAGTAATTTTGAGATGTTTATATTTCACTAGTACCGATATTTCACATAACATCTATTCTGCAGTCGAACCATTAATAGATTATTCAATCCAGGAAAAGAATTGGTAATTGACGAGTCCATGATCGGGTTTCGAGGGCGATTACATTAAAAATAAGAGACAAGTATGGTGTAAAACTGTACGTCTTGGCTGATCCTCAAGGTTTGGTTCTAAAAATGCACGTTTATAAAGGTCAGGCTGACAGCGAAGTTGGAGGCGGAGGCCATGTGGATAAAGTCGTCATGAAATTGTTACATTACTACTTAAATGCCGGTTATGCCGTGTACATGGACAACTTTTATAATAGTGTTAGCTTAGCTGAAAGTGTACTGGCGAAAAAAACCTACTGTACTGGTACTCTTCAAGCGAACAGAGTAAGAAATCCTAGACTTGTAATTAGCAAAAAGTTATCCAAAGGCAACTATTTACCGCTATAATCAGAAAGGTGTATGTGTGATGAAATGGAAAGACAAAAGAGATGTCTTGACAATCTCTACTGAGCATTACTGAATGGAAAACGTAGAGGTGTGGAGTCGTCAGAGGAATAGGCAGTACCTATGCTAGGGTCAGGATACCCTTCATGGTGACTCAATATAACAAGTTCATGAAGGGTGTTGATCGCCATGACCAAATGCTGGCTTACTATCCATCCGACCACAAAACACGGGGATGGTTTCAAAAAGTTGGTATATACGTCTTTCAGACTAGTTTGTATAGGAATAAATGATACAACATGTGCACTTGATCGAGATATAATCCAGACTGACATATGTCGGTATTGCGAGAAAACATATTGCGTAGCCAATACACTACACACCTCCACCATTAATTTTAACTATCCACTAATAGTAATTGCAATTATGCAAATGACAACAAATAAACTTTAAAATTAATAAAATAATTAATAAAGTTTCTTATCATCTAATGAGTACATTAATGTATTTCGAAGCCGAATCTGTTGGTCGGCCTCCGAGCGCGTTTACGACAATCGTTTGGTATGGCGGCCTCGGCACTAGAGGGAGGGGGCGGGGACTTGTCAGCGTCACTATCTTTATCAACTGTGTGTGGTGCGTCTCCCGACGCCGGCACCACCACTTCCGTCACCCCCTGATCCTGGCTCCCCCCCGCGCCGCCCGCGCCCCGTGCCGCCGCGCCGCCGCCGGCAGCGCGCGTCTCCGGCGCCCCCGACCGCGCGGACCCCGCCACACCACTGGTGCCATCCGCGGCGGTTTCGGGAAAAACACACGAACTCCTCGATCGCCGCTTAAGCTGGTCAATATGACGATGAATCGAGGACCCGTCACAAGCCTTAACCGTGTAATTACTTTTACCTAACCGTCCCAAGACCTGGCCCTCGGACCATTTTTCAGCTTTTCAGCTTGCCTAAAACCCCTATACCATACCGGGTCACCTTGATGAAGATTCCTGGGTGTCTTGGGCTCTAACGCTACCTCTTCCTTTTTCCTACTATTACTACTACGACTATCCCCCCCCCCCCCCCCCCCCGCGCAAGTAAGTCGTCGACCCTGGGCAACGGGTACCTATCGACCAGCAGCACGGGATTGAGGGTTACCTTAAAGTCGGCGCACACACGCAGCGTGCCGTCACTCTTATTTACAAGCACCAGTGGTGTCGCCCAGTCCGAGCAGTCGACGCGCTCGATGACGCCGCTGCGCATCATGGCGTCCAGCTCGGCGTCGACGGGCTCGATGACGCCGCTGCGCAGCATGGCGTCCAGCTCGGCGTCGACGGGCTCGATGACGCCGCTGCGCAGCATGGCGTCCAGCTCGGCGTCGACGCGCTCGCGCATCGCGTACGGCACAGGGCGCGCGCGGCAGAACACGGGCACCGCGCCCTCGCGCACGCGCAGCGCCGCCGCCCCGCCCGGCCCCGTGTAGCAGCCCAGGCCGCCACCCAGCACGTCATTTAATCTGTCGAGCAGTTCACATAACATTTTTGTACTTTCTTCAATTTTATAAGGTATTTGAATATTCAACTCGGCTAGCCATTGTCTTCCTATCAGTGACGTCACACCCTTATCTACAACATACAAATCTAATATTTTTTTACAATTTTTGTATCGTATGTACCACTGTTTTGATAACACCTGATGGGGTTACTTTCGAACCGTCATAGAATTTAAAAACTAAATTGCTTTTCTCTAATTTAATGTTTTTAAACAATGACTCGTATGTACGTTTGTTTACACACGAACACGCGGTACCCGTGTCTATTTCCATTGTTAGATCACTGTCGTTCACTGATAAAGTTAGACTCACCGGCCTATAGTCACTCAAACCCATCTGGAACATGGGTTCTTCTTCCTCGGCCTCTTCTGGCCCCGTGCTGTCGACGTCCGCCTGGCAAACATAATGCGCCTCCTGATCACGAGTCCGCTGCTTCCACACTGAACGCGCCGGCGCCGACCTGTCTGGATTTTTATACGGGCACACCTTACGTAGGTGCCCCTTGTTCTTGCACACACTGCACACGTAATTTTTAAATCTGCACTCCCCCTGGTGGGAGCCCCCGCAAGCCTCACAAGACCCGGCCGCGGCTGGCTGATGGCGTGACGTGCCGTGCGCCCTGACGCAACACTGACCGAATGCACCGCGGTCCCCGTGACGGCGGGAGCCGTCGAGTCCACGGCCGCCGCATCCCGCTCAGCTGCTTCCAAGGACGTTGCCAACGACACTGCCTTAGCGAAGGTCATACTGGTCGACTCAGCGAACAGACGTTGACGTATGGCGTCGCTACTCACGCCGCACACGAACTGATCTCGCAAATTATCGTTTAATTGTGTTGAGAACTCGCAATCCTTTGACATTTTTTTCAGAGTAGCTACATACTGCATTATGTTCTCACCAGCTTCTTGACGTTTTTGACGAAAACGAAACCGCTCCGCCCAGATTGACGGCTTAGGTTGCAGGTGCTCCTGCACGAGGGTGACGAGGTCGCTGTACGACATGTCGGTCGGTTTTTTTGGATTAGCGAGGTTCACCATGAGCTCGTATACACGTTCGCCTACTAACGCTATGAAGGTTGGCAATTCAAGTTCTTCTTTAACCGCATTAGCTTTAAAATACATCTCGACACGGTCGCAGTACAAAGTCCAATTGCCATCGTTAATGTCGAACTCCTTAATTTTACCGACGGACATTGCGATTTTTTTATTGCACAGTCACAATACCACACCGACACTATAATTAGCGTATAATTAGTTAATTTAGCTTCGTCGCCAATAGTTTGTATAGGAATAAATGATACAACATGTGCACTTGATCAAGATATAGTCCAGACTGACATATGTCGGTATTGCGAGAAAACATATTGCGTAGCCAATACACTACACAGACCATGTCAGTAAATGCCTATTTTTTATACAAACAAGGGACTGGCAAAAAGATTTCTCTGGAAAATTTCAGGGAAAATGTCTTGCACACCTTGTTACCACGACCACTACCCATATCACAACCAATTTTACCAACTCATATGCCACGTGAGTTGCCAAAGAACGACGATGGTTGCTTATAACGTCGGAAGTGCGTTTGGTGCTGGAGTGAGGAAAAACTGGAAGGACAGTGTTTTATACTGTCCTGATTGCAACGTGGGGCTATGCATTCGCTGTTATGGTCCATATCACATTCAAAATGAATTATCGGGTTAAAATGTTCAATTCTTTTCACAATTCAATTTTTTTTTTCAATTTTTTTCGTTGCCTCACTGAAAATCTGCGCTGCAGCTCTTGCTGCAGCCTAAAGCTAAGCTGGGGACCATTTTTTTATTACATATAATCTTATTGTTTCTGTTGTTATGTTTTATTCCTCTGTGCCTTGCTTGTTTGTTTTTATTTTAATTTGGAGGACCGGGTGTGGTGGCGTTCATTGGGGAAGGCCTATATTCAGCAGTGGACGTCGAAGGGCTGATGTGATGACTGACTGACTAACCAAAAGATATACAGGGTGAAATTTTATAATGCCACCTGGAGGGAAAGTGCTCTTAATAATGTAGATAGAAAATTTTGCTCAAAGGAAACATTCCTTTATTTTTGAAAGGAAAGACAACTGCATTCAAAGATTTTCGAAAATTCGCTTGCCACGCCCGGGAATAAAACCGACTAAAATCTGTAAAAATTACAGCCTGTACTTTTATTGCATCGATCATTTTTCATATTTGCTTTTTTTTCTCATTTGCATTTTGCTTTTTTTTGCAGAAAATAGCCTTATTTAGTAGGCAACACTTAAGATGAAAAATGTAGACATGCTTTTGTGGGAACGCATTAGATCGCACTCAGCACCGATCACGGCCGGACAGAGAAAAAAATTAAAAATGTAATTACTACTTTTACATTGAATGAACTCGTATTCTGTATTATTTGTAATGCAATCTATGATCATGTTATCCATTTAAATATGTTTTCAGGGGAAACCTTTGCAGCGTTCGCCGCCACCACAGCCCCCGCGGGCGTGCTTGCTGGTGGCGTTGCTTACGTGGCTTTGGACTTGAGAAAGGTTTTCATGAGATTCCTTTGTTGGAAACTTGCTATGAAATGGCACCAATCTAACGTTTATTTTAAAGGAAATATGAAAAAATCAATGTCAAGAAGCTGCAGACGGACCGGCTAGCCACGTTAGCGAGGAATGGAAAGAGGGTAGGTATATTTTATCTCATTACTAGCTGTTGCCCCGCGGCTTCGCCCGCGTGAAATAAGTGTTTCCCGTGGGAACTGTTTACCCCGGTAAAAAGTTGCCTATGTTATTCCGGGCTATAAGCTATCACCGTACCAAGTTTCATCAAAATCCGTTCAGCCGTTCTTCAGTTATAAGTGGTCTAACACGACTTTGTTTTATATATTAAAAAGATGTCTTACCCCGAAATTCTTAGGCGCATGTAAAGTCCACCAATCCGTATTGGGATAGCGTGGTGGACTATAGCACGAACGCCCTCGTTGAGAGGGTGGGCCTGAGCCCTAGCAGTGGGGATATGTTATTAGGCTGTTGATGTATGTACCTACTTACAACGTTGATGTCTAGTGCAATACAAAAAAAAATTTTTTTTAGCAAAATCAGCTGCTGGAGGAGATCGTGGCCCGCCTTTCCGGCCTGGAGCAGCGGGTCAGGGAGCTGGACCCTGCCTACTCTTACAAAGTGGGAGTATGCGGTCGCATCGGTGCATCGAGCATGAGGTGCCATGGGACCAGGATGCTGGTTATTACGCAATGACAAGGTAATTATCTCTTTTCATCTTCTCTCTTTTCATTTCATATTCTCTCGAGTTCTTTATTAAGTACTTACCTGAACCAGCATTCGCCCAGTTTATTAGTTGTGGGTCAGCGAAGGGACCCACATCAATATTGCTGAATTTATAGGTGTACCTATTTTTGTTACAGACAAGAATGCGGGGTCCAGCCTCCAGTGGCTGATGAGGCTAGCCGGTCTCCGATCCCAGGCACGTCGTGGCGCCCGGACATCGTAGAGTATGGGGAGCCCTAGCATTTTAGGTACTAGGGCTTCGCAAAATTAAATGAATCTGTACAGAAATAAATGTATTTTATTTTTTTCCAAAATGAATCCGTACTATATTATTATTTATTGAGTATTATAATGCGAAAGTAAGGCTGATACGTTTTCACAGCTAAACAGAGCATTTAGCATGATAAAAAATAGCCAATGTTCATCTTTACACAGGCTATGTGTTTGCAAAATTAATTTCATTGAGATCAGCAGTGAGATCGTTCAAGATTTATATAACTCGCCACTAGACGGCGAAATTTTTGTTATTATTTTTAAATTAAATTTTTATTATTTTTAACTGCGTATAAAAGGCATTGAAATATATTATAAAGGATATCTCTTTAATAGGCTAGGTAATCTTTGCTATTTTTACTTTTATTATTATTATAAGCAGTTACTGCTTAATATTTACTATTATATTATTATATTTAATATTTACTTTTATTATTGTTATAAGCAGTAACTGCTTATAATAATGTATCGTATCGTACCTATACTGTCAAGTTTTAATTCGCGTTTTATTATACTCACTTTTATTTTCTGTATACCCTCATTATTGAAATTTTACATGATATACTAACACGTTCTACTTTATGTCAAAATTTGTACTTTCTTACATAAGTGAATTTTAATCTTGTGAGAAATAAAGAATCTTAAACCATTTTATTACGCGAGATATTAAAGAAAGCGCTGAATTTTGATAGGTACCTATTTGCGAGTAAATCTTAACTTACCAACAAATCCGGAGAAAACTCCAAGATTACACCAAACCGATTACACCTAGAAAAAGTTTACATTTAGGAAAACTTAAAATTTAAATTACATTGCACAATAATATAATGTTTTTGGTTATTTAATGTGTATACTAATACTTTTACTTAATAAAAAATCGTCAAAGTAAAGTCGCACATGCATGTGTATAATAATTATTACTGAGTATTTTATTACTAACTAGCTGTTGCCCGCGACTTCGTCCGCGTGGATTTTGGAAGTAGTTACCTATCTCTGCTATGTAATACAGACATCGTCTAGTTATAATTTTCCAATGATAAAATGGATCATTCTAAGTATATATTATTCACCATATTTTAAGGTATACCATACCTTCAGGAACAAACTATGAACACCGTATCGCATTTGGTGAAGACAGATAAAAATTAAAAAAATTGTTTTTTTCATTCTATTGCTCATAATAAGACTTCTCATATCAATTTTTATTAAACGTGTTTTTTTTAACTGATACAGTATGGGCAAAACCAAAACCATAGGAGATACAGGGAAACTGTCTTAGGAACCTTTAGGTATTTTTTCGTGATAACAATTTTGACATAGTATAATCGGAGCAGCTGGAGTTCCAGGTGGCATGCATGAATAGGTACTAAGTACTAGTAAGTCTGTTTTATAAGAAAACATTTTATTAAATTTGACTAACTTCTGCTGCTTGGACTTTTTTCTTTCGATACAATAAAATGATTCTAACATGAAACTAAGTCGATTCGCATTAAAAAAAATCATCAAAATTATTTTCCACTGGCGTTGTATGAGAAAACATTTTATTGAATTTGACTAACTTCTGCTGCTCAGATTTTTTTCTTCCGATATAATGAAGTGACCCTTACATGAAACTGAGTCGAACCGCATTAAAAATTTTTTTGTACAAATTGTCTCATTTTTATGGACAACACACGCTAGTTATTCAGCCCACAGCCTCTCATGATTCGTGGGAACAACCCTTGGCACCCCCATGGTTTACGTTAAGATAAGAATAGTTTTAGGAGTCTGGAAATAATCAGACGACACCACCGCAAGTGCGTGGGAACAAACAGTCAGCCCTCCAGCGTTGACTGCACCCCACAGGGCGCATTAGGTTAACATAACTTTAGATAAAACTATTTTCTTGGATTGTTTAGACGCATTAGATGTCCTGCTGCCATACGCAACGGACGTAACTATTGTACGAATTCCTCATGTAAGAAATTCAATAAAGTTTTCTTTTTTTATAAAAGTTCATTTCCCGCCGAATTTAACTCGCTTGACCAATAAAATTTCTATGTCATAAGACACTTTATCTACATCTCCTATGGTTTCGGACTTGCCTATACTGTCCCAGTAAAAAAAAATACGGTATATCTCCTATGTCTATGACGTCGTCTTGTTACGTTAGGTATATGATATTTCTGTAAATGACGATAACTTTTTTCGCTGTCATCCGATTTCAATGAAACAAAGCCTATAAGTTGCTCCAGGCTGTGCTTAATCTACCTGTGAAAACCGCAAGAAAATCCGTTTAGTGGTTTCGGAGATTAGCGATTACAGACAGACAGACAGAAATACAAAAAAATTAAAACAAACTTTTTTGTGTTCTGTTACTCTTTTTATCGCCCACACTAATTTTTTTCTAAATTTGTACAAAGTACAGACACACGATTTCTACTCCTTTATTATAAGTATAGATATAGATCAGCATACATCGGGGTTCTCGGAACGGGAATGATTTGAGAAAGAGTAGAGATAAACAGATACGTTAGTCTGCGAAAATAGCATATTATGCCTAATGAATAACTACCTCTCTGCGAAATGTATTATATACTTATTATTTTCAGAATGCAATTGCATTTAAGTAATTTATCTACTAGACAAGGATACGGTATGACAATTAAGTGCCTAATATAATGTCAATCTTGACGCCCGATATCTATGAAATATTTATACTAAATGAGTAGGGACTTAACTGAAGAGGTTGATAATGACTTTATAATATATGTACCTATATTTATGATTATTATTTTATATATTTCAATTTATTATTCATGTGGCGTAGAAACCTGCTAGAGTACATTCTGTTTCTCAAGTCGATACCTATTCTTTGACTAATGTCAAACGTTCCCGCTCCGAGAACCCCGATGTATGCTAATCAGTAGAAAACCCGTCTAATTACATCAATTCAAGATTATTCGTACTAATGGCTCAGCTGCCGTTGTCGGCTCGGCTCTACCGACGCTCACTAAACCGACCGTAGCTCCGTCGTTTATGACTCGATTGTTATGATTTAAGATTCTTTAAAAAGCTGATAAAAGTAGGAATTCGATATATGCTAAGCAAAATTTCCATAACCCTGATGGTTACCGAGCTATTTACATAATAATAACAAAATTATTTTTCAAAATGTTTTTTGTAAATTGTAACGCCTCAGTGCTGCCACCTATGTTGCCAAGCCGTCAGTGCTGCCACCTACTGCCGAGCCAGCCAGCCACGTCATCGCCTGCCCGAGCCGCGCCACCGATCACGCCAGCTAGCCGTGTGGCGGGGAGCGGGGATGACACGCCAGCCTTTATAAATGCCTGCGCGCCCGCATTCGGCCTCATTCGTGAAAATACTGTGACAGATAAGGGGTTACTCTACCCGACTGTGTAGTGTGTACCGAAATCATTAAATCAGTATAATTATCTAACAATTCATTTCTGTTGTCTCCTTCTGACCTCACAAAATATTTCATTTGGTATTATTATTAAGTATTTCATTTGGTTGCAACGAGTTGATTCTCTCTTCGACTTGTGGAGACGTAACATTGATATTGTTCGTCCAATAAGGAAATGCGCGGGTGTGAGGGGAACTAGGTCAGCAGGGTCAGATGATAAGGGTGTGAGAGGCCTTGAATTAAGGATTCCTGGGGCACCAATGGCAAGTTGAAGCAAAAATTCGCGAGCACTGGACAAAACTGGAGAAGGCCTTCACCCGCAAAGGGGTTCCTGACAAAAAACAAGATTAAAGATTAGATTCGAAGATTAACATTTAGACTTTTTTGTGAAACATGAAATAAGTCTATTTTTTATCGTTCTGTGCATTATGTCATATGTGTAATAAATACGCTTCAGGGCGCAATCCAGCTCAAAAAAGAACTAATATCACTTTAAGAACTTGGCAGTTACCAGTTGCATAAGTGGTGTTCCAACATGAGTATTTTATAAGACATACCTACCAATAAATTAGGCTTTACGCAAAGGGAGCTTGATCAAGATATTGTAGTAAAAACCTTACGGTTATCGTATGACACAAAAAATGATGTATTTAAATTAAGTTCAAACACAATAACTTATAAGCTAAAAGTCGTTTCCAGTTTAAATAACTGGTGCGTGAGCATCTGTTGGGGTCCTCATAGCGTCTCTGACGGACATAAATGTAGTCATTGTTCACATTTACTTGGTTGCAAATTGTTATTGTATTTGTGGTCTGATTTATTTATAATATTTTAATAGTATCTATGTATTTAATATATTTATGTATATATTTATGTAATAAAAGTATTTTTTTAAAAATAATTTGTATCTATTTATCTATTTGTAGTGTATGTAGTTAATTATCATATATTACTCTTTTATATTATCATATTATTTTATATAAACTAAACTATCTTTTTGCGCCTACCACTAATTTATCTGCTTGGCCCAAAGGTCAGCTGGTAGAGAATGCCATTGGCATTAAGTTCGCCTTTTGTACAAATTAGTGCAATAAAGTTTTAAATAAATAAATAACTTCTCCTGAAGTCGCCACCAAACGTATTGAGTTCGGTGAGCAGGTTCTTTGGTCCTCTGGGCTTTGCTGGTCCTATTGCGCTTAAAGGCAAGGTCATTCAGCAGAAGATTTGGCAGTGTAACTTGGAGTGGGACACCCCCTTACCTACTGAATTACTAAAATCTGGAATAATTTCCATCCAAGCATATTGAATATGTCTGACATTCGAATACCCCGTTACATACAGTTTACAGAGACCGTGGAAATGAAGCTCATTGGCTACTGTGATGTATCCTGTCACAGGATTCCTGTGGATGTTGCATTTATTTAAAGGTAAAATCACAGGGGAAATGTCATACATACTTAGTATGTGCTAAGTCGAGGGGCGCTCTATTACAGCAAGCTTTAACCATTCCAAATATGGAGCCGTCCTCTTGGCCAAGCTTATAATAAAAATGTATGCATTATTAAAAAATGTAAAATCATTGCACTATTTTGTAACTCAAAAATTGTGTTGGGAGATACAGATGTGCAGTGGCATTACACGCCTGGGATGGCGAATCCTGCCGACCTGGAAATCCAGGGGCGCTGACCCCCATGAACTTGAAGGTAATGATTTATGGTGGCATGGACCCGCTTACCTGAAGGAGTGTGATACCTACAGCTTACATTTAACAAACAGAATTACCATTAACTTGCAATGAGATTGTTAATGATGACATCATCAAAAGGGTGAAAAGAATTAAAAGAAGTATTACCAGAGATTTGGATTCAGCACAAGAAAAAAGGAAGGGAAAGAAAATACAATCACAGAGTAAAAGGAAAGTTATTCTCAGAAACATCTTTAATAGTGATACCAGTGATTCAGATACGTGTATTGACGATAAATACGATAGCGATAATAAAAGTAAAAAGAATCAAAGAAAAGTGCCCAAGAGAAGAATAATTAGAAGTGACTCCAGTGAATCAGATACAGCCCATAATGAGAAACAAGATTTATGCACTCCCCCACGTTATGATAAAGGAGACTTTGTAATTTTTCTATACCCCCTTGAACTATAGTTATTATTCTAACTAAACTATAGTTACAATAACTATTATTGTAAGATTTATTATTGTAATTGATTAAATCATTCCCTTGATGCATGTTGCGCGCCATCTATTGTACGATGCAAGTAACTTAATGACTAGCTACTGTTTTATCATAGTGTTCAACTGCATCATTCACATCCATTCATTCTCGTTCTTTCGATCTATCAGTTCGTTCAATATCTTCGTTCACTCACTAATGTCTCATTCAATTCAATACAGAGCACTGGAAGAAAAGGTTGCATTTTTATTTGTCTCCAACCAACATATTTTTACGATGCGATTCATTGCATTGGAAATAAGCTAAAAGAATTTTAAAATATTTAAAGAAAACTAAACATTAAAGAGGGAGCAGAACTTGAAGGATTTGTAGATGCCGATTGGGCAAGTAATTCAGTGGATAGAAGATCCTACACAGGATTCCGTTTTACCACCTTATCGGGTTCTGCTATCTCTTGGGAGATTCATGAAGAAATCTTTAACACGATAAAAAATATCATAATTGATGAGCAAGCTAAGCAAACCAAAGAGAAATTAATAGAATCTCTAGTAATTCCAAATAAATGCAAATTACAGGATGCTCCAATATTAAATATGGAACTTGTTAGTGTTTAGACCAACCCGTCCAAGACTGAATAAATTATTACAGAACAGACAACAGGAATTGGGATTGGCAATCGCCAGCGTTTGCCAACTGAAACATTCGTTATCCAAGAAAGATTAATTAAATTGAAGGTAATGTAACTGGAATTGGTTCCAACAAATCCATTACAAAGGCATTAGTAGAGTTTGACATAAGGTCAAAATACAACCCAGAAATTTCAGCAAGAGTTAATGCATATGTTTTAACGACATTGACATCATATTTACCACAACATACACATTCAATCGAGTGGCCTCAATTAAGAGAATTTGAGTTAGCGGATCCAACTTTTTACAAGTCTGGCAAGATTGATCTCATTTTAGGTGCAGATATTTATGCTGAAATTCTGCAAGAAGGACTATTGACGCTAAAAAATGAGACCAATACGCTTGTTGCACAGAAAACTACACTGGGATGGTTGGTTTCTGGTAAAGGTTCAAACACACCCACTCAAGTTCACATTCACCATGCTAGAGTAGAGCTAGATTCACTCCTCAGAAGTTTCTGGGAGATAGAAGAGAACAATGAGAAGAGAATTATGACAAACATAGAAACTAAATGCGAGAAACATTATGAGAAAACACACGTGAGAACTGAGGATGGTCGCTATCAAATCAGGCTACCATTCACAACTTATCCTCCAGACATTGGTGAGTCACTTACTCAAGCTTCGAGAAGGTTAGAGTCTTTAGAAAAGAAATTTAAGAGAGTTCCTGAGTTACAGAGTAGATACAATGAATTCATGAGAGATTACTTACAACAAGAGCACATGGAAACTATTCCACAAGACAACAAGAGTAAAACCAAAGAAGTTTGCTACCTTCTACACCACGCTGTTGTAAATGAGCAACACCTTACAACCAAATTACGTGTCGTTTTTGACAGATCTGCAAAGACCAGTAATGATAAATCACTTAACGACAACTTAATGATTGGTCCACCTTTGCAGAATGATTTGAGAGATGTAACTTTACGATGGAGACGACATGCCGTAGTTTTGGTGGGAGATGTTCGTCAAATGTATCGTCAAATACTTGTTGACAGCAGAGATAGAGACTACCTGAGAATTGTTTTTAAATTTAATGATGAAGAGATCAAACATTATCGACTTACGACTGTGACATACGGCACTTCCTGTGCACCGTATTTGGCTATAAAGACACTCAAGCAGTTGGCAGAAGATGAGAGACAGAGTTTTAAAGAAGAAGTAATAGAGACAGCTCTTCATGATTTTTATATTGATGACCTTTTAACGGGTCGGTCTACATCAGATGAAGTAACAGTGTTAAAAAATGAGTTGATCAATTTGCTACAACGAGGAGGTTTCCTGTTACATAAATGGGCCTCAAATAATCCAAACGTGGAAGGAGTAGAGCAAGATAACCGCAAAATTTTAGGTATCAATTGGAATGGTCACACAGACAATTTTGAATTAAAAGTAGAGTTGCCACCACTTGAAAATCATATCACAAAGAGAACAGTTTTAGGTGACATTGCCAAAATCTATGATCCTGCTGGTTGGCTAGCACCAGTTGTTGTTGTGGCTAAAGCGATGCTACAGAAGCTCTGGATTAATAATCTAGAGTGGGATGATCCATTGCCTGAAACACTATTGCAAGAATGGATAAAATTCCGAGAAGAGTTGATGATAATGCCAACAATTCAGTTGAACAGATGGATAGGCATCAATGAGAACACAGTACGAGTAGAGATACACGCATTCTGTGATGCCTCTATGATAGCATATTGTGCTATTGTCTTTTGTAGAGGGATAACTAGAGACAGAGTAATCGTGACTATACTGGAAGCAAAAACTAGAGTTGCTCCAGTCAAACAAATTTCCTTGCCACGAATAGAGCTCTGTGGAGCAGTCCTTTTAGCTAAACTGATACACAGAATTCAGAATGCGTTAAGCATACCAATTCATGACACATACGCCTGGACAGACGCCACAATTGTCCTGGCATGGTTGCAGCGCTCACCAAGCTACTGGACCACGTTCGTAGCTAACAGAGTTACAGAAATCACGAACTTGTTGCAAAAGGAGAGATGGCATCATGTCGTATCACAAGAAAACCCTGCTGATGTCGGCTCACGTGGGATTTCACCTACAGATCTACCCAGTCATGAGCTTTGGTGAAAAGGACCTGGTTGGTTACGTGAGATGAGTTCCTTACCAATCAAGAGTGAAAATGAGTTTGTAGAGTCCACAGAGATGGAAAAGAAACCGTCGGCAAGTGTTTTAGTGCATAATAGTGTTGTGAGTGATGATAAAAAGGCTCTAAGTGATCAGTGCTCTAAATTTGAAATTTCTGAGAAATACTCTAAGTTGTCAAAGTTGATTCGAGTAGTATCATATGTTTTAAGATTTATTTCATGTGTTAAACATAAGATCAATGCTAAATCTGATTGTTCATATCCTAAATATTAAACTACAAAAGAATTGCAGATGTCATTGAAAACTGTGTTAAAAATGTCACAAAGAAATCATTTTGAGAAGGAAATGCTTGTAATTAACGAAAATTCAGATGGAAAAAAGAAGTTCATTGCTTTGAATAAATTAGAAAATGGTAACAAAATTGCAAAATTAAATCCATTCGTTGATGAACATAATTTGCTAAGAGTAGGGGGAAGAATTGGGCTTTCTAATGAAAATCACGATATGAAGCATCCTTTTATTTTGTCAAATGATTGTAAACTTTGTTATTTAATTGTCAGAGATGCTCATTACAAAACCTTACATGGTGGGGTTCAGATAATGTTAAATTACATCAGAACTAAATTTCATATTATTGGTGTGAAACATCTTGTTAAAAAGGTAGTTCGTGAATGTGTATCGTGTTGTAAACATTCAGGAAAAGTTGGTACTCAATTGATGGGAAATTTACCCAAGGATAGAGTCACCCCTCAAAGACCTTTCAAGGTGAGCGGAGTAGACTTTGCTGGTCCAATCACACTTAAATTGTTCAGCGGACGCGGATCGAATAGAACTCAAAAGGCTTACATTGCTGTTTTTATTTGTACGTCTGTTAAAGCAGTTCATTTGGAACTCGTCACAAGTTTGAGTAGCGAAGGATTCGTAAGTGCATTTAGACGTTTTACCTCTCGACGGGGTCATTGTTGCAAACTGATCAGCGACTGCGGCACAAATTTTATTGGAGCTAGCAAAGAACTTAAAGCTTTGTTCAATATGAGTACTAGCAACCTGCCTGTTGAGATAGCAAATTTGTTAGCTCAAGATGGCACTGATTGGCAGTTCAATCCTGCTGGGGCACCTCATATGGGGGGGATATGGGAGGCTGCCGGTAAATCTACTAAGCATCATTTAAATCGTGTGCTTAATGATACCAAATTAACCTATGAAGAGTATTCAACTCTGTTATGTCAGATAGAGTCATGTTTGAACTCTCGTCCATTAACGCCACTCAACGATGATAAAGACGGTGTCTTTCCCGCTTTAACTCCGGGATATTTTTTAATTGGAGAAACTCCTATTGTTGTACCCGATCAAAATTTAGAAACTGTTAAAGTTCCATACTTGCAAAGATGGACATTTCTTCAACAAAAGTTGCAATCTTTTTGGAGAAAATGGAGCCAAGAATATTTAGTAGAGTTGCAGAAGCGTTATAAATGGACTAGTGTTCAAGATAATGTCAACATCGGTACTATAGTACTCATTAAAGATGAGCGATTACCACCTACCAAATGGCTCATGGGAAAAATTGTTGAAACTCACCCTGGTGCCGATGGATTGACTAGGGTAGTTAGTATTAAGTGTAAAAATACTGTTATTAAACGGCCTGTGCATAAACTTTGTATTTTGCCAACAAATATTTAAGTTTCTTTGTTTTTTTTTGTATTTTCATTATATTCTTGTAACTGAGTAGTAAAAAGGGCTTAATACCCTTTTGGGGGGCGGTATGTTCAAAATAACAACCAAATAGATGGCACAAGGCGTATTTCCATACATTTATCGTTTTGCCAACCCTAGGTTGTCAACCCTATTTTTATTTTCTATTACCTACATTTTTGTATCTGTCAGTTCGGTTCAGTCACTCAATAAAGATGGAGTATTTTTCAAGTTTATGTATTGTTATTTCCTAAACATCTGTTAAACGGCATTTTGAAACAAATCACAAATCTGTTAGTCAAAAAAGCGAAGCAGAGCAAAAAGAATTAATTGCAAGTGCATTGAATGACAGAAATAAACAGTCAACATCTATGATTAAATTTGTTTGCAAAAATTGTCATACGAGCGCGGCAAGTTACGCGGCTGCAAATGTCATTGCTCGGCATAGTAAACCTTTTCAAGAAGGAGAGTTTTTGAAGGAAGCCTGGAATGCGATTCTCTAAGCGCAAACATCCTTACATCCTTGACTTCATCGTTGACACATCGGTGAGACGCCCATTTGGTATTCGCTAAGGTAATTCCCCGACACTAGCGATACAACGATGTCGGTGGCGCGAGTTAGAACTACTCAATGACACTTGTTCTATGAAATCGGTATTCTGCAAGCACGAACATCGGCGAAACATCCTCGCCTCTCACCACATCCTAGCACTCGCCCTCGATTGTAACTGTCAAACTCCAAAGCTAGTATTTTGTTGCTTTTCTCTTGGATGTGCGGAACAAAGTAATTGTGAAACTTTAAAATTGTGAAGTGAAAGTGAGTGATACACTTTATTATGGCTGCAAGACTATCGTGCTTGTTATTCCTAATGGAAGAAGCCCATAGAAAAGACAATTTGGACAAAAGGCGTCAAGCTCGCCACATACGCAGTGAATCTCTTCTTTCCACGGATAAGGACTTTATAGATATATTTAGGTTGTCTGGAGAATTAATAGAGGTATTGGAGCGAGACCTCGCTTTATAAAATGTAGATTTATAAACAATGTAGATTTATCTGAAATAAAATTATAGTTATAATTTAAATATTAAATATAGTGTGGGGGCACAAAACTCATGACACGACAATAAGCAGCCGGCCGCGCGGGCGCAGCCCGCCGCCGAGCCAGTCGTTCCCCATCACTCGCCCCCCACACTCGTAACACTCGTATATTCATAAGAAAGTATTTGGACAGTAATTAAATACAGTTTATCCAAATAGACTATTTCATTTAACCGACCAGGGAGTAGGAACCCCAAATCCTACATTGGTGACCCCGACGTGATTAGTGAAAACTTTTTAGTGTCGGTTGGATTTTTAATTAGGGAGCGACTCGCCCGCCGCGTGGGCTTACGAGTGTGAGGGCGCGATCAACACGCATAAACCGCGAGTCATAAGTGAGCGTTAAGTAAAGTGCGAAATAAAATGCAAAACCCAGCAATCGTACTAGAAGAGAACCCACCTCCAGCAGTCCAGCAGCCAGACATCATGGCTGCCGTATCCATTCAAGCCCGGCTGCCAGACTTCTGGAAAGAGCAGCCCAGGCTCTGGTTCGTCCAGGTCGAAGCGGTACTGCACCCGCAGCACATGAGTGACGAGGCGAAATACAACCTCGTCGTGGCAAAACTCGACCGGGAAATAATACTGCAGGTGAGCGACCTTCTGGCAGAGCCACCCGTAGCTAACAAATTCGGGGCGCTGAAAGCCAGGTTGCTAGAAATTTACGAGGAGTCGGAGGCGCGGAAGGTGAAAAAACTAATGACCGAGATGGAGTTAGGCGAACAAAAGCCGTCGCAACTCCTGCGCCGGATGAAGGATCTCGCCAAGGGCAGGGTCACGGAGGAGACCCTCACCATACTGTGGCAGAACCAGTTGCCCACAACAGTGCAAGCCGTACTGGCCGTAGCGGAAAAAGAACTCACGGTCAAGGCCACCATCGCCGACAAGGTAATCGAGGCGACAACCAGCGGAGGCAGCATAGCATCGGTGAGCGGTCCGAAACCCTCGACCAGCAAGGATACAGACTTAGTAGCAGCGATCGCCAGGCTAACAACAAAGCTGGACGGAATGGAGATGACCCGAGGGAGGTCCCGCAGAAGAGAGTCCAACGACCATGCCAGGACAGGATCGAGAGCTCGCAGCAACCGCAGAAGCCAGTCGCGGGACAGGAAAGCGCCCAGTGACGTAGGCAGGTTATGTTTCTTCCAGTACCGATTTAAAACCAAGGCGAAGAAGTGCATACAGCCGTGCGCCTGGAAAAATGAAAGACAACAGGGAAACTAAAAGAGGTACAGTCGGCCGCGGGAGACTGTACCACCACCGAAAAAAACCGCTTGTGCATAACAGACAAAAAGTCAGGTTTACGTTTCTTAATAGATAGTGGAGCAAATGTCTCAGTGTTACCTAAAAGTGCAGTGTATAAAAAGTCAAAACTAAACGATAGTGCAACTTATTGTCTATACGCAGCGAACGGCACCGAAATTCGGACATTCGGGTTGCATACGCTAGAGTTAGATTTAGGTTTAAGACGAGCGTTTATGTGGACTTTTATCATAGCGGACGTTAAGCAGCCCATCATTGGGGCAGATTTTCTGGTAAAATATCGGTTACTAGTCGACTTAAGTAGACGGAAACTGATTGACCAAGTGACGACGCTAAATACGATAGGCACTGTGACAAAATGTAAAAACGAGACTGTGACAACCCTAGACTCTAAACATCCGTACTGTGATTTGTTATCTAGATTTCCAGAGATAACCAAGCCGATGTCGTTCAAAGAGGCACCCAAACACGGCGTCGTACACCACATCGAAACAACTGGACCCCCAGTGCATGCGCGCGTCAGGCCGCTACCACCGGAGAGGTACCAAAAAGCGAAGGAAGAATTCCAGGTAATGCAGGATCTGGGCATCTGTAGGCCTTCAAAGAGTGCGTGGGCTAGTCCACTACACATAGTTCCAAAAAAGAACGGCCAAATCCGGCCCTGTGGTGATTACCGTGCGCTAAACGCAATCACCCAGCCAGACAGATACCCAATCCCTAGATTACTAGATTTTACTGATATTTTAAAGGACAAGTCAGTGTACACGCGTTTAGACCTCAACAGGGCATACCATAACATTTGCGTGGCCCCAGAAGACATCCCAAAAACAGCAATAGCGACCCCATTTGGTTTATATGAATTCGAACGTATGACGTTCGGATTGCGAAACGCAGGCGCTACATTTCAACGTTTCATGAATGACACAGTATTACACGGTATTAAGTGCATAAGCGACAGCGGAAAAGATCAGGTCGGATCAGATTTTCTTTTTTGTTATATCGATGACGTCATAATAGCATCCGCGTCCGAGGAAGAACATAGGGAACATTTAAAACTTATTTTCGAAAGATTTGAAGAATATGGCATTACTATAAATTTATCTAAATGTAGTTTCGGTCAAAGCAAAATTGAGTTTTTAGGTTTCGAGGTTTCAGCAGACGGAATGAAACCAATACCGGAGAAAGTGAAAGCGATTTCGGATTTCCCAAAACCTAAAACGGTAGAAGAACTCAGAAGATTTCTAGGTATGATGAATTTTTATAGGTCTCATTTACCCAAAGCAGCGAGGCATCAAGCCGAACTTAATAAATTCTTGCATAATTCCAAGAAAAGGGACAAAACGCCCATACCTTGGACCGAGCGAGCAGACGATGCATTTATCGCTTGTAAAAACAGTTTGCTCGAAGCCGTAACATTATACTTCCCGTCTTGCGATACACCTTTATCAATTATGGCGGACGCATCGGATGACAGTGTAGGCGCCGTCCTACATACGCTTGTAGACGGAAATTTAAAACCGTTAGGTTATTATTCAAAAAACCTCAGCGATATGGAAAAGCGATATAGCACCTACGATAAAGAACTATTAGCAATATATCTAGCTGTCCTACACTTCAGATATTTGGTAGAAGGACGAAAATTTACAATCTTTACAGACCATAAACCTCTGATCTACGCGTTCACAAAATTAGGTAGCGCTAAAGAAGTACCGAGAAGGACGCGTCAGATTATGTTTATAGGAGAATTCTCAACGGATATTCGACATGTATCGGGACATGACAACAGCGTAGCAGACTGTCTATCCCGAAGTGGTGTTGAAACAATATTGTGTCCATCACCAATAGATTACGTAGAAGTGGCCAGGGAACAAAGTAGCGATAAGCAGTTGCAAAACATGCAGGCCGAGAACAGCTTACGGTTTAAAAAGATCATATTGCCAGGTAGCAACGTACCTATCGTGTGCGAAACATCCACAGATAAGGCACGTCCGTACCTACCTGAAATGTTTAGACGAACAGCATTTGACAGTGTGCATAACGTTAGCCACCCAGGGAGCCGTGAGACTAAAAGGTTGATGCAAGAAAGGTATTTCTGGAAGAAGATGAATGTAGATGTAGGCACATGGGCCAAAACCTGCGTTCAGTGCCAGAAATCCAAGGTCAATCGTCACACAGAGTCAGCGCTAGGGCAGTTCGAACCAGCAGCGCGCTTCGAACATTTACATATAGACTTAGTAGGTCCCCTACCGACAACGGAGCAGGGTTATAGGTATTGCGTAACCATGGTAGACCGTTTTACCAGATGGCCAGAAGCAGTACCGGTAAAAGATATGACCGCTGAAACAGTAGCTAGGGCAGTATATGAGACGTGGATATGTCGTTATGGATGCCCAGCCAGACTGACGTCCGACCAAGGTACGCAATTTCAAGGTCAATTATTTAAAGAGCTAATGACACTGCTAGGAATAAATAAAATAAGGACAACTCCTTACCACCCACAAGCTAATGGGTTAGTAGAACGATGGCACAGATCCTTTAAAGCAGCTTTAACAGCTCGTTTATTAGGTAAGTCGTCATGGGCAGATGAACTGTCAACAGTAATGTTTGGTCTGAGAGCATCCGGCAGAAGCGACACAGGAGTGAGTGCAGCAGAAATGACGTTAGCACACACGCTGAGACTCCCAGGAGAGTTCTTCAGCGAGGTAAGTAAGTCAAGTACCAGCGACGTGTACACGTACGTAGACAGGTTAAGAGGCGTAATTAGGAGCCTGCGGCCTGTGTCAAGAGTATCGAGCAACACACGTCAGATGTTCGTACATAAAGACTTGGAGTCATGCACCCACGTGTTCGTACGAAGAGATGCAGTGAGGAAACCATTAACACCTGCGTACGATGGCCCATACCGCATCATAGGCAGACATGGTAAGGTAGTAGAAGTACAGTTACCTAACATGACCTCACGGATATCAATTGACAGACTTGAACCGGCCTACTTATTAAATGACGACCTAAAAGACAGTGTGACGCAATCGGCGCGTAGCCACAGCGTAGCACCCGATGGAGGGCAAAACGTAGACAAGCCCGTAGCGGGCAGTGACGCACCAACTAAGGCTACGAATATATCATTGCGCAAAACGCGCAGTGGCCGCACAATCAGGCCACCCGTGCGATTTAGCTGACACAACTTGGACTGTGGACTGACATCGACAATGACTAGAAGTTAACTAGCATAAATAGTAATAAGCAATATTCTGTATTTTTAAATAAAAATGTAGTTGCATATATATGAGAGCACAAGCAAGCGACAACGCATTATGATAATAACCATGGGTCAGACTCAGAGCAAAGACGAAGTCATCATCGCCCAATCCGGCGCGAATTACGCGACCGCGACATTCGAAGAAAAACTGAATAGAATCTCCATACTGTTGTTAGTAGTACTAGCCATTGTGTCCGTGATTATATTTTTCTGCATGTATAAAAGGTGCAAAAGGGGCACCGAAGGCTGGATGAGAAACCAAATAGTCCGCCTGCAACCCATGGCATCACCACCTACAATGACTGCGGTGTTGGCGCAACCAGGAAAGGGGCCCAATCCGTCGCAGGTCATCATCTCATAGGTGCAGTACAGTTGTGCAGTGTTTTCTAAAGTGAACAAAGTGCCGTCTCTCATATATACGCAAAAACTTTGTGCAACAATATGTATAATGTGAAAATTTTGACTACAGGTATTTTCTCTCAATAATGTAAAATTATTAGTCCAAAATAATAAACAATGTGACCAGTTAATATCCAAATATGCAATGTAATTTTTTGAAATTGTATTTTTATAAAATATTTGTGTCCGTAAAAAACTATACACGCATATTAATGCACCAAAAGATTATTATAAATTTGTAGTGCAGTATATATTTTGAAAAAAAAAAGGTATAGATTATTAGTAGCGAGCAACCGATGACATCACGCAAGCGATAACTCGTGTCGACGGCCGTTAGACGACGCGTCAGCAAAATAATCGAGCGCACTGCGCGTATGGTGTCAGCGGCGCGCAATAGCAAGCTAACTAACATATTGTTGTACTAGTATTTAAGATTTTGTATTTTGAAAAATTTTAATAAATTTTTTTGTTTTTAGGGGAGAGTGATGTGGGGGCACAAAACTCATGACACGACAATAAGCAGCCGGCCGCGCGGGCGCAGCCCGCCGCCGAGCCAGTCGTTCCCCATCACTCGCCCCCCACACTCGTAACACTCGTATATTCATAAGAAAGTATTTGGACAGTAATTAAATACAGTTTATCCAAATAGACTATTTCATTTAACCGACCAGGGAGTAGGAACCCCAAATCCTACAATAGGTACTTACATTGGACGATTGCCTTTGGTTGGGTTCACTGTCACTAAAAAAAATGCACAAACTATCTCGGAAGTCCGAAATGCGTCTGCACTGGACGAGCACTGATAACCAAATGACAGGCTTGCCAGCCAAAGAGTACTCTAAGGTAACGGCTTGCAATTGCAACCAAAAAAACTAGAAAAAAACTAGAGAGACAAAACAGGTAAAAATCGAAATTATGCAAAATAGTCCCTGTAATAGCCAAAGCGTTCAATTACCTACGTTTACAACCGGGCCGCCCGCCGGAAGTTCTGTTGTTTTGAGAAGCAGTGAGTTCTAGGAAAAATTAAACTTTCATAGTGATTTTATTTCGACAATTCTGTTATCGATATAGATAATGTTACTTCCGCCTCGCACAACCTTTACAAAAATAATGTTATGCACAAACTTGATTTTAAAAGATCTGTTGCGAAAGTTTGTTGCGCCGCTTCTTCTTCCCAGCGCTAACACCTTGGAAGCGGTGGAAAAAATTGACGTTGTATATGTACCCAGTGTTAAGTACATTACAACGTCAATGCAATAAAATAGTTTTGACTTTGATTTTGTTATATTGTCGCGAATCATTAAATGAAAATTTTGATTTTGATAAATAAACTCCAATGTCTGATAAATACTAAAGCTGCTATTATGTATTCTGTGACTAATAGTAGGTACGTTTATGATTTATATTGTAGAGTCAACTTTTTTCTATAAACATAACATTTAGGTTTATTATATTAGCTCTTATTGTATTAGGCATTTTGTGATTAAAATTTATTATTATTATTATTCGCTTATTTATTTGAATATTTTTATAAAAAACTAATTACAAAAACATTATAAAAAACCTAACCTAGAGTGCCGCCGGCAGCGGGGCTGGGCCCAAGCTACCGGTGGTTAGGGTGAGGAACCTCCTGACAATACGTGCCGTGTCCAGGAGTACTGCCTTCTTGATCTGGCCCTTGATCCAGCCGTCTAGCGAGAGCCTCTCGAGGTGTTGGTCGAAGCTCTTCGCTCTAAGGCCGTTCGCGAGACGACTATCGGGACAATGCTCGTTGAATCAACATTCCACATGGCGGTGACCTCGTGAGCCAAGTCAAGGTACTTGCTGAGTTTGTCCTTCTCAGCCTTCTCGAGATTATCGTCATTCGGAATGGTGACGTCAACGAGTACTGCCCGGCGTTGGGACCGGTCTATCAGCACGATATCAGGCTTATTGGCTACAATAGTCCTGTCCGTGATGATAGACCGGTCCCAATAGAGCAAAGCACGACCATTTTCGAGAACTGGCCCCTCGCCCAACCTCTTCAACCTTTATATAAACTCACTGATCGTGGGGCTCAGCAGTATGCATGTTGGCTGCTATGTGGATAACGTCTGTGTAAACAACATCAGCTACGCAGACGACATGGTGCTCCTGAGTCCCACGGTCAGTGGGCTTAGAAAACTTGTTCATTCATGTGAACAATTCGCTGAGAGCCACGGCCTAAAATATAATGTCATGAAAAGCGAAATTTTAGTTTTTAAATCAGGTACAAAGTGTCCCAGTTATATTCCCCCCATTTTCATAAATCATTGGTCAGCTCTAAAAAGGGTGACATCCTTTAAATACCTGGGTCATTGGGTAACTGAAGACCTGCGTGATGACGTAGATATGGAGAGGGAACGTAGGGCATTGTCGATTAGAGCGAACATGATAGCTTTAGTTTAGTCGGTGTACAGCTCAGGTAAAGATTACTCTTTTCAAAGCCTACTGTACATCACTATATTCATGCAGCCTGTGGACTAACTACACGCAAAAATCGTTCAATGCCTTCGTGTCCAATATAACAACGCGTTCAGGGTGCTGTTGCGGCTGCCGCGCTTCTGCAGTGCGTCAGGCATGTTTGCGGAAAATGATCTAGGAATTGAACCTCAATATTTTATCATCATCATCAGACATAAGAAACGAAACAAAAGTAATAATGAGTTCATACAGATACGGAAATGGGCCGGACATACAATGAAGACAAAAGATGGACAAAACTTTCAACTGAATGGTATCCAGGAGGTGAAAAAAGATCAACAGGCAGACCAAGTAAGAGATGGATGGATGATTTAAAATAAGAAGCAGGCGTCATATGGACTAAAAAAACTGAAAAGAAAAAGGAATGGGCATTTCTGGGGAGGCCTTTGCCCAGAAGTGGGTTGCTAGCATGTAAAATAGTAGAGAAATAATTTTATAAAATAAGTAGTTGCATGTATACTTATAGGAAAATAAAGGCTATTTTTATTTATTTTATTTAATGAAACGGACTAATCGTAACAAACCTGCCATTACATTTTTTCGAATTTCTTTAAACTAAAATAAATTTTCAATAAATTTAGCCATTTCACCATATTAGAAAAAATATACCTACTTACGATTGTTTTCTTTTAAAAAAATATCCAAAATCTCAACGTCAATTTTCTGTGACTGACTCAATTTTCTGAGTTTTTAAAATATGATTTTAAAACCAAATATGAAGAGATACAAGCCGGTTTTCTTCAAAACCTAATCAATTTAACCTCAACTTACGGAAACTTTTCTTTGCCTCACACTATAACAAACTTTGATAATTTATTTTTTATAAATTTTATTTTATTTGTTACAAAGACGTCGGTATGTGCCTTATACTTATACACTGACGTTTTGCTATTTAATTGGTGATAGCCTGATTCATGGAGTCTCGAATGGATAGTCATTGCCTATAGTAATTACAGTATGGTCTGCTGGATCCACAGAACATGGAAAAAGCTCGCTACACTATCTATGGCTGGATCAATGGGTAAATTCAGGACTTGCCAAACGTGGGAGGTGCAACAATCAACTTGTCATTGATAGCAGGATTTTCTATATAAAAAAAGCATGAACCATAAAACGCCCTGAACTGTTTGGAAGCATCAATTCTCTGTAGATATCAACAGAATACTTTGAATTGAATAAATTGTAACGCCTTAGATTTATCTGTAAAGTTACATATATAAATAAAATAATTTGAATAGATATCCTCATAGACAATATAGTCAGACACTCATCAAGATTGTTAACAGAACAGTTCCTTGATAACCACTTATTGAAAGCGTCAACCCAGGCTTTCCGACCACTTTTAACAACACTTGCTGTATTTGAGCATAACTCAGAGATCCTGTCAGATTGTTTTAAAAAGAGACCTGTGTGCCCCTGCAAGAACTTCACACTTATTCTAATAGATTTACTTGCCATTAATATGGATCCTAGATATACAGTGTTTTTTTTAACTGAGACACTTAGGGTAAAACCGAAACCATAGGAGATACAGGGAAACTGTCTTAGGAACCATTTGGTCTTTTTTTGTGAAAACAATTTTGGCATAGAGAATTTTTTGGTCAAGCGTGTGTTGTCCAAAAAATTTGACATTTTGATTTAAAAAATTTTTTGATGTGGATCGACGCAGTTTCATGTAAGGATCATTTCATTATATCGGAAGAAAAAAATCTGAGCAGAAGTTAGTCAAATTCAATAAAATGTTTTCTCATACAACGCCAGTACAAAGTAATTTTGATGAAATTTCTTTTTATTGCATATCGACTTAGTTTCATGCAAGGATCATTTCATTTCATTCAGATGTTTGAATACATATATGTTTTTTTATTATTCTTATGTACCTGGGTTCGATCACCTGATTTTTTCTGAAAGAACAAGATAGGTATTACCTACTTAAAAATGTATGTAACAAATCCCTGTGTTGTAGGGTTTGTTGCTGTTTTTTCCCCTCAGCTATATAGGCGGAAACAGAGTAGTTTCAGATGGCATTAACGTCAAAAATGGATTACCTATTGTATTTCAATTTTGAATAAGTACAAATTTTTTCAACATCCCATACTGTCAGCAATAAACAAAATTTAGACACTTTAAAATTGCCACGGTAAAGCAGATCACTATTTACAGCAAAAAGTATCAAACGAGACTGTTGAATCACATCAATGAACTGGCAGCTCAACTAAGAAGAATAAGAAGTGTCCAATATACCAATCAAAAAAAAACAATGTGGGATCACTGACAGAGAGATTTCTATACAAAAGAAGAGTAAGGCTGGCATCATGGGACGCCTCCCCAACACTGACCCTAGTCGAAAACAGATAGCTATGAAGAAAGATTCATATAGAAAAAACTTTGCATTAATAAGAATTCATGACTCCTATCCAAATAGGTACCTACCAGGGATGGTAGTTTCCCACAACAATTGTATTTTGGTAACCAATAGATGTAGATTTTAGAAAGGACCAAGTTATTTCTATACTAGATTAGATTTAGTATTCCGCCTCAATTCAACACATTTGATAAGTCTGAATACCTCGATCGAGGATTGGGATTTACTTATGTAGGTATCTATCTACAGATTTTTTCTCAGAAAAATACACCTCTGACTAACCTAAAAATTGCACGACACATCTTATCCTTAGTACCTGTACATTTGATTGTTGATTATGTCCTGAAATGAGAAACTCTAGAACAAAATCAATAAAAAGAACATTAAACCAACTCTACCTATCAACTTTCTTAGCCCCAATCAAAGTTACCCGAAATAAGCAAACGCCGACAAAACCATAAATCACCATGGCTATGCTATACCTAGTTATCACCATGGATCCTAATCAAATCAATGGACACCAGAATCTGAGATCAGATCAGGACACAATATTACAACACAAGAAACGCACGCATTATAATGACAATGCAAGACGTAGAAATACAATTATAGAATGCATGATTTTTTCAAAGCAAATTCTCCCGAGCAGATAACGTCAAGCAAGTATTCACGGAAGAACACAAGCACAACAAGCGATAAATTAAATTATATCGCTGAATCAAAGAACGGATGGCATTAAATCTACTTTGGGTGGGAATGGTGGAAACTTTGGAATATTGGAAGTGAATTTGTTTGAGAATTGATTGTGTTATGACCGATGTCGATTTGTGATCGACGATCGTGCAGTGTGGCCAACTCCCTTGGATGTTTGAGCACTAAACGAATCTAAAAAAGCACCAGATTTACAAGATTTTCAAAAAAAGAGCACTAGATGTATAAAACTAAAAAAACACAATTTATATGAGTAAAAGAATTTAGAAATAAAATATCAATTTAGTTACCTTACAAAATAAAATCAATGTCGACGAGCACAGTTAGTAAATATAATTTTCATCGCGCGACAGAAAAGAAAACAGTATATTGCCTGCCTCGATCGATTTGAAATTGGCCCGACGATTTCATAGAAAATGTGAATGATGAATGAAATTTTGTCCTCCAGATTTCATACATAAATTCGGATTTCGGATACGCGCTCGCTCGTCGCTTGGTACTTTTACGATACTACTACGATATTATTATGATTTAACGTGGTGACTGAAAATGCATCACTAAAAAGGGCACTAGGCACTAAAATTAAATTTTGAGCGCTGACATCTGTAAAAATGCACCAGATCTAGTGCCGAAAGCACTAAGTTGGCCACATTGCGATCGTGTAGGTTATGTAGTGTACAAAAAAAAATGGCGTCCAAGTCGAGTTTTTTTTAAATTTGTTTTTTTTTTTGTTGAATTCCTCCAATGATGGATAGGCAAAGATAATAGATTATACAGCCAAGTCATATTTTGTTTGCTTTTCTTCAAAAACCGGTGATAAAGCACGCCATTCCACTCCTTCCAGGCTTTTTGGCGGGATTTTGTCGGAGAGGTATATTTGTAGGTTTTCGTGTTTAACTGTGATAGTTTTATAAACAACAAGTGCCTATTAAAGTGTACATTGTGCGGGATAGTTAAATAAAAGCGTTTAAACGACTCTACCAGATCGTTCTAAAATGTCCCTTGCTAAATCTTCAATAAACCTACTATCAGTTTAATGCGGACGTGAACTGCAGTGTGGATCACCGAATGCACTAGTTGTGCTTTCGTGGAGGCCGTGCTGCGGTTTTATTGAAAATCGCCGACTATTGTAGTCGTGCTCTGTTTTTGTGGAGGCCGTGCTGTAACCGACGGTATATATTTAAATAAATATAAGAAATAATACTTAAAATAAGACAGGGCTGTATGGACGAAGCTTTCCTTGGCCGTCTTCAATAAAAAAAACAAGCCGTTGGCAGCACTGACTGTCAGTCAGACAGACTGGTTGTCATTCATTGTTTCCATTTCCATTCTCACGTTCCATTCCTTCCTTCCATTCGGCATTCTTCCATTCACATTTTGTATCGAACGAAACACCACACCACAAATTATATAGTATACGTCCAGGGCACCACACCACCGACCGTCCCACTGAGGTCAAAGGTCAAACCCTCTGTCTGCTGTAGTCTGCGCCTGTGCGAAAGTCACACCCTCTGTCTGCTGTAGTCTGCGCCTGTGCGAAAGTCCCACCCTCTGTCTGCTGTAGTCTGCGCGTGCGCGAAACCTTCCGGCGAGTTCCACACCAAACGATCAATAAATTGTGCCTGAATTGTGCAAGAATTTTTAACTTCAGTCTTCAACATATTACAAAAAATCACTCGCACCTTTGGATTATCACATTTTTATTTATTTATTTCACGAAACATGTCGCAAGCCCGGTTAGATTCATGTGTTCCGCTGCCAATTGACCAAAAAACTCTGGTGAATGTGATAGAAAAGGCTAAGGACTGGGCCCTGATGCATGGTGTTGGAATGAGGGACAGAAAAAACTTTACAAAAGATGCTATTCAGGTAAGTCAATATAATAAAATGTAATGTCATATTTTTTAATTTTTTTTGGGGCGGCTTGAAGGGATGGGCGGAGTACCGTAGTGCCGCCTATTGAAATAGGTTGGAGTGGAGAAAAGGGGGTGCTGAAGAATTTTTTTTATATGTGACAATGTGTGACAGTTAGCAATTGGAGCATCCCGAAGGTTAGGTTACTGGTGACCCTTGGAGCGAGCGAAGCGAGCGACTGCTTCAAAAAAGTGAAAATTTTCTAAGTCTTTATCAGTCAGAGCACCCCGAAGGTTGAAGTTCGCTAGGTTACTGGTGACCTTTGGAGTGAGCGACAGTACTCCAAAAAAATGACATTTTTCAAAGCTTTTTTTCCATTGCGTCCCGCAATGGATAATGCCATTTGATAAGGGACATCGAAGTATAAACTTTTGTCATGTACTTTTTTAAAAATTCAATTTTTAAATATCCCCCCCCCTTTCTCCACTCCAAACTACCCACGTCTTTCGCTTTGCTCAGTCTCTAAATAGCCTTTACTTTTGCTTTACATTTACCGAACTTAATTGCTGTAAAATAGTTTTTTTTTTCTCAGCAGCCCAACTCTGAGCAAAGGCGTCCCCCAAAAATTCCCACTCTTTCTTATTTTCTGCATTTTCTATTCCATAATATAATTCTGCTTCTTTTATATTATCTCTCCATCTATTTCTGAGTCTGCCTTGATCTTTTTTCACTTCTTGAATTGTTAAGTGGCTGGTGACCAGTAAATTTAAACTTACACAATATTATTAGTAAGAGAAGAAATAAAGACAGAAAAAGGAAGACATCAGGAAAGCTCCCAACAGGCTCTGCTTCGAAAAATTGGTACGCGAACACTATTTGGGTCGCCATGAGACATGAATCATAGTCATCGTCTTTAAGTCACAGCTTTATTTTTATTAATATAATATTATATATATTTATGTATGTAGATATATATATTTATATATGTATAGTATGTATATTTTAACTTGTTTAGTGTTTTAATAATTGTTCAAAATTTTTAAACCTGTATTTCGTGCCTACCACGCATTATCTGTATGGCCCAAAGGTCAACTGGAAGAGAATGCCATACTGGCATTATGTTCGCCTTTTGTACAATTACGTGCAATAAAGTTTTTAAATAAATAAATAAAAGAGCCACATTACAGAAACAGCATGCAGACAACAGAAATGCTTAATACAGATTAAGCCTCTAACCTGTAAACACACAAGAGAGAAAAAGATACAATATTGTCTGAGACAAATTATGTATCAAAAATGTCAGATAGAAACTAAATGACATTTGTTGACAGATTGCACCATTCGTGTTGCTGCCTTCGCCGTTTCCCCGCACAGAGTTCAACAAAGCTATTGAATTGCAGACAGTTTTAAATGAACTTATGCACAAGGTATGACATCACATTTGGCTAGTTGGTAGACATAGAAAGAACTGGTAGACATAGTTGCCTGTGTGGAATAAGTTTTTCCCGCAAGAACAGTTTACAGCGGTAAAAAGTAGCCTATATGTTATTCCAGGATATAAGCTATCGCTGTACCAAGTGTCATCAAAATCCGTTCAGCCGTTACAGTGTGAAAGAGTAACAAACATCCTCACAAACTTTCGCCTTTATAATATTAGTAGGCAGTGTAACTATTTACGGGTCCTACACACGAACAAGTTTTATTTACCTTTGCCCGACGTTTCAACCAGGTTACACTGGCCGTGGTCTGTCATCTGCTTTACCATTACAGCACAAAATTTGAAGGTCCTTCAAATTGTTAAACATTCACATCCTACTAATATTCATCATAATCATCATATCAGCCTGTAGACGTCCACTGCTGGACAAAGGCCTCCCCCAAGAATCTCCACGACGACCGGTCCTGCGCTAACCTCATCCAGCTGGGTCCCGCGACCTTCACCAGATCGTCGGTCCACCTCGTGGGAGGCCTGCCTACACTGCGTCTTCCGATACGTGGTCGCCACTCGAGAACCTTTCTGCCCCAACGGCCGTCAGTTCTACGAGCGATGTGCCCAGCCCACTGCCACTTAAATAACTTAATTTACTTTATAATATTTATTTTTAATATTAATTGATTTCATGTAATTATTCAGTAATTAAAGAGACTTCTTATCTTAGCTTAGAGTGACAAGAGGGCCAATCACACTAATTCTGAATGATATTACCAAATCCAAACCATAACCAAAAACGTTATGCTGCATGTACACTGGCAAACCTTTACAAACGCAAGCGTGTGGAGCAGGGGTTGGCTTGCGTTTGTAAATGTTTGCCAAACGAGTACATGCAGCATAACGTTTTTGGTTATGATTTGGATTTGGTAATATCGTTCAAAATTTTCGCGATTGGCCCACAGGTAACCAACTACGTCCCACACATTTATATTAATCGGTTCACTCTTAAAATTTCGCTTTGATTTTGATCTTAATATATAAAACATAGTCGTGTTAGTTAGACCACTTATAACTGAAGACGGCTGAACGGATTTTGATGAAACTTGGTACAGGGATAGCTTATACCCTGGAATAACATATAGGCTACTTTTTAAAACTTATTTCACCCGGGCTAAGCCGCGGGGCAACAGCTAGTTTTTTAATTAAATCATATACCTACTATCTGTTGCCCGAGGTTTGTCCATGGATTGGTCAATTTACGTAATATCTTTATGAATCTCTTGCCGATGCCCCGCGACTTCATTCGCATTATAAAGTATACTAATGTATGTAATAAATAAAAATTACCAGTTCTGATCATGCCAGTTGGCATGCCAGATGGCGCTAGATGTATTTTACACCCCGCTATCATTTGGTTCTTCACAACATAATTTAAGATAAGCATTCAAATTATCCACCAGTTTTCACCTCTTTATTGATAGTATAGACAAAAGATCCTCTCCAAATTCTCATCAACCCAGGTTGCCCACGATGACGGATTCCTGCAGCACACGCTCCAGAACGCGCTGCAGGTCGACGAGTTCACGGCCAGTCTGTACGACATATGGGTGAAAGTCTCAGCCGAGGGCGTCGCACAGGTGAATATTGCTTCGCTTTACATTCATGCTCCCGTCACATCCTGTCATTCCCATCGTTTTGATAACCCCACTTGAGATTCTACTTTATGTAGCATTTTGTTATTAAACATATCACGAATTCTCGAATAAGTACCTTAAAGGTACAAGTTGGCAGCCGATCGCACGCAGCAGCAGCAGACGACGTGTCGCTCGACGACACGTCGCTAGCTACGGAGGGAATTTCATAGAAATAACGTGTCGCTGAACTTCGTGTCGCTCGACTTCATGTCGCTACGGAGGGAATTTCATAGAAATACATAGAAACCAGTAGTGTCGCTGCGACACGTCGTCTGCTGCTGCTGCGTGCAGTCGGCTACCAACTTGTACCTTAACCCTTTGGCCCGCGAGATTCAGAACCTTTGAAACTGGGTCGTATTTCGCCTCAGTCAACCACCCTGACGTTGTCATTCAAAAACCAGTCGTTTTTACTATAGAACTACCAAGTTATCTGTGAAATGGCAGAATCAGGAACTACGCAGAATGTCATTCTGCCGTCAGCACAAATTATATAGAATGACGGGCATGGAGCGATGGCAGAGCCACCCTTCAGTTCACAGATAACTTGGTAAGTCTATAGGTCAAGGGCGATGCATGACAATGTCAGGATAGTATGACGTATTACCCGGCGGAATAACTAGGCATTCTACGTGTAGTAGGCTGAGTCAGAGTTAAGAACGTGGTTTTATACTTAAGTATGTTTTGGCTTATCTCTTCTTTCACTTCCCCATCGACTCTTCAAATATCGCGACATGTAGAGCTCTGTTCCTTTTACCCGCAAGAGATGATATTTAGAAGAATTTGAGCACTAAAGCATATTCAATTCGTCACTTTGACCACACCCTAACAGAAAAGCAGATCTCAAGTGTGGTTAATAAACAATAGGACAATGCACCGTTGGATGGCGTAGAATACGTAACGCCATATATTTCTCATAACCTCAGTGGTATCGTTAATCTTAATCTATTTCGTAACGCGAATTTGAATTTTCGTTAGCTGATTTAGTGATTTTATTAAAACAAAAAAATTGTAAATTGATACTAGAAAAAACTCAATAAAAATAAATTTGAACATTATTTCAACATTAAAATGAAGTCAACTTGGTAAACAAAAAATATTTAATAGATTAGACTTGTTTTAAAATTTAAAAACTAAAGTGGTATTTCCGATACTGGATTTTTAATAAATTGCCTTAAAAATATGAGAATAGTTATCACAATCAGCTATTTGATTAAGACTTATTTAGTTTTTACGCGAATCTTTATATCGTAGATTTTCATTACGCCAGAATTCGACCCATATTTATTATCCGACAGAAACGTATTCTGCGTCAGAAACAATCATCTCTCTCCCTTAAAGCAACACGGAAGGAAGTCGCCATACCCAGGCCTTCCCTTCTGCTGAAGGCACAGACCTCATAAGCACGGTATCGATGTGTGCGATAGATTACAAATGTGTTGTTAGATTATTTATATTTTCGCGATAAATTACACGTTTTTGCGTATTAAGAAACGCTATGGGGCGCTATTTTAAATTGACCGACAGAAAATTTAAGAATCACATTAAAAACAACTATAAGAAAGCTTATTATAAAATATACGATTGTTTGAATGAGAAAGACGCTTGGTATTAATGTTACTTCGGCCTCACACGGTCTTCGTAATTTAAAACGGTTTTCGTAGGACGTCGTAATTTAAAATATGTGTTGCGCCGCTTCTTAACAGCGCTAGTGGAAGCGGCGGTAGATTAAAAAAACGGTGTGTACCAATAAATATATACCCAGTGTCGGCTTCCTACCCGTGTCGAGCCGGAGGCTGTGTTGCTTTAAGCCCTCTCCCCAATCCCACAAACCTCCCAAATTCACACAAACCTCTCAAATTCATACAATCCTCCCAAATTCACACAAACCTCCCAAATTCACGCAAACCTCCCAAATTCACGAAAACCTCCCAAATTCACGCAAACCTCCCAAATTCACTCAAATCTGTCCGGCATAGCCGATATCGCTAGGCATGCTGCGTTCAGACCTCATGCTCGAGTCGCGCTGTCCTCACACGGAGAACCAGTGCGCGAAACACACGCCGTATTGCTCGTGGAAGCAGGTTGAGATCAACAGCATCGCCTCGGGGTTCGGCCACCTCGGGCCCGTGTCGAGGGAGATTCAGAGGTGATAGACGGTTTATGGGACGCTGGAGAGCGAATTTAAGGGTTGGGACATGTATCCTGAAAGCCGTTTTAGTTATTGTTTTTGGACCAGAACTGGTCTATCATAGTATTGAAACTGCCTAATAGGCTAGGCCAGCTGAAAGGTCAGTGTTTCCACTGACGTGCGGTCGACCGTACAAAGGAGACAAGGAGGCAATGCAGAAAGTAACATAGGATATGCCTTTACAAGTGGAAAAATCTCTCGACCAACCGAGGGAAATTTTATTCACCTGATCATTCAGGTGAATAAATTGAGTCAATATATTGATCTGACTGAATCCTGAAATGTACACAAAGTACATGCCTCTAAATACATATGCACGGTAGTGTAATAATGCCAGGTCATGATGATGCAATCATTGTTTACGTCATCATCATAAACACGATAATAGCACTCGGTTGACTCTATGTGTGCTGATATTGGGTCCTTACCTTACCCATGAAGTTGCCGATGTGTATGAAAAAAATTATGGTTGCGTTTTTCATACAAATGATTTTGCATATATTTTTCTATTAACGAATCCGAATTAATCGATATTTTGTATGTATGACTTCATATCATTAAGCTAAGTATCGCATGTCTTAATTTCCCAAAACAGAAACCATCGTGATAAGACGATGAAATGAAGCAATCAATCCGCTGAGACTCTAAACGATCTGTTTTCAATCTTTATTTTCAAACATGAAACACAAATAAACGAGAAAAAATTACTACAGTTAAAATAGGCTGTTTAAAAAAAATTAATAGCTAATGTTTTATGGAAAAAACGGCAGCCTCATAATTAATCATTATCTCTGGCCTTTTCTGACGTGTGTTTTCAATCAGTTAGTGCTCTGTATTTTGGCATGTTTGTTTGTGCTACGTTTTCATATAGTTGAATGTTTATTTCACACTGGCATTCAGGATATTATTGTCCCTGCCTCATGGTGCGTTCTCCAGAATTTGCCTATAAACTCCTTGGAGGTACATGGTAATAAAGTTTGCGCCCAGGTATAAATAAAGTTATTCTATTCTATACATAGGCCATTCAAAATTAACCCTTTCCTTGTAGAAATCCAAGTTACAACTGTTCCAACAACAAACAAAAATTGTTATCTATCAAGAATTATTTACCGCCTACAATACTGGTTATGTCTTGATTTTTTACAAGGAATAAGGGAAAACTAACTACTTACACAAACTTTTCCGTTATTTCGTTCGTGCCTACATCAATTTAATTACTTCTCTTTAATTTCTTCCCTCTCACCTTAAGCAGAGGTTAACAATATACGATTATTTATTTAGTTTAGTCTATACATTTTATTGCGAAAAATAAAATTAATAGGTACATCACGTAGATATAACTGCCAAAGTTTGTGTGATTCATTTTGAATGGCCTTTCATTAAATGAAATATAAGCCATACAGCCAACTCGTTCAATATTGCCTATTATTGAATTTTTGACTAGAACTAACATTAAATAGTTAATAAATAACATAGGTTGCTGAGTTAACGGTTGGGGTACAACGAAAAATAATGTTTTAGAAACCATTAAATTTTTTTAGAGAAGAATTATTGTAATTCAGTTCAATAAACAATCAAATTAATAAATTACTTAAAAAACTAAACAATTAAGGTAGATAACAATACATAAGGTAGATACAATATAGTGGTAACATTATTTGCGACAGGATGCCTGTAGTGTCAAAGCCTAGTAGTTGATTTGTTAAATTGATCAATTTCGTTAAACAAACTGATCTAAAAAGGGTACGCTTTTTAAGTTGTAGCCGGTCATAAAAATAAACAGAAATACCTACAATAAAATATGAAAGGAAACTTCATCAAAATCCGTTCAGCGGTGTAAGCGTGAAAAGGTAGTAACATACATACTTTCCCAATATTAGTATGGATTATGTTGTATGCATCATTATTAAACAAAGCGACACCAGATGTGCTGCTTAAGTACGTCTGTGTTATGTACCTTTGGATTGTACATAACACACAGGTGCATTGCCAATTTGTCACTCTTAAAACTAATACAAAATAGTTAGTTTATTTTAAAAAGTGTCATTTCTACGCCAATTAAAACAACAGATCTCTTATATTTTAACGTAAAAGCAACGTAAGAGATAGAATTTAAGAGATTTGTTATTCTTAGATTTTTTCTTATTTATTTATTTTAATTATTTGTAGGAGGGAACTAGACATCAATATTCCATTTATCCCCACCTGGATGGGAAGATAGGAAAAGAAAACACTTTTCCCATCCAGGTAGGATGGCCTGGTGGGAAATGTGGAACAGGCGGCCAATTCGGCACAGTAAGCGACATTAACAAATTAAATTTAAATTAAACCAACCCCAACTTAAATTACCCTCAAATTAAATTAAAACAGAAATAACAATAAACTTTCGGCTTTTTGAGCTTGCGGCTTACCGCTTGGTTTGCGCAGTCGTAGGAGTACACTCTAAAGCTACAGACGTCATTCTAAAAACGTAACAGTTTACAGTCAACTACATTGCCTCCTAGCTACAATAGCCCCGGGTGATCTTATAATATGAAACTATATAAAGGTAGCATTCGGATCTGAGCAGTCGCTGCCCGGCAGCCGCGGCCGAGCAGCGACGGCCGTGGCCGCGTCGTAATTGTTCCCGCGCAGCCGCGCGGCCGTACTGCTACCGACGCGGTTCGGCCGCGCTGCCACGGCCGCGCTGCCACGCCCGCGCTGCCACGCCCGCGCTGCCACGCCCGCGCTGCCACAGCCGCCTGTATCGGACGGTTCTGCATACAAATCCATATAGAGCGGTACGACGCGGCCACGGCCGTCGCTGCTCGGCCGCGGCTGCCGGGCAGCGACTGCTGGATTCCGAATGGTACCTTAACATTGCTTCGTTGTGCCCTAACTTTTTCTCATTTAATCCGGGATAGTGATATCAATATGTATTTGCTGGCATATGTAAATAATTTATTACTAAGTGTATTATTTAACAAAGGCCGGATAAATATTGTTCGAGTTTTCATGTATGTTATATGTATATGGTATTAAAAAAATGTAAATTAACTTATGGTTATCTACACTTTAAATTATACGATGAAACAATTAATTGTTGGTGCTTTTTAATGCCGGTTTTAGCCATGACGCGGGTGGTTATATGATATTGTTCGACAATTTTCTTACTAATATACTAATGTTAAGTACATTAATATAAGTACAAAGTACAGTCAGCAATGAAAAATATCTTTTAAAAATATTTTCTTTGACTAGCCTCTAAACCTTTCCGTATTTGAGCTTGTTTTTAAGCTTGGTCTCATTCCACGGCATGATTTAGTTTAAATCTCTGATGACCCGTTTTTGGAACGTATTTACAGGGTGCTTTTTAATGCCGATTTTAGCTATGACGCGGGTGGTTATATGATATTGTTCGACAATTTTCTTACTAATATACTAATGTTAAGTACATTAATATAAGTACCAAGTACAGTCAGCAATGAAAAATATCTTTTAAAAATATTTTCTTTGACTAGCCTCTAAACCTTTCCGTATTTGAGCTTGTTTTTAAGCTTGGTCTCATTCCACGGCATGATTTAGTTTAAATCTCTGATGACCCGTTTTTGGAACGTATTTACAGGATGCCCATTTTTGGATTATTCGCCAGTTCCTCACCACATCGCTTTTGATTTACGCTCCAAATCAAACAGAAACCATTGGGAATTTTGCTAATTACTAAAGTATTATCGAAATCTCCACTGATGATTACAGGGAAGGTGGGGATGTTGCGAATAATCGTACACATTTTTTGCCTCTGGGTACTTGGTATATATTTTCCTTGCTGTCTGTACAAACTATATTATAATACTTGTATGAAAATATAATTAGTGTAAGCAAGTAGTCTATTGTAGTCTATTGTTTTGCATGTATATTGTATATGAATAATGTTTGCTGATGTATTGTATTGCGTAGTGTGTAGATTGTTTCTATGTCCTTATACATGTAGTAATAATGTTGTATGATTTAATGCAAACAAATCTGCCATTGTGAATTGTATTTGTATAATTACGTTACACATATACAAGTGTCAATGTTTCTATATAGGATTAATTTATGCGAGCTGGCAACATCGGAATTTTTAACTTTTGAAAAGGAAAAGTTTTAAGCAAAATTACGACAAATTTCATAAATATAAACTATATAAACATAAATATAAAATATAAATAAATAAACATAGGTAATTGTTTTTTTAAAGACTGATAGAGTTGACTAAAATCAGGAAGGTTCGAGTTTCGTTACCGCGGGCGCCCACAAAAGTAAATAAAAAGTAAATTTATTTAATTTTTACAAATACAATTGTTTTAAAATGGAACTGCGATGTTGCCATATCGAAACAAACGTCCTTATTATGAAATTAAATGTGTCAGGGGTAATATTGAGTTTGTTGTAATCGTAACAGACCATCTTTATTTAAAGTAATTTAAATTATGTACATAAGATAAATGCGTAATTCTCTTTACAAAGACGACGATTGTAAATTGTTTACTCTAATACTTACAGAAATGTGGAATTATATGTACCTATACTATGATTACTTCAATAAATACGCTGCCGCATTTTTTAAAACTTTCATAAGGTTATTTATACTTAAAAACAGGTATATCTACTAGAAGGTTATTTATAATACGTAATGGTTAATTATACAAACAATCGAACTGTCGAATGCTATTAAGATACAGTTGTGTTCAAAAGGGCAGTCCTGCTTTAGAGTATACATTGGCTTGCAAGTAACATACTGTTTATATGTGTGTTGTCTTGTATACGAACTATTTACTTCGTCAACTATGGTTAGACTACACTTCTGAACCCGATCTTACATCAAACATTTCAAGTCTTCGTTATTAATACATTTTAGACAAAGAGTTTACCAATGATAAATGGGTATAGTTTGTGAAAAAATACTTGGCAACTGTAATTTAGTTGATAAAATTCATTTGGATATAAAGTGGATAATGTAATTTTCCCATTTCCTGGCTCACAATATATTTTTTTATTTGATTTATAGGTACTCTATTTTATTGGACAGAATTTGACAACATTTAATTGTGATTCTTGACTGTTTATTTAGTCTCTATAGAAAAAAATAATTTTAACGGACAAAATATACTAATCTAAAATAAACTTTACAGAGTTTATTTTATGATACATGGTTATGATACTAAAACCTTTTAAACTTATATTTATTATTTTTTTAGTTATACTTATTATTATTTTAGTTATAATTTAAACTTAATTTTCTTATTATTAAATTTATAAATAGGACTTAACTTTAAATTCATTGTTGTAACCATAGAGTTTAGATCTCTTTGGTGCGTGCTCGCGGCCCCTTAAAGAGGCGTAAAAGAAGCATTCTATGGGTGTCAAATGTATGACAATGCTGTGACTCACTCGCACATTCTCATTTTCAAACTCCATATAAATTTGTATTAGCAACCTCCTCCCGCAACTCCGCTTCCTTTGTCCGCACCCCCCCTGTAAGTGGCACCATTAGTTCCCATACTAAATATGTAAGATACAGTCTCCATAGGGAGCGCGCGCGCCACCAAAGAGATTCGAACCTTCCTGCTTGTAACACAAAACTTCTGTGTTCTGTTAGGACAGCAACTGATTGGACAGAATTTGACGAAATTGAATTTTCCAGCCGACAAGCCTTGGCCTGTTCCGTTCGGACTATCTGATGCAGGCGCCGGACGAGAACCGGATCAAGCAAGTGGAGTTTAACACGATCGCTTCGAGTTTCGGCGCCATCACCTCCAACCTACCCGCGATGTCTCGGTACCGACAGTGTATGCCGCTTTGGCGTAGAGGCACCTGGATTTGTAGGTCTTGTCCGCACGACCGCTCACCGCTCATAGCAGTGTTGCCAGTGCGGCAATGCTGCCAGTTAATTTACTCTATGCAATGCGAGGAGCGAGCGGGTCACACCGACTTTTATTTGTCTATAGGATGCCACACGTCCACTACATTTTTTTTATTATGAAGTGTTTGACGTCATCAGTGTGTAAATGATCAATTTTTTTTGTTGATATTAGAATCAATAAAATAATGAAGGGTATTAAATTACACAATTTAAACATTTTGTAGGTTACTTTCACCACAGATAATGTGTCTTCTGAAGCAGTAGTATGTTACATACAGACTGACCAGTGACTTCTTCAAAAATAACTATTAAAAAAACCAATGCAAATGCACCACAATATTTTTATTTTTTTCTTCAACATAAGAAGTTACTAGATTTTAAATATTGATAGATATACAGGCTGGAAAGTTTTGACGCCACCTAGAGGGAACATAAAATACGCTTAGATAAGAATGGTATTTTATTTAGATATATATATTTTTAATCTTTGAATGCAGGTATACTTATTTTAAAATATAGAATAATGTTTCCTTTGATTAAAATTTGCTACCTATATTACTAAGTACTTTCCGCCAAATGGCTTTCGAACTTCAAACCCTGTTTATGTGGTTTTTTTACATGAAATTCAGTAGGTAGGGGTACCCGCATTACCTGCGTTCGCTCACGTAATTTTTTTTTTTTGTAATTGGAGATATTTGTGTGTATAAATTGTTTGTGATTTCATACCCTTACAGATTGCTGTTTCTAAGCAAACAATACAATAAGCAGACAAGTTTGTGTTCCTTAATCCAGGTTCCTCTCACCAAAGCGTTACTATCAGTCAATATCTCTCATGTGACTGCTATCTCTCGCTCTATCAATGCACGCTATACATTCATTTCTTTCACTTAAATCACTTTGTCTTCTCTTTTCTTTGTATGTTGCACTGTCCGCTTTTGCTTGATCAATTGCACGTAGCCACTTAGAGCACATCATTGGTCGATGCTTTTGTAGATGTAAGAATGAATTGTTTTTACTTTTTTTTTCTATTTTGTTTGTAACGTATTGTCGTGCATGTTTTTTTAAAGCTTGGTAGTAAGATCACTTGAGAGATGTTACCTACGCCTGCGCGTTGTCGGTTTAAAAGTAAATTCAATGTTCGTGTAAAAGTAAATCCAATAATGTTTTTTTATTCGTGTATTTCTGTCCAGTCGTTGCTGAGTATGGCCTAGGGTACACATCTTTCAAAATGTTTTTTGTGCATATTTCATTGAGAATATTACTGAACAAATGTATTCGTTGGTGTAATAATTGTCTAGGTTAAAGATAAAACGGCTTTTAACAAAATGCCTGTAAGAACCGGCAAGAGAGGATGTGCCTTAAAATTAAGTTGTATACAGAAGGGTGTAACAGAAATGCCTGTGAACTTTTATCAAGGCATTCACAACTTGGTCGTAGGCATAGACTTGAAAATTCGAAAAATACTTTTTTTTAATTGTAGCAAGTTTTGTCTGTTACTGAAAACCGTTGTTATGGACATCACTACAGGCAATTTGTTACGGCCTGTATATATATAAGCACAAGCAAGGAGTCGTTTCATTCGCAACTAGAAATATTTTGAGTTGAGCCAAACTGCTCGCTAATTGGTCCGGTCCGATCACGCCATGCCATGATTGGTCGGACGGAATCACGGAACTAAGAAGACGTGCGCGGTTGGTCTCGGCGTCGTGTTCTACGACATATATTATAGTCAGATGTATTTTTTTAACTGGGCTTTACGGCTCTGAAAGCAAAGTCCTTTTGAGCTCTTCACTATTTGTTCGGTGTGAAGTTTTTTTTTTCTTTATTACGTCGTCGTTACTTTTACTTGACTACGTTATAATCGACCATTGCAATATTCCCATGGCCTATATTTGTTTGTATTGAACATGAATTTTCCGGTTTCTACATAAGTAGTTTCCTTTAATGAGTTCAGTTTGTGATTGTGTTATGTTATAGTCACCGCGGAGTCTAATGGCGGCTGTGTGAAGTTGGCTGATTTATGCGCAATGACTAAAATAAGGTGTTAAAGAGGGAGCTGTGCTGGGGTTCACTAGAGACGCTCATTCAATTTCAAGAAATGGTTAATTGATTCGATCAACCGAATCTAACTTTCAAGTTTTTGGGCATCGTATCTTGCTTACACATACATAGAATATAAACACTGTCAGCGATGTGCTGACAATTTGTGACTATATTCATTCAGCCGCCAAGAAATTCCGTGGGAACTATTATGTAGTACTACGAGAGAACTAAGTAGGTACCTATTTCATTAAACTACTGTTACTGTTTAACAAGCGTAGTCAATAATATCATAATCGTAGTCGAAGATTATTAGACTGTATTTTTTAGTTATTTGGTATTAGATAACATTTAGGATTCCTGTTTCGAACGTCGAATTCCTCGAATGTCTAATCAATGAAATCTATTCGTCGAATGTTCAATTACAGTTCAATTCCTCATATGTCCAATTTCCCGTTTAAGCAATGTCCTAGGTATGTCTATAAAAACCCGGGATTATTGTCTATAAATTAGACATTTGGGGAGAAGGAAGTCATTCATGGAATTTGGACGTTCGAGGCCGGAACCACATTTAGACTGACGCGCTTTGTATACATAATTAGTTTAGATTTAACAAAAAATTGAGTTTAACGTGAATTTTATTTTCTATCACTAGTTTTAACACGGAATACCTATATAGCAATAAAATTCCCGTTGATCTTCCGTACTTAGCTGCGATGTTGTGTAATTTCAGCCTAATATTTATTTTGTCCGCTTTATTTCTGTATTCGATGTGTTGATTGCGTTTGTATTGTAGCATGGTTTTTCTAACTCGTAACCTTTGCGACAATTTATATTCGTCCGTCCGTTCGCTCCACAGTCGTATTTTTAATTTGACGTAGTCTACTGACAGACGCTATTGTTACTTGCAAATATTTTGCCATGTTTATTGTAAAAGTTAGCATTCAATTCTGTTCAGTTGACAGTGTAAATCACCTCACTTACACAGAGTCAAATAAACATCAGCACAAACAATAAACATAAGCGCAATGGGACCGGAACCCACGGCCTCTGACTCTCGAGTCCAACGACCAAGCCACTAAGCCAACGAGCCAGTCAGTGAATTAGTATGTCAATCCCTATGACCAAATAAATTACCCTTTTATTAGTTTAGTCTCTAAAACGTCTTCGTAAACTTATCAAAGCATCGTAAACTTGGCAAAGCATAGTATTTTGATTGGGAAATTGAATGAGTGATGTCAATCTTTTTGTCACAATTACAACACTATTTCTGTTAACCCGACAACCCAATAAACGTCAGTCAGCTTCGTCTTATTAAAAATACGATTAGGGCTTAAAGGTCTTACAACCAAGCCAGAAACTCCTAAAAAAACGACTAGTGTCAAAAAAATTGGATACATACTCATCCACCGATGGTGGGTCGTGCGAACGGATGCGTAACAATCGTTGTTTTTTTATACCAAGAAGTATTTTAAAGTAATATAATTTTTAAATTTTCAGTTATATACTGCGGCAACTGGGACATGGCGATTTAATAAAACACGTGAGTACAGTACATATACATGTATGTAATTATGTACAGTAACGTTCATAAGTGCAGTAGCACGCGAAGAGTAATTTTTCTTTACAGCGGTGCGCACGAGAACACGAAAACCAATTAGATATTACTGACCACCCAAGTCAATAGCGTGTTTTAAACCTTATTATCATGGCAATAAGTCATCAATTCATCATAATATCCAGGAAAATATTGTGACTACGTGCGTGTGTGAGTACGGATATAAAAGAAAGTGGTAAGTGAAACTGGTCTCTCAATCTATTGAGTTGCGGAACTGCTACTGCACTTATGAACCTTGACTGTACACACTAGAAAGTTTTTTAAAAATTAATTTATTTACGAAAACAATTACAGTGTCATTACAGACGTAGAATTTTATCATTGACCCCTTCGATTCAGATGCCAGAGAACCGCGCTCTCTCCGGCCTGTGCTCCGGAATCATAGAGGCGTACGACCTGTTCGGGGTGCCCAGCGCGGTGGTGCTGTTCGTCGTCGAGGAGGTGTCCTACAACATCTGCGACCAGCGCTTCCACGAGTTTGAGATATCGGAGAAACGGCCCGATATACAGGTGGAGTCTGGGTATTTGTTTGTCTTGGTACAATGGACCCAGTTTGGTGCCTTGAACGACTCTGATACTGGGCCCAGCGTACTGCCCTGAGGTACTTCCGCAGTGGGCGCAGTGTGTTGCTTTCAGGTACTCTGACACTGGGCCCAGCGTACTGCCCTGCGGTACTTCCACAGTGGGTCTAGTGTGTTACTCTGAGGTACTTCCACAGTGGGCCCAGTGTGTTGCCCTGTCACCACAGGGTATACCCACAGTGGGCCCACTGTACTGCCCTGCGGTACTTCCATAGTGAGTCCAGTGTGTTGCCCTGATGTAAACCCACAGTGGGCCCACTGTACTGCCTTGCAGTACTTCCTCAGTGGGCCCAGTGTGTTGGTCTGAGGTATTCCCACAGTGGGCCCACTGTACTGCCCTGCGGTACTTCCATAGTGGGTCCAGTGTGTTGCCCTGATGTAAACCCACAGTGGGCCCACTGTACTGATTTGCAGTACTTCCTCAGTGGGCCCAGTGTGTTGGTCTGAGGTATTCCCACAGTGGGCCCACTGTACTGCCCTGCGGTACTTCCATAGTGGGTCCAGTGTGTTGCCCTGATGTAAACCCACAGTGGGCCCACTGTACTGCCTTGCAGTACTTCCTCAGTGGGCCCAGTGTGTTGGTCTGAAGTATTCCCACAGTGGGCCCACTGTACTGCCCTGCGGTACTTCCATAGTGGGTCCAGTGTGTTGCCCTGATGTAAACCCACAGTGGGCCCACTGTACTGCCTTGCAGTACTTCCTCAGTGGGCCCAGTGTGTTGGTCTGAGGTATTCCCACAGTGGGCCCACTGTACTGCCCTGCGGTTCTTCCATAGTGGATCCAGTGTGTTGCCCTGATGTAAACCCACAGTGGGCCCACTGTACTGCCTTGCAGTACTTCCTCAGTGGGCCCAGTGTGTTGGTCTGAGGTATTCCCACAGTGGGCCCACTTTACTGCCCTGCGGTACTTCCATAGTGGGTCCAGTGTGTTGCCCTGATGTAAACCCACAGTGGGCCCACTGTACTGCCTTGCAGTACTTCCTCAGTGGGCCCAGTGTGTTGGTCTGAGGTATTCCCACAGTGGGCCCACTGTACTGCCCTGCGGTACTTCCATAGTGGGTCCAGTGTGTTGCCCTGATGTAAACCCACAGTGGGCACACTGTACTGCCTTGCAGTACTTCCACAGTGGGTCCAGTGTGTTGCTCCGAGGTACTTTCACACTGGGCCCAGCTACTGCCCCGCAGTACTTCTTCAATGGTCTCAGTGTGTTGCCCTAATAAGGTATTTCCACAGTGGGCGCAGCGTACTCTCCTGTCAACCTGGTCTCGGCGTTCTGCCATGATGAATTCCCACGGTTGTCCATACCGTGAGAGTTCATCAAGGCAGGGCGCTTGGCTCGCACACTCGTCGGCCTGGACTCCGAGATAATACTGGCGTATAAATAGTGTCTCTTTCGCATTTCCATGTAATAGTATTGTGGCGTTTCAAATCAAGCGGGACCTTATCGCGGCATTCAGTTTTCGAGGTGATTAAGATTCCGAAATAAGGTCTCTTTTCATTTGGAATACCGCAATGAGTCGTTTGTTTTGTTAATCAAAAATTTGTGTAAGTAGTAAAGGTAAAATTAGAGTCCAAATTCCACGTACTGTTGGTTAATCGATGAGCCACACAACACTCGGTATCCTGGTGTGGCCCCCATGCTATGGGGGCTGGAGTGCCCACTAAGTTTAGTTGATGCCATCTCTTTCATATTCGGCCAAAAATCAATCGCCGGCGGGGGCGGTGGGGTGGAGTGCTGACGCTGATGTTTCTCGCTCTAGCAAATGCCGTTCTGTCAGCACGGAAACGCGACAGCATGCGATCGCACGTGACAGCGTGCTATAGCATGCTATAACACGCCGCAGCACTGACGGCAAAAGCGCGATTCGATGCTGACAGATATGGTCTTTAACTAAATCTTTTTAATAGATTGCACAACAAATAGAAATTAAATTTATATTCGTGCCAAAAAGAACAATGGATGGCCCTAGAAAGGTCCTTGAAAGGCCCTTTAAAGGGCCATCCATTGATCTTTTTGGCACCAATATAAATTTAATTTCTATTTGTCGTGCAATCTATTAAAAAGATTTAGTTAAAACTATTATTTATTTATGAAATATAAATAAAACAATGTAAAAATTAGATTAACTGCTAATATATTCCTCCTTATTCTCAGCAACCTCAAAAATGTACAACTGAGTATGTATTAATTATATTTTTAAATTGGGGAAACCTTTAATTGGCTTCTGTTTAGTATTATCTTTATGTATATTTGTTTAATTATAGGCTGTTGGTATCCTGAATAAATATAAATAAATGAATAAACTTATTTTTATAGCAATCGATTGTATTTAAACAGATCTTCAGGAAGACGCTGACTGAAATCTACGAAGAGGTTGAAATCAATGATAAGAAACAACTCATTCTGTAAGTAGTAATTTTTTTATTGACCAATGAATGGCTGAGGGAGCGACATTTCACGCAAGACATACTACCATTTTTTTTTCAATATCTGCCTCTAACTTTAGCTCGCGTGATTCAAAGCGCAATACCTTTGAAACTCTGACGATTTCGCGTCAGCCAGACATTTGCCATTGTCACACAAAAACCTCATTTTGCTCGGTCATGGGCAATGTATGACAATGTCAGGATAATATGACGCATTACCCGGCGGCGGAATAAGGTGTCATCCTACTGCATGTAGTTAAGAGTCAAAGGGTTAAGGTATCCTTACATAGTATAAAACAAAGTCGCTTCCCACGTATGCCTATACGCTTAGATCTTTAAAACTACGCAACGGATTTCGAAGCGGTTTCCAATGTCATTCAGATAATTCCTTCCGGGTGGTTTATAGGTACTTATCCCACGCGGGCGAAGTCGCGGGCAATAGCTAGTATAAAATAATTGGAAATAAATTAAGGTCTATATTCCAGGGATGGGCGTCCAGTGGCTGTAGTCTACTACAGGTCTGGCTACGAGCCCGCCCAGTATCCGTCGACACGCGAATGGGACGCGAGACTACGTGTCGAAAGGTCTAAGTAAGTTGCGTAAACGAAAAAAAATACAGCACATAAATTATTTAGATTAGAGGCGGCACTGATATGTCTTCCTATAAAATTATAAAAGCAAAAGTTTGTAAGGTTTTTTTTATTATGATTGCTACGGGGGCAACAAGCAGGCGGGCCTCCTGATGTTAAGAGGTCACCGCCGCCTATAGGACACCTGCAACACCCGGGGGGTGCTGGTGCGTTGCCGGCCAAGGTTGAAGGGCTCTTTTGACTCTCTTTTTGAAGGACCCCATATCGTAGCGCTGTGGAAAAGCGTCAGAGGGAAGGTCATTCCACATTTTGCACGTGCGCAACAGAAAAGTTGGTTACTCTTTCACGCAAAAACTACGTTACCGCGGTAAAAGTAGCCTATATGTTGTTCCAAGATATAAGCTATCATAAAGTTTCAATTCATCCGTTCAGCCGTTACAGCGTAAAAGAGTAGCCAACGTCCTCACAAACATCCTTACAAACTTTCGCCTTTATAATGTTAGTAGGAAGTAGGACTGTATGTATTTATTTTATGTATTTTACTTCAGTGCAATCAAATGCCCGTCGATCCACTACCAGCTGGCCGGCACCAAGAAGGTGCAGCAGGCGCTCGCGGCGCCGGGCGTGCTCGAGAAGTTCATGGGCGCCGGTGCCGCCACCAGCCGCGTGCGAGACATATTCACCGGGCTGTACTCGCTCGACTTCGACGACAACGGCGAGAAGGCCGTCGAGATGGCGTTGGCGGACGCCGAGAGGTGAGTCGGGACCTGACATCTCTAGATTTCGTCGAGAGGGCGTCAGCGAACCCTGAGATATGTCTAGATCCCGTCGAGATAACGTTGGCGGACGCCGAGAGGTGAGTCGAAATCCTGATGTCTCTAGATATCGCCGAGAGGGCGTCAGCGAACCCCGAGATATGTCTAGATCCCGTCGAGATGGCGTTGGCGGACGCACTGAGTTAAGTCGGGAACCAGATGTCTCTAGATTTCGTCGAGAGGGCGTCAGCGAATCCCGAGATATGTCTAGAATCTAGATCTCGTCGGGATGGTGTTGGCGGACGCCGAAAGGTGAGTCGGGAACCTGATGTCTCTAGATTTCGTCGAGAGGGCGTCAGCGAACCCCGAGATATGTTTAGAATCTAGATCTCGTCGAGATGGCGTTGGCGGACGCCAAAAGGTGAGTCGGGAACCTGATGTCTCTAGATTTCGTCGAGAGGGCGTCAGCGAACCCCGAGATATGTTTAGAATCTAGATCTCGTCGAGATGGCGTTGGCGGACGCCGAAAGGTGAGTCGGGAACCTGATGTCTCTAGATTTCGTCGAGAGGGCGTCAGCGAACCCCGAGATATGTTTAGAATCTAGATCTCGTCGAGATGGCGTTGGCGGACGCCGAAAGGTGAGTCTGGAACATGATGTCTGTAGATTTCGTCGAGATGGCGTTAGTGAGTCAGAAACCTAGATTTCGGCGAAAACGGCGATCATCGGTCGAGATGGTGTTACGGTGACGCCGAGAAAGTGAGTCAGAAACGTGATATCTCTAGATTTCGTCAAGACTGCGGTAGTGAACGCCTCAGGAACTTGATATCTCTGGATTTCGATGAAAACGGCGATCACCAGTCTAGGCACATACATACACATGAACAGACCTCCAGAAAGTACTCCTTGACTTGCACCTTGTAAGCTAAGCTTGATGCGTATCTGTGGCAGGTTCGTGCTGAAGCCTCAGCGGGAGGGCGGCGGCAACAACTTATACGGCGTGGAAGTGAAGGACGCGCTGACTCGCATGCGCCACAGCCGGGAGCGCGCCGCCTACATACTCATGGAGAGGATACTGCCGCCTTTGGTCAGTAAATACCTATACTACTAAACTATACACTATGTTCTTGTAAATATGAGAGGGCACAACATGAGAATACAAAGAGCCAATGCACAGCTGAACCCCTACAGAAATGTTGTAGGCAACAGGGTTGCATCCAAATGGAACAATCTGCCAGAATCTGTGTATCTGCCACTTCTGTAAACATATTCAAGAACAGACTAGACAACTTTCTTAAACTTAAAAAATAAACAATAAATAAAAGAATTATGATAGCAACTCGACTGCTGATATGGAAGCATCGGCTTTAAGCTGCCTTTCCATTTAAAATAAATACATAAAATATATCATTTTCAAAATTAAGACACTCTTCGTCTAAACGATTTGAAAGAAGGTCCGCTGATAGTCCCTGTGGAGTTTTTTGGCGGCTGTGTGAAGTTGGCTCATTTCTGCCCAATAACTAATTTCAGGTGTCAAAGGGGAGCTGTGCGGTTCTCTAGAGACGCTCATTCAATTTCAAGAAATAGTTCATTGATTCGATCAACCGAATAAAATTTCCAAGTTTTTAGACATCTCTATCTCGCTTACGCACACATAGTCTATAAACACTGTCAGCGATGTGCAAACAATCTGTGACTACATTCATTCAGCCGTCAAGAAATTCCACGGGGACTATATCAACGCTTGAATGCCGCCCTGGAATGACCCGCTAATAATAATGTTTGGACAAATTGCATAACCAGTAAAACTTTTAAATAAGTTACTGAAATAAAACTATTTCGATTTGATTTTTAGGGTTGCGTACCTCAAAAGAGGAAAAAAGTAACCCTTATAGGATCACTTCGTTGTCCGTCTGTCTGTCCGTCAGTCAAGACCTTTTTTTATCGTTTCGCAGGTATCCGGTTACGTGGTGCGTCCCGGCGCCGCGGTGCCTCCCCCGACCACCGACCTGGTCTCCGAGCTCGGCATCTTCGGTGTCATTATCGGGTATGTGCTAATGTTGCCGATCGATAGTCGACCAATAGTCGAAATATTGACAGCATCGATCGATAGTATTGACCGTCAATAGCTGCTAAACAATCGATACTATCGATAGTTTTGCACTATCGATATTTAATTAATTTATTTAATTACAACGGTTTAACCAATTACAGTAATCAATCAAATTGTAAATATCCTTATAGAGCAATTTAAGATAGCAATGTCAAGATAATGTCATTATTGATAGTTGTCAATGCAGCTATCGATAGTGCGTTCAATAGTCAGTATCAATACTATCGATAGTATCGATTGTTTAGCTGCTATCGACCGTCGATACTATCAATACTATTAAATTCCATCAATAGTATTGTTGCTTTTGTGCTATCGATACTATTCAGTCTCATCAATACTATGGCTAAGAAAATTCGACCACGTATCCGCTTACCGTTCTCAGTTAAAGTGGCTCCCCATTCGCCAGCGCCGAAATATGCATATTCTTTCTCTTCTCTTCAATATATTGAAAAATCCATGCTCCCCTGAATACCTTCGTTCCCGCTTCCAACTGCTCACACCCACCGACCGTCCCAAACGATCCTGCGTCACGAAAACCTTAGTGTACCCTTCCTCCAACACCAGTTTCTTTTTCAACTCGTACACAGTCCGCGCCACACAACTGTGGAACGGTCTTCCCGCGCATATCCGTGACAGTCCCACAGTAACATCTTTCAAACATAGATTAAAAGAGCACTTCCTTTCCAACTTGTCGTAATTTTATGTATGTAGGTATTTAATCATATATATTATAGTATGTATTATGGTATGTATTATAGTATGTATAGTATATTTATAGTATGTTATTAACTTATTAATATGTTATGTATGTATGTGTATATTATAATATTTAATTAGGTATATTTGTTATTACTTAAATATTTTTTAAATTTTAACATGCACAACTTTAGATCTCCCGTAATGTTTACTCTTTCTAACAGTGAGGGTTGGCTGGAAGAGATCTCTTGTAGAGATAAGTCCTCCTTTGTACACATATTTCTTGTTTGTTTTTCTTTGTAAAATTATTTTGTGCAATAAAGAATAATAATACTATCTTTAGTGCTATCGATATTGTGGCTGATTTGAACTATTGATAGGGAAACTATCGATAGTTTGGCAACACTAGTATGTTTTCATCAGGTCGCATGACAATAGACTTCCCGCACTTATTTATATCATCATCATCAACAGTCTATTAATATGTCCACACTGCTGACGCACAGGGCTATGGGCTATAGTCCACCACGCTAGCCCAGTGCGGGTTGGTGGACTTCACACGCGCCTAAGAATTTCTTCATAGGCTTATGCAGGTTTCCTCACGATGTTTTCCTTCACCGTTTGAGAGCAGACGAATTTTTAGAGGTGCTGTTTTTACCCTAACTACCTGATTGCGCCTAATTTTCTAAATTCCCCCTTCCACAGAACGAAAGACAAGATAATATCGAACAAGCAAGTGGGGCACATGCTGCGGACCAAACTGGCGGACGCCAACGAGGGCGGAGTCGCCGCCGGGCTCGGGGCTCTCGACTCGCCTTACCTACTCGATTTGTAGCCTATACTGTGTCAACAAACACTTGGAAAACAAGCGGTAGATGGGTGACGTTGTGACGTTCTTACACTCAATGGATCCGATACTAGTTTCAATGCATACTAGTTTTTTCCCGCGGCTTCGCCCGCGCAGAAAAGTTTTTCCCGTCTACATTGTGAAGCAGCGCCATCTATGTACGCGTTTTATTACTTAGCGGACGCCCCGCGACTTCGTCCGCGTTGAAAAGTGTCCTATATGGTATTCCAGGATGTAAGCTGTCACTGTACCAAGTTTCATCAAAATCTGTTCGGTGGTTTTTGCGTGAAAGAGTAACAAACATACATATCATCCTTACAAACTTTCGCCTTTATAATATTTGTATGACTAGTATGATGAGGATACCAACAAGACGAAGTCAATTAGAACAATGTGGCCTAATTTATGAGACCCATGCCCTAGAGGCTGGTAACCCATCTACCGCTGGTTTTCCAATAACCAGAATACTGGTTATAATTTTATATTTACAGGAATTATAATTTTATATACATTTCTGGCGCTGCCTACACCTGTCAACAAATTACGAGACGTGTACATTATGTATATAAAATAATTATTCCTCCTAGAATACTGGTTATCTAACTTGGCTTTCTACAAGGAGTAAGGGATTTTTTGGGCTGGCTATTTCAATGTATAGAAAACTGACTGATAAATTCACGATTTTGTAGTTACCAGCTGTTTATATGTAATTTAATTTTAATGAAAATCGTCTTTGAAAGTGATTATTAAAGTTCAAATTAATTTTTTTCTTTCATACAAATAAATATTACAATTTATTCTTTCATTCAATTGCATAAATAAACTTTAATGCAACACTTTTAAAGACAAAATTAATTGTCAGAGTAGGTCTACGTTACTTACTTTATCTAAAACTATGTAGTTGTATTTTTTATTTAACATTCCATGCAATTTGTTAATTTTGAATTATGACAGGGATTTGTATTAAAAAATTAATGTTTTTACACTGTGGACAAATTAGGGGTTCATTCCGATGAGTCTCCAAAAAGTAAAATAAAAAGGGTCAAAGGTGCAACTTTTGTGTTAAAGGCAAAGAGAAGTTCAAGTTGTAACAATAATATTTTTTTCTTTTAATAAATGATTCGCTTAATTCGAAAACAAAAATAAAACTGAAAAAATATATTCAGGGCATATTTAGGTTATTTTTATTTTACAAAGTTTACGTTTTACTTACGGCTGGTAATGATGATGAAATTATTACAAAAACATTTTGAAATTATTTTTTTTCGAATTAATGCGATTCAATTATGAAACCGACTTCAAGATGGCCTCGAATTTATATAAAAAAAATTGGCTTGGATGGCCGCTTTGATACGTTTGTTGTAGTTTAATTTCATGAAACTTGTATAGTCGACCGCACGTTACTGGAAACAGTCACCTTGACCTGGCCTAGCCTACTAGGGAGTTTCAATACTATGAGAGACCAGTTTATACTGGATTTATTCCACTGACGTGCGGTCGATCGTACCAGCTGTCGTAATCCATGGTGCTTTATAAATTGTTATATAATATGATGTCGAGAATTGTTTCATAAGTTTTAATACACTTTCCTATACATAAATACTAGTTTTTTTTTCTTTACCTTCTCAAAAACCGAACTTAAGTTCTGAAATAGAAACAAGGAATAAAACGTTTAAATAATTTCATTTATTATTTTACATAGAATTGAGGGCAAAAATCAGGCTACTGTATGGATATTCGTCAATTTCCAGCGAACTATAAATGAACCATTCATAGTATAATACGAGTAGTATATTCGAAACAGGGGCCTTATTTTAATACCTTAGTTTCTTTTTACAATTTTTGAAACATTAATTTACCAAATATTTTCTTACATTTCTTACAATTGATTTTTTTACTAAAACTTGTCTATGCTATGTATATGCTGTTAAAGTACTTCAGAATCGGGCCCAAAGACAACTTAATAGAATAACTTAAATATATTCTGTGTATTTGGGTAGTTTAGTCTTCGTTAGATTGCCCGAGTCACTCTTATTGTAACCAGCCTCGTACTCGAACTCGGGGTGCTCGTGGATTATCTGTGGATAAAAAAAATTGTCAGCAAATTGTACGTCGTACATAATGTGAGAATTCCAAACGTTTTTTTACTAACAAAAAACTGCCTAATTTCGACCACCATTGTCGGGCAAAAAAAATAAGAAATTAAAAATAAACTATACATAGCAACTTTAAAACGCTGATACTGAGAACAGTCTGATGTCACTAAAAAGTGGATGAAGTTAGAGGACGCCTGTGTGTCTATAGGACACGCTGACTACATAATATCACACTAATTACAAAAAAAATTAAATTAGCATAAAATATGTTTAATATTAGTTGCACTTATATTTATTGTAAAACTAAAAGTCAGCAAATAAAGGCGATTTTGATTGTCGGGCAAAATAATTTTACATGTAATATTCCAATTTCATCTCATTAGGTCTGGCAGTAGTATCTGACAGACTGACGCAAAAAAGAACAATCAATAAAAAAAATTTGAAATGATTTGGAAAACAACAGGATTCTTATCACTTTGTTAACCGAATGTTGCGCATGCGCCGAAATATTGTAGAATCAAAATTGCTGATGGACCCTCATGGTTGCTATCACTTAGTACAGTGGAGAGTACGCGCGATTGTCAATCAACGGCCAGCACGTAGTTTGCATGTCATTCGCGTCAATCGCTATAATTAAACGGTCATACATGAGTGACAGCACGTAACGCATGTCATGCCGCATGATCGTGTAGGGACCGCTTTTCACGTTTATAATGATGGAAAGAAAAGCCTACCTTATCCCGTAGATAGGCGTCCTCAGCGCCGGTAACGAGCTCGGGCACGTCCAGCCGTGGGATCCCAAACAGGTTCATCATTAAGTGCTTGTAGTTGGTGAACTTCATGCGCTGGTCGGCCCACTCCACCTCGCGGGGGAACCGCCAGTCCTTCATCTTGGGTTCCACTCGCTCCGTGTACTTATCGAAATCCAAGCGCTCAATGTCCTCCACAACCTGGTCGAGTTAACAGCCATTTAAAAAGAAGCGGTACTAGATAGATTATACAGGGTGGAAAGTTAAGTCGAGCCCTGGGGGGAAACTACTTTAAATCCTTAAGCTGGCTCATTTTACATAAAGGAGACATTCCTTTATATTAAAAAAAAGAAAACTGCATTCAAAGATTTTCGAAAATTCGCTTGCCACACCCGGGAATCGAACCGATAAAAACCTGTAAAAATTACACCCTGCACCAATCGTGCTGCATCGATCGTTAGGGTCAATTATGAAATCTCTCTTAACAAACTTGATAAATTAAATGAAAGGAAAACCATAAAATCTTTGTATTAAATATTTTCAAAAAATGGCAAATGTAAAAAACAAATTTACATTAAATCTTATGCAAATGTAAAGGAGTTGAGAGGATTTATTAATATTCGCCACTATTAAAGGTTACTAATGAATTCGTTAGAAGAATAAATTTGTGTATTTGTGTATTATTTAGTTCACAATTTTTTGAAAATAATTTAAGATTTCATGGTTTTCCTTTCATTTAATTTGTCAAGTTCGTTAGAGAGATTTCATCACGATTTTGTCTGACACACCTTCATTCCATTTAAAAGCTATTTGATTTCATAGTTTGTATGGGAACCAAGTAGGCAGAAGAAATGTCGGAAGACCAAAAATGCGATGGGCTGGCAATAACAGTAGCTGGTCAGAAATGGCTGAAGGTTGGAGAGGACAGAGAGGAGTGAAAAAGATGGAGGAGGCTTCTACCCAAATGGGGTCCAAAAATGAAAACGAAAATGGAACATAAATTGTATAAAAATTAACTGTAAAAATTTGGAAAAATAAACCTTTATTATTATTATGGGAAACAAGTTGGTGATTGTATAGGTATGAATTCTGAATAGTTCTCACCACTTCCACCTCTCCACCGCCGCTCCAATCATAGGCCAGCAGCTCAGCGTGACTGGAGATATCCCTCAAATACTTGTCTTTGTACTGACGCTCCACCGCACTGAGGAATTCAGTGGTCAGAGCCCTGCCTTGCAGCTCATGCGGGTGGCCGCGGGACTTGATGGCTTCCATCACCTTAACAAAACACATAAACAAAAAATAAATACATTTATATTTAAAGAAAATGTAACAATGTTTTCAAATTTATAAAATACTAATAATCTTATTCTAATCACAATCCTTATCCTATTAACTATACCCAAAATGAGTTTGTTGCTAAGGCATCTTCTGTCCAATCAGGAAAAGATTTGCAGTCTAAATGTGAAAGAATTTTCAAAAATGGTTCAGTAGTTCTAGAGATTATAGTATATACCTTACAAAGTTCTCGAATACATACTGTATTCAGACCTTCAGTATTAAGTGAATCAAAACAGTAACATAATTAAAATATAGTACAAATTATCTTACTCTTGGAACCGGCACATCAAGGTAAATAACCAAGTGAGGTCTCAGCAACTCTTCAATAGTATTCCCTCGTAACTCATAGTAGACGGACCGGACTCCCTTACTGATCTGCTTCTGCTGAAACATTGCCTCCAAGAACACAAAGTCGGAGAATGGAGACCTTTCGAGCACAACGCCCTGGCCAGTGTTAAAGAGGTGAGCTAATGCATCAATGTATTGGCTGTAGCGTGCCGTATACATCATGATCTGGAAGTTACCAGCGAGGCGATGGTCCGGGCAACAGTTCCAGTTAGTATGATCGAAAGTTCTAGTGTCTTCGGGCACTTCATTGTCGAACATCCGCAAATCGCAACCGTTCGGCCGGATGTAATGAATATCCATATTTGCTTCAGGAAAATGCTTCATGCCGAGGTCTTCGGCCAAAGCGGCCGCGAAGCAAGTCTTGCCGGCCGCCACTGGGCCTTCCACTAGTATCACTTTCGAGTTGTCATCGATTCTGCTGGTCGTGCGGTCGAACAAGCTACGCAGCCAAGTGTAGTCTTTATTTTCGTAGTCGAAAGCTCTAGGCTTCCTTGGTGGGCATGGTAAGGACTCCCGTAGGGCTTTGCCTTGGATGTTTCGGTTCTGGATGTACGTGCAAGCCGCTATTTTGCCAGATTGAGTCGGGGTCACAGCTTTGATCACAGCAGTTCTAATTAGGGTAGCCATGGCGATTTGAGGCACCTTTCGGTTGATACCTGGATAATTAAGCTTTTGTTAGTTCTGTGCTGTATTAGGTTGTAGCAACGGATGGGAATATTTGTATTTTCTTACCTCAAATCGATTTCAAAACAAATATTTCTCCAGAAAATTGTGTGACATAACCAATAAAAAGGTGCGTTCACAAAACACACCACAGATTAGATTTGACATTTCACAATCACATCACATCGCGTCGCGTTCGTAAAGTATAAAAATATGTAGTATGTTCTCCTTCCCCTACTTCTACCTTTATATTGCATTTTTTTCGGTGAAAATGAAAAATGAAAGCAGCAATGGATAGCCCATCTATTATAATTTCTTTTTACCCGATCTATGCTTTGTCTCTCTACATTTTTACTCTAAGATAGATATCGATAGTTTCAATCAGATTGAATTGACATGTACATCCCTATTGAAACTTTGACAGTGGTTGTCAATCATCATTTAATCATTCTTTTGTATCTGTGGCGTGTTAGGTCGCACCATGTGAGAATTTATTTTGAAACAAAACTTGGATTTATCTCTATTATTACTGCCCTAACTACACTGAAACTGAAAAAACCTTAAACATGGAGACAGAGAATATCAGTGTTGATGATTTCTTGCCCGCTAAAAGGACTGTAAAGCTTAAAAATGTGAAGCGAAGAGCAGTGTCCGAATCAGGCGACGTTATGGAAGTCGAGGAGCATAATGGCATCCAGGGAAAAGCTAAACACACGCGCTCGAGACCCAAGAAGGCCAAGAGAAACGCTGAACCTAATGAAAGTAAAGTGAACATGAGAAAAGTAGCTGTACCCGCGCACAGGTATAACCTCAAAAACTAACCTATATCATAATTTCTAACATTCTTTTGACAATGGTTATTTTTGGACCGCGCCCCAAAAAATACCAACCACACATACATTCTACTGCACTCCCATGTAGCACGACGCGCTAAGAGCCGAAAAAAGCACTAGCTTCTATAACTGCTTGCAGGTTATATCTTCCTTGCACTAGAACTCGCCTGATCCAATAAGTGTAGGTATTGCTATTTGTACTTTAACAAAAACAATCTATAATTGTCAATGGCTTCTCTATGAACAGCTTAACGCCTCTTCTAGCTACCCCATACAACAATATGAATAAACATTTCTGCAATTATGAATGACATAAACTTTTAGATACACCCCACTGAAAGAGAGCTGGCTGAAGATATTCACACCCTTAGTGGAACACTTACTTCTACAAGTACGTTTTAACACAAAGACCAGAAACGTCGAGATACGAGTTGGACCGGAAACTAAAGACGTTGCCAATTTGCAGAAAGCTGCTGATTTTGTTAAGGTAGGTACATGTTACTTATGTTATATTATTTATTGGTGTAATTCTCAAATTAAAAACAGTGTCCCCTGTTCCAAACTGATCACTGCCAATATTAACTTTCAAAGTAAGAGTTTTGTGTAGAGTCCTGTGTTTCTCTAAGTCCCCGTAAAAAAAGCCTTGAGATAGACAATTTTGTCGACAACATTATTGTTTAAAAAATATTTAATTGGGTGAAGTTCTGAAAATACGACACAATAATTAAAACCTGACAGTATTAAAACAAGTTCTGTCCATATCTTCATATTGTTAAGAGATAAATTTCCGATATCATATCACTTATCTATTTTCATTTCATATTACAGGCTTTCATCTTCGGTTTTGACATTGAAGACGCACTAGCACTCCTCAGACTAGACGACCTATTTGTGGAGTCATTTGAAATCAAAGATGTGAAGACGCTCAATGGAGACCATTTGGGCCGGGCTATCGGCCGGTTGGCAGGCAAAGCGGGTCGCACGAAATTCACCATAGAAAACGTAACAAAAACTAGAATAGTGCTCGCAGATTCGAAAATACATATTCTTGGGAGTTACCAGAACATTGCTTTGGCTAGAAGGGCTATATGTAACCTTATCATGGGATCACCGCCTTCCAAAGTTTATGGGAATTTAAGGAATGTAGCAAATAGGGTGGCTGAAAGATTTTAGTTTAATAAAAAGAATATTTATATTTCATTTTTTTTATTTACATAATCATTTGCATCAATCAACAGCCTATTAACATGTCCCCACTGCTAGGGCTCAGACTTACCCTCTCAACGAGGGCGTTCGGGCTATAGTGTAGTGGGCTACGCTAGCCCAGTGCGGTTTGGTGGACTTCACATGCGCCTAAGAATTTCTTCTTCGGCGTATGCAGGTTTCCTCATGATGTTTTCCTTCACCGTTTGAAAGCAGTCAGTAAATGTACTTAAGTTTCGAGAAAAAACCCATTGGTACATGGGCCAGCCGGGGATCGAACTTCGGACCTTTCGATATGATAGACCGCGTCTTATCCCCGACGCCACTGACGCTCTCGTTACATCATTTGCATAATCTATAGATGTAAATGAATAAATAAATAAAATACATACAAAATGGTGTATTTTACTGGGTACTAGTATCTTGAAAATTTGAATAGAGGATCCACAAATGAAATTTACTCTTATCTTTCAGGATAGGTAAAAAAAGACCGCCAAGTGTAGTCATAGAATTTAGAATATCTCGAAAGTATTTTTCAATAAATTTTCGTAATTTCACCCACTTTCTCGCTATAAAGGTGTCCGTTTCGGCGGATAAAAAAAACTCATTGGCAAACCGGCATATTGTGTCCAACATTCAGACAAAAACTACAGCAGTATCTTGTATTTAAAATGCCGGGGCACCCTGGAGAGCACTAGCCGCGCGTCGTAGCTCAACGACGCGAAGGTCCAGGGCTCCGCCGCGCTCCACTCGGCGCAGTACACGGAGTCTTCGTGCTGCTCGTACGACTGCAGCACCCCGTCTTCCAGACTGGGGAAGAGAGGGCAGGAAAATAAAATTTGTTGACCACTTTTCATTTATGCCACATTTAGAACGGATGACCGACTTCGTGCGCGCCAGCTTTTACAGACAAACGAGTCTATGTTTCTTTTAATTTGTCAAAGTTTTGAATAGCCAACACGTGAAGATTATCTTAAACTCAAACAAAGCTAAGACATAATTATAGCTAAAGTAATACATTAAATTGCATAATGTTGCCACGATGTTACCGTTCTATCTTGGTTAATTTCTGTGCTAGCAACACTAAGAGAGCGTCGGTGGCGTAGCCTGTCACGTCGAGGCACAAAGTGTCGTCCACTAAGAACAAGGATCCCATAGAACCGCACTCAGCGTATATAGCATGAAATAGCAATAGTTTTTACCCCAATAATTTGAGAAGACGCTTCTTATATGGCGGGGTCAAACTGAACAAACACTATCTATTTTAGTCGGGCTGTTGTTTGTTGTCAGCATCGAGTACTTTCTTATCTGTGATGGTTTAACAAAAAAATCCCATACGTAGATAGAGATAGAAGATATTATATCTGTCTAGCTTACTCTTTCCACTTTTGTAATGAGTGTGTCCCTCTCTGATTATTATTATTATTTTAGCGTCTGTTCTATGGGACACTAGTTCTGTTGTCGTCCATTTCGGAAAGTTGAGGTCCGAAGCGTGGAATGTAACTATACGTACACATTTTTTTTAAATCATAATTTATTTATAGAGGGTTTTTATAATATAAGCCACCCTCATCGTGGCTCTCTTACAATAAGTAACCTATACTAAGCCTTAATATCTAAGTTATTCTATTTTTAAGTCCAAACTTAACCAATTCATACAGCATCATAGCCATTCCGGAGTCCGGACTAGCTAAGATGCTGTATAATGTTCCCACATTGTAATTTCTTAAATGGAGTTGTTGCCTCCGTCCCTCGTTCCGCCCGCATTCTACGTACACTTGGCTGAGCCGCTCGCCGTCGTCGTCCGCGTCGGCGCACACGCTCGCGGCGGCCGTGAGCAGCGCGCGCGCGTCCGAGCTGCCCGTCAGCAGCAGCTGCTCGTGGTACGTGTTGTAGCGAACAGTCCATACCCTACACATTATAAAGGCTTAGTGCGACGCGGCAAAGTCAAAGTATATTTTATTGCATGTATAAGTACACTGGGTACTCACATCCTCACATCCTTACAAACTTTCGCCTTTATAATATAGTATAGGAAGGATATTATAGATAAATAAAAAAGAGGATGTTCTTCTCCGTAAATGTTTAATAACTAAGTGGTTTTCAAATCGTCTCTGCCTTATAAAGGGTTAATGTGTGTGTTGCGAAAGTTGTGCCCTATTTTTGTGGAAGCCGTGCTGTGACCGCCGCCGGTTATTTTCATGCTGAATATTTAAAAGAGCTTCTGAATTAGATAATTTCAATTGCTAATATCACAAGCGTAAGTGGCGTCGGCGATCGGGGGCCTATCATATCGACAGGTCCGTAGTTCGATCCCCGGCTGGGCCATGTAACTTAAGCACATTTGCTGACTGCTCTCGAACGGTGAAGCAAAACATCGTGAGGAAACCTGCATACGCCGAAGAAGACATTCTTAGGCGCGTGTGAAGTCCACCAACCCGCACTGGGCTAGCGTGGTGGACTGTAGCCCGAACGCCCTCGTTGAGAGGGTAGGCCTGAGCCCCAGCAGTGGAGACGTGTTAATAGGCTGTTGATGATGCATATTAGATAATAGATCATTACCAGTGCGAGTGGTCAGTCCTGGTGAATATAGGCTCCTTCCCGTTCCTGTAGTCCCAGATATTGAGGGCCGCGTCGTCCCCGGCACTGGCTACCTGGAACTGTCTGAAGAGGAATTAAAAAAAATTCAACAGCCTGTTAATATCACCAGCCTGAAATAGTCCACTGCTGGACATATCGCCGCCTGAATGTCAGCCTGTCGTAGGGCCTCTTACACTGCTTGCTGATAAAGTCCCAGATACCCTATCTGCAGGTTATCTGACAGATAGCCTATTTTTTTGGTTACACAGGTATCTGATTGCCTATATATATTATTATATATTTTATATAGTCTATCACACAGATTTACAAGCTGTAACAATATCAGGATGTGGTGAAAGAAGCCCTTAATGTCCCCATTAACAGGTAGTGACTGGATGCGGAGAACCGAAGATCGGGTTCAGTGACGCGCCTCAAGGATGCCTATTTTTGTTTACTGACGATCACATTAACTTTGACTTTTTACGTAAGAAAACTATGTATTAATATTGAATCTATACTAATAATAAAGAGGTAAAAACTGGTGGATAATTTGCACGCTTATATGTTGCGAAGAACCAAATGATAGCGGGGTTAAAATACACCTAGCGCCATCTATTGACAAACTTTAAAACTAAGAAACGGGCATGATTAGAACGGGTTAATTTTTTTTATGAACATAAATAGTATACTTTATAACGCGGATGAAGTCGCGGGGCATAGTTAGCTGGTGTTTAATAATTTTAAAATAAAATAAAATTAAAATTGAATGTGAAATAAATAAATCTATGTCCAAGCATTGCATTAGTGTAGGTTAGACAAATAATATATAGGATGTTTGCTGGATGGATGTAGAAATTTAAATGGATGAATGACTAAATAAATAAATCTGATTCGCCTAGTGTCTGGAGATCATATCGGCCTGTAGACGTCCACTGCTGGACAAAGGCCTCCCCCAAGGATCTCCACGACGACCGGTCCTGCGCTAACCAACCTCATCCGGCCGGGTCCCGCGATCTTCACCAGATCGTCGATCCACCTTGGCCTGCCTACGCTGCATCTTCCGGCGCGTGGTCGCCAAAAAGCTACGTACCTGTTGGGATTGAAGTCGAGGTCCCTGGCGAGCTGGCGGTGCGCGTTGTCGATGCACCACGCCGGCTTGGAGCCCCCGGCGCGCGTGTCGTAGCACTTCACGTGCATGTCTTGCAGCACCGCGAACTGGGGCGGAAAGTATATATTATTAACTAGCTTATGCCCGCGACTTCGTTCGCATTAAAAAGTATGGTATATGTTACTAACTTGCCCGCGGCATGTAAATTTGATTTGTTTAATTTTTTGTTCCCATACAAACCTTAATATCCCTTTTCACCCTTTTAGGGTTGGAATTTTAAAAATCCAAGTACACCAGTTTTTAAGTCAGACCACCTGCTTTCAAACAAAAAAAAAACGATTCGAATCGGACCAGCAGTTTCAGGGTGATGCGGGCACAAACAGGCAGACAGACAAGAAATTTTTTGAAAAGTGTTTTGGGATCAGATAAGCCTAAATAAAGTATTCCAAAAGTTTTTTTTTAAATCCCTTCAATGTACAGATTTACTCCCGTTACGTTTTTTAAGTAGTATAGATAACTAGCTGTTGCCCGCGGCTTCGCTCGCCCGCACGGGATAAGCACCTATAAACCATCCGGAAGAAATTGTCTGAATGACATTGGAAACCGCATCAAAATCCGTTGCGTAGTATAAAAGATCTAAGCGTACAGACATACGCGGGAAGCGACTGTGTTTCATCTCGTATAGTCCCCGTAGAATTTTTTGGCGGTTGAGTGAATATAGTCACAGATTGATTGCACATCGCTGACAGTGCGCAGGTAATTGAGATGTCCAAAACTTGAAGATTGATAGAATCAATGAACTATTTCTTGAAATTGAATGAGCGTCTCTAGTGAACGCAGCTGCCCTTTGATACCTAATATAAATTTTCTGACACAAATATAATATCAAAGGCGGCAATCTGTTGTATAGCCAAAAATGAGTTCTTGTTACAACGAGAAAGTTGAAAATCGTAATGCCACCTTTGATATTATACGGCTAACTTCGTCTCTCACGCAGAAAGTAGGCCTCCAGACCCACCTGGCTGTGCCCCTGGTGGGGGTTCCACTTGCCGCCGGTGAACTTGAGCCGCGCGCGGCCCTCGGGCGCCGCCGACGCCACCGCAGCCCCCGTGCTGACGTCGTGCACCGCCATGCTACCCTCGTAGACGACGCCGATGCGGCTGGGGTCCGCGGCGTGCCATTCAGCGCAGCGGATCTCCTCATCCGGTTTCTGGAACGTTTAATTATTTTGACGTGAATTATTTTTTTTAATTATTATTACATGGCCCTAAATTTAAATACACTCAACAAATATGTGTCATTCCCAATACCCTCCCGGGTTCATCCATATAAAATAAAAACCCAGACAAGTACGAGCCTCGATATATAATCGAGTAGAACTCAACTTAATTATATGTATAAAGATAGTTCATCATTCATGTGAGTTCATAATCGAAAAATATTTTTTTTATGTAATATAACTACTAGACATGAACAAGAGCACAGATTAAATTTCACAAGAGTATTGAAACACTAATAATGCGTGTTATGGCAATGTTGATCTTACCTCAGGTGTGATGGTTTGTAAAAGTTCCATATCTTCTGGATTCCTTCCTTGTATTGCGCTAAGATCGTCCAAGTCTTTGGGTATTACCTGTACAAAAAAGTAGCTATAAGAAATATCTGTTGTAATTTATGTATTACTAGCGGCCCGTCCCGGCTTCGCACGGGTGGAATTTTTTTTGCAATAAATATAGCCTATGTCACTCAGGGTGGATGTAGCTTTCCAATGGTGAAAGAAGTTTTGAAATCGGCACAGTAGTTTTTGAGTTTATTCATTACAAACATACACACAAAAATACAAATCTTTCCTCTTTATAATATTAGTATAGATATAGAAAACGTTATTATACCAAAATTTACAGACAAAATAACAAATAGGAATAAAACTATGTACAGTCGACCGCACATCAGTGGAAACACTTTGACGTTGAGCTGGCCTAGCCTATTAGGGAGTTTCAATACTAGGAGAGACCAGTTTATACTGATTTTGTTTCCACTGACGTGCGGTCGACTGTACAAACGCAGAGCCGTGGTAGCCTAGTTGGTTGTGCACTCGCCCCACGTTCACGAGGTCGAGGGTTTGACCCTGGCCCGTACCAATGAGTTTTTCGAACTTAAGTACAGTTTATTATAATACCATAGGTTTTTCCTGAAGGAAAACATCGTGAGGAAACCTGCATAAGATTTGAATTTCTATTCTAAGGCGTATGTGAAGTCCACCAAAAAACAGATTGGGGCACCAGTGTCCCAGGGGCCCCGAAGATAAAATAAGATAAGAATACCTCTACAGTGGGCAGTTTAAAAATGCTGACCCCCATTGTGCACTGGGCGGTGTGGGGGTCGTACGCGTTATGTGTGGTCATCAGGGTGGCGGCGTCGTGAGGGGAGCAGCGCAGGTGCCACACTTCGCCGATGTCATGTTTGTACACCTTGAAAATACAACTTATCATCAATGACTTGGTGTGGACATGGGACCCTATCATTTCACGTGGCTGGCAAGAATCCCTTAGGTACGGCATGGACAGAGGTATGTGATCAGTAGATACCATATAAAAATGTGTACGTTTATTTTTTAAAATATTTTTCCTGGCTTCTATGTACAGTGTGCAACAAGCCAAATCAGGTAGATTTTTTTTAAAGGGTCATGCAGTAAGGGTAGTCGAATTAGTCTAACCAACAATCTGAACGCTGGAAACAACCAAGTTCTTTGTATATCATCTATTCATGTCCATATTGGAGAATAACACACAGTTAATTATAAGAAGTCACTTAATTCTTTGACTATTAGCCTGCTACATGTTTTGTTATTCCGCCCAGTAATATGTCATATCATTCAGTTCGCAGTCACTCAGACACTTGTCATCTTGTCATTGTCATACTTTGTCATGACCGATTAAATCGTGGTTACGTTTCAGTATGAGTCTTTTTGAGTGACAATGTTAGGGTGTGTGGCTGCCATCTGAGTTTCAAAGGTATTGTGCTCGGAATCATGCAAGTCAAAGGGTTAATGTCTAATTCCTCAGCAGTTAGTTTAGTGACTTCTTGCAGGAAACCAACGATTGGCCCGTCCTCTCTGGCTTCTTGACACTTTTTTCAAATTGTCCGTCCATCGGGCAGGAAGGGAGGGTACATACCTTGGTGTGTAATGCCCCAGTGTCTTCTTCTAGCTCCACGACATGTATTTGGTTTGACTGAGGCTTCAAACTCTGTGTGCCAATCAGAAATCTTATAGCATCGCTTTCTCCATATTGTGGTGATAAAGCTCTTGTCTGGAAAAAAAACATAAAAATATAAACTGGCCTTGTTTGATTCCTTGGGGGTGTACCTAATTCAAAAAATTCCTTGTTAGTGGATCAATAGTGGATTTTTTCTTATTCCTTATCATAATCAGTAATTCAATAGGATTTTATATTATGGAGTAGGATAATTACATAGGATAAATAATAGGAACCAAACTTAGATATAAAAAACATTTAGGGATATGAATAATACGTTTACCTGATGTTCTAGACCGTATATTATCGAGTTTCCCTCCTCCATTGTGCTTCTTATTTACAGAAAACAACTAAAATTAGAGAAAATTCAGTATTTATTGTTCAAAGTTACAACTTTTCACTATTGTGGACTGTTTTTTTGCAATGAAATTTTTGAGGTTTTGTTTGGTAATTTATACTGCACCACCTCCGTTCCCAGTTGTTGTCAGACGTCATGGATGCTTTCATGAGTGTTGGTGTAGTATAGTATTGTACTTTCACCAATTTCATGGATTGTTCCAAAAAACACGACTGACATATGATATGACAATGACATGTCTTATTAGTGTTGCTATACTATGTTCTATTTATGCTACCAATCTTCGTTCTAAACCTCGTTATTACCTTTATTCCATCTTTGGCCACATAATTTAGTTTTTTTTTAAAATAAAGGAATTTCTATATTCAATGTTTATGGTACCTAATTTCCCTCCAGGCACAGTAGAATTAGTCATTATTAATTATTTATTATTTAATAATAGTTATAGTCTTCAAGTGGGGCGTCTGAACTTTCCATTCTGTGTATTACTAGCGTATTGAAATCATGGACCAAGATTGTATCCCGTTCAGTTGAGAGTTGAAAATTTAAATACTTATCTCTCAAAACCACAGACCACAAATTAGATATTATACGTCCAAGCTACAGACTACAGAGGGATACTATTCAAAACTTTGATGTTATGTTACACATAAAAACTTTGATAAAAACTGATAGAAAAAAATCCACAGACTTTACGCTGTACGAAAGAATATTAGTACATTCAAAATGTACCATAGTAGTTATACGGTTATGAGCGACTGTACGTTATTTTGCGTCTCGTACCTTGAAACCCTCGCTACGCACAGGATTCTATCTTTGAATCCTAGCACCCTTCGCTTGCTCAGTTTTCGGCGAACTATAACGTCAGCACAGCCATATACAAAATGTCTCAACTTTGGGGTCACTTATCTCTGAACCTATGAAAGATAAAATTTCAAAAAACATATACTTGGATAGTCCATCTAAGCGCAGAGGTGCTTTTTTCTCATTTTTTCGATATTCCAAATAGATTCGTTAAAAAAAATCTGTTCGAAATTTCTTTCCAAAAAATCCCCAGATTTTTCCAAACTTTCGATTTTCAAAAAAAATTCCCAACCGATTTTCAAACTTTCAACGCTATAATGTGTCTCGATAAATTCTGCGCCTTTTGAGCCCTCGTCTGACCCCGTAGCCTTAAATTTCTAGAGGTTATCGCAGATTTTGTTAATTTCGTGAAATCGATCCCATAAACATTTTCAATGTTAAAGAATATAAACTTACTAGTTCCTTTCCCAAACCAAAAGATGCCCGAAGGCAACATATTTTCAGGAAAGTGAATCGTATTATATTAATAGTAGGTAAGTACGAGTAAGTACTGAATGTGTATAACAATCAGTTATTTTTTATACCGTGGTATAGTTACCTACTTACCTTTCCCTTTGAAACGTCAACATAATTGATATAATTACGGAAAACTAAATAGTCGGCGAGAAAATTGCCCTCAAATGGCGTTAAATGCCCACTTACGTGTCAAACAAAGAAAATTATACAGGACGTGTATAATAAATAATGGAGACCGATAGATCGATGGGCGGAAATGAGTTTCCTCGTGTAATTGCAACTGCACTTTCCTCAGGCGCGGATTCAGGAGTAGGTTGAAAGGGGGGTCATCACATTACGGAGCTTCCATTCTTTCTTCTTTTCATTTATCTAGCTTGTCGGTCCATCCGGAAGGTGGAATAGATGGGGAAGGCGATTTTAAACCAGTAATGCCTTTCGTTTAAGACTTGCAAATTGCACATTCGACAGCCGCGGATTCAGGAGTAAGTTGGGGGTGGGGGGTCATCACATTACGGAGCTTCCATTTCTTAGCTCGTTCGGTCCATTTGCAGGTGGCAGAGATGCAAAAGCGATTTAAACTAGTAATACTTCGTCGTTTAAAACCGTTAAAAACAACTGTAGGTTCATATGAGCATTCAGATTAGTTGAAGCTCGGTTTGAAACGGGTTGTTGAGATTCCTGATTAGGGGACTCGAACTTTTTGCACTACTAGTGATAATGAATCATAATACAGATACTTAAGTGGGTACTCATGTGGGTATATTGAACGACGGATATGTCGCCGGATACAACCTAACAGAATGCGCGATAGTTGTGGGAACATCCTTTTTTATCGCCACTGTTACGACATCGGATAATTAGTCATTTTTAGGGTTCAGAGTGTTGTGTGCGGAATAAATAAAATATTTCTAAGTATTATGTTCTGGGCCCATAACCTTTGTTTTGTGCGAAATAAAAAAACTTAAATTATTTTCGTTTTAAGTTTAGCAATCGCCATTGAACCATAGACACGAACACAGATTAAAGAGGTACTTTTAAAATCATAGACACAATAAAGACACAATTATAATGGTACATTTACATCACAGAGTACATTATATATACTGATTTACATGTCCAATGTCCAATACAGAGAGCGTCGGTGGCGTGGCGAGAGATCCGAGTTCGATCTCCGGCCGTGCCATGCACCAATGGTTTTTTCTCTAAGTTAATTTACTGACTGCTCTCAAACGGAGGAGGAAAACATCGTGGGGAAACCGGCATATGCCGAAGGAGATATTCTTAAGAGCATGGAAAGCATGGTCCCGCACTAGGCTAGCGTGGTGGATTGAAGAAAAATACCCACAAAATCGGCATCAAAATGTATGAAAATCTTAAAGATTTCTTAAAATCATGACGATGCTGCTTCCAAACGGCTTATCTGATCAGTTGGATATCTACGCAGCGATCTAATAGTCCTCCATCTACTCTCTCGATGACCGTCGTCAGATATCATGCTCCGATCAATCCTTCACGGAGATCCATGGCTTCAAAGTGACCTTGTTTCTATGAAGATTTTGCCGTTTCTAACTACCCGTCCACCTATGCATCTACGTAAGTACATACATACACACCTACTTATTTAATTTAGTTTGTACAGAACCCTCAGGGCGCGAGTCCTACTAGCACGTGTCTGTTTTTTAGGATACTTAAATCTCATCGAAACAGAGCAATTTTTCAAATAAATTTAGTATCGTATGGGGATCGTATGACATCTTAGGTAAGTAAGTATTGATTAAGATGATCCTATGGGATCCATAATAGCCAAGTGAATGATTTCGCCTTCCCTGGTCTGCCGTTCCAGCCCTTGTAAGGTGTGACGTTTTATCATATCAGCCTGTAGACGTCCACTGCTGGACAAAGGCCTCCCCCAAGGATCTCCACGACGACCGGTCCCGCGCTAACCTCATCCAGCTGGGTCCCGCGACTTTCACCAGATCGTCGGTCCATCTTGTGGGAGGCCTGCCTACGCTGCGTCTTCCGATACGTGTAGTATAATAATAGGTGTGACGTTTAAAGGCTAAATATCGACGGATAAGAATCAATACCAATCTAACATTTTTTACCTTTTTGACTTTTTAATGCAGCTAAATTTGAAGTTTAATTTCGCTTAGCCGGCTAAAATCTACAAAATTAAATTGAAAGAGTTGTGGGCACTAGAATTATCACCTATCTATTTCGCACGTGGTTTTTTCTGCCAATACCGCCTAGCTAACAATATATGTAATGTATGATAAATGGTAGTGTTTAACTATAATTTTGAAGCATTTTTGTCTTAGATTTTTTATTTGTTAAGTTATTGTCCCAATTTATGAAACGTTTTTTTCACCTCCTGTCAATTTGTATTTTGTAGAAGATGGTATTGATTCTTAACCTCGATATAGGTAGTATCTTATTTAATATTACGCAGTAAGAGCAGGCGTCAACCAGTCTGCTACATAAAATAGGAAAACACGTAGTAAACAGATAAGCGAGGGTCAAATGGTCAGGGTAATTTCCCCCACTAGCTGACAATATGATATCGTAAGCATAGATATTTATTCGCTTACATCTTTCTATGAATATACGTGTACATATTTGCTATTACTATGTCTATAAAACGGAACGTGGGTTTGTCTTCCCAGATTTCGGGGTAAAAAGGGCGGAGCATGCATTGAGGATGCAAGAGCGTCGGTGGCGTGGTGGGGAAGAAGCGGCCTATCGTGTCGAGAGGACCGAGTTCGATCCCCGGTCGGGCCATGTAACCAATGGGTTTTTCTCGTAACTTAAGTAGGTACATTTACTGACTGCTCTCAAACGGTGAAGGAAAATATTGTGAGGAAACCTGCATACGAAGAAGAAGAAATTCTTAGGCGCATGTGAAGTCCAACAACCCGCACTGGGCTAGCGTGGTGGATATCCCATACGTTGAGAGGGTAGTTCGCATTGAGGTCGTGGGTTCGACTCCCACCCGAGACCAACATTTGTGCGATGAGTACATAAATCTGTTTGTAAACTGACCAATCTAAATTAGACGCGGGTAAAACCGCAGGCATTAGCTGTGTTATTTTGAAATTCTTTGTTCACATTCCATGCAGACGTGGCCACGGGCTACTGCTAGTTAATATAACCTATCTATTAGTCATACATCACATCAATATTGACCTATGTTTACGCGGAATTGAATATTGTCACATGTGACGGTCGGCATTATCTTTATTAACATGCCCTACATTCGTTTCCAGAAGATCCGCTTAAGCTATATGATCGGCCTGACAACGTTTACTGTTGGACATAGCTCTTGTATAATTTCAATTCAATACCACAGCCTATTAAATGTATGTCCCCACTGCTGGGGCTAGGCGTGGGCGTTCGGGATAAAGTCCACCAAGCTAGCCCAGTGCGGGTCGGTGGACTTCACATGCGCCTAAGAATTTCTTCTTCGGCGTATGCAGGTTTTCTTAAGATGTTTTCCTTCACGGTTCGAGAGCAGTCAGTCAGTTGAAGCCATGGTTCTCCGTGAAGGATGATCGGGGCGTGATCTGGTGACGGTCATCGAGAGAGTTGATGGAGGACTATGATCGCTTAAGAAATCCAACTGTCCCGATAAGCTGTTTGGAACCAACATCGTCATGAAGAAAAAAACCCGCAAAATGGCATCAAAATGTAAGAAAATCTTACAGATAAGGAATCATGACGATTGTACCTTTAAGTGTACATAACAGACACACGCGTTCTGCGGTGGCGGTGGCGGCCTGTTGTATTCCCTATGCAATGTATGTGAGACTTCAGACACGCGCGGCCTGCGTTTTGTGTATTGCATAGAGATAGGATCGCTTTGATGGGTGCTCGCGAAATTCGAACATTCCTGGGGTATTGAGATTGCGGCCTGCGGTGGCGGCCTATGTGTGATACACTTTATGGTCGGCCGTTCAAAAAACAAACGAAACACGCCTTAGCAACAGACCGGCCAATCGTATCGTAAAGACTCGCGAAAATGCGAATCCTAAATGTAGGTGTATGTTACGGTGAAAGTTCGAACTACGGTATAAATCCTATGATTTACCAAAACCATTATTTTTTCTGTGGCAAAACCAAAATAAAATAATTAGAAACAACTAGGTAAATTAGAGAAGTTTTAGATTCCAAATTAAACGTTTAAGTAATTTCATTGTCGTTATGCTTATATATTTTTTAAGTATGTTTTGGCTTGGTAACGAGACCTATAAGCCATATCTTATTGCATTTAAATTTAAAGTCTTATTTCTTAAATTTATTTAACCGGCGGTTACAGCACGGACTCAACAAAAACAGAGCACGTTTAGAGTTAGTCGGCGATTTTCACTAAGGTTCATATCCTCACTAAATCGATAGTGACTTTAATGGAGATTTGCAATGGACAATTTTTGTACGAGCTGACAGAGTTGTTACACGCTTTTATTAATTTCCCGTACCATATGCATAACCACAAGCGCTTATTCTTAAAAAACTATCACAATTACACATTAGAAGTCTAGTCTAGGCTGTTTATAAACAGGCGATTTATATAATCGGCCGGCGACATAATATGTATATTATACACAGATAGCATTCCAAAGAGACCAAGTCGTAGATCGTAAAAAGCGCATTAAGCTCGGAACCTTAAAGCAGCACTGGAGGGGAGTACACACACTCAGGCGTTCTGTTCTACACTAACTACAAGATCACGTGGTCATGCTGTAGACTCATTATTCATTTTATTTTAGATTTGCGGTGTGTACCTATTCTTTTATAAACGACTTCAAAAAAGCAGGAGGTTTTATGTTCGACTGATGTATGTATGTATGTTTTTCTTTTTTTTCCTTTTGTGTATATTCACCGATTTTTCCGTCCGATTTTAATTAGATATCTATCTAAACCTGGGTTTTAAACGCGACTATTTTTTAAATATTTACCTATGCCCGACGTTTTGGCCAGGTTACACTGGGAGCAGTCACGAGCTGACTGGAGAGGCGAGCTGTCAGTGTTTAACACTGCGAGCAATTTCTCCAACAATCTAACCATTGTTGGTCTTGTGTTATTGAAAAGTCCCGGCACACAACTCACGGTGTCGCGGGTGTATTCGACGACAAATCACGAGATTAACCGATCGCTGGATACTACGCCGATGACAATTTATAACCATTGAAATCAAGAAACTCAATTTTCAGAAGGGAAGATAAAAAATATATAAAAATGTTTGAAATGATATTACCTACTACTTTAGGTACCACCACAAACAGTCACTGTTTAGTTGTACCTACTTAACAGTATTTATTTAGATCTAAGACTTCGTTGTAAACAATAAATAAATAACAATATTAATAGGTAGTATTTTTGTTATTAAATTTTTATAAAAATATTGTAAAAAAACTTAGACTTAAGGACATGAAAATATGAGAACCTAATAGTAGAAAGAAAACTAATAAAAGTAAATATTACGTAAATCTTTTCTGTTGTTTATTTTCGTCAGGGAGCTGCCGCCCAGTGCTGCTCTAAGCGCGGAACCTTTGAGCGCTCGCGAAGTCGAAGCTCTGAAACTTTTTTTTTATTTGGGCATTTTTGATCACAATAATGCCATTGTAGAATACCGTCACATTCGTTGAAAGACAGTTCAAAAACTTTGAGTTTTTTTTCTAATTAAACTAAATTCCACTTTTATTTGTTCAACGGTCCCAAAGTGGCAGACAGACAGACAGCAGTGGAGGCAGAACCAATGCGTCGTATCCTACGAATAAAGGCATAACTACAAAATTATGGCCAACTTTTCAGGGAGAGGTTTTTGTGTTAGATAACTAATTTACACGGCTTGGTTTTTTTAAACCTTTTTTTCTAGGTGATAAAATTAGTTTTTCCGTGGTTTATTCAACGAAGTGATGTAAAAAAATTGTAGATTTCAAATCGGCAATAAAAACAAAAAGCCATAAAGGGATTTATTGGTCGCCAATCTGATTTTTGGTGGACTTCACATACCTACACGCCTTAGAATAAAAATTCAAATATTCGGCGTAAGTATGTGTAAGTATGCAGGTTTCCTCACGATGTTTTCCTTTACCGAAAGGCCTGTGGTATAATAATAATAATGATTGGACTTTACACACGGCCGTTTAGTTCCAAACTAAGCCGAAGCTTGTAAATGGAGAAAATAATAATAAAAGAAAAACTATTGGTACCGGCCGACGTTCGAACCCACGATCTCAAAGAACGTGAGGCCAGTGCACAACCATCTGGGCTATTCAGCCCAATCGTAATAATTATAATAGGTTAGGTACCTATTATAATTATTACGATTGAGCTGAACCGACATCAAACCAAAACCACAGATGGACGTATAACTACTTGTTTGCTGCTGTCAAAAAAGAAAATAGGTACCTAAAGTGTGGCTGTCAGTTGTGGTTTTTGAAAAATCACTCTTAACAAAAAAAAAAAAAACGTGGCGCGTGACGTCACTGGGCTATATATAGCACACCAGCACTTAGAAACAGGGCACGATTTTCATACAATCGAGGTCACTTTGAAGCCATGGTTCTCCGTGAAGGATTGATCGGGGCATGATCTGATGACAGTCATCAGGAGAGTAGATGGAGGACTTTTAGATCGCTATAGACATTCAACTGATCAGATAAGCAGTTTGGAAGCAGCATCGTCATGAAGAAAAAAAACCGCAAAATGGCATCAAAATGTATGAAAATCTAAAAGTTAAGGAATCATGACGATGCTGCTTCCAAACGGCTCATCTGATCAGTTAGATGTCTATAGCGATCTAAAAGTCCTCCATGTACTCTTTCGATGACCGTCATCAGATCATGCCCCGAACAATCCTTCACGGAGACCCATGGCTTCAAATTGACCTCGATCGTATCAAAATCTTGCCCTGTTTCTAATTATCCGTCCACCTATGATATGGATTAAATTAATCCATCCATACCGAATAAGGAATTATAATTTTATTTTATTTTATATTATTTATGCTGATTATTTGTAATATTTGTATTTGTATGATTTTAAATGTTTAATGGGTCTATACCTGTAAATAAAGAAATTATTATTATAGCCTTCTATATTAGGTATATGTAGGTAGTTAGGTTTCTACCAAACTATTGGAAGGTTCTCTGCGTTAAGGCGGCTTTCAGTGACGGCGGATGCGGAGAACCGAAGATCTGGCTCAGTAGCGCCTTGGGGTAGGCCTATTTCCAGCAGTGGACTTGAGCAGGCTGATGATGAATTAAAAGGTTTTTGCCCTAACACGCGGGGCAGCCAGCCAAGCGCTCGAAGTAAAGCCTTAGTCTAGTTTTTTCTATTCTAGGTTGCATACGACAATAGATAAGATTTATTGAAAGAGGAATAAAAACAATAACCGGATGATTTCAAGTGATAAATAGTGATGATAATGATTTAATTAACACTGGCACATGGTCATGCTAAAACAACAATAATTTTTATAGTGCGGCCGTCATGAGTTGGCAGTCATGTCGCTTCAAACGGTCCGACCGTCGCAACCGAAGTCTTGTTTTAGTTTCCCCGGGTTTATCGGAAGCCCCTTTCTATTTATTTTAAAGAGCCAAGTATCATGGTGATTCAGCCGGAATAGGTTCACTACTGGACAAAGGCCTCTCCAAAGTCTTAAATAAAGATAGGCAGCTACAGCTGTGCGAGTGGAATACAGATTTCTATCACGCACCGTGTAGGCAAGTAGCTCCTTCTTATCCGAAGATATCAATTCTAAGCCAAATGCAACTCACCTAAATCAATTAGCTCACAATAAAACTATAGGTACAGTCGACCGCACGTCAGTGGCAACATTTTGCCCTTGAGCTGGCCTAGCCTATTAAGGACTTTCAATACAATGCGAGACCAGTTTGTACTGGTATGGTTACCACTGACGTGCGGTCGACCGTACATACCTACCTCTTAGTTATCTACAGGGGAATTTCAAGAAACAATCGTACATTTTCTCACTTTCCATTTTCTTCGGCCACTGCCAACATTTGATGGTCAAATTATAATTTTTAGCGTTATACGAATGTTTGCAAACTTAACTTTGCCGTTGGATGAACAATTAACGCCACAAATTGAGCTTACCGACTAAGCTTAACAGGGAAAGGTTAAAAAAATTGACTTCTCCGATGGAATACATAAAGTTGCGTAGACGCACTTCAATAGAATTGTAAGCAATGAGTATCAGTTGTGACCAGGCCGTGGCGCGAAGTGGTCACTCTGACCAGTATTATTAAATAAAGACAATAATATCGACATCTTTGTGCGGTGTAAGGTTGTGTTGAGACCTGTAAAGTACAATGCAGTGGGTGGTTATAGGTGTTTTGGTGTGTTTGGTGAGATTTGGAGAGGGAGGAAGTGAGTTGCACCCTTTTCACCCCCTTTTTACCCCTTTCTGACCCCTCCGTGAATGAAGTCGGGTTACATTTTTTGCGTTCCACCGGGAAATTCGCTAATTGAAACGTCTTAATGAATAGGGTGAGGTTTTAGGATGAGATGTAAAATATTCTTTCTGCTTTGGTAAAAGTTTTTTTTACCGTGAATTTATTTAGCGAAAGCTTTGAGTGGATAAGCTAACACCGAAAGGAAAATTAATGTTAATTTGTTAGGTAGGTATACACTTTTTGAGTGTGTTTTAATTTAGTTAGATACTTAGCAAAATGGTTTTCTCTAAATGATTATGATACGTAAATTACATTTAATTTTTTTTTTTCCTTAACAATTGTAACATGAATTTAATCGTGGGTGTTGTGAAGATATGTGCGGTTTGGATGACTTTACCGGTTTTATAATTATTTCTCCATTCAATGCTAGGGATAAATATACATGGAAACTTTTTTTAAATAAAGTTTTTGACTATAGGAATGCATTTAGTTTACCGTCTTTGTTTTCTATTGTGTTTGGCTTTGGAGTCTCGGTTATTGTTTTATGCTCTCGAATGACTGCATTTTTGACTGCTCAAAACAAATAAGGGAACAAGATATTAATATTTGTAGTTTCGGTGTAAAATTCTGTATCATTCAATCTGCCACCCCATACCTTTACATTAGTCACAAAAACGGCATTGATTTTAAAAAAGCATTATTAACTGTGGTACCTAACTAAACTACCTACCTACCTGTATCAGATTGTTGACTTTCTTATTTGTTTTTTAAACTCTTGTCATTCCCTGTTCTGAGCAGTATGATGACAGTATGATTATAAAAGAAACATTTCTATCGTTCTGATTTCTATTCTATTGTTTAGCTATTTTTAGGGTTACGTAGGTACCTCAAAAGAGTATTAAAGGAACCCTTTTAATATCACTTCGTTGTCCATCTGTCTGTCTGTTTTTTATAATTACCTCAAACTGAGCCTCAAAAAAATTTGACGTTTGACAAAGTATATCAGAATGTCACATTCGCAAAAAACAGGTTGCCAGCGAAATCGCCAAAAATAATCTTATGTACCGTACCTACAATATATACCTACCTAATTAGTGGTTGAGTTTTGTATAAAAAAAAATAATTATGTAAAAGCGTTTTGTTCTATAGACGCTTTGCGTTGCTATGATTTTAAATGCCTACTACTGATTGAATTCTCAATTTAGTGAGACTAGACGCTTTTCAAGACCAAAGTCCAAAGCAATTGATTCAAACGAGACGCTGAAAAACTTTATGTCAGCTGAAACCTTGAATTGGTATCAATTGAAGTGATTCGTTACCAAATACTTGTTACAATGATCCAGTTTATTTTTAAACTCCATATTGACTTTGTTGCTCAGGCATTGGGCAGCTGGGCTCGATTCGAGCTAGGTTTGAATCCCAGCTTTTTCATCATCATCATATCAGCCTGTAGACGTTCACTGCTGGACAAAGGCCTCCCCCAAGGATCTCCACGACGACCTGTCCCGCGCTAACCCATCCAGCTGGGTCCCGCGACCTTCACCAGCTCGTCGGTCCACCTTGTGGGGGGGTCTGCCAACGCTGCGTCTTCCGATACGTGGTCGCTACTCGAGAACCTAGCTTTTTATTACAGTACCCATAAAATGATCGATTTCATTCATTCAAGTTGTAGAGTACTGAAAACCGATTGACACGTATTTAGTAGCTAGCTAGTAAGGATTTATTTCAAAGGATCTAATCAACAAGTACAAATTGACAAAAATAGCTGAGTTAAAAACGACCTAAGTATTGTTTGTTTAAGTTTTAAGCGATTTCATCCAGACCCACAGACCACCTACCTGTGAGACAACCTCATACATGGTGGTGTTCTCGATTATATTTCAAGAAATCTGAAAAAAATTGATATGCATTTCACTAATCCGTGTTCACTTCATAACAAAAGCGTCACATCTCATACATAGTCAAGTATCTTCACGTAATCTTCATGTAATTGGTTTATCACAATACGGCAATTATCTAAGAACAAGTATAATCTCTGTGAGATAATGAAGCATCCTTTTCCTTGTTCGCAATCAGACTAACACGATTTAAACCTAAGGTGACGAAACTTCTATTATTATGGTTTAAAAATTTAAATACCTATACATAACAGGATAAATATACCTTTTGGCTAACTATTAAGGTAAAATGATTTGGTGACGTCCCTATGAATTTTGTACGGATATCTGTCAATTTGGCGGCTGATTTTGGAGGAAAAGTTGATGTTTTTCTCGTTGCTATGGAAATTAATTTACCTAGTAATGTAATTTAAATAATAATAAAGCAACAGAGGCATGTTCATCCATCATTGCCTGATTGTGGCCAAGGCTTGTATAGTAATTTTCCCAAATAGTGCGCGGAAATTCAAACAAAATCAAAACATGTCAAAAATTTTATTAATAAAAAATAAAATATTTATATAAAAAATGGAATTTTTATTATTATTATTATATTCAGCTAGATCTCGTCAAGCCGTTTCAGTTGAGTACCAGATCTCCGGAACGGCTCGTGCTAGGCTCATCTATAGACAAGGTACTCAAATGAAAGGTCTCGCCGAACCCGTCATCTCCCGTACAGCTGTGAAACCAGCCAAAGTGTTTTCGACTGACGTGCGGTCGACTGTACAATATGCGTCCACGCCTTAAGTCCAAGGACTGCTGATAGGAGTTATCACGACCAGCCCCAGCGAGCACGGCGCGTGGTCGAGACGTCACCGATACGGGAATATGAATGAACGCGACCCCGCGGCGGCAGCGGTGACCTTTCGATAACCACGTGACGTATACGTTCGTGCTTTTGGTGTTTGTTGACGGTTTTGTCTTGCCACACTAGTGCCAGCCAACACATCATCATCAACAGCCCAATAACATGTCCCCACTGCAGGGGTTCAGGCCTACCCTCTCAACGAGGGCGTTCGGACTGTAGTCCACCATGCTAGCTCAGTGCGGGTTGGTGGACTTCACACGCCCCTAAGAATTTCTTCTTCGGTGTATGCAGGTTTCCTCACGATGTTTTCCTTCACCGTTTGAGAGCAGTCAGTAAATGTATAAAAGTTTCGAGAAAAACGAGAAAGTCTAGACGACAAGACTGTAGGGAGAAGCTATTGATATAAATAAAATATACGCTAGTGAATTATTTTGCATACACTTTAGACCATTTGATAGGCCGGTACCTACCGTTACAATAATCTCATATTCAGTTCGCGAGCTATCACACTTTGCATGGAGGACGAATACACTGGCGGACACGAAAAGTGTATCGTGTTCGTATCGTTTATCGTGTGTGCAAAGTGTGCAGTTCGATTATTAACTAGATTCTATGTTAAAAAGTGGTCGCAAAGATTTTTTAAATACCTATGCAAGTTTCAACTTAAAATACCCATGATATAATTTTTTTTTCTCTAGCAATTCAAATAGCTTCACAATATATTTTTAAAGATTTGTGAATTTTTTTTCTCGCAATAAACCTTGTCTGCCTTTCTTATAAGTTATCTCTCTCATGGGTTTACGGAAAGAAATCTCTATGAGAGATAGGTTCGCTTTGTTTTGTTAATGTTTTGTCTGCGTGTGTGCATTAATATTAAATCCTATAATCATATCATATCATACTAATATTATAAAGGCGAAAGTTTGTGAGGATGTTTGTTACTCTTTCACGCAAAAATTACCGAACAGATTTTGATGAAACTTGGTACAGTGATAGCTTATATCCTGGAATAACATAAAGGAAACTTTTTAAAACGGACAAAGTCGCGGGGAGTCCGCAAATACCCCAAGTAACAAAACGCCTACATAGAGGGCGCTGTTTCACAATGTACACAGGAAAAACTTTTCTACGTGGGCGAAGCCGCGGGAAAAAGCTAGTAATATTATAAATGCGAAAGTTAGTAAGGATGGATGTTTCTTATTCTTTCATGCAAAAACTACCGAACAGATTTTCATGACACTTTACAGTTAGTAAAAAGTATACATCGGAATAACGCATACACTATTAGTGTTTATTGGCCAATAAATTTAATGCGGGTAAAACCACATGGATACTGATTTCATGTAAATTTACGAACCAAATAGTTAGAACAGATTACCACAGATGGCGCTGAATACAAAAAATACATAGATTAAACTGCAAGATGGCGCTGTTTTACATTGTCAAGTTTATATCATATTAATAGGCTATAGATACCTCGGGAACATCTGTTCCCACGGGAAAAACTTATCCCACGCGGGCAAAGCTGCGGGCAACAGCTAGTGAATAAATAAAAGATACTTAGCCGCCGGACGCTCCGTAAGACACTGTGTACACTTAATTGTGGCTTCAAGTGTATCAGGTGGACCAGATTTACCAGTCGGAGAGCCAGGTGCGGGGGCAATACCCCGTGCCGTCTGCTATTTCTATTCTCAAGTTATCATTTAATTATGCAAATGCATATCTAATGTAGGTGCGTTTAGGGATCCGTAAACGTGAAAACCCTGTTAGCACTATGCATAAACTAAATGACTGGCCTGTTGGCGTAGTGGTAGTGACCCTGCCTACTGCGCTAAATGTTCGATTCCCAACATTTGTGTGATATAAGCCTGTTGGTTTTGGGATTCTGGGTGTTTGTATGTATTTAAGTATTCTTTTAAAAGTATTTCTGTATGTTTATTAGTTGCTGAGTACCATTTATACCTTACTGCGTGGTGGACTATAGCCCGCAAGCCCTCGTTGAGAGAGTAGACCTGGATCCTGGAGTGGGGACATAGAGTTAATAGGTATTAACGCTGTTGATTTGATATGTTTTGAACCTACACCAGTCGCGAAGAAACTGCTAGTTATCTCTTTTTAACCTTTAAGTAGGTATATCAGTAAAATCAGATTCAAAGGAATTGCCGCCCGAAAGATAAAACACGTAATGGAGTCACAGTGTCATTGCCGCGTGGAAAATATTGACAACTTGTTTACTACGAATATATCGTAGGAAGCAGTTACATAGAGTTTCCCTATTTACGTTTTTTTTCTTAGTATTGTTTACTAACAGGTGTTTATGTTCAATTGAATTCAATATACTTTTCATCTCACAAGCTCGGAAGGGTATACTTTCTCATTCGAAAACTGCGTGGAAAACTGCACCTGGAAAAATACTTTTTAAAACTTTTCTTCTAATTTGTAGAAGGTGGACATATAAAGAAGTGGTCAATTCTAATTGTGGCTATTATTATTTGTGGTTCTAAACTGGCGAAAGGATTCAATTCACCTATTATTTTCCTCGCTGTAGTGAGGTGAAAAATTGTGTGTTGCGCTCGGCATCAGAGTTATTTTGCGTCTCGTACCTTGAAACCCTCGCTACGCTCAGGATTCTATCTTTGAACCGCGAGCGAATAGGACCCTTCGCTTTGCTCAGTTTTCAATACTAGTACTCGCACAAAATAACCAACTTTGCAGCCTTGCATAACAAATAACTATTTATGTTACTTTTCTCTCCGCCTTGTTTTTTATTCTAATTAAAAACTTAGCCTCTGTTTCACTAATCCATATACTACGAATATAAACTAGCTGGTTCCCGCGGCTTCGCCCTCGTTTTTGGCTTTTTTCTTTTTGCTTAATGTAGGGCAGTGTGCCTTTATTTTGCTTTAGGGCTCGAAATCTTCGTGTGTGGACAAATATATGGAATAAAACTATGGAGCAAGTCGCAATCGTGTACTTTTAAGGGTCAAACCAAGAGAGCGTCCGGTGTTGCCTTCTTAATAATAACAATTTTTTATGTTAATGTTGCTATACGTAACACTTGTCTCCTAAGGGTCGTAGCGTGATGTTATATAGCCTATACCTATCCTTAAGAGTGGGCTATCAAATCAGAGGGGCGGGTTTAAGGGACCTTGCACTTAGATTCGCGATTTTATTGACACATATTTACCAATGACTTGAGTTGACTTCAAAGTGGTGTCATTGGTGACCTGTCCACTTTCAGCACATGTTCACTATTTAGCCTTACAGGCAACACAGACAGTCCCCTCTGTAGGAGATGTCTGGAGGAGACCGAGACAGTGCAGGAGCCTGTAATGATACACTGTCCCAGGACTCAGATCCGAAACGGGGCTGACAATAGATTCACCTCTCGTTGAGCAACCTGCAACAGTGCTGCCGTTGGCCAGAAGTCTTGCTCCACTACTTCAAGGAGTTGGGATGGCTGGACTGACTCTGAAACCCTCGCTTTCGTGGAGTCAGTACAGGGACCGCCAGCCGAATGAAAGGGTGCACAGTAGTGTATCGTGTTGGTAAGATGTCGGAGTCTGATCGCTGATCGGCAGCCGCGTCCGTCCGCTGGTCAACTTGCCCTTTAGCCTTCACAATTATTGCAGTTCTATTAATAGCCGACAACAATTGACTTGATAATGACTTGCGGCGAAGATAGCTCAACGGGAATGTCGAAATTATGACGTAAATTGCTCAATACGGGAAGAATGGACGCCATCTTTCTATTTTATGTTTTGAATTTACACACGGCTGTTTAGTCCCAAACTAAGCCGAAGCTTGTACATGGGTACTCGACAACTGATAAACATACATAAATACTTAAATACATACAAACACCCAGAATCCGAAAACCAACAGTTATGCTCATCACACAATGTTGGTCCCGGGATGGAATTGAACCCACGTACTTTGGCGCAGTAGGCAGGGTCACTACCACTACGCCAACAGGCCAGTCAGCGGTATTTGAACATTTTTTAATATTAATAACTACGAATTTAATTTCTTATGGAGATGCCTTTGAGTATTAAAGGAGATGCTAATCGATGTGATGCATTTTAAATTTTTTAGGCGACTATAATGTTCTTTGCAGACTTTCTTCCCTTCTATAAAATAGTTTTTATATTAGTTGCCGACTTCTCAGGGTTTCGTCCGTCAATACGGATACAGTTACCTATAGCAAAGCTTTTTCGTCTGTTTGTGCGTGAGAATTCATACTCTATAAGATTAGGTATGTAATTGTTTTGTTTATTTTTTTCCAGCGTTACGATGTTTGCCGGGAGTACAAGATCCTTCGTGTACAAAAGGATTAGAATTAGGCAAGTACATTTTTTAAGTACAACTATACAATAATTAACTACCTAAGTACTAACTCGTTTGTATGTAAGTTACAAAAACTAACTTTAACTTAATCGGTGTTTCCTTCCATGTATACCAATGGGTTTTTCTCTAAACTTAAGTATAAGTACGTTTACTGACTGCTCTCAAACGGTGAAGGAAAACATCGTGAGGAAACCTGCATACGCCGAAGAAGAAATTCTTCAATGTGAAGTCCACCAACCCGCACTGGGCTTAGTGTGGTGGAGTGTAGTTCATACGCCCTTGTTGAGAGGGTAGGCCTGGGCCCTAGCAGTGGGGACAATAATAGGCTGTTGATGATGATGAATTGGTGTTTTAAATGTATGTCATTTTGCGTTGGAAGAGCGCTCTTCTCACATTTATGAGGTAGTGGGTTCAACCATACTGCACTATTCGGTGAAAGAATACATTCAATTATAGGACGCACGTATTGTCCATCAACCTGGTGGACTATGTCCCGTACGCGCTTGTTGAGAGGGTAGACCTGTGTCCCAACTCTTGTGGCTTAAATTATTAATGGGCTGTGTCGGCGCCTCCCTATCACCACCAAGAACCGGAATCAACCAACTCGAGCGCCTCACTAGTTGCCTCGCTCACTCACTCGCTCGCTGTCTGTGGTTCAATTCATTCAATCCATTCGAACTAACCTACTTATGTACTTGTACAATTTTGAAGAAAGAAAATTATAATTAGTTTTTAAGCAAGATTTCAATCTTTCCTTTCATCATCATCAGCCTGCACTAGTCCACTGCTGGACATAGGCCTCCCCCAAGCCGCCCCACTGAGGCCGATCTTCGGCTCTCCGCATCCAGTCACTGCCAGCCGCCCTACGCAGGTCGTCGCTCAATCTAGCCGGGGGGCGTCCCACACTACGCTACCCCAGCGCTTATCGGTTCTCCGACAGATGTGACCAGCCCACTGCCGCTTCAACGTGCTAACCCTTTGAGCTATGTCTAATCTTTCCTTTATTTTCCCCCAGCTACGAACAGGCTGTTTATGTTTTGGTTTGATATTTCCAGAAGCACCCATCCAATTAGCAAGAGAAGGAAGCGAGAGTGAGACGAGAGTGGAAGCGGAGTGCCTCGCCGGGAGCGAGTGGGACAGCAACTGCCATCGGTGCTCGTGCTCCGGCGCGGGCGTCGCCGTCTGCGCGCGGCAGGCTGCGTGCGCGCAGCAAGTATTAGGTGAGAGTTATTGCCAAATACGCAAATCATAGAACTAGTATCCATAGAACCCCACTCAGCGTATAGCCACAGATTACATAATAGTTCTTAACGGGTATAGCATGAAATAGCAATAGTATTTTACCACAATAATTTGAGAAGACGCTTCTTAAATGGCGAGGTGTAACTGAAGAAACTATTTATTTTAGTCGGGCTGTCGTTCGTTGACAGTTATGTTTTTTTTGTTGGGGTGCAGTTGAACTGCATCCCAACAAAAAATTCGCATACGTAGAAAGAGATAGAATATATTATATCTGTCTAGCTTACTCTTACAACTTTTGTACTAAGTGTGTCCCTCTCTGATTATTATTGTTATTTTAGTGCGTCCTCTATTGCTTTCTCTCTTTACGACGAAAATGGACAAAAACGTTTTGAGATTCATTTTTGCTATCGGAGACGCTCACTCACTTCCTCAATGGCACTACTCACCTCCGCGGAAATGTTTTTTTTTCAATGAATTTTAAGGCCGAAGCAGGTACTGACAATTTTCCTACAAAAGGAGGCTTGGTTTTTTGAATGAATTGTAAGGGCTAGGCTAATGTTTATTGCGCCCAGGCACATAGAAATAATTATCGAAGATATAAAATATTGAAAACTGGCTCAAAAGGGTTTGAACCCGAAGGCTTAAAATTATTTGTAAAAAATAATCTGTCCACAAACAATTTGTCCGTCTTTTAAAATTGTTCACTATCCAGATCAATTTGATCGACATGAATATTATTAAACAATTAACTAATAGCAAATAATGATCGATTCAAAAATGTAATTTAATCTATAGTCAGAAATCAAATTATCCTACTTAAAAAGTTGTTCCGGAAGTGACGTATACATAAGGTCTGAACACGCCCCCTCGATCCCCTCATACGAGATGCGAACAAAGAAGTATCCATTTCAAAAAAACATTCTAAATTTAAATTATTTTTGTTTCCAGCCGATCCGATCAAGTGCAAACCGAACACGACGTTTGCGCGGGACTGCAACACATGCACGTGTCTGGAGAATGGCCTCGGATTGTGCACTTTGAACAAATGTGCCAGATCTGCAAGTAGGACAAAACTTTGTAGACCTTTCTATTTTTAAAGAGGTTCTGACTTGGTTACTAGACCCTTTAACCTTTAAAATTTTATAGTCTTGTTTATTTATTTTTTAAAGTATGTTTTGGCTTGGTAACGAGATCTTTAAGCCATATCTTATTTTGAATTTAAAGTCTTATTTATTAAATCTATTTAACCGGCGGTTACAGCACGGCCTTCACAAAATAGAGCACGACTAGAGTTGGCGATTTTCACTAAGATTCATATCCTCACATGACACTTCGCTTCCGCCAAAAGAGTCCTCAGCCGGCCGAAACATGTCTTGTTTATTAAACGTTATTACAGCCCAGCACAGACTAGTTAAATTGGCGATTCACAACTGTCAATTTTGAATGAACGGAAAGAGTTGTTACACGCTTTTAAATATTTTATGTCCCGTACAATTTCACAATTCACAGGCACTTCCTTAACCTTAAACTATGTATACTATAAAACAAGGTCGCTTCCCACGTCTGTATACCTACTTAGATCTTTTAAACTACGCAACGGATTTTGATGCAGTTTTCACTATGATTCAGATAATTTCTTCGGGATCGGTACTTATCCCATGCAGGCGAAGCCGCGGGCAACAGCTAGTATTGTATAAAATACTATAACAATTATAAATGAAAACCAGCAATACATCTTTTAAGAAACATCTTTAAAGAAGGCTCGACTTCCAATGGCGAAAGATTTTCTTTAGCCAGGACCGGCCATTTGGAGATCTTTGAGAGAGGCCTTTGTTTAACAGTGAACTTCTACCGGCTGTTATGATGATGATGAAAATCATGGTGTTATGCGTGGCTTTTCAGTTCCGAAGAAGTCTGAGCTGCCAGAGGGACGGGAGTGCGCCCCGGACACGTTTTGGAGGAGCCAGTGCAACGACTGCAGCTGTTCATCCACCGGGTACTCCTTCTGCACCGAGAAGGCTTGCGTCGACCAGGATTCTGGTGAGAAATCTATTTAATGGGACACCTGTGTGACTGATTTATCAAATACTAGCTTATTCCAGCGGCTTCGCCCGCGTAGAAAAGTTTTTTCCGTATACTAAGTGAAACAGCGCACTCTATGTATGCGTTTTCTTACTTAGGGGGTACTCAGCGGACGCCCCGCGACTTTGTCCGCGTTAAAAAGTATCCAATATGTTATTCCAGGATATAAGCTATCACTGTACCAAGTTTCATCAAAATCTGTTCGGTAGTTTTTGAGTGAAAGAGTAACAAACATCCTTACAAACTTTCGCCTTTATAATATTAGTAGGAAGTTGGACTCGCTGTTGCCGCGCCCTGTTATTTTATTATTAATTTTTGCTCGGCTCCGTAGGGTCGTAGCGTGATGTTAAACAGCCTATAACCTTCCACAAGAATTGGGCTATCAAATGCAAAAAGAATTTTTCAAATCCGACTGGTAGTTCCAGAGATTAGCGCGTTCAAACTTTGAACTTCGGTCTTTTAGTTAAAAGTTTTCATTTTTGTTTTGACTGTTTCAACTACACGTAACACAAGTTATTTGGTTTGTGGTTGCTTGAATCAAAAAATTTTGCCACTCCCATATGGATCAGTAATAAAAGCATTCTATGGGTGTCAAAATCGTGTCAAATGCATCAAAAAATTGTGACTCACTCACACATTCTCATTTTCAAACTCCATATAAATTTGTATTAGCAACCTCCTCCCGCTACTCCGCTTCCTTTGTCCGCACCCCCCCGCTAAATGGCACCATAGGTTCCGATACCAAATATGCAAGATGCGAACTCCACAGGGAGCGCGCGCGCCACCAAAGAGATTTAAACCTTCTTGTGTGGTTGAGACAGAAAGGCGACGATTTAGTAAATAGATTTTCGACTACATTTATTTTTCATGCACCATTTTCTAATTTCAGAGACGGTAATGCGGTGCGCTCCCGACTCCTTGTGGAAAAAAGACTGCAACACCTGCTGGTGTACCAGCGAAGGGCTTCCGATGTGCACCAAGATTGGCTGCGTGGACCCAATAAGTGATTGCCTTTTTTACCTTCTACCACATCTTCTTCATCATGGAAACTTCCTTATCTGGACTTCTTCAGTCTGCAGTGCAATTCTGTAAAGTAAAAGTTAAAACTCGATAATCACATCGCCAAGTCCCTACACTTCGCATCCGATCATGAAAGACCTTGATTTCGTATTCTGTAAACAAGTACAAGCCACTAGCGAAGTGAAGTGAGTATCAAATTGTGAAGAGAAGAATAGTGAGTGACACATTAGAGAATTTATGTTATCGATGAATCGATTTTATCTTTTCAGCATAATTTGGTAAAATAATGGAGTGAAACTTCAAAATATATGTTTCATTTTGATTAAAATTTCTTAGTCTAGATAAAATAGTGTTTAATCAACTTCAAATAATAAATAATGTGATAAATGAGCATGAATGTAATGCAATGCAGAGCTCTTGCCTCCCAATTTAAAAAAACAAAACAAAAATCATAGATATTGTCATTGATTTGTCCTCTATTGAGGACGGGCAAGGGAAGCTTCGTCCATACAGCCCTGTCTTATTTAAAGTATTATTTCTTATATTTATTTAAACCAGCGGCGGTTACAGCACGGCCTCCACAAAACAGAGCACGACTAGTGTTAGTCGGCGATTTTCAATAAAACCGCAGCACGGCCTCCACGAGGGCACAACTAGTGCATGCCATTCGGTGATCCACACTGCAGGTTCATGTCCGCATTAAACCGATAGTAGGTTTAATGAAGTCTATCAAGTGACATTTTGAAACGATCCGGTAGAGTCGTTTACACGCTTTTATTTAACTATCCCGCACAATATACATTTTAATAGGCACTTGTTGCATATAAAACTATCACAGATATACACCAAAACCTACAATATACATTTTTTCGGAAAACTAAACAAAAATGACAACCGTCTCCGACAAAATCCCGCCTAAAAGCAAAAAAAACATAGATTTTCCTAGCGGCTTTTTGGCGGGATTTTGTCGGAGACGGTTGTCATTTTTGTTTAGTTTTCCAAAAAAATGTATATTGAAAGTGTATATTGTGCGGGTTAGTTAAATAAAAGCGTGTAACGACTCTACCGAATTGTTCCAAATAGTCCCTTGTTAAATCGACACAACACCTACTATCAGTTTAGTGTGGCGTTAGCTGCAGTGTGGATCACCAAATGGCCCTAGTTGCCGGAGGCCGTACTGCGGTGTAATGTATTCGTGGTTTAAAACTACGATGGCCTTTAGTGACTTGTTTCCAACTGGCCGTTAAACCATTTAAAAAAAACGAATGACAAGATGGCTGACTTCTGTCTGTCAGCTGTCATTGTCATTTTGTTTGTCAAGATGGCGGCGTAGGCACCCCGTACACGCTAGGTTATGCTGTCAGTTATATCAAGGTTAGGCGGTGAGTGACGGATGAATGATCGTCTAATGCAGTTATTGATGAAAATCTGCAATTCAGTGTTGCCATATATACAGATTTATCTATATCTATACAGATTTTCGACTACCGATACAGATACCAGATTTTGCCCTACTTTTATACAGATTTTTGTAATTTAACGTAATCTATGTTAAATATGGTTAAAATAGAAGTAAAGAATAGAATACATGGATTACACGGTGATTTACATTTGGAAATAAGGATTCGTTTTAGTTTTGGGGTGTTTTTTTTATTATTTGTTTGGGTAGGTACTAAATTGTTTTATTATGGCAATCCTAACCGGTGGCGTTTTTTTCTATGAAAAGCCTTCGTTCGAAAAAAGTTCGTTTCAAAAGACTACTACTAATTCATTGGATTTTTAAAAATCAATATACAGATTTTAGAAGATTTCAGTGGATTTTATACAGATTTTTAGACTATCCAATACAGAATTACGGGTTACAGATATGGCAACACTGCAAGTCACTGGTCACTACACTTCGCATCCGATCATGAAAGACCTTGATTCCGAATTCTGTAAACAAAACAAGCCAACTGCGAAGTGAAGTGGGTGTAGAATTGTGAATCGTTGCGGTAGGGACTGACACATTACAGAATTTATGTTATCGATGAATCGATTTTATCTTTTCCTGCTTAATTTCGAAAAATTAATGCATAGATCTTCAAAATAAATGTTTTATTTTGTTTAAAATTTATTAGTCTACATAAATGATAGTGCAAATTAACTTTAAACAGTAAATAATGTGATCATTGTAATGTCAAGCATAGAGCTTGTGCCTCCTAAAAATAATAAAAAAAAAACAATATAAACAAACATACCTAGTCCAATTTGATTTCATTTGTTTTTTTGATCAGTTTTCCTTTTAATTCTTTGATTTTGGTGTAATTAATGCTCAGTTGTTTTTAATTAAATCTGTATTAGAAAAGGAGCGTGCTTTAGTTAATTACCAAATGCGTCCGACAAGCTGATGGAATGCAAAAATTATCATGTCAAGGATTAATTCACTATATAAAGATGATAAGTCCTCTATTGAAACCTATGAAACGTCGAAGCAAAGGAATTTCGACTCGAATAAAGGTAAAGTTCCTTGCAATAACCTAGGTATGTGACCACTGTTAAACAATACATATTTTGTGCACTACACCTAACTATAACTGTTCAATGTATTTTTCAGGTGACTCTTGGCATTTTACCTCGGTCTATGCACAGCGAGCGTGTTCCTCATGACGCCTATAATAACTAAATGTCCAAGAAAATACTGCAGACTGCACTCCAGAAGCATCTCATAATCAGAGACACTCGACCCGGTGGAAGGTACAATTGGTGTTTCAAAAGGTCGTTTTAGATGCATAGTACATAGAGTATTGGGATAAAGAAATATAAAAAGTGGTGATTGTGTACCTAACCTATTATGATGGCGTGTGTATAATAAACATTGAAATATTTTGTAAAAAATAATGTTTTTGTTAAAATTTTATAATAAAGTTTAATATAAGTTAATATTTTGCAATTGATCACATACTTATATGTTTTTTTTATTTATTTGATTCACCAACAGTAAGGTAGGTACAGTAAGGTATTATGAATAAGTATAATAGAAAACCAGTATCGAGGAGTGTGCAGTGCAGTCCGTGGATGCCTCCACTGACTGGACTGCACTGCACACTCATTCAGTAGAATAAAAACAGAGTGTTTAGCCAATAGTCTGATACATTTATTTATTATAATTTATTGTAACTGAGTGTCGACTGAGCTGAGTAACAAACAATTTTGAGTTTTGCATTTATTACCTAGTAGAAATCTAATTAAAAAACCCGACGCGCGGGAGTAGGACTCGCGCCCTGAAGGTTCCCTACAAACTTAATTAAAGAAATAATTAGAAAATCGTTAATTTCATACCTACGCAAAGTTAAGTTTGTTGGTACAAGAAAAAAAGATTTTAGACAAATTTATGGTTTTCGAATTTTTCCTTTACTTGTGCTATAAGACCTTGCTTATTGCTAAATTTCAAGAATCTAGGTCAACCGGAATACCCCATAGGTTTTGATGACCAAAATTCTAAAGAATACGGCAAAATCGGCCATATCTTCTGACATATGCGTTGACTTAGAAGTTTGATTTTTTCACAGCTTTAAGGGACTGCAGACCTGAGTATTTGATATTAATTTCAACTTGACACCTCAAAGCGTTCCTGAGAAAAATGGTCTTGACAGACGGACAACGAAGTGATCCTGTAAGGGTACCTTTTTTCTCTTTTGAGGTACGAAACCCTAAAAATCAATGCAACAATAAAAAATCAGGAGTATTACTTTGAGTAATAGGTATATTAATCAGTTAAACAAAATAATCTGTCATATAAAAAACTAAGCTAAGTAGGTAGGTACATAAAACATGTCAAAAACTTAATCTGCTATATTGTAATTTTAATAGGCTATATTGTTATTTTAATTCTATTCTAGTTTAAATTTACAAATTTTATTTAATTTTAATTCACTCTCCTGGCTATATATAGGCGTCTTCCGTGATATTAGGTCATCAAGCTGCTCTGGTTCCTGAAATTATAAGTACATTTTAAAACAACCTACAAGAAGTTTAAAATACCATTACTTAAATTTATTGTCCTTTAAGATGCTAGTCATGAATCAAAAAATTTTGCCACTCCCACGCGCGCGACCAAAGAGATTTGAAACTTCTTGATAGTATAGCAAACCCACCCAAAGGAGTTAAAAGGTTGTTTGCACAGAGGATTTTATTAGGCTCTGGTACACTGTACCCTGTACCTAACCGTAGGTAAAATGGTAATAGAACAATTTTAAAAACACGTATAATACTTACTTTAGGTTTGCTAAAAGCTTACAAAGCCACAAAACTTGCATTTTAAAAAAATTTTCACGTCTCGACAATGATCTCGCTTACAAAACACTAACTTTTAATTTGACAGATACATTCGAGATAGAAGTGCGTAGTGTTGGTCGAAGTTAGCGCAGAATTCCACTACAGAATGCCACTATAAACGTCATACCATACTAACAAACGTCAAAATCTCACCTGCTGTAGTTCAACTCGCCGCCACGCGCGCAACGGCGGCGCTGTTGTAGAAATCGAGGTCGAGGTCGAAATCGATGTACAAATACGCTTACAGAATAGCACTTTTGACAGATTAATTCGAATATGAAGTGCGTAGTGTTGGTCGAACTGAACGCGGGATTCCCTTACAGAATTCCACTTTAAACGTCATACCATACTAACAAACGTCAAAATCTCACCTGGCTGTAGTTCAACTCGCCGCCACGCACGCAACTGTAGCGCTGACGTAGAACTCGATTATTGTTGAATTTTATAGAATGCCAATTTGTAATCTCACTGCGGATTCAGGATCGAGTTGTATAAATACGCTTACAGAATAGCACTGCTGTACCATCTCTTTAACTGTACCATTTATGTATACTCATAGTTATTCAAAAGTATATAGGTACATATAAGGTACATATAAACTTTAATTGATCGTCGCATTGTTTATAAAAACTTCAGATTTTTGTGTTTAGTTTTGTTAGATGGCTGCAATTATTAGTAAAATGGCTTACATGCTTTAATATCTTAGGATAGCTACAAAGATTAATCTTATGTACTTCTATAAGGAAAAGAAACATGAAATAATGTATTTACTATGTGTTTATTTCAGGAATAGCGGATATCGAGGGAAATCCTGGTGACGCAAGCCTTCGAGAAGCGGTAAATTCAGTTTTGGTTTTCTCACACTTTCCTCTAATAACATTCGGGTATATATTGACTTTAAAAAAGTAAAGTCGTTTCCTAACAAGGATACATAAGAATAAGATCTAAATCACTCTGCATAAATATTTATACATACATCCATATTGTCTTCCCGTTATAATACCCGTTGTTAGGCAGAAGAGAAAAACAGAACGCCAAGAGTCACGAGTCATGCATGACCCCAGCACACCATTTTCACTTACATAAAATTATAGGTACGATTGAAGGATCGATCAATGTTTTTTATGGCAAAAATTTTAAAAATCCGGGAATATTTGGCATTAAAGATGCTAAAAAGATGCACGTCTGCATACCTATATTCTCGTAAACTTGCAGTTTTGAAACTGCGGATTTTTCTTATAATATTAATATTTACAATAATAATTTCAGTAAATCATACATAACATAATATTATTAGAAGAAATTGTGGTTTAAGTATACTGAGATATGTAACCATGAATATTCAATTGTTTCGTAATTAAATATTCAAATGAATGGACGAAATATTGAAATTAATAATGATATTTTTACGGATCTCCTATTTTTGGACCAAAAATTTACGCTATAAAAAAATAATAATTTTCAAGCACCAAATTTTGCACCAAGCACAAGACACACACAGTGTAGTTTTAGTCAAATAATTGCACCAATATTTTGGTGAACGGTGTGCACATACTTACCATAATATCTACACGGTAAGTACATCTTTTATTACTCAGTGAAGTACTGAAAACATCATATTTCATTTTTGTATACGTAGTAACAAACTATTTTATACTTCAGGATCAAGAACTCGAAACCAATTATGACCAAATTGAAATTGATACAAATCTTGAAGAATACGATTTCGAAAACTTTCAACACAATTTTGAAAATGAAGATTTAGTTATTTCAGAATCTCATTACAATATAGAACAGCAAGCTATCACTATTGATTCTAATGGCAATGTTGTAGCAGTCGGTCAGAATGCTGTTGATAACAACAATAATCTTTTAGAAGTCGACGATTCTCAGAAGCTTGTTAAAGGCGATGATTATCATAATATATTCAAAAGGTCAGTGTGCAAGGCAAATCAAGTATTCCAATCTGAATGTAACACCTGCAAATGTGCCGCTGATGGACAGAGCTACAGATGTACACACAATGAATGTATGGAGGGTGAAACTAATAAAGAAGTAGAAGTGTTTATGGAGGATGAGGTACGTAGAACATAATTGATTTCATGGAATTTTTATTAGTATTACGAGATATGAGTAGCAGTAATTCAATATGATTTTGAATTTCTAGGGTGGTGACCACATCGAGCGCCATTCGGTATGCAAGCCGCGTGGCACCTTCTACATTGGTTGCAACACTTGCCACTGCAACCTCTATGGCACTGATTACTCCTGCACAAACAAGCCTTGCCCGCTGCCTGAGGATGTGGAACTATTTCACGAATTGAAGGTTTGAGATTTTGTTGAATGGTAGATACATTTGCTTTAATGCAATTGCTGCTGTTACCATTTGGAAATATTTTTCAGCTCAATCGCAAAATTCGTTTCCTAACGCATTGGATCCAATTCTGACGACATTCGCTTAAAATGTCAGCATTAACTATGTTATACAGTAAACATGGAACAAAATTTCCATATGAAATTGTCATTGAACTTGTATTTAATGTTACAGGAAATGAAGCCAATAGTGCCTTACACCAGCGAAGATAGTTCAAACAGAAATTCATCACGGAAATCTGAAAGTAGTTTCAGAATATAAAATAAGAAAATAATTTGAATTCACTATTTGTACATGTATAATAATAGGTATTTGAAATAAAGTCATATTTTCGTACCTCGTATTTCTTTTTTTGTTGCTTATTAATTTACTTGTTGACTCCTTATTTTCATGGTATACATATCAATTACGGTATTTTATACTAAGTTTTATTGTATCCCACTTCTAGGCAAATAAGTCGTCAAAAAACAAAACCCAAGAAGTTGTTTGCGTCGCTAACCGTATGTTCATTAAAGACTGCAATACTTGTTGGTGCAATGATGACGGAACCGGTTTCTTTTGTACAAGGAAGGTCTGTGTATCTGAACTGCAAGATGACGCTGGAACCGAGGAGGGAAAACCTGAGGTGGATCTGCTGATAACCGTAGGATAAATCTAGTCTTGGGTAGTAAGCCTTTCAACAGCTCCGGTGGCAGATTTGTCTAAAGCTTGGCGACTGGTACTCTTGTCAAATCACTAAAACATTGTCTTCTTGCCCATTCATTTTTAAAGGTTGAAGGTGTCTCTTTCGTAATTCCTTTTCTTAACCTTATAAGACTATACTCGTATTATTTCCTTCAGCTTCATCACTACTTTGCTGTGATCTTGAGTTATTTTGAAATTTGTCTCTATTGTTTACTTTGTTGTTTCGACCATAAGCAGGATCTACGTATTATTAAAAAGGAGTGTCGTCCTGACGAAGTTTTCGAGTTGGACTGCAATATGTGTAGATGTAATCCGGATGGCAAATCCTTCTCTTGCACCAGACGTGCTTGCGTGGAGCCAGTAGATGAGGATGCAAAGGTTTGCTTCTTTAATATTCATTAATTCTCTTTCCCTTGGTGGCTGGTGGTGTTGGTCTATCCTCTGTAGTTTCGGTTTCTTCGGTATTGGGCTATTTCATTTTTGTGCGTGATTTAGGTCATTTGCGCTTTCTTTTTCCATTCTTTTGTCTTTAATTTTTCCGCAATACTTTTACTATCTAACAATTACCAATAGAATCTCGTATTTGTTTATGTATCAAGGTAGAATTATTGTAAAAGTAAGCTTCAGTTTTATTAATTTAACGTCGTTTATTATCTTTGTTTTACAGAACTCTTCAATATCAAGAAAAACAAGAGCTGTGGCACAGGTGAGATTTTGTTTTTCGTTCTAATAACAAATTAATATAATATATTGTACTATCATATTATTGTATATTATGTAGTACGATCAATCGTAAAACTTATCAGTTCTTAAATTATTTTTCTATACTCTAAATTAGGTATTTTGGAAATCTATCAGATTACAAAAAACACATCTACAGATTTTGCAGTTTTGTTTAAGTATAATCTGTGTATGATCCTTTGCGAAATAGTAGAAGTAACTCAACTAGAGCTAATTGGTTTTTTTTTCGGTCTTAAATGGCAAACAGTCGGTCCGCAAAGGCAAGGCTTAGGCATCATACTTTGCATTCGCAGCATCTTGCCGCCTCAGTACCGTGTGCTCCTCAATCCAATTTAAGTGACTTTGTCTACTGTCGGTAGCTTTATGATGTATTTCTTACTTTTTCTCAGGAAAAGGAAGCGCCCAAGACTTGCCAGCCGGGTCAGGAGTTCCGGATGGACTGCAACAAATGCCTTTGCGACAACGAGGGTCAAGACTTCTCGTGCACTCGGAACGACTGCAACGCCGTAAATAACAATAACGGAGGGGCCAGGAGTAGAAGAGGTTGGTCTAGTTATAAAAACTAGCAGTGTCAAGTCAAGGGTATTTGAAAAAGTGTCAACAATTTTAAAATATTCGTATGTTTTTAGTAATTAATAAACCGTTTTAGGACCATTGGGAAAAACATAGGGCTTGTTCCTCATGTCAATAAACTGACTTAAAATATTCGTATGTTTTTAGTACCTCCTTAATAATCAGTTTTTAGGACCATTGGAAAAAAAACAGCTTATTTCTAATGTCAATAAACTGATGATATGGATGAACATTCCAGACACTTCAGCGCATATGCCCACCAAATGCAGCCCCGGCCGAGTGTTCGACAAGGACTGCAACGTGTGCCGATGCACTAGCGATGGTCGCCACGCCACTTGCACCATGAAACGGTGCATCGAAGAGAGCAACACTCTTAGTAAAACTGGTAAGATTTACAGAGCATCCCAAAATTTAACGCCAACCCTTCAAGAGGTGCTATCTTCTTATGTTATCTTGTTAGGGGGCCAGGAATACCTGGCGACACTTGGACCCTACAGGATCTGTTGTGCCAAACCTCCGTCCACCAACGGTGCCGCAAGGTGCGTTTTTTGGTGGACTTCACTTACACATTAGACTCTAATTTCTTCGTTGACGTATGCACGTTTCCTCCCGATCTTTTCCTTCACCGAAAAGCCTGTGATGTTAACAATACATAAGTTCCTACAAACTCATTGGTGGAAAAAATGTACCTAAGTTAAGGATTTTGCCGCCTGTTACTGGCATATTGCAGTAGAAGGTCCGGCCAAAAGTTTACCAATGGTTTTATACTTTCAGAATCAGACTCGGATCCCAATTTCCGCTGCAATCCAGATGAGAAGTTCAAACGGGACTGCAACGAATGCTCCTGCTCAGCCGATGGCCAAAGTGCATCCTGCACCAAACGTATCTGTCACCAGGACATCAGCTCACCAAGCGAACAGTAACTGGAGCGATTTCATCTTTTGCCAACAAATATTTGCCTTGATAGGTATCTAGATATCATTGGTGTCTTGTATTTTGTGATTTCCTAGTAATTTTTAATCTAAATTCCCTAATTGACCGCAAACAGCTACCTGTAGTATTAAATTAAGATTGAATTGATGATTAAAATAATGTGTTGTTACAATTTGAGATTTTTAGCTGGTTTCATTAAAATCAACCTTTTTTGGACCTTTAGCGATTAATTATGTTATAATTTAAAGAAATCTTATTAAATTGTCATTGCACCTATTATTTGGACTGCATTGATGTATGGGTGCGTTTTAATATTTTGTATTTGTAACTAAATTTTAATTTGAATGATCGATAACTTTTTAGGTCCCATGTAATTACATTAATTACAATGCTTAGTTAGAAAACCTAACTTAGGTAGGAAAATCATACCCTTCTCATAATCTGCCCAGTCAGAAGACGAAGGGAAATGTAGACCTCTCGTTTTGTCTATATTAGTTTAACCTTCTGTTCGACAGAGAGCGGCATAATTCTCATAGTTTCAATTAAAATTCAATTCAATACTCTTTATTGCAGAATAAAATAACAGGATACAATAATATAGTAAAAAGTTTCATTTTTTTCCAAATACATTTTGTATGGAATATGAAAATTTGTTTAGTTATAAGCATTCATGGTTGCTATATTATTTTCTAGGTTCTTAGCGGAGATTATTTCAAGATGTGTGTCAATTTAGTGTATGGGAAACTCTCGCAGGTATATTCATCATGAATTATTGATTATCTTTGGTTGCCTGCAGTTGGGGCAAGTGTGGCTAAGGGGGAAGAGCGTCAAGCTAGCGTCAAATCATCTTCAACTAGAGTAACGCCATCTATTTTTTGCCTCGGAACTAGTTGTGGCGGTTTTAGAAATCGATGCCAGTCGCACTTGCCCCCACAGATTTTTTTCCCGATTTAAAATTATTTAGTTAACTATTTATAATTTCAAACAAATTGTACTCGACGTATAGTTAAACGATTACTGTTTTATATTTAAAATGAAAATGATTATAAATAATCATAATAGTAAGTATATCATTACCTGTATTTCTTCTGATTTCTTTATTTCCGTTATTTTCCATTTAATTCATTCCTTTAGTTTTATGGTGTGGTTTGGGGTTATGTGACTATTTTTTTAGTTAGTGAATTTAAATTGGCTAATTCTGTGTTTACCGGCTTATGTACCTAGGTGTACCAACTTGTATTAAGTAGATATACGTAAACCAACTTAAGATGTGAAGTAAAAATGATGTTAGGTGAATAAACATTTTAATTCATTATAGCTCTTTTATTTTGTGGCAACGAATAATGAGCGCTCGGCAGAAGTGGTGGGGGTGTTTGCGCAGGTGTACAGTCGCGCACAAAAATCTTAATACCAAGACTTACAAGAGTACTAAAGGCCTACTTCAGCTCGTTTCTAAGTCAATTTTTGAGATTTGACTGTAATAAATATACTACTCATCAGAAAAATCGAAACACCCGTTTTTATAGTTTACTGCTGTTTCTATAGGTATTTCTTGCGATTCATTTTTTATGTGATTGTTTACATCATAAACAATTTATCTAGCCTGCCGGTTTAATACTTTATTTTTTGGCATTTTACCAACACTACACGACTTACTAATAACAAATAAACCAACAAAATAAACAACAAAAACAAACAGAAAACAACCAACAGTTAATAGTCGAACAGTATGTTTGCGCAACTGTACTTCAGGGACGCGAGACGTACGAACTGGACGCGGGAGGGGGAAGCGACTGAACGAACCAATAACACGCGTTGGCGCCGCGTGGCGGGCTACCTCCCCGCGTCGCGCCTCAGTCTCCCCGCCAAAGAGACCCAAAAAATAAATTCTGCGCATTCAAGGTCACCGCTCATAAACCCCTGCGATACTTTGTACCGTTTTACGCATGAAGCTAAAACTTTTTGGCGGGCGCCCCCGTGCCTCCCTACCCCCTAGCTCCCTCCCTAGCTAAATTTGTTCCTAATGATTTACGTGTTTGGTGTTACGCGTCGAAAGGCCCCTCCCTCCCTCAGTTCTTCTTTTGATAAGCTCTTAAATTAAAACTCTGAAGTACATAAAAATAGTAAGTATGTACTTAATCAACGATTATGGCAATTGAAAAAAATTAATGACGCGTTAAATTTTTATGGTCAATCAGATAGGTAAATAAAACATTTTTTCTGAAATCCACATTAAATGATATAGGTGCACATACGTGTCTTTCAAAATGGTGATATTACCTGCAAATATATTAACATTTCTAGTAATATGGACATCCAGAGTGGACGCTAACATATGTAAGTAAATTAACTTCTATTCACTTGGACTTAATCTGTGTGTGTTGTGTCTTCTATGCTGTCCGTTTCAAGTTCTAAGTGGAAAAACAGACGGAAATACGTATAATGTCCGATTGGGTCACATCACCTACACTCGACTGCAATGGATTCGGTTTCGGGCCTTTTTCATAAAAACGAGGTCACTTTGGGCCTTTACATCTCCGATAAGTGGATAAACAGACGAAAAGACGTATAATATCCGATTGGGTCGCAGCACCACACTCGGCTGCAATGAATTCGGTTTCGGGCCTTTTTCATAAAAACGAGGTCACTTTGGGCCTTTAGATAATATATCCGTCAGGGAACGATTTGCGTTAGATCTAATGGGGACTGTCCGCTATACGGATGTAGATCCTGTCCGGAGAGACACCTTATTGATCAGGCAACCCGTTTTCACCATAGATAGTCAGAATAATAAAAAATAGGAACAAACCAAAATGTATCTTTTTTCAAAATTTTCTTCCTTGTATTTTTATATTCATCCCCCTTTTTCCCATTTTTATTATTTCCTAATACTTGCCATTTTATCTTGATAATTTATTTTCTCATCACCCGCCTTTCCCCTTACAAATAAGTACGAGGCACTTTTCACGCAGTAGTTGTTTCAATAACCAAAGTGAAATATACGGTTCGTTATTGTTACTATCCAAGACTCAAGCAAATACTTGCAGGGCAGTTCTTGTATTAAATAAACCCACGAAGTATACGATTTTTAATGTTAGTTAAATAATGACCGGACAATTTTAATTTAAACACAATCACTGTGTGTATATGGGCCAGTGGAACCGGAGAAGCGATGCGTCCCAACTTCGATAATGAGAGGTCCGTGCCACACTTGCGTATGTACAACTGAAGGGGTGTACCATTGCCGGGCCGAATCGTGCAACAAAACCTTGTTGGGTAAGTGAACAATACCTACATACAAACGAGGGCCGAGTTATAGGGCTACGGGGATTGAGGCGGGGTGAGGTAGGATTAAGCCTGCGAAAGGGTTAAGGTGCATGCCCTGGATCTCCTGCCGACCTGATCGATCTCACACCTTTTGCCAAACAAACAAAAAATTATTAGCTCCAGAAAAAAAATGTAGGTACCTAGACTTATGAGCTAATTAATTTGTCTATGTAGAAATAAATCTCATACGATTTTATACAGATATCGAAGTTCATTTCGTCGAAAGCACCTACGTTTAATGGAAAATAATGTATTCGCATTTCGGTTAGATAGATAGACGTTTATTTCGATATCCATAGAGACACCGGAACAACTTTTGATTCTGCCTAAAAACTTTCGACTGTCGCTACTTCTGCAACATAATGCCGTCGAAATTGTTGTGTAGTCAAAAATACTTTCTATATTGCACGATTCGAAACAAAATAAATAATTATATACATACTTCTACTTAGTAACTGTTTTAAAAATGTTTTTAATGTTTCTTGTATTACAGAAAAAGAACCTTTATTGACAAGTGTGAAAGATTGTGAACCAAACTTTATGTACAGAGAGGACACGTTAGTCTGCAGTTGCAGCAACGATGGAAACTGGAAGTCATTTTCCTGTAGCAGCACCTTCCGCTTCATACAAAAATATATTCAAAAATCTAGACAGGTTGTCCTACGAGCTACCAAATTACAAAAGAATGTCGACTGCATTCCAGAGAAACTTTATTTAACCGGTTGCAACATCTGCCAATGCGATAAAAATGGTACAATTCCAGCATCTTCATGCACAAATAGAACCTGCGCAGAAGGAAGCAAAGCAGATAGATGCAAATTTGGACAATACCTTAGAACTGCAAACGAATTATGCGCTTGCAGCGATATAAATTACTATATAGATCGCCTATGTTTCCAAGTTTTAGACAAATCTGTACAAAGAGTTGCTAATAACGACGTCGCATCAGTTATAGATATCGATAAGTCATGGAAACAATCACCTAGACGTGCCAACACTAAGGATTGTGACAGAGACACAGTTTATTCAAAAGATTGTAATAAATGTTTTTGCATAAACGGAGAAATGTCTTGCACTAATAAAATTTGTGTTCCACTAAGGAATAAAAGGAAAAGGATGATCGCAGAAAGTAAAATACTAAGGAAAAACTGTAAACCTGGAGACATGAGTTGCAGTGGTGCCTCTGTGCCTCATTGAATTTCAAATCAAATCAACAGCCTATAAACTCAAACTACCCCATGGTCGGAATGTAGGCATTTGTAGGCGGATTGTAGGGCACTGCGGATTGTATTGATAGAGTTCACATACGCTTTTAGATTTTTTAAGCGTATGCAGGTTCTTTTCAACAAAAATACAGATTATGGCACCTTTCATACCTACTTTAAGTTTCGAGAAACTACCTGAGTTTACTGTTACTGTGTCTAGGTACTAAATTTATGTTCTAACAGCCCTGCTATTCTGTAAGCGTATTTGTGCAACTCGATCCTGAATCCGCAGTGAGATCGGTCTCTAACTCAATGATTTACAGTTCAATACTAACTTTACTTCGCAAGTGAAGTGTTTATTGTGTAGCTTGTATTTGTTTACACAATGCGACATCAAGGTCTTTCATGATCGGATGCGGAGTGAAGTAAGTGACTTGCGATGTGATGGTCGAGTTTTAATTCGTACTTTACAGAATCACACGGCAGATCTCAAATATTAATTGTAGGTCAAATATTTTGCTTTTTTTAACTACGTTATAAACGTGAGGTTCTGTATCAAAGTCCAGTAAGTTTGGGTTACATCATTTTTGTAAACTACTTGTTTAATTACATACCATCTTTATTAATAAAAATAAATATACAATGTCTTTCTTGTCATAGTTTTTGCCAAACATACCAGTTTACCAATATACTATAGTTGCAGGTTTTATAGAAACGGCATTTACTACTATTTTTCGTTTTTTTGGTTGCATGATAACGCCTACCTCAGAAATTCAAATTTATCGCTGTTCGTGTTCTGTTCTTAGTTTGTTTGCTTAATAATTTGTTTATTTAAATCTCTATAATATTGATTAAAATTATCTCCGTTTCAAGTCTGCCTCCTAATACCTATGTCATTTTATTAAAGTTTTCCGTTTGTCAAATTAACGTTTCCGGCGGGTTTTTAATTTGATTGATCAAATATTTTTTAAACAACATTTTTTAATTAACATTATAACAACTCTATAATAATTGCAGCAAATGTAACCAAGACAGAATATCACGATCTCCCCCAAATCCGCGAAGGTGACAATTGCACCGAAGGTGAAGTTTACAAGATGGACTGCAACACATGTCAATGTGTAAGAAACAACGCGCTGTTATGCACGAAAATGGTGTGTTTGAACGTGCACGAAATGAAGAGAGTGTTACAACTGAAGAAGAAGGCTCAGCGGACAATGGAGAAAACGGTGTCCGAAAAGAACTGTGTACCAGGAAAGACGTACCAGCAGGGATGTCAGAAGTGCTTCTGTACTTATTGGAACACAATTATTTGCAGCAATAAGACTTGCGAGGAACAGAGTAAGTTGGGGCAAGCCAGATTCTATGTTAGAGAAAATTCTCTTCGATAACAGTTGTTAAAGAAACTCCATCACTAACGTTCCTGAGGTCATCATTATCATTATCAGTCTATACTAGTCCACTGTTGGACATAGGCCACCCCCAAGGCGCGTCACTGAACGCTATCTTTGGTTCTCCGCATCCAGTCACTGCCAGCCACCTTACTTACGCAGATCGTCTCTCTAACCGGGGGGCGTCTCACACTACGCTTGCTCAGTCATGGTCTCTACTCAAGAACTCGTCTATCCCAGCGGTTATCGGTTCTACGACAGATATGACCAGCCCACTGCCATTTCAACGTGCTAATTTTTGAGCTATGTCGAAGGCTTTGGTTCTCTGGCGGATCAGCTCGTTTCGGATCCTATCTCTCAGAGGTCATGTGTTTGAAACTCGGCCCGTACCAATAAGTTTTTTGGAACGTAGTGTAAGTACCTACGGTTAATTATAATACAACAGGCTTCTTGGTAAAGGAAAACATCGTGAGGAAGCCAAAGATTAGAATTTCTATTCTAAGGCGTAAGTGAAGACCAGCAAAAAATGGATTGGGGTACCGTTGGGTTTGCGACAAAAGAACCCAAGAGAATCGAAGTTGTTCCTCTGATAATAGTTTAATCAAGTAAAATAACTTACAGAAGAATTGATAGACTCACCTCTAGACATCAGTCCAGCTGTAGACGACAAAGAGTTCGACAAATTACCTACTTTGCCAAATTCAGCATCGCGGTGCAAGCCAGGGAAAACGTACAGGGTGCTCTGCAACACCTGTGTTTGTCTCGCTAATGGTAATCTTCTTTGCGAGAAAAAGTTTTGCTTGAGCACTGAAGATGTAAATAGAGTTCACGCCGTCAAAGAGTCAGGTGTGTAATCAATAGATTTAGATTTTATTTAGCTTATTATAATAACTATAGTCTTAAAAAAAGGAAATAAAAAATATCAAAAACCCGACTGCGTAAAAAATGAACTTCTAATACCTAATAACAAGTCCAGTAGTCATCGAAATAGATTCATGATCGGTACAAACTCAAACAATTTTTTGTAAGATAGTTTAGAAATAATTAATTGAGTGCGAGTGAGAATTAGGTTTTCTTTGCAGGAAAACCTTGTCAAGACTTGAACCTGAGGATCGCAAGCTGCGTGAAATGTGTTTGCCTCAAGGGTGTTCAGCAATGCGACCCGATACCCGGCTGTGTATCAGTCGCCGTAAGGCGTATGCTGCATGGGGACAACAAGAAATATAAGCCGAGGATCAGCTTGAACTTACAAAATGATAAATGTATACCGAATATGATTTATAAGTATGTATTATATGTCTACTTTTACTTCACTGATGAGCAAATATAAGTATCACGGCTTACATAAATGAAGATGATTCCTAGTCAACATCTTTAATGGAATATTGTAAAAAAATGTAAATCCAGTTTCACAATATAGTGTTGAAATACTAGAACTGTATACAATGACAAGGTCCAGAGAGCCATACATACTTGATAAATCAGGCCAGCCGTTATCACCACAGATTGCGATCTCTCGTTGAGCAACCTGCAATAGTGCTGCCGTCAGCCAGAAGCCCTACTCCATTACTTGGAGTCTAATGGCTGGACTCACGGCCCGGGGGGAATTGCACAAAACTCCCGTTTCTTGGAGCCGCTGCAGGGACCGTCACCCCCTTTTAAGAATAAGAATCACCACAGATTAGTTGCAATCCTGAGTATGCGGATGTCTATAAACATATTTTATACCTACCATGAAAAAAATTCACTAGCCTACGACTAGGCATATCGTTTTCGGTCAGGCAGATCAGTTAGGTTTGCAAATGGATCTCTGCATCTCATCTTACGGATAAGATCTTACGGAAATCTTTCCCCGACGGAGATCCAAAAAGGCCCAAAGTGACCTCGTTTGTATGAAAAAGGCCCTGACCCGAATTCATTGCAGTCATGTAGTTGCAATAAACTACAAAAATGTGAAATCTCATTCGAGACTCGAATGACTTATCGATAGAGAAAATCTGCACAGCTATTTATAATATAAATTGTTTGCAGAATAAACTGCAACAACTGTTATTGCCAAGACGACCGCAGTCTCCGGTGTACCAAGAAAGGATGCCTGAACTATCAACAAGTTCAGATGCTACATAAACAGAAGCAAAAACTGCTTGATCTCGGGGAATAAGGCCCTTGCCTCCTGGCCGCCTAAAAATGCCCGCACACTTGACGTCATTATCAAATGAACCATATGATAATGATAAAATCGTAAGAATACCAACACAGACGTCAGCGTCGCTTCGCGCATACGATTTTGTTCTTTAGGCTATAGTTATTTGACAATGACATCAAAAAGTGCATGGGAATTTTTCCGCTTGGTCTTCCCCAACAAGATTTAGAAGACATAATAAAGGAAAAAAATCTTATTAAATTAATATACGGTAATTTGACTTTGCAATCTCCACTATTGTGTAGACAGGAACATTAAAAAAGTATTTGAAAAGTTGAATTTTATTAGCCTACACGCATTTCAAGCGTGAAATTAGATTTAAAATTAATTATAAATACACTTAAGAAAAGTTTTACTACTTCCTTAGTTCTGAAGATGTTGACGGCTGCAACATTTTTAACTCTACTGTCACAATTTCCGTATTTATTAAACTCATTACGTAAGTAACTGTCCGATTTCTATCTTCTCTTACATTTTGGACCAGCGTACAGGATACTTAATTGTTCTTCGTTCGTAGAGTAGGCGCTTGACCAAATTAATTTTCACTTCTGTCCTAAAATGCAATGGCGGAACCCTTTCCAAATCTGGGACGGCTAAAGCCACTATTTATAATATTTATTTTACATTTTGAAATCTCAACAGGTGCGTGCGTCCCGAACACCCAATTTATTCTGTACGATAAAATATGCAACTGCAATCACGTAGGCCAATGGAGCGAATCGGATTGCTATAATGTTGAGCGCCGTCAAATTTGCAGACCAGGTCAAATAACTTATGAAGGCTGCAAGCAGTGCGTTTGCCAGCCTAACGGTCAGTTCTCATGCACAAGCCAGATATGTACCCAGGCTCCTGGTCACGATCTGGTCAGCCAAAATTTCAACACTGCTAGTACGTGGTGCACTCCATTCAGATCGTACTACGTCAACTGCAATATATGCGTCTGTCCTGCATCAGGAAGAATGTCTGATGCTCACTGCGCCAAGGATCCCACCTGCTCCCTGGTAGGACAACCTTTAATATCCAATTTAACAAAAATAACGTGCATTTCAAAAGTTATGTACCTATTTCCATGTCTGCACTGTCTATGTTCGGATGATGGATATTTTGTTGCCTCCAAATGCGTGGAGACTTGCCAGGGAAGGCAGAAAATCGAAAACTCACGCAGATGTATACCCAAAACATATTATAGAAAAGAATGCAACATTTGCAAATGTCCAGTGAACAGTATTCCTGATGATCAACTCTGTTCCAAAGTAATTTGCAACAATGCCACTTCTAATGTTTCATACCTTGGGGCTGTAAGAAGTAAGTCTGCCAAATGTCAACCCCATAAATTTACAAAAGCAATATGCCTTTATTGTGATTGCTCAATTAAAGGAACAATTGATGAGAGTTCTTGCGTAGAACTCGAATGTGCAAGCGATTATAGATATGATGTGCACAGAGATTCTTGCAGTCCTGGAGAAACAGTTCCCATTTGCTTGGAATGCCTATGTCTTCGTGATGGACAAACTAACATTAAATTTTGCTCTAGAACATGTTCATACGATAGCAAGCTTGTTATCCTTAATGATATCATAGGCGACAGCGCGAAAGATACATTGATAGACCGAAATTTAATTAAAAAACCACTGACCAGCGACGTGTGCGAGGCAGGTTCGATATACGAAGATCAGCACAGATACTGTCTATGTCCAGACAATGGATACACAAACTTTCATCTATGCACGGCGTCCAAAGACACAACTGTTAACAAGAAAGTAGTAAATCCAATAGCTGTAAATGTTAATGTAACTTGCGAACCGAATACATTCGTTGAGTTTGGTTGCAATACATGTTTCTGTTCGAAAAAGGGAAGGATTGACATAAAATGGTGCACACACGACGATTGTGAGGCTAAAAGAATAATTCAGGAAGCTCATGCAAGGAATCCAAAAGTCGAAGCGCCGAGGGTTGCGAGTGGGACCTGCATACCAGGATCTATAACAAAAATCGAGTGCAACTTTTGCATATGTCCGGAAAACGGCTACGTGGAGCACCTTGTTTGCACCAAGAACGATTGCTCATCATTGGCTACACCAGCCAATAACGAAAAATTTACCTGCGAGCCCTTAGCTTACTACGAAGTCGATTGCAACGTTTGTTTCTGTCCTCGGGACGGATTGAAGAACGTCGCCAAATGCACTAAAAACCACTGTGAAAGAAGTTTTCTTAGGTCAGACGTATGCGTCGCTGGCCAACTCTTCAGCGAGGAGTGCAACGTGTGCGTTTGTCCACCCAACGGCAACAAATCTGAGAAGGCCTGTACGAATTACACGTGCTACGATACAGCTCCTTGGAAGAAGATTTTTCAGCTGTCAGAGAGTCTGCTCGGGAATCAGGTAGCAGAAGACGCGACACGCAACTTGGAGCTTTGTTTTCCAGGAGAAGAGTTTGCGATAGGTTGCAAGCTGTGCGTTTGTCCTGATATGGGACTGAGGGTATATGCGACGTGCTCACAAATGCTGTGCGATGATGAGGCTGATAAACCTGTGAGTATTATGATTTAAAAATTTACACAATGGGAAGGTAGAAAGAAGACACTAAAGAAGGTGGCCAGAAGCGAAGAGCGGAGGACCAGGTGTGGTGGCGTTCGTTAGGGAAGGCTTCTGTCTAGTCCAGCAGTGGATGTTAAAAGGCTGATAATGATGATGATACAATGGGATCTGTTATTTTATATTAGTTATTTTAGTTTTCCTGAAATATCTCGGAAAAAATATTTTTTTTTCAGAAATTTCCATGCGTTTTTGGGTGCCAACTAAGGCAAAACTCCCTCAGCTGTGCGAAGTTCGCCTCCGTACGCATCAGTTCTCCGAAGTAAACTGGGTATTGTTCCAACTCTACAATATGTGGTATCTATATTCCAGGATAGGGGGTTGGTAAAAAGAGTCAACAATGTCTCGATGGAACCGCGAAGGGCCACCGATTGTACCTCGTACAACGTCAGCTCTAAACAAGCCGCGGCCGAGGGGGTGGGCCGAGAGAATTGTACACCTGGAAGTATGTATATCATAAGGTAAATAACAAATAGAGGGACGTAGACAGTGGTGTACGTAATCTGTGTAGAGGGAGGACTAGAGGACTACGTCCAGGACAATCTATGACAATGTCAGGATAATACTTAGAAAAAGAATGAATCATAGAACCGTAATCAGCGTACAGCATGAAATAGCAATAGTCTTTTACCCCAATAATTTGAGAAGACGCTTCTTAAATGGCGCGGTCAAACTGAACAAACACTATCTATTTTAGTCGGGCTGTTGTTTGTTGGGGGGCAGTTGGTATGCAGTGACACTGCCCCCCAACAAAAAATTCACATACGTAGATAGAGATAGAAGATATTATACCTGTCTTGCTTACTCTTACCACTTTTGTAATAAGTGTGTCCCTCTCTGATTATTATTGTTATTTTAGCAGCTGTTCTATGGGATCCTTGTTCTTAGGGATAATATGACAAATATGTCCGGCGGAATATTGTACATGTGGTTGGCTGAGAGTCAATTTAAATAAATAAAACTTAAATAAATAAAATGTTCAGGAAATGAATCTTTCCCTAATGACTTAAACTTGACTTTTAATTAGTTAAATTTCATGGTCTTACTTTAACTAAATATAGGTACTAAGTTTTAGGGCCCATCATAAGAATTATTTCCTTTAAAGTAACAGTACTATAAAGGAAATAATTCTTATGATGGGCCCTTTTGATTGGTATCATAAAGATACAGGTTTCAGATAGTCAGGTGTTTTTGTTTCCGTATCTGTCTGGTTCGATTCCCGGCTCAGACATGTCATCATCATCATATCAGCCTGTAGACGTCCACTGCTGGACAAAGGCCTCCCCCAAGGATCTCCACGATGACCGGTCCTGCGCTAACCTCATCCAGCTGGGTCCCGCGACCTTCACCAGATCGTCGGTCCACCTTGTGGGAGGCCTGCCTACACTGCGTCTTCCGATACGTGGTCGCCACTCGAGAACCTTTCTGCCCCAACGGCCGTCAGTTCTGCGGGCAATGTGCCCAGCCCACTGCCACTTCAGCTTCGCAATTCTTCGACCTATGTCGGTGACCTTGGCTCTCCTGCGGATCTCGTCATTTCTGATTCGATCTCGCAGGGAAACTCCGAGCATAGCTCTCTCCATTGCCCTCTGGTGACCTTGAGCCTTCTTATGAGTATGCTATGCCCATAGTGAGCGACCACGTCTCGGTGCCGTATGTCATCACTGGCAACACACACCTGTCGAAGACTTTCGTCTTGAGACACTGCGGTATTTGGGACGAGAAGATGTTGCGTAGCTTCCCGAACGCTGCCCAGCCGAGTTGAATTTTGTGTGACCTCAGACATGTGGTTTCTTAAAAATCTTGAATGCAGTTCTACTTATTTTGAAAATAAATAAAATGTTTCCTTTCAGTAAAGCTATCATCATTATTTTGGGTAGTTTCTACCTACTTTCTCTTCAAACAAGACCTTTTTCCATTCGGCATATCTTTTTTTTTTCATGCAGATGTCAACAATGTATCTGCCCTTACATGGGAAGCATCATCCCGTTCTGCCGGCCGTTACCCTTTGACAAATACTGCGAACAGGCGTACCCTAGCGTCAACTTTTTACCCATGGGTAGAAGACAGAGTCAAGGTAAATAATGGGTACCTTACCTACTGTATTAGGTGACAAGAAAATCGGCATAGTTTCTGAGAAAATCGACGTTTTCAATTCTTATGTCTGGAAGGAACAGCGACCTTTTCTCGAAATGTCCCTTTTCCTAAAATGACATTTTCCCGAAATGCCCTTTACCAGAACTAATATTTCCCCAAAATGTCCTTTTCCCGAAACGTCCCGTTCCCGAAACACAAACGGAAACGGACACAAATTCCTTCTGAGGCCAGAAAAAAAGATTAAAAAACATAATTCAATGGACACTTAAAGTATGTAGGTAGTTCTAAAGTAGGTAGTAAATAATTTAGTACTTAAATAAATAAATCCCTTACAGAAATCCCGGAATCGGCTAATTCCACCGAAACCAACGGCACCGCTCCTCAAACTGTCTTAAAAATAAGGCATGTGCACACACAATACCACTGCGACAAACCCGGCAAAGTAATGGACCAATGTTTTAAGTGTGAATGCGAAGCCACGAATTTGCTGATCGAGGAGCATTGTTTCAAAAGCCAAGCTGAGAACTGCTCTGACGTCATAACGCCTTCCTTTCTCACAAGACTCAATAAAGTTGAACTTGGATGATATTCTGGGTTTTATTCAATTACTAGCCGTATAATAAGTTATTTCTAGCTCCTAAGGGTCGTAGCGTGATGTTAAATAGCCTACAATCTCTTTATGAATGGGCTTGTACAAATAGGACCTTTCAAATCCGACTGGTAGTTCCAGAGATTAGCGCGCTCACAGAAACAAACACACAAACACAAACAAACAAACAAACAAACAAACAAACAAACAAACAAACAAACAAACAAACAAACAAACAAACAAACAAAATTGAAAGCCCTCGCAGATTGGCGACATGATAATATTTTGCCAGGTTTTACAAATGATTGTCATAAATTTGAGGATTTGAAAAAAATACAGACTAATATTAAAAATCAACGTCTAAATTGTAAAAATCTCTAAGACGAAAACGTCTAAACTTTAGACTCTAAAGTGTAATAATAATACTTTAGCAGATCTATCTACATATAAAAAGATAAAGATATTGATTTGCAAAGATATGTTTACATAGAGGTCTTAGTCTAGGTGTCCAATAGATTTATCCTGTCTGTGAACAAACGTGCAAATTTTCTAACAGTTAGATTTCTATGATGATTCTAATGTGGAAATACATCTAAGGTGCAAAACGAACTGATAAAGAACTGCATACTGCATTTCCAAAGTTTTGTTTTAAATACATTCTGCAAACTTGTAGAAATAGTTTTAACTAACTAGGCAGGAAGAGCGTCAGTGGCCTCGGGGATAAGACGCGACCTATCATATCGAAAGGTCCGAGGTTCGATCCCCGGCTGGGCCATGTACCAATGGGTTTTTTCTCGAAACTTAAGTGCATTTTACTGACTGCTCTCAAACGGTGAAGGAAAACATCGTGAGGAAACCTGCATACGCCGAAGAAGAAATTCTTAGACGCATGTGAAGTCCACCAACCCGCACTGGGCTAGCGTGTTGGACTATAGCCCGCACGCCCTCGTTGAGAGGGTAGGCCTGAGCCCCAGCAGTGGGGAGATTAATAGGCTGTTGATGATGATGATGATGAACTAGGCAGTGACTGGATGCCGAGAACAGAACATCGGAATCGGTTAATCGTATTTGATAATCGGCGGTTCACTAGTGGATGGATACACCGCCATAGCCTAATTAATTAAAGCATATTAAAGTATGCATCATTTAACAAATTAGACATTTGACTTTAATTATTCCAAATTTTATTAGCACTAAAATTTTATGTGAACCAAGTAAATCCCGTTGACATGAAACATTAAGACGCGAGCACAGTCACACAGTAATTAACAGTTATAAGAAAGCAGACGTCAATAAGTATTGTCAGTATGATTATCTGTTGTATATTTTCGTTAATTTCTCTAGCGGTGGCAAGATCTTCGCTTCAGTTAGGTAAGAAGTAAGGTTGAATGTTTATTGTTTTATCATTTTCTATTTAGTAAATGATATTTGTACCTCACCGGCTCGGAAGGGTATACTTTCTCATTCGAAATCTGCGTGCAAAACTGCACCTGGGAAAAAACTTTTTAAAACTTTTCTTCTAATTTGTAGAAAGTGGATATATATAGAAGTGGTCAATTCTAATTGTGGTTATTATTATTTGTGGTTCTAAACCGCCGAAAGGATTCAATTCACCTAGTATTTTCCTCGCTGTAGTGAGGTGAAAAATTGTGTGTTGCGCTCGGCAGCCAAGTTATTTTGTGTCTCGTACCTTGAAACCCTCGCTACGCTCAGGATTATTTGTTATGCAGCCTTGCATAACAAATAACTATTATTTTTTAAGAGCCTGAAGCGGCTGGATGCGGACCATCAGGTCCGAAATGTCAACTTCCCCAAAACAACTCAACTTTACTTTCCAGCTCCGTTGCAATCAGACCAGCAATATCAACGTTGTATCATCGGGGATGTTTTGCAGAACGAATGCAACAGATGTGTATGCGCTAAAAGTTACTACCAGTGTACTCCTGTTGCATGCGACAAAGGTTTGTCGTTATTATAGTAATTTCCATAAACTAAGTCAGTCGACCGCACGTCAGCGGAAACTAAACCAGCGTAAACTAGTGTTATCTCATAGTATTGAAGCTAATAGGCTAGGCCCAATCGTAGGCTCAAGGTTTGTGTTTCCACTGACGTGCAGTCGACTGAACTTCGACTGATTTTAGTCACTGCGACCTTTTTGCTGCTTTTTGCCTTGACAGTAATTTTTTTATACGAAATTTTGAGTAAAATCTCTAAATTAGTACTTTTACGTGTATTACACGATGTACACCTTAGATACAGGTGATTCTGGTCAAAAAAAATACCTTAATTTTGAAGTTTCATGACCTATCAGAATAGGTAAATTCACTTATGAGAGTTTTATTACTTGTGTATTTATCTACAGATCAGCAGAAAAACAACCTACCAGCAAACCGCGCAGCTAGAAATCCAACATGTCATCCGGACATGATGTACATTGTGAATTCGACAACTTGCATCTGCGATGACCACGGCCACTGGCCTCATAAAACCTGCACAGAAACATTTGGATCACTACCAGCAAGTCTTAAAAGCGAACAACATTGCGATCCTGATACATACGTCATCATGGACTGTAATGTATGCCGCTGCAATTCTGAAGGTATAATAGACACTGATAGATGCACTAGAAACGATTGTAACAGCAACAGTCGCAGAACTAACGGCTTAGACAATGTTTACGGGAGCTGCACAGCCAATATGTGGTACTCGTTCGCTCCTTGCCAATTGTGCTATTGCGCTAATGAGAATAAACTAGTATGCAACACTGGGAATCATTTAAATGTAAATCCATTACAATTAGGCACGTACAAATTGACTACCTGTGGTGAGACGCTATTGAATGATGCTGTAGGTCTGGTACCGAAAGGACAAACAGTTTTAAGGGAAGGCGACTACGCAGAAAAGAAAGAAACTACCGATCAAAATCATAAGTCGAATAATTTAAAAGAAGATGAATCAGGTCTAGACGTAGCTGTGAAACTACCCGCAACGCAAAGCCCTACAACACCAAATAAAGTTAAAGTACAGGTCAAAGGCGAACGCAACGATATTACTGAAGAACAAGAAGCAGATTCTGATTCTTATGAAAGACCAGTAAGCAATGTAAAAACTAGAGAAATCAGCACTCAACAGCCCTATAACACGGATGAAGACGACGTAGTCAGCAGTGAGTCAAAAGAAATTCCAATTAAACTAACCGAAGATGAACCGAGGGCAACTCAAAGTCAAGATACAGTGGTACATTCGCAAGTGGCAATACCCACAGGGCAAGATTCACAAAATATGCAGTTACAAAAGGCAAATAACCACATTGAATACTCTGGCAACTCCGGAAAGGGTGACAAAGACCGCGTAGTGCAGTTCAACTTCCCATTGATGCTCGATAGACTTCTGAGCCTTGCGCTGAGGAAGTCAATGGTAAAGCTGGACGAGACAGGCACACCCTGCCAGCAAGGGTCTACCAAGTCCGTTGATTGTAATAAGTGTTTCTGTTTGGTGAACGGTAAAATGCTTTGTACGGATAAAGTTTGTCCATAAACAATAAAGATTTGAAAATAACAAGTTTTTTGCCGGTTCTTTGTGAGGCATACCCACTGAACTCAGAATCAATACACATTCTCGACTATAACTGTGGATGCACACTGTCCAAGGTTATATATAGGTCATTACCTAGCCTAGGGTTAGGAACTATTTCTTAATCTATGCCTAAGGGCCGGGAGTCTAACCATTTTGCTGTTTTGTACACTATAAATGTGTTTCTGATATTCCACAAATAATTCATTCAACTGTACGTTTTAAAAAATCTGAGAAATAACCTTCCCACTCAGGGACAACCAGTTGCGGCACATCTAGAACGAGCCCTTTGAATATAGACATGGCAGTGTCTGCACAGCACTACTACACTTCATACATTGGTATCGTTTAACTTTAAAATACCCACGGTACCACCAGTGGTGCGGCCAGGGGTACCGTGGGTCTGCAGTGGTATTTTTAATTGTTTAAAATATGGTACGCAAGCGCCTCACTGTTTTTGCGCCCTAAAACGGCAACCCAATCTGAAATTTCGTCTCGATCGTAAAATTTAATCCAATTATCGTCTAGGCGCATGATTGGTTTACAAAGCCTTAGCGTCAGCGCGACTGAGTAAGTATGTAAAGTCTTTAAAATTAATTGGCCATGCTTTAATGGGAAGTTTAATTGAAAAATACACATTTATGTCCATCTTTGAAATTAATTGTTTATCTAAAGATGGTAGTGAAAGAAGTGGTTTTCCTTTGTTTTAATTTAGCGTTTGTAGTTTCGTACACACATGAAAAGCGTAAGTGTGTTTTATCAGCAACAGCTCGCGGCTTCGTCATAATGGCATATAATATTGATTATCCTTACCTTTGTGTACAGGATCTACATCGGATTATAAAATTTGTCACTTTTCAGCGGTACACTTGACCCTGTGGCCTGGGCAATGCACTAGGGGCCAACAAATTCTCAACGACTGTAACTGGTGCCACTGCGACGTCAACCAGAAATTTGTGTGCAAAGCCAGGATTTGCAATGAAGTCGACATGTTTGGGCATTTTAACGGTAATTTTACCTGTTCCCCTTTAGTTTAATTGGATCTTATCCTATTTTGGATTAGAATAGTCTTCCTGTGGGTACAAAGGGAAAAAAGGTGATGCACAGCAGGTGAAGGATGTGACCATCCAAACATAAGAAAAGTTACAATAAAGTTTTTTACAGATGCAATTCGAGATATCAGCGTAGGCATGGAGGGCCACGGCTCTTGGAGGTCTATGAGCACTGTCTGCGAACCAGGAGTACAGTACGACCGAGGGAACCTACTATGCATTTGCGGCGAAGACGGGGTCTGGCCTAATTCCCTTTGTAGAGACGTATTCCGAGTTCTACACGAAGTGGACACCAGCAAAAAAGACGATCCTTTGAAGCCACATCAATGTTTACCAACCAGACTTTACCTAATCGGTTGCAATGTGTGTCTATGTCCATCAACAGAGCATTTAGACCCAGAATTATGCACAAAAAGAAACTGTACCGGCGACGACCCTGTTCTCCAAGACATCAAAGATGGCTATTTCGAGAAATCACAAGAATCTCAAGGGCTAGAAATTTATGCGGAATGCTTACTTGATCTGAAATACAAATTCGGCTGCAGACGTTGCACTTGTCTCCAAAACAATAGACTGATTTGCTCGAAATGTGATTCGACAAGTGGCAGTCTTAGGGCTCGTTCAACTTCTAACTGTGACAGCGTCGCGCCGGGACAAACCTTCAACTTAGAATGCAATTTGTGCACCTGTGACAGAAAAGGCTTGCTTTACTGCACTGCGAAACTGTGCCTCGGCTTGTCTAAGTCTTCTGACATAATAAATAACCTAAAACCTTCCGGTGCAATAGATGTTGATGAGCCCTACGATGATCTTGATTGCACGCCAGGAACAACTTATAAAAAAGACTGTAACACATGCATATGTGCCCGTACTGGCAATGGGAGGAAATATTACAGTTGCACCCTTAAATCGTGTATGGTTAGGAAAACAGCCTTAGCTACCTTGAAGGCAGATTGCGTCGTCGGCACCGTTTACGAATCCAACTGTCAGGTTTGCCGCTGCGATGAAACGCATGGGGTTAAAATGGAGACCTGTCACATGCTCGATAAATGTACTGGAGTCAAAGCTATAAAAGACACTCGTTCTGTGGATATCAAGTCCTTGCATGGTTACTGCGAACCAGGGCATACTTATAAAAAGAATTGCAACACATGCCGCTGTTTAGCCGATGGTAAAGTAACCATGTGTACATCCCATATTTGTAACAAGCCTGAAAAGGGTCCGATTGTGGTCGATATAGTTCCGATAAGTCAAAATGATGGCGCTTCGTGTCCCAAGGGTCACATGTACAAAGTTGACTGTAACCTGTGTTTCTGCTTGTCCAACGGGAATGTCTTATGCTCAACCGCTGATTGCAGTAAAATTAAACCGAAATTGTGAAATATAACCGTTTTGTGATACCTATATATTTTTGCACAACTTTATGAGCATGTTTTTACTGCTGACTTTGGCCTTTCTGCAATCCTTTTCAATCCTTCCGTTCTTTTTGTAACTGCTTTTAGGGACCTCTACAAAATTGCAATTTCACCTAGCGGTTTAAGTTGGTGTATCCTACACTTGTACGATCCTTTTTGTGTATTAGTATAAATACTGAATAGGTACTTCATATACTAATAATAAATAATACGATAGATACAAATAGCTTATCAAATGGAGTGGTCCATTGTGGGGATTTTCTTCAACGTGGGGTTGACGGCGAAAAAATAAATACAAATATACGCAATAAAACTATATAATTGAAATAATTAATTAAATATTATACTTAATAACAATGCATTCTCGTCTTTTTTTAACATTTTATTTTATACCGCCTTAAAATATAATGTTAGGTACTGACGTGATGTTTGAATGATAGAACCACAGAAATAAATCAAGATAGAATGACCATATTACTCATTGTTCTACATGCATTTCGGGCGTGCAGAATTTTTGGCTAAATCATGCCTCCATCCTGTTGGCGCGATTTTATCGTTCTATTAGCTTTCTATCTTGATTTATTTCTGGATAAAACAATTGGATTGTAGTAGCTACATACAATAGAAACTTAGTGACTGTACATAGACATTGGAGAGGGTTAGATGTCGATTTTTAAATTTAAAAGTGATTATTTTGAGTGCAACTCAGCTTATAAGTAGATACGTTCATAAAACACTATCCACTTTGGATATTTCTGGTGTTTGCACCCCCAAAACCACTACCACAGTTTAAAACTGTTTGTCCCATTGCAGAAGTCCCTCAGGGCACCATACTGGGCTGAGCCTATTGTAAAAGTACCACAGGGCACTATACTGAGCCCACTGTCTGTAATCGAAATTAAGACTTACAGCTATGTCAGCAAACTGCGGACAGTGGGCATGCATCCGCAGAATAATTACCGTCGGGCGGGCGAGTTCTGGAGTTAACACCTCGCACCGAAGGACTTCGGACAGAGGACCTGGCTTTTATACCAGCAGCATACGATGATGATATATTAGGATCGAATATCTATCTGTATACCGTCTGAGCAGGTATTTGTGAATTCAATAAGTCTGATTTTGAGTTGTCATCCGATTTATTCACCGTTTATAGCCTTGCCCTGATAATCCTTTAAATATTATGAACCCGAAGTAATTTCTTTTTTTGTCACGCTTTCAAGCTTCTATTCAATCGATCTAGATGTAACTTTGGACAGGCATAGCCTGTTTCGTGAAGGTGATCATTGTAAAATATATATTTTTTACCGTGGGAAAATCTTTTCCCGCTGGGAAAGATAACTCATTCCAACAACACAACATCTAGAGTGTAAATAAACAAATAAGTTAATAATTTGTGCACTGTTACGTTCTTTGTGCTGAATCAAATAGATTTATCGTTTAAATTTACAGTTTCAATGATTCATATTAATTCATTTACCTATTTATTTAAATATTTATAAATAAAAACATAAAGTTAAACAAACTTTATTGATAAGAATTTTCAAATTTCGCTTAGAGCTATTTTGAAAGCAATAGAGGGTTGATAATATGTTTTGTAAGCCTGTCAAGTTATAATTGTCTTTAACTATAAATCTTCAGGCTCTTTCTTTAACTTTATTTATTAATCACGACTTAACTAATATTATAAATTGACTTTTTTTAAGTAGTAGGTAAAAGTTACTTGGGAAATAATTGTAATTGGAATCTATAGGAAATACAAAGTCAGATTTTATTTTCTACTAGGTAAGCGCTTTTTTCAACTTCAAACATTCATTTTAAAAATACATACCTATCTGTTAATAATCTTTTAGATTTTGAAGGCGCACATAATATAACGTTGAAACTTTTTAAATTAGGTCTGTCCTTGTTTTGAGGAGATAGCTATTTCGAGAGCTGTTTTTGTAGCGAGTTAGTTTAAAGTAAGACCTACCTGTTATTTTGGGTGAGAATTAGGTACTTGAGAGGGACAGCACGGCACGATTGATACAAAATCACCCTGTTTAAAATTCCATTCAAAAATTATTTCTTAGCACCAGCAAAATTGATTACTACGTTATAAGTTTAAAAAAGTGAAATATTAGACTATTTTATTGACACTTAGATGAAACCAATGGAGGAAGATTCGGCAGATATTACTCTCTTTTGTATAACCGAAAACTAGATTCGGTGAACGACTACATGTACACACACACTCACACAGCTGAAATCAAAGTTGCCTTTGCAGAATTTGACTTGTTCCTTGTAGTTCCGTTATAGAAATTCTGTGACGAGACTAGTGGTAAACCTAAAAATAAGCACTTCGAACTCCCGTTAATTCCATTTAGGAATTAGGTACCTAGAGTAGCCAGACAAGACTTGCAAGTCAGTAGGTCATTATACTTATCATGTAGATGTTGATGACATGACTTAGTTATTAAGTGAGCTAAAGTGGACTAAAAGGGGAATCCCTGCCTCAACAGAACGGAACTAGTTACTCGAATTTTTGCATTTAAAATGTTCTCTTGACATTGGAACTACTGGGAACAAGCCGTACAACCATGTCAGCATGTATGTATCATCATATCAGCCTGTAGACGTCAACTGCTGGACAAAGGCCTCCCCCAAGGATCTCCACGACGACCGGTCCTGCGCTAACCTCATCCAGCTGGGTCCCGCGACCTTCACCAGGTCGTCGGTCCACCTTGTGGGAGGCCTGCCTACACTGCGTCTTCCGATACGTGGTCGCCACTCGATATATATTATGTATATTAACTTCAATTAAAAAGAGTAATGAATGTATGAAATCCAGCCGTCGTTCCTTGCTGGCCTGTCTAAATCAATACTTGGTTTTCTAGGATCACTCTCATTATGTAGCATATCTGTTTCTTTGGTCTCATCTAAGCCTATTCAATACGCCCTCAGCATTGAAATACGAAACATTTCCACCAATCACGTAACTCTACAATTCTTTTGAAATCACGTGATTGGTGGAACGGTAACACACGGATAGTAATAAATACATCATTCTCTTTTTGTGCACGCAAGCAAGCAGATCTAAGTCCGTAAGCGCCAGGAGATGGCTTAGGAGAAGGTGTCGTTGACTTGTCTGCAGCATCGGATGAAGGTGGCCCGCCGCGGGAGCTCCCGCAGCCTCGCTGCGCCCACGTACGTGCAGGCGGACCGGAGACCGCCTAGGATGTCTTTCACGGTGACGACAACGTCGCCTCTGTAGTCCACTTCTACAGTTTTACCTGGAACAACATGCCGCAGTCTTAGTCTTCTCGCGATATTAACGAGATTTCACAGGAGTTATATAAGTGTATTGCCACAGAAGAAGTAAGAGTTACTCCGGTATTTCGCAGCGCTGTCGGACAGGTAAAACTTCTACAGTTTTACCTGGAACAACGGTAGTCACGACACTCGCCAAATTCGTTTTTCGTCAAATTCTTAATTCGTAAAAAAAAATCGCGAGACTGTAAAGGCGAGATCGATTTTCCCGATCTCGCGAGATCTCACATTACATAGATCCCTGGCGGACCAGTATTGTGCGCTTCTCGCAGTCTTTTTTGTTGCGCACGTGCAAAATGTGGAATGACCTTCCCTCTGACGCTTTTCCACAGCGCTACGATATGGGGTCCTTCAAGAAGAGAGTTAAAAGAGCCCTTCAACCAAGGCCGGCAACGCACCAGCACCCCCCGGGTGTTGCAGGTGTCTATAGGCGGCGGTGACCTCTTAACATCAGTAGAAATAATAATAAATCTCACCTTTATCAGCTTCACCGAAATCTCGCGAGATTGCATTCCCTAGGTATGGCCACACCGCACAACTTCGTCTTTCTTCTGCTATGTCTTGCCTTTAGATACGTACGCGTCCGAAAGGCGTTTTTAACAAGTAATCCCTCACCTTCCGAAGACCTATAATCCGCCACGACGCCGGAATGCTTCATCATGGCCGTGGAGGAGGACATGCCGTAGAACAGCTTGACCTTCTTCCCGTCGGGGCGCGTGACCACGTCGCCGCCGCACTGGTCGTGCCCCGCGAACATGCCGCCCGCCATCACGAAGTCTGCGCCCGCGCCGAACGCCTTCGCCACGTCGCCGGGGCACGTGCAGCCGCCGTCCTGGGTTTGCAAGAGTGGACATTCGAAAGGGTGTAAGTGCCAATTGCAATAGAGTATATTTTTAAAGGCTTTTTTACCAATACGTCCATCAAGGCTCATTTTGTCCAAATCCAAGTCGCATTTTGTTCTACATCTTGTATAGGAATTAACATTTTAACATCTTCATCATTAGCCTGCGCTAATCCACTGCTGGACATAGGTGCGCCACTGAACCCGATCTTCGGTTCTCCGCATCTGTCACTGTCAGCCGCCTCACGCAGATCGTCGCTCCATCTAGTCGGGGGGCGTCCCACACTCTACACCTGCTCACTCGTGGTCTCCACTAGAGAGCTACCCCAGCGGTTATCGGTTCTCCGACAGATGTGACCAGCCCACTGCCGCTTCAACGTACTAATTTTTTGAGCTATGTCGTAGTGAGTGGATCATCATCAACAGCCTATTAATGTCCCCACTGCTGGGGCTCAGGCCTACCCTCTCAACGAGGGCGTTCGGGCTATAGTCCACCACGCCAGCCCAGTGCGGGTTGGTGGACTTCACCTGCGCCTAAGAGTTTCTTCTTCGGCGTATGCAGGTTTCCTCACGATGTTTTCCTTCACCGTTTGAGAACATTCAGTAAATGTACTTAAGTTTCCGTGAGCGGATAATATCGTCAAAAATAAATTCAGATCGTGTGCACTAAACATGTTCATTTATCTCCTAATCACTGCCATTAATTTATGAAATTCCTTGACCCGAGCGAACCTTACCGATATGATGTGCCCCTTGAGCCCGTGGGCTGCGTCTGCGCACTCTATGACGGCTGATAGCTGCGGGTAGCCCACGCCGGTCTTTATGCGCGTCGTGCACACCGAGCCCGGCCCTATGCCGACCTGGGGGTATACCACGAGTTTTATTAGCGATTTTCAGGTAGCTCCATTTTTTTATTATTGGGCTTTAACCCGAAAGTTGGAGGTAAAGTCGAGGTATGATTAGTACCAATAAGGGTGACATGGTCATTATGTTATGACCAAAAAAAAAAAATAATAAAAAAAAAAAAAGCTTTATAAATAAATGATTTACAAAAAACCCCGAAAGTTATCTAGCCAAAGACAAGGTTAGGAAACGTTTCTTCATAGTAAAATTTTGGGTTTCGGATTTTGAAGGTTAAGGATCAGTAAGAAAGGCGAATTTTTAATTTTTATGTGATTATTTGATACAAATAGAGCCAGGATCGCGATACTTGGCGCTCCATTCTTTCTGCCTACCCCGCCAGGGACATAGCGTGAAGATATGTATGTATGTAATAGAGCCAGGCTCTTATAAGTAAGCTCCATTTAGTTATTGATTGTGATTATGACACAAAGACAGGGAGACGAAAAATATAATAAATTGTAGAGTTTAAATTAAATGATTCTTTTTTTAAAATATGATGTTTTGGCTTGGTTAGGTTCCCAAAGCCACAGAAGCAAAGCCATAAAATTGTTTAAAAAAATTATCTCACGAATTTGATGTTGTCGCGAAAGTTTTAAAAAATAACCATGGCTTCACCAGGTTTTTTTTACTTTTCTTTACGTTTTCAGTTGTAAGCTTACCTTTATAATATCAGCCCCAGATAGAATTAGTTCCTCTACCATTTCACCAGTAACAACGTTGCCAGCCTGAAATGTAAATAGAAACTATCAGTTATCCAATTCAAAAATATTGGCGCTGTGATTGGTCGGCTGGCATTGTTCACTGCGCCGATACTATGCTAGTTGCGAACTTGCATTTTGTACATAGCTAGGGATCTTTGTAAATACTACAACCGGCGTTAAATAGCCTGTAACTCGTCCGTATCATATCCGTCACACAAATGATACATCCGTGAGACGTCCATTTTAACAAAAATCAATGAATTGTCAGTGAGAATTGACGTCTCACGGATGTATCAACGATGAAGTATAGGTAGTGCGCATAGCGCGAAGCAAACTAACGAACCGACAAAAAAACAAACATTTGAGCCATCTATTCCATTAGCATAGATTATCGCGAGTTGCCTAATAAGAAACAGTGTATGACTTTTCTGTTTCTCTTACCGCATCTGGTCAAAATACTTACAATAATATTATGAGTAGGAAACGCCGCCCGGACCCTCCGCACGTATTCCACGAAGTGCTGCGAGTAACCGTTGGCCACGTCCAGGCATATGAACTTGAGGTCTTTGATCGTGCCCAGGATTTCTGTTAGCCGCTCGAAGTCCACGTCTGCCGTACCAGAACTTGCAGCTGGAAAAAATATTCACATAAGTACACACAAGTTCAATAGTGCAGTCCTAGTTGGCGAAACAAATCGTTTGTGGCGCTTCGTATCGTCGTATACAGACGACACACACATAGTTTATTTCTTGCACGCCAAATGTGTACTCTAAGACAGAACTGCACTTTAGAACTCGACTGTACCTAGAGTCAACGTTCAAAAGTGCAGTAGCAGTTTCTCAACCCAATAGATTGAGAGACCAGTTTCACTTGCGACTTTCTTTTAGTGTAGCCACACACGCACTTAATAATATTCCTGGATATTACGATGAAATTGATGACAATAGGGTTTAAAACACGCTATTGACTTGGGTGGTCAGTTATATATCTAATTGGTTTTCGTGTTGTCGTGCGCGCCGTTGTACAGAAAAATGTCTCTTAGCGTGCTACTGCACTTATGAACCCTACTGTATCTATAAAGAATTATGAATAATTCTTACCCATTTGCTCTAAACACTCGGGGTGTTCGGCCGCGAACTTCTGCCATTCCTCTATTGAGTAATACTTGTGGATGCACGTGAAGAGGCCGTACTGGAACAAAAAGTCTACATCAGATTATGGAAAATGATTTTTTTTTACGAAATGATTTTTGATTAAAAACTTTAAAAAGAAACAATTTACTAATCCGTTCACACGGAAGCGATTTTTCCTGAATGCTATTTCAAGGCGTCAAAAATCGCGGGATAAAATTACGCCCGTGAGAATGGGGCCTTAGAGGCTCGTTTATAGAGACTGACTAGAAATAGGGGTGTTAACAATTTGTGAGTACATTCATTCAGCCGTCAAGAAATTCCGTGCGGTATATAGATAGGTACTCTCATTTTAACGATGTTTATGACAACAGGAAATAGCGTAGGTACCTACCTACCTAACTCTATTCAATTATTCTTTATACAATGACTTCCATGAAAATGAACGTTAACAATGTAGTAGGTACTAACAGTTAGAGATTAGGCACGACATGTATAATGACTACTATTTAGTATACTAGCTATAGAGCGCGCGCATCGCTCATTGCCCATTGTGCCAAGTGTAAGCAGGTGTTCTATGGACGCTTCTATATAGATTTTTCTAGATCGTTCTTTTCCGTGAATCGTGTTTACAGCTTGGCACTGCACATTTCACCATGATTACTCCAAATCTAAATAAATACCGGCGAGAGCAACAATCAGCGCTACTGGCGTGTTGTGACTAGTAGCGTCGCCCCGAAGATTTCGAGACTGTTCAGACCCGTGCTTACAGTTCAGACTTTGTACGCGCACACAGAACGCGCGCTCTATGTACACTAACAGTACACTAACAACTCTCTGGTATGTACATTGTATGACGACAAAGTTGCAATGAAATTATAATCTACAGTTTACAGTAAACCACAATTAGATAGTCACAGCTTAGATTCTAACCTACGTAGCTGGAAAAGGAGGAATTACTTTTGTAGGTAACATAAAGGTAAGAGTTCTAAAATGGAGACTGCCTTAAATTGACTGAAACCGACGGAAAAATCGTCGGCATAGTCGCCATGCGACTTAACTCCTAAATCAAGATTTTAAAAAGTATAGAAGACTGACCTGTGAAATTTCCTTTGCCATCTCGAAGGTACCGACGGTATCCATGTTGCTCACCATCACCGGGACTCCCCGGTACGTCTGCCCCGAATTCCGGAACGTGATCTCTCTGTATAGGTCCACCTGGAAATGGTGAAACATCGAAGTTAGTTAGCAATCTCGGTTACGAAATGAGCCCAGAGGAAACCAACTTCCTGTTATGAGTAGGTACCAGGTAGGTACCTAACACTGTGATATTACATTAACTTCGTTCTTAAGAGACTTACGATATCAAAGCCCGAACCAAAAAAACATTCAAACCTAAAGAGTCATGAATTCATGATAAACCCGAAGAGCCCTTAGCCGAATGCGCTCGCCAAGCACGCTCGGCCAACGTTTCAAAAATTTTATTCTCTGTCAAACATTATTTATGAGAAAGGGATAGCGACTATTTGATGTATCTGGAATACACACAAATACGCCCTGTACACGTTGGCCGAGTGCATTCGCCGAGCGCGCTCGGCCAACGTGTACTGGGCCCATAACCTAAATTAAACCAAACTTAACCTCACTATTTTTGTTCACGGGGGAAAATCTTGGGATATCCCTTAGATTACTATAATAACTAGCAGGAGAGTAGCGAGCTTTTTCCGTGTTCTGTGGGATATCCGACCTTCGTCATCATCACTTGGTAAATCATAAGGATCTCCGGCTTTTAAAACCTATGTTTAAGTAGAGATTTTCTAAAGGTTATCTTGTTGTTAGTTAAGTGTCGTATAATCTTAATGGTAGGTAGGTAGGTACTATAATAGAGCAGACTCAACTATTAGGCTAAAAGTCGCTTCGCGGATGTTCAGGCAAGCTGCCAAACATTCGTCGGCAACAATGTCAGTGGACATACGAAATTGTTCGGCCAATCTCCACCAAGGCCGGACGGTTAGACTCAATGGCGGCTCGTCTCAAATAGTGGGTCGTCAGAAATGAATAGACGCTGACTTTTTAATGTCGTAATACTACAGAAAAGTGTTTTCCAATTTTCAAAATTCAAGTGCCCAGGTGGTTTGGCTTGGTGTATAACGATAGAAGCCAGAAAAAATATAAATTAAAATTAAAATGCCACTTTTGTACAGGAAATACTGATCATTTATGTACCCACATCAAGCTTTCAAAAGTACTTACATGTGCATGAATTTTAAAAAAATGGTACTCCCATATGGATGAGTAACAAAAGCATTTTAGGGGGTGCCAAAATAGTGTCAAATGTTTCAGAAAATTTTGACTCACTCACACATTCTCATTTTCAAACTCCATATAAATTTTTATTACACCCCCCCCCCCCCCCCCCCTTTGCTACTAAATTTGCAAGATGCGATCTCCACAAGGAGCGCGCGCGCGACCAAAGAGGTTCGAATCTTCTTGGTTTTTTGTTACACATCAAAAGTACATTGTAGGTATTTCGTTGCAGAATTTTTCCGGAATGCCTGTCGTTCATCGAATCACGTCAAATAGCTACTAGAAAGGTTTTTCTTTATTTAAGCTACCGAGTAAACAGCTCTGCCAGTGAGCCAAAGTCGTAGGACGAGAAGTAAGCACCAATAAAGCCTCTGTTGACATTCAGTGACGCAATGGAAAAGCCTTTTGCCTTGACATTCGATATGTGCGTGTTCACATCGGACACACGATCCCGACATCTGTAGCCTATTAAGGCCTCCCTAAACGATCATGCGACATGTCATGCAATACGTGCTGTCACTCATGTATGATCGTCTAGCTGTAGTTGCAAACTACGTGCTGGCCGTTGCTTCACTGTATTGATTGATAGCAAACATGATGGTCCATCATGCAGCATGACATTCATGTAAACGTGGCATGTCATGCAAGCATGATCGTTTAGGGACACTTTTTGGGAGTTTCATGAGTACTATGAGAGACCAGTTTATACTGGTTTTGTTTCCACTGACGCTCTTTCGTGTGGTTTAAGTTAATAGAAATCGGTTACCATATTATTGTGTCGGTATCTACGACAATTCTATGAGATCCCACATCATCTGTGTCGTGTCGGTATCGGCTGATGTAAAACGCACATTCGATGGCGTCATGGGAAATAAACATTCACGACAGTGATGGATTTTAATGCTTTAGCATTGGAAAGCATTTACATTGGGACAGAGGGGGTGAGTTGTGACGTATCCCAGCTTTAATAATGGTAACGAAAATGTTTGTATGTTCGTAGTTTTTCACGGTAGGTATCCCGCTTTTTATGGTTTCGTACCTCAAAGAGGAAAAAGGAACCCTCATCTTTATATGGAGCAAATTTGAAAACGACATAATGTTTCGCATTGAAAGGAAACACTCTTTCAAGCATATACGCTAGAGCGTGGCAGCTCAGGGGCTCTATTTTTGAATCGCTCTCCTCGCTTCGAGCGGTCGATTCTACTAATTTTTGTTCGGATATCGAAGGTTATTTAGTAGAATCGACCGCTCGAAAAATGGGGCTCCCGTTGTGGAGACGTTGCACCGGCTGCGTGTCGTGTGCCGCTTCTAGCAACAGAGACTGGTTTCCTAGAGTTACCGGGAGTTTGATCAATTACATACGCAGTTGCCACGCCACGCAGTTCGTACTCGCTCCGAGCGGTCGATTCTACTGATTTTTGTAGCGGATGTCGAAGGAAAATTAGTAGAATCGACCGCTCGGAGCGATTCAAAAATAGAGCGCCAGGTCTTAAAACACAGGGTTTGGATTCGCCCTTGAAAAGGCCCTTCAGGGTGTGTCACGAACCTTATAGCGCCTGCGTCAAGATGACGTTGTGTACCTAGCAATTAGCGGGAACAAAATATAGTAATAGTCCAGGAAAAGTCGAATAATGAGCATAATTGTGTCAGTAATTATTATTCTTTATGTCCAACCACGTCCTAAATAATACATTGTTTTTTAGGGTTCCGTGCCTCAAAAGAGGAAAAAAGGAACCCTTATAGGATCACTCCGTTGTCCGTCTGTCTGTCCGTCCGTCTGTCAATACCCATTTTCTCAAGAACGCGTGCAGGTATCAAGTTGAAATTAATATCAAATACTCAGGTCATATCTCTTAGAGCTGTGAAAAAATCAAACTTCTAAGTCAACGCAGTCGCCGATATTGCCGATTATGCGGCATTTTTCAGTATCTTGGTATACTCAAAACCTATGGGGTACTTACTTTCGGTTGACCTAGAATCTTGAAATTTGGCAAGAAGCAAGGTCTTATAGCACAAGTAAAGGGAAAAATCCGAAAACCGTAAATTTGTAGTTACATCACAAAAAAATCTTTTTTCCTTGTATCAACACTTATCTTTGCGTTTGAGCAAGTTATCCATATAAGTTATGTATGTAACCATGTGATGTAACTTCAAATTTTATTAACGATTTTCTAACTATTTCTTTAATTAAGTTTGTACGGAACCCTCAGGGGGCGAGTCCTACTCTCACTTGTCCAGTTTTTATATTTTAGTACATTCATTTTAGACTTTCGCGCTTTGTATTCATAATTATATAATTATTTACTGGTCTTACACACGAATAAGTTTTATTTACCTTGCCCGACGTTTCGACCAGGTTACACTGGCCGTGGTCACGAGCTGACTGGAGAGGCGAGCTGTCATTGTTATCGTCGAATACACCCGCGGATACCGTGAGTGTTGTGTGCCGGGACTTTCCAATAATACAAGATCAGCAGAGGGTAGTTTCAGAAACTACTCACAGCGATCAACAATGACAGCTCGCCTCTCCAGTCAGCTCGTGACCACGGCCAGTGTAACCTGGTCGAAACGTCGGGCAAGGTAAATAAAACTTATTCGTGTGTAAGACCCGTAAATAATTATATAAATATTAGTACATTCAGTTTTAAAAGATTCGCACAAATGGGACAACTGTCAGTGTCCACGTTTCTGGCCGTAGATCATGACTAGCAGGACGCACTGGGTAAAGACCGGTCTTTAACGATGGGATAGGCGAAGCGAAAACTTGACGCAGTATTCAAAATGCTGACCAGCCCAACTGGATTCTTCTATCAGCTTGCCCATCGAAGTTATTCCTACCGAGTATTGCCAGTCGTAACTAGACGTACTAACCAACTTCGATATCTTGTAACGTTGGCGGAGAGGGGAATACCTGTATTGCATTGACATCATTGTAGGTATCACATCATGTGCATAACCTGCTGCCGGCAGGCGTACGAATAATGAGTTATTTCTCAAAACTTATGTAAATTTAGTGACTGCTCTCAAACGGTGAAGGAAAACAGGAGGAAACCTGCATACGCCGAAGAAGAAATTCTTAGGCGCATGTGAGGTCCACCAACCCGCACTGGGCTAGCGTGGTGGACTGTAGCCCGAACCACCTCGTTGAGAGGGTAGGCCTGAGCCCCAGCAGTGGGGAGATGATAATAGGCTGTTGATTTCATGTGTATTATCGCTCACCCACGAGACAGACGTGAGTCATTTACAGATCGCACTGCGCATGCACTCGATCCGGACCTAACTGGTACGTTACGAACAGTCAAAGCTCATTCAGACACAGTAGGGAAACTGTTTCAAGATGTCACACTGTCAATTTTCAGTCCACAAAAATAAGGCAATAATCATTAAAGCAACCCACTAAAGAAAAATTTGAAATTACTTACATTGCATTGTTGGAATTGGACGAATCTTAATTAAACGAATTACTAATCTACTCTGAACTTCACTTATGATTCTAATTAATTAATTTTAACATTATTAAAATTGTTAACTTTGACAGTTTAATTTAATAAGTAAGCTCTACTTTAAAAAATAAAAATGTTGCAGTGCCCTTATAGGGTTCATGTGTCTGTTACTTTTAATTCCAAGATCTCATGTATGTCCCACATGACGCAATAAATACATACATATACTTACATAATCTTCACGCTATGTCCCTGACGGGGTAGGCAGAAAGAACGGAGCGCTAAGCATCGCGATCCTGACCCACCTCGCACACACGCAATTTTCAAATTGGAATGTATGTGGGACAAAAGTGGACACATGACGAATTTCATTATTGTGCCAGTGGCCATACCGTACAGGTACTTGTACTGTTACCAAGATCTCGTGCCGTGACTTTTCCTTGTCGTGATAAAATGTAATCATCCAATATCTACTCAAGAACAATGGATGTGCTTAATGTTATCTTTCAACTCAATTATTTACTTACGAAGTTCTTATTACTGGGTATTCGTAACAATTACTTTCATACCTAAGTGTATGTGTCTTAAAATGTCCCTAAACGGACATGCTTGCATGACATGCAACGTTTACGTGAATGTCATGCTGCAGGATGGACGATCATGCTTGCTATCAATCAGTACAGTGAAGCAACGGCCAGCACGTAGTTTCCATGTCATGTACGTAGATTGCATGTTATGCACGTCAATCACTACAGCTAGACGGTCATGCATGAGTGACAGCACGTAAATGCATGTCATGCAGATTGATGGTGTAGGGACCACTTTAAATTACGAGAAACGGCTTGAAGATAAATAGATATTATCGGCTAAAGTCTTGTACCACCCTAAGGCTGACATTCGTTTGCACGTCATAAAACAATAATAGCCCAAAATTCGGAAAAGTAAGTCTGGCTTACTTAACAACAACAGCCTAATTATAAGTCCACTGCTGGAGAAAGTCTCTCCAAAAATTTCAGCTTAATAGCTACTTCAGTAATTAGTTTTCGAGTCGTCCGGTTTCCTTAACTCCGAATACGTTGTCGAACCACGTGGACGCACCCGAATTTTCATCAGACAAAGTTCGAAGAATTTTCAAAATTTGACATCTTCCATACTTTTAAAACATTGTAACGGGAGTATTTCTGATTTCTGTATATTGAAGGGATTTAAAAAAAACTATTGGAATACGTTATTTAGGCTTAACTGATCCCAAAACAAATTTAAAAAAAAAACTTGTCTGTCTGTTTGAACCCGCATCACGCTAAAACTACTGGTCCGATTTGAACCGGGTGTTTTTTGTTTGAAAGCATGTGGTCTGACTTAAAATCTGGTGTACTTGGATTTTTTAAATTTCAACCCTAAAGGGGTGAAAAGGCATGTAAGGGTTTGTGTGTGAACAAAAAATTACAGATCAAAACAACACGCCGCGAGCAACAGATAGTAACATATACGGTACTTTTTAATGCGAACGAAGTCGCGGGGCATAAGCTAGTTGAATAATAAAACACTCAAAAACGCATCTGAAAACGTTGACTCGTACTTTTAATGTCAAATTCATACTAATGCCTTAATTATGCCGTCGTTTACTTGACCACATAATGAATGGTAATGATTGACTTAACAGCTCATTTTCAGCTTCATGTAGTTCATTACCGTCACCCGACCATGATAATTAAAACAGCTGTTGGCTGTGACGTCACCTGTATAGTCAGGGTTGCCAGATGGTGTTGATTTCAACCGGTTTAGCCCCATTTACCGAGAAAAAGTTTCTTAATGACATGTGTACATGTGTAATTCTACTTAGCTAGGTATGTGAATTCCTGTATAAACTGCAGGCAGATAGGAATTCTACTCGTAATTATCAAAGAGGGTTAAATACTATAAATAGGTATGGCTTTCTCCTCAAATAAATAAATAGTCCTAAAAATCGTCCTCTAAACAAATAGATGTATCTTTTTCTTTACTGTGGCTTCTACCCTATCCTAGAGAAAAATATTAAAACAACTTTTGAAAGTACTGGGTCGAACGGACATAATATTAGATTCATTTTGGTCCTCTGAAATAAGAGGCGTATAAACATTTTTTACTATGACACCAAAGACGTGAACGTGCTTGGTTTTGTTTTAGTACATTTCATACATTTTTAAATGTGTTATTTTTAACATCTTTTAGCAAAAAACATTTTTTTCTAAGTCAGAAAAAAAAACACTTTCAACCGATTCTTTATGATTGAAGAGTGCTTACTTCAGTTTTATACGGAACCTTGAAAAGGTTTAATGTTAGATTATTAAGCGTTCTCTATAAGCGTAGAAGAGATTAAAGATAAGATTACTAAACGTGTAATAGGTACCACCATGAAATTTGAATTGACACGGTTTTTATCTTCGTTACACTTCAATGGTTATAATGAAAGACAACTGCAGCGATACAGAAAGAAAGTGGCTTTGCAATCAACTCATTAACGTTTTGTTTTATTTTTAATTTTTAGTCATCAAGAGAAGTGAACGTCAAAAAATACTATTAATTAATGATTTAATTTTTTTTATGTTTTATTTTTTATTTTTATGTCCTCAAGCGAGGCCGGGGGTTCCAGGAGGTTAAAACTCTTATTCAGATGACTATAAAAGTGTCCCTAAACGATCATGCTTGCATGACATGCAACGTTTACGTGAATGTCATGCCGCATGATGGACCATCATGCGTGCTATCAATCAGTATAACAGTGAAGCAACGGCCAGCACGTAGTTTGCATGTCATGCACGTCAATCACTACAGCTAGACGTTCATGCATGTGTGACAGCACGTAATGCATGTCATGGCGCATGATCGTTTAGGGAGCCCATTACAGATACATTCCAGAGAGCCTTACAATAAAAAAAAATAAGAAGATTATTATTATTATTATGTCCATATCTTAACTGGGAACAGGTATTCACTAAGCACAGTCAGCCAAAAAATTGGTCAATCACTTTAAGGTTGAATTTGCTTACAATTATACCTAGCGAGTTTTACCTCTCAACAGACGATTTACAAGGGAAGGTTGTCGCGACTGTCTCCAACCAAAATTAATGAAATGATGTAGGTTTGTAAAGTAGGCGAGTGTGATCGGAAGATTTGGTACGGAACCCTAAAAAAGAAGAAACTCCTAAAGCGGTCCCTACACGATCATGCGGCATGACATGGTTACTCATGCATGACCGTTTAATTGTGGTGATTGACGCGAATGACATGCAAACTACGTGCTGGCGGTTGATTGACAACCGCGCGTACTCTTCACTGTACCACAGAATAAATATGACTGTACCACGGACTACCTAAGGGATGGAGAGCAAGCATGAGGGTACAGCCACAGAGGAATTAATATACAGCATGATAATTCATGTAAACGTAATGCATGTCATGGTTCTCGAGTGGCGACCACGTATCGGAAGACGCAGTGTAGGCAGGCCTCCCACAAGGTGGACCGACGGTCTGGTGAAGGTCGCGGGACCCGGCTGGATGAGGTTAGCGCAGGACCGGTCGTCGTGGAGATCCTTGGTCCAGCAGTGGACGTCTACAGGCTGATATGATGATGAATGCATGTCATGCGGCATGATCGTCTAGGGACCGCTTAACCCAGTGGAATTGCGAGTCGTGTCAGAGTCAATCTACTCGTACAGTCGACCGCACGTCAGTGGTAACACTTTGACCTTGAGCTGGCCTAGCCTATTATGAAGTTTCAATACTATGAGAGACCAGTTTATACTGGTTTTTCTGTCTATTTTTTACTTCTGTGCCGTCGATCGTATAAATAACTGTCGTTCATTTCGTTAGGATCGCGTGTTCGGTTGTAGATACCATCTCCAATACTAAGTTGTATTACTTTTTAGGGTTCCGTACCTCAAAAGGAAAAAGGAACCCTTAAAGGATCACTTCGTTGTAAGTCTGTCAAGAACCTTTTTCTCAGGAACGCGTGGAGGTATTAAGTTAAAATTAATATCAAATACTCATATCTGCAGTCCCTTGGAGCTGTGAAAAAATCAAACTTCTAAGTCAACGCAGTCACAAGATGTGGCCGATTTTGCCGCATTTTTAGTATTTTGGTAATCAATACCTATGGGGTACTTCCCGTTGACCTAGAATCATGAAATTTGGAAAAAAGGAAGGTCTTAAAGCACAAGTAAAGGAAGAATCCGAAAACCGTAAATTTGTAGTTACATCCCTTTTTTTTCTTAACTTTCCGTTTGAGCAAGTCATCCATATAAGTTAGTACCATGTGATATAACTACACATTTTATTAACGATTTTCCAATTATTTCTTTAATTAAGTTAATACGGAACCATCAGGGCGCGAGTCCTGCTCGTACTTGTCCGGTATTTTATTTATTTCCTGGACTATAACTTCCTCCCGCCGCTTGATTTAAATAAAACATACATCTGGGAATCTGGGTAATTATAATTAAATTGATGATTTTAGTTGGACTCAATTAAATGACATTTCTGACCTTTATTATCATATTGGAATTGTTGAAACCGTCGACGGGGGAATAACCCAACCTTTTATATCAACATGGTAATACCGGCTATTTTATCAATCTGCATCATCATCAATCATCATCACTGGACTATAGACAAATTGTCTCGGAACGGAAACATGTTAAAAGGGGCAAACAAAACAGTGACAAGTGAAAAACTAGTAGTTTTTAGGGTTCCGTACCTCAAGAGGAAAAAAGGAACTCTTATAAGATCACTTCGTCGTCCGTCTGTCTGTCTGTTTGTCAAGACCCTTTTTCTCAGGAACGCGCGGAGGTATCAAGTTGAAATTAATATCAAATACTCAGGTCTGCAATCCCTTAGAGCTATGAAAAAATGAAATTTCTAAGTCTACGCAGTAAAAAGATATGGCCGTTTTTGCCGCATTTTTTAGTATTTTGGTAATGAAAAACTTTGGGGTACTTCCGGTTTACCTAGAATCTTGAAATTTGGCAAGAAGCAATGTCTTATAGCACAAGTAATGGAAAAGATCTGAAAACAATAAATTGGTACAGTTACATCACAAAAACAGTAATTTTTCTATTAACAACAAACTTAATTTTGCGTATAATGTACTTACGTGATGAGTATACTAATAAATAGGACATACCAAATTTTAAAAAAATGAGTTTGTCCGAAACCCTCAGGGCGCGAGTCCTACTCGCACTTATCTGTTTTTTCTTTTGGATTTGAAATTATCATCTCTACTTATAAAATGAGAGTTGATTTCGCTTAGTTACTTTCCTCCTCCAAAATCACTGAATGGATTCGAATGAGGTTTTCATTGTTGGATAAATAGGTTCTTGACAAGCTTTGGGCTGTGCAGAAAACTTATGGCGTCTGCTAGTTTATATATAAATGTTACTGAATAATCCAAGTCATAACATTATTAAGTCATCTACGCCTACCTACATCACTCTGTAAGTGTAGGTACTTATACCTACTTAGAATACAAAATAGAACCCAAAAAAATACAGTAAAAAACCCGGAGTATTGTTTTTCGCTCGAAGTAAAGTAGACATTGAATTTTTTGTATTAATGTAGAAAAAAAATGTCCACAAAACATTATTTTTCATATTTTCTCTGAATACCTATCTGGGAAAGGAAATTGTTTCCGCAAATTTCCCGAAATTCTTCAGCAATTTTAAAACACGTTTCCAGCTCAATCGCTGCAGTATAATTTTCGAGTTTTTTTTGTAGGTTTTGGCTTAGATAATAGACCATTAAGCCATATATTATTTATAGTCTGAAGTTAATTCTTTATTATCTTTTAAACCGGCGGTTACAGCACGGCATCCTCAGAACTAGGGCATGGCTAGTCGGCGTTTTTCTTGCACTAAGGTTCATACTCACTAAAATGATAGGAACTTTAGTTTTACCACAGAATAGGTAAATAATAGTAGTTTTACAACTGCCAATTTTGGTAGGTATACAAACTGGAAGAGTTCTCGCACTACTTAATACTGTAAATACTATCAAATATATAAAAATACTATTAAATAAACTGTAATTACTATCAAACTTATATTTAAAACCAGCAATATATTATTGCGAAAATCAAATAGAAGATACTACTACGAACATGACACTTCGTTCGGTTCCCGCCAGAAGATTTTTCGAGATATTTACGGAAGACACACAGACAGCTGACATGGCAGATTTAAAAATGTTCCGCTACCTAATGCACCGGTCACCGGTCATCGCAGATTTTGTTACACTCTGTACCTATTATTAATTTAATAAACAAAATAATATTCTGCGGCCTGACAATGTTCTATTGTACCACAGACAGTACTGGAAGCGATACCATAGGAATCCAAACTGTACTGTCTGTATATTTCAGAATTAAATAAGACTAGCACAAAACAATTGCTACTCACATCGTTTCTGCTCCGTAAAGTGCTCCTTTTCGGCCTTAGAAGGACGTCTTTGAAGTCTAGTTTTACTTCGTTTATAATATTAGGCATTTTTCACTGAACTCCACAGACTGAATTCGTGAGAAAAGTAAACAAAACCGAAGCGGACGGCGCGGTCCCGCTCTCTTCTATTATCGACTGCTCGCTGCGTCGCGGGGTTGCCATAATCTGCACTCTCGATTCTAGCGAAATGATACGGATAATAATTAGTAGGTAATTTTTTTTACGAGCCTATAATTATTTGAAGATTAAGAATATACTGTTAATACTAATACCGTTTATTCCAAATTGTTTCATCATCATCATCATCATATCAGCCTGTAGACGTCCACTGCTGGACAAAGGCCTCCACTCCAAGGCCAAGGATCTCCACGACGACCGGTCCTGCGCTAACCTCATCCAAATCGTTTGAAGAACAGTAATATTGAGATTTTTATAATTTTTATTGCATCATTTTATAATTACAAAATATTTATACCAATTTTTATTTGTATACTTATTTTGAATTGTGTACCTACTTGTTGTATTTCATCACTTAATTCCTTATACTAGTTGACCTGTCATATGGAACACTGCCTCCATAAAAAAAAGTCTACCAGTATAAGGAGTTGGGAGATTTAACACTTTTACAGAAGCTATGACTAATGTGACAAACCGGTAACGAGCACCAGCTTAGCCCTCAGGTAATGCGATGGCCGTCACGTATATTCAGCAAAGCATTACTCCCGTATGATAGCAACCCTTTGCCCAACATCGGATGTGAACAGGCTGATGATGAAACTACAAAAAACTGAATGCTGCAAAACCGTACAACTTTTTTGTAACTGGCAACACCGTATTAGCGTAACCGTAACGTGACAGTGACGTCACACAAGGGCGCACAGAAATACTTGCTTTCAGCCGCTAGGTGAAGGTTACCTCATCAGACAGAAAAACTTGTATTTTCTTTTTATAATCGACCAATTTCCTTCTAATTTTCTTTTTAAATTGGAATATTAACATACACTTCCATAGCTTAGGTCATGTTGGCTAAGAATAGGGTTAGTAAACGTTACGTGTTCGGCTTTCGAGCCTTTTTGGCTTGGGTCGAATTTCCTATTTCACGACTAAACCGAAAGAAATATTATATAGCGTAACGTCCTTAACAGAAAACCATAATGGGTTGTAAATAGTTGTAGGTGAATAGGTGAATTATAGTGTGTAGTGTTATAGTGAATTATTATAAATACCTACCTATACAATTTGCCACGCTTTTACGAAAAGAACTGGAGCCCTATTTTTGGATCGCTCGCTTCACTTCGAGCTGTCGATTCTACTGATTTTTGTATCGGAAGTCGAAGGAATCAACCGCTCGAAGCGAGGCGAGCGACTCAAAAATAGAGCTCCTGTAAAGTTTAACCTATTACGTAAAAAAACGTTTGCAGTAGTAGTAGGTACTTACCTCCTGTTTGAAAAAAGTTAAAATGAACATTAGCTCATTCTCATTTAAGTAATTTTATTTACATAACAGAAGGCTCCAATGTCTTATAGAATTAAGTTTAATGAGAAACGAAATAAACATTTTTCATTTTCATTTTTTTTTTCATTTCATTCTACATAAGTAGTAACGATTTTATTCGTCTCTATAGATAGACTCTACAATAATCGATTTTCAATTTTTTGCACCAATACAAATCTTTCTTCACTCCTATAAAACAGTCGTTCAAAAGTAAAGAAGTCAGGCGTAGTAAAGACCGAAAGGAAACGAAAAAAGCCGAGGCCGAAATTCGTAATATGTCCGAAAACACCACTTCGGAGACACTAGTAGGTTAAATATTGATAAAACAATCAGCTGATACCGGCGAGACGGCGCATGCGCGACGCGGAACTTATCTCGCCAAATTGAAATGACATTGACTGACGAGGTGAAGCGCGAGCTCCACACCAGATGCAAGATAATTATTGACTCTTAAATACAGTACAAAAGGCCATATAATTTGAAAAAATATATACAGGGTGATTGAGAGATGGGTGCAAAGCTGTAAGGCGAAGTTAGATAAATGGATTAATTCCTCTGTGGTTAATGTATATTTCCTCCGTGGTGGTTAAATACCATTAGGAACCATTTGAGCCATGGTTATCTTAGAAGAAGTCTGGCAAATTTTTTTTACCTGATTTTTATGGTTCTTAGCTAATTCTTACCTAGGGCTGTGGCTAAAAACCCCAAAATTTTACTGCTAAACAGGAAACGTATAATAACTTTCAAAAATAAGTAGAACTGCCTTTACAGACATTTGATCAATCACCTGCCTGAGCCGGGTATCGAACAGTTTACAGTAAAGTCGCAAAAACACACTGTATTTTTATGATACCAAACGAAAGTTCAGGCACGTAATTTTCAAAAATCTGTGAATGCAGTCCTATTTTGGAAAATATTCCGTAAATTTTTCTGTCATCAATATTAGGTACTTTCCCTCCGCCTTCGTTTGGTTCACCCTGTATATACTTAGTTTAGTATTTTATTTTCGAGATGCAAATTATGCGTTTCTTGTGCCATTTGTTTATAAATTTTAAATAATACTGCACTTAAACTGCACTAAATTAAACGATATGTAGTAATTGTATGTTTACTATTATAAAAAAAACTATTTGTACATTGCTACAAACTACAAAAATACAAAATTTTACATTACACAACCTCTAAATATCAAATTCAATAAAAACCCTACGTTTGACATTATTGTTTTAGGAGAAATTAACCAAAATTTCAACCTTAGACATGGGCGAAATAGTCCTTGAAATAAAGCCTCAAAATATTTTCTGAAATTACTCAAAAAAGGTAAATAGAAAATTTGAAAAATTCATTAAAAAATTTGAAATCCATACGACAGATATAAAGCAAGCTAATACAGACATAGATTTATTTCTGATAGTTAATCTTATGCGAGCAGGGACGCAAGAACATCAAGTCACCTACAAATGCCAACATGCGGTAAAATTATGCCACCAATATTTTTATCGAGCAGAATTTGGTCCTGCGACCAGGACACACATGTTTTTGTCCGCCTGTTTGTCGGATAACTCAAAACTTCTAGACCGATTCTATAGAACGTACCTCAAGATACAATTATATTTTGTATACATATCAAAATATAAATGTACACTGTATTCCATACTGCATTGGAGTGGAGGTATGTCAAATAGCAATGGCGGTAAACTATAAAAATTGTTTTCCAATATTCAGCATTAAAACTATGAGTGCTTTATTGTGCTCAGGGGAAAGAAAATGCATTTTACGTTCTCGATATGACATTATAGATAAGTTGTGTCATGGGATGGCACAACTTAATATGCCAAGCAGTAGGTTCCCGAGGAAAACGTGGATATACCAGGAAGGAAAACTACACAAAAATGACGAAACTTCCAAGTTATCGTGTTATTGATGACACTTTTCGGGTTTTTCAAGCATTTGAAGTTGGTCGCAAGCTCAAATAGCTCGCGTATACGTCTTAGCTTTAAATTATATATAAAAAAGTTTATCAAACACCACTAGTAGGGTTCAATTGCCCCCTAGCGTAGTTGGGTTCCGCAAGGATTCGAATGTGGTCCGCGGCGGCGCGGCTAGCGGTCCAACTGAAACAAGAGGCAAAAACAACTGATAGGCGTCTTAAAATCACCGTGAGTGTTGTGTGCCGAGACTTCCCAATACGAGTAACACAAGACCAGCAGTTGGTAGTTGAATACCTCACCCAGACTCGCGGCGAGAAGTCTCGGCGAGAAATCTCGAGTGAGTGAGTATGATACCTCATCCAGACTCACGGCGAGAAGTGTCGGCGAGAAATCTCGAGTGAGTGAGTATGATACCTCATCCAGACTCACGGCGAAAAGCCCCGAAAACAGGTAGAGACTACTCGCAGCGCTCAACACTGACAGCTCGCCTCTCCTGTCAGCTCGTGACCAAGCCAGTGTAACCTGGCCTAATATAATATACCTCAGCTGTTCCCGCGGGAAAAACTTATCTACGCGGCCGGAGCTGCGGGAAACATACAGCCAGTATTTAATGCGGACTAAGTCCGCTTGTTTAAGAGAAGGAAATCCGTATGTCGTAGTAAGCTGTATACCAACCGTTTCCTTCGTCTTCGTCCGCGTCGTCGGCGTCGCGCCACTCGTCCACGTGCGGCGTGAACACGGCCTCCTTGTAGTTGCCGTAACCGTCGCACTCCACGTCAGACTCGGTACGGCATTTCTCCCTTGCGCAGTCTACAAAATCCTCATCAATCAGCCGAAAGACCCCCACTGATGAACCCTCCCCCAGGGACCTCCACGACGCCCGGTCCGTCTACATAATCATCATCATATCAGCCGAAAGACCTCCACTGCTGAACAGAGGCCTGCCCCAGGGATCTCCACGATGACCGGTCCCGTGCTAACCTCACCCAGCTGGGTGCCGCGACCTTCACCAGATCGTCGGTCGGTTATACTTAAAAATATTTGAGAGACTAGCTGCGTAGTAACTGTTATTTCCTCTGTATAGTTGAGAAAAGCAGATATCTACTCGTAACAACTTTCTCATAGAGGTACTTAATCAAGATGACGCAAGCAACCACTATGGTATACTGTAATTATTTTCAATTCCACCCCTATAGGGGTTGTAAAAACTTCAGTACCCTACCCTTATTTATGATGGACAGAAATAACTAGGTAGTCTAAAAGAGTAGCCGACAGACATAATTAAATACTAAATAGTATGGATGAGCTGGTTTTGATCAAATACCTAATGAAAATTACAAAAGCTATTAGTTTTACGACGGTCGATACGAGGTAAATAAATATTCCTTGTAAAGCATGTACAACACCAGTATAAACTGGTCTCTCATATGGAACTCCCTGATGGGTTAGGTCAGCTCAAGGTCAGAGTGTTTCCACTGACGTGCGGTCGACTGTCCGAGCTTCGGGTTTCTAGAGCAGGTCATGAAGAAAAAAAACCTCAAAATGGCATCAAAATGTATAAAGATCCTAAAGTTAAGGAATCATGACGAGGCTGGTTCGAAACGGCTCGTCTGATCAGTTGGATATCTATTAGCGACCTAAAAAGTCCTCCATGTACTCTCTCGACGACCGTCATCAGATCACGCCCCGATCAATCCTTCACGGAGAACCATGGCTTCAAAATGACCTCGATTGTATGAAAATCTTGCCCTGTTTCTAATTATCCATGTACATTATTTAAAGGCTGTTGATTGATTGACTGATTGATTGAGGTAAGCATATGATGGCAGAAGGAAGCTCTCACCGCAGTTCATGTTGGACACCTCAACGCGAGGCACTTTGATGCCTTGAATGATGGAGCCGTCTTCCAGGGCGCAGTAGCACACGAAGCGACGGCACTGGCAAGTAAACATGTTCTTTAACCTACTAGTATTAAAAAGCCTTCGACATAGCTCAAAGGGTTAGCACGTTGAAGTGGCAGTGGTCTGGTCACATCTGCCGGAGAACCGATAACCGTTGTGGTAGACGAGTTCTCGAGTGGAGACCACGACTGGGCAAGTGACTGGAGAACCGAGGATCAGTTTCAGTGGCGGCCTTGGGGGAGGCCTATGTCCAGTAGTGGACTAGTGCAGGCTGATGATGATTATAAAGGCGAAAGTCCGTAAGGATGTTTGTGAGGATGGATGTTTGTTACTATTTCACGCTGTAACGGCTAAACGGATTGTGATGAAACTTGGTACGGTGATAGCTTATATCCCGGAATAACATATAGGCTACTTTTTACCGCAGTTGTGTAATGTTTTTTTTTGTTTCTGGACAAATTCACACAAGGCTGTTTAGTACCAAATTAAGCCGACGCTTGTCCTATGGGTACTCAACAAAAGGGTACTCGTCACGCAAATGTTGGTCCCGGGTCGGAGTCGAACCCACGACCTCTGGCGCATTAGGCAGGGTACTACAACCGCCAATAGGCTGTAAACTGCTCCCGCGGGAAAAATACTTATTCCACGAAGGCAACAAGCTAGTGAGGAATTCAGAGGCTGTTGGTGATACCTGAACAGGCGCGTACAGCCATAGGGGAGTACACTGCGGGGCTTCGAAATGCAGGTGACCATCGGGACCATACTTCTTCTTGAAAAACTTCAGCTCGCGTTTACATGGCTCTGTAAAAGATGAGCATAACAAGAATAAATTTAAAAACAAGTTTAAAAAACACTTTTTAGAAAGCATTTTGTTCTTAGTACGTACAAAGTAACAGAAAACAAAGCATTTTTATTGTAATTAGATCTGGTGAAGGTCGCGGGACCCACCTGGATGAGGTTAGCGCAGGACCGGTCGTCGTGGAGATCCTTGAGGGAGGCCTTTGTCCAGCAGTGGACGTCTACAGGCTGATATGATAGTAATTAGATATAATTGATGATGAGACTGTACGATCCCCCAGTCAAACCGACAATACGGTTTTGAGGGAGAACTATACACTTTTAATGCATATTTATGTATTTGATTAATAAATAAATAAATAATAAAATAGAGCAACACTCTATACCAAAGCAGAAATAGGAAAGAAGGTGGTACCTAACGTACCCATTTCTTTATTTTCAAGGGAACTTAACTACTGTAAGTGTAAACCAAAGTTTCCATCACTGGTTATTGAATCAATAAAATTAATAATATTGTTAATAATTAAGTAGGACTAAAAATAGAAAGAGAAATGAGTAGGTCTGTATCAAATCTTATCAAACAGTCGATGTCAAGAAAGAGAATTCATTGAAACACATCTAACCTGCTTGCAGATAAGATGCGTTCTCCTTGCAGATAAATCGCTTCGGTACTTTTTAAACCGGCTGGTATGCACGGAAAAAAGACACACACACACACACACACATATAAATGTTTTATATAATACATACCTTTATATTTATGTATTTTATATCATCATTATCATTGTGTTATTACTAGTTTAGTTTGTATTTAATAGCCGACAGCTACAATTGATGTAATATGTAAAATCTCTTTACTGGCTTTCAGAATTTTAATCACTATTTTAAATTGTAATTTTTGTGCTGTGAGATTTTCTAATAAATAAATTAAATTAAATTAAAAGATTTTACAAAGCCATTTTAGAATAAAAACAAAAAAAATACAAATTTAAATGGCATTATCACTTTTTTTTCGTGCAATAACAGCCAGTTTCGATTACATCTCAAACTTTTTGGTGAAAAATAATAAGAGATTTGATTTGTGGAATTTCAGCCGATCCGATCTCCTTGGTCGACTTTTGTTGGCTAAAAAGTAACTAGATTTTAAAGTAGGTATCAAGGAATGTTGTTGGAGCCGAACGGTAGTGTTGGTGACTTACCATTAGCATCCAAGAAACCCTCGTCCCTTTTCCTGCGGCTGCTGGCCGTGGTCTGCACCGTGTGTATGTCCTGGCAGCGGCCCTGGCGGCACACCAGCCCGTCGTCGCACCCTGGCTCCAGGAATTCCTCTTCCACCTGCACTCACACAATCCCATCATCAGCCATAATCGGCCGGGAAAATGATCTCACAAATCGTTGATGGCCGTGACTTAATCTGTGGCAATACCTCGATTTCCTTGGTCCCGTTCACATTGTGAACTGTCTTCTTGAACTCGGCACATTTTTGGTTCAACTCTGCAAAAAAACATAGGTATAGCCTTTTTTAAACAAGGGCTTACCTAGCTAAAATGTACCTATACTTTTCATACAATCGAGGACATTTTAAAGCCATGGTCTCCGTGAAGGATCGATCGGGGCATGATCTGATGACGGTCATCGAGAGAGTAGATGGAGGACTTTAAAATCGCTATAGATATCCAACTGATCAGATAAGCCGTCTGCAAGCAGCATCGTCATGATTCCTTAACTTTAAGATTTCCATACATATTGAAGCCATTTTGAGAGTCAGCACAGAGTGAGTCGGCTCATCTCATCAGCTGAATATCTATAGCGATCTAAGAGTCCTCCATCTGCTCTCTCGATGACCGTCATCTGATCATGCCCCGGTCAATCCTTCACGGAGACCCATGGCTTTAAAATTTGTGCATTGGCGTTTGTGGCGCGCTGCCAACGAGCTGACACCTCGCGGGCGGCTAGCGGTAGCCGAAATTTGAGGCGGTGCTGTGGTGCAGCCGTGTCGTTGCTCGGACAATGAGCATAAATAATTTTCAAAATTATTTCTTTTATTAATTTCACTGATATGTATTGGTACTAACGTTGATAAGCGCTGCATCTGCCACAGCAGTTGCACTGATCCTTGTCTGGCAGGAAGGCACCCTTCTCGCACTGTCGCTCGTCCACCTGACCCCCGAAGCATTCGTAGCCCCTGCAGGAGATGGGGCAGTCCGGGCCGCCCGAGGGGGGGTCGTAGCGGAAGCTTCGGCGTCTGCGGAGGTTAATGGTACTGTTGAGCTTTTATGCTCGGATTCTTGGAGTGTTTTTTTTAATATATATATACAGACTGTACCAAAATTCAACGCCAAACCCTCAAAAGAAAGACAAGTCATGACTAATTAAACTAGTGGTTCTGTGAGAACAGTAGACCTCGCCAGCCCTAATAAACCAAACCTAAAAGAAACGAACAGAAGTCAATTTTGCAGTTGGAGATTATGTACTAAAGTGACAAAAATTAGCACTATAAAGCTTATTATTTCGCAAACGGATCCCTAAATCGAAAAATATTTTCCACACACCCGCGATATTTTTCCCTCCCCATACAATTCCCATAATTAGTAGGTACTTACAAATGTAACGTCTCATTGGGTAACGCTGGCACGGTGACGGGGATACCTGGGAAAAAGATGTCCATAAAAAGATTTGCATTGTTCAATATACAAATTTTTATTCTCTACAAATTTATTCCTATAGCAACTCTCAATCTAAAATACAATTCAAGGGATCTATTAGGTACCTATTTATCCATGAATCAAAAAAATTTGCCACTCCCATAGGATGAGTAATAAAAGCATTCTATGGGTGTCAAAATCGTGTCAAACTAATCACAAAATTATGACTCACTCACACATTCTCATTTTTAAACTCCATATAAATTTGTACTAGCAACTTCCTCCCGCTAATCCGCTTCCTTTGTCCGCACCCCCCCGGTAAATGGAATCATAGGTTTCGATACTAAATATGCAAGATGCGATCTCCACAGGGAGCGCACGCGCGACCAAAGAGATTTGAAACTTCTTGTATTTATCCCGTGTCAGAGGCTAGTGTTGCTATAATACAAAAATTCTCACATCTTCGAAGTATTTTATCACAGCGAAGGGCTCTGTACTCTTGCTCTGGGTGACCCCAGTACGGATTGCAACCGGCTCGAAAATCTGTCACCAAAATAACATCAAGATTAACGGCTGAACAGATTTTGATGAAACTTGGTACATTAATAGCTTTTATACGCAAATCGCCAGCTAGTAATTTATAAATCGGACGAATATATAAATGACAAATAGAATTGAAAGGTATATAATAATTATTTATCACCTATAGTGGTGACGGGCAGAAATTCTTCGGCGTCAAAACTATTGTCGTCTTCCATGCAGGATTGGTCCATTTCTGTGAAGAATAACTATGTAATTGAATCGATCAGAAGAGCGTCAATGGCGTCAGGTATAAGACGCGGCCTATCATATCGAAATGTCCAAAGTTAGATCCCCGGCTGAGCCATGTACCAATGGGTTTTTCTCGAAACTTAAAGTACACTTACTGACTGCTCTCAAACAGTGAAGGAAAACATCGTGAGGAAACCTGCATACGCCGAAGACGAAATTTTTAGGCGGATGTGAAGTCCACCAACCCGCACTGGGCCAGCGATAGCCCGAACGCCCTCGTCGAGAGGGTAGGCCTGGGCCCCAGCATTGGGGACATATTATGCTGTTATTTGGATTTGAAGTCAGTTTTATTTTTTGTAAAAATTGCATCATATTGCTTGTTCCACTGGCCGCAGTACTATCAGAGCTGGCCTCCAGACCCCTTTCGTAACTGTTTTGAAGCTAGTAACTGTTTTGAAACAGTTTTGAAGTGTTTTGTCAAATATGTTACGAAAGTTGGCGGTGTCCTACCTCTGTAGAAAACACAGTCATCGCAGCACCGACACTGCGTGTAGTCCGCGGGAATTAACATTGTCCTCCATTTTCCGTACTTACGGTCGCAATACGACCGGTATTCGCTTGCGAGGACCTTCCTCTCTCTGGCAGAAGAAAATACAGTCTTAGGGCTTCTTTCACCGTTTGCTGATAAAGTCCCAGATAACCTATCTGCAGATTATCTGACAGAAAGCCAATTTTTTTTGTACTCCTACCTATGAAAGGTATCCGATTGCCTTATATGTCAGATAAACTAACCGCAAGATCAAGTGGCTGTTATTTTATTATTCGTCAGATATTTTATCAGACTTGAGGTGTGAAATACGAAAGTATTATCAGACAGATTTATCTGATAGATAAGTTTATCAGTCAGCTTGTGGTGAAAGAGTAACAATATCAGCAAGTGGTGAAAGAGGCCCTAAATCTAGTAATAACATTAGCTTAGATTTAAACACCAAGTAGTAACTTATTAATAATAATGTTTGGACAAATTCACACGCGGCTGTTTAGTCCCAATCTAAGCCGAAGCTTGTAAATGGGTACTCAACAACTGATAAATATACTTAAATACTTTTAAATAAATACTTAAATACATATAAACACCCAGAATTAGAAAACCAACAGTTAAGCTCATCACAGAAATGTTGGTCCCTGGTGGGAATCGAACTCACCACCTCTGGCGCAATAGGCAGGTTCACTACCAACTACGCCAACAGGTAGTAAATGAGCATTATACATTATTTTGTAGTCTTAGCACCCAAAATTCTTATGCCCGTGACCCCAGCGGGCCACCACGTCAGATCGGGTCCTACTGTACGCCAATAACTAGTTCGCATTGTTTAATGAGCTTGGGAAATGATTAAAAATATATTTAAGTACTTTCACAAGTTTTAAGTTAATATATGACAAACAATTTTGTTCTCTAGCACTTCAAATTGCTTCACAATAAATTTCTAAACATTTGTGAAAATTATTCCGGGCGATTTTTTTAATTTCGTGCGTGAGACGTCATTCATTACGTTTCTTATGAAATAAAGAAAAGAAGAAAAAAGAGTACTCTTTATTGACACCACTGCAAATTTCATTAATGCTTACAGCTATTACTAAATAAAAGAAAAAAATATATATAAAAAAAATATTTAAATAAAAATGAAAAAAAATATTTGAAAATGTAGTTGGCGTCCGCGGGGGTGAGTCAGGAAAGTAAATAATTCCTATAACTTTGTAAAATACAGTATCAAAGTGAAATAAAAACTATTGTCTTCATAGTAATGAGATCTGTAATTGATAAAAATGAACTTTTTTTTTCACTTTTTGCTCATTATTACACATTCCAAAAACAAACACGATTTGCGTTCCGTCTATGTGTGCGTGCTAGGTACGTAGCAGCAAAACAAATTTGTATTACCATATAAACTTTGCGATTCACTTAGGAACATCGTCTATCGTAAAATTTGCTTTCAGCCGCAAAAGCATTTGTTTTCATAAGACAGCTAAGGAAAAACGTAATATACATCGTGTATTACTTGCAAGAGTCCCGAAACAGCTCGCACTCCGTAAAGTTGCTGAAATGTGGACACTGGGGGCACAGCTGGTGATCTAAATACAACAAAAAAAATAAGAAAAAATAAAAAATAAAAAAATACTAGTACCTACTTAACCCACCTTTGATTGCACATCCTGGGGGGCAATCGTGCTAATTCTGAACTATATTACCAAATCCAAACCATAACCAAAAACGTTATGGTGCATCCACATACAAACCCAAGCCTAACCCCTGCTCCACACGCTGCGTTTGTCGAGGTTTGCCAAACGTGTGGATGCAGCATAACGTTTTTGGGTATGGTTTGGATTTGGTAATATCAATCAGAATTACTTTTTCCGGCCTTTGTCCAGCAGTGGACGTCTACAGGCTGATATGATGATGGATTCAGAATTAGCGGGTTTGGCCCCCTGGACACTGTCGGTCGCCGTCGGTCGCTTATTTTCTTTTAAAGCCACTGCTGAACAAAAGCCTCCCCCAGTGATCTCCACAACCTCATCCAGCCGTGTCCCGCGACCTTCACCAGATCGTCGGTTCACATTGTGAGAGGCCTGCCTACACTGCGTCTTCCTGATAGCTATGTGAGTAAATGAAAGTTGCAGAACCATTGTGAAAGCCGGAATCGGGTTCTGTATTTAACTGTTTTTCCGCCGTAACTCGAAAAGTGTTCTCAAACTATTTATAACTGAGAAGAGATTCCTACCGTATCTTGCGGGGGTGGTTGATTGTAAGTTCTAGGTCAAAGCGTGTAGTTCAAACCTTATGAAAGTGAGGCCAGCACAACCACCAACTATACTACAAACGGGTAGGTCAATTAGAGCGCTTGTTCACTGAACTCGGTCCGAAACCGTTAAATCCTATCGTAATTATAACCTCTCCAGACTCACGGCGAGAAGTTCCAAGAACACCAGAGAAACTTGAGTGTGAATAGTTTCTCAGCGACACGTTCTCGTTCTCGCCTCATACAAATTCTCATACTCACTCACTCGAGAGATTTTTTGCCGTGAGGATGGACGTTTGGATCTTTGTTAGGTACTCTTTCACGCTGTAACGACTGTACGGATTTTGATAAAACTTGGTACGGTCGATCGCACGACGGTTGAAACAAAACGAGTATAAACTGGTCTCTCGTAGTATTGAACCGCCCCAGCTAGGTCAGCTCAAGGTGAAAGCGTTTCTACTGCCATGCGTTTGAATCTACAGTGATAGCTTATCCTGGAAATTAATTCCTCTGTGCCTGAAATAACAAAGGCTACTTTTTACCGCAGTAAACTGTTCTCGCGGGAAAAACTTATTCCATGCGGGCGAAGCCGCGGGCAAAAGCTAGTAATACATATTCGGAGTTCTAATAAGGGTGTGTTCTAACAAGCCCTCATGAAAACAGTTCTAGGGTCCTTCGGACACTGGATTCGGTTCGGACGCAGTGAACAGTCGCTCTTATAACTAGGTACTATTTTCGGTTTACAATAATAATGTCCAATCTGAAAAATGTCCAATCTGAAAAACTACCAATCTGAAAAATGTCCAATCTGAAAAATGTCCAACCTGAAAAATTTCCAATCTGGAACATGTTACAATACAGAACCTTAAAAACCGCTATTTATTTATTTTTCAGATTGGACATTTTTCAGGTTGGACATTTTTCAGATTGGACATTATTCAGTTTGGACATTTTTCAGTACGAGCATGGTCGTGGACATTTTTCAGATTGGACATTATTACAGTAAACCCTATTTTCAATCAAATCAATATTGATTTCATCTGTTTTGATAGTGAACTTCTTATTCTTTCGCCTGCGAGTTGTTCTGACTTCGGTGGTTTTTGTCTTGAGGCACGGGCAGTTGTGCGCGTGGATGTAGGTTCGGTTTTTGTGTTTAAATATTTCTGGACGGTAGTCGCTGCACGAGCAGGGTGCCTCGTAGCGACGGGAGGCTAGGGGCTCTGCGTGCAAAAGCCATTTTAAGAACATGTGACAAAGTATTTTAACGATTCATCATCTGTACTGGTCCACTGCTGGACATGGGCCTCTTCCAAGACGTGACACTGAACCCGATCCTCGGTTGTCCACATCCAGACACAGCCAGCCGCCATCTAGACGGGGGGCGTCCCACACTACGCTTGCCCAGTCGTGGTCTCCACTCGATTTTTTAAACGATTACTAGTCATTCGGATATAAGGTTGAGAGCGTCAGTGCGTAGTTAGGGAAGGCGCGGCCTGTCACGTTGAGAGGTCCGAATTCGATTCCCGGCCGTGCCGTAATTAATACCAATGGTAGGTTTCCTTGATTCTTATATAAGTAGTTACTAGGTACATTTACTGATGACGCTCTCAAACGGTGAAGGAAAACATCGCGAGGAAACCTGCATTTTTTTTACGCCGAAGAGGAAATCCTTAGGCGCATGTGAAGTCCACTAACCCGCTAAGGGCTGGCGTGGTGGACTATATATCCCTTACGCCCTATGTAGGGCTATGAGCCCCAACAGAAGGGAACAATAAGCGTTGCTGATGGTATAACCAATCTGTTAGTCTCTCCATCAGTAAGGGTTTTCTGGAAGACATCTCTTGTAGAGATATGTCATCCTTCTTTTTTCATTTCTCCATTTATTTGTGCATTAAAGTAAAGAACTTTAGAACAGACATACCAATCCTATCCCTGCATATCGGCCTGACGGATCTTCTGCTCGGAAAGTGGACTATGGTTGTCGATGGATTGCTCAGCTCGCACTTCTCGTAGTCTATGGTTGCCTCGTGGTTGTGGACCAGAGACAGGATCTCCGTCTCCCGCCAGTACTCGCTAGTGTCTTTGCTCTTGTCTATGAGCGTTATGAACGGGAGATACTGCAAGGTTTTTCAAAGAGATGATTGTTACTCCATCACCGTTCGGTGGCTTGGTCGGTGGACTCGAGCGCCGAAGGTCGTGGGTTCCGTTGCTACTACTGCTGTAATCAACAGCCTAGTATGTCCCCACTGCTGGGGCTCAGGCCTACCCTCTGAACGAGGGCGTATGGACTATAGCCGCCACGCTACCCCAGAGCGGGTTGTTGGACTTCACATGCGCCGCCTAATAATAATAATGTTTGGGCAAATTTACACACGGATGTTTAGTCCCAAACTAAGCCGAAACTTGGAAAAGTACTCAACAACTGATAAACATACATAAATACATAGTTACAAACACCCAGAATCCGGAAACCAACAGTTATGCTCATCACACGTTGGCCCGAGTGGGAATGGAACCCACGACCTTTGGCGCAGTAGGCAGGGTTACCACTACGCCAAGGCCAGTCGCATCGCCAAGCATTTCTTCATCGACGTAAGCAAGTTTCCTCACGGTGTTTTCCTTCACCGTTAAGTTTCGAGACAAAACCCATTGGTGCATGGCCCGACCGGGAATCGAACTGGGATCTCTCGACATGAATAGGCCGCTTCTTCCTCACCACGCGACGTAATTCCTTCTATTGCACTAAATTCGACGCCAATCGTTGTACAGCCCAAATCAAATATCCAATCAATAAATTTATCAATTAAGACATGGCTTTAAAGGTCTTGTAACCAAGCCACAAGCCAAAATTTACCTGCAAGGAGTCGGTACTGGTATTTCTACTAGCAGCACAGTTAACCACTTTTCTGTCAGAGTCCAAACTGAGAACGGGCACCATGCTGTTCCCGTACGTGTACCGAATACTGCTAAGTATAAACAGCAGTTCAAATACCAACATTAGCGAGAAAATCATGCTGATTTTAATTTTTTTTTACTTTCTATTGTAAAAGTTGGTCGAAAATCTTTGACGCCTGCTGAATTTTTTTTGTAGTATGGCAGAAGATTGAGTCATTGGCCAGTAGTTTTGTAGTAAGCGGAAAAAGGTTCTATTCTCAGATCAAAACGTGGAGCTGCAAGAGTTTATTTATGTTAGACTTTTATTACGTCTAGTATTTGGCCAACATATAGGTACATACTTATAAGACATTATAGACAGTAGGTAACATGGAACTAAACGTAGTAATTAGTTCCATTGTAGGTAAGTATACAGGAAAATCAAAACGCGTCTGTTTTGTTTTTTAAGTTTTTTTTATCAGTAATCATTATATCAGCCCTTTAGCGTATATTGCTCGGTTTCTGATCAAGTGGGGGAAAAACCTCACTAGTTCAGTCAACAGAACTGGTCAACTGAACTAGTGGGAATAACCGGGTCCACCATACCAGCCGCTTCCGGCCACCTACCGAAATGTCTACTTCCCTAATTGACCATTCCCAAAATGACCACTTTCCTCCAATACGATTTCCGGCTAGCGGTCATTTTGGGAATGGTCATTTTCGGAAGTGGTAATTTTGGAAGTGGTCATTAAGGGACGAAGCCGTTTAAAAATACTTATCCCCAGTTTTTTGCTGAACCCTCAAAGGCTTATTTTTTACTATAGGAAGATACATTTTGAAAATTTCCCCATTGCTTCCTACAATCATTGTATATGACAAAAATATGTGTTTTCTATAAATATCTGAGAATCGCCGCCGCCAGCTGCCTCGGGGGTGATCTGTGCTCTGTGGGGAATTTAATTAATATTCTCGATTGCCTGTAGCCAGAGTAGGATCTACGTCCAACTGTCAGTGCACCTGTGCATTAAAGCTAAATAAGAAAAAAACCATTTTGAGTAAGTACAATATTTTATTTGCCATGTAAAATGCATTATACAAAAATGTTAAAAATTTTAAACGAACCTAAAATGACACATCTGTTACTGATAATGTTCAAATGAACATGTTATATAACCGTTGGTAACCAACACAAATAATATGTTAGAAAGAGCGTCAGTGGCGTCGGGGATAAGACGCGGCCTATGATATCGAAAGGTCCGAAGTTCGATCCCCGGCTGGGCCATGTACCAATGGGTTTTTCTCGAAACTTAATACTATAACTGACTGCTCTCAAACGCTGAAAGAAAACATCGCGAGGAAACCTGCATACGCCGAAGAAGAAATTCTTAGGCGCATGTGAAGTCCACCAACCCGCACTGGGCTAGCGTGGTGGACTATAGCCCGAACGCCCTCGCTCGTTGAGAGGTAGGCTTGAGCCCCAGCAGTGGGGACATGTTAATAGGCTGTTGATTTGATTTTTTGATTGACATTATCTATATATTTTCATTATTCATACATAATACAATCTAGGATTTTCTCCTGTACCTACTGTGGGAATATATAGGGTAACTGGTTGGACCGAAGGAATTCCTTCAAGGAAGTCAATAAGAACCGGATACCCATTCTATAGGTAATACAAATGAAAATGATTTCAATTCTAATAACTAAATTCAATTCTACATTTAGTTAACACTATGGCCATGTCTATTGCTAGCAAAGTCAGCTGTGCGAAGTCAATGGCCGACCGGTCGTTGACCCCGCGCCCCGCCCGCCCCTTCATCCCCCGCCGGCGGCGCGCAGTCACGTGATAGGCGGACGCGGATCTGTTCCATAGAGTTAAGTAAACTCAGGAATGGACGTATTTTAGAAAATCGCTTAAAAGTTGCGTTTTTTAGAATTTGCTTAGATTTTTTTAAGTAGACGTGATGCGGATCGGTTACTCTACTGCCTCCTTAAAGCATTCCCTCGTTCAATCAGTAACGGTGGAGACAAAGTTAGGACAATCCACCAATATAACATCAAGACTGGGACCAACTTTTACCAAGTACGAAAAGAAAAATCGAAATAATCAGATCTATAATTATTATATGTATATAAGTAGGCACGTTACAAAAATTGAGTACATTTATAATAAGTTATTTCCTTTACAACTACAATAATTTTAAAAGTGAGCAATTTATTTTATTGTTTCTCTACATCGAAAATGAAGTCTTTTATATTAATTCAGTATTGTTTTAACATCTTTGTTTGGCCAAATAATATTGCTTATCATAACAGCGGGCAACTTAAAACTAGGAACAAAATGTTTTCTGTGAATTTTGTAAACAGTTATTAAATAGACATACTTTGTCATTTATCAATTCCACGAAAAACGTAGTAATTTAAATAAATAAAATGGACCAAAATAAGAACATGGTTATTTGGTTATACAATAGGTGCGTCCAGACCGGCTGAGCCGCCGCCGCGGCCGCGGCACGCCTCGCGAGGCAGCGCGGTCGGTGTGGACGTGACAGGCGCATGCCGCGGCCGTGACAGGCGCATGCCGCGGCCGTGACAGGCGCATGCCTCGCCCGCATGCTCGGCCGCGGCATGCGCCTGTCACGTCCACACCGACCGCGCTGCCTCGCGAGGCGTGCCGCGCCCGCGGCGGCTCAGCCGGTCTGGACGCACCTATTTACATGTTCATTTAAAAAATGATAAATAAAATTCACATATAAAGTTATTCAACTTTATACAACAGCAATATGGTCAGTTTGTTTTAATTCTACGGCAGTGGAACTATGGAAAATTAATTATTGGTATACAAGGTGCAACAAGATATCTGACATTTTATCAAATTCCGATAGGTGGTTGAAGGTCCCTGTACACATATAGGTACTGTTTGACATAGGTAACCTATACCCATGCTCATTTTCTAGTTTTTTTGACGTGTCTACAATATTTGTGCGATTTTAAAAATCGTATCAAATCCTATCTACTTATTGCTTTAACTCTACAAAGAATAAATTGCAAAATCGTGTATAATCTAAATATTTTATTCTATAAATTAGTGTGGTCAGTAATATTATAATTGTCTTACTAAGTAGGTAAGGCAGGCATATAGTATTGTCAAAATGGACGGACTGAAAATTTTCTAAGATAAATAAACACATATTTATCCATCAATGTACAGTTCTATATATACATCAATATACTGACTGCTCTCAAACGGTGAAGGAAAACATCGTGAGGAAACCTGCATACGCCGAAGTAGAAATTCTTATGCGCATGTGAAGTCCACCAACCCGCACTGGGCTAGCGTGGTGGTCTATAGCCCGAACACCCTCGTTGCGAGGGTAGGCCTGAGCCCTAGCAGTTGGGACATGTTAATAGGCTGTTGATGATGATACAGTTAATTAAAAATACGCGTGAACCAACCAATTTACACAACTTCAACTCGAAATAAGGAAATTAACTAACTATAAAACGGTAAACCATTTCTCCAAACTCAAAATGCTAACATATTTCACATAAAAAATTTGAGGGAGTCTATAGGAAAATAACTTCTCTTAATGTAAACTATAATTTCTCTCATTGAATAAAAAAAAACAAGCATAAATAAATACTATTACATTTCATGCGCTCTAACATGCGTAACAAAAATATAACAATGACTAGAATTCATAACACAGTCAAAATTAAAATGGGTAGGTAATTGGGCCAACAAATAAACATCAAAAACAAAAGATTATAACCAGCTTAGACCACTCTCCTGAAAATCAGTATGATTAAAAAAAAAATTTTTTTAAATCGGTCCACAATTGACGGAGAAATCGGTGAACATACATAAAAAAACATACATACAGCCGAACATGGTACCTCCTCCTTTTTTGGAAGTCGGTAATAAGCATTATTTTCTAATGATACCCATTGCTAAAGGGGCCTTACATAAGCTACGTAGCCCGTACGTTAAACTGATACGTTGGGCGAGCTAGGTAAGCGGCTATCCCTTTCGAAGACAGAGCGAGGCACTTAGTATTACACAATTTGCATTTATTTGGCATCGTGTTTAAAACTCCTCTATGATAGGAAAGCTGACAGAAGAATCCAGTTGAGTTGGACCGCATTTGGGAAACTGCGTCAAGTCTTCGCGTCGCCTATTCCACGGTCTTTGAGACGAAAGTCTTTAACCAGTACGTTCTGCCTACGGCGCAGAAAGAAGCTGACGGTGGGCCTGTTCCACAAGTTTAAGGTCGCTCAGCGAGCTATGGAGAGGGCTATGCTCGAAATTTTGAAGGATACGACCTGCAATGAGGAGATCTATAACCTTGGGGAAGGTCTATGTCGAGCAGTGAATTGATACAGGCTGATAATGATGATTCTCCGCTTAGAATCATCACTTCACCGGAAGGAGGCGGAGGTTTAAGGCAAATGCCACGGTATGCTATTTTTTATTTGTTACGAGAGGGTCAAAAGTGGCCAAAAACAAACCACGTCATTTATTAAAGCTCCCTAATCTGCAACGGCATATTAGAAGAGGAATTTTCTGAAATCTTATTGTGTAGGGGGTGAAGGTGAAAAAATGTCAAAAAAACAGTATGTCAACAAAAGATAGGTGTCGCCAAATACATGTCGGATTTAACAAAATAAAAATCAAAGTTTCATGTCATTTCCAGAATAATAAACGCAATCCATGAACGGTTCCTTCCTACACATGCTCATCTTAAATTAGGAGACCCACAACATCACATTAAAAAAACTCACATACAAAACCCAAGTAACTTGAGATTCCTAGAAAACTCCAACATAAAACCTTACCTTCACCTCATGCTGGTTTTCAGATCCATGAGGGCGCTGGCCGTGATGACGCCGTGCCTCTGATTGGACCTCGTGATGCATCCGATGTAGTCCGCATCCCCACCGATGGTCACCGTCGAGAAAGACGTAGAATTCCTCCGGTGCTGCATGGTCTTCTTACCACCACTCATGAACCCGATTTCCGACGGGCTATGCCTACTGACCGGTTGGAAGTAATCCCCATGGCAGTTCGTCTCCATCCACTCGCTGCGGTTCTCGTATTGTCTATGCGTCGCCTTCAAAGGCTTGTTTATGGTCTGATCGGAGCGGTATTCCTTCAGAGGTTTTGTCGGCTTCGAACGGGATTTCGGGTCGGCCGACGCGGTCAGTTTGGCCTTGTAAGGCTTGGCGACCTCGTGCTCGTGGAAACTCTTGCTGCTTTTCGTCGTGTTTGAAGGCAGCGTGTGCGCTTTGCTGCTACGGAAGAAAAACTATTGTTAGATAACCCAAGTTTACCTGTTATTAATGTATGTATTATATTGTATCACTACAATGCTTAGTAGAGCGTCAGTGGCCCTGGGGATAAGACGCGGCCTATCATATCGAAAGGTCCGGAGTTCGATCCCCGGTTAGGTCATGTACCAATGGGTTTTTCTCGAAACTTAAGTACATTTACTGACTGCTCTCAAACGGTGAAGGAAAACATCGTGAGGAAACCTGCATACGCCGAAGAAGAAATTCTTAGGCGCATGTGAAGTCTACCAACCCGCACTGGGCTAGCGTGGTGGACTATAGCCCGAACACCCTCGTTGAGAGGGTAGGCCTGAGCCCCAGCAGTGGGGAGATTAATAGGCTGTTGATGATTGATGACTACAATGCTTGAAGACTAGTCTTCAATCAGCGCGTCTTACCCGTAACGAGGGCTCAGAAACGTGGTCACTGACGGTGGACCTGATCCACCAGTTTGTGGTCGCTCAGCGAGCTATGGAGAGGGCTATACCCAGAGTTTCTTTGGAGGATATGATTCGTAATGAGGTTATAAGCCAGAGAACCAAAGCATTCGTAGAAGTTCGTAAAAGTGGCAGTGGGCTGAACCGATACCAGATTGACAATAAAATATTAGTTGTTTCCATACCACGATGTAGGGTTGCCACCTGCCACTTCTTGATTTAAGGGTTACCAGCATAAAAAATACGGATTTTAGATTTTTTTACGGGAGACATTTAAAACAGCATTTTAATTATGAATATAGGTACACATATAGATAGGTACCAGGGATGTTAGGTATCAACCAAATACTAACTCAGAAATTATGACAGTGGCCTCCAAAAATTATTATATTTCGGAAAAAAATACGACACACTAAAAACTGCTGAAATTTTATATTTTTTTATAAAAATTAACCAATTTTTATTGAAATTTACACTTAAAAAACCCACGAGACGCACCAGCCAGCCAGAAAACGTCAGCGTTTGGTTTCGCCAGCCTGCTCCGGTTGAATTTGTATGTTTGGCGCAGTATGCCAAAATCTTCGAACCCCTTTCTCACCTCGAGTGCTACTTCCTCGGCGGCGCGTTGCTCCCGTGCGAGCTCTTTGCCATGATGCTGTCCACTAAAAGGCTGATATGATGAATCGGCCTTGTGGCGGGACCGTGGCCCCCAGCTCCCCCCCCCCCCCCCCCCCCCTCGGACCACCACCAGTTGCCGTTCTCACGTCGAGTGCGTCTTCCTCGGCGGCGCGTTGGTCCCGTGCGAGCCCTTCGCCATGATGCTATACGCTAAAAGGCCGATATGATGAACCGGCCTTGTGGCGGGACCGTGGCCCCCAGCTCCCCCCTTGGACCACCACCAGTTGCCGTTCTCACCTCGAGTGCGTCATCCACGGCGGCGCGTTAGTCCGGTGCAAACCCTTCGCAATGATGCTGTACGCTTAAAGGCTGATATGATGAACCGGCCTTGTGGGGGGACCGTGGCACCCCCCTCGGGCCATCACCAGTTGCCGTTCTCACCTCGAGTGCGTCTTCCTCGGCGGCGCGTTGGTCCCGTGCGAGCCCTTCGCCATGATGCTGTACAGCTTGTTCCGGTAGTCGTCCACCGACATCTGCTTGTCGTCGCGCAGCGGCAGCAGCACGTCCGTGTGCAGCGTCGGCTCGTCGCGCTCGCGGTGGAACCTGACATGTTTTAATTGTTCACTAGCCGTTTCCCGCGACCCCGCCCAAGTTATATCTTACTTTTGGCACATCGCTCGTAGAACTGACGGCCGTTGGGGCAGAAAGGTTCTCGAGTGGCGACCGCGTATCGGAAGACGCAGCGTAGGCCTCCCACAAGGTGGACCGACGATCTGGTGAAGGTCGCGGGACCCGGCTGGAGCCCGGCTGGTCTTTGTCCAGCAGTGGACTTCTACAGGCTGATATTATGATCTTACTTTTAAATATTTATAAGGTACTTAAGCTGGAAATTTTCAAGTTTCTAGACTCAGCGGTCTGGGCTGCGCGTTGATATGCCAGTCAATTTTAAATATCTGCGTAAGGCGGTGTCTGGATGCGAATAAGCGAAGTTCGGGTTCAGTGGCGCGTTGGGGGAGGCCTATGTCCAGCAGTGGATTTAAATATATAGAGGATGGAAACTGGAAACGATACTCGATTATCCCTGAGTGAAATGCAGAATTGACGTACCGTAACGAAACTGATAAATTGTTACGAAACTGAAAGAACCGTAACTAAATTTATCAGTTTCGTTACGATCTCAGTTTCGTTACGGCACATCTATTCTGCATTTCACACTCATAATATACTCGTACAACCACTTACTTCCCAACGTATTCATGGTCCAAAGCCCTCTCGGCGCTCAGCCTCTTGGCCGGGTTGAAGACCAGCAGCCGGTGCACCAGGTCGGCGGCGTCGCGCGGCGCGCACGACAGCAGCGACACCAGGGAGGCGCCGCCGCCGCCGCCCGCCGCCGCCTGCTCGCGTATCAACGACGAGCCGTACCCGCTGCACACCGCGGATATATCTGGTGGATGGTGAGACATTTGTGAAGTGATTGGCCATAATAAGGCCTTTTGTTATATGACTTCTTTAAAGTGACGACCGGGTGTGGTGGCGTTCGTTGGGGTAGGCCTATGTCCAGCAGTGAACGTTTAAAGGCTGATATGACTTCTTTGCTGTCTTTTTTACGGAGATCCTATCAAAAACTTAAACTGCCCTGCCCTGCCCTGTAAAAAAACACCCCGCGCGAAGTATGGAAAAAAGACCGGTTTTTAGGCTTCCGTACCTCAGAAGAGGAAAAAAGGAACCCTTATAGGATCACTTTGTTGTCCGTCTGTCTGTCCCTCCGCACGTCTGTCAAGACCATTTTTTTTTATGGGTAAGTTAGGTGAACGGATAACTAGAAACAGGCAATAATTTTCATACAAACAAGGTCACTTTGAAGCCATGGTTTTCTCTCCGTGAAGGATTGATCGGGACATGATCTGATGATGGTGATCGAGATAGTAGATGCGGGACTAAATCGCTATAGATATCCAACTGATCAGATAAGCCGCTTGGAAGCAGCATCATAATTTCTTAATTTTAAGATTTTCATACATTTTGATGCCATTTTGCAGGGTTTTTTTCTACATGACGATGCTGCTTCCGACCGGGTCATTTGATCAGTTGGATATTATAGCGATCCAAAATTCCTCCATGTACTCTTACGATGACCGTCATCAGATCATGCTCCTATCAATCCTTCACGGAGAACCGTGGCTTCAAAGCTGCCTTGTTTGAATGAAAATTGAAAATTGACTATTTATAATTATCTGTCCACCTATGTTTACCTTCAGGCGAGGGGCGAGGCAGCGCAGCCATGATGCGCTCGATCTGGTTGACGGTGGACGTCCCCGGGAACAGGGGCTTCCCCGTCAGCATCTCGCCCAGGATGCAGCCCAGCGACCACATGTCGATCCCCTTCGTGTAGCTGCAATAATAGGCCTCATACATACAGTCGATTTGGATTGTATCTTTAACGCACCACATAATTTAAGGAAGGCCCATGGCCATGGAACTATTGTCTTTCGTTTCAAATTGCGTCACAGTTGACATTACCTGTTTCCAATGTAGATAATATATAATAGCCTTTTTAATGGTGATGAACTATTTCCTGTTTTCGGTTACATACTTCTTGCTAGCGATGTAGGGCCGCTTCTTGCAAGAGGTGGAAGGCTCCTAATAAATACGCAATTCTTGCTAGCGATGTAAGCCCCAACGATACGTACTTCTTGCTAGCGATGTAAGACCCTACTACTCGTACTTCTTGCTAGCGACGGAAGGCCACTATCACACGTGCCTACTTCTTGCTAGCGATGAAAGACCCTAGTATACGTACTTCTTGCTAGCGACGGAAGGCTACTATCACACGTGCCTTCTTCTTGCTAGCGATGTCAGACCCTATTATACGCACTTCTTGCTAGCGATGTCAGACCCTACTATACGTACTTCTTGCTAGCGACGGAAAACCACTATCACACGTGCTTACTTCTTGCTAGCGATGTAAGATCCAGGTATACATACTTCTTGCTAGCGATGAGAATCTCCGGCGCCCGGTACCAGCGCGTGGCCACGTAGTCCGTCAGGCAAGGGTCGGCGCCCTCCTCGCCTCCAGAGTACATGCTCGACACAGACCGGGCCAGGCCAAAGTCCGCTAGTTTTACCCTGGGGGTAAAAATGTTTGGAATGGCGTTAGACAGTGGGTTCGAGTCTCTGTAAACAACACAAGTAACAATACGTCATTTTATTAAGTTGCATGAATTTTGTTTCCTTGTAGTCGAAGTGAAAAGCAGTATAAAATTGAGAAATAGAAGCCATTTCACTCAACCCGTTGTGCAAGATTGCCCTTTTTCCTTTTTTGGTTAACAATCTACATGTCGAGAGATACGCGAGTTCGACCCTAGCTCGTGCCATGTAGGTACCAATGAGTTTTTCTCTAAACTTAAATACATTTACTGACTGCTCTCGAACGGTGAAAGAAAACATCGCGACGAAACCTGCATACGCCGATGAAGAAATTCTTAGGCGCATGTGAAGTCCACCAACCCGCACTTGGCTAGCGTGGTGGACTATATAGCGCGTACGCCCTCGTTGAGAGGGTAGACCTGTTGACTTGATATATTATAGTCAGCCCTTTAGCGTCCACTGCTGGATATAGGCCTTCTCCAAAGAACGCCACCACACCCTCTGCCCGTCGTATCCGGCCTTCTTTTTTTGTTTGTTCTTCAGGTCATTGGTCGTATGGCGGAAATTCTACCATATACTACTACTGCACTCTTGCGGGCTCCCAACGTCTTCTAGACAAAACAACAGTAGGAGTTCTATTGTTAGGTTAAAAAAAAAAATTAAGCTAGTTTAATTACCTTAGGTCATCTTTTAATTGTTTGTGAATTTGTTGTGTCAGTGAATAAATGTCTATCTATCTTGTCTACATACCTACAAGCGCTGTCAATGAGTACATTGCTCGGCTTCTGATCCCGATGGATCACATTGCCAGAGTGTATGTACTTGGTAGCCTTCAGCATCTGGTACATAATGTACCGCTTGTGTATGTCCTTCAGGATGTTGCCCCGCTTTATCACGTTGTGAAGGTCCGTCTCCATGTACTCGAAGCCCAGGTAGATGTCGCGGTTGTTTAGGGCTCTGCGGTTCAATTGTTTTTATTTACTTATTATTATTTCAATTGTTTTCATAACTTATTGTACCTAATTCAATAAATTACTTTATTAAAAAAAATATGTAATAAATACAATTAATTTAACAGTTTATTATATTTTTATATTGTTAGATTAATTCATGATTATTAACTAGGTACCTACCAAATATTTTTTTAAATTTAACTTTCTATTGCACATAAAAATAATACAGGATGCAATTGTAGATTTAGAATTACTAGATTATTATTATTATTATTAAAAAAGAAGGTAGGCGATCTTATCGCTAAAAGCGATTTCTTCCAGACAACCAATTTATTATTTCAATAAAAAATAAATCTAAGTTAATTATTGGGGAAGATGTATGTCCAGCAGTGGACATTGACGGGCTGATGTGATAATCAACTTCCACGTGTTCCTGAGAAAAAGGGTCTTGACAGACAGACGGACAAGACAACGAAGTAAAAATCTGAAATACTTTATAAAACGAGGGTGAGGCCGCAGGAAACGGCTAGTAAATTGTATAAAGTTACCACTTGCCTATGAATACTATGGAGTTTCACAACATTAGGATGGTTACGGAACGACTGCAGAAATATAATCTCTCTAAAAGTTCTCTGTGCATCTGTCTGGTTTCTGAACGCATCAAATATCTTCTTAATGGCCACAACGTCCTTGGTCTTCTTGTCTAAGGCTTTCCACACGATCCCGTAGGCTCCTTTGCCAAGCCGTTTCTTCACTTCAAAACGCTTCAGTATATGTTCATCGATTTCAGACATATTTTTCTCTGGGCTCTTTTTTAGCAGCGGTTTGTTTTGAGAAACATCCTTTTTTTTCTCATCCCTTTTTGGGTTCAGGTTTGGATTCATTTTATTGTGAGTTTTAGACTGCTACTGTAAAATTGTAAAGGTTGTTGTAAGCCTACCTATTGAAGGGTCTTTAAAGTATAAGCATCTGAGAAATGCAAATTATCAAGGTTAAATTGTGGGTACTTTGACTACGGAAGCGAAGCGTGGCCATCATTTTAAATTGATTGATTTCAAACAATACACTAAGCAACCGAAAATCAATAGAATTCGACAACCAATAATCAAAAATCACTGACCCAATTCTTTCGATTACTAAATTTCGTTTGTTTAATTGAAATAAGTAGGTACTTACTTATAAAACAGCAACAATATCTCACAATTTCCATAGTTCCCGATTATTTTTACATGGAAGTTGGTATTTCTTGAGTTATAAGCTTTTTATCGACAAGTTTTGAATTCTGCCAATCGAAATTCATTTGTTTACGGCGCGCCGCGCTAACAAAATTGTGAGTCGCCATGGCAACCGTAGTTGTCAACTGTAGGAATGGGACCAACAAAATGTATAATCGATAAGTCGATTTGCATATTTTTTAAATAATATGTAAAGAGGCAGGAGGAGCGGGTGTGGTGGGTATTTTTTTTGGGTAATGCCTATGTCCAACAGTGGACGTCAACAGGATGATGTTTTTTTATCTGACGGAAATACGACATCCAATCGATTATAAAATTTATATGATCGATGCTCAAACGAAAGATAGGTAATATTTTATTAACCCGTTTATTTTATAACATCGTTTTTAACTACCTATTCTATTGACATTAACGTATTGTCTCAAAATACAGATATATTAAATTTACCGAAAGGAATGACGAATTTGGAAATAGGAAATGTTATTATTTTTACGATAAGATCAAACGCGACTTAATCATAATTATTAGGTACTTAAATTTGAGTATATCTTAATTATTGTTAATTATATTCTAAGTTCTAAAAATAAACACTTGCAACTAGTTCTAACTACACAACAACAGTTAAGTACTACAGTTAACAACAACAGTTAAATACATAACAAAAGTTATAAATAAATAGCACCTAAAACAATAATTTTCGGAAATGAATGAAATAAAGTCGCTAAAAATATATAACAAAACTACAACAAAAAATATAAGTCATTTACTTACCTAAAAACATAGAGGCTAAAATTGTTAAAAATAAGTGGGGATGACTATCACAATCTTAGTAATGCATTGACTTGCGTAATTCGTCTTTATTAATACATTAAACGCCTTGAGCCCATTTAAATAAATTTAACTTAAGTATTAGGTAGGTACCTAGTTATTAAGATTTATAACTTAAGTATACATCATGGCATTATAATTAATAGCCATATAATATAGGTAAGTCATAAAACATCAAAAGTAGACCTCCTTTCGTCGCACAATTGTCACAACGCCAAATAGATACCTAATCACGCAAAATGCCAAATTCTCAAAGACATTGTATGCTTACGATAAATGCTAAATACGCATTATAACGCCAAAATGCATATAGGTAGGTACGCGAAATACCAAATATTCATATTACTAAGTAATTGGAGCATTAAGGTATGTAAGTACGAGTTGAAAGGATTCGATCAAGTAACAATTACATATTTAAAATTGGAATGAATTTGAAACTTTAGAAAAACACTACCTATCACAATACTTAAGTACCTACCCTAATTAAGTAGGCAGGTATCAATTAAAACTAAGGACATTATATTAACGTCCTTGATTAAAACTTACGTGAGAATTTAACGTTTTTAAATTTTTTCTTAAGCAAAGTACTCACGTAACATCAGTGGGATTCAAGTGTGTGATTCGCGTAAGCCTAGTTCAAATTAAAAATATCTTCATTTATAAATGCGTGTTTGGTAAAATGTGTAGGTACCTCAGTTTTCTAAGTCTAGCTTTCTCTATCGAAACAATATGTATTTACTATAATTATTTAAGCTATGGTTGATCTTGTAGCAGGCCTTCTTCATATCACATTCCTCACTAAGTATTAGCGCTTCTGGATAAGTCGATTAATTAAATTAGTACATATTTAATATACGCTTATTGATTCACATTAATCAATATATTACTCACAAGATAGGTACTTATCAATTTTGATTCTGATTTTAAGTAGGTTCCAGTGGAATAAATGTTGTAGGTAAGACTTGGTAGTTACGTATAGGTACATTTTTCCTTAAAAGTGCTCTACTGTTACTAATAATAAGACTTGAAATTATAATTGGTAGAATCATTGTCAACGTACAAAAGACTTAGACCTATTTATTCTTTGCATTTAACTTAGATTGGACCACCCTAATGCAGGTCATAATTTACTGACATGATTGAAGCGCTAATATTAAAAAACACCAGCTTTGCGATCTCAACCGCAGATACGTAAAGGCACACTGCTGAACAAAATCGAACAAGAACTCATGAGGATTAGTTCAGCATTGGTGGATGTATTTTGACCTTCTCCTCCGCGTCCAAACGTCCAAGGTCAATCTGGGAAGGAGTTGGTAGACCGCACGGCCATTCGAGGGAATCAGCTTCATGTGTCATTATGTGTTCTGCTTCCACTGAAAATAGATTAAAAGTTTCATTAAAATTAATTAAATACCAGCATATCCTTGTAATGTTGTAGTTTGTAAAAATTTACATGAAAAATAAAAGCAATAACTCAAAAAGTTAAACAAATCCTGGAAGAAATCACTTTTAGCCATAAGACCATCCATGTACTTTGTAAGGTATTGTATTTGTTTTTTATCGAACAATAAAAGTAATGCGTTGAATTTATTCTACATAGGGTTGTAACTATTATTAAATAACTCATTACTCACTTCTTATTCGATGAACCTTGTTCCCGTATGCCAGATCCCAGTAATAAAGGGTCACAAATGTTAGTGGAATTAAGGGCATAAGTAGATAAGGCCGCTTTGTTCTCCTAAAACTAATAAATAAGATACACAATTAACAAAAAAAATATTAGCACCGCTTAGTAATTTAATATCTATAGGTGCAAAATGTGCAACAAAACTGGAATAATAATAGGTATGTGTTCAAATATTATTATTTCATTTGTGTGTTACTGTACCTACTGTTATTTAATTATTATTATTTTTATTATTATTTACTGTTATTTTTCAATATGAAACTTACCCAGTAAACAAGCCAGTAGTAGCTGTAATGGAAAACACAGTAATCCACAAACATGTGTCTCTATTTTTCGCAATTTGCAATGCCATTTGCCGTTCTTGCATCTGATATTGAAGTTGGATTTGTCTTTCCATCTAAAACGCAAAATGTAAATAAAAATAGGTCGTACATACATATTTTATATGAAATATTAACTACCTACTTACATAAAAAATATTATGAAATACATTAACTTTTCGAGTAATAAGTGGGGTATTACCTTAATTTTGTTTATAGTTTGAATAAATTCCTGGTTCTTCTTGAAGTTTTCTTCCATATTTATGGTAAAATAGTTTCCCATTGTTTATGTTAGAATTAAGTTTATTTCATAAATTATAGAAAAACAAGTTGCGATCGATCGAGTCTGCGTACGCTACCTACTCTAAAGTCGTAACGTAAACAGCTGATCATTCGTTGCTTATTTTTATCAATCAATGAACTTTATTGCTTTCACGTTTCGTTACTGCTCCAAATTAAACAATTTAAACTAGGTATATTTTCCAATGGTCTCGAGAACATGATAAGACTTTCTTGATATTGTAAGTAATATGTATGCCCATTTAATGTTAAAATATAAAGTGTAATAAATTATTTTCGGATTGAACTGAAATGAATCGATCGATTATGAACTTTTGTCGAAGTGAAGTGGTGATGTGAAGCAGGTGCAACACTATAAACGTCAAACAAAGTTCCCGCCGAATTTGGTTGAAAACATCTGAGTTGAAAACAGTGGAAAAAAATTAATTATTTTGTTACATTGGCAATATGGGTATTTTAGGTTTATCGAAGTTAATAGCAGATATAGCTCCACACGCTATTAAGGAAATGGAAATCAAAAATTACTTTGGTAAGCTTTAAGAGACGTTTTTGGCACCTAACCTAACAATTTGAATTCAATGTTTTTCAATAGTTTTTATGATTTTACAGGTCGTAAAGTGGCTATTGATGCTTCTATGAGCCTATACCAATTCTTGATTGCCGTGAGAAAAGAAGGTAAGTACCAGTTTGACTTATTTAACGTTGATTTAAACGTGAATCCTTCGGGGGTGTGACGAAAAACTATTTAAACCACTACTAGACATGTAAAGTCGACCGCACGTTACTGTACAATCGGTTGTCAGCTCTCCAGTACTGTTATTGACATATTTCATTCAAGGTTAAAAACGAGTTGCTTCGCAGGCCATCAACTGACATCGGTGGATGGTGAGTCGACATCGCACCTCATGGGCACGTTCTACCGCACCATCAAGCTGGTGGAAGCCGGCATCAAGCCTGTGTACGTGTTCGACGGCAAGCCTCCAGACCTGAAAGCCCATCAGCTCAACAAGAGGGCTGAACGACGCGAGGAGGCAGAGAAAGAGCTGCAGAAGGCAACAGAAGCTGGTAATGCATACTAATATTATAAATGAGAAAGTAATTACCTTTTCATGCCTAAACCACTGAATAAATTTTTATGGTTGGTGTGGAGACACATTGAACCCTGGGGCTGGACTTAGGCTACTTTTTACCGCGATAAACTGAACCTGTGGGAAAATCCATCCAGCGCTTTAGGTGTGAAAAGGTGAACAGAGTTACTTTTTCCCATTGTCCCATCCCGAGTTTGCTGTACCCCTACTGGGTGTTAAATGTATTAGCACATAATAATAAGCCTTTATATTTTTTACCCACTGCATAACACATGATATTTTGTAGACATAATCTGTAATGGGGGCTATAAGATACAAATATGAAATCTACCCGCAGGTGACCAGGAGTCTATAGAAAAATTCAACCGTCGGCTGGTGAAGGTGACCCGGCAGCACGGCGAGGAGGCCCGGGACCTGCTGCGGCTGATGGGGATACCCGTGGTGGAGGCGCCGTGCGAGGCGGAGGCCCAGTGCGCCGCCCTGGTGATTATATTACTATATCAAACCAGCTGTTACCCGCGGCTTCGTCCGCGTAGAAAATTTTTCCCGAGGTATCTATAGCCTATGTGTTATTCTGATGTATAATCTACTAGCTTTTTCCGGCGGGTTCGCCCGGCTTTTCCCGTGTACAGTGTGAAACAGCGCCCTCTATGTAGGTGTTTTGTTACTTAGGAGGTATTAGCGGACGCCCCGCGACTTTGTCCGCGTTAAAAAGTAACCTATATGCTATTCCAGGATATAAGCTATCACTGTACCAAGTTTCATCAAACTCTGTTCTTTAGTTTTTGCATGAAAGAGTAACAAGCATCCTCACATCATCACATCCTTACAAACTTTCGCCTTTATAATATTAGTAGAATTAGTAGGATTTATTAAGAAAATAAAGGAATGTTATATTTTGTTTGAGGAAAGTCCACCAGTGAACGTCGACGGGCTGATACTAAGAAAAATTATCCCATAGAACAGACGCTAAAATAATAATAATATTCAGAGAGGGTCACACTTATTACAAAAGTGGTAAGAGTAAGCTAGACAGGTATAATATCTTCTATCTCTTTCTACGAATGCGAAAAAACCCTACAATACTCGATGCTGTCAACAAACAACAGCCCGACTAAAATAGATAGTGTTTGTTCAGTTTGACCCCGCCATGTAAGAAGCGTCTTCTCAAATTATTGGGGTAAAAGACTATTGCTATTTCATGCTACACGCTGATTGCAAATCTATGGTAATATACTAAATCTATGGACTGATATGATGATGACGACGCCTGCTCTATGTGTAATAGGTGAAAGCCGGTAAGGTGTACGCGGTGGCGACAGAAGACATGGACGCGCTGACGTTCGGCGCCAGCGTGCTCCTGCGGCACCTCACCTTCTCGGAGGCGCGCAAGATGCCCGTGCTGGAGATCCGCCTCGAACACGTGCTCAGCGGACTCGGGCTTAAACACGAAGAGGTAGCTATAACACATACCTTTCAAATCACAAATCAACAGCCTACATGTCCCCACTGCTGGGGCACAGGCCTACCCTCTCGACGAGGGCTTTCGGGCTATAGTCCACCACGCTAGCCCAGTGCGGGTTGGTGGAGTTCACATGCGCCTAAGAACTTCTTCGGTGTATGCAGATTTCATCGCGATGTTTTCCTTCAAGTTTCGAGAAAAACCCACCGGTACATGGCCCAGCCGGAGATAGAACTTCGGACCTTTCGATATGATAGACCGCGTCTTATCCCCGTCGCCACTGACGCTCCCCAGACGCCACTGACGCTCATACATATCTGCTTAAAAAACCAAAAAGAGAAAGATTGAGATTCGATACATAATGCCTAAAAACCAAGTTAAAACCACTTAGTTACCGTCCGCTTGACTTCAACATAGCTCAAAGGGTTAGCACGTTGAAGTGGCATTGGGCTGGTCACATCTGCCGGGTAACCGATAACCGCTGGGGCAGACGAGTTCTCGAGTGGAGACCACGACTGGGCAAGCGTGGTGTGGGACGCCCCCGGCTAGATGGAGCGACGACCTGCGTAAGGCGGCTGGCAGTGACTGGATGCGGAGTACCGAGGATCGGGTTCAGTGGCGCACCTTGGGGGAGGCCTATGTCCAGCAGTGGACTAGTGCAGGCTGATGATGATGATGACCGTTTGATTGCGCGTCATATTAATAGGTCGATTTCACTAGCAGTAACTCAATTTCCCTAACTACCAATATTGATAAAAAAAGGTTTTCAATTCATTTCTCCATCACCAGTTCATAGACATGTGCATCCTGCTGGGCTGCGACTACTGCGGCTCGATCCGGGGCGTCGGCCCCAAGCGCGCCATCGAGCTCATCCGCCAGCACCGCTCGCTGGACGCGATCCTCAAAAACATCGACACCGCCAAGTACCCGCCGCCGGACAGCTGGGACTACGCGCAGGCGCGGCGGCTGTTCCTCCAGCCGGACGTCACGGACGCTGGCGATGTGGAGGTCAGTGGTTGAGGTCAAGGTCACTGACGCTGTATGTAGATACCAAGGTCACTGACGCTGAATGTAGAGAGCAAGAGGCTATGGATATAGAGGTCAGTGTTAGGGCTACAGGTAACTGACTAATGATAATGGTTAGGTTAGCGTGGCGCTGGCGATGTGGAGGTCAGTGGTAGATGTCAAGGTCACTGACGCGGAATGTTGAGACGAAGTTCAAGACATGATGGATATATAGAGGTCAGTGTTAGGGCTACAGGTCATTGACATTAAGGATGAGAGGTCAGTGTTAGGGCTACGGGTCACTGACGCTAAGGATGTAGAGGTCAGAAGTAAGCCTACGCCTCACTGATGCTAAGGAATAAGAAGGCATTGACGCTGACGATATTAGAGGTCCAAGTTAGGCTCACTGATGCTCAGGATAAAATTAATTAAGTTATGTTATGTATAAAATTAATTAAGTATTAGGTCATGTGACGCTGACGCTATGAGTCTTTCTTAGAGCTTGAGGTGAAGGTCACTGACGCTATATGATTAAAGGTCAATGTCAAAGTTCAGCAGTTATAATACAAATTACAATAAAGTCACAATAATTTCTGTTTATAGTTAAAATGGACCGATCCTGACGAGGAAGGGCTGGTGAAGTTCCTGTGTGGAGACAAGCAGTTCAATGAGGAGAGGGTGCGCGGCGGAGCCAAGAAGCTGATGAAGGCCAGGACTGGCACCACACAGGGCAGACTCGACGGGTTCTTCACGGTAAATATTCTTATATGAATAACTTTCCCCGCTTTGAATTCAACAGCTTATTTTCTGAATCTATATTTTTATTGTTTTATTATTTGGTAAAACGTGTACCTAATTTCAATATTATAAATTTGATTAAAAAATGTGGAGACTGGAACTCACCTGGCTTCTAACCTCCTAACAAATTATCAGGTTATTTTGTTTGTTTTTCATCTAAGTCACAAATACAATCCAAATTAAAACCAAACTCCATCAGCAAGTTCAAGGTATATCTAGTAATTTTTTTGAGTCAATAGTGTAGAAGAATCTCGTGATTCGGCCAGTTGAAGAAATATTTTGACTTTGAAGTTATTTTTAACTATTCCTGTAGTGACAATGTGTTCGTTTTACAAATCATAAATATGAATTAATATTACGGTTACTTTCCAGGTGAAAACAACACCGAATCCAAAACGGAAAGCCGAGGAAGATAAGAATAAAGCAGCGAATAAGAAAGCGAAGTCGGGAGGCGGCGGGAGGGGGCGCAAACCTAAATAACGCACCAGACTCACCGCACGTATTTATTATCTGTAAGGTACTGTGATTGAAATTAAAAGTGGCTCAAAGGTCTAGTAACCAAGCCAAAATCTTTTTAAAAATGCAATTAAAACATGACTATTTGGCGGGGTCTCGTCATAGATGGTTGTCTCATAGACTGCATAGAAATGAGTGAAAACAGAAACGGCCACATCATTTCTTAAGTTTTATAACAAGTTGAATAACAATAATTAATTAGAATTATTGTAATGATTATGTAGGTATGAATATCTTAAATGTTGCAGAAAGTCAAAGCCTTAAAACCATATCAATTAGATAACTGAAGTGACACTTTGCAAAGGACAATGAACAAAAGTGGTCTAAATATGACCTATGTTGTCAAATAGCCATTGTTTCAAAAAAATTATGTCCAAAAAATCCAAAAATATAAACCCCTGTTTGACTAATCACCCACACTGGGCTAACGTAGTATTAATAATAATAATTTATTATGTATTCTGTGGTATTACTGTAAGCTAGTACGTCCTCTAGGAGGGTAGGCCTCTGCCCAATTGGACGAACTAAAAGGCTATTGATTGGTTTTGACTAGCTACATATTTTTATTTGATGCAGCAAAGTGGCTTTATTGAAAGCAAAAGAATATCCATTTTGTAAACAATTGATCTAATTTTATAAATAATAATGCAATATGATTAAAACTTTGTTTTATTTCAATTTTTGTTTCTCTAAACATACAATAGAATACACAATCGGCAACATTTTTACCAAAAGTAACTAAACAACATACAGCAAAAAAATACATAAATATACTTTTTTAAATCCGTTGATTTTCTTTGCTTATTTAATAATTCAATATATAAAGAAAAAAAAACATGAAAGCTAAAAGTTAAATATCGTTTTCATTTAAACATTTCCACGTCTATAATATGCAACATAAAAATATTTCTGCCACACAATACAAGACAACAGATCACCTTGCACTACTACTACAAGTGCACCAGACTGTCCGCATACGTCTGTGTGTGGATATAGATGTGTAGGGTATCAGTAGCGAGTAATCTTTACACTAAAAGCACACACACAAAAGTCACTAAGATCTTTCTTCCATCAAAATGTCAGTAATAAATTCAATTATACAATAACCGGCAGTTTCAAATAAAAGTTGTTTTTTCGTTTATTAGATATACAACTTCTCTGGCAACGTTTATAATATATAAATAAATATACCTACCTACAAAAATATGCTTAGGACTAAAATTAATAAATAAATAGGATTGTGATTGGTGATGCAGACAAAAGTATTATCAAAATAGATTTATTATTTGCCACTAAGTGCAAAGGCGGGCACTAAATACTGGTATCTGTTTTGACAGAGTCCTAAAAACCGCTTTTTCACTCTAGAAGTTTTCTATTCCTGTATAGTGTTATTTCATGATTGATTAAACTAATGTGATGTAGACACATCATGGGCCTATTAAATAAACTAGATCCATCCATGTGTGGCATGTGTAGAACTTTGAAATGCTTTTTAACCAAATTCCATAAAGGCAAATAAATAAAAAAAATACATGATATATTGAAGCCCTGACTGACTCCTAAACTAGTCAAGCTGTATTTCGGGAGTCAGTGTCTTCCCCATTTATAAATAGTAATTAGATAAAATAGACAACAGATAATTTACAAATTGACAGATTACAATATAATAACAGGAATATCAAGTCTAATAAACCCATTTTTATCATTTGATAAAATAACCTAACGATTAGTTATTTTCGCCAATGATAGATATTCCAAACAACAGAACTAAAGTTAAGTAGCTTCAGGAAAATGGCTCAATCGTAAATTAAACAGGCATAAGCCCTACCGCATACAGCCTATGCACTTTTGTGGCTTCGGAGTCTAAAAGTTCTCCTTCAAGAAGTTGATAAGCCCGTTGGTGGAGGCGTCGTGGCTGCCCACGGGCTTGTTATCCTGAAGCTCTGGCTCTATCGCTTTGGCGAGCTGTTTGCCGAGCTCCACGCCCCACTGGTCGAAGGAGTTGATGTCCCACACCACGCCCTGGGTGAAGATCTTGTGCTCGTACATGGCTGGGTTGGAAAAATACGTTTTTTTTAATTATTTTAAAATCATACAATGCAAAATGTTTTAAACAAGTTTTTTTTTCTTTGTGATCAATTTCTAAACGAACGTTTTTTTGATTTTTATATATATTATTCTTTTTTCGAGGCTTGGGACTTTTACTTTTACGAATTTTTTTAATAAAATTGCATGCACTCTTACATAAAAAAAATAGCATTGCGCATATGCCGAAAGCAGAAAAACTAAAAACTATGCGGAGTGTTTTGGTGGAACGGACCGCAGGCCCGGGAGTCGTGGTGGACTATTATAGGCTATCGTACCGATGAGCGCTCCGAGGGTGAAAGGCGTGACCTTCCTGACGACCACGGAGTTGGTGGGCCGGTTGCCTTTGAACACCTTATGCGGCAAGATCTTGGCCAGCGCCTCCGGGGCCATGCCGGACTTCTCCAACTCCGCTTTAGCCTGGAACAAGCTCAAAATGATGAAAACCAGAGCTGTAAAAATAAATAAATAAACGTTTTTTTCTTCTTTTTGTAGCAAGTATCTTGTTTTGGAACAAGCTCAAAATGATGAAAACCTGAGCTGTAAAAATAAATAAATAACGTTTTTTTTCTTTTTTTTTGTAATACCTACCTTTTCAAAACACTTTTGACTACGTTAGGGTTACTTAGTTCATGCTACAGTAATTACGTCATAGTTACGTAATGACGTGTGTATCTTTCTATACTAATCAATTCTATACTAATAATGAAGAGGTAAAAACTGGTGGATAATTTGCACGCCTATCTTATACATATACCTATCTTGCGAAGAACCAAATTGTGTAAAATACATCTAGCGCCATCTATTGACAGTTTGAAACTAAGAAACAGGCATGATTAGAACGGGATAAAAGATTTAACAACATTAAATAGTATACTATAAATAGCGGATGAAGTCGCGGGTATCGGCTAGTATTTTTATAAAACTAGTGTGAACTGCCCACCTCATCGGAAGTCTTGCCCTTCATGAGCGCCTCCGTCTGCGCGAGGAAGTTGGCCAGCAGGATCTTGTGGTGCTGCCCGCCGGAGATCGGGTTGTGCGTCTGCGCAGGGGCTATGAAGTCGCACGGGATCAACCTAACACCAACAAACAACATTTAAAAAACATTTAAAATAAGTTCAAGGCTCCAGTCGCGGCTTCTATAAGGCTCGGAGCCTTGAAACCTATAACGCTCGTAAAATTAAACTCACAAGCATTGAACTTTATTTTTGTTTTTTTATTGGCTCGATAGCCGTGAGGGTGAGCTCTCAAAGCTAAAGCCTCCAAGGCTTAGCCTTCTGGCTGGCAGCTCATACAGGCTTAGCTTCTGTATGAGCTGGTAGAAGGCGTGCTGCCCGTTGGTGCCGGGCTCGCCCCACACTATGGGCCCGGTGGAGTACTCCGCCTGCTGGCCCGCACTCACCTGGTCCCCTGGTGTATGAGCTGGTAGAAGGCGTGCTGCCCGTTGGTGCCGGGCTCGCCCCACACTATGGGCCCGGTGGAGTACTCCGCCTGCTGGCCCGCGCGGGTCACGTATTTGCCGTTGCTTTCCATGTCGCCCTGTTGGAAGTACGCCGCGAATCTGTGGAAAGTATCACATAGTCTATAGATAGTGTGCAACAGTTCACCATTTAATTCTAATTTTCTTAGTTTTAGCCGTAAAGAGAGAATCATTAGAGAGCGCACTAAAATAACAATAATAATCAGAGAGGGACACACTTATTACAAAAGTGGTAAGAGTAAGCAAGACAGGTATAAAATCTTCTATCTCTATCTACATAAGTGAATTTTTTGTGGGGTTTGTCCCCCAACAAACCCGACTAAAATAGATAGTGTTTGTTCAGTTTGACCCCGCCATATAAGAAGCGTCTTCTCAAATTATTAGGGTAATAGACTTGCTATTTCTTGCTATACGCTGACTACTGATCTATGGTTTTAGGAAAATTTCGAGATGTGTTGTGAGATTAGTCAATCAATCAATCAAAATCATTTATTCATAAACAATGGTAACAAAAGATGTCAATATAAAATTATAGAATAACTCTACTGTTTTGCCCAGTGAATGAAAAAAATAATGTAAGTGTGTTATCTAATTTAAAAGCCAATAATTTAATACAAAATAAATGTCGCTCCTAAAATTATATTAAATTTCATGGTTAGTATTAAAATTCTAGGCTCACCTGTGCATATACTGGTCATAGGGCAGCAGCGCGTGTGTCTCCGCTCCGTGGAAATTGTGGTACCAGACGCCTAACATGGCCAGTATAACGGGAGCCTGCGTCAAAATATAACACGATTTTTTTCTAAACCATATTCACTTTCACATATTTTTTAAATGCATTATCAATCATGTGTTTTACATTAGTGTTGTGAATTTTAGCCTTTTAGACTGAAGCCTTGACGGTTTAGGCTCTTCTTATTTCAACCTTTAAAATAGTTTTTTTCCCACAAGGTGGACCGACGATCTGGTGAAGGTCGCGGGACCCGGCTGGATGAGGTTAGCGCAGGACCGGTCGGCGTGGAGATCCCTGGGGGAGGCCTTTGTCCAGCAGCGGACGTCTACAGGCTGATATGATGATGTTACCTCACTAATGAACATGGGAGCTCCAAAGCTTCAAGGCTGAGCCTTGAATTTTTTGTAGCTTTTAATTGTTCGGTTGACGCCTCTGTACGGTAATAGGCTTGAATCAAAAATATAAGCTATAGTGGGCCGCGAGAACCCACCAAAGAGATCATATCTCTATGGTAGTAGGTACTAACATTTTGCTCCAACGGTGCGGTGGTGTAGTGATTGTCCATGAAGCTAGCACCTTCTAGAAGCTTCTCGAAGTTATCGAAGCCGATATACAGGGAGATCGACAGACCGATCGCCGACCACAGGGAGTACCTGCGAAACATCATCACCATGTAGATTTAGAATTAAATCTTTGAATGATACCTAATGGTCAGAAAAAATTTGGATAATGATGAAAAATCAGCCTGTGTATATGTCTTAAGTTTCACTACTGGACCGATTGTTCCAGTACTTTTCTAGTTATCCGACTGGCCTGTTTGCTAAGTTGGTGGTGAAACTGCCTACTGAGCCAGAGATCATGGGTTCTCCCACCCGGGGCCAACATTTGTGTGATGATGGGTTCAACCACTGATAAACATACAATACATAGTTATAAATAAATACTTGAATACATACAAACACCCACAATCCCAAAACCAACAGTTAAGTGGTTTTCGGATTCTGGGTGTTTGTATATATTCAAGTATTTATGTATGTTTATCAGTTGTTGAGTACCCATTTACAATTTACAAGTTTGGGACTAAACAGCCGTGTGGGAATTTGTTCAAACGTTATTAGAAATCAGAAATATATTTATTTGCCCATTATTAGAGATTACAACAATAAATTATGTATGTAATAATTATAGTTAGGTACCTAGTAATGTGGGGGGGTCACTATTAGAGACGCTCATTCGATTTCAAGAAATAGTCCATAGATTCGATCAACCGAATCAAACTCAAGTTTTTGGACATCTCTGTATCACACTATCTCGCTCACGCACACATAGACTGTAAACACTGTAAGCGATGTGCTAACAATCTGTCACTCAGTTCATTCAACCGCCGAAAAGAAACCGGCGATCTATAACCACCTAGCGTGTGAGAGAGGCAGACAAACCATGGGAACAATATACCTGCCGCCGACCCAGTCCCAGAAGCCGAACATGTTCTTGGAGTCGATGCCGAACGCGGTCGCCTTCTCGGTGTTCGTCGACAGCGCCACGAAGTGCTTCGCCACAGCCGACGTCTGTTAATATAATGAATACATGCAGGCTGGAAACTATACTGTTTTTATGATGTAAAGAAAAGAAAGAGAACTCGTCTGCCCAGCGGTTATCAGCTCTCCGGCAGATGTAACCAGCCTGCCACTACAACGTGCTAACCCTTTGAGCTATGTCGAAGTTAAACGGTCGTTTGTGTTAAACGGTAACTAAGTGCTTTTGACTTGGTTTTTAGGCATTATGTATCTAATCTCAATCGTTCTCTTTTTGGATTTCTAAGCAAAGATAAGTAAGAGCGTCAGTGGCGTCTGGGGAGCGTCAGTGGCGTCGGGGATAAGACGCGGCCTATCATATCGAAAGGTCCGAATTTCGGTCCCCGGCTGGGCCATATACCAATGGGTTTTTCTCGAAACTTAAGTACATTTACTGACCGCTCTCAAACGGTGAACGAAAACATCGTGAGGAAACCTGCATACGCCGAAGTAGAAATTCTTAGGCGCATGTGAAGTCTACCAACCCGCACTGGGCTAGCGTGGTGGACTACAGCCCAAACGCCTCGTTGTGAGGGTAGGCCTGAGCCCCAGCAGTAGGGACATGTTAATAAGCTGTTGATTTCTTTGAAAATGTGTGAAAAGTAAGTGAGTGATGTCCTTTAAGAATTTATTTTATTAAAATTGAGATCTACTTCGAAAGTAAGTATTCTTGTCTAACATTTCGTACATTTCGGTTCAATAAAGTAAAAATAATGACGCTGTAGCACACTGACAGACAGTGTTATCCCTACTCCGCTCAACAGTCGCCTGTTGCGAAAATATTTATATTTGGCCCCAAAACACTGCGAAAGACAGATGGACGGACTAGATGAACTTATAAGGGTTCTTTGTCGGACTACGCAACCCGAAAACTCACATCCTTAGCAACTTCGAGGAACCAGTTCTTGGCCGACGTGGCGTTGGTGATGGTCTCCTGGGTGGTGAAGGTCTTGGAGGCGATGATGAACAGGGCGGTCTCAGGGTTCAGCTTCTTGAGTACCTCGGCCAGGTGGGTTCCGTCGATGTTTGACACAAAATGCACCTGCCACAGTTAAGTACTGGTCAAAAAATGTCATCAAACCAGACGAAATCTTAAATTATAAAAGTCACTTTTAAAAACAGCTGTGTAAGACAGCTAAAGGAGACCTTAACCATTGAAGGCAGCAAATTTAACTCAAATAAGAAAAAGTGAGACTAAAAATGCATTGGGATTTGGCCACAACTATGCGAATTGTCTCTCTACCAGTCCCACAACTGGTATCTACATACATGTCATGCTTTGACAAGTCAGTACCATGCATGTGCTCTCCCCTAATTCCGTGGTTATTCGCGATATATGTTGTATAATAGTGGCGCAGTCGGTAGGATTCGAACATACGCTCCCAAAGGGTTAAGTTATAATTATGCGCGGTATATAATATGCAGTTTTTCTTATTTTTTTTAATAGATGTTCAGTAGCAAACAATTAATCAGTACCTAAGAATAAAATCCTCACCTTGAGTTGATTGGCGTAGGGCTTCAGTGCTTCCGTGACCATTAGAGGACCCAGATCAGAGCCCCCAATGCCAATATTGATGACGTCAGTAATAGCTTTTCCGGTGTATCTGTCGGATGAGTAACACATTTTTATTGAAAAAGGTTACCTACTTACGCTGATGTATCTTTCAATTCAATGCCAGCTCAAACCTCTGGATCTAGAAAATTGACATTTTGCATTGATATCCACAATTTCAGACACTCAAATCCATTGATTTACTGAAGCCAACTAGACATATGAACAAAAGGGCTTCGCTTTTTGGAAGAGAGGAACGCCTGAGTATGGCGAATCCCATGTTAATTGTCGAAGACACTATATCATTAATCTATGATGATAATTGAAGTATTTTTGGTAAATTTTCTCATTATGTAGTCGACGTTTTAAGTCAAAATTTTACGATTTCAATACAAAATGCTGCGGCATCCGCCCGCCAACTCACCCCTTCCACTGGCCAGAGATGACCTGTTCGGAGAACTCCTTCATGTGGGCCAGCACGGCGTTCACGTCTGGCGTGACGTCCGCCCCGTTCACCAAGATCGGCCGGTTCGCGCGGTTGCGCAGCGCCACGTGCAGTACGGCGCGGTCTTCGGTGAAGTTTATCTTTTCACCTTTAAATAAAATAAGTAACTAGTACATTTATTTAAATTCTGTAAATACTTTGTCACTGCAGAACGACCGCTCAACAAGTCACTCGGGTTAGATTAGAATATATTTGGGATTGAAAACTTTTTTTTGGTGATTTTTTATTATCCGCGCGGACATCATTACAAACAAATACTTACTTTCCCTTGGCAAAACGTGTGGCGTGTTAGTTAGCATGCTGTTTATGCGAGATATTTGATTTCAAAATTGAAGAATCAAAATAATTAATTATAATTACCTAATGGTAATAAGTTTCATCATATTATACAATACTAGCTGTTTCCCGCGGCCTCGCGCGCTTTTTATAAGTTATTGCTCCCTTTTTTTTTTCTCTTTTTGCTCGGCTCTTAAGGGTCGTAGTGTGATGTTAAATAGCCTTATAACCTTCAAGAATTGGGCTATCATATCAGCTTATTATATTAGTACAGATATACTTTGTTATTGCTGGACGTCTGCCTCAGCTCAACTTACCCGAGAACATGGCGTCCCTCGCCCGCTCCACTCCGCGATTCCTGGCCAGATTGAGGAGCAGGGCCAGCACGGCTCCATCCACTCGGTTCTTCGAGTAGTCAAGAAGGATGTCCCCATCGCACGGTGTCGCGATGCGAAGGCTGGTTTATGATAGAAATACTTGTTTATTTTAATATCTTTTTGTATGTAAAATGACAAATTATAATTTTTCTCCTCCTCCTCATTTTTATAGATAGGAATACGGGAACTATATGACAGTATGGAAATTCACCAAATAAAATATATCAATCATAAATTAAATTACAGGAATTACAAAAGAATTTTTCCGAAGACTAGACTGGACAAAAAAGAAAGAAGGAGTCTCCATAGACGGAAAGTACCTTTCAAACTTGAGGTTTGCAGATGACCTAGTCATCTTCGCTTCTAGTGCATCAGACTTATCACGACTCCTAGGTGAACTGAACACAAGCAGTAAAGAGGTCGGACTTGAAATGAGCGACACAAAAACCAAGATAATGACCAACTCAAAAGAAATCCCTATTCAAATAGATGGCACAACGCTCGAATACGTCAAGGAATATATTTATCTTGGGAAACTAATCGCTTTCACAGACTGCACTCACAAAGAGGTCGAGAGAAGGATCGGCATTACATGGAAGAAATTCTGGTCCATGAAAAACATTCTTAAAAGCCGCCTCCCACTGAGCCTAAAAAAGAAAGTCATAGATAGCTGCCTGCTACCAAGTTTAACATACGGATGCCAGACTTGGACAATAACAAAGGAAATACTAAACAACATAAGAGTATGCCAGCGAGGGATCGAGAGAAGCATTCTGGGAATAAGATTAAAAGACAAAGTAAGAGCAAGCACAATTAGACAAAAAACCGAAATTATCGATGCGGTGAAACACGTACTAAAGATGAAATGGCTCTGGGCTGGCCATGTAGCGAGGATGCACGCACAACGATGGACTCACAGATCTACCATATGGCACCCGAAGCTCGGAAAAAGAAAAACAGGTAGACCTAAGACCAGATGGGAGGACGATATAACAAGGACAATAGGAAAGAAATGGATGCAGAAAGCAGAAAATAGAAAGGAATGGAATAAGGAGATGGAACAATATACAGAAGAGTGGCAAGAGGTAGCTGGAGGAGGCCGGAGCCCAAAGGCTCTCCAAGCCAAATAATTAATTTAACAATCCACAACTCATAAGAATTGTTAAAAATGGAACTTAATTTAAATTTTTTTATTATTATTTGTAATGCATGATGGCTGGAAAATAAAGGCTATTTTTATTATTTTTATTTTATTTTATTACAAAAGAATTACATCATACTCCATGGCTTTTATTGAGATTAATTGGCGGCAATTTCGGGTGCCACGTCGTCGATGAATTTAAAATAGATATAGGTATGAACTTCATTGACGAATATGAATGCTTTATTTGACCTTTAAAAAGAGCAAAAAAGTTCAATGATATAACTTTGTGAAATACGTTTATTATACGAAAGTTATATGGAAAAATACCTTTTTAAATATGAATTTTAGATAATGTAACTCAAGAAAAACCTTCAACCGACATATATACTTTCGAATTTAACAAATAAACTTTTATATACCTGAATTTGTTGAAGCGGTCTGGATCTTGTTTGAAAAGCTGTTGTATGTTGATCTTTTCTGAGTTCAAATTGTAGAATTCTTGCAGTTTCTGGTACGCTGGGTCCTGTTTCAGGCTGATCTTCGGCTCCATGGTTCTTGGGGAAAGTGAACGGGTTCCAAAACAGCGGCTGGGACGAAACTGCCCTATCAATATTGATAACGAACGTCGTTTTGACATTTCAATGACATGTGAAGGTTATGCGCGTTTGGTTTTTGCACTAACATTTTCAATGATTATAAAACTCAAAATAAGAGGCAGTATGACTCAGCACCATTGCCTATTACCAATGATAAATTTTAAGAAAACAATAAAATTTACATTCTTTTTGTATTCATAAATCTTTTTTCATAGTATCTCAGTAGGTAGGTCAAGGAAGGAAGTACTTGTTTGTTACTTCCAAGAGTATAGTATTATTTTTTGGCTTTTTTAGATTATTCTGGTAACTGCACGGAGTAATGTGTCTAGGCCACAAACACAGACCATTCAAAATGGTCAAAAGATGGCGCTGCTATACAAGTACCTAAGATGGCTATAGTGAGTCGTGGGTAGCTTACAATTTTTATTTTTCCATTTCCAAACCCTAAGATAGATCATAATCGTCTACAGTTAAAATATATCATTGCATATTAAGTTGCCCGGTTTCGGTCTGTCTGTATGTTGGGCTAAACTCCGAAACCGATGAATAGATTTTAATTTGGTTTCACCATTACTAGAGACCGTTTTCTAAAGGTTTTGATATAGATTACAAGCAATACTCGGGCGGGGTGGATTCAAATAATACAACATTTCTAAACTTAACTTTTTTAATTTACATAATCATTATATGGAAATAACGTCTAAATAGTATGAAGTGGGTATATTAATAACTAAACATTTATGATTACAAAAACAATACCAAGATCTTTCAATGTTGCCTAAACCTACAGATTAAATAAAATAATCACATTGCAAACAGCCTTAGACAAGTTAACAGAGACTTTTCACCAGGGGAAAAATGGGTAACCTGTACTCGGTATAACCGCAGCTTCTTTACATGAGACGTCATTTTTTAAAAAAGTTTCTCATCATTTATTACTTTAAAACTTAAATATATTCTTCAAAAATAGTTCGAGCAACAAGTTTAAAATTTCCACACTAATTACCCAAGTCGTTGATATATTAAACAGACTCTAAGCCCAAATGAGGCAAACAACCAAGTCACGGACAACATAGCTAGGCTGTCTCTGTTAGCTTGCAGTCTTTATGCACATTTCAACCTTGTTCAAAAACTGTTACACTGTAGAAAAGCTTGTTCTTATCGTATTTCTTCGTCGATGAATGTGTCTTGACCTTTAAATAGCCACTTATACAGTCAACCGCACGTTAGTGGTAACAAAACCAGTATAAACTGGTCTCCTATAGTCTTGAAACTTCCTACTAGGCTAGAACAGCTCAAGGTCAGTGTTTACACTGACGTGCGGTCGACTTTTTGAACTAGGCTCAAATGACAGCTCAACACACAATAATTTTATTACAATTAAATTAATTATCTATGTTAGTTACTCAGAATTTAGTACTAGTTCTTTCTCTTTCTTATGTTTAAGTGGAAGGAAAGAGACAGAAATAGGAATACATTAACAAAATAAACTTGACTGGTCAATTTTTAATAATATTGTATACAAGCTGTATGGAAAAAATGGAACAGTGCCTCAAAAATAAATGGAAGAGTAAAAAGAACTACAATGAATGAATGAATTGAATGAAAGTCAAAATTTTAAGAAATACTCAAATTCGCGAACTCAAGGCCAATTTAACTTACAATTTGCCTGATAACACAAAAAAGAAAATACATTAAAATAAAGATAATATATTACACAATCAATGCCAGGATATGTTCTAAATATATTTATTAGTTACTGAGCAATTATAATACATTTTAATATCCACGTCTCTGGTTACGGACGATTACGCGATCCCATCAACACGAGCGATTGTCAAATCTCTCTAAAAACAATTGTTCCAAGTACCTCATTGACCTCAATAGAGATGACAACCGTGTCGATGCGTATGGTGCACGCCTTAACTAAATTTTAGTCTATTGTGCTCTAGGTCTAGTTAAAAAATCTTTAAAAATAAGAAAGGATGGCATGAATTTTACAAATGTCAAATTAGTTTAGTCCTGTCATACCTAATAAAAAGTATCCCATACAGTCGCTAAATAATAATAATAATCAGAGAGGGACACACTTATTACAAAAGTGGTAAGAGTAAGCAAGACAGGTATAATATCTTCTATCTCTATCTACGTATGTGAATTTCTAACTGCATACCAACAAAAAATTAAATAAACATATAAAGAAGTGGTCAATTCTAATTGTGGTTATTATTATTTGTGGTTCTAAACCGCCGAAAGGATTCAATTCACCTAGTATTTTCCTCGCTGTAGTGAGGTGAAAAATTGTGTGTTGCGCTCGGCAGCAAATTTATTTTGTGTCTCGTACCTTGAAACCCTCACTACGCTCAGTTTTCAATACTAGTACTTGCACAAAATAACCAACTTTGCAGCCTTGCATAACAAATAACTATTATCATCTCTGTAAAATTTTTATAGTATGTAATTTATATGAGAATTTTCGTAATGTTTAATGAAAGGACTTCTATATAAAAAAGAGCACAATAGACGAAATGTACATATGGGGTGCATCATTTGAATCGACACCTGGATACAACGTCGTTAAATTAAGTCCTAGAAACCTCTGGCATTCCCTTGGCCGTGCGATTAGAGCGTAATGAAGACGCGCCGCTTGTAGAGCGCGACGCCGACGGCGAGCCAGATGAGCATGGCGGCGGCGTGCGTCGCCAGCAGCTGCGCGTGCGTCGGCGCCGGCACGCGGTAGTACAGCGGGAAGTGGCGCTTCAGCAGCTCGCTGCCCACGTACAGGAACAGAGCGTTCTGGCCTGCAGACGAAGTCAGAAATTAAATCAAATAAGAACTCCTTATTTGTTTTGTATGTCACGCGCTAACCTCATCCAGCTGGGTCCCGCGACCTTCACCAGATCGTCGGCCGACCTTGTGGGAGGCCTGCCTACGCTGCGTCTTCCGGAGGTTTGTCCATAACATTTAGGACTAAACAGCCGTGTGTGAATTTGCGGACAAAGGAAGCGGAGTAGCGGGAGGAGGTGGAAGTATCTTTTCACTATTGAATTTGAAAATGAGAATGTGTGAGTCATAATTTTTTCATTATTTTAACACGATTTTGACACCCATCATCAATCATCAACAGCCTATTAACATATCCCCACTGCTGGGGCTCAGGCCTACCCTCATAACGAGGGCGTTCGGGCTATAGTCCACCACGCTAGCCCAGTGCGGGTTGGTGGACTTCACATGCGCCTAAGAATTTCTTCATCGGCGTATGCAGGTTTCCTCACGATGTTTTCCTTCACCGTTTAAGAGCAGTCAGTAAAGGTACTTAAGTTTCGAGAAAAAACCCATTTGTACATGGCCCAGCCGGAGATCGAACTCCGCTTGACACCCATAGAATGCTTTTATTACTGATCCATATGGGAGTGGCAAATTTTTTTGATTCATGATTATAATCATCAATCATCATTATTATAAATTCGTACCGGCATAATAGAGCGGCCTTCCACCCCATTTGTTCTTCAAATCGACGATGAAGTACAGCACGGCTTGTATGAACAGCGCCATGGCGGAGGTCACCAGGCAGTAGGAGAGCGACCACAGGTTCTTGTTGATGGGAATCGGGCCGTCGTTCTTCGAGAACAGGGCTAGGGCTCCGCCCGTGACGCCTAAAACCACCGACCAGAACACCCAGCGCATTATGCGGGCCCTGTGGAACAGAATGTAAAATGTAAGCTGGTAATCGGTACTTGATTTTTTTCCTCGCGTATTTCACACATTGTTTGAGAAAAGCATTATATATGCCTTGGCGGAACAGGGATTATCTGACACGTAGTTTATACTAATCACCTTGTAAGGCATTCGTCTATTTTCCGCGCACCTGCAATAATGCACAGTCGACCGCACGTCAGTGGAAACACTGACCCTGAGCTGGCGTAGCCTTCTAGGAAGTTTCAATATTCAATACTATGAGAGACCAGTTTATACTGGTTTTATTTCCACTAACGTGCGGTTGACTGTACATTATTGCAGAGGCGCGGAAAATAGACGATTGCCTTACAAGGTGATTAGTATAAACTACGTGTCAGACAATCCCTGTTCCGCCAAGGCATATATAATGCTTTTCTCAAACAATGCGTGAATTATGTGAGGAAAAAAAAACGCTTGCAAAAGGACAAGTAACTTAATCTCGAAATAATACAAATGCATTTGCAGCTGGGAGCAAACGAAAAAACTAGCAAAGAGTAATACACCAATAGGAACATAGCAGACATCACGCTCTCCGCCAGGAATTGATTGGGGTGTGATCTGATGATGGCTATCTAGAGGGGAGATCGCCAATTTAGCATGACACATTATATGCCACACATTTCACTGAATGCTCGAAAAAAAGAGCAACGGATTGTAAAAATAAAAAGGGAGAAAAAAACTAGAGCGTGAATGGAGGAGGTCCAGCTCACTATACACATTGAACTCGCCTAGCGTGGTTGTAAGCAAGCATGATCCTGGTGGCGTGGGCGCCGGCCTGCACCACCAGCACCCCGGAGAAGATGCCCAGGATACCCTCCGGGTCGTAAGGCAGGGTCGTTTGGTACAGCTTGCGGAACGTGCCACCATGGTACAGATGCGACGCGCCGAGGACCACTCTAACATAAAAAAACGGAGATTATACAAATGAACTTTAAAAATAATGGATTTGAAAATTCCTATCTCAGTGAATGCCTGATCTATATAAAGTTTGTGTGGTGTTAATCCCTATGACTCACATTGTCACTCAAAAAAACTGTTATTTTGAAACGTATAGACCTACCAAGTTATCTGTGAACTGAAGGGTGGCTCTGCCATCGTTCCGTGCCCGACGGCCGAATGACATTCCGCGTAGTTCCCGATTCTGCTACTTCACAGATAACTTGGTATATCTATACCAAGTCAAGTAAAGTATACCAAGAATGTCATTCGGCCGGCCGTCAGCACAGAATTGATAGAATGACAGGCATGGAACGATGGCAGAGCCACCCTTCGGTTCACAGATAACTTAGTAAGTCTATTTAACTATAACCACGATTTCAGTGGCCAAGACAAAGTGACTGCGAACTGAATAATATGACATATTACCCGGTAGAATAACTAGCTAGACGGAATGAATAAATAACTAGATAGTCAAAGATTTAAAGATATACAGCTCTAAGAGATGTGCTACATGTTGATGATGATGAATAAGAGATGAGATGATGAAAGGGTGTTGATTACGGGAATGTCAGGTCTCCAGATTCAATGAATTTTAGGCAGATGATTAAAGTTTTAAATTGATTTTAACTGCAACTCTTTCATGTGCCAGATGCAATGCAATCCTTAAGTATGTAATGTAAGTCATAGATTATTTATGATTAAAATTTAATGCGACCAGCACGTTCTTGATATTAATCACTACATGGAGTCTGTAGTACCACAACCAAATATAGAGGGTGTTGTATTGAACAAAGGGTACCTGTCAATGTGTCCAGCGATGCCTCCCGTGCAGTTCTGCAGCGAGGCTCCGCCGAGGGCGGACCGGTGCAGCCCTCCCGGGCCCACGTAGCCGCGCGGGCAGCCCGGCGCAGCCGTCAGCAATGTCACGCATACCTACCGCAAGCGGACATTATACTACACTAACTGTTTTCCGCGGCTTCGCCCGGGTTTTAGAAGTTATTTCTGAGTTTTAAATAGCCTATAGCCTTCCTTAAGAATTGCGCTATCATCCAAAAAGCATAATTCCAAATCCGACGGGTAGTTCCAGAGATTAGCGCGTTCAAACAAATAAATAAATAAATTTTTCAGTTATTTTTTTAGTATAGATTACGATACGAGTGAGCTAAATTGGGCGTTAGTTACACTCGAGGCTGGATTGCAAGTCGAGCAGAAGGCGAGGGCGTAATGCAGCCGAGTGTGTAATGAACAAAGCTCACGCGTTTCATTACGACGTATTGATTGAACTACCTGGGAACAATTAATTTCCCTTTGATTTTGATAACAATACTTGTATTTGCCTAGCCTCAGTAAGTATTTTTGGCGGCGTCGAGTCTATCTATGACTCTTCTTCATCACTTGAAGTCGACTTGTTGGAAAATAATCACCATAAGTGTCATTGCCAGTTGTCTGACGTGCATACCTGGATGGTAACGAGCACAAGCGTAGCGAGCCACTGCCGCCAGCCGGCCGTTATGTCGCGGAATAGAGAACTGCCTGTGAAAAACAATCAATAAGTTTATTAACTAGTGAAGTAGCAGTGGGCTGGGCACATCGCTTGTAGAACTAACGGCCGTTGGGGCAGAAAGGTTCTCGAGTGGCGACCACGTATCGGAAGACGCAGCGTAGGCAGGCCTCCCACGAGGTGGACCGACGATCTAGTGAAGGTCGCGGGACCCAGCTGGATGAGGTTAGCGCAGGACCGGTCTGCGTGGAGATCCTTTGTCCAGCAGTGGACGTCTACAGGCTGATATGATGATGATTAACTAGTCTATGGCAAAAACGGTTTGCCTGATCGGGTAGGTGTGTATAAACGAATTTCCATTCGTTCATTTCATTATACCAGGTGTGATGCTCTGGCTGGTCCTCATGAAGGCGCACTCGAGCGCGCCCACGACGAGGTACATGGCGCCCAGGCGCTGCAGCACGCCGGGGAACCGGACCTCGCTCCACGATACGTTGACCGAGCTGAGGACGACGCCGATGACTGACAGCAGCAGGGCTCGACGCGCCACCTGGTGGATGGAAAAAATGCATACATCGCTCGTAGAACTGACGGCCGTTGGGGCAGAAAGGCTCTAGAGTGGTGACCACGTATCGGAAGACGCAGCGTAGGCCTCCCACAAGGTGGACCGACGATCTGGTGAAGGTCGCGGGACCCGACTGAATGAGTTCATCGTGGAGATCCCTGGGGGAGGCTTGTCCAGAAGTGGACATCTTTCGGCTGATATGATGATGCATCTAATGCTAGAGGAGCGACAGTCTGCGTGAGGCGACTGGCAGTGGCTGGAAGCGGAGAACCGAAGATCTGGTTCAGTGGCGCGCCTTGGCGGATTGTATGTGCGAAAATTAATTAAAATAGAACCTCAGCAGACCAGATCCCACCAAAAAGTCCTTGGATCTATAGGTCCAACTCTACCATAGATGGTAGAGTTCCGTGGGGAAGCGGTCATTTTGGGAAGTGGTCAGATTTTGGGAAGATGGTCATTTTGGGAAGTGCTCGCATTTTAGGAAAATTGTCATTTTGAGAAGTGGTCATATAAGCCATACCTGATAGAAGGCAGTTAGCCTCGGCATGGAAGTCCTCAGTCTCGCGTTCAGTGACAGCACCAGGGCTTCTCCCATCGCGAAGGCGAACCACGGAAAGACCACGTCCGCCACGGTGAGACCGTTCCATGTCGAGTGGGAGAATATCGCGTAGCCGCCGCCGCCGGCGTTCACGAAGATCTGGAACAAAATTATTGCATATCTTTACGCTATATCCCTGGCGGGGTAGGAAGAGAGAAAGGACCGCCAAGTATCGCGATCCTGACACAAAATCAATCAATCATCAGCCTATTAACACGTCCCCACTGCTGGGGCTCAGGCCTACCCTATCCACGAGGGCGTTCGGGCTATGGTCCACCACGCCAGCACAGTGCGGGTTGGTGAACTTCACATGCGCCTAAGAATTTCTTCTTCGGCGTATGCAGAAAAAACCCATTGGTACATGGCCCAGCCTTCGGACCTTTCGATATGATAGGCCGCGCCTTATCCCCGAGGCCACCGACGCTCAATCATCAATCAATAAATATATATAATATGAAGAAACTCACTGAACGACTGATCAACGCATTGCCCAAACCACTGAGCCTAGAGACTTGAATATTGTACAAAGGTTCCTCATCATATGGCTCGATCTGACGTCGGGCGAAGCCGCGGAAAACAGCTAGTTTAGTGATAGCATACCATGAGCGCGATGCAGACGCCCCGGAATATGTCGAGCGAGCGCAGGCGGGAGCGCGCGGGCGAGCGCGGCACGCTCACCTCCGTCGTCAGCACCCTCGTCTCGGAGCCGAGCTCGTTGTCTTCCCTATGACATTTTATTTTACAGCCTAATATACAAAATTCTTTTTAAAAATCAGATAGCGAATGTTTTAAAAAAGTTTTCTTTATTATTTTTTATCTTTTCCACTTATTCTTCTTCTTAGATGGGGTTGGCAGTCCCTGCACCGACTCCACGAAGACGGAAGTTTTGTGCATATTTTCCACTTCTCCCTATCCAGAGCCTAGCTGTGGTAGTCTAGTTGGTTGTGCACTCGCCTCACGTTCACCGTGGGTTCGAACCTGGCCCTTATCAATTAGTTTTTCGGAACTTAAGTACGGTTAATTATAATACCACAGGTTTTTCGGTGAATGAAAACATCGTGAGAGAACCTGAATACACCAAAGATAAGAATTTCTACTCTAAGACGTATGTGAAGTCCACCAAAAAACGAATTGGGGCACCGTTGGCGGACAGTGGTTTGGCACAACAGCTCCCATAGGGTCGAAGTGTATTCTTGGCCCCCTAAGAAGATAAGATGAAACTTACCCAGCGAAATATTTAGCAAGAAATCTTCCAGCAGCTATTCTTTTTCCAATTCCCTTGACAATGTACCACAGCGTAGCCATGGACAGCAGGATCACTATAGCAGTTAGAATAGGCAGCTGCGCCGCGTCGGGCTCCGCCGTCATCCTGGGCAGGCACTCGTCCTTCGTGACGTCGGATAGATTGAGGCTGTACTGCCCATACTCGGCAAACTCGTATGAGCCTGAAATACGAATAGAGATAAGCCTCACCATTTGTACATATTCTTTCTGTTTTGTTTTTGTCTCTTGTTAACGTTCTGTGTGTGCATATATAGTTAAATTAAATAAATACAATTCCACAGATTTGCATGCAGTAATAAACATTTTTAAGAATAACTCGAAAACTGTTGTACCAGTTGAGCTGAAATTTGGAAAATACATGTAAAATTTATGGGTAAATTTATAGAAATAAGTATCAGGATTTTTTTCCAAGATATAGCAGCAACTTCTATTTCAAAGTTAGTACTTTTTATAAAAATTATTATCAAGCTGCTAACCATTCCATTTTCTCTGCTTTATGTAATAATAATAAAATGGTATTTATGTAATAAACATTACATTGTGTTATATTTTGCAGTCAGTCAGCATGAAATAGCTATACTTGATAAACCAGTTACATTAAAACTTAGTGAATAAAAGTGTTATAGACGAATATCAATGCAAATAAATTTCTTGAAATTTTCATTACAGTACACCTATAGCCTGCCATGGTGATCAACGTAGGATTTTTTACCACAGGAAAAACTGTTCCCGCATGAAACGAAACTCTATTTCACAAAGGCGCAGTACCTGGCAACAGCTAACCAATTTGAGAAGTCAAAGCTATGAAAACCAAGAATGTACCCATATAGTACAAATCAAGCTTGTCTTTATCTAATTAAATGTCCATCCCTCGACCTTCACCATTCCTACCTTACAAGATAATGTATTTATATTTATTTATTTACATAGGTCCACATATGTTTAGATTTGCTTCCTAGCACATTTACTTTGCATAGAATTGTATTTACTTTTTTTACATTTAATTTAATTATATGTTTATCTTCTATTGATGACAAAAGGTGCAACTTCCTCATTACACTTGTAGTTGAGTGAATGGAATGATATTTCCATACATACAACTAAATAAAGAATAATATATATGTTTGCTAGAAAGATAGATCGATTTATTTATTCCGCTTTATGGTGTTAGTACGCGGAAATCCACAAAAAATAGCTGTCTCGCGATCATATAAGTAGAATTTGATTTACCTAAATCATTGATATATGAATATCTATTGATCAGTTTGTGCAAAAATTACAGGTTAAAGAACCTAATATTTCTTTCATTGGCGTGAAAATTGATGTGTTTCATAGTAGGTAAAGTCAGCGTTCGTTAAATTGTATTTTAACGTAGCTTCAAATGAGTAATCGTTCTGAGATTAGCACACTTCTAGTGCATACAAAACAAAGAAATCGTAAATTCACAAAACATAAATACATACCGTTGCATATCTGCCCATTTCCATTTTGGACAGCGTACCGCAGCGGACTCAAAGTACTTAGAACTACAGCTCTGGCAGTCTTCAATTTGGCTGTCTCCAGGAGTATGCAGTCCTGGCATTCCACATATTGGCTCCAGAAACTCACTTCCTCTGTCGTAAGCACTTCTAAGCAAGCTTGGTCGTAACGCAACGTTGTGCCGTTGCACTCCCTTATGAAGGCACCCACATTTTTGAAATTTCCAACCATTATTGCGTTTTCAGTCTACATTAGTTGAAAATCAAGAGAAATTATAGAAAAATCTCAAAAAACAACAATTGGAAAACATTGAACTGAACTGAACGAGAATGAATCATCAGCTTCTCTCTGTCAACTTCAAGTTGTCAATGAAACCAACTCATTCATTTATGCGTCATCTTGGCAGAGCCACGGCTTTTGAATTACGGGTTGAACAACACAGGCCGTGCATTTCTGGCTGAGCATTAGGGGCTCATTTTCAAAACTGTGTGAACGGGACGATTTTAATTTGTATTGCGCTCAGATTAGAATCTGAGGTATTGCGGTTCTAAAACTAATGTTTGTAGAACTAATTTTTTTTTTGCCAAATGAATGCTCCTCTCAGAGAGTAAATAAATAGAATCTCTTAAAAATACCAGCAGCTCATTATTTTTAAGTTTAGGTGTGGGCTGCTAGCATTTTGGTTCTATCATAGATAGACTTAGATATTGAGAAGATAGCATACCTATCTAGACCATAGTGTAGTTTTAGTCTATGGTGTTGCTAGGCAACTGTTTTTATCGGACTTTCGTTCTATCCTCTTGTCAAAGAACTTGTGCAAAAAATAATGAATATAATAATAACTCAGTTTTACTAATCACGTTTTATTTATAACGTAAGATAATATAAAGTAGTACCAAACGTTTACTACTTATCAGTTAAACCAAGTCTACTGCGATCATCAATACTAGAATTTGATGACCGCAGGCTATATATTAGTAACAAATTCATCCACACTAGACAAAGTTCATAGAAATTTCAATGAATTATTAAATAAACGCCTGCGCGTACCTACCGGTCCATGGTCTCCACTCCACAACTCGTCTGTATGTCAGTTCTGGCTGATGTGGCCCGCCCCGCCCACTTGCTAATCCGTTCAGCTGTATCTGTGACCATAGGTTCGTCGGATATCCTCATAGCGGATACATAGGGCATGCGTTGACCGTTGTTAATAATTTGAATTTAGTTGTTTTAACTAAAAATATATAATTTATTTAAAATAATATTACATTACACATTTTGGAGGAATGTTAAGATTTACAACGATAATCAGCGCACTATGTCGTAGCAAACAAGTAAAGCAGTGCTTTTACGAATTGCACTATCTCGGAGCGGCCAAACTTCGACTCGCCGTACACTCGGTCCACGAACGTGATCGGCACTTCGCCTATTGTGTACTCCAGTTGCCTTGACCTGAAAATAACAATAAAAATCACATTAAATGTTTTTTCACTGATCCTTCTAATAATGAACTACACTGGCTGTCCCATGCACTACAGCGGACTTGCGGCGAGCGGACCCTTTTGGCAGAAACCGAAGTGAGCACAGAACGGACACCTCAATTAAATTCAATTTTTGTGTTGTGGCATTGCATCGAGTCCACGATGATTCTGCCAATGTCCAAGGTTGAAGGATACACAGTGCTTTAACCCTTGTACGGTAACAGACGACAATATTCTGTTGGGTGAGTACTGAAGTTAGGTGAGAACGGACACCTCATTAGCTTCGCTCAGTCTGTCGCACTAACCTACAGTGCCTACAGTACACATATAAGATATAGCTTAAAGGTTGTGTAACCAAGCCACAAACTCAAAATGAAAAAAGATACCGCGCATGACCAGCGAGTCTTGTACCTTCAGCAGGCAGAGGGCAACGCCTCTGTATGGCGACTCTTCCGTGTTGCTTTTATGGTACAAATTTCACGCAGACGAACTCGCGGCACAGCCTAGTATAGCAATAAAACAAAACTCTAGTTCCTTACCTAATAATCATTTCCATTTGAAACACATAGCCTTTAGAAACACAGCTGTCAATCAGTTTCTGCAAGATATCTTTTTTGTATAACCTGAAACAGAAATAAAAATTCATAGCAATTTAACAGCAAAACAATACCAGTAGAAACTGGTCTCTCATAGTATTGAAACTCCCTAATAGGCCAGGCCAGCTCAAGGTCAAAATGTTTCCACTGACGTGCAGTCGACTGTACAATAATGGAAACCGACATACAGTGTCGCCAATATTGTGACCCCTCGTAAATCAGTTTTAAAGGGTAGTACCGATAAATATCTTACTTTTGCTAAGTATTAAAACGAGAAATTCGCTCTAATTTACTTATCTTATCTACATATACATAAAAAGTAGTTATATTGCTGGCAGCTATTAATTTTTATTTGTTTCTAGTTTCATATTATTATCGGTGACGTAGCGGGGTACACGCGACCTTATCAACGAGAGATCCAAGTGCGATTCGCGGCCGAGGCATGTAAAAATGTGTTTTCTACTTGGTGAAGGAAAACATCGTGAGGAACGAATTTTTAGGCGCATGTGAAACCCGCACTGGGCTTATAGGCTAGTTTGGTGGACTATAGCCCGTAAGGTATCGTCGTGAATGTGCCCCGTGGGGACATATAGGCTGTTGATATTTAATTTGAAGTGAAAATCTGAAACTCGCGGCATTTAATTACCACAAGACAGTTTCAAAGCAAGTGATCAGTGATAGGCTTCAAACACATTGCAAGTTTCAACCTAGTTTTTTTTATCTTTGTTTTTAATGAGGGTTTGGTACTTGTGAGATACGCAAGACACGAAATTCAAACGTAACCTGAGTTCCAGTTGCATCATTAAGTTGCACTGTTGCTTCTAGACCCAAGGCACTGCGCAAACGAAGCGGAAATTTGTCCGCGCACTTTTTGACGTCATTGTCAAATGAACCAATTCACTATAGCCTAAAGAAAAAAATGGTAAAATGATTTCTGCACGTCGGCGTCGCCTTGCGCTCGAGGTCATTCAGACGATTTTGTTCTTTTTGTTAATAGTGATATGTTAGGTACATTTGAAAATGACGTCAAAAAGTGCGCGGGCTAATTTCCGCTTGGTCTGCCTCGACCCTAAGAGCACATGGTACAGTTGATTCCATATGGCCTTTGCATGGACAGGCAAGGTTTGTTTATGATTCTGAGGTTTAATTAGTTTACCTAAATGACCCTGTGAGATCCGAAGCCCCAGGCCTCAAAAGTGTCTGCGTTAAAAAATTGGCTCCCCTGGAGATCAGCTTCCTCTTGAAGTCCCATCCGTACACTCCACCACCGTCCCTGTACCGTGTGCCGGAGACCAGGTCGTAGTCGTGTTGCCGTTGGAGCTCAATGAATTTTGGGATGAATTTTGGCTGTAATCAGAATTTTGTGGGATTATTTCAAGTCACTACCAAAAGTAATGGAATCAGGTGAATGTGGAAAAATACATATATTTTTAATTGGCTTATTACTGAAAAAATAGCCCTTCTAAAATCCTCCTAAAGTAGGTATCTGTGTGAGAATTCACAACTTTTTCTAAGTAGTGGTCAGCAACAGTTTTCAATTTATCAATTTGATAAAAAAAACATGATACAAGCAAAATCAGTTGCTCAACTGCAGGGCTTCATCATCTAACCCAAGGGTACACTCACTATAAGTCATTCCTATTCCAAATAAGAATATTGTGGTTATTAATTTGCTTTTCCCGCGAATAAACTTTATGTTGTTAAATATAGTAGTAAGTAATACAGAAATTAAATTACAATTCAAATAATAAGTAAAAATAAATATTACAAGTCTAAATTTATAAATAATATCATGCAGATTCTAAACAAAAAGTTTTGGTCAAAATTTACTAATTACAAAATAATAATACTAGAGAAAAATATACTGTACGAAACAACATAAAATCGACACGTGTTTCACCTCTCTACGAGGCATCCTCAGGATGTTGACAGAACGGCAGCTTACGAGAGCTTACTTAGAGAGATTACGTCCTATTCCAAATTATTTGCTTCAACTGCCAATTGTTCTGCGACAGATGCCCACAGCCAACTTCCGCTTGCTAATCCTTTCGGCTATGTGCCTCTGCATAATGAACAAATAATAACTTACATGGTGACTTAAATCAGCGTCCATTATAATAATAAAGTTTCCAGTCGCATGCTTTATGCCGTGGATATATGCTGTGCCTAGACCAAGTTTTTTCTCTCTAGGACGTAGTACGATTTTACTTGATCCATACAACTCCTGCAGCTGCTTCGCAACGTCCAGAGTACCATCTGGACTTCCATCGTCGATAACAATGACTTCATAGTCGTATCCACTAGAAAAACAAAGAAATATGAATCACAAAACATCGGTCTTAAAAATTACAGTACAAATGAAAATTGAAGACTTACGCATTGTCCAAATATTTAACAATAAGCCATATAATGATCGGCAGGTTCTCCCTTTCGTTGTAAGTGGGCAATAATATAGAATATTTATCACTTTTTGTGATTTCGGAATCCAATACCGTGGCCGCCATGATGCTGGCTGTCAATTCGTCAAATGAAATATTTTATAAATATAATTCTACAAACAATCAAAATATGAATGAAATGAATGGAATGAATGAAACACCACTCCATGTCAGATTAATGTCAATGTCACTGACCTGGCATTGCCATCTGTCATCTGTGCTGTCAGCTGTCTGTATGTGAAAGATCAACAAATCAACGAAATCGCTCGCGTCGCGTTGCGTACACAAATATTTAAATTGAAATTACTAAATTATTAATACACAGGTAACTTATCCTGATAGAAAATCAAATCAATCAATAGACAAATATTTATCACCGATTTATTTACAGCCGTTGATTAACCTATAATTATGGCCAGTGAAAGTTTACATTAAATTGTTTAAAGACAAAAACATGGGAAAAACCAGCAAGGTTGTCATCTGTGGCATGAAAGGAATCGGAAAAACTGCAATTCTAGAGCAACTAATATACGGAAATGTTAATTTGAAGTCGTGTTTTTATCCAACGATAGAAGATATTTACGTGGCCAATATAGAAACTGATCGTGGGACGAAGGAGCGAGTCTGTTTCTATGATACGGCAGGCCTGGAGCCCCCGCTTACAGGCGAGTTCAAAGGTTTCAACGTTTTTTATACATTTAGCTTGGAAAATCATGAGCAGCTTGCTTCTGCACTGTACAGCACCTACCAGGTATATCATGCTTTAAGCCACCCGCACACTGGCGCGGCCTAGGTCTCTTACAAAATTGTGCCGCCACCGCTTCAGTGTGGAGGTGACTTTGATGTCACGCACTTTTTTCATCAATGGCATTGGTAATCTGATCTTCAAGTCAAAAATATTAAATTAACGGCCTATTAATATGTCCCCACTGCTGGGGCTTAGGCCTACCCTCTCGACGAGGGCACTGGGGCTATGGTCCACCATGCTAGCCCAGTGCGGGTTGGTGGACTTCACATGCACCTAAGAAACCAAGGGTGTAAGTTCAGAAGTGGACTGTCTTTTGAGATGGGCAGGTTTACCCAGCGACACTGCAACCCTATGGGATCTATTGTGTCATCAGTAGGAAACCACAGTAGACAGCTGCCTTTTTTCTTATGTAGACTTAAAAACATTTTTTCTCCAGAACTCACCACTTCATTATTTAGCTATTTATGATGTCACTGTACATAACACATTATAAGTTTACTGTACAGGTTTGTACAGCCAACCGCACGTCAGTGGAAACACTGACCTTGAGCTGGCTTAGCCTATTGGGGAGTTTCCAATACTATGGGAGATCAGTTTATACTGGTTTTGTTTCCACTGACGTACGGTCGACCGTACAAGGTTGCCTGTCCTTAGTGTTAATATACTTAAATTAACATTTAGTATTGGATCCTTGGGGGAGGCCTTTGTCCAGCAGTGGACGTCTACAGGCTGATATGATGATGATGATGATTGGAACATAAATCTTTTCTTGACTATGTACCTTATATAAAATAACTAACCAATTTATTTATTTATATAAATATCATTGCACATGTATTGTACAAGAGGAGAACTTAATGCCGGATGCATTATCTACCAGTTAACCTTTGGGTCGTCATTGAGCATAAACAAAACACCAACACGCAAATACAAAACTAGAATCAATCAAAATAGAAAACTTTTTCATTCCAATAATAAATGCTAATATATACAAAAATACCAGTGTGACAACATCGTTTTTTTTTTGCTCAATTAACTATGAATAGGCTTATATGCCCATGTGTATATGCCCATAGCATATAGCCCCCCACATTGTGCTATTCTGATGTACAATCTTTAGATACTGTAAAGATTAATCAAAATTTGAACCATAGTTTTTGCGTGAAAGAGCAACAAACATCCTTATAAACTTTCGCCTTTATATTAGTAGGAACGATTGTCCTTTTATATATTGTATGTGCATGCAATCCGCAGGCCCGCCGCAGTCCCCGACCATGCAGCTGACCTCCAACCAGGTGCTGCAGCGGCACTACCTGGCCTTCGCGGAGGGCTTCGTCCTCGTGTACGACACCGCGCGCCCGGAGTCGCTCGACGTGCTTATGTACTTGAAGAAGGACATAGACAGGAATAAGGAAAAGAAAGAGGTACGTGTAAACGTAGCAGAGTATAATCTATACTAATAATAAAGTGGTAAGAACTGGTAGACATTCGCACGCATCCTGGGCCAAAGGTTTGTGTGGATGTTTGTTACTCTTTCAGGGTGAACGGATTTTGATGAAACTTGGTACAGTGATAGTCTGTGATAGCTAGCCTATATCCTGGAATAACATATAGGCATCTTTTCGTTCGCGTAAAGATAAAATTGGCCATTGCCAGTGGCAAGTGGGCGGGGCATATCGCTCGTAGAACTGACGGCCGTTTCGGCAGAAAGGTTCTCGAGTGGCGACCACGTATCGGAAGACGCAGCGTAGGCCTCCCACAAGGTGGACCGACCGGTGGTTGGATGAGGTTAGCGCGGGACCGGTCGGCGTGGAGATCCCTGGGGGAGGCCTTTGTCCAGCAGTGGACGTCTACAGGTTGATATGATGATGATGATGACCATTACAGGTGGTAATGCTGGTGATCGGCAACCGGACAGGCCCCGACGACGTGAGCAGTCTAGAGAACACGTGCTCAAAAGCGGCAAACTGGTGCTCCCGGGAGAAGGTGCGCCACTTCGAGGTGAGTGCGATGGACCGTCCGTCCCTCTACGAGCCCTTCATATTCATGACGACCAAACTGAACCCGGTGCAGAACAAAACCGCTTTCCCGCAGCTCAGTACGCTGAGTAAGCTCACGCAAAAGAACAATAAGAGCGACATGTAACGGTGTGTTTTCAATCTGTGCCCGTTTTGCTATCACCCTTAGGGTTGGGACAGACCAAGCGGGAATTTTGTCCGCGCGCTTATTGACGTCATTGTCAAATGAACCATATCACAATAGCATAAAGAAGAAAATCGTTTAATGACTTCTGCACGTCGGCGTCGCCTCGCGCTCGTGGGCATTCATACGATTTTGTTCTTTCGTTTGGCGTCAAAAAGTGCGCGGGCAAATATCCGCTTCGTTTGCGCAGTCCCTTAGGTTGGATGAGTTTTTTTTAATCTGTGGCTGCCACTAGTGCTACTTCACAACAGATGGCTCTCTATCACAATGGCAATAATGTATCTTTTTTTTTAATTACCTCATGCTACAGCGCCATCTAGTTAGAATGACTGAACTAACCTGGCCTACTACAGTTCCCACGGAATTTCTTGGCGGCGGAATGAATATAGTCACAAATTGTTTGCACATCGCTGACAGTGTATAATAGTCAGAGATAGTGTGCTACATAGAGATGTCCAATGAACCGTTTTTTGAAATTGAATGAGCGTCTCTAGTGATCTCCCTTTGACACATAAAAGTGACTGTAATTGCTCAGAAATCAGCCAACTTCACACAGCCGCCATTAAACTCCGCAGGGACTCGACCTCTCATTGAGTTTTAATGGGACTAATGGGCTCCCTAAACGATCATGCGGCATGACATGCAATACGTGCTGTCACTCATGCATGAGTTGTAGTGATTGACGTGCATGACATGCAAACTACGTGCTGGCCGTTGCTTCACTGTACTGATTGATAGCAAGCATGATTTAATGGTCGATGGACCATCATGCAGCATGATATTCACGTAAACGTTGTATGTCATCCAAGCATGATCGTTTAGGGACACTTTAACGATCGACTCAGATGGTGTCAACGGTCGACCTCGTTCTTTGTCACGTTTTAAATGAATAAAATGCTTTAATTTAATATTAATGTGGTAGTCCGGAATTATTATTTTGTTCCCATTATTAAACGCTTTAACTCGTACTTATTGTAGAAATTATGTATAAAAATTAAATCTCATTAGTTTTTTAAATAAGTTTAAAATAGTATTCTATTTATATTAATTTAATTTATGAAATTATTTAAAAATTAATTTCATGTCAATGCGATGATTATGTGATACATAAATTATGTTAAATTAATTAATTTAATTAATTCAAGGCAATAAATCGCAACCAGATTAATTTTTAATGAAATTATCAAATTATAATCATGGCGTGAAATGAAATGAAGTTAGTAGGGCATAGATTTAAATAAGTAAATAAATGATCTTTAAGTATGTACTTAATTTCTCAATGTTTATAAATTACTAGCTTTTTCCCGCGGCTCCGCCCGCGTAGAAAAGTTTTCCCGTGTATATTGTGAAACAGCGCCCTCTATGTAGGCGTTTTGTTATTTAGCGACGGACACCCCGTGACTTTGTCCGCGTTAAAAAGTAGTCTATATGTTATTCCAGGATATAAGCTATCACTGTTCCAAGTTTCATCAAAATCGGTTCGGTAGTTTTTGCGTGAAAGAGTAACAAACATCCTCACATCCTTACAAACTTTCGCCATTATAATATTAGTAGGATAGGATAGGATATTGTAGGTAAGTACATAGTTTGAAAGTAATTTAATAATAAAATACGTGAAGTCACGTACATTTGACGTAGGTAAGGGTACCTAAGGGTAGAATAGCAGGAGCCCTATTTTTGAATCGCTCGCTTTGCTTCGAGTGGTCGAATCTACTGATTTTTGTATCGGATGTCGAAGGAAAATTAGTAGAATCGACCGCTCGAAGCGAGGCGAGCGACTCAAAAATAGAGCTCCTGGATTTAAACCTGCGACCGCTCTATCGGGGGTCGCGCTCTATCAACTGAGCTATCGCCAGCATTGCTAATATAAGCTCAAAAAATGCTTTTTACAATGTTGCCTACATTACTACATTTTACGGTTACCTATAGTATAGTCTCTTTCATTAGAAGTTTACAATGAGATAAACAAATATGGCTGACTGACATTAACGTCCGATAACCTCAAAAATATGTTTTTATGAAAATATCCCATGTTTCGTATTTTACATCTAAATGTTTTAAAAAACAACGATAAATTGATATAATAAAATAATTTTACATTGGGATTAACATACATACCTACTCGTAATTGGCATCGTCTAATGAAAGCGACTTTACATAGGTACCTACTTACTTATATTTGAATAATCAGTAAAAAAACTGTAAATTGTCGATTTTTATGCAAAGTTTTTTAAACAGCTTTTATTTATGTTTGACGTCTTATAAATGTTTTAGTGCAATATCGCTTTAAAAATTTTGAATTTATGTAAGCATAGACATAATATAACTAATCTTTTTTTATAAATTTTGAAATGTTAGGTGGAACATAGTTTAATTCAAGGTTCAAAACCGTAATTTATTAATTAAATATTTTGTAAGTAATTAAGTAGTTAGGTAAGTAGTGAAATTTATGTAATGTTTGTTTTTTGCAAGCAACGTGAAACCTTATCTTATGATTTCAGCCTCTCTGTAGTGATTTTTTGTTATAAATTTATTTATTTTAATGAAAAATACAAGGGCTTTCAAAATAAACTTAACTACACAAACTTTGACAGTTAACAACATACAGACTGTATGACAATCAAATTTGGTATATTTTTTGTTTAATCATGTAGTTTTCGAAAAATCGATAAAATAGTAGTCTAAATAAAATGTAAAATTCCTACATTATTGAACGTTAATGCCAATAAATTAACGATATGACTTAATTGCTGTAAGCATGAACAAAATAACGATAACATAGTTATGTGTTTTGAAATTATACTTAGTACAAAATTTTTAAATAAAAAATAAATAAAATCGCTCAGTTTTTGTAGTTAATTTTGTAATTTTTTGTATGTATAAGTATGTAAGTACCTATCAAATAATATGATCTCCAGTATTTGAGAATTATGTCTTGTAAAAAAATCTATAATAAGGCTTGTAAGACTATTTATTAATTCATTTTAATTAAATATTCAAACAATCTAAAGCCTGTTTTTTTTTCTTTGTAAATGTTGAATAAATATATAAAATCGGAATAATTGTCCAAATTCCACAATGGGCGGGAGAGAGATGCAAACGAAATGTCATTTCTCTCTTTTCCACCTATTGTGCGACATTGACAGTTATTAGATTTTAAATAAAAACAGACTAACGTATCGTATTTGAGATATAGGTATGAATTGTATGTAGTTATTTCCAACGAATTTAGATCTTAATAAAGCTTCAGTTGTTAGTAGTATTGATATAGCCTTTTATTTTTGCCAATGTAAAGCGGTCCCTAGACGATCATGCGGCATGACATGCGTTACGTTTATGTGAATTATCATGCTGCATGATGGACCGTCACGCGATTGTCAATCAACTGTCAGCACGTAGTTTGCATGTCATTCGCGTCAATCACTACAATTAAACGGTCATGCATGAGTGACAGCACGTAACGCATGTCGTGCATACGTGCCGCATAATCGTGTAGGGACCGTATTACTTTCTCATACCAAAATATCGTATGATAACAAGCTAATTCAACAAGCAATTCTGTCAAAGTTCTAAGGTGTGGAGAGGTCTGCACGGTGATTGGACCAATCAAGGTCACGTCGTGTTGTGATTGGTCGGAGCTAAAGTTACGAGCGCAGAAAATGAAATAGGTACTCTTATTCATGGCAATATTTTTAATGTTGCATTTCAAATTGTAATTACAGTCGCCTTATATAATAATATCATCAGTTTGTCTACAACTAGGGGATGTCATCCCATGCTAACTCTATGGAAACAATACTTAATTCTAGCTCGTTTGAGCGGCGCCATTTTACATAGAATTTGCGTTGCGAGAATTTTAAGATAGGTGCATACTATAGGAGGTACCTACCTACTATGTCAGCGCGCCAAGTATCTAGTGTTGTGAAAAGGCACAGCCTTGAAGGCTGAATGACTTTTGTAAAATTATAAAATAAAATATACCAATACCAGTTTCTCGATCGAAGGGTTGCGGTGGTAGATAAAAAATTGACGTTGTATAAATGTACCCAGTGTACTTACATGCAATAAAATAGTTTTGACTTTGGGTTGCAACACAGCTTAAAAATAATCACTAAATGACTGGCATTTAAAAAATAACACCTTCAAAAGTTATGGGTAGGTACGCACGCACCTATATCCTTAAAATTCTTACTTTTCATAACGAACGTTGCACGTCGAAAACATACCATGTTCCATGAAGCTAAAATTTAAATCTACATAAACGTTCATTATTAATTAATTTAATAAGTAAATATTTTTGAATAATTTACTAATTTTTTTTGTTGTATGAAGATAAAACTTTCAAATTATTTACGATATTAAAATTTATGAATCTTTGTTTTACGTTAAATCACCATCTGATTAATTCATATTACATTGCTATTAGTAAAAAGCTTTTAACCAAAAACACCTGTTTTGCACAGACTTTCTTAGAAAGCCGCAACTTCCTGACTAACTTTCTTCTAGTTTTCAGCGTTTCTTAAATTACCTACTTACACATTCAAAAGGAGTCTGTGAAAGCTAATTGAATTCTCGACCAATCAGACTAATCGTCCAAAATGCACGCGTTTCATTGGTTCCGGCACCGTACAACTGACCAATAAGAGCGTGCGCGCTAAAACGCAGAGTTCTCATTGGTTTCCCGCGTTTATATCCAGCTACCCACATTTTATACTTTCACAATCTTCTTTCGAAATAGCGTTGCGTTCTACGCGTGATCACGAATAACCGCTACACTTAAAAACTAAAATGACTAGCTTCGCACTAACGATTCGAAGATACGGCACCAAGCTCATCTAACGTTAATAATTACTTTAGTAACGATACATTAATTGAGTTAAACGTCATTATAAAACTAAAGATTTCCCTTACTACTTGGCCCGAATCAGGAAAGAAAAACAAAAGATGGAAACACATATATGTAACTCTCCTACCTCACTTTTTGGCTACAAACATTTTTAAGAATTTTCTCGTACTTACTCAATTAATGTATTAAACGGTTTGTCCCATCTATCGCAACCGGCTATCCCAATCAATTGGGATATATGGAACATTTTTCCATTCTTCCAACTTCTCTAAAACTTGTTAACACATCTATATTCACCTACTTATTATCTGTAGTAAGTACTTCAATGGTAACCATAACTAGGATAGACTATGTTATCGATGTAAGGACATTTTTTAAATGCAGAAGATGCTAAGAATATTTTTTAGTTGGAAATTTTGGCAACATGACAATATTTTCTTTATTGGTTATGTTTTTTTTGGACAATAGTATTTTAGCTATGGTTGGAAGAAGGAAAAAAATTCAATTTAACCCCAATTGGTTGGGATAGGCCTTCTCTCTTCTGTGGGATAGATGAAACAGGCCTATTAAGCGGTCCCTACACGATCATGCGGCATGACATGCGTTACGTTTACGTGAATTATCATGCTGCATGATGGACCCTCATGCTTGCTATCAATCACTTCGTACGGTGAAGAGTACGCGCGATTGTCAATCAACGGCCAGTACGTAGTTTGCATGTCATTCGCATCAATCACTACAGAAACGGTCATGCATGAGTGACAATACGTAATGCATGTCATGCCGCAAGATCGTGTAGGGACCGCTTTAAACTTTGTTTACTTACTGGTGGCGAAACGCTACAACTAAATAATCGCTAATGGTTTGTCATTTGACAAAAATATCGTAGGTATTTGTACTTAACAACTATAAAATGACGTCCCAACGGCATTTAACTTGATAATTTAAGTAAGACAACGCCTGAACAGAGTTTGTATAGGTATTTTCAATTCCATAAATATTGTTTTTTTTTATTTAGTAGGCGCTTAAAACGTATCACAGACACACGCGGCCTGCGGTGGCGGTGGCGGTCTGTTCTCTTCCATATGCTATGTATGTGAGACTTCAGACACGCGCGGCCTGCGGTGGCGGTGGCGGCCTGTTGTATTCCTTATGCAATGTATGTGAGACTTTAGACAAGCGCGGCCTGCGTTTTCATATTGAAGCTGCGGCCTGCGGTAGGCCGCGTGTGTCTGGGATACGCCTAATTCTTCGCATTTCCATAGCTCGCTTCACTTTTTTTTCCGTTTCCGTAAGTATCTCAACTTTTTGCGACAGTATTTCAATCGTTAAGTTATTAGGATTTTCCTATTTAACATTAGTCACTTACAAGTGAAGGCTATTTTTTTATTCGCATATAGACAGAGATCGACTTACTTCAAAAACCAAAGGCCTTGTCAATTAGGTAGTTTTGTAGGATCATTTTCAGAAATTACCTTTATCATATTAGTTTGTTTAAAAAAATTGAATGGTAATAACCACTGCAAATTTGTAAACGTGGCACTTTTCGTGGCTTTTAAACATAAGTAACGAAGGTGAAGGAAAACATCGTGAGGAAACCTGCATACGCCGAAGAAGAAATTCTTAGGCGCATGTGAAGTCCACCAACCCGCATTGGGCAAGCGTGGTGGACTATTGCCCGAACGCCCTCGTTAAGAGGGTAGACCTGAGCCCCAGCAGTGGGGACATTAATAGGCTGTTGATGATGAAACATAAGTAGGTACCTAATCTTTTTTTTTTTTCGGCCTAGGACGGGAAGCAATTTTGTTCGAAATAACCAAAGATGGTTCTCCTTCTGATAAAATGTTGTCATGCAACGTTTGATAGTCATTTCTGTGTCTATGGAAATTCATTAAATTCAACAATTATTTTTGTATCACTAAAATAAGATCAACAACTTAGTTTCTAAGTCATAATTTTAACCGTTGGCCGACATTCATAACTATAAATATTTTTCGACAGAGTTGGGAAAAATGTAATCGCGGTTAGATACTTTCCGAATTACTTTCTCACTTTCCCTTACTTCTGTATGTGGCACCGAATAATTTGGTATGTATGTAAATAGGTAAACACGTTACGCAAATAGGAAAGTACATTTTGCCCAACTCTGTTTTGTAGATGAGTAGATAAAGCGATCCCTAGACGATCATGCGGCATGACATGGTTTACGTTTACGTGAATTATCATGCTGCATGATGAACCCTCATGCTTGCTACCAATCACTTAGTACAGTGAAGAGTACGCGCGATTGTCAATCAACGGCCACCACGCGTAGTTTGTTGACATCACTACAATTAAACGGTCATGCATGAGTGACAGCACGTAACGCTTGTCATGCCGCATGATCGTCTAGAGACCGCTTAAGCGACATCAGAGATAGGCAATTGTGAATTTTGAAACGACAGATCAAAAAATGTTATCAAAGTTTAAAAAAAACGGACGTCATGTCAAAAATTTATCTCTTCTTCCATACAGTAGAAACCTCCAGAATTTTTTATGGGTGCTTTAAGTAATGTTTCACGGATAAAAAATATATATTTTTTTAATTCGCCTATCTCTTGTCTCTTTCCCTCGACGCATCAAATACTTTTAGGCACACAAACAAACCGTATTTTCCTATGAGTATGTGAGCATATATGAATTGTTTTTATGGTAAAATTCTGCGATCATATCCTACCTAGATTCCGCAGCAATGGTCAAACTGTTGCACGATAAAATAATGCTTACATATCTCTAAGCATTGTTTTGTAATCAGTTGTGGTGTGCGCACCGCGCGGTGCGGACGTGCGGCATGAGTGTTTTATTTCATTGTAATGTCAATTTTGCACTATGTACTTAGATCTCAGACTTAATTGTTTGAAATAAATCATAACGCCTTAGGTTTAGTCGTATTTTCAATACAATAAGCGATTTATTTGAACTGATTAATCTAGGTAATATATAATTGCAGCTAAAGGCATAAATACTTTGTTAAAGTGTCCCTAAACGATCATGCTTGCATGACATGCAACGCTTACGTGAATGTCATGCTGCATGATGGACCATCATGCTTGCTATCAATCAGTGAATCAACGGCCAGCACTTAGTTTGCATGTCGTGCACGTCAGTCACTACAGCTAGACGTTCATGCATGGTGACAGCACGTAATGCATGACATGCCGCATGATCGTTTTGGGAGCCCATTACGTTACGTATTAAATTCAACGTAGACCAAGTTTTTATTTATTTAAAAAAAGGTCTGGTTCGGCAATGCTCTGAAATTGATGAGATGTAAATTAATCTTACTTAACCGATGATGTCAAATCGCGTCAATCTGATTTGATGATTCAATTTAGCTATGGCACAAACACAAATATTAATTGCCTATTTATGTCTACGTCTAGATATTATAAAATAAAAGGTCAGTCGTCAACGACCTCCATTATGAATGGCTTCGGCTTCCGGTTCCGGCCAATCGGCTTCATGGCGAGCCGTCGTACAAATCCGGCGTTTGTATTTAGAATCTCTTCGTCACTGCTGCTCGAGCCGTCGAGCCGGCCGGACGTGCGGACTTCGCCGTCCTCAGATTCCGACTGTGGAAAACAATCATTATAATATTAAAGCTGGTTTTTTTTAAAAAAAAAATCGTAAGCCATGCGTTCCAAATCTATTTAATCAATATTTAACTGTACCTAATAAAATTAAATTTTCGTAATAAAGTAACTATGTACTTAATTAGTAACTAAAAATGCTAGGTAACTTAAGAAATAATTTCAAAATATTTAAAAAACTTATTATCATAAAATTTGAAAAAATTCAGTAAGCACTAACGTAACTGTAGACCTAAAACAAGTTAGATATATAAAGTAGGTGAGTAAAAAAGTAAATAACACAAACCATGCACCTATAAGCTGTATGTATGTATATAAAAAATAAAGCACACAGATTAAATACGAAGGAGGCATAATCACAAACATTTATTTTTTGGGTCGGCTGCGTGCTATGTTGGTCGGCAGACGGCGCTTGCTCGGCCTTTCGTCGCTGCTGTCCACCCCCTAGAGAAATATTTACAAAAAAAATACATATCTTCACGCTATGTCCCAGGCGGGGTAGGCACAAAGAACGGAGCGCCAAGTATCGCGATCCTGACACACCTCTTTCGCTCCGCTCAGTCTCATCATTCTCTCAGCGAGACGCGAGTGCTCCTCACGTGTCCCTCTGTGAGCACCCGCTCTATCTGATCCTTGTCCCCGGTTCCATATTTACACTTATTTTCACAAGGGACTAGGAATGCCCGGCTTGTATTTGACCTAATTGGGATTTTTTATGCCAAACTCTCCGATAACTGTGCCCAAATCCGTTTTTGGTGGACTTCACATACTTACACACTTCTTTAGCGTATGCAGCCTCACGATGTTCTCCTTCATCGAAAAGCCTGTGGTATTCAATAAACCGTAGGTACTTAAGTCCCGAAAAACTAATTGGTGCAAACCCACGACCTTACGAACGTGGGGAGAGTGCCCCACCAACTAGGCTGCCACGGCTTACTAGATCCACAGAGGATTATAATAGTCTCCATCTAGATCACCCACTTCCAAACAAAACCATACACACTCCCGCACACCTATCGTTGGCTCGACTTGGCGAATACACTGCCGTGCCTCATGAACCAATAGGTACGGCTGTATACAGGGTGACTTCAAATTGGTAATACAAAACACTTGATTGTGGCTCAGTTATTGACAAATAGTATATTAACGTTAACTCGGTTCTTAAAATTAGGTGACTTTAACTATCGTTAATTTTCTAATAAAACAAATAATAAAATTCCCAAAGTGTGGTTACCCCACATTCATTTTCTAACTGTCATACCTGTCACTCGAATGTCAGTTATTAATTATCGATATCAATAAAAAAGATTAAAAAATGGGATAATTTTAAACGGAGGGGCTTAGCTTAGTAAAGCATTGATTTTGTATTAAATTAAAATTAAATTAAATTAAATCGAATTTATTTCAGGCCGATATAGCCCATAGAAAAGACACATAAAATTGACAAAAGACAAATTGAATTAAATTAAATTAAATTAAAAATACATTAGGAAATACATTAGAGAATACATTAGAAAGTCAGGATGTAATAGCATTAATAATATTAAACATGTCATACACTATAGCAGGTGTACATAAAGACTGCATATGGCAATTTTACAACTGTCATAGACAGCCCTTAGTACACCATTGTCAGATTTTCTTATTCGGTCCATGAAGGAGGCATGCCTCTTCCTCATAACGGCTTGAATTAACAATTTGAAGTCATTACTTCATATTTAGTCTGTATTTAAATTAATAGGCCTCGTCTTTACTGGTCGTTAAGCTTTCTCGCGCCTTCCATCTCTGTCATACTGCATGAACAAAGACGAGACGGCACGAGCGACTTAGCTTTGTCGAATTAAACTATAAAGAACCCTAGACTCCTGAAAAAAAAACTGCCAATGAAATTGACAGTGTCGAAAATGTTCTTACATCAAAGTCTCCAATCGTGAACTTGGTGCCAACCGCCTCGGCGACGAGCTGCGCGGGCGCCGGCGCCGCGTCGTCGGGGGACAACACCTGCGTCACGCGGCGTCGCACACATGTTAGCACGTATAATACACATTGGCATGTTACATGTAAGCAAGCTATACATGTTACATGTTATTTAGTTATGTTACATGGTAGCAAGTTATATTATAATACATGTTATTAAGTTATGTTACAGTTAGCAAGATACATGTTACATGTTATTTAGTTATGTTACATGGTAGCAAGTTATATTAGACGTTGACAGGAAAAAGGTTAGCAAGTTATGTTACACAGGAAATGTGTTTAGCAAGAGTTACACACAAAATGTGTCAATTTGGATGGTGAACGCCATACTCAGATTTAGGCGTATCCCTTTACCGCAGGCCGCAGCTTCAATATGAAAACGCAGACCGCGCATGTCTGAAGTCTCACATACATTGTGTACGGAATACAACAGGCCGCCACCGCCACCGCAGGCCGCGTGTCTGTGCTAATTCGTTTTTGATCTGAGACGCCATGCCTAAATTTTGTCTCTACTTTTTTTTATTTGAAAATAAGAAAGAGATGGCATGAATTTTAGAACTGTCATTTATTTTTACAGTAAAAAAAATAACAAAAGAAACCTTTAAGGCATGCACCAACCAAATCGACAGGTTGTCTACCAACAGCCAGCTCAAAACCAGCCCCTTACTTACATCCTGATCGCTCATCATCTCCTTGGTGGACACCGTGGTCTCGATCCTCCGGATGGAGCCCTGGTGGATGTCCACGTCGAACGCCAGGCACTGGAACCTTCGCAGCAGCAGTACCACCGGTATCGGAAGCACTCCAGCCAAGATCATGGCCACGGCGATGCCTAGCACCCAATTTGGGTAGAGCATCTTCTCCACACGACCCTGGGAAAGAGATTCTGGTTAGCCGATCGGATTAGTCAGCTGAAGTGGCAGTTGGACGCCGAGCCAAAGTCGACCGACTGAGAAATGAGGCTCCGGTCGTGTTTGTCACCGAGTTTTAAAACCAGCTACAAACGAAGAAATTTTTCTCTGCATGTAACCAAGTTACGAATCAAGAATAATTTGATCGTTCTATTTTCTTTCCATGTAGTTACGATTGAAGAATTTATAATGTCTTCGTTTGTAACCGAGTTACAAAATAATAATTTTCGGATCCTCAATAGTTCGTAGTTATGTCACGCCTCAACGGCCCCAGTCGTGTTTGTAACCGAGTTTCGTAACCAGCTACAAACGACGAGCTAGTTACAAGACTCGGCCCGAAATCATCGGAATGCGACCCGAAGCGGCTGGATGGGGAAGCTCGAGTATGTATATAGAGTTACCCAATAGGATTATGGAGTTTATTGAGCTCAAAATCGCTCAACGGGCTATGGAAAGAGCCATGCTTGGAGTTTCTCTGAGAGACCGGACCGAACACAGATTACTATAGCGTAGGGAGCGGGAGCGTAGCGAGCTTTTTCCGTGTTCTGTGCAATGGGACCGAACGACCCCTCGTTACGGATTCGGTCTCCGGATCCGCCAGAGAACCAGAGTCTTCGACATAGCTCAAAAAGTTAGTACGTTGAAGTAAGTGGCAGTGGGCTGGTCACGTCTGTCGGAGAAACGATAACCGGGTAGAAGATTTCTCGAGTGGAGACCATGACTTGGCAAGCGTAGTGTGGGACGCGCCCCGGCTAGATGGAGAGACGATCTACGCAAGATGCGGAGAACCGAAGATCAGGTTTATTGGCGCGCCGCGGGTGAGACCTATGTCCAGCAGTGGACTGGTGCAGGTGCAATGATGATGATGTTTATTGAGCCGGAGCTCACCTCCTCGGCATTCCAGGCGCTGTAAGTGGGCGGGTTGATGACCATGAAGACGAGAGACGAGAGAAGGATGCACGAGACGATGGCGGGCCCCACGAAGCGCCACGTGATCTGCCAGTACAGGCCGGGCCGGTAGCCGGTCATCTCGTATATGTCGTTAGTAAACCTGAGGAAAGCATACACGTTTTATACATGACGTGTTTTGTATTAGAAAGGGTAAGTCATTTATGAATACAAGAAAAAGAAGAGGACGTAGAATTGAGCCCTGGGGCAACCACACTTTCACAAATGACTCAGCCGATCTTGAAGCCTCGGGAAACAGCCAGTCTTTATATTATTAATAATAATAATGTTTCTACAAATTTACACACGGCTGTTTAGTCCCAAACTAAGCCGAAGCTTGTAAATGGGTACTCATCAACTGATAAACATACATAAATACTTAAATACATACAAACACCCAGAATCCGAAAGCCAACAGATATGCTCATCACACAAATGTTGGTCCCGGGTGGGGTAATCGAACCCACGACTTTTGACGCAGTAGACAGGGTCACTACCACAACGCCAACAGGCCAGTCATATTGCTGGTTGCTCACCTCTCGTGCCCGTAGATGTATATGACGGCGATCATCTCCATGAGCGCGACGACCACTAGGCCGATGGTGCCGGCGAACGAGTCGAACATCTTGAGCCAGTACTCGCCCGCGCCCGTTGTGAAGATGAGCCCCACGAAGAAGCAGAACACGCACACCACACCTGCGACACACGCTCAACTATAAGCACGTGGGACGCCCCCGATAGCCTCAAGGTGTCTGGAAGCGATTGGGTACAGTTGGCAGAGGATCGTCGTCGTATCGGACGGAATGACCCAAAAGCAGACGTTTGACAATCTGAAAATATTCACGTAACACCTATCCATAGACATAGCTCAAAGAATTGCCAAGCTGAAGTGGCACAGTGGGCTGGGCACATCGCTCGTAGAACTGACGGCCGCTGGGGCAGAAAGGTTCTCGAGTGGCGACCACGTATCGGAAGACGCAGCGTAGGCCTCCCACCGACCGACGATCTGGTGAAGGCGGGACCCGGCTGGATGAGGTTAGCGCGGGACCGGTCGTCGTGGAGATCCTTGGGGGAGGCCTTTGTCCAGCAGTGGACGTCTACAGGCTGAGATGATGAACACCTATCCACGAGCTATCGCCGATGAATCACTAACGATTTACAGAAAACCGTATCTAAATCGTTCAAACCGTCGTCAAAACAGACATACAAACAAACACACATGCTCTCACCCTAAACGCATATAGGAGCTTTCATAAAGAACCTTCCGCGTTCCGTCATTGGGTGGAAACGTCGATCAAACAAGAAGAATGTACAGATTTTACTTACCAGTCATGACGGGCTTGCTCATCTTTTGTTTGAAGAAATCAATATCGAAGATGGTGCACAGCATGCCCTCCATGATGCCGATCTGGCTGCCGAGCCCCAGAGACAGCAGCATGAGGAAGAAGATGATGGACCAGAACGGGGCGGGAGTCAGCTGCAGGATGGCCTGGGTGAACACTATGAACGCCAGGCCGGTGCCTTCTGCCGCCTGGGAACAGGCAAGATAGGTCAATTTCCATAAAATATTCCATTTTTTTTATTGCTACGGGGGCAACAAGCAGGCGGGCCTCCTGATGTTAAGAGGTCACCGCCGCCCACAGACACCTGCAACACCCGGGGGGTGCTGGTGCGGCGCCGGCCAAGGTTGAAGGGCTCTTTTGACTCTCTTCTTGAAGGACCCCATATCGTAGCGCTGTGGAAAAGCGTCAGAGGGAAGGTCATTCCACATTTTGCACGTGCGCAGAAAACAAAGGTCCATCTATCCATCCATAAAATATTTGCATTTGAATTTCATTTTGGGTTGTATTTAAATAATGATTTAAGAATGGCAGAAGAATACAAAGCTATGGATAGATACCTCGGTAAATGCTGTTCCCGTGGGAAAACTTTACTACGCGGGCGAAGTCACGGGAAACAACAGAATAATATATGATACGTACATCTTCCAGCTGCCGGCTCATGTGACAGCCAGTCAGGTTGTATTCGGCGGTTAGATTGGGGTTCAGTTTGGGGAACTCCTCGTTGTAGTACTCCGGCGTCGAGTTCAGGGTGAAGCCCCCGATATGGTGCAGGGCCAGGATTTTCACTTCCCTGAAAAAAAGGGCATTGAGGAAATATAGAATAGCTACTTCAAACAAAAGTTATCTATAGTCTATAATCTATACTATTAATAAAAAGGTAAAAACTGGTGGATAATTTGCACGCTTAACTTATTTACGTTGCGAAGAACCAAATGATAGCGGTTTGTAAAATACACGTAACGCTATCTATTGACAAACTTTAAAACTAAGAAACTGGTATGATTAGAACGGGTTAAAAAATAAATATGAATATGATGAATGATGAATAACATATAAATAGTATATACGTTAATACGCGGATGAAGTCGCATGGCATCGACTAGTGGTATATAATTATATCAATTTCGATATACATTTGGCACGATTTTGGCACCCCCTAAAATGATTTTGTTACTCATCCATATGGGAGTAGCTTTTTTTTAAAATTCATGGTATAACTAGATGACGGCGGGCGGGGCACGCGGGACGCGCGCGGGGGTGTCTCCGTTCTCATAGATAACATTCAATGCGCACAGATTTCCTTCAGCGTTTGAGAGCAGTCAGTAAATAAGTTTCGAGAAAAAACCCATAGTCGGGGATCGAAGTTCGGACCCTTCGATATGATAGGCCGCGTCTTATCCCCGACGCCACTGACGCTGACGCCTACCTAGAGCCGTATAGTAATTCATCATCATCATATCAGCCTGTAGACGTCCACTGCTGGACAAAGGCCTCCCCCAAGGATCTCCACGACGACCGGTCCTGCGCTAACCTCATCCAGCCGGGTCCAGCGACCTTCACCATTCATAAATATAGTAATTATTATATTATGACGTTTTACATTAAGTAGTAAACGGTTTTCTCCATAGCGTCATAAAAGGTGGACGACTGTTTTGCTTTAAAAGCATTTTTATGACTTCCCGGACCGTAGTGCGGACCAGCCCAGTCATAAAGTGACGATAGGCCGTTTCAGATTTATGAACACGTTTAATATTGTTATTGCGACAGTCTACGGAAGATTTTGACGTATTATCATTTCAGTAGCTGTTTCCCGCGGCTTCGCTCGCGTTTTATAAGTTATTTCTGTTTTTTTTTTTTCATTTTGTTCGGCTCTTATGGGTTGTAGCGTGATGTTAAATAGTCTAACCTCTAGCCTAGCCTAAAATCAAGAATTGGGCTATCAAATGCAAAAAGAATTATCAAATCCACAGATCATTATAAAACCATGAACGTAGCGAGCTTTTTCCGTGTTCTGTGGGTAGTTCCAGAGATCATAGCGAGTTTAAACAAACAAACTCTTCAGCTTTATCGCATTAGCATAGATCTATCCATAGCGTTCTCTTGGTCGTCCTCTTTTATAAAGCGATTTCTTCCAGACAACCTTTCGATTTCTTCCAATAAATACCTACATTTACTTTCCTGGGGGCCAATCGCACTAATTCTGATTACCAAATCCAAACCATAACCAAAAACGTTATGCTGCATGTACGTACACGTTTGGCAAACCTTAATGCAAACGTGTGGAGCAGGGTGTTGGCTTGCGTTTGTAAAGGTTTGCCAAACATGTGGATGCAGCATAACGTTTTTGGTTATGGTTTGAGAAAGAAAGAAAGAAAATTTATTTTGCCACATGATTACAACAACAATGAATAGGTGTGAAACATAACTAGTGGGTACTTAAATACTACTTAAATCATGCTTATTCCATTCTACAATTAAAATAGTATCTGCCTACTGCACTGGTCGACTAACCGTTACGCAGAAGGCAGATTGTTTGGATTTGATACTGCCGCGTTTGGCCCCCAGGTCTAAGTGTTAAGAGTCCCAGCTTACTTGGTGATACACTTCTCGACCATGGTGAACGCCTTGAAGCCCAGGATGCTGAAGATGACGACGGAGGCGTAGATGGCGGTGAGCGCGTTGCACACCGACACCAGCAGCACGTCCCGCACGCAGTTGTTGTTGGGGGGGTTGTAGGAACCGAACGCGATGAGCGAGCCGAACGCCAGCCCGAACGAGTAGAACACCTGCGTCGCGGCGTCCAGCCACACCGTGGGGTCCAGCAGCTTGTCCAGCTGAAGCAAGAGTTGCAATCATCATCATATCAGCCTGTAGACGTCCACTGCTGGACAAATACCAACACCAACAACATCGTGAATGCATTTGCAAATAGATTTGACTGTCAAATGGCCAAATGTGTATTGAATTGAATTCAATGTTTTATTTAACAAAATGAATTTTATAGAATATTTTAAATTAAATTTACTAACATAGAAATAAGTTAATTTGTTACTAGTAACATAATATGGACATGTGTCTGAAATAAATGTTTTATTATTAATAAAGGCCTCCCCCAGGGATCTCCACGACGACCGGTCCTGCGCTAACCTCATCCAGCCGGGTCCCGCGACCTTCACCAGATCGTCGGTCCACCTTGTGGGAGGCCTTCCTATGGAAAAATGCAATACTGATGTCGATTCGAATGTGCACGATTTAGGGTGATATTATTTACAAGTTTGCATGAGTTTTAGACGAAATTTCCAGCGGCGATGCCGCTTGTAGATCCCATACAAAAGTCACAAACGCCTTAGAAGTTAGAATGGAAATTCTAATCTATGGTAAGCAGGTTTTCTTGCGATGTTTTCCTTCACCGTAAAGCCTGAAACTTCGGGTATCCTGTGAACATTTTGTGAGTTAGGGCAAAAAACACTAAAATAACAATAGTAGATTCTATCTAAAAATGATAATCACCTTAGGTTTGTACATGTGGTAAATCCCATCAGAAGAGCCGGGGAGGGTGATGCCGCGAATGAAGAATATGGTGAGCACGGCGTAGGGGAACAGTGACGTGAAATATACCACCTGAAATAATGAAGTTAATTACATAAAATAAATGAAACTTAATACAAACTACATACACGTATATCTTCACGCTGTGTCCCTGGCGGGGTAGGCAGAAAGAACGGGAGCGCTGAGTATTGCGATCCTGTGTAGGTACCGGTTCCCCCTATAAATATACTGAAGAACTAAATTAAATAACTTACTTCACCACTGCTTTGAATCCTGAATCCCCTTCATCAAGAAGGCCCAGGTTACCAATAAGAACAGCACTACAGACATCGATGTAAATATGTACTACGTACTAGAGAAGACACTCCAACTCGACCTAGTGAATTTCACCTTGACTTGACATACCATAAGTTATGGTCCATAACAGTTACAATATAGAAAGAAAGAAAAATCATTGATTCGACAATCACAACATATAATAGAAATCAATAAAATAAAATTAAGTAAACCTAACATAAAAATCAGGTGGTAGACGATGCTGTGGTTGCGAAGAGGTCACCAGCTCAGCATAGTGCTGCCCCAAAGAGGCGCAGCGCTGGTTTTCAGCTGGGGGCCTTAGCTAGGTGTCCCCGAGTGTGTGTGTGCGTATAACTACATACACATTTATCTAGATATCCACTGCTCGGTATCCTTATTCTTAAAGGTTTAGCAATAAGTGCAGCACTATCCACCAGCTGGATGCTATGAACTCCGCCCCGGTGCTTTCCACTTTAAGTTGACTTGTTAAATGCAACTTACTTTCCCACTACTCTGAATCCCCTTCATCACGATGAAGAACACGATGGCCCAGGCGAGCAGCAGGTACAGCACTATCCACCACCTGGGCGCGCCCGGCTGCTCGATGCTGGGCGACGCGTCCAGCGCCTCGCGGTACCAGAAGTAGACTGTTGCTGACGCCTTGGTGCACTCCGCCTCTGCCGTGCTGTTGTCTTGCGGGCAGTGCGACCAGGGCAGCTGGTCTGCAGTCAACTGTCAACAGTTTGCGGGTCATCATCATCATCGACAGCCTATTAATATGTCCCCACTGCTGGGGCACACACCTACCCTCTCAACGAGGGCGTATAGAGCTATAGTTCGCCATGCTAGCCCAGTGCGGGTTGGTGGACTTCACATGCGCCTAAGAATTTATTCTTCGACGTATGCAGGTTTCCTCACGATGTTTTCCTTCACCGTTTGAGAGTAGCCAGTAAATGTACTTAAGTTTCGAGAAAAACCCATTGGTACATGGCCCAGCCGGGGACCGAACCTTTCGATATGATAGGCCGCGTCTTATCCCCGACGCCACTGACGCTCTCATGTGGCCAGTAATTGTAGATTAATATGCATTAAAGAATACGAGTTCACACACGCGTCATATACACATTATGTCAGCCCTTTAACGCCCACTGCTGGACAAAGGCCCTCCCCAATGAACGCCACCACGCCCGGTCCTCCGCCCGCAGCATCCAGCTGCTTCATAAACACGAATATTTTTTTATTTACCTTACTTTATTTTATGAATTTATTTTAAGAAATATGGTTTGAAGTGGTCCTTGGCCGATGAGCTCGGGACTTCCTACCGTACCCTTCCAATTACAAGAACAATAGTGGGTAGGTAGTTGGAGAAACTTCTCGAAACTCTCCAGTGTGACCCCGGCCAGTGTACCCTCGGGAACGTCGGCCAAAAGTTTGCCTTTTATGCGTTTGAGACCAGTGTATAATCTAAAAATTCTAGTCCTTTACTTTTTCTAATCATTTTCTCTGTTCGGAACTGGCTGGTTCGAATCTCAGTTACGAACGGAGAAAATTGAATTTTGATTGTTACGATTAAATTTCCCGTTTCGAAGCTGGTTATCAATGTTAGTTGAGAAATGGACTGCTGGACATAGGCCTCCCCCAAGGCGCGCCACTGCGGAGAACCGAAGATCGGGTTTAGTGGCAAGCATGGAAAATAGAACAACTTGGGATGTTACAGTTGCATAAAATCCGGTCACTTACCCGAATACTGTTAAACAAGTAGAAGAACACCCAAGTGATGATGACGTTGTAGTAAAGCGCCACGAACAGCGTGACGACGCAGCTGGAGATGCCGATGCCGCCGAGCCACGGGTGGATGGTGTTCCAGACCCCGAGCGAGCCGAGACGCATCTTCTGGCCGATCGCCATCTCGATGAGGAACAGCGGCACGCCTTCCAGGACCAGCATGATGAGGAACGGAATGAGGAAAGCGCCTGTGGACAATAATAGAGTTTTTTGAAGCTTAATTACATTGGTAACTTAACTTAGATTTAATTATAAAACAAGTATCTGATAAGGCTGAGGCTTACGCAAATGGTGCCACTGACCTAAAAAGAGAGTTGGTTTTTATTATGAACCTCAATGAAAATCATCTGAATGCTTACAAAAAATAATACCGACTATGTAAAAATTATGATTATTGTACATGGATGATTTACTTTGATGCCTTAATTTTTGAAATTAATCTACCCTTAGAGGTGATTGACAGATGCGCGAATCGACTCAAGATGATTAGCGTTTAAATTGCCAATCGTCCTAAACAAACTCGGATTTTTGCAAAAATCCCGAAAATAATAACGAAACTCATTCTTACATTCCAATTATCCTGCTTTGCAAAAATCCTAGGATTTTCGCAAAGATCTGAATTTTTCAATTATCATTCGACATATAAATACATAGGTAACTAACATTTCATATTTTTACGTCTACCTCGTAGCACCGTAGCCATTTTGTAGTGATTTTTATGTCAATGCTACGCGTGCTACCAGCAATATAAAATATGGACATAGAGGTGACATCAATTGAAAAAAAATATTTCACTTCTAAGGGAGGAAAATTAGAGGATATATCGAACGCCCTCGTTGAGAGGGTAGGCCTGAGCCCCAGCAGTGGGGACATGCTAATAGGCTGTTGATTTGATTTGATTCAGTATATTTGGTCTACAATTAAGTATTTGTTTGATGTGCGCTTTAATAAAATCTATTTTTAAGCGCGACACAGACAGAGCGGTGCGGAACCGTGGCGGTGGCGTTTTTTTTTTGTAATGTTCGAAATAGTATGAAGCCCTTCACATTAAAACCGCGCGGTAACGCACCGCTCTGTCTGTGGCGCGCTTTACAGTGACATAAAACAACCCTAGCCTGTCTACGGCCTACGCCGTAGCAGTTCGTAGACATATTTTAAAATCGATACAGACCAACCCAAACGAACGCACCCTTTATAAATAGCCTAAGCTTATTACACTGGGAACTGAAACGTGACATGCTCGATTCTATTGAACACTAGCTGTGGCCCGCGACTTCGTCCGCACCGCTTGGGATAGGTTTTTTTTCCCACGGGAACAGTTTATCCCGGTAAAAAGTAGCCTATGTTATTCCAGGATATAGTTTGTTAACTGTCAAAAACCCTCAAAATCCGTTCAGCCGTTACAGCGTGAAAGATAAACATCCTTACAAACTTTCGCCTTTATAATATTAGTAACGAAATGAGGAGATCCGCAGGTCACCGACATAGCTCAAAGAATTGCTGAAGTGTCAGTGGGCTGGGCACATCGCTGCCGTTGGGGCAGAAAGGTTCTCGAGTGGCGATCACGTATCGGAAGACGCAGCGTAGGCAGGCCTCCCACAATGTGGACCGACGATCTGGTGAAGGTCGCGGGACCCGGCTGGATGAGGTTAGCGCAAAACCGGTCGTCGTTGAGATCCTTGGGGGAGGCCTTTGTCCAGCAGTGGACGTCTACAGACCGATATGATGATGATGGCGCAGTGGTAGGTGACCCTGCCTACTGCGCCAAAGGTCGTGGGTTCGATTCCCACCCCCAACATTATACTCTTATGTTTATCGCAGGGTTCGCTTTCGGAGCAACTTCTGAAGGTATGCTGACCGCCAGGAGTGCCGACGCGTGTTCGAGAATAAGATTACTGACAGAATGATATGCGCCGGTGGAGACAATGGACATGGAAACTGTTTTGTAATTTCTCCTCATTTTTTGTCCATAACTAAGTATTACAGGATGTTAAAATAGATGCTTGGCCGTTACCCATTACCACAGAATACATAATCCATTACAGCAAAGCCACCCTTTATAAAGGTGGATCAATTGGAAAGACCCTCATGAGAGCGTCAGTGGCGTAGGGGATAAGACGCGGCCTATCATATCGAAAGGTCCGGAGTTCGATCCCCAGCTGGGCCATGTACCAATGGGTTTTTTCTCGAAACTTAAGTACATTTACTGACTGCTCTCAAACGGTGAAGGAAAACATCGTGAGGAAACCTGCATACGCCGAAGAAGAAATTCTTAGGCGCATGTGAAGTCCACCAACCCGCACTGGGCTAGCGTGGTGGACTATAGCCCGCACGCCCTCGTTGAGAGGGTAGGCCTGAGCCCCAGCAGTGGGGACATTAATAGGCTGTTGATGATGATGATGATCATGAATTGTAGCTGCAGTCTGGATCACCAAATGGCACTAGTTGCCGGAGGCCGTACTGCGGTATAATGTATTCGTGATTTTATTTTAAACTATGATTTGGCCTATAAGGACTTGTTTCCAACCGGCCGTTAAACCATTAAAACAACAAACAACAATTGGTGTGAGTGTTGGAATTCGTAGTACAATTTGTACCATAATTTAGTGATGTGTAGTATGTAGTATCGTAATGCCAGTATACTACGCGAAAATACCTTAATTTATCTTCCGGTCGGCCGACACGTTATATACCCTACAATTTATGGAATTTCTGTATGCATGGCAACATCGGTATAGATTTTTCATCCATCCCGGTAGTTGTGACAGAGTAGGATGGATGTATTTTATTTGATTTTATAAATTAGTGTGAGTGAGACGGTGATATGTACAAGCCTCAAATTGGATAATATCTTAGAAAAAGAATGAACCATAGAACCTTAATCAGCATATAGCATGAAATAGCAATAGTCTTTTACCCCAATAATTTGAGAAGACGCTTCTTATATGGCGGGGTCAAACTGAACAAACATTATCTATTTTAGTCGGGTTGTGGTTTGTTGGGGGCAGTTTTCTGATACGTAGAAAGAGATAGAAGATATTATTTCTGTCTAGCTTACTCTAACCACTTTTGTAATAAGTGTGTCCCTCTCTGATTATTATTGTTATTTTAGTGCGCCCTCCATAGTTTCTATCTTTACGGATAATAATTATGATCAATAATCGAAGGATTTTTCAATATTTTCAGAAAAAAAATCGCTTACAAATGCAATTTTACTTCAATTCATGGCAAAATCGACAAGAAAAGAAACGTAGTATAATTTTTGGCCAAGTAGTATAATTTTAACTTCCAAAGACAATAATTTTCTGAGGGTCTGATTCCAACCCTGGTTGATGTTGTATGTTTGCAGGGTGACAGCGGCGGCCCGCTGAGGTACAAGAACCAGCTCGTGGGGGTCGTGTCGTTTACACTGGTCCCTTGCGCTTCCAGTTACACTGTGTACGCCAGCATTAGCAACAGCGCCGTGCGAGCCTTCATTGATGATGTCATTAGGAAAAATGAGTAAAACGACATGTTCAAACAAATAAATTAGTACCTAACTTATTTATAAAACATAGGTATATTACAGTTACTTAAATAAATCTTGCAAATTGTATCTGTTTTTCATATTATTGCTGCATTAAAAATTGTATCTGTATCGTACCCCGTACCCGTAACATACAGTACCGTATCGTGTAATACGGTACCCTATAGTACCGTTTATGTACTACTCAGAAACTATAATGAGTCGCTCCGCGTCTTCCGTTTCCCCCTACCGTGATAGGTACAGAGTGCAAAAACCATTGAGAAAGTATTGAGCGAAAGTGTGGGATTAAATTATTCTTTATTTATATTTTCAATAAAAAATAAAACACTGTGTAAGAAGCAGTTAGATACTTGGACAAATCTTCATCTTTATCATCATTTGTTAATGACACGACGTCACTTATGCCCGACCTCTCACGCTTATGCGAACGGTACTGTCGCGCCATGACGAGACCGGGGGGGTGAGGTAGGGAAGCGGGAGGCGGAGGGAGGCCAAGGCCAAGTGACTCGTTTCAGTTGTCGGGTAGTATGTACTGTATAGTACCGCATTATCGTACCGTGTTCGTACGGGGCGTATCGTTCCGTACCGTATGGCACGACGAGGCGCGGCGCTAGTGGCCAGTGACATTTTGCCAACTACGGGGCCGCGCGTTAATTTCGAGTGTCTAGACAAATTTACCTCAAAAAGAACTTATCCGAGTACGAAATGTTATTTCGCACCAGGGTCCAGAAAGTTCGATTTTCAAAATTGATTTCGAGTATGAAATGAACCTTTTTACTCAAGGTATAGTAGAAAAAATAGTTTTTTAAACTTACCCCCGCCATTTTGCTGACACAAGTACGGGAAGCGCCAAATGTTTCCGAGGCCCACGGAGTACCCGATGATGGACAGGAAGAACTGCAGCTTCCCGGACCACGCGGCTCGGTCCTCGCCAGGGTCCTCCGGGATCTGGAGGGAGCCTCGGGAGCTCTGCAGGACGATGGTGACTCCGTGCGGCCGCTCGCTGCCGTCCGCACGTGTATTTAATGGCGCCAACTCATGACCGTTCCTCGGCCCTATTGGCTCTGGTTTCGCCGCCATGTTTGTTCAGTTTTACTTTTTAATTTTAGGTGCTTTATTAAGTCAACTTTTTCTTTATTATTATTAATTAATTAGATGGGTTTTATGTGTATTATTAGATTATTATTTAATTTATTGCTGCTACTTAAAATTATCCGCTTTAAATTTTTATTTATTGTCTTTTATTTAATTAGTTTTATTGTATTTTAAATCTTTAATTAATTTTTCAATTTTACAAGATTCTTCGAGTGGTAACCGTTACCTATAAATATGTTCATTATATTTCGAGGTTATAGTCGTAAGTGAAAAATCGAATGGCGTCCTTTTTAACGAATTCTACTACTTTAACATAAGTTGTGGTCCGTTGCAGCAATTTCTGTCGTAGTCTTAACGAATCCCTGAAAACGTAAGATGCCTCTCTGTGCATGTGTTTTGTATGGTTTTGTATGGCTAACTAAAACGGTATAGCGGGCATCGTCCTTATGAAAATGCTGTTTGTTAATTTGTAATAAAACTTAATTCACTTTATCATTGTTTTAGACTTCAGAGCATAGGTACACTGCAGTCGATATCTGAAACAAAAATTAAGAAATTCATTACGAAATAACCATGTTATAAAAAGTAGTATAATCTATTCATAAAGTGATAAAAACTGGTGGATAATTTGCACGCATAACTTGCGAAGTACCAAATGATAGCGGAGTGTAAAATACAAGTAACGCCATCTATTGACAAACTTTAAAACCAAAAACCGGGATGATTAGACCAGGTAAAAAAATTTTGAATAACATATAAATCATAGAACACGGAAAAAACTCGCTGCATATAAATAGTATACTTTATAACGCGGATGAAGTCGCGGGGCATAGTAAGTTATATAAAAGTTATACCTAATACATGTAGGTAGTAAACTTTGGAAAAATCAACCAGAGCCCAAGGTCGCATGATCGGTCCGGGGTCGCAGCTCCCATAAACACTAATCGATAAGCAATGCATTAGTTTCACTTGATTATGCTTTCATAGAATTTTGCGAAGGAATCATAAATTGTGAGTCACGGAACTTATGAGAATTAGAAAATGTTTTAGTTTTAAATTGAAGGAGACAGGCGGACAAATAGGGTAAGGTAAGGCTACCCACAAGGCTATATATGATACCTATATTTTTTGTGCAGATACCTACATAGCTCTGATCTATTTCAGGATGCCCATTACGAGATCTGATCTTCGTATTCCGTAAAAATAAATTGTACGGCGGTGCGCACTAAACTGTCATGGGGTTATACCAAAACATTAAAACCTCATCAAGATAAATCGTTATGTTAAAAGAAATATTTTAAAATTAGCTTACGTTTCAACCGCAAGTATGTTACAACATCTACCTACTACTTTATATTCTGCAGTGGCGAATTGCCGAAACTTATTCGCCAGTTCTATCTACTCAATCAATTTGAACAAAGTTTTTTACCTAATAAATTGTAGAAAACATTTATTGCCTCAATGGTTGGTAGGATGAAAAAGATCTAATTGTTACGGCTTGTAATTTTTTGAATACATTGTTGAATAGCTTGGTACTTCGGCAAGGTTTTAGCCGAACTTATTGGACGCATGCAAAGCGGTGGTCGACCGACATCTTGTCTTAATTCGAATCGTAAGTGGCTATTGAAACAGCGGCACTGTACGTAGAGAATTATAAGTTTCATTTCAATTGATATACCTAGTTAGAGTTATGTAGTAGAGCGTCAGTGGCGTGGGGATAAGACGCGGCCTATCATATCGAAAGGTCCGAAATTCGATCTCCGGCTGAGCCATGTACCAATACCAATAATGGGTTTTTTCTCGAAACTTAAGTACATTTACTGACTGCTCTTAAACGGCGAAGGAAGACATCGTGAGGAAACCTGCATACGCCGATGAAGAAATTCTTAGGCGCACCAACCCGTACGCTAGCGTGGTGGACTATAGCCCGAAAGCCCCAGCAGTGGGGACATGTTAATAGGCTGTTGATTTGATTTGAATTGATGTAGTCATGTATATTATTGAAGAGAAGCCTGACATTTCCGTGTACCTATATCTATCTCCTACGGTCACTGGGTCAAACAGGATCAATAACCGTCCATTTCTGTCTATTACAAGAAAATCGAAATAACCCCGCATTATTAGGTTTCCTGCAGTGCTATTCTGTAAGCGTATTTGTGCAACTCGATCCTGAATCCGCAGTGAGCTCGGTCTCTAACTCAATGATTCACAGTTTAATACTCACTTTACTTCGCAAGTGAAGTGTTTATTGTGTAGCTTGTATTTGTTTACACAATGCGCAAAATCAAAGTCTTTCATGATCGGATGCGAAATGAAGTGAGTGACTTGCGATGTGATGGTCGAGTTTTAATTCTTACTTTACAGAATCGCACAGCTGGACTGTCTGTCTATTCTATTTTATGCAAGTAGACTAGGGGGCCAAGAGTTTGGCAAACCTTTACAAACGCAAACGTGCGGAGGAGGGGTTTGGCTTGCGTTTGTAAAGGTTTGCCAAACGTGTGGATGTAGCATAACGTTTTTGGATAAGGTTTCGATTTGGTAATAACATTCAGCGATTGGCCCCAAACTTAATGCGGGGTTATTTCGAAACATGCGGAGGTCCGACCGTCAGTTAGGTATTCGTGGTCAGACCGGCTTTGTTAGATTGAGCTGACTATATACAGACAATATTGCCAAGGAACCCTGTCTCGCTACTCCTGTACGGAGCAGCCCAGTGCGGGTTGGTGGACTTCACATGCGCCTAAGAATCTCTTCTTAGTTTCTTCACGATGTTTTTCTTCGCCGTTTGAGAGCAGTCAGTAAATGTACTTAACTTTCGAGAAAAACCCGATTGGTACATGGCCCGGACCTCTGGAAATGACAGGCAACGCACGCCTCCCAAACTACGCCACTGTAGCTCTTCTAGATAGAGATGCACATCAATAAATCAGAAATAAATGATATACCATAAATGAGAACAGACTTTGCACTGTGCGTGCAGTAGTCAACAACCAACTTACTAATTGAATGCACTCTTTGAGTCCATGATTGAAAAGGTTGCCTACTCCTATGTACTTTATTGGTACATAGCTAAGATATAATAACAGTCTATAGACTGAATCTCATATATGAATACTGGTTAGGTACGTTTCCATGCACAGTTCTAGTAGTTCCAGAGTAGTTTTTAGTTTTAGACAGAATTGACGTCAAAAAGGGAATATTGTGAATTCAATATTCTCTTTTTGACGTCTATGACTATGTGAGTGACTTAATTTCGCATTCAAATCAACAGCCTATTTACATGTCCCCACTGCTGGGGCTCAGGCCTACCCTCTCAACGAGGGCGTTCGGGCTATAGTCCACCACGCTAGCCCAGTGCGGGTTGGTGGACCATTTCGCATTCATTTTGATTGATTATTATTGAGAGGATTTACGAAATTAATTTCTACCATTTGAGTAGGTATACTAGAAAAACAAGTAGGTACCTAAGATCGTCATAATTCTTGAAGAAGTTTAAAAGACACCTTTTCTCTCCAGAATCAAGACATTAATATTCAATGAGAGGACCTCACAATCTGTGTCAAGGACGTCTGCATTTAAGATACAGGCGTTCCGCATTCAGTACTTTACCCCTTTGAACTCCCCTAGTTTAGGGGAACCGGTCGCGAGGGGAACGAATAAAGACTTTTAGAGTCTTCAATAGTAATGCTAAATTATACAAACTTTTTCACCTTTTTAAGGCCACAAGGGAAAGTTAAACCAAATCCATTGAATACCTAGCAAATTTCTCCAAGGACGCTTTATATAAGCACAAGGCATGACTCATAGAATTAGTGTCGTGGTCTAGTGTCTTTACGTTTAAAATTGAATCAATTGGTCCAATCAAAAAAGGGAATTTGGTCCAAATTGCTTTCTGTCTAAAATGATTTATTTTGTACTAAATAATTTTATTTCAAAAGATCACAGAGACGTTCTTTAATTCAGAAACCCTCATGTAATCACGTATTAGTTTATCTAACTACCATCATCTTTTTAGTTTCCGTTTCCTTTAATTCAAATTTTATATCTTCATCTAGTTTCACTCATTCATTCATGCGTTCAGAAATATAGATCGATAAAACTTATAAAAGGCAAGGATCGCTAATAATACAGTCTCACGTAAAAAATACAACCCACGTGCCTCTTACATGTGCCTGGATATTACAGGAGTCTACCCCGACCTACCTTCCATATGCCTACCTACAGCCACAGCGCATCCCCCGTCGCGCCGCAAAATCAATAAACACCCACCGAACATGTGAAAAATATTTCAATAAAACCTCTTCGCTTTTTACTTCTTTTTAAATACCTATTATGTAATTTTGTACCAAAATATCTTGCCGTTTTCATTAAGTAATTGAAATCTAACTATTAGATAATCTATTTTTAGATTCCAAATTATGTAAAACTGCGACATCTAATTATACCTAGTTAACTTTATTACAAATTCTTGTGAATTTTGACAGAATTTATTTTTGTAAATAAACGGAAAAAAATTTCGACGGTTTTCATATAATAAATATTTAATAAATACATATTTTTGGCTGTGGAATTATTCATGTTGCACAACACACAATTAGCATGAAAAACATTATGAAATTCAAAGACACTTACCTACGCAGAAAACAAAAAGTTCGAATATTTCAGTTCCGATTTCAGAACGAATTCGAAATAACGCTGGCCATTTTGCAAAACACTTTTTTTCACGCACGAATTTTCTGAGATATTTGGATTTCGAACCGCGACGGGCGTTGCAGACATCCGCTGCCGACGTGCTGCGCTGACTGCCCGACTACTTATATCGATAAAAGAGATGTAACTATAATATGTCATATCGACATGCTTGCAAAATTGAAAATTATTCATAGAGCGGGCCCGGTGCGGTGGTTGTAACGCTTTAGTAACTAGGTAGGTAGGTACCAAGGTTTAGGTGGTTTAGGTATCTACTTAAATAAAAACTATTATTTGTGGACCTGGAACTTACCTGCAATTATTAAAACATACAGGTGCAAGAAAAAGCCGCTATAAAAAGTGTGAATTACTTACTTAATCTAAAAGTAAGAAAGTTTGTATGTTTGGTTCATCTCCCGAACCACATAATTGATTTGAAAAATTCCTTAAAATGTGGAATTATCTGTTACAATTATACATAATATACGCCATTGGATATAAATAATATGCATTTGTCTAATATGCATAGATATGGTATGTATACCAACTATAGGTGTTTCGTCCGTTTTAGGGTATGTTTGTGATGTCTTTCTTCCCAATTTTAACGGTACCTACTAACATACCTCTAAGATTAGCATAGTTTACTTTTTAATTATCTTAAAAAGTAAAGTTTCCCAATCATATTTTAATTACCTATCATCAATACAAATTCATTACGAAATTTTGATTATAATATTTTTTAAGCAATACCTATTTACTTTTATTCGCATTAGTAATTATATTAACCAGATTTTTGTATTGGTAGGTAGGTAATTGCTTAGATATCGAGAGCTGGAGATAATGCTTAACCTCGGCTGTAGCATAATATTTAAAATACCTTTATTATCATACATTGAGCTAGGTGGCAAGATAAAAAGTGCTAAACTTAGTATGTTAATCATCAAAAGGTTCTTATAAACAAACAAAACAATACAAGGTTAATCTATACCTACTGAGAGTGTTATCTTAACTACGACAGTAACTATAAATTTTTTAAGCAATACATTAATTCGTCTAGTTGTTACTTTGTTTGACGGGGTAAACTTCCAGACTGCGCTATACGTTTGGGAGGACGAGGGTTCAGTTAACTACCCTTAATACTAGTTCTTAATACATTTTCAGTAGTTACCTACAGATTATCGTACTCACACGTTTTTCGTTAAAGGAGAAGAACATGAAGAAACCTAGCTAAATAAGAAAATATAATTATAATTAACACATAAAATGTTAAAACATAATTACCTGTTAAATTCTATAAGATTTAATTAACTCTAGAATATCGATAGAGGACTTAGCACATCCTTACCGCCCCCTTAAGTCTCTGACGTCATGTCTGGCTGGGGGTGAGCATGCGCGGGAAATCCTCCATTTTGTTTCGCGTCGGCAATTTCCGTAACCGTTCGGAAAACTTCGCAATAAGTTTTCTTATTTCTAAATTCCAAAAAGTAATTAGGTACCTATTCAATTCTTTTTACTAAATTCAAAAAAGAAATTAATACAGAAAATTGCAGTTTTATTAGTTTTTATTTCATTCAATTAACTCAAAATTAAAATATAGTAAAATCGTAAGGGTTGTTGTAATGTGTTTTTCGCGCGTATCTTTACATCAAAATTTTTGATATTTCTCGTTATAATATCAAAAAGTTGTTGATATAATTTTACTAAGTGACGTACTTTCGATATCAGTTTATAAGATTATTTATATACTTACAGCATCATCATCAGCCCGCACGAGTCCACTGTTGGACATATAGCGAACCCTATCTTCAGTGCCCCGCATCCAGTCCATCTAGTCGGGGGGCGTCCCCCCTACGCTTGCCCAGTCGTGGTCTCCACTCGAGAACCAGGTTTTAACGGTTCTCCGACAGATCACATATGTGACCAGTTATCCTGCATCCACACGTTTGGCAAACATTTACAAACGCAAACGTGTGGAGCAGGGTTTGGCTTGCGTTTTAAAGGTTTGCCAAACGTGTGGATGCAGCATAACGTTTTTGGTTATGGTTTGGATTTCGTAATATCGTTCAGAATTTGCGCGATCGGCCCCCAGCCCACTGCCACTTCACTTCAACCTGCCTACTAACTTTTTGAGCTATGTCGAACACTTTAGTTCTCTGGCGGATCACCGGACCTTTCGAATCCTGTCTCTTGGAGAAACTCCGAGCATGGCTCTTTCAATAGTTCTTTAGGTACCGAAAATTAGTACAAGGCAGTAACAAAATACCTGCATACGCCGAAGAAGAAATTCTTAGGCGCATGTGAAGTCCACCAACCCGCACTGGGCTAGCGTGGTGGACTATAGCCCGAACACCCTCGAATTGAAATAGAAATTGAAATTGTAGGCCTGAGCCCCAGCAGTGGGGACATGTCAATAGGCTGTATAACAAAATCTGACATTTTCAGAAAAGATAGGTTGTTTGTCCCACCCTAGTATAAGTCTATAATTTTCGATACATATTTGGTACATTTTTTTTTCTTAAGCATCTACCTATTTCAAATCAGAGGCTGCGGCTCTGCCATCATCATCATCTCAACCTTTTAGCGTCCACTGCTGGACATAGGCCTGTCCCAACGAACGCCACCACACCCGGTCCTCCGCTCTCCGCATCCAGCCGCTTCCGGCCACCTTCTTTAGGTCGTCGGTCCACCTGGCGGAGGGGCGTCCCACGCTGCGCGTACCGGTCCGCGGTCTCCACTCCAGAACCCGTCTGCCCCAGCGGCCGTCGGTTCTGCGACAGATGTGACCCGCCCACTGCCACTTCAGTTTTCTAATCCTTTCGGTTATGTCGGTAACCTTGGTTCTCCGTCGGATCTCCTCATTACGGATCTGCCAAGATGACGCATATTTTAAATAAACCGTATAAGTACTATCGTACCGTAATTAATTAGGTAATATTGATCGAGACATGACAGTGCATGTCGCCGCTCGTACCCAAATAGCAGCATAGTTGGTTGCATCGATTTTAGTATTTTTGGCAACAGCCCAAGTCGGGGCGAAGGTCAAGTCAGATCAAAACACAAGCAGATAGAGCGATTTAACTATCATAGACTCTACCGCGTGAAAAGGTACATTAAAGGTACTTCAAGATCAAGAACCAGCGAGCGTCAGTGGCGTAGGGGATAAGACGCGGCCTATCATATCGAAAGGTCCGAGGTTCTATCCCCGGCTGGGCCATGTACCAATGGGTATTTTCTCGAAACTTAAGTACATTTTACTGACTGATCTCAAACGGTGAAGGAAAAACGTTGTGAGGAAACCTGCATACACCGAAGAAGAAATTCTTAGGTGCATGTGAAGTCCACCAACCCCCACTGGGCTAGCGTGGTGGACTACAGCCCGAACGCCCTCATTGAGAGGGTAGGCCTGAGCCCCAGCAGTGGGGACATTAATTAGGCTGTTGATGATGAAGATCAAGATCAAGAACCTATCTATCTGGTCAATATGCGTATTTGGCAAATTGCGAAACCAAATCTGGTCATATGCGTTACTGGCAATTTGCGAAACAAAATATGATCATACGCGTATCTGGTATTTTGCGTACCTATCTGGTCATCTGGTAATTTGCGAAATGCACATCTGGTCAACCGCGTATAAGGTAATTTGCGTTTCTGGTAGGTACTATGCGTCGGAAGGATCTTGACTAGTTCAGGAAATATCGCGTAATAGCTTCTATTCTACTCGTCAGTGTTATTACACTAAGATTTAAATTATTTAATTATTACTTCATCATCGTCATCAGCCTACACTAGCACGTCCACTGCTGGACATAGGCCTCCCCCGAGGCGCGCCACTGAACCTGATCCACGATTCTCCGCCGCATCCAGTAACTGCCAGCTGCCTTACGCAGGTCGTCGCTCCATAATCTAGCCCGGGGGGGGGGGGGGGGGGGGGGGGGCACACTACGCTTGCCCACTCGTGGTCTTCACTCGAACACTCCTCGTCATGTTACAATTTGTAACACTTTAAAACATGTTTGATTCCCTGCCAAAACCCTTCCGGGTTCACAAGTGTAAGAGGATTATTCGGTATGGCCAGGTGACGTGAGATTGGGGTCAAAATAATTACCTCCAGGCGGCTGGATCACTCGCCGAGTATAATTCAATCAACCTCGTATTTTAGTGGCAGTGAATACTTTTGAGAGGTCAAAGATTCAAAGTCGGGCCAGCCAATGAGTTTATAGAAACTCGAATATCGTCGGTGTTCCTATACAATATCTATTCGGTAGGTAAGGTCAACTTGGGTCCATGGGGCAAATGCGAAGAAAGAAATCTAGTTAAAAGAAACGAGCTTTCGTCGCGGATCAGAGGCCTCCGGTGACCAGAGGGCTGGCCAGTACCTCAGGCATCGGATAAGTTTAGCCATACGAGGGAACTCCGCCAGCCTTCTGGGCACAATGCCCCAGTGTGACCACCTCGACGGCCTTTTTATTTGTAGGTCTTTGTAGGTTTAGCCAGTTAGTTTGTTAATTTTGTTAGGTATCATCATTTATAGTATATATTATTTCATACAAATAAACAATTATACAGTTAAAAGAAAAGAAGTAATCTAGTTTAAAAATCCACGAATGAAAAACACTAATCCATTTATAGGGTTTTTATAGACACCAGGATTTTAGACTCTCTTCACTGATTAATTTCATTTCGTCGTATTTGTCCCACGGACGCATTTATCCAAGTTGACGAGTTTGTGGCAACTCGTTTTATAATGAAGGGTATTCCAACACGAGTAGCCGAGTTTCACAACAACAGCAGTGTTGAATTAAATAAAACCACCGTCTGATCATACTGTAATGTATATTTGTATCTCAACCTCGGTCGCAAGCCCACGACCATCCTAACGATCAAAATACTGGAAACTCTTACATTTAAGGTACAATTTAATTTATATTTACAAGAATATAGCGAACCCGGGTAGAGATAATAGAAAAACATTTACTATTTTGTTAAAAAAAGAATAAAGTTCACAAATTATTGTTTACTTTTTATTTGTGCAATAAATAATTAACAAGATTAAAAAATAAATAAAGTTTAATTTCAGTTCAGTAACTTAATTAAGTGATGGATATGGAAAATAGGCTATTTACACTCTGTATATTACGTAGTAAAAAATTAAAAATGTTGTTCATTATTGTAATTTACAGTGAACATGTTTTTTTTTTTTACTTTTTATCTTAGCGGTATTGTATTTTTATCATTTCTACCCAAATTCTATAATTTATGCTTTAATTCTGAAGCAGTTGTCAAGGATCTACAAAGATTTTAGAGATCAGAAAAATATTTGTTCTTTTTTATTTTTAACAGAGCCAAAGCTTGTTCTTTCGAAGTAAATCTAACATACTACATACGTACATATCTATCTTTTAAAAGTTTGATAGTGATATTGAATTTTACAAGAGCAAAGCTGTCTCAAAACAAAAACAATCTTACTAAAAACATCGTCGTAAAAATCATCTTACTATTTCATTGCCGCTCTAATTTTTCGAATAGAAACACGTATTTATGTCAAAAAATCTTTAAACTTCAGATTTTTGTAATTTTCTGCTTTATACAAAAATAATTGGAAAAAGGTAACAGTTTTATAATATGTATTTGTATTCATTTCCGTTCCCACCTTCCAACCAGTCAATACCTCAGTACAGTCAAAAAGTAGTTTTTTTAAATCTGAGAAGTACATTAAACAATGTATTTTTGCAATTTTTTTTTGTTAGTGACTACATTTTGGAAGATGGTAACAAAAATAATACAGATAAGGTCATTACCTATGAAGATGCCGTTTTTACTTACATTTAATTTTGCATGTAATTTTCATAAAATAGATATAAAAAAATTTTGTTTTCTTCAAAAATAATCTATTATCTGATGATTTACTTACTGTAGTAAATTTTTCTAATTTATTTTTTGTGTTTCATGTTTATAAAGTTGAAAACAGTGCGTTCAGAGTCTCAGTTTTAGTTTTTTTTTTTGAGAAATCAAGTTAAGCGATACTTAGCTTTAATAATACAAAATATCGCTTATTTTGGAATCGTAAAAAATATATATATACAAAATAATTTGTATGAAAAATGCCACTTTCTTAATGTTCTTCATACAAATCGGCAACTTCATAGGTATATTCCCATTATCCGACCTGAGATAGGTTGGAAGAGGGAAATGACGACAGATCTGATCTACAACAATTACAGGTGTTTTTCTAAGCAAATATTTAATATAGTATACATCTAGCAGACTACAATATCTACCCACACGCCAAACACTATTATAGAATAGCAAAATAGTTTTTTTTTTCAAAATATATTATATGTGGGCGCAAATATGTATCATTAATTGACAAAAACGTATTTACAATTTGGCCACTTTAAACAGCTTTAGGCGTCATTATTCAAATACCTTACTAGTAGGTATAATTTGCGTACTACAATAATTTTCTTCAATCTAATCAAAACTACTAGTAAATCTACTCTAAATAATGAATTAATGAACCATAAAGGTAGAAAGACACTACTCTGTTACTAGAGTTAGAACCACGTTTGGTTTGTACAGTCGACAGCACGTAAATAGATAGAGAGATAGATAGAGAGAGAAATAATTTGGATTATTTTAACAAATTTTATTGATTTGTATACATAGGATTTAATTCCTGAAGATCCTAATTCAAAGAAATTCTTAGGCGCATGTGAAGTCCACCAACCCGCACTGGGCTAGCGTGGTGGACTATAGCCCGCACGCCCTCGTTGAGAGGGTAGGCCTGAGCCCCAGCAGTGGGGAGATTAATAGGCTGTTGATGATGATAGGATTTAATAATTTTGTATAATGACATATAACTATTGTTATGAATAAAGATATGAAATATGAAACAAAACCAGTATAAACTGGGCTTTCAAAGTACCATACCAACTCTCTAATACCACAGAAGAATAAAGAAGAAAGGTGATGGAGATGTACCATCTAAATCTACTGTATTATTATTGTGTTCTGTTTTTTTATATGTGCAATAGAGTATTGAATTGAAGAAGTAAGAGCTACTTCTAATAGGCTAGGCCAGCGAGGTCAAAGTGTATCCACTGACGTGCCGTCGACTGTACTAACCATTGTGATGCAACCACTATCACGCTTGTTTTGTACTTTTGTATCATTCGCTGTGGTGATACCACCGACTCGTTGGCTTAGTGACTTGGTCGTTGGACTCAAGCGCCATGCAGGGGTTGTAGATTCGATTCCCACTGCGTACTATGTACAATTTGATCCCAATCTAGATGTTGTTTGTGAGAATTACTATAGTAAAGGAGAAAATATGTAATATTTTTTTGTTGGGGCAGATGAGTCGAGGAGTAAAGGCCTAGTACTTGCAGCGTGGGACGCCCCCGGCCTGATGGACCTGGATTTCCAGGTCGGCGTTCGGAATTGGGGAAGGCCTATGTCCAGCAGTGGACGTTAAACTACACAATTAGATATATTGTGATAAATCTACGACAACACGATAGCGATATTTTTTTAAACTACTTGAACAATATTTTGGCGATCTTAAATGTAGAAAAATAGTTTCTCTACTCTCACAACACTCTTGAAAAGATGTGAATAATTCAATTACAATCACTAATTGTCATGAAGGAAAAAAATTGCTATAGGAGGCGCGGGCGCCGACCATAAAGTTTTTAACTTCATGCTAATTGTATTCTATTTTAAAGCGGTCCCTAGACGATCATGCGGCATGACATGCGTTACATTTACGTGAATTAACATGCTGCATGTTGGCCCCTTATCAGCTCCGTGACCCTCATCCTTGCTATCAATCACTTAGTATAGTGAAGCACGTAATGCATGTCATGCCGCATGATCGTTTAGGGAGCCGTATAACTTCATCAAAAACAGCGGGTCCAGAGCTACAGGCTGATAGACGTTCAATTTCTTATAATAATTTGATAATACGTAACTCTTTGGCACTGACGTACATTTACGACATTTTTGTTACATTTTCTCAACAGCCTCTTCAAATGATATAATTATAGTCCGCTCATGTTAGGCGAACGCCTGAAGCGAACACTGTTTATTAGTTTTCGCGAAGCTGCTCAACTTTGGAAGTAACCTGCGAGGCGGCGAATGACAATGGTCGGTAATAGGAGAGCCAATAAAAAAAAACTAGGCGGTTTCATAACATGAACGGACTATAATATACAATCGAATACATCAATACTTATTAAGTGGCCCCTAAACGATCATGCTTGCATGACATGCAACGTTTAAGTGAATTATCATGCTGCATGATGGACCATCATGCTTACTATCAATCAGTACAGTGAAGCAACGGCCAGCACGTAGCTTGCATGTCATGCACGTCAATCACTACAACTAGACGGTCATGCACGAGTGACAGAACGTAATGCATGTCATGCCGCAAGATCGTTTAGGGAGCCCATTACATTGAAGGTAGAATTGGTAATGGTGACGATTCGGATAACGAAATTTTAGTTTCGAGTAATCTATTTATCTTTAAAAATAAGAAAGGGGTGGCATGTATTTTAGAACTAGCAAAAATTGACAGGACTAAACTATTTTGACAGTCATGAAATTCATGCCCATATCTCTTTCTTATTTCTAAAGAAAAAACAAGCACAAGTGACTATTTGATAAGCGTTCAACATCCGAAACGACACCATTAATTTTTAAAGTGACTTCAAAATAGTTCAATAAAACTTGGAACGCAAGGTACATCAAAATAAGTTCACCATTGTCTCGATGCCCATTGGCTAATTTCAACCAATGAGAAGGCGAAATCGTTTTCAAACGTCAAAATTTTCAACTTATTTCTCCGTGTGACGTTTAACTCTCAATTTTACGTCCTATTTGAAAGTTTTTCCTCTCTAGAGTGGCGACGCCGCCCGCCGCGACGCTCGTAGAATTCATACAAATTCGCCGCCGCGGTGTATAATACCACCCTTAGGGCTTCTTTCACCGCTTGCTGATATTGTTACAGATAGTAATCTGACAGATAAACTAATCCATCAGATAAATCTGTCTGATAATATTTTCGTGTTTCACACCTCAAGTCTCTGATAAAATATCTGACAAATAAGGCAATCAGATACCTCTGAAACAAAAAAATAGGATATCTGTCAGATAACCTGTAGATAGAGTATCTGGGACTTTATCAGCAAACGGTGAAAAAAGCCCTTAGTGTTTTTTTTAATTAAATGAGATCAACTGCCAAAGTGACACAACAGATATTTCCTTCTCTTTTCCACCCATTGTGTGATGTTTGACAGTTCTTCGCATTAAAATGTTTAAAATAATTACTTTAGTGGCTCTCCCACTCTTAACACTAATTATTTTATAATGGCAATAAGACAAATCTATATCATATATAGCATTTACATTAATTAAACACACTTCAACGATTCCGACGGTAATGTCCCTTTTCCAAAATGTCCCGTTACAACATATCCCGTTATAAAACTGTCCCGTTCTCAAAATGTCCCGTTAAAAAATTGCCCTTTCTCGGATTATTTGAGAGCAACATGTCTCCTTAGAACGCTGACTGTACATCCCTAATTCCCTATCCATGTGTGTAGAAGGATTTGTTTAGCACACACAAAACATACAATAACTTTTACACATAGCCATATTGAACCTATGTAGTGTTTGGACTCCAAATGTGATTAAATACTTTAAAAATCTTCAAACTAATATTATAAATTGCGAAAGTTAGTTTGAGTGTCGTTGCCGTCCATCTGTCTGTTACGTCTACATGAGCAACATTCGCGAACAGGACATTTTGGAAACGGGACATTTTGGAAACGGGACATTTCGCTAACGGGACATTTCGCGAATATTATGTTTTCAGGATCGGGACATTTTGCAAAATGGACATTACCGTCCGGATCGCACTTCAATACTAAAGCATGTACTTGATATGCAAAGAATATGTTTTTTCTTTAATTACAAAAATATTGCTATTGCTACAGACAAATAAAAAGATTTTATCAGACAATGCCTTTCGATGCGAGAGAAACAGCGTGAAAGTTATAATGTCCTATCACACTGTTATTTTTCCATTGGATTTCACACCCTCTCCCACCGAAACACATACCATTAACCAATAAATTATATATTACATAAATTCTTTTTTCAACGCTTGAAATCATATTTCTTTTTAAAATAATTATAACCATAGGTACTGTTCATCACGTTATGCGCATGCGGCTTAACATCACGTTCTTTTTGTACTGACGAAAAACAATCTTAAAAAAAAACAATACTTTATAGTAAACACTGCACACTCCCGTTCCGCACTCGTATTGATGGCATAAAACTGTCATTTTTAATCGTGTCATTATCAAAGGAATATACACTGTCATTTTAAAATTCAATCACGTTATCATGGTCAATTCTGAAGGCATACACTTGAATTTTATAAGTTCTTGTTTTAGTACATTTTAGACTTTCGCGCTTAGACGAAATAGTTTTATTTACCTTGCCCGACGTTTCGACCAGGTTACACTGGCCGTGGTCACGAGCTGACTGGAGAGGCGAGCTGTTGATCGCTGTGAGTAGTTTCTGAAACTACCCTCTGCTGATCTTGTATTATTGGAAAGTCCCGGCACACAACACTCACGGTATCCGCGGGTGTATTCGACGATAAATCGCGAGATTTAAGTTTATCGAAATGTCGGGCAAGGTAAATAAAACTATTTCGTGTGTAACACCCGTAAATAATTATATAGTTCTTGTTTTGTTCTTGGTAGCGCATGTCTTTTAATATTATCCGTGTGGTATAGTCGACCGCACAAACAAAGCCAGTATAAACTGGTATCTCTCATGGTATTGAAACTCCCTAATAGACTATCCCAGCTCAAGGTCCAAAGCGTTTCCACTGACGTAGAATAAAAAAAACGGGTTAAGCCGTTTTCACCGTAGACTAGTCAGAATCCTGCGTGTGCGGATTTCCATACATTTTAATGGCTTTTTAGATTTTTTTCAGCCTATCAGTTAGGTGTGTATGGGACTCTGGACCTCCTCCATCCATACTCCGGACACCTTTTCACTATGTCAATTTCAGACCTTAATTATAATTATAACAGGGCCTGGAACCAGGCCTGAAGCCGGTTGAAATGGAAAAAGATTACGTGTGACAATGAAATACCAAATCTAATTGTATGCCTTCATAACACCCAATAACCTGAATGTTGCTTATTTATCACATACAGTTACTTGTTGTCGCCTTTTAAAGCTCGCTCCAGGACTGCCTTCGAGGCAATTTCGACGGTCACCGTTCTGCTGATGGTGGACAGTGGCCGTTCGGCGTCCACTGAGCTCTCCGACAGCGGCTCTGTGAGGATCTTCAGGGAAGATACCTTCGCGCGTTGGTACGCTGACACCGTGTTCATGCCGAGGAATCTGTGAGGAAACAATGATGTTGAAATATTTTGTCTCCGTTTTTCTCGTCTGTTTGTCCTCCTCTCCCCTATATTGCTGTGCCCGCAAGGGTTCATAATGGTCTACTTTTAACTTACCAGCTACTATTACATTGTGGAATGCAATAAAATAATGATTATGAAATAATTGTATTTAATATACATACTTAAAAAAACGATATACACTAAATATACTGCTAATACTGATCATAAATAAAAAACTAAGTATTCTTGTAACTAACAGTTATTGTATATATTTTGACAAGATATATATCCTGGTCACGGCACCAAACACAATTGTATATTATAGGTCTTATAGGTGGTAGATAAAACTTATAGGTAGGTATTATAGGTGGTAGATAAAAAATTGACGTTGTATAAATGTACCTAGTGTACTTACATGCAATAAAATACTTTTGAATTTGAATTTGGTCTTTTGCGGGTCTGCTGGAAGAAACCTCTGTGAGGGATAAGTTCGCCCTGTGTAGTTACTTGAGTTTCTCCGTAGTATATTGTCAATGTTTGGAGCCAAGGTGTAGACGGTTGATAGTTAGATTGATTGATTGGTTGGTGGGTGTGTGTGTGTGATGTATGTCACCGTACCTGACGCACACGTAGCATATGAGCAGCGCGGCGCCGGCGGCGAGCACACGCACGACCGGCGACGCGAACAGCTGCACGGCGACCCACGCGGCGCCCGCCGAGCCGCACATGCACGCCACCGCCAGCGCAGTGCGCAGCCAGTGCACGCACGTGAAGCCGCGCTCCCACTCCACCCTGCGTCATCATCACACATACAACACAGGCCCTCCAGACTCACGGCGAGAAGTCTCGGCGAGAAATCTCGAGTGATTCGCGTTCTGTAAGTTATACGAAATGACTGTACTTTTCTTAAACCGTAACAGTTTGACCACAAGGAAAAACTATTCCTCTTGGTCAAATCACTTTGAAAAAAAAATTTGTTTGACCACGGGGAAGTAGCGCCCGCACTAACCTGTTGGTCTCCTGCACGATGTAGGGCGTGTTGCAAACCTTGCATTTCAGTCCGTCAGGAGTGGCAGCGCTCTGCAAAACAACATTATAACAATAAAAATATTACTCTTTTACTTTGATCAGAAGAAATACATTCACGAGCCTATATCATACCAGCCTATCGACGTCCACTGCTGGATATAGGCCTTCCCCACACCCGATCCGGCTGGCAGTGACTGGATGCGGAGCACCGAAGGTCGGGTTCAGTGGCGCGCAGTGGATCATCATTAGCCTGCTTCCAAACAGTTCTACAAACTGTTCTACAAGTAGAACTATTTGAAAAAATCCTGTTCTACAGCGATGCGAAACCATAATCACAATTACATTAAACTGAAACTACATTTTGCCTGAACAATGCAAATTGAACTAAAGGGAAATCCCCGCCTGAACAGAATGTCATGTCGTATTTAATTAAAGCCTACCATGACTCATGGCAGAGCGCGCTGCATAAATGCCTACACCTGAGGCTGGTATAGTCCACATGGAATTTCTTGACGGCTGAATGAATATAGTCACAAATAGTTTGCACATCGCTGACAGTGTTTATATATAGCAATCAGCCAACTTCACACGGCCGCCATTAAACTCCGCGGTGACCACAGACACGTACCTCGACGAGCCACCTCCGCAGACAGTCGTGGTGCACGGCGGACACGTCGCCGGTGCACCGGCACGGCCGGATGAGCGGCTCGGGCCGCGCGCCGTCGTAGCAGATCCAGCAGTCGCGCGACGAGCCCACGCTGCCCACCAGAGAGTCCGTCTCCACGTTCTGATGAAATACAACTTGCGTTATTCATATATACATACATATCTCCACACTATGTCCCTGGCGGGGTAGGCAGAAAGAATGGAGAAGTATTGCGATCCTGACACACGCTCAGTATCATCATTCTCTTCGTTATTTATTTATTTTATTTATTACAAGTCCCATACATGGTCGCTCACTATGGCAGAGGGCAATGGAGAGAGCTATGCTCGGAGTTTCCCTGCGAGATCGAATCAGAAATGAGGAGATCCGCAGGAGAACCAAGGTCACCGACATAGCTCAAAGAATTGCGAAGCTGAAGTGGCAGTGGGCTGGGCACATCGCTCGTAGAACTGACGGCCGTTGGGGCAGAAAGGTTCTCGAGTGGCGACCACGTATCGGAAGACGCAGCGTAGACAGGCCTAACAAGGTGGACCGACGGTCTAGTGAAGGGCGCGGAACCCAGCTGGATGAGGTTAGCGCGGGACCAGTCGTCGTGGAGATCCTTCTTCGGGGGAGACCTTTGTCCAGCAGTGGACGTCTGTCTACAGGCTGATTTGATGATGATGATGATAAAGTCCCATACATGTTGTACACACATAACATACTTATTTTATTTATATTTCCTGACAAAAACCCTTTCGGGTTTATTCCGCCGGGAAAGCGTTCGGATATATTCTTATATTTAAAAATATGTATTTTACCCTACTTGTCCCCATTCATATAAATAATGTACAATCTCCACCAAGGGTCGTCAAAAATCCCGCTAATTTCAATTCCTTACTTCATTACATGTAACAGAATCAGTAGTCAAAACATTATTCTATTTTAAGTTCGAGACCCACACACTTTTTTAATTTTATCATTAAAACTGTCAACCTTACAAATAAAATATTTTCTCCAAAGCGTCACAGAGGCAGTGTGTCTAAAACGCAACGGCGTTACCTCGTTGGGTCGCCAGACTTCAATTTTTATACAACTAACAGATCGGACGTCACAAAACCTACGCAAATGGAGAACTCACCAATTTCCTGACATCCAATTCCAACTCCATCGCTGCTAACTGCGGCGCGACCTCCCCACCGGCCTCCAGAGCCTTTGGCCTGACGAAAGCTGTCAAAACGACCCTCAACACGACCCACTGCCAATATCTGACCATGTCGACCATGAACATCGCCCTCTGATGCCAGTTCAGTTGACGAAACTGGACCAAACTCTGGGAATGCATTGAACATGTTTAGATAGGTACAGTGAGGTTCATAAGTGCAGTAGCACGCTAAGAGTCATTTTTTTGTACAACGGTGAAAACAATTAGATATAACTGACCACCCAAGTCAATATCGTGTGTTAAACCTTATTGTAATAGCAATAAGTCATCAATTCATCGTAATATCCAGGAATGTATTAGTGGATATGTGCGTGTGTAGGTACTATCAACAAACTTCTCGCCTTACCAGTTTAAAATGTTTGTTGCTTGCATGTGGAAATAGCTAAGCCTCGCTATTCTATTGTTTAGCGAGAAGAATGGCCTGAGCAGGCGGTCTCTCGGCGCTTAGTAGCCGCACGCAATAATAAACCTTAAGATGGTCAGGCGGGAAGTTTGACAGATGTACAGATATGAAAGAAAGTCGTGAGTGAAACTGGTTTTTCAATCTATTGTGATGCGCAACTGCTACTGCACTTATGAACCTTGACTGTACCTGACATTGAGTGTTGTAAGTGGAAAACGGACAGGGCATGTGAACAAAAATGGGCGAAACAAGCCGGAAGCTGTGGATTAAGGAGGGCGGAGGAGTGCATTAGGTATGCCTATATCCAGCATAAGCGCCAAAAGGCTTATTATAAGGGGTCTATAAAAAAATACTTGAGCTCAAAATGGAGGCCAGAAAAGTCTCACCAAATCTCATAATATAAACGGTGTTGACAATCATCTTACGGCAAATTAAATGAAATAATTGAGTTGAAAAAAACTGGTGAAAGAAATGTTGCGGCTTACATTCTGAAAACTTGGACAAGTTAGTGGGATTTAATGTACAGAAATTGTACAATGGCAAGTGCAACAACTAAGGACTTGGATGAAGTATTGAGTGGAGTTTCAGGTGAGGATAGGAACGGAAGACAGGGCATGGAATACTGAGCATATAAATCATATCACCAGTGTGCCCATGGGCCCAGTGTGTTACTCTCGAAATTCAGCTTCAACCGTCAAGACACGGATCAACAAGTCAGCCTGGCCACAGCAGGTTTGGAAGACTTCAAGATCATTTCGAAAATAACCCCACAGCAACAAAAAAAAATCGACTCACAAAAAGCGAAGCATTTGTGCTTAAAGACTGGACTAACCTTGGACCAAACAAAACACGGACAAGGGCCAACTTGGACATCGCACATAGAAAAAAACCAAAAACACTGACCACAGTTTTTCTCTTACCACCAAGATTCTACGTAGCGTTAACTTTAACCACAGAATACATCTTTAACTTCGAATTTGTATTTGAAATTAGTGTTTTAGTGTCGATTTGGACATGTCTGTAATTGTTTTAGTATAAATAAATAAAGAAGAGTGTCAGTGGCCTCGGGGATAAAACGCGAAAGGTCCGAGGTTCGATCCCCGGTTGGGCCATGTACCAATGGGTTTTTTCTCGAAACTTACGTACATGTACTGACTGCTCTCAAACGGTGAAGGAAAACATCGTGAGGAAACCTGCATACGCCGTAGAAGAAATTCTTAGGCGCATGTGAAGTCCACCAACCCGCACTGGGCTAGCGTGGTGGACTATAGCCCGCACGCCCTCGTTGAGAGGGTAGGCCTGAGCCCCAGCAGTGGGGAGATTAATAGGCTGTTGATGATTGATGATGAAATAAATAAATAAAAGAAAAATGTCACATTGTACAAATTGTTTAACGACAGGACATTGCGATTTGGACTGTATACCTACACTGGACTGTATACCTACACTGAGAGAATTCCATTTACTGTTACAATTACCACAATTGATAACATGATTACAATGTTTATGTTCCTAAGCACAAATCACTTGCAAACTTAGCTGTGTTTATAAAACAAATCCGTGATATTATTATATAGGCTAATGACTCGTTACAAAAGATAACAGAGAAATGTGTTGAAATTCACAAGTCAATAATCTACTTAACAAAATATTAATGCCGTCTTATTGGGAACACGAATTCAATACGCGACTATAATTTTTTTCACACAGGTAGTAGCATAGCACCGTAGCTATTTAATTATAAATTAATAATAATATGTTTGGACAAATCCACACACGGCTGTTTAGTCCCAAACTAAGCCGAAGCTTGTAAATGGGTAATCAACAACTGATAAACATACTTAAATACTTTTAAATAAATACTGTAAGACAGTTAATGGTTTATTATTTATATTTATTATATTATTAGAAAAATACTTAACAATTTTACGAATTGCGTGGTTAGACGTTTTTTTTTTGACAATTTTGACAGCCTCTCTAGTGCTGTCCCTACGCGGCGGCTAAGCGGCGCGGTGAGTGCGTAGGGTTGGGACACGGAGCGAAAACGTGATGTTATATCCTCCCCCTCTAGCCTAAACGGCGCTCGCGGGGTTTGGGCTAGCAAAATTTTTGCGGGGTCGGCCCCGTTTACGTTTATCCTGCACCGGCGTGCATGGTGTGTGGCCAACGAAAGGAGTAAGGCTGGAAGCATGGTACCTACCCAGCACCTCCTTGTTGCCCACCCTCTCTAAGATGTAGGAGGTGGGGCTGCACGCCTCCTTTACGCGGTAGGGTCCGTCGCGGCGAGGTATGAACTTCGGAGTCTGCCCTCTATTGGTGTCGTTCTGGCCTTGAGTCTTGAGCAACACCAAATCACCTTCTTTATAAAGTGGAGCGGGGCGCCGACCTTCATCTGCATACTTCTTCGCTTCCGCCTGGGCGCGCTCGTGCACGTCTCGAGCCTCTGTTAGAACATCAGCCATCTTCCTTAGATACGGAGTAATGCCCACGACGAAGTTATCTTTCTCTAGGACATCGCGCATGTCAGAAGCGGCGTCGACCGGGGCTCTGAGCTCGCGACCGAAGGTGAGGAATGCGGGAGTGAATCCTGTGCTCGACGTTACCGCTGAATTCATAGCAAATCTGACGGCTGCGAGATGTTTGTCCCACGTAGAGTGGTCGTTGCCGACCAGTATGGCTAGCTGCGGTTTTAGGTCTCTGTTCTTCCTCTCTATAGGATTACCTTCCGGATGGTACAGCGGAGTGAGTGTCTGGGTCACGCCCATGGCATGGCAGGCCTGCTGCATCACTTCCGCAACAAACTGCACACCGTTGTCAGAAATCATCCGGCGCGGCACTCCGTATCTGAGGAATATCTCATTAACTAATATCTTAGCGCATTCAGCACTTGTCGCAACTTGTAAAGCGAACACCTCCACCCAACGTGTGCACACATCCTCGATAATAAGTATCCATCTGTTTTTCTCTGCGGTCTCTGGTAACGGACCGAACAGGTCTACAGAAATGACTTCAAACCTCCTTGCGGTTGCTGGAGTTTGTAACAATCCAGCGGGTTTGCGGGTGTCTACCTTGTACCTCTGGCATGGTACACATTGCTTAATGTAGTTAGATATATATGCTCTCATACCTGGCCAATAATAGCGAGAACTAATCCGGTGCAGTGTACGCTCGACGCCGAAATGTCCGGCAGTCGGCGCATCGTGGAGTTCAGTGAGGATCTTCGGACGTTCATGTTCGGGTACGACCAGGCACGGCTCTTCGACATCATAACCTTCAGGTGCGTATCTGTATAAAATGCCATCAGACATTATATAACCGCGGTCGGCCCACGCTCTGCCTTTGAATGGGTCGTCGGATTCCATGTCGCTGATGATCCTCTCCACCTCTGGGTCCTTCAGCTGATTCTCTCGGACTTCGCTAGGGCCTCTCCTCGGCATGTCTATGGTCGTCAGGCACAAATCACAGCCGGCATCATCGACGCAGGCTGGACGGGAGAGCGTGTCGGCGATAACGTTCGCCTTTCCTGGCGTATATTCAATACGCAGATTATATTCTTGTAGAGTCAGAGCCCACCGGGCTAAACGGCCACTCGGTGACTTGATACTCATCAACCATTTCAGTGGTTGGTGATCGGACTTCACAATTACCTCTGAGCCTTCAATGTAACCACGGAATTTGGTCACGGCCCACACGACGGCGAGGGCTTCGCGCTCCGTCGTTGTATAATTCTTCTCGGCGCTGGTGAGGAGGCGACTGGCGTATTCTATTGGGCGCTCGTCTGCTCCCTCCCCCTGCAGTATCACTGCTCCAAGGGCGTATCCGCTGCTGTCAGTACGTAATACGTACGGCTTCGTCTCATCAGCCTGTCTTAGGATTGGAGCCGATACTAACTTTGATTTTAGTTGTTCGAAAGCGTCCTGCTGTGGCTGGTCCCAGCGCCAGGTGCTGGACTTCTTCAAACAGTCGGTCAGCGGTCTAGCTATATCAGCATAGTTCGGGATGAAACGTCGAAACCAGCTCGTAGTCTGTATAAAACTCTTCAGGTGTTTCAGGTTCTGTGGTGGGGTCATGGCTGCTATGGCGGCAATTTTCTGACAGTCCGCGGACAGTCCGCCTGGCATTATCACATGCCCCAAGAACCGAACTGAATCCCGTGCGAAGACACTCTTCTGACGGTGCACCCGTAGCTTGAACATCCTCAGTCGTTGGAAGACAGCTTCCAGGTCTTCCAGGTGTCCACGAAAATCATCTGAAAGAACGACCAGGTCATCTAAATAGGCAAGGATGCGTACATCTTTGAGGTTAGATTTGAATCGGTCCATCAGTCGTTGAAAAGTTGCACCCGAGTTGCGCAGACCCATCGGCATTCGTTTGAATCTGAATGTCCCTATCGGTGTAGTGAAGGCTGTCTTGTCCTGGTCCTCAGGCTTTACCATGGCCTGGAAGTACCCAGAACGGAGGTCGAGGGTGCTCATGTAGTTGCTGGACTTGGCCGCATGTAACACATCTTCGATGCGAGGCAGTGGATAGCGGTCGGGCTCAGTGACTGCGTTGAGTCTCCGGTAGTCGACGCATAGGCGCACCCCTCCATCTTTTTTGTTCACCAGGACTACGTTAGCAGCCCAAGGTGACTCACACTCCTCGATTATATCAGCCTCCAGTAGCTTCTGCAACTCTTTTTCTAAAATATCACGTTTACCCTGAGAGAGCCTATAGGGGGGGGAAGCTATTGGTTGCTGGTCATCTTTCACCTTTATGCAATGCATAGCGTACTCCGTTGGTGGACCCTCTGTGGCAAACACATCAGAATACTCGGTCAGTAGCTGGTCCATCGAGGTCCTCTGCTCCTTGGATAGTTTAACTCCTTCGTCGTCCCTAAGTATGAGAGGGGCGCTATCATTTGATGACTGTAGCTCCCCGGCTCCTGATGAAAGGTGACAGGCGTAGGAGAACAAGTGTCGGACGTCTGGGACATCAACAAAGCTCCAGGTTCCTTGGGGAACATTAAGCACAATGCCCGCATCAATCAGGAAATCCCGTCCAAGCAACGTTCTGGGGTTGCCAGTAGGTAACGTCATAAATGATACAGGTATATCACGTCCTTCTAGTTGTAAGCTTGTAGTGCAAGTTGAGACTTTACTTACTAATCGAGTTCCGTCTGCAAGTCCGATGGTAGCTTCAGTCTCCTTGAAACTTACGCCTGCCTCAAGAAGTATCTTGTGTAGCGATGGGCTAGCGATGCAGTTGGTTGCCCCGGAATCCAGCACAGCAACTCCCTCTCGGCCCGCAATGTTTATGTGTACTGTAGGCAGCACCATGTCAGTGTTCCCGACGCTGGCACTGTGAAAATCAACGGGTTTAGCTTCCGCCCTACCTGTCTTCCTACACACCTCGCATTTAGACCTAACTACCCCTGGTTGGCCACATCCATAACAACGCAAAGCAGGTTTACTATCAGTACTGGCCTCTGGCTCAACTTTGTCCGGTTTAGTAAGAGTTTTCTTAAGTTTATTACGGCATTCATCTTCATTATGCCCGAAGGCTCTACAGAACTTACATTTGGGACGCGCATGCTTGAGAGGCTCGTTTGTACTAGAGGAGGAGGGTGGACGGACACTAGTGTTCGTCTGCAGCTCCTGTATGCTCTCCTCTGTATCCCTGGCTTTAGATACTAAAATTTCAATACTTACACACTCATCACGGCTTAAGCGCTTCCTAACACGCCTATGTAACAAACCATATACAATGTCTACTTGCATCGTATCACTTAAAGTATAAGGAATTTTCGCAAACAGTGCGCGAATACGCGTAACAAATACGTCGGCGCGCTCGGTGTCTCGCTGTTCGGCCGCAAAAATGTCTCTAAACACTTTGTAGGCAGGGCGCGGGGCTCCATACATTCCCCGTAGTCTCGCGATGGCATCCTTCCAGGTGTCCGTCGTTGACTTTACTCCCTGCCACCAGACGGCGGCTTCTCCAGTGAGCAGCATCGGTAGGCCACGCAGCGCGTGTTCATCTGTGATGTTCGTACATTCCTTGTATACTTCTATCGCGTCCACAAACGCTTCTAACACGTCGGGGTTACGAGGTTCGTCGCCGCTAAAGCGCGTAGTGCATTTGGCGAAGCTTCCCTGGGAAGCTGCAGGTGACGCGGAGTTCGACGTCGTCTCGCCGGGCGCGGCCGTGTGCGTAGTAGCTTGGCCACTCGACGATAAAAGGCGTTCGACGAGCAGGCGATTGGATTCCGCCTGAGAACGCGTAATGCCCTCGACGAGTGCAGCGAGACGGGCTTCCGTCATCACGAATTTCGCCGGTGGTCTTGCCGGTAATTTCGCCGGTAATTTCGCCGGCGCCGGTTCCTTTTCGTCGGTGCTGTCATCGGTCACGTCGTCTCCTTCCGCTTCTGCTGGCATCTTCTCTTTCTTCGGTGGCATCGTGGACGTTGTGCGGTCCACGGAACGGAAAATAGCACGAAGAAAAGGTTGCAGCTCGAAGGTAAGTAGTTAGGTTAGGAGAAATCACACCACGTGTCGCAGAAAGTCTTTTCTTGTTCGTGCCGCTAGTTGGGCGTCATTTGTAAGACAGTTAATGGTTTATTATTTATATTTATTATATTATTATAAAAATACTTAACAATTTTACGAATTGCGTGGTTAGACGTTTTTTTTTTGACAATTTTGACAGCCTCTCTAGTGCTGTCCCTACGCGGCGGCTAAGCGGCGCGGTGAGTGCGTAGGGTTGGGACACGGAGCGAAAACGTGATGTTATAATACTTAAAATACATACAAACACCCAGAATCCGAAAACCAACAGATACGCTCATCACACAAATGTTGATTATTTATTTCAATTTATTTCATATATTAAAAACATACCAAAACACTTCAAAATACCAAATCGATTCGAGTTTTCACTTTACTAGCAAACGTGAAACTAGCCGAAACGTCTCGCTGTATTTGTATGAATAGACTTAAACTTTTCAAATATATTTTAGGTGATACATTATGTACGCTTTTGGCAGTTTTAATTGGGAAGATACAACTTTAGCCCAAAATCAATAACCCTAACAGGGTGAAGTCAAACAGGTGTATCCGACTAATAATAACACCTAATCTGTAATCAATATTGGTAACGAGATCGACGGCCTAACGCACGTAATGTATTAGTGTATGTAATCATTTATTTTCAAACACAATATGTCCATTATTATATATATATTTATTATTGTACAGGCTGTCTGGTGGATCGATGTTAGAAATTTAGCCTTCGGTATCAGAATGGCTTAAAAGCAAAACGTCCAAAAATTTGTACAGTCAGTACTTATTATGAAAGGGGGTACAATAACAATACTCATGCTACTTACAAATTACTATCTTTTTTTTTCAGTTAAAAAATAAAATAAACTAAACTAACCTATAAAACTATTCACTAAAATAAAATAAAAACCTACTACATAGAGAAAATATCCCCCAGATACTTAATTCATTTACACAGATAGATTAGAGATACAGATCATTAATTATTTTTTTATAAATTGATGTATGTATACTTTGTATGTATATTTAATTGTTTATGAAATTACTCCTTAATATTATTTCATGTTTGAGGTCAAAACGCCCTATAGAGTTTTTCCAAACGAACCTAAACCGAGTCTAGGTTTAAGACTTCAGCTCACGAGAAATTTGACAAAATCTTCAACCTACGTTGAGGAGATTGAACCCACTACCTCAGCGCATCTCGGCCCAATACAACAACCAACGAGCTAGTGCAACCGACGAAATTCGTAACCACAATCATAATAATACGTAACATCACAATAAAACCGCTTCACCCCTGTGGAATATGTTTTCCCATGCTCACAGTTAAGTAGTCCTTATGTCCATCAACATAAAGTGCAAAATTGTAGAGCCACGAACGAGCTCATTTTTGGATGTTCAATAGAGGATGACCAAAAATTCAAACTATTCCTTGAAAGGGGTTATACGTGAGGTAGTTTTAGTAAACACCGATCAACTAGGGGTCGAAATTGAGAGGTTTCTGTAGTTACAATTTTCCCGGTCAACTAGGGGTTGGAATTGAGAGGTTTCTGTAGTTACAATTTTCCCGGTCAACTAGGGGTTGGAATTGAGAGGTTTCTGTAGTTACAATTTTCCCGGTCAACTAGGGGTCGGAATTGAGAGGTTTCTGTGGTTATATATATATTTTTTTAACTTGTAAGCAATTAAACAAATTCTCAGAAATAAAAGATGTTAAGTTGCAACACACGGCATATTCATGATATCCTCTATCCAAAAGTTTTCTGGAATTAATCGCTTTTAGCGATAAGACCGCCTAGATGTGTATAAAGTAAGCTACTGTTTTGTTGTATCTTTTTAAAATTTTTTGATGTAGAAAAAAAAATAGAACGTCCTCTAGTTGATAGGGGTTTACGTTTCAAATGACCTCGTATACCCCTAGGTCGAATTTCCATCAGCCCTGCCCGAATAAGTCCTGTTACCTTGGAGTCCTGATGGTGCGCGAGCAGGTCCGCGAGGCGCGCGTCGTCGAGCTGCCTCGCGAGCAACCGCCGAGGGTTGAGCAGCCACAGCCTCTCGGGCGCCATGGAGTTCCACAGCACGCACGGGAACCATATCGCCACCCCGATCTCCGCCAGGCGGAACACCAGGTCGTGCCAGTTGCGAGACACCACCGGCACTCTGGAATATAAGAAAGAAACGCCAATTGATAAGGTTGACTTATAGGACAGGCTGTATGCTTTGAAAGTCATTGCCTCACTTAAATAAAAAGTTATGTACTTACATACATACATATCTTCACGCTATATCCCTGGCGGGGTAGGCAGAAAGAACCTACCTAAGAAGTTACCTACTTAATATAATATTAATATATCTTTCTTATTTCTACAGACAAAAAAGAGCACAATAGACTAAATTTAGTTAAGTCGAGTGCACCCTGAAGCCATTGCCTCACATAAATAAGTAAAGTTGCTTATAAGACAGTCTGCTGAACCACCTGGATACATGCCCACGAACTCACTTGGTCTTCCAGAACTCGCTGAGGGTCTCGCTGGCGAGGAAGCCGGAGATGAGGATGAGCATGAGCGCCTGGATCACTAGCCCGAAGCGCGACTGGTGCAGCTGCGACTGGTTCACGCTGCGGGGATCCACGGAGCCCTGCGCCGCCAGGTCCGTCTGGATGCCCTGGGGATATCATCATTAACAGCCTTTTATTATGTTTCCACGACTAGCTAGGGCACAGGCCTACCCTCTCAACGTGGTCGCATGTGAAGTCCACCAACCCACACTGGGCTGGCGTAGTGGACATCACATGCGCCTAAGTAAAACTAGGCAATACTAATAAGTTATTATAGAAATATAGATGTATACAAAAATAAAAGCTTGTAAAATTAGCATTATGTATTCCGAGCTTAGTATTAAAGTGCCATGTATAGAGAAATGAACATTTATTTGAAACGTTGCTTTTTAATTTCCTCGCAATCGAAGTGAAAAGCAGAGTGTACAACTCGTTCATGAAACCCCCTTCTACCTTCGATCTCTGGTAAAATTATGTACAATCTACTATTTTTACCTGTTTAGTGACGAGCGTGTCGCGCACGTCGTCACCGTCGGCGGCGCGCGACGTGCCCGCGCGCGACGACACGATCGTGCACACCTTCGTCTCCTTCAGGAACTCGCCGCGGAGCTGCGGGCAAGCAACGCGATGACGAACGGTCACACTCATTGTTTTACAAAAAAAAAACACAATAGATAAATAATGAATTATGAATTCAAGTCAACTGTTGATATGGAAGCATCAGCTATAAGCTGCCTTTCCATTTAAAATAAAATAAATAAAATTCAACACAAACGACAAATCTTCTCATACTAGGACGCGTTGGTGGATATAAAAATTCACTTTGTATAAAATGTACCCAGTGTGTACTCATATGCAATAAAATATGTAGGTATTTTGACTTTTGACTTAAGAACCTCCCAAACATCTCACGTTTTATTATTAATGTATATTTAATAGGTATATATAATATTATGTGCTGCGCGTTACTGCTATATGTGTTTGTGTCGTCCTACATGTTTTGTGTTAGTCATCTGTTTCAGTAGTCACCCAACAGAATATTGTCGTTTGTTACCGTACAAGGATTAAAGCACTGTGTGTCCTTCAACCTTGGACATTGGCAGAATCATCGTGGACTCGATGCAATGCCACAACACAAAAATTGAATTGAATTGACTTTTGACATTGATGTTCCGGTCGTCGTGGAGATCCTTGGGGGAGGCCTTTGTCCAGCAGTGGACGTCTACAGGCTGAGATGATGATGAACATTGGTATTTCAACTGAGTTAGATTTAGTAGATTAGATTCATATTGCCTATAAGGGTACATTATGGTACGATATATGGTACACATGAAAAACATCTAAACTCCACTGTTTTTGTAATTTTTTTTTGTCTAAGTTTACTTATCCTTTTTATTTTATTTTTAAATTTTAGTTGTTTTTATATTTATTTGTTCTTTTTTGTTTCCGCATTAAAATTGACTATTAATTATTTTTTTTCAGGATTAAATTAGAATTGACAGAAATTAGAATTTTAAAACATGAAAATTTGCAGTAGAGACGTTCAATTACTGATCTAAGTTGTGGATTATGCAGAATTTCATAAAATTGCCAATATAATATCGACCATTACTTTTTACTGAAGTCTTACTGAGGTATCCTAATTAATTATTTTATTTATTTTTATTTATTTATGGTTTGTTTTATATCTATTGGAAGGTTGCTGTTGAATATTGGCACGCTTTACATTTCAATTAAATATCATCGGCAGCTCAATACCAATTATGCTACTATTTTCCTGTAGTCATCAGTCTACCATCATCAGTCAACAGTACGTAAGCGTGAACTTGAAACCTCAAACCTCAAAAAGTACCTTGCTGACCACACGTAATAATCTGCTGCCAATTTGTCATCTAATACCTTTAGTACAATACAACATTACAGCCTCATATGGGTTTCAATAACTCTCCAAATGGCAAACTAATGGGATGCCACACCATTCGCTTTAAAACTGTTTTTGTGCAGAGCCGTAGTCAGGTCACACCCTTGGGGCCCCAAGAAATTTAAAAACGTATTAGGTAAATAGTTACGTTAAAATCATTATATTTATTATATCAAGTACCTATGTCTGGCGACTTTACTTTGGTAGAAACCATGAACGTTCGAATCCGGCGCCCACCAAAGAGATCCTAGCTCCATGGTAGAAACCATCAATTGTAGAGATAATAATAAAAAAAAATTATTTAGTATGTTTCTGGTTTGAGTAAATTTAATAAAAAAATATATATATAAAATAATTAATTAATATATAAATTACTAGCTGTTGCCCGCGACTTCGTCCGCGTAGATTTTGGAAGTAGGTACCTATCTCTGCTATGTACAGACATACATCGCCTAGTTATAATTTTCCAATGGTAAAATGGATCATTCTAAATATATATTATTCACCATAATTTAAGGTATACCATACCTTCAGGAACAAACTATGAACACCGTATCCAACTTGGTGAAGACAGATAAAAATTTAAAAAATTGTTGTTTTCACTTCTACTGCTCATAAGACTTCTCATATCAATTTTTATTATACGTGTGTATTTTTTAACTAATACAGTATGGGCAAAATCAAAACCATAGGAGATACAGGGAAACTGTGTTAATAACCTTTAGGTATTTTTTCGTGATAACAATTTTGACACAGTAATCGGAGAAGCTGGAGTTCAGGTGGCATGAATGAATGAGTAGTAAGTACCTAAATACTTTGCACAGTCTGTTTTATAAGAAAACATTTTATTAAATTTGACTAACTTCTGCTGCTTGGATTTTTTTCTTCCGATACGATAAAATGATTCTAACATGAAACTAAGTCGATACGCATTTTTTAAAAATAATAAAAATTATTTTTCACTGGCGTTCTATGAGAAAACATTTTATTGAATTTGACTAACTTCTGCTGCTCAGATTTTTTTCTTCCGATATAATGAAGTGATCCCAACATGAAACTGAGTCGAACCGCATTAAAAAAAATTGTGCAAATTGTCTCATTTTTATGGACAACACACGCTTGACCAAAAAATTTCTATGTCATAAGACACTTTCCCTGCATCTCCTATGGTTTCGGACTTGCCTATACTGTCCCAGTTAAAAAAAACACTGATATCTCCTATGTCTATTACATTATATTACGTTAAATGATTTATCTGTAAATGACGATAACTTTTTTCGCTGTCATCCGATTTCAATGAAACAAAGCCTATAAGTTGCTCCAGGCTGTGCTTAATCTACCTGTGAAAACCGCAAGAAAATCCGTTCAGTGGTTTCGGAGATTAGCGATTACAGACAGACAGAAAGACAGACAGACAGAAAGACAAAAAAATTAAAAAAAACTTTTTTGTGTTCTGTTACTCTTTTTTTATCGCCCACACTCATTTTTTTTTAAATTTGTTCAAAGTACAGACACACGATTTCTACTCCTTTATTATAAGTATAGATTTGTTCTCCATAATCCTCCATAATTGCGGCCCTGTACTTACGTGACAGCTCTGTTATATTTGTTTGCGTATATATGGTCACATCACGTGCTTAGTTCTGTCAATGTTTTGTAGTTTATATTTATTGAAGGCTCAGTGACAATGGGCTCTTCCTGTTTATATTTGAATTCATAATTAATTGTAAAAACAAATATAATAAGAAATTGACCATTTACATTATCAAATGTAATTGTATTTGTCTAAAGGCGAAATAATTTTATGGCACTTATATTTCGCTTAAACATGGACTCTACAATTCGCCAAATATTTTTGTTTGCGGTAACATAAATATTTATATAATTTCCGTGAGAATTAACATTTAGGATAGTAGTAGTTTAAATTTCAAAGACCATTTTGGTATGGATGTTTTTTTTTATAGCTACGGGGGCAACAAGCAGGCGGGTCTCCTGATGTTAAGAGGTCACCGCAGCTCATAGACACCTGCAACACCCGGGGGGTGCTGGTGCGGCGCCGGCCGAGGTTGAAGGCCTCTTTTGACTCTCTTCTTGAAGGAGGAAGGATGTTACCTTGAAGTAGACTTCCACGCCGTAGATGAGGAAGAACACGACCACTATGAACAGCAGCACGGCGTAGCAGCCGTTGAACACGTGCTGGTAGAAACTCTGCAATAAACACGTTAAACGTACAATAAAGTTTCACAAATGCAGTAGAACGCTAAGAGTCATTTTTCTGTACAACAGTGCGCACGAAAACACGAAATAGTTATTTGGTCAACAAGTGAGCAAAGTTATTTTTTGCTGCGAGTGCCGATTTTAAATCACTATCTAGCGAAGTAGTCTAGAATTGAATCACGAGCGCAGCGAGTGATTTTAACATAGACTACTGAGCACAATGAGTTAAATCGCTAGGCCAAAATGAGTTTCGTTCGTGAGTTTTCGTTTTATGCACCAAAAGAAATTCATTATACAGAGGTGAAAATCAAGTAGCTGATTAGATGAACGTGACGAACGCGAGGAATGACTTGGAGAGGAACCTGGGCCGCTCCCAGCGTATATTATAATGCAAACAAGGCTGTTTGGCTATAGAAATAAGAGTGCTTTTCCCACGATACTACAAACGTAATTGAAATGTACCAAAAGTGTACTTACAACGTACCTAAAGTGTAAAACTCACCTTCTTCTCTGCCGACGTGTCAGCCACGTTGGTGGTGAGCACCTCAGCCGCGAGCAGCGAGTAGCTGATCAGGTTGAACGTGACGAACGCCAGGAACGACTTGGAGAGGAACCTGGGCCGCTCCCAGCGTATGTCCCGAAGATGGAACACCTGGGGACAAACATTACTTTGTTATAAAAGGAGTATTATGCCACAGTGAGGAAACCTGCATACGCCGAAGAAGAAATTCTTGGGCGCATGTGAAGTCCACAAACCCGCACTGGGTTTGTGTGGTGGACTATAGCCCGAGCGCCCTCGTTGAGAGGGTAGGCCTGAGCCCCAGCAGTGGGGACATTAATAGGTTGTTGATGATGATTAAGCCACAGAATACATAATAGTACAGTCGACCGCACGTCAGAGACATGACTACTTTGAGCTGGCCAGTTTATTCTGGCTTTGTATGCAATGACGTGAAGTCGAAGTACATGTATTAAGGACAAGTGTGACGTTGTATAAATTGAAATGTATCCCCATATATGGTGGAATTTTAACTAATATTATGATCCGACAGTCAGGGTATATGTAATGCTTGTTAAGCTTACACGACTCGACTAATAAAGCAATCTCCATAAAATGTTGCATACAGCCTGCGACATGGAAATGAATATAGGCTAATTTATACCATGGGAAAACAGTTCCCGCGGGAAAACTTATCCCACATTCTATAAATTTGAGCTGTTAAGTAATTTAAATCTACAGGTATAATCAATACAGCTGCTAATCTATCTATGCCTACTAATAATGAAGTACCTAGTTTGTATTGTATGTTTGAATTCTCTGTAACTACTGAACCGATTACAAAAAAAATATTTCACTGTTGGACATGTCATACCTCGTTCGGCCATAGGCCTATCCAACGGGAAATTCTGATGTTTGAACTGCTGCGGGCAAAGCCGCAGGGCACAACCGAGTAAATAAATAAAAAGTAAACAAACATGACGCGTCTTAGACCAATATTAGGATTCTGTGAATCGTTTGGTGTTCAATACCGCGCCATTGGAATATGGATTCTTGGACTTACGATATGTGTTTTCCCTCGTCCATAATGGGCCAAACACAGAGGCGAAACACCGTGTGTATTTTTATCGTTAGTTTCCTGGTCGTTTCATAGGATAAGGCTCGAGGCAAACCAAGCGGTTTTACATCTACTTTATGTCCGACTTATCTTGCAATCTATTTTATTACGTATTGATAATTATCGTTGATAATATATAACGTGTCCAAAAAATGCGTGTATCCAAACACAGGCAACACTTTATGTTTTTACGCCACGATGTTAGGCGTGTATCCAAACGCTAAACGAACGTCAAAATAGTGAAGAAATAAACTCTAAAAGGCAAAAGGCAGACAATCAGTATAATTGTATGATTAAGGAAATTATCACACAGATTTTCTACACAAATTTTAATTTTTAATGTCATTTTATAATAAATAAAAATATAATACAAAATACTTGTATTTATAAGCATAAATTATTTACCCGTGGATGGATAATTATCGGATAAATATCAGATAATTATCCGTGAAAATAATTATCTTGATAATTTGCAACCCTGTGAGATTGGCACTATGAGCCGTTGTGTTCGTTTCGTGTACAAACGTAACAATGTAAACACATTTAATATTCTATGGTGTGACAAATACTTGCCCATAATGGATTACGCATTCTTGTTTACACTAACGTCGTATTATAACATCTTCACCATGTGGGAAAAAATCAGAACAAGAATATGAGTCTCCTCATACAAGGTGTATCATCAAGACTACTTAGTACTGTGGCTAGACGGAAAAGGAATTTCCCTGAAGTTGCGCCGAAGTCGGCCAACTTCACACAGCCGCCATTAAACTCTACGGGGACTCTGTCTAATATAGTTTCCACACTAGACGGAAATTTCTCACTTCCGCAGTCTTAACACAGTAGACGGAAAAGGAATGACATGCAAATTGTAGATGTCAAAAGGGAGCTGTGACTAGAAACGCTCATTCAATTTCAAGAAATGGTTCATTGATTCGATGAAATCAATCAAATCAAAAGCCTATAAACATGTCCCCACTGCTGGGGCTGAGACCTACCCTCTCAAGGAAAGCGTTAGTGCTATAGTCCACCACGCTAGCCCAGTGCGGGTTGGTAGACGCGTGGTCACGCGCGACTAAGAATTTCCTCTTCGGCGTATGCAGGTTTCCTGACGATGTTATCCTTCACCGTTTGAGAGCAGTCAGTAAATGTATTTAAGTTTCGAGACAAACCCATTGGTACATGGTTCGTCCGGGGATCGAACTTCGGACCTTTCGATATGATAGGCTGCGTCTTATCCCCGACGACGCCACTGACGCTCTCCGTCAAGAAATTCTACGCGGACTATAAGGGACCACTGCGTCAATTTTAGAGATAAGAAAAACTGCATTCATGGATTTTTTGTAAAACTCAACACGGAAATCGAACGACTTAAAAAAAGTACATAAGGCATTTTATTACGAAAATTGATAGTGTAGATTGAATTAGATTGTAAAAATTAAATATTCTACAATTAAAAATGCTTAGGGCTTCTTGCACCACTTCCTGATATTGTTACAGATAGTAATCTTAGTGGTAAACTAATCTTTCAGATAAATCTGTGTGAGAGACTATATAAGATATAGGCAATCAGATACCTGTGAAACCAAAAAAAATAGGCTATCTGTCAGATAACCTGCAGATAGGGTATCTGGGACTGTATCAGCAAGTGGTGAAAGAAGCCCTTATTATTGCAATTCCGTAACTTTCTTATCAGTTCATACATAAACAATTGATTGAAAAATCCACATAAAGATAACGGAAGGGGGGGACAGGATAGGAAGGAGGGGTGAGGGAAGTAGGGCAGGGAGGGGAAGTAAGGCGGGAGAGGGAGAGAGAGCACAAGAAACTTTAGGGTTATATTTATCTTGAAGTATTGCATGCACAGATCAATACTATTTATTGCTCAAAAAATAAAAAAAAAACAGAACACAATAATACATTAGATTTAAAAGGTACAACTAGGCGGTCTTATCGCTAAGAGCGATTTCTTCCAGACAACCTTTGGTTGCAGGATATAAATACCAGAGAAAGTTAGGTTGTGCAGTTAGATGAAAATATTTTAAAAACTCCATACACTATATTTTATTATTACATACATAAAATACATACATAATAATAAAATTATTGATGTCAACAAATACATATGTATAGGAAAGAGGGAAGCGGAATGATCAGGCAGCGAGAAAAAGCTCACTGTCTGTGTAGTCTTTTATAATGCGAATGAAGTCGCGGGGCGTTGCTAGTAATAAAATATGTTCTACTGAAATACTTTACTTTCTTTGGTGCCGGCACTTTCAACTTTTTTGATATAACCTTAAATGAATATCCTCAAAAATTATCATCCACTTTCATCGAGCCAGGGAAAATTTTAAAAAACAAAAACACCAAAACCTTTTTGGACGAAACTTTAAATCACGTACCAATATTTTTTTCGGCGAATTTCGCGGCGAATAGACTCGCGCACGTGTGCGTACAGACGTCGTGTTGCAACTTGCAACACTAAACTATTTCGCTCGATGTCGTATGGAGTTTGGTTTATATTTATATGGCGAGCTATCGCGCTGATCTGACGTTTGCTGAATTAGCAATAACACTGCTGCTACAGTGGCATAAGCGGTAGCGGAGCGTGTTCGAGCAAACTGGCTTTAGTACTAAACTCTAAAAGCGATTTCAAAAAATTAATTCCAAAAATCTATCTGCAATGTCGATTTCATTCTTCAAATCTCAGTCGTCTTTTAAACCTAAATTAAATTGACACGTCTATACTAAAATTAACATAATTAACAATTGTTTGCTAACTTTATTACTGAATTGCCATTAATTGACCGAGCGAGCGAAGCGTCTATGTTTCGAGAGTGGCCAAAAATGCTATTGTCCGTCTGTCCTTCTGTCTTTCTGTCTTTCTGTCTGTAATTCTCTACAGGTCGCATTTTTCAACCGATTTTGACGAAAATTTGGCATGGGTATAAATTAATCACGCCGACAAAATGAGTACAATAAAATCTTGAAAAACATTTTTTTTAGAGTACGTACCATATTCGCAAAGTGGGAGTGAACTTTTTTTTCTTGTGAATCCCATAGTGTGGGGTATCGTTGGATAGGTCTTTTAAAAATATTGCTGGTGTGTGACAACAATTATTTCGATTTAGGGATCCGTTGGCGAAATATTAAGTTTTAAAGCGGTAATTTTTGTTAGAGTCACGTGTCCCCCCACCCCCGCCAGCTAAACGGTTGCTTCTGGAAATGTGAAAAAATTCACGGCAGTAGCATATATAACGTAGTTAAAAGAAAAACTATGACGGCTAAGTAGGTTCTATTAGTTTTTGAGTAATAGTCGATTAACTTAAGAAAGTCGAAAAATTAAATTATGTTCATAGAACTGCATACGTAAAATGGGAATGATTTTATTTTCGCGTGAATTCCATGGTGTGGGGTATCGTTGGATAGGTCTTTCAAAAATATCGCGGTCACTTTATACATAATCTCCAACTGCCAAGTTGACTTCTGTTCGTTTCTTTTATGTTTGGTTTATAAAGGCTGGCGAGGTCTATTGTTCTCACAGAACCACTAGTATACCAATATATGAGTTCGATCCCCGGCCGGGCCATGTACCAATGGGTTTTTCTCGAAACTTAAGTACATTTACTGACAGCTCTCAAACGGTGAAGGAAAACGTCGCGAGGAAACCTGCATACACCGAAGAAGAAATTCTTAGGCGCATGTGAAGTCCACCAACCCGCACTGGGCTACCGTGGTGGGCTATAGCCCGAACGGCCTCGTTGAGAGGGTAGGCCTGAGCCCCAGCAGTGGAGACATGTTAATAGGCTGTTGATTTGATATTCTTATTTGTGTTAGCTCGTGGAATCCGGGTCTAAAATCGCATTTTCACTTTCTGCGACATCTAACGTCGCGTACAGGTACTACACCGCGATAATCGATTCGATCAATCGAGTACCAAGTGACATGACTAATAGATACTACAATATTGCACTAGATGGCGCTGTTCGTCATATAATTTGTAAAATACACTAAACGAAAGTGTAGATCTTTGTTAATCCTACTAATATTATAAGGCGAAAGTTTGTAAGGATGTTTGGATGTGAGGATGTTTGTTACACTTTCACGCAAAAACTACCGAACAGATTTTGATGAAGCTTGGATAGCTTACATCCTGGAATAACATTAGGCTAATTTTTAACGCGGGCAAAATCGCCTAAAATAACATGCCTACATAGAGGGCGCTGTTTCACAGTGTACACGGGAAAAACTTTCTACGTGGGCGAAGCCGCGGGAAAAAACTAGTGCACTAATAACGGATAGACCAATTTTGATATAACTTTGTGTACTGATACCTTATATTTTACCGGAAGTTTCTTGTCGTCCACACCGCCGATATCCGGTGTCTGAGAGCACAGACAGTTCACTGGAGTCCTATTTTTGTATCACTCGTATCGCTTCGAGCGGTCGATTCTACTCATTTTCCTTCGACATCCGATACAAAAATTTGTAGAATCGACCGCTCGAAGCGAGGCGAGCGGTTCAAAAGTAGGGCTTCAGTTCTACTTATTTTTAAAAATAAGGAATGAAGTCTCCGCGGAATTTCTTGGCGGCTGAATGAACATAGTCACAAATTGTTTGCACATCGCTGACAGTGTTTATATAGCCTATGTGTGCGGGGAGCGTGATAGTGTGCTACATAGAGATGTCCAAAAAATTGAAAGTTGAATTCGGTAGATCGAATTTCTTGAAATTGAATGAGCGTATCTAGTGAACCCCCGCACGGCTCCCCTTTGACACCTTAAATTAGTCATTGCGCAGAAATCAGCCAACTTCACACAGCCGCCATTAAACTCCGCGGGGACTATACCTTTCAGTAAAACTTCCTATCATCAATATATAGAGTACTTTCCTTCCACTCACGGCTTTTAATTTCCACTCTATATACATAGGTGGACGGATAATTAGAAACAAGGCAAGATTTTCATACAATTGAGGTCACTTTGAAGCCATAGATCTCCGTGAAGGATTGATGGAGGCGTGATCTGATGACGGTCATTGAGAGAGTAGATGGAGGACTTAAAGATCGCTATAGATATACAACTGATCAGTTAAGCCGTTTGGAAGCAGCATCGGCATGAAGAAAAAACCCCTCAAAATTGCATCAAAGTATATGAAAATTTTAAAGTCAAGGAATCATGACGATGCTGCTTCCAAACTGCATATCTGATCAGTTGGATATACCGATCTTTAAGCCCTCCATCTACTCTCTCGATGACCGTAATCAGATCATGCCCCGATCAATCCTTCACGGAGAGCCATGGCTTCAAAGTGACCTCGATTGTATGAAAATCTTGCCCTGTTTCTAATTATCCATCCACCAATGTATAGGTACTAAGTTTATGGTGGGGACAGAACTCACCTCCGCCCAGAAGCAGACGATGAGCGAGGACCCCGACATGAGGAGCGGGTAGTACGCTGACAGGAGGCTCGTCGCCCAGCCCTCTTGGAACGCTGACTGCAAACAATATTTATTTTTAAAATAGATTTACGGCCAATTGGAAACAAGTCCATAAGGCCAAATCGTTGTTTATATCACAGAGTAAGTAATAGTGTTTATATTATAATCACGAATACATAAAACCGCAGCACGGCCTCCAGGGCACAACTAGTGCCATTCGGTGATCCACATTGCAGCTCACTCCGCACTAAACTGATAGTAGGTTTAATGTCGATTTAACAAGGGACAATTTTTACACACACGCTTTTATTTAACTTTCCCGCACAATATACACTTTAATAGGCACTTGTTGCACATAAAACTATCACAGATATACACCAAAACCTACAATATACATTTTTTAGGAAAACTAAACAAAAACGAAAACGATCTCTGTCAAAATCCCGCCATAAAGCCCAAACAATATATATTATTATTAATGGATTTTGTGATGAGGCGGTAAGGTTTAGTAAGATGTGGGAAATTATATTTTTTATGGCAACATTAGTCATTGTGCCGTAGTTGCAGGACATTAACTTACGGGCGACACGAAGTAGGCGCCGCGTATAAGCGACGCCAGGAACGCCACCAAGTAGAGCATCTTCTGCGTGGTGACTTTGCACGCGCGCAGGAAGGTGGGCGCTTTCAGCCGCCGGTACTCGGTAACTATGCATATCGTCAGCTGCACGGCGCACACGAATGCCACTAGCAGGAATATGCCGCCAATGCCTGCGAAGTAGAAGAAAAAGCGGTTAATCCGGCTCCAAGGACCAAAAAACTTAAGATAAAAACGGTTAATCCGGCTCGAGGGACCAATAAACATAAAATTTTACTTTAAGTTTGGGGGACCGGTCGTCGTGCAAATCTTTAGGAGGCTTTTGTACAGCAATGGACGTCTTTCGGCTGACATGATGATGATGATGAACCAAGCCAAAACCTAATATTATAAAAAAAACGTGAGTCGAGCGCAATACCAACCAGGCTACCACAAACTATTCTAACTAATTACCTTTTTTTAATTCCGTACGACTGCGTAGGAAAATTGTTATTCTCTGTATCATTATGAACGTAATTGGGCCTCTATCTCCGGATATACGCGTAATTGTTTACACGATTGGCGAATAGTGATGCATTACTGATATCACGGCTCATTATCTGCTTACGTTTCCGCGTCAAACTTATATAGAACGAAATCGCTACAATCCTGCTAATCCTACTAATATTATAAAGGCGAAAGTTTGTAAGGGTGTGGAGATGTGAGGATGTTTGTTACTCTTTCACGAAAAAACTACCGAACAGATTTTTATGAACCTTGGCACAGTGATAGCTTATATCCTGGAATAACATATAGGCTACTTTTAAACACGGACAAAGTCGCGGGGCGTCCGCTAACACCCCCTAAGTAACGACGCCTACGTAGAGGGCGCTGTTTCACAATATACACGGGAAAAACTTTTCTACGCGGGCGAAGCCGCGGGAAAAAGCTAGTACTATATAAATATCAGTTCACCCCACAGAGCACAGAATGCGCATGCATCGCCGCTAGGGGCGCCGCGGCGTCAGTGACATTAATTTCCAACCTCCAACCGCGTCGTCGCCTCTGTAGTTCTGCTGACTGAACTAATTTTGATCCGGTTTTCACTACGGGTTAGGTCGACTATTAAGAGGCAATCATATGACTCAATTCCTTTCGAGTAACATAGGGTCTAAAGTGAGACACCATGACATTGTCACTCAAAAAAACCGTCATTTTGAACCGTAACCGCGATTCAATTGGTCAAGACAATGTCAGGTGTCTGAGTGACTGGGAACTGAATAATATGACATATTACCCGACGTATAGATGTACCAAGTTATCTGTCAAGTGGCAGAATCAGGAACTACGCAGAATGTCATTCGGCCGTCAGCACAAATTGTATAGAATGACAGGTATGGATCGATGGCACATACACCCTTCAGTTCACAGATAAATTGGTAAGTCTATAATAACTAGGTCATCCTACTGCATGTAATAGGCTGAGACTCAAAGAGTTAATCAAGTTTTCAACGCCATGCCATGGTTCATCCACCGCCAGCTATTAATAGGGCGTGAAGCTTGATGGACGCATCGTGGGCAGTTTGTTAGTGTTGGGTTAACCCAGAATCCAGATTTAACAGTTACTCCACATATTTATTTAAAGCACAATGAGTACGGCTCACCAACACCAATGGCCTGATTCATTTTTACGTCCAGGTATTCGAATATGTATAAGGCAACTGATTTTTGTCAGCCTGCTGGTGACGAAGATCTAGCGCAGGGTCCACCTAGGCAAGTACCACCTTCTTGAAGTCATCCTGTTTCTACAATGTGATACTTGATCGTACAGCCGAGTGGCGTATCTCGCACAGACACGTGCCGTTCATGCAGTCCCCCGCGCGCTGCCTCTCGCTTACTCCGGTGTGATACTTACAGGCGTGATACGGCATGTTGGGACCGGCGCACTCGTCGCCCGAGTAGCGTATCTCGCGTGATAGCGTGATACTTACAGGCGTGATACGGCATGCGTATCTCGCGTGATAGTGTGATACTTACAGGCGTGATACGGCATGCGTATCTCGCGTGATACTTACAGGCATGATACAGCATGTTGGGCCCGGCGCACTCGTCGCCCGAGTAGCGTATTTCGCACAGACACGTGCCGTTCATGCAGCCCCCCGACCGCTGCCTCTCGCTTACTCAAGTGTGATACTTACAGGCGTGATACGGCATGCGTATCTCGCGTGATACTTACAGGCGTGATATGGCATGTTGGGCCCGGCACACTCGTCGCCCGAGTAGCGTATCTCGCACAGACACGTGCCGTTCATGCAGTCCCCCGCCCGTTGCCTCTCGCTAATCCAGTGTGATACTTACAGGCGTGATACGGCATGCGTATCTCTCGTGATACTTACAGGCGTGATACGGCATGTTGGGCCCGGCGCACTCGTCGCCCGAGTAGCGTATCTCGCACAGACACGTGCCGTTCATGCAGTCCCCGCGGCCGCTGCACCCGAGGGCGCAGCCCGCGCCCCTGGCCGCTGCATTCATCACTGCATCGGCGTAGTAGGCGAGCAGAGAACGCATCTTATGACCGGCAACGGTCGCCGCCTCTTACATGCGCTGGAAATTGAGAGAAAACAGGTTAATTAGTGGCCACTACCGACTACAATATTATGTAACTAAAGATATGGAGGTAAAAAATACATAAATGTGGCTTTCTAATTCAAAAGGGACTTCATGCCGGATATGACTTATCTACAGGGCTGTTAACTACATAAATAAACTTAACCATAGATCTAAGAGCCCATCTCCGAGCCCTTATGGTAATTTTTTATACATTTTTGCAGTGAGCAGTGAGCTAACCGTGCCGCCGTCGCGTCGTTTGAGTCATTCTACAAAACTCTATAGTGTCGATTCGTAGGTGCACACGACTTAACTAAATTTAGTCCATTGTGCGTAAAGAGAGAATCAATAGAGGACGCACTAAAACAACAATAATAATCAGAGAGGGACACACTTATTACAAAAGTGGTAAGAGTAAGCTAGACAGGTATAAAATCCTCTATCTCTATCTACGTATGTGAATTTTGTCCCAACAAACAGCAGCCCGACTAAAATAGACAGTGTTTGTTAAGTTTGACCCCGCCACATAGAAAGCTTCTTCTCAAATTATTGGGGTAAAAGACTATTGCTATTTCATGCTATACGCTGATTGCGAATCTATGGTTAAGCTATACTAAATCTATGCTATTGTGGTATTTTTTTATCTGTAGAAATAACAAGAGAGATAGCATGAATTTGAGACCTGAAACTAAATTAGTTTAGTACTGTCAGACACGTTTATATTGCACCTTAAAACATAGCGATTAAAATTCCCTGTCTGACAAGACTAAACTAATTTGACAGTTCTAAAATACATACAATCTCTTTCTTGCTTCTACAGATAAAAAAAGAGCACAATATACTAAATTTAGGTAAGTCGTGTGCACCTACGAATCGACACCCGGAAACTAAATAGGATACCGTACCGCCCATATGGTCCATTTTGATTTGGAACGTGTATATTTATAAGACAAACATTAACTACATCACATAAAGCGTATCACAGACACACGCGGCCTGCGGTGGCGGTAGCGGGCTGTTTATATTTATTTATATTTATTCAGGATACCAGCAGCTTATAATTAAATAAATATACATAAAAGATATTACTAAACAGAAGCCAATTATAGGTTTCCCCAATTTAAAAATATAATTAATACATACTTATTTGTACGTTTTTGAGGTTGCTGAGAATAAGAACATATTAGCAGTTAATCTAATTTTTACTGTTATCTTCCCTATGCAATGTATGTGAGACTTGAGACACGCGCGGCCTGCGGTAGGCCGCCACCGCGGGCCGCGCGTGTCTGGGATTCACTTAATGCAACCTAGCCAATGTTACGTAACATGTAACACGTGTTACCGAGGTCAATGCACTTGGGTGCAGACGAAATACACTACAGCTTTAAAAATACACGACCTTATGACGTATGGGAGACGGAGATGACAGACCTGTTGAGACACGTGGTGGCAGCGTGAACGGGTAAAATAATATGGCATTCGTGAAAATATGTACGGTCGGCCGCATGTCAGGGGAAACACAACCAGTATAAACTGGTCTCTCATAGTATTGAAACTCCCTAACGGGCTAGGCCAGCTCAAGGTCAAAGTGTTACCACTGACGTGCGGTCGACTGTACGTAAAATAAATATAGTACATTCGGCCACATTCTCTCACGGTGTTTTCTTTCGCCAAAAAATTTGAGGTGCCACAATAAATCGTATTAAAGTTATGTAAGACGACTGGCCTGTTGGCGTAGTGGTAGTGCTTACTGTGACCCTGCTTTCTGCGCCAAGGGTCGTGGGCTCGATTCCCACCCGGGACCAACATTTGTGTGATGAGCATAACTGTTGGTTTTCGGATTCTGGGTGTTTGTATGTATTTAAGTATATATTTAAAAATATTTAAGTATGTTTATCAGTTGTTGATTACCCATTTACAAGCTTCGGCTTAGTTTGGAACTAAACAGCCGTGTGTAAAATTTGTCCATACATTATTATTATTATTAAGACGCATTGGTGCCGGCCCGGATTCGATCCCGCAACCTCAGAAACGCGAGGCGAGCGCACCACCGCTACCACGATCTCTACATAAATACTTGTAGCATGCAAATTTTCTGTGTCTAGAACCACAACTGTGCATCGATCGGGCTATAGTCCACCACACTAGCCCAGTGCGGGTTGGTGGACTTCACATGCGCCTAAGAATTTCTTCATCGGCGTATGCAGTTTTCCTTCACCGTTTGAGAACAGTCAGTAAATGTACTTAAGTTTCGAGAAAAAACCCATTGGTTCATGGCCCAGACGGGGATCGAACTTCGGACATTTCGATATGATAGGACGCATTTTATCCCCGACGCAACTATTATAAATTACTATTTTTCTGACATAGTAAGTATGTACTTCCAGTTTGCATTTTTGATGTAAAAAGCAGTTGGGAGAAGGGGTCTCCCAACTGCGCCGAATGTGGTGCAGTAGAGGATATTTACCACGTTTTGATGGAGTGTGTGCGGACCGAGACACTCAGACCCAGCAGAACCGCCTACGAGGTCGGCAGCTGCAAAGTTAGCCTCTCCATTATCGGCAGAGGCTGGTACCCTGTTCAGCTTAGTTAGGAGATGTATGCAGACTAGGGGTAGCTAGTAGCGAAATTTGTACCGTGGCCTAACGGAGTGGCATAGTCGCTATGCGACTCAACTCCTTAATAAAGAAAAAAAAAAGTATGTACTTGCTTACTAACAGTGTACATACCTAATAACTACCTAAACATGTATTACGCGTAAACGATTGATGTTCAAAACTGGTTACCCTTGAAACTACGGTGAACCAAACCTTTTTAATAGTAGTTTAACAACTTTGCCTATCCAATATTTATGACGAGGTCAGATAAGTTAGAGGGTAAGGGTGAATCGTCATTATCATTGGTACATAGCTACTGGAATCAGTCGAAAAAATCCTTTTTTATAGTTTTACGGCTAATTGGAAACAAGTCCATAGGCCAAATCGTAGTTTATAATCACGAATACATAATACCGCAACACGGCCTCCGGATACAACTAGTGTCGATTTAACAAGGGACAATTTGGAACAATCTGGTAGAGTCGTTACACGCTTTTATTTAACTATCCCACACAATATACACTTTAATAGGCACTTGTTGCTTAAAAAACTATAACAGATATACACCAAAACCTACAATATACATTTTTTAGGAAAACTAAACAAAAACGACAACCATCTCTGACAACATCCCGCCAAAAAAGCCCCTAGTATAGGACCGCAGAACATTAAATGTTCTATGTTGGGACATACGTCACCTGAAATGTGCACACTGACAGTGGTACTAGTCCGAAAAACCGCTTTCCCGCTAAACTTTAATGAAGTTTGGGAGAAATAGTTACCCTAGTTTTAAGTTTTTTGGGTACTTAAATAAAATAATTTAAAAAAAATTCAAAGTCGCTCACCGAGCTATGGAAAAACTATGCTCGGAGTTTCTCTGAGAGACAGCATCCGAAACGAGATAATCTGCCAGAGAACCAAAGCCTTCAAAAAGTTAGTACGTTGAAGTGGCAGTGAGTGACACATCTGTCGGAGAACCGATAACCGCTGGGGTAGAAGAGTTCTCGAGTGTAGACCACGACTGGGCAAGCGTAGTGTGGGCCGCCCCCCGGCTAGTTGGAGCGACGATCTGCGTGAGGCGGCTGGCAGTGACTGGATGCGGAGAACCGAGGATCGGGTTCAGTGGCGCAATTTGGGGGAAACCCATGTCCAGCAGTGGACCGGTGAAGGCTGATGACGAATTATAGTGCAAGTGAATGATATATTCGTGTCTCTACCATGGCGGGCTCGAAATTTGCACATATCTTAAAAGAGTCACCAGCAAGAGAAAAATTGAATTGATATATTCATATTTATTCAGCGGCAATAATAGCCTTGTTATGCCATAATCGAGTTGTTTCATTCGATTTTGCACATATAATTGTTGTTCACAGTATAAATGCTCAAGTATACACTCGATTTAGCAAGCTCTTTGTATAAAGCTCTAATTGAGTCAGTAGTTGTTAGGGGCCGTTCATTCATTACATCCTTTACTTCCCCTTTTTACATACGAGGACTTTTTGGGGGATTTTGTCAGAGATGGTTGTTTTTTTTTAGTTTTATTTAGTTTTCCTAAAAATTGTATATTGTATGTTTTGGTGTATATCTGTGATAGTTTTATATGCAATGCAACAAGTGCCTAATAAAGTGTATATTGTGCGGGATAGTTAAATAAAAGCGTGTAACGACTCTACCAGATTGTTCCAATTTGTCCCTTGTTAAAAGGACATTAAACCTACTATCAGTTTAGTGCGGTGTTAGCTGCAGTGTGGATCACCGAATGGCACTAGTTGTGCCCTGGAGGCCGTGCTGCGGTTTTATGTATTCGTGATTATAAACTATGATTTGGCCTATATGGACTTGTTTCCAATTGGCCGTAAAACTAAAAAAATAATCTTACATACGATTTTATATTTTATTATAGGTACCTAGATTCCCGTTAATAGTTAAATGTCTTTAGAAAAAGTCGTCAGTTTGAACCTCCCATTCCTCCTCTACCATAGACGAGGTGATTTAGAAGGTCACTGCGCAATAGGTGTGTAAACAGAGCCCTTTCGCCTTTGATCAGCTACCTATATGCCACGTGGAAGTAGCTACACGTGGCCGAGCAATGTACAACAGTTATGTAAACATCGCGGGTCATACGCCCATACATAATATATGGGCAACATTAGTATCATAGTGTGAACAAAATATATAATGAACTTGACTCATTCGTATCGTATCATAAGCGACCAAAGTACAGTTTTATAATTTTAAAAAAAACTGATGTTTTTAGAGTTCCGAACTAAAATGGAGGAACCTAATGGTCCGGTTTCGTCCGAGTGTCGTCTGTCTGTCACAGCTGTCGTTATAATTTTTATTACAAAAGAAGCCGAAATTAGGGTCGAAAATTTCCTTCCGGCCACATTCGCAAACACGTTTCGTAACCAGTTGCCGTGGAAGTGATTTTCTTTGTTCGCAACTAGTTGCGAAAGAAGAATTTTATGTCTTTATTCGCATCTAGCAATAGTTTACCCTATTAATTTCCAACGCAACTTGATGCGAATAAAGAAATAAAATTCTTCTTTCGCAAAGGCCCTGAATTCAATTTCGCAAAGGCAAAATTCCTGATAGTCAATCTGACTATATTTTCAAAAAACGCGTTAAAGAGCACTATCTGTCGCTGACATAAAATCGATATTCATATATAAGTATTATACGTATTTTATGTGGTATTTTATTATATTTATTGTATTATATTAGTATTCATATTTATTTTATATTCTCTTTATTTTTACTAGTATTTATGATACACATAGCATATATATTTCATATTATTATGTATTTTGTGCCTATATATTTATTATTATTATATTTTTTGCATGTAGGTATCTAGTTTATAGTTAGTTTAATGTATGTACACACGTGTCTGCCTTCATATATATTTAAATTATCTCTCTCACGGGTCTGCTGGAAGAAATCTCTTCGAGAGATAAGTTCGCCCTTTGTACTTATTTTCCCCTGTATTCTTTTGTAAATGTTTTTCTGTGTGTGTGCAATAAAGTGTTAAATAAATAAATAAATAAATAAAGCTAGTTGCGAACAAAGAAAAGAACTTCTTCTGGTTACGAAACGTGGTTGCGAATATGGCCGGAAGGGACATTTTAAAGTAGGGGTACAAGGTCAAGTTCGAATGTATGTACATTATAAAATAAGTTTCAATTTCCTTTTAGGTCGAATAGATGACGACTTTTGATAGAAAATTTAAAAACGTACCTACTACTAAATAGGAAGGTAGGTACGGAATCCTCGGTTTTTTTAATCGTTAAGGTCGCCTTTCTACAGTTTATTTAGTTTTTGTGCAATAAATTATTTATCTGTACCCTTGGGAGGGATACAGAGGCGGGTGTCAAATGAGAATACTCCGAAAAATGGGCGAGCGTCATACAACGGGCGAAATCACAGCGTCATAGACAAACTGTGTCATATCCGAGCGCGGGTCGCCGCACAATTAACCCATATTCTCTTGTTTAACTAAACTATTGTTTTGTAAACTACAGCCGCCATTGTTTAGCCCTAGTAAACATGGCGTCACGAGACGATGTACTGTAACTATGTACACCATTCTAGGTACTTACTTAGGGAAATGTTCATTATTTCTTAACTAGCTGTTGCCTGTTGTGAGAGCGTCAGTGGCCTCGGGGACGCGACCTATCATATCGAAAGGTCCGAGGTTCGATCCCCGGTTGGGCCATGTACCAATGGGTTTTCCTCGAAACTTAAGTACATGTACTGACTGCTCTCAAACGGTGAAGGAAAACATCGTGAGTAAACCTGCATACGCCGAAGAAGAAATTCTTAGGCGCATGTGAAGTCCACCAACCCGCACTGGGCTAGCGTGGTGGACTATAGCCCCACGCCCTCGTTGAGAGGGTAGGTCTGACCCCAGCAGTGGGGAGATTAATAGGCTGTTGATGAGCTGTTGCCCGTGACTTCAACATGGAATTTAAACCCAAAAAAATCAAAGTCAAGAAAAAGTATTATAAAAACATGGTGGGTACTATTACTTCTTCTGTGCCATAAGTATATGAGAAGAGCGTCAGTGGCGTCGGGGATACGACGCGGCCTATCATATCGGAAGGTCCGGAGTTCGTTCCCGGCTGGGCCATGTACCAATGGGTGTTTACTCGAAACTTAAGTACATTTACTGACTGCTCTCAACATGTTAATAATAGGCTGTTGATGATGAAGATAAGTAAATAAAAGAGACAAAAAACTTCACCTGATGTATACTCTACATCCTTCATCCTCTTCTGAATATCTATTTCTATACTAATATAATAAAACTGAAGTTTATTTGTTTGAAAGCGCTAATTTCTGGAACCACCAGACGGATTTAAAAAATTCTTTTTGCATCTGATAGCCCAATTCTTGAGGAAGATTATAGGCTATTTAGCATCACGCTACGGCCCTTAGGAGCCGAGCAAAAAAGTTATCTCATAAAACGCGGGCGAAGCCGCGGGAAACAGCTAGTGCATTACATATTCAGACTCTTCGACCTAAACACGTATCCTCATCTCATATGCGTATCCTTGGAATTATCATACACAACACAAGGTCTTCCCTTAAAGGCCGGGTCAAACCGAATGCAGAACGGCGCAGCACAGCACAGCGCAGCACGGCTTATGACGTTGTAAACGTATGGCATATTATGGGAGAGGACACACCAACGCGCGATGCTGCACAGCGCTGCGCAGCTACGCGCGTATCCGTGCGTCAAGCCACGCAGAGACAACCCGAGCGCGCGCGGTCTGGCAACATCGCGCGCGCGCCGTGCCGTGGTGACGTTGTAATCGTATGGCTCTCACTAGTTGACGTCACACCGCGTGCGGCGATTGCGTTGCGGCACAGCACGTCGCGACAACCTGGCCGGTGTGACGTGCTACGCAACGCGCTGCGCCACCACGCTCTGCGCTGCACCGCATACGCATTAGGTTTGACCCGGCCTTAAGTGATTAGCAAGTCAAGTAGCGTACTACTGTCCTTGAGTACATACTCGTACGAGTCCAAAGTCCCATGTCGCCGAGCGGCCGTGACTGCGCAAAACTAACGAATGATAAAGAACCATGTGTTTAAACATAACAACGCGAAAAAGAAAACATCACAATTATGGTAACGGTGAAGGAAAACATCGTGAGGAAACCTGCCGAATTCTTAGACGCATGTGGAGTCCACCAACCCGCAATGGGCTAGCGTGGTGGACTAATGCCCTAATGGCGACGTTGAGACGGTAGGCCTGAGCCCCAACAGTGGGGACATGATTGATGTGGGTGGAGGCGCCACCCAAAATAATGACAGGTTATGGACCATGCCACTCCCAAAATAATGGGAAGTTTAGGCCACCATTACCAACGGGTTCGTCCATAAATCACGTAACGCAAATTAGTGTGTCAACTGCCACTTAGGGTCACGTGACCCTAAGGTCTGGACAAATGTGACGTGACCAGTACGGGTACCATTATGTCGTCGATTTTTAGTCATTTCGAGCAAATGAAGTATCGATCAATTGAATTGTCAAGTAAAGAGGTCGATGAAATGAATCTTCGCTTTAGAACTGTTACCAAAACGTCATTCGAAACAACATTCGATTAAAAGGGTTTCGGAATCTAGTGGGGAACCCACCAAATAGATTAATTCCACTGTGCAAATAGTACCGAACTAAATTAATTAATTTTGATTTAATAAATTTTAATTCGGTACTATAATTCCGATATTTGCATGTAAGTAAACAAAACAAAAATACTGGTATTTCAAATCCTGCAGGTGACATAATTACAAATAATTATAAAAGCTTGTATTGTAAAAAACTTGACCTACAAATTATTAATTAGCTTGAAAAGTATTAGTGTCACAAAGAAGTTACCCTTTTGGGGAAGATGGGGTCAAAATTCAGCCACCATGTGCGTCACGTCATTTATAGACGCCCCACCGGCAGAAATACTTTTAATTTTCTAGGTTTCCAAGCCATATGTATATTGATTCTCTGAGATTGAAGTACCCATGTATATAAAAAAACAGTGGCCAAAGTTATCTAAACATTTTAGCTAGATAGATATAATGTTGCATAGATAAGATAAGATAGAGAAATGTAAATTTCACAGTATTAAAATAATAGGTAATACTCTATGTTCTAATAATTACACATGCGAGAGTTAATGTTTCAATCACGAACGCAGTTCACACATTCGCCGAGTCTTAAAAAGACTCACGACGTCTATTACGTCCAATTCCCTAAACGTCCAATCCATTTCCCGGAACGTCCATTTCCCCGAACGTCTTTTTCCCCGAATGTGCAAATTGATTTTCAGTTTTATTCCTCTGAAGTATCGCTACCGGATTTTTCCGTTTTAATTGGACGTTCGGGGAAATGGACATACACGGGAAAAAAATTACTAGACGTTTCGAGGTGTTGGACGTTCCAAGCCTGAATCGCTTCGCCACCAGCAAGCATGTATAAACGGAGTAATTTTTTAGCGAAAATTCCAAGTTTTCTTCACAAACATCACGTAGCGAATGATACGAGGCCCTGTGATTATCATAATTCATAAACAAACACCGCTGTCGTATCCGCCACATGAATATTCAATGGGTATACAAGATATGTACATAATCAAATGTAAGCCAAAAGCTGACACTTATATGTGTGTTATAGGTGTTTATTTCCGTTCACCGGTTACAGGTATAATTTATACTAAATTTATATAATTACAAATCAACAAGCTGTTGACCACGGACCCCAAACGATTTGCTGATCAGTACTCCTTGTATTTTTATTATAACAATCTATTTATTTAACTAGACATTAAAACACGAAAATGAGGCGTCTCGTTTCAAAACCCGCTAAGACGATACCAGTCTAGCATTTAGCTCCCTTTGTTTCTGATCATAAGGAGTAAATCTAATCATAAGGTGATTTAGGGTCCCTCAAAACGGATACCGACATAGCGATACTTATTGAGTAAACAATACAACCACAGAATATATTATTATAATAGTAGTAATTTAAGTCAATACGACAATTTGAGTAAAAAGAAATTTGTGAGATTGCAAAACGATGATGGAAAAAATTTGGTTATTGACGAAACCCGCATACCTATTGACCTTTTATGATGCTTAAGTTGAAGTCCAGATAATTACTAAGCAGAAGTGGCATTTAATAGGCCAAAGTCGAGAGCCGACAGTATCATAGCAATATGGGTAAACGCCGATCATTCAGGACAGGACAAATGCAACAGAGTATGTACTTAAAATAATTTTAAAAAACCACTCACTGGCTGCACATTATTTAGTTAATCCAGTTTCATTCCTCACGACAGCTTCGTACAATGCAAAAACAACGTTCAAATACAACAAGTCACACAACTATTTCGAGACTAAATAAATTACAACACAAAACACATTCCACGATTTCCACGGCAAACACAAAACCCTTGTTTTTCTTCGCAATATCACCAACCACTTCCGTAACGGCACTATAAAACCAAACACCTTTGACAACTTTTAAAAAAAGTGAAACAGTCAGCTTAGACAAAAAAAATTTTAAATTCGGACTCGGCACGCACACACGTGAGCAGCGAGTGTCGCGACGCGTGTAACTGGCAGGCGTAACGTAAAACGTAGCGGCTGATTAAAAATAAATAATTATAATACATTATAATCTATGGTATTATGATAGCGCGGGGGGCGGGACGCCAGCCACCTCCATAGGTGTAATTTAGACGGTCATGCGAGCGTCATTCAATTGCATCAGTCATGACTGATAGTTGAATGATGATAAAAATAAAGTACAGCAGATTTTCATCAGTCACTGCATCAGACGATCATTCATCCGTCAGTCGCCGTCTGGCTGTGGTAAAACCATGGTAAAACTGACAGCAAAACCTAGCGTGTACGGTACGCTATAGACAACTTTTTAAGTTAAAACGAAAGCGCTGGCTGATGGACGAATTTTATTTTCACCTCACAAGCTCGGAAGGGTATACTTTCTCATTCGAAATCTGCGTGGAAAACTGCACATGGAAAAAAACTTTTTAAAACCTTTCTTCTAATTTGTAGAAGGTGGACATTTAAAGAAGTGGTCAATTCCAATTGTGGCTATTATTATTTGTGGTTCTAAACCTCCGAAAGGATTCAATTCACCTAGTATTTTCCTCGCTGTAGTGAGGTGAAAAATTGTGTGTTGCGCTCGGCAGCAAAGTTATTTTGCGTCTCGTACCTTGAAACCCGTGCTACGCTCAGGATTTTATCATCGAACCTAGAACCAATTCTAGAACCCTTCGCTTGCTCAGTTTTCAATACTAGTACTCGCACAAAATAACCATCTTTGCAGCCTTGCATAACAAATAACTATTATTGTAAAGTAATTATTCGTCTAAACAAAAAAATCATTGGAAGAATAAATTGCAAATAACACATTTTGTTCCCAACTTCCTATGTTCCGAACCTCTTAAATTCTTTGTTGAACGAACTCAAAAGCCGATGCACCTCATGCACCTTTGTTTTGAACATAGCACTGCGAAAATGTTTTGCAATAATGCATATTCCGATGGCTGTTGTGATGTTCGTATCCTTTATCATGGATCAATGACAGCAGTTTTATCAAACATTGCGTATGACGAATCGCGATTCGAATAACTAGCCGTCGCCCGCGACTTCGCCCCGAAGGTACAATATTTTTGTTACATAATTGTTGTTGACAGATGGCGTTGCATTGATTTCTTTTTTTTAAAGTAGGTTTTGGCTTGGTAACGAGGCCTTTAATCCATATCTTATTTAGAATTTAAAGTCTTATTTCTTATATCTATTAAACCGGCGGTTACAGCACGGCCTCCACAAAAACAGAGCACGACTAGAGTTAGTCGGCGATTTTCAGTAAGGTTCATAACATCACTAAATCGAAAGTGTAACTTTAATGAAGATTTGCAATGGACAATTTTGGTGCGAGCTGAAAGAGTTCTTACACGCTTTTATTTTAATTTCCCGTGCATTATGCACAGCCACAAGCACTTAATGTGTAAAATACTATCACCATTACACATTTAAACCCGCAAAATACATAATTTAAGAAAATAAAATAGAAGAGACGACCGTGACACTTCGCTACCGCCAAAAGAGTCTGCATTGATTTCAACTATTCGCTTGTATTGCGTTACAGAGGGTGTGGGAGACCTTTTAAACACATAGATTTTCTAGACAAGGTAATGTATTTAAGTTCGTTTTCATTGATCATTTGCACTGTACCTACCTACAAAAAATCAAACCGTAAAATTCTGCTAATCAATTCGTTATGTTAGATACAACAGGACACGGACTTCCGTACTACATTTTATGTATTTATTCAAATTGTGGACATAATACTAAAGTTCTTTGTTCTTTATTTTTAGCACCGACTTTAGCTCGTGTGTGTATGTGTATTGGAATAAATATGCTGACATATAAAGTCGATGGGGTTTCATATTCAGCCTGCGTCGATATCCACAGTTGGACAAAGACCCTCTTAGTTCCGACCAATCACGACCTGATGCAACACTGACCTCTGCGCAATGACAAATTGTAGGTGTCAAAGGAGGTTTACTAGAGACGCTCATTCAATTTCAAGAAATAGTCAATTGATGCGATCAACCGAATCAAATTTTCAAGTTTTTTGACATCTCTATGTAGCACACTATCTCGCTTACGCACACATAGACTATAAACACTGTCAGCGATGTGCACACGATTGTGACTATATTCATTCAACCGTCAAGAAATTCTACGGGGACTATACCCACTGTGCATTCCCATTAAGTTTCGTCCATTCGGAGAGTTCGGGTCCAAAAGCTTCCCTTTGTTCACAGCCACATAATTTTACAAATTCTCTGGTAGGTATGAGGAAAACCATACGCTTGCATCATAAAATAATTCACAACGATATTAGCGATAAGGTAAGCTAACCTCTGACACAGCGAGCTGTATTGTCTGCTAATGAGCACAAATATATAATTCATTACAATCATTATATACGTTACGATAACGCCTGCAGTTGATTCGATTGTTTGGAGAATTTTCTAGATTAAAATTCATTAGTTTTCATCATCGAACCGATGATTTTTAGATATATAGCCCAGTTTTTTTTTGTAGCTTTGAATTAAATTTGACGAGAAAACGTCATTTTAAAGGTTTTTTTTAAAATTTCATAATTGTATTCTGTTCAGGGACTTAGGCTTCAGTTCTGGGGTTTAGACCTACCCTCTCAACGAGGGCGTTCGAGCTATAGTCCACCACGCTAGCCCAGTGCGGGTTGGTGGACCCTATTGGGTTTATACATACAAGTCTTATATACACTTTGGTAAGTGTTACGAATTATTTTCCACAACAGTGAACTGCCAAAACATAGCAAGGGGCATTCCGGCATCGAGATCAAAAATAGAAAATCCCAGTCCAAAACTATGACTATTTCTTCGAACGACCAGCCAGACAGAGTAAGTTGGCTTCGCCTCAAATATAAGAGCTGCTTATTTAAATAATTATTACATTTCCAATTTTTCGTTCTGTTACGCTCTGTACAGTGGACCGCACGTCAGTGGAAACACTTTGACCTTGAGCTGGCCCAGCCTGTTAGGGAGTTTCAATACTATGAGAGACAGTCTATACTGGTTTTTTTTCCACTGACGTGCGGTCGACCGTACATACTTGTTTGATAATTTAAAAGAACACTCATCGATTTACGTTACGCGTGCAAAGGCCAAGGCACTGCAGCATTCAGCCTGCGTCACATTCAACCTTGAAGCATCGCCATTGTCAATAGAAATCAAAAAATTAATGCAATAGGTACACTTCGATCATAATATTACCTAGATATAATAGGTACAAATTCAACAAAAAAATGTACCTATCTTGAACTTTTTGACAGCTAACTACCCCTCCACTTCCCCCACCCCCACCACCGAGTGAAAAAAATTCCGACAAGAATATTCCGGTCCGTCTTCCGCAAATACCACACACGAGTCTTTCCAATCCAAACCGCTTCCGGACGCCTTTTTAAGGTCATCGGTCCATCTAGATTACGGTGCTTAGCTCAATTGTAAGATCGTTCGCGACGTTCGTGAGTTTAGGATACAACACAATAGCGCAACTATTTATTGATGTCCACGGTCCACCGCTGGACATAAGCGCGACCACTGCCTTCCAATTTTTTACGTGGGCCCTTTATGCATACCCGACCTTCTCCAGTGCGTCAGTGGCGTCGGGGATAAGACGCGGCATATCATATCGAAAGGTCCGTAGTTCGATTCCCGACCGGGTCATGTACCAATGGGTTTTTTCTCGAAACTTAAGTACATTTACTGACTGCTCTCAAAGGAAACCCGCATACGCCGAAGAAGAAATTCTTAGGCGCATGTGAAGTCCACCAACCCGCACTGGGCTAGCGTGGTGGACTATAGCCCGAACGCCCTCGTTGAGAGGGTAGGCCTGAGCCCCGGCAGGGGGGACATGTTAATAGTCTGTTGATTTGATACCCGACCTTGGGGGGATGGCCGGGCGATGTGGGACTCGCACCTATCGAGCATAGACGCATTCAGAGGGACCCCGAGGAGCCTTGGCTAGTTTCTGAAGCCCCCTATAGCCTCGGGGAGAGCTATTGCTGGTTCCCCCCTGTTCGTCCTAGACTAGACACAGGGCACGACCTCAGCCCTCCTGGGCCAGCCGCCTCCCCCCTTTTTTCAACGCACTTATACCTAGTCCCCATAGAGTTTTTTGGCGGCTGTGTGGAGATGGCTGATTTCTTGAATCAATCTCAAGAAATGATTCATTGATTCGATCAACCGAATCAAACCTTTCAAGTTTTTTGACAACATCTCTATGTATCACACTACGTCGCTTGAGCACACATAGACTATAAACACTGTCAGCGATGTGTAAACAATCTGTAAGTATAATCATTCAGCCGCCAAAAAATTCTACGGGTACTAATACTTGTTAGTAATAAAAAAAACAAAGTTAATGACGAAGCGTGTACTTTTTTTTATAGTCCAACGTAACCATTGACCCAGGCGCTCTGGTGCAAAATCGGTGCAAGCGCACCGGTTGAAGCGGTCGACTCATCCTTTCTAATTTCAACTCTAATTCTTTCGACATACATATACTTTTGAAGTGATCTAGCGCCTGTCATTAATCATGATGAGTTGTTTAACTGTTCTAAGCCTTGTAAATGAGACATAAAGGTGCTTTTCGCTTGTGTTGAACGGCGTAGTGTTTTTAAAAGTGTTTGATGTTGCAATTTTACAGTTGAAGGCATACTTTACGTCAATTACCTCAATTTAGCGTTTCACAAAGCGTTCTCTCTATTTACAACTGCATTGTACATCTGTCAAATAAAATGGCAAAATTTTGGCAAATAGGTAGCAGATTCATAGATTGTTAGGCACAGTGTGCCAGATTGTTAAATATTGAAACACGTGCTTACTATAAACCATTTAATGTACGACTGAATGAGCCGAAACAGCTGGGTGAGGAAGGCTTAAATGCAGCTGTAGCAACAAGCTGATGATGATGGATGACATATTCTAGCAATAGCTGTGGTCCGAGACTCATCATCAGCTGCTATCACTAGTCCAGTGCTGGACATAGGACTTCCCCAAGGCGCGCCACTAAACCCGATCCTCGGTTATCCGCAACCAGACACTGCTAGCCGCCTGACGCAGGTCATCGCTCCATCTAGCCGGGGGGTGTCCCCTCGACTCGTCTACCCCAGCGGTTATCGGTTCTCCGGCAGATGTGAGCCCACTGCCACTTCAATGTGCTAACCCTATGAGTTATGTCGAAGGCTTTGGTTCTCTGACTCTATCCACATATAAGTTGATAGACAGCCAACATAAAAATATTTTTGAATTTTTAACCCAAAAAACTGAGAGTAGACTGATATAAACTGGGCTTAGTAGATGCATCATAAATGAGTAATAGTGACATATAACCCGGAGAATAACAAAGTGGGGAGTTGGTTGATTTCGAAGTTTAAAAAAGAACTTGCTTTGATTTGCTACAAATTCTTATCAAATATGAATATCTATTGATAGTATAACTTTATGTCTAGATTAGATACGAGCTGAGGGCTATTTATTTCCTAAATATATGCAATCTATGCATATATCAATCTACCTAATATTTATTGAAGCAATTGCTTGTTTACTCTTCTGCACCTAACAACCAATAGCATAAAAACAGAAAACATGGATATTAACATGGATATGAGAGCGTCAGTGGCCTCGGGGATAAGACGCGACCTGTCATATCGAAAGGTCCGAGGTTCGATCCCCGGTTGGGCCATGTACCAATGGGTTTTTTCTCGAAACCTAAGTACATGTACTGACTGCTCTCAAACGGTGAAGGAAAACATCGTGAGGAAACCTCCATACGCCGAAGAAGAAATTCTTAGGCGCACGTGAAGTCCACCAACCCGCACTGGGCTAGCGTGGTGGACTATAGCCCGCACGCCCTCGTTGAGAAGGTAGGCCTGAGCCCCAGCAGTGGGGAGATTAATAGGCTGTTGATGATTGTTGATGGATATTAACAAAACTGAAATGTGTAAGAACGATTTATTGAACTAGGTACTTTAAACTCAAGGGAAACCTGGGTACGAGTGTAGTAAAGGGGGAGCTATGAAAAAAATATATAGAACAATTTCACCAATAAAGGCCTGGAAGATTGCGACAACCGACGCAAGATTGCTAGGTTGCTCTGGACTAGAGTCAGAGCCAAAGATGCAAAAAAAAAAATTTTTCAGTGCCACAGAATAAGTAACAGTTACTAGAAATAACGCCTCCTTCTATGTACACTCTCAAAGTCTTGACTGTGACCTGTGTGATTAACTGTATAATTACCCATAGAAAGTACATTCCTATATTATAAAGTATAGATACCTAGTACTGGCTTATGATTAAGTTGACATATGACTTGCGTTGTGTATCCTACACAAGAATGGAGTATAAAGTCCAAGTTATAAAATGACATTGGACCAAGGCTGGGGTTTTAAATAGATAACTAGCTTTCATCAATGCAGGCATGATTTATTAGCTCAATTATGAACGCTCGTGTTTGATTTACGCTGATATGTATTGATGACAATCAAATTGTTTTTCAGAGGCAATCAATGCTGCAAACATGTTTTACCTACTCAGAGTATCACCAATTGAACGTAAAATACACAAAAATCACAAGACAACAAAATAAATATACAATTTCAGGTAAATAATGTTAATACTCACGAGTTTTTGTTATATTTGTGATCTGCTACGAATCCGGAAGAGACAATAATGTATTCCAAGCTTTCAGTTCACAAAACACAAAATAACACGTAACACTTAAATTTTATTGCGGTATTTGTTTGGAAAATTGTCCCAAAACCACGAGAACCATTGAAATAAATAGAAATTTAATAGAAAAGGAATTGCAATAGGTACATCTATCAACTTAGTTTCATTACGACATGACGACATAAATAAATTGATCGGATTTGATTGGTTGGTTGGATGGATGGATCCCATTGGCTTGATTTTGATTGGTTGGTAGGGAGAACGGAATTTAAAAAAATATATACGTAATAGTAGAAATTTAAGACAAGAAAATCTACCAATTGGTTATATACATGAAATCAATAAACAAACTGTAGTTATCTGAAGTAATTATTTTATTGATCATTCATTTTTGCACTTGTGACTCTTAAATTATTTAAAAATATCGCATTAAATTAGTACAATTATAAGACCTGTTTTTAGCTGAAACCTACCAACTACAAACTATTATTTCACTATGGCAGAATTTTTTTATAATGTTCGTTCAAAACCTATGCCACATTTTCTCATTCCAATGAATACTTTATACTTAAAAGTAACTCATTCTCATATTCTTCGTAAACTTTTGTAATATAAGTATAATATCACTTTAAAAATCTAGGTGGCCTCGAGAGGTAACCCCAGTTAGCAATATATATTCTTAGCAAAATTTATCGTATGACAATTAACTATTTGCTTGGAATATTGCGTCAAGCTTAGGAACGTCATTTTAAAAAACATCAGCTAGTGTAGTCCCTCCATAGAAAAAACCGGTAATTGGTATACAAACACACCAGACAACTTTACAATCGTAATCGTAGGTACCTATTCATTGCCCAGTGGCATAGTGTAAAATAACCAGTCAGTGGTTCGAGACTAGTTCGAGACTCTTTTAGCGGGTACCGAAATCTCATGATTGATTCTTCAATTTTATTTTCTATAAAATTTTCGGGTTTTATTAGGTACCTATATAATTATGATAGTATTTATGTGCAAATTGCTAACTTCGGCCTAAGTAGGTATTTACACAGAACACCAGAAAAAGCTCGCTATGGGTATATAATTGTTGTCTAAATAGCCAGTTAGAAACCGCCTACCTATATGCCGTTCATGAAACGGCCTAAAACACCTAGGCAGGTACTTTAAAATACATAGGTACTTAATATATTTTCATAGGTATCTATAGACAAGTATAGAGTTTGTTTGGCGCATGTCAAGTAGCAACAAGTTGCGGCGTATTTATTGATTATTCTGTAGAGTCGTGAGTTTGGTTAGAAAAGGAGAACTTTAACCAAAAATGTACAGAATTACTGTGCTATTTGGGTGGTACATTTTTCTGGGCTTATACGGGGCATGTAGAAGCGCCGCCGACCAAACACCAGTCACGTTTACTTTTAAAGAGTACCAGTATAAAGATTCGCCGAAAAACGTAAGCATGCCGATACAAAAAGAGAAAAATAATTCTGTAATTAAGTAAATAAATTCTTTAAATCTAAATGTTTCTTTTCAGGAAATGACGTTTCGTGAGTTTGAAACGGCGTGTGAGCAAAGCAGTGCTTGTAGCCATACGAGCGGATTATCGAGGACCCGCTGCATACGAGAATGTGTTTCCCCGTCTTGTTATAGGGAATTATACCAAGTAGATCAGGTAAACATTTTGCGAAGTAGGTACCATTTTTTTTTTCATTACATAATAGGTAATACATGAATTGTACATACAGTCCTCTAGAGGAAACCTAGATAGGTTTATCTGTAGCAGACGAGTTCGCGTTACTAATATTCACTTAGAATTTAAGTTAAACAATCCTATGATTAATATTGATTCTTTTATTATAATTTAATGTAGGTAACTACCTACCTATATTTTAATTGTAATTTTTATGTAAAATATTGTTTGTTAAGTACCTAATGTACCTAATTAATTCAATAAAGATTCACTGTATTTTTTAAATTTAGGTACCTAATTAACTTACTGTTACTTATATATAACTTGTAGAAGAAATGAAAGTACCTACCTACAGTGAAACATTTTTTCCAGCTTGAAGACGGAGAAATTGATGTTAGACTGAATTCATTTAAGGGATGCTTCATACAGAGAAGCGGTCGGACAAGAAATTGATTTCCTATAAACATAGTTTCGTATCTGATTTTGTGTGTTGATAAGATTAACAAAATCCGTCATAAAGTGCAATTCGCTCTAAGAGTAAGTAATGCGTAATCCTATCCTACTAATATTATAAAGGCAAAAGTTTGTAAGGATGTGAGGATGTTTGGATGTGAGGATGTTTGTTACTCTTTCATGCAAAAACTACCGAACAGATTTTCATGAAACTTGGTACAGTAATAGCATAAATCCTGGAATAACATATAGGATACTTTTATCGCAGACTAAGTCACGAGGCGTCCGCTAATACCCCATAAGTAACGAAACACCTACATAGAGGGCGCTGTTTCACAATGTACACGGGAAAACTTTTCTACGCGGGCGAAGCCGCGGGAAAAGCTAGTTACAAATGCCAATACTCGGCTGTAGTACAGTCGATCGCACGTCAGTGGGAATAAAACCAGTATGAACTGGTCTCTCATTGTACTGAAACTCCCTATTAAGCTCGGCCAGCTCAAGGGGTCAATGTGTTTCCAATGACGTATTTAAATGTATCATACATTTAAATACGTCATTTTCTGGGTTCTATTGTTCGTTCCATGGTCACCAGCAACTTAAGTGACCCAAAACTGTATTGGCGACATAGGTAGGCACTTAGTAGTATAACTGGGTTTGTTGCATTTATTGCATCCATCCACACAAGGCGGCATTATAATCACGCCACCGGGATCTACAACATTGTACAAATTGTTATTGACCCGGTTTTGGGTGCTATATTTGTGAAGGTCCTTGTCTGGGAGATAAAACACTCTTTTTAGTAATGCTTAACTAGCAGTGACGATATTTTTTTTCTTCATTTCAGCTGTTTTTAAATAAATCAACGAACGATTACACGTTTATTCAAATTGTCGTAGAAAAGAAACTATGAATTTGAAACACGCCTACCTAGTCATTTCAGCAGCACCTCATTGAACCTGGTAAGATACTTGTAGAACATTTACCTACTTACTTTAATGTATCAGAATTGACACAAAAGTTTTGTTCATGTTGTATTAAATCTTCGGAATTAATAAAAGTTATTATAACAATTGTCATGTCTCTTAATCCAATTTATAACAAACCAAATACCTACCACTGAAGCAGATCATAGAACACATTCACTGTTTTACTTACTATCGTGCGCTCCAGCTTCTTCGGAAAAACCACGCCCGCAGCACGCCTCTTTTCGGATTTTTTAGCTAAGTTAAAAACATCCGTTCGTTTTGTTGCATATCTTAACTCTAAGGCATAGAGTCTAAGATATGACATATTTATAGCTAAAATAACAAATTTACTTTTAAAATTTCTATTACGCAATTTAATACTTAATGTTGGCGCGATTTTACGGTTCCATCGCCTTTCGATCTGTCTTGATTTATTTCTGTTGAGATCGTCTTTCCCTGCGAGGGCAACTTTGCCCTAGTGGTGATAACCAATATTTATCATATCGAGAGGTAACATAGGGTCAGTGGCCTCCTTTTGTAAAATATGATATTTTGCGTGTGGGTGCTATGACTTAACGGTTGGTTTTCGGATTCTGGGTGTTTGTATGTATTTAAGTATTTATTTCAAAGTATAGGTTGTATGTATGTTTATCAGCGGTTGAGTATCCGTAGCACAAGCTTTGGCTTAATTTGAAACTAAAAAGCCGTGTGTGAATTTGTCCAAAACATTATTACTTTATTACCCAATCTACCAAGATAAAAATTTATAGTGTGTACTGAAACACTACAGCGACACTCGACCAAAAATTAGATAGTATACGTCCTGGAGGAAGGACTCGACAGACATTATAATCGGTGAACGAATTACTATTGGGTTTAACAGAGCGGGGCGGAACGGATCAGACGACGAAGCCGAATTTTAATCGTGTTCTTCGTGTAGTCCTGACCTTAAATAGTATTTTTTTGTATTCAGCGGCTTTGTATACAACAATCGATAAAATATTAATCGATTCCTAATCGTATAGCAAATTGTGTTGATTATCATGAAGTTATGAAGACGTAATCAACGCTTAGCTGTAATAATTAGTATGTTCTAATCTGAGGTATAGCTACGTTTGTGACGGGCTTGATAGTTGCAGTGTACATCGAGTTAATATTGTTATCGGTAAATACCGGTTTTTACTTTCGACGCCCTAGAAGGAAAATTATTTCACTTGCCATCGTGAGAAGCGATCTAGTGAAAATAAAGCAAGAATGGCTTCTTTGTGTAGACAAATATTTCGCGTAAATGCATTTAGAGGTGTTGTTGTGTCTAGCGCTCGACGGGGATATTCCGATAGAAGTAAGATAACATGAAATTTTCTATGATAAATAATTCCTGCTCCTGTCAAAATTCAGTTACGTAATGTCAAAAATGTACTTGATTTCTCAAAATAAACCCCAAAAACGGAATGAATTCATGAAATATCTATGAAAACACTTGATTTTTTATGTCTTTTCCATTTACTGAGTCACAAAACTGTCTAAATAGATATATATTTGTCTAAAACTTAACTAAAGGCTACGCACGTTCCATAACAGTTTTATACCTTCAAAATTGTTTTCTAGATGTATGTGTACATATTATCAAAACAGTTCTACATAAATTGCTACAAAATATAGTCAATAAAATCGTAAATAATGTTTTACGTCATAAAATAATATTAAATCTTTTAGGTTAGGTTTATCTAATCTCAGTAGAGTAGGTACCTACCTAGGTATTACCGATATGCCTGTATTGATCTAGTTAGGTACCAACTGAATAAATGCAATCAGTGCACCCTGAATTTATAGCAATTGTAACTTTGCCATAAATTCCAAGAGGAGATATTGATGTCTTATCTTTTCTAGACCACACCTATTTTTTCTCAGACTTAGCTAGCAGGTCAATGCACATGATGAGAAACACTGGCAATTAGCTTTAAACAGATCTGAGGATCGGATTTTTACGTAACATGTGCATATAAAATCCCTACTGCAGATATACCAAATTAATTAAAACAATTTATGTAGGATAACTACGTAAAACATTATTCTATTACTTACACCACCTCTTTGGCTTAATTAATAACCTGGCTTGTTGGACCTGGAAAATTGGACTCGAGTACTAGACATCGTAGGTTCGATTCCCACTATGAACAAGTTGCTCCTGGTCTGGATGTTATATCTACATGACCTGATGCCATTTACAAAACCCCTGCCCTTTGCAGGCCTGTATCGCACCTAATTTCAACTTTATTTTCAAAAATGTATATTAAATTTGAAAAATAAACTAGCATAATAAGCACTAAATTCATTCCTTACTAAAATAACATTAATCTTATCTTCTGAGGGGGCCAGGAATACCTGGCGACACTTCGACCCTATGGGATCTGTTGTGCAAAACCCCTGTCCGCCAAACGGTGCCCCAATCCGTTGGTGGACTTCACATACGCCTTAGAATAGTAAATACTAGTCTTTTGGCGTACGCAGGTTTCCTCACGATGTTTTCCTTCACCAAAAAACCTGTGGTATTATAATAAACCGTACATAAGTTTCGAAAAACTCATTGGTGCGGGCCAGGATCGAACCCACGACCTCATGAACGTGAGGCGAGTGCACAACCAACTAGGCTACCACGGCTCTCAAAAATAACAATAATAAATTTGTAACCAGTGATGCCCGACCCCCTGGAGCACGCGACAGGCCTCGAACGCAAGGAGCTTCTCGCCATCCAGTCCGGAGACGACGATCCTTTCAACATGAAAGTACTAAAAAAGGCAGCGGGTACTCGTGACAGCCCCACTCTAGTGCCGTCATGTTTCGACGCCCGTATTGTTGGATGCATATGTGAGTAGCCCCACTATATTAGCCTATCATATGAAGTTCAAATCAACAGCATATTTATAATGTCCCTAGGGGCAAAGCCCTCTCAATGAGTATGTACGGTCCATAGTGCACTATGCTAGCCCAGTGTGAGCTGATGAAATTTACATGCATCTTAAGGTGATGACCCATAATCTCCACCATACACTATAAAGGACAGTGGTCATTCAGAGATATGCCGCCGTATGCCTCATTTGAAAGAACTGTACTTAAGATCAAACACAACACACTTGATTTTCAAACCATGAGTAACTCATTAAAGTTAGATACAACAAACAGGAATGGTAAAAAATGGTAACAACAACAAATACGAAAAAGTAAGAACAAATGGTAAAAACATTCTTTCTGATGAGTCTAGACTAGTCAGTAGTCACATCAAGGTAGAAATGACATTTTATTTTCTACTTGTTTTATTGGTTGAACAAACAGTGGAATGGGAACGACCTATATCATAACTACATTGACGAAAACCTTGGCATTTATGCTAATGTAGGTAGGTAGGTACTTATATCGACATTACTAGCTCACTGAATAATTTTTCTCTTTTTATATCCTAAAGCCCTGTCTAATAAAAATTCAAACGTATTTGAATCGTTGGCCTCACTTCACGAAGTTGATGCAAGCACTACGAACCAAGATTCGGGACTGGATCTGTGACTAGATTTAATAATTATTATTCTTTCTGCCTACCCCGCCAGGGACATAGCGTGAAGATATGTATGTATGTATTTGAAGCTTATATTGTTGTACTGCACAAATTTTTTGCAGTAACAATTTAAGCTCAAAGTAATATTGTGTTTGCGTCATTGCTTTACGTTATTGTCTATTGTTACAGGCGAGGAGCACGCTACAGCCATCACATGGCTCTGGATACACAAGGTAAAATAAATAATTTAACTTTTTTTTTTTCGGTTTCACTGCATTTTACAACATAAATTGTGGTTGATGCCTTCTTCTAGGCATCTTTATGCCTGTACTAGGATCACACAACGCTCCCCACACTCACACACCTCAACACATACACAAACACACACACATACAAACACACACATACAAACACACACAAACACACACACACACACACACACACACACACACACACACACACACACACACACACACACACACACAAACACACACACACATACAAACACTCCCACCGATATACTACTATTTTGTTGTATTAACTTAAAATATCAGTTTTTTTTTGCGACTAGCTAGATTTTAACAATATTTAGTAAAATCGAAGAGCTCTCCTAATACATGCATTAAGATGCTCAAAAGGAGGCACCCACCACAAATTGTAACTAAAAAGAAGTGAAACTATACTTATATGTCTATTTTATTTATATATTTTTTTATCTACGTAAAAATCTGAAAGGGGTTGGGGGTGTGTGTGTGGGGGGTAAGTTTATGTTGTGTATGTGTGTGGGGGGTCGTATTGTTTTTATTCTATTCCCGTGATATTGACGGAACGAGGTACCACTTGCTGTAGAATGTTGCCATATTAAATATATATTTTTTGTGTTCCAGGGTCACCCGCGCCGTTGCGAGTGCGGACACTGGTACAAACTGATCGAGAAAACTCCCCTCTAAACGCAATTAACTTAGTTTATGATTAAAGTAGTGGTTATAAATGCAATAAATACGCATCGCAATCGCCTGCGCACGACCTTTTCGTTATCTATGGTTCCTTGTGCTGCCATACGTCAAAACCAAGATGCGCTAGTTTTGAAATATTACCAAATGGAGAAAAATCAATATTAAAATACTTAATTGTAAGCATACCAAGTGTTTTATTGTTTTGTTCTTTGCAATTTTGATTGATGTATCAATTTTTAAATGTAAGTGGGCTTAGTGTAGTTAAATAAATTTAATCGTTTAATTTCAGCGATTTTCTTTTTGGCAAAAATATCAAATCAACAGCCTATTAATATGTCCCTAACGCGCCTAAGAATTTCTTCTTCGGCGTATGCAGGTTTCCTCGCGATGTTTTCCTTCACCGTTTGAGAGCAGTCAGTTAATGTATTTAAGTTTCGAGAAAAACCCAATATTGGTACATGACCCAGCCGGGAACTTCGATATGATGGCCGCGTCTTATCCCCGACGCCACTGACGCTCTGACAAAAATATACCTACGGCATTTATTATTATGCCGTAAGATCGTATTTATTCCACACCTAACGTAATAGCTAACTCACGGGAGAAACGGGAAATGTACAGGGCCTTATCATATTACTGGCCTGTGGGCTTAGTTGGTAGTGACCCTGCCTACTACGCCAGAGGTCGTGGGTCCGATTCCCACCCGGGACCAACATTTGTGTGATGAGCATATCTGTTGGTTTTAGGATACTGGTGTTTGTATGTATTTATTTAATAAAAGTATATATTGTATGTTTATCAGTTGTAGAGTAGGTACCACAAGCTTCGGCTTAATTTGGGACTAAACAGCCGTGTGTGAATTTGTCCAAAACATTAATATTATTATTTACATTGTTATATCACATTATCAATTTCTTCCAGTCAACTTTATTATTAATAATATTTAAAGGGGGGAGAAAAATACAAGATGTGTGGTTTTGTTTCCGCAAGATGTTTGCTTCCGTTTGAGAGCACTCAGTAATCAGTAAATGTACATTAAATTACCCGGAGACGTTGCTCTGGCTACGTCCTTAATAATCTTTATTGTAAGAAACGATAGTGGTATGCAGTAATATGGAGGCACTGTCATAGTGCAGTGTCGAGATGATGTCGAGACTAGACGAGACAAAAGACCGCATGCATACGCCCAGGTAATTAATTACTTTTAATATTAAAAAAAAAATACTTAAAATTCTACTAATAGGATAATTTTATTTATCTCTGGCAACACAAATCCGAAGAATATAGTAATGTGCCGTTCCTGAACTTTACCGATTCAAACGAAATTAACGGTATCGATTCAATACGGATACTGTAAATAATTGATTTAAAAACCGTTTTTCGAGCATTGCTATGAGCGTCACTATCGAAATGAAGTTTCTGTGTTACCGCTATAAACCTATTTGCCTTCGTATAAGGTAAATATGACTGGGTAATTTTTAATAAATATCTTTTTAGGGCAGCGTTTTTTAAGTACGGCATACTTTCTGTAGAGAAATATGAAGGCCTTTCGTCATTAAGTATTACCTATTATGTATTGCACAACTTGATCTAAGTTTAAAAGACTAACGTAGAAGTTTTAAGAAGCTTGACAATCTCGGAAGCCCTTTATTCAGTCTTGGCATTATATAGAATTGAGAAAATAATAACATAAATTAAGACAACATTTTTGACAATGCCACTGTCAAAATAACATCAGAAAAAAGATTAGTTAAAATTATTTTGGGCAGAACGGGCGAATTTAATGAAATTGCTGGAAACACCGAATTACTCAGACCATACTCAGACACTAGATAGAACTCTCTGTGGATAATCTGAGCTCAGACACAAACAGCTGTTCGTTCACCCACAGAGTATATTAATATCGTTCACTCACTATTCACTAAACCAATCGATTTTCAATTTTCATTTGATTTGAATTGTTTTGTATTTCTTTAGTCTCATGATCACAGTACCTATGTGAAATGGTATCTACTTAACTGTAATTTGTTGAATTGAATTAAATCACGCACGATCAACGATGAGTTCTACTCGTAAGTATTTAAATATTATTTTGCATTTTATTTGAGAAGTATGTAGGTACCTATGTTGATTTATAATTGATCTATGTTTAACTGATTCATAATTAATCTCCAGGATTATCCTATGGTTCATACAACATCCACATAGCTGATGGATTTGTCGATGACTGCAATAACCTGATTCAGGCATGTTTGAAGAGAGCACCGCTGACTTACAAGAAATTCAGCACTTTATGGAAGGAAATGAACTTTTCCACAATTTATCAGTAGGTTCATTTATATTTATTTTATTAACCAGTACTCATGAGCGAAGTTTTTATTTGAGAAGTAATATGAAGTCTTTAGTCTCAAAATCCATAGTTTATAGAGGATCCCAGACACACGCGGCCGGCGGTGGCGACCTGTTGTATTCCATATGCATTGTATGTGAGACTTCAGTTACGCGCGATTTGCTTTTGCATTTTGAAGCTGCGGCCTGAGGTAGGTAGGTACTCGTACACTACTCGAGAATTCTTGTTGTTGTTTTTATTCCGCTGTGTCTTTCTTGTTCGTTTTTATTTTAATTGTTAAATTTCTCTCTGTGTGTCGTTATTGTGTATGTTAAATAAATTCTATTCTATGTGTCTATATTTTAGAGGACGGTCACTGGGGTCGGAAGTGGCAGAGCTGTCCGAAGAGATGATCTACATAGCAAAGCGGTACATGGTGGGAAACACAAGAACCTATGAGGTAATACCATTATTTCTTCCCAAATTTTTTCACAGGAGCAAGTGCCTATAAAAGTGTATAAAGCGCATTATAAACATACCAGCTGTTGCATGCGGCTTTGCCCGCGTGGCATAAGTTTTTTATTCATGTTTTGAGAACAAAATGATTAGCTTGTAAGAAAACCTAATTGTAACCTCTTGATCCAAATAAAGACTTTATTATATTATTATTATTTAGGAGCGTCAGTGGCCTCGGGGATAAGACGCGGCCTATCATATCGAAAGGTCCGAAGTTCGATCCCGGGCTGGACCATGTACCAATGGGTTTTTTCTAGAAACTTTAGTACATATACTGACTGCTCTCAAACGGTGAAGGAAAACATCGTGAGGAAACCTGCATACACCAAAGAAGAAATTCTTAGGCGCATATGAAGTCCACCAACCCACACTGGGCTAGCGTGGTGGACTATAGCCCGAACGCCCTCGTTGATAGGGTAGGCCTGAGCCCCAGCAGTGGGGAGATTAATAGGCTGTTGATGGTTATTGAGAACATGTCAAAGAGGCATGGAAAGGAGCATCATGGGTTTTGTGTATTATGATTATTAATTACATACAACTGGCCTAAAAAGACCTTATTTCTAGAGCCATGAAACCTGTAAAAAATATTTACTTCATGCGCTAGCACCGAGCAATGGCAGTCTTACTTTCATTTTAACAGTTATTTGCACTTGTAAAATACAGAGTTAATTTTCAACCACCAGGAGTCCGTAGCCGGCTTGTTCCTGGTCTACTCCCTGCTCAACGTTCAACCGTTCTCTGGCTTCGCTGCACTGCGGCTCGTCCCCGAAGACGTGCCAGTCATCAACCGCATCGAGATAGCGGCGAGGAGGCAACGGAGATTCGACGTTCTCTACATCCTGGGCTCGCTGCTGGTGAAGGGCCCGTGTCAGTTCCACGCTGAGCATCGCGAACGGGGCATGGAGCTGCAGCTGAGGAAGTATTTAGAGGGTAAGTGTAAATGTCGGGAAAGTACCAATGATGGGCGAGAAAGTACCAATGATGGGCGAGAATGTACCAATGATGGGCGAGAATGTACCAATGATGGGCGAGGAAGTACCAATGATGGGCGAGAAAGTACCAATGATGGGCGAGAAAGTACCAATGATGGGCGAGAATGTACCAATGATGGGCGAGAATGTACCAATGATGGGCGAGGAAGTACCTATGATGAGCAAGAGGGAATGAATGAGTGGAAAAAAATTGAGTCATCACTGATGATTGTTAGCCGTCAAAGAGGTAGTAGCGAGGAGAGAATGAACATACGATGTTCTGAACATCCTTGGCCCATTTCTGGTGAAAGGACCGTGTCAGTTCCACGCTGAGCATCGCGAACGGGACATGGAGCTGCAGGGGATACACTTCGCTCGCATAATTATATCATATTTAATTTAATTAATTATTATTAAATTAAACTAATATTATAAAGGCGAAAGTTTGTAAGGATGTGAGGATATATGTTTGTTACTCTTTCACGCAAAAACTACCGAACAGATTTTCATGAAACTTTACAGTAACATAGATTAAACATCAGAATAACACATAGGCTATAATCCGGCTATAATTTATAAAGATATATTATGTAAATTGGCCAAATTTCATCCAAAATTAAAAATAAACAACATAGATGGCGCTGTTTCATGAAATCGATTTACAGAAAGGTTTCAGATACCTCGTGAAAACTTTTCTACGCGGGCGAAGCCGCGGGAAACGGCTAGTTAGTCGTAATTTGATTTGGCATAATGATTATATCGACGCTAATATCAAATATCAGTGTAAGTGTTTTTTTACCTCGCAGGTGTGACCAACGTAGACAAGCTGGGGGTTCAACCTAAAGGCGTCTTAAACCAGACGGAGCTGTTCGACCTGATGAAGGAAATGAGCAGGGTATTCCAGCTGTACTCGGAGTGTAAGGCGAAACTGAAACGTGAGTTTATAGTCCCAGTAAATCTTTATGGCGGTTGAGTGAATATAGTCACAAATTGTTTGCACGTCGCTGACAGTGTTCACAGTCTATGTGCGTAATTAACATAATGCATAGATTGTCTGTCTATATCTACATCCTATTAACATGTCCCCACTGCTGGGGCTCAGGCGTACCCTCTCAACGAGGGCGTTCGGGATATAGTCCACCACACTAGCCCAGTGCGGGTTGGTGGACTTCACATGCGCCTGAGAATTTCTTCTTCGGCGTATGCAGGTTTCCTCACGATGTTGTCCTTCACCGTTTAAGAACAGTCAGTTAATGTACTAAAGTTTCGAGAAAAAACCCATTGGTACATGGCCCGGTCGGGGATCAAACTTCGGATCTTTCGATAGGATAGGCCGCGTCTTATCCCCGACGCCACTGACGCTCTAATAGCTATTGATTTATCGAAATTACTTGCAAAATTAAATGTAAAAAAAACCGCAACTTCATAGGTATTATATCATACTATTTTATTACTTACTGGAATTACTTTTATCGGAAGACGCAGCGTAGGCAGGCCTCCCACAAGGTGGACCGACGATCTGGTGAAGGTCGCGGGACCCGGCTGGATGAGGTTAGCGCGGGACCGGGCGTCGTGGAGATCCTTGGGGGAGGCCTTTGTCCAGCAGTGGACGTCTTCAAGCTGATATGATGATGATGATTACTTACTGGTACTTTCAGCGAGTAAGCAAGACCCCAGTCTCCAATACGCGGACTCCAGCATTGGGACCAGGCTGCAGACATCGCTGACGCAAACCATCGACGGACATAAGGGTACTTTTTTTTAACTAATAGCATTTTGCATTGAATAATAATATTTTTTTTATTAATTATTAAATTAATAAATTTTACATTCCACAAGCCAAGTGAACCCCAAAAGATCCGCTCATGGTCTAAAGACCGATCGCAGATAAAAAAAAATTTATAATAATAAAATAATAATTGAATAATAAGGGGATTTAAAACACGAGTGCCACAACACAATAGACAGTACAAGTGTTTTTAGCGTATCCCAGACACACGCGGCCTGCGGTGGCGGTGGTGGCCTGTTGAAGTCCATACGCAATGTATGTGAGACTTCAGACACGCGCGGCCGTTTACATATTAAAGTTGCGGCCTGCGGGAGATACGCCTTCAACTGTCGAAACTTTTCGGTTGTTTTTCTCGTCAGTCATACACCTGTGGGCCAATCGCGCTAATTCTGAACGATATTACCAAATCCAAACCATAACCAAATTTTTAAATTTGAAAAAAAAAAAAAAAAAGATTAACCCAAAACGTTATGCTGCATCCACACGTTTGACAAACCTTCACAACGCAAACGTGTGGAGCAGGGGGTTGGCTTGCGTTTGTAAAGGTTTGTCAAACGTGTGGATGCAGCATGACGTTTTGGATTAATCTTTTTTTTTTTTTTTTTCAAATTTAAAAATATGGTTATGGTTTGGATTTGGTAATATCGTTCAGAATTAGCGCGATTGGCCCCCAGGTTAAGTGGATCGTATGTATAAAGTATTTATAATTATTCCAGGTGACAGCTCTGGTTCGGAGCACTCGAACAAAGTGCACGAGATCAAGATGAAGGCCATGGTCAATACGGTCAATCCTATGAAACACCTCACCAGTGTGGCCGAGAGGTGTGTATTCAAATCAAACCAACAGCCGAATAGGTGTCAGTATAATCCGTTGAAAAACAGCGTCAGTGGCGTAGGGGATAAGACGCGGCCTATCATTTCGAAAGGTCCGGAGTTCGATCCCCAGCTGGGCCATGTACCAATGGTTTTTTTTCTCGAAACTTAAGTACATTTACTGACTGCTCTCAAACGGTGAAGGAAAACATCGTGAGGAAACCTGCACACGCAGAAGAAGAAATTCTTAGGCGCATGTGAAGTCCACCAACCCGCACTGGGCTAGCGTGGTGGACTATAGCCCGAACGCCCTCGTTAAGAGGGTAGGCCTGAGCCCCAGCAGTGGGCACATTAATAGGCTGTTGATGATAATCCGTTGTTCTTTAGGTGTCCTATGAAAACAAAGGTTGACTGGAAGAAACCGATCTTAGCGATAAGACCGCCTAGATGTACATATTGTATCTGTTTTTTTAGACATTATGTAGGCCGCTTCTTCCCCACCACGTCACCGATGCTGCCACCGATGTGCATGATAACCTGCTAAGTTCTTCAAGATTAGAAAAAATCACTAGGCAGTTATTTGGATCCTTATTTTTTGTATGAAAGAAAATAATTATTATTGTAAATTCGTATGTTGCACGCTTTAACTAAATTTTGGTCTCTATTGCTTTTTTTTCTAACATAAATAAAAAGAAAATTATGGTATGAATTTTAAAATTGTCAAATTAATTCCGTCCTGGTAGACCAGAGGTATTCAGTCGCCCTGTTTCAAATTGCAATAGAAACCCGGTAGAAACCCGATACATTTTCGTGAGTCTGACAGGCAGTACTGAATTATTTGACAGTTCTAATATTCATGCCACCCTCAGATTAACCACTTAACCACTAATCTGAGATGCCACCCTTTTCTTTTTTTTTTACTTAGAAAAAGAGCAATAGAGACAAATGTTCGCTTTTTTAAATAGGCTTTGGAGACATTTTGGAAATAAGACATTTCTGGAATGCCAATGTTATAAGAAGGCGGATATTTTGAGGTTGCAGACATTTTGACAATAAGCACTTTCTGAAAAGCGAACATTGTACAAAAACTGTCATTCTTGGAGACAGCCAATTTTAAATAGTTGACATTTTAAGAAGCTGACATTATGCAAAAGACGTGCTCACATTCTGAAATAGCAGACATTTTGCGAAAAATACATTTTAGGAAAACGGATATTTCAGGCCTGAGCCGGTGGCGCATTGTTTATGATTCCAAGTGTTTTCAAGCGAGATATATTTTTTTAAATCCACAGACAATCCAAAAGCCTCAGCGCGAAGACAGCGCCCGTTGTGAACCCTCAAAAGACGTGCAGCCCCACCGAATCAGAAGTCAGCAGTCCCCCCAGAAAAAAAGGCTCCGCCAACGCCAAAGAAAACGTGAAAAGCAAACGTCGACGTAAGCGAAGAATCACCAAGTTCGCCGATTCAAGCGATGAGGATGATGAAGTATCAGCGGTTGATATAAATGATGCAGACCTTAATCTAGAATATAGTGCTGGTAAAGAAGTAATTCCCAATCCGATTGAAGAGGAACCAGAGTTCATCGGGGGCGGGGAACAGGGGCTGAATATAGAAATAGGCTCGCTGCCAATCCTGATAAGAACGGACAACCCCGACGAATACATTGAAATCGAAATCATTGATCAATTCAAAAAGAATGAAAAAGAGAAGGAAAAGTGTGATAACACGAAGTTAAGAAACAAACTGCTGAGCCGTAGTGATGTCAGCATTGAGAAAATCAAAGAGAGCGAACCCACCAGAGAAACACCAGGATCAGATGCAGAAAATTCGACGGAAATGGCGAAAATATCCAAGATCACTACAGACGATGACAATACGTTCAAAAAGCCATCGGGGAATTATCAAACTCTCAAATTGAAGAAACCGGAGAAGCGGGATCAAAAGAAACCCATAATTAAATCAAAATTTAGACGCATGGGCATGTTGCCGGTGGCTAATTTTAAAGAAAGTAATTAAAAACGTCATTAATCTATTGGGCTCTTTACTTTGACTCAAAAGTATATACATATATATATATTTTACTTTGAATCAAAAGTTTGTATTTACTTTTGTGAAGAAAAAAATAAAGATATATTATTATTGAAAAAAAAAAAAAATCTTCATGACATGCAATACGTGCTGTCACTCATGCATGATCGTCTAGCAGTAGTGATTGACGTGCATGACATGCAAACTACGCGCTGGCCGTTGCTTCATTGTATTGATTGATGGAAAGAATGATGGTCCATCATGCGGCATGACATTCACGTAAACGTTGCATGTCATGCAAGCATGATCGTTTAGGGACACTATGGAGTCTGACTGAATGTGGCTGAACCATTGAGGTAATATAGAGTAGCTACTTTAAACATAAGTTATGGTATATAATTATACACAGACCTATGTTATGGTATAACTAGATGACGGCGGGCGGGGCACGCGGGGTGCGCGCGGGGGTGTCTCCGTTCTCATAGATAACATTCAATGCGCACGGATGCGACTGTCTGAATATGAACGAATTTCTCCGAAATATCGGTCATATTTCGGAACTTATATTATATTTCGGTGCCAATGAACACCAACTCGTGTTGCAAACAGTCGAGTTGGGGTGTCTTCTCTAGTACGTAGTACATATTACCTCGATGGGCTAAACTTCGGTTGTTATGAAAATAAGTTTTAAGTATCAAAATAAAGAGAGAAGAGAATAAAGAGAGCGTCAGTGGCGTCGGGGATAAGACACGACCTATCATATCGAAAGGTCCGATGTGCGAATGGATTTTTCTCGAAGCTTAAGTACATTTACCGACTGTTCTCAGACGGTGAAGGAAACATCGTGAGGAAACCTGCATACGCCGAAGAAGAAATTCTTAGGCGCATGTGAAGTCCACCAACCCGCACTGGGCTAGCGTGGTGGACTATAGCCCGAACGTCCTCGTCGAGAGGGTAGGCCTGAGCCCCAGTAGTGGGGGCTATATTAATAGGCTGTTGATGATCACCATAAATGATTTAAACAAATCGGTTTTTTGTTTTACTTGAAGATAGTTCTTTCTTTCATTTAAAGCTACCACCATGAGGTCTTCGATTGATCTGACCACGCACTTTGTGACCTTGGTTAGGAGAAATCTTCAATTTCATTTATTTATTCATTATAACAATTTACATTGTGTCTGAATCGGCATTAATACTAACAAACATAAATAATTCACAATTTATAAGTACATTAACAATAATTAAAAATAATTAATAATCACATGAAATAAAAGTCTTACATAAGAATTAAATGTCAATAGCATGCGTAGTCAACCTAACCCTAGCTCGTCAACAGAGTAGTAACACTTCTCCAGCAGAAAACACTTCAATTTTCTTTTGAAAACAGGTAAGCTGTTTATAGTTTTAAATTCGTTAGGCAACTTATTAAACAGTCTAACAGCTTGATTCTGAGCGCAATGTTCCACTACCCTAAGTCTTCACTTGCCTTGTCGACCGTTGGGAGTGCATAAACAAAACAACAAAAATGTAATTACACCAAATTTTTATTAATGCATGCTTAGGTACATTAACTTCTATACATATAAATATCATTTAGAGATGACTTATTAATTTGAACTCGATTTCATGTTTAGGCCGTGAGTCAATATTATTAAATTAATAATAGCATCACAGGATAATAGCAAAATACGGGTTTTTTGCTCAAATCTTAGGCCAGTGTAACAGCTGAACGGATTTCGATGAAACTCGGTACAGTGATAGCTTAGACCAGGCGGACGACGTCACGGGTTAAAGCCCATTTGATATGCTAGAATCCGTTTTTTTTCTATTAACCTGTGATATATTACATTACTGCTTTATACAAAGGATATAATTAAATGTATATCAATCAATCAATCAATCAACAGAGGGAGGAAAGTAAGAGAAGGGGTAAAACTCTGCAGCTGTACCGTGCAGTGCCTACTACATTTTTCCATATTGATTGATCTGATATTACGCTTACGAATCAGGCGCTAAATTTTTACGCTTAAGCGTAATATTGTATAGAGCAGTAACAATAAATAATTAGATTTTTAATACATATTACAGATCGTTACAAAAAAACTAATCCCATAAAAATAGAAGGCAAGCTAAGCAATAAATATCTTAACTAAGAAATGTACAAAAAATGCTCCAAATATGTGTATTCTCATTTTGGTTTGTCAGAGCTTATAAACTAAATACTAAAGCAATGTAAAAATTCGTTAAATGCTTATTAATTAATGAAAATTAAAATACAAGGTTTTTCAAACTACACAAACTCCGTTCGGACGAATTCGCCCACTTTCCTAGTTCGTCTGGTCGAATTCGTCCACTTTGCTAGTTCGTCCGCTTCCTAACTCGTCAACTTTCCTAAATACTGGTGTAACAAAAAATGATTATATAATAATAATAAAAATAGTTTTCGAGAAAAACAATAATTAGTATTTATAAAAATCTACTCAATGTACATTGTTTATGGAATAAACGATTTGATTCTAAAGTAAATTAAAATCACGAAAACGTAAACAAACATTGTGTTTTGAGATGATCCAAAAAATAATGGTGAAAAAATTAATTTTTTAAATCATTACTTTTGTGTTTAACGTAATTGGTACAGGACGTTAAGGAAAGCGGACGACGAATTCGTCCGGAAGGATGAATGAACCGCCTCAAAGTTTCTGTAATTCATTTTGAAAGACCTTCTATTTATGAGAATAAATGCAATTTTCACTCATCGAATACAATTACACAACGAAGTGTGGAAATCCAAGCAATGTGGTCGTGGGCATGAACTGCTTTGACCTGCTTAATTCGGTTGATCAAATCAATGAACTATTTCTTGAAATTGAATGAGCGTCTCTAGTGAACGGGGGTTCACTAGAGACAGTTCCTATTGACACCTAAAATGACTTATTGCGCAGAAATCACACACAACCGCCAAAAAACTCTACGCCGAAAGAACCGATCGCACCGAATGGAACGAAGATTCTTTGGCGTAGCACACGTATCCGCACCGAAAGAATAACCCCTGCCCGCGAAAGAATTGGCAGTCTTGCCACCCTCCAAAGGTAGTTGGGAAATTCTGAATTTCAAGTTTCTAAGGGTCAAATCAAATCAACAGCCTATGAATATGTCTCCACTGTTGGGACACAGGCCTTCCCCTTTCAACGCGGGCGTATGGGCTATAGTCCACCACGCTAACCCAGTGCGGGTTGGTGCTTCACGACATCATCATCATCAACAGCCTATTAACATGTCCCCACTGCTGGGGCTCAGGCCTACCCTCTCAACGAGGGCGTGCGGGCTACAGTCCACCACGCTAGCCCAGTGCGGGTTGGTGGGCTTCACATGAGCCTAAGAATTTCTTAATCGACGTATGCAGGTTTCCTCACGATGTTTTCCTTCGCCGTTTGAGAGAGTAAAATGGGTCATTTTTCCGGCGACTCGTCCATTACTATTAAATATTCTGAGTCCGCGGTAAGTTTTATAGGATTTCATAGGTACAACCTAAATTGGATTCTTTCGGGGCGTACCAAGTGTGCGAGCGACCACCATTATTAGATTCACTTCACAGAGCTAACATGTAAAACTAGACTATCACATCATCAACAATCACTAAACATATATTTCAACACTCACTACTATTATACATATTCTTTTCGGTTTCGGACTCAATGGTGCGGTGGACCGCACGTCAGTGGAAACGAAACCAGTATAAACGGGCCTCCCATAGTAATTTCCCTAATAGGCTAGGCCAGCTCAAGGTCAAAAGTGTTTCCAGTGACGTGCGGTCGACTGTACGTTTGTGTCTATGTAAAATTTATCGTAACCAGTTTCATAGGAAAACGTTTTTTATTCTCCGTACGAAACTGTTCGGTAGTACAACCAAAACTATTGCTATGATACGGCCGACCGCACATCAGTGGAAACAAAACCAGTATAAACTGGTTTGACATAATATTGAAACTCCCTAATAGGCTAGGCTAGCTCAAGGTCAAAGTGTTTCCATTGACGTGAGGTCGACTGTACAACCCTCCTCAAATCAACTGAGGGGAATCCCCGCCTTAACAATGTAAAGTGGACTAAAGGGGGTTGTTGGTCTCTTCCTTATAATCATGTCGCAAATATTTTTTTTGACACTTATTGCTAAAATTACACCACCGAGAGGTTTTAAAGTTTATTTTGCATGGCAAGGTTCTATCCTATAGGCTCACTAAACGATCAATCTGCATGACATGCAATTACGTGCTGTCACTCATGCATGATCGTCTAGCTGTAGTGATTGACGTGCATGACATGCAAACTACGTGCTGGCCGTTGCTTCACTGTACATGATGGTCCATCATGCAGCATGACAATCACGTAAACGTAGCGCATGTCATGCAAGCATGATCGTTTAGGGACCGCTCTAGAGGTTTGTACTGTTGGATTCAAATCTCATTACATTCATTCGAAACTCTTCCTTTATTTTCAACGTAACATGACAATTGACAGCATCATAATTCGAAACTGTCGAATTGCACGTAATTTGCCTGAATTCTATATTTTCCCCTGAATCAGCACTAACCAAAAGGTAAGAACGCACCAACTCAATCCTTTTCAATTATCGCTAATTCCTCATCCTCGCCTGAAGTATTAGTTTTGGCATCGAACTGAGCCAGATTGGCTTCAGACGAGCCATTGCTGGACTCATGAGATCTTGGACTTACGCTTGTCCTGACATATAATACATTAGAATCCATCCTATGATCATTAACATAAGCACTACCGTCGGATATTCTATTCAACTTATGTATTTGTTCTCGCAGCTCGCAAACTTGGCTGTACAGTTTCTTATTCTCTCTTAGAATAGCTATGTTCTCCGCTTCAAGCAGCTCGCGTTTGCTCCATTGAATCGTATTCTCTGACTTGTGTTTCTCCACCTCCATTTTGTATTCTGCTATCTTTTCTTCTAACACCTGTTTGGCTGCTATTTCGTCTTGCAATTCGTTCTGTAGCTTTTCCACTTCGCTGTGACTAGAGTCTGTGGAACCTAATGTTCTGTCGCTGTGAGTCAGTTCCATTTTCGTGTTATGCAGCTCAGAGGTTAGGGACTCCACTTTGGCAAGCAGGAACGCCTTCTGGTCTTTCTCTGTCTGCAAGCTTTTGCACGTTTCGTCCAACTTTAATCTCATTTCGCTCAGTCTGTTAGCAAGCGCGTTGTCGACGTTGGAAAACTTGTGGGAGTCCAACGACGCGCGCTGCCGTATCGACGGCTCGTTCGGGGAGACGTAACCCACATTCTTCCTTCGCAACTCCACTCCGTCTTCCGTGGCCAGATCTCCTTGTACTATTCTGCTTTCTCCTATGCTTAGTAGCTTCTCGTTGTCTTGCTTTACCTCGACGAGCTGCTGTTCTAGATCGTTCTTCTCAATTTTGAGCGACAACAGTTCTTTTGTGACGCCATCTACTTTGTTTTTCAGCTGCTTCGCTTCCTCTCGCGCTTTGTTCCGCTCGGTACGTACCTTGCTCCATTTTTCTCTCCAGTTGGCCGTGCAGTCCGACCACCAGCGCATGGTTTTCTCCATCTGCGTGGCCCTGGCGCGCGCCTCGTCCAGCTCGCGCTGGTAGTGGGCCTCCTTGGCCTCCCAGTCGGTGTTGGTGTACCTCATGGCCCCGCCGTCGTGGTCCCGGCTCCGCCTGTGACTGCCGCCGTGCGAACTTTGCGCCATTTTTCATTTGTGATTCTGCAAAGACGTGAATTTCGTCATTTAAATTTGTTTTTATACCTACTTGAAACTTATACCTACTTTGCGGCTGTGTTCGATACTGTATTCGTACAAATAATATTTTTTCTTACTACGAAAACAGTCACGTACAGTCGACCGCACGTCAGTGGAAAGACTGACTTCGAGCTGGACTAGTCTATTAGGGGTTCAATACTACGAGAGACCAGTTTATACTGGTTTTGTTTCCACTGACGTGCGGTCGATCATATGAATAGAGTTTAGGCGGAATGGAACGCTCTGAATAGGTGTCAAGATAGACACGGTGCGTCTTACTAAAGGCATAACACCCTAAAAGCAAAACGTCCTAAAATTGGTGGATGTTCCAGTCAAGCTGTGAAGCTGTGTTGTAATTTTAGCGCTATGAGTTGCGGGCCGCCGTGCCCGCCGTGCGTGCCGCCGCCGCCGCCCGTGTGCCCGCAGTTCTGCCAGCCGCCACCGCCGCCGCCGCCGTGCCGCGTCAAGCCCATCATGCGCGGGCTGCACATGGCGCAGACCAAGGGCCTGCTAATGCAAGGGCTCACCCTGGGCATCATAACAGGACTGTCCTATTACGTGCTTGTCGGAAGGCCGCGGTATGCTACATACCAGGACTTTCATGCGTGAGTAAGGAAGGAAATTTGACTATGCATATGCATACTAGTAGACTATGCTAGTAGGTGGAGCGTCAGTGGCGTCGGGGATAAGACACAGCCTATCATATCGAAAGGTCCGGAGTTCGATCCTCGGCTGGGTCATATACCAATGGGTTTTTTCTCAAAACTTAAGTACATTTACTGACTGCTCTCAAAAGGTGAAGGAAAACATTGTGAGGAAACCTGCATACGCCGAAGAAGAAATTCTTAGGCGCATGTGAAGTCCACCAGCCCGCACTGGGCTAGCGTGGTGGACTATAGTCCTATAGTCGGGCTACCCTTGTTGAGAGGGTAGGCCTGAGCCCCAGCAGTGGGGACATCTTAATAGGCTGCTGATGATGATGCTAGTAGGTATAGTCCCTGCGGAGTTTAATGGCCTCAGGTATGTTTGCTGACCGACAAGAGCGCATCTTATTTGGCAATAGTATCAGTGTTATCGCAATGGATCCCCCGAGTCCCATCGTCAAGTACGGGCTATATGGTCAGCGGGATCAGAACACAGTCACCAATTAAGTTAAAGGTTGCAAGGGCATGTTAGGTTTGGTCAGTGTGGACAAAAGGGGGCGCAATGGAAAAAAGACTTTCATTTTTATGGAGTACTGTCGCTCGCTCCGGGGGTCACCAGTAACCTATCGAACCTAACCTTGACCGCCAACTTAGGAAAAGTAACTTCAGCATTGGACTAGACACTTGATGCACCAACAATAACAATAGTTTTTATTTTCATAAGTGTATGTTGGGAATTTCAATGTACGTCGGAAGGCTGATAAGGTGTTCGCTAATCCAAAGAAAGGAAGTAGAATTTTACTTACCCAAGAAGCGATGTTTCAATCATGCACCATCTAATGTTTTATGATATTGTCTCCCATCCATAGAGCTCAATTCATCGCGCTACAATTCACTACCTATTGTTACAACTGAATTCTTCTGAGACAGGTTCATTTTGCGCGTTTTGTTTCTGTCTGGCTTGGTCTGGAACCTGGACCTGGGGCTGAGTGAGACCTGGGAGAAAGAAACCAACCAACCACAGCCACACTCACTTGACACTCACTGTACTGTACTTATTTATAATCTGTGGGACCAGCAGGAGCATAGTTTTTTTGAAAGGTGTTGGCGTGGTTACTAGATTTTTAAGCCATATCTTTTTTAAATGTAAAGTCATATTTCTTATTTACACAGCAAGGCGCAGTCTATAAAAATAGGGCACATCTAGAGCAAGTTTTTGATTTTCACTGAGACGTTAACATCGTCACTAAAGTGATAGTGGAGATTTTGGAAGAGTTGTTACCTACACGCCTTTATTTTAGTTTTCCGCACTATACACATACAATAGTTAATTGTGTAAAATAATAACATAAATTATACTTCATAACCCGCATTAAAGGTACATGAATTAGTGAAAATAAAACAGAAGAAACAAAACAAACTTTTATACTTCTCGGTTCCCGCCAAAATTCTCATTAGTTCAATCAATTCCTCGGATTTCGTTCGTTCACAGCAGGATCGAGTTTTTTGAATCGCTCATTCTTTTTTATTCCATACAAAATATGAAACGCAATGGTATCTAAAATCATACAGTCATGTCTGAAGTTGTAGAACACTGTCGCCCTTAACATACTAAGAGCTCACGCACACAGGAGGTGCTCAGGCGTTTCCGCGATCCGCGTTCGCGTTCTGAGTTTTTTGTAATGTATTGAATCTTATGGCGTGACACATACAGAACCGTGGTGGTTATTGACCGTGGTGGTCAACGGCGAGAGGTCGAATTGTTGTCAATGAGCATTCTATATTCTAGATTGTTTGACCAGTGAAGATAGACACAGAAATTTAATTAAAACCACAAAAGCAATGATTCTTCTTCAGAAGAATTATCGTCATCGCAGTAGACCGAATGAGCCTATATAGCAAAGTGCAGTTTCGAACTCAGAACGCTAAAGCGTAAAGGCTTTGACCGTTTCCTCTCTGCGTGAGGACTTGTTTGTTGACCGAACGGGTAATATTGAAAACCAAGCAAAGCTACTAATCTTTTTGTAAACAATTATGTACCCCTTTAATATTGGCTATAATTTAATTTAATTTTTAATTATTTTGCTTTATTGGTGCAATCATAGATTTGTAACGGGCTAATTCTAATATTTACAGAAAAGCAGAATTAGAAGAGTGGGCGAATGACATGGCAAAAAAAGGATTGTTCCAATCTGTTCCTAGGGGAGGTGGATGATAGTGAAATTTAATAAAGTTTTGTTCGTTGATATAATAGTTTTATTTTAAATCCCTATTGGTAGACTAATAGAATTTTCTCTGTCGATCGGTAACGGTACGAAATTTTTACGGTATCGGTAACGATACGGTAAGAGATATTCGTTTTTTTTATATTTGTCCGGTTCGATTCCAGGTGCAAGTGGTATGTGAATTTTTGAAAATCTTTGAATGCTGTTCAACCACAGGGTACATTAAATATAGGGAAAAGTTCAACTACGGTTCACGTTGAGTTCAACAAAGGATCAACCAAGAAAGTTTGAAATTTAAACTTCCTTGGGTTCAATACGCTTGAAAATTGACAGGTGTGACGTTCTTGCGATAACAAGATTGTTTCTTTCATTCACGTAGGTATTCTCCTAGGAATTTATATACTTCTCCCAAGGTACTCCTGAAAAATCGTCATCTCCTTCGTCCAAGGTACATCATTCCCAAAGAAATTGAAATAGCAATTTCAATTTCTTTGATCTTCCCCCAAAGCTCAGATTAAATAACCCCAAAGTATTCTCCCAGAACTGTCAAAATACTAAGTAGTTAAGGTAGGTACTGAAGTAGTTTCATTTTTCAGCCGCTTGGGGCACTGGGGAGAATCTTCTCACTTTTCATATACGGCAACGCTCGTGTTTAGTTTTTAATGTTTTTTGTGGTTTTTCAATTTTGTTAAAAATTAATTTTTATAACTTTGAGATGCGCACAGGAAGTGATTCGTGTCCTCACGTTCTGGCGGTAACCAATCAGAATATTTTCTCATGCTACAAAAACATCGAGATTACATTATCATCCAATCAAATCGAGCCTTCAATAGAGCATGAAAATTCAACGATGTAACTTTAGTCGAACGTAGAATTCGGAAATTATTTACAAAATTATGTTACAAATCCATGTTTATTTAATAAATAAATAAAATTATGAACAAAGGCAGTTTTATTTTCAATAATGGGCATACATTATTTAATTTCAAGTAGGATATTTGTAACTTTTGTTAGATAAGAATACGCTGTTGCAAAGTCACATCAAGTTTGTTTTGTCTACTCGAGTCAGTGCGCATGTCAAGTCGAAAATTGCAAATGGCGGCCGTTGTTATTGTTCGTACCGAATTAACTATTTGTAAATTATATACCAATCTTTTTAGCGATTTTTCTACTGAACTATTAGATTGAAGCGATGCTATAACTTCTTATAATTCGGCGCGACACGTTTTATGTACATTTTTAAGTGTTTTGAGTGTTTTTTTTGGTATTTTATGTGTGTCATGCAAATGGGGTAAGCTGGAATTATCGGATGTCGCATAGGTTGTTTTGGATAGTTTCAATGGGAAAATGAAGTGATGCTATGTGACCTAAAGTGTGGAAATGGAAACTGCATAAAGTTTTTCAACTATTCCGGTACGTTTCGAGTGCAACGATAGATTGGAACGTCAGTAATTTTGCAAATGTTCCATGCCGTGACTGCACTCCCCGTACATTTCAAAATGGCTGCTGCTCTTCTCGATATATGAGCTTTGCGTCACTGGAACCTAAATCAGTGGATTGGATTCGTGATGGAATCCTAGTGTTTCTAGTCTTGTAAATCGGTGTGAAAAAGCGGAAATAAGGATTGCAAAGTGCCCCGGGTGTGCCGGGGGCGGGACAATTTGTAGTGTATCATATGTTTTTGGAACTGGACGTATTGACCATAGGACCGATATTGCCTTGCGTCCGAGCCCGACTACTATGCGCTTGATTTTCCACAATGATTTGGGACACCAGGGAATAGAAATTGTGTGGAATTGAGCGGCATGTGACATTGTATGAGAGGTGGGTAATGTTTTTTTTGGTTTATTTACATTCAATATCGGCTCTTGCCGCCTCTTGCTTGCCGTGCTTGTATGAAATGGACATGTTGGGACGGCGACGGCGGGCCGTCGCACGGCCGTCGTCCGCGCGCCTGAAAACCCCGATTCCGCTCGAATTTCATGTTTATTACGCTACGTTTTGAATGAAAAAGTTGTGTAACCACACTGTTGTTTCTAAACTATGACCTTGATACACTGAGCTACGAAATATTCCATGCTTGAAAAACTACACGGGCAGTACATTGATTTTCGTGTTCATATATTTTTGGACCACATTATTTTTAGTCGAAAATACATATGTTATTTTGGTCAAATTGACACAATGTTGTGACAATTTAACATGTAAATAAATAAAGTAAGGTTAGGGCCCATGGCAGAAATATAATTAAACTCTAGTTAGTTACATGACGTTTGCACTGAAAACTGTATTTCCCATGTAAGATGATTGATGTGACAGGGAAACCTTTCCAAGGTAATGTTTTGACTGAAATTAGCTATTTTGCTCTAAAACTTTAATTGTCCTAATACAATGAATCATCATCATACTGTAGATTGTGAATGGCAAATTACATAAAAATATTATGTAAACAGTATTTTATCTCTTGTGATCTATAAAACTGTAGTATGTTACACTGTATTGCTTTAAATTAAAGTTTACTTTGCTGTCATAATCATTAGGACCTATTAACACGGGCACATTTAAATCTTAAATGTAGCTGTAAAAGTGTCCCTAAATGATCATGCATGCATGACATGCAACGTTTACGTGAATGTCATGCTGCATGATGGACCATCATGCTTGCTATCAATCAATATAGTGAAGCAATGGCCAGCACGTAGTTAGCATGTCATGCACGTAGTTTGCATGTCATGCACGTCAATCACTACAGCTAGACGATCATGCCTGAGTCACAGCACATATTGCATGTCATGCCGCATGATTGTTTAGGGAGCCCTTTACATGCTGTCACTCATGCATGACCATCTAGTTGTAGTGATTGACGTGCATGACGTGCAAACTTCGTGCTGGCCGTTTCTTCACTGTACTGTCATTGATAGCAAACATGAGGGTCCATTATGCAGCATGATAATTGACGTAAACGTAATGCATGTCATGCCGCATGATCGTTTAGGGACAGATTAAAGAAATACAACTTTAAGACACAGTTAAACCAAAACTCTATGCAAAATAAATTAACTTAAAAAATATGTACAAAGGATGACTTATCTCCCGCAAGAGATCTCTTCCAGCCAAACCTCACTGTTATTTAAAAATTGTCGTCAAATCTGTTGGTGGCAGGGATATGGCGACCATAAGTCATTTTATAAGTTACTAGCTGCTGGCTTTGCCCTCTTAGAAAAGTTTTTACCGCGAGTTTTTCCCCGCGGGAAAAAACCCTTACTTAGTGGACGTCAGAGCTAACATGAGGAACTTCAAGTCAAACAAAAATTTCAAGTCCTTCCACCTTAGACTAGTTCTAATCTTTTTCACGTATGCATGTTTCCTCACGATGTTTTTCTTCACCGAAAATCCTGTCATAAATCGTACTTAAAAGTTACGAAAAACTCATCAACGAGTCTAGCACAACCAATAAGTCTAGAGTCCTACTAATATTATAGGCGAAAGTTTGTAAGGATGTTTGGATGTGAGGATGTTTGCTACTCTTTCGCGGTGTAACGGCTGAACGGATTCTGATGTAACTTGGTACAGTGATAGCTTATAATATATATCCTGGCATATGTCAGGCAACTTTTTACCGCGGTAAGCTGTTCCCGCGGGAAAAAACTTGATCCACGCGGGCAGCGCTGCGGGTAACTAACAGCTACAATTGTAAACCCCTTAGCATAATTTTTTTAAATCTGCCGGCAAATACTTGCTCTATTCTGTTACGTAAAATGTACTTGCTACATTTGTAATCCTACCTAGTTCGTATATTTTTCATAATCATAATCGTCAAGATTGTGCAAATTGCAAAAAAAAAAAACAACAAAATGCAGCAACGAAACCACCAATGTGTATCAATTAATATATAACGTGGGTTCTTCAAACACTAAATTAATTAATTCTATTCTATCCTATTAATATTATAAAGGGGAAAGTTTGTGAGGATGTAATACTCTTTCACGCTGTAACTGCTGAACAGATGTGGAGGAAACTTGGTACATTGATAGCTTAAGTCCTGGAATAACATAGTCTACTTTATACCGCGGGTAAAAACTTATTCCACGCGGGCAAAGCCGCGGGCTACAGCTGGTCACATAAGGGAAGGAATACAGAAAACGGAAAAAGCTCGCTACGGGACGGCCTGCATCCAGCAGAGAACGTCGACAGGCTGATGATATACAGACAGTTACTATATCCCCCTCTATGTAGTTTATGGCAAACCACAGTTAAGTTATAATTGTTACTTTTAAAGTGTTATCATTTATTATTATCAATATTTACTTCAACAAATTGATGTTATCATAATTCATATTATTCATCACTATCTCTTCATGTCACATTTTGCGGTATTGCCATAAACAAAAATATAAAACGCCAGAATAAAATGCAATCAGGATTCTCTATAACATGGAATGTATAGTCCCCGTAAGTCTTTATGGCGGTTGAGTGAATATAGTCACATATTGTTTGCACACATCGCTGACAGTGTTTAGTTTACAGACTAAAGTGTGCGCAATTGAGATAATTCAATGCGTAGAGATGTCCAAAAACTTGGAAGTTTTTGATTCAGTTCATCAAATCAATGAACAGTTTTTGGTATTGAATGAGCGTCTCTAGTAGACCCCCCGTACAGCTCTCCTTTGACACCTAAAATAAGTCGCTGCAAAGGAATCAGCAAACTTCACATAACCGCCAAAAAAAAAAGACTATTATGTTTATTTATTGCTAGATGTTGCCCGCGGCTTTGCCTACTTACAATAAATTTTCGCAACCAATGGTAAAATTAGGCTATGTTCTGATAAATGCTAGTTTGTATCAAATTTTCTTAGAGATCGGTTTCAGTAGTTTTGGAGAAGAGAACAACTCTAATTTTATAAGTATTAGTGATAGTGATATAAAATGGCTATCACTTTAGTGTAGTTGTGAACCTTAGCGCAAATCGCCGACTATCTCTAATTAGTTGTGCCCAATTTTTTTTGTTGAATGCCTATTATGGCATTCCACATTACATTAGTAAAACCGCCGATTTAATAATTTGATCTTTATTTTAATTAGGACATCACTTAAAGAAACTATGTCCTATAAAGAAAGGGATTGAAAAAGGCGGCGATTGACAGCTGTACGGTCGCCATGCAAATTCTTTTTTCAATTTATTAAATCTTTCTAAAGCCTTAAGATTTCGATTGTCTGTGGCCTATACCTAGTAAATATAATAATAAAAACTCTCATTATTTCAGACTAAAACCCTAGGTAATATTCCATTTTCAATCCCTTTCTTTAAATGACTGAGATATCCTACCCTAGCCATAACTTTCATTGAAAAAACTGACTAGTTGTGTTGTGCACAGCATGGCAGCGGACAGCGATGGGCTAGGCACGGCGGGCGGCGGCTCGTGCGGCGTGGTGGTCACCTGCGAGGGCGACCTGCGCGACCCGCTGTTCCCCGCGCGCCTGCGCCGCTTGCTGCAAGACCTGCGCACGCTGCTCGCTGAGCCGCACCCGAACACGCTCAAAGTCAACAAGGTAAATATGTCACTTTACATCCAAACACACTCCAAGTAACAACGTAACACTTGCTTAACATCCGAACACACTCCAAGTAACATCGTAACTCTCGCTTGAGATCCGAACACGCTCCAAGTAACAACGTAACTCTCGCTTGACATCCGAACACGCTCCAAGTAACAACGTAACACTCGCTTAACATCCGAACACGCTCCAAGTAACAACGTAACTCTCGCTTAACATCCCAACACACTCCAAGTAACAACGTATCACTCGCTTAACATCCGAACACGCTCCAAGTAACAACGTAACTCTCGCTTAACACCCGAACACGCTCCAAGCAGCAAGGTAACTCTCACTTACAAACACGCTCAAAGTCTGCTGACTCGCTTAACATCCAAACACACTCCAAGTAACAACGTAACACTCGCTTAACATCCGAACACGCTTCAAGTAACAACGTAACACTCGCTTAATATCCCAACACGCTCCAAGTAACAACGTAACACTCGCTTAACATCCGAACACGCTCCAAGTAACAACGTAACACTCGCTTAACATCCGAACACGCTCCAAGTAACAACGTAACTCTCGCTTAACATCCCAACACACTCCAAGTAACAACGTAACACTCGCTTAACATCCGAACACGCTCCAAGTAACAACGTAACTCTCGCTTAACATCCGAACACGCTCCAAGTAACAACGTAACACTCGCTTAACATCCGAACACGCTCCAAGTAACAACGTAACACTCGCTTAACATTCGAACTTGTGCAAAATGCTTGTGTGTAGTTGTATGGAACAGAACAATAAAAGTGTGACAAAGGAGACAAATGGAACTTTCGAATAAGATAGATGGACTTTACTGATTTAAAACAAACTCACAAACAATTAGCAGATAACATAAACTAGCTTATAATAACTGACTGAACGCTTCGCGGGCGCCCAACGAGACACAATAGGACTCCTATTGTGTTGACGTTGGGAGCCCGCGTGTGCCCAGTAGCATTTTAAGCTCACTTCATTCATATTTATTAAGGAATTATTACTTACTATCGTTAATTGTGTAAATGTATTCTTTTCTTTTGACGTCGTTTCCCATTTGGGTGGTTCCAGAATTTTCTTGTTGTATAAATAAATATTTTGTTTTTTAAGTTATGTTCTCCTACCTGTCATCTTCTTTCTATAATTTCTATTTCAGTTGTATGGGGAAGGCATCCTCTTATTCGCAATGTGTTCATAATATAGTTAAAAGCCTGGGGTCACAAAAAATACTATTAGTTAGGGCTTCGCCCTTGAACACAAGAATGAGCATAAAGTGTATTCGTCGTTGAAATCTGAAATAAGAATGACAATGCAATCAAAACAATGACAGTTCTAAGAAATTAATTTCAAATTCAAAATGATATTTTAAATGCCAATATATTTTATTAAATTTTCATTCCTTTTGTAATTTTGTAGGGTCGCAACTATCGCCAGGTTTCCCTGGCCCCCTAAGAAGATTAGATACAAGGTGCGCTCGGTTGTTTGTTTGCAGGTGGAGCCTTGGAACTCGGTGCGCGTGACGCTGTCCGTGCCGCGCGCGGCGGCGGCGCGGCTGCGCGCGCTGGCGGCGGCGGGCGCGCCGCAGCTGCGCGCGCTCGGCATCCTCTCCGTGCAGCTCGACGGAGACGCGGCCGTCTCGCTGCGGCTGCAGCACGGCACGGAGCTCACCATCAACACGCACCCAGACGGTGAGACCGTTCACACACTCACTCACTCACTCGCTCATTCATTCTCTCACTCACTCACTGCCCCTTCTCGAAATTGAGTGTCTTTCTGGCGTAAAGAGAGAAAGCAATAGAGGACGCACTAAAATAACAATTATAATCAGAGACACTTATTCAAATCAATTACAAAAGTCAACTTATTACAAAAGTGGTAAAGTAAGCTAGACAGATATAATATCTTCTATCTCTTTCTACGTATGCGAATTTTTTTACAACAAACCATAACTGTCAACAAACAACAACCCGACTAAAATAGGTAGTGTTTGTTCAGTTTGCCCGGCCATATAAGAAGCGTCTTCTCAAATTATTGGGGTAAAAGACTATTACTATTTCATGCTATAGCATATACGCTGAGTGCAAATCTATGGTTGTTATGAAAACTTTTGAGAAATAAAAATGTCAGGTTATCGTGACATTTAGAACACTCTGCTATTTTGGATTGTGGAGGCCGTGCTGTTAACGGCCGGTTTTTGAAGAAAAACAAACAAAATATGACTTGGCTGATGGTCTATGACTTTTGCCTGTCCATCACTGGGTACACACATTTATGTTCACGTAAATTTTTATCTACCACCGCTAAATAGGTGTATTAGGGTTTGATATCGTACAGATTAAAGCAACAATATGAGACGGTGACGATTTTTTATTTTATTTTATATACATATTTAGATTTATAAGGTTAATTTCACGCATCTGTGTTAATTTTAAGACAATAATTAACCACACGCTTATCTACTCGCAATTGTAGACGCCAGCACGTCGCGCGCTCCCAGCGCTGAGATCCTGGCCGGCCTGGGCGGCATCGGGCGGCTGCTGAGCGAGCCGGACGGCGCGTCCACGAGCGCGGCGGAGCCCGCGGCGTGCGCGCCCGCGCCGCCGCCCGCGCCGCCGCCGCGCGACAGCTTCAAGTCGCCCAACACGGTGTGCCCGCGCGACGGCAAGATACCGCAGACCATACCGCCGCCCGCCACCGACCGCTGCGAGTTCCCCTTCGGCAGCATGACGCAGGCCAGGGTCATACACCGCAAGGAGAACACGCTAGGTTAGTTGAGGCGTCTCCTCTCCTGCGCGTAAACTTTACACAAAACATCCAAACAAAAACATTTGTTTGTATACACACGCGGTTTCCTCTCCTGCTCAAGAGAAATGAAATCTAATCATTTGTATAGACGTCCTTTGGAAACAAGTCCTTCCAAATCCAATGCCAAATCGTATACGCACGGTCTCCAGGGCACACCTAGTGCCTTTCGGTGATCCACACTGCAGCTAACACCGCACTAAACTGATAGTAGGTTTAATGTCGATTTAACAAGGGACAATTTGGAACAATCCGGTAGAGTCGTTACACGCTTTTATTTAACTATCCCACACAATATACACTTTAATAGGCACTTGTTGCTTAAAAAACTGTCACAGTCACTAGTCCTGTCACGGTCGCCATGAGGAGATGTCTTATTGAAACAGCGGTTTCCAATACAATGTTACTTTTATTGTTAAGAAATATATATATATATATATATGTGCCCACAATAATACTTATGTATATATCACCTCAATATACACCAATACCTACAATATATAATTTTTTTGGAAAACTAAACAAAAACGGCAACCATCTCTGTCAAAATCCCGCCAAAAAAACCCAGTGGTAAAAGATCTGGTGGGCTTTATATTGTTTTGAGTGGACTTTGTCTCACGCTGACGTCTCCCGCAGGTCTGGTAGGGCCGTCGGGCGGCGTGCGGCCGCCGGCGGACGCGCAGTTCGCCCGGCCGTCGACGTCCGCGTTCCCCGCGCCGCCGCCGCCATACCCCGCGGCGGCGGCGGGCGCGCCGCCCCCGGCGCCGGTCGCCCTCTCCTCCCCGCTGCTGGTGAACCTCCTGCAGAACGACGCGCCGGCGCCGGCGCCGCGCCCCAAGCCGCCGCCGCACCCCGCCAAGCTGGATCGCCTCGACGACGGACAGGTATACACTCGCTCGCACTACTCTATCTATTTTTACTCCACAATTGACTTAAAGTTAGTTTGTGGAGTCTGGAGCCTGTGACTGGGCTACTCAGAGTAGCCTGTAGATACAGGACACCAGGCCCCACCGTCGGACCAGTGACATTGGACACAGTGGCTAACAATATATAAAAAACAAAACAGATTATCTAATAGAAAATACAAAGAGCCAATGCACAGCTGAACCTGAAAATGTAGTTTTTAGTTATTAAGTTGTAATTTGAAGGAGAGACTAGTGTCGTATTTCAACTATACTAATATTATAAAGAGGAGAGATTAGTATTTTTGTGTGTTTGTAATGTATAAACTCAAAAACTACTGGGCCGATTTCAAAAATTTTTTCACCATTGGAAAGCTTTCACCTTCACCCTGAGTGACATAGGCTATATTTATTGCAAAAAAATGTCCACCCGTGCGAAGCCGGGACGGGCCGCTAGTTGTAATAATCTTGTTTTCTGATTGCTTGTAATCTGTGGAAACCATGGAGTTAAAAACTGTTTGGTCGGCGCCCGCGCACCAAATTTTTTCCTTCATGGTGGAAACTGTCTCTGTCTATGTTTTATTAATTGTCATCATGATTATAGTATTTTCTTTGTTAGACTGTAAGTTTCCTGAATAAAATAAAATAAATAAAAATATTATGTAAAAAAGTAGTGCTAACCTACCACACTCTCATCCCATCCTTGTCGCCATTGTTTTGGGCTCAGATACGCCTAAGTAATGTTTTTTTTTTAATTTTTATTGTTCATCACATAACAACACATTGTCATACCCGTTGCGTGGCAACAGATATCTTTATCGATCTTTATTCTAATTGTTTTTTTGAAAATCCCTTCAATGTACAGAAATACTCCTGTTACTACAGTTTTATAACAGTATGGGCAGTATAGGCCCTGGCAGAATTACCAGCGTTGCAGCCACCGCCGGATGCAGCACATGCTGAGTCAGAGCCCTTCCCCTGGCACGACACACCGGCATATGCACTGCTACTGCGCTCTCGCGGGCTCCCAACGTCTTCTAGGCAAGACAACAGTAGGAGTCCTATTGTGTCTCGTTGGGTGCCCGCGAAGCGTTCAGTTAATTTAAGCTAGTCTTAATCTATCTATCTAATGTTTGTAATCGTCAGGTGGAACTAGCCGTTGGTCGGGCGCCGTTCGAGTACCGCGCGCCGCGCCCGCCGCCGCCGGCCGCGCCGCCCGCCGCCGGCCCGCCGCCGCCGCGCGCGCCGTTCGTGCGCCGCGCGTACCCGCAGGCGCGCGCCGCGCCCCCCGCGCCCACCTACCGCCCGCCCAACGCGACCGTCGTGGGCAGGGCGAGGTTCCCCACGCCAGGTACGTGCCCGCCCGCCGGTCGAGGCAAAGACAAGTTTAAAGCTAGCTTCAGTTACAATTAACTTTTTTTTTCAAAATTTTTCCCGCGGGAACAATTTTGGGAAAGTGACATTTTGGAATAATGAGGTTTTTGTAAAAGGCCATTTCGGGAAAGTGACATTTTGGGAAAATGATATTTTTGTAAAAGGACATTTCGGGGAAGGACATATTGGGAAATTGACATTTTGGGACAATAGGATTTTTGTAAAAGGCCATTTCGGGAAAAGGACATTTCGGGCCTTCTGTGTAAGCCCAGGGCTGTGCATGGCTGTAGTCGACAAATGCTATCGATCCCTATTTTATTTTATGTTCTCTAATAGTGAAAATAAGGATGGAAAAAAATGAAATGACTATATTTACAAGTTGACAGTATTAAAAACCTAAATCTAAGTTAACAGCGCTTTAGTAAGTGTATATTATATATTATAACTTGTGCACAGGATACCAAGAGCCGTTCCAGGCGCCGCCGCCGCCGCCGCCATACCGGCAGCAGGCGGCGCCGCGGCCCCGCGCGCCCCCGCCGCCGCGCGTCACGCCCGAGGACCTGCGCGCGCTGCTGCCGCCGCCCACCACCTCCATGGACCAGAAGACACAGTCCAGTTTTCAGGTAATTTGGGTGTAGAGGCACCGTGTGATAGTGTCGTCCCCGGCCACGCTTTCTGGCCGGTCATTCCAGTGGTACCTAGTTCAGTGTAGTTCATAAACTGTCTAAAGTATAACTATGGACGTAATGTCAAATCGTTTTTATTAGATATTTCATAAAGGGCGATACTAGGTTAGTCTTCGAGGTCAATAAATAACCCTAAAGACAAAGCTTTTAACTAGGCACCCATTGTTGTTGTGAAAGTACCCGAAGTTTTAAACCAATGCCTAATTCCACAATATTATAATTCCAGGAATTCCAGAGGTACCAGCAGCAGTACAACGCGAGGCAGCGCGCGGCGTCCCGCGCGGCCTCGCAGCCCGACTGGAACGAGCCCTACCGGGACACCCTCGGCCTCTCGCTGCCAGACCTGCCGGATAACTGCGACCTGGACCAGCTCCTCCCGACCCTCGGCGCAGACCTGAACCTCGACGAAACCGCCCTGTCGGCCATCTCCGACCTCGACACGTCCAGCAAGCTGGACCTCCTGTACAACCCGCAGCAGCAGGAGACGAACGCGCCAGAGAACCAAACGCCAGATTCGTTGTTACAAGAAATAACAGGGCTGTCGAACACTATCAACGGACCGTATCCGGAACCGACTACGAGTCAAACGAATGTGAACAATGTGCCTTCAAAGTCTACGGAATCCTTCGAGACTGTCAAAGAGACGATCATGCCTCCGCCCCCACCCCCTCCGCCTCCTCCGATGCCGGTGCAGTCCACGTCGAGAGGCATGCAAGCGAGCTCCCCAAACCATTCGATGAACAGTATACACAATGTCCCGTTCAAATCTCCCCCGACAATGTTTCCCCCTAGCAGTATGAACTTGGATCGCATGACTCACACGAGTCAGTCGATGCCGCCGCCGATGAGGCTGCCGGTGCGAGCGATCGCTTCAGTGTCCACAGCTACGGTCGGGTCGCAGGCGACCGCGCAGGAGATAGAGGAGCAAAGCAAACAGTACCTGATCAAAACGCTGATGAGAGACGACGACGTACCACCGCCGAAGGAGCAGGAGAAGAAAGTGGAGGAGGTGACCGTGGCGCAGTGCAAAGTGAAGGAAAGCGTGCAGAGCGCCGTGGAGTCGCCGGAGGTGTTCGGGATTGCGAAATCGACGATAGACGAAGACAGAGATGACAGCAAGAAGCTGTTGAAAAAGGATGATAAGTTGATAGCGCAGAAAGGCGGCAAGCCGAGAGCGACGGGTGCGAAAGAGAAGCCAGCCACGCTTAAGGATAAGATTGTACGGGACGTGAAATCCAAAGTTGCCTTACCGCGGCCGCCGGTCGCCAAACCGCCCGCCCCCGGGGCCGAAGCGCCGAAGTCGCCAGGGGAGAAGGAATCGTTAAAGTTGAGACTGAAGCTAGACAAGAACGAACCGGTGGTCCAACCTGTGTACAAAGCGGACGTCAGTTTCATCAACCAACAGGCTAAGGGCGAGAAACCGACCGAAGGGGAACTCCGAGTGCCTCCGCTGCACATAAGCCTGAGAGGTCGAAACTCGGCGGTGATAAAAAACTCCAAGAAGGAAAAGAAGAAGTTCGGCCCGGGAGAGCTGCACAAGAAGGTGAAGATCAGGAAATCCCTGGAGTCTGAAGACAAGTCGCACAGGAGAGACTCCGAGGACCCCATGGCGTCGAAGTCAAGTGATAGTACTGAAAACAAGACTGATGATTACCTACACGTGAAAAGTATAAAGCTGAATAATCACTACACCGAGGGGGAAACGATAAAAACTGAAATCACCGGCGACAACAACGTCGTCTACAGAATGAAGACGATATCGAAAAACGCCCACATAGTCACCAAATCGCACGACTACAAACTGAACAACAAGCTCACGTTGGACAAATTGAAGAAGAAATCCAAAAACCCCAGCGAGGTGAAAACGGAAAAGGAGCGAGACAAAGAATGGAGGAACGACATGTTAGACAAGGAGGGGAAGTACGCGCAGAACGAAGGTTACAGAGAGACGAACAACCACGAAGTGAAAAAGAAGTTACCCGCTGCAAAAGATGCGAAATGTGATAGTAAGTCGAGTGACGGAAGCATAGTGCAGTCCGACGTGGACAGTGTTAAGGGTGCTAGTGAGGACAGTAGGCAGGACAGTAGGTTGCTTAATTGCAAGGAGCGGACACTTAGTGCGGAGGGCGCGTCCGACGCGTTGCTGGAGGCGCGGCGCGGCAGTGACGGTGACAATAAGTTGAAGCGGTCGCTGGTGGACAGTGCGGTGACGTCGCCCAACGGACTCCTCGCCTCCGAGAAGAAGAGGAAGACCAGCCATAGTTCCTGTGCAGGTGTGTATCAACTTAGTTGTTAGACATTTGAATTAGTCGACCATCATCATCATATCAATCAATATATTTATAAGATGAGACTGACTCACTGACGAGTTGACGACTGCAACGCACAGCCCAAACCGCTGAGCCGAAAGACTTGGGCAAAGGTTCTTCTTATAGGTCTGGTCTACGGGTTTCTTCTTTTCGCGGGTGAAGCCTCGGGAAACAGCTAGTCAGCCTAGCCTATAGACGTCCACCGCTGTACATATGACGTCCACCTTCCCCCATGAACGGACACTCTTATTATTACTATTTATTATTTGATGCATTAAGGATGTTTGATGTGTTGCAGATCCACCCGTGGGCTCGACGAACGTGGGCACGTTGGTGGCGCGCGTGGAGTCGCCGCCCGCGTCTAGTCAGCGCGGCGGCGCCGTCTCGCCCCGCCGCAAGGAGCGCCCCAAGGACAAGTCCTACTGCAAGCTCATGGCCGAGCGCGCCGCCAGGCCCGACGCCGACAAGTTCGGCAACAGATCCCCCAACCAGGCCCAGGGCGAGGACTCCGGCATAGAGTCCATGGACGCGCTGTCGGAGAAGTCGCCCAACCAGGCCAGCCAATCCCCACCGGGCCCGCAGAGAAAGGAACGGTTGGACATGCCACGGTCGACCAGCCCCACGTCGGTTCAGAGGATAATAGGAGTCATAGACCAGGCGCCGGCGTCGGATGAACTGCTGGAGCGGCTGTCCTTGGCCACGGGCCAGCCGCACTACGATCCTGTCCCTCCAGACTTAGACGACATGGGCGACATCGAGGCGGAGCTGGCCAAAATGCACGCCGACCACATAAACGGCGACGACGCACCCAGAAGACCATTGGACGAAACCAAAGATGTGAAGAGAGTACCCACTCCGATTCTGAGAGAAGAGAAGCAGATTCAGAACATAGACAGGGTCGAGAAAGACGAGAAAACTGGCGTCAAAGAGGAGAAACTGGAATGTTATCCGCAGAAGGAAGAAGGCAAGGAAGCAAGTGTGTCGCCCAAAAAGGAGAAAGTCGACGATTTCGACTTGCCTAGCAGGGTATCACCGCCTTTATATACGTATTCTAATCCAGATAAAAATAGTACGGCTGACCAATCCGATAGCAAGGAGGGCAAGTCTTCTGTCGTGTCTGAGAATGGGGAAACAAAGGAGGAAACTGACAGTAAAGAAAAGCCTGACCTGAAGATGGAAAGGCTACCCCTCAAAGCAGATTTTCCAGATAAAAGTTTACTAGAGCAGCTTCTAATAGAGATTCCAACGCCAGATTACGTTGGAAAAAGGCCGGAATCACCCTCCCCATCAGCTATGGAAAGAGTGGCACGGAGTAGTGTACGAACGCGGTCGAGTAGCAAAATGAACAGTCCGGCCGACGGACCGAAGACGCCTAGATTGAGTCCGGGATTAAACAAGCTGGAGACGAGATCAGATTCTCCGTTGCAACCTCGAAACTGCCTTCGTAGCGGCTCCGTAGACAAGATTAGTCCAAAAACTGTCAACGCTGTCCCCGTGAAGCCGGTACCCGGGGCGAAACGGAAGCGTCGCGAGTCGGAAAGCTCATGCGCGTCCACGATAAGCTGCGACGAGGGCTTGTCTCCGGCCGGCAGACCGAAGAAGAAGCCACGGCGGCTGGATGGAAAGAGCATAGTGAACGCGGTGTTGAGTGGCAAACTGAAAAAGGACTCGGACAGTGACAGTGACGAGCCGTTGATATGTAAAGTGCGGGGGAAAGGAAAGGGGGTCAAAGTGGGGGCGGTGAAGGTCCCCAAGGGGGCCGAGGGGGTCGGCACGAGGCGGTCCGTGCGGCACCCGGTGGGCGCTCCGCTGCCGCCCGCGCCCGCGCTGCCCGCGGCGCCGGCGCCCGCGCACGCGCCGCACCCCGCGCCGCCGCATCCCGCGCCGCCGAACAACACGCCCGTCAGACGGAAAACTAGAAGCGCTGGTGAGTTAACATACTTCTTTATAATATCATACATTCAACATCAGCCTGTTGGCGTCCACTGCTGGACGCCAGATAGCTTAGTTCGTTCGTGGTGCACTCGCCTAATTTTCATTGGGGTTCTAACCTGGGTCTGTACCAAAGAGTGTTTCGGAACTTATGTACGCTTTATTGTCATGCTACATACGCTTTTCGGTGAAGAAAAACATTGTGAGGAAATCTGCATACGTCAAAGAAGCAATGAAGGATGCTAGTGTGCCAGACGTTCTCTGCTACTTTGTCACGCATTTGGGATGGTCTGTTAGTTTTATTTCATTCGGCTACATTTTGATTGTTGGTCCTGGTGTTCTTATATTCGTGATTAACCCTGAGTACAGGAGATAATAGATGTAAAGAGGTCATGTTCTTTTTTTGGTCAGAGTAGCCATTTATTTATTGCATGTGACTAAATCCTACATCCTGTACGGTGATGATTATAAATACTCTTATATTAATCTAATATAATATTAGCATTTGATAGCTCAATTCTTGTGGAAGGTTATAGGCTGTTTAACATCACGCTACGACCCTTAGGGAGTCGAGCAAAAGGAAAACTCGTGATCACTATAGATCGCCGGTTTCTTTTCGGCGATTGAATGAACAGAGTGACAGATTGTTAGCACATCGCTTACAGTGTTTACAGTCTAGTGTGCGTGAGCGAGATAGTGTGATACATAGAGATGTTCAAAAACTTAAAAGTTTGATTCGGTTGATCGAATCAATGAACTATTTCTTGAAATTGAATGAGCGTCTCTAGTGACCCCCGCACAGCTCCCCGCTGACACCGTATAATAGCCATTGCGCTGATTTTAGCCAACGTCATACAACCGCCGAAAAGAAAACGGGGTCCACAGATATAGATATACATAGGTGGAAGGATAATTAAAACAGGGCAAGATTTTCATACAATCGAGGTCACTTTGAAGCCGAATGCTGCTTCCAAACGGCTCATCTGATCAGTTGGATATCTATAGCGATCTAAAAGTCTTCCATCTACTCTCTCGATGACCGTCATCAGATCACGCCCCGATCAATCCTTCACGGAGAACCATGGCTTCAAAGTGACCTCGATTGTATGAAAATCTAGTCCTGTTTCTAATTATCCTTCCACCTATGTATATATCTGTGCGGGGATCTATACCATGAAGACATTCCGAAAGTTTGTGTTTGTGATTGCAGTGGGCGACGGCGCCACGCCGACTGCGGGCGCGGTGCGGCGGCGGCGCGCCTCCCGCGACGGCAAGTGACGGCGGCGCCGCGCGGAGCCCCGGCCCGCGCCCCCCTCGCCCCCCTCCCCCGGCTCGCCGCCGCCGCTCCCGCTGCGGCTGCTCTACCCGCTCGACTGACACACCACCGTCGCCGCTTGGCTGTATCAATATCTACCGTAGCCCCTCGCACATACAAGCTGGTGAATATTCAAAACAAAAGTGTACATGAACCTTAAGTCCCTGAAAGAAACACTATAGACTTGTGAAATTAAATAGTAAACTGACATTAAATTTCGCTGACGCGCAGAGCCAAAACACTGTAAATCGAGATACAGTTGTAGGCTTTTCGATTTTTGACAGGGAACCCTGTCTTACTGGAAATCAATTAATAACAGCAAAGCTGGTGAATATTAAAAACATAACAAGTGTACATGAACCTTAGTCCCTCAGAAAAAAACAATATAGACCGGTTTCAAACGTACAGTGTTTTGATTCTACACGTCAGAACTGCAGATAAAGAAAACGTGTCGCGTCAAAATTAAAAAATAAATCGGTTTTTGTAGAATCTCATCGCGGTGAATCAAAACATTTTCTTTTTATTCAAGATATCGTGCAATAGTAAATAGCCAGGGTTGTGCAGTTGGCGTAATTTTATCGATACGGCGGGCAGTGCGCGTTGGTTTTTTTATCGATATTATCGAAAAGTGTTCAGAACACCGATGCTGCATTGCCGCCGGGTTTGACGGTTTTTTTTTAACTTATTTAGTGAACAAATGTTACCATTCACTATAACGCACTCGACGTTTGTTTTAAGTGTAAGTTAATTTCAAGTAATTTCGAGTAATTAAGTGTCTTTCTGTATCAAATGATTGCCACAGAAACCTGAAGTGGGCGCCTTAGCTTAGAGAATAATAGGAGTGTATCAATACTGTACAAAGCACTAGACATGTAGGCACATTGTTATAATAGATTAAATAAAAACCCAAGAGATATAATAAAAAAGCGAATTAAATGCATAAAGTTTTTAAAAAATAGCGAATATTTTCATACGTTTTTGCACGTAACTTGTGATGTCGTGATCGGTGACGTAGCGCGAGTAGTTTTAAACGTGATTTGGCGGGAAAAGTCAACGGAAACGGAAATCGGTCTCATTAGATATCCTGTATAGTTTTTTAAATATTTTTATATGGCTTTTTTGTACACTACCAGGCTTGATTTTGTATCCAGTTACAAATTTAATGAAAAAAAAAACGTATATTTTTTATTTATATCTGCAAAGATGGCGTTTCCCGCGTAAAACACATTGTAACGTTTTTATGAAATAAGAGTAAATTCACGACCAATAATTGTAATTTAAATGTGGACTTTGATTTCTTAGTGAGGTGGATAATAATCGACTGTTTCAACAGCTGTCTGTACGGGCTTCCAGTTAACTAAACATTTGTTTTGACGCCCCTATTTTTTTTTTTTTTTTTAATTTCTTTTCACGCCCCTATTTCTTTTTTTTTTTCTCCAATTCGCAACCGCGCGTTAACATAATTCGTATTTAATTATAACCTAAAAATATACCAGTGAGCGCTTATTAGCTAGACGGACATGTTTTAACATTGCACTGTACATACGAAATACAATTTTTTTAGAGCAGTCCTTATTAGATGCTAGTAATTTATTTAATGCAGTTTTAAGCAGTCCTTTAATTGTGAATAGAATTAAAGTGTTACAGGTATGGGATTTATGCTAAGCATACTCTATACGATAATGTAAAGTAATTTGTAACAATTTTCATAGGATTATACGAGCAGTTTGCTAAAATTAGCAACAAAGACGGAAGAACTCGCATTAACGCAAGGCAATCAATCAATATTATATTCGGTAAAATATCTAATCGCAAATTAGGACTCCATTTGCTATGGAAATAATTCAGACCAGCTATGACCAATTTGTACATAATTGTACTAAGTTTTCTGTCCCTAGTGGGATTCGAACCCACGGTCTCTGGCCTCTGAACCAATCACTCCAATCATTAGTGCTCCGAGGCGATGCTAAAAGAAATATTTTTCAAACTTACAAAAGTTGCTTAAGTAGTTGTCTATATATAAACAACTTTTTTGTCTATCTATACTAATTATAAAGAGGTAAAAACTGGTGCATAATATGCACGCTTAACTTAAATATAGTTGCGAAGAACCAAAAGATAGTGGGGTGTAAAATACACGTAACGCCATCTATTGACAAACTTTAAAACTAAGAAACTGGATTAGATAGAACGGGTTAAAAAACTTTTGAATCATATAAATAGCGGATGAAGTCGCGGGGCATCGGCTAGTTGTTGCATAAATTACTTTACATTACGTATTACGGTATAACGTGAGTAGGAGGTGTTCATCATTTTATTTCACAAGTCCACCGTTATGAGAGGTTTTCTTAATCTGTGGATATATATTTTTTAACGTGAAACTTGGTAATTTTGCGGTGTCAATATGATTCCGGCCTCGAAAGCCCAATGCCTTGAATGTCTAGTATTATTATTTTGAGGTGGGGCTCTTTCAAGGCTTATCTAGCCTTGTATCACTGCGACCATTGCTGATCTATTGTGATCGCCGCCTTTACTATAGTTCAGTGTTGAGCTTTGCATCCGTTAGGAACTCCGGCACGCTTTTGGCACTAATTCATCAGGTTGAAGTAGACAGTTGCCCAGATGGACGCTTCTTTTAAGGGCTCCCTAAACGATCATGCGGCATGACATGCAATACGTGCTGTCACTCATGCATGAACGTCTAGCTGTAGTGATTGACGTGCATGACATGCAAACTACGTGCTGGCCGTTGCTTCACTGTATTGATTGATAGCAAGCATGATGATCGTTTAGGGACACTTTTGCGCATCAATGTGCTTAATGTCTAGTAGGTCAGGTACGTCTGTTTCCCCGGACGTCCTCTTCCCCGAATGTCTAATTTGATATTTTACTAGCTGATTATATTGTGGACATTGGAATTTGACAAACGGGAAATTGATTTCGTTGATTAGACGAGGAATTGGGCGTTCGAAGGCGGAATCGTGAATTTTTAAATTCCAATAAATAGAGTACATATATTGTTTTTTTTATTATTACTACAACAAAAGTGCGACAGGCAAAAGGAGAAACGAAAAACCTTTGATTAGATTTTTTTTAAATATTTTATGACAGCGAATTTACGTGACCAAATCAATCGACTTTGTATTTCTATTTTTTTACTATTATTAATTTATTCTTATTTATTTGAACACACTTCAGTAAACTAACAAAATAATCAACACTGACTTGGAAATTACTAATCTTGAGTAAGTATATAAAAAAATCTATTGCAAAACAATGAAATGGCAAAAATGCAATTTTTTGAGTACATATATATATTTTTAAATTACTGTAACAACTTGGACCTTTACTTTACAAACCGACTTCTAATAACGTTTTGCATTAGTTATTTTAATCTCAGTAAAACGGAACGAAATGTTAAATAAAAAAAAATGAAATGATGAACACTTATTGATGAAACTAATGCATAATTAATTTCGCTGTTCCTGAGTCTAGTGATGTCATTAAAAGCAATAATCTTCGGATGTGAGAAACATTTTTATATTTATATATAAAGTTACATGTCTTTATTGCTCTGTATTAGAGTTTTTAGGTAGTAAGGGGTGATTCATAAACAGCGTAACGCTTTTTATAATTATAAGTATCTTAATTGTAGCAACGGTTGCTATAAGCTTTTTTGGAGCGCTTACTACAAATCACTTATTATATGCATTTTTCAAGCGAAATAAACACTTTGTATTCACGCATATTGAATGAACAACCATTAATTAATACAATTCGAATTTTGTATCACGCAAGAAAAACTTCAATTAATTTGCCTTAATTTGAAAATTGCTAATATTGCTATGAATGTTTAAATTATTTTAAGCAACATTTAACAGAAATGTTTGATAAAAATTTTGCCTTAATTTGGAAATTGCCAATATTGTTGCCTTAATTTGGAAATTGCTAATATTGCTACGAATGTTTAAATTATTTGTAGCAACATTTAACAGAAATGTTTGCATAAAAATGATAGTTGTTACCACTTAGGTATATATTAGTGGAATTTATATATTTTGACAGGAAGTTACAAAAAAAGTGTTACATGGCTTATGAACGAACCCCATCGCACGTTAGTTCTCAGTAATTATAGTTAGTTCCCCCCCCCTTTTTATCTCCTCTTTTTTAAATCAACGTTCTAGAAAATCGGACAGTGATAAATATAGCTACAAAATAAATGTTTTAATAGTACGGTCGACCGCACGTCAGTGGTAACAAAACCAGTATAAACTGGTCAGTCATATATTGAAACTTCCTAATAGGCTAGGCCAGCTCAAGGTCAGAGTGTTTCCACTGACGTGCGGTCGTCTGTACGTACGTACGTAGTGTATTGTATAGTAATAAAATCGAGAATATTTTATAATTAATTATAATACAGGCATCGGATTTTGTCGGATATCTTTGTGCCGAAACCTGTGAAGGTACAGTCGACCGCACGTCAGCGGAGACACTTTGACCTAAAGCTGGTCTAGTCTATATAGTAAGTTTCAATACTATGAGAGATCAGTTTATACTGGTTGTGTTTCCGCTGACATTATTTGCAAATATTATATTACGTACATCCCTTTTAAAGAGCTAAAAATTAACGCAAATAACATTGCTACGCCGTTTGAAGTTTTCTCTGAAAGAAAAAGGATGTAAAAGCACAGAAACTAAATAAATAGGAACTGGAAAGGACGCGAGTCACCGGAACATGTATTTTCAATTCTGTTTATTAATTTTTGCTTAGTAAACCTTTTTTTTCCCTAGGCTTATTACGGCTCTGGTAGAAAACACTTTCCAGTGATATTGGCATCCACTTGTTGGTATTAAGTTTCACATTGTGGAAGAGTTTCCGCAACAGCTTCGCTCGCATTTTAAAAGTTATTTTTGACTTTTTCTTCTTGCTCGACTTCCAAAGGTCGTAGCGTGATGTTATATAGCCTATAACCTTCGTCAAGAATTGGGCTATCAAATGCAAAAGGATTTTTAAATTCCGATTGGTAGTTCCAGAGTTTATCGCGTTCAAATAAACTCTTCAGTTTTCTTAGATTAGTGTAGATATACGCTGCAACTTGCTATGTAGTGCATTTTTATTGAGTTCCGTGAACTTCTGGGTAAAGTCAAAATTTCGTGACACTATCGGCGTTACACTAGGATCAATATAAATACAAATATGTCCGACAAATTCCGATTTCTGTTAATAAACTAATTAACGCCTGATACATATTTTGTGCCCTATGACGTGTGCCGTGTGTTTACTGCATTATTTGTTAACATTAAATATAATTGGGACAGGGTACAGCCATGCTAAGCGGTTCGAAGACCCATTGTCCGCTGTAATCAGTGTTGCCAGGTTAAATTGCTAGAGAAACCTTTAATACCAGTAGTGTACGCGCTCATAGTGTTACCTATTTACGATAATAATGTCCAATCTGAAAAATGTCCAACCGTTGAAAAATGTCCAATCTGAAAAACGTCCAATATGAAAAATAAATAAATAGCGGTTTTTAAAGTTCTGTAGTGTAAAATATTCCAGATTGGACATTTTTCAGTTCGAGCATGGTTTTCAGATTGGACATTATTACAGTAAATCGTGTTGCCCTTGTCTTGAGCGCATAAGTCACACACAAAGAGTGCCTATTCCATTCAGTGTATGTCCGACCGCCGGCGAGTTAACACGTGTGGTGCGTACATTGGCGAGCCATATGTAGTGTAAAATCATAAAGTTGAGTCATTTCGAAGCTCAGAATATTTTTTAAAATATTTATTACCAACTAGATGAATACATTGTAAATGCTGTGTTACCAAAACATTCTTAGCATTGCACAGGGAGGCATTAATTTTTTTGATCGATTAATTTTTTTTTATAATAATTAAGATGGTATAAATTTTGTTTGTGTAAGCGTGATAAATAGGTTTTTAAAGTGAATTTTTGGTCGAGAGAATTATTTAGTTTATCAAGTTTAGGTGGCAACACTGATAGTGGATCAGAGCGGTTTGGTCGATCGCGTAGTGTGGCGGTACCCTTATATTATGGAGATGCAGCTAAAGGTCAACAGCGGGGTGGTTGCAGTCGGGAGAGTGAAGTTAGACATTTTACTAAGTGCCTAGGCCGATCGTAACATGATCATTTAACTCGGTTTGGCCGCATTTGCATTATTGTATGGCAACACTGAAGTACTCGAGAACATTTACTGCCTCATACAATATTAATTTTGCATTCGCCAAGCCTCAAATTACGACTGAGTGGGCATTTTATAAAATGTGTAATTAGTTATACAATCTGTATACAATAGTTTTTCTTTTTTAAAATTAGGTTAACTGATATCGGTGCCGCCGATGTACAATCTCTTGTAAAATTTTATGTATAGATCGGGGAAATTAATATATGTTACGTATTTAGTGTTTTATTTGGGAGTTTCGGTTTTTGCCATTGTATATATAAATAGAGGAAATGAGTTGGTAGTTTGTTCCGCGCACGGATCAACTCCAGTAGGTATGCAAAGCCTTATAAATGTAATATAAAAAAGTTTGACGCAAGCTTGTGTATAAATTAAGTGAATGAACTCTCAAACTAGATGTGTATATGGGTGTATAGTTATGCTTAAATTGTTTTGTTTTTTTTTTCAACTATTGATAGTAATTTATGCCGATAAAATCTATATTATACATTAAATGAAGAGGAATATACAAATAGTTTTTAACATTATAAATATAGGATTAGGGGTTACACCACACAATGAGATAGTTTTTAGTTTTGGTATGTAAACAATATTATATAACAATGTAAATAGAATGCAGAAATAGTAAATAAAAGAATTGATACAATAAAATTTACCTTAATGTTAATTTGTAATATTTTTTCTAGTAATGTGTTGTTGGGGGCGCTGCTGTGTTGCCAGCACTGCCCGAAGGGAAGCACTTAGGACAATGATACGATTGCCTGTACATTTTTTGTTGCTGGCAATTCCGTGAAGTTACTTCTCTTTCTTTATCGTGCATTATTTGTGTAAGTTTTGCTTTCACTGACGTTTCTACATTATTTTTAAATCATATAATTATATTCATAAAGTACGACGAGTCATGGTGAATTATTATCATATTATTATGAATGAAAAGAAAAATAGTAATATTATTGTTCTGCTATTATTAAATTTGTAAAGTTAGTTTATTAATAAATGAGTAAAAAATATTTTGTTGTTTCCCTTCTTTAAGTATAGTTGTGGTATAGCGCATAAATGCCTTTGCGTCTTCCGATACGTGGTCGCCACTCGAGAACTTTCCTGCCCCAACGGCCGTCAGTTCTACGAGCGATGTGCCTATCTCACAGAATCACAATTCTTTGAGCTATGTCGGTGACTTTGGTTCTCCTGCGGATCTCCTCATTTCTGATTCGATCTCGCAAGGAAACTCCGAGCATAGCTCTCTGGTGGACCGACGATCTAGTGAAGGTCGCGGGACCCGGCTGGATGAGGTTAGCGCAGGACCGGTCGTCGTGGAGATCCTGGGGGAGGCCTTTGTCCTGCAGTGGACGTCTACACGCTGATATGATGATGAAATGCCTTTGGCGAATGTTCGAATCGAGCATCAGTGGCGGTGTGGGGAAGACGCGACCTGTCATGTCGAGAGGTCCGAGTTCGATCCCCGGTCATGCTCTCAAACGTATAAGGAAAACGTGAGGAACCTTGCATGCATACGCCGAAGAAAGTATTCAAACGCGAGCGAGGTCGCGGGAAACAGCTAGTGTAATATGAGAAATACCTTGAGGTGGATTGGCGCTGTTAATCGGGAACGATCTTCATGTCGCGGATTCTTCGCCAGCTATTGGACTATTTTTGATCACTGTTATTATATTGACCAATAAGCATCGAGATGGTCGTGACAGCTAACAGTGATTGGCTGTTATTTTCCATTTCAAAATAGGTTAAGTAAATACAAAACGTACTTACCTATTATTCACTTCCTGTTTCCTGTATCGAGCGAGTTGTCACTCTTTTGGCGGGAATAGAAGTACCACGTTTCACTTTTCTATTTTATTTTCCTAAAATGTATATTGCAGGTTTTATTGTATAAATATTTATGCAGTGTGCTTGTGGATGTGCATATTGAGCGGGAAATTAAAATAAAAGCGAAATTGCACAATTTAAACAACTCTTCCGTTCGATTCAAGATTGTCCGCGTTGTAAATCTCCATTAGAGTTGTTATTGCGCGGATGTAAACCTCCATGCAAGTCGCCAACTAGCTGTAGTTGTGCCGTATTTTTGTGGACTGCCGTGCTGTAACCGCCGCAAAAGAAAAATGATTTTAAAAGATATGGCTTAAAGGTCTAGTAACCAAGCCAAAACCTACTTTAAAAATAAGTGTAGCGCTAGCGAGTCTTGAGTGATATTTTACGAATAAACCTAAATAAAAGTGAGTATTTTACAGATAATCATAAAAGTTTAGCAAATTTTTGTTTTAGTTACCTGAATAGATATACTTTTACGTGCTGATAGCCTCAAATAGGAGTGGATAATGTTATGTAAGAAGTTGTCAATAATCAGTACCCGTGATTAAGATTACAGGAAAACGTAATTTTTTTTCATAGAATGATATTTTCAGGCGTGTAACTTACAAACGAACTCGTCTTATGTGGCCTTATAATACCCAATTAGTTAGGTTCTCAGATAAACAAATGATGTTCGAATGTTTTCAAAAAGTCTATGAGACCTAGTCTAGCAAATTGGTTGAAAAGATAGTACCTACCTACTTGTTTACCTATTTAAATACGCTTTTCGGTCAGTAGCTTAAAAGGGGGCGCAATGGAAAAAGACTTTAAAAAATTTCACTTTTTGGAGTACTGTCGCTCGCTCCAAGCATCACCAGTAACCTAACGAACCTAACCTTAGGTGCTCCGACTGCTGTCACACATTATCATTTTGAAAAATTATTCCTCAGCGCCCCCTTTGCTCCAGTCCAACCCGCTTTTCACCTTCACAGAATTTCTGAGTTAAAATCAAACTGCAAAAAATGGCTTATAAATATTTCATGTTTTCCTTGACTTTTACTTACTTCTCTGAACTTCTTTTTTTTTGTCCCTAAACCACATTGGTTCAATCCTTGATAAAGTTGCTTGCATATATCCACCCGCAGATGGCTGGAGACCAGGCTGTGTCGACCACTGTGAAGCCAATGATGCGAGGGCTCCTCAACGCATCCATTAAGAAGCACCTGATCGTCTCCCTCACGCTCGCAGTTCTCACCGGTGTTGCATTCAAGCAGTTCATTGGCACTGCCCGCAAGAACAGATACGCAGAGTTTTACAGGTAAGAAATACACTGATAACTAGCCTGACTGAATAATTACTCATAGCTGATCATCCCATTAAGGTGAAATGCAGAAAAGATGTACAGTAACGAAACTTGAAATTTGTAACGGAACTCATAAATTTCGTTACCTTAAGTTTTGTTACGAAACCGATTATCAGTTTCGTAACAATTTCAGTTTCGTTGCGGTACATCTATTCTGAATTTCATCCATTATCTTTTAAAGGGTTGGCTTTCAATTTTGGGACACCTTTATATATATTTTATTCCCTTTTTTTACAATCTGTCGCTCTTTTTTTTATATTCAGTAAAATGTATGGCTTTTAAGGTGTCTTGCTAGGATTACGCCCATCCAAATTAGCTAACTAGAGACAGGTCTATGTTGGATCTCCGGTAGCATTGTTTTGGGGAATCTGTACCTGTAACTATATGATATTTATTTCGACAAATTATGTTTGTCCCAGGACATACGATGCTGATAAGGAGTTCGAAGATATGAAGAGCAAAGGCCTGTTCCAGTCTTGCTGAACATGCGCCGATAGTTGTAGTTCTATTTTAATTCGCTGTGAATAATGTTATTTAAATAACAATATGTAAAATGTAATAAATAATCATTACAACACTTCTGGCCTTTTTAAAGTCTTCGTTAGAAACCGATCAAAATTGCCCCACTCTGTATTTTCCACTACGTGACATTGGCGGAATTATTGTGCCTTAAACACAATACAAAAGGCCATTATATATAAAAAAAAAGTCTTCGTTATTTGAGGAAATTTTAAATTTCTAGACCCGTCTATTAGGTACAGATTACTTTTTCATCAACAGCCTGACCCACAGTTGGGGTGATTATGACCCTTGTGCCGGCTGTCCCACTTGGCTGACTTATTTTTAAAGTACATACATCTGTTATCAGTATGCCATCCTCTCAACGAAGGCATTCGGGCTATAGTCCACCACGCTAGCCCAGTGCGGGTTGGTGGACTTCACATGCGCCTAAGAATTCCTTCTTCGGCGTATGCAGGTTTCATCACGACGTTATCCTTCACCGTTTGAGAGCAGTCATTACCCTACTTACCGTATTGTTTCATCGTAATCAAAGCACAGACATGCCTGCCCACTGCCACTTCAGCTTCGGTTGCCAAAAGGTAACTGAATAAAAAAAAACATATTTTTTCAATAATTTAATCAGGACATCAAGTAATACGCAACTCTCCAGAATACATAAATAATTGTAACAATTCAATCGATTACACCTTAGCTGATTAATTTACATTCCTTACAATTAATAATTACTAATTGATATCTAATTTATACGTAATGTCCGTAGAGTACTAAACACACAGAATATCGAGACAGGGACCAGCCTGTTAATTTCAACTACAACTTATCATTTTTAATAAATAAAAAAACAAGATATTAGATATTGCCCATGGGCGTTTGTGTATTCATACCACTGTCCTCTATTGTTACGCTGGAGCACAATATAAATCAGGATGTGTATACAGTAGGGCTACTTCAAATTGTAAATACAAATTGTGGCTCAGTTAATGACAAATAGTATATTACATTAACAGAATAGATGTACCGCAACGAAACTGAAAGTTACGAAACTGATAATCAGTTTCGTTACGGTATATCTATTCTGCATTTCACCCATTTAGTAGTGAGTGACTCACACGTATTCGGTTCGTTTTTGTATTGAAACTGCGAACCGAACAGTACTAGATATATGTAACTCTAATAAATTCAACCAACCATCAAGAGGTAAAAGGCCATAGCTTTTATTAGGTACTAAATTAGAATAACAAAACTTGTTCTAACTAAATACGTAAGACCTCAGTAAAGTCATTAGTTTGCGAAATATTAGCACTTATGAATTTCGGGAAAATTCACACCTTAGATCAGTTTATCGGATGTTAAACTACACTTAATAGGTACTTACAATCATGTAAGTTCTGTCAAGTTTTAGTTTTAAACTAATCTAGTTTTAGAATAACTAAAGTAGGCACCTAGTAGAAACTAATGGCTCTTTACTGAGGTCGTATTTCTGTCTACTGTCGTATTATGATATTCTAATTAGTACATGAGCTGTCCTTTTACTTCTTGAAAGTTGATTGAATTTCAGGACATTCTTTATTTATAATTATGTGAGCGTGAAGCACGAACCGAATAAAAGTATACACAAACGCCCTAAGTTCTATATTGTAGTTCAAATCACACTTCTGATTTACAGAGGAGTTAGATTACTTATTTTGATAACGTGTTTAAATAAAACATCTGGTTCCGTAAATAATGATAGAGGAATCTGGTATCGAATTACCTTTGCTCAGCGACGGCAGAAATTATAAAATGTTTTGACCATCCATATACAAGTAATTTTGTTCAGATAGTCATAACAATAATATGTCGGGAATCGGCTAAATGAATAAAAGAATAAAAAAAATACGTAAAACACCTGCGGCTATATCGAGCAAAGGCTACCTCTTTTTTAAACATGTGCAAAAGGTGAAGCATTAGGTACACCAGTTCGTAGAGTCCATTTATATGATTTTTAAAAACATTAATTAGGTAAGTATAAATTATACAAAATAATTTAAAATCCACGGAACCCGTAGGTAAGTAAAATAGCAAACATTTTTCCAAAATGTAGGAAGGTAGTATCTAAAAATATTGTGCCCTCTAAAAATAATGTTTATTTTACAAAAATATTACTTAAACGGTTAGAAAACATTCAATGGCAGCGTAAGTTAGGTACAAAGAAGACAAAGATTCAGTTCGTTCAAGATGCTTTTAAGACTAGCTTGTGCAGCGGTTTCGCTCGCTTTAGTAAATGATAAAGATATTTAACTATGTAGCATCTGTAAAACTTTTTATTTTATATTTTAGAACTTAAAACTTATGAAGCTCGAAGCGAGATTTATTTCACATTTGACGCAGCCGGTTTCGACTCCAGCAGGGTTCGATTTATCAAAATCCGCTCAGCGATGAAAAAATAAAGTTAACAAACAGACAGATAGAGTTACTTTCCCATATATAGTATTTTAACTCGAAAATAAAGAAGTAGCTCTAAATATCTTCAAGGTGCATCAAATTAAAAGTAAAGAGTTTAAAATCACATACGTACAGACGAGTTATAAAGATAATTTTATATGTAAGTACAGATAGGATTTATAGCTAGATTATATTAGATTGCTTTGGTCGAAAGCTTACCAGCTTTGGTTAAAATAAGCGTTTTTTTTTCAACACAACATAAATTTGTTAGTGGATTGTGCATTAGAAATTAGACTGTGCCTCATTATTTTTTTACACAAATAGGTGTTCAGAAAACGGCACGTATAAACTGATGAATAAGGACTGTTCACCAGAAAAAACCATAGCTCACAATGGATTCACAATGCATCAGCGATTTCATCGCAACTCTATAGTAGTCTAACAAACAACATCCACCGCGCAAGCCGGTATTTTAATGCCATTGGACGCGCGCTAAGAAACTGCAAACAGGCACTAAAATGTCGGAACCCAAAAAAATTCGACTTGCGTGCGCGGTGTTGTTTGTTTGCTAGCCGACGATATTTGAATTGTCAGAATAAGATAACCTAAAGTAATTCTATTGCAGCGAGATGGCCATGGGTGAAATGCAGAATAGTACTTACCGTTACAAAACTGAAATTGTAACGAAACTGATAAATTTCGTTACGTTACGATTCGTTACGAAACTGATTCGTAACTTTTTGTAGGTTTCGTTACCTTCAATTTCAGTTTTGTTATATTCTGCATTTCACCCAGATGCGATTGGCCAAAACCAGAATGAACGAGAGTGCGGAACCATGGTTCTGAAACGCACGCGAAGACTGCGCTTGTGCGCGTGCGCTTGGTCTGAGTTTCCGCACTCTCGTCCACTCTGCCAAAACCGCCAGGAAACATAAAAATCGCGTAGATGTCTCAATTTACTGCATAGTAAATTCGCTTAACTTAAATGAGCGATTTAATTATAGTTGGCAACAGATGGCGTTTATTTATCTCGAAACTGTCGTTCATTTTTATGGCATTGGTCCAAGGGTTTTTGCAAGCATTCTCGTAAACAGCCATTTTACTATACAATCAATGCCATTTAACGAATTTTAACTTTTAAAAGGGGGTATCTGTTGGAAAATAACTTATTTTCAATTAGGTATGATCGACTAATCACAACTTGTGATGTGATTGAGCCCGTGCACACCATGTCAAGACAGCAAACTGTCGTCGCCTTATGAAAATATAGAAAATCACATTATTTTTGTTGCATTGTGAATCCAGCTTAACGTTCCATGTTTTACTTTTAAAAAAGTTGTTTACAAACATCCGTAACGAGTGCCTTTTTCTGTAACCCCGTACATTCAAAACATTTTCACCTTAAAGTTAAGTTATCGACACTATTTACTTATCTCGTAGATAAAAGTACAAAATTGGCAGTAGAAATGAAAATGGGGCAGTCTCAGAAAGTTGGCTTATCAAGTTATAGTTAAGAATACAAGGAAATTACAAGGTTAGTAGGTATCTAAACACATTTTCACAAACAAAAGCAGCGAAAAATACTGTGTCTTTCTATGAGCAAAAAAAACATATCGATTAAGCATAAGTAGGTATATACATAGGTAGACGGATAATTAGAAACAGGGCAACAATTTCATACAATCGAGGTCACATTGAAGGCATGGATCTCCGTGAAGGATTGTTTGGGGCGTGATCTGATGACGGTCATCGAGAGAGTAGATGGAGGACTTTTAGATCGCTTTAGATGTCCAACTGATCAGATGAGCCGTTTGGAAGCAGCATCGCCATGATTGCTTAACTTTTAGATTTTCATACATTTTGATGCCATTTTGCGGGTTTTTTTCTTCATGAAGATCCTGCTTCCAGACGGGTAAACTGATCAGTTGGACATCTATAGCGATCTAAAAGTCCTCCATCTACTCTCTCGATGACCGTCATCAGATCACGCCCCGATCAATCCTTCACGGAGACCCATGGCTTCGAAGTGACCTCGATTGTATGAAATTCTTGCCCTGTTTCTAATTATCCGTCCACCTATGTATATAAGTGTATCTGTTAATTCTACCTCTAGTATATTGATAAAGGATATGAAAGATTAAAATAAACGTAAGTTGACAACATGGCAATTGATGCTTAAAATACGACAGTATAACATATTTTATACAAAAACCTAATCACAGTGAATTTTATGTTTATTTTACTTTTACTTGACATTTTGTTTGACCAGGTAGCACTGGTTTCGGTCGCGAACTGACTAGGCAATTTTCTTCATCTAGGTACCCACATTTGGTCTTGCATTTTTTGTACAATACAGTACTCGGAAGGTAAAACTATTTTTTTTTAAATTATGATTATAGTTAACTTAAGTATATAATGTTAAAATGATGACCAGCATCTGTAGTAATATAATTATTAATAGAATTTATGAAAATTTAGGTTTGACAAGTTAGTAGAGAATATCCCTGAGATAAGGGAATTCCAAAGGGGTACTTACTTATTTTTATCAACTTGTCAAAATATATTTTTAAAACAAGAAATTTATATTTATAACATTAAGCAGTCCTTGGACGATCATGCGGCATGGCATGCTGTCACTCATGCATGACCGTTTAATTGTAGTGATTGATGCGAATGACATGCAAACTAGCATCAATCACTATATTAAACAGTCTTGCATGAGTGACACGCACGTAACGCATGTCATGCCGCATGATCGTCTAGGGACTGCTTTAGGTAGACTAGCTTTCCGCCACATGACACATGCAGTTGTTCACAATTCCCGCAGTAACATTTCCTAAAAGTAACTTAACCCTTTAGAAGGCCTCAGTTAAACAGATATGCTACGTGAAAGTTAAATACACTACCATGTTTGTAATGCACTGGGGAACACATCTACGGCAAAAAAAAACGAAATCAGAAAAACATGTGGTCAATATATGCACTCAGCCTGTTAGTGCACTTGAGTTTTCAGATGATCTGTTTCCAATACACCTATTCATTCACATTGAATGAACGAGGAAAGAAAGCCTGATATATTCGCTATATAATACCATTATAGTTAAATAAAAAAGAGGATGTCCTTCTCCGTAAATGTTTATTAGCTAAGTGGTTTCCAAATCGTCTCTGCCTTATAAAGGGTTAAGTATCTTCCGTGAATCACCGCGTACTAATTTACAGTGCCATGCAGATTCGTTGAGCGGTAGGCGTAAAACTGGATTTACAATGCCATTATGGCGGCGGTTTTATCGCGGGCAGGCATAATTCGGTGTCCGATGCCGTGATGCATTGTAAATCCAGCCCAATTAGAAGAACAAACAAACAGATGTTCACACTTAAAATATTATGATATAAATATGGACTGTTGTTAAATTTTATAAATGCTAAAGATATGAATTCTAAGTACTGACTTAAATAATTTGATTTTTGGTTTAATTTTAACGTAAAACCAAGTAAGTACATAATTTCAAATGAACGGGAGTGGCTGAGAGTTAATAATGCCGCGGTTTGCTAGAACGCGGTAAATCGCTCATCATACAAATGTTGGCGCCAAACCGCTATTCGCTGCGGTTTAACGCTGACGGTCATACTCGACGGGTCAAACAAATCACACTAGGTACTACCCGACAACTGAAACAGTCACGTGGCCTTGGTCTCCCTCCGCCTCCCGCTTCCCCACCTCGCCCGCCCGCTCTCGTCATAGCGCGACAGTACCGTTCGCATAAATGTGAGAGGTCGGGCATAAGTGACGTCGTGCCAGTAACAAATGATGACAAAGATGAAGATTTCTTTATGTATCTAACTCTAACAATGTTTCATTTTTATTTTTTATTGTAAATATAAATCCTACTAATATTATAAAGGCGAAAGTTTGTAAGGATGTGAGGATGGGTGTTTGTTACTCTTTCACGCAAAAACCACCGAACAGATTTTGATGAAACTTGGTACAGTGACAGCTTATATCCTGGAATAACATATAGGCTACTTTTTTACGCGGAAAAAGTCGCGGGGCGTCCGCTAATACCCCCTAAGTAACAAAACACCTACATAGAGGGCGCTGTTTCACAATGTACACGGGAGAAACTTTTCTACGCAGGCGAAGCCGCGTGAAAATGCTAGTAAATAATACCTAATTTAATCCCACACTTTCGCTCAATATTTTCTCAATCGTTTTTGCACTCTGTACCTATCACGGCGGGGCTACGTAGGGGGAAGCGGGAGACGCGGAGTGACTCATTATATATGCTGTGTAGTACGCGTTCCAAAACTATTCAAGTAACATTTAACGAATTGCGCGCTGTTATTGGTCGAATCCGACAAGATGGCCGCCTGATCTCACAAAGCTGCATTCACATTGCTACGTTTTCGACGCCGTGAGCGCGATTTGTTTGACCAAACACGCACGCACTAAGCTTTCTTTTACCGCGTTGTGTGTGAAATTTCCCCGCTGCTTGGCATTGTGAATGAAGCTTAACATTAACATGAATATTTTAGTACAGTCGACCGCACGTCAGTGGAAACACTGACCTTGAGCTGGCCAAGTCTATTAGGGAGTTTCAATATTATGAGAGACCAGTTTATACTGGTTATGTTTCCACTGACGTGCGGTCGACCGTACAAGTTGTGTCACGCGGAAATTTAGAAACAGCAAAGAATATGCGAAAAGAAGGTGACAATTGACTTACACGATTCATTTTCATTGCTTATAGTCTATTATCGTTAGAAAGTTATTTTATCCCATGAAGGCATTTCATTTTACTTGTTTGTTTACTTGTTCCTTTGCGTAAAATTCCGCAGCGTAAGTAACACAATGCAACGCATTGCTAAGATTTTGTCGCCGCGGTTATACCATGGGCTGTCCGTTCATGTTAGCCGGTCGGTTAACCACAGTACGTAGCTAGATTTTTTCTCATGTTAGCCGGGCGGTTAACCACAGTACGTAGCTAGATCTTTTTCTCATTTTAGCCGGTCGGTTAACCACAGTACGTAGCTAGATTTTTTCTCATGTTAGCGGGGCGGTTAACCACAGTACGTAGCTAGATCTTTTTCTCAAGTTAGCCGGTCGGTTAACCACAGCTAGACCTTTTTCTCATGTTAGCCGGTCGGTTAACCACAGTACGTAGCTAGATCAGTTTTTTTTATCGCGAATGAAATTGTAGCGCGCGCTGTCATTGTGAATACAGCTCAACGCCATTCGCAAGCTACCATGATAGGACAGAATATGCAAAGCTAAATATAAAGCTAATATAAGCTATATATATGTAAAGCTAGCTAGGTCCACAATGTGATGGAAATTAAATCGCTGGGTGACGAAACGTGGCATTTAGTTGCATTATGAATGTAACAATAACGCTCATATTGGCGGTTACATTGTCTTTGCTGTTTCAAGGACAGCCATTTTGTTTTTCAATGACGGTGCTTTCGTGGGATAAAAAAACTTATAAATTCACCACAAATTACACCTAAACATCAACATTACAGATAGAGAATTCACTAAATACAATTATTTTTTATTTTACATGTAATTAATAAGCGTAATAGATCAAAAACATTAACGTTTTTTTAATTAGTTCTTTTTTGTTCCAAATGTCTTCCGCTTCCGGCGAAGGGGTGGAATTATTAAACATACTCCTAATTATTAAACATACTCCTAGTGACGCCTTTTGTTTTTTAAATTCGCCTTTATGTTGATTCAAATGGTTCGTTGAGGTTTTGTAAAACTTATAAAAGCGACCTTCGCCAAGGAATACCTTCTTGAAAGATATGTATCTTTATCTTCAAAGAAGACTTAGTACTTTGGATAAAGCAGATATATTTAATGGAGATCTAAAAAAAATTTAAAGGTTTTTATTCTTACAAATAATAAAAACATTTGACGGATTTTCTTCACTTTCTAACACGAGACTCTTAACAAAACCCAAAAGTACTAAAGGAAGTCTTTGCAAAAGAGATCTTCGTGTATGGGACATTAGCAAAAGAACAGTTCAAGAATCCCACCCTATATGCCGATGTAAAACTGCTTGCTTTCCTAGTAATATTGTGTTCACTTTTCAAGCACGATTTTATTCAATGAATTTGATCAAAGACAAATATATTCAATCATATTCAAATAGTGAATATAATTTTAAGAAATATAGAATTGCCTTATCCGGTTCGAAGGACCATGATTGCAATTTAACAAAATTCCTATAGTTATCAGTTACAGAGCATTCGTTCGCCATTTTTTCAGCTTTTATTTTTTAATTTTCTTGTTTAAAGGGTTCATTCGCCATCAGTAACAGAAAATTATAACTGAAAGATTTTCCCAAAAACCGTAGACCAACATTTTTCAGTATTCGATACTGAATGCCTCTGTAATGAACGAGTCACTATAGGAATTTTATTAGATCCATAGGTTCAGGGTGGAAAAAAGCACGCTTGTACGGAAAGAAAGTAGGTACCTAAAATTTTGAAGATAACAAATTTTACTCAATGTAAATATTTTTTTTTAAATATTGCATTAACTAAGTATTTAAAAAAACTACCTTAACCCAAAAAATAAATAATCAAATTTTTTATATATCTATGATTCGAATGCAGTTTTCCTATAAAAAAACTCTGTCATTTAAATAAAATTTGCTATTTACCGACTACCTACTGTAAATGGGTACTTTCCCTCTACGTATTGATAGTTTTTTTCCACCCTGTATATCCGTATTGTGCCTTGGGTTGCCACATACGAACTCTGTTAGTAGTACGTTTTTTCATAATCATATATTATTCTTTGACAACTATTTAATACTATTTAGATTTAACTTATTAATTTTGATGGCCATTAACATTGGAATAATACCTACATTTACTTAAAATTAATTTCAAATTTCAAAGATATATTTTAACGTTTTCAATACGTTTTGGAACACACATCTTTAGAACTCGTTCGTTTTAAGAAGTCACTTGATAGGCTCATACGGTATTTATTTGGCCTCTGTGGTCGTCAGTTTGAGCTTAGCTTCTTGTATAGTTACTAAGAACAATGATCCCATAGAACCGCAATCAGCGTATAGCATGAAATAGCAATAGTCTTTTATCCCAATAATTTGAGAAGTCGCTTCTTATATGGCGGGGTCAAACTGAACAAACACTATCTATTTTAGTCGGGCTGTTGTTTGTTTGGGGGCAGTTGGTATGCAGTTACACTGCCTCCCAACACAAATTTCACATACGTAGATAGAGATTGAAGATATTATACCTGTCTAGCTTACTCTTACCACTTTTGTAATAAGTGTGTCCCTCTCTGATTATTATTGTTATTTTAGCAGCTGTTCTATGGGATCCTTGTTCTTAGTATAGTTATGAAAAATAATGTCTCCACTCACGTGCTGCAATGTGCATAATACAAAATCCAAAAAGTGCATCTTGTACTTGTATTTTGTTGGCGATAAATATCAGTCAACCAATCCGATCGCTCTCACAGCAAGGCATACTAGAGTTACTACCATTATTATACTTATTAAATGAAAATTCTCTTTCATATATATTTTTTAAACTATTTACCTATGTAATGGCCATTGATCGTACACATAAAACTCAAGTGGTATTTTATGATCATTACATCAGATATCACACAACTGCAGTTGCATAAGTGCACATAGTAATGGGTATTTAAACCACTCGTTCTACTGTGAAACTCAGCTATAGTCCCCGTAGAGTTTTTTGGCGGTTGTGTGAAGTTGGCTGATTCCTGTGCAATGACTAATTTTAAGTGTTAAAGCGGAGCTGTGCCGCGGTTCACTAGAGACGCTCATTCAAATTCAATAAGTAGTTCATTGATTCGATCAACCGAATGAAACTTTCAAGTGACTGCACATCTCTATGTATCACACTATCTCGCTTACGCACACATAGATTATAAACACTGACAGCGATGTGCAATCTGTGACTATATTCATTACGCCGCCAAAAAATTCTACGAGGACTATACGCCTCAAAGTAAAGTCCTGCGATGCTTTTAAATTTATAGAAATTGAATAAATTTTATCTACTTGACTTTTTTGGTACCAATCGTCTCCCGACCCTCAGGTGACATCTTAAAACGACAGGATATAACAGGGACACTTAAAGACCTCACGCCCGCGATCAGCAGCCCTCCGCGCCCCGCACGTCAAACGTTTTCCCCTCGCACGCCTCGTCTCCGTACCCCTTCTCATCATACTCCAAGTCCCGCCCACTCTTCACTGAGTCCACCAGTGGCCCATACAATTTGACGCACAGGATCTCCTTATAGTTCTCCAAAGCTAGAGCCAGGACCGAGCCCCCGAGGATGACTTCGCATGAGGTTATGCGCTCTGGAGGCGTGTATACTGCTATTAGTTTTCCTGTGAAGAAAACAAATGTCTGGATATTCTTACTCGGGAGCATAATCAATAAAGAATTGACCAGTAGTTTTTTTTTGATAACTTGGCAATAGATTGCGAAGATTTCAATTGATAACCTTTAAAAAAAAGGTTATCAAATGGAAACAAAGTCCTTCTAGACCAGTTAACTGAGCGAAGCTAAAGAGGTGTCTGATGATCGCAATACTTGGCGCTTTCGACATAGCGTGACGATATGTTTGTGTAAAACTACGATTGGCCTAGAAGGAACTTGCTTCCAGAGCCGTAAAACTTCGAAAAAAAGTCTCTTACCGGTGTGCAGATCCCAGAGTCTGACAGACAGGTCCTTGCAGGAGTCGTCAGTGGACATGAGCACTCCCCCAGACTTGGCCAGCCGCAGCAGCGAGGGCGCCGCCACGTGGCCGCGCAGCGTCAGCCGGCAGTTGCCTGGAACAACATCACGCATCAGTCCAAATTATTAGTTTTTAAAAAGTAGGTTTTGGCTCGGTTACGTTACCTTTAAGCCATATCCTATTTAGAATTCAAAGTTATATTTCTTACTAGCTTTTTCCCGCGGCTTCGCCCGCGTAGAAAAGTTTTCCCGTGTACATTGTGAAACAGCGCCCTCTATGAAGGTGTTTTGTTACTTGGGGGTTATTATCGGACGCCCCGCGACTTTGTCCGCGTTAAAAAGTAGCCTATATGTAATTCCATGTTATAAGCTATCACTGTACCAAGTTTCATCAAAATCTGTTCGGTAGTTTTTTCGTGAGAGAGTAACGAACATCCTTACAAACTTTCGCTGTTTTAATATTAGGATATTTATTATATAGGCGGTTACAGCACGGCAGTCCACAAAAACAGGGCACGACTACAGTAAGTCGGTGTATCCTCAGTAAAGGGTTCTGAAACTTAGTAACTTAACTCATGTTTCAATAACTGTATAAGTTTCATAAACAATTGTATTGACTTAGCATACATAGGTGGACGGATAATTAGAAACAAGGCAAGATTTTCATACAATCGAGGTCACTTTGAAGCCATGGTTCTCAGTGAAGGATTGATCGGGGCGTGATCTGATGACGGTCATCGAGAGAGTACATGGAGTACTTTCAGATCGCTATAGATATCCAACTGATCAGATGAGCCGTTTGAAAGCAGCATCGTCATGTAGAAAAAAACCTGCAAAATGGCATAAAAATGTGTGAAAATCTTAAAGTTAAGGAATCATGACGATGCTGCTCCCAAACGGCTGATCTGATCAGTTGGATATCTATAGCCATCTAGAAGTCCTCCATCTACTCTATCGATGACCATCATCAGATCACGCCCCGATCAATCATGAACGGAGAACCATGGCTTCAAAGTGACCTCGATTGTATGAAAATCTTGCCCTGTTTCTAATTATCCGTCCACTTATGTAAATGAAAACAACCCGTTCCCAAGCTCATCTTGCGCACCCACCTGTGACCAGGTCCCACACCAGTATCCTGGTGTCGGCCAGGCCGGAGACCACGCAGCCGTCCGCCGAGCTGATGGCCAGCGCCACCGTGTCGCAGCCCGGCTTCCACTTCTTGAAGAGCGTGCCGGACTGCAGGTCGTACACCACGATGAAGTTCGGGCTGGGCTCCTCAAGCTCGCGCGACACTACGCAGACGTACGACCCTGGCGAGGAAATTAAAGTCAGCCAAGCGTTCGTCGTACACAATGAGGGCAGGAAAAAGTTCAATTAGATCTTACAATGAAGGCGGGAAAAGGTGGAAAACGTTCATTTTTATCTTACAATGAGGGCGGGAAAAGAAGGAAACAGTTCATTTTTATCTTACAATGAGGGCGGGAAAAGAAGGAAACAGTTCATTTTTATCTTACAATGAGGGCGGGAAAAGAAGGAAACAGTTCATTTTTATCTTACAATGAGGGCGGGAAAAAGTTCATTTTTATCTTACAATGAGGGCGGGAAAAAGTTCAATTTTATCTTACAATGAAGGCGGGAAAAGGTTTTTATCTGACAATGAGGGCAGGAAAAGGTGGAAAAAGTTCATTTTTATCTTACAAGGAGGGCGGGAAAAGGGGAAAAAGGTTCATTTTTATCATAATATACAGGATGGACAGTAAGAGCAGGTATCTTAACCGTTATAGTTACGAGACAGCGTTCCTAGGAGACCATTCATAACTTTTTGAGATATGCTAAACTGCATTCACAGATATTGGAAAAAAATGTACAGTCAGCAAAAAAAGGTAATTACACAAAAACTTTTTTGATACCAATCGATAAGATCAAAAAACTATCGGACTACAGAGGTAAGAGTACTAGAAAAGTCAGAAATCACAAAAAAACTTCTCCCAGATGGCCGGTCGAAAATAAAAATACGATACGTATTTACTGTTTTTTTTAAAATAATTTATATTACCTAATTTTGTAATATCACTGTACCTCACTTTATTATGAGAGTACCTTGGCGGTAGACATCGTAACCCAATACAGTTTGTATTTGTACCTTCAAACGTAATGGCAGCTTTGGAGGTTATGAAGTCATGGTGGGGTATCCTCAGGTCGTATAGCAGCTTGCGTGACGTCAGAGACCACACCAGCAACGGGAACGGCTTCTGTGTCTCATCGCCGCACACCAGGATTCTGGAAAGCCATGTAATTTCATAAACATCTAGTAGGTTCTGGCTTGGTAACTAGGGCCTTTAAGCCATATCTTATTTTAAAATTTGCATGTGCAACATCTTACCTGCCGTCGCCAGAGACGAGAAGAGAGTTCAGGAACCTGTCTTCACCCGCCTTGAATGTAGTCACGCAGTCGCCTGTCACACACAAACAACAGGAGTAATTAGACATTACACTGGCTCAAAAGTGCTAGAGTTGTAGCCGTACATAGGAATGACAGATGCACCGCCTCGTCCCGCGTTCTGTGCTGTGATTGGTCGGCTGTTTGTACCGCTGCGCCGATACCTCGCTAGTTGCGAACTTGCATTTTCTACAGTCGACCGCTCGTCAGTGGAAGCACATTGACCTTGAGCTGGCCTAGTCTATAAGGGACTTCAACTACTTAGCCCGAGTTTTTCTTTATCGACATACAACCACAACGCTACCAACTCCTAAACTCACCGGTGTCAATGTTCATGAGGTTGACGTACATGCGGTTGCGCGAGAGCGCGACCAGGTGCGTGGCGTCGTGCAGCCCGTAGTACGGCATCTTCTGGTTCATCACGCCCTTCAGCGCCACCACGAACTTGCCCTGCCCACACACACACAATAATAATTTTTATTTAATAATTCACAAATATTTATCAAAACATTGTATTTATTGGCTGTGGTCAGTAGCGGAGTTAATCAGGATAGCGTGACAGATATTAGGATCCTAAAACATGAAAATGTGGCATTCGAAAAACTGATGTCAAGGTGTGGATTGTCCCGAAATTCATAAAAGTGCAAAGATCTGGAAAACTAACGACTTTCTAAGTACCCAGTACACTTTCTGACAATTGCCTGGTCTAAGTAGTACACTTTCTGACAATTACCTGGTCTACGTCGTACACTTTCTGACAATTACCTGGTCTACATCGTACACTTTCTGACAATTACCTGGTCTAAGTCGTACACTTTCTGACAATTACCTGGTCTAAGTCGTAAACTTTGAGTTCCCTACGGCACAGCACCACGCATCTATACTCGTCGATTGGCACCAAGTTGATCGGGTGTGTCACCCCAACCAGCTTTCTGACCAGCCGACATCTGGAAAAGACAACAATTAAATTCCTACCTTCTCTTAAAATATATACCTACATTAGCCAAACAATAAAGACTGTTTCAAACCTTAGAAAGTGCAAAAAAAGTGAAACTTTTCAAATAAGACATGGCTCGTAACCAAGCCACAAAAAAATACTACCCAAAAACCATGTTTAAATTTTTGTTTTGTGTTGGCAACCAGCCAACACAAATATCATTCATTCGTTCTTTAAATAACGTTCATTCATTCAATCATTCATTCATTCTGTCTGCCGCCCTCCATTTTGTCTTCTTGCAACCAACAACTCTATACGATTTCGTACACGTGCCGAACCATTAAATTGCAGTACAGAAAATTTCACCTCTTTCTCTTCAATCACACCAGCAAATAGCAGATATTGTGTTTATTATTACTTACTGCGTAATGTCCCACACGCATATCTCTTCTCTTTCAGTGGAGATGGTCGCCACAAACTTGCTTCTCGCATCGAACCGAACGATCAAATCGTACGTTTTCATGTCGAAGCCGTCCACCGCCGACAAGTCCCGTTTCTCTTTCGTCTCGACCACCTTCCAGAAATCCTCGTTGGTCGGATAGAAAGTGGGCACTGGCGGCTCCCATACATGCTTCATCCAATCCTGGACTATTTGACTTTTAATTTCTACACCGTCCCGCTGTCTTTTCTCCATGGTCGATCTTAGGAGGCCGTAGAACTGTCTGTAGTCGTAGTCTAGTGCGTAGGAGTGGGTTTCGAATATTTCTTTGAGGATCTCAATGTGCTCGGGTAACGGATCCAAGTGGATCAGGGCGAGGTCTTCGAGGTAGTACCCGCAGTCGGTCGCGGCCAGTTTGTCGTAGATCCAGTCGAGCTGGGTGAAGTAAGGTCTGTTGGAGAACGCCTCGGGGTCGTCCTTCAACAGATGGTAGTGTTGGAACGGTAACTCGTCTAGCTTTCGAGTGTTGTAGCTGGAAATGATGATATATTTATACTTTGATTTCGATCGGATAAGAAATTCAAAAAGTTTATTTGGTGAATCAAGTTGTCTTTAGTTTTTATTTAAAACGAAAATCCAAAGCATTTTTGTTACCAGAAATTAGCTACCATTCCAGCATATCTCCACGGCGGATTAGATGGAAGAGATTTCTTAGAAATAGGTAAACCCTTTGTATAGTTTATGATTTTTGGGTTGTTTTTCTGTTTTGTGTGTACATTAAATTATTAAATAAATAAATCGCTACTAAAGAAAAGTTGATTCACCCATTTTGAATAGTTAGATGTTGCATGTTGGTAGATGCGATGTGAACTTACCACGTATCAGAAAACTTGTTCTCTTGCGATATTAAGCGTCCAGCCATTTTTGGGTCATTCTCCGTAAACCATACACCCTGAAATAGACCTCAATCATTAAAATTAACTTAACTTTCTTTAAATATAATAGAATATATAAATAAATAAAAATTAACTACTTTACCTATAAACAAACTTTTACAGTATTCATATGTCAGATTATACACACCTCATAATAATCGACTAAGGTCTGCCTGACTGCCGCCTCGCAATCGGCTAGGTATCTGTCCCGGGCCGCTCCAGCCAAAGCGGCATCGCGCCACCTGGCAGCCCCTCGGGCGTCCCACCGCAGCCACGGTGACAGCAACGCCGCCAGTTGCGGCCAGAATAACGACGCTGGCGCCCAGGGTACTGGTGACAAGCAGATAGATAATTTAGAGTCAGAAAACAAGTATATAAACATTAAGTAATTTTGAACCAAGTATAGATCCCTGTGGAACATACAATGTTTTATTTAGCAAAGCTAATGAATCAACTTCAAAACTAAGTTTTAATTAAAGTATTTTTAAATGAAGTCTATTATTTCTTAATACAGCTGCAATATTCTTAATTATTTGCAGGTAATTAAAAAAAAGTATGGTTTACTCTCCTAAATGCTTACTAGTATTCAGAATCAAGCGTTTTAATATTCATACGCCGATAAAACCGATACTTTATTGGCGAAACGGACACAATTGCATATCCACTAGATTCTTATAATCGCTCGTGTCTGTACTTAAATACTTTTTTTCGCTTTTGTGTTAACTTTCTGTCGTTTTTTCTGTTTTATTTTTTCTTTCTTTCTGTTATTTCCTATTTATCTATTTACACACTGATGCAGGTATACTTACAGTATGTTTCCTCGCTTCTAAACAGCTCTTCATGAGCCAACATATCCAAGATCTCAGTGTCGTCCAGCCCCCTTCTGGAAGCCGTGAGGAAGGACAAGCAGGTCTTCACTCTATCAACGCCCAGGGCCTGCTCCGTGGTCACCAGGATCTGGATTATCTGGCTGTCCAGGTCGTCGCAGATCACCAAGTCGGGCGCGGTTTCAGGCTCAGTTTGCTCCGTGAAGGTCTCTGCTGACAGGGATATCTGCCACGCTAGGATCTGTGAAGAAATGAATCACCATTATTGTTTTATTCTACGGTGCTGTATGTCACTGATGTAAGTATGATTTACATGATTATATTTAGGTTCAAATTCCGTTCTCCGAGAAAATCAGTAATCTAAATGATTCTATACACATAATGCATGTATATTTTGTTTTTGAATATGCCATTTCACTTTCATATTCGTTTTTCCTTAGCTGTCTTATGAAAACAAACTTTACTTTGCGTCTCGGCCCCATGTGCGAGCAAGGTACGGTAGCAGCAAAAACAAGTTTGTATTCCCATATAAATTTTGCGGTCCACTTGGGAGCGTCTACCGTTCATTTTGCTTTCAGGAAGCGGAGTAGCGGGAGGAGGTTGCTAATACAAATTTATATGGAGTTTGAAAATGAGTATGTGTGAGTGAGTCACAGTATTGTCATACATTTGACACGATTTTGACACCCATAGAATGCTTTTATTACTGATCCATATGGGAGTGGCTAAATATTTTTATTCAAGGGTGGCATACCAAAGTCAAAGTCAAAACTATCAAAGTCAAAACTGTTTTATTGCAAGTAAGTACACTGGGTACATTTATACAACGTAATTTTTTTATCTACCACCGCTTCCAAGGTGTTATATAGAGCGGCCTTAGCATAGAGCATATATAGATATACCTTAGCATAGAGCGGCAGCGTGCACTTGTGCACCGCCCTGACGGCGGCGTCGGGCGGCGCGGCGGCGCCCGTCCGGCTGTAGGTGGCGGCGCACGCGGCGAGCACGGCGCGCGCCTCGTCCGCGCCCACGGGCGGCGCGCGCACCACGCGCGGGCCCTCCTCCGACGACAGCACCGCCATGATGGCGGAGCTCGACGGCTCGTCCGTCTCTGTAAGTACGACAGTAAATAAGTAACGCTTTCATTTCAGGCAAACAACAATATAAATACAAGTGAATGAAAATTTTAAAAATAGTTATTTGTTATGCAAGGCTGCAAAGTTGGTTATTTTGTGCGAGTACTAGTATTGAAAACTGAGGGTAGCGAGGGTTTCAAGGTACGAGGCCCAAAATAACTTTGCTGCCGAGCGCAACACACAATTTTTCACCTCACTACAGCGAGGAAAATACTAGGTGAATTGAATCCTTTCGGCGGTTTAGAACCACAAATAATAATAACCACACTTAGAATTCACCACTTCATTAAATATCCACCTTCTACAAAGTAGAAGAAAGGTTTTAAAAAGTTTTTTTCCCGGTGCAGATTTCGAATGAGAAACCTTCCCTTCCGAGCTTGTGAGGTGTAAAGTTTATTTTGTTACAAGTGATTCCATAACTAGGTTGAAGTCTTAAGGCGGCTGGCGGCGCACCTTGTGGGAGGCCTAAGTCGAGCAGTGGACTGGTGGCTGATGACGTGCCACTCACCCTCAGTGACGGTGACGATCATCTTGACGTTGTCCGGCAGGCGCGAGGGAAGCCACCGCGCGGCGCGCAGCGCGTCCGCGCCCACCACCGCCAGCAGCAGCGGCCGGCAGCGGCCCAGCGCCGCCAGCAGCTTCGGCAGCGCTGCCGACAGGGACGCCACGTCCTAAGGAAACGGACATTAATACAATGTACAGCCACGACGCACAACTTTTAAAAAAAAGCAAGTCGAATTGTGAACCTCTCATTTTTGTTCAAGTCATATTTCTTCATTCCTATATATCTACATAGGGACGGATAATTAGAAACAGGGCAAGATTTTCATACAGTCGACGTCACATTGAAGCCCTCGTTCTCCGTGAAGGCTTAATCGGAGCATGATCTGATGACGGCCATCGAGAGAGTAGATGGAGGACTTTTAGATCGCTATAGATATCCTACTGATCAGATAAGCCGTTTGGAAGCAGCATCGTCATAAAGAAAAAAACTCGCAAAATATGGCATCAAAATGTATGAAAAGTTAAGGAATCATCCACTGCCACTTTCGCCTATTGCTTCGTACTTACATTCCGTCCCCTATACACTGTCCCAGTGTGCAGCACGTGGCACTGGTCGACGATTGACTTCAGCAGCTGGTGGGAGCTGCTCGACTGTGGCGTCAAACCCACAAATCTGAAAGTAAGTTTTAAAGTTTAAATCAAATCAAATCATTCAGATCATTTATCAAAATCGGTTAAGTATCGGTAAACTATCTCGTATAAATGAATGAAACGAATGAAATGAATGAAATGAACGAAATGAACGAAATAAACGAAATGAACGAAATGAACGAAATGAACGAAATGAACGAAATGAACGAAATGAACGAAATGAACGAAATGAACGAAATGAACGAAATGAACGAAATGAACGAAATGAATGAAATGAATGAAATGAATGAAATGAATGAAATGAATGAAATGAATGAAATGAATGAAATGAATGAAATGAATGAAATGAATGAAATGAATGAAATGAATGAAATGAATGAAATGAATGAAATGAATGAAATGAATGAAATGAATGAATGAATGAATGAATGAATGAATGAAATTATTTATCGTAATAGCGGTCTCCTCACCTGATGATGAGCGCGAGGTCCTGCTGCGGGCCGGGCGCGAGGGTCGCCGCGCGCGCGACCAGCGTCGCCTTCCCGCAGCCCGCGCCGCCGATCAGCGCCAGCGGCACGCAGCTGTCGCCCGTTATGTACCTACAATACAACAGTCGCCGTAAGAGTGTCAGTGGCGTCGGGGATAAGACGCGGCCTATCACGTCCGATCCCCGGCTGGGCCATGTACCAATGGTTTTTTCTCGAAACTTAAGTACATTTACTGACTGCTCTCAAACGGTGAAGGAAATCCTCGCGAGGAAACCTGCATACGAAGAAGAAATTCTTAGGCGCATGTGAAGTCAACCAATCCGCACCGGGCTAGCGTGGTGGTTTATACCCCGAACGCTCTGTTGAAAATAGTTTGGAATTATATTTCTTTACTCACGTCTTCAGTTCGTTGAGTGTAATTTCCCGGTTGGACGTGCATTGCGCTGCTTTTTGGCAGAACGAAAGGTGTTCGTTGAGTTCGTCGAACAAACTGGAAAAAAAAATACATCAGAAGTGGTTAAGAAGAAGTGGTTATGAACCACTTCTTCCTTGACGAGTTTATTTAGAGTTCAGGAAATAGTTTTTGTAGAAAAACCACCACTTATTCTTATTCTTATTCTTAGACGGGGGTGGCAGTCCCTGCACCGACTCCACGAAACGGGAGTTTTGTGCAATTCCCCCCGGGCCGTCAGTCCAGCCATCCCAGCTCCTTGAAGTACTGGAGTAGGACTTCTGGCTGACGGCAGCACTGTTGCAGGTTGCTCGTTGCCGAGAGGTCGGGATCTATTGCCAGGCCCGTTTCGGATCTGAATTCCTGTGTTGCTGGACAGTGAAGCACTGCGTGCTCCACCGTCTCGCTCTCCTGCAGACAGCCCCTACACAGGGGGCTGTCTGTGATGCCCAGATTGTGCATGTGTTTGTTCAGGTTGCAGTGACCCGTTATGATGCCGACCAGGAGTCTAAGGTCGCTTCTGTTGCGTTTTATTAGAAAATTCGTGAGTTTCCCATCGCTGTGAGGGAGCATGGAGCGCGCTTGCTCGCAGTCCACTCGGAAAACCACCACTAGTCCACGGATAACCGGTGAGTGCTACGAGCGCTACACACCCAGTGGGTATCTGGTTGCGAGCTACTCAAACGATCGGTACTTAATGGGTACCGTTATAGTTTTGTTGGTAGCGAATAAAAAGATACAGTAAGTATCCGAGTTACTCACCTTGTGGGTATCCCGTTGCAAGCTACTCATCCGCGGGTTGGGAGTTACTCACCCGGTGGGTGGGTATCTACCTACCTTCTGCGTAGTGACCGTTAAAGTTTTATGGTAGAGAATAACCAGTTACCCACATAATGAGTAGGTATCCGGTAGATTGCCACTCACCCGTTCCTAGGTAACCGGTTGCTCGCTACTCACCCAGTGGATATCCGGTTGCGAGCTATCACTCGGTGGGCAACCGGTTGTTCGCTCCTCCCCCGGCGGATAACCGGTTGCTCGCTACTCACCCGGTGGGCAACCAGTTGCTCGCTACTCACCCGGTGGGCAACCGGTCGCTCGCTACTCACTCGGTGGGCAACCGGTTGCTCGCTACTCACCCGGTGGGCAACCGGTCGATCGCTACTCACTCGGTGGGCAACCGGTTGCTCGCTACTCACCCGGTGGGTATCCCGTTGTGTCCGCGCGGCGTGTCGCCCTCTGCCACGAGCGCGTCGAGCAGCGCGTCGAGCCGGTCGCCGAGCGCGGAGCGCACGCCGCGCGTGTACTCGTCCTCGCCGCCCGGCGCCGAGCGCCCGCGCACGCTCGCGCGGATTATGTTGCGCTCGCTCAGGTGCAGCTGGAATCATAATGATTATTTATGCAACAATTTCACTCGTATTTCAACACTTTACTAAGTTAAGTAATAAGTTTTTATTAATTTTTATTATTTTGACTTCCTTTTAAATTATTTTAGTTTGTTTTGATTTTTATTTTGATTTAATTTAATTACTTTGATTTTATTTTTGATTATTTTGATTTTATTTTTTGTAATTCTTAAAGTTCTTGTGTGTATTACTAACAATATTAAGGACAAATGTCTGAAATAAAAATATTCTATTCTGTTCTTTACTTAGTTTGTGAAAAGAGCGTAACGAGGGTCGGTAAGGACTACAAGCTTTTGGTTAGGACTTAAGAAGAAAACTCTTACAAAATTAAACGTTTTTACAAAAAACTTTCTAGTCGATCGAGGAGGCGCCATGAATGAAGGGAACGAGTGAATGAAGTATTTGAATGAATGAATCTTCCCGATGATTTAGTGACTAAAATGAATGTACCCGTTGATTTAGTGACTAAAATGAATATAAACGTTGATTTAGTGACTAAAATGAATGTACCCGTTGATTTAGTGACTAAAATGAATATAAACGTTGATTTAGTGACTAAAATGAATGTACCCGTTAATTTAGTGACTAAAATGAAGAGCGTAGCGTAGCTGACTGTTGAGATGAATGTTGCCAGGGCTATTAAAACTGTATGTTTCTCTTTAAAAAAACTACCTTGAGGTCCTTCTGCATGTTGTTGAGCCGCCTCTGCAGCTCGTGGTGGTGCGCCACGTCGGCCGCGTCGGGCGGCTCGGTGGCGCCCCCCGCGCCCGCGCGGCACACCCACACGCACCGCCGCGCCGCCTCGACACTCATCAGCACCGTGTGCTGCACCTCCTGCGGCAAACACACTGCTTTTCACGTGCGGTGCGAGGAAACAAAATTCATTTCACTCGCGTTTCAAGTCTGTTGAATGAAAATTTGAATCGAAATTCCGCTGGGTGCTTTCCGCCTGGATTTCCCTGGTTTAGAGTGCTACATGGGTAATGCTTTACCCCTACGTAGTCGTTACCGAGTAGGTATGCTAATGTAAGTAATAGTGCTGTCTCTTTCCGACTAATCACTTACAAAAGACGGAGAGATATAGATATAGTTCTTTTTACGTAGTCGCTAGTGAGTATGGACGTTGAAAAGTCATGGTAGGGGTACTGACCTGCTCGACGACGGTGGTGAGGTACGCGTCGCAGGCCTCCTGCGGCAGCGTGCGCACGAGCACGTTGAGCGCCTTGGCCATCTCGCGGCGCCAGCGCGCGGGCGCGCCCCGCACCAGCCGGTAGCACGGCGGCGTCGGGCTCGAGTCTAGGCTGTACCTGCGGACATTGTCAAGTTATGTACTTACACATCTTCACACTATATCCCTATGAAATAGGCGCCGCAACACCTCTAGGCGAGGATCAACAGCGGTACACTAACACAAAAACACACAATAGTGTGCAAAACAGACCTGTCTCGCTCCAGAGAAACATCTAGCTGTTATTCTGCTACCTTGAGTAAAAAGTTTTATTTCATACTCGAAATCAGTTTCGAACATTCTGGCCGAAGGTCGTTACCAAATGTTGTATGAAATTTCATTTCGTAATCGATTAGGTTGTTTTTGAGGTAAGTTTGCAACCGTAGTTGGCAAAATGTTATTGGCCACTATGAGGACAATGATGTTTTTTTTTCATTTAATCCATAACAAAATACATTGTGTGGGAAATTAAAACATTAAAAGACTCTAAAACATTAAAGAGAACAAAAACATTAAAAAATAAAAATAAATACATAGATCAAATGTAAAAAAAATCTAATTACAACAAAAAAACTGTCAATTTATAATTATAATAGAAGAAGAATAAGAGTTTGGCGAGAAACACTTACCATTTATTCAAGAGGATCCTGTCGTTGTCGTCCTCGGCGGCATCCAGCGCCGCCTTGAAGTCGGCGCATTCCAAGGTGTGAGGCAGCAGCGGGGTGCCCAGACCTGAGTTGAGGAACAGCACCGGCACCACCGCCCCTAGCTCTGACTGACCTGCAACCGTTCAATAAAAGGGTGACTCCAAGAGACGAGTGAAAGTCATTTTTGTTTCTTTCATTTGTTGCACTGAAAAAAGCAATTGATCTGTACGAACGCTTTTTGTATCACAAAGGTTCTTTTCAAAATAGGCGATTCAGTAATTTTTTTGGAACAATTAGTAAGTAATTGGGCAAATGTTTATCTAACAATGTATAACCTAATATTAATTACACGAATAAAAAGAATGAATGAAAAAAAAACCTCAGTAATTTGACATAAATTTAAATAGGTAGCTAATAATTAGGTACAATCGACCGCACGTCAGTGGAAACACTTTGACCTTGAGCTGGCCTCGCCTATTAGTGGGTTTGCTACTGATGTGCGGTCGACCGTACTATACCTACCTACCTAATAAATAAATAAAAATATTTTTTTAGGTTTCCTAAATGCAGTTGTTGCCGTGAAAAGGGTCACAACTCAGCTCAGTGCCGCGGACCTAGACACTATAGTCAGCAGCGCTGGTTCTCTGTTGAATTGGGTACGACGTTGTAGATACGCGTCACTTACGTGCTAACTCAGCTATACAGAGCACGGGGAAGCGGTGGTCCCTCTGCTGCTCGAGCGGCGACCGCCAGTGCAGGTCCGCCACGTGGATGCGCCAGCCGCGCTTGCGCGCGCGCACCCGCAGCCGCGCCGCCGCGCCGCACTGCAGCGCGCCCTTCTCCGCGCAGCAGTCTGCCAGCAAGCAACAGTCATATCTTAAATCTTGGGCTCTGTGTGCGTTACTACAATAAGATCCCGGAAGAAATTATCAACTTATCTGAAAACAAATTTGAGTCTTCCGTAAAATCAAACTTGTGCAAAAAAGCATATTATAAGTTAAATGACTACATAAATGATAAACTTCCATGGAGTGGCTGATGGCTCAACATAGTTATATATTGTAATGAACAAGCTATATGTATGAAAGCAGGGCCTGTGCTGTTGGGTTTGTTGCTGTTTCTTCCCTTCGGCTACGTACAGGCGGAAACAGAGCAGTTTTAGTTTTAGACAGAATTTACGTCAAAAAGAGAATATTGTATTCCAATTTTGAATAAACGAATTTTGACTTTGACTATCTACCACGTGTTGCTTTGTTAGAGAGCGTAGGTGGCGTAGTGGCGAAGACGCAGCCAGTCATGTCGAACCCGCTCGTGCCACTTTCCTCGAAACTTAAGTACATTTTACTGGCTGCTCTCCAACGGCGAAGGAAAACATCGTGAGGAAACACGCACACCCAAACTGTGACCCAACAGTAGAGACATAACTACTTTCTGTCGTCTTCTGGCAAACCCAGGCTTCACTACCGTATAATAAAGTTGGTACCAACACCGCATTGTAAATTGCCAGACGGCCGTCTTTCGACAGATTCGGGTAGACATATTTGTGTTATATGTATAATAAAATAATTATTGATACCTTGAGAGTCAGCAGCGCACACGTATATGAGCATGGCCCTGCGCCGCCTGGCCCGCAGCGCTGGCAGCCGGCCCAGCAGCAGCGAGCGGTGCTCCTCCGGCAGGGTCGCCACGTTGGCGGGCACCGGCGGGCCCTCCACATCCTCGCGGGGAGACGCGCACGCGACCGGGGACGATAGCGAGATGGAATCTGTTGGCAAGAGGCCTATGAGCGTTGGCCTTCTAGAGCCAGGTGGGGACGATAGTGAGATGGAATGTTGTTGGCAAGGGGCCTATGAGCGTTGGCTTTCTAGAGCAGGTGGAGACGATAGCGAGATGGAATCTGTTGGAAAGGGACCTATGAGCGTTGGCCTTCCAGAGTAGGTGGGGACGATAGCGAAATGGAATCTGTTGGAAAGGGACCTATGAGCGTTGGCCTTCCAGAGTAGGTGGGGACGATAGCGAAATGGAATCTGTTGGCAAGAGGCCTATGAGCGTTGGCCTTCTAGAGCCAGGTGGGGACGATAGTGAGATGGAATGTTGTTGGCAAGAGGCCTATGAGCGTTGGCCTTCCAGAGTAGGAGGGGACGATAGCGAGATGGAATCTGTTGGCAAGAGGCCTATGAGCGTTGGCCTTCCAGAGTAGGAGGGGACGATAGCGAGATGGAATCTGTTGGCAAGAGGCCTATGAGCGTTGGCCTTTTCTAAGCCGTAGAACAAAAGTTGTCTGTTTAAGGAGCAGAAGCAATAACTGCTATAGGAAGTCCTAGCCTCCCTGAAGCTCTATTTTTGAATCGCTCTCCTCGCTTCGAGCGCTCGATTCTACTGTTTTTCCTTTGACATCCAATACAAAAATCAGTAGAGTGGACCGCTCGCAGCGAGGAGAGCGATTCAAAAATAGAGCTCCAGGTCTAATCAAAATACGACCAAACTATTAGATTATATAGGTACCTATCCCTCGGTACCTACCGTAAAAAATCGATATTGAAATGCCCTTGCTTTGTTAGGTACCTACATTTCATTATAATTATGACAAAGGGTTATTTATTTTTCGTCAACACAAAAGAGACACATAGACGGCAATTTTCATTAGTAAATGGTGTTACCACCACAATTACACGGCATTATGGAAATTACACTGGCGTTTTATTAAAATGAAATGTTTCTCTGCACATAAATAATTACTACGACGAGGTGGTGACACGGAATAAACATAGTGAATTATTAATGAGGTTAATTATCATCAGAGTAGCGGTGGTAAATATATGGATGTTCTTTGGCTTTTCCTTCATGATCTATAATAATAATAAAGAGGTAAAAAAAACTGTTAGATAATTTGCACGCTTATCTTATATAATAATATGTTACACACACGGTTGTTTAGTCCCAACTAAGCCGAAGCTTGTACATGGGTACTCGACAACTGATAGACATACATATTATATACGTTTAAATAAATACTTAAATACATACAAACACCCAAACCGAAGAACCAAATGATAGCGAGGTGGAAAATACACCTAACGCCATCTATTGACAAACTAGAGAACTAAGAAGCTAACATGATTAGACCGGGTTAAAAAATTTGAATAACATAATTGTATTATAAATAGTATACTTTATAACGCGGATGAAGTCGCGGGGCATCGGCTAGTATTGAATAATAATAATATACATAAATCCGGGAAGCAGACATTAAACTGTAAATTAATGTCTCTTAGAATTTGGTGGAACCGTCGTATTCTTGCTGTGCGTACTATGGGAGTTCCACAGGGCACCTAACTGGGACCAATATTGTTCTTACGTACGACGAATTTACATCTTATATACCACATTCTATTGTATTAACCAACACTCCGTTAACAAGTTACGTTCTCATTTTAATTGGAATTCGTGAACCCAGCATGTTGATTTGTTGTGGGGGTGGAACAAGGCAGCATTCTGGGTCCACTAAGGGCAAAGAGTTAAAATGTCTTTGTTGCGTGCTCGCGACCCCTTAAAGAGGCGTAAAAAAAGCATTCTATGGGTGTCAAATGTATCACAATACTGTGACTCACTCACACATTCTCATTTTCGAACTCCAAATAAATTTGTATTAGCAACCTCCTCCCGCTACACCGCTTCCTTTGTCCACACCCCCCTGTAAGTGGCACCATTAGTTCCCATACTAAATATGCAAGATGCAGTCTCCATAGGGAGCGCGCGCGCCACTAAAGAAATTCGAACCTTCCTGACTAAGGGAGTTCCAAAGGGCTATACGCTTGGTCCACTATGGTAGTCCCACGAGGCAGCTTACTAGGATCACTGTTGTTTAATAACCACTGAGTCTACCAGTCATATTTGTAGCACTTACCAGAGACACTCGATCCGACAGGGCGGGGGCCCTTCAGCTGCGGCCGTTTGAAGGAGGGCGTGGGCTCGAGCAGCTCGTGGGAGGTCGCGAGCGGCGGGTCGGCGGTCGCGTCGATGGAAGGCTTCGTCACGCGGTAAGACGGAGACCTGCGGGCGCAGCAGTTTAACCTACTCTAAGTTATTGTGTTCGACTTCGGATCTATACAGGGCAACATATTTTAATGACTTGTTATCAGGATTCAGGTACCTAGTACCTACTCAAGTATCGCGTACAAAAAGTCAAAATATTTTATTGCATACTTGTTTAAGTACACGAGTAGGTTTATATATAGGTGGAAACAGAGTAGTTTTAGACAAAATTGACGTCAGAAAGAGAATATTGTATTACAATTTTAAATAAACGAATTTTGAATTTCAAAAAACCTAAATTGTTTTCTACCACCGCTGCTTAGGTGTTAGCGCTGAGAAGAAGAAGCGGCGCAACCGATTTCTCAACAAACTGAATATGGCGTATATTTAGATATGTAGACGATTTTTTTTTAAATTTGAACAATTTCCTGGCGAACTTCTTTGACTACTAGCTTCTGCTGCTCCGATTTTTTTCTTCCGATACAATGAAATGATCCTTACAAGAAACTAAGTCGACACGCATTAAAAAAAACATCAAAATTATTTTGCACTGGGGCATTGTATGAGACAAAATTTTATTGAATTTGACTAACTTCTGATGATCAGATTTTTTTCTTCCGATATAATAAAATGATCCTTACATGATACTGAGTCGATCCGAATTTAAAAAAATTTTGATCAACTCAGTTTTATAGACAACACACGCTTGACCAAAAAATTTATTATGTCAAAATTGTTATCACACATAATTAAACTACAAACTACGACGATCCGCCATGATATGTTAATCACCAATCACAGGAAATTACGTCACGTTTGAGTACACAAACGTCAAACGAATACGAGTTTTTCAAACGTGACGTCACAAGCGACGCCATGACACCGGAAGCGTTTTGGTGTGAATTTTAAATTTGAAAATTAAAATGTCATTTTCTTCTACTAAACCTTTATTAAACCAGTCTTTTGCAGAAATATTATATTCTTTGTAAATAGTATTAATTTGCGAAAATTATACAACAGGTTTTTAAAATCTGTCAACTTGCCTATTTTCAATTCAATGTCAAAACATCCATTCTATGTACACTTCCCTTGTTTTAGTGTACGCTGAAATAAAATTATAAACAATTTGTATTCTACACAAGCGAGTGTGATCGAGTGCCGCTCGCGACGTAATAGAGTTACTTGGAGCGTCCGTAGCACTTCGTAGCGTGTTCGTAGCAATAAATATACGAGGTTTATGTAATTGTCGGTGGTGCAGCTGGGCAAAGACATTTTACGGTGAATAATAATAACTAGTGGTTCCGTGAGAACAGTAGACCTCGCCAGCCCTTATAAACCAAACCTAAAAGAAACGAACAGAAGTCAATTTTGCAGTTGGAGAGAGATTAAGTACTTCCTAAAGTGACAAAAACTTGAACTTTAAAGCTTAATATTTCGCAAACGGAACCCTGAATCGAAAAATGTTTTCCACACACCCGTAATATTTTTGAAAGACCTATCCAACGATACCCCACACCATGGAATTCACGCGGAAAAAAAATCATTTCCATTTTACGTATGAAGTTCTATAAACATAACTTATTTTATTTTTTAGGTAGTTAGTTTTTAATTATTTTTTTCATTAAGTTAGATAACTACTTAAGTTTTATTACCCTTGTAAAATAACTTAATAAAGTACGTACTTATAAAGTAAATTTATTTTTCGACTTTCATAAGTTGATCGACTGTTACTCAAAAACTAAAAGATCCTACTTAGCTGTCATAGTTTTTTTTATAGTATGTAGGTAGTCTAGGTAGGTGTATACATCTGATATTTACGAACCCTGCGAAAAATTCATTGGTACAATCGACCGCACGTCACTCTGAACACTTTGACCTTGAGCTGACCTAGCCTATTAGGAAGGGCCAATACAATGAGAGACAACGGCGGATCCAGGGGGGGGCATGGGGGTCATGACCCCCCCCTGAGCTGGTTCCAGGACTTAGGTGGACCACTAATTCTACTGTTATCAAAATTAAATTATAAGTTCTTGACTTGACCACGACTATGTGACCCCCTCCTGGCACCAAAGCTGGATCCGCCCTTGATGAGAGACCAGTTTATACTGGTTTTGTTTCCACTGACGTGCGGTCGACCGTACAAAAACGTAACCCTCAAAATAATTAAAATGCCATCCCTTTTAAGTTCCTCTGGCTTGAGGTATCATGTTCGTTATCAAATACAGCCCCCACCACGCTGGGGGAAGGAGGGAGGTAGGGGACTGTTGGTAGGTCCAACAAACAACTGGGGGCCGGGCGGCCCTCCGTATACGTAAATATTTGGAGTAAATGCTTTATCCGTGGTAAAACAACGGTGTGTGTGAAAAACGACCGCGTGAAACAAAGGCATTGTGGATTTTAGGAAATATATTTTTAGCGTAGAAACACGTCAAATCTAGGTCGCCGGAACCACAGAATACGGAAAAAGTTTAAACTTAAGCTCATCATCATCATATCAGCCTGTAGACGTCCACTGCTGGACAAAGGCTTCCCCCAAGGATCTCCACGACGACCGGTCCTGCGCTAACCTCATCCAGCTGGGTCCCGCGACCTTCACAAGATCGTCGGTCCACCTATAAACTTAAACACATTAAAACTAAACTTTTTATTATTATTTAAAATAGCTAATATTAAATATAACTACCTATAAAACTAAATTATCCTAAAAAAACTAAACTAAAACCTTTATAAAACTAAAATAACGTAAAATCGTGGAGGCTGGGCGATGGACCCATAGTGCCGACGGCGCTGGCTGCATTGCCTCGTTGGATGGCCAGACTGATCCTCTGAACAAGGTATTCCTTGCAGAGGATCACCGAATTTTGCTAATATTTAAATAGCTTATATTTCTGTGGCTGGAACACTTGTCCCATCAGTGTTTAGTTTGTACCTTATTGATAAAAAAAAATAGGCATCTAAGTAGGTCAAAATAAACTTTTGATAGATTACCAACTTTTTATTCATCATCATATCAGCCTGTAGACGTCCACTGCTGGACAAAGGCCTCCCCCAGGGATCTCCACGACGACCGGTCCTGCGCTAACCTCATCCAGCCGGATCCCGCGACCTTCACCAGATCGTCGGTCTACATTGTGGGGGGTCTGCCTGCGCTGCGTCTTCCGATACGTGGTTGAAATAATATTGCTATTTAAAAATACACATGCTGTATTATTGCACTATCCGATAGCGTGTAACATACAGTATATATAAAAATATAACTCTTCGGCCGTGTACGAAATAACCATAGAGTTAAGATCTCTTTGGTGCGTGCTCGCGGCCCCATAAAGAGGCGTAAAAAAAGCATTCTATGGGTGTCAAAATCGTGTCAAATGTATCACAATACTGTGACTCACTCACACATTCTCATTTTCAAACTCCATATAAATTTGTATTAGCAACCTCCTCCCGCTACACCGCTTCCTTTGTCCGCACCCCCCCTGTAAGTGGCACCATTGGTTCCCATACTAAATATGCAAGATGCAGTCTCCATAGGGAGCGCGCGCGCCACCAGAGTTTCTAATCTTCCTGGAAATAACACAGGCTTCCAACAGCCTAGAAAGTGGCACTATAAAGGTTTGCTTACATGACTTGTGTCTACACAGAGCACAGAAAGTCGACGCGTTCGGGGTAAAGGCGTGGCTAGGGGAGGGCCCTGACGTCACGCCGCCGGCTGTGACGTCAGCGCGCCGTGACGTAGGCACGCCCCGACCTAGATACTGCGTAGTCACAGAGTATTAATAATACAGAAGGTACGGAAGGCATAAATACTCCCTAAAAAAAACTGGGTAAAAACAAGCGAACACAGCCAGACCGCGGGTATTGGTATTGGTCCCTTCCAATTTTTTTTAATTATGGTCAACTTAGCCTGCTGTAATTTTTTTTGAAAATGTCATATTTTCTAGGGTCAAACCAGCCCATTGAGCGTCAGTGGCGTCGGGGATAAGACGCGACCTATCATATCGAAAGGTCCGAAGTTCGATCCCCAGCCGGGCCATGTATTACCTATAGGTTTTATCTCGAAACCTAAGTACGTTTACTGACTGCCTGATTTAATACCAGGCATCTTTGTCATTTAAATATCTTTAAGATAATCATGTGGTAGTTTGCTGGAGAAGCAAGCATCGTTTAAACAAAGGTTGTTTGGAGACAACCGCTTAAAGGGATAAGTCCACTTAAATTGTACTACGTCACTGCATGTTGTATCCAAGCCAATGGTTTTTAATAAAGCATATTATTGTATTGTACATACACTGAACAAGAAAATCTTCCTTGTTACGAAATCATAATTATTATAAACGATCCCACTGTTTGACATAAACCTTTCTCTATTCAACAATTGTATAGCTAGGCCTCACAACGCTGGCGCTGCTGCTTGACCTAGCTTGAATGGTTATATCGCCGTTATTTCGTCCCGAGTAAAATGTTAGCAGAGTGCAAGTGCAGTTGGCATTTGGACATCTTGGTGTTGTCGTGCCCCCTTAGGCGCAGGCCACACAGAAGCGACGAGGCGAGTACGCGGCACGGACGTGATTTTCCGAACTATACAGGGTGTTTGATGGATCGATGTAGAATAAGGTGATAAAAAAGATTAAATATATTTTAGGTAATTTTAAACCCACTTCAAAAAAGAGGGGGTCCCAATTCGAATGTATTTTTTTTTTTCCTTGTGCGATATTCGGCGACTGTAAACCGATTTAAATTAAAAAAATTTTTTTTTGGAATGATTATTAACATTTCCACCGTCTCTTCTGTGTAGCCTATGCCTTAAAAACCACGTGCGATATTTAAAAGCTAAAATAAAAAGCATAGACAACCTCATGGTCTCCTTCGAAGCCAACGCGTACCTGGGTAAAAGAAAATACGAAAAATGAATTTAAAAAAAACTAGTAAAAGGCTATACAAGCAATAATAGTGAAACTTGGTAGGTATACAGTGAGTGCTTATGTCCTGGAATAATATATAGGCTAGGTACCTACTTTTACTTACGGCAAAGCCGCGGGCGACACCTAGTAAATAATCATCATCATCACCATATCAGCCTGTAGACGTCCACTGCTGGACAAAAGGCCTCCCCCAAGGATCTCCACGGCTACCGGTCCTGCGCTAACCTCATCCAGCTGGGTCCCGCGACCTTCACCAGATCGTCGGTGCACCTTGTGGGAGGCCTGCCTACGCTGCGTCTTCTGATACGTGGTCGCCACTCGAGAACCTTTCTGCCCCAGCGGCCGTCAGTTCTACGAGCGATGTGCCCCGCCCACTGCCACTTCAGCTTCGCAATTCTTTGAGCTATGTCGGTGACCTTGGTTCTCCTGCGGATCTCCTCATTTCTGATTCGATCTCGCAGGGAAACTCCGAGCATAGCTCTCTCCATTGCCCTCTGGGTGACCTTGAGCCTTCTTATGAGGCCCATAGTGAGGGACCACGTCTCGGTACCGTATGTCATCACTGGCAACACACACTGGTCGAAGACTTTCGTCTTGAGACACTGCGGTATATAATGCTAGTAAATAATACAGGAGACTTAATCAGGAGTTGTTGAAGCTAACATATTAAGAGTTATTAGTCAAAAATGAAATAAAACCTCGCAAATATAAGTCTCGCAACTATTTTATAAAAAAATTAATTATAATATTTAAGTAAGTAAATGTATGGTCATTTTTTTTGTCAAGCGTATGACAATGCCTTAGCTCGGATCCGTCCAATATCCTACTATAGTCCGTTTTCCTAAGTTGACATTACCAAAAATGGTTTTGGAATAGTTTTTTTTATTATCTTAACAATTTTTTTTTGTAAGTACCTAATTAATTAGGTAGGAGCGTGATGGGCACCTTTGCAACGGGTTCGGGCGGACTTTTTGATTGATTTTATTATTTACTATTATAATTTAATTATTTTTCTTAAGTATGCTATTTTGATAGAATTAATTTAGGTATATTTAGTTTATATTTTTAGTTTCTTGTTTGTAGGTTTTTAATTTATTTTTAATTTTTATTTTATTGTATTTTATACTTACATAACGAACAGTATTTAGGTAATTTTAGTTTTATATAGGTTTTAGGTTAATTTAGTTTTATATTTACGTTTAGTTTTAGTTTTCAAATAAATATTTTACAAGCATTAATTAGGTAAGTAGATCCTAGTAATTTTTATATCGTATAGATACTATAAATAAATAATAAATGGTTTTAAGTAGTTTTGAGAAATGTTTTGTTTAAAAACATTTGTATGAAAGTGTGGCATCTTATTACGTGATAAGTTTTATCATAAAAAACGGCCGGTGGCTCTCAACCTCGCCATCAATTTAAAGCGCAGCTGTATAGCTTCTAAAACTTCATAACAAGTTCTCTATTACGTCAGCGAAATTGAAAACAACGAAAACTAGTGAAGTTTGGTTTGGAGTAAGTTTCGAAATCAACTTTGGTCAGGCGAATGATTGATTTGGAATCTTCAGCTTTTGAACTAGGATTGGATGTAGGTACCTACTTAGCAATCGGACAACGATGATTTTTTTCAAGTAGGCTTTGGCTTGGTCGACTAGACCTTTAAAACTACTGCCGGCGTTTTACAAGAAATATTGACTTTTTTCTTGTTTAAACCGGCGGTTACAGCACGACATAGTCCTTAAGCGATGTACTAAGGTTTACATCCTTACATTACTAAAGTTATAATGGGGATTTACAAAGGAAAATTTTAGAATTAATTGAAAGAGTTTTTAAACGCTTTTATTTTAGTTTCCCGTTTCCATACACATTTTTTTTAAATAAAATAAAATTTTATTTCGTTAGCCAATAATTACATGAAATTTGGTAGTTGGGCACTTCCAGTGGGCAAATCATTTCAAGCACAAGCACTTTTGTCTAAAACGGTTACGATCGTATCGTCTAAAAATCAATTCGCCAATATAGCAAAATGCCTAAAACTTACAATATCTAAATAAGAAAACTCATTTTGTCTACTTTCAAAAATGTTTAAAACGTACATAACTATACGAAACAATCTTACTACCTATCACAATATTAGAATTATTTAGTAAACATTTTAAAGGAAAATAAAACAGAAGACACAAACTGACACTTCGGTTCCCGCCAAAAGAGTCGAACGAAATTGAGTCCGATTTAATCCGATATCGTGAACTAATGAAGTGCACCTATCGTCGATAGACACTGCAGTATAGCGGCCGCAGAGTGCATCCGTTGGCAAAACATCAAAGTGCAGCCCCGCGCTCGCACCTCGTTTGAGTGCAGCGCTAATTACGTACGGCTAATTGCCATCGTGTTTTACTATCCTATCGTTTTGACACTTGACATTTCTATATAGACAGCACGCAGTGGAATGTCGTAAATAACCGTGTGTTTTAGAAACTACATAATATAAGGTATACTATAGTACATAAGTTTTTAACATCGTGGTATAATCTCGTTTATTCCGAATCTTTTGAGTTGCCGCTAGCCGAATTGCTTACGAAAATAATATAATGAAATGCGCCACAGTAATACTTTTGAACGTTAAGTATGGCAAATTCGATTTCTTGCTACAGATGGGGTCAAGGGTCAATGTACTTTACTATTTTTAATCTATGAAAATGCAATGAAATCGATAGCAAACAAATTTCCATCGCGATTAAGATCTCAAGCCATCATACGTAATTCAACATTAAGGTGTTAACGCCGCCGATGTTTGCTTTTATTTTTAATTTTACCATTCATTCGCGCGGCATTCGCGGCTGTTTATTTTTAGTATCTTCGCTTTCGTTCGACCGAAAAAAGCGACGACGTTTTGTTTTTGGCGTCTCCGTCGTAGATAAATACAGCGTGGCGCTGGGTTGTAAATACAACTTGTATTTAGATTGGGTTTACCGCCCTCGGTTTTGGCATGTTTTTGTCTGGTGGTGGGGCGAAAAATTCACATTTTGCGCCCCATTTCAAGCGCGTTAGAAAATACAGAAAATAAAAATAAGAACTAGAGGCAGAGCCATGATTTTATATTACCTCAAAAACTGGTCACGATATCGAAAGTGTTTTTATTGCCTAAAGAACATAATCATATCCGATAAACACTATTTGTACATAGGTAGACGGATAATTAGAAACAGGGCAAGATTTTCATACAATCGAGGTAACTTTGAAGCCATGGTTCTCCGTGAAGGATTGACCGGGGCATGATCTGATGGCGGTCATCGAGAGAGTACATGGAGGAGTTTTAGATCGCTGTAGATATCCAATTGATCAGATAAGCCGTTTGGAAGCAGCATGAAGAAAAAAAACCCGCAAAATGGCATTCAAAATGTATGAAAATCTTAAAGTTAAGGAATCATGACGATGTTGCTTCCAAACGGTTCATCTGATCAGTTGGATATCTACAGCGATCTAAAACTCCTCCATCTACTGTCTCGATGACCGTCATCAGATCACGCCCCGATCAATCCTACACGGAGAACCATGGCTTCAAAGTGACCTCGATTGTATGAAAATCTTGCCCTGTTTCTAATTATCCGTCCACCTATGTATGTACCTACTTACATTAAAAATGGGTACAGTTGCCTTTTGAGTAGTGCTCTCTCGGACAAAAAGCTACCCATGAGGTGGATGAAGTTACCATAGGTTTTCAGAAAATTGAACCCACGGCCTCTGCCAAATCACAAGGCAACGAAGTGGAATTAATTACAAGGATTTCTGTGAACTTTGTAAATAAAACTCCTACATAATTGTATTTGTTTACAAGTCCAGCCGGCTGTGTGCGGTGTGCTAAGGCGGGCCAGAGTCAATAAGTGCAGATCATTACAATTAATCACATTGCGTAATTGTGTACCTACATTAAATGATGTGGCGTTCGACAATCAATATTTAGCCCAGTGTTCATACATACCACGGCCATTCTATCGTTTCCAGTTACAGAAGACCACGATACTATTATAGTCTGAACTCCAGCTAATACGAAACGTACTTGCGAATGAAGTCCCTATTTGGATTCCAGAAAAATGATTTTAATTCCTTTTATTAGCTTACTTACCCCTTAATTTATAAGGGAAATAGTACATTGTTACCCCAGGGGTGAAAGTAACTTATTTAGTAGCGAGGGCGCTAATAGTTCGAGGGACTCTAAGTCTTGAACCCGAGGGAAACACTGTGCTTTTCATTACGAATACAATGAAAGTAAAAATAAAAACATGAATTAGCTAAAGATAAAATCTTCAAAGCACTATAATATTGGAATTCTACAACTGTTGACTCGCCCGTCCGGGTCGAAATTCAAAATTGAAATCCTGTGATTACTTGGCGGTATTATGTATTCACTTAACTACAAAACTCACTTAAGTTCGAAACTTAAGTACATGTACTGACTGTTCTCAAACGGTGAAGGAAAACATCGTGAGGAAACCTGCACACGCCGAAGAAGAAATTCTTAGGCGCATGTGAAGTCCACCAACCCGCACTGGGCTAGCGTGGTGGACTATAGCCCGCACGCCCTCGTTAAGAGGGTAGGCCTGAGCCCCAGCAGTGGGGAGATTAATAGGCTGTTGTTGATGAATTATGTATTCTGTGGTAGCGGTAAGCGCGGCGGCGATTGGTTGGCGGTAAATCAGTCCACTCAGCACGACCAAAGGTTGTAATAACAATTCTTTTTCCCATTCAACAGCTCCCGAACATATTCTAACTATACATCAATTATTACATTTCGGTCCAACAATGACGCAGCATCGACGGAACTACACAATGGGACATTGTGCGGACCCCTATTGAGGACATCGGTAGCCGTCGTGATAATTGCCGTTGAAATATGTATATTTCAATTCTAGTCGGTGTTTGAGAGAAATTGGGTCCCTTGGTGATGCTGCAAATATGCACAGAATTTTAAAAAAACTTCTAAAGATTGTTTCAAAAACATACGCCATCTTTATGTTTTTTGTTCACTCCATCTTGCAATAATTTTTACATACCCAATTCCTACTGGACTCTTTTGGCGGGAGCGAAGTGTCATGGTGGTCTTTCATATTTCATTTTCTTAAATTAAGTATCTTGCGGGTTTTAATGTGTAATGGTGATAGTATTTTATACATTAAGTGCTTGTGGTTGTGCATATTGTGATGGAAATTGAAATAAAAGCGTGTAACAACACTTTCAGCTCGTACCAAAATTGTTCATTGCAAATCTTCATTAAAGTTACTATCGATTTAATGAGGATAAGAACCTTAGTGAAAATCGCCGACTAACTCTACTCGTGCTCTGTTTTTGTAGAGGCTGTGCTGTATCCGCCGGTTAAATAGATATATGAAATAAAACTTTAAATTCAAAATAAGATATGGCTTAAAGGTATCGTTACCAAGCCAAAACCTACATTAAAAAATCAATTTTTACTATCCTTCAAGAAAACACCGAGCATAGGCCCGCTCGATAGCTGGATGAGCGACTTCACAACACAAGCAAAAGCAATTTAGCCTAGAATAGTCCGCAATTTGGACTAATACGGTAAGTAGATCGCACTTAGTCGCGATTTCCCGCGAGGTTCCGCGCTCTCTGGAGAGCAGACGGTCCAAAGACAAGTAAATACTGGAAGTGAAACTGGAAGAGATGGAACTGTACGAAGCAATCGAAAATCTCCAGTAATTTATTTAGTTTCCTTTTCGCAATGTTAAAATAAATAGTCCACATCTATAGCTACCTACCACTAAAAGGTATGCTTAGTGAATAAAAACCTTTTACATTTTATGATGGAATCAAATCAACAGCCTATACCTACTACTCTTAACATAACGTCGTACGGCGGCGGGTTATAGTCCACCAGCTAGTCAAGTGCGACTTGGTGGACTTCTTTCTTCGGCGTATGCAGGTTTCCTCACGATGTTTTCCTTTACCGTTTGAGAGCAGTCAGTAAATTACCTTAGTTTCGAGAATTACCATTGGTACATGGCCCGGTCAGGGATCGAACTCGGGTCTCTCGAGTAACAGGCCGCGTCTCTTCCACTATACCATCGACGCTCTCTACCGTAAAGTTTAATGGCGGCTGTGTGAAGTTGGCTGATTTCTGCGCAATGACTAATTTTAGGTTTCAAAGGGGAGCTGTGCGGGGTTCACTAGAGACGCTCATTCAATTTCAAGAAATAGTTCATTGATTCGATCAACCGAATCAAACTTTCAAATTTTTGGACATATCTATGTATCACTATCTCGCTTATACACATAGACTATAAACACTGTCAGCGATGTGCAAACAATATGTGACTACATTCATTCAGCCGCCAAGAAATTCTACGGGACTATAATTATGTACAATGGATAGGACGTATTAGGTGTTCGCTTTCCCTGACCATAAAAATCGATGTCCTTTCCATGCGCTTTACATCCGCAGTGACCTAGTTACGCGCTATGACGCACGTAGCTACGTCATGTTTTGTCTTACTCTTACATTGTATTTAACTAGCATAGAAATGTGTGCGAGGTTAAACTGTCATATGTTGTGGTGGTTTGCTTTGTCTTTTGACCGAACTGTTAGGACCATAGAGAAATGACGGCCCCCTTGGGAGTGGCAACATTTTTTCGCTCAGGAACAAAATGTTGAATTCTCATAATGTTGAATCTCAAAATGTTGAATCTCAAAATGTTGAATCTCAAAATGTTGAATCTCAAAATGTTGAATTCTCAAAATGTTGAATTCTCAAAATGATGGATTCTCAAAATGTTGAATTCTCAAAATGTTGGATTCTCAAAATGTTAGATTCTCAAAATGTTGAGTTCTCAAAATGTTGGATTCTCAAAATGTTGAATTCTCAAAATGTAGGATTCTCAAAATGTTGATTTCTCAAAATGTTGGATTCTCAAAATGTTGAATTCTCAAAATGATGGATTCTCAAAATGTTGAATTCTCAAAATGTTGGATTCTCAAAATGTTGAATCTCAAAATGTTGAATTCTCAAAATGTTCTCAATTTTTTGATTCATGGTTAGGACTGACTGAGTGAAGGTAGATTGAGATGGATCGAAAAACAATGGCGTTTCAGATGAAAGTCCATTGTATTGTAAAAAATATATATATAGGTAGCATATTAAGGAAATCCCAAACTCCGTCAGCCTGTATATTGGAAGCTTCTTCCGTATTTCTATCATCAACAGCCTATTAATATGTCCCCACTGCTGGGGCTCAGGCCTACCCTCTCAGCGAGGGCGATCGGGCTATAGTCCACCATGCTAGCCCAGTGCGGGTTGGTGGACTTCACATGCGCCTAAGAATGTCTTCTTCGGCGTATGCAGGTTTCCTCACGATGTTTTCCTTCACCGTTTGAGAGCAGTCAGTAATATTTCTATAGTTATTTAAGTAGATAATTGACTATTCAATAACTTGTGTTGTATTTAATAAAATCATATTAAATACGTAACCAGCACAAGTTGTATAATATCCATGGGAGTCCAACGCTGGCGCGCAGCCAACTCACGCTAGGCATATCGTCAAATTTTTTCATCTTGTTTACATATGATAAGTAGGCGGCAGAAAACGTATTCGAGCTATACTTGCTTCTAGCGAGATCAGATTCATGCGCCCATTGACGTCCACTGCTGACATAGGCCTTCCCAAGGAAGCCACCACACCGGTCCTCCTCCCTCCGCATCCAGCCACCTTCCCACCTTACCGCAGGTGACTGATTCCCCTTGCGGCTGTCGGTTTTGCAGCAGACTTGAACGCACTGCCTTTCAGCTAGATAATCCTTGTTAACCCTTTATAAGGGCCCAGATAAACAGATATGCTACGTGAAAAGTAAATACACTACCATGTTTGTAATGCACTGGGGAACACATCTACGGCAAAAAAATGTCATTAAGAAAAAAACATGTGGTCAATATATGCACTCAGCCTGTTAGTGCACTTGAGTTTTCAGATGATCCGTTTCCAATACACCTATTCATTGACATTGAATGAATGAGGAAAGAAAGCCTGATATATTCGCTATATATTACCATTATAGTTAAATAAAAAAGAAGATGTTCTTCTCCGTAAATGTTTATTAACTAAGTGGTATCCAAATCGCCTATGCCTTATAAAGGGTTATAGTGACCTTAGTTCTTCGTCGGATCTCCTCATTGCGCGTATAGCTCTTATCAAACCTTCAGAGAAATCCCGAGTATAGCTCTTATCAAACCTGTGGGTCAGACCCACCGTCAGTATCCACGTTTCTGCGCCGTAGGTCATGACTGGCAGGACGCTCTGGTTAACTTTTTTGAGTCTTAGCCTACATTTAGTAGGATAACACCTGGCTAGTTATTCCGCCGGGTAATGTCATAATTTCCTGATATTATCATACATTGTCCTTGACTGGACCTCGTAAAAATGACAGGGTTTTGAGTGACAGTGTCAGGGTGTCTGACTGACGCGATACACATCCGAGTTCTCTCTGGATTGACCGGGCCAAAGGGTTAAGAACTGTGGCAGGCTCCTAAAGTCGGTTTATTCAGAAGTTTAATATTCCGTAATGAAATAGAGTCGAGAGGTCCCAGTTCGATCCCCGGTCGTGCCAGTATACCTAAAGGGTTTATTTCTTACATTTACTGACTGCTCTCAAACGGTGAGGAAAAACATCGCGAGGAAACCTGCATACGCCGAAGAATGTGATGTCCGAGAGCGTCAGTGGCGTCGGGGATAAGACGCGGCCTATCATATCGAAAGATCCGAAGTTCGATCCCCGGCTGGGCCATGTACCAATGGTTTTTTTCTCGAATCTTAAGTAACATGTACTGACTGCTCTCAAACGGTGAAAGAAAACATCGCGAGGAAACCTGCATACGCTAATTCTTAGGCGCATGTGAAGTCCACCAACCCGCACTGGGCTAGCGAGCTGGACTAATACCCAAGTTTCCGCCCGTAGTATGACTTTGCGGTTTAAATAAATATAAGAAATAATACTTTATATAAGTCAGGGCTGTATGGACAAAGCTTCCCTTGCCCGTCCTCAATAGAGGACAAATTAACAACAACAATTAAATAAAATGCAGACTTTCCAGAGATTTTAAAATCAATTTGACATATTTAGTACCTACGTAACGTGGTATCGGCAGTATTAGGTATATAGAATTTAGAAAATTCCACATTTTATATTTTTATACCGCGGCCTTCGTTCGCGGCAAGCCGTCTCGGCTCGTAAAATCATCGTCGCAAGCTTGAGTGTCGCTGTAATTTAGAATAATAAACGGGATATTTAAATAGGACAGGGAACGGAGCTTGGCGCGAAGCGAAAGTGCATTTACGAAGACTGATATGTAATAATTTTGTTTAAATTATACTTCTGAAAGGCGTATTTTCCGTTTAAGGTTCGCGTAAAAATCGAACTAAATTAATAGATAATTGATCAGATGTTGTAATCTTATTAATTTAGGTGGTTTTATCGTTTTAAGCGATTTAATAAATGGAGTGCTTATCCGTTTGGATGCACGAGGGAATAAATAAACATGTTTCAAATAAACATATGTGTGATTCCAATAGTTTTTCATAAAGTACCTGTCAAAAATGTTTTTCAACAATTTCGTGTATAACGTTTCATTAGAATCGGTCTCTCCATTTTGGAGATATTTGAATAATGTCACCCGGGCCTATTTTAGCTCGGGGGTAAATGTAGTTGACTGAAAATAACCTGTACTGTTACGTTTTTAGTATGAGTTAAGTTTGTGGCTTTATGGGACACATTGGCCGAATGCGCTTGGCCAACGTGTAAAAAATTTGTATTCTCTGTAAAACATTAGGGACAGCGACTATTTGATGTCTCTGGAATACATACAAAGAGGCCTGTACACGTTGGCCGAGTGCATTCGTCGAGCGCGCTCGGCCAACGTGTACTGGGCCCTTTAAAGAGTAAGACGTCACTCATTCCAAAAACGTATTATACCGGGTTATTTTCAGTCAAATACATTTGCCCCCTAGCTAAAATAGCCCCGGGTCTTACCAACATTTCAAAATGCAAGACGAGTAGGCCCTTTTAATGTAATATAATATCACATTTTCGTAAAAAGTCTAAGGCCTTCATTATGATATCCCATAACTTCCAAATTCCCAACGACCTTCCAGCACGAAATGGCCTGATCAAAGCCGAATGAAGTTGGAAATTGGATCGTCTAACGAGCTCATAGGTTCGTCAGTGTTGCCAGGCGTCCGCGTCCCTTTCGCGTGACGTCACGGTTTTCGGGGATCAACTTAGTCGTTTGCGGATCCGCAACGAAGAGTTTGAATGTTTGTAATTTTTAGATTAAAGAATAGAATGATATTTAATTTATTTTATGAATAATATAAAAAAAGCAACACACTTGCTCGTTTAAAGTGACTCTTATTGCAACGTAAAACATTTTTTAAAATTAATACAGTTGGGGCCAAAAACAAAGTACCTAGTTAGTGTCTAAAGTTGCTGATGAATACAGAATCATGAAGTGGATTTAGATAGCTTAGGACTCGTATTTACACGGATTACAATTAAATTAAGTAATCCGTGTAAATTTATACGTAAATCCACTTAATATCCAGTATCCAAAGGGTAAAATTTAAAACGTCAAGAGCGTCAGTGGCGTAGGGATGAGCGTCAGTGGCGTAGGGAAGAGCGTCAGTGGCGTAGGGGATAAGACGCGGCCTATTATATCGAAAGGTCCGGAGTTCGATCCCCGGCTGGGCCATGTACCAATGGGTTTTTTTCACGAAACTTAAGTACATTTACTGACTGCTCTCAAACGGTGAAGGAAAACATCGTGATGAAACCTGCATACGCCGAAGAAGAAATTCTTAGGCGCATGTGAAGTCCACCAACCCGCACTGGGTTAGCGTGGTGGACTATAGCCCGAACGCCCTCGTTGAGAGGGTAGGCCTGAGCCCCAGCAGTGGGGACATTAATAGGCTGTTGATGATGAAAATTTAAATAAGAAATGCAAATAACTTCGAGATATGCGAATAGTCCACCAGCCAATTAATTAAAAGTGACACCCGCCGCTTCGCCCAACACAAACTATATTGGACAATTGACATTATAATTGCCACCAATTGCTTGGTGCAACAACTGGTTAAGTGCAAGTGACTTGTATATGTTAGGTATGCAAAAGATAAACCTACTATCAGTTTAGTGTGGATGTGAACTGCAGTGTGGATCACCGAATGGCACTAGTTGTACCCTGGAGGCCATGCTGCAGTTTTACCATGTATTTTGAACATTATAAACTACGATTTGGCCAATATGACTTGTTTCCAACTGGCCATAAAACCTTTAAAAAAAACGAAATGTAGGAAAATAAAAGTTCAATTTAAACCGCCAGCACTAAAAGGTGCCAGCACGTAACATAGGTTACGAATGTGTGGTGGGTCCTTAGCGGAAAATGCCAGGATGTTTTCGCGTTGGAAATGTCGGAATTAAAACGCAACGTCGATGACATCTCCCCTCGGGCCAAGCCTTGCTCTAAGCCGCAAACTCGCGAAATTAATCAGCTACTTATTATTCGCGGGGAGTAGCACATCGGCTACATACATGCAAGAATGCCATTCGTTTCGGACGTGAGGTGGCATATTAGACTGTTGCGCAAAAGTCTGGCTGTAATAATACTTTTTCTGTTGGTGTCGTGTATTCCTCCCTCGGGTAATAAAAAGCGTCATTATGTACTCGGCACGAAATATACTATTATAATATAGTTATTAAATCTTTGTGGGTACCTATGCACGTCAATACATCGTAATGAAATGACAAAGAATCGTTGTTCGATTCGCAGTGTGATATTGATAATTGGTGAACTATCAACATGGTAATTGTACACAATTGACTGGTGGGAACCCGAGGCCAGACAGCTTCTGGATTTACAAAGCATACTGGATATTTGCCGCGGACTCACCCGGGTTTTAAAAGTTATTTCTGACGTTTCTTTTTTTTTAAGTAGATTTCTTATCCTCACTAAATCGATAGTAACTTTAATGAAGATTTCCAATACACAATTTTGGTACGATCTGAAAGAGTTGTTACACGCTTTTATTTTAGTTTCCCGCACAATATGCACAACCACAAGCACTTAATGTGTAAAATACTTTCACCATTACACGTTAAATACCCGTAAAATACATAATTTATGAAAATAAAATAGAAGAGACGACATGACAGTTCGCTCCCGCCAAAAGATTTTTTCTTTTTTTTTATTAAAGATTTTTTGCAATCAAGTCTAGCAGTTCCACAGATTAGCGCGTTCAAACAAAAAAAACAAACTGCAAAATAAGCGATCTAAACTTAGGGCTTCTTACACCAGTTGCTGATAAAGCACCAGATACCCTATATGCAGGTTATCTACCAGATACCCGTTTTTTTCGTTTTCACAGGTATCTGATTGCCTTATCTGTCCGATATACCGTCTTATAAACTTACAGCCAGATCAAGGGGCTGTTATTTCTTTATCTGTCGGATATGGATTGTTTTTTTTCGAATTTAACGCGGTAATACTTCAGTTTTGTGTTAACTTTTTATGATATATGGATTTATCACTGTTTCATATATAAATAGTACATTACTGCCGCGGCCCGCAACAGAGGCATTGATGGATGAGCGTGTGAATGTAGGCCGAGGCGAAGCCGAGGCACACATACGTGAGTCCATCAATGCCTGGTTGGGGCCAAGGCTTGTATAATGCTATTAACAAAGATGCGCGGAAATCCAAAAAATATCAAGTTTTATTAAAATTGTGAACCGTCTGAACTGAACCATCACGACATAGGGTTCTCAGAATACTATCGGCAAATCAAAATACTTCTGGCCATATCTCCGGAACGGCTAGTGCTACAACCATGTTCATGTACTCAAATGAAAGGGCTCGACGAGATCTATCTGAATATAATATTTAAAAAAAACACCCTGTATATTCATATAAAATTGTATATACAGGGTGTTTTTATTTTATATTATATTCAACTAGATCTCGTCGAGACCTTTCATTTGAGTACAAACACGAGGGGTCTAGCACTAGCCGTTCCGGAGATATGGCCAAATGAAAAAAAAACACTCTTTAGGCCATATCTCCGGAACGGCTGGTGCTAGACCCTTGTTCATGGTACTCAAATGAAAGGGCTCGATGAGATCTATCTGAATATAATATAAAAAAACACCCTGTATATATAATTTTTTATTAAACAATTTCCGCGCATTCTTTGAGAAAAGTGCTATACAAGCCTGCAATCCATGTAATTTCATGCATCATTCGAAATTTAAATAAAACTTTTGCTATTTACCTCCGTAGTTGCCATGGTTACACGACAGATATGAATTAATATGGTCATTATTTGACCGCTAGGCACGACAGATATGGATTTTCGTTCAAATTATTTGCCCGCCTGCTCTCATTTATTTGACCAGTACAGCATTGACGATTTAACTCGAAGAAGGTTGTCAAAATAATGTTCACATTTCCAAGCATGTTTGAGAAAAAACAATAAACGTTGAACCACAGACGATGAGAACAGAAGTCTGCTTCGCTTCGTTAAACGCAATAAACGTAGTTACTTTTTATTTTATTTTAAAGGATAAATTACAAAAATGGACTCAAAAATGTGTTTTCTGTATTTTATACATAAATACATAATTTATGGGTATTTATGAATACTTTTTTAAAATAAAATTTAAGTTATTAATTTATAAATATGATACTTTTCGATGCTCAAAAATGCTTATATAGAAACGCAACAATGAATTGAACTGAAGAACTGAACTGAATGAACGGAATGTTCCGACTCCCCGGTAAATCGCTGGCAGTTTAGCTACTCGATATTTTAACAGAGACTTGAGAGGTGAAAACGGAAAATATTATCCGACAGCTTTATCCGATAGATTACGTTATCTGTCCGTTTTCTATCTGTAACAATATCAGCAACTGGTGTAAGAAGCCCTTAATTTATTAAACCTGAAGTTTAATAAATTAAGTTTAGATCGCTTATGATTATGATCATATAGTCTAAAAAGTAACTTGCCTACCTCTATAGCAAAATGCCTAAAATCAATGTATAAATATGCCTATTACAGATATAATATAGGTATCTGCCACATCGGTCACAAAATTTTGATCCGTATGTTTGATGTTTTCAGATTGTAAAATACATTTAAGTTACTTCATGTATTTATGTACCTATGTTGGTAGATTCAAAACACATAGATTTGAGTTGTCAGGTCCGATGATTTGATTGGATTAAGTTAATGAAGTTGTGCCATCGCCGCCGAACCCGCAGGCTCTATCGATTTTGGCTTATATTATTAGGGGACTTTGGGTACAACCAGCCTTCAATTTTTGGTTGCATAAAGTCTGTATATGGAATCCGTAAAAACGGATATCGTTAGAGAAAACGACGTGTGATGATCTTTGCCTCAGATTAGAACGGTGGTTAATCTGAGATCTGTGCTGATTTTTAAAATAACTGTCAAACGGCGATCGTCGATGCGGTATTAACTTTGGGTATTTGATCGCGGCTGTCAAATGGTCAAAGCGGGCCCCAGTACACGTTCGCCGAGCGTGCTTGGCGAGCGCGCTCCTATGGCCGAAAACTGGCTGAAAGTTTACCAGTGGACGACCGTTCTACTACTCCTATGGCCGACAACTGGTTAAAACTTTACCAGTGGTCGGCCATCAAAATATGGATATTTCTAAAGCCCGAATCTTTTATTTTTATACACTTATTGGTGGCCGTAATCTGGCTAGAAAACCATAAACATTTTTATTTCACTCACTACATAGAATTATGCAGCCTAAGGGATCCCTTATATAAAGGCGAAGTGATTATTTTTATTATAATTAAAGCCCATTGTCGACCACCTGGTCGAAAACTAGCTTACTGAAAAATTAACTTCCCAGTTTGCCTCGATTTTAAGCAAATATAAGCAATTTCACTCGTTTTTACTTCAAAATATTTATATAAGGTTCGTATATATTTAATCAAAATAACATGCTACAGTTACAGTTCAGACACACATGAGACTCCCGGTTCCCGCCAAAAGTGGCCCCACTCATTTTTTTTTCTCACGCGAATATTATTATGGAGGTTTTGGCTTGGCTGATAGACCTTTAAGCCATTAACTTATTTAAAATTAAAAGTGTCGTAGGCGGCACCTTTCCGTACAGTAATTTCTTATTATATTTATGTAAGTACCTACCTATCTACATAAAATATGGTTACTTACAGCACGGCATTCGTCAAAAATTGTTATAGGTGTACTCAACATACTCACTAAAGTGTTAGTGATTTTACGGCGATTTGAACTAAGGTCAACATAGGTACTGACTAAAGTGATAGGTAGTGATTTTATTGAATATACCTACATAGGTGGACGGATAATTAGAAACAGGGCAAGATTTTCATACAATCGAGGTCACTTTGAAGCCATGGGTCTCCGTGAAGGATTGATCGGGGCATTATCTGATGAGGGTTATCGAGAGAGTAGATGCAGGACTTTTAGATCGCTATAGATATCCAGCTGATCAGGTAAGCCGTTTGGAAGCAGCATCGTCATGATTCGTTAACTTTAAGATTTTCATAAATTTTGATGCCATTTTGCGGATTTTTTTCTTCATGACGATGCTGCTTCCAAACGGCTTACCTGATCAGCTGGATATCTATAGCGATCTAAAAGTCCTGCATCTACTCTCTCGATAACCCTCATCAGATAATGCCCCGATCAATCCTTCACGGAGACCCATGGCTTCAAAGTGACCTCGATTGTATGAAAATTTTGCCGTTTCTAATTATCCGTCCACCTTACTTACACGTATAAGTACGTTATGGTAACATTTTATTTTATTTATTTTCACAAAATGCAATTTCACAATTTTCACAAGTCCCCGACAACCCGGACGAAGTGTAGCTGTCAACGTATTGATTTGTTTGACTCCACCAGCCAGCCCGACGTCACGTTATCTCGGACACACTTCATACAATCATACACAAATAAACTAATGTGTGACGATGTGTTTTCACTCAACCATCGGTTGGTTGTGACCGTCCGCTGTGACCTTAGATACCTAGGTACTCTGATAAATTGGGATAACGAAAACCAGGCTCAGGGCACGACTGCACGGACACAGCTGAAGGAAATGAATGTTGCGTTCGTAAAATCATCATAAATCATAGGTGCCACTAATTATAAAGAGGAAAGATTTGTATTTCTGTATGTTTGTAATGAATAAACTCAAAAACTACTGCGCCGATTTCATTCAGAAAATTAGTTCACCATTGGAAAGCTACAATAATTCACCCTGAGTGACATAGGCTTTATTTATTGCAAAAAAATGTCCACCCGTGCGAAGCCGGGACGTGCCGCTAGTCATAAATAAAATAATACGTGTTATCAGTCAGTAAGTAACTAAATCATTGTACAGAAAGGGGGCACTACGAAATACTTTTACAATAATAATCTGACTTCCAATTGAATCCAAGACTTGCGTCGTGAACAATTTTCGAAATATGTTCGTGTACTTGGTTTTCCAAAACCATTTTCAGTGGGTAAGCAACGTATTTCGTCTTTTCGATTTCGTCTACGGCTGTGACCTTCACGCCGCGGCGCGTCTAACAATCATACTCACTCTTCGGAGTGCTGCGAAACATTGTCCTTGTCTTTGTGGGCTTGCCCCGAGCTGCACGAGTTGCCCATCTCGTCTAGGGCTCCGCCCTTAGCTGCCGGCGGACATCACTACTCAAGGCATCCAGAAACACAGTAACACTCACACGCTATACGATTTAACACAATTCTAACATTGCCCGGCGCCGCGATACTTTCGGGCGGCAAATCTGTAATTGGAGCCGACGCGTGCTCGCGCCGCGGAATCTCCACGGAGAATAATCAATGCGCGCCCTCCGCCCTCCGCCTCCCTCCGCTCCGCCCCAGTGCTGCCAACTCTGCTCAGCGTAAACGCGCTGTCTAGGCCTCGATAAAAGCGCTAGAACGCGCTAATTAATAACAATAACGTAAGATTGTTTTTGCTTTTGACGTGAATTCGCTGAACGTCTTTTCGTCGTCACAGCGCCCGGCGGGTATTCCGGAAAAAATCATTGGACCGTTCGTTAATTATCAAAGCTCTAAATTAACATTTAGACATGAAATATAATAACATGAATGTTTAATTATTATTGTTATTCAAATTCAAATGTTTTATTTCAGACACGTGTCTGTAGTAATACAAAATTATTATAGGTAACTATGTTAGCAGGTAATTGTTTTATTTTTATTATTTTATAAATCACTGTATTTCTATATAACGACTGGCCTGTTGGCGTAGTGGTAATAACACTGCCTACTGCGCCAAAGGTCGTGGGTTCGATTCCCACCCGGGACCAACATTTGTGTGATGAGCATAACTGTTGGTTTTCGGATTCTGGGTGTTTGCATGTATTTAAGTATTTATTTAAAAAGTATGTATTTAAGTATGTTTATCAGTTGTCGAGTACCCATATACAAGCTTCGGCTTAGTTGGGACTAAACAGCCGTGTGTAAAATTGTCCAAACATTATTATTATTATTTATGTCCTTTCCGAGCCTCCCCCAATTTCTCCCACTCCTTCCTGATTTAAATGTCTAATATACCTACCTAAACATCAAACAAACAATAAAAAAACAAAACAATGTAAAATCTCTTTTCTGGCTTTCAGAATTTTAATCACTGTTTTAAATTGTAATTTTTGTGCTGTGAGATTTTCTAATAAATAAAATTAAAATTAAATTGAAAGTAAAATGCTTACGTTATTAAAATCATATCTGTCTATTAAAAGACCTTCACCAAGATACAATAACAACAAAGTAATAACAGATGTTAAGCGGATTGTTTCTACAGACCTATCCTAATACTTGTTCTGAATTTGAGAATTTTTGATCGGTTAAAAAACAGAATTTAGGCGCTGAAACTCGTTCGTTCTGTGCCGCCTGTAAAAAGCGCTAAATCTGGCGCTAAAAGCGCTAAGTTCTAGCATTAGCCCTCTTTGACTGTCTCTCCCCCGCCCCGCCTGTCTAGTTCGCGCGCGCGCCATCTAATTATCCACGCTTTTCACGGCGATAGCGAGCTTTTGCGAACGAAGGAGGTTATACCTATGTCGCGCGCAACAAGCTTCGTAAACAACATTAAAAAAAATAATACACTCTTTTGGCGGGAACCGGTCTCTCCTATTTCATTTCCCTAGAAAATGTTCATTGAACACATTGCGGGATTTAATTTTCACCTTTCCGTAGAAATTTAAACGTTATAATAACATTGCTAATCCTTCGAATTTTCATTTGTTCACAAATACAAGCGATTGTAAAAACGTAAAGAAGAAAGATGCTACGTGGACGGCAAACAGCGGATTTATAAGTTAACTACTAACAACAATGGCCCTAAAAATATTTCGTTTCCAGAGCCGTACAGCCCAATAAAAAAGCAAAGGCAGCTACTCGATTCAAATGTGGAACCCCCAAAACAAAACCAAAGTCACAGTTTTCACTTGTTTCTGTCTTTCGTGTCATCCACAGCAAGTGCTGTACAAAGTATAATAGCAATCGATGCACTTTGAATGCATTTCTCGCGTATTCCACATGGTTAAAGACCATTATAATCCTGGAGACAATGCCCAGGTGTTTCCTGAACTCGGCGCGGCCGTTCAAAGCGGGTTTCATACATGAATCTGGTGTTTTCTCGCTGGAAAGTAAGTCACCTTAATCTTGTCTATTCAAGTAACTCCTCTTATAAATCTGCTAAAGGAATTTTTGGCCAAAATTACCCATAAAACATCCATTTTAGTATTTCGTAATTAGCTGTGGTTTTAGAGTAGACTTTCATTGGGTTTTCCTTGTGTCTAAAAGTATTGCGACTCCAGAAAAGACTCAAGTAAAATACGGTCATCATTTTAGAGTGTTTCGCCTGCTGCCCGCTTCACTAGTCCACTGCTGGACGTGGCCTCCCACGGCACACTATCTTCGGTTCTCCACATCCAGTCATGCAGGTCGTCGCTCCGTCTAGCCGGGGGCGTCCCACACTACGCCCACGCGTGGTCTCCACTCAAAAACTCGTGTACCGCGGCGGTTATCGGTTCTCGGAAAATTATGACCACTGCCACTTCAACTTGCTTACTTGTTGACCTTTTACATTTTCCAACCTTTGTTATGTTTTTTTTTTAATGAAATGGGACCACCCTCGAAATATACCTACTCAATAAAAAAAAATTAAAAATTCAAAACGGTTCACAATCAGCGAAGTTATCGCGTAACATACATAGTATCATCATCAGCCCGCACTAGTCCACTGCTGGACATAGGCCTCCCCCGCCCTATGCAGGTCGTCGCTCCATCTAGCCGGGGGGCGTCCCACACTACGCTTGCCTAGTCGTGGTCTCCACTCGAGAACTCGTCTACCCCAGCGGTTATCGGTTCTCCGACAGATGTGACCAGCCCACTGCCAGTTCAACGTGCTAACCCTTTGAGCTATGTCAAAGGCTTTGGTTCTCTGCATACATAGTAAGTATAGCATTCGAAAACAAATTTGTATTACCACGCTATCTTTGCAGTCGGTTCGGAACACCACCTTGTATATTTTGTTTCGCGCAAACGATGATATGTGTTTATAGCATGACCACGAGTAAAAGAAATTACTCGTGAATACACTGGTGTGGCGACCACGTATCGGAGACGCAGAGGCAGGCCTCCCACGAGGTGGACCGACGATCTGGTGAAGGTCGCGGCCCGGCTGGATGAGGTTAGCGCAGGACCGGTCGTCGCGGTGATCGCTGGGGGAGGTCTTTGTCCAGCAGTGGACGTCTACAGGCTGATATGATGATGATGACACTGGTGTATCAAAACGTGGTAACCACGAGTCTGCATCCGCCATTGTGTTGCAACAGATGTTAAGTATTAGATTGGTAATTTTTTTATCACTTGTAAAATACCCAATCTATGTATTATAAATTACCTTACTAAATAGGTACGGTCGACTACATGTCAGTGAAAACAAACCCAGTATAAACTGGTCTCTCGTAGTATTGAAACTCCCCAATATGCAAGGCCAGCTCAAGGTGTGCCGTGGGAGGTCTACGTGTGTTTCCACTGACGTGCGATACCACAGAGTAAGTAATAGGCGGTACGTAGTATCTTCATAGACGTTAATACACAACTGATTTTCACTGCTTTGTTTGTCTAAAAACATTTTACAACCATCTCTCGCATTGAATCAGACCTCCGACGTCCACTGCCTTCAGCACTGATCGCCACCACACCCGGTCCTCCGCATCCAGCCGCTTCCGGCCACCTTTTTTAGGCCGTTGGTCCACCTGACGTTCAACCGTCTCCACTCCAGATAAGAATTCGTGTACCCCAATCGTCGGATCTGCGACAGGACGTGACCCGCCGCCCACTGTCAATTCAGCTTGCTAATCCTTTCGGCTATTTCGGTGACCTCAGTCCTTCGTTGCGGATCGTATCCTTCAAAAACCTCCGAGCATTGTTCTATCACATTTCAGCTGACACGAAACCGATGCGCACCTCAAAAGCGAACGCAAAAAGGCAAAGGAACCTTTTGAAAAACAACGAGACCATTTACCACGACAAAGTGCCAATATCCACGCGATTCTACCTGCAGCTGCTGAAACGCAGCCAGTTCCTGCAACACTTCATCGACGCGGAAATCTACGAATACGCATCCGAGAGCGAGAAGCCTAACTCGCCGGAGTTGCAAAGAAACAAGAACCAGCATAAGAAAGAAGTAGACAGACCAACGTACAATCTAAGGTCAAGCGAAGCTAAAACCGAACGCAAGGTGTTTTACGAAACGACTCGCACGAGGAAAAAAGCTTGCGACATCCAAGCTCCTGAACTGAAGCTGCCGGAGCGGAAACGGAGGAACCGCAAAGAGCCCATGGCTCCAATAATAGAGGAGATAAAAAGCCGCGAGCCTTTAAAGTCTATAAATAAAGGCTCCGAAATTGATAAGATCGCTGAGAAGTTGATAAGCATGAAGACGGGCGGTGATGATAAACTGGACAATTTGCTGCTGGCTTGTAAGGAGACTTTTGATATGGATAGCTTTGATTTTCTTGCGAAAGAGGAGGATGAGAAGAAAGAGCGCGGTGAGTTGAATATGAATCCTACCTTATGTTTTTTTTACTAAAGATAGCATTCGGATCTGAGCAGTCACCGCCCGGCTGCCGCGGCCGACTGCCGCAACCGACTGCCGCTGCCCGGCCTCGCGGCAAGGACCATTCGGATTGCAGCCGGCCGTACTGCTACCGACGCGGTTCGGCCTCGCTGCCACAGCCGCCTGCATGGGACGGTTCTGCATACAAATCCATATGGAGCGGTACGACGCGGCCACGGCCGTCGCTGCTCGGCCGCGGCTGCCGGGCAGCGACTGCTCGAATCCGAATGGTACCTTTAGACTGTGCTGCGCTGTTATACTATGTCTTCATTCGCTCTTTAATTGTCTCATTGGGAACAGACGAGGGGATCCAGCGGTGCGCGTCCACGTCGCCCACGCGCTGGCCGCGCTGCCACTGTTGCAGCTACTGCGGCAAGCGGTTCGACAGGCCCTGGGTGCTCAAGGGGCACCTGCGCCTGCACACGGGGGAGCGCCCGTTTGCGTGCCCCCACCCCCACTGCACCAGGACCTTCGCTGACCGGTGTGTTACTATTAGCTGCCCTCATAATCATAGCCTGTAGACGTCGACTGCTGGACAAAGGCCTCCCTGCGATCTCCACGACGCGCGCTTCCTTCACCAGATCGTCGGTCTTGTCACCGCCTACGATTTTAAGTAGGTACATTATTTGCTCCACACACAAGGTATTGGCTTCTAAGTCTGGCTAATTCCCACGGGGTAGGTAGTCTGTAGGGGCAGTGGGCTGGGCACATCGCTCGTAGAACTGACGGCCGTTGGGGCAGAAAGGTTCTCGAGTGGGCGACCACGTATCGGAAGACACAGTGTAGGCCTCCCACAAGGTGGACCGACGATCTGTTGTAGGTCGCGGGACCCGGCTGGATAAGGTTAGCGCAGGACCGGTCGTCGTGGAGATCCTTGGGGAGGCCATTGTCCAGCAGTGGACGTCTACAGGCTGACATGATGAAGGTAGTCTATGTTCCCACGTGTGTTTAACAGCAAAATATACAAAAAATCTCCGGGTCTCCAAGGGTTGTTTGTCGGCAGGTCTAACTTGCGCGCGCACCAGCGCACGCGCGGCCACCACTCGTGGCAGTGGCGCTGCGCGGAGTGCTCCAAGGCGTTCAGCCAGCGGCGGTACCTCGACAGGCATCGCGCAGACGCCTGCCGCAAGTACAAGTCAGTCAAACAACACACACACTCGTATTCATACGGGGTTCTGGGAGCGGGAACGTTTGACATTAGTCAAAGAATAGGTATTGACTTGAAAAACAGAACTTCATGCAGGTTTCTACGTCACATGAATATTAAATTGAAAAATATAAAATAATAATCATAAATATAGGTACATATATTATAAAGTCATTATCAACCTCTTCAGTGAAGTCCCTACTCATTTATCAGTAAATAGTTCATAGATATCGGGCGTCAAGATTGACATTATATTAGACACTTAATTGTCATACCGTACATTTGTCTAGTAGATAAATTACTTATATGCAATTGCATTCTGAAAATACTAAGTATATAATACATTTCGCAGAGAGGTAGTTATTCATTAGGCATAGTATGCTATTTTCACAGACTAACGTATCTGTTTATCTCTACTCTTTCTCAAATCATTCCCGCTCCTAGAACCCCGATGTATGCCATATTCCACTGGCCTGTTGGCGTAGTGGTAGTGACCCTGCCTACCGATACTCGATTCCCACCCGGGACCAACATTTGTGTGATGAGCGTAACTATTGGTATTCGGATTCTGGGTGTTTGTATGTATTTAAATACATATTTATTTAAAAGTATATATGTATGTTTATCAGTTATTGAGTCAGTTACCCATTTACAAGCTTCGGCTTAGTTTGGGACTAAACAGCCGTGTGTGGATTTTATATTTTATTGCTTAAGAGTACACTGGGTACATTTATACGTCAATTTTAGGGTCCCGTACCTCAAAAGGAAAAAAAGGAACCTGTTACACTTTTTTTTATCGCCCATACTAATTTTTTTATAAATTTATTCAATGTACCAGACACACATTTCTACTGCTTTTATAATTAAAGAAGATATTATCTATTCTGTGACTATATTGTCACAGTTCCGCACTCCGTGCAATTTGTGACTATATAGTCACAGAATAGAGAAGTACTAAGATGCTATTTTAGTATAGATTATTTGCGGTCCTTCATTTCAGACTGCACTCTCGGAACTCAACTAAAAACACCGAAACTGCCAAACAATCGGATTCCAAACCGTCCCAAGCAGTGCCTCTGTATGGTGTCGTCAACCATAGAGCCATAGACCTAAAGTGTGCCGAGGAATCGGAGAACAATGTCGGCAATGCCGACGAGGGGCCCATAGATCTCTCTATTGTCAAAAGAGAAGACACTGTCAAGAAAATACAGTAGATTAAGCCTGTGATTTTTGTAATAAATTGTGTTGAATATAATTTTGCTTGTGGATCCCTCTTTTCTTAAGCGGTCCCTAGACGATCATGCGGCATGACATGCGTTACGTTTACGTGAATTATCATGCTGCATGATGTACCCTCATGCTTGCTATCCATCACTTCGTACAGTGAAGAGTACGCGCGATTGTCAATCAACGGCCAGCACGTAGTTTGCATGTCATTCGCGTCAATCACTGCAATTAAACGGTCATGCATGAGTGACAGCACGTAACGCATGTCATGCCGCATGATCGTGTAGGGACCGCTTTAAGGTCAAGACATTACAACGACACTAGCTGTTGCTCGCGGCTTCGCCCGCCTGAATAAGTTTGTATATATTGATATTGGTTAGGATGGGATGTCTACAAATATCAAATTTTTAACATTTCTTTGTAAAAGCTATGTACAATTCTCAGGTGTTTTCTCGTGGACCCACTAATTTGTCCCACTGGTGGGACCTCGAGGGAGACTTATTATCAACCTCTCGGTATTCCCATCGAAGAATTTAAATAGGTACCTACGCAATTGGCTATAAATTCATGGTATGGCCATTTGCGTCGAAAGGTTCCCGCGGAAGGCACTTGGTTGAAGAACGAACAAAGACACGTTTATTCATAATATTTATTACAATAAATAAAATAGTAAATAGGTATTTTTACAAGTTAACTAATCGACAAGTTAAACATCTAAGCGTCTCACAGTCACGATTCACGTTAAAATTGAAAACTAATTTCACGTCACCAACTATATCTAAGAGACAATATGTCACGGTACATTATACAAAAATCTATACATTGCTACGTATTTAATTTTATTACCATCCGCGTTAAAAAATATCATATTTGATATTCCACCATATAGGCTATCACTGTACCAAATTTCATCAAATTCCGTTCAGTCTAATCATTGTTTAAGACATATGTAAACTATAAAGAGGCTTATGCGAAATGAATAAAAAATCTATAAATTAGTCAGGTTATTTTAGTTTTATAAGGGTATTAGTTTAGTTTTAGGATAACTAAATAATTTAGTTTTATATTATACTTAATTGTTTATTAATAAAACTCCAATTATTTTGTGATAGAGTCAAGATATAATAAAATATCTATAAATACGTCAGCAATGTACACCAAATTTTTGTATAAAATTCATACCGTGGCGTACAGACGTCACCAAATATTTGTAAATAGTCGAGGACAAATATTTCTGAATGTGTTTGATGCTCAATATCTAAACTCTATAACTCTGCGGTATACTATACGAATCTGCAACCGACTTTATTTATTTATTTTATTTAAACGGAAATACAGCTTATAACTGATGCTTAAATATCAGCAGTCGACTTGCTTATTTTGTTTTTAGAAAGTTGCATATTGTATTATTTGTGTTACCGTCAAAATCTTCACACATCTCAATCTCACACGTATCTACCACCTAAAGCACCTTCTATCATGGTTTCTAAATACAGTATGACCGGTTGAGCGAGGATTTTTTTAAGAAGGCAGTAGAGTAACCAATTCGGGAATCGGCTTCTTATTCACCGCCTTAAAAAATCCCTCGTTCAAGCAGTCACCATAAAAATACAATCTCTTTGGTGCTTAGTTGCTTACTTAACCCTTAAGAGTGTTATAACGGGTTTTACGACCCAAAAAACAAGATCAAATACTAGATTTATGTGAAGTCTAGATAGAGTTCGTTTTTCAAAAACCAAAATCTGACATAATTATTTACGGGTCTTACACACGGGTAAGACATACGGGTTTTCATACGGGTCTTATAATTATATAATTATGAATACAAAGCGCGAAAGTCTAAAATGTACTATTCCAAAATCTGACAGCCACATTCTCATGGCTAATGACACTTTGTAGATTTGAGGGCCAAAGACGCTCAGAAATATTCAGACGCCTCGGCCGCTAACATATATTTGATGCGAACTGTACCTCTTAAAAGGAACGAAATATGGCTGCTAATTTTATACAAAACTAAGGTCTTCTTTCACCACTTGCTGATATTGGTTACAGACAGAAATCTTAGAGATAAACTAATCTATCAGATAAATTTGTCTGATAGATTATATAAAATTTATAATAATAGATAAAATATAGGCAATCAGATACCTGTGAAACAAAAAAATAGGCTGTCAGATAACCTGCAGATAGTGTATCTGGGTCTTTATAAGCAAGTGGTGAAAGAAGCCCTAAATAAACTATTCCTAATTTTCGATTGATTGCCAACAATGAAAAGCAATTCTAAAAAATATTCACAATTTAGACAACATGAACACTCAAAGCATTGGGAAAGGTTCTTTTAAGCCTTATTGTGGCCAAAAAAGGAGCCACCGAAAAAAAAACCATACCGTCTCGGTGGACTATACAATATGTCTGTTTATTGCTGTTTCTTCCCCTTGGCTATACAGGTGGAAACAGAGTAGTTTTATACAAAATTGACGTCACAAATAGAATATTGTAGGTATGACTGGCCTGTTGGCGTAATAGTAGTGACCGTGGGTTCGATTCCCACCCGGGACCAACATTTGTGTGATGAACATAACTGTTGGTTTTCGGATTCGGATTAAAAGTATTTATGTATCAGTTTATCAGTTGTTGAGTACCCATTTACAAGCTTCGGCTTAATTTGGGACTCAACAGCCGTGTGTAAATTTGTCCAAACATTATTTTTATTCCAATTGTGAATAAACGAATTTTGAATTTGTCACAATCTATATTTGACCTTAACGTGGTTAAAATCTCTAATCCCGCCGGCTCGACATCAAGCCAGCAAGGTCTTTGATATCCATCAGTTCATAACACTATTCAATTTCATTCCTATAATGTAAAAGATCTTTATGACATAGATATTTCTGCATTAAAAAGTTGAGTTGAGTTGACAGCTATTGTTACAATATACAATACAAATATTTATTTATTTATTTAAACTTTATTGCACATGTACAAAAGGCGAACATAATGCCGGAGGCATTCTCGACCTTTGGGTCGTGCTGATAGATTGTCCATGAATAAAAACAGGTTGTGCCTGACGTACAATTAAGGCGGTCTTATCGCTTTAAACGATTTCTTTTGTATCGGCAGACCAAATTTAGTAAATGACCACCAAATTTTGTAAAATCAAAAAAACCATAGATCAAATATGAACCTTAAGGCGACCCAAAATAAACAGATTAGCTCAATTTTAATAGGCGAGATGTTAAATATTTGGATACAATTTTAAATTAAATTTGTGTTTAAATTTTGGTGATCATTTTCTTTTTTTGTGGTCGTTTAATATTTTTGATGAGGAAAGGCGACTTCCAATACCACAAGAACATTTACACAGAATGCCACTAACACAATTTCCACATAATTAAGTTTTAACTAACATTCAAACACTGACCGCGACTGAAAGGCACAAATCTAAAATATTCACATGTTACTGTGCAAACCCAAAATACGGTAAAACGAAGACAAGCCGGGTGGGACTTTAAACCCTTTATAAGGCCCCAGTTATACAGATATGCTACGTGAAAGTTAAATATACTACCATGTTTGTAATGCACTGGGGAACACATCTACGGCAAAAAAAATCATTAAGAAAACATGTGGTCAATATATGCACTCAGCCTGTTAGTGCACTTGAGTTTTCAGATGATCTGTTTCCAATACACCTATTCATTGACATTGAATGAATGAGGAAAGAAAGCCTGATATATTCGCTATATAATACCATTATAGTTAAATAAAAAAGAGGATGTTCTTCTCCGTAAATGTTTCAAATAAGTTGTATCAAAATCGCATCTGCCTTATAAAGGGTTAATGACTAGCAATTTACCATTATTTTGAATTTCACGTAACACCTAGTCTGTATTTTATTTAGATACAAATAACTGTCGTGTGTAGTGAGCGCAAAATTTCTATTTGATGGAATCCCATACATCCCAAAAGAGTTACCTTACCTTTACCCCACCCACTCCGAATATAGAAGTTAACATTACCCCACCACAAGCTCCACATATAGAAGTCAACGTTACCCCTCGATATTGTTGACGCGCTCAAGCGCCGATTGTAATTTCCTTCTCGTCTATTACCTTCTCCTTTCCACCCATTGTGTGACATTGACAGTTATTCGGATTTAAATAAAAAAATAGACTATATAAATGCACTTAATATTGCTGTTCACAGCTAAATTTTATCTAAAATAAGCCTCTGATAAATATAAGTAGCAGATCTTAAATCTCACATTACGAGAGCTAACATAAAACGATGACGTTTATCTAAGGCCCATCGCCCTTTGCAAGTTGAGGAGGCGTTCATAAAACGCGCTTTTCCTATAAAATAATAAAGTACTTTATCATTTTCATTCACTGATTACGTCTACTTCTACTTTGCTTGCAGTTATAATGTTCATTAAAGGAAGAACGTCGTCTAAAATACATCAAAAAGTTGTTCTAGACATAATACGATATTCTTCTTTGCATACGTTAAAAAGAAAGTTAAAGATTGTACACCGTGTTTATACTTTATTAATTAGTAATATAAATCGGGAGGTATGGCAAAACACATCCCCTGTTTCAAAACAAAGTTAAATAACAAAGTTGTACGAGGTAAAATAATTCCTGCTAGATAACCTGGTTATCTAATATTCCTTATAGAAAACCAATTAGATAACTAGCAACAAATAGATTTAAATTACTGTTCAATAACCGCTAGGTTACCCATGTTCCTATCAAATTGTTATTGGATAACCGGTAAGCTAACAAGAATAATCAGTTTTGTTCGAGGTACAAAAAATAATTTCCCTCTAGAATAATGGTTTGAACTTGGTTTTCTACAAGGAACAAGGTTGGATGACCATTACTGGGGCACTTAGTATTGGATACTGAAGAACTTAACTAGAACCTTAAACGCAGAAAAAATCAGACCAGAGCAGAACCTGCGAGACATTCGGAGAGTGACTCTCCACTAAGCTATCACTTCACTGTTGCTCGTGGGGAAATCTTCTATCTTACAGGTACGTATCTAGCATACAATATTTTTGCGTCGCTTCTTCTTCTCAGCTTTAACACCTAGGAAGCGGTGGTAGGTAAACTTTTGACGTGTAGAAATGTACCCACTGTACTCATATGCAATAAATCATTTTAACTTTGACAACACAGCGCCATCTTATCATGTCAATAGTCCGATGGTGGGGCCTGGCCAATCCACAAACTAGGGTTAAGTCAGTTGTGGATTAAATAAAGATTATTTGAAAAAAAAAACCTATCGCGGTTTAAAAAGTGGTAGAATTCAAGTCCTGCTCGCGTGTGAATTTTTCTTTCTTTGTTCTATCTATCAATTTCTAAGCATGGCGCATAATATGCTGTAAACCCAGAATATATAAAATTATTAAGTTTACAATTAGCCGGTTATGACTAGCGTTTACTAGCTCTTAGCTAGCGTTTAGCAGCTCGTAGCTGGCGTTCACTAGCTTCTAGCTAGCGTTCAGCAGCACCTAGGCGGCGTTAAGTAGCTCCTAGCTAGCGTTCATTATAACGGGCCAGGTTCCCGAATGCCTTCGCTGTGGCGCGTGCGCCCCGCCATGTCTAATATAGCCTTCGCCTCTGGATTCCTGTCGAGGACACTCAAGTCTCTTTCGTCCTGAAAAAAATGAGAAAAATATAAATTGAAAGCAATTTCTTTTCTTCATGTTACTTAATAGGAGAAAGACATTAAACAAATATTACATTACATACATCAAGGGTACTGGAAAAAATAATATGGTTAACCCACTGTCGGATTGCAGTGCAATGTCAATTAAGTGGACATGTCTTGACATGAGTGACAAATGTAGGTACTTTTCTTGATAGAAGGCGAATAGATTATACATATATCTTTGAAATGTATACATTAATAATTTCTATTCTAGGGATATCCATTATTTCTAGTAATGGACTCTAGTCTACACAACGCTACGTGATAACATAACAGTACCAGGCGTCCTCAACTGGCAACAAGTCAGTCCCTGAATCCGTCGCTTATCTGCGGCTTGCCGACGAGCGACAGGAAGTTGCGGTCCGCTTTGTGCGTGTCCAGCGCGCTTGAGCGCGTCGACGATATCGACTCTAGCTGCCGTGTGGGATGGGGTAAGGTTAGCTTCTACATGGGGTAGGGTAAGGGTAACTTCTACTTGTGGAGCGGGCAGGGTAAGGTTAACTTCTACTTGTAGTGCGGGTAGGGTAATTTTAACTTCTACTTGTGGAGCGGGTGGGGTAAAGTTACTTCTACTTCTAGTGCAAATAGGGTAATTTTAACTTCTGCTTGTGGAGCGGGTGGGGTAATGTTAGCTTCTACTTGTGGAGCGGGTAGGATTATGTTTTAATGTTTGTTTGATCTGTTTTTATGTACTTTTGAGTTTTATTACTTTTTACTTTTATATTCGTGTCGATCTGGATAGTGCACGCTTAATTAACAAAACTTTAGTCTCTTGTGCTCTTTTTTAATGACTTAACTTTAAAAATAAAAAAGGATGGCATGAATTTTAGTACTGACAAATTGGTTTAGTCCTGTCAGACACAAGGAAATGTACTAGGTTTATATTGAATTTTTTAAAATATAATAATTTAAAACATGACGATTAAAATTCCCTGTCTGCCAGGACTAAACTAATTTGACAGTTCTAAAACTCATGCCATCTCTTTCTTTTTAAGTTAAAAAAGAGCGCAAGACACTAAATTTAATTAAAAAGCGTACGCCATTCGAATCGACACGAGCACCTTCAACGAGGGGATAAAAAGAATTCAAGGAGTTGGGACGGTTCAAGGAGTTGGGATGAAGCCTTTGACATAGCTCAAAGGGTTAGCACGTTGAAGTGGCAGTGGGCTGGTCACATCTGTCGGAGAACCGATAACCGCTGGGGTAGACGAGTTCTCGAGTGGAGACCACGACTAGGCAAGCGTAGTGTGGGACGCCCCCCGGCTAGATGGAGCGACGACCTGCGCAGGGCGGCTGGCAGTGACTGGATGCGGAGAACCGAAGATCAGACTCAGTGGCGCGCCTTGGGGGAGGCCTATGTCCAGCAGTGGGCTAGTGCAGGCTGATGATGATGGAGTTGGGATGGCTGGACTGACGGCCCGGGAGAATTGCACAAAACTCCCGCTCCGTGGAGTCAGTGCAGGGACCGCCAGCCCCGTCTAAGAACAAGGGCAGCTCACCGATTCCTTGACGGAGAGCGGCTTGTCCCCCACGCCCCACACCTCCATGCTGCCGAAGTGGAACTTCCCCTCCTTGCTGAGCCGCCGGTACCCCCGGTACGTGGTGCACGACTCCGCCGACGTGCCCTCGCCGAACGGGTTGGCGTCCACCCAGATCGCGCCGAACTCGAATTGACCGCCCATCATCTGTCGACATTGTATGTATGTATAAACGGGTGATTTTATAAATACCATATAATTTTTAATTCAATTCAATACACTTTATTGCACATTTAAAAATTACAGACAAAAAAAAGAGAAAAAAACAGATACAGTAATGTACATCTGGCGACCTTATCGCTAAGAGCGATTTCTTCCAGACAACCTTAATATTGTGATCTTTGATGAAAATATAAATTACGTGGTTTTTTCTTTGTCTCCCCTAGTACTACATATATTGATATACATAGGTGAACGGATAATTAGAAACAGGGCAAGATTTTCATACAATCGAGGTCACTTTGAAGCCATGGTTCTCCGTGAAGGATTGGTCGCGGCATGATCTGATGACGGTCATCGAGAGAGTAGATGAAGGACTCTTAGATCACTGTAGATATCCAACTGATCAGATAAGTTGTTTGGAAGCAGCATCGTCATGAAGAAAAAATAGTAGACCGACTCACCAGTCCATTGGGCAGCGTCTTCGTCTGGAAGTTGAGGTACTGGTAGTGGTTGTTGAACGTGGTGCCCGGGTACACCCTCATCTTGGGCGCTAGCGTGAACAGGAACGACTGGTCGCTGCCGTGGAAGTTGGGGCCGAGCGCCCACGCCTCGGACGCGTAGCCCCCGAATATGTAGCCGTTGTTGTCTTTGATGATCAGCACGGACGGGCCTTGCTCTTGGATTCGACCTTGGACATCAGACACATTCAACTATATTCAGTTTATTATTTGCTGTTTTATGAAAACAAACTTCATATGCGTCTCGGCCACGTGTGCGAGCAAAGTACTGTACTGGTATGGTGTGTATATGGTACGGTACTATACTGTAGCAGCAAAAACAAGTTTGTATTACCATATTATAAACTATTATATTATTATTATATTGTAATTAAATTGTCCACTAAATCAGGAGTTCAACAAGTAGTTAAAGTGCCTCACCCGCCAGCGTGGAGAAGGACTCGCCGTGGATGTGCGAGGAGAACAGGAACCGCCACTTGTGCTGGTGCTTCTGGGGCAGGTTGTTGTTGAGCCACACGATGTGCGCCAGGTCGATGAACGCGGGGTAGTCCGGCAGCGGGTCGATGCCTGCACTCAACAAACACAATATTTGTCACTTAGGTTACAATTTGTGAAACATTGTTACCTCTAGATTACATTTTGTGAAACACCCTCGTCACCCTTTAACCCAACACTGTTGCCCTTACTTAGGTTACATTTTGTGTAGCACTATCACATTTAGTGAGATTACATTTTACCCCACAACGCCATCTGTCAATCTTAGTGCCTGTCACATTATAACTGAGTTAAAATACTTAACTACTTTTAGTACTGTAAAATGTAAATGTGTGCCTTCAGAATCAAGCTTAGTTAGAAAGTCATCCTTAATTAGATTGCATTTTACCCAACATTGTCACCCTTAGGTTACATTTTGTGAAACACTGTAACCCTCAGTTACTAGCGCTTGCGTGACACTCACCGGCCGGCATGTGCACGAGACAGTGCCTGGTAAAATCTAATCTAAGGGGTTACAGTGTTTCACAAAATGTAACCTAAGGGTGAAAGGGCAATGGTGGGTAACGACTCGGAAGTGTATCCAACATTGTAAATCATAGTTACTAGCGCTGGCATGACATTCACCGGCCGGCATGGGCATGAGGCAGTGCCTGGTAAAATGTAATGTAAGGGTTACAGTGTTTCACAAAATGTAAGCTAAGGCAGTGGTGGGTAACGAATCGGAAGTGCACCCGACATTGTAAATCATAGTTACTAGCGCTGGCATAATAGTGATACTCACCGGCCGGCATGGGCATGAGGCAGTGCCTGACGGCGGTGGGCTCCTGCTCGTCGCGCTCGTCGCGCGGCTCGCCGTGCTGCTCCACGCCGTACAAATTCACGAACACGATCTGCGACATCAGCTGCAGCAACGTGTTCGATTGCAACCTGCGCGCAAACACAGGCTTCGGCTTAATTTGGGACTAAACAGCCGTGTGTGAATTTGTACACAACATTATCATTATAGATGCCGATGACAAAGCACGTCCCACCTCTGCACCTGATCGCTGGTGAACTGAAGCGGCGGGTTGACTTGACATTGATAGCACTAGCAACAATACTATACGTACTACGAGCACCTCCCCGCAGACCTACGTAATGAGACCAATGACGAAACATATAACATATTGTTGAATAATGAATTTTATTTAATTGTATCAGGCGTTACTTTGCGGAAATCCATTAAATAACAATATTGTGGTTATTAATTTGCTTTTCCCGCGAATAAACTTTATGTTGTTATATATAGTAAGTAATACAGAAATTAAATTACAATTCTAATATTAACGGCAGCCGTTCTGTCAACATCCTGAGGATGCCTCGTAGAGAGGTGTCGATTTTTTATTATTTTATGTTGTTTTATACAGTATATTTTTCGCTAGTATTATTATTATTTTGTAATTTATAAATTAGTAAATTTTGACAAAAACATTTTGTTTCGAATAGTAATTTGCATGATATTATTTATAAATTTAGACTTGTAAAATTTATTTTTACTTAATATTAGAATTGTAATATAATTTCTGTATTACTTACTATATATAACAACATAAAGTTTATTCGCGGGAAAAGCAAATTAATAACCACAATATTGTTAAAGAATTTTATTCTGTTGACCAGAATTCGAGGCCAGTATTCAAGGTCCACGTACCACCTCTGCACCTGGTCGCTGGTGCACTGGTTCGGGGGGTTGTCCGCGTCCCCTATGGTGGCCGCCACCGCCTCCCCCAGCGCCTGCACGTTGGACGCTCTCCCTCTGAACCCCTTCTCGATCCACTTGTGGGCGCGCTTCGACGACGACGACTTCACTATCTTGATGTACGTCGACGCTATGCTCTCGCAGCACTGCGGAATGAAACAAAGCCAGATAAAGTAATATTACAGTAATTATTTATTTATTGTACACACCAAAATAACAGACACTATCAAACGCCCCGCGACTTCATTCGCGTCTCCCTCCTCCCCGTCCCCCTGCCCTCCCGTTTCCCACCCACCTCCCTACCCCTCCCCTCCTCCTCTCCCCCCTTCCCATTTCGACGAGTCGCCAGATATTCCTGGCCTACTGACAAGACACGGTTGCTCACCTCCTTAAGCAACTGATAGGGCACCTCCGAGCCTTGAGCCAGTCCGAGGCAGTTGTATATCACTTGCATCCTTTCGTCCAGAGTACCTGCACATTAAAACATTATCATATCGACAGGCCTGTTGGCGTAATTGGTAGTGACCCTGCCTACTGCGCCAGAGGTCGTGGGTATCATTCCCACCCGGGCCAACATTTGTGTTATGAGCATATATTCTGTTGGCTTTCGGAGTCTGGGTGTTTGTATGTATTTATTTTTAAAAGTATATACGTATGTTTATCAGTTGTTGAGTGCCCATTTACAAGCTTCGGCTTAGTTGGAACTAAACAGCCGTGTGTAAATTTGTCCAAACATTATTATTATCATATAAAGGGTGTAATAAAAACACATAGATTCGTTCGCTTGACTGATATAGTCGACGGCAAACTTCTTGAATAATGACCTTGACTGCGCGAAACTCAATTATATGTCTCTTTGGCGGCGGGGTGCGGGGCGCGACCGAATCGAGTGCGGTATTGGTAGATCAGACCGAATCGAGCGCGCCATTGGTAGATCAAACCGAATCGAGCGCGCCATTGGTAGATCAGACCGAATCGAGCGCGCCATTGGTAGATCAGTCGACTACATGCGCGAACTTTCCCCCACTACGTCACTCAATGTTCAAGAAATTTATCAGCTACTATACTGAGCGTCTTGAAATCTCGCTCGAGATCACGACCGAGTCGATCGAGATTTTAAGAATGAGAGAATAGAACAGAACAGAACACAGCAGAACAGAACAGAATTGAACAGAACCGAACAGAATAGAATAGAATTATTTAGCGCTCACAAGAGTGTCCACGAGATTGAATCTCGAAGAAAAGCTCGGGATCTCGCGAGATCTCTCGGTGTCTCTCGAGACCGCGCTCCCTAGTTGAGATCGCTCACCTCTGACGTTGAACACGTAGAGCTCTGCGAACCGGTTGAAGCTGCAGGAGGGCTCCTTGCCGGCGCCCGCGCCGAACAGGAAGTTGGTGAGGTACTGCGCCAGCCGCGGGTCGATCTGCGGGCCCCAGAACTTCTGCAACGTACCAAGTACCATCCATCAAAATATAATACTAATAATCACAATAAATATTACCTAAATTATTAATGACACTACAACCTGAATCCAGAAGACCTGATCTGATGACGGAGACGGCTACAAATTTTTTTTTTCAGGCAACTAATCGCCCATAGACACATAATACCATAGCTTAGAAATACTATACGTTCATTTTATTATTCTTACAACTAAAAAACACCCAATCACTTTTTTTACAAAAAATAAAAGATTTAGGTATGTAGTTTTTTTATAATTAACCACCTTTAGAGATGGAATATTGTTTTCAAATTGAATTGGAACCAACCCCGATAAGTAGCCTATGCAATAAAAAAGATTCAATCAAACCGGTTCAAAAAAAAAACCACACACTAAAAAAACCGTCGAATTAATCCATCCGCGAGTAAATTACAATTTGGAACGCCCACACACATGTACATTGTACAAAGACATATTTCACGATTTTACAAGCAATCTGTAAATTATGTTCGAAGTGTAATAAAACAGTGCAGTGTTTTATGTACCGCCAGTGACCGGTTTTAGAATGCGTTCCCGTTCTATATTAAAACCGTGGTTAAGATCATTTGACTTTGCAATCAGCTGATTGTGATCTGAAGGGATGTGACCACCTGGGCGCAGTGTGGCCCACTCCCTTGGATGTTTGAAACGAATCTAAAAAAGCACCAGATTTACAGGATTTTCAAGAAATGAGCACTAGATGTTTAAAACTAAAAAACGCAATAATATAAATGATTAAAATAATTTAGAAACTAAAAATCAATTTAGTTACCTTACAAAATAAAATCAAAGTCGACGAGCACAGTCAGTAAAATATAATTTTCATCGTGCGACAGAAAACAAAACAGTATTGCCTGCCTCGATCGATTTGAAATTGGCGCGACGATTTCATAGAAAATGTGAATGATGAATGAAATTTTCTCCTGAAGCAGTGATTCCTCCAGATTTCATACATTGAATTCGGATTTCGGATACGCGCTCGCTCGTCGCTTGGTACTTTTTACAACATTTACTACTGATCCATTTCCACAATGATTTTATGTGGTAACTGAAAATGCACTAAAATGGGCACTAGACACTAAAATTAAATTTTAAGCGCTGACATCTGTAGAAATGCACCAGATCTAGTGCCGAAAGCACTAAGTTGGCCACATTGCCTGGGCGCAACCCTGGCAATCAATAAAAACGACCAGATTTATTTTCTCTACTAGATCCGTGATAGCCTATAGTTAGTTGTGCGTTCGGCTCACTTTCACGAGGCCGTGGGTTCGCACCTTGGCCCGTAAGTACCAATAAATTTTTCGGGACTTAAATACGGTTTATTATACCACAGGCTTTTTGGTGAAGGAAAACATCGTGAGGAAACCGGCATATGTCAAAGATTAGAATTTCTGTTCTAATGTGTATGTGAAGTCCACCAAAAAAACGGATTGGGCCACCGTTGGTGGACAGGGGTTTGCCACAACAGATCCTATAGGATCGAAGTGTCGCCAGGTATCCCTTTCAGAACAAATAAAACCAAATATTGATGACCTATTAACATGTCCCCACTGCTGGGACTCAGGTCTACCCTCTCAACGAGGGCGTCTCTAGTGAACCCCCGAACAGCTCCCCCTTTAACACCTAACATTAGTCATTGCGTAGAAATCAGCCAACTTCACACGGCCGCCATTAACCTCCGCGGGGACTATACCTATATTTCAAAACAGCTGTTAATTATACGACGTCAGTAAAACGGATATAAAATTTCCGTATATAACAAAACATGAAAGCGAAAACAAAGAAAGTAGATCCAATAAAAAAATTAATCACGGCTTTACAGATTATTATAGCATCTGTAAAGAAATCGTTTTATAAAAAAAGGGTTGGTGAAAAACGTGAATCAAAAAATTTTGCCACTCCCATATGGATGAGTAATAAAAGCATTCTATGGGTGTCAAAATCGTTTCAAAGTAATCACAAAATTATGACTCACTCACACACTCTCATTTTCAAACTCCATATAAACTTGTATTTAGCAACCTCCTCCCGCTACTCCGCTTCCTTTGTCCGCACCCCCCCGGTAAATGGCATCATAGGTTCCGATACTAAATATGCAAGATGCGATCTCCACAGGGAGCGCGCGCGCGACCAAAGAGATTTGAAACTTCTTGGTGAAAACTGTTTACAGATTGCTTTTAAACTTTTCGTTTCGTATGAGCTATAGTCCACCACGCTAGCCCAGTGCGGGTGACCTTAACATACTTAAGTAATTGAAACTGCCTAATAGGCTAGGCCAGCTCAAAGTCAAAGTGTTTCCACGGACGTGCGGTCGACTGTACAACCTTCCTAAGCGCAAACCAACGGGTCACTTCATAAATTTCCATCATGATCAAGCCAATTTTTTCCCCAGTTAATTTTCCCCGCCATATCTCACGTCGGCCTTCAATATTTACGGACAACGTATGGTTTTCTTCATTCGACTCCATAACAATACCGGGCATTGTATTGAGGTGGGGCTACGAAATACGCGGGCGAAAGCTAGAAAAAAGCGGTAGCGGGGAAAAAAATGCTTCAATCAAGGCAGAGAGATACATAAATAAAATCTGTGCTCAAATCAAATCAACAGCCTATTAACATCTCCCCACTGCTGGGGCTCAGGCCTACCCTCTCAACGAGGGCGTTCGGGCTATAGTCCACCACGCTAGCCCAGTGCGGGTTGGTGGAGTTCACATGCGCCTAAGAATTTCTTCTTCGGCGTATGCAGGTTTCCTCACGATGTTTTCCTTCACCGTTTGAGACCTGTCAGTAAATGTGATTAAGTTTCGAGAAAAAACCCATTGGTACATGGCCCAGCCGTGGATCGAACTTCGGACCTTTCGATATGATAGGCCGCGTCTTATTCCTGACGCCACTGACGCTCTTACGACACAACTCTTAAAACACGTGATGCTGTTTAACATTGAAATAAATATAAAGAACCGCTCTGGTAATCTTATATTCTTAGGGTGCCAGGAATACCTGGCCATACTTCGAGTACTTCGACCCTTTTGGGATCTTTTGTGCCAAACCCCTGTCCACCAAACGGTGCTCCAATCCGCTTTGGTGGACTTCACACACCTCAGAATTCTAATCTTTGGCGTATGCAGGTTTCCACGCGTTTTCGAAAAGCTGTGGTAAATAATAAAATAAACCATAAATTCCGAAAAACTCATTAAAGGTTCGAACCACGACCTGAGTCGAGCTAACACGCTTTAAAGTCTCACCTCTAGTGTCGTTGTAACATACCAAGTGTCGATGTCCGCTCAGCGGCCAGTGACGTCACGCGCGTTTTGTTTATTTATTTACTTCATAAGAGTGATTTTTCAAAAACCAAAACTGACAGCAACACGTAATGGAGTTTTTTGATTTTGACAGCAACACTAGACTAGATGTGACTCGCTTCGTTCACACAACACGGCTAGTTTAATGGCCACACGAAAATTCTTCCCTAGTGTTTCGATGGAAAAATAAACAATGTCGATCAAATCCCGACTAAACCGCGCTCATGTTTAGAATATCTGGACGAATTTACGAGTGCGCTGTGACGGTAGCGGATCTGTTAATAGGGTACAAAACAGAACCATAATTCTGCGTGTTCATTTGCGTAGTAAGTATGTAAATCCTCGTCGTGGAGATCCTTGGGGGAGGCCTTTGTCCAGCAGTGGACGTCTACAGGCTGATATGATGATGTAAATCCTATTAATTATCGACCTATCAATATCTTATCCTATATACTATCCCCCCTACTAATATTATATAGGCGAAAGTTTGCAAGGATGTTTGTAAGGATATTTGTTATTATTTCACTCTGTAACGGCTGAACGGATGTTGATGAAACTTGGTACACTGATAGCTTATGTCCTGGAATAACATATGCTACTTTTGGAAAAACTTATTCCACGCGGGCAAAGCCGCGGACAACAGCTAGGCCCCCTATATATTTAAGATCACCTTCCTTATTGCATATACATATAATAAAGTTTCTTACAAAGTTGTTTTTGATTGTGATTCTTAAATTTCGTCTAATAAATAGAAGCAATTATATTCTGTGATAGAAGCGTTACATACAATAAGTGGATTATTTATAAGGACGAGGCCAGCAAGCAACACACGTAATAACGTTGTAGGCACATTAAAACGAGGTATCTTGTCTACTTCACAGATACTTCACAACTCCATTTTAGTTGATACAGAGGTCAAAACAGTGCAGCATTATGTTATTATGTCAGTTTTTGCAATTATTCATTACTAGTATATACCCGCGTCTTTGTCTGCGTTCAAAAGTATTATATATGTTTGGGGTCGCTGCTTGCAGGTGAGAAATGAAACGACTGATGATCTGTAGATGCATATTTTATTAACAATTGTCCTTATTATTATTTACAATATTAGGTTCGCAACCGGCGACGGTTGAGAGGAGCGCTTAACGTTAGAAAGAGATAGTAATATCTTGTGTCCCCACAGTATTCCCCCCCAAGCGACAGCGTACATATATACACAGATCTAGATGTATTATTATACAATATAATTAAGGTATACTTAACGTTACCTAACTATTTGCTGTACAATTATAGTAAAATATTACCATAAGAATACTAATTCTATACAGACAGATTTTTTTACATCGTTTGTATATACATTTTATCTACGTGAATATCGCGCGAGTCAATTTGTGCTTCGTTGCGGCGCGTAGTGGGAGAAACTGGCTAGCGCGGTGCGGGGCGCGGTGCGGGGCGCGGTGCGGAGCGCGGTGCGGGGAGGTTGTCCACTGCGCCGTCATTTGGCCGGTCGGCGCGCGCGCGACGCTCAGTCAGTTCGCTGCCTTCGCTCGTCGCCGTCGTCGCCTTCACTTGCTTGCTGCGCGCGCTCACGGACTGCCTCGCCTCGCTCGCTTCCTCGCAGCGTGCTTGATAGTGACGACTCGTCGCATTTCTTTTTAACTGCGCTTGTTATTAAGAGTGTCGTCACTATGATATGTACGTGAAGATTGAAGATGCGTGCACTTAGTAGTCGTCGAAAACGTTCTTTTCAGAGCGACTGCGCTTCCAAATGCGAATATAGTTTCTCGACTCCGCACCAAAACGTTCTTTTCAGAGCGACTCATTGCGTGACGTCATAATATAAACTGCTCTTTTCAGAGCAAATTGCGTGACCATAAAAACTGTTCTTTTCAGAACAATGTTTCATTCGCCTGAACGCTTGAAGTCGTTGTGTGTTGACAGTGATACTCAGTGCTTTTTAGGAGTGATCTATAGTTTTGTGAAGAGCTTAATTTTGACGTTTCAGGCTTGTGTTGTTTTTTGTTCGGTTCGTTGCAGTTATTCAGTCATGCTGTTCCCCGAGATGCGTACTAATGCTATCATGTCGGTGCCAGCCGGGTAGTTCATCCATGGTTTCTGTTTTGGTATTTTTTCGTTTCAGGTGTCCAGCAGGTACGATTGGTTGTTTCATAAGGTACGCTTGGTTGTTTCTCCTCTTGCTGGGAATAGGTAAATGGCGAGTCGCGTCTTTTTTGTTTTAGGTTGTATAGATATATCGATAGGAAAGTAGCTGCTTGTTTAAAATAGTGGATCGTTATTCCATATGCACGGTGGGCTGCATTTATGTGCTCTTTTACCGAAACTGTCGTGGTAGAAACAAACTGCGTTGGGTGTCACGGCTTGCTCAGTTTGTGGCGAATTGCGTAATATCTTGGCTTCTAACGCTACGATTCGTCTTTTCAGCTGTGCTAATTCTTTTTGAAGCTGCCTTTTTTTCCCGATGCAGTCTTGGCGTTGGCACTCGTCTTCCGTGGGCCGGCTACATTGTTGAAACTGTTGGGCGATCTTTGTCATTATTTTTCTCACGTTTGCCATATTCTTCTCCACCTCCATGGCCTTCTCCTCGAAACTAGCGGACACATTCATGGTTGTGGGCTAGTTGACTGATGCTAGGGTTTTATATTGATAACTTGGTTTTGAGACATGATGTTATTATTATTTGTTGTGGTTCGCAACTATCGATAGTTGAGAAGAGTTGTATTTGGAAATTGTTGAACCACTTAAGGTTGGATTTAGATTTTTTTTTACTACCCCCTTTTTTATATGCCGCTCGCGTATCGTACTGTAGGTTTTGACACTCTGCCTGATCTAGTTGTGTAAATGATGTTTGAACTGTTTTTTGAATTTACTTGCGTTTTTTTGCTTTGGCTTGTAGTTTCTCCGTCATCTGTTAATATGTAGGCTGGTTTTAATCTGTCTAGAGATATTATGGTTGTACGTGTCGGTAATTGGATTTTATGGAATTTTTCATGACGTTCTAGCACTTCGAATGGCCCGTTGTATGGTGGCGTTAGCGACGGTCGAACTGTGTCGTTTCGGACGAATACATGCGTGCAGTTTGATAGATCTTGGTGGATAAAAGTCGTATGGTGCGCTCTGTTCCTTTCTTTTGGTATGAATTCGGTCATTGTTTTACTTAGTTCGCGTACGTATTCTGCATCGTTAATATTTTGCTTTGACGGCACAAAAAAATCTGATGGAATGCGTAATTGTGCTCCGTATGTTAATAGGCTTGGGCTTAAGTTGTTGTCGGTTCGAATAGCTGTGCGTATTCCTAATAGAACTGAAGGTAGTTCCTCGGTCCATTTGGTTGTTGTTGACCTTGCCATTAATGCTGCCTTTAGCGTGCGGTGGAATCGTTCGACTTGGCCGTTGGATTGTGGGTGATAGGGTGTTGTTCTGATTCTTTCTATTCCGAACTTTTTTAATAAGCAATTAAAAATGTTCGCCTCGAACTGTCTGCCTTGATCCGTGGTTATTCGGATTGGACAACCGAATCGTGATATCCAGTTTTCGTAGAATATTTTTGTTACAGTTTCTGCGGTTATTTCGCGCGCCGGTACTGCTTCAGGCCATTTCGTATATCTGTCTATCATAGTGACGATGTACTTGTAGTCGTTTGATGGCGGTAACGGTCCGACTATGTCTATGTGTACATGTTCGAATCTAGATGATGGCGGAAATGTGCCGATTGGGGTAATCGTGTGACGATTGATTTTAGCTTTTTGACATGCTATGCAGGCTCTTGTCCATAGGCCAATGTCTTTGTTCATCCCAGGCCAAAAACATTTTGCTGTTATTTGTTTCCTCATTGTACGAGTGCCGGAATGACATAATTCGTGTTGCATTTTATATGCTTCTTGCCGATATGCCTGTGGTAAATACGGTCTCGGTGTGCGAGTAGACATTTCGCATGATATTGAGTTCTTGGCTCCCGGAAGTGTTATTTTTACAAAATTAAGGTTTTCCCTTTTCTTTAATTGTTTCAACTCTTCATTACTGCTTTGGTCTTTAGCTAACTGATCATAATTGATTTTCATTGGACAGCTAATCACTTCTATTCTCGATAGCCAGTCTGCGACTGGATTGCTTGGACCTTGTAGGTATTGGATGTTGGAGCAAAATTGACTTATGAAGCTGAGTTGTCTTTCACGCCGTGGCGTGTCGTTGTTGCTGGGAGCTTTCGTTAATGCGTAAGTTAAAGGTTTATGATCTGTGAGTATTGTGACGTCGTTTCCCTCGATTAATCTTCGGAAATGTTTGACGGCTGCATACATCGCTAATAACTCACGATCGTACACACTGTAGCGGCGTTGTGTCTCGCTCATTACTTTTGAATAAAAAGCTAATGGTTTCCAAAAATTGTCTTTGTTTTTCTGTTCTACTACTGCTCCCAAGCTGTGGTCTGATGCGTCCGTCATGATGCGTAACGGTGCATTGCTGATGGGGTGCGCCAGTGTAGTAGCTTTCAATATGCTTTGTCTGCATTTTTCAAAAGCCTTCTCTGCTTCTGCATCCCACACTATTGGGGACTTGTCGTTCTTCTTTGTGTTGTGAAGGTATTTGTTCAATTGTAGCTGAGCCTCTGCTTGGTGCGGAAGGCAATCTCTGTAAAAGTTTAGCGTGCCTAAAAATCTGCGTAACTCTTGAACTGTTGCTGGTTTTTTAAAATTTGAAATGGCTTCGATACGATCGATAGGCGGAGTGATGCCGTCCGATGTTACTTGGTAGCCAAGGAAGTTAATTTTCGATTTTCCAAATTCACATTTTTCGATGTTAAGAGCTACACCGTGATTATTTAATCGTTCTAGTACTTGCTGTAGGACTTTCTTGTGCGATTCTTCGTCTTTTGTATACAACAATATGTCATCAATGTATGGGAAACATCCTTCTACGCCCCTTAGAACTTCGTGCATAAATCTTTGGAATGTTTGTCCTGCATTTCTGAGCCCGAATGGCATTACTCTAAATTCAAATAATCCAAACGGTGTTATGATCGCTGTTTTCTCCGGATTTGACATTGGGATCCAGTAGTAGGCGCTTTTTAAATCCAGTTTTGAGAATACCCTCATGTTGTGTAATTGATATGTGAAATCCTGGATGCGTGGTATTGGGTATCTATCTGGAAGCGTTACGGCGTTCAATCGACGGTAATCACCGCAAACTCGTAGGCTGCCATCTCGTTTCTTTACGATGTGGAGGGGGCTTGCCCATGGACTTTTCGAAGGCTGGCATATTCCTGCTTCCATCATTCTTTCGAATTCTAATTTTGCCACTTTGTACTTGTCTGGCGGTAAAGGTCTGGCTCGAGCATATAATGGTTGGCCGCTGGTTTCGACGTGATGCACGACCTCATGCTTTGCTGGTTCCCTCAATGATAGTGGTCTGAGTACGTTCGGGTATTGTTTCAGGATATCATGATAAATGTGGTCTTTATTTATCATATGCACTGAGTCTTGTTCCGCCTTAATTTCTATTGCGTTGATGGATAAGGAAGTAACTTGGTCAACTAACTTCTTATGGTGTATGTCCACCAATAGCTTATAATGCCCGAGGAAATCAGCGCCGAGGATTGACGTTTTTACGTCCGCAATAATGAATGCCCATCTGAATCGGCGTCGTAACCCGAGGTTTAATATTAATGATTTCTCCCCGAAAGTGTTGATAGGAGAGTTGTTTGCTGCGAATAATTTGTGTGAGCTCGATCGAGCTACTTTTGACTTGTTGCTAGCTGCTAGCACGGATATTTCTGCGCCCGTGTCGATGAGGAAACGCTGTCCCGTGTCGCGGTCGAAAACGCATAGGCGGTTGCTTGCGCTGGGAACACCGATGCCCGCCACCATCGGTGTTGAATTTAGTTTTCCGAAGTTTTCTTCGCTTTGCAACACGGTGGTTCGCAACGCCGAGCCTTATCCCCAAATTTATAATGGAACCAACATTCTCGATTTACGTCGTCGTATTGTCTCGAACTTCTGTCCGCGCGACTGATTGATCGGGAACGCGGTCGTGTTTGTTTTTTAAAGGAGTTTCTGCGATATTTTTCTCTACCTCTGCGTAGTTCTGCGACCTCCAATGTCAGTTTCTCTAGTTGTGATGCTAAATTTTCAAAATGCGATTGTGATGGTTGTGTTTGTGAGGTTATTGCGGCTATACTGGTGTTTGGCCCGTATTCCAGCATTTTATCGGCCATGTTTGCTAAGGTGTCTAAAGACGCCTCTGTATTTACTGACAGTACAGACCGAACGTGAGCGTGCATTTGTTTCTACCATTCTATTTTTAAGCCATCCTCCGTGATCATATTACCACCGAGTTCGCGCATTTTTCTTAATAATTGTGACGGTTTTTGATCGCCTAACTCAAGACCGCTTATTAACTTTTGGAAATTTTGAACGTCTGACTCCTCATATACGGAAATGAGACGTTGTTTAAGTGTTTCATATTTATTAGTAATGGGTGGTTTTTTTAAGAGATCTGAAATGTGTCTTAAGTCTTCGTTTTTTAACTGTTGAAGTAGGTAACGACATTTTTGGTCGTCCGAAGTTTTTAGCGGCTCAATTACTGCTTCGAACTGGATGAACCAAATGGCAGGCATTTCGCGCCAAAATGGTATTAGGCGGGATTGAATCGAAACCGCTGCTATCACATTTTCTTTTTGCATTGTTTCTTCTTGAGGAGTGGGCTCCGTCGGAGACAACATTGCTGCTCGAAATTGTACTTGTTTATTTGCTTGTCGGGGTCACCACTTTGGGGTCGCTGCTTGCAGGTGAGAAATGAAACGACTGATGATCTGTAGATGCATATTTTATTAACAATTGTCCTTATTATTATTTACAATATTAGGTTCGCAACCGGCGACGGTTGAGAGGAGCGCTTAACGTTAGAAAGAGATAGTAATATCTTGTGTCCCCACATATGTTATTTCAGGGCCTAAGCACTGTACCACGTTTCATCAAAATTCGTTCAGGCGACATAAACAGCCTATTAACATGCCCTACTGCTGGGGCTGAGGCCTACCCTATCAACGAGGGGATTCGGGCTATAGTCCACCACGCTAGCCCAGTGCGGGTTGGTGGACTTCGCATGTTGATGAAAACATCGTTAAGGCGTGATTGGGCACAAATGAATAAACTAATTTGATTCAAGGTTCATTGCCAAAGGCGACAGACAACTTTGTAGAACTTGTAATAGACCATTGTTGGACAAGGCGCAGGCGGAAAATTTATACAGAGTTAAATGCACAGGCGATGTTGCTGCCAATCGCCTTGTACACAGAAAAACTGAAAATGGTGCTTTTCAAGGGAATCTGGAATATTGAGAAAATTGAAAAAGGGTCCAACCACACTGGTTTTCTAGAATTCTGTGATTTTAATTCCTTAATGAGTGAAGAAACTAAATTTCTCTCAAAATTCCCCTCTCACTCGCCATATCTCATTATCAAGACCATAGTTATACAAGTTTTGACGCCCCATAGCTAACAGAGTAACTAAGAAATTGTAATCACTGATTATAATTAGTAGGCACCTATAAACGCCGGCAGATTTCAACAGAGTAAATGAGAACACCTAGGTATAGTGCTGGCGTCGCAAATTGGCCGTTGGGTAAACAATAATCTATACTGAGTGCGACAGTGGGCCACGCGCCAATCCGTCACGACCGCGCTAAACAATCGCGCTGTGAATTTATGATCGATTTAATGGATTTTTGACAGTTACACGTGCAGACATGAATACAGGAATGTACGCTGAGTAACTGGGCCAAACAACACCAAGTGAACCAATGTCGGTAATACCATAAACTTCGTATAGACAGCCAATGTGTGTAAGCGAGAAAAAACATGGCAGTGTCACACATGAAGAGTAAGAAAACCTTGTCCCTTTATATATTTGAGGTAGCCAAATATGTCAGGCGGAACCTAAATGAGTTCCCAGACAGACACTCTTCCAGGAAGCGGCACGACTTACAAATAATGGGTCACCACCTGCAGAAGACAAGCAATTCCATACATGTCATGGGTTCCCGAATTTATAACAAGCTACCGGTCACTTTAAAAGGCGAAAAAACTGAACGCACCTTTATAAGCAAATTAAAAACTATGCTCACCCAAAAGGCCTACTACTCCGTTAAGGAATTCATAGAAGAAAAATGACATTCAATTATTGTTCAATTTTGACACTTTTCATTTTTACTAAGTACTTTAATTTCGCAATATTATTAATATCAGTATTTAAATTATAATTTTATTTGACATTAATGTAAAATTATCATTTTCTGACATCTCTATTTTCTATTATTTTGACATTGTAAGATTAAATTGTAATTTAATTTTATTACGAATGTTTGTATATTAAGTATTGACGAGTATGTTTAGTACGAATAAGTGAATATGAATATATATGAATATGAGAAAACGCACAACGCGATTGTAACCTGTTGACTGAATGACAGGTCGTCACAAATCGTCACGCGTGGTGCGTATTACGCCCGTGATGGTAATGTGGTATTTTCTCTGTTGTGTCTCGTTTTTGCGGCCCTAAATTCCCTTTCATGTGATGGATTATAGCCAGAAATAAGAATAGCAGCCACGTTTAACTTTGATTTTATTATGAAAAAAACACAGTTGAGCAGAATTGCGGATGTCAGATGAGAGAGCAGAGACAAAGTAGGTACGATAGAGTTTTATCCATAGTCAATGACCACAGATTAATGATATATAATTAAGTTGACAGACCCATTTTGAAAGCATTTACTAAGCAAGTTTAACAAGTATTAAGATAGACCTATTTATGCCTATAGCCAAGAAGATTCGAACCTCTTTGTTCGCGCGCGCGCTCCCTGTGGAGATCGCATCTTGAAATTTAGTATGGGAAACGAAGAAAAATTTTGTGTTAAAATCCGGGGGGGGGGGGGGGGGGGGCGGACAAAGGAAGCGGATTAGCGGGAGGAAGTTGCTAATACAAATTTATATGGAGTTTGAAAATGAGAATGTGTGAGTGAGTCAAAATTCTGTGATACCATTTGACACTATTTTGGCACCCCCTAAAATGCTTTTGTTACCCATATGGGAGTAGCTTTTTTTTTAAATTCATGCCCATAGCATATGAATTATTGCGTTTACAAATACAGCTCTAATATCACATAGCACATAAGTATGAAAAACCAAGTATAAATCGGTCTCTCACAGTACTGAAACTGCCTAATAGGCTAGGCCAGCTCAAGGTCAAACTGTTTCCAGTGACGTGCGGTCGGCTGTACATAGTACTTCGTTCGGAGACGCAAAAAGCATTTACTTGGTTAGTAAGTCATTTCATTTGGAATGGGATACAGCCATATTACTTACTCTGTGATACAGCTATGAGGACGCCAGGCTATGCCCATAGCAGTCTAGCTAGCTAGGCTATAGACAAACAACGGCACCACGGCACCAACGGTCACTTGACACCATAATCGGGTGTGACAATGACGTCACGCGACAAATACAATTAGATTCGGACATTGGGATTGCGAGTGGTGACAGGGGAAAACAAATATAGACACGCTAGCGGATGTCCTTCGACTTTGTTCGCGTTACGAGGTGGGGCATGGAGTAAGTATATTCATGTGGTTAATAATTTAAAAAACCATCATCTTATCAGTCGGATTAGGTGTCCACTGTTGGACAAAGGTCCCCGGGGATCGAACTCGGACAAGTTGACATGACAAGCCGCGTCAGTCATAGGTTTGCAGGAGTTCGTCTAGTCGATAGTAAATAGTAGATTGTACAACAAGTGCATAAAACGTTCAAACGAGGGTGGATAGTTATGTCGAGGGTAAAATGGGTTTTATGGACGAGTTATACACTCTGCTTTTCACCTCGATTGCGAGGAAATTAAACAGCAACATTGTATTATGCACTAGATCATAAAACTCATTTTGTGTCGCCTACATCCAGCATAAACGAGAACTTTAGGAGCATGAGAATTTTTTTTTTTTTTTTTTTTTTAATTTAATTATCCACAAGCAGTCGACAGACTTTAATTGGATTTGTTGATGGATTTAGACGAGCGTTTTAGGGCGACGAGGCCAGTGCCTCGACTGCCCTGATCATATGACTTGGCCCCTTTTCAGCCTCTTGATCAGTTTTGAGTTATCCACCAGCTCAGCAGCAAGTGGATTTGGATGAGAAGCAAGGCGATTTGCGTGCTGTTTCTGAAACCGCTCGATTTCTGTAGCGACAGTCGGCGCGTTGAGGTAATCGTGGATTTCAACGTTTTTAGTGAACCAAGGCGGATTCACGATCGCCCGAAGGATATAATTTTGAACTCGCTGTAGACAAACTATGTTTGTTTTACTGGCTACACCCCACAGCTGAATGCCATATGTCCATATGGGTTTTAGGATAGAATTATAGATCATGAGCTTGTTGTCCACGGAAAGCACTGAATTCCTTCCCATTAACCAGTACAGGTTTCTAAACTTGGAATTTATCTGATCTCTTTTATGTTTGATGTGGTCTTTCCATGTCAGACGTCTATCTAGATGGAAACCAAGGTACTTGACGCAGAGACAATGGGGTAAGATGTCATTCCCGAGTTTGACTGTTGGGCAATCTTCTTTTCTTAAAGCGAAAGTGATGTGGTTTGACTTCTGGGCACTGGCGCGAATGCGCCATTTTTGGAGCCAGTCATTGGTCTTGTCCAGGAGCCGCTGCAGCATGGCGCTTGCTGTGGTTGGATTTTTGTCACATGCTAGGTAGGCAATATCATCAGCATAGGTTGCAACTGTGACGTCGTCTGATGTGGGTAGATCCGAAGTGAAAATATTATATAGGACCGGGCCCAGAACCGAACCCTGCGGAACACCGGCCTCGATGTCATGCAGAGCCGATCTAGCGCTTCCCTGTTTGACTTGAAAAGATCTACCAGAGAGGTAGGACGCTATAATCAGGAATAGTGAGTGTGGTAGTCTTTCCTTGACTTTGCATAATAGGCCTTTATGCCAAACTCTGTCGAAGGCCTGTTGAACATCGAGGAAGGCTGCAGAGCAGTACTCTTTTCGTTCAAAGCATTGACGAACAGTGTGGTATACTCGGTGAACTTGCTCAGTAGTAGAGTGGGATTTTCTAAAACCAAACTGATGTGATGGAATGATCTCGCATTCGTCCATAGCTGTTTTCAGTCGAATAAGAAATATCCTCTCCCAAAGTTTTGACAATACAGGTGTGAGACTTATAGGACGGTACGATGAGGCCTCATGAGCAGGTTTTCCTGGTTTGTGTATCATAATTATCTGGGAGATTTTCCAAAGTGCTGGGAAGTAAGATGTTCTGAGAATGCCATTGAATAAGCAGGTCAGAAAGGTGATGCACTTCTTTGGTAGCTCCTTTAGAATTCTGGAGTCAATCAGGTCGAAGCCCGGGGCTTTCCTGGGATTGAGACATTTAATTTCCTTTGCTATTTCACTAGGTGATATGGGTTTGATTGGTAGGCACATTTGAAGATCTTGACTTAGAACTTGGTTAACATTCGATTCATCGACGGAACTTTCATTAGGTTTAAAGACTGAGGATAAATGATCTGCAAATGTATTGGCCTTCTCCATGTCGTTTCTTGCCCATGAGTCTCGAGATCTTATTGGGGGAAACGATTGCTGGGGTTTGTCCATATTTTTGGTGGCTTTCCAAAGAGAACGTTCGCCACGACCTGTGGGGGACATCATTTCCAGGTTCCTCTTAAAGCTAGAGTTAGCGGCCTCTTCTAGGGTGGATTTTAGCTCTTTTATTGCTCTGTTGAGTTTAGTTTTGTCGGACGGGCTACGGGATTGCTGCCATACTCTTCTTAAACGCCGTTTTTCCGCAATTTGTGATTTAATTTCACGGGGTACGGAAGCAGTCGCATGTGTGTCAATAGTGCAGGGTGTGTTTGTCCAGGCAGCTACTTGAATTAAATTTGTTATGTGCATAGAGGCTTCCTCAACTTCATCCTGTGTTTTCAGAGAGCACCTCATGTCTATGTTTTCAACTATGTATGATCGGAAGCCATCCCAGTCCGTTTTATTATTGTAAAGGGATTCCGCCTTTTCGCGGGTGATGATAGTGGCGCTCACTGTTAGTATAACAGGGGTGTGATCAGAAGAACCGTCCAGGCAGGATTCGATACCAGTGTAGAGGTGGCAGATACCTTTGGTCACAAAAAAGTCCACCAGACCAGGCAGCTTGCTAGTATCGGTTGGCCAGTATGTAGGCTCTCCGGTTGACAGTGGTTGCAGGTTGATCCTATCTATACAAAGCTTCAGTTCACGTATGAGCATGAGAAATGAAAAATATGTTAATGCGTATGAGTAGGTACACAGGGTACTTTATTATGTACGTTAATGTTTCATCTACCGCCGCTTTCTGTGCTTTGTTATAGCAATACATAATGTAGAGCCGCACTGTTGCGGGTCCCAAACGTTCTATTTCGATCCACAGTTTACACCTCCGCGTCGATCGAGCGCATTGTAAATCAAAACGTTCAAACAATTTCACGATTACCGACGGAGCACGGAGCACGCCGCAAGCGAGTGGTACTAGCCGTGAGAGGTGGCGGCGGCGAGTAGCGGAGTAAAGGGCTGGAAAAACCAAAGCACGGCGCAGCACAGCGCAGCTTTAGGGGAAGACCAAACTGCGCGAAATGCTCGCGCACTTTTGGACGTCATTGTCAAATGAACCACATCACTATAGCCTAAAGAACAAAATCGTATGATATACCAAAACTTGGTGCGTCATTTCCCATACTATTCCATACATTACATTTTTTAAATTTGACTGGCCTGTTGGCGCAGTGGTAGTAACACTGCCTACTGCGCCAAAGGTCGTGGGTTCGATTCCCACCCGGGACCAACATTTGTGTGATGAGCATAACTGTTGGTTTTCGGATTCTGGGTGTTTGTATGTATTTATGTAAATGTATTTAAGTATGTTTATCAATTGTCGAGTACCCATGTACAAGCTTCGGCTTAGTTGGGACTAAACAGCCGTGTGTAAAATTGTCCAAACATTATTATTATTATTATTATTACAACGTCTTAAGCTGCGCTCCGCTGTCCACATCCTTATAAACTATCGCCTTTATAATATTAGTAGGATTATTATATTCGGATGGCCTCGCGGACCACTTCGGGTGCTACCACGATTAAGAACCATTGGTATCTATAGAGGAGGAAGTAAATTGCGAATTACCTCGATACTTAATCCACACGTGGAATACTAATTGGAAACTTGACAGGGCGCCAGTTTTACTCTGTCACGTGTAAACCAACTACACGGGCTGCTGTTGTCAAGGAAGGCCATCATTAAAGTGCTATTATCATGAGCTTTGAGTATGATTAGTACCCTGAAGTTTAACCCTTTATAAGGCCCCAGTTATACAGATATGCTACGTGAAAGTTAAATACACTACCATGTTTGTAATGCACTGGGGAACACATCTACGGCAAAAAAAAACATTAAGAAAAACATGTGGTCAATATACGCACTCAGCCTGTTAGTGCACTTGAGTTTTCAGATGATCTGTTTCCAATACACCTATTCATTGACATTGAATGAATGAGGAAAGAAAGCCTGATATAGTCGCTATATAATACCATCATAGATAAATAAAAAAGAGGATGTTCTTCTCCGTAAATGTTTATTAACTAAGTGGTATCCAAATCGCCTCTGCCTTATAAAGGGTTAAGGTCGCTCAGCGAGCTATGGAGAGAGCTATGCTTGGAGTTTCTCCGTCAGAACGTCAGTGGCGTCGGGGATAAGACGCGGCCTAATGCCTCGGCCTTGGTGGATATTGCCTAGTTTCCGCGGGAATAGTTTACCGCGGTAAAAAGTAGCCTAATTGTTAATCCAGTATATAATCTATCAGTGTACCAAGTTTCATCAAAGTCCGTTCAGCCGTTACTGCGTGAAAGAGTAACTAAACTCCAAACATCCTTACAAACTGTCGCCTTTATAATATTAGAAGCATTTAGTTTGACTTGTATAAAATATTGTATTTGACGAACCCTTTTACAGATATACAGACTACATAATAATGTTGTACGGTGAACCGCACGTCACTGGAAACAAACCAGTATAAACTGGCCTCTCTGACCTCGTGCGGTCGACTGTACCTGTACTGTTTTTAGGCTGTATCAGTGAAATAAATAAATCTATTAATATCAATCTGGTGTACCTATATTACTTTTGCGAAAAAAGGTAAAAAAAAATATTAAAACAAAAACGCGTATTACATAAAACAAGCAAGTTTAACCCATCACCTACAAAAAAATGCCAGTGCTGCAAAAATGATTGTGCGAACAAATTAAACACAATTGAAAAAAAATAGATAAAACTAAATACTAAAGTACACATACAAGTTGCGACATATACAAATATAACAATTAAAAAAAACTACTGCTATGTATCGTATCACAAACATTGACTAGATAGTAGAGAATGTCAGCTTGGGTTAATTAGTATAAAGAAACCTATCCTTATGTTTAGCTAATTTGAGGTTTTTATAACACTAAATTTATAATATTTTTGGCAATACATAAATAAGACTATTCCCATGTGTGTACTTTGAATAGCACATGTTTAATATCTAATCTAGAGCTAAGATAAAAGAAAAAAAAGAAATTTTAATCCTGAACATTCTCTCCTATGTTGTCACTAAGATCTACAGCAAGGAAAGTGTACAAAACTGTGAAACAAGTAACTAAATGAAATAAATAAGTAATTTGTTTTTACTTACAACTTGTATGGTTTTGTTCAGTTTCGTGACATGATTCTGGCAGATCTAAGTGAAATGCTATTCATACTTGAGCTAACAACTTAGTAACAACAACTTTAGCGTGGTACTATAATGTGAAAATTCTACAGGGGTGAAAAGGGATGTTAAGGTTTGTATGGGAACAATTTTTTTATTATTATATAAGATCTGCACTCGGCTGTAAAAGCCATAATCAGATTTTAGATATTGTAGATTGGACGGCTGATATTTCAGTAAATATTAAGGCCGGTTTAGGATAACACTTAATTAGTGTCTTTGGTCAAGGTTGAATATGGACCATCTCTTTAAGCACTTGATCTCTGCATCTGGATTTATCAAATTTCTAGCCAGGATGTTTGAGTGGCTGAAAATTTACAGATCAAATTTACATGCCACGGGCAACAGTAACTTAATAAAAACGATACTTTTCAATTAATTTATTGTAAATGGAAAGGCAGCTTAAAGTTGATGCTTTCATATCAGCAGTCGACTTGCTTTCATAATTCATAATTTATTTATAGTGTTTTTTTAAGTTTCAGAAAGTTGCCTAGTCTGTTCTAATCTAGTTAATCTAATAAGTTTACAGCGAATATATGTTTAATGCGAACGAAGTCGCGGGGCATAAGCTAGTTATGCAATAAATTATAACACCAAATCATGTCACCAAACCGGAACAACTAAAAACTAAAATGGAGTAGATATAAAAAACGAAAAAATGAACACACTTCTAGCGACACTGCGTCTACGGTTCCACTCACGATGAGATCCTCCTCCCGGATCCTGTCCGTGTTCTTGCTGGCCGAGCGGAATGTGTGGGCCACCGGCGCCTGCTCCTCCGTCTTGAGGAGTGTGCATTTAGCCGCTAGCTTCTTGCTGGCGTTGCCCATTCTGAAAGACATTTTTAAAGTTAGGTACGTACTTGGAATTTTCACCATTGCCCATCATGGTACATACTTAAATGTAAGCTGCACAACACAATAATAATAATAAAGCTTTATTTTTACAATTGAATATTGCAAATTATGTTGCATTTTCATTTTCCTTTTTGAACCCCATTTGGGTAAAATCCTCCTCCATTTTTTCTACTCCTCTCCAACCTTCGTTTTAATGGAAAGTAAATTTGCATGGCTGCCTGCTTATCGGTGAAATCAGGACTGCAGGTATTTATGCTCAGAATCGAAGAGATTTAGTGCCAAATATATCTGTCTGTACCTATCTATCGAAACTTAGAAGAGAACATTTTATTATCCAGACGATTTGATAATTAAATACAAAAAAAAAAGCATGGGTTTATAGATACTTACACTTCTTAATATTCTAAAATAACTCAACCCACTGATCTTTATCTACAATATATTTATCTTTAGATAGAGAGATAGGGTACATGTATGAATCATATACCTAATTGATTTTTTATATTACCATAGTAAAAATAGGGCACATCCATCACTCAACAATCTGCCGTTTAGAAATACAAGAAGAAATTTGTGGTAAGTAAGAAATAATTTTGGGAAAAGGAAAGAATCATATCAGTCTATTTATAATTAGAAATCTGCATAAAATTCTCAGAACAATCAGGTGGTGAAATGAGGTGATAAATATACATGTCACGGCAATGGTTCACGTAGTTTCCTCATTCATAACATTGAAAGACCATGACCTCACAACTTTTCTGCCTTATAGAAATTATCAAGTCTATAATGAAAAAGCATACAACCAGTCAGGTGCATTCATTTAAGATTTTAGGCGAAAACGTATAATAAAAATAAATGAAAACATTACCTTGTCACATTAGAAATATCAAATTAGCTAATATTATTTACATTGATGTACTGTTTCATATCGATTTATAACTTTCATTACACATAATCTCGAGTACGATCACTTTATAAGCGATCAACCACTAGATAAAAGCACATCTATTTATTTTATAATCATACGCAAACAACAGAAATCAACTGAGGAAATCAATAACAAAATTTTCCGCGACAGAACGAACGAATATGAAAAATTCACAAATTTTGAGGTTACCTGTCAATTTTCCAATGACAAACGCCAAAATTAAAAAGTTCGCATAAAATTAGGGCAGCGACAGACGGAACGGACACAACCGGCGCCAGTCGACGCTAGCTGGCAACTGCCTGCGGCCTTATCGCTGTACAGAGATTTCAGTGGAAATCTCAATCTAACCAATATTTTTAAATATATTTATGTGAAATCTTGAATGTTTGTTGAAACTTAGTACCTACATCGTTAGCATATAGCTATGATTACGGCTACTTTTTAACGGGGACGCAGTCGCGAGTCGCGGGGCCCGCTTCCTAGATACCTACCTGCGATGTACATATTTCCGCTCGCATTTACCTCTGGAACTTTATTGATCAACAAAATAATGTTTAGTCATTCAAGTTACCTTTAGTACAACTTTAAATAATGTGTGATTTTGCTAAATATTTTTATGGAATAGTGCAAAATGAGTTAAGTATAGGATGGCCCAAGAAAATGCCCAGTAATTCCAAAATATTTAAGTAGGCAACTTAACCTATACTTAGGTAAGTAGGTACTCACTTGTAACTTTTACTGGTATTGCAATTTTATTTTTTTAAATTATTATAGTAGTTTAGGAGTCCTGTGAAATTTCGGACCCGATTTTAATTTATTACCATGGCGTCGGCTTGTTAGGTAGGACTGGTTCTCGAAACCCATAAACAAAGACATTATAATTCCCAAGTAAACAAAAACGCAATAACCAGTTAGGTCCAACAGGCAATTTTTCGAATCGAATCACTACGTCCTATGTACGCGGCAAACTTTCAAACCACTAGGCCAATGAGGCGATTTGGCAGAGAGTTCCATAAGAGTTGCTTTCTCATAGTCCTACTGTTAATTCTAACTTCGAGGTTCCCAGTAGGATGCAATAAAAATAATTAATAGTGAAAAATATAAATGCTGTTTGAAAAATACCTTTAATGTTATGGTCTGGACTGGTGAAAGACGTGTGCCCTCATTGCCTTTGCCCCCGTATCGTATCCCCGTTCTATTCCTCCGAAAAATAAAATTAAAAGCAATACCTACAACTTTCAACGTAGTTGAATCGTTAAAGAACTAACTTGTAAACTTTAAAAAAACAGTTTAAGTTCATTTTTTGAATACGAATAAAAACAATACCCTTTTGTTCTAGAAATTAATTTTATATTTCCCATCCGTTTCCAATGTATTCAATTACAAATTAACACACGTAGTCACTAAAATTGTATTCGTAAAAGAAAGTAATTAAAAAAAGATTGTTGCGCCGATAATTTAAAATATTCCAAGCACCGATAGATGGATTTGAAGAAGCAAGATGGAACAAGGCATGATGAAGATGATACACAGCGAGGAAAAACAACAACAAACTACATGCCAAACTTCTATAAATTGAAGGCAATATTATTCGGGCACATTGGGCGACGCTAAATAATTATTCCGAAAATCACCATTACATAAAATGACGGGGATTTCGGGTCTTTTTCCTCATTGCTCAAGGCAAACATAATTCAATGGGGATTTTTAAGTGAATAACTAAATATTCATGTAGGTAGGTAATCCCCATTGGAATTCAACATTTTTAAGTAAAAATAATTAAGTTTAATATAAAACCATTACATTCGGGTAGTTGTACAAAACCAGTTCCTCATTAGACCTTGATTTTTTACAGTAGTTTTAAGTCCAACGGGGTCAATAGGAATTCCCATTGAATTTGCTCGCTCATACAGAGAAAAGGGAAAAAATTCAGAAATTCCCAAGATCAATGGGGATTTCCGAAATAATCCAAAGCCCCTAATCGCTTAATAAATTTAGGGCGGTCCAAATCATGGAAATCAAAGTGAAACCAGTATACACCTGAACTGATTTTGCTAAGGCACCGTTTCTGACATGCTCTTTGATACCATTGTGTACTTTATGCAATAACACGAGCATGTGCAACTGAGGTGGCAAACTCAATGCGGTAGCAACGTTTTTCAGTCTTGGAAACAAAAACCCAGGAATAACAGAACCTAAAGTAATAAAGCCAAATAAACTTGCACTCAGTATGATGTTTCTTTGTGAATCTTCGGGGTATACGTATGATCCCATAATATAGCTCCAATGTGCAATGGATGCCATACGAATTAGCCATATCAATTTTAGGAGCACTGTTCCTAAAAATATAAGAGCAATGGTCGACATGATGCACATGGCTGTAATTTTTATTAACATTATATTCGGGTCCGAATAATTGATAAGATTTTGTTCTTTTATCTGATGAGAATAGATTTCCTCGCGATTTGGTATAAGTGTGAACAGTGGTTACTCTATTTATTTTTTTCTTTGTTCTGACGTTTTTATTCTGACCTTTTAAAATAGGTACTTGATATACTTAATCAGTACTTTTGTACACCTAATAGATGAATATATTTTAAATTATATTTTTCTAATACCTAGTGTTTTTTCTAATAAAATCAGATTGTCAGTCAATGCGTTTTCGTATAAGATTTGTGATAATTGAATCAGGTACCTATATTAAAATCAATTTACAATGTAAGTAGGTACTTAATTCACTTAGCTCATCATTGTGATAATACTCATAATATTTTATAGCTTGACAATTAACTGAATACACCCACATTCAGTTACATAATATTATTCTTCTGCGTATTGATTCTAGACTAACTTCAATAAAGTCCAAGCAATAGCCATTACCGTTGTGTAAACATATGCCCGTATAATTTTATTTAAAGTCATATTTGTATTGCTTTCTCTGTCAGCTGAACTAGTAGATGGCTCATGTACAGTTGCAGTTGGGGCATTATTATCTGGGGCTTTATCATCATGGGCGTTTTCATTTGGGGTGCTTTCTTTCTGGGCAATTGCAATTGGGGCTTTGGCAATCACAAAATTATCACTTCGCTTTCTCTGCATGAGTTTATTCAAATTGCGAAGTATCTTATGCAAAAATTCCATGTTTCTCATCAAGATATAACCTGGAATACTTCAAGCTGTTTTAGAACAATTTCAATATCGTCCAAGCAGTGGTGACAACAGTTGTGTATATATACGCACGAATAATTTTATTTAATAATATGTTTGCGTCGCGTTCTCTTTCGGCGCTTGTAGGTGATGAGGCTTCTGGGGCATTAGCATCTGTCTTCGAGGCATCTACTTTTGGGGCATCTGTCTTCGGGGCATCTGCAACTTTAGGGGCGTTTGCATCTCCAGGCGACGCTAGGGAAACACGCCGTTGGTTCACATCTCTTAGAATTCTTTGCATCAATACTGCCATATGAATCTGTGGTGTTATACTTATTGCTGTGGCTACGTTGATAAATCTTGGGTACAGGCAATGCGGCAAAACGGATGAGACTACGAAAAATGCCGTTAGAAGTGTGCTCAACGCATAGTGGTACGTTGTGTTGTTCGGATAGACATAAGATCCAAATAGGTAACTCCAATGTGTTAGGCATACCACTCGTAACATCATAATCACCCCTAGTAAAGCTTTGATAAATAAACAAAGTATCACCATGATTTTATATAGTTTGTTCACTTTGCATCTATCCTGCGCCAATGTGCAATAGATAGGTAATTTACCATTATGTTGGTTTACATTACATCTTATATTGCGTATTGTTTCATTGTTGGGTTTGAAGCGGGTTTTTTTAACTGTTTCAAATTTTTAAATTATTTTTAGTCTTTTACTTTGAAATCCATTTTGACAATTATTTTTGTCAAATGTCAAGGTGAATATGGAATCTTGACGGCTGGTTTTTAGAAAATACGACTAGCCTAAAGAACTTCGTTTCCAAAGCCGTAAAACCTATTAAAAAAACGATGCATGACTCGAAAATTTTGACATTGACAGCTTGCTTCTGATGCTTGATGGATGAATTGTGATTTTGCATTTTGTTGGTGCTTGGTGCCGATTTTTGTTGTATTTAGTCTTCAAAACCGATTGTAATTCAAAAACACATCTGTTGTAATAGAATACAACCACCAAAATGACTATTACAAAAATGGAAATAGACTCCGTGAAGGGCGAAGGTTTTCGACCATACTATATTACGAAGATCGAAGAACTCCAACTGATCGTTGCTGATAAGAGTCAAAATCTTCGTCGACTACAGGCGCAGCGGAATGAACTCAACGCTAAAGTGCGTATGCTTCGCGAGGAGCTGCAGCTTCTGCAAGAACAGGGCTCCTACGTGGGAGAGGTTGTCAAACCAATGGACAAGAAGAAAGTCCTCGTAAAGGTCCACCCCGAGGGCAAGTTCGTCGTGGATCTGGACAAAAACGTCGACATAAACGACGTCACTGCCAACTGCCGCGTCGCACTACGAAATGAGAGCTACACTTTGCACAAAATCCTTCCGAACAAAGTCGATCCTTTAGTCTCGCTTATGATGGTGGAAAAAGTCCCGGATTCTACTTACGAGATGGTCGGAGGCTTGGACAAGCAGATCAAGGAGATTAAAGAGGTAATCGAGCTTCCTGTGAAGCATCCGGAACTGTTTGATGCGTTAGGTATCGCTCAGCCTAAAGGCGTGCTGCTGTATGGACCTCCAGGCACAGGGAAGACCTTGCTGGCCCGAGCCGTAGCCCACCACACGGAGTGCACATTCATCCGTGTTTCAGGCTCGGAGCTTGTACAGAAATTCATTGGAGAGGGCAGTCGTATGGTCAGGGAACTGTTTGTTATGGCCCGAGAACATGCTCCATCTATCATATTCATGGACGAAATCGATTCCATTGGTTCATCTCGTATTGAATCTGGCAGTGGTGGTGATTCGGAAGTACAGAGAACTATGTTGGAGCTCCTGAATCAACTGGACGGTTTCGAAGCGACAAAGAACATTAAAGTAATCATGGCGACTAACAGAATTGATATTCTGGATCCAGCTCTGCTTCGTCCAGGTCGTATTGACAGGAAGATCGAGTTCCCACCACCAAATGAGGAAGCTCGCTTGGACATCCTCAAAATTCACTCTCGTAAGATGAATCTGACGAGAGGTATTAATCTACGTAAGATTGCTGAGCTGATGCCTGGAGCGTCTGGAGCAGAAGTGAAAGGAGTGTGTACGGAGGCTGGCATGTATGCTCTGAGGGAGCGTAGAGTCCATGTCACTCAGGAGGACTTTGAGATGGCCGTAGCTAAAGTCATGCAAAAGGATTCGGAGAAGAATATGTCCATCAAGAAACTCTGGAAGTAGTTCTGAATACATTTTGCAAGCTTTATTGTATAATTAGGAAATTAAATATATCTTTTGTCTTATTATTAAATTGTTTTTTTTACACTGTGGTTCTGTCTTCTAATTTAATACAAATATTTTATAAACAGACAAAAAATCAAAAATTATCAATAAAATTCAAAACAAAAATCAAATTAAACTAAAATTCCTACCAAATGTGGTAGGAATTTTAAGTGTGGTAGGTGGTCAGAAAAGTTTTTACAGCTAGTCCAGTGTAGTCCCTCTTATATTCTGGTCACCATAATTATATAAGCTCTTGGCGGGAACCGAAGTGTCAGTAAAGTTCATCAATGCTATTTTATTTTCCTGGAAAAGTAAAAAAAATCCCCGTTGTAGGTAAATTTCCGCTGACATCACTTTTGTGAGGGTGTAAACATTACTGCAAATTTTTGTTTACTGCCGTGGTGTAACCGCTGTCGCTGCGCCGCGCCGGTTCAATGAATAAGATACCATAGCCAAAAACTATTTTAAAAAAACTAGCAGCCCGCGAGACTTGTTTTGCCGCTCGCTTCGTGGTTTTCCAACCCCGTGACGCGTCTCCCTCCCTTTCCGTCCCTCCCCCTATTATGACCCCTAAACCCCCGGGGCAGCCCCTCCCCACTCAACCAATAAACCCGACCAACCCACAGTCAGTAGCCAGTGAATTCACGCGGAGAACGCACGAATCACCGAAGAGCAAAAAAATAACGTGAGTATTTTTGTTCTCATGCCTTATAATTGATTAAGTTGCTTGTAGAAAGTGTTTAGTAGGCTAGGTAAAAGGATTTTTTGTTTGTTAAAAATGACATTCAAAGCTTTTGGGACGCGAGTAGGTTACACCTTTATTTGTTGTAACCTACAGTAGGTATACAATGAGTTATTTTTGTAGCGTCTACAATGAACCATAGACCCAATAAGCAGGTACCTACATACCACAACACAATTTTAGATATTTTTTTCTGGAAACTAACGAAGGAAAGCAGTGTATTGAGAAATGAAATATAGCCCAAGGTATATTTGGTTGTTACACGACAAACATTTTAGCAAAGCATTTAGGTCATGCGGCACAACATGCTAGTCTTAAAGGCGGCAACACACACATCGCAACATTTTCCGACTTTTTTCGAAGACTAGTAGATTTACCTATTGTAGATGAGTAGAAGACGGTAGTTAAGTAGGTACTTTTGTATGTATTATAATTTTAGTAAGTTGTATGTTGAAATTTCAGAATGGGTCGATACGTAGCTGGGAGAGTTAGAAAAAAAGGCAACATCACATCGGAACAAATGCAACTTGGGATTGACCTCCACATAAAGTATCATCATAGCATTCGAAAGGCGGCCCATGAATGCCATATTCCGTTCCCAACGCTTCGACGATATGTGATAAAGTTTAAAAAGGGCGAGTTAGACAGATTGGAGCCAAATTATTCAGCAAATCTGGTGTTCACCCATGAACAGGAGTTGGGTCTTAAGCAATACATCGAAGAATGTCATGACAAATTCTTTGGACTCACAATAAAAGAATGTTGCCAGATTGCCTACCAAATGGCAAAGATGAGTAACATTAAAATACCAAAATCTTGGGAGGATAAGCAGGTGGCTGGAAAAGACTGGCTTCGAAGCTTTAAAGTAAGGTTTCCAGACTTGAAGGTCAGAACGCCAGAAGCAAGCAGCTTGACAAGGACATCTGCATTAAATGAATACAATGTACAACACTTAGCCAGCCCCGTAATCAACTTAAATGAGTCTTCCACAACAACGGTGCCATGTTCTCAAAAAGTATTATCATTGCAAGGGAATGTATGCCGGTAGGTACGAAAAAACCTTACTTACACTTAGGTATTTGTTCTACAGTCAATTAATCGATTCGACAGTTAAATAATCTGATTGTTTTTCCAACAGAAACATATCTCCCGATATAATATTCAAGACCGAAATAGTGAAAGAAGAACCTGAGACTGACATGGACGTTTATAAAACCGATGAAGCGCGAGAGAAAGAGATTGACCCCAAGTTCGAATGCAATCATGCTCAAATAGGACCTATTAATCAGGATGGGGAAGAAACAATGAATGAATTGGACTTGTGTGACGATCATCAGATCAAGGAGAAAATAATCATAGAATCAGAAGGGCTTCATCAGCCCATCGCACCAACTTCACAAATGTACAATGATTTCCGATTAAATTATTTTAAAATACACGACAACTGCGAAAGTCATTATACGTTGTAAAATCTTATTTTAAATTTCAGAATGGAACGAAACGTAGCTGGGAGAGTTAGAAAAAAAGGCAACATTACGTCGGAACTAATGCAACGTGGCATTGACCTCCACATAAAGCATCATCGAACCATTCGAAAATCAGCCAAAGAATGCGAGATTCCGTTTCCGACGCTTCGACGGTACGTGAAAAAGTTTAAACAGGGACAGTTAGACAGATTGGAGCCAAACTATTCGGCAAATATGGTGTTTACCTACGAACAGGAGTTGAGCCTTAAGCAATATATCGAAGAATGTGCTGACAAATTCTGTGGACTGACAACAAAAGAATGTTGCCAAATTGCCTACCAAATGGCAAAGTTAGATGACATTAAAATACTAAAATCGTGGGAGAACAATCAGGAGGCCGGAAAGGAGTGGCTCCGAGGCTTCAAAAGAAGGTTCCCGGACTTGACAGTCAAAAAGCCAGAAGCTTGCAGCTTGGCTAGGACAACTGTATTAAATGAATACAATGTACAACACTTAGGCAGCCCCATACTCAACTTAAATGAGTCTTCCACAACAACGGTGCAGTGTTCTCAAAAAGTATTATCGCAAGAGCGCAGTGAATTCAGGTACGACAAAAGATTATCACTCGCTTGCGCAATCGGTCTCCTCTCTTCTTGGTCGAATCTCCTTTCCTAATCTCCTCGGTATCTATCGTTTTACTTTCTCAAATGCTACCGTCCGAAGATGCAGAGGTGTTCACGTCAACCATTTGTATTTTAAAGCAGCAATGTGTTAAAGAGAAAGACAAGCTACAAAATAAAGATACGGGCAATGAGCATTTGTGGGACTGAGCAGTAATTCGTGCCACTTGCCACTATTGCGATCGAATTGCAACTCGCGGACATGACATACCGAGTCGACAGCCTATTTCTCCCGGGCTAGGCATTGCGAGTTAAATAAAACTAAAGACAAAAAAGTTTTTAGTTATTGGTACAGTAGTCAGATAAATCGTGGTAAGTGGGCACCTTTTCCAATCATCGCGTTTAGCACCGCCTCGATCGGCTGTTCTATAGACGGTATATACATTCATCAATAACACAGGCTACGCCGACGATATGGTGTTGCTGAGCCCATCGATCTGTAAATATGCTGAAAATGTGTGAGGATTATGCCGTGACCCTTAGACTCAGGCATTACAAGAAAATCGGTGTGGGTAAAAATCGGGCTACTACCGCAATTTTTTTCATGAATTCGATGATTTCCATTATGGTAAAATTATAATATTATCTCGAGTTATACTGAGCGACGTCCGCGCGCCACGCTTACTCCCGCTGTCTATTACGTAATCCCTAGGAGTGGATACTTTTCCAGATATTCCAGAACTTATAAGTACTTGGCTCACTTTATATTGTCTGACAGATGATCTCATTGTTTTTTCAACAGAAACAAATCTCCGGAAATAATATTCAAGACCGAAATAGTGAAAGAAGAACCTGAGATTGACACGGACGTTTATAAAACCGATGAAGCGCAAGAGGTAGAGATTGACCCCAAATGCGATCATGATCAAATCAGACTGGAGCTTGTAAATCAGGGTGAGTCAATGATTGAATCGGACTTGTATGACGATCATCAGATCAAGAAGGAAATGTTTATAAGACCAGAAGTGCTGCGTCGGCCCGTCACACCAGCATCACAAATGTATAATTAGGATAACATTATTTTTAAATACAGGACTATAAAAATATACCAGCAAATATTAGCGTCATTGCGAAAGTCTTTGTTGTAAAATTTTATTTCAATTTCCAGAATGGGTCAAAACGTAGCTGGGAGAGTTAGAAAAAAGGCAACATCATGTCGGAACAAATGCAAAATGGAATTGACCTCCACGTAAAGTATCATAAAAGCATTCGAAAAGCCGCCAAAGAATACCAGATTCCGTTTCCGCTTCGACGATACGTGAAGAAGTTTAGTCAGGGAGAGTTTGGAGCCAAATTGTTAGTCGAATAATAAATGATATTCACCAGGCGTGGAGCCATAAGCAATATATCCAAGAATGTGACTGACGACAAACTCTTAATTCTATGGACTCAATAAAATAATGTTGCCAGATTGCCTACTAAATGGCAAATACTATTACTACTGTTTTGTGGCAGACTTTTGTTTTGGTCAATTAAAAAAATCAACATCATCCTGTTGACGTCCACTGTTGGATATAGGCTTTCCCCATGAATGCCACACCACCACAACCCGGTTAAGAATCGAACCGAACCAAATTATCGTCATCAGAGTTACAACTGTTTGTCTGCTTAATAAAATGAAATTGAAGCATTTGGCAAGGAACTGAACCAAATGAGAGTGTCAGTGGGTGGTCCGAGTACCGATGGGTTTCTCTCGAAACTTAAGTGGGTACATTTACTGCCTGTTTTCAAACGGTGAAGGAAAAACGTCGTGAGGAAACCTGCATATACCGAAGGAGTTCTTAGGCGAGATCTGGTCAATTTTCTAGTTATGTATATATAATTTTTTAATATTTAAAAACTATTTCTATAGTCTTATTATTTTTATATATTTTTGTTCTTTCTGCCTACCCCCGCCAGAAACTAGATAGGTACTTCAAAAACTCGTCTGTATGTAGGTATTACTACACAAATTGTCTCTAGTCTGAATCTATGCAGCCGATGTTTTGCTACGTTTGGTCACAGAGCTATGACTGGGGTTTTGGTGGAAACGATGTCTTCTTTGTATAATACAGGCCGATGTGTTGACCAAATCCAAGAATAATATTCTTCAAAATGTGGATAATCACAAATAGAAAGAAAACGCAAAAGAAAATATTAAAACCAAAATTTTATTGACAAATCACACAATTGAAATACAATGATATACTTAACTATGATACAAATTAAATTAAAATTGAATAATTATGCTTCTCATAATTATTCTACTTATAAAAATTGCAAAATGAATTACTTATACTCCGTTAAAAATTTAAAAACAAATAGTAGGTAGTTCTCAGAAAAATGCCACTCTCATTTGCTAAAACATAAAATTACAATTGACATAGGTAGGTACATAAAAATATTTTTAAATTGTATTTTAATATTAAAATGTTAGCAACATACAAAATGATGATTACTTATAATAATAAGACTGACTTAAATATAGGTTAGCTAATATGTAATAGCTAATATGTATAAGGCTACCTAACTTACAAATTTTTTTTCTATTTCGAATTATTTCCTTTACATTAAGATTTTTTTTCTTTTACTTTCTTCACCATCTCTGTCGGATTCGGTATCCGATGAAGTCTCAGTTTGAGGAGTTCCAGTTTGAGACGAAGTCGCCTGAGGAGTTGGGGTCTCAACGGTCGGTCCCTCTGAGCCCTGGAACGATTATGTTACAGAATGAATTTATTTTTTATAACTGGCAGACCAGACATTTCAATAATAAAAAACTGGACAAGTGCGAGTGGGACTCGCGCCCTGAGGGTTCCGTACAAACTTAATTATAGAAATAATAAGATAATCGTTAATAAATTTTGTAGTTAATATCACATGGTATTAACTTATAGATAACTTGCTCATACGCAAAGTTAAGTTTGTTAGTACAAGATAAAATATTTTTTTGTGATATACCTACTTCAGTAGTAGAGCGTCAGTGGCCCTGGGGATAAGACGCGGCCTATCATATCGAAAGGTCCGGAGTTCGATCCCCGGTTGGGTCATGTACCAATGGGTTTTTCTCGAAACTTAAGTACATTTACTGACTGCTCTCAAACGGTGAAGGAAAACATCGTGAGGAAACCTGCATACGCCGAAGAAGAAATTCTTAGGCGCATGTGAAGTCTACCAACCCGCACTGGGCTAGCGTGGTGGACTATAACCCGAACACCCTTGTTGAGAGGGTAGGCCTGAGCCCCAGCAGTGGGGAGATTAATAGGTTGTTGATGATGATGATATACCTACAAATTACGGTTTTCGGATTTTTTCCTGTAAAGCACATGTAAATGTGCTATAAGACCTTGCTTCTTGCCGAATTTCAAGATTCTAGACAACCGGAAGTACCCTATACCGGAAGTACCCCGGCCACGGCCGCTTCTTCCCAGTTCCAACACCTTGGAAGCGGTGGTAGATAAAAAATTGACGTTGTATAACTGTACACAGTTTACTTACATGCAATAAAATAGTTTATAGAAAAGAATGGAATGGAATAGAATAGAATGGAATGGTATGGAATGGAATAGAACAGAATAGAATAAGTTTTATTTGACACACAAGACAGCACATATATACACAGAATAGAATAGAATAGAACAGAATAAGTTTTATTTGACACACAAGACACCACATATATACACAGAATAGAATAGAACAGAATAGAATAAGTTTTATTTAACACACAAGACAGCACATATATACACAGAATAGAATAGAACAGAATAGAATAAGTTTTATTTGACGCACAAGACAGCACATATATACACAGAATAGAACAGAATAGAATAAGTTTTATTTGACACACAAGACAGCACATATACAGAACCATTTTTGAATTTGATAGTTTATAAATCAATTTAGGCGGACAATGTCCCGTTCGCAAAATGTGCCATACATAATCAACTTACAATGGGGCGACCCTGGAACGACTTTCTGAAGAAACGGAACGGGTTCGTGTACTCGTGTCTGGTTCCGCTGTGGAAAGAGGGCAAAGTTATTATACAATACTAGCTGTATCCCGCGGCTTCGCTCACGTTTTAGAATTTAGGTATAACTGTATTTTTTTGCTTGGCTCCTATGGGTCGTAGCATGATCATAAATAGAACTATAGGCTTCCTTCAGTGGGTTGCACAGAAGGTGCAACGGTGTTTCACCTCTTGGCAGAGTGTGCACATTTTTGTGTCACGGAGCTTGAGAGCGTCAGTAGCGTAGGGGATAAGACGCGGCCTATCATATCGAAAGGTCCGGAGTTCGATCCCCAGCTGGACCATGTACCAATGGGTTTTTTCTCGAAACTTAAGTACATTTACTGACTGCTCTCAAACGGGGAAGGAAAACATCGTGAGGAAACCTGCATACGCCGAAGAAGAAATTCTTAGGCGCATGTGAAGTCCACCAACCCGCACTGGGCTAGCGTGGTGGACTATAGCCCGAACGCCCTCGTTGAGAGGGTAGGCCTGAGCCCCAGCAGTGGGGACATATTAATAGGCTGTTGATGATGATTGATGATAAGCTTGAGGTTGAACCAAGGAAGTTCGAAATTTATGGCACCGACCGCCGCGGCGACGCCCGCGCATGCGCATTCTGTGCTCTGTGCGTTCATCCAATTCACGTCAAAAGGATACTTACAGCGTGGTCTCTGGCAGCAGGACGGAGGGCGTGGTCAGCGGCGTCAACCCTTGCGAGGAGGAGCCCGCCGATGTCGTCGGGGAACGGGTGAAGATCACTCTGAAACATTTCCCGCACTGTGACTCGCATAACCAGATGGCATATGTAGGTACAGCATAATGGATTATTATTACACGGGCGATTGGTTGGCGAGAGAGCTCCGGCGCAACAAATCCGGCGCGGCGAGTCTGGATGAGGGGCCTTCCCCATTCAAACTCACGGCGAGAAGTCTCGAGAACACCCGAGAAACGTATGGAGTTGGTCAGTGAAACTGAATGTGAATAGTTTCTCGGCGTCTCGTTCTCGTCTGTTCTCGGTTCATTGCCGAGACAAAGGGTTTATGAAGCCTAAACCGGACTCACAGACCAACTCCATCGGATCTTTCAATATGAACAACTCCAGACCTTTCGATATGATAGGCCGCGTCTTGTCCCCGAAGCCACTGACGACGCTCCATTATATTACATTACCTACTCGATATTACAATACTCACGGTAAATACGGCCTGTCCCGCGCGCGGCGACGATACACGAAGTAATACAACAGGAAGACTGTCAAAGAGATGCCGAGCAGCACCAGGACGCTGGTGGTGACGGCGTACGACACGTTGTGCGCGTTCACGTAGTCCTGGAACGTCCACCCGTTGAACAGGGGCAGCTGGAAGCAGGGGCATTCATTAGCTGATGAGGGACCAGGAATACACTTCGATCCTTTTGCGGACTATGCCAAACCCCGTTGTCCACATTTTCATTAGCTTATTTTCGCCGCAAAAATTTTCTTATTCTTATAATTTTTTATTCAGGAAACAAAGTCTTGCAGTCAGAAACTTGTTTAGCAAATAAAATATCATTTTCGGTTTCCACAATGAATCAAAAAAATTAGCTACTCCCATAGCGCGCGTGCTATTGCACAAAACTCCCGTCTATTGCACAAAACTTCCGTCTATTGCACAAAACTCCCGTCTATTGCACAAAACTTCCGTCATTGCACAAAACTCCCGTCATTGCACAAAACTCCCGTGGAGTCGGTGCAGGGAATAATAAGCGCGGGCGGCACCAAAGAGATTCGAACCTTCCTGGTTTCCACAGACATCAACTCACCTCGCTCTTCTCCACCAGCTGACAGCTCCCGTCCTTGGTGACGGTCCCGTTGTCGCACACGCACACGGGCCCCGCGTCCCCGGCGACGCACACGTTGCTGCAGCCCACCCCCGCGCACGCGTCCCGCACGTCCCCGCGCTGCACGCTCTCGTGACGCAGCGCGAACCCGTTGGCGTCGAACAGAACGCGCCGCAGATACACCTCGCACTGTCTCTTTCCGTACACGGCGCAGCGGTTGAGTTGGAAAGAGTTGGCGACAAGGTAGTAGAGGTGGTCTTCGAATATAGCCAGGCCCTGTGGCGCCTCCAAGTGAGGTTCGTTCTGGATTATTGGCTTTCTGAAATACAAAAATTTTCAAAATAAACGTCTATCAGATTTTTTAAAAGTAGATTTTGGCTTGGTTACTATAGACCTTTAAGCCAAAGTCAAAACCATTTTATTGTATGTAAGTACACTGGGTACATTTATACGCCGTCAATTTTATATCTACCACCGCTTCCAAGGTGCGCTGGGTAGAAGAAGCGGCGCAACAAACTTCCGCAACACATCAGTCATAAATCATTAAAATTAGATGTGTTGTGATGTGTAAAAAACTGGACATAAACACAACAGTTGTTCAACTGCCTGATTATTGAACCATAATAATAAATGCCCCCCCCTCCCCATTTTAAAACTAATAACCTCTTTTCGTCTCTCATTTATACTGCAATTTCATCGACTGCGGCGTGTGGGAGATTTCTGTACCGGATGCTATAGGTATATTTGCCATGCTGTCTATCGAGAGTCGTTAGGCGAAGCCATAGAGTTAAGATTTTTAATATTTATAAGAGTTAAGTTAAGATCTCTTTGCTCTTGTGCTCGCGGCCCCTTATAGAGGCTTAAAAGAATTCTATGGGTGTCAAAATCGTGTCAAATGTATGACAATACTGTGACTCACTCACGCATTCTCATTTTCAAACTCCATATAAATTTGTATTAGCAACCTCCTCCCGCTACTCCGCTTCCTTTGTCCGCACCCCCCCTGTAAGTGGCACCATTGGTTCCCATACTAAATATGCAAGATGCAGTCTCCATAGGGGAGCGCGCGCGCCGCCAAAGAGATTCGAACTTTCCTGGACGAAGCAGTTAGTTAAAAATTCACGACTTATGAAACTGCGCCCTTACAATTTATCCCCATCGTAGTCCATCTGCCGAATCTGCGCCGGTCCCGTCTCCGCCACGTACAGCCGCTTGTTGAACGAGTCTGCGGCCAGGCCGGTGCAGTTGTACACCGTGGCCAGGTCGAGGACCCGCTGCCCGGAGAGGCTGGCGGTCCACACCACCGACTCGTGCTCCCGGGTCGCGCAGTAGAACATGCGGTGGGACGCCGGGTCTACTATCAGGGCTGTTACCTGCGAAATTACGAATGGAAAGTAAAGGCAAGGGTTGTTACCTAGAAAATACGAGTGGAAAGTAAAGGCAAGGGTTGTTACCTAGAAAATACGAGTGGAAAGTAAAGGCAAGGGTTGTTACCTAGAAAATACGAGTGGAAAGTAAAGGCAAGGGTTGTTACCTAGAAAATACGAGTGGAAAGTAAAGGCAAGGGTTGTTACCTAGAAAATACGAGTGGAAAGTAAAGGCAAGGGTTGTTACCTGGGAAATACGAGTGGAAAGTAAAGGCAAGGGTTGTTACCTAGAAAATACGAGTGGAAAGTAAAGGCAAGGGTTGTTACCTAGAAAATACGAGTGGAAAGTAAAGGCAAGGGTTGTTACCTAGAAAATACGAGTGGAAAGTAAAGGCAAGGGTTGTTACCTAGAAAATACGAGTGGAAAGTAAAGGCAAGGGTTGTTACCTAGAAAATACGAGTGGAAAGTAAAGGCAAGGGTTGTTACCTAGAAAATACGAGTGGAAAGTAAAGGCAAGGGTTGTTAACTAGAAAATACGAGTGGAAAGTAAAGGCAAGGGTTGTTACCTAGAAAATACGAGTGGAAAGTAAAGCCAGGGCTGTTACCTGGGAAATACGAGTGGAAAGTAAAGGCAAGGGTTGTTACCTAGAAAATACGAGTGGAAAGTAAAGGCAAGGGTTGTTACCTAGAAAATACGAGTGGAAAGTAAAGGCAAGGGTTGTTACCTAGAAAATACGAGTGGAAAGTAAAGGCAAGGGTTGTTACCTAGAAAATACGAGTGGAAAGTAAAGGCAAGGGTTGTTACCTAGAAAATACGAGTGGAAAGTAAAGGCAAGGGTTGTTACCTAGAAAATACGAGTGGAAAGTAAAGCCAGGGCTGTTACCTAGGAAATACAAGGAGAAAAGTTAAGGCACAGCTGTTGTCGGGGGAAATAATAATCATCATCATCAACAACAGCCTATTAATATGTCCCGACTGCTGGGCACAGGCCTACCCTCTCAACGAGGGCGTAGGGCTAGTCCACCACGCTAGCCCAATGATGCTTATTAGGGAGGGCCTATGTCCAGCAGTGGACTCACGAGAGAGTTGGAGGGCAGGGTCTGCAGCCTGGCGCATCTCTTCCGCACGAGGTTGCACACCCGCACGCACGGAGCTGACGGCGTGCGGTCCACGAAGTAAACGTTCCCTGTGATCCAGTCTACAGCCACCTGCGGAATAATTAGTACACACGTCATCATATGTAGAGGTCCACTGCCGGACAAAAGCCTCGCCCAGGGATCTCCACGACGCCCGGTCTCGAGCTAACCTCATCCAGCCGGGTCCCGCGACCTTCACCAGATCGTCGGTCCACCTTGTGGGAGGCCTGCCTACGCTGCGTCTTCCGGTACGCGGTCGCCACTCAAGAACCTTTCCGCCCCATCGGCCGTCAGTTCTACGAGTGAGCCAAAAGAAGTCCATCAAATGCCTGGTTGTGGCCAAAAGGCTGTATTCATGCCATCCTTTTCTTTTAAAGTTAAACAATGACGTAGGTATCATTTATCAAAATCGGTTGAGTAGTTACGAGCGGACATAGGATTAGGATACGCGTTAAACACATAACCCTCCTTTTGGGCTTCGGCGCAGTCGGGTAAAAAAGACTATATCTCGTTTAAATGAATGAAATGAATGAAATGAAGTGAAATGAGTGAAATGAACGAATTGAACGAAATGAACGAAATGAACGAAATAAATGAAATGAACGAAATGAACGAAATGAATGAAATGAATGAAATGAATGAAATGAATGAAATGAATGAAATGAATGAAATGAATGAAATGAATGAAATGAATGAAATGAATGAAATGAATGAAATGAATGAAATGAATGAAATGAATGAAATGAATGAAATGAATGAAATGAATGAAATGAATGAAATGAATGAAATGAATGAAATGAATGAAATGAATGAAATGAATGAAATGAATGAAATGAATGAAATCAATGAATGAAATGATGAAATGAATGAGAGACTAAAATTCAGTTTTAAAGCGTGCACCGTCCGAATCGACACCAAGGAGACTCACCTTGGTAGGCTGTCCAATATTAGTAACAATGGTCACGTGATGAGTGCTGTTCACTTCGATCAGCTGCCCAGTTTCCGTACACGTCACATATAACTTATTCTTTCTGGAAAATGTCAAAATAATCGGCAATCAGCGTAGGAGGCCTTTGGAATTCGGGGATTTACAACCCGCTACTCAGGCAACTTCAGACCTACATTCAGAGTATGAGTAATGAAAAGTAAATTATTCACCTGACATCAACGTCCATGTGCGCGATGCTCTTCACGTCGGGGTTGTTGTACTGTATGGTGGTGCGGCCGTCGGCAGCCTTCGCCTTCACCGAGTTCCCCGCCACGTACAGCACTGACATGGGGCCCTTGGTCGCTTTGCACGAGCGCCGGTCAGACCTGGGAAGTCGGTGGTCACTTGTACAGGACTTTGATAGTAAACAGTTGTGTACAGGACTTAAAAGTGGACAGATGTACAGTAATTAATTGATTAGTGAACAGTTTAATTAACCTACCACTTAAGTCTTTACAATAAAGCCTACATAACTATCAAATAATTATATATAACTTAAGACAAAAATACAAAGATAAAACTATGTGAACAGTTGTGTACAGGAGTTAAAAGAGGACAGTTATAGAGTAATTGATTAGTGGACAGGAGTTAAAAGTGGACAGTTGTACAGTAATTGATTAGCGGACAGTTGTGTATAGGACTTAAAAGTGGACAGTTATAGAGTATATAATTGATTAGTGGACAGGACTTAAAAGTGAACAGTTATACAGTAATTGATTAGTGGACAGTTGTGTACAGGACTTAAAAGTGGACAGTTATACATACAGTAATTGATTAGTGGACAGGAGTTAAAAGTGGACAGGAGTTATAAGTGGACAGTTATACAGTAATTGTATAGGTAGGTGGAAAGTTTAGTATAGCTTTTAAAAGTGGACAGTTGATAGGACTTCAAAAATGGCCAGTAATTATACACTGGACTTGAACTAGTTTTACTATGCATCATAAATATTACCTGAGCGCATAACCGTAGTGGCACGAGCACAAGTATGTCCCCAGCACGTTGTAGCACCGCTGCGAGCACACGCCCGCGTCGCACTCGTCCACGTCCTCGCACGTGCGCGCGTCGCCGCCCACGTGCAGCCCGTCGGGGCACGCGCACGTCGGCCCGCCAGGCGACGCCCGGCACTCGTGCGAGCAAGGGTGCTCCTCGCACGCTGTGACTGGAAGGCGTGAAGACGTTGATAATTGGAATGTTTAACTGAGAGCGTCTGTGGCCTCGGGAATAAGACGCGGCCTATCATATCGAAAGGTCCGAAGTTCGATTCCCGGTCGTGTCATGTACCAATAGGTGCGAGGCGTGCCGCGGCCGCGGCGGCTCAGCCGGTCTGGACACGCCTAATGGCTTTTTCTCGAAACTTAAGTACATTTACTGACTTCTCTCAAACGATGAAGGAAAACATCGTGAGGAAACCTGCATACGCCGAAGAAGAAATTCTTAGGCCCCTGTGAAGTCCACCACCCGCACTGGGATAGCGTGGTAGACTATAGCCCGAACACCCTCGTTGAGAGGGTAGGCCTGTGCCCCAGCAGTGGGGACGTGCTAATAGGCTGATGATGATGTTTCACAAACACAACACTTGTCAATGAGGAGTTTTCCTGTCCAATGCAAGATACCGTATCTAGGGTTCCAGATCTGAGATGCGTACCTACTCCAAATTGCTACGAACAAATACATTATAATATTTTCAATGTTTTGGTATTAATATTCTTGAAGCCTCACGGCCAGAAGCCCCGAGAACTTCAGAGAAACGTGAATGTGAATAGTTTCCCGGAGACTCGTTCTTGATACAAACTCTCATACTCGCCTCTAGACTTTTCGCCGAGACTTCTCGCCGTGAGTCTAGATGAGGTATTAGAGCTAGGCATCACTCCCGGAGCCTTCAAGCTCTTTGCCACAATGCGGTCGATACTGGGTTTCAAACAGAGTGGCGCCAATATGACGACTCTGTGTAGTCTTCTTACAGTTTTTGATCCTTCAGTATGTAGTCAACTACTCACAGCAGTGGCCATTCTCGTCTGACCCGTCGAAGCAGTGGGGTGTCTTGTCGCAGACCTGCAACCACTGTATGCATTGCCCGTTCGCGCACAGGAACCCGTCGCGGCATTCGTTCTTCGGATAGATGAACGGCGTGAAAGAGTGCGACGTTCGGTTCACTGCGGGCAAATAGTAGTAAGCAGGAAGGTTCGAATCTAAGCGCGCTCTCCCTATGGAGACTGCATCTTGCATATTTAGTATGCGAACCGATGGTGTCACTTACAGGGGGGGTGCGGACAAAGAAAGCGGTAGCGGGAGGAGGGGAAAGTATCTTCTCACTCTTTCTTGCAAATACAAATTTATTGGAGTTTGAAAATGAGGAGTTACAGTATTGTAATACATTTGACACCCATAGAATGCTTTTTTTATGGCTCTATAGGAGGCCGCGAGCACCCACCAAAGAGATCATATCTCTATGGTAGTCAGTGAGAGAAATAAGCCGGAGAACCGATACCCGCTGGGGTAGACGAGCTCTCGAGTGGAGACCACGACTTGGTAAGCGTAGTGTGGGACGCCGCCGGCTAGATGGAGCGACGGCCTGGGTAAGGCGGCTGACAGTGACTGGATGCGGAGAGCCGAGGATCGGGCTCAGTGGCGCGCCTTGAGGGAGGCCTATGTCCAGCAGTGGACTAGTGAAGGCTGATGATGATGAGAGAAATAAAAATAAATCCTAGTAAATAATTAATTAAGAGCGTCAGTGGCCCTGGGGATAAGACGCGGCCTATCATATCGAAAGGTCCGGAGTTCGATCCCCGGTTGGGTCATGTACCAATGGGTTTTTCTCGAAACTTAAGTACATTTACTGACTGCTCTCAAACGGTGAAGGAAAACATCGTGAGGAAACCTGCATACGCCGAAGAAGAAATTCTTAGGCGCATGTGAAGTCTACCAACCCGCACTGGGCTAGCGTGGTGGACTATAGCCCGAACACCCTCGTTAAGAGGGTAGGTCTGAGCCCCAGCAGCGGGGAGATTAATAGGCTGTTGATGATGAACTAATTATTATAAACGCGAAAGTTTGTAAGGATGTTTGGATTGCATGTTTGACGGGAGGCGAGGCGAATATTATAGGGTTGAATAGCTCTTTGTTATTTAAAAAAGCAAGGTTACATTTTTAAACACCAAGTAGGTAACAACTGAGTAATAAACATGTTTTTGTGGTATTATGCACTCTAAATTCTTAGCATTGTTTATTCATTTCTTGTGACTCAATCTACAATCTGTCTACATCGGTATAGCCAGGAAGGTTCGAATTCCCACCAACGAGATCCTAGCTCCATGGGTATAGCCTATACTTTTCAATATAAAAATCGGCATCGTATCGGAAGAAAATCTTATCGGTATGCATCCCACTCTACTTATCATTTGATCGTTTCTGACCTAAGCTACAAGCTTCAGACTCTTCATCCGAACCATCCGTGCAGTCCTTCTGCCCATCGCACAGCTTCCGCATGGAGACGCAGCCGCCGTCAGTCGTGCAGTGCCACCCGCCGTGGTCACACGTGCCTCGGCACCACGCCTCGTCCGTGGCTCCAGGACAATCCACCTTCCTGTCACACCTGGACGCATTTGGAGTTGTCAGACGTGACAAACACCGTGACCTTAAATCCATCGACTGATGCACAAGACTCTTCATGCAGACACCATCTCAGCAGCTACTATACGGTCATACAAAACCAGCCAATCGTGGAAATAGAACGATAACTGCTCAAATGGCACTGACGACTCTGAAGCTTGTAGTTAAAGTCAGATACACGCTTAATTACTTACCTCTAGTTTTAAGAAACTTGGATTCCAAAAGTATTCAAGGAACGTAACTACAATGATGTATGCATTGAAAAGTTTGTTCCGTGTACATTGTGAAACAGAGCCCTCTGTGTAGGCGTTTTTGTTACTTAGGGGGTATTAGCGAACGCCCCGCGACTTTGTCCGCGTCAAAAAGTAGCCTATATGTTATTCCAGGATATAAGCTATCACTGTACCAAGTTTCATGAAAGTCTGTTCGGTAGTTTATTCGTGAAAGAGTAACAAACATCCTCACATCCTTACAAACTTTCGCCTTTATAATATTAGTAGGATAGGATTAAACAATATCAATTCGCGAAGGTTTTATTTCGTTTCTCTGACCTTCAGCACAAGCTTGAGGAGACTCGTCAGTGCCGTCTGCGCAGTCCGCGAGCCCGTCGCAAACGTGGCGGTCCACGATGCAGGTGGCAACGTCACACCTCCAGCTGCCCCGGCTGCAGTGTCTCTGGCGGCACAGCGCCTCGTCCGTCGCCCCGGGGCAGTCGACTTTGTCGTTACACCTGCATGCAGTTCCGGATGATGACATCTCACTCCATCCGGCATGGGGGAACAGAATTTTACATGTAGCATTATGGTCCTTCATGCCGGATAGTCTTCATTTGTTTCATTTTTCTGTTCAGAATCAATCCGGTATGAAGGACCAGAATTGTTGTTGTCATTCATGCGTTAGACCAACACCAGTATAATAATATGTTAAATTTATTTCGGTGTTAGCATTAATATACATGATAATTAATTTATAATCTATCTTACTACTATTTGTGTTTACTAATGAATAAATTAAAAAGCTGCCTTTTTACTAACAGCCCAGGCCACTTACAAAACGGTGAAGTTTTACAAATAGCCTGAGAGACGACCAATAGATATGTGGTAGTACGCGGCGCCTGGGTATTTTACAATCGGCCTAACTAAACGTCAGTCAGGCCAGGCAGCTCAGGCTGTATGTATAAAACCGCCGCCGCCGTTTCATATACGACCTAGGCTGCTTGTGAACCGGCGATTTACGCAATCGGCCGGCAACAGATACACAGGCATGCCAATTTCTTAGAATACAGAATATCCGGCGCTAAACCAACTAATCTGTAAACCATGTATTTATGTGGTCTTCTCCCAATAACTACACAAATTAAGACACCACAAAGACGTCACAAAACATGCCCAAAATTACCAACTCCAAATAAATCTAGACATGATGTCCCAGCATCTCCTAAATAAGTCCATTATCCTTGAAGACTCCAAAATCTATACCAAACAAAACCAGAAAACCCTAATTACTGACACCTATAAGTCGTCGAAGTACTGTTGTCTTTTACAAATAAATTAACCATCACATATAAAATGAGGCGAATATTTAATTTCTCATCATACAACTTTTTGTCAGGTGTAATCAACTTTTTTAAAACAGTTTACTGAGAACTGTAATTGAAAACAGTACTCCGAAAGCCCAAACAACACAATTCCTAAGCCCTTTTTGATGATTCTAACCGGGCGGCAAGTGGAATACAAATACTCCTGTTTAGCTCGCAAGCGTACTCCCATTCCGCGCAGTTTTCCAGCTCCTCCTGTAGCGGTGATACAGCGTGATGATAAATGATTTTTAAATAAATAAAAATAAAATAAAACAGCTTTTATTATTGATAGTATACATTTTTGCATGCAATATTTATTAATTAATATTTATTATTATCTAATTGTATCAGGCGTTACTTTGCGGAAATCCATTATTTATCAATTTATTCACGGGAAAAGCGAATTAATAACCACAATATTGTTTTATTATTATCATTATTATTAATTTATTTATTTATTTATATTATTCTATGGTATTTCTATCGGCCCGTTTTCGGGCAAAGGCCTCCCCCAATTTCTCCCACTCCTTCCTGTTCTTAGTTTTTCTGCTCCACGTTACTCCTTCTTCCTTTTCGATGTCGTCTAGCCATCTTTTCTTTGGTCTTCCTTGTGTCCGTCTGTCTCCCTTGATGATGATGATGATTGATTGACGATGAATGATTTTTAGTCGCTTACAAATATGTGAAAGTGCCTTAGGTAGGTAAAAAGTTAAAAAGAAAAAATATGTCTTACCAAAAACCAATTATGGGAATTTTCAGAAATTTTATAATTTGACTACGTTTTTTCATATTCCAGAAAACCAGAATACACAGAGAGAAGGAAATTAAAGCGTATGCAAAAGTCCAATCCGTTTCAGGAGCACAATCTAATTATGGGTTGAGTCCAGAAGTGCTAAAAAAATTTTTGCGTTGACTGCTTAAAAAAAAGTCATTTGTTAAAACATTGTACAGATCTGTTTCTTACCTTGTTGTCAATGACAGGGTCCTCATCACAGTCGTCTTCATCTGAACTGTCAGAGCAATCGTTGGTCCCATCGCATCGCTTATGCACTTCAATGCATTCGAGGTCACTACACTGATAGGAGCCGGCGGCGCACGTTGTGATATCTGAGGCCAAAAATGCACTTAATGCCACTGAATAAAGCCACATCATCATTTTCCTGGGGGAGCTTATAGGCATTTCAATTTAGTCCTCAGGGCGGCAATGAACTTGTGGATTTTGGGCTATAGCATGCAGGTTTTAGGGAGAAACGGTTACCATCAGAAGGGGTTGTCTGTCAGTTCCTTATTCAGGTAGCTTAATTTTAGAGCAGTCCATCCCGCTCTATGAGGCGTGGATTTGCTTTATGGCTTTAAACTCAATTATGAATTATAAGTACTATGACCACCACTGAATAAAGTTGATGATGACCACCAACCCTAATGTCCAAGGTGGTGATTATGGCATAAACCTTGAATTATTTTGACAATAGATTTTTTAAGTCACAAATTCTTTTGTTGGTGTCACGATCCTGTAATGGATGGGTCCAAAAGTGGAGTTCTCTAGACTGGTATTTACCGCAGTATACTTCGTCCGATCCATCCGGGCAGTCACTCTCGCCGTCGCATTTAAAGGTGCTCAGTATGCAAGAGCCAGACGCGCACCTAGAAAGAAAAACAGACGTAAAACCGACTCAGAAAATCCGAAAGCTGTAGTGGCAGTGGCGTACCACATTTATCGCAGTGCCGATGGCCATCGGGACAGACCAGTTTTGTAAAATTGGTTAGCAGGTCGCTGATGGAACCCAGAGAGCGATACTCGTGTCGATTCGAATGGTGCACGCCTTAACAAAATTTTAGTCTATGCTCTTCTGTCTTTAAAAATAAGAAAGAGATGGCATAGAGTTTAGAATTGTCAAAATTGTTTAGTCCAGTCGGGCAGATAGTCCAATTAACGAACGCTCCAAAAGGGGGTGCAGAGTGCGTGAGCAGGGACCTAAGCAATTTCTTCAGAAACTTGTTCAGGGTGCTTACGGAGTGAACATACTAAAAGTCCTGGCGTCTAGGGAGTGAGCCGGGGGAGGGGGGGACAAAGAAGTTCCCACATTTTAGATATTTCGCTAAGAAAAAAACGGTGCGCCGTAGAGAAAAACTGTTTTAAATTGCAATATATTAGAAACCCGGTACATTTCCTTGCGTCTGGCAGGACTAATTTGACAGTTCTAAAATTCATGCCATCCTTTTCTCATTTTTAAAGTTAAAAAAAGAGGACAAAAGACAAAAATCCCACTAAAGCGTGCACCATCCGAATCGACTCCACAGACTGTCAATTCCACTGGTTGGAAGGCAGTTAAAGAAGATAGACTGACATGAACTCCGTATCTTGACAGTTGAAGGTGTTACAAAGGGCTGGTGCCTCGTCGCTGCCGTCGGGGCAGTCCGCTTGCTGGTTGCACATCTGCCACCTCGAGATGCACACGTGACTCTTGACGCATTCGAACTCTATCTCACTGCATATGGTGGTATCTGTGGGGTAAAGCATTCAATTATAGCGTTCTACCTAGCCGTGGTAGACTAGTTATTAATATTAATAATGTTTGGACAAATTTACACACTGCTGTTTAGTCTCAAACTAAGCCGAAGCTTGTAAATGGGTACTCAACAACTGATAAACATATATAAATACTTAAATACATACAAACACCCAGAATCCGAAAACCAACAGATATGCTCATCACACAAATGTTGGTCTCGGGTGACGACCTCTGGCGCAATGGGCAGGGTCACTAATAACTACGCCAACAGGCCAGTCAGGTGGTTGTGTACTGGCCTCACCTTCATTAAATCGTTCATTCGAATCTTAAGCACGGCCCCTTCCTGACCCCCTATGAAGATAGCTCTAAAGCTACCAGCTCAAAACGTCAATAATTGCCATCAGAAGTGTAAAAAACTATATTCGATTTCATATAAATTTCTACTTACCCGGAGTGCATATGTGGTTGTGATCTATACAGAAACCATTGCATAGTATCTGGTCCGCTGAACAAGGATTGGCTGGGGTAGTTGACGGCGGTGGGGCTGAAAGAAGTGAAATAAATGAATAAATAAAATAAAGTAAAAAAAAATAGATAGGAAAAATAAATACCAGAAATTACTATTCCGTGGCGCTCCGATACCAAAAATAACGCTCTCCGGATTGGGATCCAATCCCCGCGCACGCGGAATTTGAACAACTCGTGTGGTAATTAATTCATTACGCAATGTTTTGGGGTTTGTATTGTAATATAATATAATCTAATACTAGTAGTTCCGTGAGAACAGTAGACCTCGCCAGGCCTTATAAAACTTAAAAGAAACGAACAGAAGTCAACTTTGCAGTTGGAGACAGATGTAGGTACTAAAGTGACAAAAATGAGCACTTTAAAGCTTAATATTTCGCAAACGGGACCCTGAATCGAAAAATGTTTTCCACACACCCGTAATATTTTTGAAAGACCTATCCAATGATACCCCACACCATAGAATTCACGCGGAAAAAAATCATTCCCATTTTACGTATGCAGTTTTATGAACATAATTAATTTTTTCGACTTTCATATGTTGATCGACTATTACTCAAAAACTATTAGAACCTACTTAGCTGTCATAGTTTTCCTTGTAACTACGATAAATATGCTACTGCCATGAATTTTTTCACATATCCAGAAGCAACCGTTTAGCTGGCAAAGGGGGAGGGGACACACACGTGAGTCTAACAAAAATTACCGCTTTAAAGCTTAATATTTCGCCAACGGATCCCTAAATCGAAAAATAGTTTTCACACACCCGCAATATTTTTGAAAGACCTATCCAACGATACACCACACTATGGGATTCACAAGAAAAAAATAATTCACTCCCACTTTGCGAGTATGGTATGTACTCTAAAAAAAATGTTTTTCAAAATTTTATTCTACTCATTTTGTCGGCTTGATTAATTTATACCCATGCCAAATTTTCGTCAAAATCGGTTGAAAAATGCGACCTGTAGAGAATTACAGACAGACAGAAAGACTGACAGCCGGACAAGAGCATTTTTGGCCAATCTCGAAACTGATACTCTTCGCTCGCTCGGTTAATAACTAGTCACGCGTCGGTGTCCCGGCATCGGGACGGTAGAAAAAAAGTTTTTTTGACACTGTCGCTAGATTGGATAATACATAGGTGGACGGATATTAGAAACAGGGCAAGATTTTCATACAATCGAGGTCACTTTGAAGCCATGGTTCTCCGTGAAGGATTGATCTGGGTGTGATCTGATGACGGTCATCGAGAGAGTAGATGGAGGACTTCTAGATCGCCATAGACGCGGCAATGCGGCAAAACATGTGTTTTGCGGCAAAATTACGGCGTGAATCACACAGGAGTCTGGAGCTCGCGTTACAAGTAGTAGTAGAATACTGACTTGTACACCCGTCCTCGTCCTCCCCGTGGTCGCAGTCCCTCCTCCCGTCGCAGCGGCCCTCCCTCGGGAAGCACGTGTTGCTGACGTGGCAGAACCCCTGCGCCTCGGTGCACTTCGTGGGCGCCACGCACGTACCGTTGAGGCTCATCAGCCCCGCCGAGCATAGGCATTTGTAGTCTGTGGAGAAAAGTGCTTATGTGCAAGGCTTTTTGGCGGAGTTTTGACAGAGATCGTTGTCTTTTTAGTTTAGTTTTCTTAAAAAATGTATAATGTTGGTTTTGTTGTCTATGATAGTTTTATATGCAACAAGTGCCTATTAAAGTGTATATTGTGCGGGATAGTTAAATAAAAGCGTGTAACGACTCTACCGGATTGTTCCAAATTGTCCCTTGTTAAATCGACATTAAACCTACTATTAGTTTAGTGCGGTGTGAGCTGCAGTGTGGCTCACCGAATGGCACTAGTTGTGCCGTGGAGGCCGAGTTGCGGTTTTATGTATTCGTGATTATTAACTACGATTTGGCATATAGGGACTTGTTTCCAACTGGCCGTAAAACTATTTTAAAAATAAAGACTGTATGGTTGATTGATTGATTGCTTTTTGAAATGTCTTCTGTAAAGTAATATTATGTACCTAGGTACGGTCGATCGCTCGTCACTGGAAACAAAACCAGTATAGGGCAGCTCAAGGTTTTGACCTTGTATTGTTTCTACTGACGTGCGGTCGACTGTGCAATACAGACTGAGAAAATAATATGATTAACTAAATTAATAAAGTTTTCCTCCAATTTGTCAGATATCCCTACGAAATAATCGTGATACTGCCTCCATAGGGCCGCGGAGCACACCATTTCATTTTTAAGTTCATGGTTTGAACTTTGAAGTTATTACCTCCTGGTACTTTGTACTTGTGTGCGGTTTGCACGCACACATCGGTGCACGCGTCGCGTCGGCACGGGTGAGCCAGGAGGGGGTTCTGGGCGCGGGGGCGGGGGGACGTCACTTGCAGGTGGAGGTGTTGGTCGCTTGGGAACATCGCTGCAACAAACACATTTCAAGTTATATGCTCCTGGTACTTCATAGACGTGATTGAAAGTACCTACCCTAAATATTGATGATAGCTAATCTTACTGAAAGGTAACATCCCTTTATTTTCAAAAATAAGTAGAACTCCATTCAAAGATTTTTAAGAAATCACCTGTCTGAGCCGGGAATCGAACCGGACAAATGTGGAACAAAAACCTCCTGTACTTTTATACGTTGAAGTGGCAGTGGGCTGGTCGCATCAGTTGGAGAACCGATAACCGCTGGGGTAGACCACGACGACAAGCGTAGTGTGGGACGCCCCCCGACTAGATGGAGGGACGGTCTGCGTGAGGCGGCTGGCAGTGACTGGATGCGGAGGACCGAAGATCCGGTTTGGGGAGGTCTATGTCCAGCAGTGGATTAGGTGCAGGCTGAAGTCATGATTTGATACCGATCGAAAGGGTCGTTCTAGTATTCATGATCGCAGGGTCGTTCATATCAATCTCTTACATAACATTATATTTATATTAAAGGAAAACCATGAAATAAACAGCAACAAAAATTATTCAGAATAACCAGTTTAGTCGACTCAAATTGTCAGACTATATCACATTATCATGTCCCCACTGCTGGGGCTCAGGCCTAGCCTCTCAACGAGGGCGCTCGGGCTATAGTCCACCACGCTAGCCCAGTGCGGGTTGGTGGACTTCATGCGCCTAAGAATTTCTTCTTCGGCGTATGCAGGTTTCCTCGCGATGTTTTCCTTCACCGTTTGAAAGAAGTCCGTACCTAAATGTACTTAAGTTTCGAGAAAAACCCATCCGTACATGGCATAGCCGGGGATCGAACTTCGGACCTTTCGATACAATACGCTGCGTCTATCCCCGACGCCACTGACGCTCTATATTATCCCTTTAAATTTCAACGTCGATTTGAAAACAGCCCGTTGACTTACAGAACTCCAAGCGGCGTACTCTGGGCGCTGTCTCGTGGATGTTGGACCAGTAGAGGCGGGTGGGCCGGCGGTCCGTCCAGAACACGTAGGTGGGCGTGACCGCCAAGCTCGTCACCGTCGTCGACAGCTCGCGGTACGTCTCGCGGCCGTTGCCTGACCACAACAACACTCATCCAAACTCACGGCGAGAAGTCTCGGCGAGAAATCCCGAGTGAGTATGAGAGTTTATATGAGGCGAGAACGAGTCGCCGAGAAACTATTTGCATTATTACATAAATTTCGAGTACACTTAGATACATAATTAGGTACATTTCTTCTGCATAGTCAGATTTCAAATCAGAGGCCGTGGCCCTGCCAAGATGAAGCATATTATATTTAAAATTTTAAATCTCACTCATGTCGAGAAGCCCCGAGAACCGTGAATAGTTTCTCGGCGCCTCGTTCTCGTTCTATCCACATACAAACTGTCAATCTACTCACTTACTCGAGATTTCTCGCCGAGACTTCTCGCCGTGAGTCTGGATGAGGTATTAGTTAGATGGAACCACCAGCGTCACGGCATCCTAATGTGGGGTCGGGCAGCCGATATAAGGACGACCTTTCAGTACTTATGTAACATTATTAAAAATTTCCCCCTTTTATATCTGCCTTATTTATAGTTAAACTATCAATAACGCCCCGCAACTTTATTTTTATTATTATTTATTTATTAATCAAATACATAAGCATAACAGTATATATTTGTCCCCCAAAACCGTCTTGTCGGTTTGACTGGGGGATCGTACAGTCTCATCATCGATTAAATTTAGTTACAATAAAAATGATTTGTTTTCTGTTACTTTCTATGGACAAATGCTATCTAATAAGTATAATTTTAACTTTTTTTAAAATTTATTCTTGTTTGACCCCGGGCAAGCTGTTAAGTAGATAGGGTAGGCGTTTTTTACAGGTTCTATCCCATAGTAATTACCCACCCTAGGTACCTCATACCTGCCCGAGGATATTGACCTTGTATTGTGATTATGGCTCACAAGCTGTAGATTATGCTCCCGACTGCCATGGTTATGGGTTAGTAATAAATATTTATGTTTTAGACCAGCTGGGAGTATTTTACATATTCTGAATAGTTCTTCATTTACTTTACTTACTTCATTTACTACACAGATTAATGAGCTGTGAGGTACTCTTCCCCTTCCTATAGATAAGTTTTTTATATATAATAATGACACTTTACACACGGATGTTAATTAGTCCCAAACTAAGCTGAAGCTTGTAAACGGGTACTCAACAACTGATAAACATACATAAATACTTTTAAATACTTAAATACATAAACAAACACCCAAAATTGTGGTACTAAACGCATAAGCTAATCCTTTCAGTTATTCTAAGGTTCACTGGAAAAGATCCCTTAGTGGAATAAGTCCGCCTTTGTACATAATTCTATTCTTAACTGTCTGTTTTTGTAATTTTTTGGTACAATAAAGTGTTTACATACATTCACCCAGAATCCGAAAACCAACAGTTATGCTCATCACACAAATATTGGTCCCGGGTGGGAATCGAACCCACGACCTCTGGCGCAGTTGGCAGGGTCACTACCACTACGCCAACAGGCCACTCGAAATGCCAGTTAAAATGTTATTTACATTTCTCCGGTGTTTAAATAGATACTGGAGTATATTCAATTCAATCCACTCACCGTTAGGATGCATGAAGTCGATGGCGCGGTTGCCCTCGTCGGCGAAGTAAGCGTTGTCCAAATCGGGAACGTACCGGATCGCTATGTGGGGCCCTGGACAGTCATGTGTCAATAAATACTAACCGGTGACCGCTACTCACCATCATCATTGGCACTTCGATGTCCACTGCTGGACATAGGCCTTCCAGAATTAAATTTTAATGAATTTCTTTATCATAGGGCTTCAAAGAGCTCTCGAATGTATAAAAATGATACTGGCCCGAAATATTTGCTCGTCTAGGAATTATTTATACTTAGAAAAAAATCTTTAAAACGGTGAGGCTAAAACTTTAAAAAAATATATTTTGGTGGTTGCCTACTTTTACTTGAAGTAAATATAGCTGCGCACATGACAGAACAGACTGAAGTTAGCTACAATACACTGTGCTGTGATTGGTCAGCTGGTATTGTTACGCTGCGCCTATACTACGCTAGTTGCGAACTTGCATTTTTTGCTTTAAATCAGCATCTTCACTTCAACTACCTTAAATCAACAGCCTATTATCATGTCCCCCCTGCTGGGGCTCAGACCTACCCTTTTTAACGAGGGCGTTCGGGCTTCAACTAGATTTTTCTTAGTCTGTCTTATAAATACGAGTATGTCAGATTACCTTTTAGATCGAGCGTAGTGACGTGGGATAATCGCCCTACACTCATCGGGTGTAGGTCGATAATGGGATACAACATGTCGTCAGAGTTGGCACGCAACTTCGCTATCAGCATTTGCCTAAAAAAAGAACATTTCTTCATCAGAGATGATGAGAGACCAGTTTATACTGGTTTTGTTTCCACTGACGTGCGGTCGGCCGTACAAGTAACATACCCATAGTCGGCCATGAGGCAGAAGCTGACCGGTGTGATTTCTTCAGGGAACCGGTACAAGATGGCGCGCTTGAGCGTCGAGAGGGAGACCACCTCGATGTGGCCGCGCCCCGCGTCCAGCACGTACAGCGTGTCAGACACGTAATCTGGGAATTAGTGGGTTTTAGAGGGTTAGACTCATAGAGTTAGTATACTAGCTATAGAGTGCGCGCATCGGTCATTGCCCATTGTGCCAAGTGTAAGCAGGTGTTCTATGGACGCTTCAATATCGATTTTTTCTAGATCGTTTGTTTCCGTGAATTGTGTTTACAGCTTGGCACTGCACATTTCACCATGATTACTCCAAATCTTAATAAATACCGGCGCGAGCAACGTGTTGTGACTAGTAGCGTCGCCCCGAACATTTCGAGCCTGTTCAGACCCGTGCTTACAGTTCAAACTTGCTAACGCGCGCTCTATGTATACTAACAACTCTCTGGTTAGACTACATAATTAAATTCAAAAAATAATCAGGCCTACCCTCAACGACGGGGGTAGGGCTAGTCCACCACGCTAGCCTAATTATTAGAGGGCCTATGTCCAGCGGTGGACTCAGAAGAGAGTTGGAGAATATGATAACGTCGAGAGACGAGTGCGTTCGGGCTATAGTCCACCACGCCGCCCAGTGCGGGTTGGTGGACTTCACACGCGCCTAAGAATTTCTTCTTCGGCGTGTGCAGGAAAAAAGTACGCTCGTTTCGCTTCGCTCGTTCAGCTCGCTCGGCTCCAGTTCGTATTTCTTTCTAACACGCAGCGACTCTACCACGCTAACCTAGAGCATTCAGTTGTTTGCCGGTACCACGTGACTTGGGATCCTAATTTCATCATTCATCGCCATCAACAGCCTATTAACATGTCCCCACTGCTGGGGCTCAGGCCTACCCTCTCTACGAGGGTGTTTGGACTATAGTCCACCACGCTAGCCCAGTGCGGGTTGGTGAACTACAAATGCGCCTAAGAATATATTCCTCGGTGTATGCAGGTTTCCTCACGATGTTTTCCTTCACCGTTTGAGAGCAGCCCTGCTATTCTGTAAGCGTATTTGTGCAACTCGATCCTGAATCCGCAGTGAGATCGGTCTCTAACTCAATGATTCACAGTTCAATACTCACTTTACTTCGCAAGTGAAGTGTTTATTGTGTAGCTTGTATTTGTTTACACAATGCGACATCAAGGTCTTTCATGATCGGATGCGAAGTGAAGTGAGTGACTTGCGATGTGATGGTCGAGTTTTAATTCGTACTTTACAGAATCACACAGCAGGCTGTGTACTTAAGTTTCGAGAAAAAACCCATTGGTACAGGCCAGTACTCCGGACCTTTCGATAGGATAGGCCGCGTCTTATCCCCGAGGCCACTGACGCTCTTTAGTTTGACTTTAATTAGTCATTGCGCAAAAATCAGCTAACAACACAACCGCCATTAAATTCCGCGGGGCATTTTTAAATGGCGAGATGGAAGAAAAAGTCCATCAAACATGTTGCTCACCATAGTCCATGTCGACTACGTTGCCCAGCCCTTGTTGTATGAACGCGTGCGTCACTCCCAGGGTAAACTCCGTCATGTTCACGTAACTGATGGTCTTGCGCTGCCCGTCGTATATGTACAGCGTGTCTGGCGACCGGACACAAACATTATTAAATGCAATGCACTCCAGACTAGTCTGCCTTTTTATTAAATAAAAAATTAATATCGGTGAGTTGCAGGAAACCCTCTTATCTCAAAGTTTAGTCTGTTCTATTCGTTGTGCTAAGACAATAAAATAATCATGAAACCCAAAATTTTGCCACTCCTAAATGGATGAGTAATAAATGCATTCTATGGGTGTCAAAATTGTGTCAAATGGATTACAATATTGTAACTCACTCACACATTCTCATTTTCAAACTCCATATAAATTTGTATTAGCAACCTCCTCCCGCTACTCCGCTTCCTTTGTCCGCACCCCCCCCCCTGTAAATGGCACCATAGGTTCCGATACAAAATATGCAAGATGCGATCTCCACAAAAAACTTGAAAATAATAAAAGCAGCTTTTTCAAAGTAAAAAAAAAACGACAAAAAATTGCAACCGCAATTGCAAAGTATGCAACCGAAAACACTGTGATTGATTTGAGTGAGGGGGCCTAAGCCCCCCCTAGGTTTAATAGCACCTGTATTTTTGTTGAGGCTCACCTCTGGTGTTGTCGTACGCCATAGCGCGCACCTGCCCCACATCGAAGTGCGTGGCGTGCGTCTCCGGGTTGCCGAGCGCGTTGTACTGGATGCGGGTGAAGCGGGACCCGCTGCCAGCCACCAGGTATTCAGGACGGTAGCCTTCTATGTCTGCAATAAGGGTCACTTCATTTATAAGCGAACCAGTGTATGTTGGATGCGGAGAAATAAGGGTCATGTTATTTTTAAGCGAACCAGTGTATGTTGGATGCGGAGAAATAAGGGTCATGTTATTTTTAAGCGAACCAGTGTATGTTGGATGCGGAGAAATAAGGGTCATTTTATTTTTAAACGGACCAGGACGCATTTGGATGACGAAGGAGCAGGTGTGGTGGCGAAGAAGAGCCTTACATTACAGTCGCACATCAGAGGAAACGCTTTAACCTTGAGCTGGTAATATAGCCTATAGGGAGTTCGTGAGTCTACTTACGTGCCGCCGGCGTTACATGGAAGAGAGATAAAAGTTAGAGTCATAGTCATCATCAACAGCTTTAACATGTCCCCACTGCTGGGGCTCAAACCTACCCTCTCTACGAGGGTGTTCGGGCTACAGTCCACCACGCTAGCTCAGTGCGGGTTGGTGGACTCATAGTATTTTCTTCCAATCCCAGACTTCCCATGCCTGAGTATGATAGTTAACTCATGTTAAGGCCAGCATTGGTTTACGTCTGATATGGAAAGATGTGAAGAGGCTCAATATCAAGTGTCTGCAATAGTCAAATGTCAGTCCAGCACGGCCAATAGGCATATTCCCATGTGAAACAGCCATTTCCCAGCAGTGTTTATTCGCAGCCATAGACAAATAGTGTATGCCAAGTGGACCGACGACCTATAGAAGGTGTCCGGAAGCGGCTGGATGCAGGCAGAGGACCGGGTGTGGTGGCGTCAGGGAAGGCATTATGTCCAGCAGTGGTCCTTAAAGGGCTGTTAGGATGATGAGAATGATGTATGTACTTACGTTGGCAAACATTATTGACGACCTTCATACCCTCAGGGCAACCACAGCTGTGCGAGACGTTGGATCGCAAGAAGCAGAAGTGGGAGCAGTTGTGGTTGGCGCAAGGGTTGGAGCTCGCGTTCTGCATGACAGGGTGGTACACATGCATGCCTGGGAAATGGACGAAGTAGTCTTGAAATCCTATCCTATTAATATCCTACTAGTCCTACCACGTCATATTAAGGCGAAAGTTTGTAAGGATGTTTGGATGTGAGGATGTTTGTTACTGTTTCACGCAAAAACTACAGAACATATTTTGATGAAACTTGGTACAGTGATAGATTATATCTTGGAATAACATATAGGCTACTTTTTAACGCGGACAAAGTCGCGGGGCGTCCGTTAATACCCCCTAAGTAACAAAACGCCTACATAGAGGGCGCTGTTTCACAATGTACACTGAAAAACTTTTCTACGCGGACGAAGCCGCGGGAAAATGCTAGTAATTTAATAAATAGAGGTATTTAAAACCCAGATTTATTTATTTAATACATTGAGGTCGACCGCACGTCAGTGGAAACTTAACCAGTATAAATTGGTCTCTCATAGTATTGAAACTCCCTAATGGGCTAGGCCAGCTCTACGTCAAAAGTGTTTCCACTGACGTGCGGTCGACTGTACACACAGAAATAAAAATAATCAATATCATAGAAGCATTTCGATTTTTCCCAGTTTTTTAAATCCTGTAACTTTATTTGGAACATTTTTAACAAAATATTTAAGTGTATTAAATGCAAGGGTCCTAGCTTTGAAAGTTTGAGAGCCACTGCCCGCTCACCGTATACAGGGGTGTTGAACTTGTAAGGCACGTTGTTCATGTCCGGCGTCCCGAATATTTTGGCGGTGACCTGTATAGTGTTGCTGGCCCAGTCGCTCCAGTACACTAGATTCTCGAACACTGCCACTGAGTACGGATGGTAAACAACCTCGTTGAATAGCGACTGAAAAAAAACAGACAACTTTAGTCCCCGTTGAGTTTTTTGCCGGTTGTGTGAAGTTGGCAAGGACTAATTTTAGGTGTCAAAGGTGATGAGATAATTAGCGCGGTGTAAGCGTACTGGGCCCATAACCTGATGTGATAATTAGTGTCGTGGAAGCTGGTGTGGTGCGACGGAAACGATGCCAAATAAATAAACACAGCTTCACTTGTGAAAGCAGTGAAAAAAAGATATTCACTATAAAAGTTCACAAGGAGAATTAAACTACAACTTTAATTAAATGCGTGCGTCCGGCCATTATCGAGTTTGCAGAGAGAAGAAAGACATAGACAAGTGTCAACTTCGTCATAAAATATTTAAGGCATAGATACTTACAAAAATTGAGCTATTCTAACAAAAGGGGAGCTGTGCGGATTGACTAGAGACGCTCAATCAATTTCAATTCTCAATTAGTTTATTGATTCGATCAACCGAATCAAATTTTCAAGTTTTTGGACACTCTATCACACTATCTCGCTTAGGCACACATCGAACTAATAGACACTGTCAAATATTCTGTGACTATATTCATTCAGCCGCCAAAGAATTCTACGGGGACTATAAGATTAATCGTTCAATTCAATGCACTTTATTGCACATATAAAAATTACAGACAAAATCAAAAAAATACGATAATGTACATATAGGCCGTCTTATCGCTAACAGCGATTTCTTCTTGACAACCTATTATGTGTGAATATGTGTCATTTCGTGACAGACATCTATTGTGTCAGCACTGTGTCTACCTGTCGCTCCCCTCCGAAACCGTTCGCTGCACAAAGCTATAAAGCAGCCAAGGTACAGGAGCCTGTAGTCATCGGGTTCAGGCTGTTCCCAGGTCTCGTCCGCCTTGCAGCCAGTGGTAAGATTAATCATAGGCGCAGAGCGGCCTGTCACGTCTAGAGGTCCAAATTCGATCACCGGCCGTGCCAAGTTCCAATAGGTTTCCTCAAAACTTAAGCATAATAGTACTTATTTAAACTAGTACATTAGTAAGTACTTACAAAAACCCTCCTGTTGCTTAGAAGAACACCTTTGACAGTCTTGTCTACGTAGAACAGTCTACCACTCGGCAGGTCCATGGCCAGGCCGGTGGGGAAACTCTTCAAAGTATTGACCAAAACCTCGGAGTTGGAGCCGTCCATGCGCGATGTCATTATCACCGGTCCACTGTGCCAGTCAGCCCAGTACATTTTGCTGAAACAAAACAATCATTATCATGCCTGGATCATCATCATTTTCACTATTCATCACCGTTATCAGTATTTATCATCTAATGTTAACCTCTATAACTCTCAACTGCCCCGCTATTCTGTAAGCGTATTTGTGCAACTCGATCCTGAATCCGCAGTGAGATCGGTCTCTAACTCAATGATTTACAGTTCAATACTCACTTTACTTCGCAAGTGAAGTGTTTATTAAGTAGCTTGTATTTGTTTACACAATGCGACATCAAGGTCTTTCATGATCGGATGCGGAGTGAAGTAAGTGACTTGCGATGTGATGGTCGAGTTTTAATTCATACTTTACAGAATCACACAGCTGGTTGCTTCTCGCGAATCTCCAGTGAACTACAAGTCGGATTTGAAAAAATCTTTTTGCATTTGATAGCTCAATTCTTGAGGTAACGTATAGGCTATTTAACATCACGCTACGACCTTTAGGAGCCGAGCAAACCAAAAACAGACAGAAAGTGCACTAAGCGAAAACGAAGGTAAAGCGCGGGCGGGCGATGCGATGCGACGCAATTCAAATTCAAATTCAAAATCTTTATTGCGATACACAGGTGAGTTAGGTAGTGTACATTTGTTTAATGGGCTCTGTGATCTGCCTTACATACAGCATGCAATAATTTGTTGTTATCACACAATTGGTTATTATTAAACAGAAATACAATATACAATTATTTATAAAGCAATTTTCTTATAATTCCCACACATGATTACAGTTACCTATTATGAATGCTATAATACTCCTCCATGCAGTAGAATGCTTTCTCAATTAAATACAGTCTTAGCTTTGTTTTAAACTGTTCGTAGTCTATGGTACGTCGAATTTGAAAAGGCAATTTGTTATATACTGTGGGTGCCTGTCTAAAGAAACTATTACGGTATAGAGTTGTTTTTGATGGGCCTAATACTGATTGGTCATTACGTCTCGTACTGGTTACTTGCACAAACAAATCGGTGGCAAAAACAAACGCGGTGGGTCGGTGCAAGGGCGAAGCCGCGAGAAACAGCTAGTCGAAAATAAACTGACACTCAAGCTTTTAATTCTACAAACAAATCTGTGAGAGTGCTATGGGATGCGGGCGGAGGGAAATGCACTGTGATTTTTCAGCAATAGAAAAAAAATAGAAACAATACAAACCCATTCACAGGATCCAAAGTGACGAATTTTGGGACCCTCGAGTTTGTGTGAAGCGTGGTACACATGGATCCGTCAGTGCGGCATACAGATATGACACCCCTCTCCGCGTCGCTGAAGTAGATGTGCCCCCCCTGCCAGTCCACGGCGACGTCCCCCGCGTCTTCAATACCCAAGCTTACCAGCACCTGGAACAGTATGTTTTACTTGGCGATGCTGTTCGTGAATTTGTCTATGCGGGATTTCAGATTTGCAGACTTATGATTTACTAATACTATTGTTGACATGTGACTTAAGTTTACGTTATATTATCACACGCCTTGATATCATTTGGCAGATTGTTATATATAGTTGTGCCCCCTCAAACATTATATTCTTTTGGCCATAATTTAAAGTTCTCGGAATAGGAATTTTAAGTTTGTTTTGAATTCAATGGGTATTCATTATTGCACAACAAAAATAAATAATGTTGAAATAACACATATGACCTAAATCAAAATATGAAACATTAAAACAAAAACGAGCTGTAGATGCAGACAACAGTTGACATTCAGGTACGTACCTACCATAAAATCACAAAAATGAAGAGAGGGGTCTCACTGAACTGAAAGTTTGAGAAACACTGGGTCTGTCTAATTAGTTTTTTCAAACCTAATGCTGATCGCACACGGCAGACAATCGGTGGCTGGCTTTTTGTCAAAGCTTAGAGAACTAGGCCAGCTCAAGGCGAAAGTAGTTCCACTGACGTGCGGTCGACTGTACTAACGCATACGTACAAACATTATACAGTTTAAAAAATGGTTACGAAAAAAGAGTTACGAAGGTAGACTATGATTTCTCTATAGGGCGGCGCCCACTACTGACGTTTTTACAAAACAAAACCAGTATAAACTGGTCTCTTATAGTATTGAAACGCCCTAATAAACAGGCTAGGCACGCTCAAGATCAATGTGTTTCCACTGACGTGCGGTCGACAGTACTTGTACTAACCTGTTTAGTCTCCGCAACGTTGTCTAGATGCGCCCGGACTATGCACTGGTGGCCTTTGGCCGTCTCCACCCAATACAGGAAGTTTCCATCGTACGATACTCCGTGAGCCTGGAATGAAGGTTTTAGTTCCGGCGGTCAATAAAAAAGTTTCACGTCAGTTGAAAATCGTTTCCAAAATGTGTACCAGACAGACAGACAGACAAGAAAGCGAGTTATTATTGCATTCTCATCCAGTTTTAAGCTATGTTTAAAGTTTCAAGTCTCTAGCTCAGCGGGAAGGTAGTTTAAATCGTAAAATTTGGATCGAAAATACAAAGAAACAATCAATCATACAAACCAGCAAACAAACCAACAAATAAACAGCTAGTTTTGAGAGAGCTATCCGGAAATTTGTTTAAAATTACTTCCTATACAGACCAGACAAACAGACAGACAAGAAAGCAAGTTAATTATGCCTATCGCCAATTGTATTAGTAATAAATTATTACCTGTTTGAGCCCGGTAGCGACGGTGACCACTTGTTTGGACCGCAACTTGATGTAGCGTATATCGTACTGTGTGCTGAAGAACAACATCCCTTCCGGGCCTGAAACATTCACGAAAAAAAAACTATTGTGATCTGTGGTCAATTTAAAGCGTACCTACTATGCCTGATGAATATTAGGCGAGAACTCAAGCGAAGAAAACTCTCAGAGCAAGGAACTAACAACCAATTATACGCTAGCGCTTGCTTCACGCCGCCCTCCCGTATTGGCGCACAGTTGCTCTGCTCCATAGAGTTAAGCGAGAACCAAAGCCTTCGACATTGCTCAAAGGGTTAGCACGTTGAAGTGGCAGTGGGCTGGTCACATCTGCCGGAGAACCGGTAACCGCTGGGGTAGACGAGTTCTCGAGTGGAGACCACGACTAGGCAAGCGTAGTGTGGGACACCCCCCGGCTAGATGGAGCGACGACCTGCGTAGGGCGGCTGGCAGTGACTGGATGCGGAGAACCGAGGATTGGGTTCAGTGGCGCTTTAGGGGGGCCTATGTCCGGCAGTGGACTAGTGCACGCTAATGATGATAGAGTTAAGCAAAGTAGCTGCCGAATTACTTTAGTTCTTTGCTCTAAGATAAAAGTAACTCAATATACCTGTAGCGTAACACTTGTCCCCGATGCGTTGTTGGTTGTCCTTATACCCGGGTGCGCAGTCGCAGGCGAACTGGTTGCGTCCCGGCGTGCAGACCTGCGCGTACTGCGGGAACGGGTCGGCGCACGCGTCGCGCATGCTCTCCCATTGCTTTAGTTCGTTGCTCTGAGATAAAAGTAACTCAACATACCTGTAGCGTAACACTTGTCTCCGATGCGTTGTTGGTTGTCCTTATACCCGGGTGCGCACTCGCAGGCGAACTGGTTGCGTCCCGGCGTGCACACCTGCGCGCACTGCGGGAACGGGTCGGCGCACGCGTCGCGCGGGTCGCAGCGCCGCGTCGTCTCGTTGTACGTGAAGTACTCCACGCACACGCACTGCGGCCCGCGCCGCGACTCCGCGCACGCGCCGTTGGGGGCGAGCTCGCACGTGAAGTTCGTACACATCGTGTGCCCTGGGCACGTAAAGAGAGAAACAATAGAGAACGCACTAAAATAGCAATAATAATCATTGTTGCTATTTTTTGCAGTTATTTTTTGTTGTTTGTTCAGTTCAACAAACAACAGCCCGACTAAAATAGATAGTGTTTGTTCAGTTTGACCCCGCCATGTAAGAAGCGTCTTCTCAAATTATTGTGGTAAAAGACTATTGCTATTTCATGCTATACGCTGAGTGCAAATCTATGGTAATATACTAAATCTATGCCTGGGTATGAATATTTAAATAGGCAACCGTTTCACTTCACAAAGAAGGGTGTGACGTTCACCTGTCACAGGGGTAAGTGGGCATTAGGTAGGCGGAGCAGCCCTGCTATTCTGTAAGCGTATTTGTGCAACTCGATCCTGAATCCGCAGTGAGATCGGTCTCTAAATCAATGATTTACAGTTCAATACTCACTTTACTTCGCAAGTGAAGTGTTTATTGTGTAACTTGTATTTGTTTACACAGTGCGACATCAAGGTCTTTCATGATCGGATGCGAAGTGAAGTGAGTGAGTTGCGATGTGATGGTCGAGTTTTAATTCGTACTTTACAGAATCACACAGCAGATCAAACAACAATTCTATTGTTACTGTGCGATCGTGGTCGCACGTCCGTTCGGGCCGGCTGCCAGCTAGCGAGTGCGTGGATTAATTCCTCTGTGGTACTGTGCGACCGCGTCGATACTTTTATTTACTTAACGTCACAAAGGGTATTTCAACACGAGTCAAAATATGTAATGATTGACCTGTTGGCGTAGATGATAGTGACTGCCTACTGCGCCAGAGGTCGTGGGCTCAATTCCCTCCCGGGGCCAATATTTGTGTGATGAGCACTGTTGGTTTTCGGATTCTGTGAGTTTGTATGTATTTATTTTAAAAGTTTAAGTATGTTTATCAGTTGTCGAGTCGAGTACCCATTTACAAGCTTCGGCTTCGGGTTTGGGACTATACAGCCGTGTGTAAATTTGTCCAAACAATTATCACTATAATTATGTTACATTTATACACGTCGATTCTATCAACCGCTTCGTTCCTAGGTGTTAGCACTGAGAAGAAGCAACGCAACAAACTTCCGCAACGCAGATTCCACCTAAAGAAGATGGCGGGAAGCGGAGGGTGGAGGACCGGGTGTGGTGGCGTTCATTGGGGAAGGTATATGTCCAGCAGTGGACGCCGACGGGCTGATATGATGATGACCGATGAGTACGACCTTTATACCTATGTTTCACAAAAAAAAACTTGATTGATCGATTGAGTACTCACAGTTAGCACAGAAGGGTCCCTCGTCGGTTCCGTCTCTGCAGTCCGTGATGCCGTCGCACATCATCTCATAGGACAGGCAGAAGGAGTCGTCCAGGCACGAGTAGCGCTTCCAGTGGTGCGTCCCCGGTTCCACGTTCAGAGCGATGTTGGCGCACATTTCTATGTTGTATTTTCCACCGGTGAACAGAGAATGTCCTGCAAAGAAATTGTGCCGTTTCAGAGATGCCTCGGATTTTGACGACGTTTTACGATTCGTTGGGGGCGTACATCAATTAAGTGAGATCAAAATAGGGGGAGAGGTGGGGGGAGGGGTAAATGAACCAAAAAGAACAAGAAAATGTATTTACCAGGTCTGTCCTTGGACGTATTCTATCTAATTTGTGGTGTCTGTAGAAATTTAAAACTGCACTTTTTGTCGGGATTTTGTCAGAGATGGTTGTCGTTTTTGTTTAGTTTTCCAAAAAATGTATATTATAGGTTTTGGTATATAACTGTCAATAGTTTTATATGCAACAAGTGCCTATTAAAGTGTATATTTGTGCGGGATAGTTAATTAAAAGCGTTTAACGACTCTACGGGATTGCTCCAAATTGTCCCTTGATAAATAGACATTAAACCTACTATCAGTTTAGTGCGGTGTTAGCTGCAGTGTGGATCACCGAACGGCACTGGAGACCGTGCTGCGGTTTTATGTATTCGTGATTATAAACAACGGTTTGGCCTAAAATGACTTGTTTCCAACTGGCCGTAAAACTATTTAAAAAAAAACAATTTAAAACATCGGGGCTGGTGAAGGTGATGATAGAAGTAACTTACTGCAATGCTGTGGGTCCTCGTCAGATCGGTCTGCGCAGTCGTATCTGGTGTCACACACCCACAGGCTGGATATACACTTGCCGTCCCCACACTGGAAACCTTTGCAGGTAGCCTGGAAAAAGTTAAGAGTAAGTAAACATAAATAGTTTTTACCAGAGGTTTTTCTTGGTGAGATGGACCGAGAACCTGGAGAATTAAGCCGGAAGGGGTTCGACGCAACTCGCGTCCCGTTCTCAACTTGCCCCATCGACATAAAGGTGGCTATGGGTTTAACATATCCTAGAGCCATGAGAGGAACGAGTTGCGAATATAAATAGTGAATGGGACGAGATGAGAATGGGACGAGTGGCGAATGGGACGAGTGCGAAGGGGATGAGTTGTGAAACAAGCCGCCACAGCGGCTAATTCCGGCTGGAATGGCAATAAATGAAACAATTTTGTGGAGCTGAGGCCAACCCTGGACGACACTCTGAAGTTCGTACACATCGTGTGCCCTGGGTACGTAAAGAGAGAAACAATAGAGGACGCACTAAAATAACAATAATAATAAGAGAGGGACACACTTATTACAAAATTGGTGAGAGTAAGCTAGCTATAATATCTTCCATCTCTATCAATGTATGCGAATTTTTTGTTGGGATGCAGTGTAACTGCACCCCAACAACAAACCATAACTGTCAACGAACGACATCCCGACTAAAATAGATAGTGTTTGTTCAGTTTGACCCCGCCATATGTGAAGCGTCTTCTCAAATTATTAGGGTAAAATACTATTGCTATTTCATGCTATACGCTGAGTGCGGTTCTATGGGATACTAGTTCTATGGTAGGTGATGGCGGTAGATGGATGGCTCACGTTGGCGGGTGGCGCCGGCGCAGTGCAGTTGACCTCGTCGCTGCCGTCGTCGCAGTCGGTGTAGTTGTTGCAGATCCATGTGAGCGGGATGCATTTCTTAAAGTCCGCGCACAGGTACTGGTGCGTCGCGTTGCACAGCGCCGGGTCCGGCAAGCGGTCCACTGCGTCAACTTAAAGGATTACTAGATGCTCACGCGGCTTCGCCAGCGTATAAAAGCTTTTATTTTATTTATTTAGTTATTTTATTTTAAATGGAAAGGCAGCTTATAGCTGATGCTTCCATATCAGCAGTCGACTTGCTTTAATTATTTATATTAATTTATTGCGTCTTTTTAGATTTGACAAAAGTTGTCTAGTCTGTTCTTGAACATGTTTACAGAAGTTCCCGAGTTTTCTCGAGGTAAGTGTATTATTTGTTTATTGACCGAGCGAGCGAAGCGTCTCCGTTTCGAGATTGGCCAAAAATGCTCTTGTCCGTCTGTCTTTCTGTCTGTCTGTCTGTAATTCTCTACAGGTCGCATTTTTCAACCGATTTTGACGAAAATTTGGCATGTATAAAACAAAATGAGTAGAATAAAAATTTGAAAAACATTTTTTTAGAGTACCTACCATACTCGCAAAGTGGGAGAGAACTTTTTTTTTCTTGTGAATCCCATAGTGTGGGATATCGTTGGATAGGTATTTCAAAAATATCGCGGGTTTGTGATTTAGGGATCCGTTTGCGAAATATTAAGCTTTATAGTGCTAATTTTTGTCACTTTAGTACCATGTCTCCAACTGCAAAGTTGACTTCTGTTCGTTTCCTTTTAGGTTTGGTTTTTAAGGGCCGGCGAGGTCTACTATTCTCACACAACCACTAGTTTAGGGTGGTAGTACTTAGTAATATACAATCTATAAAATAATTCACTGTGGCATACTGACACCTAATAAATAGTCGCTACTGCCGCTAGTGACTCGCCCGCTCCTCGCATTGCATCGACTAAATATCATACCTGGCAACATTGCCGCAATGTACTATTTATGCTGGGGCATTGGCAGCACTGAGTAGTGCTACAACCGGTAGTATCTCCTCAGTAGTCTGTGTACCGATACCCACAAATAATTATAGTATACGGCCTACACCGCGCTGAGCGGTCGAGTTACATACACAAACCCCTAGCGGTTATCCTTATCTGTCAGATAAGGATAACCGCTACATAAATTAACAGCAAGATTCATCAGAGACTTGAGGTGTGAAACAAGAAAATATTATCAGACATATTTATCTGATAGATTAGTTTGTCAGTCAGATTACTATCTGTAACAATATCAGCAAGTGGTGAAAGAGGCTGTAAATATCGTATTTTAAGGGCCGTTTTCCTGTCGCGCGTGTTTGCGCCCGCGTCCTGGCCGCGCGCGTATGTGTGCCGCCAATTTCATACAAATCGCCGCCCGCGCGCCAATTGTATGAAATTGGCGGCACACATACGCGGCCAGGACGCGGGCGCAAACACGTGTATCGACGAAGGAAATCACACTTACCACACAAATTCTCATCGGACCCGTCCTGGCAGTCAAGTTTCCCGTCGCACTGCTGCTCCCTCGCGATGCAGCCGCCGTCGATGCACTCGAACTGGTCCTCCCCCAGGCATCTCTTCTCGTACGTCTGTATCTCGTCCACGAACTGAGCAGAGCTGCTCAGGATGCCGGCTACGAGCAGCAGCGGCCAGAGCGCCATTGCGTTTGATGTTACCTACACGGCAGAGGTTACACGAACAGTATTTCATCAGTTTGTTATATCAGTCTGGTATTCAAAAAATTTTAAATTCGTTTATTCAAAATTGCAATACAATATTGTCTTTTTTTACCGACTTCCAAAAAGGAGGAGGTACTATGTTCGGCTGTATGTATTTTTTAACGTCAATTTTGTCACCTGTAGGTATCCGAGGGGAAAACAATAGCAACAAACCCAAAGATAAGAATAAAGAAAAAAGAAAAGATAAAATAAAGAAAGATAAATATATATGTACTTGTAGGTATGTAAAGTTAGAATGCAATAGAGTACCTACCTAGGTATTCTGTGAGCCCTAAAATAGGTAGACGACATTGATATAAATAAAATGCTAGGTACCTATCTAATGTTGTTATAAACTTGTAAGTCTTATGACTTATCTCGTATTATGTTTATACATAATACGAGATCAATATCCTCGGGCAAGTATGAGGTACCTAGGGTAGGCAATTACTACGGCGATAGAACCATTAAAAAACGCCTACCCTATTTACTTAACATGTTGCCCGGGGATATTAAAGACGAGCCGAACAAGAATACTTTCAAAAACAAATTAAAAAAACACTTATTAGGAAGCATATGATACTACTACAATGTAACAAAACATTTTTATTGTAATTAGATTGATATGAGACTGTACGATTCCCCAGTCAAACCGACAAGTCGGTTTTGGAGGACAACTATAAACTTATAATGAATAATAAAATATATATGATTAATAAAATAAATAAATAATAATAATAATAAACTATACACATGAAATGCACACGCAGGCATTTTGGTACGAAATGTAAAACGAATGTAAAATACCCTCATATTTTTCACAAAAAATTGTATTATGAATATAATCAGCGAATGACGAGGGATTTTGAAGGACGTTCCGAAAGGAACCTACTGTGCTTAATTAATTGAATTCACTATATAGGTATAGGTTACACCGTATCGTTATTCTAGGATTTAAATAAGCTATCACTGTACAAAATTACATCAAAATCTGTTCACCCACATACATACAGTCACAGTGCAGTGCAGTGGAACAATTAATAAAAAGCACATGGTACTCCTTAACGAGGGCGTTCGGGCTATAGTCCGCCACGCTAGCCCAGTGCGGGTTGGTGGACTTCACATGCGCCTAAGAATTTCTTCTTCGGCGTATGCAGGTTTCCTCACGATGTTTTCCTTCACCGTTTGAGAGCAGTCAGTAAATGTACTTAAGTTTCGAGAAAAAACCCATTGGTACATGGCCCAGCTGGGGATCGAACTCCGGACCTTTCGATATGATAGGCCGCGTCTTATCCCCTACGCCACTGACGCTCTTCAGTTCGTTAAGAAGGGTAGGCCTGAGCCCCAGCAGTGGGGACATTAATAGGCTGTGGATGACATGGTACCTAATACTTTTTACTTACTAGAGAATATATTTACGTATCTTACCTCTTTTCGTAGACTACAATGTATTCATTGTTAAATGTTGCGAATAAAATGAAATAAAACTGTTATTATTGTTTAAAATAAAATTGCAATAAAATAAATCACTTCAGCGCACACGTGACGGCAGCGGGCGGCCGGATCCAAAAAGACTTTTGTCTCTACCCTCTTTTTGTCATTACACTTTCTTGTCATGCCTAATTATTTTTAACTTATGTCAGTTTACTATAGCAATAACGAAACGCAATGTTATATTGTTGCGAATTTTAGTTGATTCCAGAGCCGTAAGTAAATCTGATTAAAAAAAACGTAATTGTCTGTGTCGTCGTTGATTGACAGGTCATAGTCCAACTCGACTTTCTCGTAGTTTTTACTAACTTTTCTTTTTATCTAAGTCGATTTTTCAGTGTGAATTTGTTACTACAAGTTTCTATTGATATCCAGCGATAAATATTGGAATTCATTGACGAGCCATGGCTTCGCACGTAGCAAAATCTTTGTTGAAAGTTACCCATACTAGCTCGACCGTCAAGTTTGGTAATTCTTAAATTATTTCTTTTATAGTTCATTTTGAAAGAAAATGACGCTCTATTTCTGTAAAATAGTCAGCAAAGATCATGTATGACGTATACTATTGTTGTTTAAAGGTTAACTAACACGGAAATAACCAATAACCAACAAATTGATTGTAAACTTTGGACCTATTTGATTAGGACTGTTATTTATATTGTAGGTACGTACTACTATAGCGTCTGCTGAAACTGGCTTACCTCTACAAAATAAATAAATAATCACGAAATAATATTGTGATTCTCCTAAAAAAATACTTAATTTTTTGATCACAATTGCAACTATACCTTATTTTTTATGATCTTTAGAGTTAATATTTTATTTATTTAAGCTTTTTTGCACGCTATTAGGTACTGTGTGTACAACAGGGGAACTTAATTCCTTGTTTATGTATTTATTTCCGGTTTTCCGAATAATTTAGAAAAACAGCTGTTCTCTTTCAGTCAACCAGATCAAGGTTTCCTTCTCTGACACTTTTATTTTATTTGTTTATTAAAGACTTGAGGTATATTTTCTTTTCTAGACACAGCTAGGCGCGCCCTGAGCGTTGGAGCAGCTTTACAACAGAAGAAGACTCTCAAAGACCGCACCGGCAAGAATGTGGTGCTTGTGGATGGAGTCAGGACTCCTTTCCTGGTGTCCTTCACCGATTATGCCAAGATGATGCCCCATGAACTGGCCAGGCATGCCTTGCTGTGAGTTGATATGATTCTTAGAAACCAGTCATGCACTGACTCCAAGAAAACAAGAATTTTGTGCAATTCTCCTAGACCTCCAGCCAGTTACCCACAGTAAAAAAAACCTATATTCATCAGACAAAACAAACTGAATAAAAGAACTCATTTTAGTTATTAGTTAGGTATGATTCCCTAACAATCATGGGATTTTTATAAGGCTTTTTAATAAACAAACTGAACAAAATATCTAATTTTAGGATTCATATCATTAATTAGCTAGGATTATGACAATCATGGCACTTTAGTAATCCTCTACACTTCGCTCACTTTTTAAAATATTAAATTTTCTCCGATAGCGGCCTCCTCCAAAAAACTGGTGTATCGAAGGATGTGATCGACTACATAGTCTATGGCTCTGTTATCCAAGAGGTGAAGACGTCCAATGTGGGCCGCGAGGCTGCTCTGGCCGCTGGCTTCAGTGAGCACACTCCAGCTCACACCGTCACCATGGCCTGCATCTCGTCTAATCAGGCCATCACTACTGGTAAGAGTGTACTAGTGAGTGTTGCATGAATTCAGTGAAGTGAAGATTAACTTTGGTTTTTCAATTATTTCATTTTTGTCTCTATTTAAATGCCCTTAGATATACAGAAAAAATATATACTATAATTAATGTCTTCTAACAGAAACCAAAGATGGGGTTTTGGTTTATCTGTAGAAGATAATGACGACTTTGTACATTGTACTCATTGTCTGTCTATAATCTTTGTGTCTTATCTATACTTACCATAATCTAACTTATTTAATAATGTAAAAATGTGTACCTGTACGTAATTTTGATCCACATCATGAAGAGCCTGGCTGGCCATATAGTTTACTTGTATGTACATTTATTTCCAGACAAAAACCCATACTAAACATATTTGGTTTTCGCCTGGAAATAAATGCTGCTGGGCCATGTACCAATGGGTTTCTCTCTAAACTTAAGTACATTTACTGACTGCTCTCAAACGGTGTAGGAAACCATCGTGAGGAAACCTGCATATGACGAAAAAGAAATTGCATGTGAAGTCTACAAAAACCTGCACTGGGCTAGCGTGGTGGACTATAGCCCTAACACCCTCATTGAGAGGATAGGCCTGATTTGATTATTAAATGGCCAAATGTTATTTTCCATATCTATAAATGATTTGTATTCATTGATGTGGCCAATTCTACAATCAGGCCATCATATACGCGTTTACATGCGAAAAAGAAGTTCCCGAAGAACATAATGAACCCATATTGTAATATATTCAATTAAGCTTTTGTATGATGAAGTGCTGATGAGACGGTGTTGTGTTGACCAGGTGTGGGCATGATCGCGGCGGGCGCGTACGACGTGATCGTGGCGGGCGGCGTGGAGTTCATGTCGGACGTGCCCATCCGGCACTCCCGCAAGATGCGCTCGCTGCTGCTGCGGCTCAACCGCGCCAAGACGCCCGCGCAGCGCCTCGCGCTGCTCGCCACCATCAGGCCGGACTTCCTCGCTCCTGAGGTGAGTACGTGATTATATCCTGAGGTATATAATCCTGCCTCCTGAGTTGTTGCCCAATTCGCTCGATACTCATTTTGCATCAGTTACACCTGACTTTGTCACTCAAAATACTGACATTTTCAACTTCAGGCTTATTTGTTAATGTCAGAGAAACGTCTCAAAATGTGTTTTTTTAAGTGACGGTTATACGGTTTCAAACATGGAAAGAAAATGTTTTAAACAATGATATTGTAACTAAAGATGACATACCTTCATACTGCGCAGAGTTTAGACATTTTTCCGCTATAACATATACACGGGACCGCTACAATGAATGCGATAGCTAATACGGAACTTACGATACAGAAAGAGATAGCTGTATGCAACGAGTTGCGCTTGAAATACCAAGTACTGAAGCAAATTACGACAATTTGTCTGAATTTTAGTGCCTCAGTTTCCGCGCGCTAGTACGATATATCTGAAGTTACAATAGCATTGGTTTCAATTGCGCTGTGGGCCTTAACCTCGGGCTTCGGAAGGTCAAGTGTTGTGTGTGTTGTTCCAGCTGCCGGCCGTGGCGGAGTTCTCGTCGGGCGAGACGATGGGCCACAGCGCGGACCGGCTCGCGGCCGCGTTCAACGCGTCGCGGCAGGAGCAGGACGACTACGCGCTGCGCTCGCACACGCTTGCGGCGCAGGCGCAGCAAAAGGGATACTTCACCGACCTGATGCCGGTCAAAGGTAAAGACGCTCGTTCAATTTCAAGAAATAGTTAATTCAATCGGTCAACCGAATCAAAAATTGAAAAAAAAAACTGTAAACACTGTCAGCGCTAGGCAAACTATCAGTGACTATATTCACTCAACCGCCAAAAAGATTTACGCGGACTATACACGGAACGAACGTTCTTTGCTAGTTTTTTTCAAAAATGACTCATTCTCAAAATGTTGCTCATACGATGGCTCCATCCACATCTAAGCCGGCACTAAAATAATATTATTGTGACTATGTTAAATGTATAATGTCGACTGGCCTGATGGCGCAGTGGTAGTGACCCTGCCTACTGCGCCAAAGGTCGTGGGTTCGATCCCCACCTGAGACCAACATTTGTGTTATGAGCATGACTGTTGGTTTTCGGATTCTAGTTGTTTGTATGTATATAAGTATTTAAAAGTATTTATATATGTTTATCAGTTGTTGAGTACCTATTTACAGGCTTCGGCTTAGTTTGGGACTAAACAGCCGTATGTCAATTTGTCCAAACATTATTATTATTTAGGTAAAGTAACAATATGTAGACTATTATAATACCATTTAATTATTTTTTTTGTTGACCAGTGGAGGGCAAGGAGGGCCTGGTGGAGAAGGACAACGGCATCCGCGTGTCGACGCCCGAGCAGCTCGCCAAGCTCAAGCCGGCCTTCGTCAAGCCGCACGGCACCGTCACCGCCGCCAACGCATCCTTCCTGGTGAGCAATCTAACAAACAATCAAGCCAATGTGATTTTTATCCATCGAGTACAGCGACACGCACCCAACGCGTGCAGTGGCGAGACAGTGAAACGATACTAGACCCAGAGAGTCGGGTGAACGAGAAAAAGCAATTAACCGTTGCCAGTCAATACATTTTTGAGAATATTTTGTACGTCCGCAAAAATATATCTTTCTTTTTGAGGCACTGTGACATGAACACAGCTTATGTTACATACAAGAAACAAAAACAAACTTATACCACCACAGTTAAGGCTTAGTAAGGTCAGTAAATCGTTCACGGGGCAATGTATACGCTTCTACAACAAACTACCAGAAGAAATCTTAAATATGAATGACAGAAAATTTAAGACCCACATTAAACAACAACTTTGTAAGAAAGCTTATTATAGGACAGTCGATTATCTAAATGACAAAGATGCCTGGTGTTAATGTTACTTCAGCCTCGCACAATCTTTACAAAATAATGTTATGTACAAACTCGATTTTAGTAAGATGTATTGCGTAAGTTTGTTGCGCCGCTTCTTCTTCCCAGCGCTAACACCTTGGAAGCGGTGGTAGATAAAAAATTTACGTATAAATGTACCCACTGTACTTACATGCAATAAAATAGTTTTGACTTTGATTATGACACGTGGTTGGTTGCGCAGACGGACGGCGCGTCGGCGTGCCTCATCATGTCCGAGGCGCGTGCCAAGGAGCTGGGCCTGAAGCCCAAGGCGTACCTGCGGGACTTCACGTACGTCGCTCAGGTCAGTGACCACTTATTAACTATTTAATAATGGGTTCTACGGCTCTGGAAACGAAAGTCATCGATGGTCCCCGTAATCTTTTGGCGGTTGAGTGAATATAGTCACAGATTGTTTGCACATCGCTGACTGTGTTTACCACGGGTGTTTGCAGTCTATGTGTGCGAATTGATTTTTTAAATGGGTTTACGGCCATTTGGAAACAAAGTCCTTAGGCCCCAATTACATGGTAGGTTTTGCTGTCGGTTTTACCAGTCATACGGTGACTGGCGGATATTCATCCGATGATGAAAATCTGCATACTTTATTTTTTTCATCATTCAACCATCAGTCATGCATGACTGATGGAATTGAATGACGCTGGCATGACCGTCTAGGGTACGCCTTAGAGGCCAAGTGTGAAATGAGGTGATGCGTAGAGACGTCCAAAAACTTGAAAGTTTTGATTCGGTTACTTGAATTTGAATGAGCCAACTTCACATAACCGCCAAAAAGATTTATGGGAACTATGGGCATTCACTATAGTTCTGTTGTGTGACCTCACCATGACGTGCCCCCAGGACCCCGTGGACCAGCTGCTGCTGGGGCCGGCGTACGGCATCCCCAAGGTGCTGGAGAAGGCCGGCCTCAAGGTCAGCGACATCGACACCTGGGAGATACACGAGGCTTTCGCGGTGAGTCTATTGAACAAATAGCTGTGGAATTTGACCTTGAGCTGACCTAGGCTATGAGGAAGTTTCAATACTATGTGAGACCAGTTTATAGTGGACTTGTTTCCACTGACGTGGGGTCGACCGTACAAGCCGATATTCAATTTTTATTATTTTCTATATTTCCCAGGGGCAAATACTGGCCAACATGAAGGCTCTAGACTCGGACTGGTTCGGGCAGACTTACCTCAAACGCCAGGGGAAGGTAAGTAATTGACCCATGAAGTAAGGAACCCATAATACAGTCAAAAAATAAAATTGAATGATTATGAGTTTGATGTACATATTGTGGTTGTTTATAGGTGGGTACTCCGGATCTGGCCAAGTGGAACACGTGGGGGGGCTCCCTCTCCATCGGGCACCCGTTCGCTGCCACCGGGGTAAGTACACAATGTTGATTCACATTTATTAAGTAAGTTCGATCCCCGGTTGGGCCATGTACCAATGTGTTTTTCTTGAAACATAAGTACATTTACTGACTGACTGCTCTCAAACGGCGAAGGAAAACATCGTGAGGAAACCTGCTTACGCCGAAGAAGAAATTCTTAGGCGCATGTGAAGTCCACCAACCCGCACTGGGCTAGCGTGGTGGACTATAGCCCGAACGCCAACCCGCACTACAGAACCTTAAAAACTGCTATTTATTTATTTTTAGATTTAACAATTTTTCAGAATGGTCATTTTTCAGTTTGAACGTTTTTTAGATTGGACATTATTACAGTAAATGTATGCATGTGCAGGTGCGGCTGGCGATGCACACCGCCCACCGGCTGGTGCGCGAGGACGGGCAGCTGGGGCTGATCTCCGCGTGCGCGGCCGGCGGCCAGGGCGTCGCCATGCTGCTCGAGAGACACCCCGACGCCACCGCCAACTGAACCACCAACCAACCACACCCACCCAACACTACACCCTATAAACTGCACATCCTTTAAAATTCCTTCCAAATCCGAAACCCGAAATTTCACTACGAAGAAAAGTTTCCTAACCTTGTCTTTAGCTGGATAACTTTCGGGTCCATAATCCCCCATAGAAAAAGAATGAACCATAGAACCGTAATCAGCGTATAGCATGAAATAGCAATAGTCTTTTACCCCAATAATTTGAGAAGTCGCTTCTTACATGGCGGGGTCAAACTGAACAAACACTATCTATTTTAGTCGGGTTGTGTGTTATGGCCCCAACAAACAACAGCCCGACTAAAAGTTCATACGTAGGAAGAGATAGAAGATATTATTTCTGTCTTGCTTACTCTTACCACTTATAATAAGTGTGTCCCTCTCAGATTATTATTGTTATTTTAGTGCGTCCTCTATAGTTTCTCTCTTTACGATCTAAACCGTATTTTTGAAGTGGAAGCTTCTGTATCTAAACCGTAGTTTAGAATGATCGGCTTATTAAAGTTCTCGTAATGACTTTGTGGACGTGAGTTTTTAAATAATTTTACGGCTCCGGTGTCACTCATTTTGAGACGGTCTTCAACAATACTTCTTTATTTTTCTACTTGCAATACTGGTGCCAGGGCACAGCAGGAACGAAGAGGCGGCATATATAGAGAAGTATCCACTTATATGATTTCCTGTTGTATCCCAAGATTTTTTGGGCTAGTATTATACATAGAATAAAAAAAATTTAAACTTTTTAACTATACTGTGTAAACGAGATCAGCTTTTGTATGTAATTAATGTAAGACTATGTAATTATTTATACGAAAAATAAATGTAAATTATATTCTTTAGATATCTTTTTGTTATTATGCAAAGCAATCGTCTGGCTAGGCTGCAAATGCTATAACCGGCAGCTTTACCGTCTGATACGTTATGGGCTCCCTAAACGATCATGCGGCATGTCATGCATTACGTGCTGTCACTCATGCATGAACGTCTAGCTGTAGTGATTGACGTGCATGACATGCAAACTACGTGCTGGCCGTTGCTTCACTGTATTGATTGATAGCAAGCATGATGGTCCATCATGCAGCATGACATTCACGTAAACGTTGCATGTCATGCAAGCATGATCGTTTAGGGACATTTTAGAACTACAACGAGTCCCTTGACCTTCCCTCCGCCTCCCGCTTCCCCACCTCGCTCGTCTCATGGCGCGACAGTACCGTTCGCATAAATGTGAGAGGTCGGGCATAAGTGCCATTAACAAATGATGATAAAAATGAAGATTTATTTATGTATCTAACTGCTTCTTACACAATGTTTTATTTTTTATTGAAAATATAAATAATTAATAATTTATTCCCACACTTTCTCAATCGTTTTTGCACTCTGTACGTATCACGGCGGGGCGACGCAGAGGGAAGCGGGAGACGCGGCGTGACATATAATAGTTTCCGTATCAAAATAAACAATGGTAATACAACGTTTTTGAGATATAAATGAACTTTAAAAATAATCCCACTATAAAAAGCTTATTTTTAAAATTAATAGTTTCCACTACTTCTCACTTTTTCTTCCTGAAAAATAATAAATTAATTCCCAGTTGTCCCCCTGAGGGGACATTTGTCCCCTGACGATGATGAAGGGACAAAATTGCTTGCGAGTGAAGCTAGCGACAGCCAGAAAATGTCGAAGACTGGTTCGGTAATTTACTATTTTATAAATTGGTAAAAAGTGGGCTCTATTTTTTTGTGCTTTCTATGAAATTGAAATGCATCCCCGTTATTGCTCTTAGCATCCCTTTCATGTACATCCTTGTATGTTTTGTTTCAGTGACTGCGTTTCTTCTGTATGCCATTTTCATTAAATTTCATTCAGAGAGTTGTTAGTATACATAGAGCGCGCGTTAGCAAGTCTGAACTGTAAGCACGGGTCTGAACAGTCTCGAAATGTTCGGGGCGACGCTACTAGTCACAACACGTCAGTAGCGCTGATTGTTGCTCTTGCCGGTATTTGTTTAGATTTGGAGTAATCATGGTGAAATGTGCAGTGCCAACATAGACTACCGTGGTCTGTGAGTGCCAAGCTGTAAACACGATTCACGGAAAAGAACGATCTAGAAAAAATCTATACAGAAGCGTCCATAGAACACCTGCTTACACTTGGCACAATGGGCAATGAGCGATGCGCGCGCTCTATAGCTAGTATACTAACTCTATGGACTGGCCTGTTGGCGTAGTGGTAGTGACCCTGCCTACTGCGCCAAAGGTCGTGGGTTCGATTCCCACCCGGGACCAACATTTGTGTGATGAGCATATCTGTTGGTTTTCGGATTCTGGGTGTTTCTATGTATTTATTGAGTGAGTACCCATTTTACAAGCTTCGGCTTAGTTTGGGACTAAACAGCAGTGTGTGAAGTCCAAACATTAATTATTATTGTCCATTTCTCCCCCAAAGGAGTCGTCGAGGCGCCGAGTATATAAGAATGAAACAAAATGTCTGGGCAACCATTTATTAACAAGTCGCCTACTTAGCAAAGTTCTCTTTACTCTAAATATATAATTAACCTAATTACAATATAGAACGCCTCCCGGCGCTGCTCGCGTCTGCGACACGAAATAAACCACAATTTTTTTACATCAGAAGTTGGATGGCAAAACCAATAACTAGAAGTGACCTGATCGTGAGATATGTTCCCCTTGTAACCCCCTTCTGCAACCTTATCGAGGGTTTTGCCGCCCGACAACATAGGATGATCCGATCAAAAAATTATCTACTACAACTAATTAAAAGGCTGGCATGTCAAACTGATTTAAGTGTATCCCAGCCACGCGCGGCCTGCGGTGGCGGCCTACCGCAAGCCGCAGCATATGCAAACGCAGGCCGCGCGTGTCTGAAGTCTCCCATACATTGCATAGGGAAGACAACAGGCCGCCACCGCCACCGCTGGCCGCGTGTGTCTGTGATTCACTTTAAATCACGTTATTCAAATATATTGTAATGCGTAGATACAATAATATCTACTATTTCAAATGTAACAGATCCATTACACATGCGTGCGCGAAAGTGAAAATAGACCTTGTTTTATGAGGAGCATACGAATTTCAACCTAAGGGCGGTAGACCACTTTTTAGAATTATTCCAGAAATCCACCCCAAAAAATCCACCCCATGGGTGGATTTCTGGAATGATGTGCTGATGCCCAAACGCACCGAAACTTCTCTGTTGAACGACTCGCACGCAAGTGTAACGCGCTATAAGAATTCTAATGCAAAACTATAAGTTTTTGTAAATTTTTCGGCCAATTTTAAAACCAATACAATGTAAAATGGTTTATAAAATTTTCGAAGACATATTTTACTTACAAATCCCGATAATTGTGGTTTCTCTAATCTGTAGCGTCAATCAGATATTAAAATATATAAACACCATCCCACATTTGGGACAGAATTTAAATCTTCTTAATAATTTACAAACATGGACAAAACAATTCATACGTTTCTTTGTCACAATTTTTAAATGCCTCGCTAAAGGCGTGTTAGACAATCTTGTACTTTGTATACATAGATATACAAATCTTTAAAAAATAATTAATAATATAATATACTCGGCTGCAATGAATTCGGGTCAGAAGGCCTTTTTCATTTAAACGAGGTCACTTTGAGCGCTTAGATCTCAGTCAGGGAACGATTGCATGAGATCTGATGGTGGCTTTCCGGAGTACACGGATGGAGGAGGTCCATAGTGCCGTGTGCACGTCAGGATCAGCAAGCCGTTTTCACCACAGACTAATCAGAATCCTGCGTATGCGGTTTTCCATACATTCTGATGCCATTTAGATCTTTTTTATTCATGGTGAAAACGGCTTGCCTGATCAGTGAGGTGTGTATGGCTCTCTGTGGACCCCCTCCATCCGTACTGCGGACTGCCATCAACACGTCTCACCCAAACCGTTCCCTGACGGAGATCTGAGGGCTCAAAGTGATCTTATTTGTATGTAAAAGGCCTCCTGGCCTAAGTTAATTGCAGTCGAGTGTTCAATCCACATAATTTCTAACTTGCCAACTATAGAATAAAAACATAGTTTCTATATTTTAAAAAAGCAGAAAAATAATACACACAGTTTTAAATATCTATTCACAGTTTACATGGTACATTATGACGCATATACAGGGTCCTCCCTTTTTAATGCAAAATTTCAAGGTACCCCAAGGGTAAAATATAAACATCCTTCGGTGTAGGTGAACCACTTTTTTAAGCCGCGACACAGACAGAGCGGCGCGGAAGCGGGGCGGTAGCGTTTTTTTTGTAATGTTCGAAATAGTATTAAGCCCTTCACATCAAAACCGCGCGGTAAAAAAACGCCACCGCCACCCTTCCGCACCGCTCGGTCTATGTCGCGCTTTAAGATCCAAAGCAGCAATAAACTAAATAACCCGACTTGCTATGGCGTATGTAACTGTTAAAAATATAGTCGCTCTATAGATTTCTTAATTCTAACAGGGTCTTGAAATTGGATATGGAATCATACCTTAAAAAGTTTTGCATTAATGTAGCACCCTATATACAATAGTCATTCCAAATTTGACTCACGCATGATGTTGCTATCGTGGTCCGTATTAAATTCAGAACAGCACATTATAATTTGGGAGCATTTTTAGTATAAAACTCATTTTTATAGGATTTTTTATATAAAAAGCCAGCTGAAACATCGAGTTGGCAATACCAATACTTATACGACCGTAGAATATAATATTGCTTATATTAAGTTCCTAGAGCGCCAATCATATTTGTACTAGTTTATATAAATCACCGAATAATTGTCAACATCGTTACTTTACAATAAATCTAGCGAGATTGTACACTGAACGGACAATATATGTTACCACTAGCTTTTTTCCCGCGGCTTCGCCCGCGTAGAAAAGTTTTTCCTGTGTACATTGTGAAACAGCGCCCTTTATGTAGGTGTTTTGTTACTTGGGGGGTATTAGCGGACGCCCCGCGACTTTGTCCGCGTTAAAAAGTAGCCTATATGTTATTCCAGGATATATTAGCTGTCACTGTACCAAGTTTCATCAAAATCTATTCGGTAGGTCATGCGTGAAAGAGTAACAACAAACATCCTCACATCCTTACAAACTTTCGCCTTTATAATATTAGTAGGATTTATCGCCTCGACAGACATTTATTATCTATCCGTGTCTAGTCGTCAAATTGTGAACGAAACTATTTTCTAAGATACAATCCCATGATTGGCCGGTACAGAGGTTAGGTTAGAAAGTGAACCCTTGGAGCGAGCGACAGCACCCAAAAAAAAGCTTTCGAGTACAGTAGGTGAGGAGATCCGCTGGAGAACCAAGGTCACCGACATAGCCCAAAGAATTGCGAAGCTGACGTGGCAGTGGGCGGGGCACATCGCTCGTAGAACTGACGGCCGTTGGGGCAGAAAGGTTCTCGAGTGGCGGCCGCGTATCGGAAGACGCAGCGTAGGCAGGCCTTCTACAAGGTGGACCGACGATCTGGTGAAGGTCCGGTGAGGTTAGCGCGGGACCGGTCGCCGTAGAGATCCCTGGGGGAGGCCTTTGTCCAGCAGTGGACGTCTACAGGCTGATACGATGATGATAATAGGTTAAACACAGTGTCAAACAAACACGAGTCATTTATCCAACTACCGCGCACCTTACGCTCCGCCGCTCGTAAATTGACATCTAGGCGCACTGATTGTCCGCTCACAATGTTTCGTCGGTTAACTCTCGCTGGATTCACTATAAACTGACGGTAAATAAAATTTTACGGCAACACATTTATTGCAATTGAAATATCAGCAGCGGATATCTTTTTAGAACACGCCTACGTCTTTCACAGCATTTTAAACACGAAATGTTCGATAACTGCTACACTGTTCCGCGTGACCACTCGGCAACCCTGCAGCAGTGCTGCCGTCGGCCAGAAGCCCTACTCCACTACTTCAAGGAGTCGGGATGGCTGGACTGATGACCCGGGGGGAATAGGCATAATGACAGTAACTAAAACACTACAATTATGTATTTATCTAATGACACCCGAGCACAGAGTTAGTATACTAGCTATAGAGCGCGCGCATCGCTCATTGCCCATTGTGCCAAGTGTAAGCAGGAGTTCTATGGACGCTAGATTTTTTCTAGATCGTTCTTTTCCGTGAATCGTGTTTACAGCTTGGTACTGCACATTTCACCATGATTACTCCAAATCTAAATAAATACTGGCGAGAGCAACTATCAGCGCTACTGACGTGTTGTGACTAGTAGCGTCGCCCCGAACATTTCGAGACTGTTCAGACCCGTGCTTACAGTTCAGACTTGCTAACGCGCGCTCTATGTATACTAACAACTCTCTGCACCCGAGTCATTGACTCCCCAACATGTATTAATTATTATGAGCGAGTTTAATAAAATTATGTTTTACAAAATACGACGATCCGCCATGATAATGTTGAACACCAATCACAGGAAATCGCGTCATGTTTGAGCAAACAAACGTCAAACGAATACGATTATTTATTTGTACTCAAACGTGACGTCACAGAGCGTCAGTGGCGTCGGGGATAAGACACGGCCTATCATATCGAAAGGTCCGGAGTTCGATCCCCGGCTGGGCCATGTACCAATGAGTTTTTTCTCGAAACTTAAGTACATTTAACTGACTGCTCTTAAACGGTGAAGGAAAACATCGTGAGGAAACCTGCATACGCCGAAGAAGAAATTCTTAGGCGCATGTGAAGTCCACCAACCCGCACTGGGCTAGCGTGGTGGACTATAGCCCGAACACCCTCGTTGAGAGGGTAGGCCTGAGCCTCAGCAGTGGGGACATCTTAATAGGCTGTTGATGATGTGACGTCGCAAGCGACGTCGTGACACCGGAAGCGTTTTGGTGACTTTTAAATATGAAAATTAATGACATTTTTTTCTACTAAACCATTATTTTTTGCAGAAATATTATATTCGTTGTAGGTAGTATTTAATTTCCGAACATTATACTCAAAATTTGTCATCGTGCCTGCTTTCGTGGAGTCAGTGTAGGGACCGCCACACCCGTCTATGAATACTGTCTAGGAGACAGTTTCACAAATATTCGCAGCTGCATGTACCATGGTCTCCATAAACCGCCTCTCCTGGTATGACCGTAAACAAAACATCATATGGGCTCCCTAAACGATCATGCGGCATGACATACGTTTACGTGAATTATCATGCTGCATGATAGACACTCATGCTTGCTATCAATCACATAGTACAGTGAAGCAACGGACAGCACGTAGTTTGCATGTCATGCACGAGCGACAGCAAGTAATGTTTCTTTCTTTCTTAATGCATGTCATGCCGCATGATCGTGTAGGGACCACTATAGGCACTGTTCAACTAACCTACCCACTTAAAATATGTACAGAAAACTTAATTCTAAAAAGAAATCAATGTTTAAAATTATCACCGCTACAATAATAATAATAAATCTATATTACATATACATAATATTTCATAATATATAGCTTTATATTTGGGAAGTCTAAATGTGAAACATATTAGGCACAGATCACATTTAAAATTTGACAGCACTAAAATTAGTGTGGTCCTTATCTTGACAATACTGTGTGATAGAGACAGACGATTCTAGTGCTGTGAAATGTTAACTTTGCGCCTTCATAATCGGGTATATTGAAACGTTTATAAAAATCTGGTTTAAAACTATTTTAATTAACTATTTTTAATCTAATTTAGTGAATTCTCTCACTTGGTTTATTGCTTTCGTTGTGTTTGGAGTTTACTTACATTTTAAATACAATTCTTGGCAGTTTGGGAAGGCCTATGTCCAACCGTGAGCGTCGACAGGCCAATGACTGTTCTCATTTTAATAAATCTATCAAATCTATCAAAAAATTGAATCAAATACTTCGAAATTGATGTTTAAAAGATGTCCAACAAAAGTAATCTTTCAATTCATAAGTCGTTAATAAACATTTAAACCCACTATCTAACTGGGTTTTGTAACTACAAAAACTTTTCTGTTCTGCCAGTCGGCTATGAAGTGGGAAATGTTTGTTCCAATTGGTAACCACGTTACAAGGTATATTTTTTATAAACAGTTTTTTTATGTAATATAAATAAAAACTAAGAAAAATCAGACCGAAACTGGTGTCGTGATTTTGTTAATTGATATAATTCAATTCAGTATCGATTTCATTTTTATTTAATATCGATTTTAAATATCTGGCAAGACTGGGACTCGCTTGTAATTGGTCGAATACTGTCGACCAAAGGCAGCCGATTACCAGGACCAATCAGAACGAATCATAGTTAGTGGGGCGACTCAGGAGGGGCGGCGTGGACGGGAGTTCGCGGCGGCCAGTGAGTTCGGCAGTCTGTTCTGAGGAGTCGTGGAGTGAGGACTAAAATATTATACAGTGTACTGGTGATTTTTATGTGAATATATATAAGTTACAAAGTGAATATATAAGTTAAAAAGTAATAGTGGTGTTATTTACTTCACTGGCTACAAACCAGTTACAAAATAAAACAATTCCCATAGCTACATACTGCAACAAACTTTTCCCACTTCGTAGCCAGTTACAAGACTAGGCTACATAGTGGGCATAAAGGGAAAAAAAATCGAAAAACAGCATTGATAAGAACTTTATCCAAAACGCAAGTAAATTAAGTACTCTCATTTGTACCATCAATCAAATCATTTGACGTCAATTCTCGCAGTGTTTTCTTTGTTCTGGATTTTTCAATAGAACGAGATAGATTTTTTAACGGACGCGAGTTACTATATGGTATATATAGTCATGGTATCTAAGGTCAATTTTTTCCGGGGCACGTTTGCAGGCTGGCCGAAGTGAATTCACTTGTACAGTCGACCGCACGTCAGTGGAAACACTTTGACATAGAGAGGGCCTAGTAGGCCATAAGGTCATAGGGAGTTTCAATACTATATGAGACCAGTTTATACTGGTTTTGTTTCCACTGACGGGCGGTCGACCGTACCTATAAGCTTTCACTCGCAAAATTTTAAGAGTTAACTGTTAATGTAAAACAAAATGTCTCTTTCCATGTGTTTACTAGTATCTACTTCTCGGATTTTTATCTACTTCAGCTAGTGAACTTTAATAAGTATAGAAGCAAGAAGTATAGTTCATACAAATTTATTTTTACCGACTTCCAAAAAAGGAGGAGGTTCTATGTTCGGCTGTATGTATGTTTTTTTTTTAAATTATGAGATTCGAATAAAAACAAATGCAATTATGATATGCTAGTCTAAAGTAACAAAGCGTGTAAGATGATTATAGACCATATCATTATGCGACAAAGTATACATTTGCTTGTATTGAATTCTACTTATTGCATTTTCATGCTTACTGCTCAAGAAGTTTCAAATGTCTTTGGTCGCGGCGCGCTGTGGAGATGGCATCTCGCATATTTAGTATCGGAACCTATGATGCCATTTACGGGGGGGGGGGGGACGACGACGACGACGACGACGACAAAGGAAGCGGAGTAGCGGGAGGAGGTTGCTAATACAAATTTATATGGAGTTTGTTTTGTGATTACTTTGAAACGATTTTGACACCCATAGAATGCTTTTTTATTACTCATCCATATGGAAGCGGCATAATTTTTTGATTCATGCTTACTACTTATACTCAATTCACCCACTCATTTATAAGGCTTAGTAGTATTTCTAAAATTATTAAAGTTCGCTGACCTCAGCCATTGACCCTGAGGTTGATTGACCTTATCATGTATAAGCTAAGCTATCCAGTGAGAGAAACCGATTACCACCAGGCACCGGTGGACGGGACAGACAATTTTGTGCATCTTATATTGGTGTGATATTTGTGGGCTGACGTTTCAATTTTATTAATGAAATTGAAGTGAAGGTGTGGGGTTATAGTAACAATGGAGAATGTCATCAGCCGACCTCGGTATTCTCTAAAGGCGTCTCTTGCGCCAGTTTTTGTTTTCAAAACATTACACAGAAAACATGAAACAAAAACATTTGTTTTCATACACAAGCTGCCAAATGTTTCTGGTTAAAACAAAACATTTTGCGTAGACGTAATTGTAGAGAGAGACGGTACTATTAACAATACGGAAAGAGAGAAAGAGCGCGGGGAATGTTTTCCATCTGTCTCGGAAAACAAAAAACATTGTGAATGCTTACACAAATGTGTAAAGCCACGCCCTAATGTTATGATGTTTTGTGTAATGTTTTGGAAAAAACAGCGCAGGAGACGCCATAACAGTGGTGCAAAGCATCGATAGTCATAAAAGTCGATAAACGATGTCGCACCCTTGTGCAAGTGTTCGTGTTGGGCCTACGAGAATTTCGAGGTCTGTGCATCAGTACAGTCATAACAATATCATTACGCCTCGTCCCAAACAAATCTTTAAACACTTTAAACCTTCATCATGTGTAGTGACTTTAGCTTTACGAACAAGGAAAATGAAGCAACACCGTCTATTTCGTTTTGCTAGACTGTTAGTTCGATTAGTCAAACAATCCGAAAAAGAAATCCGTTATTAGTCTGAAAAGCCATGGGGTTCTGTTAGATTAGTCTAACAAAACGGAAAAACCGTTGCGTTCTGTTAGATTAGTCTAACAAAACGGAAAAACCGTTGCGTTCTGTTAGATTAGTCTAACAAAACGGTAAAACCTTTGCGTTCTGTTAGATTAGTCTAACAAAACGGAAAAACCGTTGCGTTCTGTTAGATTAGTCTAACAAAACGGAAAAACCGTTGCATTCTAATAGATTAGTCTAACAACCGAAAGGCATAAACCGTTGCGTTCTGTTAGATTAGTCTAACAAAACGGAAAAATCTCTACGTTCTGTTAGTCTAACAAAACGGAAAAACCTTTGCGTTCTGTTGGATAGCTTGAATTCGTTCCCACTAGTATCACCAAGCAGTACCACTACCTGGTCTTCACCAGACCCTCAAGATTAAGAAAGAGTCGGTATTTTAACTTATCGGAATTTTGATTCCAGATTGTTATACCAATCGAGCTAACAGGCTTAACTTAACAAGTCATAGTCTTGGTCGAAGTTAGTTCGGTGATTTAGTCAGAGTAGCAACTTTACGCTACGCTACGAGAGAATAACGTTTTTTTTTATTCTATAAAATTTATCGCATATCGTTATTTTTAACTGCAAAGTTGGTAATACTAACGCTGGCGAACTCTTCGCATTTCTTGTAACATTACCTCTACCATGGGCACAAACTCCATATCGACAAAAAATTCGATTGTAAAAAAAAATCGTGCTAGATAACTGGTTATTCAGCATTCTACGAAGAAAATAATCCCTGCTGGTTCAGCATTCTACGAAGAAAATAATCCCTGCTGGTTCAGCATTCTACAAAGAAAATAATTTCTGCTACATAACTGGTTATTCAGCATCCTACGAGGACAATTTTGCTAGATAACTGGTTATTTAGCATTCTATGAGGACAATTCCGCTAGATAACTGGTTATTGGGCATTCGATGAGGAAAATAATTATTTTCCTCGTAGAACGCTGGTTATCTAACGTGGTTTTCTACAAGAAATATGATTTTTAATACCGTCCATTCAGTTCAGAGTATTCCAGATGTCCGCCGATATGTAAATAACATTGCAGATTAACAAATAACGATACACCCGAGTTACCTATACGTCCGCACATAACGTTTGAAACAGTTCGACGCGTCGATCGAGGCGAGGGGCGCGGCGCACGCGACGCGCAGCTACTGGAAGTCCGCCAGCGACTGCCGCCAGGTGGCGTGGAAGGGGATGCGCAGGAGTTTCAGTTTGGTGTTCGGCAGCTGCGCGGATAGCAGACGCTGCAGCATCGGCAGCGGTAGGATTTCCACCTGGAAAGGAAACGTCAGAATGCTATTATGTATTCATTCATTTTTGTACCGTGTTGATTTGCATATCTTTTGGGTCCATTGGAGATCCAAGGAATGATCCTGGGAAGGAGTGAGTGAGATCTTATTAAGATCTGACGGTGTCTGTCTGGAGTACGGATGGAGAAGGTACAGAGAGCCATACACACCTAACTACTGATCAGGGTAGTCGTGACGTCTTAATTATTGCTACTAAACTTCCAGCATTACCAGTTTTGAATTTTTGTTGCTTGCATGTGGCGATCGTAGCTAAGCCCTTTTCGCTCGCTATTCTACTATTTAGCGAGGTCAATGGCCAGGAGCTCTATTTTTGATTCGCTCGTAGGAAATTGTATTGTCGCATGCGACATAAGTCATACTCGACTTCCAAGTCGCACGACGCTGATTTTCTGCATTTTTGATTCGCTCGCGTTCAGTGTTGCCAATAATATTAGAAATGTAGAATTTTATCCGTTTCAAGCAGAAAAAATAAAAACCGGTAATTACCGAAACGTAAAGCGGAACGTAAAATGCTCAGTAGGGGTCGAAACCATAGAGACTGTATATGATATTATCTTTGCCTTTTGTTAAAAAAAGTGAACTGAAGTGTCAGTGATAGTTGTCTCTTTTCTTGTCATATGGCATTTGACGTTTATTCTACCGCTCGGCTCGTCCCAAGCGACGATTGGTCGATACCACTCGTTGCCGTTCGAGCGGTTCAAAAATGCGGAGTCGAGGGAAAATCAGTAGAATCGAACGCTAGAAGCGAGGAGAGCGAATCAAAAATAGAGCGCCTGAGCAGGCGGTCACTCGGCGCTTATTATTGCGTGCGGCTAGCACGCAATAATAAGCCTTAAGGCGGTAAGGCGCGAAGTTAGTCCAAGGCAGTGTAGTGCGTTGGTAGCGTATTAACCAGGTATGTACTTGTGGCGGTACGACAGTGTGTAAATCCCCGTAAATCTTTATGGCGGTTCATGTGACTATCACAGATTGTTTGCACATCGCTGACAGTATTCACAATCTACATGTGCGTAATTGAGATAATGTGATGCGTAGAGGTGTCCAAAAACTTGAAAATGTTGATTCGGTTGATCAATGAATTATTTCTTGAAATTGAATGAGCGTCTCTAGCGACCCCCCGCACCTAAAATTAGTCGCTGCGCAGGAATCAGCTTAGTTCACAAAGCCAAACGGGGACTATATGTAGGTGTGTGCGTACCTGCGGCGGTCCGGCCACGTGGCGGTGCTCGTGCGGCAGCCGGCAGCCGGGCACGGGCTTGAGCACGGGGATGCACTCGCCGACGTCGCGGCGCGGCGCCTCGCCCGCCTGCTCGCACTGGTCGATGAACAGCTCGGTGACGCGCAGCAGCTCGATGGTCACGCCCCACATCAGGTGCGTCAGCGTGTCCTTCAGCCGGAGCACGCCGCTCAGCACCTGGACAGACAAACAAACAAACACGTATGTTTGGCATCAAGTTCTTTTGTCCTGTCCCTCGCTCTAAGGGATCATAGGGGAAAGGTGGGGGGAAGGGGGTCAGGAGGGGGGGGGGGGAGGGCGGGGGGGGGGGGCGTTGAGAGAAGTAGGGCGGGAAGGGGAAGTAGGGCGGGAAGGGGAAGTAGGGCGGGAAGGGGAAGTAAGGCAGGAGGGAGGGAGGAGGGCGCCTATCACGCTACGACCTTTGGAGCAGAGCAAAAATAAAAAAAATCAGAAATAACTTTTAAGGGTTCTCGAACGATGCTGGTGACAGTTACCTGCTTGTTGGTGGTCGCGGACTGCGACACGTACGTCGGTATGATGAGCAGCCGCTGGATGTTTTTGCACTCGGCGAGCGCGTCGTCGAACCCAACCTGTTGACAGAAAAATAAATAAATAATTAGTGGGATAAACTTCTTGGTAAGGTGCTTAAGGGAATATGGAAAAGAGAGCACTTTACCGTAGTCGATGCCCCGCGACTTCATACGCGTTATAAAGTATACTATTTATATGTTAATCAAAATTTGTTAACCCATTCTAATCATTACAGTTTCTTAGTTTTAAAGTTTGTCAATAGATGGCGTTAGGTGTATTTTACACATTTGGTTCTTCGCAACCTACATAAGATAAGCGTGCAAATTATCCACCAGTTTTTACCTCTTTATTAATAGTATAGATAGATGAGTCCACACACACACACAAGCACGCACACACAAACAGCGCGCGCGTATACGTAACATATTAGCATAGCCCTCGCACCAGTCGCCAGTTGCGAACATCAATATGTATGTAATTATACATAAGGACAAAATGTAAACAAACATGCATCGACAGATCACCAGAATCTTGTTAAGAGTCTTCTCATTTCTACCTCCAACCAGCACACCCCAAAGTGATTTTGTCGAATCTTAAATGAGTTGGTTGGAGAGAGCGTTAGTGGCGTCGGGGATAAGACGCGGCCTATCATATCGGAAGGTCCGAAGTGCGATCCCCGGCTGGGTCATGTAAAAATGGTTTTTTCTCGAAACTGAAGTACATGTACTGACTTCTCTCAAACGATGAAGGAAAACATCGTGAGAAAACCTGCATACGCCGAAGAAGAAATTCGTAGGCGCATGTGAAGTCCACCAACCCGCACTGGGCTAGCGTGGTGGACTATAGCCCGAACGCCCCCGTTGAGAACGTAGGTCTGAGCCCCACATGGGGACATGTTAATAGGTTGATTTGAAATATCACAAGTAGGTACTGACAAGGGAAGGTTTCACTACGGTTTGGCCTATAAGTACTTGTATCCGATTGGCCAAAAAAAATATTTTTACGAACGCCCTCGTTGAGGGTAGGCCTGAGCCCCAGCAGTAGGGACATAGGCTGATGATGGTGATGAAATGAGTTGGTCGGCTAGTGGTTACTCGGGAGCAGTTCACCTTGACGTCTATGTTGACGAGCTCGAGCCTGGTGAGCAGCGGCAGCGCGGCGAGCGCGCGCAGCAGCGCGGGCGCCGCGCACTGCGCCGTGCCGCGCTCCAGCCGCAGCCGCCGCAGCCGCGTCAGCTTGCCCAGCACCTGCGCGAACTCCGCGCGGAACGTGCACTCGCCCAGCTCGAGGGACTCCAGCTGCTCCAGCTGCCCCACCACGTCGCTGGCGCACCAGCCCAGCTCCTGAAACAACAATAGACAATACAATAGCACATTTAAGACTTGAAATGAAATGGTTTTATTGCTGGTTATACGACCAGGTTACACTGGCCGTGGTCACGAGCTGACTGAAGAGGCGAGCTGCCAGTGTTGACCGCTATGAGTAGTTTCTGAAACTACCCTCTGCTGGTCTTGTGTCATCGGAAACGTTGGGCAAGGGTAAATAAAACTTGTTCGTGTGTCAGACCCGTAAATAATTCTGTAATAGACAATACAGTTTTACTACTAGAACTGCCCAGCTCAGCGGCGAGGGGTTCAACAGTGGACCTCGATAACTCATGACAGAAGGTAATCAACCAACCTTGATGGAAGTGAGCGACAAATGCTGCAGGTGCGTGAGCGCCGCCAGCGGCCGGAGGTCCCTCGTGAGAGAGAGGCCCGACATGCTCTTGAGGCGCAGCTCGTGTAGGAGGGGCAGAGCGCCCAGCGGCGAGGGGTCCAGCAGCGCGTCGCGGATGGCCAGCGCCGACAGGGAGCGCAGGCCGGGCAGCCCCCGGCACACCGCCTCCACCGCGCTCGCGGGGCATCGGCACATTTCTATCCTGTACAAGGAAAAAGCACATATGAAGGTTCTGTAATTATTACTTTTTACACGACTGCCCCATAAAAAGGAGTGTGATGTTTTCAGGGTACATGTATGTATGTTTTCTCAAACATGATTGGATATTTGAGCATTATTTTAACAACCTTCTTCGAATTAAATCGAATACGCTGTACTGGTGAAATACATGCGAGCAGCGACCGGCAAAGCTGTTTAAATATCTATATATGTAGTGTTTAGCAGCCAAATAAATTACTATGAAAACTCATATCTGACGTGTAATTTAAAAACGGAAGAATCTTTTTCCTCCGAAACATGGCAAGAACGGATGTAACTTATCAAAAGTTTTATTTATTTATTTCGTACTGGTTTGCAAATAAAAAGTTGTATATTGAAAAAACAAATGAACATTTTGGCGTGTCAGTGATTTTGGAATTTAATAATTGTTGACAAAATGAATTGAAAACAAGAAAGTGAGTGTGTTGAACATACTTTGACGACACCTGAAATTCAAGAGATGGCAAGAGCCGTAATAAAAAAATCTTGTTGCGGCCAAAATGTAAAATGCATCAAATAAAATGTTCTACATAGGTACTACTTAGTTTGAATTTCCTCGCATTTATTTGAGAAAAGTACTATACAAGCCTTGGCTACAACCTCGGCTTCGCTTCGGCCCACATTTACATGTTCGTCCATCAATGTTTCTATTGCCGGCCGCTGCAGTAATGTATTATTGTAAGTTTCTTTTTTAGATTCCTTGGAATGGAACATCTTGGAAATGATAACGAGTGTCGTACGCACCTCTCTAGACTGTCTGCGGTGGGTATGTGGTGCGCGAACTGCTCCCAGAAGGCGGCGTCGTTCTGCGGCAGCAGCGTCTTGCGCAGATCCAGCCGTTTGGTGCCGTGCCGCTTGAGCGCCGCGCACAGCCCGCCCCAGTCGCTCACCTGCCGGCATCACATTGAGGCATATTACAGTCAATATTATCACGATATCGATAGTGTAATAGGCCGTATAATATCGTGATAATATGACAGAATCAACGGAAATCTTGAAATCCGCGATCTCCGGAAATCCGTGAAAATTTGCATGAGAGTATAGCTTTTTTAAATGGCTGTACCTACCTTGAAAATTGGAAATGTAGCTAGGTACTCATCATAAATAAATAATGACGGCTTTTTGGATTTTCACATTTTAATGGGGATAACGGGGGGTGAATGGGATAGTATCGAATGTAGTGTTTAAAAAATTTTTGGATACTTTATAACGCGAACGAAGTCGCGGGGCATCTAGGCTAGGACTACTAGGTGAAAAACAATAATGACGTGTTTCGACAATTTTTGAAAATTCCACCCCCAAGTATGTAAAATAAGGGATGAAACGCGCACAGCCCAAACCGCTGAGCCTTGAAATGTGAAATTTAACATTTAAGCTTTTAGTTACAAAAACAATGATGAAGTGTTTCAGCAATTTGTAAATTCTACCCCCGGCATCGGCTAGTACGGTCGACCGCACGTCAATGGAAACAAAACCCGTATAAACTGGTATCTCATAGTATTGAAACTCCATAACAGGCTAGGCCAGCTCAAAGTGTTTCCACTGACGTGCGGTGGACAGTACAAACAAAATAACTGAATATGAACATGGTACTGACGTGCGAGTTCTTCATGCGCACGTGCCGCCAGAGCGGCGGCGCGCCCGCCAGCTGCCGCCACAGCCGGCACACGCGCGCGCACATCGCCAGCTCGCGCATGCCCACGTACTGGAATATCTGAGACAAACAACATACACACTAATTAAAAATTATCAAGCAAGAGCTATGTTTCAGACCCACGTCTCCTGCGCATCATCATCATCATCAACAGCCTATTAATCACCCCACTGCTGGGGCTCAGGCCTACCCTATCACCGAGGGCGTTCGGGCTATAGTCCACCACGCTAGCCCAGTGCGGGTTGGTGGACTTCAGATGCGTAATAACTTCATCCACTATTTAGTGTCATCAGACTGTTCTTAGTATCAGCGTTTTAAAGTTGCTATGTATAGTTTATTTTTAATTTCTTATTTTCTTTTTTTTCTTAGTTTATTATATGATTGTTTTCTTGTTTGGTTGGTCCTTGGATTGGTTAGTTTATTGGTGGTTAGAGGGTTGCGATCGTTTTCCCCCACGGAGATCGCAGGCCGGATTGGGGGAGGGATAGGGGCCGAATAGGGCGATATGATAGGTCGCGTCTTATTCCCGAGGCACCGTGCGCATGTATTTTCTAAAACATTACACAAAACATTCAAACATTGGGGCGTGGCTTTACACATTCGTATAAGCTTACACAATTTTTGTGTTTTCCGAGGCGGATGGAGAACATCCCCAGCGCGGGTAGAAAGGGGAATGATTTGTATCATTTCTTTACGACTGCCGGGACGCCAGGTCTCCCTATAGCTCCTCCAGGTCTCCTCATAGCCAAGAACTGCCAGCGGCCTGACCTGCACGACCACGTTGTAGTTGCTCTCCTGCGCCCTGTTGTAGAACGGCGTGAAGTAGTCGGTGTCGTCGAGGCGCGGCCGGCCGCGGCGCCGCGGGGACGCCGCCTCCGGCGGGGACGCGCCGCCGTTCTCCATGCGCCCGCGACGCTTGTCATCACTGCAGTCATACATAAAGATTATTTATTACTTCCTTGTGTATGTACACTAGCTTTTTAATGCATATCGACGTAGTTTCATGTAAGGCTCATTTAATTGTACCGGAAGAAAAAAATCGGGGAACCAGAAGTTAGGGTGGCATGCATGATTGTAATAGGTACTTTGAAAGAGAAAGAAAGAAATATGTTTATTTACTGCCTTACGGCAAGGCACACACAATACACATAAATACACAAACAAATAGATAGGCACTTTAAAACATAAGAAATACAAATAAACGATAAAACAGAACAAAAATATAAAACGTAGGTAACTAATAAAACCTACATGAATCATGTGAGCCTGTACCGCGGCAGTAAAAGGGCAACGGCTCAGCATATGCCTAGCCCAAAGGGACTAGGCGCTGATTTTCAGCCGCACCCGGTGCGGGCGAGTTTGTCACCGAGTGCCAAACATACTTTGCAACTGGGTCGGTTCATAAGAAAACATTTTATTAAATTTGACTAACTTCTGCTGCTTGGATTCTTTTCTTCTCATACAATGAAATGATACTTACATGAAACTAAATCAATATGCATTAAAAAGAAAATTCATCAAAATTTTTTTGTACTGGCGTTGTATGAAAAAACATTTTATTAAATTTGACTAACTTCTGCTGCTCAGATTTTTTTCTTCCGATATAATGAAATGATCCTTACATGAAACTGAGTCGATCAGCATCAAAAAATTTTTTGATCAAAATGTCAAATTTTTATGGACGCTTGACCAAAAAATTTTCTATGCTAAAATCGTTTTCACAAAAAAAGACCAAATGGTTCCTAAGACAATTTCCCTGTATCTCCTATGGTTTCGGTTTTACCCTAAGTGTCCCAGTTAAAAAAAACACTGTATATCATGTTTACATGTGTATGTAACATCGATATAAGAAAAACAAGGCGTTTCCTGCGGCTGCGCCACTCCATACTAATGTCCGAACTAAACATTTCCTGTGCTAATTCCATTTTCAGGGCTATATGTTTCAAAATAATCATACACGAGCAGAATTCGAACCTAGAACCGATCTTCTATTGACAATGTAAACTTTGTTTAGACTACACTGGTTAAAAAACCATTCTACGCAATGGCTCAGTGGTAGACGATATGAGAGTTATGATTACTGGTCGCCGGTTGGAATCCTGCTAGCGAAAGAGATCATTTTCACATTTATCACGTTTTATTCTAAAATAAGATATTAAAAATACATTACCTGGATGTTCATTTTTCACAGATCTTGATGAAGAATTACATTACAGTAAAATCAAATAATAAAAAAACAATCTACCCTAAATTTATTTGCATATGCGTTTTACAATTTGATACATTCCCTTTATATACATTCAGCATAAGATTTAAAAACGAACCGAGTAAATACGCCTTATAAAATAAACATAATACGACGGTTTTATACAAATATTAACATTAACACTAAGATAACAAAGAGATACATGTAGTAGAGGAATTAAAAATAAAATAAAAACTTTGGTAAAACGAATGAAGACTTCGCGCATGCATGTGTGCCGACCAATAAGCCAAATAAGACTCCTAAGGCGTATCACAGACACACGCGGCCTGCGGTGGCGGCCTGTTGTATTCCATACGCAATGTATATGGAGACTTCAGACACGCGCGGCCTGCGTTTTCATATTGAAGCTGCGGCCTGTGGCAGGCCGCCACCGCAGGCCGCGTGTGTCTGGGATACGCCTAATGCTGTTAATTAAACAAACAATTCTGTCAGTGCTGAGGTGCGCGGGCGCAGGGAACTGGACGCTGATTGGCGCAGGCAAGCTCGCGGCAAGTCCTGATTGGTCGGAAATAAGATGTGCGCGGTCGATCGGTGTGCTGCGACAGTATGTTATTTTTGACAGTTATAAAATTCATGCAATCTCTTCTGATTTTTTAAAGATAGAAAAGAGCGAGAGACTAAAATTTAGATAAGGCGTGCAACATCCGAATCGGCACGACTGTCCCGCAACCAGGGCATTCAGATCCCGACCTCTCGGCAACAAGCACCCACCTTGCAGCAGTGCTGCCGTCGGCCAGAAGACCTACCCCACTACTTCAGACAGTTGGGATGGCTGGACTGACGGCCCGGGGGGAGTTCCACAAAACTCCCGCTGTCGTGGAGTCAGTGCAGGGACCGCCACACCAGTCTAAAGGTGTTTGCTTTAGAAGTGTTCGCTTTGCATCACAAGTCTATGGGCTTATTAGACCGGGTATAGTCCCCGCGGATTTTAATGGCGGCTGTGTGAAGTTGGCTGATTTCTGCGCAATGAATGATTGTAGGTGTCAAAGGAGGAGATGTACGGGGGGTCACTAGCCACGCTTATTCAATTTCAAAAAATGGTTCATTGGTTCGACCAACCAAATCAAACTTTCATGTTTTTGGACATCTCTATTTATCACACTATCTCGCTTGCGCACACATAGACTATAAACACTGTCAGCGATGTGCAAACAATTTGTGATTATATTCATTCAGCCTTCAAGAAATTCCGCGGGGACTATATGGCTGACTACAATGCCTTTTAGGATCGAGCATCCCATTTGAAAAATCATCAGACCTGTACTCCTATCATGAGCTTACGTCAATACTCGCTAGCGACGACGTAAATACTATATGTACTTAAATCTCTCTGTATTTCGTAATTAGACGAAAAGAGACATCACTATTACGTATTCATGTAGTCGTTAGCGAATATCGACGCTGTCAACTCATGGTACTGGCCACTCTTAATAAGACAAAAGGCACATAACAATATTAACTAGGGCTGTTCTAAAATTGGGATGAATTGTGATAGCTTTACACCTAAGAATAAAGGGGGATTACAAATATAATTCATTTGTGATTGTACATGACGTTTGAACAGTTACGCTGCAGTCGCCGCGACCGCAGCGTTCAATGGCCGTTATCTGTAACAAAAATTACATTCGGTTAGTTTGGTTTCAATTTGGCTGGCCTGTTGGCGTAGTGGTAGTGACCCTGCCTACTGCGCCAGCGTGGGTTCGATTCCCACCCGGGACCAACATTTGTGTGATGAGCATATCTGTTGGTTTTCGGATTCTGGGTGTTTGTATGTATTTAAGTATGTTTATCAGTAGTTGACTACCCATTTACAAGCTTTGGCTTAGTTTGGGACTAAACAGCCGTGTGTAAATTTGTCCAAACCTTATGTAAACAAAAGTTTAATAATAAAAAATTTGATCTGGTTCTTGACCCGTTATCTAAGAGATTCGTATATCGTCGTATTCTGCAATGAATGAATGAATGAAAACTAGTTAATTCAAAATTGGAATACAATATTTCTCCTTTGACGTCAATTCTGTATAGAACTGCTCTGTTTCCACCCGTAACAGCCGAGGGGAGAAAACAGCAACAAACCCAATAGCACAGGGCCCTGTCTTTGTTTCATACATATAGCTATTTAGATGTTGAGCCATCGGGTACTCCATGGAATTTTATCATTCAAGTAATCATTTATCTTACTAGCTTTTTCCCGCGGCTTCGCCCGCGTAGTAAAGTATTTTACGTGTACATTGTGAAACAGCGCCCTCTATGTAGGCGTTTTGTTACTTAGGGGGTATTAGCGGACGCCCCGCGACTTTGTCCGCGTTAAAAAGTAGCCTATATGTTATTCCAGTATATAAGCTATCCCTGTACCAAGTTTCGTTAAAATCTGTTCGGTAGTTTTTGAGTGAAAGAGTCACAAACTTCCTCACATCCTTACAAACTTTCGCCTTTATAATATTAGTAGGATAATACTTTAACAAAATCTAAAATTTGTTCTTAGATAAGTTGATAACACCGAGCCCGACAAAACATTTATTGATTCAAAGAGATGATAATCTCACTTCATAGACACCATAGACTCACTGCTGCGCCGATGGATGCACCATACACCTAGGCACCACTATGAACCGCCTGCCGTTCAGGACCGCCAGAGACTGCGGTACCGTGAGGCGAGGTATCCCAGCCCTCGGAGACGCCGCCGGCCGCGGCACCGCTACCGGTGCGGGTTTCGGTACCAGTGTCACCGGTTTCGGTACCAGTGTCACCGGTTTCGGTATTGAAGCTACGGGTTTCGGTGTAGAGACAGGTTGGGCCTTCGGGATCGGGAGTGACGGCTGGGGCTTCGCCACGGCCCATAGTCGTTCGCCGTCCGGGCCGCCGCCCGCCACCTGCAAACACACCGCCAAGAAAATATATCATCAAGACATTTTAAAGCAGATTTTATTTATTTATTCTGTACCCGCTGTTTCCCACGGCTTCGCCCGTGATGAAATATGATACGATTTGTTACTGATTATTTTGTTTAATAAATTTGGTATCATATTTCATCAAAAAAAGTATTGAAACATTCACAGGAAATGCGGATACTTAGTATTCGTTTAGGAACTATTAATCGATTTAATTAAAACATTCATTTACGACGATCCCTTTTACAATAATAATGACATGTGTAATGAATTTAATAATGTAAGAGCGAAATAAATAAATCTAATCATTTTTATTTTAAGTTTGTTTAAAAAATAATTGGTAACAATTTGGTATCATATTTCATCATCAGCGTGGAATTTTTTTCCCCTCAGGAATAGCTTTTCCCGAGGTATCTATAGCGTTATTCTATTGTATAATTTATATTACTGTAAAGATTTATCAAAATCTGTTTTTGGCCGAATGAGTAACAAACATCCATCCAGACTCACAAATATCCAAGCATGCTTGTACAGTCCACCGCTCGTCAGTGGAAACACTTTGCCCTTGAGCTGGCCTAGCCTATTAGGGAGTTTCAATACTACGAGAGACCTGCTTATACTGGTTTTGTTTCCACTGACGTGCGGTCGACCGTACAAACATGCACGTTTATAATATCACAGTAGGATAGGATTTGTTGTCGCTCGTAGAACTGACGGCTGTTGGAGCAGAAAGGTTCTCGCGTGGCGACCACGTGTCGGAAGACGTAGCGTACGCAGGCCTCCCACAAGGTGGACCAACGATCTGGTGAAGGCGGGACCCGGCTGGATGAGGTTAGCGCAGGACCGGTCGTCGTGGAGATCCTTGGGGAGAGGCTTTTCAGGCAGACGACTATATAGTCGTCGATTTTTAATAAAACCGCAGCACGGCCTCCACGAAAGCACAACTAGTGTCATTCGGTGGTCCACACTGCAGTTCACGTCCGCATTAAACTGATAGTAGGTTTATTGAAGATTTAACAAGGGACATTTTTGGAACGATCTGGTAGTCGTTTACACGCTTTTATATAACTATCCTGCACAATATACACTTTATTAGGCACTTGTTGCATATAAAACTATCACAGATATACATCAAAACCTACAATATACATTTTTTAGGAAAACTAAATAAAAACACAACCGTCACCGACAAAATCCCGCCAAAAAGCCGATTGTCTTTAATATAAACCTCGGTATTTAGCGATTTCGCCAATGCAGCGGCCAGCACCTTATGACGTATGACCTGCAGCAGGGAAATGTTGGACGTAATGGTCCAACTAGACATTCGAGGGATTGGACTTCCAGGCCTGAACGAACGGACCGCTAAAGCTATGGTTTCCTCCAGTAGCGGTGCCCGTCAATTAGCGGACGTAATACAGAGGTGAATGACGTCACTAGAACGTTGTCTATGTAATCAAAATGGCGCGGTTTCCTAGAGAGCGGTCGTCGTTTAGTCCATTTGTTCAAGTGACGTCATTCACCGCTGTATTACGTCCGCTAAATGACGGCACCGCTACTCTAGGAAAACCAAGCTTAAGGGCCGTGACGATCTTACCTTCATACGCAGCAGCACCCGCTTGTCCGAGCGCGCCGGCACCGCTACGGGGACCGGCACCGGTATCCGCCTCGGTGCCGGCGTCGTCGCGGGCGCCGGTGCTGTAGTGACGGGCACGCCAGACTTGTGTATCAGGGGCGGCGGCTCCAGCGGCGGCGACGTGGACTTCCTGCAATTCTGTACAAATTAATAATAATTAGTTATGTGGGGACACAATATCCTTTTCTAGAGCTAAGCACTCCTCTCAACAGTCACCTGTTGGGAGTATAAATAACTAGCTGTTCCCTGCGGCTTCGCCCGCGTGGAATATTTTTTTCCTGCGGGAACCGTTTACCCCGGTAAAAAGTAGCCTATATGTTATTCAAGGCTATAAGCTATCCATCCATGTACCAAGTTTCATCAAAATCCGTTCAGCCGTTCTTGAGTTATAAGTGGTGTAATTAACACGACTTTGTTTTATATATTAAGAGAAGATGATAAATGTGAATGCGTCTACAGATCATCAGTCGTATCCTACCTCCAACCAATCAACCTCAAAATTATGTTTCTGATAAATAAAACAAAAAGGCTAATAGCATGTCGTTTGTTGAGAAAAGATAACCGGCGCGGTAGACGAGTTCTCGAGTGGAGGCAATGCGTGGGCAAGGGGTAGTGTGGGACGACTCCCGGCTAGATTCATCATATCAGCCTGTAGACGTCCACTGCTGGACAAAGGCCTCCCCCAGGGATCTCCACGACGACCGGTCCCGCGCTAACCTCATTCAGCCGGGTACCGCGACCTTCATCAGATCGTCCCGGGCTAGATTAACTAACGCAATTTCCATTTTTGTGTGGGAAAATATTTTTTTAAAGGGCTCTATGGCCTTGGAAACAAACTCTTTCTATGCACATTTCAATTTGAAGCGACGATCTGCTTAAGGCTTGGCGCAAACGTGCGGTTTCCTGATCAGATTCGGAAACCTGAATTCATACAAAATGGAATTTTTTCCATTTGGAAAATAAACGACTAAGGGACTGCGCAAACCAAGCGGAAAAATGGCCCGCGTACCATATCGCTATAGCCTGAAGAACAAAATTGTATGAATGACCTCGAGCGCGAGGCGACGCCGAAGTCATTCATACGATTTTGTTCTTTAGGCTATCTATAGTCATAATTATGGTTCATTTGATAATGACGTCAAAAAGTGAGCGGAAATTTTTCCACTTGGTTTGCGCAGACGCGAAGATACTTCCGGCTAAGGCAGTAAGTGCAGGCTGATGATGAATACCAAGGTGTGGTGATGAGTTACCTTACAGAAGAAGTTGTCCGGCGGCGGCGCGTGCGCGTGCCCAGCGCACGCGGGGTGGTACAGGCAGAGGCACGCGGCGCACGCCAGCGTGGGCACGCCGCGCCCGCACGTCATCGAGCACGGCTGCACCACTTGCCGGGGAGACTGTACGCACAACAATTCAATTGGAATTTACCACTATGACATTTTAATGGTTTCTCTGTATTTTATTATTTTAAGTAGATACCTAGTATTTTGTGTGTTTTATTTCTCTTTAATTTTATTATTGTAATTATTGTTGTGTATGTGTTTTGAAGCAGTAAATAAATATCATTCTATTCTATATTGTTTTGGACAAATTCACACACGGCTGTTTAGTCCCAACTTAAGCCGATTGTTCTATGGGTACTCAGCAACTACATACATAATACTCTTTTAAATAAACACTGAAATACATACAAACACCCAGAATCCGAAAACCAAGCGTGGTGGACTATAGCCCGATCGCCCTCGTGAGAGGGTAGGCCTGAGCCTCAGCAGTGGGGACATGTTAGTAGGCTGTTGATTTGATGGTCTGATGACCGATCGCATGTTAGAGATAAGAAAAAAAGGATACTAGGTACCTTGATGTCCGCCGCGGTCTGGTGGTACGGCCGGCTCTGCAGCGGCGGCGGCGGCTGCGTGGGCAGCGGCGCCGCTGCGGGCGCGGGCGGCGGCGCCGGCGCGGCCGGGGCGGCCGGTGCGGGCGGCTGCCTGGCCCCACACGACACTACACTCGCCACGAGCTCAGTACCCGCCAAGGAGGGTCAATTGCCGAACCCACTGGGGCCTTTGTCAATCAACCCTCCTTTGTGACATTTACGTTAGAATACACTCGACAACACATCACATTCTTTTAGTCAGATAGAATAGAACATATGAATTCCTTCTTACAAAATGTTGGTGAACTCTCAATCGATTTTCAACTGATCCGATTGTCGGGCGAAAACGAAAAGTTCGGTGCTCGCACACGACCGACAAATGTAGCCGACTTTTTATCGGAGAGAATAGAACGGTATGAATTACTTGCTACAAAAAGTCGGTGACCTCTCCATCGATATTCGACCGACATTCAACGCACACGACTATCTGCAGTCGGCGGCGAGCGCTTAAAGTCTCATTCAAAATTCACCCACAATCCGACGACCGCGTGCGTTGAGTCGTTAAAAAGGTCGGTACGAAAGTAGGACACCGACTATCGGGCCCACAAAAAGTCGCTCGTGTGCGAGCTCGCTTACAATGCGATTAAGGTGCGTTCTCACCGAGAGCACTCGAGGATTATGTGATAATAGGATTATTACAGATGTCAGCGAGTTGTGTCGAGCACACTGACATCTATAGCTGTATTTACTACCCGACAACTGAAACGAGTCACTTGGCCTCCCTCCGCCTCCCGCTTCCCTACTTTACCCGCCCGCTCTCGCCATGACGCGACAGTACCGTTCGCATAAATGTGAGAGGTCGGGCCTAAGTGACGTCGTGCCATTAAGAAATGATGAAAAAGATGTAGATTCCCTTATGTATCTAACTATTTCATACACAATGTTTTATTTTTTATTGAAAGTATAAATAAATAATAATTTATTCCCACACTTTCGCCCAATACTTTCTCAATCGTTTTTGCACTCTGTACCTATGACGGCGGGGCGACGTAAGGGGAAGCGGGAGACGCGGAGTGACTCATTCTTATTCTTATTCTTAGACGGGGGTGGCAGTCCCTGCACTGACTCCACGAAGACGGGAGTTTTGTGCAATAGTGACTCATTATTACAGTAGCCGAGTAGTACACTGGACTGTCTTATCCGTAAACTTAGTAGATACTAGTGTATAGACAAACTGTGTGCGAGTGAGACAACACATATGGCATTCGAATGCTCTCGGTTAGATTGGACCATTTCGACGTTGTCGACTGTACAAGTAAAAGTTCATTGCACGTCAGAGCATGCACATAAACCAGTGGAGATTTAAAGTCCACTATCCCGAAGTCAGAAAGTCCACCATCCCGAAGACAGAAATAATTTAAAGTTATTTGCTACTTGTCCGTCAAGTTCGATGTTTTGGGGAACGAGCCCACTGGCTATGTGTATACTTTGCCATAATTCCAATAATTTGCTAAAACATATAAATTTCATCAAGCCTTGATGATCGATAAAACAATCGATCATCAAAATTTGTTACATAAAAACTAAAAACTTAGGAAATAAAACAATACAAAAACATGAAGGGAATGTATCAAACCAGCGACCTGTAACTTTCAACTAAAGCCCTAACAACTAGCACAGTCATATGTTAAGTTAAAACAATAAAAACGTTCCCAAGATCATCGTTTGAGTTCGGTTTAGGTTATTTTCGCTTCTAAACTATTCTTATGGTATAGGTGGAACCTTTGCGGATACAAACCGATTGCAATAATTCACGTGAAGATGTATTATGAGAGGCATACCTGGGTTTCTTCCACGCCGCCGTGTTGTTGTTGTCGGCGGTGCCGGGCGGCTGCTTCTTCTGCTGCCGGCCGCCCGCCGGCGGCGCGCCGCTGTTGCTGAGCCTCGAACCCACTGACTTCACCTGAGAACACAATAACCATCATCATCATCTATCTGTACTAGTCCACGGCTGGACACAAGCTGGACCATTTGACACGTGTTTCGGCTTTCAACTAATTTCTATAGAACCATAAAAAAGGTACAAAGCGCGAAAGTTGAAAAAATACAACATTGTAAGGTGGTACAGTCGACCGCACGTCGGTGAAAATACATTGACCTTGAGCTTGCCTAGGATAGTTTCAATACTACGAGAGACCAGATTATACTGGTTTTGTTGCCACGAGTCTAAAATGCTATAACATACCCTGATCTTAGCGGGCGGAGACTTGGGCGTGCCGGGCTCGGGGCTGGCGCCTTTGGGTGCCTTCGGCTTGGGCATCCGCTTGCCTTCCAATGTGATCGGCGCAGGCGACGACACCGGTGAATCGATTTTGCGCGTTTGCTTGGCATCACTGGAGAATAAATAAAGTATACCATATCATAGAAAAAAATATAGTTTTTTTTTTACTGGAACAGTATAGGCAAGTCCGAAACACAGGTAAGTCTTAGCAACCTTTTAGGTCTTCTTTTGTGAAAACAATTTTGACACAGTAAATTTTTTGGTCAAGCTTGGGTTGTCCATAAAAATGAGTCATTTTTAAACAAAATTAATGCGGATCGTCTCAGTTTCATGTAATGATCATTTTATTGTACTGGAAGAAAAAAATCGGAGTAGCAGAAGTTGGTCAAAATGGAATACAGGAACCGTAAAAGGAGGGTAAATATATCCTAAATATTGAGGAAAACAAATTTTACTCAAAGGAAACATTCCACCTGCCTGAGCCGGGAATCGAATCAGTTATCAATCAGTAATCATTTTGCTAGTGCTGCTTATCTGAGACTTCAACAGAGGTCATTTTGCCATCTAGTCTTACCGTATGATCTCCTTTTCAGGATCGTCGAATCCGAGCGGCTCTTTGAAGAAGGAGAAGTGCTCCAGCGTGAGTCCTGTGCCCGTTAGATGCTCAGAGATCTACAACAATGTCAGGTTATCAATATAGTATGCAAAAGAAGAAACTGACTCATGGACCGATCAATGCACAGCCTATTATTTCAACGGTAGTCAGCCCGCATATTATGTCAACGGTAGTCAGAACGCATATTATGTAAACAGTAGTGAGCCTCAGCTCCCGCGTAGCCGGCAGTTTCTTCCCCTGCGGCGTGTAGTAGTAGATGTCAGCGGCGCGGCTCGAGTGCGCGTAGAGTAAGTAAACAGTAGCCATTTGGCAGAATGCAAACAGTAGCCATTTGGCAGAATGCAAACAGTAGCCATTTAGCAGAATGCAAACAGTAGTCAGCCCGCATATTATGTCAACAGTAGTCAGCCCGCATATTACGTAAACAGTAGTGAGCCTCACCTCCCGCGTAGCCGGCAGTTGCTTCCCCTGCGGCGTGTAGTAGTAGATGTCAGCGGCGCGGCTCGAGTGCGCGTAGAGTAAGTAAACAGTAGCCATTTGGCAGAATGCAAACAGTAGCCATTTGGCAGAATGCAAACAGTAGCCATTTAGCAGAATGCAAACAGTAGTCAGCCCGCATATTATGTCAACGGTAGTCAGCCCGCATATTATGTAAACAGTAGTGAGCCTCACCTCCCGCGTAGCCGGCAGTTTCTTCCCCTGCGGCGTGTACTAGTAGATGTCAGCGGCGCGGCTCGAGTGCGCGTAGAGTAAGTAAACAGTAGCCATTTGGCAGAATGCAAACAGTAGCCATTTAGCAGAATGCAAACAGTAGCCATTTGGCAGAATGCAAACAGTAGTCAGCCCGCATATTATGTCAACAGTAGCCAGCCCGCATATTATGTAAACAGTAGTGAGCCTCACCTCCCGCGTGGACCGCAGCTTCTTCCCCTGCGGCGTGTAGTAGTATATGTCGGCGGCGCGGCGCGAGTGCGCGTCGAGCGCCGCGCGGTACACCAGCTCGCGCTTCCAGCCGCGCTCCATGGGCACGCGCAGCATCGGCGAGTTCATCTCCGACCCCAGGCGCCGCCCGCGGTTCGCCGGAGACGACGCCGCGCTGGCGCCCTGCAAAGGTAAACCGTAGAAGAAATAAAAACTATTTTTTGTTCTGTTAATATATTGAAATTGAACTTGTTGTTCCAAGCCAAAAACCTACTTACCTCAGCTGAGATACCGTCACCGTCAGACCTCGATGATAGAGCTGACGATGGCCTCGACCCATCTGCAACAAAAGCAAGCTTTAATTATTAAAAATTAAATAAATCAAAATTCAATTTTTATTAATAAAATAAAAATATTTTTTTAAATAAAAATTTGGCTTCAATAAATAAAATTTGTATTTGTATTTATATTTGTAATTTTAGTGGATCATATGCATTTTTATGTCTACTTTATTCCTTGATGTATGATTTTTTGGAGAGTGGATTTTTTAGAACTAACATGTGTCTAAAAATCCATTATAAAATGGCTCGTGAGCGTCAGTGGCGTCGTGGGGAAGACGCGGACTGTCATGTCGAGAGGTCCGAGTTCGATCCCCGGCTGGGCCATGTACCAATTTACTGACTGTTCTCAAACGGTTTTCCTTCACCGTTTGAGAAGTCAGTAAATTGGTACATGGAGGAAGGGATTGGTGAGGAAACCTGCGTACGCCGAAGAAAAAATTCTTAGGCGCGTGAGAAGTCCACCAACCCGCACTGGGCTAGCGCGGTGGACTATAGCCCTAGCGCCCTCGTTGAGAGGGTAGGCCTGAGCCCCAACAGTGGGGACACGTTAATAGGCTGTTGATTTGATTGATGATTTTCGATTTGTTCTCTCGCACGAGCCTGGCGGTCTGCTGGATAACCAACGAGGGTCCACTCACCGGTATCCTGCCGCGGTCTCTTGACGGCGCGAGGAGGCGCGGGCGGCGTGGCCATCACGCTCCTCACGGGGGTGAAGCTCGCGGCCGCCACGCTCACCTCCGCCTCCAGACGTTCTGGTCACAACAATGATCATTACAATATATTTTCAGTTCTCTTTTCCTTCTTATACAATAACAGTGTTAATTGATTTGATTTATATCATCATCACCTCAGCTGAAATACGATGACTGGGCTGTTGGCGTAGTGGTAGTGGCCCTGCCTACTGCGCCAAAGGTCGTGAGTTCGATTCCCACCTGGGACCAGCATTTGTGTGATGAGCATAACTGTTGGTTTTCGGATTCTGGGTGTTTCTAAGTCTCATATTTCGCCTCTGTTATCTTGACTTACCCAAAACCCGACTGTATTCCATGGACAAGTTCTTCTGTTCGTCCTGGTTGAAGCCCTTGAAATCGCCATCGGTACCAACTGATCCATCATCAACGGACCCATCAGCAAAGCCCCGGAACTCCTCGTCATTCTCACTGAAGGCCAAGGAAGCCCTGCGCTTGATGCCTCTCTGCTGTATAGGGTCCTCCAGTTCTTCAGAGATTGGTTTCTCTTCTTCGATTTCTTCCGCTGGAGCTTCTGGAAACAATAAGATTAAATTAATATTCGTATATTTAGTCCCAAATTAAGCCGAAGCTTGTGGATGAGTACTCAACAACTGATCAACATACATGATATACTTTTAAATGAATAAACCAACAGATATGCTCATCAAACATTTGTGGTCCCGGGTGGGAATCCAACCCACAACCTCTGGCAGGGTTACTACCAAGGTACCAACTAAGCCAATAGGCCAATCAACTAAATATGTGATTTAGTTGGGTGGATTGCAAAAAAAAAAGATTTGTAAATTAGCAAGGTAAATAAAACTATTTCGTGTGTAAGACCCGTAAATAATTATATAATTAGCAATAGATATTTTTAAAAAACTAAGAAATGTTAATGACCTCGTACTGCGCCTAACAAATTACGCGAATTAATACGAGTAACTATGTAATAAACTCCCAAAAAACATAATAGAAACAAAATCATTGTTTAGTTTTAAGGAAATGTTAAATAAACAATGGCACTTGTAGCTTGACTGCGATCTTGTGTGTGAAAAGATTGTGACTCATAAGTTGGTGGCTCATAGACCCTGTAGACGATCATGCCAGCGTCATTCAATTCCATCAGTTTGACTGATGGTTGAATGATGAAAAAAATAAAGTATGCAGATTTTCCGCAGACCGCATTAGCCAATCTCGCGTGGCTGTAAAAATCAAAAAACTCCGTTAAGTGTGGCTGTCAGTTTTGGTTTTTGAAAAATCGCTCATATCAAAAAAATACTAAAATTGACGTAAGTGTCCCTTTAAAGACCCATCAACACTTGAAAAGTTAGACGATCATTCATCCGTCAGTCACCGCCTGACCATGGAAAAACTGACACCAAAACATAGCGTCTACCGGGTGCCTTAAGTTAGTAATAGAAGTGTTTTACATACTACCCTACATCTTGCAATACTTATGTTTTTGTATGCATTTATCGATCAAATCTACATTTTTTATATATATCTATTTACTCTTTATTATTGTTTGCCGCGCTTTAAAAGTTACTAGCCGATGCCCCGCGACTTCGTCCGCGTTATAAGGTATCCTGAATGGTATTCTAATTTTTTTTAACACTATACATTTAGTATTATCCTCTTTGATAAAAAAAACCGATACGCCCATGCAAATTTTCACTAATTTTCGTCAAAGTGGAAAATTCTAGAAAATAAGTAATGGACATTTTAAATTAAAATTATTATTGCTGCAATATTAAAATAGCAAAGCCGCATAAATAAAAGCGATTACGAAATAGTCAATTAATTTCTAGAATTTTATAACCAAACAACACAACATTAATATAATAACCAAAGTTGATCATTTTCCATAAATTTCTGGATACATAACAAATAGCGGTATAGTAGTTCTAGAGTTATCAGGGGGACACACAGATAAATTCTTATCGTGGAACTTCATGGACGATAACTATTGTATTTATTTGTATATATAATATCCATACGGAGCAGTAACACTGGACTTTCTGTCCGTTCTGTTGTGAGGAGGCCGGGGCCCAAAGGCTCTAGCCAATTAACAAAGATTGAAATATTCACAATTTTTATGATATCATAAAAAAAATTAAACAATATATATATTTTTTCTATTTTTATTATTAATTGCATGTTGGCTTGTGAAATTAAAGGCATTTTTTTCTGGCTGTTCTGTTGTACCATAGAGTACAATAGAGTAGTGAACTTGATGGGCTAACATGCAGAAATAGATAAGAAGCTGGTGACCTTATTCAGCATTTTTCATACTTTACAATGATCTAGATGAGCTAATGATGACGTAATGCTTCTGTCATTGTGTCAGTTAGATTATGCTCTGGCAGCTCTCGCAAAACTCTCCAACAATCTCTGGTCTTAAAACCTAGCTTATGTATACTCTAAGTAACAACATGAATATTGTATAGGGAGGATGAATTTAACTTCCGTTGCATTACTTCAAAATAAATGGATTAAGAACAAGTATTTTAGAGTATACATGCGAAGGTTATTTCTAATATCATTAGAGTGCCAATTAATACAGGAATGTGATCAAATTACCATTCTGAGAACTATTTAAAAAAACATTGGAATTCGACAAATAATTTCAGTAGGTATCTGCACCAATTTTTTAAAATAACCTATTATAGTTATACAAGAAGCAATTCGCCGGTGATATCTGGGCTGCCGAAATCTTTGTGTTCAAAATGCTATATCTGTTTTTAAAACTGTTCACTGGGCGCCAATAACATCCTACGGTAGCATCTTCCATATGCTCACAACCCTGTGGTTGAGGAGTGTAAGATGAGTTTCATATAGTATAGTAGTACTGAACTGACAATAATTAATTTTAGGATTTATTGGGTGTGAGGGACCTCCTGCATAAGATGGGACTATCGGAGACCCGCATACGTAGAACCTGTGGCGAGGACAGAAAGCTGCAAGATGAATGAGTATCCTGGGTGCAGCTTATCGGGTCAGTGTGGACAAAAGGGGGCACAATGAAAAACACATTTATTTCCCTCAGTGCCCCCTTTTCTCCACTCCATCCGAGACAATTTGGAAGTAACTGTTTCCGGGCACAACATACACATTTTTATATTTGTAATTTCACCTTCCACACATAAAAACATCTTAAGATTGAGGTGAAGTATCAACCAACCTGATTAATTATGAATGTGCATGCATTATGTACAAATTTGCTATGTACTTTGAGTTTATTTTTTTTAACAAGGTAACCTCATTTCAATGAAACTCATAATATTAAGCGAACCTAAGGCTGTGACTGGCTGTTATTAAGAAAATAGGGTGCATTGCAAAGGTAACAAGCTGAAACTAACTGAGAAATATGCAAATAACTATTAGATGTCATGAAATTAACAATGAGGTTATGTGAAAGTATAGTCACCCTCGGCTGGTGCTGAGGTTTCCTGGGTTTCCTGGACAGCTGGTTCACTCGGCTGCTCCGAGCTGGTCCGCTCGACCTCCACGGCGCTGGCTGCCGCGTCGTCACCATTTACTTTCGCCTCTTCGCCCGTCGCATTATCACCCACCGCCATTTCTTCAGACATTGTCAATTGCTACACAATCTGACACAAATCCGCTGTCAAAGCCCAAATAGCCACATAACCAGACGGTTACGACACTTTCGCAGTTCACAAGGCGAATTATCAACGTTTGTGCGCGTCACAGCGTAGGTTTCCCGCTATATTTGTCCAAAAAGAAACTTTCGCTTGTTGTGTACGTAGAACATTTGTACACCACTATTAGGTTGCCTATGCTGAATAAATATACATGTCAATTGAAATATACACAAATTTGCTAATAAATACTTCAGAAATTGAGGAAAAATACGTATTTTACTACCACATAATTTCCAAAAGAAAATGTCGAGCATAACAACATCCGCTCGAACGACGCCACAGTGGTTGTTTGTCTATGGTATGGGCCGTTAGAGTTGCCAGTAACGAATACAATTTACCCAAAAATAGTTGAAAGTCCGCGCTGTCTGCAAGTCATAGAATTAATTACTTACTTACTATGTGATAGAATTTCGGATTCTGGGTGTTTATAGTATGTTATTTATGTATTTATTTAAAAATTATATATATGTAAGTCTATGTAAGACTGGTGTATGTACGGTCGACCGCACGTCAGTGGAAAAAAAACCAGTAAAAACTGCGCTCTGATAGCATTGAAACTCCCTAACAGGCTAGGCCAGCTGAAGGTCAAAGTGTTTCTACTGACGTGCGGTCGACTGTACAGTTTGAAAGACTTGTTATGAATATTATCATAGCAACAAACTATGCCTAATCTAAAATTGATCTACACTATATAATAATTTATTTTATTTATTTATTTAACAACAACACTTAAATAGAACATGATACACCACACATATATATATAGGTACTCTGTAGGGGCGAGCGCGTATACGAGTGACATTGGTGTTGCAGTAACAGCCCAAAAAGACCGAGGCCTGTTCTAGGGATAATTACACATTACAGGTAACTTGTCGTGGAAGAGAGCTATCTTAATAATTCTTCTTCAATCTTTATAATGAAGGTGTATTTTAGATTAAGCTTTGAGAGATAATATACTTTAGCGATTGTATGTCCCGTACTAACAGCGGCGACAGTAAGTTATAGGCTCAAGGTCAATGTGTTTTCATTGACGTTCAGGTAGCTTTATCGGAAATGGACTCATTTTAAATTTTGCTAATTTGTTGGAAAATTTTCTATGTTGCCAACACACCCAAAGTCTTTCTTGTCTGTGACCGTATATCCTGCACATTTTTTTTTAAATAGTTTTACGGCCAATCGGTAACAAGTCCATCTGTGCACAACTGCAAATGATCCACACTGCTTGCAACTAACACCGCACTAAACTGATAGTAGGATAGGTTTAATGTCAATTTAAACAAGGGACAATTTGGAACAATCCAGTAGAATCCTTACACACTTATATTTAACTATCCCACACAATATACACTCTAGTAGGCACTTGTTGCCAAAAAACTATCACAGATATACACCAAAACCTACAATATATGCTTTTATTATATCCATATCAATCTGCACAACCTACCATACCTTCTGACATCCTTTAAAGAAAAGCTTGTCTGGAAGAAATAACTTTTAGCGACAAGGCCGCATAGACGTACCATAGTGTATTAAATTGAAATTATCTTCATCAATATAACACAAAGTTTACGTATCCCTATTTTTGTTGGATATAATTTAACAGGCATATTTTATAAACAATCCATTCTCGATGAGTAGACTCCTTTGTTTTTAGGAAACTGAAAGAACATAAAATAGAATTAATCGTATTTATTTACAAAATCCATTAATTATTTTTTCTGCGACCTGCCTTGGGTGCTTGAGGTTTACCGAACGTTTTTCCTTTAGCAGGACCTTTGCCTTTCGCTGGTCCCTTTCCCCTCGCAGGACCTTTGCCTTTCGCCGAACTTTTTCCTTTAGCAGGCGCAGGGCCTTTGCCTTTATGGAATTTGCCCTTTTGCGCGAGATTGGCGTCGTAACGCAGTCTTTTGGCAGCGGATCTGGAGGTGTCAGTGAGGTCTGTAGCGAAATTACTTTGCTTCTTCCTGGCTTTGTCTGGGTTCTTGCGCGCGCTATGCATTTGGCGATCGTCGTTGTCGTCCACCGCCCGAATGCGACGCTGCTTCTTGTTGCGTTTCGCCATACGCGATTGGAGTAAGGCGACCTGTAAATAAATATTTGTTTTTTTATATATTCTCTACATTAACCAGGAATCAAAAAAATTTGCTACGAGCGCGCGCACCACCAAAGAGATTCGAACCTTCCTGACATTATCCCATCAGGACAATGTTACTTTGGACTCTTTTGGCGGGAGCCGAACTGTCATAGTCGTCTCTTCTATTTTATTGTCCTAAAATACTTATTTTGCGTGTTTTAATAAATAAATAAAAATTGTGATAGTATTTTATTTATACTATAAGTGCTTGTGGTTGTGTACATTATTCGGCAAATTAAAATAAAAGCGTGTGGCGTTTATGCACGCCCCTAGCGGATTTATTTGGTAACACTTAATTGCATCATCATTCAAAACTTTCATTCTAGATGTCAATTAGATTCATTCTTCATCTCACAAACTTGCTCAGACACGCTATTAGTTTTCTAGCCATATATAAGTTTTAAGGTTTTCCCTGTTAATTCTTAATGTGTAACAAGTGTAATCAGTATCCCAGTAAACACTATATAAACGACGTACGGAGTTTTATTGCACACAAACGCAAAACGGTAGAACGACACCATCGTTCGCCAAATTGGTGACCCCAAGCGAAGAGAATTTTCTGTGCGCAGACGTCGACATCGTGTTATTGCTACGGGATACTCGTATAGATGAATCTACGAGTCTCGTCACCCAACACTCATCACCTTCGGATTATCACTACTTGCAGCGGGCAAGGCGAATTGGACGCTCGCGGTCAAGGACACCGCCATCCGGCCGGCATCGAATTTCATCGTCTACTTTGTGGAATTGCTGCTATATTCGTCTAAATACAGCTGTGAAGTGCGTCCGTGTAGTGTATGAGTCGCTAAGAGTGCATTCCAGTGCTAAAAATCATAAAAAGTGCGTTTTAGGTTGGTAAAAATCCAACACCTATATGTATACCTACGTACCACTGAATGATACTCGCATTCGTGTTCAGTTCAGACAGTTCAGTTCATTCGAATGCGACTCACTCTAGCGCATATTCGACCTCTATCGTCGATTTAGAGAACGATTTGACAAACGTCAATGTCATTAAGTGTCACATGTCAACTTGACGTTTCAACGTTCGGGTGCACGCAAGTACAAATTTCATTTCAGCTTGATTGAACTTTAAAAATACTAAAAACAATACTTTTGGTTTGCAAGTGGTATTTTTATGCATAAGGACTGCTTATATTAATTTCGCATACTACAATTACCTCTAGTAACAAGCTAGGTTTGTTTTGCGAGCAGCTAAGTACCTATATTGTACAAATAACAAACTTGTTTTTGCCTGTCTAACTATTGCATCTCTGTATCTACTAACCAACAGGTAGTGGATTACTAGTACATGGTTTTGGCTATTGTACAAGCATACTACTATTGCACCTGGCTTCTTTTATACATCTGTCTATTTTACATGTCTGTTTATTTAATTTTGATTTGTGTATTTAGCATGACAATGTTGTGTGCATATACTTGTTTTTATGTTGTGTGATTTATTTTGCATGTATTTTTGTCTTGTGTTAATTTTAAGTTCTTGTTTGTGGTGGAATTTTTGTGTCGAACATAATTTAGCTTTCTGCGCTAACAAAATTTTTGCTAAAAGGTTTTGGTGTTGCTAAATTATTATTTTGGTGTTTCGCTACAACATTAATTCATATTTTGTCGCTTATTTAACATTCCTGCCAGGCTGGGTGGTATTTAATTATTAACAAATTAATTTAATTTACCCTTTCACAATGACTGAGAAGGAACTTCAAGAAGAGCTGAAGCAGCTCAAGTCTGATAATGACAAGCTGTTGTTGGAGCTCAAGCAAGCTAAATCACCCACTAAGGTGGAGGAACCGGTCCAGCCTCAAGTTCACAGGGTGGCCGTAAAATTACCTCCATTTTGGGCCGACAAACCGGCCGTGTGGTTCGCCCAAGCCGAGGCTCAATTCAAGATTGCAGGCATCACCAGTGATGACACCATGTTCAATTACATTGTCGGCCAGCTCGATCAGAGGCTCGCTGGTGAAATTGAAGACATTATGACAACACCACCAACACAGGATAAATATAAAAAAATAAAAGAAGAGTTGATTCGCCGCTTATCCATTTCTGAGGAGCAAAAGGTCCGGCAACTTATTAGTGATGAGGAACTCGGTGGCAGGAAACCGTCACAGTTTCTCAGACATCTGCGCTCTCTTGCCGGAGCCGCACTATCCGACGAAAATATTTTGCGACAACTATGGCTGCGACGCCTGCCACAACAAGTCCAGGCAATATTAGCGGCCCAAGCAGATCTCGGTCTTGATAAAATTGCAGATCTGGCTGACAAGATCATTGAATTATCTCCGGGATTGGCCAATGTATATAGCGCATCTAGCAGTTCACCTTCTGCTCTAGATAAGCTAGCGCAACGTGTTGAGGATCTAGCAAAGCAAATAGCTGCATGCACATCTTCACAACACTCTCACCGTTCTCGCAGTCGATCCACTTCGGTTAATAAGAATCGGTCACGCACTAATACTCCTGATTCTACTCCGGATAGTTCCTCCAAGCGCTGTTGGTATCATAGAAGGTTTGGTACCAAATCTACTAAATGCATTGCTCCATGCAACTGGACCTCGGAAAACCAGACCAGCAATCAGTAGTGGCCGAGTCTGATTGCTTACCTCTCGGCCATCGTCTTTTCGTTACAGACAAGGTTACCAAACGGCAGTTTCTTATTGACACCGGATCCGATTTATGTTGTTATCCCCACCTTTGGCTCCCAGGACGGAGGCCGACCTCCGACTATGAGCTCATCGCAGCTAATGGTAGCAACATCCAGACTTTTGGTACTGTTAACCTGTCACTGAACTTTGGACTGCGCCGCGACTTCGTTTGGCAATTTGTAGTAGCTGATGTCTCCAGGCCAATTATAGGCTCAGACTTTTTAGCTTATTACCATCTTTTGCCAGACTGCCGAAATAAGAGACTGGTTGACGGCACAACTGGGCTGTCTGCTGCAGTTTCTATGGTCAGCAGTGAACAAACTGGCGTCAAGGCCGTAGCATCTGGAAATCCTAACTTCGCACAAGTGCTCGCTGAGTTTCCGGATATCACACGACCTCCTGGCGTTCCTAGGGTTGTAAAGCACAATACCGTTCACTATATTAAAACCACAGATGGTCCTCCAGTCTCTAGTCGTCCTCGTCGTTTGGCACCGCAGAAACTCACTTCTGCTAAAAAAGAGTTCGAGGATATGGTGAAATGCGGCACTGCGAGACCTTCGCAAAGCCCGTGGTCATCACCGCTACATATGACTGTGAAGAAAGACAACACCTGGCGTCCTTGCGGCGATTATCGCGCCCTAAACGCTAGGACAGTTCCTGATCGTTATCCTGTGCGGCATATCAACGACTTCGCGCACAACCTCAATGGAGCTACTGTCTTTAGCAAAATTGACCTGATAAAAGCATACCATCAGATTCCCGTTTTTGATGAGGATATCCCGAAGACCGCCATCGTTACCCCGTTTGGCCTCTTCGAATTTCCGTTCATGACCTTCGGTTTACGCAACGCTGGACAAACGTTTCAGCGTTTTATCGATGAGGTCACACGGGGTCTCGATTTCTGTTTTCCTTACCTTGACGACATCCTGGTCTACTCAGAAGACGAAGCTCGTCACCAGGAGCATCTGCGAATCCTTTTCCAGCGCCTCCAGGATTATGGTGTAGTGGTAAACCCAACTAAGTGTGAATTGGGCGTTAAAGAGATTGTTTTCTTGGGCTTTCACGTTAGCGCCAAAGGCACTCGTCCTCCACAGGATCGCATCCAAGCACTGCTCGATTTTCCACCACCTGAGACTGTACAAGACATGCGCCGTTTCTTAGGCATGTTTAACTATTATCGCCGTTTTGTTCCACAGGCAGCTGAATCGCAAGCGCCGCTAATTGCCGCCTTGGTCTCCACAAACAGCAAAGGTCGAAAACCTTTTCCGTGGACGCCCGAGCTCCTGGAACAATTTGAAGCCTGTAAGAAGAGCCTGTCCAATGCCACGCTATTACAGCATCCGGTCAACAACGCCCGCTTGGGTCTGTTCACCGATGCCTCTAGCGTCCACATCGGTGCCTGTCTCCAACAGCAGATAGGTGAGGACTGGTCCCCATTAGCCTTTTTCAGCAAAAAGCTGACTCCGCAGCAGGCTGAGTGGCCAACCTACTACCGAGAACTCCTGGCCGTGTACGAAAGCGTTCAGCACTTTCGCTACATTTTGGAAGTCCAACATGCGACCATTTTCACAGATCACAAGCCGTTGCTGTACGCCTTCGTACAGCGCCGAGAAAAGCTTCCCCCTCCGCAGCTGAACCAGCTGTCTTTCATAAGCCAGTTCACAACGGACATCAGGTACATCAAGGGGGAGGATAATGTCGTGGCTGACGCTATGTCCCGAATTGACGCCCTTTCACTGGAACATAATCATGAGATGCTTGCTAAGTCCCAGGAATCAGATCAGGAGCTCGCAGACCTACAACTGAAGGGTTCTAGCCTGCAGCTGTCTAAAGTCCCTATTCCTGGCACTGACATTGTTTTAACTTGTGATGTTTCCACAGGCAAACCGCGCCCTTTCGTAACGCGTGCTCTCCGTCGAGGGGTGTTTGACAAGTTACATAACTTGTCCCATTCCGGCGCGCGAGCTACCGCTCGTCTTGTATGCGATCGTTTCGTGTGGCCTTCTGTCTCAAAGGACTGCCGCGAGTGGGCGCGCGCTTGTGAAGCATGTCAGCGCAGCAAAGTCTCCAGACATTCCACCGCTCCTCTTGGTAACTTCGATCAACCATCGGGCCGTTTCATGCATATCCACATCGATATCATCGGACCTCTGCCTGTCTGCGGTGACTATCGGTACTGCCTTACAGCTATAGACCGAGTGACCAGGTGGCCTGAGGTTTGGCCTATGCGAACCATCACCGCTGAGGAGGTAAGTGAGACTCTCACTAGGGAATGGATTTCGCGTTTCGGCGTGCCCTCGATTATAACAACAGACCAAGGTGCTCAATTTGAGTCCGATCTGTTTCGCCGATTATTGGAGAATTTCGCAACAAAACGCATTCGTACGACGGCATACCATCCGTGTGCGAATGGTATGATTGAGCGTGTCCACCGTCAGCTAAAAGCTGCCCTCATGTGCCACAACGATTCGTGGGTGAGGGCGCTTCCTTTTGTGCTTCTTGGCATGCGCTCATCCTTCAAAGAAGATCTGAAAGCCACAGCAGCAGAAATGCTATATGGCGAAGCCCTGCGACTTCCGGGAGAAATGCTAGTAGCACCTCCCATCTGCGGAAATGTTGAAGACCAAGCGGATTTCGTCGTGCAACTGCGACATAAAATGTCCCAAATACGACCCGTTCCTGCTTCTCGACATTCCTCGCCTGCTTCGTTCATTTTCAGAGACCTTCCTTCGGCAACTCATGTGTTTTTGCGTGACGATTCTGTTCGCCGGTCCCTACAGCCTCCCTACACAGGTCCGTACGAGGTTGTTGATCGCGCTAGCGACGGTAAGACGCTTACCATCCTCATCAAGGGAAAGAAGGTGACAGTGAGCGTCGACCGCGTCAAACCTGTTTTCGTCGAGCATCCTCTCTTGCAGCAAACATCTCCAGAGTCTCCGCCCAAGAGTCCTCCCAGTCAGCCGGAACCAGCTCCGGTGCAGCCAAAGCCTGCATCGTCATCATTACCAACTGATTCTTCACCTCCACCTACGAAAAAGCCTTATACCACAAGGTCTGGCAGACGTGTTAGATTTAAGAACTTAGATTAAGTTCTTGTCTCCGTAGGGGGGTGGTGTGGCGTTTATGCACGCCCCTAGCGGATTTATTTGGTAACACTTAATTGCATCATCATTCAAAACTTTCATTCTAGATGTCAATTAGATTCATTCTTCATCTCACAAACTTGCTCAGACACGCTATTAGTTTTCTAGCCATATATAAGTTTTAAGGTTTTCCCTGTTAATTCTTAATGTGTAACAAGTGTAATCAGTATCCCAGTAAACACTATATAAACGACGTACGGAGTTTTATTGCACACAAACGCAAAACGGTAGAACGACACCATCGTTCGCCAAAAGCGTACAAAACTCATACAGCTCGTACCAAAATTGTCAGTTGTAAATCTGCATTAAAAATACTATCGTTTTGCGGATGAGTCATATAGAAAACGCCGACTAGCTCCAGTCGTGCCGTTTTGGAGGCGTGCTGTAACCGGTGGTTTTTTGTATCATTTTAAAAGTATGATTGGCCTAAAATGACTTTGTTTCTAGGGCCGTAAAACCCATAAAAAAAAACAATATTACTTTTATCTTTTTTAAATTTAAGCTAAATGAGTCCTGCACGCATATAATTTACCACATTTTAATGAAAAAAATTATATCATTAGTTTTTGATTTTTCTCTGGCCCAAAGGAGATAAGACCTCACCTTCTCCATCTCGCGACTCGCTCTGTCCTCGGGCGTGTCCTTCGGCTTGTGCTTGCTCTGTTTCTTTCTCTTTTTGGCGCCCTCGTCGTCGGACTCTCCGTCCTGCTCGCGCTTGCGTTTCTTGCCTTTGACCTTTTGCTGTTTATCTGCGAAAAAAATTATTGAGCAAATCACAATCAATACTTAAAGATGGCTTAAGCACTAATTACACCACACATCTTGGGCGTACGCCCGCTCAAGGTCATGTTAGAACGTCATGCAAAACTGTCGTGAAAAGGCTTGCTATACAGCAATAATTATTATTATTTGCTTGCACGACGTGCAGGATGTGTGCGTTAGAGCTTGTCCAGCAGACCTAGCAAGGCATAGACAAGCTCTAACGTTTTAAAAAAGTAGGTTTTGGCTTGGTTGGACTAGACTTTTAAGCCATATCTCAATTAAAATATCAAGTAATATGGCTTAAAAGTCTTGTAACCAAGCCAAAACCTACTTTTTAAAGCGTGTCTATGCCTTGCTGGATGCCTTGCTAGGTGCCGCGCTAGATGGTGTAAATGCTACGTCTAACATGACCTTGAGCGGGCGTACGCCCAAGATGTGTGGTGAAAATGGCGCTTTACTGACAAGATGAATACTTTCAATGCCAGTCAGTTATAAACATTATAATTGATTTGTTTGAACTAGAAACTCGTTACAATCGCTTTGATGAGTTAATAATGAAAATCGCCGACTTAGGGCTTCTTTCACCACTTCCTGATATTGTTACAGATAGTAATCTTAGTGATAAACTAATCTATCAGATAAATCTGTGTGATAGACTATATAAAATGTATAAGATATAGGCAATCAGATACCTGTGAAACCAAAAAAATTGTCTATATGTCAGATAACCTGCAGATAGGGTATCTGTGACTTTATCAGCAAGCGGTGTAAGAGGCCCTAACTCTAGTCGTGCCCTGTTTTTGTGGAGGCCGTTCTGTAACTGCCGGTTAAAAGGTTGTAAGAAATAAATAAGTTTAAATTCAAAATAAGATATGGCCCAAAGGTCTCGTAACCAAGCCAAAACCTATATTAAAAAAACTGAAGCCTGATGATGATGTATTTATAAGTCACCTTTCCCCTGATGCTGCGTCAGCGCTAGCCGCTCCTTCTCCTCCCGTTTCTCCCTGGGCGTCTGGAACCAGTCGTGCTGGCGCTGCGGCTCCAGCCGCGGCCCCTCCTCCTTCTTCAGAGCGCCCTCCAGCTTCGTCGTCTGCTTCTCCATCTTCTTCAGTTGCTTCTCCGCGTATTCCTCGTCGAGGATTGCGGCTGGAAGTAACAGTTGCGGAGGTCGAAATCAAACGTCAGTTCTACGTTTCACCTTTTTAGGTAGGGATACCTACCTCATATACAAAACGTCATACAAAAGTCCCCCATACAAAAGGTATATTAATGTAACAGCGTAGTTTTTTTTACTTTCATTGACATGTTTTTTTCTGTACGACGTACAGTCAAAGTCAAAAGTAGCTTGTCAGAAACTACATCTATTACAACCTACTTTTGACGCTGACTATAAACCTTGATGACTTTTACTAGAGCATGCTCCACTTAAGTTACAAGAAAGAAGTCTTACTAAACAATACGGCTCAACGATTTCAGGCTCGACTTTGGCCAGTCTGGAGTTTGGCCAGTCTCTCGTAGTTCTTGGCCGCATGTCGCGTTGCGAGGCAATTATAATAACTTGACGCGACTTGACCGAATAAGCGAATAGTGAAACAAGCATGCTCTATGCACTCTTCACCTAACCTATAAAAAGTCTAACAAGACAAAAATACTCACCGATATCGGGCTGAAGTTTGGCGAGTATCTCGCGGTACTTGGCCACTATGTCGGGCGGCACTCGACTTCACTTGACACGACTCACTAGAGCACGCTTCAAGTTAACCTTAAAGAAGTTTCAACTAGCCAATACGACTCACCTATCTCAGGCTCGAGTTTGGCGAGACTCTCGCGGTACTTGGCCACTATGTCGTCGGGAGGCACTTTACTTCACCTGACGCGACTCACTAGAGCACGCTTCAACCTAACCTACAAGAAATTTCAACTAGCCAATACGACTCACCGATCTCAGGCTCGAGTTTGGCGAGCCTCTCGCGGTACTTGGCCACAATGTCGTCGGGAGGCACTCGACTTCACCTGACACGACTCACTAGAGCACGCTTCAACCTAATCTACAATTTGTTTCAACTAGCCAATAAGACTCACCGATCTCAGGCTCGAGTTTGGCGAGCCTCTCGCGGTACTTGGCCACAATGTCGTCGGGAGGCACTCGACTTCACCTGACACGACTCACTAGAGCACGCTTCAACCTAATCTACAATTTGTTTCAACTAGCCAATAAGACTCACCGATCTCAGGCTCGAGTTTGGCGAGCCTCTCGCGGTACTTGGCCACTATGTCGGGCGGCACTTGCCGCGACTTGGCCGGCCGCCGCGCTCGCTTCACTATCGCCTTCACCAGAGCGCGCTCCGGCTCGCCCGCCAACGACACAGAGACGCCGGCGCGGCCAGCTCTCGCAGTTCTGCCCACCTGTGGGATTACATCATTTTTACCAGCTGCTTGTGTCTTCGAACGCGTGTAATAAGTTTTGATTTCGCACGGGAACAGTTCTCATGGTAGAAATGTCTATCTCCATGACAGCTACGTATATGCGAAATTTAATAGAGATCGATTGAATAGTCGAGAAGTGAAAGCGTAACAAAGCCAGTTAGTTAGGATTGTATTTAAATGCAGGTTTAGCAGGATACAAAGGTGACATTAGTTCACATAAAATCCGTAGCCATATGGTGGTGAAAACCTGCATTAAATTTTGGCTAATTTACATATCTTTATGAATGTGCTATGTGTTCCGTAGTTTTTGCATGAAAGTAACAAACATTTAAACTAACAAACATTTATTATCCAAACAGGAAAGTACCCTAAATATTGAAGATAGCGAATTTTACGCAAAGGAAACATTCCTTTATTTTCAAAATGAAGCAAAACTGCATTGAAATATTTTTAAGCAACCACCTCTCTGAGTCGGGAATCGAACCGGACAAATGTGTGAAAAGCGCACCTGTATTTTTATGATACTAACCCCCCCCGGCCAAAAGCTGTACCCACCGGAGCCGGTTTCTAGATGTAAAAAAACGTGTATACGTTACCCTATGTATGTAATGCTCCATGGTGGCCGGCAGCGTAAAGTTGAGCACGGTCTTGACGCCGGGGATGTCGAGCCCGCGCGCCGCCACGTCCGTCGCCACCAGCACGTCCACCAGCTCGTCCTTGAACCTCTTGAGGGAGTCCAGCCGCTGGGGCTGGTTCAGCGCGCCGTGGAGCTCCGCCACCTGCGAAACACGCCTTCGTATGAGCTAACACAGCAGAACCAAGGATAACCTTCCTGAGCAGAACGTCCTAAAAATATATTAAAACAAATAAAATAGAATGCTCTTTATTTCGAACAATATTCATCCTTAATTAGGTTACTAACAACAACAGTACGTTAGTAATAAAGAAAAAGAGATATAATAATATTTTAATTTTTCAATAATTTTTGTATCCGACATACAAGTACGGATGCAATGCCTCACAATATGAGAGTCATATCTCTCGGCTATTATGTATGAACTTTAATTATGTCAGCACGGAATACGGAATCGCACTTTTTCATATCTCTAGTGCTGACGCATGCTACCCTGCGCTATAGCACACCCGCTGTTTCTCGCTCTAGCAAATGACCGACGTTCTGTCAGCACGGAAAAACGACAGCATGCGTTAGCACGCTATAGCATGCTATAACGTGCGTTTCCGTGCTGACAGATAAGGTCCAACCTCAAGGCGCGCCACAGACCCCGATCGTTGGCACTCCGCATACTATCTCTGCCAGCCGCCTCACGCAGACCGTCCCTCCATGTAGCCGGGGGGCGTCCCACACTACGCTTGCCCAGTCGTGGTCTGTATAAACATGAAACTAAACACGTACCGTTGACGCCGACGGCCGTTGGGGCAGAAAGGTTCTCGAGTGGCGACCACGTATCGGAAGACGCAGCGTAGGCCTCCCACAAGGTGAACCGACGATCTGGTGAAGGTCGCGGGACCCGGCTGGATGAGGTTAGCGCAGGACCGGTCGTCGTGGAGATCCCTGCCTTTGTCCGGCAGTGGACATCTACAGGCTGATATGATGATGATGATGAAACACGTACCTTGATGCCGAGCAGGCCGAGCGCGACGTGCAGCCGGTGCGCCTGCTTCTTGGTCTGCACGAAGATGACGGCTCGGTCGCGGAAGGTCCGGCACACCAGGGCCGCCAGCATCGCCTCGCGGTCGCACTCGCGCTCTGCCCGTATCCTATAAATAAATAATAAATAAAAAAGCTTTTTATTCCAATTCTTTTCCTTATCTTAATGTTAGTATTTATATTTATTAGTATAACTGGATCCCTTTTGGGTGTAAGCCTCCCCCACCTTTTTCCGTTTCTCTCTCTCTGTGCCCAGACTCCACCAGTTCCTGCCAGCGGTTTCTACTATATCGTCTGCCCACCGTTTCTTTGGCCTTCCGACTCTTCTTTTTCCTAATGATCCAGGCCACTTTGTGGACCGTGAAGTCCATCTTTTGTCTGGGTATCTTGTGATGTGACCTGCCCATTGCCGCTTCAGCTTGAGGGCATGCTTAAGAGCGTCTGTCAGGTTTATCTTCTGCTTCATTACTTCACCTCTAATTTTCTCTATTTTTCTCAGTTTCAGGATGTTTCTTTTCATCGCGCGTTGAGTTGTAGTAATTTTGTTTGTAAATACCCATGTTTCACAGCCATATGTTAAACTAGGAAATATTTTCTTTTCTATTACTGTCTTCTTTACAAGAAGAAGAAGCCCGTAACCTACCCAACAACAATATCATACCACCCTTGTGTACATACATTTTTCATTAAATTGAATACATCTATTTGTCTTATAAAAATATAGTTTACAATCGTAGGTACTTATCACATGTGACGGCCCTATGGGCACGCTTAGAACTGTGACATGCAAGAACATAAGCTACGATATTTTTATTGCTGCAGGGGCAACAAGCAGGCGGGCCTCCTGATGTTAAGAGGTCACCGCCGCCCGAAGACACCTGCAACACCCGGGGGGTGCTGGTGCGGCGCCGGCCAAGGTTGAAGGGCCTCTCTTCTTGAAGGATAGCTATTAAACATGATCAGGATCGCCAGCCGTCGCTGATATTCTGCCGCAGCCTGTTATATTAATATTTTAAACAAACTATATACTACAAATCACATAGAGATTACCGACTAAAGTAAAATCTTGCAGGCGTGCATCATATCAGCCTGTAGACGACCAATGCTGGACAAACGCCTCCCCCGAGGATCTCCCCGACGCCCGGGCCCGCGCTAACCTCATGCAGCCGGGTCCCGCGACCTTCACCAGTCGTCGGTCCACCTTGTGGGAGGCCTACGCTGCGTCTTCAGATACGTTTAACTCAAGTTACGACAAATATGGCGGCAGTTGTACTCGGTGCAGCCGCAGCATTATACGTGAAACGTCTATGTTGTCAATTTTAGCTTATTCAACCTTTCTCGCTTTGTTCATTTCAATACTACAGAGAGTTGGCTTATAACCCACGTCCACTTTACAAATTGTACGGTCGACCGCACGTCAGTGGAAACAAACAAAACTAGTATAAACTGGTCCCTCATTGAAACTTACTCAATAACAGGCTAGGCCAGCTCCAGGTCAGTGTTTGCACTGACGTGCGGTCGACTGTACAAAGTCTGTCCCCATTGGGAATCGAACCCACGGCATCTGTTGCTTAAGTTTAACGATTAAAGGCTACTCAGAAAAACGAGGCGGTCTAAAATTTACTTACGACTTATTGGAAAATAGACATAAATTCACTTGCCGATGTTGTTACAGATAGTGAGCTGACAGATAAATTATCTATCAGATATAAACTTATCTGTCTGATAATATTTTTGTGTTTCACACCTCAAGTCTTTGATAAAATATATGACAGATAAAAAAATAACAGCCACTTGATCTTGCTGTTAGTTTATATGACGGATAAGGCAATCGGATATCGCAGCCCGTGAAACAAAAAAATGGCTGTCAGATAACCTACAGATAGGGTATCTGGGACTTTATCAGAAAGCGGCGAAAGAAGCCCTTAATCAATAAAAACCATATTTTAGTTTAGCATTCAATTTCAATATTTATTGGTAACTTAAAAAGTACACAATTGAATTTAAAAAAAGGCACTAAAAAGCGTAAAATAACTTTTTTACTTTAATCCAAAAGACAGAACCCTGTTACGTATTATTTTAACTAAAATATTATTACAATATGTGCTATGTACTGATCTGTTTGTAGTCGGTGCCAAGCCGGTAGTAGGCTAAGTCTCCCGTGCGCCATTCCATAATATGTTAATTCATCATCATCTTATCAGCCTGTAGACGTCCACTGCTGGACAAAGGCCTCCCCCAAGGATCTCCACGACGACGGGTACATGTTAATTAAGCTGTTCATATTGCTAAGTTTTATTGTGTGTCGGTCTTGGCACCGACTTCTAACAGATCAGTACATAGCACATATTGTAATAATATTTTAGTTAAAATAATACGTAACAGGGTTCTGTCTTTTGGATTAAAGTAAAAAAGTTATTTTACGCTTTTTAGTGCCTTTTTATGGTTTTGAAGTCGGTATTATTTTTTGTTAAAAAGTTTTTTATTTTTCCATTTTTAGTGTTAATATATTTATAATAGTATTCGTTGCACCCCTAATAATCCCCGTAAAAAGATCTAGGTAGGTAGGTACACCGCAAAACTTGCTGCGGCGGCGGCGGTGCGAAGGCGAAAGCGACAAAACCGCGCGCACAGATGGATACGCCCCACGCGGTGCGGCCGCGGTGCGGAGTGGCGGCGGCGTGTTATATTCCTTTGTAGTATATGAGAACTGCCACACAGAGCGGCGGCGGCGCGGCGCGGTGCGGAGCGTTCTTCATACAAACCGCTTCATACAATACCTGTCAGAAGGGGTCATATTCGCTTTCCGCAGATTCGCCGCCGCAACGCTTTCGCAACGCCGCCGCTCTATCTGTATTGCGCTTTAGCGTTGTTAAGCATTTCATCACCATCACCACTTCATTCGTGGTAAAATACTACACAGACTTCTCCCCCCCCCCTCCCCCTATCTCCTCTCCTTGACCCCATCTCCCCCTCTCCTAACCCCTCCCTCACCCTCTCCTCCTCTCCCCCACCCCTCCCCCTCTCCATCCCCTCCTATGCCCTCCACCTACTATGCCGTAACTCGAACTATGTATGTAAATTTGAGGGTTTTCCTCGATTTCAGTCGGATCCCTTCATCAGATCCTAACTTGGTGACAATGGGACCACCTCGGGATCGGACCCTCTACAACAAACAAAAAAATTTTTGAAATCGGTCCACAATTGACGGAGAAATCGGTGAACATACATAAAAAAAAAAACATACATACAGCCGAACATAGTACCTCCTCCTTTTTGGAAGTCGGTAAAAAACAATGTACACACCTGGATTTCCATCGTGAGCCTAACTAAATAATAATGCTGATCGCATTCTATGCGTTGTACCATTAATAGCTTAACTAGCTGTTACTCCTTACTTCGCTTGGGTTTAAATGTTTCCCGCGCATCCAACCTCGCCTAAGAATCCACCTACACAGCAATGAAAACCCCATTCAAATACATTCAGTGGTTTTTAGGGGAGAAGAGCAACACCCCGGAAATTGTGTTATAAAAATTGAAATACAAAATAAATAAATTTGTAAGTACTTGCAAAGAGCCGTGGTAGCGTAGTTGGTCGTGCACTCGCCTCACGTTCATGAGGTCGTGGGTTCGATCCTGGCCCGTACCAATGAGTTTCTCGAAACTTAAATACGGTTTATTATAATACCACAGGTTTTTCGGTGAAGGAAAACATCGTAAGGAAACCTGCATACGCCAGACTGGTATTTACTATTCTAAGGCGTATGTGAAGTCCACCAAAAAAAAAGTATTGGGGCACCGTTTGGCGGACAGGGGTTTGGCACAACCAAGAAGTTTCCAATCTCTTTGGTGGCGCGCGCGCTCCCTGTGGAGATCGCATCTTGCATATTTAGTATCGGAACCTACGATGCCATTTACCGGGGGGGTGCGGACAAAGGAAGCGGAGTAGCGGGAGGAGGTTGCTAATACAAATTTATATGGAGTTTGAAAATGAGAATGTGTGAGTGAGTCTTAATTTTGTGATTAATTTGACACGATTTTGACACCCATAGAATGCTTTTATTACTCATCCATATGGGAGTGGATAAATTTTTTGATTCTTGGGCACAACAGATGCCAAAGGGTCGAAGTGTTGCCAGGTATTAAGAAGATAAGATAAGTACTTGCAATTCTATCCAAAAATACCCTTTTTGGGGTCGTTTGAGTAAAACGCGTCGTACACCGAATAATACTTGTGACCACGTGAATTATAACGCTTCTGCGTAACGCCAAAACCTATCGGCCTGGGCGGATGTCCCAGGAAATCATCATAAATGACTGCAACAGTCAACTCTACAGTACTGTTCTTCCTTTTCACATCGTTTTTTATCTGTACCTCAAAGTCGTACCAAGGGCTGTAGTCATAATCAGGATGCTCCTTCCCTTCCTGACCGGGCTTGACAATGCCTCTGTTCAAATACGCAGTCTGCGGTACAAAGTTGTATAAATCCCGAGGTCCACCGAGCTGGTACGCTATCAAATGACCATTCTCGTCTCCATATCTCCCCATATTCCTCAAGTTCCATCTTGTCCCTCGAGATATGGAGTTCTCATCCGTCCTGGAGCTTGACGGAGGCAGTTTGGATTTGGTTACCTTCGCCTTCACTATCAAAGGTAAGAACGGTTCGTCGTAATAATAAGCTGGCAACATTATGTAGTTGTAGACGGTGTTGTTAGTTTGGCCTACTTGTTGGTTTATGAGGCCATGCGCGGAGTTCAGGAGTTGGGTGAAGTTTTTTATGTGATGCGACGTGCCGTTCGGATTGTGGTGTCTTCTCTCCATCTTGGATTTGAATCTCCTCATCTCGTTCATCAGCGCGAGGTGGTTACGCGCGGGCGCAGCGCAGTTTTCCTTCCTTTTCTGTCCTATATAACATGACGCGTAGTGATCGTCGTTTCTCTTTCTGCATATACCTTTGCATTTACCGTTGCGTCTCGTCACAGCCTCTACGTAAGATCTAGGTTCTGGATGACAATATTCTGTAGCGTTCCATATATTCGTGCAGGTGGTTTGGTTTCGTCGCTCTTTGCAGGCGTTTTGACAAGGTACGCCGCTGTAGGTTATCACTTGATCGTACACGACGGTGAAGTTTTTGTTGGGATTGCAGTAGTCCCAATGCTGGTCTGATACAAAGCACCAGTTGTAGCGCTGGCCAAAAGTCCCGCATCGGCTCAAGCAGAACCTGTGTTGGGATTTCTCTTGGAACGTGTGATATTTCCATGCTAAAGCGTGGCCGGGGCGGCAGGTTTCTGTCTTTTTGTCTTGACTGGTGATGCACTGGCCATTGATACAGTCGGTAGCGCAAGGTCTCTTGCTGTCGGTTTCGGATTCGTGTGTATACGATATCAATGCTTCGGTGGATGCTGCGCACAATATAATCGCGAGTAACAACATTGCGGTACGCTGTGCGTACAGGCTTAATGTGGGCTGGAATACGGATGAATCTCCTTATATATTTAACGCATAATAATAGTAAGAGAGCGTTTTTCCTGTTCTAATTTGGATTGGAATCAAATAATGTTTGGACAAATTTACAAGGTCACGTAAATGACCGAATAACCCGAACATGTACAGGTAACTGAGAAGTGCGGCCATGTTAATTTAATAAGCTGTTGATTTGATTGGTTTTTTGATGGTGGTATTACTGATTAGTGCTGTTTAGGCCAAAACTAAGCCGACGCTTGTAAATGGGTACTCAACAACTGATAAACATACTTAAACAATTTTTAAATAAATACATAAACACCCAGAAACCGAAAACCAACAGATATGCTCATCACACAAATATTGTCCCGGGTGGGAATCGAACCCACGACCTCTTGCGCAGTACGCAGGGTTCACTACCAATTACGCCAACAGGCCAGTCAATTCTGTAATTGATAACTTAATAAACAATGTAGTGAGATTTTTTTGTATTTAATCATTTTATTGTAAATTTGTAATGAAATATTAGGTACACAGTAAAATAATGCCACCTAATAAACGAATTATACGTTTCTATTTTTGCTTCGCGGACAAAGTCGCGGGTAAATATAAGCCAGTAATTAATTAAATAATTGTTTTAAATAAATTAAACTATTATGCGTAAAATGTTTTAGGATGTTATTATCATTAACACTGGATGTGGATAAGGTTAATGCAATAACATGATAAGTGCTGACTGAATTTGTGTTTACACAATGTTGCTCTGTTTGATGCTATGGGCAGTTGTTTTATCTCGTCTGTACCCTACTTTACTGCCTATCATTTAATTAGAAGTCTGTCATCAAAAATTTACATCTATACAAGTATAATAAAGCTAAAGAGTTTGTTTGTTTTGTGACTTTGTAAAAAAATATGATTTATATACGTCGATGACTTGTTGCTTCCCTTTTTTTTAAATTCTCCACTCTTAGAGGTGAAATATTGTTTTCAAATTAAAATGGGCCCACCTCGAAATATAGCCTACTAGCTTTTGCCCGCGGCTTCGCCCGCGTAGAAAAGTTTTTCCCGTGTACATTGTGAAACAGCGCCCTCTATGTAGGCGTTTTACTTAGGGGATATTAGCGGACGCCCCGCGACTTTGTCCGCGACGAAAAGTATCATATATGTTATTCCAGGATATAAGCTATCACTGTACCAAGCTTTATCAAAATCTGTTCGGTAGTTTTTGCGTGAGAGTAACAAACACCCTCACAAACTTTCGCCTTTATAATATTAGTAGGATTCAATAATAAAAAATCATTCAAATCGGTTCACAATCGGCGAAGATATGGCGTAACATAGACACACAAAAAGAAAAAAAAAGAACATAGTCGAATAAGAATTTCCTCCTTTACTTGAAGTCGGTTGACAACACTAACCTGACAAACTCCTGCCTCAGATTGAAGGCGACGTCCTTGTTGGAGTCGACGAACAGTTTGACGGGCTTCTTGAGCGAGACCGCCGCGAGGTCCTTCACCTCCTCGCTCATGGTGGCCGAGAACAGCATCGTCTGCCGCTTCGGCGAGCACTGCCGGATGATCTCCTTCATCTGCTCCGCGAAGTACTCGTCTAGCATCCTGCGAATGTGGCGAGTGAGCGTCAGTGGCGTCGGGGATAAGACGCGGCCTATCATATCGAAAGGTCCGAAGTTCGATCCCCGGCTGGGCCATGTAACAATGGGTTTTTTCTCGAAACTTAAGTACATTTACTGACAGCTCTCAAACGGTGAAGGAAAACATCGTGAGGAAACCTGCGTACGCCGAAGAAGAAATTCTTAGGCGCATGTGAAGTCCACCAACCCGCACTGGGCTAGCGTGGTGGACTATAGCCCGAACGCCCTCGTTGAGAGGGTAGTGAACCTCAGCAGTGGGGACATATTAATAGGCTGTTGATTTGATTGGTTTTTTGATGGTGGTGGTATTACGTATGATTCGTTTAGTTTTTAGATGTTACTACGTACCTGTCGGCTTCATCCAATACCAAGACCTCTATGGAGTGGAGACTGAATGAGGGTGTGTTCCTGATGTGGTCTATGAGACGTCCAGGCGTCGCGATCACCACGTCTGGATTCCGCCTTAGTACGCTCTCCTGCGCACAGATGTTTAAGCATGCAAATTGTGTTTGTTGTGATTGTCGAATAAATTATTTTTCTTTCTTTTTCTTTCTTTCTTTCTTTCAAATTTTCAAGTTTGTGGTTCACGGTTTGAGCTGTGCGTTGATGAGTCAGTTGTTTCTTCTTTTATATATATTGATGATGATGATGATTGATGACTAGCAGACGCTCCGCAGACGAACCGCCTCAAAAAGTATACTAGAGACTCTCCTTCATGTTTTTCCAGCGTATATAAGCTTCACTGTACCAAGTTTCATCAAAATGCGTTCAGCCGTTATATAGTGATGGAACAAAAAACGCCCAAACTCACAAACATACGAACTTTTGCATTTATATAAGTTCGCCCGTTTACGGTGGACCAAAAACTTTTTTAGGTACATTTTTAGGAAATTAATAACCTCTTTCACCGCTTGCTGATATTGTTACAGATAGTAAGCTGACAGATAAACTAATCTATCAGTTAAATCTCCCTGATAATTCGTGTTTCCTCAAATCTCTGATAAAATATCTGGCAGATAAGGTAATTAGATACATGTGTAACAAACAAACTGAGCTATCTGTCAGATAACCTGCAGATAGGGTTCAGAAAGATTAGAGAAGAATTAAGTTTTTTCAAAGCGTTGAAAGAAGCCCTTAGGGCTTCTTTCCACTCCCTGATATTGTTACAGATAGTAATCTTAGTGATAAACTAATCTATCAGATAAATCTGTGTGATAGACTATATAAAATGTATAAGATATAGGCAATCAGATACCTGTGAAACCCAAAAAATAGGCTATCTGTCAGATAACCTGCAGATAGGGTATCTGGGACTTTATCAGCAAGCGGTGTAAGAGGCCCTAAATCTTTTAATCTTACCTGATACTTGACATCAAGTCCACCAACAGAAAGGCCAACAGTGACATTCGTGAACTGAGCCAACTGTCTCGTCACCGCGTGCACCTGGAAAATAGTTATTCGTGCCATAAGATTGCATCATCAACAGCCTATTAACATGTCCCCACTGCTGGGGCTCAGGCCTACCCTCTCAACGAGGGCGTTCGGGCTATAGTCCACCACGCTAGCCCAGTGCGGGTTGGTGGACTTCACATGCGCCTAAGAATTTCTTCTTCGGCGTATGCAGGTTTCCTCGCGATGTTTTCCTTCACCGTTTGAGAGCAGTCAGTAAGTAAATGTACTTAGGTTTAGAGAAAAAACCCATTGGTACATGGCCCAGCCGGGGATCGAACTCCGGACCTTTCGATATGATAGGCCGCGTCTTATCCCCGACGCCACTGACGCTCATAAGATTTACTTCCATAAGATTTGCTGATTTTCAATCCCAGGCAAGCGAAGGATTCTAGAGTTCTTCGTTTTTGACTACTATTTAGAAAAGTAGATTTGGCAGCATGGGTGGATACATGGGTAAGCGTAAGTGGAGTAACGAACGTTGGTTGATAGGAATCAGGTAATAAATTCTGGTTAGGCAGGATTTATTATTATTATTTGAGGTGGGGCTCTTTCAAGGCTTATCTAGCCTTGTATCACTGCGACCATTGCTGATCTATTGTGATCGCCGCCTTTACTATAGTTCAGTGTTAAGCTTTGCATCCGTTAGGAACTTCAGCACGCTTTTGGCACTAATTAGTTTTACTTCATCGGGTTGAAGTATGCAGTTGCCCAGATGGACGCTTCTTTTACGCATCAGTGGGCCACATTCACACAGTAGGTGCAATGGTGTTTCCTCTGCCTCTTGGCAGAATCTGCAAACTATAGTGTCTCGGAGATTGAGGTTGAACATGTGTTTGTTCAGGCCGCAATGTCCGGTGAGTGCTCTCACTAGTGTGCGTAAATTCTTCCTGCTTAGGCAGGATACTGAAGATCGTAGGATAGGTTCGGTATCCCCCTGCCTGTCGTAAAAGGCAACTAAAAGGGGAGGTTACGTGAAAAGGTATAGTAGCGTAGTACGTTGATATTCATAATTATATAATTACTAGCTTTTTCCCGCGGCTTCGCCCGCGTAGAAAAGTTTTTCCCGTGTATATTGTGAAACAGCGCCCTCTATGTAGGCGTTTTGTTACTTATGGAGTATTAGCGGACGCGCCGTGACTTTGTCCGCGTTAAAAAGTAGCCTATATGTTATTCCAGGATATAAGCTCTCACTGTACCAAGTTTCATCAAAATCGATACGGTAGTTTTTGCGTGAAAGAGTAACAAACATCCTCACTCACATCCGTCAGTGGCCCTGGGGATAAGACGCGGCCTATCATATCGAAAGGTCCGAAGTTCGATCCCCGGCTGGGCCATGTACCAATGGGTTTTTCTCGAAACTTAAGTACATATACTGACTGCTCTCAAACGGTGAAAACGGTGAAGGAAAACATCGTGAGGAAACCTGCATACGCCGAAGAAGAAATTCTTAGGCGCATGTGAAGTCCACCAACCCGCACTGGGCTAGCGTGGTGGACTATAGCCCGAACGCCCTCGTTGAGAGGGTAGGCCTGAGCCCCAGCAGTGGGGAGATTAATAGGCTGTTGATGATGATGATTGCTGTCACGCTCTCACAGGTGTAGTGCATTACTCCTGTGTGAGCGCGACAGCAATGTTTATTCGCGAGTGACAAAGATCGTGATGAGGGGTCGTTGTACGAAATGCTTCCTGCTCTACGTCGGGACTTTAGTGGGTGGTGGTGGTATGAGAGTGTCCCACCTGAGCGCCGAGTTCCCTGGTAGGCACCAGCACGAGCACCCTGGTGGCGCGCTCGCCGCCCGCGCCCTTGTACAGCAGCCGCTCCAGTATGGGCAGCATGTACGCGGCGGTCTTGCCAGTGCCCGTGGCGGCGCACGCGCATATGTCCTTACCTGTATTATTTTATTATCATCAATATCCGTAAAATCAAACTTGTGCAAAAAAGCATATTATAAGTTAAACGACTACCTAAATAATACGGGCAAAGGCCTCCCCCACCTGTATATGACGTCATCGCGGAGGTGGAGGGAGGGTCAAACATATATTTTAGTATTGTCATTAGATGGATCTTTACAACAATGTATTTATTTTTATTGTAGCTCTAACACCTAGGAAACGGTGGACGATAATCCACTGACTTGTACAAATAAATGCACCCAGTGTACTTCCACCAATATTTAAGTAACGCATACTTACCTAACAAAGCAACTGGTATAGTGCTGGCTTGAATCGGAGTTGGATGCACATAGTTGAGGGTGCCTATCGACTTCATCAGCGGCCTGGACAAGTTCATCATGTAGAAGGAAGCGTTCTCGTCGTACGGGGGAGGCTCCTCGAAAAAATCCGAGTCGTACTCTATGCGGGCGCCTTGCTCGACGTCGTCGTCTTTTAAGTCCTAGATTAAATAATGAACAATTAAAAAAAGTCTTAAAAAAACATCAAAACTCTAACACAATATTCTCTTTTTGACGTCAATTCTGTCTAAATACTACTCTGTTTCCACCTGGATAGCCGAGAGGAAGAAACAGCAACAAACCCATCAGCACAGGGCCCTGCCTTTTAAATTAAAATTAAATAATAATAATTCTACTAATATTATAAAGGTGAAAGTTTGTAAGGATGTGAGGATGTATGTTTGTTACTCTTTCACGCAAAAACTACCGCTTATATCCTGGAATAACATATAGGCTACTTTTTAACGCGGACAAAGTCGCGGGACGTCCGCTAATACTCCCTAAGTAACAAAGCACCTACATAGAGGTATTATAAAGGCGAAAGTTTGTAAAGATGTGAAGATGTGAGGATGTATGTTTGTTACTCTTTCACGCAAAAACTACCGAAAATTTTTGATGAAACTTGGTAAGGTGATAGCTTATATCCTGGAATAACATATAGGCTACTTTTTAACGCGGACAAAGTCGTGGGGCGTCCGCTAATACTCCCTAAGTAACAAAGCACCTACATAGAGGGCGCTGTTTCACAATGTACACGGGAAAAACTTTTCTACGCGGGCGAATCCGCGGGAAAAAGCTAGTAAATATATAAATATGGATAGATCAGCAATGGTCGCAGTGATACAAGGCTGGATAAGTCTTGAAAGAGCCCCACCACAAATCGTACTAGTCGTACTAATATTATAAAGGCGAAAGTTTGTAAGGATGTTCGGATGTACAGATTTTGATGAAACTTGGTACAGTGATAGCTTATATCCCGGAATAACATACAGGCTACTTTTTAACGCATAAAGTCGCGGGGCGTCCGCTAATAACAAAGCCCATAAGTTACAAAACGTCTACATAGAGGGCGCTGTTTCACAATGTACGGGAAAACTTTTCTACGCGGGCGAAGCCGCGGCAAAAAGCTAGTAAGTAATGATTTTATATCAAGATAAGGTTCGTAACCAAACGTCTCAGTGAAACGTCGACAAAGGGAAATAAGTAAGTTTATTTGGAGATCACAAAACATAAGCTGGATGAATAATTATGTAGGTACCTGTTTTAACTTTTGCTTTTTACTAAGCTTCTTCTCTTTTATTTTAATCTCGTCCTTTTTGAGTTCATCATCTGATATCTCCAGTTCATCCACATCGCCATCTGAAAAGTTAAAATTACTGGTTAAATTTTAATCTTGAAAGTATTTTATATTTGATTCCCACTTTTGTAGAGACAGTGCTGGAACTGCCACCCCTGTTAACTCTAAGACTTAGAATGCCTGGTTGAACTCATTGGCACAGTACACGAAAAAGGAACAGTAAAACGTCTTCACACAAACCAGCGCGCCTCGAATTCCCAGAACACCTCGGCCAGGGCCACCATCTGTCGCCAGTGCTCCGCGGTTACGTGCGGTCGGCGCGGACGCTCAGTAGGCAGCCCTATCGCGCGTTAGTCTGCCGAGCGGGCGTAGGTATTTATTTAAAGGATGATGCCGAGACGTTATACTGTTCCTTTTCAGTCTACTGTGTCATTGGGGAGGACATACAGCAGTGGAAGTTACTGATGATGATGATTTAGGATTAGAACAGTCAAGGTTATACAGCACTATTCTATATTCGGTGACCAATCACTCTGTGCACTCTCAATGAGAGCAGGCGACCGCACGTGTCCTCTCACGTTAGGGCCCTTCCGCATGTGAGCGCATGGCACAGCCCGTGATCGCATTGACCTGTCATATTGGTTTGTTTGAAATGGATGAGTGTCTCCAAAACACGGTACGCGCTCTTGTATGCAACTCAACCCTCAGTGGTCAGTCTGCCAGCAAGTCACCACACTACCACCTCTTCTGAAGAGACATACCTTTGCTTTCCACATCAGAGTCAGTGTCTGAATCACCAGCCTTCCCGTTGACCTTAAACTGAGCCCGTCGCCTTTCTATCTTTTCGTCTATTGTCCTCTTTACATTTCTCCTTACATACTTTTGCAGGTCATCCCAGGTGTTCTGAAAAGATTAGGTGGATAAATTATTTGTGGACCATGTCAAACTATCCCATTCGATTTATATGGCCATTCGGAGTTAGTGGGCACATCCTGATGTACGGAGTGAGCTACACAGTAGTACAGTTAGTTGTCAATAGTCCTGAAATATTATTGCTTTCCTAAGTACTTGTCTTACAACAAACTTTTGAGGCGGGCCCAGCTTCCCACAGTCGGCCCCAGTTTTTTCGTTATTTCTATATCCTAATTGAAACATTGGTAATTAGTATAGGGCTGTACATTCTCTGGCACTAAGTTATAAAGGTATTTAAATGTTGATCACCAGCAAACTAAAATCTCCTCGCAACCTATTTGTACTACATGTTAACTTAAGCTTCAATTTGAAGGCGGATAATGCACAGCTGAGCAGGACTTCGTGATTTCTATATCTAGAAAATTGCAGCAAATTTAAACAGCAATTCAATAGTTTACCTTGTTATACTCCTCGACTGAAGAAACAAATTGAAACTTTGGATTGAAGTCCGCTCTCCTTTTTACCTTTTGCTTAGACGGTTGGTACTGAAACAAAACATCGTTTTATCATGATTTTCAAATGTAAATACACAGAATAGTGAAAATATGGTAAGTAAACAGCGGTGCATTCAAACCTCAACTTCCACATCTGATTCCTCTGAGAAGTCTTCTACTTCCTCATTATCGTTTATGGTTTTGATAAACCCTGGGTGTCCTTCAACTTCGGTCATGGTTAAAGTTGTAATCAATACAACATTTTCTGCTAGAAATTAAAATAATTACCACATACAGCCAAAAAAACTTTGAGGTTATTTTGTCACATGTCATTATTACGTTCCGTTACAAGATGTGGACTAATGGATAAACCTCAGGGATAAACATACAACCATGGAACTAATATGTACTACGTATTGTTATATTAGTTCAATGCATACAACCTCCATAGTCCATACAACAGATGTAAAAAATATGTAACTGACAAATATTCAACCACAGAGTATATACTTTTCAATTTAATTTTTAAAACTTATGGTTTTATCAAAAACTTACGGTTGCCTTTCGAGCCTACCAATTAATTAAATATGAATTATTTGAACTTATCGTGATATTGATTAATAAAATTTGCATACAAAGGAATAGACTTGATTGATCAATCACTGCCTGCATTGATTGAACCTTGACTGAACTGACCCTGATTGAATGATTACAACTCAAATGCCTGACAGCTGACTGTCATGTCATTCATCGTGCATTCATCGTTCGTTGAGGGCATGTTGAGGGTGTATGATTATTAATTTTACCGTAAAAATGGAGAAAACCGAAGGCCAACTTCTAGTTCACGATGATATTAGACTGTAAGTAAATTGAAACTTAATTTGCAATGTAAAACTCATGAAGATCCATAGTACTATTGAATAAAAACCATCATGATATCAGTTTCTTATGTCGTCATGTTTTTGTGGAAACCTTAGAAATATAATCATTTTCGACTGGTTATACGATATCTAGAATAACTGCTAAGCATGCAAAAGTTATTTACAATATTACTCAGGGCCGGCAGAAGCAGGATTTCGTAGCATACGTTATGTGTATTTTAGCTGATTTTAGCTGAAAGGTTTACCTACTGAACAAATTTTGATTCAGTTTGTTTTGTGAAACAGTTGTTAAGTTGTTACGTCATTTTCATTAATTTTTACACAATTAGGCCACCTGAATCATGTAGCCTTGATAACAGGCTTTTCTATTAGCAGTTCAGATAATTTGAGAAAATTTAAAACATGGTTTGGCTTCAATGAAAAACATGTGTTGTTCAAAGTTAATGTTTTTAGGTACATAACGGCGGAAAAGTTCTACTTGGAGCCTCACATTGACCCTAAAGAGGTTATGATCATCGACAGAATCAGTGGCGAAGCTTCAGTGAAACGTAATACTATATTTATTTGTTTACCGTGTTTTTTACCCTTGAATAAAGAATCAGAAATAAAGATGCTTGTAGTCCACACCACAATTATCCTTCCGTTGAGAACAACAGAGCTTCGTAAACAAATATGCCTGTAGGTTCCACAGACGTGATGAGATTTGACATTAGGAATGTTAAATTTCATTACCTATTTCTATTGGTTTTAACACTGTTCCACCTTTGAACACCTGCAAATGCCTGCTGCTGTGTGCAACAGTCAAAAGACCATGCATAGCCACCCCTTGGACTTACCTCTAGACTTAAATGCCTGCTATGTGGCATAATACATTTCACTGACTCTTTTGGTATCCTTTCGAACTGGATCACTGAAATGCATGCTGTATGGGAATGATGATGATGCTGATGGGGACAGAAATAAGTAAGAGGGGGTATACCCCGGACATTCCATATTCTATAGCCATATTGCTTTTTTCCCCTTTAATTTTACAATCTTTTTTTTTTTATCTTATTTTTTATTGAGGCTTGTGACTTAAAGAAGTCAATGTCAGCCTCGTTTTTTTTTACAATCTGTTACTATTTTTTTATTGACATTCAGTGAAGTGTGTGGCATAATTAAATGTCTTGCTACGCCTGTGGCTAGGCGTACGCCCATTGGCGCATCCTAATTGGCTAACTTTTATAGATTTTATTACAGTGCACATCAAATAATTAATTAATTGTAGACCAAATATTTTATTTTTTTATTTCCAATTTTTTATTTGGCAACAAATGTTTGTTCCAGCATATGGCGAAGTGAAGATACCTATACCAGCTAACGCATACAGACCGGTGTGTGGTTTCCTTGGGAGCATCAAGCTCATATCCGGCTATTACCTGGTTGTAGCTAAATATCGGGTATTGGTAAGAACTCAATCTTATTGTGTTTCTATTACGGTTGTTTCCTGTGTTCTTTGATTATTTATTCTGTGGCTGCACTAAGTATATTGTGTTGTATATATATTTTTATTTTTAGGTAGGCAAATTAAACAATCATGACATATACCAGCTGGCTGAGGCAGACTTCATACCGTACACAAGGACCACTACACATCTTACTAGCAAACAGGTACAATAAATCACTGAACCATTGCTAAATAAAAAATAATATAAAAATAATATCCATCAGATTGCCTACATAAGCTGCGAAAATCGCAGTTATTGCAGTACAAAATTGAGCATTATCATTAAATTTTTTCATTAACCTATTGCTGCCTTCATGTGTGCCACAAGTCCACCACATTGTAAAAGAAGTGGGATTCGTGCCATTTGTTTTCCCCGCAAATGACCCTTATCTTCTGAGGGGGCCAGGTATACCTGGCGACACTTCGACCCTATGCGATCTGTTTTTCGCAGGCAACACTTGTTATCAGCCTTGTAGATTAAAAGGCGCAATGAAACTGGGTTTCCAACTATGTACCTCTATTTGGACCCTTTTTCCTATATCCACAAATGTGGAAATCCAGGGAAGAGACCTATGTCCAAGGACAAGCTGAAGAGAATATAAAATAATAATTTTATTTATTTCATCATCAATCATCAACAGCCTATTAATGTCCCCACTGCTGGGGCTCAGGCCAGCCCTCTCAACGAGGGCGTATTTATTTATTTTTATTTATTTCACAAAATCCACAGCACTTAGAAAAAATAGGTAACTATTATCAAAGGTTACATTGCTCATACTGCCAATAAAGAGGATTTACATTATAAAATGTTTAATAAAATGTTTTGTAATAATTTATTCAGCAATAAAGGCTATCTTATTTATCCTAACCACAGAATACATATTTTACACGCGTGTTTGTCCAAACTGCACAGATCGAAGACAACAACACGTACGAGCGCATGCTGCGGTACGCGCTCGAGACGCCCGGACAGTATTTCTCGTACGGGTACGATCTGACGCACAGTCTGCAGCGGTTACACTCCGTTGCACCAGATTTCCATAAGGTAAGGCTCAATAAGCACTCCATCACTACTGCAGACTAAAAAAAAAACAATAATTTAGCTATGTTTTACAAATTACGCGGATATCGGACGCGTCCGTCAGCCGGGCTTATGCGTTTCTGGATACTTTATTTATTTATTTAATTCTTAATGGTTTACAGAGTAAAATCTCCAAAGCACCAGAAAGTCATACATTGGTAATATAAATAAAGACATCAAGAAATTAAGACACTCAGCTCCTTGCATGTTCGGACGTCCGGATAGACTTTGACTGGCTGACGTCCGAACAACCGTGCACATTACGAACAGCCCCGTCCGATTCATTCCGCACTCCGTCGCTCTGTAGACAAATAAAACACCTAATAATTTAGGAATGCTCTTCTACTGATGATTATCAAACAGCTTAGAGATAGTCAAACAGCAGAAGTGGCATAGACAGGACACATGATTAGATAAAAGATGGAAAAATGGACTAGGGATATAGTAGAATGGTACCCAAGAGATGGAAAGAGAAAGAAGACAATACTGTAGATGGGAGAAGACGACATGATAAGGGTTGCAGGAGGAGCGTGAATTGAATGCGTAAAGCAAGGGACAGAACAGTCTGCAAATCTCTGGAAGAGGCTTATGTCGCAAGACAAACAGATTAAGAAGATTAAAATTTAGAATATTATGTATATAATAGAATGAACCGCATTAAATACATACCTAGATATAAGTCCTAATGATTCTATTTTAAAAATACTTTTTGAAGCAACTCGAGTATATGACCTGTTCCAGATGTCACTAGCGAGCCGAGCGGACCCCCGTTTCCTGTGGAACGGCCACATGCTCAAAGACTTCTCACACGAACAGTTTTCTAGATTCGCCCTGCCCATGATTCAAGGCTGTATCCTTTTTGGAAAGTTATTTATATGAGTATATAGTACTTACCGCAGCTTTCCTTATTGACAACATATTATTATTATTGTTTTAGGTACTTATTTATTTAATTTCACAGCATAATACAACTAAGATTAGGTAATATTCGATTAATACCCATTTCAAGATGCCAATTACGAATTCAAATTAGGTTAAACATTTTAAATAAATAAATGACGGAGACAGAAAAACATGGACGCAAAAAATGTATATGGAAGATTTCTTTAACCCCCGAACAGTCGTGTCGATAAATCGCGTGTCAGTGAAAGGTCACCCGATGTCGTGGTCGCTAGTGTCGCGGCGGAGCGTCGAGCGCGCGGGCACGCGGTTCTACATGCGGGGCGTCGACGGGCAGGTATGCTCCCATTGCTGTCGAAGAGGCCACAACAACACGGAGTGTTACAAATGCAAACTAGATCGAACGACATGAATCTGCGACCTATTAAATTAGGTCGCTGATTCATGTCTTTATTTCTTTCTTGACTATAGTCCCCGCGGAGTGTGTCCCCTGTGTGAAGTTGGCTGATTTCTGCGCAATGACTAATTTTAGGTGTCAAAGGGGAGATGTGCGGGGGTTCACTAGAGACGCTCATTAAATTTCAAGAAATGGTTTATTGATTCGATCAAACGAATCAAACTTTCAAGTTTTTGGACATCTCTATGTAGCACACTATCCCGCTTACGCATAACACTGTCAGCTATGTGCAAATAATTTGCGACTATATGCATTCAGCCGTCAAGAAATCCCGTGGTGACTATACAAGAAGGGTACATAATCCGTAAGCCTACATAATCTGTATTCGTGTTAGGGCCATGTAGCGAACTTCGTGGAAACGGAGCAGATCATCGAGCGGGGCGGCGAGAAATCCTCCTTCGTGCAGACCCGGGGCTCTATCCCGCTGTACTGGAGCCAGTACCCCAACCTGAAGTACAAGCCGGCCATGCAGCTGTCGCACGAGGACCACGTCGCGGCGTACACGGCGCACCTCAGGGACCAGCTGCAGAGATACGGCAGCCAGGTGCTCGTCAATTTGGTGAGTGGCACAGACATAATACGATATGGGGTCCTTCAAGTAGAGAGTCAAAAGAGCCCTTCAACCTTGGCCGGCGCCGCACCAGCACCCCCCGGGTGTTGCAGGTGTCGGTGGGCGGCGGTGACCTCTTAACATCAGGAGGCCCGCCTGCTTGTTGCCCCCGTAGCAATAAATAAAAATCAAGATAGAACGGCCATTTTGATCACGCCAGCCTTTCGGATAAACCACGTCTCTTAGGGCTTCTTACACCACTTCCTGATATTGTTACAGATAGTAATCTTAGTGATAAATTAATCTATCAGATAAATCTGTGTGATAGACTATATAAAATAAATAAGATATAGGCAATCAGATACCTGTGAAACCAAAAAAATAGGCTATCTGTCAGATAACCTGCAGATAGTGTATCTGGGACTTTATCAGCAAGCGGTGTAAGAGGCCCTTATTTGAGTTTTGTTTTAGTTTGCCCGTTCACTTTGTTACATATCTTATGCGAATAGAATCATATATTTTTAAAAGGTCATATGCTATGCTCACATGCCTTCAATATCTTAGAAAGTCGACACTTCATGGATATATGCCCGTATGATATTTTTTGATTGCTTGGATATTTCAAGATTCGACCAGTGGCCGCCATTTCGCGAAATTTTCAAAATAGCCGACGGTAGGTATGCCAAAGAGGTTCGATGGCGTTTAGATTTGAAAAATTATGTACCTTCATTGTCACCAGATCGACCAATGCGGTAAAGAAGAGGCTCTAGAGCGCGGCTTCCGCGCGGCAGTTGCCGCGGCCGCGCTGCCCAGCGTGCGGTACGAGCCGTTCGACTTCCACACCGAATGCCGCGGCATGCGGTACGACCGGCTCAACGTGCTCATAGACAGGATCGCGCACGAGCAGGTGAGTGCGGCATGGCGGCACTAGGGCTAGGCAAGGCGGCATTGGAGCGCGGCTAGGCGGCCTCCCCCAAGGCGCGCCAATGAGCCCGATCCTCGGCTGTCCGCATCCAGTCACTGCCAGTCGCCTTACGCAAGTCATCGCTCCATCTAGCCGGGGGGCGTCCCACACTACGCTTGCCTAGTCGCGGTCTCCACTCGAGAACTCGTCTACCAGTGATCAGCCCACTGCCACTTCAACGTGCTAACCCTCTGAGCTATGTCGAAGGCTTTGGTTCTCTGGCGGATCACCTCGTTTCGGATCCTGTCTCTCAGAGAAACTCCGAGCATAGCTCTTTCCATAGCCCGTTGAGCGACTTTGTGTTTTCGGACTAGTCCCACTGTTAGTGTCCACGTTTCGGCGCCGTACGTCATTACGGGTAGGACTCACTGATTAAATACTTTTGTCTTTAGGCATTGTGGAATATGCGACGAGAAGATATGGCGGTATTATCACTAAGAGCGATTTCTTCCAGACAGCCTTTTTGTTAAATGTATGAATGTATGAACAGACTGAGTTCGGGTATTTCCTGTCGCGCGGCGGGTCGGTGCTGATGCGGCAGGGCGGCGTGTTCCGCACCAACTGCGTGGACTGCCTGGACCGCACCAACGTGGTGCAGAGCATGCTCGCGGCGAGCCAGTTGGCGGCCGCGCTGCGCGTGCTCGCCGTCGCCGACAGCGACGCGCCGCCCAGAGAGCTCGACCATCTCTTCAAAAACGTAAGGCTCCACCACTTGTACATATTATTTTGTTAGAATAACAATTTCTTTTTAATTATAAACAGACAACCAATCGAAGAGCGTCAGTGGCGTCGGGGATAAGACGCGGCCTATCATATCGAAAGGTCCGAAGTTCGATCCCCGACTGGGCCACGTACCAATGGTTTTTTTCTCGAAACTTAAGTACATTTACGGACTGCTCTCAAACGGTGAAGGAAAACATCGTGAGGAAACCTGCATACGCCGAAGAAGAAATTCTTAGGCGCATGTGAAGTCCACCAACCCGCACTGGGGTAGCATGGTGGACTATAGCCCGAACGCCCTCGTTGAGAGGGTAGGCCTGAGCCCCAGCAGTGGGGACATGTTAATAGGCTGTTGATGAACCAATTTAAGGTTTCATTAAAGGTTGTAATTTTCTTATTGTTATTTAAACAATTGCTATCTGTGGAGATCTATAATTGGCCTTGTATTATGTACTTTACTTATGATAATGTTATTATAGCTGTTGGTCTTCCTAAGAAAATAAATAAAAATAAAATAAATAAAGGTTAATTGACATTAATTCGATGTTTTTGAATGTTGTAGGTGTGGGCGGACCACGCGGACATGATCTCGACGCAGTACTCGGGCACGGGCGCGCTGAAGACGGACTTCACGCGCACGGGCAAGCGCACGCGCATGGGCCTAGTCATGGACGGCATCAACTCGCTCACCAGATACTACAAGAACAATTTCAGCGATGGCTTCCGGCAGGTATGAGATTTTTAAGGTTTTACTACTTTGGAAACAAAGTCTTTCTGCGCCCAGTCTAAACAAGGGAAAAAACAAAGCCTTGTTGGGTATTTTTAATAATATATTTGTATACAAAAAGCCAGCGGTTACAGCACGTGATGGCTTCAACTCGCTCACTAGATACTAAAAGAACAACTTCAGTGACGGCTTCCAGCAGGTAAGACTTTAGTAACGACCACGCTAGCCAGTTCTTTTAATAGGTTTACGACCCTGGAAACAAGGTCCATTTAAGCCAGTCAAATTAAGTTATAACTAAATCGTCCGTGTCGCCCAATGTTCACTATTCTTTTAATTTTAAGGAGTAGTAAGATAGATAGATAGATAGACATTTATTCATTGACACAACACAAACTCAGGTAACCTCAGGTAAACTCAGTAACCAGGCCAAAACCGTAAAAAATGTATATTGTATGCAACAGGACGCCATCGACCTGATCCTGGGCAAGTACGTGGTGGTGGACGGCGAGGGCAACACCGCCGCCTGCCCGCTGCGGAAGGAGCGAGACTGGAAATACATCACAGTGAGTGTACATCCTGTCTGTATTATGAACATTTAATCGCCTCAATAACTGTAGTCTATTTTTTTTAACGATGCGCTACTACAAACAATGAGAGACTGTCATTGGTCAATTGCTCCTAGGGTGTAGACAATATGTTTAGACATTAAAATACCTAGGTACTTGACGTTTAATCTTAATCATAACTTTGTAAGTGATTTTAGTATTAACAAATAGAAGAAACAATAATAAAATGAAATAAAAATGACATTTAAATTCTTGTAATTTGTAGATACATTTGTTTATTTGTTTTATCATTTGAATTGTGTGTGTATGTATACTCGACTTGTTAAACATTTTACTTGGTTTAGAACTAGTTCGTTGATTGACAGATTGATTGATAGATTGACAGATAGATATATTGATTGATTGCATTTTTGTCCGCAGTTCCCGTCGGTGCTTGATAGATTGATTGATTGCATATTTGTCCGCAGTTCCCGTCGGTGCTTGATAGATTGACAGATTGATTGATTGATTGCATATTTGTCCGCAGTTCCCGTCGGTGCTTGATAGATTGACAGATTGATTGATTGATTGCATATTTGTCCGCAGTTCCCGTCGGTGCTGCTGGTGGCGGTGTCCATGTTCTGCGCGACGGCGGTCCTCCCGTCGCGATACTCCAACGACGTGCTGCTCTACCTGCTGTTCTGGAGCGCGGCCGTCGGCGTCACCGTCACATTCATATTCAAGTACGACTCTTACAATATCTTATCTTCTTAGCCTGCCAGAAATACCTGACGACACTTCGACCCTATGGGATCTGTTGTGCCAAACCCCTGTCCGCCAAACGGTGCCCCAAATTTTTTCGGTGGACTTCACATACCTTAGAATGCCTTAATGCCTAATTACATGCCTTAGAATAGTAAATACCAGTCTTTGGCGTATGCAGGTTTCCTCACGATGTTTTCCTTCACCGAAAAACCTGTGGTATATTAAAATAAATCGTAGTTAAGTTTTCGAGAAACTCATTGGTACGGGCTATGATCGAACCCACGACCTCATGAACGTGAGGCGAGTGCACAACCAACTAGGCTACCACGGTTACAATATCCCTTCTCTATTTAACACGTTCCTATGCCGCCTCGTTGGCTACTGAGTTTCGCCACCAGTTTTCACCAAATAATTTCTCGAAAGATTATCACACAAACAGATATTTAATGAGCGTCAGTGGCGTCGGGGATAAGACGCGGCCTATCATATCGAAAGGTCCGGAGTTCGATCCCCGGCTGGGCCATGTACCAATGGGTTTTTCTCGAAACCTAAGTACATTTACTTACCGACTGCTCTCAAACGGCGAAGGAAAACAACCTGCGTACGCCGAAGAAGAAATTCTTAGGCGCATATGAAGTCCACCAACCCGCACTGGGCTAGCGTGGTGGACTATAGCCCGAACGCCCTCGTTGAGAGGGTAGGCCTGAGGTCCAGCAGTGGGGACATACTAATAGGCTGTTGATCAGATATTTAATTGTTGTCTGTGCCGACCCTAACACATTAACCTGTATCCGAGACGGAAGACCAAGATAAATAATGGATATTGTGTCCGCAGGCACGGCAAGGAGTTCGTGGACTGGCCGCGGCTGGACGCGGGGGGGCTCGCCGCGAGCCGCGCGCTCCCCCCGCCGTCTTTATGATAGGGGACCTGCCCCTCGTGGTTATCGTCTAGACCCCCCTAGCACACACGCGTAAAACCCCATTTGCACATCCGTGGTAACAGTAGCGAGGTAAGAAAAAATGGTTTTCAGTCTAGCGACGCATCGATATTTATTTTCCGATGCACCGATACGTAAAAATGGAATCAGATCCTCTCAAGTGTGGTCCTGTGTCCAAATATGAAGAAAATTGCGCTAAAGTATTTAAATTTCCAAATGAGTTCTGTCGCATCCGAGAGACTTATTTCTAGGTTTCAGACAGACATGCGACTGCGACGACTTGAAACAGAGTTCCCTACTCACCTTTCCCTGCATAACCTGAGAATGCTGTTTCCATAATAAAAATCTTGTGAATATTAATTAACTTATAAACGTACGTATAAGTTTGTCTGTTTATCAAATATTGAAATACATACTAGTTACATATTAGTTTATATCATTGTCATTTCTTCCAGAGCCGTAAAGCCCAGTATTAAAAAAATATTTGTCATTGCTACTTTCGAATTCACCATGCGTATCGGTATCGGTATACATTTCCATTATTATCGGTCGATACCGATTATCGGCCAAATCGCGTATCGATCATCGCAAGTTAACCCGCTACCTACTGTACTTATGGATGTGTGAATCGGGTGTAAGGGAGACGGTGATGTGATGCCATCTATGTCTTTACAATCATGTTATTACTGTAACAGTCATCGTCATCAGCCGGTATAGGTCCACTGTTGGACAAAGGTCTTCCCCAAAGATCTTATTAATGACCTGTCCTGTGCTGTCCGCATCCAGTTTGTTCTTGCGTCTTCGACCAGATCATAGGTCCTTATTATTGGTGGCCTGCGGTACGTCTTCCGGTCCATGGTCGCCACTCGAGAACCTGTCTGCCCCAACGGCCGTCGGTGCTGCGTTGTGATGTACCCTAACCACTGTCACTTATGCTTGGCAATGCTTTGAACTGGAAATATCGGAATTGTAATATTCTGTTCCGGATATCTCATCTATTCAACTCACGGAGGAAAAATATTCAACTACTATACAAAAGCGAAAATTTGGATGTTTGTGTGTTTTGACATCAAAAAAATTTATCAAATTTATTATATCAAAACCCACCGATCACCAAGCCATCTCCACCGTGTTTCTCTAAACACTTGACATTGGCAGAAACAGTCGTCATCCTAAAGACGATTGAAGCCACAACCAAGAAAATAATAATTACTCTATAACGTTTGAACGGATTTTGATGAAACTTGGTACAGTGATAGCTTATATAATACCAAGTAGGAGACTTTTTAACGCGGATGAAGTCGCGCGGCGTCCGCTAGTGTTATTATTAAATACACAGATGGCATCACAACTGAAGTCTCTCCCACATTCCTCCCATCAAGAAGTAACTGAGAGTTACTGACTTGATTAGTTCAAAAATATTGTTACTCATTATTTAAATTACATTTTTTCTTCTAATTCAATTTTTTGTAAGTCTGATGTTTTTATCTTAGAAGAGGTGAAAATCAAATCAAGGTGTCATGTCCACATTTCTGCTTATATTCTATATTAACGTCCCTAACCTTTTTGTTTTATATATGCGGCTGGCCTGTTGGCTTAGTTGGTAGTGACCCTGCCTACTGCGCCAGAGGTCGGGGGTTTGATACCCAACCGGGACCAACATTTGTGTGATAGCATATCTGTTGGTTTTCGGATTCTGCGTGTTTGTATGTATTTAAGTATTTATTAAAGTATGTATATGCTGTAGGTAAACCCAGCATGTCACCTATTGGATTTCACTTCTTTTATTATTCTCAAGCAAATACATTTGTTAAGTTAAAGGAATTTTATGGCTTGGTTTTTGGGCAAATTGTTATTTTGGACTATAATTATTGGGTATGTAAACATTTTTGCAAGGCGTGTGTAGTCCCCGCGGAATTTCTTGGCGGCTGAATGAATATAGTCACAGATTGTTTGCACATCGCCGACAGTGTTTATAGCTTATGTGTGGCGTAAGCGAGATAGTGTGCTACATAGAGATGTCCAAACACTTAAATGTTTGATTCGGTTGATCGAATCAATGAACCATTTCTTGAAATTGAATGAGGCCTCTAATGAACCCCCGCACAGCTCCCCTTTGAAACCTAAAATTAGTAATTGCGCAGAAATCAGCCAACTTCACACAGCCGCCATTAAACTCCGCGGGAACTATACTTTTGACGTATTTTTGACCGCACACGAACCTTTCGGTTTGGTTGAACCTAGGATTTTTTTGGTTTGGTGTTGCCACACAAAAAGGTCTTAAAAACTAATGTCACTGAGTAAAATTCGAAAACAACGAAAATAGTTTCTTAAAATGATCTATAACTCCAGGTTCTTTATTTATTTGCATACCCAATTCAAGCTTCAGTATTTGAATTAGATATGGCTACCAAATTGAAGAATTTACAAGTGATGTTCATTGGTGAATTTCTGTCTATAATATACAATTAGATTGTATATCAATCAATCAAATATTGTGGAGTCTAGGAGGTTGTGAGAACCATGTGAGAACGCAGTATTTTCCGACCATAATAATGACCTATACACCTTTGTAAATTCTTCCACACTAAATATCATTCCTGTGAGATGAAATTGTTAATTTTAGCATACCCTCTCATAACATTCTTTAAATAATGGTGACTGTTTTAAATTTTTTCTGAATTCGAACGGGGAACACAATCGTGCGCATGGCTGTTTTTTTTGTAATATAAACTAGGTACTTACTGTTTTTTTAAATTAAAGGAATAAGATTTGATAAAATATAATCTTCTAGCTGGCTTAAGTCTCGGAGGAATTAAGCTGAAATCGATACCCAAAAATACACAAGAAAATCAACATCAACAAAAAAAACATTTTAATAAGTCAACATTTTAGAAATTCAAAGGCAAATAAGCTTAGTTGATCTACCTATAAAGAGAAAAAACAGTCATGTTCCACGATTTCTACGGGGTGAAAGGTGGCATCTCCCGAAAATCTTCTACATTCAGCTTCTGTCCGGTGCGTTCACGCACCACCCCGTCCGGAAAGACATTAATTACACTTTAATCAGAATAGCTTGATTTTGATAAGAATGTGAGCTGTCACCGTGTATAAACCTTATAATCTAGTCTAGTGTGGCTGTCAAAATCAAAAAACTCCATTACGTGTCGCTGTCATTGATAATTATAGCGAACACCTTATATTGAGAGATATTGAGATGGTAATGGATTACACGAATTTGCTTTCAGTCTTATATTACTTTACCTCTGTGACTTTAGTGAGTGATGGTTACTAAAGTAATACTTACCTAATAATTCAAATCTACGAAAACAAACGCTATTTGCAGCTCGGAAACAAAATCTAAGCCACAGTACACGGAAAAAGCTCGCTACGCTCTTCTATGATCTAAGCGAACTTGAAGGGGGCACTAACAACAAAGTGAAGTTTTCCACACACGCGGTAGCGTGTCAAGCCAAGTTCCAGCAAAGAGAAAAGAAGGAACTGGCGCGCCGCAGCCGTGTGTTATTATTACACGAACCATTTGGAGGCAATTTTCAGCCATAATATCTCAAAAACTATTTAACATAAGCACATGTTTGGTTTATTCATATTACCACGCAGTCTTCAATTATTCTGTTTTCAATTATTTTGTTTCTGAGGACTGAGACGCAAATACTTTTGTTTTCGCATGCTTTTGTGTTGGAACAGGTGGTACACTGAATTTGTAGTTGCATTTTTCCGGGAGATGTGTTTTCTATCACCGCATTTACGGTTGTGTGTGTGTTTGGTGGTTTTAGACGAAATACGAGATGGCTCGTAATCAACAGTTCTTGGTTGTAACATTGTGAGTGGAAATAGCTTTGTAAATATGTTTTTTTTTACTTTTAATATTTTATTTCATTACATGATGAAAAATTTAAATTATTTAGACTGATTTCTTCATGTAAATATGAGTTATTTTGGACCTATACATACACCTTTAATTCATACTACAAAATATAGGTATTAGAATGAAACTAATGGGAACCGGAAACTTGGGTTTTTTTTACACTTGGGTACTTTTCCTTGTTAGCGATCTTTATAGAGGATTAAACATACAAATGAGATTCCTCTCTATAGCAAATTTAATTTATTTGTTTTTGTAAATAGCCTATTTATATTTTTGTTTATTTTTAATAGGTTTTACTTACCTTTTCCATTTCACAATGTTAATTCCACAAGGATATTAGGTAATGTAATATTGTTTTGTTAATAAACTATTTCGCATCTTGTGATTTTGTATTTAAATAATAATTTAGTTACTTAAATAATTTTATGAAAAGGATTAAAGTTTAAATTAAAATTTATGTTTTAGTTTTATTTAAATAAGATAGGGTAGGTAGGTACCTACATAGACCACATGTTTATAGATAAGCAAGTGAATAGATAGCTAGTCTATCGAGACCTCGGAACATAGTCGCAATCACAATGTCGAGACCTATGTCCAGCACTGGACTAGTGCAGGTTGGTAATGGTAGTCTGGTATTAGTAAGCAAGGAAGACTAAGTCCGGCAGTGGACGTCAACAGGCAGCTATAAAAGTTGAACATGGACACTCGAAAGTGAACCTTGTTCTCACCGATCTCGTAATTTGAAAAAAAAACTACCTAATTTTCATCCAATAAGTTTTTTCAATTTTAAAATTGAACTCGGTAAAGCTGCGGAACGGAACGCATTTTTATCGATTTTACTGTCAATGTCAACTGTCAAATTGGCATAGTTCCGAAACCGTAATGTAGTCTTGAAGTTTTTGAAGCATTTGATTTAGCTTTACTAGAACCACAACCACATTTTTGATACAACTACACCACATCTATTAGCTAGAGAAATTTTGTGGTTTTTGTATAATTTAATTTTGAGAACACAATGAGGATTTTCAATGACCGTAGTATGTACACGAAGTGATGTGGAATTTTAATTTGTTCGATTGATTGTAGCTTCAAAACGCACAGTACTTTGTTTCGTTCGTCGCCGTGCTCGGTTGGTTGGATTGTTTGTGTGACTACAATTTTTTAATATTCGATTATTTTCTCAATATATAGCCGCGTAGAAAAACAGCGTAATGCCATTAACATTTAACTCTGTGCTCCATTTACGGGACTTGTAGTTTTATAAATAGAAATTGATGTGATTCTAGTATTTAGTGAAGTGTAAAGATTGACGGCGCCAGAATGTCTGATGAGCCTGAGGCCAGAATGTGGGACGACGGGGGCTCCAGATACGACACCAGAACCCATGGAGCGTACTTCGAGTCGGCCTTCGCATCGTCAGAACATCTGGACAGGGCGCCTTTGTTATCAGAGGTAATTTATTCCAGTTTTTATCTACACATGTCTAGGAAAAACCTGTGGGAAAATACATTTCGATTGAGTAAGAATTTAAGGTATTTTTTGTCTTAAATTTACTCAGCTGTGAAATAGGTGATTTACATTTTTTAATAGCTTGTTTAGTGGGAAGTCATGGTTTTATGATGGGTGAACAATACAAATTGTTCATTTAACTCACACAGCGTAAATAATCAACTTTACGGTATATATATACCTTCTGTACCTTGATCCTGTTATTACCTGTGGTCCTATAATTTGCCTTTCTTCTCCCTTGATTAAGAGGGTTAACCTGTAAAGTCATTCCCCAATATTTACTAACTGGATATATGTAACTATCAATTATCATACCTACTCATATTCTTGTACTGATAGCAGGTCTTCATTATGTTTTAATTTAAAAAGTTTTATAATTAACCCTGCTGACTGTATCAGGCATATGAAGGAAAAAATCATCAAAGTACATATGCAAAATCCACGATTGATTATACTCATAGTAAAAATGCTTGATTATGCATATACAGACACCAAACATACCTTACATACCAAATTGTTTTCCCATAACAACCTACTTTCTCTTGTTATACTCATTATATTCGATGCATGGAACAATACCAGAACAAATTATAACAGATGTTGCTATGCGTATTAATAAAACTGTGACATTGAAACTATGATGAAACGGCATGGAAGATATCACACCGGTTCAATACCTGCGCAGCACGGAGTAGCCGACTTACTAGCAAAACTGAAACACACTTGCATGCATACACATTTGGCATCCTCCAGCCTTTACTGCCATTGAGAAGATCAGATTTAAAAGAAAAATAGTGTGATCTACGTATATCAATTTTAATTTGTAATATTTGTCTTCAGAATTCGTCCAATCGTTATTTATCAATATTGGGTATTAGCTAATTTATCTCAAGATAATAATACTACTAACACCCACCGCTACCTTAGTGAAGCAAAGTCTATCTTGAGATAGGGTAATATTTAATAATATTTATTAACTAGATATGGAATTTTATTCCAGATATTATTTTCAATAACACTGCCACATAGCGATTGGTTGTGTGCTTTAGGGAAGGCCTGTGTCCAATAGTGGACGTCAACAGACTAATATAAATATATATAACAGCTTTTTCCCGAGGCTTCGCCCGCGTAAAAATGTTTTTTCCGTGTACATTGTGAAACAGCGCCCTTTACGTAAGCATTTTGTTACTTAGGGGGCATTAGCGGACGCCCCGCGACTTTGTCCGCGTTAAAAAGTAGCCTAATGTTATTCTAGGATATAAGCTATCACTGAACCAAGTTTCATCAAAATCTGTTCAGTAGTTTTTGCGTGAAAGAGTAACAAACATCCATCCTCACATCCTTACAAACTTTCGCCTTTATAATATTAGTAGTATAGGACTAGTAGGATATAGTAGATACCAACCTAAAGAAAGAAGTGATATCACACCGAGTGTTAACTTGTAAAATCATAGAAAATTGTCTGCCTCAGTTATTGCCAAACCTAGAGCTCTGGTGTTTTAGGCAAAACACCTGAAAAGCCACCAAAATGGTAAAGTCAAAGTCAAAACTATTTTATTGCATGTAAGTACAGTGGTTACATTTATACACAGTGTCAATTTTTTATCTACCACCGCTTATCTATAAGGTATAAAATCTATTCCTTTGTTAGTTCCTTTTTAAGGCCTCTCCAGACTCATATTATTTTTATTCAAATTCAAATACTAGTTATATGATATGAGGCTACATTTTGTGGGAAAACAAATGTTTCTGCAATGAACAAGAAGCTTAACCGGGTGAAAAAGCTAGTATGCATTATGTAAATAACCCTTATCACAGGCAAATACAGTTATTTCACTAGATTCCACAATGGGTTCGCTTATCATATCGCTAGGAATATATAAAGTGCTCCAAAACGCCATGATAACAGTGTTTGCTCTAATTTATGACTTTATATTTTAATGCATACAACACACACCTACTTATTAAATAAAAAAATTTTATCTATGTTTTTAACAAACATTAAAAAATGTTTGTTCTATAGATAGATAAAAAAATGCCTTGTTCTTTTTATTCAAATATCTCCGAAAATAACGATTTTTGCAAAATTTATATAAAACTCTACTGTCAAATTGTAAGGTTCACCAACCCGCACTGGGCTAGTGCGCGTGGTGGACTATAGCCCGTACGTACGCCCTCGTAAGAGGATAGGCCTGTGCCACTCAACAGTGGGGACATAATAGGCTGTTGATTTGATATGCCATTTTCAAATATTTTTTAGTTTGATTGGGTGAGTTGTTTAGTTGTCTGACAAACAGACGGACAGAACGTTGAGCTGGCACTCATCTCCAATCAATCAATCAATAAATAATATATTTGGTAAAACAAACCAATTCAAACCAGTTTGATTATTTGAATGTATTCAATGTCTAATTCAGAAGAACGTTGTTTTACGTAATGAAATTGGATTAAACTACCTCTACAGGACTTCACGACAACTTTATTGAGATGACGTAATTTCTGTAAGCACGGACTACGATTTCGTAGTGTTTTAAGAATAAACTATAAAATTGAGGAATAAATGATTATTTTAAACTATGTATGGCCTAAAAGGACTTTGTGTTCAAGGCCGTAAAACCCAATTAAAAAAAACAGGTGACTTTTACAAGTACCCTCAAAGTACTATCAACTAGTAAATTCTTCCAGTCGCGTCGGCATTGTCTTCGTGTAATTATATTGTCTCGTTTACACGAATAAATCGCTAATTTATTCACGAAAGATCCAGCTGGAGGCCAGCGGCAGTTTCAGTAGATTGTAGATTCGGCGCCAGATGAGAATGCAGCGTCTTATTGTGAGTTGAGTGATTGAATTTACGTAATATTATAAATAACTAGTATTGTCACAGAATATTTATTAGTATTGTTTGGTTTCTCGGAGTTTTTAGAGCCCCCTCTATTTTTCTCTATATGAAAATGCCACCCTCATAGTATTCACCTGTAATTCCATCTTAAATTTGCGGAATCTACCCCTAAGGCGTACTTTAGACGGTCATGCAAGCGTCATTCAATTCCATCAGTCGTGACTGATGGTTTGATGATGAAAAAAATGAAGTATGCAGATTTTCATCAGTCACTGGGTACAGACGATCATTCATCTGTCAGTCACCGCCTGACTGGTAAAGCCATTTTAAAACTGACAGCAAAACCTACCGTGTAATGGGCCCCTTATACCTTTCTGTACTTAGGTACCTACCTACCTAATAATACAATGACCTGGCCGTCCGCGAGGTTGTAAATTGCCACATTGAATAGAAATTCTAGTCTTCGGCGTTTGCAGGTTTCCTCGCGAGGTTTTTTTCACCGAAAGCCCTGTGATAGGTACACTCAACCGCACATCAGTGGAAACACTTTGACCTTGAAGCGTTCAAAAGTTGAACGCACGAAACACGCGAAAGAGATCGTTATAATTCTCGATGTTCTCTTTCTATTCTGTTGTGCCGCACGACCCGATGACGTCATGGCGGGGCGTGGTTTGAAGGCGCGCTGTTGCCGTACTTACTTCACGATATAATCGGCAACAACGTAAAGTAAATGTACCGACTGTTTTTAAAATCGAAACCTGAAGCCGCGGACGGCGCGCGACGAGCGAACTAGTGAACGGATTTCAAATATTATTTTGCCTTTGGATGTCGTAGAAATTTTCTTTTTAAATGCTATGGGAAATCTGTTCCCGCCAGAAACTTGAATTTCTGCGAGCAAAGGCGCGGGGCCTGCATAAGTTTGAATGTTTTCCTGGGAATAATTGTATATTTATTTAATAATTATGATTTAAGGTTTTCTCCCAAAACTGAGTAAGGCGACACCATTTATTATTATTGTTATAATTTTTTTAGAAAAGTTAAGTTTGGTTTATTGATCAATTTAGGTATTGGGCTGTAAATCTATAACTAGCTGTTGCCCGCGGAAATTGAATTGGCCAATTTACATAATATCTATATAAATTAGCCTGTGTGTTATTCTACTGTAATTTACTTATACGCTAATATAATAAAGCTAAGGAGTTTGTTTTTTGTCTGATTGTTTGAACGCGCTAATCACTCAAAAGCACCAGTCTGATTTGAAAAAATATTTTTGCATTTGACAGTCCAATTCTCGAGGAAGGCTATTTAACATCACGCTACGACCCTAGGAGCCGACCAAAAAAGAAAAGGGCAGAAAACGGAAACTTTGTATGATAGTATTTATTCTTTGACATTAGAAACATGAAAATTTGAATTACAGTTACTGCGAGCACAAATAAATAATGACGTGTTTCTGGTTATTTGGAAAATACTAAAAGGGTAATAACATCCCATGATTCGTTTTTGAGAAAACATTTATTTAGTAAAAAAAGCATGTAACTAGTTATTGGTTCCATAGAAAAATTTATGAAATAAAAATAATTTCAAAAGTCTTAGCCCCGGCCGGGATTCGAACCCGGGAATCCGTGCACCGCAGGCAGTCACTATCAACTGGGATACGGAGGCGTCGCGCATACTTTGCATTGAATTGCTTTGAATGCTTGTAGTTGTATGGGAATAAGTATCGGCTTTTTGAAGCAGGAACTGGAAAATGGTAATTTTAGCTACTCATCATAAATAAATAATGTCGGGTTTTGAATTTTCACATTATAAGGGGAGGAAACTGAGGGGTGAATTTTACGATTATATTTGTGAAATTTACATGGGAATCTGAGTATCGGTTTTTTCAAAGGTAGGAAAATACTATAAATGTAATGGTGTTAAATATTTTTTATGTTTATATTAATTAGTTACGGGGCATCGGCTAGTCGACCGCACGTCAGTGGAAACACTTCAACCTTGAGCTGCCCTACCTTATTATTTAGTTTCAATACTATGAGAGACCGGTTTATACTGGTTTTGTTACCACTGACGTGCGGTCGACTAGAATAATAAAACAGACAAGTTTGTTTTTTTTGTCTGTTGTTTGTTTGAACGCGCTAGTCTCTACCAGTCGGATTTGAAAAATTCTTTTTGTTTTTGACAGTGCTATTCTTGAGGAAGGTTATAGGTTATTTTACCATCACGCTAAGACCATTAGGAACTTAGCAAAAAGAAGAAAGTCAGAAATAACTTCTAAAAAGCAGGCGAGGCCGCGGGAATCAGCTAGTTTATTATTTTAGGGTGATTTATAGCCTTAAATAAAGAATTTATTATTATAATGAAAGGCTTCAGATTATAACTTGCTCTCAGGTTTGTTTTAAATTGGTAGTAGGCCAGAATAAAACTAATTTAATACAAAGAATTATATAAGTATAATTATTTAAAATGAAAAATTGATACCTAAAAAAATGGTATTACTTTACAAGATGTTTATATATTACATATTCTTTATAGATTAAGAAAAAGACGAGCCTCGAATTGATATATTATGTTTACTTCAATTTTGAAATCACAAATGAAATAATCAAACTTAACAAATCATCAGGTTGTTATTGTTTATATAAACTCAACGGATTACACACACAAAATTAACTAAACCAACAAATTAACATAAGGTTTCTTGTAATTAAATAAAATAAATAAAAACATTACTATATCACTTCAATATTAAAAATTTTAATCAATCTTCATTAAGCGACATAAAATAAAAAATAGTATGAGTAATCATTATTTCAGGTTTCTGCTAATTATAGTCAATATAATAGAACGACAATATCGTTAGTTTCGTCGACGAAAAAACTTTCAAAAAGACAAAACAGTCATAAAAATGACAAGATAAGTATCTTTTTTTCGTAAGGCCACACTTATCATCAGAAGAACAAAATGAAGATGACATAAGTGTGGGTATTTGGCACGCGATAGTCAATGCTGACCAAGTATGAGAAACGTTTCAAATAAAATAATATGAGCCATAAAGATTTTAATAATCTGTTCCTCATTCCTGTGACCATGTTTCAGCACATCTCTGTGCCTCGCAATGACTCTCACGCGCTGAAAACCAGTTGCCTCAAATTATGGTTGTTGCACACCTCTAATGGATTCATGTCTGGACTTTTGGAAGGCCATGAAATGAATTGTGTGTCATTTTGAGTTTGGAGCCAGTCCTGAACTGCCCGGGAACTGTGGAATGAATAATTGTTCTGGCAAAGATAGATTGTGCGCTCTGGGCAGTGCGCGCGCACAGTCGGCACCATCGCATCACGCAGCATAACTATTCACTCACCCCCAGAGCCCCAAACTGAGGCGACCACTTACCCTCTGGGGTAAAATATTGATACCTTCATACCTCTCGTTGTCATCTCTATAATTGTTTTATGACCGTCACTCTTGAAAGTTTTCTTTCGACAAAAATTACGATGTTGTATTCCCTACTAAAATAATAACGTTGTAAGCAGTAAACTATGCGGTCCTTTAATAGTTGTGCTCGTCTTGCGCGGGCTGTGGACACTTCAGGCCGCAGCGTTCAGCGGCCGCTGAACTGTGTCGATGGATATCTGGGAAGTAATTTAGTTACTTTACAATATGGTTATAAAAGCACATAAAACCAACCATTTCACTATCTATTGTTCAGTTGTTATCTTCAAGCAGGCTCGCAAAACAATGACGCAGGTGTGCCGGTGGACCTAACGTCGAGCTAAGTATAGTTTAATAGTCTTGGTATGTTTCCTGTTGGTATGGAACTAGAAAGGGTGAAATAATTGTGTTTTTAATAGATATGGTAATTGTTATCTTATCCTTTCATATTTAGCAATAATCGAAGTTGTAAAATCCTGCGTAAGTTATTTTTTTGATTTGCACAGAAGGATTCGGGCCTTAAAAAAACATAACCGTGTGAGTAAAATGACATCAACAACTTTTAAAATAAAACAAGAAATATTCAGAATTTTAACTTCAAATTTCGGGAAACCGACGTTTGATGTGCAGCGCACCTGAGATGTGTCTATTGTTCCTATTGTTCGTCAGCAAATAGGTAGCTAATAATTATAATAACAAGTCGAGTGTCTTTTTTTGAGGCCAGCAAATTTCGTGGAACCGGCAAATGTGCCATCAAAGTTGCTTTTCTAAAGAAATGTGTAACTATTTCTTATAAGGGCTTTTAAGGTGCACTTGTATTGTGCCAAATCAAATAAAAAAAATCTAGGCATATCATGAACTAAGTATATATCTACCACAATTTCTATGTTTTCTTCCCTCTGTGAGCCATACACCTTTTCAAGTGTGAAACTAGAGTAAAAACCTACTAAGCGAGAAAAAGTACCGGTTCCTCGAACTCTTGTGTGAGGTGCTACTGAAAGCAAATTTTAGGATATATTGTTTTTTGGGGTAGGTTACGACGCCACGGCTATCCTATGAACATCACACTATGATATTTTATTAGATACTTTAAAATATATTATGTTTTCTTGTTTTAAACTTTTTTTTGATAATTAGAACTTACTTTTTAACATTATGTTCGCTTTTTGGCAGTTGTGTGCAATAAAGTTTTAAATAAATTAAATAAATAGGATAGAAATGCAGTGTTATTGAAGGTTAACTACACCGATTCAATTAAAACCAGCATGATCGTGAAGGAATTTCTTAGTTGAAATCATTAATGTGTGGGTGAATTAATATAACTTAACAACGGTATGACTTACATTGTAATCTGACGATGTTGATCTTGTTGTTTTAAATAGGTCAAAATCGTGAGCGGTGACGATGACGGCGCGCGCGGCGTCTCCCTCCGCGATCATTGCGCGTCGCTAGACCGCACGATTATGCGTTGACATGTCGTCCTCTGCCCGACTCTTCCCACCTCCGTAACCAGAAATGGCATTATTTTTCTGAAATTTCGAATTCTATTTAATAAAAATTTGCCAAGTGCCTGCCATCGCATAAGCTTACTACATTTAGAATAACATTTAGGCTACTTTATAACGCGAATGAAGTCGTGGGGCATCGGCGAGTTTCAAATAAATAAAAAATATTGACTAAATAATAGCAAAAATAAACATGTTTTAAAGTTAGAGACCTGAAATTTTATATTTAGGCTATTCGTTAAAAACCAATTACGTGTTTTCACAATTTTGAAAATTCCACCCCTAAGTGTATAAAATAAGGGATGAAACGCGCACAGCCCAAACCGCTGAGCCCAGGAACGTGAAATTTTATATTTAGGCTTTTAGTTTAAAAACAATAATGACGTGTTTCGCGAATTTTGAAAATTCCACCCCTAAGTATGTAAAATAGGGGATGAAACGCACACCCCAAACCGCTGAGCCTAGAGACTTGAAATTTTGCAGAAAGGTTCCTCATATAGCTCTGACGTCACCTAAGACAGGGTTTCTCAAAAATCATCCCCTAAGTGGGTGAAATCTTTAAAAATAAAGATGGAAACGTGAAATTTTATATTTAGGCTTTTAGTTTAAAAACAATAATGACGTGCTTCGAGAAATTTGAAAATTCCACCCCTAAGTATGTAAAATAGGGGAAAAAACGCGCACAGCCTAAACCGCTGAGCCAAGAGACTTGAAATTTTGCAGAAAGGTTCCTCATCTGTAATGTCTACTACGAAATGTATTTTTACCGCGGGAAAACTTACAGGAAAACCTTTTTTACGCGGGCGAAGCCGCGGGCAAAAGCTAGTATGTTATAATACTCGAAGGGCAATTACCATATTAGCTCTTCGACGTCCACTGCTGGACATAGGCCTTCCCGAATGAACCCTAAGGTCCTTCGCCCGCCGTATCCAGCCACTTCGGCCACCTTTTTATTGTCGATCCACCGTGCGCGTACCGGTCCACGGTCTCCACTCCGGAACTCGTCTGCCCCAAGGACCGTCGGTCATGCGACAGATGTTCTTGGAATAGGTTCTATAGAAAATGTATGAAGAATGCATATTCCTATTAAGTATATTCCTCAAAATATTATTAAACTGTTTTTTATTCTGTTTATTTAGAATTTGTTTGAATTTGATGCAATTATGTTTACAACAAGACAAGATATTAATAGTAGCCGATGACCTGCGATTTTGTCCACGTTATCAAGAAATTTGAAATACCTATCTTAAATGTTTTTTTATTTAACATTTTTATCACTTTTACATTTAGTATTTCTCTACCTTTGGAAAAACTACTCCTATAGAATTTTTCACCCCCGTTCTCCCCCCATAAAATATGAAAATCCGAAAACCCTTGAAACACGTCATTATTTATTTATGTTCATGTTAGTAACTGTAACATTAGAAAAGAAAAAAATCTAGTGAAAAAATAAATAGTAGTAAAATAAAATCATAATAGTTTCCGTTTTTTCACTTTTTTCTGTTTTCGGCTCCCTTGGATCATAGCGTGATGTTATATAGCCCCAAAGAACCTAGACCTTTCTCAAGAATTTGGCTATTAAATGCAAAAGAATTATAGAATAAGAAAGATAGCTAGAGATAAGCGCGTTCAAACAAACAACAAACAAAAAAACAAACTCTTCAGTTTTATTATTCTAGTCGACCGCACGTCAGTGGTAACAAAACCGGTCTCGCATAGTATTGAAACTCCCGAATAGGCTGGGCCAGCTCAAGGTTAAAGTGTTTCCACCACAGACCACCCACAGGTATGGTTTCCACTGACATGCGGTCGACTATCCGATGCCCCGTGACTAATTAATATAAACATAAAAAAATATTTTAACACTATTACATTTAGTATTTTCCTACCTTTGAAAAAACCGATACTCAGATTCCCATGTAAATGTTCACCCCCTGTTTCCTCCCCTTATAATGTGAAAATCCAAAAACCCGACATTATTTATTTATGATGAGTAGCTACAATTACCATTTTCCAGTTCCTGCTTTAAAAAGCCGAAACTTTTCCCCATACAAGCATTCAAAGCAATTCAATGCAAAGTATGCGCGACGCCTCCGTATCCCAGTTGTTATTGACTCTGCCTGCGGTGCACGGATTCCCGGGTTCGAATCCCGGCCGGGACTAAGACTATTTTAATTATTTTTTCTTTCATAAATTTTTCTATGGAATCAATAACTAGTTACATGATTTTTTTACTAAATAATTCTCAAAAACGAATCATGGGATGTTATTATCCTTTTAGTATTTTTATACTTATATATTTATCAAAACACTTAACATTATATTTTTTTAATCGACTTATCTTTTTTCTCAACACTTTCGGTGCGGTGTCCTTTCTACACCACAGGAAAGATAAAAAGTTAATTTGTTCTAAACATTAAATTTATAGATAAAACAATAAATAAATAAATCTTGGTGATTTTATTCTCAGTTTCATAGGTAACTTCATTTCACGCTCGCAAATTCTATCAAAAAATTTCCTACTGCTCCTTGAATTGTAAATATCAATTGTTATCTATCAGTATTCAGCAAGCCAACAAAAACATTAACAATAATAGGTATAAAAAATATAGTAAGGAAACGAGCTAAACACATTTATAAAACAAATGAAAATTAGTTAATAAATCTCAAAAAGTCGTATCAAAAATGATAAATAAAAACAGAAAAGGATTTTAAAACATTTTTAGTCCAAAAAAAATCTGTCGCTTTTCCCAGTTCACTCGAAAGACATATCAAGACAAGAAGTTAAAATAATATAATGAATGAATGACTTACCGACACATTGGTCCGATTCTCTATTTCCTTCACTTTGTATCCAATTATTTTCAACGCAATATTTTGTTCGCGTTGATCCCGACGACGTCACCCGACGTAGTGTGGCTGGCTGGCATTATTGACACAAACACCCGGCCGTAGCGAGAGCGGCTTGCAAACTGGCGGGCTGCCCTTGCGCACCGCCACTAACCCCGCCCCAAAGAAGCGCGTGCGCATGATTCGTTGAAACTTATATAATTTTTAAATCAAGTCATACCATTGGTTAAAACATAAATGCGCGTTCTTTCTAACAATTTTGTTTGTCGTATCTATAGTTGTGTAAAGTGTTTCCACTGACGTGCGGTTGACTGTACTATAATAAACCGTACGTATGTTCCGAGGTCTCATTGGTTTAAACCCACGACCTGAAGATCGTGAAGTGAGTGCACATCCAACTAGTCTACGTACCTAGTCGTATAAGGAAAATCATTCAGAAACTCTTGTTGCTATGTCAGACTTAATCCCAGAGGTTTTTGGGAAATATATATTATGGAACGCACCATCCGAGACCGATCCAATCCACAGCTATTGTATTTTAATTTGGTCTTCCAAGAACTCCGCATCTCGACTTTCGATCGATTCTGAGAAAATCGCAGAATTATCTAATTGAGAAATTCGACTGCGGTGATTCATATGTTGCTAGGACCAGAGCCGTTTGGGTTTTAGAGAGAATGACGTAAGTAGGGACCCCCGAGTGGGTACGTAACTGGTTTCGTGATAACTGTAAACAATTCTCGCAAATACAAGACCGCCTCGTGGGGCCTAGTCTCAGCTGTGCTATAATTTATTCTGTGATTTTAGTAGTTCGATTGTTCTCTCCGGTGCCGAACTATACCTACTGAGCCACCTTCATTAGAGAGAATAGTTTAAACCAGGGAAAAGTTTGTAACTTTGGAGTTTTGCTTATACAATCCACGCGGTATTGTCGCTTTAAACGATTTCTTCTGGGCAACCTCAAGAGGACACAGTTAATTGAAAAAGGTTGATGGTCCATTACTTAATAGATTGTCCATACAAACAAATCAAACTTTACATATAGTTTTATACCTACTTCAAACATAAAAAGGAATAAAAAATATCTCCATAACCACGACCCGGATGCATAGCTTGTACCTACGATATTGCAAACTGTTGCAAAACTTTTATGATTGTGTTATTGCTACTGTGTGATTTGCCAATATTACTGTGATAGGTGTTGTAGTCTAAGCAATTCCATAATGATGTAGATTCATCTAGCTATTATATACCTAGTCCTAGACCAAATTGCTGGTAGGTATGAATGACTTTAATGGTACAACTATATTATTTTCCTCATCCCATTTACTTAAAATGTACTTTTAATAAGCTGTGTGGCGTTACCTTGGCCGACCGAATACGCCTCGAAAAGATACGCAGTATTTATTTATTTTTATTTCATTTTATTTATTCTATGGCTGGACTGAATGAAAAAGACAAGCTCCATTGGTTCGGATTTGCACATGTTGAGCGAATGATCGAGTGATGAACAAATGAAGACACAAATATATCGAGAGAAGGAATCCATTGGCGTACGCAGGTTTCCTCACGATGTTTTCCTTCAACGAACAGCCTGTGGTATTATAATGAACCGTACTTCAAATCAAATAACAGCCTATTAACATGTCCCCACTGCTGGGGCTCAGACCTACCCTCTCAACGACGGCGTTCGGGCTCCAGTCTACCACGCTAGCCCAGAAGGTTGGTGGACTTCACATGCGCCTAAGATTTTCTTCTTCGGGGTATGCAGGTTTCCTCACGATGTTTTCCTTCACCGTTTGAGAGCAGTCAGTAAATGTACTTAAGTTTCGAAAAAAAACCATTGGTACATGGCCCAGCCGGGGATCGAACTTCGGACCTTTCAATATGATAGGCTGCGTCTTATCCCCGACGCCACTGACGCACCAACTATACGTAAGTTCCGAAAAACTTATTGGTACGAGTCAATGTTCGAACCTGCGACCTCATGAACAACAACACAATGCACAACCAACTAGAACCACGGTTCTTAGGCTGTAGCTGAATAGCCGACATTAGCCATTTACCATCAGCTGATCTGTATGCCCGTTTGCCACTTCATTATGTAAAAAACATGTTGTTTCAGGAGACGTACACAGACGTTCCGGTGAGCACCTCGCTGGAGATCGCGGAGGCGCCGGAGCACTGCCACTGGAAGCCGAGGGCGGAGCCCCCCAGCGCCATCCCGCAGCTGCTGGCCGCTCTAGTGCTGTGCGGGTTCTTTATGGTCAGTTAATATCCTCTAGAATCTAGATATAGTAGCCGGCAAATGCGTGGCGCGTAGCCGCTTAGCGAGCCTTGCGCGCAGCGGGCGTTCAACCTTGTGTTCACATAGATTTTTTTTGGGACAATGTTGTGGTGCCATATCTCATTATTGTAGTTCGAGGGCAGACTAAATGGAAAAAAACACGTATTCATTTTTCATCAAACATCACCATATTGAAATAACAAATAATGTTTGGACAAATTTACACACGGCTGTTTAGTCCCAAACTAACCCGAAGCTTGTAAATTGGGTACTCAACAACTGATAAACATACATAAATACTTTTAAATAAATACTTAAATACATACAAACACCCAGAATCCGAAAACCAACAGTTATGCTCATCACACACATGTTGGCCCCGGGTGGGAATCGAACCCACAGGCGCAGTGGGCAGGGTCACTACCACTGCGCCAACAGGCCAGTCAATCTGGATTTAAAAAATCAATAGTTCAAATCATAAGTTTAAAAAATCACCTGTGTAATAGGCTATCGCACGCTGTATTTGGTGTGACAGATATGCGAGCTGATCGGCGGATACCTGGCTGGCAGCCTGTCGGTGATGTGCGACGCGGCGCACATGCTCAGCGACTGCGGCGGGTTCGCGCTGGCGCTGCTCGCCTTCCACTGCGCCAAGCGCCGCCCCGACGCGCACATGTCCTACGGCTACAGGCGCGCCGGTCAGTCACACAGCCTCCCACCCACCACACATGGCATAACACACAATATCAACAGCCTATTGACATGTGCCCACTGTTGGGACCTACCCTCTCAACGATGACCTCGCATCACAGCACCGTTAAACAAATAGACTATAGCAAATACGCCATCTTTGATAGGGTAGGCCAGAGCCCCAACAGTCAAATCAAGTCAAAATCAACAGCTTATTAACATAACCCACTATCAGGCCTACCCTCTCAACGAGGGCGTATGGGATAGTCCACCACGCTAGCCCAGTGCGGGTTGGTGAACTTCACGCGCGTCAAAGAATATTCGGCGTATGCAGGTTTCCTCACGATGGTTTCCTTCACCGTTTGAGAGCAGTCGGTAAATGTACTTAAGTTTCGAGAAAGACCCACTGGTATATGGCCCGAGCTGGGATCGAAGTGGGACCTCCGCTCCCCACGCCACCAACGCCCCTACAGTAAGGAATACTAATATGGTGGACTCTTTTGGCGGGAGTGAAGTGTCATGGTCGTCTCTTTTATTTTATTTTATTAAATTATGTATTTTGCGGGTTTTAATGTGTAATTTCATGGAGCTAAGATCTCTTTGGTGGGCGCGCGTAGGGATAATTCGAACCTTCCTGTGTAATTGTGATAGTATTTTATAGGTCTTTGTGATTGTGCATATTGTGCGGGAAATTAAAATAAAAGCGTGTAACAACTCTTTAAGCTCTTACCAAATTGACCATTTGTAATCTTCATTAATTACTATCGCTTTAGTGAGGATATGAACTTTAGTGAAAATCGCCGACTGACTCTATCGTGCCCTGTTTTTGTGGAGGCCGTGCTGTAACCGCCGGTTTAATAGATATCAGAAATATGACTATTGAAATAAAATATGGCTTAAAGGTCTCGTAACCAAGCCAAAACCTACTTTAAAAACCTAATATAGTGTTGATTTGACTGCGCAGAGGTGCTGGGCGCGATGGTGTCCGTCCTGCTGATCTGGATCCTGACGGGCGTGTTCGTGTACGTGGCGGCGGTGCGCCTGCACACGGGCGAGTACAGCGTGGAGCCTGACATCATGATGCTGGTCTCCGGCTGCGGGGTCGCCTTCAACGTCATCCTCGCGCTCGTGCTGCACGGCTGCGCCTCCGACATTGGTAAGCAAGCAAGCAATCTATCAATCACCTGACAACACCCATTTTGGGGTTGCCAACTAACAAGGGCTCGGGTCGCTTCTTCCCCACGACGGCACTGACGCTCTCTATTTTAAACCGTGATTGACGTTAAAAGACTTTGTTTCCAGAGCCGTAAAACTATTTAAAAATGATTGGTTGCGCAGCGCACCACCACTCGCACGGCGGCGCGGCGTGCGGGCACGTGCACGCGCCCGCGCACCCCGCGCCCGCGCCTCCCTCACGCCCGCGCTTCCGGCTGTTCAGCGCGCCGCAGCACAAGGAGGCCAACGGCGCGCTTGCCAACGGCGACTACAGCCTCAAGGAGCTGCCTAGCGCTGAGGCGGCCATCGCAGACCCGCCTGCCAGGTCAGGCGATGCACACGATTCATATAATGTGAAATTGTAATTTGGAAAAAAATGATCGATCGGGGCATGATCTGATGATGGTCATCGAGGGAGTAGATGGAGGCCTTTCAGATCGCTATAGATATCCAACTGATCAGATAAGTCGTCTGGAAGCAGCATCGTCATGAAGAAAAAACCTATATAATGGCATTATAATGTATGAAAATCTTAAAGTTAAAGAATCACGACGATGCAAAAGGGTATTGAGACAGACAGACTGACAACGAAGTGATCATATATGGGTTGATTTTTTCCTCTTTTGAGATACGGAACCTTAAAAATTAATGGTATGGTCAAGGATCTAGCTCAAAAGCGCTCCTTCCACGTCTAACGCGCATCAGTAAACCTAATAAATAATATGGTTCGAGCGCTGCAAGGATAATCATCAATTCCTTTTGTTTCCAGAAACATAAACTTACGCGCGGCGCTCATCCACGTGATCGGGGACCTGATCCAGAGCTGCGGAGTGCTCCTCGCCTCCATCCTCATTAAGTTCTACGTAAGGTTGCCATTTGTATTTATCTAAACTGATATTTTGTAACTCGCAATGAGCAATGAACTTACAGGTAGTGTTGTTTCGGCGCCAGATGAGAATGCAGCAACTTAAGGCCTCTACTCACGACACGATGCAGGACCCGATCAGTCGGCATGTCAGTAGGCAACGATTTGACGCGCCAATCTCTATGAAGTTGGGAGTCGGGGCGACCCAACCGCCATCTAATCGACCCTACCAGCCAACTTGCCTACTGACAAAACTTGCCGATTGGTATTAGCGGACGCCCCGCGACTTTGTCCGCGTTAAAAAGTAGCCTATATGTTATTCCAGGATATAAGCTATCACTGTACCAAGTTTCATCAAAATCTGTTCGGTCGTTTTTGCGTGAAAGAGTAACAAACATCCTCACATCCTTACAAACTTTCGCCTTTATAATATTAGTAGGATAGGATTATTTTAAAACTATAATTGGCCTATAAGAATTTCGTTTCCACGGCCGTAAACCCCATTAAAAAAAAGTATAATGATGCTTGCAGCCGGCGGCGCAGGTGGTGGACCCGATCTGCACGTTTGTGTTCAGCATCCTGGTGCTGCTGACGTCGGCACGCGTCGTGCGCGACGCCATCGCCATGCTCATGCAGGGAGTGCCCAAGGACTTCAGGTATCTTAACTTATATTCTTAGGGGCCAGGAATACCTGGCGACAATTCGACCTTATGGGATCAGTTGTACCAAACCCCTGTCCGCCAAACGGTGCCCCAATCCGGTTTTTGGTGGCCTTCACATACGCCTTAGGATAGTAAATACCAGTCTTTGGCGTATACAGGTTTCCTCACGATGTTTTCCTTCACTCATTTTGACTTCATGTATAGTTTTTTTGCGGCTGTGTGAAGATGGCTGATTACTGCCGTCTTGTCTTACAAATATTATGTTTTTTGACTTATAAAAGTATAATTAGACCTATAGTTTCCTAAAATTTTTATTTTATTTGTTGGTGTGTCTTTGCGCAGATACCGCGAGCTGGTGTCGTCGCTGTCGTCCGTCGGCGGCGTGCGGCACGTGCACTCGGTGCACGCGTGGGCGCTCTCCACGCACCACGTCGTGCTCACCGCGCACGTCGCCATAGGTGAACGCGTTGAAAAAGTGTCAAAAAAATTAATTTATACCATACCTAAGTTCAATGTGTATTGTTTCTGCTCTCATAAACGGAGAGAAAGCAGTTCATTATGCCTTCAAGAAAATGCGGGATAGAATTTTGTGTGAAATTTCATTACTGACGTGGCTTTGCGGGAGGGAAAAATGGACGTAAATCCATTACTGACGTATAATAATAATAACCACCGGTAGCTTGGGCCCTGCTCCGCTGCCGGCGGCACTCTAGGTTGTTTTTTATAATGTTTTTGTAATTACTTTTTATAAAAAAATTATACTTAAGAATGTAAATAAATGAGTGATTAATAATAATAATCGCGTTATAATAATAATCGGTTACACGCGTACAGGTATTCGTTGCGCCCTACTTTGGCGCGCCGTACGGCACTGAATAAATACTTAGGTTTAAATACACGAACGAGCAGAACTAACAACTATAGAGACAGATGAACATCCTACTTTACCTTATAATCTGTTCTCGGCAATAAAACAACTTACTTACATCTTACTACTTTGTATTTCTACATCATACTGTACGGTCCTAAACTAGGATCGTTCATAATTTTGGTCCTTCGAGCCGGATTACATAAATTCTTTATTTCGACCAACAAAAGGGCCATATTACAAATACCTTACAGACTAACATACATAACTATAACAATATAAAATATGCATAATTCTTACACTTAACTTAAAACTAGATTGCGTATTATGAAATCCATTATTAACGTTTATTGGTGGCAACAGATGAGCTGACGGACCCGGAGCCGGTGCTGCGGGAGTGCCAGCGGCTGGCGCGCGACGAGTTCCACGCGGCGTCGGCCACGTTCCAGGTGGAGCGGTACTCGCGCGGCGTGCTCGCGTGCGACGCGTGCCGGCAGCCCGCCGCGCGCGCGCCCTGACCCGCCGTCGCCACGCTCTCGCGGTAGGCACGCGGCACGCGCAGGTGAGACAGTAGCCACCACATCAGCCCTTCAACGTCCACTGCTCATGTACAAGCTTCGGCTTCGTATGGGACTAAACAGCCGTGTGTAAATTTGTCCAAACATTCATCATCATCATCAATAGCCTATTAACATGTCCTCACTGCCGAGGCTCAGGCCTACCCTCTCAACGAGGGCGTTCGGGCTATAGTCCACCAAGCTAGCCCAGTGCGGGTTGGTGGACTTCACATGCGCCTCAGAATTTCTTCTTCGGCGTATGCAGGTGTCCTCACGGTGTTTACCTTCACCAGAGAGCAGTCAGTAAATGTACTTAAGTTTCGAGAAAAACCCATTGGTACATGGCCCAGCTGGGGATCGAACTCCGAACCTTTCGATATGATAGGCCGCGTCTTATCCCTGATGCCACTGACGCTTATTATAATTAGTAAAAATAGATAAATAGAGTCCGAACATTATTATTATTAAAAATAAACTAGTTTGTTTATTCCCAGGAGGCCACCAGCTCGCGCGAGAGGCGTGGAGTGGCACAGGACTGTGGCAGAGTTGAGTAACAATAGGAGATGGCGAAGCTTGAGTGATATATAACTGTTCGCGAACATTTAACAGATTCCCGGCTATGATTCCTTTGTGTTTCCACGAGTTAATGTTTTAAAATTATTTATTTGATGTTTTTATTTTATTTATTCGTATGTAGGTCCGTTTACTTTTAGTGGGTTGTTCATGTGATGTATTGTATTGTATTTAACACACTTGCACGTTCGACTTCTGTAAGTAAGCTGGAGTTATTAAATAAATAAATATATATATGTGAAAATTCTGTGACGTTAGGCATTGACTTTGTAACAAGATCGACTTTGTAACAAGATCGACTTTGTAACAAGGTCTCACCACGCTAGCTCAGTGCGGGTTGGTGGACTTCACATGCGCCTTCTTCGGCGTATGCAGGTAAATAAAAAATTGACGTTGTATAAATGTACCCAGTGTACTTACATGCAATAAAATACTTTTGAATTTTGAATTTTTTTGAATTTTTCAGGTTTCCTCGCGATGTTTTCCTTCACCGTTTGAAAGCAGTCAGTAAATGTAGTTATGAGGAAAACCCATTGGTACCTACATGGCACTACCGGGGATCGACTTCGGACCTTTCGACATGACAGGCCGCGTCTTCCACATCACGACACCGGTGATGCTATTTGTTCCATACCTTATGTATTCTCTAAGTTCCATACCAATCGAAAATTCTTAGGCGTATGTGAAGTCCACCAACTCGGCCTGGGCTAGCGTGGTGGACTATGGCCGTACGCCCTCATGGAGAGGGTAGACCTGTTCTCCAACCGTGGGGACATATTAATATTCTGGTTTTTTTTTAAATAAAAAATAGTGATATAATAATAATGATAATAGTGATGTCGTTTTGTATTAGTGCCAATTTTTGTATTGACTAGTTGTTAAATGCAGTTATTATTCTCATATATTAAAAGTTGACAATGTATTAAAATGTATTGAACAAATTATTTATAACTAAGTTATTAAATAAGTCCATGGTATTATAGTAAGTTAAAAAATGTATGTCTTATGTATTATTAAAACATACATTTGTCAAATTTTGACTTAGGTGAGCTCGTTTCTGACATTTAAAATTCACCAAAACTAAATTCGTTTTTGTTTTGTCCAGTAGTTTGACAGGTATAAAAAATATAATTTTAGTGCTGTCAAAGGTTCAGGCGGTACGCAAAATGTCGCGCGGGGGAAAAATGTACCTTTCTCAGATTAAAAATGTTCCATTCGAAGCACATCCCTTGCAAATTTGACATTGTTAATTTGGACTTCAGTCACAGATTACATAATAGTGCTTCAGTCTATTTATAAAAGGGCGTTTTTGCGAAAGGTACGTTATAGGAAAAATATACTTTGAGAAAGCGATTTTTGCGAACTTACTTTTTGTGACCTTATGAGCCTAAATCCTGTCAAATGTTAAGTGTGTGCCTTCAGAATTGGACCCAATGTTTCACCAATTCAATTATCAATTCTTTAATTTCATTGGTTGGGTCCTCATTATATTCAGATTTCAAATATCTCTCATATTAAAAAAAATCTCGTATTTAAAACAACATGCTCAATAACATTTTTTTTGTTATACTTGTAAAGTAAAACTATTTAAACAAAATTTTGAGAATTTAAAGAAACCACAGTTTGAGTGATAAATTAAGTCATTTAAAATTTGACATTTGTATTTATTTTTAAAGAATATCTAAAGTGAAGTTAAGTGTACAGGGTGATTCAAACTGTTGTATGTGTCAATTGATTTATTGAAAGTTGACCAAAAAATGTTCACAATAATAATTAAACTTAGAAATAATATTTCCTACTTCGGCGTTTTGGTATCCCATAGAAGCTTCCTAAAAATATAAATTGTTGTGGGACGTTTTTATTAAACTTGTACAGTTGTAGTCTAAAAATGTTTACCAACTTATGGTTGTTTTTAGTAGCAGTCTATAATGGTCGTTAAAACACGTGACTGTGTGTCATTTCAAATCTTTATAGTTTTTGACATTACCAGACTGTCATTTATGTCAAAACTGATCAACATTTTTGACCGCCCGACACTGTACATAAAAATATTTGGTTAAATAAACGCCAAATCAAGTAACTACATTGTATTTTTTTTATAATAGAAATGTATTATTAAAGATTTTTTTTCTAATACAGCATGTAGAAATAAATACACCCTCTGCTTTGAGATGAATTTTCAAAAATCAATAAAATTGCATTTTTTCATACTAAATGGAAAATGGCCAAATGATTAATTTAATGTGGCGTTCCAAATCAAAAGGAAACTTTTTAAATTAGTTTTGTAAAATGACTCAAACGACGACTGACGACGGGTCACTAAAAAAATTTAAAAAATAACTACAAGGGCTATGAAGTTGGTTCTTGGATCTAAGGTTAGGTATATTTAGTAGTTTTCAGACCTGCAGAGACTCATTTCCGTCACAAGGTCCCTTTTGGTTTGGATCGCCACAAATTAAAGTATAAAAATTAGTAGTTGGAATTAATGAGTACATTGAACTCAAAGCAGCTGGTCTATTTATTTGTACACCTGTATATTCCTGTAGCTTTAACTATTGAAAAGGCGGAGTAGTTGATAGTTGAGGAAGATCCCCAGGTTTATGGGGGAAGCGTTAATTTTTTTTACCCTTAATTAAATAAATTGTAATTTTTGCTCAACGTAGTGTGATATAAGTAACATTTTTGTAGGTAATCTTGTATTTGTAGTCTTTCTACACGTTCCAAATTTTAAACTATAGTAGTCTAGAACATAACTAAGAATACAGTCTCCTAATAAAGTGATTGACCACCTTTAAGAAGGTACGTGACGGTGCGAGTTCCAGACAAAATCTGGTGCTTAATAAAATGCACGGGTTGGTATCAGAATTACTGGATCGCAATTTGACCACGTCGCGCTCTAGTCCAAATCTCAAAATGTCTAAATCTCAAAATACCTAAGTCGAACAAGTGTTCGGACTTTTTGCGATGTAGTCATTTTGCGACTTAGGTATTTTGAGATTACGACATTTTGAGATTTGGACTAAGAGCGATGTGGTCAATTTGCGGTCCAGTCATTCTGATACCAACCCATATGCACAATTATAATTGCACAATTTGTAGCAGTTTGTTTAATAATTATCATCCGTTTTCTTTCCAAAGCCGCGTTAAAAAAATTCTTCGGAGGTGTAATCAAAACTTCAACACGATTCCTTCCTTGAAAAGTTATGGTATTTTACGTCAATGGAGTGCATCGTGTACCTGCCTGGTTATTAAGAGAGGTTTAGAATTAGATATTTCCAATAAAGTAGTCACTAGTATGAATAAGATATGTTAATCACAATTTGAACACTGAGTTATTTGTTGTCTTAGTAATAGTAGGAGTGGCGGCGACAAGTTCATGTAATGAGCAATACACATAGAGGTAATATGATCATCATATCAGCCTGTAGACGTCCGCTGCTGGACAAAGGCCTCCCCCAACGATCTCCACGACGACCGGTCCTGCTCTAAACTCATCCAGCCGGGTCCCGCGACCTTCACCAGATCGTCGGTCCACCTTGTGGGAGGCCTACGCAGCGTCTTCCGATACGTGGTCGCCACACGAGAACCTTTCTGCCCCAACGGCCGTCTGTTTCAGTTTCGGTAACATATATTCATCCAAACTCACGGCGAGAAATCGAGTGAGTGGGTGAGTATGAGAGTTTGTATGAGGCGAGAACGAGTCTGTTCACATTCACGTTTCTCAGGTGTGGGGGCTTCTCACCATGAGTCTGGTTTAGGCGTAATGTTACCCGTGCCCTAGACAAGATAAACTTTTTATGTATGCCAAGTCGCAAACTCCATAAAAATAAAACAAAATTAATTACACTCTGCCTACCAAGCCTAGTTATACCTCTATGACTGACTGAGTGTAGGTCATCATAACACCTTTTGCTGATCTTGTCCCCATATCCAGGACACACAGAACTCAGAATATATCAAAATGTCTTTCAAAAAGAACTAGCTACAGAAACTTTTAAGATGCACCTTCTAAACACACTTGAAGCATTCTTAATTTTTTTCTCAATTGCTTTTTTTAAGTTCAAAATTTTTAAATTAAAAAGTGGTAGTGTATTTTCGAAACACTTTACTGTGTTATGTTATCTTTATTTTGTTCATGCTCACAGTAAAATTCATCTCTTTAATTTATTTTGCATGACCGGTGAATAAGGTATTTAATTCATATTTGATTGCTGCACCCCTGTATAAGTAACTGTCAAATTTAGCAACTCTCTTAACAGTGGTACAATTCAAGCTTGTGGAAGTTTTCCCCAGTTTTTTCCGCAACCATTTTTTGACACTGTTTTACTTAAACTGTACACACTGTAACTGGTGGCTTATACGTCACAATTTCGTCGCGGGCATGTAATATCCTTACAATGCTTATTTGTTCTGAGTTCTGTGGTATCAAATCAGGTGGACTTCCTGTCGCCGCTCTTACTATTGGTCAGGTTTTTTTGCACCAAACATGAATTTATTGACCAATTTGACTCGTTCTCTTTTATTTAATTAACTTGTCAAATTAGTAAATCATTTCATTTTTAGCGTATTAGGCCTGCTTTGATACTTACTGCAACATCTTTGTAAAATAAACAACACGTGTATTCTGCCAAATTGTAACCAAAAAAAAGTATTTTTGTAAATTATTCCTGAATAAAATATATTAAATATTATAAGAGTGTTATGTGAAATGTTGAATTTTTTTTATTTGCAGTCTATTCGTTGTGTGGAGTATGTTTCCGTCCCTGTGTATTCCATTTTGTTTGTAAGAATTGTACTGGAAAATATATTAATAAATTAAAGACATTGGTTTTCTTTCAACTTTTTGTTGGTAAATAAAGTAAGTCCACAACGGAGGCCATTTTAATAAAAACCCAAATATTTGAGATCTATAACTATTTCCCAAAGGAGAAAAAAGTTTAGAATTAGGACTGTATTATAAATGGGCGGCGCCATCGCTCTGTACCAGATTAGGTACAGAGTTTCGATGGGAGGAATTATTTAGGCAGCGGCGGCGTCGCTGCTTATCAAATTCATAGAGCATCGGCGGCGCCACCCATTATAATACCCCTTAGTATACATAGCGAGCTACTGATTTAGTCGATTGTTCACCAAAATTAGTCGAACTAGTCACGAAAGACCAGATTTAGTCGGTTTGTAGTTTACGAGTTATACCTATTTTAGTTCTAGTACGAATAGTCCAGAAGCTAGGTTCTTTTATAAAATACTTGTCGGTTGTATGTAGACCATTGAAAATCACTGACCAAATCAGATTTTTAAAAATTACAGGAAATAAAAATGCAAGATAACTACTTAATAATATTTATTATTCATCTGAAGGCAAGTTTATTTCAACATTTATGTACACACAATAGTACCTTTAACATACGTATTATTACATGTATGGCTAACGTTTGTACAATCCAATATCACAACAGCGAAAACAATATCGTTTTAAAGCTATCTTCTTAAACTAACTACTGTAGTGCGTTCAAAGTGAAAAATAGTTCACTTTGTGATACCAGCACCAAATTTTAATGTTATTAATTAAACAATATGTTATTCTATCTTAAAAACCGTATAGATAAAATAAAAGGTTTAACAACATACTAAAATTTGGTGCTGGTATCACAAAATGAATTATTATGGCCTTTTTTGAAGCTAACAGCACGCACTCTTGAAAGAAAATCGTGCTTTACTGTTTTATTCGCATAAGTTTTAATAAAGAAATAAAAATGTTTCAAATACAAGCAGCTTTGAGACAAATTTCAGCTACTTTTTGAAAAAAACTTGTCTGAAGAATCCAAAATATTCCTTTTAATTTTGAATAAAAATGTAAAATAAAAACTTTAAAATGGTTACCACGATTTTAAGACCACTTGAAAAAGCCCGTTCCAGTATGGGAATTGTTTATTTTTGTATCTGGTTTGTAGCCAGTTTAGAAGTGGAAAATATTTGTTGCAGTTTGAAACCGGTTTCGGTATCCCAATCGTTTCTAACTGGGAAAACAATTCCCATTTTGTAGCTGGTTACAATAGCTACATAGTGGGCATAAGGCGGAAAATCAACGCTAAAAAAAAAGAGGAAATCACTGTCTGCGCCCGCAACGCGGGTACTATACTACCCGCCAACACTAAAAACGTCCTAAACCATACAATAAATTATTACTAATAGGACAAAACTTGTCATACATTTACATACAACTAGGCAATAATAATGAGCATTTTGTGCGAGAACATCCATTAAAGCTTATCAATTTATTGACAGAAAGCGTTTTCTACACTAAACTAATTAGCAAAAATGATAGATCATAGTGATATTTTAATATCGGAACATTCGATCGAACTAAAATGCGACTAAAATAAGTTAGGTCATTTTCACGTGCTATTCGGCTTTGGCCACGAACTAAATTAAGTTGCCCCGTTTGACAGGACTCATTTGACACGTGCAAATTTATTTTGCAGATAAATATACTTATAGGGATATTTAAATAATACTAAATTATTTAGTCAAAGATCTAACTCATAATGCGTTCGATCTTCGACAGTTTTAAGGTCATTTAGAACACCAAAATTAAGTTTTGAATTTAATGGAATTGGACTTAACTAAAAATAAGTTTAGTCCTGTCAGAATAGTTAGGTTGGGTTTTTCCGAATAGCAAATCGTGACGCCTTGGTCATATTTAAACTAATTCAACTAATTTTAGTACATAATGAAGTGATTTATCTCGAGTGAAAAATGACATCGTATGTATGAAAATATCACTATCACTTTTGCTTCTGTTAACTACTTACAACTATTTTTACGACTCCAAATGAGATTATTTATTTATTATATAATTTTTATTGATCAGACGTGAGTTATTTAAAAAATATTTATAATATTGAGAATTAACAAATAAAAAATAGACTATGAAAGTAAAACAAATATGGAAGACGTAAAGAAAAAATACTACATAAAAATCACCAGAATTTGACAACTTTATAATTTTTTGTAGTCATTTTTTATTTTAAGAAAATCAGCTCGAAAAGTGGCAGAAATTTTAGAAATGGCTAACAATATAATATGGATACTACGCCTTCAGTGTTTTTTTCTTGTTGACCACTTTAATGTTTAGTTTTTATTTAATAAAACACGTATCAGAATTTGCAAAAAAAAAACAATAATACAACTTGTGGCTTATGACGACTTGCGTCTGAATTCCAGGACCAGGACGACGTACCACAACTACTAAATGTACGTCAACTATTAAATTATAAACTTCTATCATATAATCGGCCTCTAAAATATACACACAGATTGGACAGACCAGCCTAAGGTGGAGTGAAAATCTTTTAAGGTATTTTTAAAAAAGACGACTAAAAATAAATTAGAGGTCCTAATTTATACCTGGAGTATATAAGTAAGAATAATTTACCTATAGGTAAAATACTTTATTTTTGTAACCAGTATCACAGACTATAAATATTTGTGACAAAACTATTGTTAAACAAAAGCAAATTGGCGGGAAAATTTAGCTACTAAATTACAAAATGGCTACTTATAAAATTGACGTTTACTAATTTTAATAATACTTCCTAAAAATCTACACACAAATAATACTGCAAAAATAAATAAAAAATACTTTTCCTACTAAAAAAAATGCAAAATAATTGGCATTGTTAATTTATTAAGATCATATTTTTGTCATGTCGCGAACTCTATACTAATTAAATAAAGCTAAGGGTTTTTTGTTTTTTTTTTGAATGCTCTAATCTCTGGTACTACCAGTCGTATTTGAGAAATTATTTTTCCATTTGATAGCCCAATTCTTAAAGGTTATTTTTATCACTTGCAATAGTTTAACTAAATCTGTGGTTGACTGTACTTTTAATTCTTTAGGGCCATTTTTACAGTTGTATATTCAAATTACTAACACTAGATCCGATTTTGAAGGCGAAAAGTTAAAATTTAACAACACTTAAATTATTTCTATACCAGTCCTATATTATATTATGATAACAAGGACGACACTAAATTTAGGGCTGTCAAATTTTAAATGGGTTGGTCAGAATGACTGGACCGTAAATTGACCACATCGCTCTTAGTCCAAATCTCAAAATGTCGTAATCTCAAAATACCTAAGTCGCAAAATGACTACATCGCAGAAAGTCCGAACATTAGATGACTTCATGCCTGGCCACTTGGAAATATGTAATATCTTAGGTATTTTGAGATTTAGACATTTTGAGACTTGGACTAAGAGCGACGTGGTCAATTTGCGGTCCAGTCATTCTGATACCAACCCTTTTAAATGTGTGCCTTCAGAATTAGACCTATTATCCTCTATACACATAGCAGTAATTAAAATTATATATAGGCAAGTGATCTAGGCAATTCGCTATCATATGTAATTTTCTAACAATAAATTTCAATAACATTTAATTTATTGCATTTTATATAAATGTACTATTAATTCTAAAATAAAATAGAGAAGGCAAGGACTTCGTGAAATCAAAAAGTCATAACTGTAATTTTGGTGATGCTGACCTAAATAGTAAATACTCATTTGCTTCATTGGATGTTTTAAAAACAGATCAAGTGAATTAAAAATCTCATTCCATACTTAATGGATCTGGCTTGAGAATTTTTTTTCATACAAATCGTGTTTTTTTTTTCATTCAAACCGACTAGTTCATACATTTCCCAGACTGTCTGGAACTGCACTTGCCTTCTCATGTAATATCATTGAAAATATATCACTACTACATACACACATACATTTTTATTGTATGATGTCATTTATATGTCATGTATTTATTTATGTATAATAACTACTCAAAACAAAACAAAGACAACCAGATTGTTTACACTTCTCAAAATAAATGACAACATTTCTTTCAAAATCAACAAAAACAAAATTTACCACATTTGGTCGAGAATAAAATGAAGTAAACAGATTAAAATTATTTTTATTTATCCCCATATTATAATGTTCTGGCTATGAATTCAAAGATAAACTAAGAAAAAAGACTAAGGGCTTCTTTCACCACTTCCTGATATTGTTACAGATAGTAATCTTAGTGATAAACTAATCTATCAGATAAATCTGTGTGATAGACTATATAAAATGTATAAGATATAGGCAATCAGATACCTGTGAAACCAAAAAAATAGGCTATCTGTCAGATAACCTGCAGATAGGGTATCTGGGACTTTATCAGCAAGCGGTGTAAGAGGCCCTAAATAATAATAGACTTGGAATCTGAGGTAAATGTGACCCAACTATGATTGGCCTGGAATCTGTTTTCCAATTGGCCGTAAAACAAAAAAATCATTTTATTTGTGACCCGATCGACAAAAAAGATTTCAATTCAATAGATTTCAATTCATTATTGACTGAAATGTGTTTTTGTGAATAATGGTGTTTTATACTGCACTTAAATAGGTGTTAAAACACTCGTGTGACACTATAAAAAAACTGCCTATGGCTCATTTTTTAAACTCACACTCATGTTTAAATAACCCCTTTTATGTACTAGTCTCACATACTACTACTATTAGATGAGGCTTTGCTTTTAAAAGAAAAACTAAGGAGGTCGTTATTTTGTTTTCAGTGGTATGTTTACGTTGATATGTGTACAACACTGCTTACTTAACATTAATACTGTTTAGTATTTCAGTTTACCGCATTTATCAGCCTGTTGACGTCCACTGCTGGACAATGGCCTTTCGCAATGACCGCCGACTATCATCGCCGACGTCACGCTTGTCAATCACATTTTTTTAAACAGATAACAATAATAAAAACGGTACAAGAAATGGGGTTTGCTTCTTGTATCGCTTCCATATTATATTTCCGAGACCCAAGACCTGTTTTCCTATGCCATATACTCATTTCGAGCCCTGGTTTTAGATAATCAACCTTAATGACAGGCAGCACAAGTATTACATGACCCTTGTATCAGGAAGGTCTATGTCCAGCGGTGGACGTGGAACCTGATGCTGTGAGGTTCAAAACCTTGCCTCGGGCGAGTGCGGCGAGCGCGGCTGGCGCACGGCGACGCCGGCGAGCCGCTCGCACACCGCCTCCAGCTGCGCGTCGAGCATTAGAGAGGCTATCTGGTCGTCGGTTAGCATTTCCACGCTGAAATGGAAAAGTTGTATACTATAAGTTGATTTATATACAGCTATAAACGATAAATACCTAGTTAATATAACAGATTTTACAAAACTTTAAACTGATATACAAAATATGTCGGTTATTGCAAATGCGATGCAGCACCTATCCAAACACGATACAGCATTGTGACGTTCACTTGTCACCGGCCGCACGTCCGCTCGGGCCGGCTGACAGGTATCGAGTCCCCGCACCGCGCGGCCTGTGCGACCGCGTCTATACGTTTAATTACATAACGTCACAAGCATCTATCCAAACGCGATGCAGCATCTATCCAAACGCGATGCAGCATCTATCCAAACGCGATACAGCATCTATCCAAACGCGACGCAGCATCGATCCAAACGCGATGCAGCGTCTATGCAAAAGCGATGCAGCATCTATCCAAACGCGATGCAGCATCTATCCAAACACGAAGCAGAATATATCCAAACGCGATGCAGCATCTATCCAAACACGAAGCAGAATATATCCAAACGCGATGCAGCATCTATCCAAACACGAAGCAGCATATATCAAAACGCGAAGCAGCATATATCCAAAAGCGATGCAGTATCGATCTAAACGCGATGCAGTATCTATCACGGCATCGATAGCCGTGTGTAAGGGTCCTCGTTCCTTTAACAGAGTAGTTTTAGAAAGAATTGACGTCAAAAAGCGAATATTGTATTCCAATTTTGACTGGCCTGTTGGCGTAGTGGTAGTAACACTGCCTACTGCGACAAAGGTCGTGGGTTCGATTTCCACCCGGGACCAACATTTGTGTGATGAGCATAACTGTTTGTTTTCGGATTCTGGGTGTTTGTATGTATTTCTTAAAAGTATGTTTATCAGTTATCGAGTATCCATGTCGAGCTTCGGCTTAGTTGGGACTAAACAGCCGTGTGTAAAATTGTCCAAACATTATTATTATTAATTTTGTATGAACGATTTTTTTAAACTTGAACCCACCTGGCCAGGCTGTCGTTGTCGGAGTACCGCTCGTCGGAGGCGGTGGAGCCGTGCGCGGAGGCGGCGCGGTGCGCGGCGCGCGGCGAGGGCGCGCGCCGCGGCGTGCGCGGGGCGGAGGCCGAGCCGCGCCGCTCGCCGAACAGAGACAGCCCTGAGAAGGAAATGTTGACTGAGCCAACCGGGCCACGGGTCAGATAGATTACACGACTGATTACATTGTTGATACTATACAATTTTTAATAAAAATTTTTAATTACTAATAAAAATTTTTACAATTAAAGTACTTTATTTGTACAGTCGACCGCACGTCAGTGGAAACACTTTGACCTTGAGCTGGTCTAACCTATTAGGGAGTTTCAATACTGTGAGAGATCAGTTTATACTGGTTTTGTTTCCACTGACGTGCGGTCGACCGTACATTGTTGATAAAAAAACATTTAAGTGTTTAAATTTTGTGAGCGATTTATATAATTGTTTAAAACACACTTCATTTTTATCGTCATTGAAATCAATAAACCTCGCTACAAAACTACAAAGTATGACAGACCTTTGAAACCAAAGGAATATCAAATCAAATCAAGTCTATTAAAATGTCCTCACTATTGGGGCTCAGGCCTACCCTCTCAACGAGGGCTGTAGTCTGCAGGAGTTTATCAATAATTCTGACGAATCTTAAATTAGGCATATTTTGATTAATGTTACTACTCTATATTAAATTTGACCATGATATCCTAACTAACATATCTTGACATTGTGACTATTAATTTCGAAAATTGTAATTCTGAAAGTATATTATATTAACTCCAGTATAAATGTTGCAGTGCCCTAACAGGGTTCATGTGTCTGTTACAAATTTTATTATAAGATCTTTATGTTCCACATGACGCAATAAAGAAATTATTATTATTATTATTATTATAGTCCACCACGCGTGGCCACGCTAGCCCAGTGCGGGTTGACGGACTTCACATGTCAAAATTTGAGATTCAAGTTATCCTAAATTATCTAGTTTGTGTAAATGATTCGACTGCTTTTTTGCTCCTGCGTGTCTAGACTTGACATGTCACAGTTCTATAGAACCGGTTACCGGATTCTAGTGTACATATAGCGCTCACCCTGGAACATCTCCTTGACCTTCTCGCCGGTGTCGTGCAGCAGCGCGTCGAGGCTCTGCCGGCGGCCGCGTTCGAGCTCTGCGCGCAGCGCGGCGCCGCGCTCCGCCGAGCGGATGATGCGCCGCGGGCTCGCCGCCGACACCTTGGACTCCACGGGGCTGGTGGGCGAGCCCCGCTCGGGCGTGGACCGCGGCCGCAGCGAGCACTTCTCGAAGCTCACCTGGCGGATGGTGCAAAAAAATAAAAAATAATGAAAATAACACAGTGAACTCAATTTTATTTTTTTGGTAATTTCATCAGTGGGTCATAATAGTGGGACCACGAGGAACGAACCAAAAAATCAAAGGAGATAGGAAAAAAATAGAGAAAATGTCGGTGTCAGCGGCAGGCAGCGGGCTGCGCGGTGCTGTGACGTCACGTACCTCCTCGGGGTTGGAGTAGTCCAGGTCTATCTCGGTCCAGGTGTCGCTGTCGGGCAGGCAGCGGGCTGCGCGGTGCTGTGACGTCACGTACCTCCTCGGGGCTGGAGTAGTCCAGGTCTATCTCGGTCCAGGTGTCGCTGTCGGGCAGGCAGCGGGCTGCGCGGTGCTGTGACGTCACGTACCTCCTCGGGGCTGGAGTAGTCCAGGTCTATCTCGGTCCAGGTGTCGCTGTCGGGCAGGCAGCGGGCTGCGCGGTGCTGTGACGTCACGTACCTCCTCGGGGCTGGAGTAGTCCAGGTCTATCTCGGTCCAGGTGTCGCTGTCGGGCAGGCAGCGGGCTGCGCGGTGCTGTGACGTCACGTACCTCCTCGGGGCTGGAGTAGTCCAGGTCTATCTCGGTCCAGGTGTCGCTGTCGGGCAGGCAGCGGGCTGCGCGGTGCTGTGACGTCACGTACCTCCTCGGGGCTGGAGTAGTCCAGGTCTATCTCGGTCCAGGTGTCGCTGTCGGGCAGGCAGCGCGCTGCGCGGTGCTGTGACGTCACGTACCTCCTCGGGGCTGGAGTAGTCCAGGTCTATCTCGGTCCAGGTGTCGCTGTCGGGCAGGCAGCGGGCTGCGCGGTGCTGTGACGTCACGTACCTCCTCGGGGCTGGAGTAGTCCAGGTGTATCTCGGTCCAGGTGTCGCTGTCGGGCAGGCAGCGCGCTGCGCGGTGCTGTGACGTCACGTACCTCCTCGGGGCTGGAGTAGTCCAGGTCTATCTCGGTCCAGGTGTCGCTGTCGGGCAGGCAGCGCGCTGCGCGGTGCTGTGACGTCACGTACCTCCTCGGGGCTGGAGTAGTCCAGGCCTATCTCGGTCCAGGTGTCGCTGTCGGGCAGGCAGCGCGCTGCGCGGTGCTGTGACGTCACGTACCTCCTCGGGGCTGGAGTAGTCCAGGTCTATCTCGGTCCAGGTGTCGCTGTCGGGCAGGCAGCGCGCTGCGCGGTGCTGTGACGTCACGTACCTCCTCGGGGCTGGAGTAGTCCAGGTCTATCTCGGTCCAGGTGTCGCTGTCAGGCAGGCAGCGCGCTGCGCGGTGCTGTGACGTCACGTACCTCCTCGGGGCTGGAGTAGTCCAGGTCTATCTCGGTCCAGGTGTCGCTGTCGGGCAGGCAGCGCGCTGCGCGGTGCTGTGACGTCACGTACCTCCTCGGGGCTGGAGTAGTCCAGGTCTATCTCGGTCCAGGTGTCGCTGTCGGGCAGGCAGCGCGCTGCGCGGTGCTGTGACGTCACGTACCTCCTCGGGGCTGGAGTAGTCCAGGTCTATCTCGGTCCAGGTGTCGCTGTCGGGCAGGCAGCGCGCTGCGCGGTGCTGTGACGTCACGTACCTCCTCGGGGCTGGAGTAGTCCAGGTCTATCTCGGTCCAGGTGTCGCTGTCGGGCAGGCAGCGCGCTGCGCGGTGCTGTGACGTCACGTACCTCCTCGGGGCTGGAGTAGTCCAGGTCTATCTCGGTCCAGGTGTCGCTGTCGGGCAGGCAGCGCGCTGCGCGGTGCTGTGACGTCACGTACCTCCTCGGGGCTGGAGTAGTCCAGGTCTATCTCGGTCCAGGTGTCGCTGTCGGGCAGGCAGCGCGCTGCGCGGTGCTGTGACGTCACGTACCTCCTCGGGGCTGGAGTAGTCCAGGTCTATCTCGGTCCAGGTGTCGCTGTCGGGCAGGCAGCGCGCTGCGCGGTGCTGTGACGTCACGTACCTCCTCGGGGCTGGAGTAGTCCAGGTCTATCTCGGTCCAGGTGTCGCTGTCGGGCAGGCAGCGCGGCCGCTGCGCGTCGGCCGTGCGCCGCAGCCACTCGCGCACGCTCGCGTCCGCGCTCTGCTCGTACAGTTCCTCGAACTTGTCGCTCGTCGTAGTATTTGTGTCGCTCGCCGTGTCCGTTATCGTTGAACGGTCTATGTCTGAAGGAGATTTACAAAGTCAAAGTCAAAAGTATTTTATTGCATGTAAGTACACTGGGTACATTTATACAACGTCAATTTTTTATCTACCACCGCTTCCAAGGTGTTATATAGAGCTGGGAAGAAGATATACATATTTCTAACCTGTTAAGACACAGTGTTGGGCTAATATTACCAACTTCCAAATAGTGAGGTATTTCTCTTCGATAAAGTCGATACCATACGATGTTTAATCCCTTTTTATATTTAATCTAAATATTTTTTGATCCCTTCGGCCGTCTACAGAACCGGAGTTTCGGAACTGGTTCCGTACGAGGCTTTTAAATTACTTGTATGGAACAGGTTCCCTACGAGGCTTTTTTTTTACATGTTTGGAACTGGTTCCGATCAAGTAATTATTATATTTCATCAGCCGTGTACGGAACTCATGAGTAAAAACACAGCGAGCGGACGCAAAAGCGAAAGGAACTGACATTGACTGTACTATACAAATTAGTAGGACCAATGCCCATACATAATTATGATTTTCTTGTTACAGTTCTACCGGTAGAACCACGAACAAAAAGAATTGCCCGTGGTACTACCAGTAGGACTACGCGGTAGGACCACGGGAAACAAATGGTCGAAGACTAGTGCAACTGTAAGCACTAGTCATTTACCTAAGTCTACACGGAGCGGAAAAAACCGCGGGCAAACTCGCTTAGAAATAAGTTAACAACTTTAAATTCAACAAAACTTTATTTCTGTTAACTTTGGATACCTACTAAGAGTATACAAGGTGGGTCCTGTAACATAGGCAAAGAATGTAACTGTAGGCTTGCTTTAGTTACAGGGCCCACCCTGTATATACACTCTGACAATCCATTATTCAATATCCAGAAAATCTAAATGAAAATAACCTTCTAACTTAGCTTATTAGCTTAAATATCCGCTATACTTCTACAATCTTAAAATTTAAAAGCCAGCCAGCCAGTTACTGATCATGAAAGCGTTTTACGGAGAAAATACTGCATACCCAGTGACACGGCCTTCATGCCAAACCTTTTTCGGTGAACAAGGTCTCACAGTTATATACAAGTAAATTAAAAGCCATGTACAGAACCAGTTCCATACAGGTAAAAAAAAAGCCTCGTAGGGAACCAGTTCCATACAAGTATTTTAAAAGCCTCGTACGGAACCAGTTCCGAAACTCCGGTTCTGTAGACGGCCGAAGGGTTTTTGATATTGTGTTGTAAGTCGCAATTTTATCCCTTTTAAACACGTAGTAATTTGTATTAATCACGGACTCTTTTCCGCTGTATTAATCCATAAATAACTAAATAAACAGATCCCTATGTAATTTCAATGTTTTCTACAAAAACTGTTCTACAATTTCAATTTCTACAATTTCAGGGGTGGTCCCATCTACACAGTGAACCAGTTCTCTGGGAGCTGGCCAATTGTCCCCGGCGCCTCATGTACCCACTACCACTGTCACTTTCTGTATGTGTTCGTAAGACCCGCACTATGAAAAATATATATATACAAATATATATATACGCGTCGAAATGAGAACCTCCTCCTCTTTTGTTTTTCGTCGGTTGAAAAGGTCCGATCACTCACTCACTGCTGATCAATATCACTCACCGTTCCTGGTGGACTGCCGCCTGGAGCGGTGGCGGTGTATCTCGTCGGAGATCCTCTCGAGGTTCCTCAGCGCCGACGAGTACTGCTGCTTGGCGTCCGACACCTGCACCTCCAGGCTCTGGATCCTGGCCTTCTGCCCCTCCAGCGCGGCGTTGATGCGGGCCTTCTCCTCGAAGTATGGCCTACAATTGTGTTGATGAACAATATTTTGCAGAAAAAAAATGTTTGGACAAATTTACACACGGCTGTTTAGTCCCAAACTAAGCCGAAGCTTGTACAGTCGACCGCACGTCAGTCGAAACAAAACTAGTATAAACTGGTCTCTGATAGTATTGAAACTCCCTAATAGGCTAGGCCAGCTCAAGGTCAAAGCGTTTCCACTGACGTGCGGTCGACTGTACATGAGTATTCAACGTAAACGTATTAAAAAAAAAACATACGTAATTTAATTATACTTCAAATCAATACACACAAACACCCAGAATCCGAAAACCAGATACCTATGCTCATCATTTCTGCTAATACATAAATAAATACATTATACTAGTTGTTCCCCGCGGCTTCGCCCGCGTGGAATAATTTTTTCCCGCGGGAACCGTTTACCCCGGTAAAAAGTAGCCTATATGTTATTCCAGGCTATAAGCTATCCCTGTACCAAGTTTCATCAAAATCCGTTCGGGCGTTCTTCAGTTATAATTGGTCTAACACGACTTTGTTTTATATATTAAGAAGATTAATAATACATAATATTACATACAATTTAATACATACTACATAAACTAATTTGACAGTTCTAAAATTCATGCCATCTCTTTCTTATTTCTACAGATAAAAAAGAGCACAATAGACTACTGTGCACCTACGAATCGACACCATTGCCTGAATTCACATGTGACATAAGCTTTAAAACGTGCAGTCTTCAAACGAGTCATTTTATAGATTATATCGTTTTCGATTTTTTTAGTTTATTAATATACAGTAAGACAGGGCATACAAATAAATAGACCAGTGCCTCATCATCATCATCAACAGCCTATTAACATGTCCCCACTGCTGGGGCTCAGGCCCACCCTCTCAGGGCGTGCGGGCTATAGTCCACCACGCTAGCCCAGTGCGGGTTGGTGGACTTCACATGCGCCTAAGAATTTCTTCTTCGGCGTATGCAGGTTTCCTCACGATGTTTTCCTTTACCGTTTGAGAGCAGTCAGTAAATGTACTTAAGTTTCAAGGAAAAACCCATTGGTACATGGCCCAGCCGGGGATCAAACTCCGGACCTTTCGATATGATAGGCCGCGTCTTATCCCCGACGCCACTGACGACCAGTGCCTATAAATTTCAAAAACTTTTTGAGAGAAATAAAAAAAACATCATTCTTACAAGTCGCTCCGTCGACCACTTGGTCTTTGTATGAGAATAAGTTTCATTTTTTTCTATGAATTTCAAAAAGTTGTTTCACAAAAGTTGATGGAAAGTATTTTGTATGAACCCACCGTATATATTTTTTGTGTTTCCATCTCTAAAATCACTCGCCTGGACGAAAATCGTTCGAGCAGATAAAATAAATTAGAAAAAAAATCAGGTGGGTACCGAAAGTGAGATAGGCGATGCGGTCAGCAGCGTGCGGCCTGCGAAAGAAACATTACTGTGTGCAAACTAATAAAGCCAAAGATCGTGGGGTGGCCAGCTCACCTAGCTGTTATACCAGGTTAGAAAAATAAAAAAGCTAAAAATTAATTAAGCGATTATCCAGTAGCTCTTTTAAAAAACTCGAAGAAGGTAACTTCAACTTTTATTTTAAATGGCATCTAGAATTCTGCGAATGTCAAGTCAGTCATGGGAGTGACAAAGAAAATTAATTGCAGCATCTAATTTTTCTATCTACAAATTATACAGATAGGTAAGTACAAAACTAAAACTTTACATTTTCTACTTATACATTCTATATTAAAAAGCAAAAGGTGAATATGCAAAAGTCGATGCATGTTCGTTATAGTCCACGTAGAGCTTGATGGCGGCTGTCTGAAGTTGGCTGACTTCTGCGCAATGACTACTTTGAGGTGTCAAAGGGGAGCTGTGCAGGAGAGTTCACTAGAGACGCTCATTCAAGAAATAGTTAATTGATTCGATAAACCGAAAACTTTCAAGTGTTTGGACATCTCTATGTAGCTCACTATCTCGCGTACGCACACATAGACTATAAACACTGTCAGCGATGTGCAAACAATTTGTGACTATATTCATTTAGCCGTCAAGAAATTCTATGCGGACTATATATACTCAGTTGCATGCATAAACCCACCTGGACTTAGTGATGTGCCTCTTAAGTCCGTTCTGCAGTTGCTGCACGAGCGCGCTGGCGGCGCGGTGCGCGGCCGCGCGGCCCCGCTGCGTCACCGTCGCGTGCGCGCGGTCAGACTCCGCCTTCACACAATTACGTTCAAATTTAAAATTCGTTTCTTCAAAATTGAAATACAATATTATCTTTTTGACGTCAATCCTGTCTAAAACTACATCTTACTACTGTCATGGAATTACACTAGTAGTAGGTATAGCTGTAATTTGTCGGCTGGTATTGTTAACGCTGCCCCTATACTATGCTAGTTGCGAACTTGCATTTTGTACTCAAATCGAGTTTTAGTTTGTCTACATCCACAACGCTGCCGAGGGGCGCCTCACACTACGCCTAGTTTGGCTGCCCAGTGCGAGACCAGGCGCACGCGTGGTCTCCGCTCAAGGGCTCGTCTACTCCAGCGGTTATCGGTTCTCCAAAAGATGTGACCAGCCCACTCCCACTCGGTTGAGCTATGCCGATGATTTTAGTTCTCTGGCTGATCACCTTGTTTCAGAGAAACTCCAAGCATGTAATGTTAATTTAGCTAAATGTATGGCAGGCAAGAAGGGCCCAGGGGTGGCACAGGTTCAAGAGGGGCGGGGCTGCTCGTGGTACTGCGTGTAGGTACTGGGGCGTTACCTGGTTGACTCTGTGCGTGGCGTGGTTGAGCATCTCCTGCCAGGCGGGGTCGAGCGTGACCCCGCCCTCGGAGCCCTCCGCGAGCCGCGCCAGCCCCTGCTCCGCCAGGAACACCATCTCCCGCGCGGCCGCGTGCGCGCTGTTCGCCTTGTCGTACGCCAGCGTCGACGTGTGTAGCTCCTGCGAAGTCTGCGGAAACAGTTGCAAGTTTCACTCTTCTCGTTTTATCAAATCAAATCATCGCGCTTTCGTAGAGTCAGTGCGGGACCGCCGCCCCTGCCTAAGAATAAGTGGTTCATTAATTCTCTAGTTTACCTCCTAAGTGCAGCACTATGTTGACTTGGAAACCTCTTCATATGCCTGATTCTAAGATAGGGTTTAACCATAATGTATTTTGTTATATTTTTATTTCTTTATTCTGTTGTAGATATGTATTAAGTGAAGTAAGCGAGTGACCAATAAGTTTGTTGCTTAAAACTAACCCTCAGATACTCACAATATTAGCCCTAAACCTGGCTTCATAGTAGGGACGGGCCTTATGTACGCTGGTTCCTAGTTTCTTGGTGAGCTGCTGGATGCGAAGGTGGCCCTCCGCCAGCAGCCTTCGGAACACAAGACGGGCCTCATCTAGCTCAACCTCCAGCCGGTTAATCTCATCTGTTGCTGTATTCAGTCGTTCTAATTCGATCTGTAGAATGTTATGAAGCTGTATTGACATGCACAAAACTCCCGGTTTTGTGGAGTCGATGCAGGGACCGCTACCACCGTTCAAGAATAAGTAAGTAGGAATAATGCTGGACACCTTTTTTATTTTATGGAGCTGGGGTGGCTGGAGTTTTGGCTTGGAGGAAAATAATACTTCCACTTTTGTAGAATTAAGAAACTGGACTATTTCCCTATTCTGTCTTGGCTTAACTAATATATATACTAATGTATTTATTAGTTAAGCCAAGAATAATGTTACTAATAACATTATTCCATGGTTATTAGCCCAGTGTTGACATTTTATTGCTCCATTGATCTGTTTACAATGCTATCCACTATACCAAAACTAGTCTAAATATTACAATAAGATTATATCAACATTGAAATTCTGTAAGAATTACATGCACACACTAATGTACCATTTTATAAAATAATAGGTACAAAATTATAACTGGTTGATGGTCTTGATGAAATTTGGCAGTATTACTGCAGACTAAGGAAGTAGCCACTTTATTTAAATTTTAGAAGCTGAGAAATGACTTGCTCAAGTCTATGGGGGTTCTGAAACCTCTATCCATCCCTACCATAGAGTTAGTATACTAGTATACTTGCTCTGAGATCCCTACACTGTGGCGGTATCAGTGGTGGCCAGATTATATGGAAGAATTTGCCCGAAACCGCCACAACTGCAAGTGTGGGGGTGGCATATTGTGTTCTAATAGAATTCAAAAACATCTGATTTGCATAGGTCGCTATAAATTAGATTTCTAGATTTGAAATGGTCAGATTACGATATGAAATATTTTTTTTTACAAAAATAGAAGCATTTAGCTCCCACGATCAATCTGCTGTATTGTCTCGACTTGTGACTTCATTGAATTATATTGATTTACCTACCTGCACCCGAGGGTCCAAGGCTTCCGAGCATTCCGCCGCGCTATCAGTCATTGTTCTCAGAAAATACGCATTTTAACCAATTACATTCAACTACAGCCTTTGCAATACCTAGTTTTTGGCTTGAGCTTTTATGAAAAATACATTACGATAATCTTAAAAATAGTACCGCAACAAAAACTACACCCGCCCGCACCATCCAATACCCCACCCCCTCAGAATTTATTTTGACATTGACAGTTCTAGGGATGGGATGAGGAGGCACAGACGAACGGAGCCTACATACGATACGATTGTAGACGAATTTTGTCTGAATGAGAAGTGAATTGGCAGGTTTCACCGGCTAAACTATAATGTGGACTTTATATCTGCGAGAAACATCTGAGAGAGGCCCCACGTCGTCGTCGTCGGTCCAGTCTGTCTGTAGCAGCCATGTAAGTTTTACCCTAAAGTTACATCAGACTACAATATAAATGAAGACATGGATTATCTGACCACGGAAGTACAATTACACTTCCATGTCTCTGACGAAGAGATGGTTCAGTCAGTCTCTTTTACGAGTATATATTATATACGACTGGCCTAATATCATGGTTTCTACGGCTGTAAAATATAATAAAAACATTGTTGATCAATCAGATCATTCATTCATTCGCAATTCATTCGTTCATTTGTTGTGCTTGCGTGCGAACTTTCTTTCTTCCATAGTTTTTGTAATAATCAACGAAAAATGGTATTTATCTTCAAATTTCTTTGATTTTGGTATCAAAATGTGCCGCTACCAATAAATTATGTTTGCATATTGCAGGCGACTGAAGTAGAAGAGACTATCAAGCGGATTCAGGCCCACAAAGGTGTTATGGGTGTCGTCATCGTAAATCACGAAGGTTGGTCGATTGTTTCACTGGATACCATGGTTTGGTCGATTTCTTTTTACGTATTACCATGGTTACTTTCCTAGAATACCAAGCAGTTTATTGCTTTGACCTAGATATGTCCAAATATCTATGAGGGAGGACTGGACATGGAAAAGTTCAGACCAGATCTCAAACTACCGAATTTATGCTGTTTTGCAATACCCTGATGTTGTGCTATTCTGATTTCAGGCATACCTATCAAAAGCTCATTGGATAATGCAACTTCAGTGCTGTATTCAGGACTAATTAGTCAACTGACCGAGAAAGCAAGAAATGTTGTGCGTGAAATGGTAATCTTTTTCATTTATAGTTTCTTCTTACCTAGGTATATTATTTTTTTAGTTTAGCTAGAATTCACTTGTAAGCCAGCACACACTTGCTTGCTAGTTCAGTCAACTGAACTACTGCGAACGAACGAGTTCTATAGTCCCCACAGAATTTCTTGGCAGATGAATGAATATAGTCACAAATCTCTCGCACATTGCTGACAGTGTTTACAGTCTAGGTGTGCATAAGCGACATAGAGATACCCAAAAACTTGCAAGTTTGATTCGGTTGATCGATTCAATGACCCATTTCTTGAAATTGAATGAGCGTCTTTAGTGAACCCCCAGCTCCTAACATTAGTCATTGCGCAGAAACCGGCCAACTTCACACAGCCACCATTAAACTCCACAGGGACTATGCATGCTTTTGCGACCATGACTCATCTCTTATCTTGTCCTAAATTACCTATTACAATACCGGAATGACACCTATCTCTCATTTGGATAGTGAAATAATGAACTACCAATGCCAGTTATCAATTTTTGTACAATGTATTCTATCTGTAAAATACTTCATTTTCAGGATTCCACAAACGAGCTGTCCTTCCTGCGACTGAGGAGTAGAAGGCACGAGATCCTGATAGCTCCAGACCGAGAGTTCATTCTCATTGTCATACAAAACACTTCAGACTAACAGAGATATTAGTGATCTTCAGTTTCACTACTCCCATGGACCGATTCTTGCGAGATATGGACATTACTTTTAACAACAGCTTAATGACATGTCCCCACTGCTGGGGCTCAGGCCTACCCTCTCAACGAGGGTGTTCGGGCTATAGTTTACCATGCTAGCCCAGTGCGGGTTTGGTGGACTTCACATGCTAAAAATTTCTTCTTCGGCATATGCAGGTTTTTTAATCACGATGTTTTCCTTCACCCCGACGCCACTGACGCTCTACTTTTATATTTAAAGCAAAAAAACAGCTGGTTTGATCCGAGACGATAGCAAACACCGACGCCGAAGCAACCTTCGATTTCTGGTCTTCACACCAATGCACACTTGTATGCTGTCTCGATGAAACACACCTAACTCGAACATGCTCTAAGAACACTACCAAACCAATGGGATCATGCCCATAGCGACATTCCTTAATGCACATCGATACTGCATGAGGCTTTTGTACTTCAGTAGAGGAATGTCATCTCTGCCAAAGTCAAAAAGTCCCAAAATCTTTTTATCATGTTCAAGTTCTTTATTGCATTTGCCATATATAATACATGCTGGTAGTTCAGTTGGGGTACAGCATCTTAGAGAGGGCTTAAAAATAAACGGTCATGCACGAGTGATAGCATGACATGCCGCATGATCGTCTAGGGACCGCTTTTATATTTCCATGGGGTTTTTCAACTGCTCAGTTTCCTAATCCTTTTGGGTATGTTGGTGACCTTAGTTCTTCGTCGGATCTCATTGTGGATATGAAAAGAAACCCTGAGAGCAGCCTGAGAGTGCTCTCTATGTGTCCGTTCACCTAGCGTACACATAAGAGATTCTGGGCTAGTTTTAGTGCCAATAAATAGTACCCAAATAGTACCTAAATAGTACCTAGTTCAAATAAATAGTACCCCTGTGGTTTAAGAAATATACGCCAGTCTTAGTTTGCATTACCGACGAACCCTCAAGTTGTCTATCGCGTAAGAATCTGTCCACCTGCAGTTAAAAAAATGTGCAATCTATCCTCGAACCTAGCGGCGAGGAGTTTTATTCCCTTTTCTGTGAATCTATCTATATAGTTTTGGCGGGATGTGTAAACCGCTAGTTTAGCCTTAATTAGATTTTATCACCGCTTGTGATGTTTGACATGCAAAATTCCTGTGGCGGCGAACACTTTTGGACCCTTCCAAGTTTTATTACAAGCGGATAATGTCTACTGTTCTACGTCTATTATGACTAACTTAAATGAAATGTATGTAAATGCACTTGATTAGAACTATATAATTGAGTCATTCAATAACTCAGACATTTGAAATCAATTGGGTGACTAAGCTCAGAGTACATTAATCTTTAAATATTAAGTAGTTTATAAGAGTACTTGTATTTATTTGTAGAGATTACACTAATAAAATACTTATTCACAACTAATTAGATTTGTTTTGTTTGAAGGAAAAGCAATGAAACAATATATTGATAAATAAATTGTTTATTGGTTCAAGTTAAAAACTTTAGCACACAAAAATCCATTCAAATGCCAACCTCACCTGACAGGAGCTCATATCCTCATAGGTGAAGCTCCATGTCCAAGTGGCGTTGATAGGCAAGACTTACCTTTTAAGATGAACGTTCCTTCCTGTTGGGCAGTATTATGTAGGATTTCATTAGCATCTTGAAGTTTTACGTTTCTTCAGAATATTTTGGAATCAGTCTTAGTAATATTTATAGTTCTAATTTAAATCAACAAAGTTTCTTTAGCATGTTTATGTCAGTATTTCATATCTTATGTACTTTGAATAGCATTGGATTTTTCATTTATTTGTAAAAAATGTCTACCACTGCTTCACAGGACATTGGCAAAGGCATTTGCATTCGATATCTTCTCATCGAATTTTATTTTTCAGTTATTATTAATTTTTGTTGTTTCCAAGGTCCAGTTTTGCGCCCAATTTACATAATATTGTATAATACTTTGCTGCCAGTGTCGTGTTTTGTCATTTGCTCAACGATAACGATTATTGAGCATAAATAAATTGATTATTAACCATTTTTATAAACAGCTTTTCTTTAGTTCTTCAACAAAGATCCTCTGCTTGCATTATAAAGTTGTTTCTATTATTTATACGTCCTAAAATTGACACGATATGACGATATACCCTAATTGAAAAGTTGTCAATGTTAGTTATCATTGATAGTGACACCAGCTGCCAGCAGCTGCTAGTCCATGTTCAAGCTTCATTTTAATATTTGTTGCATTCGTAGCAATGTTAGTTTAATGCATTTTTTAAAGGACGAATAGTTCAGCGAGCCTTGCATATAACAAGGAAAATTTTACATTACTTGATGTGTTAAACTGAGTTACCATGTATTGGTTTTTCCTTACCATGTATTAGACTAGTTAAATCGGCGTTTCCACCTCGGGGATAGGCGGATTTTTTATTTATAAAAAAAAAAAAGATTTTACCATGCATGACTATTGGCTGCTATTCTATATTTTGTTGCTGGACAATGAGAGAGAGAGAGCTTGAACAATTTAGATTTTCGTGCTTGGTTGTCCAAGTCATATTTTATAGGTGTGTTGTTTCAAATATATACGACAATGCCAATGATAATTTGACCTTTTATTTCGTTTTTAAAATATAACCAACTCTAAATTCTTTATAAACAATTTCTGTTCTAGTGTTTAAGTTTAACAGCTAATAGATTTTAAAAAATTAAATAAATCCCCTAAATAAAGGCCTCTGCGTAAATTAAAAATCATTACTTTTTATCACTTTTATTTATTTTAATTTAACACTAAGTCACACAAGAATCGTAATACAGTTATTTTAAAAGATTCAACATGTTTCAACGTCCTATTTTAAGTGAGAGAATTAGAAGCCATACTGAAGATATTAAGTCAACATTTTTATGATATTTTAGGCTTCAAAGTTCGAAATCATCAAGTTTTTTGATTAAAATCTACGTGCTCATATTTAAAGGCAAAATTAAAACATGCTGCTCAAATATTTTTAATCTCTAACCTTATTTCATAACATTGCTTACATAAAAGATTTCAAATTTTTTAATTATTGAAATAAAGTATATTTTTGTTCTCAAACTACATAACGTGCTACGTTTTAAGATATTAGTTTAACCTACTAAATGCGCGGGCGCATCCTTACAATTTTAAAGGTAGAACTGATCTACAAATTCGGAAGTCATTTTATTCATAACAATATTTGTAAAAAAAAATCTTTTTCATAGTTTTATATTAGTTTATCCACAATGTTTTTGTTAATGAAAAAAAAAATACACCGAAACCAAAAATTAAGGTAATGCTACCTTGAACAGAAAATATAAGTTTGGTCCATAAAATTAACGTGATTTGTCAACCTATGTAACGTAACTTTTCATGCTTGTATTGTACATTTGACCATTGTATCGATTTGGGAACATTTTTGCTGCATTTTTGTGTCTTCTTTGTATGATCAGCGTAGGTTTAGGTATTCTTTGTAGTTTTAGATCCATTACAACAATTAAACTCACCTTACTGCGTTCGTTTCTTAGTGGATGTCCTGTAAAATTATAGAAACACATGAATATCAAATTAATGAACTAATTATGTCAATACCAACAGCCAAACTAGGAAAATTGGGTACAAAACATTACGCGAACAGTGCTTTCGTCCAAGTAAACGCTTAGACAACTTCAAACTCACATTTCACACACACAAACTCAGTGACAAATAAGGGATTTTTGCAGAACCACGAGAACATGGGTTTTAGAACAAAAAATCATAATTAGCAAAAAAAATAATTCAAAAGTAGCCTTACTAGAGATGGAATAAAATAAATTATTAATGATGTTGATACAAATACATCTGGAGCTCTATTTTTGTTATTTCAAACATAGGTTGTTGTTATTGGTACTTCACTGATATGAGGATTGTATCCAATGATTGAGTTTCCAAACTCATTAATAATATACCAATGAAAACCTAATATGAAGTAACCATTAATTACAATTAAGTTAGTAATTTGACAGCACTAAAATTAGTTTCGTCTTTTACCTTTGTATTAGGTTGCCTGGAAGAAATCGCTGAAAGCTGAAAGCGATAAGGCCGCCTTTTGATTGTACACAGTTTAGTAAATTATCGTAATGTTTTGATGTAAACTTTTGATATAATTTGGTGCTCAATAATAGTAAATTGTTAACCTAGGGGTGAAAGTAACTTATTTAAGTCCCGAGACGCGTCGGGCGCCAATAGTTCGAGGGACCTCTAAATACGTCTTGAACCCGAGGGAAACACTGTGCTTTTCATTAAGAATACACTGAAAGTAAAAACAAAAACATAAAATGAGTGTTATTACAAATCTCTGCTATACGGAAGTATAAACAAAACTCTACAACTCGAAAAAACAAATGAAGATCGGATTGTCGCTTTCCCGTCTACTTTGTTTTTTTTTTCTGTGGCCGGCCAGCTATTCTGCCATTATTTTCATTTCCATCATTGAAAAAACGGTAAATATTTTGCCCAAATCTATGTTATTTTAAAGAAATAGTTGACAGTAATAATTATAATAGTCATTTAAAAATATATATTCTTTAATTATTACATAACTTTATGTTATTTCAATTCTACATCGCGCTGTAATTGAGTGGCTGTATAGACAGTTGGAACATGGTCCAATAGAAATGTCAAAATAGTACTAGTTTTTTTAATATAATTTGACAGCTGTCAGTTGAAAGCGATTCTCCCTAGGGCTGAGATGTATTACTTTCAACCCGCTCCTCAGGCAACTTCAGACCTACTTTCAGAGTATGAGTAATGAAAAGTATATTTGATTTGTATTAATGTGACAGGGACAGAAACACTTATAGTGCTGACAAATTTCAACTTCGTGCCTTCAGAATTGAACCGAATTGATTGAAAAGTGAGATTCTTCCTTCAAAGTAAAGTGTATGTATACGCTTATCTTCTTAAACCTGTTGCGCTGTTGACTTTTCTAGTAAGGCATAGGGTATTGTGGAAACTTAAAATAACAAGCAAATAAAAATGTGCTAGGGCGCGGGCACAAAATATGGCGTATTTTAATGATTATGATATGAACCTTAGGCCTGTTTTAATAAGAAGCTATTTTCTAAAACAAAATACTATCTAGTGGTGTAAGAGAACATCAATGTTATGTGCGATAGAGGATAGAGATTTCAGCTATTTTAGTTCCTCGAATCAGGAGTAAGGTTTCTGGTATAGGAGTATTAGAGTATAGGAGTGGGGATTGGAGGTTTGTTTTTGATATTTCCTTGGAATAAAAAAGTGGGGTTTCAGCTTTTGACTTGATGATATATAGGTGGCGTTCATTGGGGAACGCCTATGTCCAGCAGTGGACGTTGAAGAGCTGATTTGTTGATGATGACTTGGAAGAATTAAAAAAAAAAACAGCGCGCGCGTAGTGTGGCGGCTGCGGAATAGGTCCACACTGGACGAAGAGCTGATATGAAAAACTTCAAGAAACTGAGAATGTATGTGTGTAAAGCTCGGCCGCGCGCCGCGCACTACAAAACAGCACCAACTCAAGATATCTACTTGGGCGGGCGCGCGTAGTGCGGCAGCTGCGGAATAGGTCCACACTGGACGAAAAGCTGATATAAAAGATTTCAAGAAACTGAGAATGTATGTGTGTATGTGGTGCCTATGTCCAGCAGTGGACGCAAAACGGCTGATATGTTGATTATGAGGATGTGTGTAAAGCTCGCCCGCGCGCCTTGGCACTACAAAACAGCACCAACTCAAGTTTGGGCGGGCGCGCGTAATATATGAAAAATTTCAAGAAACTGAGAATGTATGTGTATATGTGGTGCCAATGTCCAGCACGTTGATTATGAGGATGTGTGTAAAGCTCGCCCGCGCGCCTTGGCACTACAAAACAGTACCAACTCTGTGTATCTACTTGGGCGGGCGCGCGTAGGGCGAGGCGCGCGCGTACTGCGGCGGCTGGTGGTGCCGCTGCGCCGGGCCGCCGCCGGCGCCGCCCGCGCGCCGCGTGCCCACCGCCTCGCGCGGCGCCGGCTTGAACTCGCGCGCCGGCGCCTCCTTGTAGTACGGCTCCTCCTCGTAGTACTGCTCGTGCCCGCGCTCGTAGTAGAAGTCGCGCTCGGGCGCGCCGCGCGGCGGACCGCGGACCTGCACCAACCAACCAATATTTAGTCAAATTACATACACAGAATAAACAAACAATATAAATAAATAAAAACCAATGTCACTTTTAGTTACGACACACCGTTCCGCTTATTCCTTGTAAAAAATAAATATAATTTGCAGGTATTATTTTATATAGGTAGAGTCGACCGCACGTCAGTGGAAACAATTTGACATTGAGCTGGCCTAGCCTATTAGGGAGTTTCAATACTACGAGAGATCAGTTTATACTGGTTTTGTTTCCACTGACGTGCGGTCGACAGCACATAACACGCATGCCTCGCGCTGCCTCCACCTGTCAACAAATTACGAGGCATGTATAAGTATAATACTCAAAACAAATTAAGGACCCTTTTCATACATTCGGGGTCACTTAGAGCCCTTAGGTCTGCCTGCATCAGGGAACGGTATGCGTGAGTTCTGATGGCGGCTGTCCGGAGTACAGCTGGAGGAGTTCCAGTAATTAGTCACGTAAAAATAGTTGGGAGTAGAAAAACTATGATTTTTATCAAATCTGACACGAGGCTCTGACAGGAGCGTGAGGTGGCGAGACTCACCGGCGGCTCCGGGCCGTAGGGGTCGTCGTAGCTGTAGGAGGACTCCATGGCGGAGCGCGCGCGCTCCAGAATGCTGATCACCTTCGTCTTGCCCCCCATGGGGCGGCCCATGGCGCCCGGCGGCGGCGGCTGCGCCATGCGCGGGGGCGCGCGCCCCGGAGGGCCAGGCCTTTGCCCTGGGGAGAGAGGGACAACAATATAAAAACATTCTGTTCATTAAATAACTGATATACACACACAAAAACCTACTTTCCTGTTAGATTGAGTTGCCTTTGTAGTATATTTTTCCCCAAGGATCTATGTATGTTCAAATTTTTAACTATAGTTAATATTTAATTTAAAATTTTAACCCTAACCAGCTGATTGGGGTCAAGGACACTGTTAAAAATGAAATCAGCAATACCAGAATACAATAACTTGCATATCGTCGGTGTTTCTAAAATACGTCTTGCCTGTGGTAAATTTTAACCACATAAAAATCAACTTTAGATTATTGAGCCTATAGGACTTGAGTAAATGGGAGATATTGTGATGTAATCTCCACAATCCAAAGTATTGGATTAGATACTTTTGACAGGAAAGGATAACATATTCGAATGAAGCGAAGCTCCAGGCAACAGCTATTAGTAAAAAATAAGAAATTGACTTTTTTAGTGTTATGCCAAAATCTAAATGGCCTCTTTATGCAGTAAATATGAAACATGTATACAGGCGTATTCACCTTGCCAGCAATAACTGTAGATTTCTAAAGAAGTAACATATTATCAATATATCCCGTTATCAAGTGGGCAGTTTATTGGCTACCAACATTAGCGACTCGGCCAATGAAACTGAACAATTTTCACAAATACAATTTTGTAGTTCCCATACATAGCTGCAACGTCGAGACTTGGATAGTTTGTTTTGCACATCACTAATGCTAGGTAGCGACCAAACTGCCCGCTTGATAACGGGGTATGATTATCAACTACCCGCATACACAATATGATTAAAAACTAATTTAATTTATGATTATCCTAGTGACAAACTAAATACAGCGGATTGTTTTAATGAAAGAGGATGGACGTCACAGAACATTGGTAAGTCAGATATACTGTAATGATGAGATGAAGAGACCTGCATTGACTGGATCCTGGTAAGTGAGGGAACGGGGCGTGACCGTGCACGCACTGTACAGGATGCTCTTGGCCACGCGTGGGTTGTCCAGCAGCGGCCGCCCCGCCGGTCCCGAATCTGGCGGACAACCCATATGGCCATTTACACATGCCATCGACCAATTAGCCCAATCAAATCTCGTTTATACAAAATTGGAAAACAATATTATCTTGTCAATGCTGAGGAGTGCGGGCGGAGGGTACCGCAGTCTGCTTGGCCCGGTCAAGGTCGCGTCCTTCATGATTGGTCGGAACTAAGATAAAGTTTGTGCCGCCGTTGTATAAGAAGACATTGTATATGTCTGAAGTTATGGACTTGCTAAGGCGTCAAGGCGTGAACTATACAGACGCGGCTAAGGGCGAAGGCGCGGCACAGGCACGCTTCAAAACTTGTTCATACAAAATGTATGAACGCGACGCGTTGCAAGAGGCGCAGCATGCGCGCTCGTGCGGCGCCTTTGCCTTACGCCGCTTCTGTATAATGCACGCCTAAGGGCTTGGTCGATGACACATGCGAGCCGTAAGGCGAGTATATAACCTGTGTTTTTTTTTGGCACAAGTCAAATGAGTGGCGACCCACAATTTCGTTACATTTCATTGTAGATAAATCGATCCAAATGTTATCAAAGGCAGTCCAATACTGGGGCGGTAAAACCACTCAAAGTAGCCACGCAATAATTAATTAGTTTTTTTTAAATACAAACTGCCGCTAGTTTCAGTTCTGCGATGGTCAGCCACTAGTGGTGTTGACGGGTAGATAAAATGATTGTTTAAACTCTCTTGGAGAGTTCACATACACACAAACAATTTTTTCAAGAGCATTCTGTACATTACACTAATAATATATGAGATGGAAGATTATGAAAATTGCGAAAATTCCACGATCATTTTATGTTATTTAAAAGGATTAAACTTCACGTTAGGCACCTTTTCTACCTACACGTTAATGGTACAGTTTCGAAGCTTCGTTCCTTCGAACAAACCTTCATCAACTAAGATTCCACATTCAAAGCAGATTAAACGCCATGCCATTGCAAAAAAAAAATCTAGATAATAATGAAATTGTAACATGTAAAAAAAACTGCTAGATTTCAAATATCTACATTTTACAATGACCACATTAAACGTAATTCTCGTTTTTATTCCAACTTTTAAATGTTTGATTTTGACCTTAATCTACTGAATAAAGACCTATCACTGTTTATAACTGAAATGAAATATTATACAAAAACTAACATGCCTAAATCCTTTTTACTGTTCTGGTTTTACTACGAATAATGAGAATGTAGGGAGGAAACCAGATGTGTCAGGCGTACTGTGTGCCTACACAGTGATAACAGGGAGGTTACACGATCAGTACTTTATCAGTCACCATCACCACCGAGACTTATCTGCCGCAGACACTGACGAAAATCAAATATATTTTAATTTTCATCATATTGATACAAATAGATCAAACTGATGAAATACTGATCGTGTAACCTCTCTTTAAGGCGATAATTATACAGATGCGGCGTGGCAAGGGTACGGCACAGGCGCGGCGCAGACGTGGAACTATATGGCACGGACGCGACATTAAATATACAGAAGAGGCAAGATCGCAATACTTGGCGCTCCGTTCTTTCTGCCTGCCTCGCCAGGGACATAGTGTGAAGATATATATTTATGTAAGAGGAAATATATGTTGTATTTGTTACCATCTTGGCAAGCGACGGGTCTGCAGGCACGGCTCGGGCGCGGCTCTGCTTCAAAACTTGTTCATACAAACAGTATACTAGCAACGCGATATGAATTATTACACAGGCGGCGGCGCGTTGTGACTTATACATAATTCCGCTTGTGTATAATTGACGCTACAGAGATGTAAGTGAACTCAACAAACCGTCGAACATCCCGCGGTCCATGATGTCGCGCATCTGCGTCTGGCGGATCATGTCGTTGGCGTCGGGCACGAGGTACTTCTTCACCTCCGCGAGCGCGTACGCGATGCGCGCGTGCGCCTCGGCGGGCGGCGCCAGCGCGGACACCTCCACGTGCAGCTCGTCCGTCAGGTGGGAGTACTTGGGGTCCAGCGAGTTGCGGAGCTCCTCCTCCTTTTGTCTGGAAGGGAACAAATGCTGGTGGGTTCTTTTTTTTTCCAAAAGCGTCAGTGACGTCGTGGGGAAGAAGCAGCAGAAGTACTGCTGGACAAAGGCCTCCTCCAGGGATCTTCACGACGACTGGTCCTGTGCTAACCTCATCTAGCCGGGTCCCGCCACCTTCACCAGATCGTCGGTTCACATTGTGGGAGGCCTGCCTACGCTGCGTATTCCGATACGTGTTCGACACTCGAGAACCTTTCTGCCCGTTTCAAATTAGGTAAAAATTAAATAAATCACATAAAGGTCATCAAACACACACAAAGTAAAAAAAATTATATCTCATAGTCTACCTGTCCCTCATGGATCCTCTGCCTAGCACCGCCATTTTGCACATGGTCTCCTCCTGAAGATGTTTCATTGTGTTGCCTTTGGGCCCGAGAAGTTTGCCAACAAAGTTGAACTGTGGACAGACCAGTTAAACTTAGGTATTTGCAGCAGTTTAGAACCTTTGACTTGCAATCCTAATTTTCGATCCAGCAATTCGTAATAGATGTACCTATGTAAGAAAAATTTAGTCAAGTTTGTATTTTGTGAAAATATTGTTTATTTGGACAATCACCTATCAAATTTTAATATATACACTGATTATATTACATTTAAATGTAATACTCTAAATTAGTCTAAATAGTAGTCTAAGGGCTTCTTTCACCACTTCCTGATATGGTTACAGATAGTAATCTTAGTGATAAACTAATCTATCAGATAAATCTGTGTGATAGACTATATAAAATATATAAGATATAGGCAATCAGATACCTGTGAAACAAAAAAAATACGCTGACCTGCAGATCGTGTATCTGGGACTTTATCAGCAAGCGGTGTAAGAGGCCCTAATTCATGTAAAGTATAAGATAGTAAGTATAAGATATGAAAATATGATTTAAATATATTATTGTTCCATTCTACTATCAATTCATGATAAGATCTGAATTGCAATATAAAAAGGCAGGCACAGCAAATTTAAAAGCTCTTAATTCAGCTCTTCCGAACTAAATACTATTGAGTTTCCCTTCAACATCAAGCTCGCTGGGGCTGGACGTCCACACCTCACCTTAGGATGCTCCTTGAGGGGCACCAGAACTTTGACAGTGACCTTGACCGGCTTCTCGCGGTAGACATCAAGATATTTGCTGTCCCTTCCTGGTATCCTCCCAGTCGCCTGCACCCTGGACACCTCTGTGAGACGATAAATAAAGGTATACATAGGAATAAATGCGCAACTTTGTCTGCATGTCATTCAATGCCTTAATTCAGGGAATCATCAACATCCTATTAATATGTCCCCACTGTCAGGGCACAGGCCTACCTTCTCAACGAAAGCGTATGGGTTAGTCCACCACACTAGCCAAGTGCGGGTTGGTGGACTTGGCATGCGCTTAAGAAGAGGCGCGAAGCGACGGACCTGCACCAAGGTTGTTTAATACCACTCCAGAGCCAAAATGCACCGAATATTTTTCCGTAATCCCGTTTGCTCCAGTCTAACCGTAAATTTTTTTCATTGAGGTCAAGCATGGTGATTTTTAACCGGTTAGGGTTTAGCCTACACCTGCAGCACAGATTAGGTACCAGTTTGTACATGGCGTGAGATGAGGTTATTGACCTCCAAATGCTGCGTCACGTCATAAATTTCTAAATGATGCCTTAGTTATGTTGAAACATGTGAATTTGTAAAATGAAAAATATTTGTTGTAAAACAAACAAAATGAGAGCCATGAGAGATTGACATGAAGACAAGAATTTTGAAGAAATTATTTCATACCTTGGTCAATAAGTTTCGAAGATATCGGGAATTTTTGATTATTCAGCTTAATTTTCTCGCTCAATATTTCTCTCATGTATTCACCGGCTTTTTCATTTAATTTGGCTCCTTCTTCGCCATCTTGCATTGTCGCATCTTGGTCTTGCAAATCTTGATTTGTGTTCCGTTTGAAATCACTGCTGTTGTAACCATTTTTGTCGTATTTATCAGCCATTTTTCACTTACACAATTTAACAGATATAATAAAGTTAATAATTATTATTTTGTAATGGAAAAAATCACTCCGAATCGGCGTTCGTCCCAAAACGAACCAACCAACGCGACGCGACGTTTATTTGTCTATGGGTGCAATTTTTTTTTAATCAAGCAATGTGGCGTCACATCCGGACGGCTGTGATTGGTGGAATTTTCCCATTTTACCATTCTATCTAGTCTCTGGTGCCAAGTTAACCAGCCAAAAAAAAACTAATTCTACCATATTAAAGAATTGCCAGCATTTCAATTTATTAACCTTCTCGGTTAGATTAAAAGTTGTAATGATTTAAAAATAAAAGAATGTTTTAATTTATTAATTTTTATTTATAAGGTAAATAAAGTTATAAGACCTAGTAAAATCTATTAGTGTAACCTGCTATAATTATAATTAAACAACTGTGTGTTTTAAACCTTTTTCTGTTGCTTTTTCATACTTTGTCTAGCATGTTGGACAACTATTAAATTGAATTCTAAATGCGGAGCTGCGATCACTTCATATTTTTTTGTATTCACTCTCAGTATGAGCACTTCGTCAAATGGATCCTGAAAATTAAAATAGTTTTAGGCTTTGACCTTAATACTACGAGAGACCAGTATATTGGTTGGTTTCTACTTACCTAGTGCCATTCGGCCGTACCTACTTAGCAAGTTAGGTCTTACCAAATCATTTACAAATCTTCGCACCAGAGCACCAAGGCGATGGAGACCAAGTCCGAAATTAGTTGCACCCAAGATATTTGCATTTGTTAATATTGGATTACCTAAACAAATTGATCATTATTTGACTTGACCATTCAACGCAGATGTTTCGCTTTTGATACACAGAACCTCTTAATTTAGGAGCCAGCCATACATACCTACACATATCTTCACGCTATGTCCCTGGCGGAGAGAACGGAGCACCAAGTATTGCGTAATTTAGGAGCCAATCACAAAAATCCTGTAATCTGTACCTACAAGTTGCGACTTCACCAGTCTGCATTAGTCCACTAGTAGTAGATAATATACTAGTAGGCAGGCCTTCCACAAGGTGGACCGACGATCTGGTGAAGGCCGCGGGACTCGGCTGGATGAGGTTAGCAAAGGACCGGTTGTCGTGGAGATCCCTGAGGGAGGCCTTTGTCCAGCAGTGGACGTCTACAGACTGATATGATGATGATTAGTCCACTGCTGGATATAGGTAGGACTCCGTCAAGGCCACTGAACCCGATCTTAGTTTCTCCGCATCCAGTCGCTGCCAGCCACCTCACACAGATCAGCGCTCTATCTAGCCGGATGGCATCAAATACGACAAACTAAATTTTATGGAGTTGGGAGGGAGGCCTTGTATTTATTCTTTCAACTTTACCTTCATTGTTAGTCATTATGACGCTAGCGACAGATTCATCATCCATTATTCTGTCAACTATTGGATTTACTTGGTTAATTGAAGCCGTCTGTAAGAGGATCGGAACAACTTATTTTGTAGGAACACTCGTATTGCTTGCTCATGGAGTTTTCTTCCAAGACATTATTATCTATCTGTTTTATCCGCAGAAATAAATCAAGACAGAGCGGCCTTAATGTGTGTTTGTATTTCGTGCAAGGCAGCTTACCCGGATGAACTTTGCTTCCTTTTCGAGTTTTACATAATTTTCTATTAGAAGGTATCATAAACGGTAAGATAAGCCTTAATAAAATTAAGTATTATGGTATGGTAATTAAATATTATGGTATTAGTTTAATATGGTAGTAAGTGACTTTACTTTTCTTTACGGAATGCATTGCTTAATGTTGGAGCGATTTTACCGTACTATATCTTTTTTTTTGTTTCTATGGTTTTATCAGAATAGTATGTGATCATTTTCGGTACTTATTGTTATCAATTAGAAGCGTCAGTGGCGTCAGGGATAAGATGCGGCCTATCATATCGAAAGGTCCGAAGTTCGAACCCCGGTTGGGCAATGTACCAATGGGTTTTTTCTCGAAACTTAAGTACATTTACTGACGGCTCTCAAACGGTGAAGAAAAACATCGTGAGCAAACCTGCATACCTACGTCGAAGAAAAAATTCTTAGGCGCATGTGAAGTCTACCAACCCGCACTGGGCTAGCGTGGTGGACTATAGCCCGAACGCCCTCGTTGAAAGCTAGGGTATATCACCAGCCTGCACTAGTCCACTGCTGGACATGGCCTATCCCCCAAGGCGCACGACTGAACCCGATTTTCGTCTCTCCGACAGTCGGTTAACGCAGACCGTCGCTACATCTGGCCGGGGGGCGTCCCACAATCCAAATTTCAAGAAAATGTAGCCCATTCGTTTACTAACCGTTTTGACCAGCCATTCGTCTTTGGCATCCTTCATTAAGTTACTTACGATCTTCATTCTGGTTTAGCGCCAAGCGGTATTTTTCTTCTTTTTAGCTATCTTATGAACGACGCAGGTGCCGTGGCTTTGGTTCCCAACGACTATGATTTCTGTCGTTTTTGTTCCTATCCTGTACCCGACCATCTCGTCTTTTACATCCTGTTGGCCATGGGATAAAGTTAAACGTCATTATAATGTAACTATATTTTGCAAGAAGTTTCAAATCTCTGGTCGCGCCCGCGCTCCCTGTGGAGATCGCATCTTGCATATTTAGTATCGGAACCTATGATGCCATTTACCGGGGGGGTGCGGACAAAGGAAGCGGAGTAGCGGGAGGAGGTTGCTAATACAAATTTATATGGAGTTTGAAAATGAGAATGTGTGAGTGAGTCATAATTTTGTGATTAGTTTGACACGATTTTGACACCCATAGAATGCTTTTATTACTCATCTATATGGGAGTGGCTAAATTTTTTGATTCATGATATTTTGTTCTGACGGCCGAATGATATTCTGCGTAGTTCCTGATTCTGCCACTTCACAGAAAACTTGGTACATATATCTATATTGGTCAGGTGGTAATGTAGGTAAAAGTGACAGGAGAAGAAGAACTAAGAAGATAGGTGGCCAATCGCGCTGATCTAGGAACCAAATCCAAACCACAACCAAAAACGTTATGCTGCATCCACACGTTTGGCAAACCTTTACAAACGCAAACATGTGGAGCAGGGGTTTGGCTTGCGTTTTTATGTATAGTTTTACATATATTAATGAAATTTGAACCAAGGTCACCGACATAGGTCAAAGAATTGCGAAGCTGAAGTGGCAGTGGGCTGGGCACATCGCCCGCAGAACTGACGGCCGTTGGGGCAGAAAGGTTCTCTAGTGGCGGCCACGTATCGGAAGACGCAGTGTAGGCAGGCCTCCCACAAGGTGGACCCACGATCTGGTGAAGGTCGCGGGACCCGGCTGGGTGAGGTTAGCGCGGGACCGGTCGTCGTGGAGATCCTTGGGGGAGGCCTTTGTCCAGCAGTGGACGTCTACAGGCTGATATGATGATGATGAATGAAATTCGACGATATTTAATTTTTAGCTAGGATTGTGTGGGGACACAGGATAGTGGTCATCCCTAGACAGAGATAGCAATATCCTGTGTCCCCACAGTTTGGTACCTATGTACGCTGTGGCTTGGGGGGGGGGGGGGGAAAGCTGTGGGGACACAGGATATTGCTATCTCTGTCTAGGGATAAGCACTCCTCTCAACTGTCGCCTGTTGCGACATAACACAACATAGGTTAGTAATTATTAATAGGGACAAATTGTGAATAAATCATGTATCTACAGATCATCAGTCGTTTCATTTCTCTCCTGCAAGCAGCGACCCCAAAATTGTTTTTTTCTTTTTTTGTTGTTTTACAAATAGCATTTGGCGTATTCAAAGTGTGAATTTCAGCGCTTGTGTTGCTAGACGATCTTAGAGAATAAAGTTAACGGAAGCTTACGATCTCAGCTATGGCCCGATACATTGCTACGCTGAGAGACGGCAGGCTGGTAGCCAGCGGCACCACCAGGCTTTCTGGCACAGTGCTCATTCGTACGGCATCTGGAATATTTGGATACCTAGGCATGAATGTAGCTTATCTATCTTATATATTTTTATAAGATATATATTTATATATATTAATTTCACCGAAAAACCTGTGGTGTTTTATTAAACAGAAGAACTCATTGGAACGGGCCGGGGTCGAACCCACGACCTCGTGAACGTGAGGCGAGTGTAACCAGGCTACCACGGCTCCTTATGAAGTAGTAACATTATCAAAATCATGCATGTTATGGAAAAAATAATAGAGCAGTTAAAAATGTACCTACAAATAAATGATGACTAAATAATGATAGGTAAATATTGTTCGACGAGAGCGTCAGTGGCGTAGGGGATAAGACGCGGCCTATCATATCGAAAGGTCCGGAGTTCGATCCCCAGCTGGACCATGTACCAATGGGTTTTTTCTCGAAACTTAAGTACATTTACTGACTGCTCTCAAACGGTGAAGGAAAACATCGTGAGGAAACCTGCATACGCCGAAGAAGAAATTCTTAGGCGCATGTGAAGTGCACCAACCCGCACTGGGCTAGCGTGGTGGATTATAGCCCGAACGCCCTCGTTAAGAGGGTAGGCCTGAGCCCCAGCAGTGAGGACATTAATAGGCTGTTGATGATGATGAAATATTGTTTAGAGGAAGATGAGTAGATACTTTCATACAAGCCTATACAAGAATCTAGAAATCGTTTTGCATACCTATATATCTTCAGCTAATGGGTTCACTTTCAAATTTTCACCAATGGAAAAATTAGGCAAACAAGATTTGGTGATGTTACTTATAGAATATCGATAGAGTAGTAAAATTACATACTATTTCGAAAGTAGAAGACTCCTATAACATTGTGATATTCAATGATTCGTTTTATCGTGTCCACGGTAGCTTGTAAGAACTCCTTCAACAAGAAAAAGTAAAATAGAATTAAGGATTCTACTTACGACACGACGATTGGTAGGGACCCTACCGATCGGGGCCTGGATCGTGCCGTAAGTAGAGGCCTTTATACGAATGAAGCTAATTATACTTTTGGTAGGCGCCCGCGCCCCTAGCAATTTTTTCCCCTTTCAATCTATCAACAATACATTAACTAGGAACTGTAGAAGTACAGTCGAACGCACGTCAGTGGTAACATTTCGACCTTGAGCTGGCCTAGTCTATCAGGGAGTTTCAACACTTTGAAAGACCAGTTTTTACTGGTTTTGTTTCCACTGACCTGCGGTCGACCGTACCGATCGATATTGCGACTGATATAAAGAGCATATTAGTAACACTAATGCACGGCTCTGGAGCGGTCTGTAATGGTAGATAAGACAGCGTGGGACGCCCCCGCCGATGGACCGACGATCTAATGGTGGCGAAAGTTACTAGATGTGGAGGGTGGCCACCCAGTACCAAAGGGAACGTAAGTACCAGTCGTTCACTCTAGTGGTACCCATGTGTTGTAATGTTACGCATACGTCTGTCCGGCAGTGAATTGATGACAATTGAGGATGACGATGATGATCTGAATGATTATAATAATATTCTACTCACGCTTGGCATGTCTGATGATTTAGCAACTGTTTTCATTCTATAATTGTCTGTATCCATAGGTACCTAAGTACTAAACAAAATAGGTATAAACTATAACTAGAATAACAATCTCTAAAGCACTTCCAAAATAAACGCTAATAAAATTCCAAAAAGATATATTCGAAAGACCCCAATATACGTATAAAATAAAATATTTATTTAAAATCAGGAAGGTCTCGAATTTGATAACATAGTGGGCAGGTAACAAATGGATTGATTTGATTTTATTTAGTCCCAACAGATGGCGCTACTATTGTAGTATAAACTATGTGTGTTAGGGCAGACAGTGTGTATTAATATACTAAATAAACTATATTATAACAAATATATTCATAAAGTATAATACATACAAATATTATCGTACATACTTACATACATAATGGATACATAAATATATACACACATATGTATAATATATATATATATATGCTTATGGATCAAGAGAGAGGTAATGCTCCTTCACTCGCTTTCTAAAGATTGCGACAGACTGGCTGTCGCGTATGTCAGAAGGAAGTGAGTTCCACAGCCTGACCGCATGGACCGAAAAGGAATAGGAATAAAAGTCGGTAGAGTGGGAGGGAATATTAAGGAGGGAACCAATGTAGGATCTGCTGAGTTTATCAACAGGGCGCATAAAGGAGAAACGTTCAGATAAATAGTTAGGGATGGACGGGTTTTTGAGGATGTTGTAAAGGAAACAAAGGATGTGAGTATTCCTGCGGTAGCGGATTGGGAGCCACTTGAGCTGGGCCCTGAACTGGGAGACATGGTCATATTTACGCAATCCGAAGATGAATCGAATGCAAAGATTTTGCAGGCGCTCAAGTTTATTAAGTAGCTCCTCTGTGGCGTCCAAATAGCAGACATCAGCGTAGTCGATGATAGGAAGAATTTCAAAAGAATTTAATTTATTTTTAACAAAAAATCGGTGGTTGCCGCACGGCCTCCGCACATAACAGGCCACGACTAGAGCTAGTCGGCGATTTTCACTGAGGTTCACACCCTGAATAAAGCGATTGTAACTATATTAGATATTTATAACGGAAAAAATTGGTATAAACTGGCTCTGTGTTTATTACTATCACAATTTAGTACCTACAATAGAACCCGCAAATCATCCAGGAAAATAGAAGAGACGAAGATGACACTATACCTACTGCTCCCGGCAAAAGAGTCCTAGATGTACCTAGTAAGTGTATCACTTAAATTGTGGTAAACTGTAGAAGTAAATATAACTATAAAGTAACTTTAGTAGTATGACATTTCTATTAAAACAGAACAAATATTATCATTCGTCTTTATCTGATAATGCCTGGTGCTGTACAGGAACTATTATAATCTGTGGCTGTACCGGCCGAGACTTATGAAAAATAAATATTTGATTGTTACAACTTATCAAATTTAGCAGACTTCTGCATCAAAAATGACCTTAAATTATAAATAGGTAAGTGGCTTTTATTTGCACATAACATTTTTTATTTATTTTATTATTAACAATACTTACTAACTACCTTTACATGCTTGTACTAACATTATAACTACTAACTTAAACTAACAACTTTTCTGATCGATCTAAATAAAAACAAAATTCAAAATTTAAACGCCGAAATATTGATTTTATATACAATTGACGTGACACTGGCACAATGTCCAAACCGGACGATTGCCATGAAAAAAATAGCGCTCAAACTGGAGTCATCTTTGACTAAAAGTCTAAAAAGTTACCTGAATCTTTCTCTATCGTAACTGGTCCAGCGGCATTCGCTGTAATAAAAGATAAATTTAATAATAACAAAAACGACTATTGAATCTTAACAAAAAAACCTATATTTCTTAATAATTATTGTCTACCATTTAGTTTAATACACCTATCGAATTGTCGCTTAAAATGTCGTGGAAAAATAAGAAAAATGCAAACTGATTCCCTAAAAAACGAATTTCCGTGCAGTTGTCGTGAAAAGTACTATGTGTTGCCACGGTGGAAAGAACGATTCTCGGGCTCGTATTTTAGAAAGCCTCGCCTTCGGCTCATCCATCAAAGACCTCTTCCGAATATCGTTTACTTTATATGTTTTATAGATTTATCTTCATTAGCATCATTCCGCCTATAGATGTCCACTGCTGGACAAAGGCCTCCCCTCCCCCAGGGATCTCCACGACGACCGTTCCCGCGCTAAACTCATCCAGCCGGGTCCCGCGACCTTCACCAGATCGTCGGTCCACCTTGTGGGAGGCCTACGCTGCGTCTTCCGATACTTGGTCGCCACTCGAGAACCTTTCTGCCCCAACGGCCGTCAGTTCTACGAGCGATGTGCCCAGCCCACTGCCATTTCAGCTTCGCAATTCTTTGAGCTATGTCGGTGACCTCGGTTCTCTGCTGGACTATCAATGGTATGTTTTTAATAAAAAATACTTTTTAAGGCTAGATTTACAAGTTTTTTTGATGCGTTACCGTTACCAATTTTCTTCCTGTTCGCTTTCAGTATCCTGGAGACTGTTTTCTCGGACACGCCGGCCGCCGTCGCGGTCCGCCATCTTGCGTTGGTCAGTTTCTCCGCGTACTCCGCTACGGCCTCCTTTTTCATGAAGTCGTACACTCTCTGTATTATGTCTCTCGCCTGTTGAATCACCAACAGTTTAGTCTATAAGCCAATGATGAACTTCTAGAAGGAATTCGCCTGCGTAAAAATGTTTTTCCCAACAGCTTTTCGCGAGGTATCTAGTCAAAGCCTATGTGTTATTCTGATGTATGATCTATACTATTGTAAAGTTTCATCAAAATCAGTTCCGTAGTTGTTGCGTGAAAGATGTAACAAACATCCAAGTTGCAAATATACATTCATTTATAAAGCCTTACAAACTCTCGCGTTTATAATATTAGTAGCATGTCTTATTAATTCTACAGCAAGATAGCTTAGTTAGGTGTCTTAGTTGGATGTTCACACGTGAAGTCGCGGGTTCGATTGAGGCTCGTACCAAAGATTTTTTCTATTTTAAGGTAGGTACCTATTTGAATTTAAAGTTTGTTTGGCAGACAAGTCGACTGGCCCTTTTAAAAACTACATCTAACTAAATAATCGGAGAATAACTTACTTGGCTGTTGAGAACAACTCGGTCAGTTTTGCGAATTCTACTAGGACACGACTCTTTATGCTTTTTCGGAACTCTCATTCGCCCCTTCCTCATCGCCGTACTTCCGTCCTTGTTCAACACATTAGCGTCTTTCTTTGGAGGCATTGCGAATGCGTTATAGTTTCTAAAGTCATTTATTTAAATGCGAAAATGCCACACAATGAGTGGAAAAGAGAAGGAAGTTACATTTCCTCTACATTCGAATGTTTGTCTCTCTCACAGCGATTGAATCTCATATTGAAATGAACAGACGTCTGCTCTGGGTCGAGTGCGGCCGACGACTGACGTTTGAACCCCCTTCTATACCTCCCTTACCCCCCTATATAAAAGAGGGGAGGGACTTCGTGAACGTGAAATTGCAATTCTGTAGTCCTTCTTTTATAAGTGTCGTGTATATGGAGGTGAGACTTCGGGCAGAGTAGTTTTACGCCCCGCAGCGTTGTTCACATTTATTTGACTTTCCCGTGGGAATTCAGTGTTTTCCCCAAGGAAAAAGATTTATTATATATTCCATTCCTGATTTTTTATTTTTTTATTGATCATTACTTATTAGGTAATACATGAATTGTACATACAGTCCTCTAGCGGAAACCTAGATAGGAATGATGTTACAGCCAACCGCACGTCATTGGAATCACTTTGACCTTGAGCTGGCCTAGCCTATTAGGGAATTTCAATACTATGAGAGACCATGTTTATACTGGTTCTGTTACCACTGACGTGCGGTCGACCGTACTTAGGAAGTGAGGGAATCCTACCTCTGTAACCGTCACTACACTTACATGTGTTTTATTACACCCTGTATGTACCTAGCTAGTTATATGTGAAAAAATAAATCCGCCAAATACACGTAATCTCTAACTGCTCTATGTGATTAATGCCTTGGTGCTTGATATTATGAAAGAGTTTTTAAAATTTCCATTTCAACCTATCACTACAAAATTAATTACACTCTAGTTAATGATAGGATTATTGAGAAACAAACCCCACTTAATTTAATGTGGGGCGGAGTGAAGCTAGAAAATGACAAATAAATCCTCTAAATCCATCCTGTAACTTTGTCAACTTGGTGTATTTTTACCGTCACGTTTTTGTTGAGATATTAATATGAAATGAGCCAACGTAAGGCGTACGAGCCCTTAATGCCTGTAATTAGCGAACGCACAGGGACTTGTTAAGGGGAAGCCTCATCGTAATTCATTAAAAAACTTGGAACTTGTGTTGAAATGCCAGGCATTGTTTTTATTTAGTACATTTTAGACTTTCGCGCTTTGTATTCATAATTATATAATTATTTACGGGTCTTACACACGAATAAGTTTTATTTACCTTGCCCGACGTTTGGACCAGGTTACACTGGCCGTGGTCACGAGCTGACTGGAGAGGCGAGCTGTCATTGTTGATCGCTGTGAGTAGTTTCTGAAACTACCCTCTGCTGATCTTGTATTATTGGAAAGTCCCGGCACACAACACTCACGGTATCCGCGGGTGTATTCGACGATAAGTCACGAGATTTAAGTTTATCGATCACTGGATTCCACGACGGTGACAATTTAAAACCATCTTCCCTATTAATTTTTTTTTAAATTTCTTGATTTCAATAGCTTCTCGCACTATCCGCGGATAGTAGTGGCGATCGGTGGACAGGATATTAGGTTGGTGGAGCTCAATCCAGTGGTCAGTCCCAGCGTTAATGACGTGGTCCGCAATGGCTGACTTATACGTCTGGCGGTTTTTTACAGCTGCGATATGTTCTTTGACCCTTTCCGCGATCGTGCGTTTAGTCTGGCCGATATACGAACTACCACAGGAGTATTGAGGAAAATGATATAAAAAAAAATTTTTTTTAATCGGTCCACAATTGACGGAGAAATCGGTGAACATACATAAAAGGAAAAAAAAACATACAGCCGAACATAGTACCTCCTCCTTTTTTGGAAGTCGGTAAAAAAGCCATTGCGGGACATTGTATGCCTATGGTGTATTGTACAATTTGCTGATCTTTCACAATGTTTTCCTTCCTCAGGCCCGTTAGGTCCAGTCGTGGATTCGTATCGTTATGTCCATTATTCCTCGTTCGTCCACTTTTTTTTTTCAAAATCCAAAATTCATTCAATCCATACCGGTCTATCACTTAATTCAGTAGGTACCTAGGTATGTCTTGTAAATTGAGATCACTGTCTATATAAAAGACATAAATTATTCTTTTCGTTGCATTCCCGGACCGTCCATTAACAGAAAACGTCCAGAACAACGCCCATTTCCAATATTTCCCAGAACGTCTATTCCCGGAACTTCCGTTCTCGGAACATCTATTCCCGGATGATCCATTTCCGGAATGTGAATTCCCAGTACGTCCATTCTCGGAACATTATTCCCGGACCGACCGTTCAAAGGACGTTTTTGCCAAAAATCTTGTAAAATATTTTTGTATTTACAAATTAACTTCAATTTGACGAAATCACCGATCGCCATGTTATATCAGAAATGCCCTTAACCTGAGTGGTAGGTACCTACTGTACGTTTCTGTGACTTAATTAGATCCCCACACGTGGAGGGGGGGATGTATTTGCGGGAGAGTGCGCTAAAAGTCCACCAAATTTATTATTAATTGGCACACGGCTCGTGGTTATGAATAATAAGTCCCATAACTTAGTAAAAGCAAACTCCAGGGATATGAAACGGGGCTAGAAGGGAGGGCCCCTTCAATTCAAGTAATCTAGAACATCATTGGATTTTTTACACTTTCCCAAATTTTAAGTTAAGTTTATACTAGTATTATTTTCAAAACTCGTAGGGTTACCACGCGGGCTTAACTGGATTGTACGGTCAATGCAGACTACGCGAAAAAATGCTCGAGCACTTTTACGCCGCTAAAGTAAAAAACAACTGCACCTAGTGGTTTTTTTATGAATATTTTGTAATACGTACAAGTAGTAAGTAAATAAGTAAAATATATAAAAATTCATAAAAAAAAAACTTTTCCATAAATGATTTTTTAGCGGATTCTTACCATAAAATCTATACTACCCAATATAAAACTGTAACGGAAGTATTTCAGTATTTTGTACGTTGTTTGGGTTTATCTGACCCCAAAACACTTTCAAAAAATTTATTGTCTGTCTGTCTGTTTGAACCCGCAAAAACTACGGGTCCGATTTGAACCGGTTTTTTTGTGTTTGCAAGCATGTGGGCCGACTTAAAATCTGGTGATTACTTAGATTATTTAAATTCTATCCCTAAAGGGGGGAAAAGGGATGTTAATTGTATGGGGAACAAAAATTTACAGATCATGTAGTAAATGCCGCGGGTAACAGTTAGTAACATTACTATTATTTGAGGTGGGGCTCTTTCAAGTCTTATCTAGTCTTGTACCACTGCGACCATTGCTGATCTATTGTGATCGCCGCCTTTACTATAGTTCAGTGTTGAGCTTTGCATCCGTTAGGAACTCCAGCACGCTTTTGGCACTAATTAGTTTTACTTCATCGGGTTGAAGTAGGTTGCCCAGTAGGTAGTAACATTATACGATACTTTTTAATGCGGACAAAGTCGCGGGGCATAAGCTAGTAGTCAAATAAATCTCTATGTAGGTATGTTCCTTTCAGTTTTCTACTAAAATACCTAAATAGTAGTTTTTGCTGCGCGTTGATATTGATAGATCAATCGGTCAGTCTGGACAAACGATTTTATAATTTTAGATAGAATTTCAAGCTCTCTACACATAACGTGCGAGAAACTTATCAAAAAATGATTGAGTGTATGCGAATCTAAAATATAATTATTGTGCAAAGGTGCAGGTAGAACTACTGAGAATAGACGAAACGTATCTCTATCGAGTTGCAACCTGCTTGTGGCGCCATCTACTGGCGCGTTTTGTAAACTACGGTTGTAAATATTTGAAACAAGCGGTTGCCCGCGACTTCGTCCGCGTGGATAAATACATCATCATCATCAACAGCCTATTAATGTCCCCACTGCTGGGGCTCAGGCCTACCCTATCAACGAGGGCGTTCGGGCTATAGTCCACCACGCTGGCCCAGTGCGGGTCGGTGGACTTCACATGCGCCTAAGAATTTCTTCTTCGGCGTATGCAGGTTTCCTCACGGTGTTTTCACTTTGCATTTTTCACTCTGCACTACAAGTGAAGAAATGTTAGGAATTGCGAGATTGCATTACAGAATGGAATGGAATTGACTTACAGGTTAAGGTAAGGTATTATGGTTCGTAAAAAAACTCAAAGAAAAATAAAACATTGACGAGTGATTAAGAAGAGAAGTTTGTTAATAAAGTCGGCCGCAAACAGAGTGAAATGTATACTTTACTGGCGGGCCAGGCCCACCTCGAGGGCGTACAGCGCAACACACAATTTTTCACCTCACTACAGCGAGGAAAATACTAGGTGAATTGAATCCTTTCGGCGGTTTAGAACCACAAATAATAATAACCACAATTAGAATTGACCACTTCTTTAAATGTCCACCTTCTACAAATTAGAAGAAAAGTTTTAAAAAGTTTTTTCCAGGTGCAGTTTTCCACGCAGATTTCGAATGCGAAAGTATACCCTTCCGAGCCGGTGAGGTGAAAAATAACATACAGAGGCGACGTGGATAATTTTACCAACCGCCTACAGTTTGCCGCTCGTCAGCAGTTTGCCGCCCGCGTGCGGTTTGCCGCCCGCGTGAAGTTTGCCACCCGTGTGCAGTTTGCCGCCCGTGTGCAGTTTGCCGCGTCCGCGTCACGTCCGTCGCTACTGATGTTTGCGTGGCTTGCGTCTTGGACGAACAGTGGTGAAACACTATCAAGTCCTCCAAATGTTACTCACTTGGATTTTTTCTTATAAATGAACAAAAAAACGCTTAAGCCGCATTCTGCCCCCGGCTGCAAAAGTAGGTACATAGACTTCAAAATTAAGTATTTTCGTATGTAAGTAACTACCTATAGGTAATATTATATTGGCTTTGGCTATACATTGGCCATAATCTCCCAGTTAATTTTATTGCAGATGGCTAAATCTACACCCTGTACAAGGTTCAATGAAATAATAAGAGATTCCCCGAGGTCCAATTGAAAAGTCCAACCACCGCAGCGATCAGTTGGACCAACCGGGGATAATCCCTGAAGCCACCTCTGTCACCTTCGGAGAGCGGAGGTTCCTCATAGGCTTTTATGAAAAATGCCGCGTCTATCTGTTTTTAAAGCCCTTTGGCGGTTTCACGAAGTGATATTTACCTGGGATGTTTTTAAAACAGGCACCCACGGTAGCGAAAAGCCAAGTTGAAGATCCAGCATTTACGGATGACGGTTGCAAAAGGAATTCAAATATTAAAATTGAAACACCCACTTGCTGGCAGGAGTCAATATACTGTTTACCCGAGTTTTGCTTAGCTACTTTATTGGGCTATAGCTTCAACTTCTGCAGTACCTAATTAATGAATATTTATGGGTTACGTGGTGGTCAGATCAGTGGTCATCCATCATACATTGTTTAGTGATCAGTAAAACTCATTAATGAAACACATAAATTTACTCCATTCATTATCTAGCATGCATACCATTGCACTACATTGATTTAAAAACGTATGAAAATTTTGTTTATTTATATGTAGGTATCTACAGTACCTTCATAAATAATACAGAAAAGTTTCAACTTATCATCCTACGTACTCATGAGACCATCGTAGGTACTATGTTAGTAAACTTAATTGGGACTTCTACAATTTGATGCCAGAAGTTATCTTCCAAGATTTCCAAGTTTAGTTTCTAATCTACTCAAAAACTGCTTGATAGCTTCAATTTCTAAGGACATTTGATCCATTTTCACATTTAATTCATCAATAGGCTTTCTGGAGTCTTCTACATGCGTCTTCATTTGTTCTTTCATTTCACTCATTCCTTCGTCAATATCGTTCAAATGTTTTATTATAGTTTCTTCATGTCTCATTTTGAGTCTTGCTGGTCTATCTTCATTCTTACTTTCTATTTCTTTTGTTTTTTCATCTCTCTTCACGATAGCTTGATACATTTCTTCCATCTTCGATCGGAACATTTTCATCCCCAGTTCATCATCCATTTGTTTTTTCTGCATTAATGCTTTATTAAAGATGGCGTCTCTCAAGTGCGATGGTAGCAATTTGTAATGCCTCCACCTGGGTTTTCCTGGACACAGTGATAGTAGTCCAACTACTTTTCGTTTGTTCTTTATACTGTTATTTAGTCTTCTTGGCAATAATTTGCTGTACACTTTATTGTAGACTAAGGTATCCAGAGTTCCTAGAAACTCTACTTGCTTCGCCAATCTTCGTATGTTGCCTAGAACTTCAAGGTCATTTATATCATTGACAGCAACACCGACTAGCAAATTCATTAGAACTATGGCTGCCAAAACAAGAAATATAACAAATATGAGGCGAATGATTATCAGAGATGTTTCGAGTTGTCGAGAATTCTCTTTGTCAAATAGGGCTACATAGTCGAACTCTGATGTCATCATTACGATGGTCTTGACCAGAGCAGCCCATGGGCCCTCGAAGGGTATCCGAGAGTGGAATTGTATCATGAAGCTGAGGGAAAAACCGATGATCAGGAACGCGAAGGTTAGGAGGATCTGAAAGTAATATTTGCATAATTAGTAACACGGTCATTGACATTATTATTATATAAGTAGGTAAGTAAGTGCTTTGTCTTCTGTAAAATAGGAAACAATAGGGCAGTACAATTCAAAAGTAATCTGGACACCCTCTAACTGAACTAACCTGTGTGTAATTAATAAAATAACTATAATTTCTATCAACTATAAACCCCTTTATTAAAACATCCAACGTATTCTCACCTTCACAACATTTGAAGCCACCTTCCCAAACATCAGCACATAGTAACCCCAGTTTGGGAATCTTGATAGCAGAAACATCATCTCCAGCCAAGACAGCAGCAAGGCCAAAGTGGCCACGTGTCTGGGCCACTCGGCCGCGTACCAGGACGCGATCATGACCGCTGGTGGTAGAATAGTAGCCAACCCTATGGAGCCGAATTTGATCCAAGTTTCTAGCTGGAGGAAGTATCTACTGCTTTTCACGTTCATGTATAGGAGCTCCTGTTGGAAGAAGAGAGTACCCAAGATCAAAAGGTGTTACCAAAAAGTAAGAAGGCTAAGCTAAGGATCGCTAAAGAAAAAAAAAGAATGGCTAACACTCCATATTTACTTAAAGTACTGCCATAGCTTTAAAATAACGTACGAGTTAACGTGAATGTGTTACTACTCATAGAAGTGAAATTGACACCTTATAAGTAAAATTTGATACACTTGCCTGTAATAGTAGTAAGGTTATCGTCACGTACACCACATATCCCCAAATCACTCTATCAAGCCAAGCTGGCGGACTGTCATGGGTGTCCTTATAAAAGAATACTGATACTGTAAAAATCGTCAGCGACATCACAAACAAGGCGTACAGTATTATGATTGTATAGAAGAATGGTAGTAAAGCCTTCCATTTGAGGTAAAGAAAGCTTTCCACCAGCGGATGGACCAGTAACCTCTTCTGTCCGTATCTATTTCCAGTCTTCATTAACGCTTGGATGACTTTCATTTGCTCCACCTCACATACTGTAGGCATTAGTACTCTATAGTCTACAGTCACCACACAGTTTTGATCCTGTATGTTTTGACAATTCGTTGATATGTACGAATCGAACACATCCTCCATAAACTCTGTAGGTTTCGATAGGTTATTGATGATCATGTCTATGGCTGTCCTTTTGTATTTCTTAGGACCATCAGTGTAGCCAGACAAATCAGCTCCTTCTCTGAGTAGCAGTGCGATGACATCTATGTTTCCGTGATGGCTGGCCGTGTGTAACGGAAACCATCCCATACTGTTAACTTCATGTATCGTTGTCGTATCAAACTTTAGAATAATGTGAGCTATTTCCATATGGTTTTTAACTGCCGCTATATGTAAAGGCGTTGAAGATTTGTGAGGACTGCTGGTAGTTCTTAGTCTAATATCTGCGTTTCTGGATAGTAATAGCTCAACACAATTTGCGTGGTTATAAGAAACAGCAAAGTGTATTGGACCAAAGCCTTTCTTATCTCCGGCTGTCAGAGAATTTATCATTACTCTAGTTACATCTTCATCGTAGTCTAGTAGTTCTTTGAGTATTTCTAGGTGTCCGTTTTGAGTTGCTACGTGAAAAACATTAACGTCACCAGGAAGAGTGATTTTTAGAGAGGCTCCTTCACCAAGCAGTGCTTTAAGACATTCTAAGTGACCGTGAACGACAGCTTTGAAAAGGGGAGTTTCTCCCCCTTCGTTTTGACAGTCGATGAAGTCTCTTTGCTTGGCTACGCTCAATATTTCGTTGAGGACATCGAGATTGCCTAGGGCTGCAGCTGAGTGGATGGGAGTTTCACCGTCATTTGCCTGAAAAGGATGAAAAGGTAAGAATAGCTGCTTCAAGAAGTAGTCTGGTAATAGCCACTATAAAGTGAGATTGAAATCTAGTAGTTACCTATTAACCTTTTTAAAACCATCAGGTTGCCTTCGCTCACTTTAGTTGTATTCTTAAGGTAAGGTACGAGAACACCTGACTCATCTGTTTCTTTATGTTAGGTAGATACCTTCAATGTGACGTCAGCACCGGCTTCCAGCGCGATGCACACTCCTGGTACCCAGGCTGCCTCGACAGCCGCCTGCAGCACCGTATGCCCGTCTCTATCCTTAACGTCTACCATCGCTGCCAATGGATCGGCGTCGTTTGTTCCGTAGTTTGCTAGAACCTGAAGTGGAGGAAATTAAATTTTAGAGCACAGGTAGGAAAGAAACTTGCATTCAGAAAAGAGATGTCAGTCCAGACTAGGTAATATCATTCAGAGTTAGCGCGATTAGTCCTCAGTTCTCAGTCTGTTGAGCCGGCACCACTGCCTCCTGAGTAGCTCAGAACCGTTCACCTTCTTGGTTGGGTCTAGTGACTTTGCGAGTGTGACAGCTGTTGTTTTAGTCCACTCGTCTCTCCAGGTCTTGTTTTAGTCCTCACGTCTTTGGTGAAGGTCGAAATACAAAACGGAATAGAACCCTCAGCAAGAGTGCCTCCTTAAATAAGTAAATGTCCACCTGTAGAGGTTCTTCCAGCTCCTTCTTGACGCAGACGTGGAGGGGAGTCTGTCCGGCGGCGTTGAGGCAGGCGATGGAGGCGCCGGCGTGCAGCAGCTCGTTGGTGACGTCCAGGCTCTCCAGCTCGACGGCGGTGTGGAGGGGCGTGTCTACGTTGTTGATACCGCGGGCGCGCATCGTGTTGTGCCGCCCGCCGGCTTGGAACAGCATGCGGATTACTTCTGCGAAACTACCAATACAATTAGCAGGAGCTTCTGTGAAGACGCCCTCTACAAGATTTCACTGCGAAATGCTTACATATATTTTTTCAATAAGTCCCTAGTACAAGAAGGATCATTTATGTAATTTGATCACGGGGAAATATCTGTGGTCAAATCAGTTTGACAAAATAGTTTGACTACCGGGAAGCACCGGTTTCATATCGAATAAGTACAGTCAACCGCACGTCAGTAGAAACACTTTGACCTTGAGCTGGCCTCGCCTATTAGAGAGTTTCAATACTATGAGAGACCAGTTTATACTGGTTTTGTTTCTACTGACGTGCGGTCGACCGTACTAAACAACGTTTTTCTCTGAATTTTAATGTCAAGTTGTGATAGTGTACCGCACAATTTAACACAGCAGTGGTTGTAGCCGTGGGTTGTAGTAGGAATATTCTATGCATAATAATAACTGAAGAACTGATTTTGATGAAAATGGAAAAATAATTTTAATTTGAATTTAGTAACAATAGCTATATCATTGCGTTTACAATATTACCACTAGGTAGGTGCCTCTAAGATCTTTGAGCATTTTAATTAAACTGTAGCAAAAGTCTCTCCATCTTTGCAATTTCAATTTCCGTCATCTGTTTAAATTGAAAAGTCTTCGAATTCCCTTGAACAATAGCTAGCCCATTGATTGGGAGCGATCAGAATGACTTACTGACTGCTCTCAAACGGTGAAGGAAAACATCGCAATGAACGCCGAAGAAGAAATTCTTAGGCGCATGTGAAGTCCACCAACCCGCACTGGGCTAGCGTGGTGGACTATAGCCCGAACGCCCTCGTTGAGAGGGTAGGCCTGAGCCCCAGCAGTGGGGACATGTTACTAGGCTGATCAGAATGACTGGATCGCAATTTGACCACGTCGCTCTAAGTCCAAATCTCAAAATGTCTAAATCTCAAAATACCTAAGTCGCACAATGACTTCTACTTACTTCTCTGGATTGATGGTCTCGTCGTAGTAGAAGGCGGAGCCAGCCACGTCGAGGGCTGTGCGGCCGGCGACGTCCCCGATGTTGGGGTCCGCGCCGGCCGCCAGCAGCAGGCGCGTGCAGTGCGCGCGCGCACACGAGCTCGCCACGTGCAGCGGCGTCCAGCCCGGCTGGATCAGAGGGATCTGGACACAGCAGTTCAGATATACATTGAAAGTAATGATGCATCCGATACTGTGATATCGGATATATTTATGTTTTTCCGATACATCGGCGAAAAGGCATATCGATGCATACCTAGTAATTTTATTATTTACTAGCTGTTGCCCGCGACTTCGTCCGCGTGGATTTTGGAAGTAGGTACCTATCTCTGCTATGTACAGACATACATCGTCTAGTTATAATTTTCCAATGGTAAAATGGATCATTCTAAGTACCTTCACCATAATTTAAGGTATACCATACCTTCAGGAACAAACTATGAACACCGTATCCAATTTGGTGAAGACAGATAAAAATTTAAAAAATTGTTGTTTTCACTTCTATTGCTCATAAGACTTCTCATATCAATTTTTATTATACGTGTGTATTTTTTAACTAATACAGTATGGGCAAAACCAAAACCATAGGAGATACAGGGAAACTGTCTTAGGAACCTTTAGGTATTTTTTCGTGATAACAATTTTGACATAGTAATCGGAGCAGCTGGAGTTCGGGTGGCATGCATGAATAAGTAGTAAGTTCCTAAGTACATTGCACAGTCTGTTTTATAAGAAAACATTTTATTAAATTTGACTAACTTCTGCTGCTTGGATTTTTTTCTTCCGGTACAATAAAATGATTCTAACATGAAACTAAGTCGATACGCATTTTTTAAAAATAATAAAAATTATTTTTCACTGGCGTTCTATGAGAAAACATTTTATTGAATTTGACTAACTTCTGCTGCTCAGATTTTTTTCTTCCGATATAATGAAGTGATCCCTACATGAAACTGAGTCGAACCGCATTAAAAAAAATATGTGCAAATTGTCTCATTTTTATGGACAACACACGCTTGACCAAAAAATTTCTATGTCATAAGACACTTTCCCTGCATCTCCTATGGTTTCGGACTTGCCTATACTGTCCCAGTTAAAAAAAACACTGATATCTCCTATGTCTATGACATCGTCTTGTTACGTTAAATGATTTATCTGTAAATGACGATAACTTTTTTCGCTGTCATCCGATTTCAATGAAACAAAGCCTATAAGTTGCGCCAGGCTGTGCTTAATCTACCTGTGAAAACCGCAAGAAAATCCGTTCAGTAGTTTCGGAGATTAGCGATTACAGACAGACAGAAAGACAGAAAGACAGAAAGACAGACAGACAGAAAGACAGAAAGACAAAAAAATTTAAAAATGCTTTTTTGTGTTCTGTTACTCTTTTTTTATCGTCCACACTCATTTTTTTATAAATTTATTCAAAGTACAGACACACGGTTTCTACAGATTTATTATAAGTATAGATTATTATTATATCACTAAGAACAAGGATCCCATAGAACCACACTCAGTGTATAGCATGAAATAGCAATAGTCTTTTACCTCAATAATTTGAGAAGACGCTTCTTACATGGCGGGGTCAAATTGAACAAACACTATCTATTTTAGTCGGGCTGTTGTTTGTTGACAGCATCGAGTATTTTCTTGTCTGTGATGGTTTGTTGTTGGGATGCAGTTGAACTGCCCCCCAACAAAAAATTCCCATACGTAGACAGAGATAGAAGATATTATATCTGTCTAGCTTCCTCTTACCACTTTTGTATTAAGTGTGTCCCTCTCTGATTATTATTATTTTAGCGTCTGTTCTATGGGATACTTTTTCTTAGGTAATATCAGAGCATAATCTGGAATGGTTACCATCGGTTTGTTTGCCACTTCCGCAAGAAACTACTTACACTTCCAGTGATATCCTTGCAGTTGTGGTCAATGTTGTCCTTCCAAGTCTTGGGCAGTAGCGTCTTGACCTCGACCAGCTCGCAGCGCCTGTTGGCGTGCTCGCGTGTCTTCGCGGGGCAGAGCCTCCTCACGTCCTCCTCGGCCTCTGGCGACAGGCTGTCGGAGTCCACCCGGTCTTGGATGTCTGTGGACGGGAATATAAGGATTTAGTATACGGAAAAATGGGGCGCCGACTGCCGAAGATGGAAACTACATTTCTACCGTTTTCTAGTTGAAGAATCAAAACTTTGAAGTCGAGTATCTCGCTTAAACAGCACTTTAGAAGATTTTCTCAAGTGAAAGTATTTGTTTGTAATGAGGTCCTCTATCGAACGCAAAGTCTCCAGATTGGCCGCTCGAATTGAAAAAAACTCCCAAAAAAAGTTTCTTTGCCGTTAGAATGTGCTGATTAGAATCTCTTTAATTTCATAAAAAATTAAAAGAAAATAATTTAAATTTTCTGTTGCTGACAGCCTTTTCTAAAAATTATTCTGTCAGTGTCAATCATACAGCACAACAGAGTTTTTGTAGTTATTTTGTGGTTATTTTATCGAGTGTGATTTTTAAGGTGCATCTCAATATTTTTATTAACCAGACATGGAAATCGCACATAATTTTATGGTAAAACTTCCTATGTTTTGAAAAGAAATAACTAATAAGTAAACTCTGAACATAGTATTATTTGAAGGCTATGCTCGGAGTTTCTTTTTAATTATAATCTGAGGGTATAATAGTCTACATATTATGAGGATTTCCGACGCAGAAATAGGGCCACCGACATAGGCGAAAGGGTTTCCGACATGCTGAAGCTGTTGAGTAGAGACCACGGGTACCTACGCGCAGCGTGGGACGCCAAAACAATTAAACTGAATCTGACAATGTATGGTACAGTCGACCAACGAAGTCGTGTACCACCCTAGAGTCTATTTTACTGTCAAAACAATACTATGCTATTATTATGTGTCGCAGGGCCCCGGCGCTACCAAAACCATGAATCGTATAAATGAGAACGGAAACGTCGTTGGCACCATCATCGTCAATTGCGAAGGTAAAGTAATAACACCCAAGGTTCTCATTCTCTACCTAACGGGCTCACTCACGTAACGAGTACAGTGGCGAGACAGTAAAACTAAACTCGGCCGAGTGAGTCGGGTGAACGAATGTGTGAACCATAACGTAACGCGTACAGTGGCCAGACAGTAAAACTATACTGGGCCGAGAGAGTCGGGTGAACGAATGTGTGAACCATAACGTAACGCGTACAGTGGCCAGACAGTAAAACTATACTGGGCCGAGCGAGTCGGGTGAACGAATGTGTGAACCATAACGTAACGCGTACAGTGACCAGACAGTAAAACTAAACTCGGCCGAGTGAGTCGGGTGAACGAATGTGTGAACCATAACGTAACGCGTACAGTGGCCAGACAGTAAAACTATACTGGGCCGAGAGAGTCGGGTGAACGAATGTGTGAACCATAACGTAACGCGTACAGTGGCCAGACAGTAAAACTATACTGGGCCGAGCGAGTCGGGTGAACGAATGTGTGAACCATAACGTAACGCGTACAGTGACCAGACAGTAAAACTATACTGGGCCGAGTGAGTCGGGTGAACGAATGTGTGAACCATAACGTAACGCGTACAGTGACCAGACAGTAAAACTATACTGGGCCGAGTGAGTCGGGTGAACGAATGTGTGAACCATAACGTAACGCGTACAGTGGCCAGACAGTAAAACTATACTGGGCCGAGTGAGTCGGGTGAACGAATGTGTGAACCATAACGTAACGCGTACAGTGGCCAGACAGTAAAACTATACTGGGCCGAGCGAGTCGGGTGAACGAATGTGTGAACCATAACGTAACGCGTACAGTGGCCAGACAGTAAAACTATACTGGGCCGAGTGAGTCGGGTGAACGAATGTGTGAACGCGTACAGTGGCGAATAAGAATGAAGCGTTTGTTTCTTTGAAAGCGCTCTCTGGAATTACAGTCGGATTTGAAATTTTGTTTTTGCATTTGACAGCCCAATTCTTAAGAAAAGTTATATACTTAACATCGCGCTACGACCCTTTGATGCCAAGCAGAAAGAAAAAGTCAAAAATAACTTTAAAAACGCGGTTGAGGAAGCAGGAAACAGCTAGTATTAAACGCACGAGCTGTTTCAGTTGTTATTTTTTCGTTTAATCATCTGGTAGGTATTTGAGAAAAACGATAAAGTGAAGTCGAGACGGTCGCCAGGTCCAGCCAGGATAAGAGGTGGGGGTTGGGTTCATCTTTGAGTAAGTCTGGTCAATTTGTTTCCTCCAGGGTTCCCGGAGACGACGACTCTCGACAGTTTGACGGCGGCGACGTACTCCAACCATATGAGGAACCTATCGCATCACGCATCAAATGCACTGAAGGAAATCGTGAGTACAGTCCAATACAACATGAGACCTGTGGGTCATCATCAACAGCCTGCGCCAGTCCACTGCAGGACATAGGCCTCGCCCAAAAAACTAATTGGGTTTGGGGCATATTTCAACTAGTTTTAGTAGGTATATCTTGGTTTTTCAGGATGTGACAGATGATCTGGTGGTTCTGCGTCTGGTGTCCAGGAAGACGGAGGCAGTGGTGGCTCCAGACAAGGAGTTCAACCTCATCGTGGTCATGAGGCGGTCATAGACTAATAAAATAAACACCCATCTATTAAAACCATACAAATTGTAGGTAGGTATCTCTTGAATTGCAAGGCTCTTAGGGCTCTTATCCATTATGTCTAGGTTTTTGTAACAGTGCTTTAGACCTAAAATGACATTGTTGATGGTAACCCTACGGTTGAATAGCTGGAATTTATTTTCCACTTATGTCCCTTGGTGGCGATGTATGAAATTCAGTGATTAGATACACTGCTATTGGTTGGTTCATCATATCAGCCTGAAGACGTCCACTGCTGAACAATGGTCTCCGCAAACGTCGAGCAAAGATAAATAAAACTTGTTCGTGTGTAAGACCCGTAAATAATTATATAATTAATTATGCTTTTTAATTGCTACTAACTTCGTTTAAAGATACCTTTAGTTAGATAGATCCATTTAACGGACACTTAAAATTAAATAAAGTTTCAGTAATCGGGTGATAGAGATAATGTTATCATTTGTTGTTTGTATTCAATTATCATGTCATTCCTGTGACATTATAATCATTTGATATTATTTTATCAGAGCCTTGGTGCATGGATTTGTAAAAATCATAGTTTGCATTTTGATTATGTATATTATTTTAAAGATAAATAAATTGCGGATTGTTATTATTAATAACGATCGATTTGATTGCTAGTTTCGTTTATTTTAATTACTTTCTCCTAGTAATTATTATTCCAGATTACAAAGCTATCAATGTGTCAATTTTCATTAAAATCCGTTCAGTCACTGCTGTGACAAAATTGAGAAACAAAGAAATATACAAAAACAGACATTTAAACCTTCGCTTTTATAATATTAAGGGGTTGTTCGCAGTGAGTAGTTGGATGGTTTTTACCTATTTATACTTATTAGGTCAAATTACACTTTTATGGGAAAGTCGCGAAACCCGAACTCTCCAAAATTTTTTAGGTTCAAAGTAGCTAATAAAATATAGGCCTCTGATCAGAATCCTACCTACAAACCCACAAAATTTCATTCATTTTGGAGAGTTTCGGGTTTACGATGCCATCTCTTATAGAACTTTAAGCATCGCTGGGGCACCACATCATCATCTTATATCAGTGTACTTCTGGACATGACAACAAATTCGTGAGCCGATAGAGTCTGCGCGTTTGCCAAGAAAGCATACCTTCTGGAAAATCCAGCAGTATAGCCATTTGCCTGGCGTTTCCAGCCCATGCTGCCAAGTGTAGCGGCGTCCTGCCAAGCTTGTCCTGCCTGTCCTTCTCGGCTCCAAACTTGAGGAGTAGAGCCAAGGAATCTCCTCCGGCCAGGGCTGCCGCATGGCAAGCGGAGACCAGGGCCATACGACAGGTGGCGTTTGGATTGGCACCGGTGTTGAGCAGCCTGGAAATAAAGGGAAGATAAGCAAATGGGTGGTGAATGATAAACATTGAAAGTTATAACTGTTCCTAGTTGAAAATCATGCATCTACTGTTCTGGACTTTTGGCATCGGAAAGTAATGAAGGTGGCGTTCTTTGGGGAGGAAGGTGGTAGTGAAATAAAAATGAAATAAATGTACCTTTCAACTTCCTCCACGTCATGACTCTCAATGGCTTCCAGCAGCTCAGTGTTGAGCCTCCTCAGGCGCCGGTCGCTGCGTCTCCACTTCTTGGGGTGGGCCTCCGGTAGCTCGGTCAGCGGCGTGTTGTTGGCCGTGGACACTTCTGATGGCGTGTCGTCGAATGTGTCCAGCCGACCCTCAGGGTGTCTGATGATGACGAAGATAATGTGACGATTGTAAGAACATACAGAAAATGTCGTGTAGCCTAAACGATTAGAAAGCTGCTAAGAGACGTTGGCGTAGTCGAGATCGAGACTGAATACCGCCGATCGGCCGCCCCTTCGTCAGATGGACCGCCGACCTAAGGAAGGGAGGCGTCTCATGTCTATGTCCACCAGTAATAACCTTTGGCATAGGTCAATAGTTAGTACGTTTAAGTGGCAGTGGGCTGGTCACATCTGTCGGAGAACCGATAATCGCTTGATAGACGAGTTCTCGAGTGTAGATTACGACTAGGCAAGCGTAGAGTGGGATGCCCCCCAGCTAGATGGAGCGCCGATCTGCGTAAAGAGCTGACAGGGACTGGATGCGGGGCTCTCTGTCCACTTGGCTCCCCTCGTTTGGATCCTCTGGGGATCCGCCGAAAATCGGGTTCAGTGGCGCGCTTTAGGGGAGGTCTATGTCTAGCAGTGGACTAGTACAGATCATGAAACGGCTGATATGAGCGTCAATAGGTCTTCAGGCGAGACTAGCAATGAGCAACACCTGGCGATGTCCGCATTGCAACTTACTGCGTGACATCCAGCGGAATCAAGACAGGTCTGAGGGGCCTGATATTTCCAGTTGGTCGGCCTTTGCCGTCGCTTAACAGCGGTCGCAGGTTGTCCCTCTCTTCGGAGAGACCTTGCTCTGCGTCTGAAAGAGACAAGTGTTATATCCGTAAAATTCTACTTCTCAAAAACTATACTTGTTTGTGACCCGGTAGGTACGTGGCCAAGTTGAAATTGACAGAGAGATGGGAGTATGGAGATGAGGCCCTGGATGGGACGCAGAACTATGGGTAGGTCAACCAGATGGACGGACGACATTAAAAGCACCAGTAAGCGTAGCCAACTGGCATAGTCCATCATCATCATCATATCAGCCTGCAGACGTCCACTGCTGGACAAAGGCCTCCCCCAAGGATCTCCACGACGACCGGTCCTGCGCTAACCTCATCCAGCTGGGTCCCGCGACCTTCACCAGATCGTCGGTCCACCTTGTGGGAAGCCTGCCTACACTGCGTCTTCCGATACGTGGTCGCCACTCGAGAACCTTTCTGCCCCAACGGCCGTCAGTTCTACGAGCGATGTGCCCAGCCCACTGCCACTTCAGCTTCGCAATTCTTTGAGCTATGTCGGTGACCTTGGTTCTCCTGCGGATCTCCTCATTTCTGATTCGATCTCGCAGGGAAACTCGGAGCATAGCTCTCTCCATTGCCCTCTGGGTGACCTTGAGCCTTCTTATGAGGCCCATAGTGAGGGACCACGTCTCGGTACCGTATGTCATCACTGGCAACACACACTGGTCGAAGACTTTCGTCTTGAGACACTGCGGTATTTGGGACGAGAAGATGTTGCGTAGCTTCCTGAACGCATAGTCCATCGGTGGACAATAAATTGATGAAGACAATATAACTCATTTTAGCTGGAGTCGCGTTAAAAAGGTAGGGTAGGATAATTTCGTCTGATCTGATCTGACCACATCGAGTCTTTTGTGTCCTTGGCCAGATTTAGTTAGTCTAACTACGGTCTACTAATAATGTAGTAGAAGGTAAATAAAATATCTCCTGCCAAACCCACTTAATCAATCAACTTCGTGATGACAATTAGCTTCAAGTCTAATCTTCGAAGATACATAATAGTGACTTTATAATAAACAATATGTCAATAAAATATTTTAGTGATAACTCTTTTTTAACATTAAGCACCATGCACCGGCAAAGTGAGGTTGGCATTCGGAGCACCTGATGTTGTTAGCCCCTATAAGTACACAATTTTTTTCTATTATGATGTTACGTATGCGTATAGGACCTTGGCTGATCGACGGCGACGACCTTATTATCTCATACAGAAGCGACACGTGTGGTGGCGTTCATTATGGGGAAGGTCTATGTCCAGCGGTGGACCTTGAAAGACTGGTAACGATGGTGTGAGCTATGTCTAAGAGTATTAATATTTATTTATTTAAAACTTTATTGCACTAATTTGTACAAAAGGCGAACTTAATGCCAATGGCATTCTCTACCAGCTGACCTTTGGGCCATGCAGATAAATTAGTGTTAATTAGTAATAATAATGGTTCACACAATCAAATTATTCTATAAACTATACCTGCTTGAAAGAATGACGAAAATAAACGTTTGCCACACATCATATTGCGTTTGCTTATTCTACATTGAAGACAATAAACCACCGAAACAAATGTTCATAGTAAAGACCACTTTATACACTGTCACAGAGTATATACATATATACATTGTCACTCATTCCAATTTCTTTCACAATGTTTTATTTAAGTAGGTATTAAAACACTTCAGCTCAAAGCGACGACACTACACAAGTGATTTTCGAGTAAACAGATCTGTCATAGTTATCCTAACAATGAGTGCAAACTTTACCTACCGTATATAACTATACTTCAAGGTCGGCATTGACTCATTGTAGTATAATAACTTAATAAGTAGATATGCTAATTATATAAATGTCACATTCAAAACCGTGGTAATAAGAAAATTTGATTGTAACTTTGTTTGTAGATTACAATTTATAACTAACAAAAAACATGTACCCACTCCGGGGCAGCGGCCTGTCCTGCCTACGGGCTATAGTCTACCACGGTGGACTGCACCATGCGTCTGAGAATTCCTTCTTCAGCGTAATAAGCAGGTTTCCTCACGATGTTTTCCTTCACCGTTCGAGAGCAGTCAGTAAAAGTTCCGAGAAAAACCCATGGCACGGCCAGGATCGAATTCGGACCTCACGATGTGACAGGCCGTGTCTTCCCACTACGCATATACTCGCACTTACTTACCATTTAATAAAGACATTTCCATAACCTATTTTGCAAACATTACACTTTCACTTTAGTACCACAGAACTAAAGTGTAAAATAAATTAAATCTAAATAAAATACCAGGATGGTGGACCAGACACTGTACCACTGTCCATAACACATAATACTGTCGATATGTTATTTGAGGTTTACCCAATCACTTCTTATCAATTCTTGAAGAATAATTTGGTTTTGACTTAGGAAAACATAGACAGGACCATGTTGCGCCGAAAATGACATTCAATGCTGAAGGGATTGCTTCCCGCCAGAGCGAATGTTGTGGTTTTGGGGAACCGCAAATTTCCCATAAGTTGACTCTGCAGAGTCAAGAGTGCGTTCCTGGATCGAATGGTGTCATCTGTGATAGTCATTCTTCAAAGATAAAGTTAAAACTATCCTTACAAAAACTATCCCAATATATATTTTTAATGGACAACAGGACATCTTCGTTTGTAGCTGGTTACAAAACTCGACCGGAGACAGTCGACGACTGTTAAGTTAGATAAGATAGGTTAGGTAGTGGACAAGCATTTTACGGCGTGCAATTCAATTCATTACTCTTTATTGCACAAAAAAAACCCAGAACACAATAATACAGTAGATTTAAGAGGTACATCTAGACGGTCTTATCGCTAAGAGCGATTTCTTTCAGACAACCTTGATTAAGTTAAAATGATTATCATTTCAATTTTAAACAAACCTATGTCTGTTCCCTATATTAGGGAATACATATTGTTGTTAATTGTAATACAATTAATAGGTAGGTAGCTAGTGTTCTTAAAATTTTTATGATTAGAGTGGGGGCGGAAAATAGATCTGTAACATGACTGTGTCTATGGTAAAAGCGGAATATTATCAGTAGATAAGCCGCTTTGCGCATACATACTTTGCTAGTTTAGTGTGTGTTATCCTTGAAGATAGTCCAGGCGACTGTCACGGACAACAAAATAATATTTATTCGACAACCAAGCGAATTATACAAGAATTATGTAAAGACTATGTCAGAATATTTTATATGTAAAGTCTTATCCCCATTGTGCTAACATTATTGAGTATCTCTGCACGCACATAAAATTGCGCTGCTTATTCCGACCTCTGGATCATAGTCTAGGAAAAGAAAATTTACCGTGCATTAAATCCTATAGGTACCTGACGGTTTATGTTTCTGTTTTATATGAACATTGACATTGTCTTAACATGACGTGTGTGCATTGCACCTTTCCCCGATTTTAATAGTGAGCTAAAACACAAAAAATATATTGATATAAATTGAGAATTTTACCTCTCTCTTGTTGTTGAATTATTTTATTTCATTTTCACTCCATTACTTTTTATTGCACAATAAACACAGAAACAAAAGTAGCTTAAGTAGTAAGAAATGTAGTATTAGTAAGAAATGTATTAGTAGTAGTAAGAAATGATTTTAGGAAGTACTCGTTTACCTAGTAACTTTTATAGAATTTTTATTCTTACTTTAACAAATTTTTAACAGTTTCAGTTTACAGCGGGGGTGCAATCGCGCTAGTTCTGAACGATAATACCAAATCCAAACCATAACCAAAAACGTTATACTGCATCCACACGTTCAGCAAACCTTTACAAACGCAAACGTGTGGAGCAGGGGCTTGGCTTGCGTTTGTAAAGGTTTGCCAAACGTGTGGAGGCACCATAACGTTTTTGGTTATTGTTTGGATTTGGTAATATCGTTCAGAATAACCGCGATTGGCCCCCTGGTTCAGTTTAACATTCATCTTCCTCTGTACTAACAAGTTCACGAAAAACATTGGCTTTGGATTTATGCGACTTCTTCGAACAACTTAATTTATTTTTCCTGGACTATCACAGCTGCGGCCCAGTTTAAGTACAAAGGAGGTACTTTTGCTTTACTTACCTCTATACAAGTGCTAGAACTATCCCAAAACTCGTCTCCAGCTCCTCGGTCGGCCCTTGCCGCCTTTTATGTACCGAAAAAGATAAACACAGAACCTTTGTCCGTAAGCAAAAGTAACTTGGTAGGTACTATTTGTTCTCGATAGTAAATTATTTTCGTCAGTTATTCGCTTAGCGATTTCTTAAATTCGGCAGATTTGTTTCGGTCGAGGTGTTATATTTCAAAATTTATATTGCAAAATTGTTCTAACACACCTCGACAAAGCAGTACCATAAAAGCAAACCATATTGCAAATAGCCAACCTGTAGTTCTATTCTGTAAGCGTATTTATACAACTCGATCCTGAATCCGCAGTGAGATTACAAATTGGCATTCTATAAAATTCAACAATAATCGAGTTCTACGTCAGCGCTACAGTTGCGCGCGTGGCGGCGAGTTGAACTACAGCCAGGTGAGATTTTGACGTTTGTTAATACGTATTTTTGTGGACTGCGCCGTGCTATCTATGCCGTTTAATAAATAAAAAAAACTCGGACAAGTGCGAGTAGGACTCGCACCCTGAGGGTTAAAAATTCAAAATTCAATTCAAAATTCAAAAGTATTTTATTGCATGTAAGTACACTGGGTACATTTATACAACGTCAATTTTTTTATCTACCACCGCCTCCAAGGTGTTATATAGGGTTCCATACAAACTTAATTAAAGAAATAATTAGAAAACCGTTAATAAAATTTGTAGTTACATCACATGGTACCTACTTTTATATGGATAACTTGCTCATACGCAAAGTTAAGTTTGTTGGTACAAGATTTTTTTGTGATGCAAAACAAATAACTACAAATTTACAGTTTTGGATATTTCCCTTTACTTGTGCTTTATCACCTTGCTACCTTGCCAAATTTCAAGCTTCTAGGTCAACCACAGGTACCCCATAGGTTTTGATGACCAAGATACTCAAAATCGGCCATATCTTCTGACTGCGATGACTTAGAAGTCTAATTTTTCCACGGCTCAAAGGGATTGCAGACCTGAGTATTTGATATTAATTTCAACTTGATACCTCCACGCGTTCCTGGGAAAAATGGTCTTGACAGACGTACAGACGGACAACGAAGTGACCCTACAAGGGTTCCTTTTTTATTTCCTTTTGAGGTACGGAACCCTAAAAAGGAAAATTCCGTAGAATGTATTTTTACATTTAATTCTCACGTGCCGTATCGTTTCGAGTTTGCAAAATAAGGCTCGCTGTGATACGGGCGCGGGCGTACAAAGTTTACCCTCTAGGGACTTAACTTGAGTTTAATCTAACTTGTCTCTAACTCTTATTGTATTTGCTTGTGGTTTTACTGCCGATTTTAAAGTACGTATACAGTACGTACGGTGAAGTTACAAATTTACACACGGCTGTTTAGTCGCAAACTAAGCCGAAGCTTGTACATGGGTACTCGACAACTGATCATCAAATCAGCCTGAAAAGCCTCCCCCCAAGGATCTCCACGACGACCGGTCCTGCGCTAGCCTCATCCAGCTGGGTCCTGCGACCTTCACCAGATCTTCGGTTCACATTGTATGCCTACACTGCGTCTTCCGATACGTGGTCGCCACTCGAGAACCTCTCTGCCCCAACGGCCGTCAGTTCTACGAGCGATGTGCCCAGCCCACTGCCACTTCAGATTCGCTATTCTTTGAGCAAGTCGGTGACCTTGGTTCTCCTGCGGATCTCCCCATTTCTGATTCGATCTCGCAGGGACACTCCGAGCATAGCTCTCTCCATTGCCAGGACCTAATAAACATACTTAATAAATATTTACAAACAGAATCCGAACAACCAACAGATATTAAGAAAGGTCGTGGGTTCGATTCCCACCTGGGACCAACATTTGTGTGATGAGCATAACTGTTGGTTTTCGGATTCTGGGTGTTTGTATGTACCTATCTAAGTATTTATTTAAAAGTATTTATGTATGTTTATCAGTTGTTGAGTACCCATTTACAAGCTTCGGCTTAGTTGTAACTAAACAGCCGTGTGTGGATTTGTCCAAACATTATTATTATTATATGCTCATGATGTTGGTCCCGGGTGGAAATCCAACCCCCAACCTCTGGCGCAGTAGGCAGGGTCACTACCAACTACGCCCACAGGCCAGTCCCCACTAAAATGTACATTGTTAACCTAGGTGTGAAAGTAACTTATTTAAGTCCCGAGACGGGGTTTGGCGCCCGACGCGTAGCGAGGGCGCCAATAGTTCGAGGGACCTCTAAATAAGTCTTGAACCCGAGGGAAACACTGTGCTTTTCATTAAGAATACACTGAAAGTAAAAACAAATACATAAAATGAGTGTTAATACAAATCTCTGCTATACGGAAGTATAAACAAAACTCTACAACTCGAAAAAACAACTGAAGATCGGATTGCCGCTTTTACATCTACTTTGTTTTTTTTTCTGTGACCGGCCAGCTATTCTGCCATTATTTTTCATTCCCATGGTAAATATTTTGCCCAAATCTATCTTATTTTAAAGAAATAGTTGACAGTAATAATTATAATAAAGTCATTTAAAAATATATATTCTCTAATTATTACATAACTTTCATGTTATTTCAATTTTACATCGCGCTGTAATTGAGTGGCTGTATAGACAGTTGGAACATGGTCCAATAGAAATGTCAAAATAGTACTAGTTTTTTTTATATAATTTGACAGCTGTCAGTTGAAAGCGATTCTCCCTAGGGCTGAGATGTATTACTTTCAACCCGCTCCTCAGGCAACTTCAGACCTACTTTCAGAGTATGAGTAATGAAAAATATCTATAAATACCTACGTCATTCTTAGATATCAAAAGCACCTAACCAAATATTGCCCCTTCTGTGCCCACCAAAAGTTCTTATGACGTAATGAGTTTTGTTTGTTAAAGTCATTAACGAAAATTGCGTAGACATACATACAAAGAAAACAGTATTAATATCCTTTCTTTATGTTATAGCTGAGTTAACAGCTTTGCTTAAAGGGTTATTATAAAGGGAATCAGAAAACCGCAAGGGTAGGAAGTAGGAGAAATGTTTGTTTATTTGATAGGTACTAGCTTTTCCCGCGACTTCGCCCGCATAGAAAAGTTTTTCCCGTGTACATTGTGAAACAGCGCCCGCTATGTAGGTGTTTTGTTACTTAGGGGGTATTAGCGGACGCCCCGCGACTTTGTCCGCGTTAATAAGTAGCCTATATATTATTCCAGGATATAAGCTATCACTGTACCAATTTTCATCAAAATCTGTTCGGTGGTTTTTGCGTGAAAGAGTAACAAACATCCTCACATCCTTACAAACTAAGTAGGAAAAGGATTTTTTAAGTAACTTTTGAGGCATATAAATCTACATCTAGCAACATAGGGCATCAAGAAAATACTGTACCTACTTACTCACTGAAAATACCTTCGTATTGACTTCGAAGTTCGAATGTAACTAAGTAAATATTTTTCCAACAAAGGTGAACCAATTTTAGATCAAATTTGTACTTCGGTGGTGCTCCGTAATGAAATTTCCTATAACATTTCCGATCTTAAAATCCGAGCTGAATTCCGGAACAAATTGCATTGGTGGACGCTTAAAAGTTGTGGCTTTCTCGGAGCGTTCAGTAGCTCTATTTTTGAATCGCTCTCTTCGCTTCGAGCTGCGATTCTACTAATTTTCCTTCGACATCATCATCAACAGCCTATTAAGATGTCCCCACTGCTGGGGCTCAGGCCTACCCTCTCAACGAGGGTGTTCGGGCTACAGTCCACCACGCTAGCCCAGTGCGGGTTGGTGGACTTCACATGCGCCTAAGAATTTCTTCTTCGGCGCATGCAGGTTTCCTCACGATGTTTTCCTTCACCGTTTGTGAGCAGGCAGTAAATGTATTTAAGTTTCGAGAAAAAACCCATTGGTACATGGTCAAGACGGGGATGGAACTCCGGACCTTTTGATATGATAGGCCGTGTCTTATCCCCGACGTCACTGACACTCTTTAGAACGTAGATTACTCTTGGTATTATATAGTTTTGTATTGTATAGACAATAAAAGGAGCAAAATAAACATTGCAAAGAAATAACCTGTAGACCAGAGTAGCGTGAAATATTCAAAATAGCTTCCCCATGTATCATGCAGCTTACAGTTGTTAAGGAGCCTGCACAATTACCACAAGCAGTTCAAATCAAAACGAAAAGGCTACCTTAGCGAAGCTAGTCTGTCTGTCTACCATCAGATAGCTAAAGGACTACAATTTGGAATATATTTGAAAAATTGTTCAGTAATCGAAAAAAACAATCTTTACTTATAGTTTATCGTATAATTGCGGTATCTGTAAGTGACTTTTACTTGCTATTACAAAGAATGTTTAAAAAATAATGTGGTAAATGTAGCTGTAAGTTTCATAAAGTACCTAGGTAATAATATTAAAGTAAAATTGAAAAGTAAAAAAAAATCTGCTCAAAAAATTGCTCATCGGGAAGTGGGTCAAAATTCACTTGCAAGATACTGAGGGTCAAAACCCACATACTATCAGGGCAAGTTATATAAAGATTGTAAAATGGTAACAAAATGTATTGAAATGTAAACACTGAACAGGCTTGTTTTTGAACAGTGATTTGGGTTAATTGGTCTATGTTAGAAACCGAAGAATAACATATAATTATGATGAAGATGAAGAAAATAAAAGATCTAGGCTGTTGTGGCAAGAGATAATAATATCTTTTCATTACTCATACTCTGAAAGAAGGTCTGAAGTTGCCTGAGTAGCGGGTTGAAAGTAATACATCTCAGCCCCAGGGAGAATCGCTTTCAACTGACAGCTGTCAAATTATTAAAATAAAACTAGTACTATTTTGACATTTCTATTGGACCATGTTCCAACTGTCTATACAGCCACTCAATTACAGCACGATGTAAAATTGAAATAACATTAAGTTATGTAAGTTATGTATTTATCATTTTTTATAAATATTTTGCCCAAATCTATGTTATTTTAAAGAAATAGTTGACAGTAATAATTATAATAGTCATTTAAAAAAAAAAATTTGTAATATTACATAACTTAATGTTATTTCAATTTTACATCGCGCTGTAATTGAGTGGCTGATGGAAATGAAAAATAATGGCAGAATAGCTGGCCGGCCACAGAAAAAAAACAAAATAGACGGGAAAGTGGCAATCCGATCTTCTTTTGTTTTTTCGAGTTGTAGAGTTTTGTTTATACTTCCGTATAGCAGAGATTTGTATTAACACTCATTTTATGTTTTTGTTTTTACTTTCAGTGTATTCTTAATGAAAAGCACAGTGTTTCCCTCGGGTTCAAGACTTATTTAGAGGTCCCCCGTCTCGGGACTTAAATAAGTTACTTTCACCCCTAGGTTAACAATGTACATACTATTAACTCCGTAGCGAGTGTGCAGTCTTCTTAACCAACCGGACCGTTCGCTAAAACATGTACACGGCCTGCCCCGAGCCGCGTTGCTCAGAAATTTGATCCAAATTTATGTAGTTCACTGCACTAGTGTATGAAGATACGCTTTTCTTTTTCACCGAAACCGAATATTCGCCTTTTATACCTGGTCTTTTCCACATAGGAAACTAGTAGGTAGGACATAGGTCTTTTTCAGGTCGTTCGGTCTATTATTATGGTATCAATCAATCATGTCAGCCTTTTAGCGTTCACTGCTGGACATAGGCCCTCCCAAACGAACGCCACCACACCCGGTCCTACGCTCTTCGCATCCAGCCGCTTCCGGCCACCTTCTTTAGGTTGTCGGTCCACCGGCCCTCGGTGCTGCGACAGATGTGACCCGCCCATTGCCACTTCAGTTTGCTAATCCCTTCGGCTATGTCAATAACCATAGTTCTCCGTCGGATCTCCTCATTGCGGATCATGTCCTTCAAAGAAACTCCGAGCATCTTATCTTATCTTATCTTCTGAGGGGGCCAGGAATACCTGGCGACACTTCGACCCTATGGGATCTGTTGTGCCAAACCCCTGTCCGCCAAACGGTGCCCCAATCCGTTTTTGGTGAACTTCACATACGCCTTAGAATAGTTAAATACCAGTCTTTGGCGTATGCAGGTTTCCTCACGATGTTTTCCTTCACCGAAAAACCTGTGGTATTATAATAAACCGTACTTAAGTTTTCGAAAAACTCATTGGTACGGGCCAGGATCGAACCCACGACCTCATGAACGTGAGGCGAGTGCACAACCAACTAGGCTACCACGGCTCCTCCGAGCATAGTCCTCTCCGTAGCTCGCTGAGCGATCTTGAACTTGTGGATTATTATGCACTTACATTATTAAAGTACCTACCTATTTAATAATTTTCGTATATGAAACTGAAATCCGAACCGCAAGCTCTGACACTAGGTACAGCTCTAATACTGCATGATGTGAATTTTACAGGACAGCTTGGTCCAGCGCAGTGTTTTCTTGGTGAATTTTTAACAAAGTCCATCGTAATTTTCTACACTGATAAGCAAAAGTACTTAATTAAATTAGTCACTGTGTAAAATGGTGGTCGATTAATGGATTTAACAAAGATTGATTTTGTTTTTAAGCTGATGTTATTAAGTATAGCATAACTTTACAAGTGCTTATGTGATAACGAAACATTAAGATGAACCATATAGTTAAGAGATAACTTAAAAACCGAGTGCACAGCACAATGCTGTGCCTCCGGCAATAAATATAATGTAAGTCTCTCACAAATAATATACTTATATTTGTTTAGTACAAATAATAAGAAAAGTATCCATTTTTGTCTATATATTCTTTCTTTCATCATATCAGCCTGTAGACGTCCACAGCTGGACAAAGGCCTCCCCCAGGGATCTCCACGACGACCGGTCCTGCGCTAACCTCATCCAGCCGGGTCCCGCGACCTTCACCAGGTCGTCGGTCCATCTTGTTGGAGGCCTGCCTACGCTGCGTCTTCCGATACGTAGTCGCCACTCGAGAACCTTTCTGCCCCAACGGCCGTCAGTTCTACGAGCGATAATATGTGCCCAGCCACATTTATCTTTATGATCTCGAAAACCCTTATATATTTATTATTTTCAATCGACGACCTTATCTTCAAATAAAGCTTATTAAAACTTGCATTGTTATCTAGAAACAACAGGTATCCCATCAACGATAAACATGTAATATCTATTCATCCTCAACTTTGAAAACACACAGCATTTCACTGCGTCCGCGCACGCGTCATTTATTCTACTAATACTATTGCCTTCACCCAATCCTAACTACATTAAACTTCTTAAACAAACTAAATTAAACATCTAATCATAAATAAATATAATAAATACAGAAGGCTGGCGGCATTACCCCGCCTCTGAGCGAGGTAATGCCGAGTCCTCTGGTCTTAGAAGACCGTTCGCTTGGAGATATCCCGAAAGAGAACAAATCCTGATTATTAATATTATGATTTTAATTTTTATAAACGGATAATCGTAAACCAATTTATACACCCGAAAGTGGTTTTGTTGCTACCACGGCTCGACTATCTAACTGATCTCGTGAAATTTTGCACACATAATCATCATATCAGCCTGTAGACGTCCACTGCTGGACAAAGGCCTCCCCCAAGGATCTCCACGACAACCGGTCCTGCGCTCACCTCATCCAGCTGGGTCCCGCGACCTTCACCAGATCGTCGGTCCACCTTGTGGGAGGTTGTTGCACACAATTATAATCATAGAGTATTTTTTACCACGGAATAAACTGTATCCGTTGGAAAAAACTTATTCCAGGTGGACGAAGCCGCGGGCAACAGCTAGTGTTATATAAAAAGTAGGTGTAGGCATTGACTGACCTGTTTCTGGAGGTGCGTTGTCAGGAAAGGAGCGGAGGAGACTGAACCACCCCGAAATGGGATCCGTAAAAGTTTTTGACATATTTTAAGGGCAGAGGAAATTTTATTTCTAAAGTCAAATCATGGCAAATAATTAGTTATAAAATAATTAACACTTTTAATAATTTTCTCTTCTTTGTTGCGAGATGAAGATTTCGTCATCACTAAGCCTCGCTCAAAATTGATGAAGCTAAATGACTTGTGATCTCATTTCACGGTCCACTCTCTGATGATTATTTATTTTACAGTCTACTAATGGAAACACTTCTAAATTTAACACAAAATAAAAATTCTAGTTTAACTAGCGCACTACATTCAGCTATGATTTTTGAAGACTATGAGACATCTTATCTACAAAGTCATATCTTAGATACAAATCAGTCAAAGGAATACTTTATCAATTTTATCACTTAACGTGATACGGCGGCTATCTTTGTGTGTGAAACATGCACACTACACACAGTTAAAATCTTACTACTTATTAGTCATTCATCATCAGTCTATTAACATGTCCCCTCTGCTGGGGCTCAGGCCTACCCTCTCAACGAGAGCGTCCGGGCTATAGTCCACCACGCTAGCCCAGTGCGGGTTGGTGGACTTCACATGCGCCTAAGAATTTCTTCTTCGGCGTATGCAGGTTTCCTCGCGATGTTTTCCTTCACCGTTTGAGAGCAGTCATGTAAATGTACTTAAGTTTCGAGAAAAACCCATTGGTATATATGGTCCAGCCGGGATCGAACTTCGGACCTTTCGATATGATAGGCTACTGACGCTCTGCTGACTATTATTACATTAGATAAAGAAGTAAAATTTCTGTAATATTTTAGAGTTAAAATTGATGATTTCTAGTTAACGCTCTTGTATTTTAAAATACCTATAGGTGTATATAAGTACATATATAATATCACACGTATTAATTCACGTTTCAAGTCATAATTATTTTAAAAATAATTATCTTGGTCTTGACCATCCAATAAATTTTCAATTAAGGGGCTATGATATCTCACAGCGGGTCGGATGATCCGTCGCTATTTCAACAATACTGTATCATTCATTTTGTAATAAATATGCAGTAAAGTAGAAGACTTTTACTAGTTATTCACGATTTCGAAAACACAGTTCGTTAAAATTTTCTCAATTAAAAAAAATTCCAAAGTTAACCATTTTAAGAATTTATTTTCGCTACTTTTATGTAATAAAGCTACGTACAATCACCATATTTTGAGTACTAACTGTACTTACTAATATGCAGATCACATAACATTTGAATTTACAAAATACACATAACTTTCGGCAAAAAAAGGAAAAACCTAAATCTAAGCGTTTTTGAGCCAGCCCAACTTGAGCCGCATGGCATCTCCCTACCCCGCGTCAGTCCCGCTCTGCCAGTGGCACGGGGAACACGTGTCGCTCGCCGCCATCCAGCTGTCACTCCCGTCACACGTCATTTATTCAAATTATATTTTGAAATAGGGTAGCATCTTTGTTGCTATCCTAGTGTTTTTTGGAGTACAGTCTCCTTGACTGAAAAATGACTGGATGTTTGTTTGTAATTTGTTTCGATACTTGGTTGTTTGACTTGACAGAACAAAAATAGACGACGACGTGTAGACAGAAGACTACAAAAGAAATTTTCTGAAGATAATATTTATTTTCCAATATCTTTCTTAATAATTTCCCGACCGTTTAGTATAATAACGAATTTTTTAAAATGGGAAACCAAGGTAACAAAAAAAAGAAAAGACTTGGTTGGCGTAAAACAAAAGGCAAAAACTTGAGTAAAGCACTAAAGTGAGTATAATTTATTTGGTAAAGAAAATTCACATCGGGTTAAATTATTATACGTAATCATAAATGTACTTATCTTTCTCAAATTAGATTACGACGATCAGGGGCATCCGAAAATAACCATGGCTCTGACAAGGAGAATGCTCCGAATAAAACAGATGTTAACATATATAACAACATGGAAAAGTAAGTTCTGAAGCAACATTTCGATTTCGGGATTATCCAATTTATGAGTACTAATAACATAACACTGCTGATAGGTAGACTTCTAGGCGGTGGTAGATAAAAAAAATTGACGTTGTATAAATGTACCCAGTGTACTTACATGCAATAAAATATTTTTGACTTTGACTTTGACTGTGTCGTAAGGCAAGGCAACAACACTCGTCCATATATGATTGTTCTCTCTCAATAAAATTAAATTTATAATTTAATTCAATATGTACAGTTTATTGCACATTTAAAATTACAGACACAAAAAGAGAAAAACAGATACAGTAATGTACATCTAGACGGCCGCCCTCAATCTACTGAATAAAAAAATTAAACCGCCGAAAAAAGAAAGGAACTGAAAAGTAAAAATAAAAAGCCGGCAAGTGCGAGTCGGACTCGCCCACGGAGGTTTCCGTTGCGTCAGCCACACTAATATAAGCTATCACTGTACCAAGTTTCAATAAAATTTAAATATTTTTCCCGCGGGAAAAGTTTACCGCGGTAAATAGTTGCCTATATGTTATCCCAGGATATAAGCTATGACTGTACCAAGTTTCATCAAAATTAAATATTTTTCCAGCGGGAAAAGTTGCGGACCAGGACGCGGGCGCAAACACGCGTGACAGGAAAACCGGCCTAAATGTATTAAATTTTGCTTACCAAATGTAAGACATGTAGAAAATAATATGACTTTAGGTACATATAGACTAGAATTTATTAAAAGTATTGTGTTCCTTGGTATAACTATAGATTCATCTTTTCAATGGGGGCCCCACATAGCTTCACTAGCTGGCATACTAAGTTCGGCCGCCTATGCCGTTAGAAAAATTTGACAATTACTGATATTGCTATCGCAAAATTAGTATATTTCAGCTACTGCCACAGTAACATGGCATAAGGCATCTTACTGTGGGGTCGAGCAGCAGATATAGTGACCATTTTTATTTTGCGAAAGAGAGCTAGGTATTAGCTCGATCTATAATCTGCGTTGTAGTCATTAAGAGAAAAGTTTAAAGAAATAAATATACTAACCGTATCCAGTCAATATAGATTTGAGAATATTTTGTTTAAGTAAACCCGCTGTAAAACCACAGCCGCCTGCTGGTGATGTCCGGATGGATGATGAGGGTTTCACTATCGTACAAACTACCAGGAGATATATATATCTATCTTGAATATGAAGCACACAAAGTTTAAAAATCACATTATGTAACAATTTGTTATTATAAAATAGACGATTCTTTGAATGACAAAGACGCCTGATATTAATGTTACTTGGTGATGTGGTACTCCTATGCTATAAAGTATGTTGACATTGACTGTAAATAAATTATTAATACATAGTGTTTTTTTTATTAAGAACCATCTTGGACGGTCAATATTGTGTAGCTTACCCTACATAAATAGTGCGAGTGAGATAGGTGCGCTGACGGCGGCGGTGGGAGAGGCATGCGGGGGGGAAATTTGAATTTGAGCTGACATACCATCGACTCTTAAAGTCGATTTCGTACAGGTTTATTTTCCTGAAACTTCCATTTTCATTAGGCACATGATTCAGCTCAATCGGTTTAGTAGTCAGACATACAAAAAGGACGGATCACTAAAAAAGGCTACGGTGTTCAGAATTTATGCATGTTCTTAACCGCGTCTATCACGAACGCAAAATCCTGTCTTATGTTTTCATTTTCTCGAACAACTGACTTCAAAGTCCCAGCCGGGTCCGTAAGAACTGCAGCGCAAGTATAATGGAATATTTATAGATTACCATCTGAACTGAGGTGTGTTATGAATAAAACAGCGAGGCATCGCCCTTAGAGCAACACAGCCAACCTCTAGATAGACCCGTCTTAAGTTCTGATAATTCTGAACGATATTACCAAATCCAAACCATAACCAAAAACGTTATGCGGCATCCACACGTTTGGCACGCCTTCAAACGCAAGCCAAACCCCTGCTCCACATGTTTGCGTTTGTAAAGGTTTGCCAAACGTGTGGATGCAGCATAACGTTTTTGGTAATGGTTTGAATTTGGTAATATCGTTCACAAATAGCGCGATTGGCCCCCTGCCCTGCTATTCTGTAAGCGTATTTGTGCAACTCGATCCTGAATCCGCCGTGAGATCGGTCTCTAACTCAATGATTCACAGTTCAATACTCACTTTACTTCGCAAGTGAAGTGTTTATTGTGTAGCTTGTATTTGTTTACACAATGCGACATCAAGGTCTTTCATGATCGGATGCGAAGTGAAGTAAGTGACTTGCGATGTGATGGTCGAGTTTTAGTTCGTACTTTACAGAATCACACGGCTGTACACCTACCATGAGTTGACAGAGCGGAGATAATCGCTAGCGACTACTTAATTTGATTTGTTTATTTAAAACTTTAATTGACTGAGCTATAAATTAAATTAATTTATTGAAATATTACTAACAATAGTCAAGTAAGACAACTAACAAGAATGGATGTATTTAATCTGATTAAATGAATGAATAAATAAAATAGATTTACTAATAATACAAAAATACAAATACAAAAACACAAGTTTAATCTATATACTTATAAGACCCAACAACTGTAAATCCAGAAAATTTTAGTTGAAGAAATAAAACTTTTTGTATTATTTTGTATTTGTATTTTGTAATAATCTTAGCATTTTGTAAGATTGTCAGTGAGACTGCGGTAGTATCGCGCCGAGCGGCGCGGCGTCCGTGTCAGCTCGGGAGACGTGAAGTTCACCTCGTAAAGACCGAAGTGGAGTCTGAGGAAAAATCCATGGTTACATGACAATAAGTGTAGCGCCACACTTGCGAATGGTTCCGCGCGGAACGTTTTTCTAAGAATTTCTTCTTCGGCGTATGCAGGGTTCCTCGCGATGTTTTCCTTCACCGTTCGAGAGCAATTATTAAGTGTAGGTACCTGGGTATATATGTCTACGTAAATTAACTTTTTTAACAGGGTGTCACTGCAAATCAAAAATATTCATAACTTTTTGAGATGATTATGCCAAGTTCTTATAAATGTACTCACTCATATCCAGAAGTAAATTCGAACGTATCAATAAGCGACCAGGCGGTGTAACCGTCAACTTTCACGCCATCCTCGATGGCCAGCAGGATCTGTTGATACATCACAGTATCAATAATCTTCATCAAAACGTAGTATAAAACAAAGTCGCTATTTAGTCTGTTCCTCTGTACGCTTAGTTAGATCTATAAGAGTCGGTTCAGACCATGCGGAAATTTACCCGACGTCATTGTCAAATAAACCATATCCCTATACCCTAAAGAACAATAGTACATTGTTAACCTAGGGGTGAAAGTAACTTATTTATATCCCGAGACGCCAATAGTTCGAGGGACCTCTAAATAAGTCTTGAACCCGAGGGAAACACTGTGCTTTTCATTAAGAATACACTGAAAGTAAAAACAAAAACATAAAATGAGTGTTAATACAAATCTCTGCTATACGGAAGTATAAACAAAACTCTACAACTCGAAAAAACAAATGAAGATCGTATTGTCGCTTTCCCGTCTACTTTGTTTTTTTTTCTGTGGCCGGTCAGCTGTTCTGCCATTATTTTTCATGTCCATCATTGAAAAAATGGTAAATATTTGGCCCAAATCTATGTTATTTTAAAGAAATAGTTGACAGTAATAATTATAATTAAGTCATTTAAAAATATACATTCTTTAATTATTACATAACTTTATGTTGTTTCAATTTTACATCGCGCTGTAATTGAGTGGCTGTATAGACAGTTGGAACATGGTCCAATAAAAATGTCAAAATAGTAGTAGTTTTTTTTAAATATAATTTGACAGCTGTCAGTTGAAAGCGATTCTCTCTAGGGCTGAGATGTTTTACTTTCAACCCGCTCCTCAGGCAACTTCAGACCTACTTTCAGATTTCAGAGTATGAGTAATGAAAAATAGTATGTATGACTTCGCTATGCTCGCGGCCATTCATACTATTTTGTTCTTTAGAATTATAATGAATATGGTTAAAAAGTGCTCGGACAAATTTCCGCTTGGTTTGAACTGACCCTACTACCTAGGCAAAGGATTTTGATGCGGTTTTCACTATCATTCAGATAAATTCTTCCGGATGATTTATAGGTACTTATCCCACGCATGCGAAGTCACGGGCAACAGCTAGTATAATATAAACATCCCATTCCACTATAAAGATTCAATTTGTTGTAAAGTGACATGTCGTCCTGTTGGAAAATGTTACATACATCATAGTTATGTACAGTCACGTACCGGGATTGTTGAGCCACTTGCCACTGTTCGTATTTTGGCCTTGTAATGCAAATCAGGTTACAAAAGGGTTGCTATGGTCACATTTCGGTAACAAAAAACCGCGGCATTCGTGTAACACAACCAAGTTAAGATGATGAGCTAGTGGCTCAACAATCCCGGTTCGTGACTGTACTAACGGTACCTACTTAAGTTTCAATAATAAAATGTTCAGTAAACTCACCTGCTTCAAGTGATTTTTAATGGACCGCGCCCTTTTGTCGTCCTCCAGGGCCTCATCTTTCGAAGGGTACCCATTCTCCGTGATCAGCATCCTTAGATCGCCATACTGTTCTTTCAGCCATTGTAACTTGTAGCGTAGTCCCTCGGGATACATCTGCAATTGTGATGCAATTGTTAGGTTTTCCAATGACACAATAGATCCCATAGGGTCGCAGTGTCGCTGGGTGAGCCCGGCCCCCTTCTACAAGATAAGATAAGATAGGTTTTCCAAGGATATGGTCAGCTATCGAGGAATAGTTATTTGATCACCTGTCCACCACGAAAAAGTTGCATTTGGTGCGTAAAAACTCGCAGCAAAATTGCTTTTTGCACCAACTTTTTTCTTTATATTATTATCATACTTCATCTTTTAAAGTAGCGAGTGGAATTTATTTTTTCTAGAATTAATAGTTATTTGTTACGCAAGGCTGCAAAGTTGGTTATTTTGTGCGAGTACTAGTATTGAAAACTGAGCAAAGCGAGGGTTTCAAGGTACGAGACGCAAAATAACTTTGCTGCCGAGCGCAACACACAATTTTTCACCTCACTACAGCGAGGAAAATACTAATCCTTTCGGCGGTTTAGAACCACAATTATTAATAGCCACAATTAGAATTGACCACCTTTAAATGTCCACCTTCTGTCACAAATTAGAAAAGTTAAAAAAAAATTTTTTCGAGGTGCAGTTTTCCACGCAGATTTCGAATGAGAAAATATACCCTTTCGAGCTTGTGAGGTGAAAAAATATTTACTATCATCTAAAGTCGGAATGCGGAACCCTATCGAGATTTAGGAACACCGGTCCTTAATTGACACAAATGTGCACCCTAGCTACGATTTAAAACGGTTTCAGACTGTTACTTACAGGCATATCCTTGTTTTGAGTCACCTCCCAGTCGGGTCTGATTTCGAAGACCAGGTCCAGCTCTCTCCCCCCCTTGAAGGGCCACTGGTCCACCTTCTCACCAGGTCTCCGTTTACGAACCGTGCGGCTCGTGTAGTAGTTCAATGCATAGAAATCGTACGTACCTGTACAATAATGGGTACAGTGAAACATGGGTAAGTGCGTTAATGGCGTAGTAGGGAAAACGCGGCCTGTCATATCGAGAGGTGTGAGTTCGATCCCCGGTAGTACCAATGGGATTTTCTCAAAACGTACATTTGCTGCTCTGAAACGGTGAAGGTAAACATCGTGAGGAATCCTGCGCCAAAATCTTAGGCGCATGTGAAGTCCACCAACCCGCACTGGGCTAGCGTGGTGGCCTGTAGCCCGAACGCCCACGTTGAGAGGGTAGGCCTGAGCCCCAGCAGTGGGGACATGTTAATAGTCTGTTGATTTGATGAAGGGGGGGAAACGGGGGCGAAAGTTTTTATGAAAGTACTGTTTTATAAAAGGTAATGCCTAACTTGAAAATTGAAATTGTAGCTATCATCATAAGAGTTAATCACCTACCTCTGACGAGGTCTCTCTCCTCGCTGGTGAAGGCAGGAAGCCTGGACTGTTCGTCCCCCTGCTCCGCGCTGTACTTGGCTATGTAAAACTCTATGACGGAAGGCCACCCTCCCCTCTTGGAGTAAATTGGGTTGGAGTAGAGCCCAGTCTGGTGGAAATAAACACAACACAAGAAACTTCACTCAACTTTATAATGAACTTCTTTCAATTCTGCGTCCCCAACGCCACTCTGATGGATTATATTTGACTTCCTTCATCTCCATTTTACTCTATTCAACTACAAATAAACGTCTAGCAGCTACATTTAATTTCTTGCACTCTATTCAACTTCAACCTACCAGCGTGATTCCGTTTATAGCAAGAAATTCGCAACCCTAAACCACATTTAAGTTAAAATCAAAGAGATCCCAAAATTTCGGACTGTATTGTAGTAAGGAGAATGTACCAGGCAACACTGAATGAGTGGACGAGCGCACAAGGGGTAAGGCTGGTATCATCCAGACGGATTCTGCATTACAATCCTCCCACCAATAAATGTAATGGTATCAATTGTAATATTGTGTATGGCAACACTAATATGTAAAACGGAACAGCAGCCATCTTGTCTCGCTTGTTGTTCTCGATTTTTTGTTATGTGGTTCGCAATATAATGCGTAAGAACAATCTCCACTGCCGCTTTCTCCTCACTTCACTATCATGGCGTATGACTAGAGGGCTTGACTTTTTAACAGAGAGGAGCGTTGACTATCGCGACTCTATGCGTCTTGCTCTATGCTCCAGACCGTATAAAGGGTACTTACTGCGAATTGCCTCGCGAGTTCTGCCGAATTGTCGTCCTCGTCAGTTTTCCCTTCGTACCACACCACATGGTTTACGATGGAAACTCCACCTGACCACAGACGATATAAGTATTCAAAATACACTCAGCGGCTCTAGAAACCTTTACTTTCTGGATTCTATTTAGTTCAGTTCTGAACCGCATAGCTTTCCTTTGTTTGGAAAGAATTTTTGTTCATAAAAAAAATGTTGGAACAAAATGTCGCATGCAATGTTATGAAGTAAGGAACCCTGAATTCATCATTCCAGATCTAGGTATGAGACTGAGTTTAGATACTTTCAGAACCATTTTCAGTAGGTAAGTTCTTGGTTTCTTAAAAGTTCCCCATATAAAAACTTATTATTATTATTTCAAACTTTATTGCACTAATTTGTACAAAAGGCGAACTTAATACCAATGGCATTCTCTACCAGCTGACCTTTGGGCCATGCAGATAAATTAGTTATTAAAATGTTCAACAGCTGTTACTCCTCACCTTTATATTTAGGCTTGAATTCTTCATCATACATTCTCCAGGCCTTAGCATGAGCTATTAGGATAAGCTTGGTGCAGAGGTACGGATCGTCTATGGCAGGAGGTGGCTGGATCGTCTGTTTGTTTATGATATAGCAGGCCATGAGAGGCTCGTTGATGGTCAGCCAGGTTTTGACCCGGTCTGCGTACAGCTCGAACACCACCCTGGCGTAGTCCGCGAACCAATCAGTCACGTGTGGATTGTACCAGCCGCCTGGAATCAACATAAGAACGTGACAACATTTCAATGAGAGAGAGAGGCGTCGGGGATAAGACGCGGCCTATCATATCAAAAGGTCCGGAGTTCGATCCCGGGCCGGGCCATGTACCAATGGGTTTTTCTCGAAACTTAAGTTCATTTACTGACTGCTCTCAAACGGTGAAGGAAAACATCGTGAGGAAACCTGCATACGCCGAAGAAGAAATTCTTAAGCGCATGTGAAGTCCCGCAACCCGCACTGGGCTAGTGTGATGGACTATAGCCCGAACATCCTCGTTGAGAGGGTGGGCCGGAGCCCCAGCAGTGGGGACATGTTAATAGGCTGTTGATGATGATGATGAATATTTTAATGTGTTGACAAACCTATACTACTCAAAACAATGGGAGCACACGGTTTTTTTAATGTCTGAAACAAGTCCCTAACTGATTTCGATGAAATTTGGTATGAAGATACCCTGGAGTAGAACAAAGACTACTTTTTACTGCGGTGAACTGTTCCGGAGATAAAAAAAACTAATTCCACGCGTGCGAAGCCAGAGGAAACCGCTAGTTTACTTTACTGTGATAACTTAGTAACTGTCCATAAGTTAAGAGTCCCTCAAGTTGACTTACCACGATCCAGAATGCTCTGCGGCATGTCGAAGTGGTGAATGGTGACCACGGGTTCGATGCCGTGCTTCAGCAGCTCGTCGATCAGATTGTTGTAATAGTTCTTTCCGTCTTCATTGATGTAGTCTGGGTAGCCTGTTGGCAGCAGACGGGTCCAGGATATGGAGAACCTGACAGGAGTAAAGGTACGTGAAATTAATTGTAAGTGAATCAGTTTCGGAATGAAAACAATATGAAATAGTGTTCTTTGAAGAAATGCTATTTCTTAGTAGTGGTATGAAGGAAAATACATATAGATAATGACGATGATTAAGGATCGAAGTTGTATTTCAAAATTTGAACAATCTTTATTGTCAGTGAGTTGAGTGTACTTCTTATATTAGTTGGCCATATATCCAGTCTCGCGTTGCTGTCAAAAGTCAAAAAACTTCAATAAGTGTGGCTGTCAGTTTTTGGTTTTTGAAAAATCAATCATATCAAAAAAATAATAAAGTTGACAATAAAGTGACGTAAGGGGTCGTTAAAGACCCATCAACACTTAAAGCATTATCTTCTCAAATGTCCCTTTAAAGACCCACCAACACTGATATGAATTGATAGAGCTTAGGATTTTTGATGACCCCTTGGCATGGTTGGAACAAGTCAATCTCGGTGAATTCAAATATGAACGTGGATACTATATTGTATCATGATATTTTTAATTTATTTAGGTCTAAAACAGCTTTTCTCGAAGGAGGCCCTTTACATACTTATACATACCACCCTTACATACCCTTTACATACCATGGTCACAGAAGAAATAATCATAGTACACTTGCCTGTAATGTGAAAGGCCTAGCTCGACTGCAATCTGTACATCTCGCTTCCACTTGTGATACGAGTCTGACGACACATCTCCAGTCTCATTTGATTTCTGGTGGAAATACACGTCGAGAACACTTTCGCTTTTTCCTGGAACACAATCGTTATCGTATCGATTTTTGTTTGTTTAGATGTTTAGAACGGCTAAACGGATTAATTTTCAGTTCGCAACGCGCAAGAGTTGCGTGCAGCAGGTTGCTTTATGCGTCCCTCTCTAATTGACGCGCCGTCCTTTTCACCCGCGACTGTTTCCTTCTGCTCGGTGCATTAGGTATATCCGCGGCTATCTTTTCCTAAATCTTGTGGAGTTTCTCGGCCATACAGAATAATAGGGCCATACTGGTAGCCATTGAGGGTTCCTATGATCACATCCCACCTCCAATTAATTATTGCATTATCACCAGAACTGCATAAGTTTGCAGTTTCAAATAGATGCAAGAATTAGATGTGGTTGAAAAGTGACATTATAGATTTTCTTACAATATTACAGGACGAGATTGAATTTTAAAGTCAATATGTTCAAGTGGTCTGATGTCAAAATTGTTTAAATTATTACCATTCACATTCCAGGCTCCTTCATTTTGGAAAGCTGATGTTCCTGCTCCGAGTTTAAACCCTGGAGGGAAGACCAGGTCACACCACACCACACTCGCCAAAACACTGCAATTGGTATGTACATAAGTGGACGGATAATTAGAAACAGTGCAAGATTTTCATACAATCGAGGTCACTTTGAAGCCATGGATCTCCGTGAAGGATTGATCGTGGTATGATCTGATGGAGGGCTTTAAGATTGCTATAGATATCCAACTGATCAGATAAGCCGTTTGGAAGCAGCATCGTCATGATTCCTTAACTTTAAGATTTTCATACATTTTCATGCCATTTTGCAGGTTTTTTTCTTTATGACGATGCTGCTTAAAAACGGCTCATCTGATCAGTTGGATATCTACAGCATTCTAAGAGTCCTCCATCTACTCTCTTGATGACCGTCATCAGATCATGCCCCGATCAATTCTTCACGGAGACCCATGGCTTCAAAGTGACCTCGATTGTATGAAAATCTTGATTTGTTTCTAATTATCTGTCCACCTATGTATGTACGATATGCACAGAACACGGAAAAAGCTCGCTACGCTCCCAATACCAATGGACTTATATTTCTATGACGATATGTATGTACGATTTTCAGGTCTCATACTCATCATCACATCATCGAATGCGGCTCACACAAGTATTTTGTATGGAAACCGTACCTCATTTTAAATTCAAAATTTTAGGAATTTAACATTTTGAGCCAGGTTTGAAAATAAATGCCTCGTTCACTAAAAACACCGCGGAAACCCTACGGAACACTGAAAAGATGTTCCTATCGGTTGGGAGCATGATAAGACACGTAACAAAGCTAATTATTAACTAGGTGTGTAACTTTAATTAACATGACTGACCAATATAGGTACCTGTCTTCAGGCTATGTAGTAAAAAACACTTTGTATCTGTTTTTAACTTTGTTGTTGTGAAGTACCATTTAAAGATTTATTATTATTACTTACTATTTGTAGCCTGCGCCATTTAATAATTACTAGCTGACCCGACAGATGGACGTCGTTCTGTCAAAAGCTAAATAACCAGTATTTAACAGAATAAATCATGCAAATTTTAACCCCCTGTCCGTCCCCACCCCCCTTCTCTCTTAAAACGGACGGGCGCCCCCGTCCGTTTTCAAAAATTTCAAATCTAACCGGTCGCTTTTAATAGAAAGTGCATGTCGTGACAGCCTTTATATAAGGTAGCACCATAGAGTTAGTATACTAGCTATAGAGCGCGCGCATCGCGCATTGCCCATTGTGCCAAGTGTAAGCAGGTGTTCTATGGACGCTTCTATATAGATTTTTTCTAGATCGTTTGTTTCCGTGAATCGTGTTTACAGCTTGGCACTGCACATTTCACCATGATTACTCCAAATCTTAATAAATACCGGCGCGAGCAACAATCAGCGCTTCTGACGTGTTGTGACTAGTAGCGTCGCCCCGAACATTTCGAGACTGTTCAGACCCGTGCTTACAGTTCAAACTTGCTAACGCGCGCTCTATGTATACTAACAACTCTCTGGGTCGCACTTAAATTTTTTTAAAATACATGTTTAAGTATTTAGCAAGTAAGAGTGTAAACCTTGTTATTTGTCCTTAATTAATAAAATAAAATAAGCTATCACTCTACCAAGTTTCATCAAAATCAGCCCAGCCGTTCTTGAGTTTAACACGACTTTGTTTTTTAAGTATGTTTGTTTTAAGAGACGAAAGATTAATAACTACTATTACCTACCTACTTAGTTTATTTTTATTTTTATTAATTACTAGCTGTTGCCCGCGACTTCGTCCGCGTGGATTTTGGAAGTAGGTACCTATCTCTGCTATGTACAGACATACATCGTCTAGTTATAATTTTCCAATGGTAAAATGGATCATTCTAAGTACCTTCACCATAATTTAAGGTATACCATACCTTCAGGAACAAACTATGAACACCGTATCCAATTTGGTGAAGACAGATAGAAATTTAAAAAATTGTTGTTTTCACTTCTAATTGCTCATAAGACTTCTCATATCAATTTTTATTATACGTGTGTATTTTTTAACTAATACAGTATGGGCAAAACCAAAACCATAGGAGATACAGGGAAACTGTCTTAGGAACCTTTAGGTATTTTTTCGTGATAACAATTTTGACATAGTAATCGGAGCAGCTGGAGTTCGGGTGGCATGCATGAATAAGTAGTAAGTTCCTAAGTACATTGCACAGTCTGTTTTATAAGAAAACATTTTATTAAATTTGACTAACTTCTGCTGCTTGGATTTTTTTCTTCCTGTACAATAAAATGATTCTAACATGAAACTAAGTCGATACGCATTTTTTAAAAATAATAAAAATTATTTTTCACTGGCGTTCTATGAGAAAACATTTTATTGAATTTGACTAACTTCTGCTGCTCAGATTTTTTTCTTCCGATATAATGAAGTGATCCCTGCATGAAACTGAGTCGAACCGCATTAAAAAAATATGTGCAAATTGTCTCATTTTTATGGACAACACACGCTTGACCAAAAAATTTCTATGTCATAAGACACTTTCCCTGCATCTCCTATGGTTTCGGACTTGCCTATACTGTCCCAGTTAAAAAAAACACTGATATCTCCTATGTCTATGACATCGTCTTGTTACGTTAAATGATTTATCTGTAAATGACGATAACTTTTTTCGCTGTCATCCGATTTCAATGAAACAAAGCCTATAAGTTGCGCCAGGCTGTGCTTAATCTACCTGTGAAAACCGCAAGAAAATCCGTTCAGTAGTTTCGGAGATTAGCGATTACAGACAGACAGAAAGACAGAAAGACAGACAGACAGAAAGACAGAAAGACAAAAAAAATTAAAAACGCTTTTTTGTGTTCTGTTACTCTTTTTTTATCGTCCACACTCATTTTTTTTTAAATTTATTCAAAGTACAGACACACGGTTTCTACAGATTTATTATAAGTATAGATATAGATTAATTAGATCTTACCTGAAAACGAGTATTTCCAGTGCAACCTCCATGACGACTGGCACGCAGTAGTACGCTGAACACAATAGAACAACCTTATCTAAATGGTGTTTAAATACGGAATAATTAATATATCTTCGCGCATTTAATCATTAGGTACAGGATGATCAAATTGTTACATTCATCCTGTATCAATCAAGGATGTGTCAATTGCCTTAATAAGCTCTTTAAAAACCTTCATCAACAGCCTATTAACATGTCCCCACTGCTGGGGCTCAGGCCTACCCTCTCAACGAGGGCGTGCGGGCTATAGTCCACCACGCTAGCCCAGTGCGGGTTGGTAGACTTCACATGCGCCTAAGAATTTCTTCTTCGGCGTATGCAGGTTTCCTCACGATGTTTTCCTTCACTGTTTGAGAGCTGTCAGTAAATGTACTTAAGTTTCGAGAAAAAACCCATTGGTACATGGCCCAGCCGGAAATCGAACTCCGGACCTTTCGATATGATAGGCCGCGTCTTATCCCCGACGCCACTGACGCTAAAAACCTTAGTGGCTATAAAAGATTACACTCCCCTAGTGAGAAAATTAGTTTGAGCAAGAACATCATCATCAGCCTGTAGTAGTCCACTGCTGGACATAGGCCTCCCCCAAGGAGCGCCAATGATCCCGATCCTCGGTTCTTCGCATCCAGTCACTGCCAGCCGCCCTACGCAGGCCGTCGCTCCATCTAGCCGGGGGCGTCCCACACTACGCTTGCCAAGTCGTGGTATCCACTCGAGAATCCGTCTACCACAGCGGTTATCTGTTCTCCGACAGGTGACCAGCCCACTGCCACTTCAACGGAATAACCTTTTGAGCCATGAGCAGAAACGTCTTATATCTACTAACTAGCAAACGCCCGGCGACTTCATTCGAGTTAAATTATTACACAGCCTCCCCATCTCCCCTCTGTCCTGGAGGACAGAGGGGACCTCTCCCTCCCACCGCTCCTTTTTATAAAACCCAATACCAAATAGCCTATGTTCAGTATTATCTATCCAACGGCGAAATAATTATTGAGATCGGTTCTGTAGTTACAAAGATTACTTCAAACATCCATCCATCCATCCAAACAAATACCTCTTTATTATTAGTAATGTAAAGAATTACTTTAACTACCGGTATCTAGGATTATGTCATTAATTAGTCACGGAAGCCTTGTCCGGCCAATGACAACGATTGTACATCACGCCATTGATCATTCAATCGGGACACTTCGATCTTATACCATCTAGATACAGCATCTGTGCTCAATTAGTAAAATAAATAAATAAAAAGCCTTTATTAATGTTCCCAACATTCGTGCACACAAGTATTATAAATCATCATCATCATCATCAACAGCCTATTAATCTCCCCACTGCTGGGGCTCAGGCCTACCCTCTCAACGAGGGCGTGCGGGCTATAGTCCACCACGCTTGCCCAGTGCGGGTTGGCGGGCTTCACATGCGCCTAAGAATTTCTTCTTAAAAAGCCTTTATTAATGTTCCCAACATTCGTGCACACAAGTATTATAAATAGAAAATAATAATAATTTTTTATCGGGAACCCCTACTCGGGTGAAGGCCTCCTCCAGGTTTTGCCATTTCAGCCTGTCTTTCGCCGTGTCAAGCCAGGTAGCACCGCCAGCTCAATTAGTAGCACGACAAAACAGTGCTTATATGAGCCTTGTGCTGTCGGCGTGCGTGTTTTGTTAAAATCTGCAGCATGTTCGTAATAAATCGTAACTGTGGCTTATAGTCATGTACTTACTAATGTACAGGCGACCGCACGTCAGTGAAAACACTAGTGTTGGTGAACTTTGGGCTATACGCGCACAAACCTTTACCTATATTATCGTCATCGAGCCGTGCAAGCTTAGTTGGTTGTGTCCTCGCCGCACGTTCACGAGGTCGTGGGATCGAGCCTGCCTCGTACCAATGAGTTTTTCACAGCTGTTTAATAATACCACAGGCGTTTAGGTGAAAACAGGAAAACATTGATTCGTAAGGAAACCTGCATACGCTAAAAATTTGCTTCCGGCCATATTCGCAACCACGTTTCGTAACTAGTTGCCGTAGAAGAAGTGCTTTTCTCTGTTCGCAACTAGTTGCCATAGAAAAAAAATTATTTCTTTATTCGCATCTAGTAACAGTTTCCGCCATAACTTTCCCACGCAACTAGATGCGAATAAAAAAATAAAATTCTTCTTTCGCTTTGTTTGTTGTTGCGAACAAAGAAAAGTACTTCTTCTGCGGCAACTGGTTGTGAATACGGCCGGAAGGAAAATTTTGAACTTCTGTTCTAAAGCGTAAGTGAATTTCACCAAAATACGGATTGGGCTCCGTGGACAGGGCACCGAGCCAAAATATTAATCGGTGATGAAATACTGTTTGATGCGTAAGTATCAACGTCACAAAAATTATTCGCCGTGTGATGATGATGGGTGACTAAGATAGACAGGTTTACCAGTAACAAATAAGTATTGTTATTATGAATAATGTATGATGTATAAATTAAATTTCATGTAACAAAATATAAACAGCTGTTTTTATCGACCTTGGGGAAATGCAAGAGTAGTATAGAAAAATATCTGCTAATTTCGGAGCGAACGGCGGCGTTCGAGTCATGTTAAAGCTGAGACGGAAGACATGCAGTCAGCAACGCATTTTATATACTGTGGCAACGGTTAGCAGGAACAAAACCCGTTCAACCTACTTTTGCGTTTTTTCATCAGCTATGGGTGACATCGGCTGGCATCTCCTTCCACTAGTCATTGGATTTATTTAGTACTAGCCGTGTCGCCCGCGTTTCATAAACTATTTCTGCCTTTTTTCTTTCTCCTCGGCTCCTGAGGGTCGTAGCGTGATGTTATTAGCCATAACCTTCCTCCAGAATTGGGCTATCATTAGCAAAAAGAATGCTCTCCACGGCCTGTGTAATCTGAAAGGTCGGGCAAAGGTAAATAAAAGTATTCAGTTTTAGTTTCTAAAGACGACGAAGGCATACTTATACCTACGGACTGTTAAGTGGTCCCTAAACGATCATGCTTGCATGACATGCAACGTTTACTTGAATTATCATGCTGCATGATGGACCATCATGCTGGCTATCAGTACAGTGAAGCAACGGCCGGAACGTAGTTTGCATGTCATGCACGTCAATCACTACAACTATACGGTCATGAATGAGTGACAGCACGTAATGCATGTCATGCAGCATGATCGTGTAGGGACCACTTTACAGCAAAGAGAGCAATCCACACTTGACTGGTGTAGTTTAAAGATTCAATCCACGCTCGACCGCCGGCGCGCGAGCACGCGGGGCACGTTCCACAACGATTGATGCGAGCGCTGAATACTGGCTGAACGGCGAACCGTGAACTGTTTCAGAAAAATAAATAAAGTCAATAAAGTATACTACAAACTGTAGTATAACTTTGGTACGTCTATTCTACATGATGGAGGAAAAGTACGAACTCACAACTTCCTTCCGTGGTTAGGGAAACTGGAAAAAGAAATATTGATGATATCAAATTTTGTTGAAAGAAAACATCCCTTTATTTTCAAAAATAATTAAAACTGCATTTAAAGACTTTTAAGAAACTCTCCTCAGGGAATCTAACCGGACAAATCCTGTATGCTAACGATCGATAAAGTTTCCCGAAAAAAAAGGGCACATCAATAATGGAATCATATGAACCAATTCCATTTAAGTTAACGTGTCTATTAAAGGAAGACTATGAAATGTAAAATTTTAATAATTAGAATGCAGTTCTACTTATTTTTGAAAATAAAGGAATGCTTCATCTTTTTAGCAACCACGGATGGAAGTTATATACCTACGTCATCTTGGCAGGCCACGGCCTCTTTTGTGTTCTCGTATTTTTGATGAAAATCGTTTGTACTACTTACACTTTTAAAAAAACGTCGTTATTAAAATGTATATTAGTCTACCATAACTCTGGCATGTCCTATGTAATTCTGGATATTAAGATGCCGATGCGTCAGGTGCATGCCGCAGACGATGTTATTAGCAAATTCCTGTTTCAAATGGCTGGTTCCATACGTGAAGGCCCCTTGAGAGGCTTCCGTGTAGTTGATAATCTGTGGTAGGCTGTTTGGTTGTATCACCATCGACATGTAAAAAAAAACTTTTTGACGGGATCTTTCAGATCTCGTCTGTTATTTAGAAAGCAATTATATCCTATTTAGTTTTTTTTAAAATGTAAGTTTATTGTGAGTTTTGGTGTATACCTAGTTACTGTAAAAGACCTAGGTATTTATTTAGCAGCTACTTATTAGTTAGTTCCAATTCCAAGTACAGTCGACCGCACGTCAGTAGTAGAACTACTTTGACATTGAGATGGCCTATAGCTTATTAGGGAGTTTTAATACCTACCGTACATATGCGATATGTTTTTATAAAAACCCGAACTATACAGCCCTAGGAATACCAGTAAATCCTAGGGTACACATGCAAATCATCGAACTTGGTAAATCCTAGGATTTATCGGTATTGCTAGTATTGTCTCATCATCATCGTATCAGCCTAAAGACGTCCACTGCTGGACAAAGTCCTCCCCCAATGATCTCCACGACGACCGGATCGACCGGATTGTGTAGTTCGGACTTGAAAAAAGGCCATGAGGAAGCGTCGAATAATTATATACCTTAGTACTTACTTGCGTAATCCTAAAATATTTAAGTTAAACTTAAAACGTTTAATTAAGTTTCGATGTTTTATTTTAGTAAGTAAGTAGGTATTTAATTTATGTCATGGTTAAAACCATGAATTTAAAAAAAAGCTACTCCCTTAAGGATGAGTAACAAAAGCATTTTAGGGGGTGCCAAAATAGTGTCAAATGTTTATGTAAGTATATCAAAATTAATACTCACTCACACATTCTCATTTTCGAACTCCATATAAATTTGTATGAGCAACTTCCTCCCGCTAATCCGCTTCCTTTGTCCGCACCCCCCCTGATTTTGACACCGAATTTTTCTTCGTTTCCCATACTAAATATGCAAGATGCGATCTCCACAGGGAGCGCGCGCGCGACCAGAGGTTTGAAACTTCTTGTTTAAAACATTTAATATGGGCGAAGTCGCCAGCTACAGGTAGTCTCTGATAGAAACTAATTATTTAATGGGTAAAATATATGATTATTAGGTAGTTACTACACAAAAGGCTAATCTCCAGTCCTGAATAAAAAGTATTATTGGCTACCAGAATCATTTTCCTTTCGTATTAACCAATATCAAATAAAGGCGAATACACACTGGTGTTTAGCACACACGCGTTTCAATCAGCAACTTCAAAGGCAGGTTTATGTATGAGTGTGTATGTATAATTGTATATTAAATAGAAATCAAAAATTTTAAAAATCTTTAACAATGGTATTATTACTATTTAATACGTACTCCAATTTTGTGCTCAGAAACGCTGTCAGATTCCATATAATGTCGGTTCGAATAGTACTTTTTAACATAGATTTAAAAGACAACAATCGTGTTGATTTTTTACGGTGGAAAAGCAAGAAACATGCGCCTTCATTTTCTAAAAATGTATTGGTGCCTTAGTGATAAAGTGCAAAATGGTATCTACCAGGCTTACATTTTTGGTGGCTCTGCCACGATGACGTCACGTTGGCAGAGCCACGCTATATCTCGAAAACTACAAAAGATATCCAAATTCTGTAAATGTAGATACAATGTAGTATAAAATACCTACGTATCCCCCATCTACCTAAATCAGTCGGTTAATGTACCCCAATCAACGCTTGTATAGGCTACCCCTTAAACTTCGTTATTCTCCCCACGTTCCGTACCAAAGCAACATCGGCCACTGACACCAGACCTTCCTGGCCTCTCCCCGCTCACGGGATCTGGACCAGCGGCGGACATTGAAATGACAAATGAGGGGTCACTGTGAGATGGTCATCCGGCTGATTGCTAATGCCAAGCTTCAATAGGGCTTATTAATGTTCTAATTATGTAGTTACAATCAGAGTTGTTGGGTTTTCGGTAAGTCGTTTGTTTGTATGGGGTATTATGGATCCGTGATTAATCTGACAACACCACTAGTGAATGCAGGCCTACCCATAAAAGGGACTTACATGATCTTAAAATTTACTATTAGGGAATAGATAGTGACTTACATTTCCGCAATTTTTTGTAAAGTTTGCAGATTTTTTATTTACTAACAAAAAAAAACTTTTAATCTAAATAGGTAAGGTAACACGCATGAAATTGTATGACAGTGTATACAATTTCCCGTGTGTTTATGGTATAGGTGTCGCAATGATTAATGAGCGCTCGGCAAAAGTGGTGGGGGTGTTTGCGCAGGTGTACAGTCGCGCACAAAAATCTTAATACCAAGACTTACAATGAGTACTAAAGGCCTACTTCAGCTCGTTTCTTAGTCAATTTTTGAGATTTGACTGTAATAAATATGTAATATTTTTTATGGTTTTTATTTGTTTCTGTATTTTACCAACAATACACGACTTACTAATAACAAATAAATCAACAAAATAAACAACAAAAACAAACAGAAAACAACCAACAGTTAATAGTTAAACAGTATGTGTGCGCAACAGTACTTCAGGGGTGTGAGACGTGCGAGCGGGGCGCGGGAGCGGGAAGCGACCGTACGAACCAATAAAACGCGTTGGCGCCGCGTGGGGGGCTACCTCCCCGCGTCGCGCCTCAGTCCCCCCGCCAAAGAGACCCAAAAAATGAATTCTGCGCATTCAAGGTCAGCGCTCATAAACCGCTGCGATACTTGTACATACATTCTTTGTGAGCCCCACCCTTATACCATATACCACATTGTTGCCTCCTTAGGCAAGTGTGAGAAATTAATTCTAGAAAAAAAAATCGGCATTTTGGCGGAATTTTGTCAGAGATGGTTATCGTTTTTGTTTAGTTTTCCAAAAAATGTATATTGTAGGTTTTGGTGTATATATTTTGTGATAGTTTTATAAGCAACAAGTGCCTATTATAGTGTATATTGTGCGGGATAGTTAAATAAAAGCGTGTAACGACTCTACCGGATCGTTCCAAAATGTCCCTTGTTATTCTTCATTATGCCTATTATCGGTTAATGCGGACATGAACCTGCAGTGTGAATCACCGAATGGCACTAGTTGTGCCCTCGTGGAGGCCGTGCTGCGGTTTTATTGAAAATCGCCGGCTAACTCTAGTCGTGCTCTGTTTTTGTGGAGGCCGTGCTGTAACCGCCGGTTTAAATAAATATAAAAAATAATACTTTAAATAAGACAGGGTTGTATGGACGAAGCTTCCCTTGCCCGTCCTCAATAGAGGATAAAAAAAACCAGCTGTGTGATTCTGTAAAGTACGAATTAAAACTCGACCATCACATCGCAAGTCACTTACTTCACTCCGCATCCGATCATGAAAGACCTTGATGTCGCATTGTGTAAACAAATACAAGCTACACAATAAACACTTCACTTGCGAAGTAGAGTTAGTATTGAACTGTAAATCATTGAGTTAGAGACCGATCTCACTGCGGATTCAGGATCGAGTTGCACAAATACGCTTACAGAATAGCAGGGCTGAATACATAAGCTAATAACAATCTTGTGTCCCGCTACAAAACATCTCATCATCATCTCAACCCATAGTGTCCCGTAACTGGCCCTGAAAATACCACCTTTAATATTATGTGACAAAACATGACATTCCCATTTGGTAAACACTCATTAAGTTTCCATTAGAGGCCAATCCCAGTGCCGGGACGTCCCGAATTCCGATCCCGGTTCCGGAGTCCCGTAATTGAAATTCGGCGGGACCAAATCCCGTGGGAAAGCAGTCACATTAGATGGAACTCAAATAGGTACTTATTTTTTTGAAATTATCAGAAATTATTATTTTCTTCTTTCTTCGTTTAAAATTCCTTTAAACATTCGGCGTCTTTAGTTAAGGTATCGTCAAAAGAGATAGGTTGGTACCAGAGAGTTGTTAGTATACATAGAGCACGCGTTAGCAAGTCTGAACTGTAAGCACGGGTCTGAACAGTCTCGAAATGTTCGGGGCGACGCTACTAGTCACAACACGTCAGTAGCGCTGATTGTTGCTCTCACCGATATTTATTTAGATTTAGAGTAATCATGGTGAAATGTGCAGTGCAAGCTGTAAACACGATTCACGGAAAAGAACGATCTAGAAAAAATCTATATAGAAGCGTCCATAGAACACCTGCTTACACTTGGCACAATGGGCAATGAGCGATGCGCGCGCTCTATAGCTAGTATACTAACTCTATGGTTGGTACCCTTATAGCGAAATGGTAGCTTTTGTAAGTCTATCTGTCTGTTTGTCGGATAATTCGAAAACTACTGGACTGATTGATTAAAATTTGGAATATACCTACTCGTTCATGAAAAATTTTCCGGCAATGGCCGAAGTATTTTTTTAAATATTATTTTGAGAGACCTACTTAATTAAGGAAAATTAATAATTACTAAATTATTTGACGGAAGTTTATGATTTCTTTGCTTAAAAAATAAATAGCGTCAGTGTAAATACACGATAAATATCGATGTATTATGTATGAGATACCTTTTAAAAGAAATAAAAAAACCAAGTGTGTTTTTGACAAACGGACAAAACCACAGTTATCACTCCCATTTATTTATGTGTTTCAGCCTAAAAGCAAATTAATTTCTTGTTTCGCGCAAACAGTATCGGTAAGATGGTTCAAGTGAAAAGCTCAAGCGATTTAATTCTATGAGTTTTTTTTCTTTTTTTTTCTTTTCTTTAATATATAATATAATAATAATAATATAATAATGTTTGGACAAATTTACACACGTCTGTTTAGTCCCAACTAAGCCGAAGCTTGTACATGGGTACTCGACAACTGATAAACATACTTAAATACTTTTAAATAAATACATAAATACATACAAACACCCAGAATCCGAAAACCAACAGTTATGCTCATCACACAAATGTTCGCCCCGGGTGGGAATCGAACCCACGACCTTTGGCGCAGTAGGCAGTGTTACTACCACTACGCCAACAGGCCAGTCAATTTAATTCTATGATTTCATAAATACGTAAATATTCTAATCAAAAACATAGTTCAAGTACATTATTATTATTATAGTACGGACTGTAGTACTGCGCCAAAGGTCGTGGGTTCGATTCCCACCCGGGACCAACATTTGAGTGATGAGCATTATCTGCTGGTTTTCGGATTCTGGGTGTTTGTATGTATTTATTTAAAAGTATTTAAATATGTTTATCAGTGGTTGAGTACCATTTACAGGCTTGGGCTTAGTTTGGGACTAAACAGCCGTGTGTAAATTTGTCAAAACATTATTATTATCTATACTAATAATAAAGAGGTGGTGGATAATTTGAACGCTTATCTTATTTATATATGTTGCGAAGAACCAAATGATATCAGGGTAAAATACACCTAACGCCATCTATTGACAAACTTTAAAACTAAGAAATTGGCATGATTAGAATGGGTTAAAAAATTTGAATAACTTCATACAAATAGTATATACCTACTTTATAACGCAGATGAAGTCGCGGGGCATCGGCTAGTTATTTATATCTTAATTTATTACTACTACTCTAGTGATCCAGCCGCTCCCGGCCAACTTTCTTTTCCTTTTTAGGTAAGTAGAATTGTTAGTTTCCTAGGTATCATGTAGGACTAGGGACTGGGCTGGACTACCGCTCTTATTGGTAAAAGTTTCACCTGGGGCTGGGAGTCAAACTCGGACGGTCCAGTGGCTAGACAGCTTCTGAACCCGCTGCCTCTTGAAACATAAACCGATGGACATTATCAGATTTTAATCAAAGTCGGTGAAATTTACAACTCTTATGTTTCAATAACCGATAGCATGTTTTTGCGCCGTTCAAAGTTGCATCGAATTGGGATATTTTATTGGATTTATTATTTTGTTTAGCAGGAAATTGAACTTATTTTTCCCTTCTACTGATCTCTAGGTACGTAGCGGCATTTCCTTTTTGGTATACCTATAGGTATGGGTACACCCTATTTTATCGTTTATAAAAAAAGGTCTGCAAAGACAATGTGGCGGATCAGATAGACAAACAAAATATCTTCTCTGTAAAAGAAATATTTCACATTATGGACGTTTTACGAACAAGTCGTCTTGCCACTCTAGACATTGTCACCTAACAGACGTTTTAACATGTGGATTTCTGCAAACAATATTATTTTCCCATAACCAACTGGGCAGCTTTTATTTTTGAAATATTATTTTGAAATTAAGTAAAACTGTTAAGCGGTCCCTCCACGATCATGCTACATGACATGCGTTACGTTTACGTGAATTATCATGCTGCATGATAGTGCCTCATGCTTGGTATTAATCACTGTAGTAAGTACAGTGAAGCAACGGCCGGCACGTAGTGTCATGCACGTAGTTTGCATGTCATTTGCGTCAATCACTACAACTGGAGACTATTAATTCCTTTGTGCTACAACTAGACGGTCATGCATGAGTGACAGCACGTAATGCATGTCTTGCAGCATGATCGTGTAGGGACCGTATAGGTAGTTATTTCATTAAAAAATGAATTGCAAAGTAAATTACAGATTTATTTTATTAATCGGTTTCATTTTTTGAAATCATAATCATCATATTAGCCGGAAAACATCCACTGTCGGACAAAGCCCGCCACAAAAATCGGTCATGCGCTGTCCGTATCAAGTTCCAGTGACTTGACCAAATTTTTGAAATAATATTTCGAAAATTAAACTAGCCAGTTTAGTTTTTCACATATAGCAGCCAATCGCGTACCGTAACCAAAAACGTTATGCTGCATGTACACGTTTGGCAAACCTCTACAAAGGCAAACTTGTGGAGCAGTGGTTTGGCTTGCGTTTGTAAAGGTTTGCTAACGTGTACATGAAGCATAACGTTTTTGGTTATGGTTTGGATTTTATGGATTAGCGCGATTGGATACGGCAGCGGTTAGTTATCTATGTAGGTACATCCTGTATTTAGCAGTGTTGTAGAGCACTTGGAAAGTTGCACGTTGAAGGCGCCGGTAACGGATGGAGACGTTAAACTAGAACAGTGATGTATCACTGCTTCAGTGCACTACACCTGGGTAGCCAGATAAGTTTTTTAATCAACGGATTTTTATAGCGTACTACACACACATACAGATACACGTACAGATGCCCATATTGCCACAGAATAAATAATAGTGATATTTCAAAGCTTTTTTGTCTGACTGTCTGTTCGGTGAAAGAGAAACACGAGAGCTGAAACTTGGATTGCACCAAAAATGATGGGCTGGATGGGAGCTGGGATTAGGCAGAAAAACAGTAAAGTGTAGTAATAGTAGCATTTTTTATTATTATTTTTATATATTGGCAACTGTGGTTCCTCTTAGGGTGCGTGAGGAACAATACTGCCAGTGTCAAGTGATTAATGCATGTAAATTAATTACAAAGAAAAATAAAAAAATAAAAAAAGAATTTTCCGAGTTTAGGTACTAACTTCTGATGTCTTTATCTGTAATAAAAATAAAAATATTGTGGTTAGTAAAACTATACTACAATTTAATTTCCTGGGTGCTAAGGAATAATGCTAGGGCTCTGTAGCATTATTTGTGTATTTTAGGTGAGTTTTTAGGAAGAACAAACGTTTTCACCCTTTTTTATCTATTAGAAAAGTTAAAAAATACATATATATGGCTTACTTAAAATTAAATAAACCATATATTTTACGGCCCTGGAAACAAGTCCTTTTACTTTTAAAATATTCATAAACATAATAACCCTAGGGCATGATTAGAGTTAGTCGGCGATTATCAAGATGGTTTTTAAAAAATAAGTAGTGTCTTTCACGAGTAGTTAAGTTACATGCTTTTATTTCAGCTTCCGCACAATATACACTTTTATAGGCACCTTTACATTTAATATAGGTACCATTACACATTAAACACCAAAACCCACAATATACATTTTAGGATACAATCATCTCTAACGAGTTCCCGCCAAAAAAAACCGTTCAATTCATGAATTAGGTTTTTTTTCAACAACTTTATAAAAGGCAACAGCTTACACGTATACAGCTTTATCTGTCCGTGTCCCATATTCACAGTCCCGTGTCCCACACGTAACTACCTCGAAATATTCGTCCAAAAACACTAAACACCTAATACGGTGGAGTGTCGCGCGATAACAGGCACGTTCCGGTATGTAACTGCTCCAGATACCTGTTCCACGGAAGCTGTTCCGTTCCCGCGTACTTCCGAACAGCTTATCTCGTAATGCGCGCGCCGGCAGCCGGATAAGTATGTGGTTCAGTTAATAAATACTAGGTTATTTAGTTGGAAAAATATGCAAATACCTACCTAATAATATTTACAATGAAGTGGACTCAATGTTTGATTAACAAAGATGCCTTCAATTAATAAACAAACTTGATGTTCAAAGATGTATTGCGTAAGTTTGTTGAGTCGCTTCTTCTCAGCGTTAATACCCCTAACATGCGGTGATCAATAAAAATTTACGTTTGTAAATGTACCCAGTGTACCTACTACGAATATAAAACTTAGGTACTTACTGTCACAGAATACATAATAGTATAGGGACAGAAGTGTGTCTTCGCAAGGCATTTAAACAAATAGCGACTCTTGTTACGACGCATAAAGTGCAATTCAGCGCCCACGGGCGCTAAATGCCTACCCTACATATTCACCTACAACTTCCCTCTCTTTCTAACGCGTCACTGACGCAAGGGTTGCCTACTTGAGAAAAATAATTAATCTGAATAGGTATTTAATTACTAGTTGTGTACTGTTAATCTACTATTGCGGTACTGTCTTTTTGTTTGTTTAAAATCGAAAAATATCTAGACACGCGGCAGCTTGTCAAGCCAAGTTCCAGCAAAGAAAAAGGAAGGAACCGTGGTTTTATTATACCTACGTAAGTATGCGTGGAAAGTGACACATGTTAGACTGTATGCTGTAACCTATCGGTGGTTATCTGTGGCAGCCCTACAAAAGTTCTCGTTGAAGGCAATACAGTGCAGATAGCACTTTTATGACCACGTGTATTTAGACGTCAGTTTATAGCGCACCCTTTGTACGAATCTGTACACAATGGTTTATGGGCCAGTAGGCTATACAGGATGTCTTGGAAAAGGGAGCAATTTCTTTAGGGTTTAAAACAAACTGAAAAACTCTATGGCATTTTATCTTTTGGTATTTAACTTTCAAAAATTGTGAAAAATCATATCTAAAACGTGTTAAGTATACTTACTTTATAGTATTTTTAGAAACACTATCCTGCACTAGTCCACTGCTGGACTAGATCTGAATGCCGAACCCGATCGTCGGTTCTATCTGTAAAACCAGAAGATTTTTTCTATTTTGTTCTGTTGACTCAGTATGACGTAAATTTTATAATAACATTTTGACTGTAATGAAAATTTCAAACCCTCATTTTGTATTCGTATTTCGTCGTAGGGGGCGCGGGCGCACCAAAGAGATCCTAGCTCCTGTTCGTCGGATCAAAATTGCGGAAGATTATACAAAATGCCCAGTCGGTGATTTGCAAGAAGTTTTAAATCTCTTTGATCGCGCGCGCGCTCCCTGTGGAGATCGCACCTATGACGCCATTTACAGGGGGGGTGCGGACAAAGGAAGCGGAGTAGCGGGAGGAGGTGGAAGTATCTTTTCACTATTGAATTTGAAAATGAGAATGTGTGAGTGAGTCATAATTTTGTGATTAGTTTGACACGATTTTGACACCCATAGAATGCTTTTATTACTCATCCATATGGGAGTGGCTAAATTTTTTGATTCATGGTGATTTGAGTTGATATTAAAACCGCCTGTATAAAGCGCTTTGATTTGTTCATGAAAATCTTTACGAGGATCACCGAAGTAAAAAGTTCAACTTAGTTAGAATAGGAATACAAGAAAGAAATAAAGCAGACTGACTTATCTTTAGGGCTCGGGACTTCGTTTCGTAGCCCTTTAAGTTTTATCTGCTACGCGCTTAGGGCGTAGCGAGCGTAGCAACGCAGCATTTATGTCTTTATTTGCTACCTACATGTCGCACCTCCACCTCATTCATGTCTTTTTTGTAAATTTTACATGACAGCGAGCGTTTTAAAGATTTTAATACTGTTCAGTCAGACTAAGTTCTGGCATTTCAATTTTGCCAAAATTTTGTCAAAAAATGGTTCCCACACACCCACAATATTTTTGAAAGACCTATCCAGCAACACCCCACACCATGGGATTCACGAGGAAAAAAATGAATTCCCACTTTACGTGCATGGTACGTACTCTGAAAAGAAATGTTTTTAACATTTTATTTCACCCACTTTGTCGGCGTGGTTAATATACTACACCCAAGGCAAATTTCGTGAAAATCGGCTGAAAAATACGACCTGTTGGCGATTACAGACAGACAGAAAGACAGACAAACATAAGCATTTTTGGCCAATCTCAACCCTGAGACGCTTCGCTCAATAATAATAATACAATATGTCGCGAAAGTAACTTCGTTCCAACCGGGTGTCCCATGACACCTTCTCTAGTCTTATTTATAGGTACCTATTTTAGATCGTTCTGCTTTGAGGCCACTTCACTCCACACTGACCCTGATAAACAAAAGCAAGTACCGCCACACTGGCCGTTCGCAGTACAATATGGGACCTCAATCCTTCCGGACACCTTTGGGAATTATAACAGCTTCTAGACAATTCTAGTCATTTCCCAGAGGTCGACCCAAGTGGTGCTATTTGTTCTAGACTTGTCTGTAGGGAGGGCCCACGGTGGACCCGTTTGTTTGGCATTAAGGGCTAGCCTGCACTGCGAATTTTCACCGCGCGATTTTTCGCAGAATTCTGTGACTTAATTATGGAAATTGTATGAAGCTTACACCTACACGCACTCGGGAAAAAACCACACGAAAACAATTCTGCGACCAAAATATATGTGTTTTCAATATCCACCGCGCCACGGCGCCATTAAATTCGCGCGAATGTTTTGCGCACTATGAAGTTGTATGCTGCGGAAAAAAAAGCGCTCAATCTTTACTATTGTTGGCAACACATAAAATATAATGCCCCCAAATAAGGTAGGCGGAAAGAGGGCGTCACCATTGTTTTGTCTACTTTATTTGTTCGGTTAACACATTACCGCCCCCATTGTTGGCCATTATTATAAGTTTTACAAAATAAAAAAAAGTTCAAAGTTCAAGAGTTTTACTGAAAATAAGCTCTAAACCCGAACAACTATCTGGACTGGGTAGAAACTGTCAAAAATCTAGAGGAATTTTATTCGTCGTGCGTGTAGGTAAGATTCGGTACGCGGATTATTAAGTCGCGAGAAAAAAAAACGCGCGGTAAAAATTCGCAGTGCGGACTAGCCCTAAGTAGGTAGGTATGAGAGGATCTGCTCTAATGCTAGTTACAAACTGCTATTACTGAAGTGAAGTTCATCAACATACGTGAGGATGGCTATGTTTTTTGAATTTTGGGACTTAGAACGTAAACAGTGAGATATTTTAAGCTACGCTTGAAGCTGGAAAGCACAGCCCGAGCCGAAGGCGGGTGCGTAATAAAGCCGAGGATGTAATGACCATTGCTCACGAGTTTCATTCAATGTTTTTCAACACACTTTGGCAGGAAAAACAATAATTCAAAACTTACTGTTTTTGATTTCAACTTTATTTTGACAATGCTCCAACGGCCGTGGTCATCGGTCCAGCGTGCAACAGATATGACCTGCCACTGCGTAATACTAATGCGTTCAGCTATGTCAGCAACCTTTGTTCTTAGTCTTAATGTAGCAGTCGGATCTGAGCAGTCGCTGCCGGGCAGCGACGGCATTGCCTGTCGGCTGTACCTGCCCGGCCGCCTGCATCGGACGGTTCTCCATACAAATCCATATAGACATGTACGGCCGTCGCTGCCCGGCCGCGACTGCCAGGCAGCGACTGCTCAGATCCGACTGCTACCTTTAGTAAGAACAAAGGTCATAATAAAATTGTCCTTCAATGAAACTTCGACCATAGCTCCTTTTACTTTCAATGTACCTAAGTATTTAGCGTTCAATTGGCTGAGTGCATCACGTTGTTTAGAGATACGAGACAAGGGCAGATATTTTGTTCTCAACGATCCCAAAAGATGGTCTCCCTAGAAGTAGTCAGTGTATATTGCAGAGTTTTAGTGTGAAACTTACCTCTCAAGTCTCGAGTTTAGGTTTACTTGATGTCTCATATAACAGCGCAGTAACATTATTTATATCCTATGGACGTTTCTATACGTCATCGTATGTATTTTGGGACAAGACTTTTATAATTACATTGAGAAAAACAAGTTTAAAATCACCTAGCTTTTCTTTATTATACAAATCTCCAATATTTATTTAAGCAATCAACGTATTATATTATCAAACCTTTTAAATAAACAGTTGAGAATCTACTAAAGAATATTACGACCGGCCTGTTGGCGTAGTGGTAGTGACCCTGCCTACTGCGCCAAAGGTCGTGGGTTCGATTCCCACCCAGGACCAACATTTGTATGATGGGCATAACTGTACGTTTTCGGATTCTGGGTGTTTGTATGTAAGTATTTAAGTATTTATTTAAAAAGTATGTTTAACAGTTGTTGAGTAACCATTAACAAGCTTCGGTTTAGTTTGGGACTAAACAGCCGTGTGTGAATTTGTCCGAACATTATCATTATCAATATTTTTCCCAAAGACTCACGTCGTACAATAAAAATAACAATAAATCTAACAATCGAATAACAGTTCGGGAAAACTTACAAAGAGAAGGAAAAACAAACGCTAACTAGGGAAATTGGGAAATTATTCAAACGGAGCCAAGTGGGAGAGCTCGTGTGCCCTTCACAGAGAGAAGTTATTTTTTATGGGTTTTTTTATTTCCCATTTACGATCACAGGGACGTAATCAGATTAGGGGCCCTGAAATGTTATTTTTGTTGATATGTAACGCCTCAGCTCCTTTCCTACTTGCTATTCCTAAACTCAGATTCCTTGTACAGACAGTACTGAACAGATCTAAGACCACAGATTCAAGTATGTGTCTGAGATCGTTAAATATGGAAAATAAAGAAATAATCACTGTGATTAAATTAATTACATCAATTTAAAATAGATATATGTCTAATTTAATAAATTACCTTGAAGAAATAAATCGCTTTAGGTCTGGGCCAAAAAATCACTGTAATTATAGTAAACAATAATTCTATTAATTTTATCAATTAGCAATTACTTCTGGCCTTCGGCTACTATTATGTATTCTGTGCCTTCGGGCGTTTGAGGGTGTACCACAGAATACCTAATAGTAGGGACTTTAAAGCCACTTCTAACAAGTGGCCATTTTTCTTATGACTTGAGATTTTAATTTCTGAAATTCAATTCAATCATTTATTGCCTTTCATTTATGTTAGGATTCGACGTCCGCTGCCTTCATAGTAGACAGTGCTTACTGTAATGTCAATTTATAGCAACATTTAACAGCATTTTATTCGTTTTATGGGCTGCAAATTTTAGCTTTTCTATTATTTTAAAATCTCAATTTTTTTTTATGGCCACCTAGATTTTTCCTGACTGCGGTCCTGTATAATACTGGGTTCCCTCTATTATAAGTTCGTTATTTTTAATCACTTATTTATTGTAACATGTCACCTTATAAATAAAATATTTTCTCCAAAGCGTCACAACGAGGCAGTGTGCCTATAATGCTGGCGGCGTTACCTCGTTGGATCGCCAGACTTATTCGCTGGCCGAGGTAACTGCCCGCCCGCCGGTCACCTGATGCCTCGTTGAGACGCTTTGAAAGGTCCCTATATAACTTCAGGGCTTCAGGGCCCCACGGTCCCATTGTTTCTACCCCAAACGGCACAAACTGATAGGTATCACCGATGCATGCGTATTTGCGCTTCTTTTGCGACTCCGCCGAAGCCGCCGCTGCCCCCGCCCTAGCTGAGGTGGCCTGGATATGGGAAGGAGCCAGAGTATCCACGCAGGTGGCGTCCCATACCAGGCACCTGCCCTTACTCCATGGGACCAGTGACATCCCGTCTGGTCTCCTGCCGTCTGCTCGCGCTAGTCCGCTCGGTTCCAGGACGGAGGGAACTCTCACCGACGCCAGTGCCCTGCGGAGAATGTCGTTCAACGATGAGTGACGAGGCACACGACCCGCGCTCCTCTGGCACGATAATCCGTGATGCCCCAGTTCACTCACCGTTTCCCCGCACTGACAGCGGTGCGGAAGATTCGTCCTCGCTCCCAGGCGGAGACTAGTCGCCAACGCCAAAGTGGAGTTATCTAGCAGGGTGCCAGTATTAGTTGAAGGCAGAGCCCGCAGCCACAGCCCCGATTCCCACGCCGATACGGCGTGTAAGCGAGCACGCTCCGCCAAGTCCGCAGCGGACTCCACCAGCCCCTGGTATGCCAGCCTGCAAAGCGGTTCGTCCCACCGCCTCTGGGATCCAAGATGCTCAGGTAATTCGGTCAGACCTGTCGCCCGCCACGCGCTCTCAGCCTCCGACAAGTACGGAACCTCTGCGGAACCCAGAGAAGGGCCAATGATTTTACCGACGAGGACCCGCGAACTATGTACAGAAGCTAAAAAAGCCGGCAAGGCGACAGATGAGACATCCCTGATACCCAGACCCCCCTGGCGAACCGGGAGTGAAGCCTGCATCCACGCTCTCTCCCCAAGAGGACAATTTAATATTGTGGACAACGACTCCCTAATACATCCATCAACTGGGCTCAGTAGATTTTGGAACTTCCAGAGGTGTGAGCAACGTAACACATACGTCAGCGTGGGCACAAACAGACAGTGCCTCATTATAGTTAAAGCCATATGGGCATTGATTTTTGTCAACCTTTCTGAAGACCGCTTAAAGTTATTCAATTGACTCTCAATGTAAGCCGAAAATGAGTCTTCGAAAATCGGTGAACCCAAGATAGAAAGGCTGTCCTTGTACACACGTCTGATGCCAGGAGCTACCTGGTTGAAGTTTTCGAAGATCTCGCTCTTGGAGGGTACCAACGGCTGGACATATATTTCACACTTAGCGTAATTCAAATCCAGGCCCATCGCGGCGAAAGCTGAAGACAAAGTAGAAAGATCTTCTAGAACTGCTGAGGCCTCGCCTCCAAAAGTACCGTCATCCAAATACCAGATATTAAGTTTTGATTTAAGACTAGAAATTATGCCGTGTATCGCCAAACTGAATATAGCCGGTCCAAGGGGATCTCCCTGCTGGCAGCCTACGGATGAAACTAACAACTGATCCTTGAAAAAAAGCTTGGATGGACCACCATAACACTGCCATAGAAATGGGAACAAAGCGGGGACGTGCTCTTTTACCTCAGAAAGTAGGGTACCACGATCAACAGAGTTGAAGGCGTTTTTTATATCTACCTTCACTAAGACGTCGCCTTCTCCATTGTGCAGAAAAGCCCGTACAGCATGCACTGCCGCCTCACAGCCGCCCCTGGTACCAAAGCCCAGCTGGACTGGCTCAAACTTTTGACTTAACAAAGGCCTGACCCGCTTACAGCAGATTTTTGCCACAAGTCGACGTAAAGTGCAACCTACGGCAATAGGCCGAATGCCGCCATCCTTCTTCCCCAAGGCACACAAGTTGGCACCATATAATACCTCAACTATTCCCTCGGGGACTGACCCCGCCAACATCAAATTCACCACAGAAACTATGCTTTCTAGAAGATTGCTACCAGCAGTCCCGGTGGACGCGGACACGAGATCCTTTAGGTGTTGGGGGGATAGACCATCCACGCCAGCAGCAGAACCATTTTTAAACGACATCAAAGCATCAAGGATGTCCTCAGCTGTAGCTTGAGGAGTAGGATGCGAAGAGGGGGGTGGGTCGGGAAGGCGAGATGAAGCCGGGCGAACCGGGTGCTTTAAACGAAGAGCTTCAAAAGTCTCTGTATTGTTAGGAGCAATGACATCGCTCGAAAAAAGCATTTGTGCTGCCCCCTTCACGTCGCCCTCGCTAACCTTGGACTCGATCTTCCTGATAACATTAAAACCTAGATTATTATTCCTTGACGGGGATGGGACAGAAAGCGCAGCGCAGTTTGCCTTTATCTTTTGTGTTAATGAAAGAGACTTATTATCATTATCAGTAACGTGTAGTGTGCTATACGCAAAAGTTAGCAGTCGAGACCAGTCATCTTTATTGTTATTACTCACTACTTTGTCAATGGTTTGCTTCAATGCAGTGGCGACGGTAATCCTTGCCCCACGTGGAATACGCTTGACCACTGGCACCCCGACCTTCAATCCAGCAATAATGTCGCACAACCGAGGCGAATCTTGCGGGGGATTCGTATTCAAGTCTCCATTCACAACAGGTGGATTAGGCGGAACGATGTTTTTGTGGATCCTACTCAAATGTATTTTTAATCCTTTTTTTGATTTGAAAATTTTTGGACAAGTACATAACTCACACTTGTAGTAATTATTTTGCGAAAAAGTCAAAGGCTGCTGTTGAAGCCCCACGGGGTCTATAAGAGTAGGGGTAGGTTGTGACATCCTGAATACTCGTATCAATACCTATTTCGAAGTCTCTTAACTATCAATGTTTGTGCCGCTGAGGTAGCCGTTAGTATGAATATACATTAATGTAAATATAGCATTAAAAGTCAACAAAATAAAATAACAATAACAAATGCAATGCATTCACTGAAAGTACCTACAATGGTCTAAGGCTGTTTAAATAGTTAAATTACGGAATAACAAGTTCTGATAGTCTATGGAAAAAATGAAATATGAAGTCAATTACTAACAAAGTACCATAACATTAAGATAAGTAAAGTGCAAAATCTTTCATTTGTAGGTAATATCTACTAAGTACATTATATATTGGTAAAATATAGACATACCGTAAAGTCACCGTTTACAAATAATATGATAATTAAAATGTAGATTTAACAATACTAAGTACTATTTGAAAATAATAATAAAAATTTGATTTTATGTTTACTCATGCCCATTAATGTAAATATAACCCTAATATGCCTATTTAACTTAATAGTCAACAAATATATTTATTATTTAAATAAATACACTAACGAAGAAAGGTACGATAGACTGATGCTGTGTGTGATAGATAATAATTAATTTACGAACTTAACAAATTCAAATATTTCAAACGGTTATGGAATCAATTGCTAACTTTTAAATGAGTATACCAAATATCTCTCTAAAATATATATAAAAAAACGGTAAAATATTTTGTAAACATCCCATGAAATGAAAATTAATAAGTTATTAATAACAATACTATAACTATTATTTTTGGAAAAAGGAATGATATTGAGAAATTAAGTAATTAAATAAAAATTTAAAACAAAAATAAACGAGGCTTGCTTGGGCGAGGATCGAACCTGTCACCTTCAGGTTACTTCTTCGCTCGGTCGGGCCCGTTATCCACTGCGCCAATCTTACATCGGATGTTAACACGAAGAGGGTATCCGAATACGAAATTACGAGTCAATTACGAAGCTTGATTTGTAGATAAAACGGACGTATGTAGATAAGTAATAAAGTTAACCTTCCACGTGTATTACCTATGCACTAGGTTAACTATGCACTGATTTCGATAAAAGATATCACCAAGGTCGAACACTTATGCACTTCACTTTGTATAGGTATCAATCAGCTGACCGCCGCTGATTTACGATGAGCTGTATTTTGCAGGCAAAACTCTTGAAAGTGAGTGTTTCTGCTGCCACCAACAATTATCCAGCTTCGTTGGATTATGATCAATGATAAAAGACCGTATTTTACTTTAAAAAACACGACAAAAAATTTCCAAAATGCAAAAATACAGGAGCCCAACGTCCACCAGGGCAGTGGCGCCCTCTCCTTCAAATAGTTCGTTATTATTATTGTTTCAGTATTGCGACATAATATTATATGACATGTTTTATGGATTATTTTATTTGCAATAATACAACTTTATGTTCATTAACGATTTGTAAACTGTTATTATTTGTATTACCAGTGGCATTATGAACTTAAGGCGCGATACAGACGAAGCGGTAGAAACGCGCTGGTGTGAGTAAATTTCTTCTTACACTGCCTTCTTTCAAATCGTCGTCGGTCGATCCTTTGTCGTCGAACTTTTGAGTATTTTTTTATCAAATCCATTCCACAGTGGAAATAATTACCACTGTTCAATCAGCTCGCGGCTTTAGAGTGGAATAAAAAGTGGAAATAAAGGATCGTTCCTCGTGCTCCACCTGGTAATATTGTACACTCATCATTGTAAGTCATACATAAAAGTTATATGATTTATATATAATTTAACTGTTATCTCAAGTCTCTTAAGTTAGAGTGAAATAAAACGATTTTCCGGCGGCATCAGTAGATGGCTTTCATTAAACTCATTTGGAATTGTTTAAGTTGTCTCTAGAACAAAAGCCTTCGACATTGCTCAAAATGTACCTACGTTGAGTGGCAGCTAGTGGACTGGTTTCATCCGTAGGAGAACCGACAACCGCTGGTGTAGACCTCAAATGGAGATGAGACGCGTGGGCAGGCGTAGTGTGGGACGCCCCCGGCTAGATGGAACGGCGATTTTCTTAAGGCTGGTAAGGTGAAGGATGTAGTAAACCGAAGATCGGGTTCAGTGGCGCGCCTTGGGTGAGGCCAATGCCCAGCAGTGGACTATAGTGGGGGTTGGTGATGATGATGAGGCTAAAATAGGCTTTAAAACTTGTGGATCACGTCCACTCCAATAAACACGTTTTTGTTCTGTGCCAAGTAATTAAAGCTCAGACTAAAAACTTTTCTCAAAATGTTGAGAGACGATCCCCAATATTGGGAATTTTCAATAGAGATTTCTGGAATAATAAAATAGTGTTGTACTTAGTAAAGTGGGAATTAACTTTCGTGGTGATAATAAAATAACAAATTTTTCTATTATAGTTTATTTTATTATTCTACTACCGATGTCAAAGCACACTTGCCAAACAAACGACCTTTTAGGACATTCATAATGCAGTTTTTATGAAAAATCTTTTAACTTTGGGTATATAGATTTAGTGTATCAATGTCCTAATAAGTGTAATTAATCTGTAATTAATCCATTGATTTTAATTGCACAAGTGAAAAGCATAGAAACCAAGTTTGGATTTCGCTGGGTAATTTTAATACATTTTTTCGATAAAATTGCTTTAATATATTATACAGGCTGATCCAAATGAATGCGGAGGGAAACTTCCCAAATTATGTTGTATTCATAGATTTTTGAAAAATAACTTGCCGGGAATCGAAGCGGAAAAATGCTGAAAAAACCACCTGTATTTTTATGATCAATCACAATATGTATTTTTACAAACAATCCAAAGATTCAATCATAAGATTAAATACTAAATAATACTATAATAAATTATATCAACACCATGAAATTTAACGTTCAATTTTAAATTTTGTTTAGGAAAATGAATACATAAAGCAGGTACCTTTCCCTTTTCTTTTCAAGAATTCCAACCTAAACGTTTTGTGATTAAAATATTAAATTTCATAATCTTCCTTCAATTAAGATGCTATGTTACCTACAAGGAATTGATTCTTATTATTGACCTTTTGGATTAAAATACAAACTGTTTTTTCCACATAATTTGTCCGTTTCGATTTCCTGGCTGTAACAGTTATTTTCAAAGTCTGTAGGTACATGTAGTTCTACATCTTTAAATATTTAGGTAGGATTGCCAACTGCCCCGTATTTTACGGGTTTTCCCGTTTTTCAGGCTACGATAATACAAAAACCCGTAATTGGGAAATCAAAATACGGGTTGAACAAAGCTCCCGTATTTTTAACAAATTTTGCCGGAGCAGGCTGGCGAAACCAAACGCTGACATTTTCTGGCTTGCTTGCGGGTGTTGTGGGTTTTTTTTATGTGTAAATTTCAATAAAAATTAACCGCGCTTGTAAAATATATAATACGTATGTATCATAGTATTTTTTCCGAAATATCATAATTTTTGCAGCCCGCTGTCATGATTTCTGAGTTATTAGTTGGTTGGTATCTAACATCCCTGGTATGTGGTGTATATTCTTATTTAAAATGCTGTTTTAAATGTCTCCCGTAAAAAAATCTAAAACCCTTATTTTTTATGCGGGTAACCCTTAAATCAAGAAGTGGCAGGTGGCAACCCTATAATTAGGCCTCTATAACGTCTATAACCCTACATTCCCTCCAGGTGGCATTCGCTTCGTTCACCCTGTATGTACCTATGTACTTAAAATAAATTAGATGATAGAGAACAAACAAGCATGGTCAATAAACTTTTGGAAGACCTAATTCAAAGTAGGTAGTTTAAATATTATCTAGATACATATACTTATGCTGAAATGTAGGTAAAGAAAACAAATTTCCATACAAATTGGCTTGATTTATACTCAGAAACTAAACGTCGCTCATGTAATGATCAAAGCAACGTAGTGCGCGTAGCATTGGGTAGTTTAGTCGATCGTTTTGAAGCCGCTTTGTCCCATTTCAATAGCGGGATGGCATCTCTGAATATAAATCGAGTCTAAATTGGACTATTGCAGAATCACAAATATTAAGAAAGTTTAATAAATTGGTGTTATTGTTGAATACACTATGATTTTATTTAACCTAACAGAAATTTAATACAATTTATATGTAAAACATTATACCTAATACTTGTTTAAAACAAATATTTACTTACATTGGAAATTATATGAATTAAGTTAAATGACAAATACTTATATAGGTAATTTTTGAAATTTACAATTTTAACATTTTATAACAGGTGTTATTCTTGAAGTTTTAATGTTTATCCTGTGATTATTTTAATTATGGAACAAACAATTCGCAAAGCATCTCTTCTCTCTTCGTTCTTCTCTGATATATTTTAACTCTAGCCTCAAAGTATACCTACATTCAGTATGCACCTTAGGCCCTAAACACATCAACAGGTTCGTGCGCGCGGGCGTCACGTCCGTTTCATAAATGTCGCGGCCCAACAATGAGTGCGTGATTCCCAATCATACAACGACCCACAATTCTTGGTACTGGGTCACTAAGAGATTTATTAGAAATAAAAGTTTTACATTTCTTATCCAATTTGTAGAGGACATCGCAAGATTTCATCTAACTATGTAGGTAACTATATCACAAAACACAGACGAGGTTTGCAAGCAATTAATTTAATATTAACTAAACATATTTACAATTATATAAAAACTTGGTTTAATCATGACAGTACAATGACTAATGTTATCATTATTTATTTTAAAATTAAGTTTGACACCCACATTTAATTACAATTGTTTATAATAAAATTTTAAAGTACTTAAAAATGGGATGAACATTAATTTCGGTTTTATATAATACTCGTCACAATATTTGTTGCGTTGTTGAGTACCCATAGGACAAGCTTCGGCTTAATTTGGAACTAAACAGCCTGTGTGTGAATTTGTCCAAAAACATTATTATTATTATTATATAATACTTGGTTATAAACCGGTAAAATAAGGCCCAGTGTCGTAGAAAACCTTTTCAAATATTTTAAAGATTTATTTAAAAAATTTTAACAGCTGTCGCACGCCACCTTTTAGTCATTAATTAGTTTATATTACTCCAATTTAATTAGTATTTATATTCTACGAGAATCTACTTAATACATCATAGACGCTGGTTAAGTTACGCAATAACATTTAAAATTATAAAATGCTCCTTTAAATAAAATTTGATGCGGACTTGATAGTTTAAGAAATTGATATCATGATGTAGAGGTTTTTAATTTATACACTCCTGAATGTGATTGTCTACGTAATTATAAAAAAAATAATTTTCAATTGTTCATCAATTTCTCAAAATATTAAGCGATACATATTATGTTTAAAATAAGATTTTTACAATTATTGTTGTAAAGTGTTTTCTGAACGTCCATGATCAATCTACATTTTTAGCTACATTTTAAAACATTTCGTTAACATTACATACCTACTTTTATAATTAATACGTGTATAGGTAAGTACATTAAAGTCTACATTGAATTTTCGATTGTTACATTATGGTTTCGTTCGTCCTCAAGTTGACATTTAGGTAAGTAGTTTCATTTTTGATTTCTAATAGAGTATTTTGTTATTGAGCTTTAAATGAGAAAATAATATTATGAGATTCAGTATGTATGAAAAAGTTTAGCAAGGTGTATGTCCTTAACTTTAAGTTTTCCTAAAGTAATACGAAATTTGCAAAACTGATCATTTTGATCATAATATTTGTCTAATTGTTAAATTTCAAGTATCCAGACGTATTGGTTTTGCAAATGTTTGGCAAGTGTTTGCTTGCATTCTGCTTTAATTTTATTATGCCTTTCATTACGTCCACATTGCTTTGGTGTCATTATTTATTATCAGACTGTATGTAGATATAATACTAATGCAATGGTCATAAGCTATACTATATGGACTAAATTTTTATGACTTTGAAATATCTTATTTTATATAAAAAATTGTAGTCTGTTAAGTGCTTATGTTTGAGTTGCAAGTGCTTTTCGTTTCATAATGTGCTTAACTTTAATATTAATTATTTAATATTTGCGACAAAAACAAGTCGGATGTTGAGTGCTTTGTGCTAAGTGTTTTATTTCATAATATTTTCGTCTAATAAGATAAAGTAAAATATGGTAAAAATTAACTACACATATTTTCTGCAATGCGCAAGATATTTAAACCATCCTTTGAACCACTTGCCTAAAATATTAATTCCAGAGTCGAATCGAACGCTCTGTTTTTATAGAAAAAAACTTTTTATTTAGTATACTGTAGGTACCTACTGAATTGACGTGAAAATCAAAAAGGTATATATTAAACCCAAAGCCCAAAACATTTTTTAAATCGTTTTACCATATTTTACATTTACAACGAATTCGTTATTAGAGAAGTTCAGTTTCTTATCGATTTAAATTGTATATTTCGTCTGCATATATTTTGTTATAATGTTCTATACTGATATATTTTAATTATCTACAATAACTTCTCCTAAAAGGCATAGGATATTTTTATACACCATGGTCCACTTAAACCTATAATATACATAATACTACCAAAACATTTAGATACTGTATAATTAACCTGGCATATTTTTATACGCAGTCATTTAGCTCAAAAGGTCTTTTCCAGAGCCATATTATAGAGAAATTTAAAGTCAGTCATAGACAGATTATTTCTTATTTAGAGGTATCTACTCGTTTTGACGGCAATACCTATTTTAGAAGCTCTTAAATAATTGGGTTTATAATATTTTTTATAGAATAAGAAATATAAATTAAATTAACTTAAACATATAACAAATTAATCTAAATTCAGTACTCGTTTCTGAACAAAGCCAATATAATTATTTCGAAGAAGACTTCGAAACTCGGCGTGTAGGGACGGTCCACCCGCGCGTCTGCACCGCTAAACATGACTTGCCCTATTCATCAAATCTGTTAGAAGCATTTAACTAAATAGTTACCTATTAGGCTGTGTTCAGAATCATATAATATTGAATAAGTACAGAAGATATTTGGTTCTGATAGTATTTACCAAAAAATATAATATATAGCAGGTACAAACAATCTTGTATAATTTATTTTTTAAGTTAGCTGACTAGAATATAATTACTAAGGGTGTAAGTATCAAGAGTAAAAACTCCATTCAAGTCTGTAAGATACTTACAACTTATTCAATGCACCCATCTGATTGCTTAATTTAGTCTATGATGACATCTGGTACACATTGAGTAAAGTTATCTGCCCTCAATGGGAATCGAACCCAAGACTTTTGTCGTTAGACGGTCGTAAACGTCTGTCTAAGTGACACCCCAAATAATATTTTAAATTTATACTAAGTAGTATAATTATATTATTGAAATTCGACTAGATTATTTAGGTATGATCATATAAAGATTACGCCAAATTGATATTGACTCCAAGGAATTCTTCCCTCATCAGTGGTAGTAGCGCAGCGTGTCTGTAAAAATGAAAAAAAATATTAAAATTTAATACAAAAGAGCGCAATACATGTCGCGCATATTGTACGTCGTACATTCGGGGTCGCACTTCTGTAATAATCACAAACAATTATTTTTATATCTGTTTATAGCAGGAGCATCGCTGGAGTGGTGAGGATGACTCGGTCTGCCATGTCGAGAGGTCCAAGTTCGATCCCCAGTGTTGCCATTATATGAAAGGGTTCTTCTAGAAAATGAAGTAGGTAGTTTCGAACGGTGAAGGAAAACATAGTGGGAAACAAAACGCGCTGAAGAAAAATTCTTAGGCGCATTATGGGAAGTCCAAGATGTAGTACCTATAGGCAAGTATTTTTTCTTCCCGTAAGTGGTTCTCGTACGAATAAAACTAAGTTTCAACATAAATACAAGACGTAAACCTCGATAATAAGATCATAAAAGATCGATCCGACAAGGATTCCAGTAATGGCTTTGGGAAGTAACTTTTGATCTTTCATCTACGTTATCTCGGCATCGATACAAGTTTGGGCTATATCCTTAAGATTTGCAATGTGGTTCAATAATTATAAGAAATCAAAACTTATAAGAAAACAACAAAGGAAAAAAAAACATACATACAGCCGAACATAGTACCTCCTCCTTTTTTGGAAGTCGGTAAAAAAGGAGTGGTTGGTAACTTTGCCAACTAAAGGTAAGCTTAGGTAGTAACCAATACTACCTATATTTTGACCGACGAGAATTTGATTTGACTAAGCGCGAAGTTGAGGCGCGCTTAGTCGGCGACATGGCGGCCCGCGCGCGTCACTCACTAGTGCAAGGCGTAGGCTACTCACTCGTGCGGCGCGGGCCATGCGGGCGCGTGCTTGTGCGTGGCGGCGCGCTTAGTCGGCGACATGGCGGCCCGCGCGCGTCACTCACTAGTGCAAGGCGTAGGCTACTCACTCGTGCGGCGCGGGCCATGCGGGCGCGTGCTTGTGCGTGGCGTCGCGCGCGCGTGCCAGCAGCGTCATGACGGCGCGCTTAGTCGGCGACATGGCGGCCCGCGCGCGTCACTCACTAGTGCTAGGCGTAGGCTACTCACTCGTGCGGCGCGGGCCATGCGGGCGCGTGCTTGTGCGTGGCGGCGCGCGCGCGTGCCAGCAGCGTCATGACGGCGCGCTTAGTCGGCGACATGGCGGCCCGCGCGCGTCACTCACTAGTGCTAGGCGTAGGCTACTCACTCGTGCGGCGCGGGCCATGCGGGCGCGTGCTTGTGCGTGGCGGCGCGCGCGCGTGCCAGCAGCGTCATGACGGCGCGCTTAGTCGGCGACATGGCGGCCCGCGCGCCGCCCAGCAGCGGCCGCTTGCGCGCCGTGCTCGCAGCCGCCGCCCCACCCGCACCTGCGGCAAAACATGTCTACATGCGTTTTGTTGTACGACTCAGTTTATTTTTGGGAGGACCTTCTTCTTGGGTTCAACCGTGGTGGAACCATCGTGGCAGGAGCTCCCCAATAATACACGAAATTCACAACCGAATGTGAATTATATAGGTAAAACGAAGCAGTCACGCAGCTGAACAACCTTAAAGCGTATCACAGACATACGCGGCCTGCGGTGGCGGTGGAGGCCTGTTGTATTCCATATGCAATGTATGTGAGACTTCAGACACGCGCGGCCTGCGGTAGGTCTGGGATACGCTTAATATTATTATTACGTACCTACAGAGTATAAACACTCCACTATTTGCTTGGCTTGGTTCGGTATTCCACCTGCAGTATTACCGTATAAAAATCCACACTTGGATAAAATAAATGAAAGTTTACTTTTGTGACGACTTTTTGTGGGACCCCTGTGGTTTAAATTTCTTAAACCACAGGGGTACTATTTATTTGAACAAGGTACTATTTGGGTACTATTTATTGGCACTAAAACTAGCCCTGAATCTCTTATGTGTACGCTAGGTGAACGGACACGACACGACGTCGCTTTGAAGTGTCTTGACTTGATATAAAAATACTAATATCAGAAAAAAGAACAACGGTCGCTCGTGAAGTGGCGAAAGCTCTTTGAACTTTTCAGCGAAATCATATATTTGATATAATTAAACGTCTGTCGGAATGAGAGAGCTCTTTGAAGCTGTCTTGAGATAGCTGTAGATCTTGAAGCGCATAATATGGTTTTTGTATAAGAATTTCGGTTTGGTGCAAGTAACAACCGTTTTATAAAAACAGTGGCATCAAAATAATACATTATATATGTATGTATGTATGTAGGTATGTATGTATATATGTATATTGTATGCATGCATGTGTGTATGTATTTTTTTGTATACCTATGTATTTTAGTGTATGTAGATTTTGAAAATATGCTAACTGCACAACCTACCTTCTAATTTGCTCTAAATTCTCTACCCAAAGGTTGTCTGGAAGAAATCGCTTTTAGCGATAAGACCGCCTAGATGTCATCATATCAGCCTGTAGACGTCCACTGCTGGACAAAGGCCTAAATGTACTTACATTACTGTATATCTGTTTTTTCTCTTTTTTGTCTGTAATTTTTAAATGTGCAATAAAGTGTATTGAATTGAATTGAATACATTTATAATACACATAACAAACGTGTATAATTCCCTGACCTTTGTTCTTGCATGTCATAATTATTATCTTGTTTTAAACTCGCGAGCATACCTACCTCCATCCAAGAAGGAATTCTTAGGTGCATGTGAAGTCCACCAACCCGCACTGGGCTAGCGTGGTGGACTGGTAGCTAATATTGGCCTGAGTTCAAACAGTAAGGACAAGGCTGTTGGTATATTACTATGTTATTAATATTTGCACGCTATATCTGGCAGAATATATCAAATCAGAATCACATTAGAATCTAAACTCAAATAAACTTCATTTCATTTCAAAACATTGCGTTTCAGATTTCTCATCGTATTTCTGATTGTTTCCGCTGCCGCTCCAACATTGCAACCTCAACCGGTTATCTATGACAAACGACCCAGTCTGTCTGCACGTCTAGACATCGTCGCCACGAAGAAGACACTTTACGTATTCAGTGGCGAAGAATTTTCGACTGAAAACCAAGTTATACGCTGTATCATGAAATTCTATTGCTTTCACTTAACTCAAGCTGAAATGAGGTTTTACTTACACTGAGCTTGCTTTTTATTAGTCTGAGAGTCTAACTTATCTTCTCTTTTTAAATTAAACAGTTCTGTACTCGCAAAGGGATGCTCAATTGATGTGATGTATCTATACTTACAACACTTTTTTATGTTTATTTATTTATTTTATTTATTTATTTAAACTTACACTTACAGTCTAGCCAAGCGTGAAAGTCATTAAATAATACAATAATTAATATCATACAAGATCTGAATACAAAATAAATTGAATAAACAGAATGTCACAATTATAGATATACAATTATACAAATGTCAGGATAGATAATAATAATACAAATAATGTCACCAAGCAGGGTCATGTGTCAGTTATCGCGCTGGGGGTCACAATCGACTCCAGATATATACCAGCTGATGTCAGGAAGCGTGTTTCCGTGAACAAGAATATGTCGATAGAGTCGTCATGGTCCAAAATGTCATTGAGTAGTTGTACAGCCCTATGTAATGGAGTACATGTGGCGGACTTGGTGCGCGCGCGAGGTGCGGCGAAAAGCGGGTGTCGACGTGCGCGGAGGCGGTTATTTGAAATCGGAGGCACGCGCAGGGAAACCTGGGCTAACAGTGATGTCTGATGACTGATGTCTCTCAGTCTTAGGTAGTCTAAGAAGTGAACACCGACAGTAAAGAAATTAACATCCCGAAGCGGCTAATTATCTATCGTAAGTTAACTATTATACGTTATTAGGTATACGTCACGATGTAAAGTGGCGATGGTTAAAATCCGCATTGTTATTTATTAATCGGTTAGATTAGGTTAGTTTTTATTACTTTTTATCATGCATGACTCTATCTAAAGACCGTAAGTCTCGATCGATTGGGACTTTTACCGTTATCACTCGGTAAATCTTAGGTTATTCCAGTAAAACCTAGGATTTACCGTAGTTTGGGCTTGTACAGTGACATATAACCTACGCAGAATTCTATAGAGGATACAACTTTGAGAAACTGAACGACGACGGACTACAGTGCATTTTCTATTTCGTGCTTGGTTTGGGGGTTAGATATCGTGTATTGAAGTAATTAAGAAGAAAGAAAGAATGCAGTTAATTAACACTGCTGCAGCACAAACTCAAAATTTAATACCATAAAATTGCATGGGACTTCTAATGACAGGCTACAGGACCTTTCTATTTCGTGCTTGGTTTGGGGGTTAAATATCGTGTATTGAACTAAGGAAGAAGAAAAAAGAATGCAGTTAATTAACACTGCTGCAGCACAAATTAAAAATTTAATACCATAAAATTGTATGGGACTCCTAATGACAGGCTACAAGACCTTTCTATTTCGTGCTTGGTTTGGGGGTTAAATATCGTGTATTGAACTAAGGAAGAAGAAAAAAGAATGTAGTTAATTAACACTGCTACAGCACAAACTAAAAATGTTAAACCATAAAATTGTATGGGACTCCTAATGACAGGCTACAGGACATTTCTATTTCGTGCTCGGTTTGGTGGCAAAATAAAATGTGACATACCGACCTTGCGTCGCTAGCGCGTGCACTGCGGCCGGCTTCACTCCTCGCAGAGCTGGGTGAGCGTGCAGCACGCCACCAAGCACTGGGCTGCTTAGGCCGAGGATGTCACCACCACCTGGGTTAGTATGATGCTTAGTCATGCTTGGTTTAGTGCCAGCATTATTTTCAAAATTACGTTCAGGTATGTTAATATTTTTTGTTAGAGGAGCTTGGTTTTGGAGTTCTTTGATAAGCTAAATGTTTTATAATGAACTAGCGGACGCGCTGCGACTTCATTTCCGTTATAAAGTATCCAGGACCTAAGCTATCACTGTACCAAGATTTGTGACAGAGGCCGTGAGAGAAGATTTAGCAAATGTTTCAAATAAATAGATCTCGAACCCCAACGAAACGGGTAGATGTTTGGGGGAAGTCAAGGCCGGATCCAAGTGGAGTGATCTCAAGCTGCTTCGGAAACAGGTCTGTTGAAACTTGGGAGCAAAGCATGGAAGAAATATCGACCCATACAAAGCCACATCACGCTTTATTCGAGAAATGTTAGAATAATTGAAAGGATGTTTACAAAAACAACAATTTGATGTGAATAAAGGCTAATTACTAAAAAGAGAAGCTAGAAAGAGCTACAGAAAAGGCGGCTGGTACAGAAAAGAGAGGGAGAGGCAGACCGCTAACTACCTGGATAACGATGCCGAGAGGATGAAGGTGGCAGGTCTGTCTGTAGACGATGTTATCAGCGGAGCTTCAAGATTAGAACAGAATCTTTGAAAACAGCCGACCTCGCGTAACTGGAAGAGACGAAGAAGTGAATGGGCTATTTGTATAATACTAACCTAGTATTGAGTTCTGTGTAAGGAGGTGGTGCGTTGGAGGTTGCTGCAGGACCCCTCCGCTGACCAGCACTCCGGTGTGCCCCGATGCCAGCTGCAAAGAGGACATTTTTACTACATTCATGTCAGGATAGTCAACTCAGGCTCAAAAGAAAACCAGCGTTTCTGTCACTATGTGACAAATGCACGGAGCATTTATAGTTTTTAAGTGGTAGCACGATTCTGGAGGCACAACGTTGAACTAATATAAATGTTTTCATCACTGGCACACAGTATTATGAAGGGATGAAGATGATTTTAGTGTTCATAATTATATAATTATTTACGGGTCTTACACACGAAATAGTTTTATTTACAGACGTATAAGTCAGCCATTGCGGACCACGTCATTAACGCTGGGACTGACCACTGGATTGAGCTCCACCAACCTAAAATCCTGTCCACCGATCGCCACTACTATCCGCGGATAGTGCGAGAAGCTATTGAAATCAAGAAATTAAAAAAAAAATTAATAGGGAAGATGGTTTTAAATTGTCACCGTCGTGGAATCCAGTGATCGATAAACTTAAATCTCGTGACTTATCGTCGAATACACCCGCGGATACCGTGAGTGTTGTGTGCCGGGACTTTCCAATAATACAAGATCAGCAGAGGGTAGTTTCAGAAACTACTCACAGCGATCAACAATGACAGCTCGCCTCTCCAGTCAGCTCGTGACCACGGCCAGTGTAACCTGGTCGAAACGTCGGGCAAGGTAAATAAAACTATTTCGTGTGTAAGACCCGTAAATAATTATATAATTATGAATACAAAGCGCGAAAGTCTAAAATGTACGATTTTAGTGTTGTCAAGTAAAGTGCTTTCAGAATCGGGCCTAGTATTAGTTACATACAATATGTCAACTAGCTGTTAATAAGTTTCTTTGCCGCGATAGTCGCGGTGATAAGTATAGTGGGTGCGAAGTATATCCACACGAAATTTCATCAAAATACGTTCAGCGGCTTGGCTTGAAAGCGTAACAAGCAGCCAGATAGAGTCGGGGTATTTTCGCATTTATAATAATTGGTTAGGGATTAGTGATTATTTACTTGTATCGGTCGTTTGACTGAAATTAAAGGATTATTTAGATACTTTTCTTACTATTCTATTAAAAATGTAAGGAGATAGACTTTACTTTCAAAAGGTTGAGGATTTGAAAGCCATTTTTGTACCAATGAGTTTGCAAAACGGTTCAAACCTTCTCGGTGAACACACACATAGGCGAAAGGATTAGTGAGCCGAAGTGGGTGTGGGCAGGCCACATCTGTCGCAAAACCGCTGGTTGAAATTGGGACGCTCTTACCGCTTAGGCCGACGACCTGCAAAAGGTAGCCCGAAGCGACTCGATTTCTAAAAGCGACTGGTTTTTTTTGGAGTGGCGTAGCTCGTAGAGTGAACGAGAGTGCGGCAACTTCATACAATTCGCATATGTGCAAATGCATTGATGTATGGTGCGCGTCAGTGTCAAAGTCAAAGTCAAAACTATTTTATTGCATGTAAGTACACTGGGTACATTTATACAACGTCAATTTTTTATCTACCACCGCTTCCAAGGTGTTGAGTGTAAGCGGTATGTACTTATTGGAGGTTATCTATGGGTGTTATATAAACAAAATGCATTACAAAGACCTGATGATGAGCGGCGAGGTGGTCGGGGGCGGGCGCCGGCGCGGGGGCGGGCGGGGAGAAGTCGCGCGGGCCTCCCGCGCACGGCTGCGCGGGCGCAGGCGCCGCCGGTATCTGTGCGCAATAATAATAATAATTTATTAAATTATTTATTATAATTTATATATATTTTTATTATTTATTTTATTTCGTGGAGATCCTTGGGGGAGGCCTTTGTCCAGTGGACGTCTACAGGCTGATATGATGATGATGAATAATTTATTTTGTACACACCAAAGTTAGAAAACAGTACAAACGGTGAATACAACAAAATGTATGTTTAAATATAAGTACATAATCATATACACATACGAGCGTGGCGTGTCGTGGGGAAGAAGCGGCCTATCATGTCGAGAGGTCCGAGTTCGATCCCCGGCCGTGCCATGTACCAATGGGTTTTCTCGAAACTTAAGTACATTTACTGACTGCTCTCGAACGGTGAAGGAAAACATCGTGAGGAAACCTGCATACGCCGAAGAAGAAACTTTTAGACGCATGTGATGTCTACCAATCCGCACTGGGCTAGCGTGGTGGACTATAGCCCGCACGCCCTCGTGGAGAGGGTAGGCCTGAGCCCCAGCAGTGGGGACATGTTCATAGGCTGTTGATGATGACGATGATGATACATACATAACATACATACTTACATAAAAATATATATCATACTTACATATATTTTACAATAAAAATTTTTATTCAAAAACTCATGCAAAAGTAATGTATTATAAGTTATAACCCTCTATAATAATTAGTATTCACGATCGCCGATAATAATACTCATCTCCCAGTATTAGATACTGGGAGATTTTGTTTTTATTATGTTCTGCTTTTAGGTCAATCTGATACGAAGGCGTTTCAAAATTATGATGTACTGGTTATACCCTTCGAGAAACAGGGCCCTTGTTTATTACGCTTTAAGTAACAACCAATACGTTAAGTGATAACAGAACCTTTTTCCTAATCATTACAGATTGTCACAGTTGACTGGTCACTCAAGGATCAGTTAGGAAAGGGCATAAAAAATTAAGAACCTTTTGTGCGGCGCCCTTTGTTGAAGTTCCGTACAAAAGGTGAGTACCCGAAGAAGAGTACCGAAAAGAAGAGAAAGTACCCACATACAATTAGTGGGAAATTGTGGGCGGATGCAGGGAGGTAGCCAGGGAGCATTGGTACATAACCCCGGAAATGTGGTCCATTATCTTTATACTGGACCACTTTTGGTCCAGTATATTCCTCAGTTAAATAATAAACGTGAAAATGTGTTTGTTCTATTTGCTTCTCTGTGAGTATGATCTTTTTCAATATTAATATTTCTTAAAAACCTGGGTATTTTAAAACATTTGTCTGTTTTATAAAAAACGATGAATGTTTTATTAGCTCCGATCATCGGAATTAAATTGTTGTGGACATTTCTATTAATTACTATTTATATAAGTACTTATTTATCAAATTATTTGCGGTTTACGATGCGAACGAAATCGCGTGCGAAAACTAGCTAATGATCCTGACCAAAAACATGTAGCGGAGGAAACTTGAAGACCCGCACAAACCAAATAAAGGGTCCACCCGGGTGCCAGGGCCGGATGGGTGTCGCCTAAGGGTTGGACCATATCTGTCAGCACGGAATCGCACGCTGCGGCGTGTTATAGCATGCTATAGCACGCTCTCGCTTAGGATCGCATGCTGTAGCGTTTCCGTCCTGACAGAACGTCATTTGCCAGAGCAAGAAACATATAGCGCGCGGTAGCACGCGTCAGCACTCCATCGCCCCCGCCGGTGATGACTTTTGGGAAATATTAAAAAATGCGATTCCGTGCTAACAGAATGTGGTCCAACGGGTCCATTGTACGGACGACCGCACGTTTATAGGTACAAAACCAGTGTAAACTGGTCTCTCATATAGTATTGAAACTACCTAATAGGCTAGGCCAGCTCAAGGTCAAAGCGTTTCCACGGACGTGCGGTCGACTGTACAAGCGAGGGCCAAATTGTGCGCTATTGTAGCGCGGGCGGGGTCCGGAGTCACATTACAAGTGGTTGTGCTTAGAATCACCAGCTCTCCATCCCTTCCCTACAAAGTTTCGTCCATTCAATCAATCAATCATTTATTCAGAAAACAATGTACATTGTATGCGAATTTGAAATAATGTCAGATCATCATTTCGCAGAGTTCTGGTCCGAAATCTTCTCTGAAGGAATTTCCCGCGGCTTTGCCCGCGTGGACCAAGTTTTTTCCCGCGGGAACAGTTCACCGTCGTAAAAAGTAAACCTATTATGTTTACCTGTTATGTTTTGTTATCCAGTTCCAGCGTGAAAGAGTACCTACCTAACAAACATCCTTACAAACTTTCACCTTTTTTAAAAAAATCTTCATTTAAAGAGCATAGTCACCTTGTGACTATGACGCTCTGTACTGTTTTCATTTTGTAACAACAAAAATTTCACACACACATATAATTTAGCTACGCACTTTACAATAATATCTAGCCAACTTGTAAAGAAGCTTGGCATCCTCAGAAATGGGGAATGCCAAACCACTGTTACATCCACCAACGACAACAATAGTACATTGTGCATTTAGGGTAGTTTGTAATACCCTTACTACCCGTGATGCACACAATGTTTTTCATCACATTTGCGAGGAAATAAATACCTACGACACAAGGTAATAAATCAATTTTCTTTGACTTTGCTGAAATTATTTAAGTTTTTTAAATTAATTTAGTTAAATTAAGATAAATTTAGTTAAATTTAATTACCTTAATATAACTCAAGTCAAGTGAAGTCAAGTTAGGTCAAGTGAAGTCAAGTTATGTCATGTTAGGTCAAGCTAGGTCATGTTAAGTTAAGTCAAGTTGTTAAGTTAAGTCAAGTTAACTACTCAATTTAACTTAATTAATTTAATAAACCAGTTCAGTACAGCCAGCTACACATTTCAGCCCCTAGGGGTAATAATATTGTACTGATTATCATTATTCTACCACGGGTATATATAGGCCATTGTGTTTCTTTAGGCACTCATATAATAAGACCCTTAACGAGCAAGTGTGATGAAAACATAGAGTTAGTATACTAGCTATAGAGCGCGCGCATCGCTCATTGCCCATTGTGCCAAGTGTAAGCAGGTGTTCTATGGACGCTTCTATATAGATTTTTTCTAGATCGTTCTTTTCCGTGAATCGTGTTTACAGCTTGGCACTGCACATTTCACCATGATTACTCCAAATCTAAATAAATACCGGCGAGAGCAACAATCAGCGCCCGACGAGTTGTGACTAGTAGCGTCGCCCCGAAAATTTCGAGACTGTTCAGACCCGTGCTTACAGTTCAGACTTGCTAACGCGCGCTCTATGTATACTAACAACTCTCTGGATGAAAACAAATTTTGGTTTGCAATCTGTCTCCTGATTGCTTTACAATATTAGTAGGATTGCACCTCAGACAGAGCCCGGGTGCGGCTGAAAATGTTAGTGATAGCCCTTTCTAACTCCGGCCCTAGTCCAATTAGTACTTACGAAGGGACAGTGTTGTCCCAACACTTGCGTTTGATGACTCTTTACCCCAAATTCAGGGACATTTACCCAAGGGTATTGCTTAACTAACCGACGAGTGGAAAGATTTCTTTGGAGAATAATTACTAATAAGGCAAGACGATTATTTAAGCAAAACAGAAAAAAGTAGCTGCTCGATGGTAGGTTTATTTTATGCTCTGGTCGGGTCCTAATATGTTGAATTATTATTAATTGTTGGTTGAATAGGCTGTTTGTGTATATTATCGTTGCCTTAGGTTTTAAGTAAATGAAAAGTGTTCTGTTCCAATTCCAATTTCAAATTCAAGCATTCACATTATATGGTTCAAGAAACCATGTTTGTTTTATTTTGATATAATATTTTATTTATTCCAACATAATAAACGTCAGTTTGCACTAAGCTGCTCGTATGCCTAGTACACTGGAACTATGGGTGGCGGTGACCTTCAAACATGAGGAGGCCCACCTGTAGCAATAATAATAATAAAAAACAAAAACACGCCCTCGTTGAAAGGGTACGCCTGAGCCAACATTGGGGACATATTACTAGGCTGTTGATTTGATTAGATTATAGTGTTAATGTCACAGCTCTCACCCTAAGAAAAAGTATCCCATAGAACAGACGCTAAAATAATAATAATAATCAGAGAGGGACACACTTATTACAAAAGTGGTGAGAGTAACCTAGACAGATATAATATCTTCTATCTCTATCTACGTCAACTGCATCCCAACAACAAACCATCACAGACAAGAAAATACTCGATGCTGTCAACAAACAACAGCCCGACTAAAATAGATAGTGTTTGTTCAGTTTGACCCCGCCATATAAGAAGCGTCTTCTCAAATTATTGGGGTAAAATACTATTGCTATTTCATGCTACACGCTGAGTGCGGTTCTATGGGATCCTTGTTCTTAGTTCTCACCCGATGCTTGTGCGCGTCCCTGAGCGGCAGGGCCTCCTCGCTGCCGCTCCGGGAGCAGTCAGGAGGAGTCAGCCGCCGCTGCTCGGGCTGCGTCGACAGGATCTGCATCTCCAGCATCTGCTCCTGCCTTATGTCGTCGTTGTAATCCTGCAACAAGGTGTTAAGACGTTAAGACAATAGTTAGGAAAGCGCAACGGTCGGCGCGGTCTTAACGGAAAAATGCTCGAGCACTTTATGACGTCATTGACAAATGAACCATATCACCATAGCGTAAAGTACAAATTCGTATGAATATCAATACAGACGTCAGCGTCGCCTCGTGCATACGATTTTGTACTTTAGTCTATGGTGATACGGTTCATTTGTCAATGACGTCATAAAGTGCTCGAGCATTTTTCCGTTATGTCTGCACCAAGCGTAAGTTGTATACATTATGTAGTTGTATTATTCGTCTAGACGCTTAACTCTCGACGAATAACACTCGCTGCTTCGTCATTTTCTATGAAGACAAAAGAGTTAGACTTGGCCACAAAACTGACGTGGCATTAGATAAAAAAAAATGGTGAAATAGGTTAGGTTCGTTAGTTTGACATGAACCCTTGGAGCGAGCGACAGAACACAAAATAATTTGATGCCAAAACAGCGATTGTTTCCGTTTAAAATTAGACGTATTTTAAGGTACGATGGGATGGATTAATGGAATATCTAGTCTGTATAAATAAATAAACACTGCTATAAGAGGTCAATTTACACATCAATTCCAAAAATGGTGTTTGGTTTTGCCATTACAGCCTAGTTGTAATACTATAACTCCAATTTTCGGTCGCAAAAGCCTAGCCTATTGTTAGCAACCTGTTTGTTTATTCTTTGAGGTTGGAGCACCCAATATCCCATAAACTAAGTAGCAATCGTCTTACAATGTACCTACGTATAAATTGTACATTTTACAGGCGAATCATTGTACATTGTACAACGATTCGCCTGTAAAATGGACAATGTACAATAATTCGCCTGTGAAATGTGAAGCGGAGTGGATTAGTTCATTCAAAGGGTATTTCGTCACGTACGGGTAAGGGCGAGTTTGTCCCTTACCCGGATTAAATTCCCAGAGTTATTTCTGTTAGTAGGAGGAAGGATCGCACTTCGCACCCAAACAAATGGATCTTGTTACTGTTAAGAAGCAGTTTTGGAATGAGAATCAAACGCAAACATAATATAGCATTTACTACTTTTTTCACCGCTTGCTGATATTGTTACAGCTGAGCTGAGAGCAAAACTAATCTATCAGATAAATCTGTCTGATAACATTTTCGTGTTTCACATCTCAAGTCTCTAGTAAGATATCTAAATGATAACAGAATAACAGCCTCTTGATCTTGCTGTTAGTTTATCAGGCCAAAACAACCTGTGAATCAAAAAAAAGGCTTTGTCAGATAACTTGCAGTGGTATCTGGGACTTTATCAGCAAGCGGTAAAAGAAGACCAGTGTTATTTATTTTACAAGTTTTTTTTTCAAATTTAAAAATGTTTCTCCTTTGATGGATATCAGATAAGGCAGAGAGAAAGGCATTAAATAGTTGAATTAACTCTTCATCATCATTTCAGCCTTTTAGCATCAACTGCTGGATATAGGCCTTCCCCAACGAACGCCACCACACCCGTTCCTCCGCTTTCCGCATCCAGCCGCCTTCTTTAGGTCGTCGGTCCACCACGCTGCGCGTACCCACCGCGGTCTCCACTCCAGAACCCGTCTGCCCCAACGGCCGTCGGTGCTGCGACAGGTGTGACCCGCCCATTGCCACTTCAGTTTGGTAATCCTTTCGGCTATGTCGGTAACCTTGGTTCTTCGTCGGATCTCCTCATTACGGATCATGTCCTTCAAAGAAACTCAGAGCATAGCCCTCTACATTCTTCCAGAATTAACTTTTGATTTACATGTTTAAGAAAATGACGAAGCATTTACAGCGAGCGTTTAGAGACGACGCCGTTTGCATCGAGACGAAATATACAACTACATAATGTATACTTAAGCTCGGTGCAGACACAACGGAAAAATGCTCGAGCACTTTATGACGTCATTGACAAATGAACCATATCACCATAGACTAAAGTACAAAATCGTATGCACGAGGCGAAGCTGACGTCTGTATTGATATTCATACGAATTTGTACTTTAAAATACACAATTTCAGGAAAATCTTTCACCACTTCCAATGAATGAATCACATTCAAACAAAACCAGATAAACGTCGTCACTTTGAAAATTTGAAGTCGATCTGTTTCGTTCTTTGTTTCTACAACTGGAATCCAATCTCAAGACTTGAAGAAGAACCAGCACGGGTTATGTAATAGAAAACTTCAAACGACTTTCCATTGATATTTACGAGCGAAATGCCATAAAACGGCGAATATGGGTCATAAATGCCGACAATGCATGTCATATTATTTTATGATCCCATGCTTACACCTCGGTTGTCATAGACGCGGCGTGCCGGAGTTTATCGGATTAATTGCCTACAACCTCCACGAGGTTTCTACGGCGCATTTATATTAATATGTATGGGTTTGTTGTCTTTTTGAGGGCGTCGTTCTATCTTGTACAGGTCGTCGGTCCCTCATCATATCAGCCCTTCAACGTCCACAACTGGACGTCCTTCTCCAAAGAACACCACCATTCCCGCCCGGTCCGCCGCCCTCCACATCCAGTAACCTCCGGTCACTTTCTTTAGGTAGTCGGTCCACATGCACCTCCGTACCGATCCGCAATATTCACTACAGAAATCGTCTGCCCCAACGGTCGTCGGTTCTGCGACAGATGTGACTTGTCCACTGTCACTTCAGCTTGATCATCCTTTCGGTTATGCCGTTTAGATGTCCGTCGTATCTCCGCATTTCGATGTCACACTGCAACACGAGGCGTGGATGCGGTCGCCGGGGGTCAGTGCCGGCCAGTCTCACCCCATGTGGGGGCTGGTCGTGCATCCCTTCACTTGGCGACCTCATCTAGTATTACATAATCTTATTGTTTCTTGTTGTTATGTTTTTTTCCTCTATGCCTTTCTCGTTTGTTTTTATTTTAATTTGTTAAATTCATCATCATCATCATATCAGCCTGTAGACGTCCACTGCTGGACGAAGGCCTCCCCCAGGGATCTCCACGACGACCGGTCCTGCGCTAACCTCATCCAGCTGGGTTCCGCGACCTTCACCAGATCGTCGGTCCACCTTGGCCTGCCTACACTGCGTCTTCCGATACGTGTGCGTTACGATTCTGTTCGTTAAATAAATTCTATTCTATTCATTACGGATCACATCCTTCAAAGAAACTCCGAGCATTATAAATAGTCCTCTCATAGCTCGCCGAGCGATCTTAAACTCAGTGCAATAGGAATGATGTCTATCTGTTCTGCATTTCATCTTTGGCACGTGTAATAATTTTCCACGAGCTGCTGCTCTAAGATGAGATTATGATCAGGCGCAGAGTTGACTGATTGCATTTTGTAATAATGCCATTTTATGACAGTGTCAGGTGGGGCGCCAACAACTTGATTTTATGGCCGGTTCGTGGCATCTTCGAACTTTGTGTGCAAAGATTGCTTAATAAAATATGGCAAGCGTCTTTCTACATGATTTCGCTCTTGTAAAAAAATTATAAAACGTTATAAAAGAACTTTGTGAGTATTTCGAACTTCGTGAACTCGGCAAGAACAAGCGCCATCTTATCTTGCTAGGGAGACAGGAGTACCTGCGACACTTCAACCCCTTTGGAATCTTCTGCGTCCGTCCACCAACGGTGCTCCAATCCGTGTTTTAGTGGACTTCAATCCGTGGCTTTGTGTATAATTTTATACTTACCACTTTGTTCTCGTGAAAAAATATCGTACGTTATTCTAGGGTATAAGTGTTGTTGATAAAAGGTTGTCTGGAAGAAATCGCTCTAAGCGATAAGATGAATGTAGGCATCTGTTTTTTGTTTTTGTCTGTAATTTTTAAATGTGAAATAAAGTGTTTCATGAAGTTCGTTCCTGCGTGACTAAGCAACACACTTTCGTATTTAGAAAGTAGTAGGGGAAGTACGTTCACTGGGGAAGGCCTATGTCGAGCAGTGGACGTTGGAACTTACCGGGACTAAGAACCTCCTGAGCTCGGCGAGTGCGTACGCGATCCGTGCGTGGGCCTCTGCCGGGGTCGCGAACGCACTGATCTCTACGTGGAGCTCGTCTGATAGATGCGCGAACTTTGGGTCTCCAGAAACCCGGAGCTCTTCTTCCTGATAAATAAACACTATGTAAGTAGGTATAATTTAAAATGGTGAAATTTCATCATCAACAGCCTAATAATATGTCCCCCATTCTGGGGCTCAGGCCTACCCTCTCAACGAGGGCGTTCGGGCTATAGTCCACCACGCTAGCCCAGTGCGGGTTGGTAGACTTCACATGTGCCTTAGAATTTCTTCTTCGGCGTATGCAGGTTTCCTCACAATGTTTTCCTTCACCATTTGAGAGCAGTCAGTACATGTACTTAAGTTTCGAGAAAACCCATTGGTGCTGCTGGGCCATGTACCAATGGGTTTTTCAACCTGCATACGCCGAAGAAGAAATTCACACACTTATTTCCTTATTGATAACGACCGGCCATAGAGTTAGTATACTAGCTATAGAGCGCGCGTATCGCTCATTGCCCATTGTGCCAAGTGTAAGCAGGTGTTCTATGGACGCTTCTGTATAGATTTTTTCTAGATCGTTCTTTTCCGTGAATCGTGTTTACAGCTTGGCACTGCACATTTCACCATGATTACTCCAAATCTAAATAAATACCGGCGAGAGCAACAATCAGCGCTACTGACGTGTTTTGACTAGTAGCGTCGCCCCGAAAATGTCGAGACTGTTCAGACCCGTGCTTACAGTTCAGACTTGCTAACGCGCGCTCTGTGTATACTAACAACTCTCTGATAACGACAGTGTTTCGTTCACCTTCTGTCTGTCCTTCATGGACCCGCGTCCTAGAACTGCCATCTTGCACATCGTGTCCTCTTGTAGCCTCTTCAAAGAGTTGCCTTTGGGGCCCAGCAGTTTTCCCACGAAGTTGAACTGTGGACAACAGACCAGCAATATAAATATTTATAACGACACTGCAGCCAATGGGAGAGTCACATCTGTTGTAGAACCGATGGCCAAACGAGTTCTGAGGGACCTTTTGTGGGTCGTCGGTCCATCTGGAGGATCCGAAGGACCGACGACCTGAAAAAGTTCGCCGAAAGGCTGGATGCGGAGGTCGGATGACTTATCTTATGAGTTAAAGTTTTTGTCTATAACAGTGGACGTCAGACTGAGACGACAAAAATCTTGAATGGTTTCTGTAGCATTTCTGTTATGCGCTCCCTAAACGATCATGCGGCATGACATGCAATACGTGCTGACACTCATGCATGACCGTCTAGCTGTAGTGATTGACGTGCATGACATGCAAACTACGTGCTTGATTGATAGCAAGCATGATGGTCCATCATGCAGCATGACATTCACGTAAACGTTGCATGTCATGCAAGCGTGATCGTTTAGGGACACTTTTACCTCAGTGTCAGGTGGAAAAAAATAAAATTAAATTAAATTAAATCGAATTTATTTCAGGCCGATATAGCCCATAGAAAAGACACATAAAATTGACAAAAGACAAATTGAATTAAATTAAATTAAAAATACATTAGGAAATACATTAGAAAGTCAGGATGTAATAGTATTAATAATATTAAACATGTCATACAGTATAGCAGGTGTACTTAAAGACTGCATATAACAATTTTACAACTGTCATAGACAGCCCTTAATACACCATTGTCAGATTTTCTTATTCGGTCCATGAAGGAGGCATGCCTCTTCCTTATAACGGCATAAAAATCATCAACCCTTTTCTCGGCGAACATACCAGACGCACTACACCTCCAGGGCAGGCCGAGCATGCACCTGAAGGCGTTGTTGTACTGCACACGCAGCGCGTGGTATGCGCGCTGCGTGTACTGCGTCCACAGCTGGCAGGTGTAGAACGCCTGGCAGTACGCCTTGAACAGGGTGATCTTAACCTGATTGGAGCAGCGCGCGAACCGGCGCGCCAACATGTTACTTTTGGCGGCTAGCGCCCGCCTCTGCCGCTCCAGGTCTTCATCATCTTTTAAATTTTCTGTCAGAATATGACCTAGGTATTTGAACCTTTGTACTTGTTTGAGTTGCGCGCCACATAGGAATACAGGTGGTACTTTAGGGGGGACCGCAGAGTGTGCGAATACCATCACTTCCGTTTTATTAACATTGTATTTAAGACCGTGGCGTACAGCGTATCTTTCGCATATATCTAGTAGCTCTGTCAACGCGCTGATACTTGGGGTCAGAAGAACCATGTCATCAGCATAGCTGAGGTTGTTTGCACATTCATTGCTAATATGACATCCTATGCCGGTCCTGCTGAGCTCCTCGATCAGCCCGTTTACATACAGGTTGAACAAGATCGGTGACGTCAGTCCTCCTTGTCTTACACCACAGTTGAGCGAGTACTCGCTGGACAGTGCATCTTTCCATTTGACAACGTTGGTCTGGTTTCCGTACCAGTAACTCGTCAGCTTTATTATATCGTGAGGTATACCTGCCTCCTCCATCTTTGTCCATAACAAGTTGTAATTAATAGTATCAAATGCGCGACTCAGATCAACGAAGCAGGCGTACACATTCGTTTTTCTATTTAAATAGTATTTGACTGTATTTTTCAGAGCAAATATTGCCATGTCTGTCGAGAGACCGGCGCGGAAACCAAACTGGGCATTATTTAATTTTAGGCATTTTAACAGCTGCGGTTGCAAAAGTCTTTCGAATATTTTGGAAAGTACAGTAGCCAGCGATATGGGTCGGTAGTTTGACAGGCTGGAGACGTCACCGGTCCCGTTCTTTACCAACGGTATTACTACTGTAGCCATCAGGTCTTTCGGTAAGTAACCATGCGACAAACACACGTTGTACAGAAGTGCTAGCTTCTCGCACATCTGCGGGCCAGCCCACCTCACGTGCTCGACGCTGAGTCCGTCGTGCCCCGGCGACTTGCCGCGCTTCATAAAATAAACACAAAAAAAAGACGGTATTGAACACAGGATAAAAAGAATATCGCAACACCATTATCTTTTTGTCATTTTATTCCAATTACTATTGTAGAACCTATTTAGTATGAAATATATTAGTTAACAACTAACCAAGAGGCAAGCAGTATGTCATAGTCATTCTCTATAATAAAAACCATTTAAGAATTTGCCGAGCATCTGATTGGATTATACGGGTGAACGGTCTTCGTAATGAAGTTATTAAAACAACTTTGTTTCTAAGTAGATGAGGGGGACTTAATAAAATTGAAGTGTTTTTAAGCAACTAAGTTAAGGTTAACTCGTAAAGTGTATGTATGTATGTATGTAAACACTTTATTGTACTAAAAATTTACAGATACAGACAGGTAAGAATAAAACTAAGTACAAAGGCGGACTTATCCCACTAAGGGATCTCTTCCAGTCAACCTTAGAGTTACTGAAAGGATTAGCTTTTAGTACCAAAATTAGATAGTAAAGTAGGAGAATGAGCTACCTGTAAACTTACCCTAAAAATACATAAACCAAAATGATACAGTACAAATACATAGATCATACTATTACACAGATTATTTATTTACTGCAGTAAGTACATATATAATACATATACAATACACATATATATTTAATATACATAATATACATGAGAGCGTCAGTGGCCACGGGGATAAGACGTGACCTATGATATCGAAAGTTCCGAGGTTCGATCCCCGGTTGGGCCATGTACCAATGGGTTTTTTCTCGAAACTTAAGTACATTTACTGACTGCTCTCAAACGGTGAAGGAAAACATCGTGAGGAAACCTGCATACGCTGAAGAAGAAATTCTTAGGCGCATGTGAAGTCCACCAACCCGCACTGGGCTAGCGTGGTGGACTATAGCCCGCACACCCTCGTTGAGAGGGTAGGCCTGAGCCCCAGCAGTGGGGAGATTAATAGGCTGTTGATGATGATGATACATAATATATATTTACTAAATAATTGATAATATACTACTTATACTATATAATATACCTATTAGCTCAAAGCATCGATATTGAACCCAGAGTTCATTTTTAATTTATTTTTAAGGGATGCCAGTGAGGGGAACTTTCTTATATGGATTGAGAGTTGGTTAATGTGAAAGATAAGTTAATGTTAAAGTGATCTGATTAATGTCCGTTTGTTGTCCAGAACAGAAAAGTACGTAAGTAGTGGTTTTCGGTAGTTACCTACAGTAAAAATTGGATAAGATAAGCTCTAATTTTGCTGTAAATTAACTGTAATGAGTTATTTAAAGAAACCGGACAAGTGCGAGTAGGGTTCGCGCCTTGAGGGTTCCGTACTAACTTAATTTTAAAAACAAATCGAAAATTATACACGGATGATATGGTTATACGCAAAAATAAGTTTGTTGGTAACACAAAAACTACTTTTTTTAGATGTAAGTAACTACAATTTTCAATTTAAAAAGGTTGTCTGGAAGACATCGCTCTTAGCGATAAGACCACCTAGATGTACATTACTGTACATCTGTTTTTCTCTTTTTTTGTCTGTAATTTTTAAATGTGCAATAAAGTGTATTGAATTGAATTGCAATTTACTATTATCGGATTTTTTCATTACTTGTGCATTACATTGCTTCTTGCCAAATTTCAAGATTCAATTTAAACCGGAAACTACCCCATAGGTAACCAAAATACTCAAAAATGCGGCAAAATCGGTCATAATCTTTTGACTGAGTTGACTTAGAATTTTGATTTTTTTCACAGCTCCAAGGGATTGCAGATTGCTTATTTGAGATAGGTAAGTACCTACAAGATTTTAAAAAAGTACCTACTGACTATACGAAAGTCTATTGTATGCCAAAGAATGATAAACGCTACTACTGTTAATTAAACCTTAACGCACAGCAATAAGCTTCAAAATTGGCCAGACTTCTTTTGCCAAACAAATAGAAAATTCGTATTCCCTTCACAAACGTAACTATAATCAAATCAATCAGCAGAACCCGTGAGTCCCGCGATTTTTACCGCAGCGCGACAACGGAGCATATTCCCGGAATCCCGGGACCCGGGATGTTCATTTCCCGGACTCGCCCGGACATCTCGGCAGTTCCGAGTAATTGGCGTTCAAATTGACAACCCTGCTAAGGCCCTCGTCGCATTGCTGGCGGTAAAGGATCAATTTTATCGGTCAATCAACTTGCAAAAGTCTTGTAAATGGCGGAGCTCTTAAAATCATGAGCAAAAAGGGTCATATTGGCTTTTATATATTCGAGTTCATTGGCGAGATGAGATCTTGTTGATTGCTATCATCAGATTTTGGAGCATGTCCAGAGTGCGAAAGATACCATATACCTAACTGATCTGACAAGAAGTATAATTAAAGTTTATAGAGAAATCTGGGTCGAGATTTCAATAGACTTACTTGCAATTTCATATCACATTCAATGGTTTTCGATGCATGAAAATTTGAATGAGGCAAGCAGTTCAGAACTCACAGTTAAGAATTAGTTTTTTATTAATTAGAAGGTTATTACTAAATAACCTGGGTACAAAGTAAATGTTGAAAAATTTACCAAATCGCTGTTCTCGGTTCTTAAAACTTCCTATCAACTGTCTACTTATATCTGACTGCTCGGTTCTAGAAGCATGCTAGCAACTCTCTACTCGCTTCTGACTACTCGATTCTAGAATCTTGCTAGCAACTCGCTACCCGCTTCGCCCTTCACGGTTCTAGAAACTTGCTAGCAATTCACTACTCGCTTCTGACTACTCGATTCTTGAACCTTGCTAGCAACTCGCTACCCGCTTCGCCCTTCACGGTTCTAGAAACTTGTTAGCAATTCACTACTCGCTTCTGACTACTCGATTACAGAAGCTTGCTAGCAACTCGCCACTCGCTTCTCGTATTTACAGCGCGTCATCTCTCGCTTCCCGCTTCTCGCGTTCCGTCAGCAATGGGACTATTGCCTTACTTGGTTATTTGGGACCGTACCATAATCCTGTTTTTGTCAGAGGCTTAAGACCCAGGCTTGGTGTAGATCCTGTGTATAGTGACAGTTCTCTTAATTAAGTATTCAGCCGTAGCATCTTAATTAATGATTTGACGACCCACTTGGCTCGGTTAGTGAATATCTCCTATAACCATGGGGGTTACTGGTTCTTCAAAGTTTCTTTCTAAATGTCACCGACCGAGCGAACATAGTTTCGGGTATACCTAAATAAGCTGAAGTAGCAGTGGGCAAGTCACATTCGCAAAAACTGCGGCTGTTGGAACAAACGAGCGCAGGAGTGGATACCGCAAAGTTCCTGGTGGACCGACTACCTGAAAAAGGTGGTCGGTAGCGCCTGGATGCGGCGGAGGACCAGGTGTGGTGCGCATTGAACAAGGGAAGCTCTTTAGAACACGACATGTTAGATATCGAGTTCATAATTTTTTTATAGATAGAACTAGACATAGTAGGTTTAACATACCTAAAGCGCTACTTACGAAAATTAGTATTTTTGAAGATATAAATTTTTGAAAATTTTGAGGTTAAGTCACTATGTACAGTGTACAGCTATCGCTTTTAAAAAAGGTCATCAAAATCTCTCGTGTCGCACCCTCTTCCATGTACTGTCGCTCGCTTCGCTCGCTCCAAGGGTCACCAGTAACCTAACATGCTCGTCGCTACGCTCCTCGCACCTAACCTTCGGGGTGGTCTGACTACATTTTTGGGTCACCAGTAACCTAAAAAATTAATATCTTTAAAACTACTAATTTTCGCAAGTAGCGCTTTTCGTATGTTAAACCTACCATGAGATACTATCTATAAAAAAATATAAACTCAGTATCCAATTTTTTTGCACAGTTTGTGGTGAAATTGCCTTATAAAACTCAATTTTCAAAAATTAATATCTTTAAAACTACTGATTTTCGTAAGTAGCGCTTTAGGTATGTTAAACCTACCATCAAGTACTATCTATAAAAAAAATTATGAACTCGACGTGTCGTGTTCTAAAGACGAGCGTTTTGAATTTGTGAGATGAAAGTGACATTAAGAACCTTAGTAGTACCACCAATATCCGATTGAAATATTGGCATTGAGGCGATCTATTAATGAGTTTAGGAAGTTTTAATCCATCTTGAAATTGAAAGGTTGATTTATTGACATAATTCAAGCAGAAAATCTTTGACATTTTAATTTTAAAGCGCGTCTTACTCGTTTAAAAGGAACACTTGGTAAGGCCAGCGAGATTCTGGTTATATTTATAATTATATAATTATTTACGGGTCTTGCGCACGAACAAGTTTTATTTATAAATCTTTGCCCGACGTTTCGACCAGGTTACTGGCCTGCTACCTGTACACTAGTTTTCATAGATTCGTGCTTAAGGATACCTTTTTAGGTCAAGTTACCATTTCTTCCTACTCTTAAAACCCCTGTTTCGACTATCAGACTTCAAACGTTCATATTGGATTACCAACAGTGTTACAACAGCAAAAAAACAAAATGTTGTCAACGTTAATCCAATCAACCTACTACATTTTGAAATTTCTTTTGCAATAATTTGCTACCTGCGTTTTCAATCCTACTAAATTTAATAGAGTGAAATTTAACTCAGTTGTTAGTCTATAGGCTATCTTTTACCTATAAGGGTCTTTATTAACCACACGATGTGTAATCTGGCATATACGGCGCGCAGTGGAGAGCGAAGTCAACACGGGCCCGTGGGGTAAACACGAGTGAAGGACTCAATTATATAGGTCGAGAACTCGAGAGCCCTTAACTACTTTGACCTACCTTACACTGATTTGGAATTTATTACCCATTAGTATGTATTGGGCTGTGGAAAGAGATATGCTCGGAGTTTCTATGTGAGACAGCTTCCGCACCGACACGATTCGGCAGGGATCTTATTTTAAACGCTGTGCGTGGAGTGGTTTGGTCCAAATGGTCACATCTCTCGGAGAACCCATAACCGCTGGGGTAGAGAGTTCTCGAGTGGAGACTGTGGTGTATGCATGTACTAGTTATAGCTATAGTGTAGACGTCGGTCAGACGATATAAAAGGTGTGACGGTCTCTCAATAAACCAGTCCCTACTATACGCTCGTTGTGTTATTATCTGTACGTCTCGCTCCCTCCATACAGAACAGAGACCACGCGTGGAAAGGCGTCGTTCAAATTCAAATTCAAATTCAAAAGTATTTTATTGCATGTAAGTACACTAGGTACATTTATACAACGTCAATTTTTTATCTACCACCGCCTCCAAGGTGTTATATAGAGCTGGGAAGAAGAAGCGGCGCAACAAACTTCCGCAACACATCTTTTAAAATCAAGTTTGTACATAACATTATTTTGTAAAGATTGTGCGAGGCTGAAGTAACATTAACACCAGGCATCTTTGTCATTTAGATAATCGACTGTTTTATAATAAGCTTTCTTACAAAGTTGTTGTTTAATGTGAGTCTTAAATTTTCTGTCATTCATATTTAAGATTTCTTCTGGTAGTTTATTGTAGAAGCGTATACATTGCCCCGTGAATGATTTACTGACCTTACTAAGCCTTAACTGTGGTGGTACAAGTTTGTTTTTGTTTCTTGTAACATAAGCTGTGTTCATATCACAGTGCCTCAAAAAGAGAGATATATTTTTGCGGACATACAAAATATTCTCAAAAATGTATTGACTGGCAACGGTTAATATATTAATTTCTTTAAACTTTTCTCTTAATGATTCTCTACAACGTAGATTATAGATCGCCCTAACAGCTCTCTTTTGCAAAATAAAGATGGTTTCTATATCTGCCGCTTGACCCCACAGTAGGATGCCGTATGACATGATGCTGTGGAAGTAGCTGAAATAGACTAATCTCGCAGTAGCAATATCTGTTAATTGTCTAATTTTCCTAACGGCGTAGGCGGCCGAGCTTAGTCTGCCAGCTAGTGAAGCTATGTGGGGCCCCCATTGAAGAGATGAGTCTATAGTTATACCTAGGAACACCGTGCTTTTGATAAATTCTAATCTTTCTGTACCTAAAGTTACATTATTAACTACATGTCTTACATTTGGTAGGCAAAATTTAATACATTTAGTTTTTGTTGTATTTAATGCTAGATTATTAATGCTGAACCAGTTAAGTACTTGTGTGAGAGTATTGTTTACCTCAGGAAGATCACAAGCTCTTCTGCTAATTTTAAAAATCAGAGAAGTGTCATCGGCAAATAATACTATGTTGGACATGTTTTGTATTAAAAATGGCAAGTCATTTATATATGCAAGAAAAAGAAAAGGACCCAGAACTGAGCCCTGGGGCACCCCCATTTTCACAACTGAACCAGATGATTTAACTCCATTTATCGTAGGTGATGGGACCCCCTCCGCCTAGATGGAGAGACAATCTGCGTAAGGCGCTGACAGTGATTTCTTCTTCGGCGTATGCAGGTTTCCTCACGATGTTTTCCTTCACCGTTTGAGAGCAGTCAGTACATGTACTTAAGTTTCGTACTTCCTATTAATTTCTTACGTTAAAACAGGAGAACAATAATTACAGAATGCTTAATTAAATCTCCAAAATAATGACCAACGCTTATCTATAAAGGTCACGCTAATCTCCGAGTAATTAACTAAATAGTACTAATCCTAATATCCCGATTAGCAAGTTTTAAAAGAAAACGTTAGGAATGTTCAAAGGCTGTTAAAACTGAATTTCTCATTCAAGGTTCAACGTTCATTCAATTTTAATCATTTAATTTCATTCATTCCCTACATTCTGTTCTCTCATCACCAACGGAAACGTTGCTAGCTAGTATGTATACTCTAGAAGAGCGTCAGTGGCCTCGGGGATAAGACGCGACCTATCATATCGAAAGGTCCGAGGTTCGATCCCCGGCTAGGCCATGTACCAATGGGTTTTTTCTCGAAACTTAAGTACATGTACTGACTGCTCTCAAACGGTGAAGGAAAACATCGTGAGGAAACCTGCATACGCGGAAGAAGAAATTCTTAGGCGCATGTGAAGTCCACCAACCCGCACTGGGCTAGCGTGGTGGACTATAGCCCGCACGCCCTCGTTGAGAGGGTAGGCCTGAGCCCCAGCAGTGGGGAGATTAATAGGCTGTTGATGATGATGTATACTCTAAGCGTTGGCCTATAAAGCTATAAATATGTAAAACTAATGAAAATCTTCAAGAATGAAAATCTACTCTTTGTCCTCATTCAAATACATACTTCCAAATAGCATATTTAAAAAAAGGTTGACACAATGGTTAAAAATGCGTCTACTCTTATTAGAACAAGGTTGCTTTCTCCCTGTACGACTTTGTAAAGGATTATTTAATTAATGGTAGATTTGTTTGATTATTGTTTTTTCTCTTTTGGGGTACAGAAGTACCCCAAAAGAGAAAAAAAAGGAACCCTTATAGGGTCACTTCGTTGTCCGTCTGTCAAGATCATTTTTCTCAGGAACGCGGGGAGGTATCAAGTTGAAATTAATATCAAATACTCAAGTCTGCAGTCCCTTGGAGCTGTGAAAAAATCAGACTTCTAAGTCATCGCAGTTAGAAGATATTGCCGATTTTGCCGCATTTTTTAGTATCTTGGTCATTAAAACCTATGGGGTAATTCCGTTCCGGTTAACCTAGAATGTTGAAATTTTTTATTTTATTTTATTTTTTATTTTATTTTAATTTATTGGGAAAACCTACAGTTATACAATACAAAAAAAAACTTAAATTATAAACAGTAAACCAATTAAAGGTTTCCATTTGGCAATAAGCAAGGTTTTATAGCACAAGTAAAGAAAAAAATCCAAAAACCGTAGATTTGTATTTACATCACAATTTTTTTTTGTACCAACAAACTTAACTTTCCGTATGAAATTTTATTAACGATTTTCTAATTATTTCGTTAGTTATGTTTGTACGGAACCCTCAGGGCGCGAGTTCCACTTGTACTTGTCCGGTTTTTAAAAGTTAATTAGGTCTCAATTCGAGCGAAAGGTATAAATGGTCCCCATTTTCGGTACTCACTTGAGATCACCCTACTTGTACTCCGAGTACCATATTTTATCGCGAGTAACAAATTAGCTCTCACCATTTTCCGATCCATCGTTTTTGTCCAAAATATATCTATCTCTGTCACCAAGTATCGATTTGCCATTAGGGCAATAGAGACGCGAGATGAATTCAAAGCGGCACTTTGAAAGTACCGCGGGAATGTAACAAGATGGAATTTTAAACTGTTTCGAAACATTTTTGTTTAATATCTCTAGCAACATATTTAGAGAGATTGTACAGTGCAGGGTATTTTGTGGAGGCTATAGCTTATTATAGCTTACTTATTTAGCGAAACAGGCTACATAGCATAACTATTGAGTACTATTAAAATGACATACCTATTATTGGACACTGATTTGCACAAAATATGTTTGAGAGGAAAGTATGAAAACTATCATTATTTTTGTTCCTTTAAATCTGATTTCAGATCACCCTACTTAAGCGTAACACACACCGCGCGGCGGCGTTGCGAAAGCGTTGCGGCGGCGAATCTGCGGAAAGCGAATAAAAAGCGGAGCCCTTCAGACAGGAATACCGCTAGCGGCGGCGCCGCCGCCCTGTCTGTGTTCCGCTTTAAGGCGTACCACAGATACACGCGGCCTGCGGTGGCGGTGGCGGCCTGTTGTATTCCCTATGCAATGTATGTGAGACTTTAGTCACGCGCGGCCTGCGTTTGCATATTGAAGCTGCGGCCTGCGGTGGATACACTTAAGTAATTTGAGTATCTATTCACACTTTATTTTCATGGGTATTACTGTAGTTTTGACTTTCGAAATAAGTTTTTAAACCTTAAATAAATTAACATTCATGCGCAACTTAAAAACATAAGCACCCTTAAACAAAACACCTGTTCTACCAAACCTATCAATTGAATCATCAACAGCCTATTAATGCCCCCACTGCTGGGGCTCAGGCCTACCCTCTTATCGAGGGCGTTCGGGCTATAGTCCACCACGCTAGCCCAGTGCGGGTTGGTGGACTTCACATGCGCCTAAGAATTTCTTCTTCGGCGTATGCAGGTTTCCTCACGATGTTTTCCTATGACTATACTATGTTTCTATCAATTGAATAAAAAACGTATACCTATATACTATTTTCACTATGTGAGTGATATCACTCAAAGGATTTTGTTGCTCAAAATATCATTGTTTTGTTATCGACAACACGCTCGATCGCACACGAATCACATTTTGTATTCTATAACGTCGGAAACTCCGTTGCGATAAAGACAACCCAGCGCCATGTTGTTTTCTTTTTTACGTACCGAAATGGCATATAGCTCGAGCGACGGTAAGCGATCACCCTTAAGCGGTCCCTAAACGATCATGCGGCATGACATGCGTTACGTTTACGTGAATTATGCTGCTTGATGGACATCATCATGCTTGCTATCAATCACTTAGTGCAGTGAAGTTTGCATGTTGAAGCACGTAGTTTGCATATCATGCACGTCAATCATTACAACTAGACGGTCATGCGGCATGATCGTTTAGGGATCGCTTTAGAATGTCTCGAGAATAACAAACCCCCAAAAAAACAAAAAGCCTTCGCCCCCATTGAGAATACTAAGAATGCAATTGGTGGTAGTGGGGCAAACTGTAAACTAGTAGTTCCGTGAGAACAGTAGACCTCGCCAGCCCTTATAAACCAAACCTAAAAGAAACCAACAAAAGTCAACTTTGGAAACAGAAAAAGTACCTACTAAAGTGACAAAAATTAGCACTTTAAAGCTTAATATTTCGCAAACGGATCCCTGAATCGAAAAATGTTTATCACACACCCGCGATATTTTTGAAAGACCCATCCAACGATACCCCACACCATGGATATCACGCGGAAAAAAATAATTTTCCATTTTACGTATGCAGTTCTATGAACATAATTTATTTTTTCAACTTTCATAAGTCGATCCACTATTACTCAAAAACTAATAGAACCTACTTAGCCGTAATAGTTTTCCTTGTAACTACGTTATATATGCTACTGCCATGAATTTTTTCACATTTCCAGAAGCAACCGTTTAGCTGGCAGGGGGGGGGGACACGTGACTCTAACAAAAATTACCGCTTTAAAGCTTAATATTTCGCCAACGGATCCCTAAATCGAAAAAATGGTATTCACACACCAGCAATATTTTTGAAAGACCTATCCAACGATATCCCACACTATAGGATTCACAAGAAAAAAAAGTTCACTCCCACTTTGCGAGTATGGTAGGTACTCTAAAAAAATGTTTTTCAAAATGTTATTCTACTCATTTTGTAGGTTTAATTAATTTATACCCATGCCAAATTTTCGTCAAAATCGGTTGAAAAATGCGACCTGTAGAGAATTACAGACAGACAGACAGACAGCCGGACAAGACCATTTTTGGCCAGTCTCGAAACGTAGACGCTTCGCTCGCTTCGCTCGCTCGGTCAATTAACTACTCGTATGTAACTGACTCTCTCTTAAAATCGTAAATTAAATTAAACTACAAAGTAAATTAGAACTGTACTTTGTATATTTAGCTACTTCCACATAACGGTGGTGTGTTATTGTTTGTTTCCTTTGTGTTACGTTACGACAATATTGTGATTATGAATGAAGCCTGGTACTAATGTTGACATAGACTTGTCTGTTGGCACAAGTCATAAACTGTCTAACATTTCCAATTTTAGGTTGTTGAGCTTCTAGCGAACAGTAGACTTGAACAGGTCTATGGGTACTAATATTGACATAGACTTGTCTATTGGCGCAAGTCATAAACTGTCTAACATTTCCAATTTTAGGTTGTTGCGCTTTTAGCGAACAGTAGACTTGAACAGGTCTAGGTCAAAGAATTTTATGCAAATTAACAGAAAATATATCAATACGACATTCACTATAGTAGCCTAGGTTACATTTCCTCTCTTTAAACGCTCTCCGATGGTTGCTGTCATAACGTGACACAGATATCATCAATCATCATCATCAACAGCCTATTAATCTCCCCACTGCTGGGGCTCAGGCCTACCCTCTCAACGAGGGCGTGCGGGTTATAGTCCACCACGCTAGCCCAGTGCGGGTTGGTGGACTTCACATGCGCCTAAGAATTTCTTCTTCAGCGTATGCAGGTTTCCTCACGATGTTTTCCTTCACCGTTTGAGAGCAGTCAGTAAATGTACTTAAGTTTCGAGAAAAAACCCATTGGTACATGGCCCAACCGGGGATCGAACCTCGGACCTTTCGATATCATAGGTCGCGTCTTATCCCCGAGGCCACTGACGCTCGTCAAACACAGATAAGAATAACTTAAATTATCACGCGTCTAAGCCTAGCTTGCACCACAGTGTATCACTCAGCTAGCAGCGGCCATGTTTGACGTGCTTTTCAATTTGTTGATATTATCGTCTATCGTGACGTGACACAGGTGTGTATGACTAATCTCAAATTGTCCCGCGTCTAACTTCTAGCTTGTGCCACAGTGTATCACTCAGCTAGCAGCGGCCATGTTTGACGTGCTTTTCAATTTGTTGATATTATCGTCTATCGTGACGTGACACAGGTGTGTATGACTAATCTCAAATTGTCCCGCGTCTAACTTCTAGCTTGTGCCACAGTGTATCACTCAGCTAGCAGCGGCCATGTTTGACGTGCTTTTCAATTTGTTGCTATCGTCTATCGTGACGTGACACAGGTGTGTATGACTAACCTCAAATTGTCCCGCGTCCAACTCCTAGCTTGTGCCACAGTGTATCACTCAGCTAGCAGTGGCCATGTTTGACGTGCTTTTCAATTTGTTGATATCGTCTATCGTGACGTGACCCAGGTTTATATAACTAACATCAACTATCCCGCGTCTAACTCCTAGCTTGTGCCACAGTGTATCACTCAGCTAGCAGTGGCCATGTTTGACGTGTTTTTCAATTTGTTGATATCGTCTATCGTGACGTGACCCAGGTTTATATAACTAACATCAACTATCCCGCGTCTAACTCCTAGCTTGTGCCACAGTGTATCACTCAGCTAGCAGCGGCCATGTTTGGCGTGCTCTCCACCTGATGGTTGCTATCGTGACGTGACACGGGTCGCGTGACCTCAATCTTGCGTAACGGTGGTTATGAACACCTGAGGGCTAACCACTCAATAGAAATGGATAGTTTTTTAGGATACAGTTGGCTAGAAAAACACTAAGGGCTTCTTTCACCACTTCCTGATATTGTTACAGATAGTAATCTTAGTGATAAACTAATCTATCAGATAAATCTGTGCGATAGGCTATATAAAATATATAAGATATAGGCAATCAGATACCTGTGAAACCAAAAAAATAGGCTATCTGTCAGATAACCTGCAGATAGGTTATCTGGGACTTTATCAGCTAGCGGTGTAAGAGGCCCTAAATCTTTGTAATTTTGACTGTCTGCAACATAAGGATATTTTTTATCGTGTAAAGTAATATGCCAGTATCTGTCAGATGGCTTCTATATTTTATATGAAAATGTTATAAGTTACCTTTTTAAAGTCAGTAGTTAAAATGTTACGGGAAGATTGTCAGAAATTTTATCATATAATTCGCCTATAAATCTAAATTTCACTAGCGATTTATTCTGATAACATAAAAAGAGATTAAAACTATTATTAATTCAAACGCATCATTTTAAAAAATCTGTGGTGTTTGATTATCCTCATTATTTTAGTAATAAACGAAAAAATATATATATTTGGAATTAAAGAATGGAATCTTCTAGTGGTACTTGTATTTTTCTCAAACATGCTTGGAAATGTGAACATATATTTCTCGACTGTCGGACCACGTTGTCGGACCACGTGGACACACCCATTTTGACAACCTTCTTCGAGATAAATCAACAATGCTGTATTGGTCAAATACATGAGAGCAGGCGGCCAAATTATTTGAATGAAAATCCATATCTGTCGTGCCTAGTGGTCAAATAATTACTATGAAAACTCATATCTGTCGTGTGACCATGGCAGTTTATCAAAAGGTTTATTACCTTATAATTTACATATATAAAAAACAGTTCGGTGTCTATCCATCTTACCCAATAATATATCCTACAAAATTCCTACTTGGAATGATAGGATATTACACAATCGAAGTCAGAAGAAAATTGGCTCTGTCTACACATGTCTTCAGGGTTTTTCGAGGACAGATACATAACCCTATAATACTACAGGCAATAGGGGTTCTAGTGCCCAATACTAGATTGCGACGTGGACCACGGCGCGGAGTTCTAGCTACGCCAAAGTGCAGGACAAATATATTAAAATACGCGCCGCTATCTGTGGCTGTTCACCTACTTAACGAGATCTGTACAGATATTGACTTATTCCATTGTAATTTGGCGGAATTCACAAGAACTATGTTATGTTACTTAACTAAATAGGTATTGAAGCGTGCAAAAATGCATAGAGGCGATGGCCGATATATCGGGTTTTTATTATCCACGGGCCTGACCCCGATTCTGTTTATGACGTCATAATATTTTGACTGTTTTTTTGTATGTAATTGTGTGCTAAGTTTTTATGTATTACAATATTGCAATTTTGAATTTTTGAATGATGAAATTTTGATATATGAAAAAAAAAAAATTTTGGTTTTAAGTTGAGATGATCTTAATGTAATTGTAACTATTTGACGACAACTTTATCGCTTTGGATGTAATCTGTAATGATAATGTTTGTAAATAAAAAAATATATACAAATATACAAATACAAAATATTTAAATTGAACGTTTCGAACTTACCCTGATAATGATAATTGGACATCTGTATTTACTGACAATATACCACAATGCCTGAAGACAAAAGTCTTCAACCAGTGCGTCCTACCCGTAATGACGTACGGCGCCGAAACGTGGACACTGACAGTGGGACTAGTCGCTCAACGGGCTATGGATAGAGCTATGCTCGGAGTTTCTCTGAGAGATAGGATCCGAAACGAGGTGATCCGCCAGAGAACCAAAGCCTTTGACATAGCTCAAAGGGTTAACACGTTGAAGTGGCAGTGGGCTGGTCACATCTGTCGGAGAACCGATAACCGCTGGGGTAGACGAGTTCTCGAGTGGAGACCACGACTGGGCAAGCGTAGTGTGGGACGCCCCCCGGCTAGATGGAGCGACGACCTGCGCAGGGCGGCTGGCAGTGGCTGGATGCGGAGAGTCGAGGATCGGACTCGGTGGCGCGCCTTGGGGGAGGCCTATGTCCAGCAGTGGACTAGTGCAGGCTGATGATGATTTACTGACAGAGTAATTCTAGCACTTTCTTTGTTCTCGCATCATAATATACGGAACCTTTTGTATAAATAAACGCGTTTCATATTTTCCTGTTCTTTTATTGATGAGATCTCTACATCAATAGCTACGTTCATTTATTCCCATCGAAGTTTCATATCGCAATAAATGAACCTCTACGGTTTTACGTAGCGGTGCTACGCCGTAGCAATGCTACGAAGGTGTTTATACTCGATCAAAATAATGATGATAGAGTGTGTTCATAACGTATATCGTGTCATTTGTTACGAAGTGTCGATATTAGAATTGGAAACGCTTTGGAAAAACATTTCAACATGTTCGTTGGAGTGAAGTGAACAGAAAGATTTAAGCACGAAGATTATTTTCTAATGCAGTTTTTGTAACAAAAATGATTTCGCTTTTCATGTTGCTGTACCTACGTAAAATTCATATATTTTTCCATATCCGAGAGTTTTCAACTGAAAGTTGTCTAAGGTTTTGAGAATGTTTACATTTTCAGATTCTAAAACACTCTTAATAAAAAATTCTATGTATTTGGTTACATCAGGAACAATATTTTTTTTATTTAGAAAATAGGTAGGTATGTAGATAGGATAGGAACGACGAAAGAATACTGGCCAACTGACAAAATTTAATAAATTAAATTAATAAAAATAAATAAAATAAAATATTTAAGGTCGCCAGGTCATTAATTACATTAGTGACCATATTAATTTCTAACTACTTATATTACTTATCTAATTTTAAGATTTTGTTTCTAAGGACCGCTTAACTTTTTTTGTAGGTAATAGAGAAAAAATGACGTCTCAAAAACGTCAAAAGAAATTGAATACGAAATAGCATTAGACATAACAAATGGATCTCAAAGCCGTTTGTAACTGGATGCCTTTAACAGACTCTGTCCAAATTGAGTCATATTTTTTCAATGCAACCCCTTTAGTCAATAGTAAGTTGGACGATTTTGTAGTTTGGTTCCGTATTCTGCAATAATTTGAACTAGATGTCTATGGTAGCCAGTAGAGTTCAAAGTTAATCACAGTTTTAATCTTCTAGTTTTAGTTCTTTTAGACGTCCTTTAGTTTTTAACCAGCGCGCGATCCTGCAAGTCATGACCTAGGTCGCAGAAACGTGGATACTGCCGGTGGGCCTGATCCACAAGTTAAAGGTCGCTCAGCGAGCCATAGAGACGGCTATGCTCGGAGTTTCTTTGAAGGACATGATCCGCAATGAAGAGATCCGACGGAGAACTATGGTTACTGACACCGCCGAAGGGATTAGGAAGCTGAATGGCAGTGGACAGGTCAAATCTGTTGCAGAACCGACGGCCATTGGGGCAGACGAGAGACCGCGGACATAGGTATGCGCAAAGTGGGTCGCCCCCCGCCAGGTGGACCGACGACCTGAAGAAGGATGCCGGAAGCGGCTGGACGCAGAAGGCGTGAGACTAGGTGTGGTGACGTTCATTGGAGAAGGCTATGTCCAGCAGTGAACGTTGTAGATCTGATATGATTGTTTTAGTCGTGGGGTATCATCTCATAATAAACGTTATAGGTACCTACGACAAAAATAATTAGTTATTGAGTGATCTTGGGTTGAAAGGCCTTGCTAACAACGAATGAACTTTCGCGTTATTTCGAGTTATTTCCATAGCGACCAGGAGCTCTATTTTTGATTCGCTCGTAGGGAATTGTATCGTCGCATGCGACTTAAGCCATACTCGACTTCCAAGTCGCACGACGCTGATTTTCTGCATTTTTGATTCGCTCGCGTTCGGTGTTGCCAATAATATTAGAAATGTAGAATTTTATCCGTTTCACGCAGAAAAAATAAAAACCGGTAATTACCGAAACGTAAAGCGGAACGTAAAATGCTCAGTAATGGTCGAAACCATGGAGACTGTATATGATATTATCTTTGCCTTTTGTTAAAAAAAGTGAACTGAAGTGAAGCGTCAGTGATAGTTATCTCTTTTCTGTTGTCATATGGCTTTTGACGTTTATTCTACCGCTCGGCTCGTCCCATGCGACGATTGGTCAATACCACTCGTTGCCGTTCGAGCGGTTCAAAAATGCGGAGTCGAGGGAAAATCAGTAGAATCGAACGCTAGAAGCGAGGAGAGCGATTCAAAAATAGAGCGCCTGAATGAATAGACTTCGGAATGGTAACCCCAAAGTTGGGTGTATTCGTCTAACTATTTGTAAATGCGAAAGTTTTGTTTGATCACGCCATAAAGTTAGACTTTTGATAAAACTTGGCACGGAAATAGATTTAATCATTTACAGTATACGAAGGTAAGTTATTAGACTCAACTAAATGTCGCTCAACGGGATATGGGAAGAGCCATGCTCGGAGTTACTCTGAGAGACAGGATCCGAAAGTCACCCCGCCAGAAAACCAAAACCTTTGACATAGTTTAAAAAATGTAAAAGTAAGCTATGCTCGGAGTTTCCCTGCGAGATCGAATCAGAAATGAGGAGATCCGCAGGAGAACCAAGGTCACCGACATAGCTCAAAGAATTGCGAAGCTGAAGTGGCAATGGGCTGGGCACATCGCCCGCAGAACTGACGGCCGTTGGGGCAGAAAGGTTCTCGAGTGGCGGCCACGTATCGGAAGACGCAGTGTAGGCAGACCTCCCACAAGGTGGACCGACGATCTGGTGAAGGTCGCGGGACCCGGCTGGATGAGGTTAGCGCAGGACCGGTCGTCGTGGAGATCCTTGGGGGCCTTTGTCCAGCAGTGGACGTCTACAGGCTGATATGATGAAGTAAGTAAGTAAGTAAGTAAGTATGTAAGTATGTAAGTGAGTAAGTAAGTAAGTATGTAAGTAAGTAAGTAAGTAAGTAAGTAAGTAAGTAAGTATGTAAGTAAGTAATTAAGTAAGTAAGTAAGTAAGTAAGTAAGTAAGTAAGTAAGTAAGTAAGTACGTAAGTAAGTAAGTAAGTAATCCGTTTATTTCAGGCAACAACAAAGGTTTTTAGGTTTCTTAAGTCCAGTTGTTGCCGTGAAAAGGGTCTCAACTCAGGTTAGTGCTGCGGACATAGTGTCAGCGGCGCTGGTTTTCTGTTGGGCCCGGGTTGACCTAACCTAGCTGGCATGAAGTGTGTAATAGTAAAAAACAATATGTAGGTTTAAGTAGCAGTAAGCCTACTGCCACATCTGTCGGAGAACCGATAACCGGTGGGGTTAGACGAATTCTCGAGTGGAGACCATGAGCAGGCATAGGACACCCCGGCTGGATTGACTGCGACAAGATAAGGCGGCAAACAGTGCCTGGATGCGGAGAACCGAAGATCGGGGGCAGTGGCGCACCTTGGGGGAGGCCTATGGCCAGCAGTGGCCTAGTGCAGACTGATGACGAAATTTACAGATCCCATATAGCACTGGTTACTATTGTTAGTAGTTGCTAAAGCGCTTGGATTTATCTTTACGGTTTTACTTAGGTATACGGATCTCTAACAAGTGCGCGGAAAAATAGGCTCGCATCGTGTTCCGCTCCACTCGATTTGCTCTAACACGGGGGAAAGTGGTGTTTCGCGCATTTATCACTAGTTCTGCGAGGTGAGAGGAAGCAAGAGGGATGAAGTGAACGCGTGTGCGTTTGATAACCAATAACGGGCACGTCAAGGTTTATAGTTGCTAGAGAAATTGCAATATTTCAATTCAGACGTTCACACAGCTGAATGCCTGCAGGTTATAAAAGAATAGCAGTTTCCCACGGCTCCGCTCGCATAGAAAAGTTTTTACCGCGAGTCTTTCCCGCAGGAAAAAAATCATTTCTTAGTCGACGTATATGAGGAACACTTGTGCTAAGTATCAAGGTCTCTAGGCTCAGCGGTTTGGGCTATGCGTTGATCAGTCAGTATAGTCCCTGTAGAGTTTCTTGGCAGCTGAAGAGCATCAGCGACCTTGGGAATAAGATGCTGCCTATCATATCGAAAGGTCCGAAGTTCGATCCCCGGCTGGACCATGTACTAATGGGTTTTTTCTCGAAACTTAAGTACATTTACTGACTGCTCTCAAACGGTGAAGGAAAACATCGTGAGGAAACCTGCATACGCCGAAGAAGAAATTCTGGGCGCATGTGAAGTCCACCAACCCGCACTGGGCTAGCGTGGTGGACTATAGCCCGAACGCACTCGTTAATAGGGTAGGCCTGAGCCCCAGCAGTGGGGAGATTAATAGGCTGTTGATGATGATGATGAATGAATATAGTCACAGATTGTTTGCACATCGCTGACACTGTTTACAGTCTATGGCTGAATGAATATAGTCACAGATTGTTTGCACATCGCTGACACTGTTTACAGTCTATGGCTGAATGAATATAGTCACAGATTGTTTGCACATCGCTGACACTGTTTACAGTCTATGGCTGAATGAATATAGTCACAGATTGTTTGCACATCGCTGACACTGTTTACAGTCTATGGCTGAATGAATATAGTCACAGATTGTTTGCACATCGCTGACACTGTTTACAGTCTATGGCTGAATGAATATAGTCACAGATTGTTTGCACATCGCTGACACTGTTTACAGTCTATGGCTGAATGAATATAGTCACAGATTGTTTGCACATCGCTGACACTGTTTACAGTCTATGGCTGAATGAATATAGTCACAGATTGTTTGCACATCGCTGACACTGTTTACAGTCTATGGCTGAATGAATATAGTCACAGATTGTTTGCACATCGCTGACACTGTTTACAGTCTATGGCTGAATGAATATAGTCACAGATTGTTTGCACATCGCTGACACTGTTTACAGTCTATGGCTGAATGAATATAGTCACAGATTGTTTGCACATCGCTGACAGTGTTCGTAGTCTATGCGTAAGCGAGATAGTGTGATTACATAGAGATGTCCAAAAATTGAAAGTTTGATTCTGTTGATCGAATCAATAAACTATTTCTTGAAATTGAATGAGCGTCTCTAGTGAACCCCCACACAGCTCCCCTTTGACACCTAAAATTAGTCATTGCGCAGGAATCAGCCAGAGTTCACACAGGCGGTCGGGCCGACTTGACGCGCCAATCTCTATGGAGTTGGGAGTCGGGGCGACCCAACCGACAACTAATGGGCAGCCAACTTGCCTACTGACATGCCGACTGGTAGGGTCTGGTACCGATCGGGGCCTGGAGCTCTATTTTTGAATCGCTCTCCTCGCTTCGAGCGGTCGATTCTACAGATTTTTGTATTGGATGTCAAAGGAACATCAGTAGAATCGACCGCTCGAAGCGAAGAGAGCGATTCAAAAATAGAGCTCCTGGGGCTCTATTTTTGATTCGCTCGTAGGGAATTATATCGTCGCATGCGACTTATGTCATACTCGACTTCCAAGTCGCACGACACTGATTTTCTGCATTTTTGATTCGCTCGCGTTCGGTGTTGCCAATAATATTAGAAATGTAGAATTTTATCCGTTTCACGCAGAAAAAATAAAAACCGGTAACTACCGAAACGTAAAGCGGAACGTAAAATGCTCAGTAATGGTCGAAACCATAGACACTGTATATGATATTATCTTTGCCTTTTGTAAGAAAAAAGTGAACTGAAGTGAAGTGTCAGTGATAGTTGTCTCTTTTCTTTTGTCATATGGCATTTGACGTTTATTCTACCGCTCGGCTCGTCCCAAGCGACGATTGGTCGATACCACTCGTTGCCGTTCGAGCGGTTCAAAAATGCGGAGTCGAGGGAAAATCAGTAGAATCGAACGCTCAAGGCGAGGAGAGCGAATCAAAAATAGAGCGCCTGGAGCTCTATTTTTGAATCGCTCTTCTCGCTTCAAGCGATCGATTCTACTGTTTTTCCTTTTACATCCGATACAAAAATCAGTAGAGTGGACCGCTCGAAGCGAGGCGAGCGATTCAAAAATAGAGCTCCTGGATCGTGCCGTAAGTAGAGGCCTTTAGTTACTTACCTTAGGGTGGTCGCGCACTGGGACAACGACTCGCACGCACACTTTGACCGGCTTGTCCCGAGTGATGTCCAGCATTCTCCTCTCGCCGCGCCACTCGCCTGTGACAAAAAAAGAAAATTAGACAAGGAACGGCGACGAACTAAAACCAACCCGTCACAGGAAGAAGAAATCGGAAGACAAGAGTATACCTAGTAGACTTACCAAGTTATCTGTGAGTGAACTGAAGGGTGGTTCTGTCATTATATATATATTTTGTGCTGACGGCCGAATGAGATTCTACGTAGGTCCTGATTCTGCCACTTCACAGATAACTTGGTTGGTCTATCATTTAAATCTCAACAGAAGAAATAGGCCATCATCGTCATCATATCAGCCTGTAGACGTCCACTGCTGGACAAAGGCCTCCCCCAAGGATCTCCACGACGCCCGGTCCCGAGCTAACCTCATCCAGCCGGGTCCCGCGACCTTCACCAGATCGTCGGTCCACCTCGTGGGAGGCCTGCCTACACTGCGTCTTCCGATACGTGGTCGCCACTCGAGAACCTTTCTGCCCCAGGAAATAGGTAATTCCTAAGTATTCTTAGGTCAGCGAATTTAGACTGCGCGAAGCGAAAGAGGTGTGTCAGGATCGCGATTTTTTACCTACCCCGCCAGAGACACAGCGTGAAGATATTATGTATATAATTATGTTTAACCTTCTGACGTTTAATAACTTTTTATTAATAATTATGATTATTAATTAGGTAGATACCTAGATTCTTTACCGAATTTAATTTCGATCATAAAGAACCATCGTAATATAAACAACAGACCTCGTATGAACCCTTTGCTAATACCTATCTTAATAAAGAATTTCCATGATGATGATGATGGTAAATCCGTTTGTGGGCGCACTGCCCTAATGGAGACAGCTTGATACGGTTGCTATAGGCTCCGGGTCGGGCCCTGAAGGACCCACTCAACATGCAATGGTTTAAGTATCGTCGTATTTCCATAGCAACTAGTTAATAATCAACTAACCTTCATAAAAATTACGATAAAACGTACCTCAATGGATTTATCACCGTGTTTCAATTATTTTTCAATCAATCAACATTGCGATTGGCGTACTTATTCCGCCATATTTAATTCACAATTGACAGCTGTCAGTTTTCCCGCGCTTTTGACCTTTGACCGTGTATTATTTTTCATATGGCAACCCTAATCTCAGGGTTGTCAAAGCTGAAATATACGGGTCGAGAGCGTTTCATGAATTATTTAGGAATTGGATTTTATTTGTTGGGTGATCTTTGTATAATATTATGTTGATAGAAGGTTTTTCATTTAACATTTGGGCTTTTTATAATGTTTTTGAATAGAATTTGAAATAAATTTGCGTTTAGAATTAATAATCAATGAATGTGCAAAGAGATTTACAAAGATAATAATTGCAATGAATGGAAAATGAATGAAACGAACGAATTTTTTTTAGGAAGGAATGAAAAAAACTGGTTTCACCATTCAAATAGTCGTGAAACGTCTCATTTTTGGTAATAGTCAGGGAAGTATTAATAGTCAGTATTAAAAGAAAAGAAAATGTATGAATTGTAAACATTGATCGAGGTTAAACTTTTATTAACAATTTATGTAGGTATCATGCATGAATGAAACACGATATTAATGTTTAATTACATTTCTAAACTCGAACGAAGCCGCGGGTAAAATCTACCTTCCATAAGGCCAGGGCCTCAACTGATAAAATCATTAAACCATATACCTACACAACAATAAAAAATAAACCCACAAAGCCACCGGAGAACATGATACGGTCGTTACGTGGCTATCAGGGAGCATTAAGGCTAAGCGGTTCGTTCATTAGAAGACGGCAGTGTGCCACTGGCCTTATGGTTAAGTTGCCAAACAACATTCATAGTACGTATAGTACGTCCACTGAGAAATGAGCACATTCTACTCGAGATAGGTGAGTAATTAGCTTATTGTTTGTTGGATTGCCGATCATAAAATCACTTTACCGCCGACCAGCTGCGTTTGCAGTTTGCAATACCTGGAATAACACACGTAGTCCTATACTAATAATAAAGAGGTAAAAACTGGTGCACAATTTGCACGCTTATCTTATATATGTTGCGAAGAACCAAATGATAGCGGGGTGTAAAATACACCTAACGCCATCTATTGACGAACTTTAAAAGTAATAAACTGGCATGATTAGAACGGCTTAAATTTTTTTAAATAACATATAAATAGTATACTTTATAACGCGGATGAAGTCGCGGGGCATCGGCTAGTTAAAAATAAATTCCTAAAAACCATTTTGAAATATCGAATTTTATTCCAAGCATCAAGACTGCTAGGTTTGTCTAACTCTACGTAAGTTTTACTACTGTCTATTTGTATTTTCCATTCATTTGATAATTGTTTTATGTTACTACTTTTGACAACAAAACACAGCCCCAGACTGTTGCATATTGTAAACTGTGTTGGCAACATTAATTAAGATGGAGGCTTTTGGGACATTGAACGTGATTGTAAAACGTGGATTAAAATACTATATATAATTAACTGTGGTGTGTTATTGAATTACACTGAGATATAATACAGACCAAAAGGTCCACTTGAGAAAACTCAAGTGGAATCTGCTCATTTCTCAGTGGACGTACTATACCTAGGTTTAGTTTTCTTTAGAAGCTATAGGTCGGAGAGGTAGGAGAGCCGTGGTAGCCTAGTTGGCTGTGCGTTCACCTCAAGTTCAGTGGGTTCGAATCCTGTGGCCGTTGGCATGAGTCTTTTGGAACTTAATTGTACGGTTTATTATAATACCACAGGTTTCTCGATGGAGGAAAACATTGTGAGGAAACCTGCATACGCCAAAGATTAAAATTTATATCTAAGGCATGTGTGAAATCCGCCAAAAACAAATTGGGGCGCCGTTGGTGGGTTTGGCATAAGAGAGCCCAAAGGGTCGAAGTGTCGTCGGGCATTCCTGACCCTCTACCACCCCCCTACCTAACAAGATATGATAACTAACGGACTTTACGATCTTATGAAGGTCGGACGAACTACGGATCCCTAAAAAAGCTACACGTAAACTGTTTTAAACGAATTGGGTAAAAAATGTGGAATGACCTTCCCTCTGACGCTTTTCCACAGAGCTACGATATGGGGTCTTTCAAGAAGAGAGTCAAAGAGCTCTTCAACCTTGGCCGGCGCCGCACCAGCACCCCCCGGGTGTTGCAGGTGTCTATGGGCGGCGGTGACCTCTTAACATCAGGAGGCCCAAAATCGAGGAGGTAAAAAAAGAATTGAAATCTAACAACATTGATTTGAATATAACAACCATTGAATTTTTAACGCCCAATGTTGCCCGAATACAAATTCAATTAGCATAAAAATTCAATTTAATTTGATAACCTATTTTGCAGGATTTCAATTTTTCAAAAGTATTATTTGTCCGAATTCTCATTTCGCCGAACTCTATTTAATTTACATTGACGTAAATATAATAAAAACAGTGTTATTCAATCATCATCTTAGCCTTTTAGCGTCCACTGCTGGACATAGGCATTCCCCAACGAACGCCACCACACCCGGTCCTCCGCTCTCCGCATCCAGCCGCTTCCGGCCACCTTCTTTAGGTCGTCGGTCCACCTGGCGGAGGGGGGTCCCACGCTGCGCGCACCGGTCCGCGGTCTCCACTCCAGAACCCGTCTGCCCCAACGGCCGTCGGTGCTGCGACAGATGTGACCCGCCCACTGCCACTTCAGTTTGCTAATCCTTTCGGCTATGTCGGTAACCTTGGTTCTCCGTCGGATCTCCTCGTTGCGGATCATGTCCTTCAAAGAAACTCCGAGCATAGCCCTCTCCACAGCTCGCTGAGCGACCTTACACTTATGGATCAGGCCCACCGTCAGCCCGTGTTCTTAAATAATACTGGTCAACTTTGTCCCCGGTTAGTAAATTTTCACACTAATTTAATAAAGCTGGAGAGTTTGTTTGTTTGTTTGTTTGTTTGTTTGTTTGTTTGTTTGTTTGTTTGTATAATTGTTTCAAAAAAAATCATGAGGAAAGTCTTACTATAGGCTATTTAATATCACGCTACGACCCTTAGGTGCCGAGCAAAATATCTTAAATAACTTAAACAATCCGGGCGAAGCCGCGGGAAACAGCTAGTGTGACACAAATGCATTTGAGACCAGCGGAGCTTATTTTATCCGCCATTTCTGTTTGCAAGTCAAATCTTGACATAGTTTTTTAAACTCAACTACCGCGTAAAACCTCTAGGTTTTGCGGGTAACATGATATTTGAATACCTATCTCCGTGTAAAGTGGAGAAGTGCCAATTAGCCGGGAGGTTGAAACAGTATATTTTAATTCAGCGAGAAATATTTTTTTATGCTGGCAATATTTTAACATTAAAATCGTTAGGGACCAGTCAGCAGTGCAATTCTGTAAAGTAACAGTTAAAACTCGATAATCACATCGCCAAGTCACTACACTTCGCACCCGATCATGAAAGACCTTGATTTCGTATTCTGTAAACAAGTACAAGCCACTAGCGAAGTGAAGTGAGTATCAAATTGTGAAGAGAAGAATAGTGAGTGACACATTAGAGAATTTAGGTTATCGATGAATCGATTTTATCTTTTCAGCATAATTTGGTAAAATAATGGAGTGAAACTTCAAAATATATGTTTCATTTTGATTAAAATTTCTTAGTCTAGATAAAATAGTGTTTAATCAACTTCAAATAATAAATAATGTGATAAATGAGCAAGAATGTAATGCAATGCAGAGCTCTTGCCTCCCAATTTAAAAAAACAAAACAAAAATCATAGATATTGTCATTGGTTTGTCCTCTATTGAGGACGGGCAAGGGAAGCTTCGTCCATACAGCCCTGTCTTATTTAAAGTATTATTTCTTATATTTATTTAAACCAGTGGCGGTTACAGCACGGCCTCCATAAAAACAGAGCACGACTAGAGTTAGTAGGCGATTTTCAATAAAACCGCAGCACGGCCTCCACGAGGGCACAACTAGTGCATGCCATTCGGTGATCCACACTGCAGGTTCATGTCCGCATTAAACCGATAGTAGGTTTAATGAAGTCTATCAAGTGACATTTTGAAACGATCCGGTAGAGTCGTTTACACGCTTTTATTTAACTATCCCGCACAATATACATTTTAATAGGCACTTGTTGCATATAAAACTATCACAGATATACACCAAAACCTACAATATACATTTTTTCGGAAAACTAAATAAAAAGACAACAGTCTCCGACAAAATCCCGCCTAAAAGCAAAAAAAACATAGATTTTCCTAGCGGCTTTTTGGCGGGATTTTGTCGGAGACGGTTGTCATTTTTGTTTAGTTTTCCAAAAAAATGTATATTGAAAGTGTATATTGTGCGGGTTTGTTAAATAAAAGCGTGTAACGACTCTACCGAATTGTTCCAAATAGTCCCTTGTTAAATCGACACAACACCTACTATCAGTTTAGTGCGGCGTTAGCTGCAGTGTGGATCACCAAATGGCCCTAGTTGCCGGAGGCCGTACTGCGGTGTAATGTATTCGTGGTTTAAAACTACGATGGCCTTTAGTGACTTGTTTCCAACTGGCCGTTAAACCATTAAAAAAAAACGAATGACAAGATGGCTGACTTCTGTCTGTCAGCTGTCATTGTCATTTTGTTTGTCAAGATGGCGGCGTAGGCACCCCGTACACGCTAGGTTATGCTGTCAGTTATATCAAGGTTAGGCGGTGAGTGACGGATAAATGATCGTCTAATGCAGTTATTGATGAAAATCTGCAATTCAGTGTTGCCATATATACAGATTTATCTATATCTATACAGATTTTCGACTACCGATACAGATACCAGATTTTGCCCTACTTTTATACAGATTTTAGTAATTTAACGTAATCTATGTTAAATATGGTTAAAATAGAAGTAAAGAATAGAATACATGGATTACACGGTGATTTACATTTGGAAATAAGGATTCGTTTTAGTTTTGGGGTGTTTTTTATTATTATTTGTTTGGGTAGGTACTAAATTGTTTTATTATGGCAATCCTAACCGGTGGCGTTTTTTTCTATGAAAAGCCTTCGTTCGAAAAAAGTTCGTTTCAAAAGACTACTACTAATTCATTGGATTTTAAAAAATCAATATACAGATTTTAGAAGATTTCAGTGGATTTTATACAGATTTTTAGACTATCCAATACAGAATTACGGGTTACAGATATGGCAACACTGCAAGTCACTGGTCACTACACTTCGCATCCGATCATGAAAGACCTTGATTCCGAATTCTGTAAACAAAACAAGCCAACTGCGAAGTGAAGTGGGTGTAGAATTGTGAATCGTTGCGGTAGGGACTGACACATTACAGAATTTATGTTATCGATGAATCGATTTTATCTTTTCCTGCTTAATTTCGAAAAATTAATGCATAGATCTTCAAAATAAATGTTTTATTTTGTTTAAAATTTATTAGTCTAGATAAATGATAGTGCAAATTAACTTTAAACAGTAAATAATGTGATCATTGTAATGTCAAGCATAGAGCTTGTGCCTCCTAAAAATAATAAAAAAAAACAATATAAACAAACATACCTAGTCCAATTTGATTTCATTTGTTTTTTGATCAGTTTTCCTTTTAATTCTTTGATTTTGGTGTAATTAATGCTCAGTTGTTTTTAATTAAATCTGTATTAGAAAAGGAGCGTGCTTTAGTTAATTACCAAATGCGTCCGACAAGCTGATGGAATGCAAAAATTATCATGTCAAGGATTAATTCACTATATAAAGATGATAAGTCCTCTATTGAAACCTATGAAACGTCGAAGCAAAGGAATTTCGACTCGAATAATGGTAAAGTTCCTTGCAATAACCTAGGTATGTGACCACTGTTAAACAATACATATTTTGTGCACTACACCTAACTATAACTGTTCAATGTATTTTTCAGGTGACTCTTGGCATTTTACCTCGGTCTATGCACAGCGAGCGTGTTCCTCATGACGCCTATAATAACTAAATGTCCAAGAAAATACTGCAGACTGCACTCCAGAAGCATCTCATAATCAGAGACACTGGACCCGGTGGAAGGTACAATTGGTGTTTCAAAAGGTCGTTTTAGATGCATAGTACATAGAGTATTGGGATAAAGAAATATAAAAAGTGGTGATTGTGTACCTAACTTATTATGATGGCGTGTGTATAATAAACATTGAAATATTTTGTAAAAAATAATGTTTTTGTTAAAATTTTATAATAAAGTTTATTATAAGTTAATATTTTGCAATTGATCACATACTTATAATTTGTTTTTTTTTTTATTTGATTCACCAACAGTAAGGTAGGTACAGTAAGGTATTATGAATAAGTATAATAGAAAACCAGTATCGAGGAGTGTGCAGTGCAGTCCGTGGATGCCTCCACTGACTGGACTGCACTGCACACTCATGCAGTAGAATAAAAACAGAGTGTTTAGCCAATAGTCTGATACATTTATTTATTATAATTTATTGTAACTGAGTGTCGACTGAGCTGAGTAACAAAGAATTTTGAGTTTTGCATTTATTACCTAGTAGAAATCTAATTAAAAAACCCGACGCGCGCGAGTAGGACTCGCGCCCTGAGGGTTCCCTACAAACTTAATTAAAGAAATAATTAGAAAATCGTTAATTTCATACCTACGCAAAGTTACGTTTGTTGGTACAAGAAAAAAAGATTTTAGACAAATTTATGGTTTTCGAATTTTTCCTTTACTTGTGCTATAAGACCTTGCTTATTGCAAAATTTCAAGAATCTAGGTCAACCGGAATACCCCATAGGTTTTGATGACCAAGATTCTAAAGAATATGGCAAAATCGGCCATATCTTCTGACATATGCGTTGACTTAGAAGTTTGATTTTTTCACAGCTTTAAGGGACTGCAGACCTGAGTATTTGATATTAATTTCAACTTGATACCTCCAAGCGTTCCTGAGAAAAATGGTCTTGACAGACGGACAACGAAGTGATCCTGTAAGGGTACCTTTTTTCTCTTTTGAGGTACGAAACCCTAAAAATCAATGCAACAACAAAAAATCAGGAGTATTACTTTGAGTAATAGGTATATTAATCAGTTAAACAAAATAATCTGTCATATAAAAAACTAAGCTAAGTAGGTAGGTACATAAAACATGTCAAAAACTTAATCTGCTATATTGTAATTTTAATAGGCTATATTGTTATTTTAATTCTATTCTAGTTTAAATTTACAAATTTTATTTAATTTTAATTCACTCTCCTGGCTATATATAGGCGTCTTCCGTCATATTAGGTCATCAAACTGCTCTGGTTCCTGAAATTATAAGTACATTTTAAAACAACCTACAAGAAGTTTAAAATACCATTACATAAATTTATTGTCCTTTAAGATGCTAGTCATGAATCAAAAAATTTTGCCACTCCCACGCGCGCGACCAAAGAGATTTGAAACTTCTTGATAGTATAGCAAACCCACCCAAAGGAGTAAAAAGGTTGTTTGCACAGAGGATTTTATTAGGCTCTGGTACACTGTACCCTGTACCTAACCGTAGGTAAAATGGTAATAGAACAATTTTAAAAACACGTATAATACTTACTTTAGGTTTGCTAAAACCTTACAAAGCCACAAAACTTGCATTTTAAAAAAATTTTCACGTCTCGACAATGATCTCGCTTACAAAACACTAACTTTTAATTTGACAGATACATTCGAGATAGAAGTGCGTAGTGATGGTCGAAGTGAGCGCAGAATTCCACTACAAAATGCCACTATAAACGTCATACCATACTAACAAACGTCAAAATCTCACCTGCTGTAGTTCAACTCGCCGCCACGCGCGCAACGGCGGCGCTGTTGTAGAAATCGAGGTCGAGGTCGAAATCGATGTACAAATACGCTTACAGAATAGCACTTTTGACAGATTAATTCGAATATGAAGTGCGTAGTGTTGGTCGAAGTGAGCGCGGGATTCCCTTACAGAATTCCACTTTAAACGTCATACCATACTAACAAACGTCAAAATCTCACCTGGCTGTAGTTCAACTCGCCGCCACGCACGCAACTGTAGCGCTGACGTAGAACTCGATTATTGTTGAATTTTATAGAATGCCAATTTGTAATCTCACTGCGGATTCAGGATCGAGTTGTATAAATACGCTTACAGAATAGCACTGCAGTTGTCAGCAACAAACCCAACACATAGGTAAAGGACTTTCGATTGAGTGGACATACCATGGACATACATTCCAAATCTATACTAATAATAAAGAGGTAAAAACTGGTGGATAATTTGCACGCTTAACTTATACAAGTTGCGAAGAACCAAATGATAGCGGGATGTAAAATACACCTAACGCCATCTATTGACAAACTTTAAAACTAAGAAACTGCCATGATTAGAACGGGTTAAAAAAATTTGAAAAACATTATACTATAAATGCGGATGAAGTCGCGGGGCATCGGCTAGTGTTCAGTGGGTATATTTGCATTAACTGAGAAAGTTAAAATGTTACTGTCACTTTAAGGTATGTGGTTATGGTTTGTTTCTAATGACTGAAACACGAAATTGGCTCAAATAAATAATACAGTTAGTGCAACGTGAGTGGCCGGCCGGCAGTCAATCCGGCTGAGCAAATCGACCCCAATTCACTTGTCCAACCCAAACAACTGGACCGGACGGCGGGTTTGTTTAGGGCGCGGCGCCAGTGCTAGCGGGCGCGGTCCCTTCTAATATTAGCTCGCGTAAAAATAAAGGCCACCTTTTTCTTCAGTCCTCGAAAGAAATTTTAATGTAAGTATCGTAAATTATACTAAGTATTCACAAAAAGGGCCACCTTAGTTTTCTTCAGTTTTCGGAAGAAATTCTAATGTATGTAAGAAAACTTGTCATGTCTTAATATGTTTTGAGTAGGTAGAAGATATAGTTTTACTCCAATTTTATGTTTTTGTTTTTACTTTCAGTGTATTCTTAATGAAAAGCACAGTGTTTCCCTCGGGTTCAAGACTTATTTAGAGGTCCCTCGAACTATTGGCGCCCTCGCTACGCGTCGGGCACCAAACCCCGTCTAGGGACTTAAATAAGTTACTTTCACCCCTAGGTTAACAATGTACTATTGTCAATACCTACCTCTGTTCGTCATCAATTATGGACACTCTTCTATAGTTTCTAACAGTAGGTACAGTGTACACAAACGTGATTGATATGAAAACTCAATCGTCGCTGTAACTCGGCCCACACCCTCAAATAACCGAACTAGTTTTAAACTATTATCTAATTCGTCATGGCAATCTAGATCGTATTGCCTAAACGCAGCGGACATATTCCGGCGCGGTGCCGACTGTCGGATCCATGTCAGATTATACCAATTGTGGAATACTCAATGAGAGACAGCTTGTTTCGCTCTGTACTGCGGAAGATGTAGAGACGGTTGTACGGTCGACCGCACGTCAGCGGTAACAAAACCGGTATAAACTGGTCCCTCATAGTATTCAAACTCTAGGCTAGGCCAAGGTCAAGAATAAATCTGTACTATTATAAAATTGTAACGGGAGTATTTCTGTACATTGAAGGGATTTAGAAAAAACTGTTAGGCTTAACTGACCCCAAAACCCTTTTTCAAAAATACTTGTCTGTCTGTCTGTTTGTACCCGCATCACGCTAAAACTACTGGTCCGATTTGAACCGGTGTTTTTTTGTTTGAAAGCATGTGGTCTGACTTTCTTTTCTCTTCTATCTTTCTTACTTTCTATCTTTATCTCCCAATAACTCCCCACTTATGCAGTAATATGATCAGACAATTCAGACTGATCCGGCTCAAAGCGGTTATAACCGCTTTGTGGAAGCTCAGTTCGTTTAATTCAGAGGTTCCCAACCTGTGAGATGCCGCGGGCCCCTCTAGAAAGTTAAATACTTTCTAAAGGGGCCCGCGGAATCTCAAGCAATGTAAGGTGGATGGTTAGAAACATTTTATTGCTACCCAGGTAAACAACTCAGGTGGGCAGTTGGGAAAGGGGTTAGCATTTACAGAAAAGTGTAGATCTCTTAAAATTCGAATAGGACACAAAATACCTACATAGCACATGCCCGACTTGGAGCTAAAAATGGGTAGATAAGATACTGCTATTGTATTGTTTTTTTAAATATTTAAAAAGTTTTTTTTTGTTGCGTGTGATATTTTTGGGGCAAATGTTCATATAGTAAGGTCGTTTCGTTAGATTTAATCACGTTTCTTTTTGAAAGTCGTACAAAAAGTACATACTTACCTAAATCAAGCGTTAACATATATATAAGTCGTTATTGTTGGAATATTTTGTAATTTCTGTGGCAACACTTTTTCTCGTCCCTTCTCTCTCGTAGCACAGAATAAAAAATAGTACAAGTACTCGTAGCAATATGGCGGTCGGTTATTGCATATTAGATACTGTTGTACTGTGATTAAACAAGTTTTCTTTATTGCTGACCTAGTTTTGGGAGTCAGGGTCTATTGTATACTACATAAAATACTGTATTCAATTGTCAACAATTGTACTGTATTGTTTTTTGATGATAATTATTATTATTGCAAGACTTTTTATTCCACTCACAATCTATCAGTTACGCTGTCAAAAAACTCAGTGAATAGAAAAACATTCCGCAGTTTTTTGTAACGGTACACGTGTGAATGTTTGAGTACCGCTGGTTATTCGGACATGCTGCGGGCTCGCGGACAGGTGGCTAGAGATAAGGCCTTTGTGTTCTACCTTCAGCTACGGCCAAGTTTTAACTAGACGAGATGGTAAACGAGGTAAACCAAAGCCTTTGACATAGCTCATAGGGTTAGCACGTTGAAGTGGCAGTGGGCTGGTCACATCTGTCGGAGAACCGATAACCGCTGGGGTAGACGAGTTCTCGAGTGCAGACCACGACTTGGCAAGCGTAGTGTTAGCAATTTTTCCAAATTATAATAATTCTTTTATTAATTGTTACGTAATACCGTGATATAAAGGTATAATTTCTAAAAAGATAGTCTATTGAGTCTGGGCCCAAAGGTGTTCAACAAACTTAGCAACACACTAAGGCATGCACCTAGCGAGAAGGTTTTTGTGTCTGGACTAAAAGCTCAATTCATACAAAACGCTTACTACGCTATTGATGAGTTTTTCTCTACTTAGTACGTTCGGCAGCCCACACAGATAGTAGTATGGACCATGTATATTGTTATTAATTGACATATAAATAACTATCTAATTTACCATGTTTATGACCACTGCATTAATTTATTATCTCTATAAAATCTGTATACTAATTTATAATTTGACAATTTCTGAAATGTGTAATGAATGGATATTGTAATGACGTATAATGTTAAATTATTAATAAATGACTGAAACTGAAACTGAAACTGAGTGCCACTACTTCCTGTGCCGCCATTTTCGATGCGGTTCCTCATGCCGCCACGATGGCGCCACAGACGGGAGTGGGGGGTAAGGCCATTCGAGCAACGACAGGAGCGAGTTCTGGCATTCTGTGACCGAACGTCGTGGGGAGTGGAACATTTAATGTGAAACGACTGAAGTGTGTTCATTAATAATTACATAATTATTTACGGGTCTTACACACGAATAAGTTTTATTTACCTTGCCCGACGTTTCGACCAGGTTACACTGGCCGTGGTCACGAGCTGACTGGAGAGGCGAGCTGTCATTGTTGATCGCTGTGAGTAGTTTCTGAAACTACCCTCTGCTGATCTTGTATTATTGGAAAGTCCCGGCACACAACACTCACGGTATCCGCGGCCACGACCACGGCCAGTGTAACCTGGTCGAAACGTCGGGCAAGGTAAATAAAACTATTTCGTGTGTAAGACCCGTAAATAATTATATAATTATGAATACAAAGCGCGAAAGTCTAAAATGTGTTCATTAAGTTCCAATATATTTTAAATAGCAAAGTGTGGTATTCGTATCATTTTCTGCCCGGCCCGGAGGATTACCTTTAACCGTTCTAACAGTAGTGTGGGACGCCCCCCGGCTAGATGGCGCGACGACCTGCGTAAGGCGGCTGGCAGTGACTGGATGCAGAGAGCCGACGGACTCAGTGGCGCGCCTTGCGGGAGGCCTATGTCCAGCAGTGGACTAGTGCAGGCTGATGATGATGAGATGGTATCGACACAATATGATCAGTGGGCCTAGCATAGTTAAATATACGTAGTTAAACATACCTAACTGAAATGTCTAGTCATATTTTAATCAGGTTGTCTACTCTTTGACCTTTGCCTCCTCATGAAGAATGCAGAGCAAATTAAAAGTGGGCAGCCGACGTGTAATGGGCTAGTTTCCACTCATTTATTACTTAGTGACAGATAATACAGTTCGTACACGTAGCTGGGGCATGCTAGGGTCAAGCCGGTAGGGCAGGGGCGGCGAAATTGAAGTCAGTGACACCAAACTTAATTAGACTGTAAAAGGCGTCAGTTCTACGAGTGATGTGCCCCGCCCACTGCCACTTCATCTGAGTACGAAATGCACAATAGGTCATTGTTACCCCAGGGGTGAAAGTAACTTATTTAGGACCCGATACGGCTAATAGTTCGAGGGACTCTAAATAAGTCTTGAACCCCAGGGAAACAGTGTGCTTTTCATTACGAATACAGTGAAAGTAAAAACAAAAACATAAAATGAGTGTTAATACAAATCTCTGCTATACGGAAGTATAAACAAAACTCTACAACTCGAAAAAACAAATGAAGATCGGATTGCCGCTTTCCCGTCTATTTTTTCTTGTCGCCGGCCAGCTATTCTGCCATTATTTTTCATTTTCATTATTGAAAAATCATAGAGATAGGATCTCTTTGGTGGGTGCTCGCGGTCCCCTAGAAAAAATGGTAAATATTTTGACAAAATCTATGTTATTTTAAAGAAATGGTTGATAGTAATAATTATAAATAATAAAGTCATTTAAAAATATATATTCTTTAATTATTACATAACTTTATGTTATTTCAATTTTACATCGCGCTGTAATTGAGTGGCTGTATAGACAGCTGGAACATGGTCCAATAGAAATGTCAAAATAGTACTAGTTTTTTTAAATAATTTGACAGCTGTCAGTTGAAAACGATTCTCCCTAGGGCTGAAATGTATCATGTTCAACCCGCTCCTCAGGCAACCTACTTTCAGAGTATGAGTACCTAATGAAAAACTGTATATAAAGGCTATGAAAACAAACCCCTAAACCCTTTATGGAGTAACACCGGTCCATGTTCAGTTACTTCCGCCTCAATCTAGTTTCCAACGGCGGCGGTAACTCGATCGAACTAGTTCAAACTAGTTAGATCCGGCTGTGTCCGGCGGGGACTGGACGGCCCGGTGGAACTTCCTGTTCGTGTCAGTAAAGTATCGGGTTTAGTTTCGGCAACTTTATGATGAATTTCGATTTTTTAAATAGAAATTGAAAATTTATCAACATGATTCATTGGATCCCGTTTTGAATAAGGCCTGACTTTTTCGGGTACTTTTTTCAAAAATTTAAATCTGAAAGTGTCCCTAAACGATCATGCTTGCATGACATGCAACGTTTACGTGAATGTAATGCTGCATGATGGACCATCATGCTTGCTATCAATCAATACATTGAAGCAACGGCCAGCACGTAGTTTGCATGTCATGCACTTCAATCACTACAGCTAGACGGTCATGCATGAGTGACAGCACGTATTGCATGTCATGCCGCATGATCGTTTAGGGAGCCCTTTAGATCAAAATGATATGCGTCCCTATGTTACAGGGTGAATTTTGACGTGAATTGGATGAACGTCTACCTCGTCGTCCCGGTGGGCATTCTGGAAAAATAGTGTTATGCAGGTTTCCTCGCGATGTTTTCTTTCACCGTTCGAGAGCAGTCAGTAAATGTCTAAGTACTTAAGTTTCGAGTAAAACCCATTGGTGCATGGCACGACCGGGGATCGAACTCGGACCTTTCAATATTGACAGGCTACGTCTTCCCCGCACGCTCCATTTTATAATGACAGAGCCAATTGTGAGTTTTGGGCGTCTGTGGCGTCGGAGAGCGTCAGTGGCGTCGGGGAAAAGACGTGGCCTATCATATCGAAAGGTCCGAAGATCGATCCCCGGCTGGGCCATATACCGATGGGCTTTTTCTCGAAACTTAAGTACTTACCTACATTTACTGATTACTCTCAAACGGTGACAAACGACAAAACAAAAAAAAACCGGTGGAAAACATCACGAGGAAACCTGCATACGCCGAAGAAGAAATCCGTAGGCGCATGTGAAGTCCACCAACCCGCACTGGGCTAGCATGGTGGACTATAGCCCGAACGCCCTCGTTGAGACGGTAGGCCTGAGCCCCAGCAGTCGGGACATGTTAATATGCTGTTGATGAATTGTGAGTTCATCATCATAAATACCTAGACGAAAACAACCGTCGTACCTACATTATGTTTAAAAAGTCGCTCTGCGTATGTAACAACTTATTTCATACTAGCTGTTGCCCGCGACTTCGTCCGCGTGGATTTTGGAAGTAGGTACCTATCTCTGCTATGTACAGACATACATCGTCTAGTTATAATTTTCCAATGGTAAAATGGATCATTCTAAGTATATATTATTCACCATAATTTAAGGTATACCATACCTTCAGGAACAAACTATGAACACCGTATTCAATTTGGTGAAGACAGACAAAATTTAAAAAATTGTTGTTTTCACTTCTATTGCTCATAAGACTTCTCATATCAATTTTTATTATACGTGTGTATTTTTTAACTAATACAGTATGGGCAAAACCAAAACCATAGGAGATACAGGAAAACTGTCTTAGGAACCTTTAGGTATTTTTTCGTGATAACAATTTTGACATAGTAATCGGAGGAGCTGGAGTTCAGGTGGCATGCATGAATAAGTAGTAATTAGGTACCTAAGTACTTTGCACAGTCTGTTTTATAGAAAACATTTTATTAAATTTGACTAACTTCTGCTGCTTGGATTTTTTTCTTCCGATACAATAAAATGATTCTAACATGAAACTAAGTCGATACGCATTTTTTAAAAATAATAAAAATTATTTTCCACTGGCGTTCTATGAGAAAACATTTTATTGAATTTGACTAATTTCTGCTGCTCAGATTTTTTTCTTCCGATATAATGAAGTGATCCCTACATGAAACTGAGTCGAACCGCATTAAAAAAAATATGTGCAAATTGTCTCATTTTTATGGACAACACACGCTTGACCAAAAAATTTCTATGTCATAAGACACTTTCCCTGCATCTCCTATGGTTTCGGACTTGCCTATACTGTCCCAGTTAAAAAAAACACTGATATCTCCTATGTCTATGACATCGTCTTGTTACGTTAAATGATTTATCTGTAAATGACGATAACTTTTTTCGCTGTCATCCGATTTCAATGAAACAAAGCCTATAAGTTGCGCCAGGCAGTGCTTAATCTACCTGTGAAAACCGCAAGAAAATCCGTTCAGTGGTTTCGGAGATTAGCGATTACAGACAGACAGAAAGACAGAAAGACAGAAAGACAGAAAGACAGAAAGACAGACAGACAGAAAGACAGAAAGACAAAAAAATTTAAAAATGCTTTTTTGTGTTCTGTTACTCTTTTTTTATCGTCCACACTCATTTTTTTATAAATTTATTCAAAGTACAGACACACGGTTTCTACAGATTTATTATAAGTATAGATGAGATTTTTACAACCCTTCACGGATCATAAACTATTTGTGATAGAGTTAGTCTTTAGTGGAAAACAGGGGCACTTTATTTTATGAGTGTTGTACAAAATCCAATCACTTTATTTTCGTTCGTTACGAAGTCGTGGTACCTAGGTGGTAGTCTAGAGGTACTGTGCCCGCCTCGCATTGACAAGGTCCAGCAGCTCTTCGAATCGCTCTCCTCGCTTCGAGCGGTCCATTCTACTGATTTTTGTATCGGATGTCGAAGGAAAATTAGTAGAATCGACCGCTCGTAGCGAGGAGAGTTATTCAAAAATAGGGCTCCAGGGTTCGAACCTGGGTCTATACCAGTTTACTATAACACCCAAACTTTTTGTGACGGAAAATTTGATAAGGAAACCAGCATATGTCAAAAAAGGATTTGTAAGGCGCATGTTACACCAACCTGCACTGGGCTAGCGTCGTGGTGGACTATAGCCCGTCCGTACGCGTTCATTGGGGTGGGCCAATAGTGGAGACATATTAATAGGGTGTAGATTTGACAGGTTATGCAACAACAAACTGAAATTGACATTAGATGAAACCAAAGGAAGATACGGTTCTCTTATACATTGCATAAACGAAAACTAGACTCACACTCACTCACACAACCGAAATCAAAGATGCTTTCATATACGTATAATCATAAGTATTATCCACTAAACATGTAAACCAAACACTTGATTTTTACTTGACACCTGGTTTTGTACGACCATTTTATGATAATAAGTAACATAATCATCTTTCTCAATATACATAGGTGGACGGATAATTAGAAACAGGGCAAGATTTTCATACAATCGAGGTCACTTTGAAACTATGGTTCTCCGCGAATTATTGATCGGGGCATGATCTGATAACGGTTATCGAGAGAGTAGATGGAGGACTTTAATATCGCTATAGATATCCAACTGATCAGATCAGCCGTTTGGAAGCAGCATCGTTATGAAGAAAAAAACCCGCAAAATGGCATCAAAATGTATGAAAACCTTAAAGTTAAGGAATCATGACGATGCTGCTTCCAGATGGCTCATCTGATCAGTTGGATATCTATAGCAATATAAAAGTCCTCCATCTACTCTCTCGACGACCGTCATTAGATCATGCCCCGATCAATGCTTCACGGAGAACCATGGCTTCAAAGTGACCTTGATTGTATGAAAATCTTGCCCTGTTTCTAATTATCCGTCCACCTATGTACGTTATCTGTGCCGTGGGGTTGGGTACGCATTACTCATGGCCGTCCAACATTATTATTACAGTTTCTGAAGCGGTATGCTCGTTTATTTATTGTCTAAAATAAACACGTAACAAAGATAAAATCTGTATTTCCATGCGCTAATGTTTCTTTGTGCACGCGTTTGTGTTTTCAACTCGACGCGTCCCGTTCATGTGCTCATATCGTTCACTCATTCGTTCGTTCCTAATTTGAATGTACAATGGGTACGATTTCGAAAGCACACATTCACGATTATAATTCTGAACGATATTACCAAAAACCATAACCAAAAACGTTATGCCGCTACCACACGTTTGGCGAAACTCTGCAAACGCAAACGTGTGGACAGGGGTTTGGCTTGCGTTTGTAAAGGTTTGCTAAACGTGTGGATGCCGCATAACGTTTTTGGTTGTGGTTTGGATTTGATAATATCGTTCAGAATTAGAGCGATTGGCGCCGTGGCGTTCGTCCCAACGAAATCGGACACTTCTTTATCAAGAAGCAAAATACCTACAAAAAATCTGTTTTTGGTAAAGCAAGATCCAATTTCTTTCGTCGTAAACAATAAATCGAACAACACACTTCAAATACATTGCTTGTTTGTTTCAAAATCAACTAACAAATGTCAAAAGTGATATTTGAACTAATTTCCCGCTACAGCGTATCACTTACGCCTTCTAAGTATCCCAAGCGTATCTTGCCGTACCGACGACGTTACGCCGCGTTGCCCGCTCTCGAGATACCTTTGAAGTTCCATGCTTTAGAACATGTCTTCAGACTGAGTTAGTGCAATTTCAATTATAGCCTCCTGGGACGCCACGACCTCGCTTTAGGATATAAACATTAAAAATAAAACATAACTAAAACATTTTGAAAAATTCTTCTACAAGTAATTTATTTACTAGAAGGCTCCAATGTCTTATAGATAATTAAATGAGAAACGAAATAATCATTTTTCATTTTTTTTTCATAAAAAAATATTAATCATAAAATAATTAAATTTTTAGACGTTCACTTAGAGTTCACTTTTTTTGAGGACTAAAAATAAAAAAACATAAAAAATAAAAATTCGTTCACTTCTCCCAGGACTCAGGAGGATAAATAAGTATTTGTAGTTTTTATAATTCAAGACGATGAGCTATGAGGACATGTTATTATTATTATTCGTGGGCTCTTGCAAATCTCACTCACAACCACAAGTCAGCCTTGGTATCACTGCGACCAATGCTGATCTTTTTGTGATCGCCGTCTTTCTACAACCATCTCTGACGTGATCCCGCCAAAAAGAAAAACAAAGTTTTTTTAAATGTAAGTAGGTGTAGGTATTTAATATTTAAACAGTCTTTTAAATTTAAAGAGATCTGACATATTAAAAGGGATGTCAAATAAAGAAAAGAATGATTTGTTTTTGAAAGATTAAAATCTCTTTGCTGAAAAATAAGCACATAAATAGCTTATTAACGAGACTTTTTCCTATGCTAGGGAACTTTTTAGTGACAACAAAACAAAGCCCTGGCATAAATAGTGAGGAAAAAATATTTCGGATGCCGTTATTATGAAAGAAGAAATTTATATTGTTTATAATTTAATGACATCCATAAATATTTTTTCAAAGCAGCGAGCCAGTAAACTGCCTGCCTGCGTCAACTCTTTTTTGTCTAATAAATTTGATTTTACAATGGAATATCTTTTTTTGTTTCTTGTATCTCGTCAAAGATTTTTGCGATGACTTTTTCGTACGTATGTTTAGGAAATTGCAGAAGTTTTAAATTGAATCCTAATAAATAATACCTTTTTTTTTTTTGCGAAATTTTAAGGATGTTTGTACTCTTTCACGCAAAACTACGGGATAGAATTTTAAAAAACTTCACAGTAATAATACATATATGTACATACATCAGAATACCTCGGGAAAAGCTGTTCTACGCGGGCGAAGCCGCGATAAACAGCTAGTCGGTAATATATCTGTACCTCAGTTTTCCTTGACCGCTTCAATGGTTAACTTGTCATATCTCAGTAATTCGTAACAGAATATCTACCTATCTTAATAATTATTTCTTGTGCCGTCCATCCGTGTGCCTGATATGCCGTATAATTTGTCTTTTCGCTCCAGTGAATAACGTAACATGATACATATTTCGCATCAATGGTTAGTTTTCTGTTTCTCGAAGGTTGATTAACGATCTCTAGGGGGTAAAGTCTGGAATTAATTTGGAATATTGCACTGTAGGACGTTTTTTTTGGTTTAATATATTCAGTTAGAAACAATGGACAGTAAAAAAATTGCTTTTCCAAAAGACTATATAAAAAAAAATTCAATGTTTTTTAACGGGTTACTAAAGTGAGTTTATATTTAAAAGCTAGTTATTATTATTAGCAATTTTATATTCAAATACGACTGGTGGTTCCAGAGATTAGCGCTTCTTCCGGTTTATTATATTAGTAATAGATATTTCAACTAATTGGCAAAGTTATATACAATGGCTGTGAGAGAGGCAGTCATTTGCAATCGCAAAGGAAACACAATATCCTTCCCTTTGCCACCCTAAGCAAAAAAACAATTTTATTCGCTCTGTTTCGTCTGAGAACAAATTTAAAAAGGACCAACTTTAAAGTATACCCTGAAATAAAAAAATAATTATCAAAATCGGACTGCTCTGTAAAAAGTTATGTGTGGCCAATTGGCCATACATAAAAATAAAAAAACAAATATACGGGTCGAGCTGAGAATCTCCTCTTTTGTTTTTTTTCGTCAGTTGAAAAGCAACGTCGAATTAAATATCGTTTTGTTAAAATATGTTCACCTTTTCACTTACGATTTAAAGATTAGCCAGTAGTGTATCCAACAGTCTCATAATATCAATTTGTCGGTCCGTCTGTCTGTGTGTCCACTAATGTCTTCGCAGTCCACAGACTATTAATAACTCGGTACTCTCTAGTGTAACAACACGGTATATATATCGATTAGACATCAGTTACAATTAAAATATCGAAACCGTTTATATGGATTTTTTCTGTCGGTATTTGTCGGCAGGTAAAATAAATCATTTGAAGAATACTACAGAAAGCGAGCGAAGATACATAGAACATAATAATTATCATCATTTTACATTTAGGCACTCGAAATTAGTTTTTAGAGTCCCGTAGTTTAAAAAAATCGTTGCGTCACTTACTTGCGGTTTCAATCGATTAAATCACTCTCGATCTCTTTTACAAGCCTATGAAATCGATCATCTTTAGTTGTAGGCACAACTTTGGAAAATATTTTAGTTTCATGATTGTAATTCTTTCGAACGAACTAAATAGAATTTTTTTGGACTTAACGATTGCGTAATATTATTTTTGATGTACCTACAATAAGCATTCAGAAACTGCATAGGAGGAACTTTTTCGACTCGCGCTTTTTATAGCAATGTTGTTCCGATGCTATTATCCTATTCTCGGCTATCGATATTCGACAGTTGGGCACAACACTAGCCGCTGTCTGTTTCGATGCATGTCGGACTAACGTGCGCCCATACATTATCCACGGCTGAGAGAGTTAATGTCTACGCCGAAAGGGAGGAGACCTGGGGTCTTAATAACCATTAGGTGTGGATTTGTCTATGGAAATGACACATACAAAATGGGATCCAATTTTGAATTAATGGAAGGTGAAAACTGTTTCGCTAGTTTCATCATCATATCAGCCTGTAGACGTCCACTGCTGGACAGAGGCCTCCCCCAAGGATCTCCACGACGACCGGTCCTGCGCTAACCTCACCCAGCCGGGTCCCGCGACCTGCACCAGATCGTCGGTCCACCTTGTGGGAGGCCTGCCTACGCTGCGTCGTCCGATAGGTGGTCGCCACTCGAGAACCTTTCTGCCCCAACGGCCGTCAGTTTATATTGTAGGTAATTTATATTGTCTAAAACCTAGAATAGAGTTTGTTATTAATAATGTTATTGCTTATCTTTAGTTTTAGATTTAAATGGATAGGCTTAATCGGCCGTTAATTTTGTAACCTTTGTTTTTTACATATTTTTATAATTTCGGCTGCTGTTATCCCTAAAGAAATTGAAATTGATTTTTTTTTATATTATGTAATTGTGCTCGTATGTGTTGATGCCAGGAAAAAATTCTACCGATTTTTAGGAATCAGATAAAGTTAAAAAAAATTCCAATTTTATTTTTATTAGGTATAAATACTTACTTTTCAGTAGGTATTTAAAAAGCATGGTACCTAGGTACATATATTTAATTTAATCTATGGTCATAGTAATAAAATTACATTTTATAAAGACAAAGTTAAAAAATAAAAGAATTACATTAGTCATATATTTTAATGGCAGCATTTTTTACTTATTAATTGAAAATGAAATTATGGGCAAATCAAGTGACATCCTAAAACGACACTACAAATAGCAATAAATTCCACAAGATTCACATATAAATTCCACAGATAACGCACTAGATGTATGTTTATTGAATGCCATTGCCCAGTCCCGTTGACCTTTCGTACGTTCTTCACGAATGTCGTGCGAAAATACATTTACGCAATAAAAAAAGAATTTCCCACACAGTTGTGATAATCTAGTTTGGACGAAGAAGGTTGCATGGGGCCATATACAGGATGTTACAAAACAAGTAGTAAAGCCGAATGGAGGTTAAATGGGGCCTTATAACGAGTCCATTCACATACCCCAAAAAAGAATAAAAAAATATGTTTTTATTTTGACTGTTGTGCATAATAGGGTTATTTAGAAAAACTAAAAATAAAAAATATTTTAATTATGTGCAAACCCTATTTAGAAAAACTATTTGGGTGGGTATGAAGGAAAACATTTTGATGAACTGTCACATAGAGAGGTCCGAGTTCGATCCCTGGCCGGGACATGTACGTATGGGTAAACCCGCACTATGGGCTACTGTGGTGGACTATAACCCGTACGCCATCAACAGGGAACATTATAGGCTGTTAGCTTGATTTGAAATAAATTAAAGCTTGCCACGTATCGGAAAACGCAGCGTAGGCCTCCCACAAGGGGGACCGACGATCTGGTGAAGGCCGCGGGACCCAGCGGGATGAGGTTAGCGCAGGACCGGGCGTCGTGGAGATCACTGGGGGAGGCCTTTGTCCAGCAGTGGGCGTCAACAGGCTGATATGATGATGATAAAAGCTTGCTTTAGGGTTTTTAAAGTCAAGGGACTTCCTAAAACGAACGAATAGCTACTTACATTAATACATTTTTATACGTTAACAAAACAATTAAAAATAAAAACCTTTCGTCTTCTGAACTGCTTTTATAATGTAGTTCTAAATCCACTCGCAAGTTTAATTAGAGAGCATTAATAAAATAATTATCGCACAATAAAATCTAGCACCAATCATCATGTCGCATACACTAAATCAGACGATGCACTTGGACATTTTCCAAATTGCCCAAGTCTATTTCTGACTCGGGTTACATTTGATACTCATGAAAATTTTATGTATTTAATTTAAAAACATTTGAATGTTTTACAATTGAATATCGCAGAAGATGTCATACGAACAAATGCATTTGCTTCTCGGAAGCAAATTTTTGCGGTAACCAATGTTTTCTGGATGTCACATGTTTTTAGAACTTATGATAATTTAAGACCAAAACACACACAACACATGTGATAAGCTAATAAATCAATTAAAAAAGTAATGGTAAACATTGATAGTCTGGTAAAATTAAATGTTTAGTATTACAGGAAGGAACAAAATAACTTCTAATTTTCTCTCCACTGAAGGTCTTAAGCCAGCACAAAACATTTCCGCAACACTTTTTTTTAATCAAGTTTTGTACAGCCTGAGCGAGGCTGAAGTAACATTAATACCGTCAATCTTTGTCATTCAAATATCGTCTATGTATTTATGCTAAGCTTTCCTAAAAAGTTGTTTTTAGATCCTAACCTAAAACGATCATTTATTTCAATTTTAACCGCTCCTGACCGGACCGTATGAGCTGAGAGTCCGTTTCAAACCACTTCCCTAGTTTAATCAAGAGTCGGCAATAAATAACGTCGCCCAGTTAATATGTTTTCGCCCAGCGGCCATTCTTTTTGTCCGCTAACGCTATTACAAAACAAACAATGCTTTACTCTTAAGAAGACGTTAACTAATAGGGGTAGTAACAATGTAAACACAGCTACCTTTAATCAGTCTAAAGTACGCCTCCTATATACCAGACTAGCTGTTGCCCGCGGCTTCACCCGCATCGGATAAGTACCTATAAACCATCCGAAAGAAGTTATCTGAACGATAGTGAAAACCGCATCAAAATCCGTTGCGTAGTTTAAATGACCTAAGCAAACAGAGGGACAGACGCTGGAAGCTACTTTGTTTAATACTATGTAAGAAAGGATAAGGACTGGATGGAGAAGACATGAGATCGTACGATGGAGTCTATTGGAAATGGACCAGCGGTAGATTTCGACAGGCTACGGGCCGCTAATAAGTTAATAAATCACTTGAGAATTAGATAAGAATGCATAAAAGAAACACCCACCTGGGAAACTATACTATCTTCAACCTGATGAAATAAAAGAAATCAGTGCCAAAAGCCTGCTGAAGATCCTAACTGATGCAAAGCTTAACGCTGGACTATAATAAGGTGGAAATCACAATAGATCAGTAACGGTCCCAGTGTTGCAAGGATAGATAAGCCATGAAAGAGCCGCATCACAAAAAAGGTTTAGAATTCATTAGGTACTCTAAATAAAATACATGCTAAGGGCGGCGTGTGTGTGGCAAGGGGACAGATGTGAAGACAATGTAATCAACAATTACACCGTATCAAAATTAAACCCTTATCTCATATCATCGAGCAAAAACAAGTTAAAAAGGCTCCGACCACATGTCGTAGGTGATCAGAAAAAAAAGGGAAAGACAACTTCAACCGTTGCGTTTGCTCTGTGTGTAAACTAGGAATTTCCCATAGATTTCCCACAGGAATCTGGTGATGTGGAATATCCCTTAAATCCACGAACAAAAGTCCGAAACCACAGAGAGAGTGTAAGCAAGAAATAATCACCGTGCATTTATTTCATAATGTGGACACGACAAGTCTTGCGGTAAGACGAACGGAAAATGAATGCACAACATAAATCCAACAAATATCTTAAGCCTCGGCTTAGGGAGGGTGTAAATAAACTATCGTTTATTTCAAGTCTTTTCGTTTGGTGCAATAAACAAGATAAGAATGAACCGGATGCCATTTTCACCGGTGTGAAGTGAGTGATTTAAAAATGAAAGACTAGTTTATGTTGGGGGCCAATCGCGCTAATTCCGAACGATATTACCAAATCCAAACCATAACCAAAAAACGTTTTGTTGCATCCACGCGTTTGGCAAACCTTTACAAACGCAAACCAAACCCCTGCTCCATAAGACCATGCAGCATAACGTTTTTGGTTATGGTTTGGATTTGGTAATATCGTTCAGAATTAGCACAATTGACCCCCAGGTTTTGTTGCCAATGACGTGCGGTCGACCGTACTGTATTTCCCCGCTTCCGCCTGTGACAAGTGCCAAACGCCCAATAATAAAGCATACGGATGCAACCGCTCGGGTCCGGGAACATTTGCATCCGAGAGATGGCGCTCGCGGCTGCGATGCATTATTCACGCGGCCGAGCAATGTTGATACAGACCGACTGCGGTGTTTACCTGCGACATTTTGCATTTTTAAATGTCACATTTATTTATTAAATAACATTTAAATTTATTCTAATGAAGACAGCGTTTTCAAATTGTATGTGTATTTTCTACCGACTTCAAAAAGGAGCAGGTTTTCAATTTGAATGTAGGTAATTGCGATAATATGATCGCCAATTGTTTCACCTCGAAGGGTGGTGGACCGACGGTCTGGTGAAGGTCGCTGGATGACGTTGACGCGGAACCGGTCACCGTTGAGATCCTTGGAGGAGGCTTTTGTCCAGTAGTGGACGTCTACAGGCTGATATGATGACCTACGTACTTTTACCTATAGTGGGTTGGACTATTGTATAAAAATATAAGAAATGCTGTTGATTTAAAATAAAAAGCATCTCCTATGCGATATAAATGGCCTCTCTTCCATAATAATGCCTGGTACGAGAGGGTTATGTATTTGACGTTTATTGTTCGTTTTACAAGCGGCTGCACCTGGGACTAATATCTTAGAAGAATGAAACTTCAGGGGTGCCCAAGGTGCAGTTTTTATACAAATAAACACAAAATATAGATAAAAGCCGAAAAGCTAAAAGTCGTTTCCAGTTCAAAAAACTGGTGCGTGAGCATCTGTTGGGGTCCTCATAGTGTCTCTGACGGACATAAATGGAGTCATCTTTCACATTTATTTGGTTCTAAATTGTTATTGTATTTGTAGTCTGATTTATATCTATTATTTTAATAGTTTATGTAGGTATATCTATGTATTTAATATATTTATGTATATATTATGTAACAAAAGTTTTTTTTTTTTTAAATAATTTGTACCAATTAATCTATTTGTAATGTATGTAGTTACCTATCATTTAATTACTGTTTATATTATCATATTGTTTTAAATAAATATTGTTTTAAATTTTTGCGCCTACCACTAATTTATCTGCATGGCCCAAAGGTCAGCTGGTAGAGAATGCCATTGGCATTAAGTTCGCCTTTTGTACAAACTAGTGCAATAAAGTTTTAAATAAAAATAAATAAAAATATAAGTACACCTATTTCAATGATTTGTTTACTTCGAAAATACATGGGATATTAATTGATCGGTTTGTGTAAACGCCTTTTTTGTTAAGAATAATGGTCAGTACCAAAACAATATAATAAAATAAAAGTAGTATACACCAAAAGTAAATACAAAGAGGAAAAGTTTGGTTTATAGAACCGCCAGCTAAATTGGACAGCCACGGCAAGTCTTCTTTGGTTTTTACTTCCGATCTTCACATCAAAATGCTGCCAATTTTAGATTTCTCCAACGGCGGATAACGTAAAACCCTAAGGGCTTCTTTCACCACTTCCTGATATTGTTACAGATAGTAATCTTAGTGATAAACTAATCTATCAGATAAATCTGTGTGATAGACTACATAAAATATATGAGATATAGGCAATCAGATACCTGTGAAACCAAAAAAATAGGCTATCTGTCAGATAACCTGCAGATAGGGTATCTGGGAATTTATCAGCAAGCGGTGTAAGAGGCCCTAAGTAACAGTTTAATAAATTACTTAAATAGTTTAAAAGTACAGCAGAGGATATTTACCACGTTTTGATGGAGTGTGTGCGGAGCGAGACACTCAGACCCAGCAGAACCGCCTACGAGGTCGGCAGCTGCAAAGTTAGCCTCTCCATTATCGGCAGAGGCTGGTGCCCTGTTCAGCTTAGTTAGGAGATGGATGCAGACTAGGGGTAGCTAGTAGCGAAATTTGTACCGTGGCCTAACGGAGTGGCATAGTCGCTATGCGACTCAACTCCTTAATAAAGAAAAAAAAATACTAATGTTTATGAACGATCGATTTACAATTAGGATCAACACCTCCCTTGATCTAGACACGCGGCAGCGTGCCAGCCAAGTTCCAGCAAAGTAAAAGGGAAGGAACTGGCGACGCAGCAGCCGTGTGTTATATTACACGAACCATTTCGAGCCACTATTGCCCCCCTTAATAACTCAAGATCTATTTATCATAAACACATGAAATTGGGTTTATTTAATTAGTGTATTTTTAATGTATTTCACAGAACCAACAACCTTCTTCTTTTTAAGTCGGTCGTTAAAAAAACTACCGCCCGCCAGGCGTTGTATAAAATTGAATTGCTTATTTCCTGCTTCCAGCCACTGCATGCTCATAAAACTTTAACGTTTTATATCTCTAAAAACTGAAACGCCTGAAAATTTTATGTTGAAAAATGTCGTGCTGGCCTATATTGAATATAATGGTTCTAAATGTTCCAAGTAATGGGCATGTAATTATGTTTATTAGAGTTTTTAAGGTTAAAACTATTAAAAGATATGATAAAATCCAGGTTTGATGGGCGTTAATTTTCATAATACAAAGTAAAAATCGAAATATTTCATTGCATAAGAGTACACTGGGTATACATTTATACACGTCAGTTGTTTATCTTTATTTGCTGGCCTGTTGGCGTAGTTGTAGCGACCCTGCCTACTGCGCCAAAGGTCGTGGGTTCGATTCCCACCCGGGACCAACATTTGTGTGATGAGCATATTACTGCTGGTTTTCGGATTCTGGGTGTTTCTATGTATTTAAGTATTTATTTAAAAGTATTTATGTATGTTTATCAGTTGTTGAGTACCCATTTACAAGCTTCGGCTTAGTTGGGACTAAACAGCCGTGTGTAAATTTGTCCAAACATTATTATTATTATCTACCATGCTGGGAAGAAGCCGCGCAACAAACTGCCGCAGCATGTCTTTTAAAATCAAAACAATTAAATTGTTTGTAAAGCCAGTGCCAGGCCGAAGTAATTACCAGGCATCTTTGTCATTCAAATAATCGTCTATATTTTATCTTAAGCTTTCTAACAAAATAGTAAATTAATAATTTCACCTATGCTATGAACCACAATACAATTATTCAAATAAAGTTGTTTTTACATTAGCAACGTAAAATTACTCAAGTAGACTTCCGCTACGTCTCGCTCGCTCACTCGGGTTTAAGTAGATTCTCACGAGAAAGATTTAATTTTAAAATTAGTTCGTGCATTATTTCCCGCGTCTTCGTCCACATTTTATAAGTTATTTCAGACTTTTCTCTCGGCTCCTAAAAACGGTCTTTAACTTTTCCTCAAGAATTTGTATATAGTCCAGCTAGAGCACCCGTCCGAATAGCACTTGCGCGAATAGCCCCTTACCTGGTCCACGAAGGGCACCGATCAATATTTTTGGCAGGTGCTATTTGGGCTAATAAATGCAAAATAGTTATTTGTTACGCAAGGCTGCAAAGTTGGTTATTATTGTGCGAGTACTAGTATTGAAAACTGAGCAAGCGAAGGGTTCTAGGATTGAACCACGAGCGAATCGCTCGTGGTTCAAAGATATAATCCTGAGCGTAGCGAGGGTTTCAAGGTACGAGTCGCAAATTAACTTTGCTGCCGAGCACAACACACAATTTTTCACCTCACTACAGCGAGGAAAATACTAGGTGAATTGAATCCTTTCGGCGGTTTAGAACCACAAATAATAATAACCGCAATTAGAATTGACCACTTCTTTAAATGTCCACCTTCTACAAATTAGAAGAAAAGTTTTAAAAAGTTTTTTTCCAGGTGCTGTTTTCCACGCAGATTTCGAATGAGAAAATACCCTTCCGAGCTTGTGAGGTGAAAACAATTTTTCAAATCCGACTGGTATTTATTTCCAGAGATTTTAAACAAACAAACAAACAAACAAAGAAACAAACAAACAAACAAATATAAACACTCTTCAGCTTTATTTCAAATAAAACTTTGACTCAGACCTATAAAATGTGGTCTGACATATAACTTTTAATACCTAGGTAATAAAACCCTCCCGCTGTGATGCCGCGTATTTTTTTAGAATCACAATAGAACCCTGAAATCTAAATGCATAGCATTGAAACAACTCCAAGCAAATAACCGTCAGACCGAACGCACCAAATGGATCCGTGCGAATTTGTAATTCAAATACTGCGGGAATCGTAATTCGCCTTTCGAATTTCGGCGCATGGACTGACTGGGCGGCAGAATTTTAGGGCGGCAAACTAAACACGACTTCTAGCATGAAGTTGGCCTCGATTCGGAAAGCGCATAAAAAAATTTACGCCAGTGAAACCAGTTCCGTATCTTTAATCATAATATAGATTCATACTTCATCATCATCATCATATCAGGCTGTAGACGTCCACTGCTGAACAAATTAAGGCCTCCCCCAAGGATCTCCACGACGACCGGTCCTGCGCTAACCTCATCCAGCCGGGTCCCGCGACCTTCACCAGATCGTCGGTCCACCTTGGAGGCCTGCCTACACTGCGTCTTCCGATACGTGGCCGCCACTAGGAATACTTTCTATGGGGCAAAATGCAAGTGATTGCAGTTGGCATCAAAGTCAAAGTAAACACTAAGTTTATGATTTTAACTTATTTATTCTCCTCGCAATAAAGTATGTTGAAAAACGTCGTATGAAACTCGTGAGCATGGGTCATTACACCCTTGCTTCATTACGCACTCGCTTTCGGCTCGGGCTGTGCGTTCATCGCCACGAATGTACTGTATCAAGCCCGGGCATCACTAAACTGAATGCGTCACTGAATTTCGCCACCGAATTTCTCACTGCGGCTACGTTTTACGATACTACGAGCTGCGAATTGGCTGCGAACGACTGAATTTCTATAGTTTGACGGTAAATTACAATTAGGTACCGTTTTTGTGGGGAAATTGTAGACGATTTTTAAAATACCAAAAGACAAAAAAGTTGTTTATTTTGACCAGTAAGTAACCTATACGTCCGAATTCCCACGGTTGGGCAAAGGCCTGATCTCACAACAAAAGTGCAAAATTAAACTCTTCGGGGTCATAGTCCAGCTGACATGGAGCAAATTGATGCCCCAAATACCTACGAGACTATTTCTTATTTCAAAGTAAAGAAAAGTCTAAAATAGGATATTATTTAGACGATGTCTTTGCAACCAATTTTTTTATTATTGCATACCTGATCTAAGTGAGAACTGTACCATGAGTTTACAACGTCGATACTCGCTGGCGACTACGTAAATCCGGTTTAAAGAACTTTATTCTCATTATAACTTACAAAGTCACTTAACATGAGAACTACATATCTTAATTAGTTAAGTTAGTGTCCATATAAACAGGCAGAAGGTAAGTGTAAAATTATGAATGGACTATGATAGCCGACCAACATAACTAGGCGCAAGTGTACCTTAAGCAAAATGTAAATTAAAACTATAACCTCTCTGTCTTTCGTAAATAATCGAAAAGAGACGTCACTGTTAACGTATCTACGTAGGCTTTAACGATAGAATCGATGCTGTAAGCTCATGGTAGGAGCGCCTTGCCAGTTCGACCATTCTAGATTTTTTATGAGAGCATAGATTTTTTCAGGTTGACCGCTTTGTCCCGCGGCGACATTTACGAGCGCCGCTTCCGAACGTTTGCGGGATTTCTGAGCTGTATACCTAAAGTCCTTTTTGTAAAAAAAAAAAAAAAACTGCAAAATCTACGCAGTACACTATGAGCGGGTCCCGTATATTAACTTTTTTTAATAAACTTAATATAAATTAGTAAGTTAGGTTACTTTTTAAATATTCATACTTACCTACATTAATATTGAAGGGTTCTCGTCTTTTCGGTCAAGGGTTTTAGAGTTTGTCGGATTTATGATAAAAAATTCAAGTATCTACAGCTTACTTCGGTTGATGTCATCATAATTCGAAATTGTCAACGAAATCCTACCTGTAAACAAAAAAAAAGTCCAGTAGACAGAAAAATGCGCCCTTCGATAATTCTAAGGTTTTTTTTTTAATTTTGGAAAGTGGATAACGTGAATTCCTTGCTATGTTCCAAAATGCTAACAGTTTAGAGTGATGCAATAGGTATTAAGTAGTAGTGGTAGTAGTTAGTAGTGTAGGTACCTACCTACTTAATTAAACATTTTGATCAGAAATATAAATAATCGATTATTCCCTATGCCTATAACTGCTTTTATGAACACCTTTGGTTGTTTTTTTTTATTTAAATGTTAAATTACATGGCCTCTCTTTAATTTATGATACTATGTTTCTTAGAAGGAATTGATTATGATAATTGACAATTTCGATTGGTATCATAAAAATACAGAATGTTCTTTTTTACAAAGTCTGGATCGCTTCTCGGCTCAGGCGGTTTTTCTTAAAAAACATTAAATGCAGACAGATCTACCTACTTATTTTTGAAAATGAAGAAATGTTTCTTTTCAGTAAAATTTGCAATCTTTAATATTTAGGATACTTTCCCTCCAGGGGGCATTGGTTTGGCTCACCCTGTATCGTCACTTCAGACATTTTGTAACAACCTGTATAAATATTTGATGGAACCAATAGCTTCCTCGACCCTTCAATATTTATAATCACATTTATACCCTTTACATAAAAAGGGATTGCTACACAAAAATCGTAAATAGAAACACCCTAGCCATTGTATGAATAATTTCTATATATTTTGATAATATAATATTCAGAACCCTTCCCTTTGATACCCGACGGTTCATAACAAGGACCCTAATATTCAATACAGACATATTACAGCTATGTGTGGTTCTTTAGGGATTCAATTTTACGATTACTATTACGAATTACCTACTTTGTTTATTACCATTCGGTTGCATTACGATTACTCAAGAATGAAGAGAAAGTCAAAATTGTGTATAAAATTATTAAATTGAACAAAAGGGGGCGCAATGGAAAAAGACTTAGAAAAATTTCACTTTTTTGAAGTACCGTCGCTCGCTTCGCTCGCTCCAAGGGTCACCAGTACCCCACCAACCTAACCTTCGGGGTGCTCCGACTGCTAACTGACATTATCACCTATGACACATTTTTCCTCAGCGCCCCCTTTTCTCCACTCCAACCATTTCCGATTTTGTTGAAACTAAATGAAACTAAACTTCTGCTTGACCCGTCCGTCTGTCTGTCACGCGATAAAACTGTTTCTCTCCAACCATCCATCCACATTAGGGGGACACCGATAGCTTCAAAAAGACCCTGGAGCATGGAGGTGCCAAATAAGGAGGTCGCATTGTTATTTAACTGCAGTGATTAATTTGACAGGCAATTAAATGTTCAATTTCAATCATATGACGTAGGAGAAGATAGGAGTCATTTTTGCTCAAAACAATAAGAGACCAAAACGAGACACGGAAACAAGAGTAACAAAAGGCTGGTTGTCGCACGAATATTATATTGATTGATCACGTTTTTTTGTTAAGTCAAACAAAATTATCGAATTATTCATTGAACCGAAAGCGCCCATCTTTTGCTGAATTCAAAGAAAGAGTGTTGCCACTGTTAAATACACTTCTATCCGATACGTGCTGATTTAGGATACATTTGACAAATTAAGATGAGCTCTTAACACAGGCGTCTTTAACTATCACAGGTTACAGAGCCATCAATCAACAGCCTATTAACATGTCCCCACTGCTGGGGCTCAGGCCTACCCTCTCAACGAGGGCGTTCGGGCTATAGTACACCACGCTAGCCCAGTGCGGGTTGGTGGACTTCACATGCGCCTACGAATTTCTTCTTCGGCGTGTGCAGGTTTCCTCATGTTTCCTTCACCGTTTGAGAGCAGTCAGTAAATGTACTTAAGTTTCGAGAAAAAAACCCATTGGTACATGGCCCGACCGGGGATCGGACCTTGCACCTTTCGATATGATAGGCCGCGTCTTATCCCCGACGCCACTGACGCTCTACATAATGTGAAAATTGTCATCTTGTAGAAAATGTTTCACTAACCATGCGAGGTCCTATAACCGAAAAGTATTTTCCATCCCCCGCCCCTAACTTCTAAAGGGTTAAAGGTCAGGAGCTCTGGAGTCGTCGCGCACGGGTGGTCAAATTTGAAAAATAAATCCACCCTGACTCCCTACTTACTTTTTCATGTTTTGGGGGACTTTGATTTAGTGGAAGTGGGAAGCGAGTGGTTTTCTCAACAGTGAAATTGTTTTTAAATGCATATTTATTTATTTCAGAACTTTGTACCCTTTTGAATGTACAGTCGACCGCACGTCAGTTGAAACACTTTGACCTTGAGCTGGCCTAGCCTATTAAGGATATTCAATACTACGAGAGACCAGTTTATACTGGTTTTGTTTCTACAGTACATTTGCCTAACCGGGGATCGAACTCGGACCTCTCGACCTTAAAGAAGAAAAGTTAAATAAATAAATAAAACTAGAAAGATATACTTACTAGAACAGAAAGATAAACTTCCGAAAAGATAAAACTTATTCAAAAATTTTTAGTTTTACGTCTGTCAGACGGCCAGGAGCCTTTTATAATATAAGAACTAGCTGTTTGCCGCGGCTTCGCCCGCTTAGAACAGTTTTGTTTTTCCGAGGAATCCACAGCCTATGTTTATACAGGCTGTTACAAAACAAGTAGTAAAGCCGAAAGTAGGTTAAATGGGGCCTTATAACGAGTCCATTCCCCACCTATTCACCCCAAAAAATAAGAAAAAAAAAATTTAACTGTTGTGCATATCCTATTTAGAAAAAATAGGTAATAATAATAAATATTTTTATTTTCACTGATGTGCAAACTCTATTTAGAAAAACTATTTGGTTCCCTGACTTACCTGGTTACCCTGGTTGGCTTTGATAATTAATTATATTTTTAAGAGGTATTTTGTAACACGTTGCATAAATCTACATTACTGTAAAGTTTCATCGAAATCTGTTCCGTACATTTTGCGTAAACAAAACAAACATCCTCACAAACTCACATCTAAATTTCACAGACATCCTTACAAACTTTCGCCTTTATATATTAGTAAGATAGGTAGGCGATACTCCCAGCCGTCTTCCTACCAATTATCTTAACGAAGTTAAATTTGAAAATCAAAAGCTGAGAGCGTAAGCAAACATTTTTGTTTTCATTACATACAAAGTATTAATTAGACGGGATACAGGGGCAGGAGGAAGTGTGGAGGGCGGGGGCTATCCCAGACCGGGGCCGGAAATTAGAATTGTTTTTTTACTTGTCAGCCATAGGGGAGGGAAACCATAACTAACAATTCCTCCAAAAAAAAAAACTATGATAATATTTTTGACAGTTGTCAAGTTAAAGCTCCTCAAAAGTTTTAGATACATAGTATAATTTAAACTTACAATCAATAAAGTACTGTAACGATAAAATAAAATACTGTACCGATTAAAAAACTAGGTTGAGTTGGTACTTAAATTTAAAATTTTTAAAATTGAATTAAATTAAAATATAAAAAATGCTAAGCATTGAAAAGCGATTGCTCAGTAGATATCTAATAAATATACCTACCTACGTCTTTTTCGGGAAAGGGGTTGTTGCAGCAAACTACAAACGGATGTTGTGACTGAAATACCTAGTAACCTAAAAATATATATTTTAAACAATGTATGGTTTAATATTTGACAATTTTATTTCAACGTCGATAAAATTATAATATAATAAAGTTTTGCTCTGTTCACGCTCCCGGTAGCAAAAAAATACAATAATAATTCATATACTATGTACTTTTTCACTTAACCCTTGTTTGTTTAGGATCTTACGTCATTTAGACTTTTAAGGCGTCGCCACATTACCTGATAAATGACAAAAGTTACTAACCGATTCGCTGGAGCGATGAATGTAGAGAAAAGAAGAATTCATACACGAACGGAATTTGAATCTGTGATCTAGACATTACAGGTCTATCGTCAAACAGTATTGACTGTAGATATATTCATCTTACGTGCAACACAAGAACCAACTTTTTTACCAACGTAAGAACGCCCCGAATACAGATAATACCAAGAAGTTTCAGACCTCTTTGGTCGCGCGCGCGCTCCCTGTGGAGATCGCATCTTGCATATTTAGTATGGGAAACGAAGAAAAATTCGGTGTCAATTTCAGGGGGGGTGCGGACAAAGGAAGCGGATTAGCGGGAGGAGATTGGTAATACTTTATATGGAGTTTGAAAATGAGAATGTATGAGTGAGTGTCCCTTTTGATATACATTTATTTTGGCACCCCCTAAAACGCTTTTGTTACTCATCCATATCGGAGTGGCAAAATTTTTTGATTCAAGGATAATACATAATTATCTTAACTACCAATCCTTAGGAGCATAGACGTTGTGCAAATTGCACCGTGGAACTGATGCAGGAATCAGATGGTGTGTAGACCCCTTTACGTTCCAAGAGATTTACGAGAATGTTGTTTTTTTGTTCGGACATTCGCGGTGTTCCCTTTTCCTGTTTTCATGTCAAAGGTTAAAATAACATTGAAATTAATCCGACTCGCGAAGAAAATACACTTTGTTATCCGAAGCCATTTTATTTTATAAATATTTTAACATAATTTGGAAGGGTTCAAAATGAATTAATGACAGAAGGAAATTATGTTCGGTTTCAAATTTGACTTTTTAATTAGGTACTTAATCAATTACAAAAACGTAAATATTAAGAACAGCTAACATAATTATATAATTATTTACGGGTCTTACACACGAATTAGTTTTATTTACCTTGCCCGACGTTTACAAAGCGCGAAAGTCTAAAATGTAGAACAGCTAACATTTTACAAAAAAAAAATTTTTGAAATCGGTCCACAATTGACGGAGAAATCGGTGAACATACATAAAAGGAAAAAAAAAACATACAGCCGAACATAGTACCTCCTCCTTTTTGGAAGTCGGTAAAAAAGGTTTTTAACTAAATGAGTTTTAAGTAATATTTTTGCTCGTAACACGTAGTCTAATATTGATAAAATAAATACGAGTACCTACCATACGAGTACTTACTATATTGAACCAAAGATACAATAATTTGCAAAATCGGAAAAGGCTCGCACCCTGAGATTTCCGTACAAACTTATCGCTATATACCGTGCTAATTATGTACGGTTCATCATACATGTAATTCTTTTGTGATATAACTGCAAATTAACAATTTTCGGGCCATAATAAAAATACTTGTGCTGTGAGATCTTGATTCTTGCATGTTTTGAGAGAGGTTTGATTTAGTTTGCGAGTATCTATCAAAATATGTAACATCATATTATAGAGAGAATATGATCATATTTTATAGAGTGATAGTGATTTACGATTTATCGTTAATTTGTAGATAAATCACAAAGAACGCAACTAAGAATATTGCGTTGATCTAGAAGCTTTAATTTTTACACCCCCAACGGGCCGTAGACATTATGTAATTTTATATATCCCTTCCTAGAGAAAAAGAAGACTTAGTGATCCTATCCTACAAGGTATCGGTTTCTTCCTTTCCTGGGTACGGAACCAGAAAAACCAAGATGCGGAGTTTTAAAGGGTTTTTAAAAAGTTCTTATGGTATTGATTTACGATTTGTGACGTTCGTTTTTGAGCGGGTTTCCTCACGTTTTTTCGTTTGAAAGCAGTGTGTAAAACTCGTTGGTACACGGCCAGATCGGGAATCAAACTGGGACCTTTTTCCTCTGACAAGGTTGGAGGGATCAGAAGGAGAGAAAACTATTCAGGAATCCAATATTTGGCAGCTAATCAAACCTGTCCATGACTACAACAGTATCAATGACACCGATACGACAGCTTGTGATGTTTGTACTAAACTCATAACGCGACGACACTCGTAAAGACCGGCACGCATGGGCGTAAAAACATCTAGCGTTATGGGCGATATAAAGGGGCTGGATTAAGGACCGAAAAGCGGGGCCTAAGGAGATAGAACTTACAGCAAATCGACCATCTTCGGCCTAATCTGATCGGCCTGGAGGGCGTTTTCCTCTGATGCGAAAATCCTGTCATTTATCGGAAAATCAGAACGCCTGGTAAGTTGACCTAGGCTATGAACAAAATGCAAGTTCGCAACTGGCGTGGTATCGGCGCAGCTTAACAACAGTCGACCAATCACAGCACATTGCGCGGGACTAAAGGTAGGTACGACAATACCTATTTTCCTCATTTCATACTGCTTGATTACGATCGCAGTTTACAATAATGATAGTTCAAAAGTTAAAGTGTGTAATATTTGATAGAATATGCTACCTTCTATAAGTTATATAGGTATGCATTTTACTCATGTATAGAGGGTTGAAACCATGGCAGGATGACAATACCCTTGTATGAAGTCGATTCATCGTATACGGCAGCGCGTTGCGCGTAGGGTCCGTGCACGTGCAGCTAACTTCACCAGAGATTTCACTCTGTCCTGTATGCAGCTACACCTGCATTATCATTCGAAGGTCTACCCTTCCCTTCTGAGGGGACCCAAGGCGATTCCTCAGTGCGGCCCTGTATTATACTCGTACGTGCCGGACGACAAATGTATGTTGAATTATACTCCGTCACCTGGTGTCGTTACATCCGTCTGATATCTACTTTATGTCCGCCATTTCATTTTTGCTTTGGGCTCGCTCTCCCCACATTGTGAATGAAAACGGCGCTGGTTGGCGTATATATTACGAATAATGTGATCATCATCATCATCAGCCTGACCAATGCTGGACATAGGCCTCCCCCAACCCGGTCTTCGGTTCTCCGCATCCAGTCACTGCCTTCACGCAGATCGTCGCTCTATCTAGCCGGGTCGTCCCACATTAGGCTTGCGCAGTCGTGGTCTCCCCTCGAGAACTCGTCTACCCCAGCGGTTATCGGTACATCGACACATGTGACTAGCCTTGCCACTTCAACGTGCTAACTTTTTTAGCTATGTCGCAGGTTTTGGTACTCTGGCGGTTCACCTCGTTTCGGATCCTGTCTCTCAGAGAGACAGTAGACGCGAGGTTTAAATAATATCTACTTTAATTTTAGAACCTACCTTTTTTTCTATACCTAAGTACCTAGTATCTCTTTTTTTTTTTAATTCCATTATTTTATAATATTAAAGTTTATAAATACTAAACATAAACAAGGACATACTTTTAATATTTCTGCAACATTCTAAGTAGCGGAGAAAGTTTGAAAATAAAATGACGCAGTACTTAGAGTAGATGCCTCCAGTCCCCGAGCACAAAAGCTGATGTTTCTCACGACAATGTGCAAAGTGTCCGGGAATATTTCCTTTCTAACAAAGTTAAGTTTGTACGACTTTGTCTCTTTGTTAAAGGCGCTACACACTACCTGACACATCAATCTCATTTGTCACGTGATAAGATTGAAAAAAAAACACAGTTTTAATGGGTATTCTGAACATTTTTATAACTAACCAGTAGAAATATTCTTTTTATCCTATTAATTAGATTTTTAAGTAAGCCTGAAAAAAATAAACAAACAAATAAATCAATCAATTGTAATGTAAATACACTTACACTAAGCATTGAACGAATACAAAAATCTCTTTCGTCAAACCAGACCCTTTACCAACCACTTCTATTCTACAACATTTTCAATTCATTCGAATTGAAGGGTACTAATTAGCTCCTCAATCCAGATGACCAAATTTCTAGGTATATGAACATTTGTTCTAAATTGATTCATTGTCAAAAATTGCTGAAGTTTAAATTAAAACTTCGAAACATTGACCAACCAGAAATATTTCACAAGAATAAATAAAAATAAGATAGAGGACATGAGATGAGATCAACATAATGGCTAATAAAGTGCGAAAGTCTAAAATGAAAAAAAAAAAAAAAAACACGTCTGCTTCACCCAACCGAGTTGGAGTGTGTGTATGCCCCTTAAAATGCAGCCGAGAACTGAGGGTTGTCTCTAAAATAAAATACACGGAAATGTTTGACGCAACGAAACGCGAGAAGATTTTGTTAGGAACGGAAACGATGCTTAGATATACAGGGTCTCGGACGGAAGCTTTTAGGAAAATTTGTACAAAATAGTCTAAAAGGACAGTAGAAGGACTTTCCTATTCCCTACTGGAAACCCTAGTTTGGGATTAGTAAGTACTGTTACTTACTGACTACCTACATAAAAAGTCAAAGCCAACATATTTTATTGCATACTAGCCGGTGCCCCGCGAGTTCGTTCGCGTTATAAAGTACTTATGTATCCTAAATGTTATTTTAATTATTTTTTTACTTTTTTCATGTAATATTTTCCTGACTTTGAAAAGACCGATACTCCCATTCACCCCCCGTTTCCTCCATACTATCACCCATTTTTTCCAACTAAAATGGGACTACCTTTGAAATTAGACTATTCAATAAAATAATTATTCACAAGGCGGTCGACAAAAATGTTTTAAAAAAGTTAATATTGTGCAATAAAGAGTAATGAATGGAATTGAAAAAAATTACAGTCGAATTTACTGACTGCTCTTAAACGGTGAAGGAAAACATCGTGAGGAAACCTGCATACGCCGAAGAATAAAATTCTGAGGCACATGTGAAGTCCACCAACCCGCACTGGGCTAGCGTGGTGGACTGTAGCCCGCACGCCCTCGTTGAGAGGGTAGGCCTGATCCCCAGCAGTGGGGACATGTTAACAGGCTATTGACAGACAGTCGAATTGAGAACCTCCTTCTTATTAAAGTCGAAAAAGATCGCCAAAACACGATAATATTATTAATAGAGGTAAGATATAATTTATAACTCTGCTAAGCCAGGATCTGTACCCTGTCCAGGAGTATGTCACTCAGACTATCTTGACGCGAGGATATAGTTCTCAGACAGGTAATACACGCGGACGGTAAGGATTGCGAGCAATTTTCGGTTGAATCCCATCTCGCCCCCTTCCCAACTCGCCCCCCAGGACTTTATACCTACGAAAAATTCCCAACTCCCCCCCCTTATAAATCATTCAAAAAATTCACCTTTCTACTTTTAAAAGTACAGTCGCTTCGATATTTGTCTAGACTGTTTTACGGTTTAATTAAAATATCTGTAGCATTTAAAAGTAATAATCAGTCTAGTAAATGAGATAAGAAGATAGAGTTAAGTATGGGTTAATAGGGTTTAATTATTTAAAGTAATTATAAAGTTATAGCAGGCATCATTACAATAGGCACCTACTAACTTAAATCAGGTCTTGTCATAAAATAGGCCTGATTCTAAACGTAAACAAAATTTGTCAAAACAATGTTTCGTAATAATAAGAAATAATTTTAGTGCTCTCAATTTTTACTTGTCTTTCAAAATCGGTCGGACCCAATACACTAATTTTAGTCTCTATTTCACCTAAATTTAATATGCACCTACTAACTTAAATCAGGTCTTGTCATAAAATAGGCCTGATTCTAAACGTAAACATACAAAATTTGTCAAAACAATGTTTCGTAATAATAAGAAATAATTTTAGTGCTCTCAATTTTAACTTGTCTTTCAAAATCGGTCGGACCCAATACACTAATTTTAGTCTCTATTTCACCTAAATTTAATATGCACCTACTAACTTAAATCAGGTCTTGTCATAAAATAGGCCTGATCTAAATGTACACATACAAAATTTGTCAAAATAATGTTTCGTAATAATAAGAAATAATTTTAGTGCTCTCAATTTTAACTTGTCTTTCAAAATCGGTCGGACCCAATACACTAATTTTAGTCTCTATTTTACCTAAATTTAATAGGCACCTACTAACTTAAATCAGGTCTTGTCGTAAAATAGGCCTGATTCTAAACGTAAACATACAAAATTTGTCAAAACAATGTTTCGTAATAATAAGAAATAATTTTAGTGCTCTCAATTTTAACTTGTCTTTCAAAATCGGTCGGACCCAATACACTAATTTTAGTCTCTATTTCACCTAAATTTAATATGCACCTACTAACTTAAATCAGGTCTTGTCATAAAATAGGCCTGATTCTAAATGTACACATACAAAATTTGTCAAAATAATGTTTCGTAATAATAAGAAATAATTTTAGTGCTCTCAATTTTAACTTGTATTTCAAAATCGGTCGGACCCAATGTCATACTAATTTTAGTCTCTATTTCACTTAAATTGTTTACTTTACTGTTTTACTTCCAAACTGAAGGGTTGAACGACACCTGGCGGCGACAATTTCATAATATCAGGTTTACGATTTTTTGTGACTATATTTATTTTGAGTTAAAGATCCGTAATTGTATGGACCAAACGAAATAATATCGCACTCCGCCTTAATAATCCTACTAATATTATAAAGGCGAAAGTTTGTAAGGATGTGAGGATGTTTGTTACTCTTTCCCGCAAAAACTACCGAACAGATTTTGTTGATACTTGGTACAGTGACAGCTTATATCCTGGAGTAACATATTGGCTACTTTTTAGAGCAGACAAAATCGCGGGGCGTCCGCTAATACTCCCTAAGTAACAATACGCCTATATAGAGGGCGCTGTTTTACAATGTACACGGGAAAAACTTTTCTACGCGGGCGAAGCCGCGGGAAAAAGCTAGTTATAATATAAACAAAGCTTAACATCTGACGATTAAACGTGCGACGAACTTCGGAACCGTGTGTCGCACAGATAACAAGAACAGCAAGACCCTAGTCCGTTTTCTCTTGTATAACAAATTGCATCTGTCATGGCGGCTCCTTTTGGCGCGAGAACCGTTTCGCTACAATAATATATTGCACCCACCGACCGCCGCCGTTAGAGAACGCCAAAGGAATATAAAAATGGCTGCAGACCTTTTTGATGGATGATTGTGAGGTTATTTCGGGTAATAAAATACATTATATACGCCATACATAGCAGTACGAACACTAGACTAATCAGCAATGCCATGACAATTCGTAAATACAAATAACTTATTGTAAGTGAGCCAGATGAGGTAGGTATAGTCCCCGCGGAGTTTATTGGCGGCTGTGTGAAGTTGGCTGATTTCTGCGCAATTAATAGGTGTCAAAAGGAGAGCTGTGTCACTAGAGACGCTCATTCAATTTCAAGAAATTGTTAATTGATTCGATCAACCGAATCAAACTTTTTGGACATCTCTATATGTAGGACACTATCTAGCTTACGCACACCTAGACTATAAATACTGTCAGTGATGTGCAAATAATTTGTGACTATACTCATTCAGTCGTCAAGAAATTCCGTGGGGACTATAATAATATGCAAATTTTAAAGAAAGTGTACAGAGTGCGGCATGCTGAATTTTATCATACAAAATCTAATCTCTAGATAATTATATCATACAATAACCGCAAGTTTGCGTCATTTTATACAAAACTTAAATCATGGAACCAAACGCCGGAACCACAGTACCGGAACGGTCCCTTTTGTTTGGAATACCCCCCTTTATCTAGCTACCGCGAAATTGTTAGCATTACGTCTTTTATCTTTTAGCGACACCAAAGTAAGAAAATTTGAATTAGTGGATGGCCACAAGAATTGTACAATTGATTGATCAATCAATAAACGATTGATCAATAGTACATTGTTACCCCAGGGGTGAAAGTAACTTATTTAAGTCCCGAGACGGGGTTTGGCGCCCTCGCTACGCGTCGGGCGAATAGTAATAGTAGTAAAAACGACAATAGTTCGAGGGACCTCTAAATAAGTCTTGAACCCGAGGGAAACATTGTGCTTTTCATTAAGAATACACTGAAAGTAAAAACAAAAACGTAAAATGAGTGTTAATACAAATCTCTGCTATACGGAAGTATAAACAAAACTCTACAACTCGAAAAAACAAATGAAGATCGGATTTTATTATTTTGTTTTTTTTTCTGTGGCCGGCCAGCTATTCTGCCATTATTTTTCTTTTCCATAATTGAAAAAATGATAAATATTTTACGCAAATCTATGTTATTTAAAGAAATAGTTGACAGTAATAATTAATATAAAATCATTTAAAAATATATATTCTTTAATCATTACATAACTTTATGTTATTTCAATTTTACATCGCGCTGTAATTAAGTGGCTGTATAGATAGTTGGAACATGGTCCAACAGAAATGTCAAAATAGTACTAGTTTTTTTAAAATAATTTGACAGCTGTCAGTTGAAAGTGATTCTCCAACCGTTTGTAAAAAATACTTTATAAATATTACCTTTGTGGACCAATGGTTTTAAACCAGTGTCCAATAAATATATATATAAAAAAAAAGTGATTCTCCCTAGGGCTGAGATGTATCACTTTCAACCCGCTACTCAGACAACTTCAGACCTTCTTTCAGAGTATGAGTAATGAAATAGTACATTGTGCAATAAGGGAAGTAAGTAGGAAATTACTAACGAGAGTCTGTTAGAAGCCCGACGCCGAAGGCGGAGGGATTTTAATGACTCGAGTTTGTAATACCCTTACTGCCCCTGATGCACACAATGTTTTTCATCACATTTGCGAGGAATTAATACCTACGACACAAGGGAACAAATCTATTTTCTTTAGACTTTGCTGGTAACAAATTTTCACTAAGCAACTGAGCCGCATTCACTCTATCCGGAGGTGTTAATATTGTTGTTGCACTTACAGACTCGGATTCTTCACATGACAGACATATTTTAAGTTTGTTTCTCTCTTTATTTATACTAATAGGTCACAACTACAGGTAGTTAATAAAATAGTTTTATTGTCAACTTAGTCAATGAAGCTTCAAGTTTTTTTCATATGTAGTTTTACGGCCAATTGGAAACAAGTTCTTAAGCCCAAATCGTAGATCGTAGTTTATAATCCCGAACACATAAAACCGCAGCAAGGCCTCCTAGGCACAATCAGTGCCATTCGGTGGTCCCCACTGCCACAGATAATGATAAAAAATGCATTTAGAAACTCCCAAAGGCGAAAGCCCATACAGCCAGTTTTTATCGAATTTCAAAATAAAATTCACTGAAATAATTGCAAAGTAAACTAAAACATTTTTAAAACACAAAAAATAATGCATTTAATTAAAGCGTAAATGTTTAAATTACCATTTGTAAAAGTTTCGAAGACATAAAAACCATGTTTGATTTAAAATCTCCTTAGTGTATGGAATGTCATACCTGTTTGCTATAAAGTTCTTTGCCTTCGAGTGAACGCCATTTTTTAAAACTACACATTATAGTCCCTAGGGGTGTAACATTGTACTGATTTTCATTACTCCCGCGGGTGTATATAGGCCATTGTGTTTCTGTATGCATGCATATAATAATCCACATAACGAGCAAGTGTGATGAAAAGTAATTTAATGCACTAAATCTTATTTAACCCGCACACCTGCGCTTTCGCGCAATCATTAAAACACTCGCAGCGTTTTCAATGAAACATTCGAATTTAAATAAAAAATCGTATTTCAGAACGTTCATTCGCGTTGAAATTATTGCATTTATTTAGCGAGAACGGACACTGAAAGGCCTATTGAAAAACGGGTTGAAAAGGCAGTTTTGTTAGGCCTTTTTTCTATTTAAACATTTGGGGGAAAACATTTTGAATGGTAGTTTATTTTCTATGCGGAAAAGCTACGTCATTTCCGACGCGGCGCGAGCCCTTTTTCATTACTTTGTGATAGGTTGACCTATGCCCTAAATATTTTATTAACAACGGGCCAAAAGGTTTTATATAGGTTGCCCTTCTAAAATGTAGCTATCCAGCGAGTTATACCTAGCTAGCTAACGAGGTATGTTCAGTATATAGGTATGTCCATCACCGACAAACTTAATTTTGCGTCTAACCAAATCATCCATGTATAACTAACTACTATTAACAATTTTCGAAAATTTTAAAAATTAAGTTTGTTCGGAACCGTCACGGCGAGAGTCCTACCCGCACTTGCCTGGTTTAAATTTTTTTTGTCTTGTCCCGCAAACCGCTACTTCGTACGACAAAGTTGGTACGGTTAAGCAATAAATATCAAGTTAGCAATAAATTCTAAATCAGAGCGAGTACAAGTTACAGCAAACATAATAGTGGTCGTGTAACAATATATCAGGAACACGTAAACAATGTGTTAGAAGAAAAGAAGTGGAACAGTGCGACCACTGGAACGAGGTAAGGTGCACCGGGGATTTTGCTACTAGGGGGTAAATGCAACTACCTAAGTTCACGAGGCAATGTATACGCTTCTACAACAAACTACCAGAAGAAATCTTAAATATGAATGACAGAAAATTGAGCCTTTACAAAAATAAAGTTATGTTTATACTCGATTTTAAAAGATGCGTTGCAGAAGTTTGTTGCGCCGCTTCTTCTTCCCAGCGCTAACACCTTGGAAGCGGTGGTAGATAAATAATTGACGTTGTATAAATGTACCCAGTGTACTTACATGCAATAAAATAGTTTTGACTTTGACTTTGACTATGCAACCCCTGTGGGTATGAATACTATGTAGTTGCATTTACCCCCTAGTAGCAAAATCCCCGGTGCACCTTACCTCAGTTCCAGTGGTCGCAATGTTTCACTTCTTTTCTCCTAACACAAGAAATAAATAAATAAAAATAAATTTCATTAGATTTTTTTTTCTTTCTTGGGAACTTTCTTACCGGGGAAAGAGGGACAAGAGACCATAGTTATACTGAGCGGCGCCCGCGCGACTCGCTCACTCCCGCTGTCTATGACGTCATCGCGGGGGGATGGAGGGAGGGTCAAACATATATTTTCGTGTTGGCGGCAGATGGATCGTTACAACGATATAACTATGCTTTTTGTAACTTTTAAACTGTGGAAGTATGAAGCTTTTAAAAGTCGTTTCGTTACGAAATTTTTCCGGAATGGCCGCCGGGACAACGGGAAAGACGTTTTTTATTATTATTTATTTATTCATTCTCAAATCTACAGCTAGTTACAGAACATAATAATCTATTAGTGCATTAGCCAATAACAGATTTCCATTTTGTAACCTACATAAATGTAGTTTCTAAATTATAATAGGTAGGTACGTTAGATAGGGTACGTTCATCGAATTCACGTCAAAAATGCCTTTCTTAGCTAATTATAGAAGCAAGCTTTTAAAAATTTTTTTTTATTCCATAGCCAATGAAAAAAAAAACTTTTATAATTATATAATTATTTACGTACGGGTGGTCACGTGACCACGGCCAGTGTAACCTGGTCGAAACGTCGGGCAAGGTAAATAAAACTATTTCTTGTGTAAGACCCGTAAATAATTATATAATTATGAATCATCAACAGCCTATTAATGTCCCCACTGCTGGGGCTCAGGCCTACCCTCTCAACGAGGGCGTTCGGGCTATAGTCCACCACGCTAGCCCAGTGCGGGTTGGTGGACTTCACATGCGCCTAAGAATTTCTTCTTCGGCGTATGCAGGTTTCCTCACGATGTTCATTATTCCTTGGGATTCCTTAGGCCTCATCCTGATTCACGCCGAGAACACCCGAGAAACGTGAGGGTGATTGACGATCATGCGGCATGACATGCAATACGTGCTGTCACTCATGCATGATCGTCTAGCTGTAGTAATTGACGTGCATCGACATGCAAACAACGTGCTGGCCGTGGCTTCACTGTATTGGTTGATAGCAACACGATGGTCCATCATGCAGCATGACATTCACGTAAACGTTGCATGTCATGCAAGCATGATCGTTTAGGGACACTTTTAAACTTGTGAATCAGGCCCATCGCCAGTGTCCACGCTTCTGCGCCGTAAGTCGGTTATTCGCAGGTAAGGGCGTTGTCAGCCTAAACTCCGTCTCCATTTTGAGTTTCAAATTTGCGGCTATAATTGTGATAAACTATGAAAGAATATGCCACAAGATATATTTTTGTGTTTTTGTCTCTCTTAAACGTCAAGTACACACATATTTACACAAAAAAAGACGGCGTTTTCTTCAAATAATTCGAATAAATTTTGCGTAAAAATGTTGAATAGGCACTTAATAACGTAAAAACGTCTGCCGCCGGTTCTAGAGTGTAATAAAATTGTAAAACCTAATGTAAATCTCCTGTAGTCGCATTTTATTGCATTCATATTTTGTGTTCGTTGGAGAACTCGTAAAAAGGAGAAAAACTTTTTTTATTTTTGCATTATTTAGAAATCTCTTCATCTCCTCATATTCTCGGATCTCCAGAATGGGCCACAGCTTTTTACGAATAAAAAAACGGCATGTATTAGTGGGATTCCGCCGAGGGTTCCATATACCTTGGAAGGAGAGTGTCTAAAGTGTATTCTTTAAATTCATCGACCGCTTCATAAACAATAAGTGAAGGGGCAGACAAAGCGGAAAAATGCTCGCGCACTTTTTGACGTCATTGTAAAATGAATCATATCACCATAGCCTAAAGTACAAAATCGTATGAATACCAACACAAACGTCAGCGTCGCCTCGTTCATTTGACAATGACGTCAAAAAATGACGCTCCTTCGGCTTCCCTAAGACTGAGTATAGCTTCTAGAAAACTTTATTCATAGTGTTAGTTTCAATAAAGTCCATATTTGGGACCGCATAAGTTTATGTAAAGGATTTTTCTGATTTCCAAAAAACCTATGCTAGTTCCAGACATTGTTTTATTTTTCCTGTAATAGTGGTTTTTTATTGTTATTCTTAAATTCTGTCCTTCAAATATCCTATGCAGTTTTTAGTAGAAGCTCTGCCCTTCATATTCCAGATATCTTCTGTAGTTTGTTGTAGAAGCGCATACATCGCCCGTGAACGATTTACTGACATAAGTCCTAACTTTGGTAGTACAAGTTTGTTTTCATTTCTCGTATCAGCTAGTGTATCTTTTGTATCACCCTGTATAAGTTTAATCAATAATATAGTAAGACCACACCCTTATCTGTCACATAAAGTGCTTCCGCCGAACAACAAAGTTATTCTCCAAACTGTAGATAACTTCGCGATAATCAAAGTGGACAGAAGTCGGGAAATAATAAATTATTCGCCAAGTCCACAGCGTCACAGGTCGTAAAGAAAGTTTCCCGTACGGCTATATTTTCCCGGCAAATATTAAATGTCGCCGAGGCCTTTGTCGCGGCGGGAAAACAATTTTACCGAATGTCGGAGACGCTACACACGGTCCGACAGGTCAGATCGGGTTACATTGCTTACCAGCTGTTGCCCTCGACTTCGTTCGCCGAGAAAAACTACTTTATTCGATACCGAGTGCTTCTGTAACCGTATACTACAGGTATTTTGTTGCAACCTGTATGTCATTCAGGGTTTTATTTTGTACCTAGAGCACAGAGCAGACCTATTAGCACAGAGTAAATGCACCTATAGGTAGATTGGGTTATTTGAACTGGAAGCACGTGTAACATTTTCAATCTTCTGAACTGTAAGTTCATACAAATTTTAGAAAATGAGAGGTTCGTGATTTCGAGATATTTTTAGCCTATATGTTGGCCAGGGATGTACACTATCACTATACAAAGATTCCTCAAAATTCGTTCAGTAGTTTATGAGTCATTGCCAGAACAGACAGACAGATAGACGAAAATACAGGCTGCATTTTCCAGGTCGATGTTACTAGTCCTATATAACTGGCGCTGCTTCAGTGTGGGCCTATAATACCATGGTAATATACGACAAACATCTCTTAGGGAAGTCAAACTCGTACCCAACTTAACAGTCCGTGTGTAGGACCCTTTAATAGTCCCTTTGCCCGTCTTTTACTGGCCCTACGGAGATATTCCCAGCGTGTGCAAAGTTTCAACGGCCCCTCGGTTGACTCGCTCTGACCACCCCCTGTGAATTTGTTTTTATTACGGAGAAAATATAATAAGAGTAAGTATTCCTTATTTTCAGACGAATTATTTTTGTCCAAGTAGGAACAGACGACCCCACGTCACTATTAGGGAGTTTCAATACTTGAAAGCACAGTTTATACTTACTGGTTTTGTTTCTACCAGGCGTGCGGTCGAAAGTACAAATAAAAAATACAAGCGACAAAAATACAATTTTAAGAAAAATTTAAACTTTTACTTATTTCTTTTTTAACATTCCGGAAATTTAAAGTTTCAAATAAAATTGAAAAAACAAAGGTGAAATGGAATTTAAAATGTAAAGAAATTGATGTCAAAGCAGAATTTTTGGAGCGTCGCCGGTGGCGTAGTGCGGAAGCCTCGGCCTGTCATGTCGATAAGTCCGAGTTCGAGGCCTGGCCGGGCAGGTACCGACGGGTTTACCTCGTACATTTACTGACTGCTCTCGAACGGTAAAGCAAAACATTTTCATTTCATTTATTTAACTTCACAAATACATTTGTCATTACAGGATTGCACCCAACTCATATTGAAACCTGCATACGCCGAAGAAGCAATTCACCAACCCGCACTGGGCTAGCGCGTCCTCGTTAAGAGGGTAGGCCCCAAATACCAGTGTAGTATAACGTAACGTTAACTAATAACGTGATTTTCAACCCGTCTTTACGTTTACGGCGCTTACGATCCCTTTTTATTATTTCGGCGCCCACGCGGACGGGTTGCACGACGTAAAGACCGGGGCACAACGAGCGTTTTTTCAGGCGGACAGCCATTTTTGAGGATTTGACTGTCATACCTAGCTTTCACTTTATAGCTTACCTACCTACTTTTGGCGTAACGTGAACTATAGATAGATTTTAAGCTAGATTCTCAAAGCATAAACATCGGCCTCTAAGATCAAAGTTTTCATGTTTTCAAACTTAATATTTATTTATTTCAGTATTTAATCATACATTGTACACACAGAAATAAAATAAAAACAATACAAAACAACAGAGAATTATACAAAAGGTCAAGCTTATCTTAAAGGCGAGAAATAACTTGCGTCTTATTTCAACAGATCTCTCAAAACAAGTAAAGTAGAGGGTCACTTTCTAAGACTTTGTAGGTCGATTCCTCATGGAATAAGGGCAGCTACAAAAAAAAACATGTCAGAATTTAGAATGTATCAAATCGGAGCCACTACAGTGATTTTCCTTGTCAGTTCCTGTAAAGATTTTGCAGTATTTGCAATTTTTTAAACGTCTCTAGTTATTATAAAGATCAAAATACGTATTTTCATGATGCTACCCTCCCGGTGTGCCCAGAGCATTATGGGACGTAAAGACCGCGGAGACAGACACGGCAGTAAACATTTTTATTGCTGTTTTGTGTCCAATCACAGCTGCGGGAGATATATTGGGTGTATGATCAAATTTGAAGGAGATTTATGGGGACACGCACGCTGTTTTAAAATGAAAAAGTTTGGTTTAACCGAGGGCGACAATGATTTCATTATAGGTAAATCATCATCAGTCTGCACTAGTTCTCTGCTGGACATAGGCGTTCCTAATATTGCCAAACTATCGATAGTAGATAGGTAGTTCAAATCAGCCACAATATCGATAGTATTGATGAGAGTCAATAGTATCGAAAGCACAAAGCAACAATACTATTGAAGGAATTCGAGTTTCCCTGCGAGATCGAATCAGAAATGAGGAGATCCGCAGGAGAACCAAGGTCACCGACATAGGTCGAAGAATTGCGAAGCTTAAGTAGCAGTGGGCTGGACACATCGCCCGCAGAACTGACGGCCGTTGGGGCTGAAAGGTACTCGAGTGGCGACCACGTATCGGAAGACGCAGTGTAGGCCTAACAAGGTGGACCGACGATCTGGTGAAGGTCGCGGGACCCGGCTGGATGAGCTTAGCGCAGGACCGGTCGTCGTGGAGATCCTTGGGGGAGGCCTTTGTCCAGCAGTGGACGTCTACAGGCTGATATGATGATGATGATGATGAGTCTCATCAATACTATCGATAGTGAATATCGATAGACTATCGCTAGTGGCATATCAATCGACAACACTAGGCGCATCGAACCCCATCTTCGGCTCTCCGCATCCAGTCACTGCCAGCCGCCCCACGCAGGTCGTCGCTCCATCTACCCGGGTGGCGTCCCACACTACGCTTGCCAAGTCGTGGTCTGCACTCGAGAACTCGTCTACCCCAGCGGTTATCAGTTCTCTGACAGGTGACCAACCCAGATGAGGTTCAGTCTCGTGCCTTGTGGGAGGCCTATGTCCAGCAGTGGACTTGTGCAGGCTGATGATGCTGATGTAAATATATAAATCTCGCCCTGGTTGCGAAGTTGGACTTTGATCAACGGTGGGACGAATGGTTTTGTTACTGGGCGTAAATTATGAAAAGGTAAGATGCCTAGAAAGCGAAACCATCTGAAATTATTTATTTAGTAAAGTACCTAAATATTTTATAAATAAAATAAATTGAATTTAATCAAACTCGTTATAATTCGATATCACAAAACATTTTAATTAAAATTAATTCCTAACGATTCCGCCAAACAGGGGTTGTCAATGAAACGCCCGCGGGGCTATTCAGAACAGTTATAATTCAATTTCATATAAACGTAAGTATTTCAATTACACGGCTTGTAAAAATTAATTTTCTTCTTGCCTGTTGAATAAAATATAATATAGTAGATTTAGGGCTTCTTTCACCACTTCCTGATATTGTTACAGATAGTAATCTTAGTGATAAACTAATCTATCAGATAAATCTGTGTGATATACAAAATATATAAGATATAGGCAATCAGATACCAGTGAAACCAAAAAAACAGGCTATCTGTCAGATAAGCTGCAGATAGGGTATCTGGGACGTTATCAGCAAGCGGTGTAAGAGGCCCTTAGACCTACATTTTCTTACTAATTTGGAGCCTCTGAATACAAATACATTCTTTAAACAAATATTAAACTACTAGCTTTTTCCCGCGGCTTCGCCCGCGTCGAAAAGTTTTTCCCGTGTACATTGTGAAACAGCGCCCTCTATGCAGGCGTTTTGTTACTTAGGGGACGCCTCGCGACTTTGTCCGCGTTAAAAAGTAGCCTATATGTTATTCCAGGTTATAAGCTATCACTGTACCAAGTTTCATCAAAATCTGTTTGGTAGTTTTTGCGTGGAAGAGTAACAAACATCCTCACATCCTGACAAACTTTCGCCTTTATAATATTAGTAGGATAGGATTAAGAATCAGTGTTTAAAAAGTACACAAAATTTTTTTTAAATCCAATTTTGTTTTGTATATTGTTTAAAAACTATCTTAAAATGATATACTTAACGCCAATGGGATCATCATCGCATGTAGGTTTTTGTAATTCTTCTGGAATCTTACTGGATGCAAATATATAAATATCGAAATGTTGCCATAATTAAATAAATGCGCTAAGAATAAATGAATTAAGTTGTATTGTATGTACCTTAATAAAAATGTAGGTATCTATCCAAGGATAATTTGTATTAAAAAATATACTATAATCATATATATGTACATCGATACGCCCTTGAATCAAAATATTAGCTACAGGGAGCCAAAGAGATTTGAAACTTCTTGGATACACTATTACACTTCCTATTCCTGGTACCGCAAATTCGGTCATTATCTATGACACAAACCTGGGGTCCGTGTTTGCGGGCCTATATACATCATCAGTTCGAGCAAAAATGAATTTGAATCTGCAAAAGCCTTGGTCACCACTGCCCTAAGCGTTTAATGACGTAATCGTTCTCATCAAAGCAACATTTATCGCCGCTAGACAAACCGCTGGGAAAATATTAAATTGATGACGTCATTAATCGGCCGGGAGCTAGGCAGATGGCTAATTGGCCGCGATATTAATTACTTTTTTTATCAGAATAACAATAATTGTTGTTTTCAGCAGTGATATGTCAGTGTCGAATCTGTTATCTGTTCGTTTGAGAGCGTCAGTGGCCCTGGGGATAAGACGCGGCCTATCATATCGAAAGGTCCGGAGTTCGATCCCCGGTTGGGTCGTGTACCAATGGGTTTTTCTCGAAACTTAAGTACATTTACTGACTGCTCTCAAACGGTGAAGGAAAACATCGTGAGGAAACCTGCATACGCCGAAGAAGAAATTCTTAGGCGCATGTGAAGTCTACCAACCCGCACTGGGCTAGCGTGGTGGACTATAGCCCGAACACCCTCGTTGAGAGGGTAGGCCTGAGCCCCAGCAGTGGGGAGATTAATAGGCTGTTGATGAATCTGTTAACTTTTTATGTGATTAATAAGCAATAATGTCGATTTATATATTGCAAATCATGTGATTCAATTTCAATAGCGTTGCTATTCCATAATTTATACCTACCGGTATTTTTGGTACCGGTATTTTGATACCGGTCGTCGGCGTCCATACATACAATGCCATAGTGATTGAAACAATCGGCGTCAGAGCCCATGCTCATCAGTATTCCCCATTATTTTTTATTCTTCATGCAACCTCATCAGAAATTAAATAAAATCGAAATCCAATACGGATGATACCAAAAACAGCAATTATTATGCCAATTTATTAAAATGAATTGACACCAAACAGGACTGAGAGACAGCAATATAATCCGCTAATAAAAGTGGATGGAATACAAAGTAAACGTACTTATTAAAATTTGGATATTTGTTTTTTTTATGATAATAAAAGAAGCCAATACTCATAATTCGAATGAATTCAAAGGTTTTAGGAATGTATTTGAAGTGAAAGAAAGGTTCAGATCTGTGTGGGTTACGTATAGGTAATTATTTTTTAGTATTCCTGGAACATTCCTGTCAAAAATTTTCCCGTTACTACCGGTAAGTGTACCGGTAAAGCTCAGGATTTACCGTAGCTCGGACTTTTTACAGCAACCTACCTAACAAATTCACAGGGCGTTGATAACATCCCTGGGTCCGCAAATATTTAATGAACCTAAAATTAACGCGCAAAAATTCCGTGTAATAGTCCACCAGTGCCTACTTAATTTTCAAATTATCTTACTTTTTCACCCTTTTCCCTCGTTATCCTTTGAGGTGTTGTGTTACCGCATTATTAAGGCTGGTAGACGCGAGCCTGGGTGTTGGATTGTCTAACTAAAATCTAAATGATGACCTGATGATGAATTTCAATTGCTGCGAGCAACAGTCTAAAACGTGACACACACTGGGCGGCGGCGTTGCGAAAGCGTTGCGGCGGCGAAGGTTTGTATGAAGAACGCGCCGCGCCGCCGCCGCTTTGATGTAAAGGGCTTCATACTATTTCGAACATTACAGAAAAAAAACGCAACGCTTTCGCAACGCCGCCGCTTAGTGTGTGTTACGCTTAAAGGTTAAAGAGCGCTGTCACTCTATACTAATCAATATTTGACCTAACAACGTTTGACCTAATTTCTTTTATGTTACTTCATTTTAAGACATAATCATGATTTAGGTAACTTAATTTTGATTTGACCTAATCATCATTGTTCTAATTTTATTTGACCTTTGACCAATATTATTTAAAGCGAATACTGCCGGAATACTGTCATTTCTATCTCTTCTCCGCCCATTCTGATCCAATGACGGTTATTTTGCATTTACTTATAATAGACTGTTTATATTACATAGGTCTTATTTATGATACATTTATATTTAAGTTTTGAGCACTGTCCGTGGTCACTGGAGAGGCGAGCAGTCCGATCATCGGACTGAATAATAGGACTATAATACTAGGCCGCGACCCGTATTTTATCGTTTATTTTAAGTTCGAAAGCCTAAAATAAACGATAATCTTTGTATAACTATAAACACCGATAATGCCCCTCATTTACATATAAATGAATCCTCAAACATAATTGATCTGGCTCGATCTCGCATAACACGGCGCGGTTGATTATACACCAATCAGCGCGCGACACGTCAGCGGCGTCATTACGCGGATGGTCGGCATTATGCAAATAAAGCACGAAAATAATTCCGTGACACGTTCGAATTTGGGCGCAGTTAATTATATTGGTTGTACTTGATTGTATGATAATCAAAGTAGTATTGGTATCATTTGGACGGATCGAACATATTGAATTTAAAAAAAGTTTTAGTGAGTGAGGAGTGAGTGATTGAGCGAGTGAGTAAGTAAGTAATGATCCTTTTATTTTAGGCAAACAACCATTACAGGTATAGTCAATGCGGTAATTTGACGTAAGCGACATAAGTTTAGCTGGTACTAACACTAAAAAACCGTTGGGTTACTTAAATCTAGTTGTTGCCGTGAAAAGGGTCTGTTTTTCTGTTGAGTCCGGGTTGACTTGAATTATGGCCTGGCATGAATTATGTACTGACTGCTCTCAAACGGTGAAGGAAAACATCGTGAGGAAACCTGCATACGCCGAAGAAGAAATTCTTAGGCGCATGTGAAGTCCACCAACCCGCACTGGGCTAGCGTGGTGGACTATAGCCCGAACGCCCTCGTTGAGAGGGTAGGCCTGAGCCCCAGCAGTGGGGAGATTAATAGGCTGTTGATGATGAATTATGTAGTAAAACAAGATATTTTTAAATCTTATGGTATCTATGTAGTAAATAAAAATCTAACTTAAAAAGTAACAAAAAAAAATAAAGGAAGAATGAAGGCGAAAAGGGGGCGATTGCGAATAACCGAAAAGTAATAATAGATTAACACAGAATAATTAAATAGATAGGTAAGTAAGTATTTTAGCCACGGTTTCAGACTACGGCATAAAGAAGAGGGTAGTTTTAAGATGATCTTAAAACGTCGTAATGGTAAAAACGAGTTTGAAGTTCAAACTTTGAACCGGGAGTGAACGTCTAATCTTTCATCGTATCTTTCAGAATAGATGGAATACATAAATTACAACGAAACAAGTGTCTTATTTGAATATAATGGGGGGGTTGACATCGGGTCTTCGTAAATATTCATTTAACCAAAGAGGTATGGAAATTTTGGCAGAGACAAGATTTTCAATTTGCGACGCGTTCATCCCCTTTCTGATATTACAAGGCTCTCAGAAGATTGCTGGGGTTCAAGCGATGCTTTCTTAATTTTAATTTGTATATATTTTTTTAATTATACACGCTTTAAATTAATTTAATACCTAGGCTTAAGATTGTTTTGCTTGAAACCAAGGCGTAATAAACATAAAAATCTCGAAATATTTTGTTACATTATGATTTTATACACGTCAATTTTGTCTACCACCGCTTGCTAGATGGAGAAGAAGCGGCACTACAAACTCCCACAACACATCAATTTGAAGATTGCGCGAAGCTGAATTATTTTATATAAAATTCCATAAAATAAATAAGCATGGAACATCGATCATTGTGAAAGTCATAATGGAGTACGTACGTTCGCCCTTAAATTTTAAAAACATTAGCTGCCTAAATATCAATTAGTCATTTCGATATTTGACTCTACAATTTGCATACTACCGCACAGCTAAGGGTTCTAGACACGCAAACGTCTTTCGTTTGACATCCAATGTGTTTTTATATCCGGAGTTCCGACAGTGTTAGGGTCAAGCCACACTCATCGACGGTATTTGTACGGACTGACGGATGAATGATCGTCTAATGCGGTGACTGATGAAAATCTGCATACTTTAATTGTTTCATCATTCAACCATCAGTCATGCATGACTGATGGAATTGAATGACGGTTGCATGACGGTGTAGGGTACGCCTTAAAGTGTCCCTAAACGATCATGCTTGCATTGCAACGTTTACGAGTGATGGACCTTCATGCTTGCTATCAATCAGTACAGTGAAGCAACGGCCAGCACCTAGTTAGCATGTCATGCACGTCAATCACTACAGCTAGACGGTCATGCATGAGTGACAGCACGTACTGCATGTCATGCCGCATGATCGTTTAGGGAGCCCATTACTAACGCTGGCCAAATTGAAACTACGCGTTGAAACTGACGAACACGTCCCAAAAACTAACCTAGTTAAATATTTGCTGAAAAACAAATCACTTCGCTGTATAAACCCTCGAGAGCCCGCATACATTCCCCTGAGGCCACATACCCCGACCACCTATCGTGCCCCCATGTATGTGGGTCAATTGACCCCCGAAGTTACCCCCCAGAACCTTTTAATCAAGCCGAACGAAATTGTTGAATGGATTGGGTTTGGTTCCTGACCGTGTAATGTAAACATTTTTGTAAACACAGATAGTTTTTTTGCACTGTTTTTGACGTATACGCCCCGCGGCTTCACGGCAAATTTATTTTGAAATTTCATCTTTAAGACGAGGAAATGGGAGAGGGGATCTTTGTATGAAAAAATGACACAGCTCATGACACGACATGACACATGATTTGTATTTGTTCTATGAAGTTAGAAACACATTTATATGTGAGTACTTGTTATCAGCATATTTATATACATATTGTTATTTAAGTTGTAATTAGTCTGTAAGTACCCCAAAAAGAAAATAAATAAATCAAAAAATTTGAATTACAGTCCCCACTGCTGGGGCTCAGGCCTACCCTCTCAACGAGGGCGTTCGGGCTACAGTCCACCACGCTAGCCCAGTGCGGGTTGGTAGACTTCACATGCGCCTAAGCATTTCTTCTTCGGCGTATGCAGGTTTCCTCACGATGTTTTCCTTCACCGTTTGAGTGCGTCAGTAAATGTACTTAAGTTTCGAGAAAAAACCCATTGGTACATGGCCCAGCGGGGGATCGAACTGCGGACCTTTCGATATGATAGGCCGCGTCTTATCCCCGACGCCACTGACGCTCATACGCAGCTAGCTGCTGAGTATAAATAAATAATGTGTTTCAGGTTTTTCCGATTTATAATCACGAAACTCAGTAACGTACGCGGCCGATAGGGAAATTCTATTATACACCGAATGATTCAAATAGCTGATCTCATTAACCGCTTTCAGTTCCCAGGCGACTGCCAACAGGTAGGGGCATTATCGCAAGGAATCTAAAAGCCATTAAGGAGCAGGTGCTCCTAACTACAGTATACGCTACATTAATTTCTTAGTCATAACACTTCAATAGACTTTATTAATAGGCAAGTAGGTTGAAGTTATAGTTGAGTTATAGTTATAGTTGAGCTATAGTTTAGACGGCGGTGGGTTAAGACTAGGGATTGTAAAGCGGTCCCTACACGATCATGCGGCATGACATGCATTACGTGCTGTCACTCATGCATGACCGTCTAGTTGTAGTGACTGACGCGAATGACATGCAAACTACGTGCTGGCCGTTGATTGACAATCGCGGGTACTCTTCACTGTACTAAGTGATTGATAGCAAGCATGAGGGTTCATCATGCAGCATGATATTATTTCACGTAAAAGTAATGCCGCATGATCGTTTACGGACCGCTTAAGGATTGTACGATACCTGTGCCGACCGTTTTGTATGTATGTGACTTTAATACCAACCAGGCATCGTTTTTATACTAATTAATCGTCTGTTTTTAAGCTTCTTACAAAATTGTTTTTTTTATAATATTATTAAAACAAGACAAATGGTTCATTTAATTACTTAACATAGTATTATTCGTTTTATTACTATTTTTATATCAATTTCGCGTCAAACCAATATCGCCGATTTGATCAAGTATTGCCGATAATCGGTATCGTATCGGTCATCATCATCATCATCATATCAGCCTGTAGACGTCCACTGCTGGACAAAGGCCTCCTCCAAGGATCTCCACGACGACCGGTCCTGCGCTAACCTCATCCAGCTGGGTCCCGCGACCTTCACTAGATCGTCGGTCCACCTTGTGGGAGGCCTGCCTACGCTGCGTCTTCCGATACGTGGTCGCCACTCGAGAACCTTTCTGCCCCAACGGCCGTCAGTTCTACGAGCGATGTGCCCAGCCCACTGCCACTTCAGCTTCGCAATTCTTTGAGCTATGTCGGTGACCTTGGTTCTCCTGCGGATCTCCTCATTTCTGATTTGATCGTATCGGTATCAAATTCAAATACTTAGGTATTTTATTGCAATAACATGTGTTACTTTGGTCGTATATTTAATTGAGCACAAGGCATGATACCCGGATAAGGCACAGCAATTATCTGTTTCATCCCTTCCCTAATAAGACAAAATAAGACTAGAGTCTTCCGACTTGTAGAAGAAGTGTAGAATAATGTAGTAAAATATTAACCAATGTATGAAAATATTGCACAAAAATTATTTAATGCTGGTATGCTCGTGGATGTAGGTATAAAAAGGGGTTAGCAGTGATTTTAGGCCTGCCTCTCATAAAGTCATAAGTCAAATGAATAATGAAACCAAATCGTAAATTACGAAGGATTTTATGAATAACCTTTTCAGATAAATGAGGATTTTTGTGTTCTTTCATTCTCATTTAGGTGGGATTTCATATAAAAGTGAATTTATTACGCCAAATTCAGATATATTAATGCCAAATCGAATTAACAGCCTATCACAGATCTGTTCTTACTAAAGAGATAAAGACACAAAGTACAGTAGAGATGAGAATCTTTTTTGATGTGTGTTCAAAACTGAGATCATTGAATTGAAACCTGAAATTTTGATTTGAATTCTATTTCAAATTGTTAGCTTTTCATCTAAAGTTTATTTTGACAGTATAGGTATTGTATTCTAAAGATTTTTTTTTTTAATTTGGGATTATAAGACAATCAGGCATTATTGATTTAATAGTTAATTAGATTTTTTTAAATTGGAATAAATAACATTGTTACTAGCACAGCACAGGTAGGTATTAGTTTTTATTCTAAACTGTTTTAAAGTATTTGTGTAACATACAGTGTCAATAAAATGTATTATTTTTCTTCTTAGTTTTTTTTCTTCCTTCCTTCTTTCTTTCAATGGACTCTGCTTGATTAAATTGCTAAGGCCGCCTTCGCGACACTTCGCGTGAACAAATTATTCTGTTCTTGGGCAGAACTAATTTTCTTACTGTGGCAATTCCATTTGAATCAGATATAATATTTCTTTTATGTAGACCTACACTATTATTTCCAAATTGACCTTACTTATAATAATAATAGCAGTATGTTTGTAGGCAACTTCTAAGTAGATTCAGAAACTACTGAAGTTGTAAAGGTGTAGGTAATCAGAGTGAAATTGGTGTCAAATTTGTGCTTTCATGCCTGTATAATGGTGTTATAATAGATGTTGCGACAATATATACAGGGTAAAAACTGAGACCATAGATCCAAAACTACTTAAATATACCTAACCATAGATCTAAAGAATAACCTCCTAGCTCATATGGATAGTTTATAATGTTCAGAGTATATAAAACCGCAGCGTGACTTCCATCAAGGCACAACTGGTGTCATTCGGAGATCTACACTGCAGCTCACTTCCGCACTAAACTGATGTATGAAGATTCAACAAGGGACAATTAATTTGGAGCGATCCGGTAGAGTCGTTACACGCTTTTATTTAACTATCCCGCACAATATACACTTTAATAGACACTTGTTGCTTAAAAACTATCACAAATATACAGCAAAACCTAAAATATACATTTTTTTGATTAAATCTTTAAAATTTATATTGTAAATAAAATAAAACTAAATTATAATAATATACAACTACCTACAAACTTGAATAAATTAAACTAAAAACAAACAAATTTCTACTTTTTTTATTTTAATTTTTTTGTTTTAATTAAAGATATAACCATCTCTGTCAAAATCCCGTCAAAAACCCATGACTCACCATTCTTATGTCCATAGTACCCGGTGCCCGATGAGGAGCCACTCCCTGTGGACGAGCCCTGCTGCGGCCGTCCCTCCTCGTCCACCTCCAGAGGCAAGGAGCTGGTCTCCATGCTTCAATGCCACACTTCACTCACTCAGACTTCACTTGAACACATTGCTTTTAAAAATGTCCTCTAACACTGCACTGATAGCACTTTTTCGGTACCTGAAAAAAAAGAAACGTTTTTAATTAGCCATTTGCTTGTAATATGCTCTGCTTTTATCGGATAGGCAAAGGATGCTAACTCTTCATACAGCCCTATTTTTATATTTAAAAAAAGTTTAATTATATTTAATTAAAGGATTAAAAATAAGGTAAACTGAACTTTGAATTAATCTTTTAGTTTTAAATTACGATAATACCTTTTTACCTTTTTAGCAAAACTTTCACGAACATAAAATTCAAATAGACATTTTCCACTCGCCCTAATAATTTAGTTACACATCGGGCCAATCAAAATGAACGCCAAAACTAAACTTTGGAAAACTAATAAAACCGAACACGTATGCCGAATAATCTCGCGTGGAACGGACTGCAATTCGGCGGGAGCCGCCTAGTCGCACGAAAACAGACTGTAATTTCGGCGCAAAATTCAAATTTGGAATCGAACGCTCCGTAACCCGTTCGAAACTCGAATATGGAACGTGTTGTTTTCAGAACGCGTGCAATAAACTGGTGCTGCGCTTCGTTCGCCACTATTTTTACAGATGTTCCGAACATAGTCCTAGAGCCAACATAAAGAAAACAATAGCAAGTGAAACTTCTTCCCAGCGCTAACACCTTGGAGGCGGTGGTAGATAAAAAAATTACGTTGTATATAATGTACCCACTGTACTTACACGCAATAAAATAGTTTTGACATTTGACTAAAATCACACATATCGTTCTGTCAAACTTGGATACCTTAATTTAGAGAAGTTTTTTTGCCCTTTCATAATTTTTCTGTCCGTCGCTTAAGTTGGAAATAACTGCACTGATTTATTTATTATGTAAAATTGGCCAGAAAGAATGGAAAGTCCATGAATTTTTTTAAAATAGGTATATATATTATATTTAATAGATATATATATATATTTATAGAATAGTAATTTTTTTAAAGATAAAGTATTCAAAGAAAACAAAAAATATGTGTACGAGACTCGAACGTTATCTATTTATTTCGTAGACTTTATTTGCAGTTTACATAGTTTTACCGTAGTTTACATAGTAATTATTTATGGCAATTTAATATCAACTTACCTAAATTTAGAAAATACATTATTTCTATATTGAAGCGGTAATGATGGCATTTCAGACAATAATATTACAAGTTACATTACGTACCTACGTATTTATATTTCTCACTTATTTCGTGTAATATGCTGGATGTAGATATATAGTTACTGACATTATTTAAGAAACATTATTAGTTAGATTCGACTCTGTAGTAGATAGACGACAATTTTTTTAATATATATAAATGCGGAACATGTTGTTGGGATGTATAGACTTAAACACATTACGTATTTTGTTAACTAAATTTATACATTACCGTTTATGTTCTCCTAAAATTTCAAAAAATAAAAAATAAAACTATGTATGTAAGTAGTGAAAGTGTGTGTTCTGGTGTAGGTACTTTCGTATACACATAGTAACTATTATTTCCTCTGTGGTATACATTAGTTCAACGGAACCTGGTAATAAAGTCTTGTTTATTATTTCAAATGGGTTTTGTTTATTATTACGCGAACCGTAAATTTGTGATTTATCGATCGCCCAAGCAGACACGTTTTATCGTAAACGACGTTTTTATTGCTATTTCTTGGCAAACAATTTTATCGAAACATGATGGTTTAGTAAGAGTACCTATTATTGATATATTAATGAATAAAATTATATTTCCAAAAGTTTCCCAAAGTAAGTAGTCGATCGATCGAGTACTCGACTGATATTAAATTCCCCTTTTACCCGTAAATACAGGTATTCAGTTACCCCTGTATGTCTATTAAAACGACTCTGAGGTAATAAGATCTGATTTTAAAAGCGAATTTTTAAGAAGCGGCCCTTATTATGAACTAGCTTTTGCCCGCGGCTTCGCCCGCGTAAAAAAGGTTTTCCAGCAAGTTATCCCGCGGTAAAAATACATTTCGTAGTAGACATCACAGAGGAACCTTTCTGCAAAATTTCAAGTCTCTAGGCTCAGCGGTTTAGGCTGTGCGCGTTTTATCACTAAAGCGTAACACACACTGCGCGGCGGCGTTGCGAAAGCTTTGCGGTTTTTTTCTGTAATGTTCGAAATAGTATGAAGCCCTTTACATCAAAGCGGCGGCGGCGCGGCGCGTTCTTCATACAAACCTTCGCTGCCGCAACGCATTCGCAGCGCCGCCGCCCAGTGTGTGTTACGCTTTATTTTACACACTTAGGGGTAGAATTTTCAAAATTGCCGAAACACGTCATTATTGTTTTTTAACTGAAAGCCTAAATATTAAATCCGGTCGCCCACGGAGGTTTCAGTTCCGTCAGCCACACTAATATGCTATCACTGTACCAAGTTTCATCAAAATTAAATATAAAAAAGGTTACCGCAGGAAAAGTTTACCGCGGTAAAAAGTTGCATAAATGTTATCCCAGGATATAAACTATCACTGTTAGGTTAGGTAGGCAAGTTTCATCAAAATTTAATAATTTTTCCCGCAGGAAAATTGTACTGCGGTGAAAAGTAGCCTATATGTTATCCCAGGATATAAGCTGTCACTGTGCCAAGTTTTATCAAAATTAAATATTTTTCCCGCGGGAAAACTATCACTGACGGTTAGGTTAGGTTTGGTAAGGTTAGGTTAGGTTAGCCAAGTTTCATCAAAATTAAATATTTTTCCCGCGGGAATAGTTTACCGCGGTAAAAAGTTACCTATATGTTATCCCAGGATATAAACTATCACTGTTAGGTTAGGTTGGTTTTGGTTAGGTTAGGTTAGCCAAGTTTCATCAAAATTAAATATTTTCACTTTTAATAAATTTTCACGATTCTAGCTTCAGCGGTTTGGGCTGTGCGCGTTTCATCCCTTATTTTACATACTCAGGGGTGGAATTTTTAAAATCGCTGAAACACGTGTTCATTGGTTTTTAACGAATAGCCTAAATACAAATTTTCAGGTCTCCAACTTTAAAAATGAGGGACTTTCATACAATCTTTGCACCCCTATTTCACCCACTTAGGGGATGATTTTCGAAAAATCCTTTCTTAGTGGACGTCAGTGCTATATGAGGAACCTCTGTGCCAAATTTCAAGTCTCTAGGTTCAGCGGTTTGGGCTGTGCGTGGATCAGTCAGTCAGTCAGTCAGTCAGGTTCGCCTTTTATATTGTAGATATAGAAAATCAAATCAACAGCGTCTTATTATGTCCCCACCGTTGGGGTACAGGCCTACCTTCTCAATGAAGGCGTACGGGCTATAGTCCACCACTCTAACTCAGTGCGTGTTGATGGACTTGACATACGAGTAATCGGTGTATGCAGATTTTCTCGCGAAGTTTTCGTTCACTGTTTGAGAACAGTCAGTAAATGTACTTAAGTTTCAAGAAAAGTCCACCCGGGCATGACAAGCCGCGTCTTCCCCGCATCGCCACCGACGCTCTAGAAAATAATTATTCAAAAAATGATTTTTTTTAGTTTACTAAATTGACTAAAATACTTGCCTAGGTATCTAAAACAATCAAGCTCGTGTGTTTTTGAGAGTCAAGTTTTCCTCCACAAGCTCCTGGTCTATAATAGCGTTGGCACAGCTCCCGCGACGGTTCTGCCGTGCCGTACGAAAAAGAAGCGAAGTGTTATTTTTCTTAATGCTTTTAATAACGGGCGTACATCATTTCCTATACGTTTGGTCCAGCTGGACTCTTTCTGTTACGTGGTAGAGTCACGCCGCACTTACTTTCTCGGAACAACTTTGTGCAGCTCATCATTGGAAAATTTTCTAATATTTAACCTTAAAGGTTAAAATTTAATTAATTTTATAGAAATTAATAAATCTCCTCTGACTTTAGTGCTAAGTAAATCTAAATTAAAAATGTAAAATTTCGGTCGTGCTCTGGCGCTGATTCTATTTAAAGCTCCACAGCATGTTTTGTACTGATATCAATCCATGATCAATACTTGATATCAATTCTAAAATATTAATTCATAAAATATTAAGATGGTTGATATTTTAAGGGAATTCATTGGTCGCTGAAAATTTTCGATTTATCTTTATTTTACATTTTGTTTATAAATTTTGGTTTTATGTATTAATTGTAACTACAAGTATTAATATATCAGGTACTTACTCGATATTTTACTTACCTATTACTGAAATTAAAAAAAAAATTGTAGTAACAAATAAATACTTAACTACAATTTTTTATATATTTTTATTATATAATTTTTATATACATTTCTTCGTCTTCCTATCATCGCTCGAAAGTAAAAATGTCATCGTTATTGTTAGTAGCGTTTTGTTTTTCACAATTTATTGCCCGAAGTGTTGATTGGACGGCTGGTCAACTTATGTGGGAGGCAAGAATAAATTTTAAAGAAAATTCCATTCTTTTATTTTAGTTTTTTCTCCAATTTATTTTTATTAAAGTACATAAGGTAGATAAATTCCTACGCTTGACAAAGGGGTGATGAGCAACGTTTTCTCATTCTTTTTTCTTTGTAACGCGTAAATTAGATGTCTATCTCAAAATTACTAACTGATCTAGAATCTCAAATGACTTAAAAACCTATGAATCTGTTTTTTTTAAATTATTCTTTAGAGCGATGGACACACGGAAGAACATTCATTCGTACCATGTCACAGAATAATTAAATAGATCATGACTGTTTAAAAATTATTAAATTAACACAATAAATTTTCCCAGTGTTAATTTATGTCAATTACAGTGTAAAAAGTAAATAAATTAGTATCTCTTCGAGTTTACCTAAATAATTCTGTAAATTAATAAACAAGCACCTACAGTCCTGAGCAAAAGTGCTTCGAGTCAAAGCTACGGTAAATTTTAAATTTCGCGCGGAATGAATGAATGAACGAATGGCGTGCAAGCCACAAATTTGAAGTTTTGCACTCGACGGACCCAGTTACCGAATTCATGACTTCGTCCATGGTGTAGGTACTACGTACTGTAGCCGACAGAAGTGCTAATTTGTGATTCATGGAAAACCTAGTTGAGATGAGTTTTGATAGTATCGTCTAAAAAGCAATTTAATAACTTAAATAAACGAATGATTAACGAACGAATGAACAGTAGCCGTATTTTTAAATTGCTCGCCTCCCTTAGAACGGTCGATTATACAAATTTTCCTTCGACATCCGATACAGAATCCATACAAAATTAGTAGAATCGAACGCTGGAAGCGAGGCGAGCGATTCAAAAATAGAGTTGCTGTTGATTGTACGCTTGGCTTTTTATTGGGGTAGCCATCGATATATCAACCAATGGGGTGGCCCTGTTCCCAACAGTATGTTATCGCTTTTACGGAAATTCACTTTACTTGTACTTTATAAACCTAACTATAATCCCACCTGTGTTTACGATCTCTCTTGCATACATTTTTAAAAGTAGGTATGGACCTTTATGAAACTAAAATAAACCTAGCACACTGTTCAGTCCCCATGGAGACCTCACCGACGCCATGTGATAAATAAATAAGAAATACACTACATAAAGTACACTTTTCTCCCCGGCTGTACATGTAGCTGTGCAGGTCCTGAATAAACAAGCAGCTCACGCCGGGGCATGTTTATGCATGTCAACTCTGGAAGCTCAAAGCAAGTGTTTAAAATTTTACACGGCCAAAATAGATAGTTCCAGTCGCTTTTGCACTTAACCTTACATTTTTGACGGACAGCGTTTGGAGCGATTTTGACTATAATATAATAATAATAATGTTTGTACAATTATACACACGGCTGTTTAGTCCCAAACTAAGCCGAAGCTTGTACATGGGTACTCAACAACTGATAAATATACTTAAATATTTTTTTAAATAAATACTTACATACATACAAACACCCAGAATTCGAAAACCTGTAAGAATTCTTTAATTATGTCATACATAATATACCTAGTAAAATTTTAAACACCGTTAGTTTATAATAACGTTAGCGAGATTGTAAAATGACGAAACATTCATCATCAGCCCGCACTAGTCCACTGCTGGACATAGGCCTCCTCTAAGGGGCGCCACTTATTCTGACTAAGTACCTATTCTATAGTGAAAACCGCTTGCCTGATCCTTTAGGTCTTGGGTGTGTATGGTGTCTGGACCTCCTCCATTCGTACTCTGGACAGCCACTATCAGATCTCACGCTTGACGAAGATCGAAATGTCCAAAGTGACCTCGTTTGTATGAAAAAGGTCCTCGACCAGGATACATTGCAGCCGAGTTTTGTAGGTATGTAGTCATTAATTGTGCTGGTCACACCGAGGACAGTGAGAGAGCTCGATTTATGATGATGCAAAATCAATGGACGAAAATAGACGTGGGTGCAAAAATTGAAATGGAGTGCAAATTAAAATATAAAATCATTGAAATTGAGTTACAAAATTTCCCCGGGCATTAAGAATTACTTTAGAAGAATTTAAAACGTTTTTTTATTATTATTTTAACCTACCTAGTTTGAATACAGTTTTGTAATATCACTCGTAAAATAATTTTTTTACAAATATTAACTAACCCCTTAGAACATTTCCATTTCCTAAATTCACTTTCCCAAAAGAATATTGTAATAAAGTAGCTAAAATATGCGATCTATTCATAATGTAAAAAATGTTTTCCCTTTCTACTCCACAGATAAGAATACAAAAAGGCATTATAATGTCAGTAAGCATGTAGACCACGATGTGAATGGAAAGTTAAAAGATGTGACAAGTCGTGTGGAATAAGAGATATAAATACAAAATAAATAGGGCGCGCGCGGGCCTCTGGCGGTCGGGAAGTGGGAATGATGGGTGCACGAAGGGAAGGAACGAACGGAAAGACCGTGTTTTGTCAAGAATATTATTTCAATCTAATTTTTTTCCTAAGCAATGGTCTATCAGATGACATCTTAACCATCCGAGTTTGACAGCCAGCTACCCCTTGACCTTTCCAGCCTCCAAGTGAAAAAAATCCAAAAAGAATATTCCGGTCCAGTTCCAATTAGAAAAGTGATAGCAAACTACTACAAAACAATAATAAAAAATAACGCATGTATTAAAACTAGACAAAATCAACGTAAAAAAATTCGATTAACCGAAATTATCTGACAAGCGACCAAAGTCAAAGCTCGTGACAGGACCGAAATCTGAGTTCACAGGACGGTTTAGTGAATAATGTCGAGAGAAAGGTGTAGGATCTTTTAGATAAAGGATCACAATTTATGTTTGGGATAGATAAACCAATCGAACTATCAGTCTAACATAGAATTAATCAGACAGAACGGATTTAATTTTCCGAATTGTTCGATTGATCGAACTAAACGTCTAATCGGACGAGATCTTTGCAATAATAGGAGTGAAGGCTCCCATTTCACCCGCTAAATGACTATTGATACTTAACCCTTACACGTACGTCTTAATACAAGGGAGAAAAATAAAAACGCATTGCAACACTTATCGTGGCCCCCAGTGTACATTATCGTGCAATGCAAACAATTCCACGTATGCGGGTAGCGTATGGTCAGATGTGCTGTTCTGTTCGGATTGGTATGCCGCTTGGGTGTACGTTTCTCTGGCTTTTCATAGTAGGTATAGTGCATGATTTTTATCGTGACCAGTGTTCAAACGAAATACTTTATACTATTGCACAGAAAAAATCAGCATTTATAAAACTTTATTATTATTTTATATTCTTATTTAAAAAAATCTTTAAGATAAAAAATTCTAACGTTTCAAATTTCAACTCAATAGGTTCAGTAGTTATTGATCTCGCGGACAGATAGACAAAAAGCTTTGACGGAACCCAACAAAATAGTTAATTTAGATAAAAGCGATTTCTTTCAGAAAATGTGCTAGTCCGAGCTCTTCATATTATGGCGTTTATCGCTTATCCCACAGAACACGAAAAAAGCTCACTACGCTCCCGCTCGATAATGGCTTATACATCAATATCTCAAGTAAGGCTACAATTTATTTCCCTTCGAGCACAAAAAACAAAAATTCCACTACTTAAAAAAATCCCTGTTCTTTTGGAAAACTAAAAAAATATTCCACCACCTGCTCTTCATCTCGTAAACTATAAGAACACAGTATTTTTCACCCATAATTTTGCACCTAATCTACGTAGGCAAGCCGGAGTAATGCACATTACGATCGGGACGTGTGTACCGTTGTGTACCATTTGTCTGAAAGCTAATGCACTGTGGCACGTAACGTAATGGACTGATGTTTTGGTAGTGAATTGTCATATTTGTCTAATAGTTACAGACGAGAGAGTAGATGTGAGTGGATTTAAGGTACAGAGAAATGGAATGATTAAAAGTCATTTAACATTACAGATTTTGCCTAAAATAAATATTTCTGTGTATTATTAAGTATTTGTTTTAAAAAAACTTTGAAATAAGTCGCTGATTTTCTTCCAGAGAAATGGTTTTGCAGCGGTAATTTTGGACAGTTATATCTTATTATAGTAGGATTAGAGGTGAAATTTTTAATATGGTTTTGTTAAAGCTTTTATGAGTTAAACTAAAAAATTAAATATTTAGGTACCTACTATATTGTATTGTCTTCAGAACCAAACACAGAACACGGAAAAAGCTCGCTACTCTCCCATAATGATCTGCGGAACCAAAGGTGGGTGCAGAATTTAAGCATGATCGGATGTAGGGAAGTGATCGATAAATTGAACGCAAGATTCCTCACTGACAGACATACAAACAGGAAACCAAATTAAATATAAGCTTGTCAAAATCTTCTATTTTGGTTGAATAAATCTCTGAACGCTGTGTCTAGAATCTTAGAATTTTGCAAGAGGTTTGAATGACAAAGGCAAAACATAAGAAAAAAAATCAAAATTTCACTCCTAATTCTTGTAGGAATTTGATAACAATAAAAAACTTATTATATAAAACTAAAACTAAACTTAAAAATAAATTATAAACAAAAAACCCCCTCGAGGCTCCGAGGAATACAGGAACTTTGTAGGAATACAGATACGTCTAAAGTATACTTTAAAACCAGCTTCTCATCTCACAGTAACCCAGTTTTTTCTGAAGGCATAATAGCTAAGTAATTAACAGTTGTCAGCATTCAGCCATCAAAGAACGAAAATCTTCTATTTGTTTAGGAAAAAAACCCTAAAAGCTCAAGTAAGATGAAATCCTCCTGGAATCGATATCGGGAAGGTTTAAGCTGACAGAGGGAAGGCCTGAGAGACAGCATTGTATTGACAGGTCATAATTGCGGGGCGGGGCCCATGGTCCCCGGGGAGCGCAGGTATTACATGGTGATGGTACAGTCGAACGCACTTCAGTGGAAACAAAACCATTATAAAGTGTTCTCTCATATATACTATACCTAATGAAACTCCCGAAAATGCTAAGCCAACTCAAGGTCAAACTGTTTCCACTGACGTGCGGTCGACTGTACCTACCTACACAGGTGAAAATCTCAGAGATCTTTTTCTAGATTCATCTAAAATAACCATCCAGTAGGCATAGCTAAAAATGCTGGAAAAATAAACTAACCCGACTTGATGCTGCGCGGCGGTGTTTCAAAACGATTTTAAAAATAACAGTTTTGATTTATTTAGCAACACGTGGATTATGGATACGTTCCGAGTCTATATTCATAGTGAATTTTTGGTTGGTATTCATGTGGGTATAGGTGAATACTCCTGCCTGTTAAAGTTACCTCCGTGGTTGCCATGTTTAGGAGTAAAAATGCCGTTCCGTTTTCTAATTACACGACAGATATGAGTTTTCATAGTAATTTATTCGGCCGCTGAGCACGACAGATATGGATTTTCATACATCATTGCCGGCCGCCGGCTCGCATGTATTTGACCAGTACCTACAGCGTTTTCGATTTATCTCGAAGAAGGTTGTCAAAATAATGCCCACATAATTTCCAAGCATGCTTGAGAAAATAATATATGTTACGTATGTGCTTAACTGTGGAGCAGCTCGTAGTCGGCTCCTTTAAACCAATCACATTCGGCCGTAAAGAGAGAAACAATAGAGGATGCACTAAAATAACAATAATAATCAGAGAGGGACACACTTATTACAAAAGTGGTAAGAGTAAGCTAGACAGATATAATATCTTTTATCTCTTTCTACGTAAGTATGCAAATTTTTTATTGGTATGCAGTTACTGCATATACCAACAAACAACAGTCCGATTAAAATAGATAGTGTCAGTTTGACCCCGCCATAGAAGAAGCGTCTTCTCAAATTATTGGGGTAAAGACTATTGCTATTTCATGCATACGCTGAGTGCAAATCTATGGTAATATACTAAATCTATATACGCATTCGCCCTATATATTCGCGTCATCATTCATTCCTCACTCATTCGCTCAATGTGTCCGAACCAACAGATCATGCCTTCTTTTATCTTAATGATGAAACTTTCATTCAGTCCAGCAATATTTTAATTTTAGACCACGGTAAATATAAAATTCCCATAGGAAACTCTTGACATGTCCGCTGGCCGAAATTTGGCGTCTAAATCAATGTCTCGCAGCATGTGGACGCGAACAAATCTTTTCAGCTATTAATAACTCGGTCTCCAGTTCCGCACCATCTGTTTCTTATTTATTTGCACGTTACGTATGTCATTATTTAAACGGAGAACATAAAGTGTTATAGATTGGACGTTGCCTCGAAATAATGTGAGCGCTTTCACATAGCAGTACATACTGTTCAAAAATGAACATTTGAGCTCAAAGTTTATTTGGTGGAACACAGTGTTTCACAGTTAAAGCGCTTGAACGATATTACCAAATCCAAACCATAACCAACAACGTCATGCTGCATCAACACGTAGATATTACCAAATCCAAACCATAACCAACAACGTTAAGCTGCATCCACACGTAGATATTACCAAATCCAAACCATAATCAACAACGTTAAGCTGCATCAACACGTAGATATTACCAAATCCAAACCATAACCAACAACGTTAAGCTGCATCAACACGTAGATATTACCAAATCCAAACCATAACCAACAACGTTATGCTGCATCAACACGTAGATATTACCAAATCCAAACCATAATCAACAACGTTAAGCTGAATCAACACGTAGATATTACCAAATCCAAACCATAACCAACAACGTTAAGCTGCATCCACACGTAGATATTACCAAATCCAAACCATAATCAACAACGTTAAGCTGCATCAACACGTAGATATTACCAAATCCCAACCATAATCAACAACGTTAAGCTGCATCAACACGTAGATATTAACAAATCCAAATCATAACCAACAACGTTAAGCTGCATCAACACGTACATATTACCAAATCCAAACCATAACCAACAACGTTAAGCTGCATCAACACGTAGATATTACCAAATCCAAACCATAACCAACAACGTTAAGCTGCATCCACACGTAGATATTACCAAATCCAAACCATAATCAACAACGTTAAGCTGAATCAACACGTAGATATTACCAAATCCAAACCATAACCAACAAAGTTAAGCTGCATCCACACGTAGATATTACCAAATCCAAACCATAATCAACAACGTTAAGCTGAATCAACACGTAGATATTACCAAATCCAAACCATAACCAACAACGTTAAGCTGCATCCACACGTAGATATTACCAAATCCAAACCATAATCAACAACGTTAAGCTGCATCAACACGTAGATATTACCAAATCCCAACCATAATCAACAACGTTAAGCTGCATCAACACGTAGATATTAACAAATCCAAATCATAACCAACAACGTTAAGCTGCATCAACACGTACATATTACCAAATCCAAACCATAACCAACAACGTTAAGCTGCATCAACACGTAGATATTACCAAATCCAAACCATAACCAACAACGTTAAGCTGCATCCACACGTAGATATTACCAAATCCAAACCATAATCAACAACGTTAAGCTGAATCAACACGTAGATATTACCAAATCCAAACCATAACCAACAAAGTTAAGCTGCATCCACACGTAGATATTACCAAATCCAAACCATAATCAACAACGTTAAGCTGAATCAACACGTAGATATTACCAAATCCAAACCATAACCAACAAAGTTAAGCTGCATCCACACGTAGATATTACCAAATCCAAACCATAACCAACAACGTTAAGCTGCATCCACACGTAGATATTACCAAATCCAAACCATAATCAACAACGTTAAGCTGCATCCACACGTAGATATTACCAAATCCAAACCATAATCAACAACGTTAAGCTGCATCAACACGTAGATATTACCAAATCCCAACCATAATCAACAACGTTAAGCTGCATCAACACGTAGATATTACCAAATCCAAACCATAATCAACAACGTTAAGCTGCATCAACACGTAGATATTACCAAATCCAAACCATAATCAACAACGTTAAGCTGCATCAACACGTAGATATTACCAAATCCAAACCATAATCAACAACGTTAAGCTGCATCAACACGTAGATATTACCAAATCCAAACCATAACCAACAACGTTAAGCTGCATCAACACGTAGATATTAACAAATCCAAATCATAACCAACAACGTTAAGCTGCATCAACACGTAGATATTAACAAATCCAAACCATAACCAACAACGTTAAGCTGCATCCACACGTTTAAAAAACCTTTACAAACGCAAACGTGCGGAGCAGGGGTTTGGCTTGCGTTTCTAAAGGTTTGCCAAACGTGTGGATGCAGCATAATGTTTTTGGTTATGGATTGGATTTAGTAATATCGTTCTGATTTAGCGCGATTGGCCCCAAGGTACCTATACAAAACGTTGACGTAACTGAAGCGAGAATAAACACAATAAAGTCAGACCTTTTCGTCTTGCAATACGAGCGTCTCGCTCCATTCATAAATTGCGAAATCCGGCGCGGCGTGCCAGAACCGGCCCGCGCATCCGGCCGCCAAGCGGTCCACAATATAATTGTCAATCAACAGTGGACTATACGACACATACTGTGCAGTGTATTTTATTAACTTTGTTTATATGTGAACACTGACAGTGGGGCTAGGCCGAAACAAAACAAATCTAAGGTTCTGCCTGAAAATCAGTGCCGCAGACTATCTGCTGCAAAAAGCTGAGGCAGCTGTTTGCTCACCCCATTTATATAGGTAATAGTTGTAAGCATTTATAGTTTTGCAGTGGTGTCAATAAAGATTACTTTTTCTTTCTTTCTTTTAATTCAGAGTCGCTCATTGGGCTTTGGAAAGAGCCATGCTAGGAAGAGGGAATTTCTCAGAAAGACAGGATCCGAAACAAGGTGATCCGCCAGAGAATCAAAGCCTTAAAAAAATGCTGTAATGTATATTGTCGACTCATTAGGTACTTAACTTTAATTGTTTTTAATTTTGACTATATTGATAGGCATAAGACGATTCTTTTTACAATAAAAATGACATGTTTAATGAATTGAATTATGTAAAAGGACAGTCGTAGCCGTTTTCTGTCTAAGAGTGGCCGGGAGCGGCTGGATGCGGAGAGCGGAGGACCGGGTGTGGTGGCGTACACTGGGGAAGGCTGTTCTGGGTCCAGCAGTGGACGTTGAAGGGATGATTGATGATGTAGTTTACCAACATGGGCTGTTGGCCTGTTCCCTGCTGCAAAATTATTATCGTTAAGATCAAGATCGCAACATTACAATCAATTTAAGAAAACAAATAAAAAACATAATCACTCGAATAAACTACACGTAATCGCAGATAATTTTCACTTTCCAACAAAGTGCTTTTTATTTTAACTCCCTGAATGTTAGAGCAATACGGACCGTCGGCTCGAGCAGCGGGACCCCGCTGCAGCAAAGAATACTCTCTAAACTATTATCCCGTTCAACGTGCAGGATTCTGAGCGCAATACCTCTGAAACTCGGACGCTGACATATTTTAAACGTAGGTCCTTTGAAAAATTACCGCAACCGCTATAATTACACTGGTCCAAGACAATGTATGACAGTGTCAGGTGTCTGAGTGACTGCGAACTGAATATTATAAGACTTACCAAATTATCTGTGCACTGAAGGGTGACTCTGCCATGGTTCCATGCCCATCATTCTATATATTTTGTGCTGATGCGTAGTTCCTGATTCTGCCACTTCACACATAACTTGGTAAGTCTATAAGACATATTCGACCTCTCGTTAACATCGACATAATTACGGGGAATAACCAGGTGGTCTTGTAACTTTGTACCGAGTTTGGCGGCTCCCCTCCAGTGTTGCTTTATGCTTTGAATAGAACACTGGCTAAACTCCAAGCGGTTTAACGTTCTCAATGCTCGTTAGTGTCAAGTGGGAATGAGAATGGGAAGAAGAATATTACAGATTGCCTCTAGTTGTAGCGCTGTGGACACTAAAAGGACATCGCCCACGGCGACTTTTTAGCGATACACTCACAATACAGTCGTGATACACTCACCATAGGGATTACTACAGAAGTGCGACAACGCTTGTGCGAAGTATCGTTAGTACGAAGTACGAGTGTGCGATGTATGATAGTGCGACATGTCATTTGTGCGAAGTATTGATAGTGCGAAACACGATATAGTCGTGGTACACCCGCGATACAGTCGCGATACACTCGTGATACAGTCGCGATACACTCCCGATATAGCGGTGGTACACCCGCGATACAGTCGTGATACACTCGCGATATAGTCGTGATACACTCACGATACACATGCGATACAGTCGTGATACACTCACTATACAGTCGCGATACACTCACGACACAGTCATGGTACACCCGCGATACAGTCGCGATACACTCGTGATACAGTCGCGATACACTCGTGTTATAGTCGCGATACAGTTGCTATACACTCGTGATACACTCGCGATACAGTAAGGCCTCAAATAATAAAAGTCGTCGGCTCATCTGGCATAATGGACATTCTACTTTGCGTCCACTTGATCTCGATTATTGCTATAAGCATGAAGGAAAAAAAGTGCTATGTTTGGGACGTGGAATTTTTTGCCAGTTTGATAATTTATCGACTCTAAGAATGTCAAAATATTACGTAGGTACTTGAGTTTCAAAAACCACAAGATTCATTGAAATTTAAAAAAAATGTCATAACAATCAGGAGGGATTGACGGACAGACTCAACAATTATGTATATTTAGCGATCCAATTGGCCGGCAGCCAGGCGTTTATAATTTACAAAGACACAGTTGGTGGAACTACTTATTAGCGTGGTGCCTCATTAGAGCGTTGCGTTGCGTCGACGCAACGGATCAACGCATTGTATGCCACACCGCACGCATCCCAGTGTGGACTTCACAATGGAACTGGCCGTCGTTGCACCGGACCCCCCCCCCCCCCTCCCCTTCACCGCTTAGTCTCTCGTAGGTCGGTGCGTTGAATCGTCGCGACGACGCAATGCATTCAATTCAAATTTTTCATTCAAATTTTTATTCATTTCTCACACAAAATTAAATAGGTACAGAATCAAAAAACATACAGTTTGATAACTTGAGGTCTTTGTGTGAGACTGGTGCCTATATTAGGATAGGTCCTTTATTGGGGCATGACACAAAATAAATATGGAAAACGACGCAACGTCGATGCTGTGACGACGCCACGCAACGCACTAATGAGGCATAAGCCTTAGTTCTTTCCGGATGTTTTGCCTACTCTCTTCCAAGGATGGTAAAGGACCGAGTGTGGTGATGGACATCAGAGAATGCTTCATCCAACAATGGATCCCGAAGGCCGAAGTTAAATCCTGTGTTCAGAAATTGTATAAAGTTGGGAATAGAAATCCAAATGTCTGCGCTTAATTTAACAATCGTTAAATGTCAGGCTGACATTTGAGTGTTGACGACAGAGACGCCATTACGTCTAGATTTTTCCACAAAAACACGTCAAAATGTGTGATAAAAAAACTTAATAGAACGTAAAAACAGTATCTTTTATTGTTTATATTTTCAGTAATCTGTTCTTTATTATTAGCTAGTATTCTACAAGAGAATATGTATGGTTGTTTATTTGTTTGTATTTCGGTATAATCATGCAATAACAACTGGACGGATTTTCATACAACTGCTGACTGGTCTGGTAATATAATAGCTTGGTCATACCCAGCTTTTCGTATATCCATGATACTATACAGAGTTTTTATACCGGAAACTTAAATTGTTTCGAAGATGATTTTTAAAATAAAAACAGCCAAAAGCCCATCTCTTTAATCGACTTTATGGTTGTTCTCTTTTCTTTCTCTTTCTTTACTATAACCGTACAACCTTTCAGAACAATTAAATTACGTGGTAGCACAGGCATCCTTTATTATTACGCATCTTACAGTGTAAAGAGATAATTATAATGCAGAGATTTGTATCGATTTCCATGCTCTATTAGTTCCTTTCAGTCTGAAGACGTCTGAACTGGCGAAACAAATCGAACTTGAGATAAACATAAAACAAATTATATTCATACACCTACTTGTATATTAAATTAGTTAGAAGGTAGAAAACGTGCCCTTAACAAGGCTGGAGCGAAGGAGATTGATGATCGAATGACTTTATGAATGAATGAATCAGACACAGATTATGAAATACATATTTTGGTTCGTTCTGCAACGGCGTTCTATATTTCCACGCGGGAGAAGACACGGGTAAAATTTAGTATAGAATAATATAGGAATTTGACAATAATATATGATATTAGGCCATTTTGTTTTTCAACAATTTGTACGTTAATAAAGACATTTGACAATAAATAATTGTCCTAATAGCCTGTTCGCCGTAATCTCCATCTTGTTTAGAGTTAAATTATGGGTCGCTATAACATTTATTGTAATATCTGTAACATTAAATTTATTGCAGACTATGAATAAATAATTTTATGGAAGAAACACGACTTATTCCTCGAAGTCTTAGACATTTCCTAGTTGGCGCTTCCACATCTTGTTTACCACGTCATGAGCCTTTCTTATCCAGCCGCTTCCGGCTACCTTTTTATGGCCTGTTTCCACCAAGGCGGAGATGGGCGAGCTGTTGGCAGTGGCGCGAAGATAGGCAGCCCCAGTTTTTAAAAATTTTGCGGCTCTAGAATCATGCTCATTTCAAGCTCATCATATTTTTATTTTAATCATTTATCAAAAAATCTACGAACACTCTTCTAGTTATGGAGGGAAAGCTGTAAAATACGGAATACTAAACGCACATGGCCGGTTCTTTACAATTATTATTTTATCTCCTCCACATCGTGTCAAAAAGTTTGGAAATTGTCAGAAATCTCATTTACCTTGCAAGCTAAACAGGAAATAAAGTTGGAAAGAGTTTCACCGGACTGGCCACGTAGAATATTGCGGTGGGCACCTCATTTCCTTATCGAGTCGCTTGCTTATTTTGCTTTACGGCGTCGTAACTTGACTTGAAACGGAATACAAAGACCGGATATGTTTATAAAGTATTGTGGATTTTTACCTCCTTAGATAGCTTCATCCTCAACCGAGCTCAAAATACCCTAGTGCTCTAGCAGCAGTAGCGTCGAGATGCGTCTGTTGCATCGCGTTTCTGACATACCTCCCACACCGCAGCTTAAAATACGCTGACGCATGGTCAAGCGTGACAATTCTCTTTTTTTCTAATGGGTTTTCCGGCTTTGGAAACGAAGTCCTTCTAGGCCAGTCATGTAGTTTCAAATATTCAGAGTACAAAAAACCGACGATAACAGCCTCAACAAAAATAGGGCACGACTAGAGATGATTGGCCATTTTTGACATCCTCACAAAAGCGATAGTAATTTTAATGAAGATTTAAGTACAGCGGATTTTTTTTCCGCACAAAACAGGTAGGTACTTCATTGGTCCGTGCCACAGATAACCCCCAATAGATACCGCTGGAACAGATATCATAATACTTAGCTCCTAACCACTACTGACTCATCATGCACACGTCTACGTATTTGGAAACAGCCAATCACAGCGCGTCGTTACTCCGAAGCAACCCGCGCCTTTTTCCAAAGATGAACTCTAATCAGTAAATGTTTAACATGCGGCATCTATTATGGGTTATCTATGGTTCATTTAAGCCGATGATGAGTTTTAAAGTCACTGGAAATTTTTGTATACATTCTCGAGCAATATTTCCTTTTAATCTCTATACCACAGAGGCAATAAATCTTCCAGACAGATCTCCTTAGGGATATTAATCTTCTAGATAATTACACTTTTTACGTTCCGTTCCTTGCAGAAAACTCATTAAGTAGTTTCCTTTTTGTGCACAATTTACATCGATTTAAAACAGATGGGTTTTATATTGGATTCCTAAGTCTATGGGAGAACGGATCGAGTGAAAGAAGGGTTGTTTTTAATTAAGATTTTTATTTTAACAATTAATTAAAGTCGACGATATTCATTGTAAGATAAACCTATCTCTTCTTCTTTGGGGCAGGAATACCTGGCGACGTTTTTGGGGTCTTTTTTGCCAAACCTCTGATAACCAAAACGGTGCCCAAATCTGTTTTGGTGCACTTCACAAATTTGCCTTAAAAACCTAACTTTATTTATTCGGTAACCGGTATTGGGAGTTTTCCCCGTTTGAGGGCTTTTATGTACTTTGTACGTATATAAGTTTCTAGAAAAATATGTAGGTACAGTCAAGGTTCATAACTGCAATAGCAGTTTCGCAACTCAATAGAGTGAGAGACCAGTTTCACTTACGACTTTCTTTTATATCTGTACCCACACACGCACCTAACTACTAATATTGTTATGGAATGGAACGCATTTAAACTTTGTTGGTGCGTTGCTATAGAGGCTTGCAAAAACGGGGAATTATTGAAATGTCGGCCCAATTTTATATTTGTTCATTTTGTCGGAAATAAAGCCGTTTTAATGTGTTACTCGCTCCGGTTTTATTCGCAAAAATATATTCCTGAATATTACGATGAATAGATGACTTATTGCATATGATAATGTTTAAAACACGGTATTGACTTTGGTGGTCCCTTATATTTTCGTGTTGCCGTGCTCACCGTTGTACAGAAAAATGACTCTTAGCGTGCTACTGCACTTAAGAACCTTACTGTACATGGCGAGGTCGGGGATCGAACTCGGACCGCTCGACATGACAGGTCGCGTCTTTCACACCACGCCACCGACATACAAACGCGCATTTATTTAAGAGTGGGGTTATCATTTTTTAAATCAAAACCAAATCAAAAAGTCCTAAAATAACCTTAATCATCATAAAACAGTAACAATCTAAGGACGAAACCCACCAATGGACATAATGTCCAGTTACAAAAATATCAATCACTCCTAACGCGGTCCGGAATCTATAAAAATTTAACAAGCTTCAGTATACGGAACCAACGGACTGTGGATTTGATAAAATCCACACGCAAGCCCGTCACTGTAGTGTGACCAGATTGCGTCAGAAAGAAGGACTGTCCTTGTATGAAATTGTCGCTTTACGCTTCAGAATAACGCCAAGACATTGAAGCGTAACACACACTGAGCGGCGGCGTTGCGAAAGCGTTGCGGTTTTTTTCTGTAATGTTCGAAATAGTATGAAACCCTTTACATCAAAGCGGCGGCGGCGCGGCGCGTTCTTCATACAAACCTTCGCCGCCGCAACGCTTTCGCAACGCCGCCGCACAGTGTGTGTCACGCATTAGCGAAACTTAAATTTAAACTAATAAAATCCTTTTTACAAACACAAATTTAAATATTTTTTTTAAAAACCCAAGACGGATGTAATCGAAAAAGGAATTATATAAAATTGTTAAAAATTCCCGACTAAAAAGAAGTAAGTAACGAAAGGCGAAAATAAAAAGATAGACACAGCATTAATATCAAATACGTACTACAAGTATTCATCTACCTACATATAATTTAATTATAAACCCAAGAAAATCCGTCGGGGCTGCCATTTAAACTTCATTGAACGTTTTTGTTGTAAAATTTTTTGAAATTCAAAAAGATTTTTGCAAACAAAATACTGTCCTATTTAATTTTCCAAATGGTAACCCTACCACGTCTCCCATAAAGTGACGTGGTGGGGTGAATGTCAATTTTTACACCTTTTAGGGGTGTTTAATAAAAAAATATGGTGTTTTCGGACTTTCCGCGTCGTAGCGGCTTTTATTACGATATGACATTCAAAAAGGTCAGTCGATCATTAGGTTGTTGTTAGGAACTTAAGGAAAAGGCCATGGAGAGTACTGAAATGGAATACGAACATTTTGTTCACCTAAGAGTTGTATAGTTCAACGTTGTTGAACCTTTCTTTTAAGGGGTAGAAGCAAGAAGATTCGAATCTCCCCTGTGGAGATAGCATCTTGCAAATTTAGTATGGGAAACGAAGAAAAATTTGGTGTCAAAATCCGGGGGGTGCGGACAAAGGAAGCGGATTAGCGGGAGGAAGTTGCTCATACAAATTTATATGGAGTTTGAAAATGAGAATGTGTGAGTGAGTCAAAATTTTGTGATACATTTGACACTATTTTGGCACCCCTAAAATGCTTTTGTTACTCATCCATATGGGAGCAGCTTTTTTTTTAAATTCATGGGTAGAAGAGACAAAAGCTTGGTTTATACTATAATTAGGTATCGAATCATCATCAGCCGCACTAGTCCACTGCTGGACATAGGCCTCTCGCAAGGCGCGCCACTGAATACCCAATTGACTGCGCATTGACGGCGAAAACGTTCACCGAACATAAGGCCGTCGCCTAGGTATATTACCGGCGTCAAGCTATACTTATTTTAGTGTGAATTTGATTTTGCCTAAGGTAAGAGCTCCCGCAATAGTTATTTGTATTACAAGGGGACTTTTTTCTTACCTTAGGCAAAATCAAACTCACTTTAGAGACGGCCTTATGTTCAGTGAACGCTGTCGCCTTCTCATGCGCCGTCAATGCGCAGTCAATTGGTTGGGTGGTCTGTGTTAGAATCATAATAAATAATATCATTATCAAGAAGCGTCAGTGGCGTCGGGGATAAGACGCGACCTATCACATCGAAAAGCCCGAAGTTCGATCCCCGGCGGGCCATGTACCAATGGGTTTTTTCTCGAAACTTAAGTACATTTACTGACGCTCTCAAATGGTGAAGGAAAACATCGTGAGGAAACCTGCATACGCTGGAGAAGAAATTCTTAGGCGCATGTGAAGTCCACCAACCCGCACTGGGCTAGCGTGGTGGACTATAGCCCGATTTCGTTGTACAAATGTACCCAGTGTACTTGCAATAAAATAGTTTTGACTTTGACACCCTGAGCCCCAGCAGTGGGGACATGTTAATAGGCTGTTGATGATGATTATTATCACGAAACATAATCTATATCAACATTGTGTCTCTACCAACATAATTTTACTAGTAAGCAAATTAATGTCACCACTAAATACAAGAATACGCTGAAATTGCATACAGAATACAGACAGACGCGCGGTCATGTCTATTCTTAATCCGTCGACAATTGTTCTCAAACACACGTTTGGTGCTAGTCCAAGTTTCCCAAGTGCTGAAATATATCGTGTCGCAGTACAATGTGATAGTCAGTGTTTATTAAAGACGGCTAAGTTTTTAATCAAAATTCGTTTATTCAAAATTGTAATACAATATTCTCTTTTTGACGTCAATTCTGTCTAAAACTAAAACTACTCTGTCTCCATCTGTATAATACATACAATAAAGTACATTAACTTTCCCTTTTTACTTTCTCGCACCAGGAAGTATTTAATTGTACTACCTAATCGCAAAATATATTTTTTCCAATTTTCGCGAAAATGTGTTCTATATTGATAACACATATCGAAGAACAATGTAGATCAATAGTGTCCGTCCGTACGTCTGTCCGTCACGCTTGGCTCTGGAGGCTAAACCTTTGGTCCAATTGGAACTAAATTTTTAACTTAAGAGTTTAAAATTTTTTTATCGAAAGATTATCAACAGTTTCTTCGTACCTACCTTCAAACCTAAGAATAGCTGTCATACAACAAAAAATGTTTTTATTTTTCTCAAAAACGGCGTTTACGATTTTGATAAAACTTTGTACGTCGTAGTTGCTATGTTTGTCTATGACATAGTAATACCCATTGGTCTGGGAAAAATCTAGTTTGTATGGTTCCCCTACAACTCAAATTGAGACTTGCGATTTACTCACAAAATGGTTGGAGCTATTGAATGTTAAACGAATAAGTAGGTATACTTATTATATGGTCCTACAACATGACTATCAGTAATGTATAATTTAAAAAAAAAACCTTTTCCATACAAAATTGTATGGAAAAAAATTGCTAGGAAAATGACGAATCTGCATAAGTTTACTCTTTCTTTTTTTTAGGTATACAATAAAGTTTTTACTTTTTAAATGGCGAAAAAGCTTAGTGCGGGCCGCCGTACGGTTTATTTGCTGTGTCAGGCCTCGTATTGCTTCCTTCTTAACCTATCCCGGTTATGCAGATCTGGCGAGTGTGGCTATCTTTTTACCAATTAAGCATTAATCTGATTAGAAGACCACACAAAAACAGAAGAATAGCATTGTCATTGATATTGACAAAAGAGGACCTTATTGCATTTGTGTCATTATATTTCAGCGTAGCTGGTATAGATGGTAATAATTTGTAGAACAATATGGGGTACTTCAAGAAGAGAGTCAAAAGAGCCCTTCAACCTTGGCCGGCGCCGCACCAGCACCCCCCGGGTGTTGCAGGCGTCTGTGGGCGGCGGTGACCTTTTAACATCAGGAGGCCCGTCTGCTTGTTGCCCCCGTAGCAATAAAGTACAATATCACACAAATATTTCAATATAGTTCAGAATCTTTTCACTTTGACTACAACACGTAAATATTCCAATGCTCGCATTAGTTTTACGAGACAATGAGATGGTTTTAATTGTGTATGTGGCATTAACTCCAAGCGCATTTTGATCTATCGATGCAGCAGGTAGCGAAACCGCCGATGACACTGTAGTGATTGGATGCGGAGAACCGAAGATCGGGTTCGGTGGCGCGTCTTAGGGGAGGCCTATGTCCAGCAGTGGACTAGTACAGGCTGATGAGGAAGCGTAAAACCTGGCTTACTGGGGGTATTTGGCCATTTTGTATTCGTGTTTAACCATTTTATATATATTTGTTTGTTTGAATTTGAAAAAAAAAAGTGTGCTATTTCTCTACGTGAAATGCCGCGTCTCCTAACCGACGTTCTATCTAATGGGCTCCCTAAACGATCATGCGGCATGACATGCATTACGTGCTGTCACTCGGACTCTGCGGACCTTGTGGAGGTTGCTGCGGCGGTTGCTGCGGAGGGTGCTGCGGATGCGGCTGCCCTTGTATCACAATCTACACGTGCTGCACGAAGATCTGCTAGCCTTCCCCCTACGATGTAGCTTCATGCGCCGCGTCTCGCAGACGAGCCATGGCGTCTGCGATGACAGCAGCGGTCGGTGTAGGCGTATTCATAGTGCCGTTTTGTGGAAATACTAATGACCGTCTAGCTGTAGTGATTGACGTGCATGACATGCAAACTACGTGCTGGCCGTTGCTTCACTGTATTGATTGATAGCAAGCATGATGGTCCGTCATGCAGCATGCCATTCACGTAAACGTTGCATGTCATGCAAGCATGATCGTTTAGGGATACTTTATGAGGTAAGATGTTACTAAAATGTACCTTTGCATCTATTTGGGCCGTCTAAGATATAGCAATATATTTATGCTCCGCTTCATCCGCAAAATGGCGTGTCTGGAGGAATATTGATAAGGAGCCGAACGGAGGAGGGTGTGGAGACATTACTGCATGAACATTTTTATGAAACTATTTCGCCAAAAAATTTTATATAACTTTCTTTATGATATGAGAATGTTACATCTATGAGAAAAGATTAACCAAAACGAAAAGATCCCACTACTAAAAAAATTGGATGATTGGATGTTTGTCGCTCCGTTCAATAACGTTATAACGGCTGAACGGATTTTGATGAAACTTGGTACAGTAATAGCTTATATCCTGATGAAAGAAAACTTTTTAATACAAAAGAAGTGGCGCGGCGACCGCTAGTACAGAAAGCGGAGGAAGGAAATCCTAGTAAAGCGCATAAAAAGAGAACCAACCGATTCAAATATTTTTCACTTTAAAAGAATTATTTAAAAATACTTATTAAAATTAAAAAAAAAAAAATTTGAGACGGAGGCGGCCAGGTCGGGCTTTTTGGTTGACATTGTGAATAGTTTTATTATTTAAACCTTGAGTAAACATTGAACTAACCTAATATAAACAAGTGAAGGTAAATACAAGCTTGAGACCGTCTCAGACAGCCCAGCTAGCAAATTTTTATAGAATTTTAAGACTTATTATAACCAAATCTTCATAGGTCCTCTATATCATTGTTACGGAGAAACTCCTATAAAACAGCAATAGGACTTGAGGTCATATAAATTTTCAGCTGTGTGATTCTGTAAAGTACGAATTAAAACTCGACCATCACATCGCAAGTCACTCACTTCACTTCGCATCCGATCATGAAAGACCTTGATGTCGCATTGTGTAAACAAATACAAGCTACACAATAAACACTTCACTTGCGAAGTAAAGTGAGTATTGAACTGTGAATCATTGAGTTAGAGACCGATCTCACTGCGGATTCAGGATCGAGTTGCACAAATACGCTTACAGAATAGCAGGGCTGATAACCATTTTCCTAGAGCTGGTATACGGTAGCCTCTCTACACATTTTCTGTCCAGCAACAAACGTAGGCGTTTTACCTGAACAACAAATTTTAATATTAGGCGGCAACAACGCGGGATTACGTCTAAGGAAGGACGTGACAAAAATATCTGCTTCATAATAAATAACAAAAAGCTCTGAGAAGTGTAAAATTTGAGAAGCTTGTGGTACCGTTAGTCGTACTTACATGATCACATTACAGTTACTACACTGCAACTATAAAAGCCCTTCGGCCGTCTACAGAACCGGAGTTTCGGAACTGGTTCCGTACGAGGCTTTTAAAATACTTGTATGGAACTGGTTCCCTACGAGGCTTTTTTTTTACCTGTATGGAACTGGTTCCGATCAAGTAATTATTATATTTCATCAGCCGTGTACGGAACTCATGAGTAAAAACACAGCGAGCGGACGCAAAAGCGAAAGGAACTGACATTGACTGTACTATACAAATTAGTAGGACCAATGCCCATACATAATTATGATTTTCTTGTTACAGTTCTACCGGTAGAACCACGAACAAAAAGAATTGCCCGTGGTACTACCAGTAGGACTACGCGGTAGGACCACGGGAAACAAATGGTCGAAGACTAGTGCAACTGTAAGCACTAGTCATTTACCTAAGTCTACACGGAGCGGAAAAAACCGCGGGCAAACTCGCTTAGAAATAAGTTAACAACTTTAAATTCAACAAAACTTTATTTCTGTTAACTTTGGTCCCTAAACGATCATGCTTGCATGACATGCAACGTTTACGCGAATGTCATGCTGTATGATGGACGCCCATACTTGCTATCAATCAATACAGTGAAGCAACGGCCAGCACGTACTTTGCATGTCATGCACGTCAATCACTACAGCAAGACGATCATGCATGAGTCACCGCACGTATTGCATGTCATGCCGCATGATCGTTTAGGGAGCCCTTAATGAGTCTCTCCGCGTCTCCCGCTTCCTCCTACGTCGCCCCGAGGTATAGAGTGCAAAAACGATTGAGAAAGTATTGAGCGAAAATGTGGGAATAAATTATTATTTATTTATATTTTCAATAACAAATAAAACATTGTGTAAGAAGCAGTTAGATACATAAAGAAATCTACATCTTTGTCATCATTTGTTAATGGCACGACGTCACTTATGCCCGACCTCTCACATTTATGCGAACGGTACTGTCGCGCCATGACGAGCGCGGGCGGGCGAGGTGGGGAAGCGGGAGGCGGAGGGAGGCCAAAGCCAAGTGACTCGTTTCAGTTGTCGGGTAGTAGGAAAGGATTGGTATGCTGAAGTGGCAGTGAACAGGAACATCATCATCAGCCTGTACTATTCCACTGCTGGGCATAGGCCTCTCCGACTGACACATCGGTGTAGTTATTTTCTTATTATTTTGGGAGAGACTTGGTACACTAGTGGCATCCTGTATAAAGCAGAAATAATGCCTAGTACTTAATAATTCAACAATAGCGAATTGACCTGAGAATATTGCGAATTGACCTTTATAAAAGGTCGAACGATTTTAAAAAGTCAACGATTTCGTTTTTTCATTTCCGAACGACGTAAATTTTTCGATGTGATGGCAGATAGCTGCTGTTTCCTGTTACACACGGTCGGGACGGTTGGACAGCTTTTAAGCGCGACACAGACAGAGCGGTGCGGAAGCGGGGCGGTGGCGTTTTTTTTTTGTAATTCAATTCAATTCAATACACTTTATTCTACATTTAAAAATTACAGACAAAAAAAAAGAGAAAACAGATGCAGTAATGTACATCTAGGCGGTATTATCGCTAAGAGCGATTTCTTTCAGACAACCTTTGGGTAGAGAATTTAGAGCAAATTAGAAGGTGTAATGTTCGAAATTGCATGAAGCCCTTCATATTAAAACCGCGCGGTTAAGTTAAGGTAAGGCATTCATACTATTTCGAATATTACAAAAAAAAACGCCACCGCAATGCCACCGCAACGCCACCGCCACCGCACCGCTCTGTCTGTGTCGCGCTTTAAACGGTATTTCTCTTTTATGTCCACTCAGTCCACTTTCGGAGTTCCTTTTTATCGGCTGTCAGATTGATCGTGCTAAAGATGACGAAATTACGATACCGATACGATTATGTTGGGAAATTGCAATGTTTTTAAATGTTTAATGTAGTTTAACTTTATTTTCTCCCCTTTGGAATGTACATAATTCACTTTTAATTAAAGTATAGACTTTTTTCTGTAGAGAAAATAAGTGATATAAATTATATTGTCAGTTAATTTTTACTAAAGTAAAAACTAATTATAATAATTCAAGATTTCAGTACTATCATCAGTTTAATTCTAGTATATTCATGTTTCTACTGAATAGTCTTTAGTTTCCATATTGTACTGATTATTTACGATTATTCTGTGATACTAAAATATTATGTGACAGTGAGTTATTTTACGAAAACTGAAAAAAAAGCGTTTGTGGTTTTTACCGTTTACCATTTCTTGGCAGTTTATATGATTCATTTTATCTCTCTAAATCCATAATTTGTGTTCTCTATCCGTGAGGTTCGTGTGTCGCGCGCAATATTCGCAATCCGGGCGCTTCTCTGTGATGTATTACAAATGGAGGAACAATCGACAAAAATCAATTAACTTTCAAATATTTCTTGTAAAGTAATCCATCCATGGAGACCGCAACGTGGGATGCCCTGGGATGAGCTAAAGATGGTTCGAATCAACCGGCATGATAGAATTCATTCGGAAAAGCCTACGTCCAGCAGTGGACGTTGTAGGGCTGTTATGAGGACGATGATCCATCACAGTCCTGTCATCATTTAGCGGTTTTATTACTGCCTAGTTAAAACACAACCTAACCTACAACTAACAAACGGAATTCCTACTACTAATATTATAAAGTTTGTAAGGATGTTTGTTAGTAAGGATGTTTGTTACTCTTTGATGCTGTAACGGCTGAACGGATTTTGATGAAACTTGGTACAGTGATAGCTTATATCCTTGACATATAGGCTACTTTTTACTGCGATAAACTGTGCCCACGGGTAAAATTTATTCCACGCGGGCAACAGCTAGTAATTATAATAATAATAAAATTTAGTCTTAAGAATATAAGTAAAAGGGAGAAGCCCAAACTGTTTTGGACGACCTAAAAAAATTAACTTCAGACCTCAAATCAATTGGCCTATCTCTAAATTTTTCGAAATGCGAACTTTTTATACCGGAATCATCGTATGAAAAAGAAAATTTAATCGAAAAGTTTACAAAGGTAGCTCCGGGAATAAAAATTGTCGACGAAAAAGAACTACACCTCCTTGGTAGCCCCATTCTGGATCAATCTTTTGAAGAATACGTAAAAAAACAAATTCAAAAATTTAACTGTGTTTCAGACCGCCTACTAAAAATCAATATACACACAGCGTACACCATCATCAGGCACTGCCTCTTCGTGCCTAAGTTCACCTACGCTCTCCGTAGCAGCCACCTTTGGAAACACCCCGGACTACTACTTCAGCTGGATAACTTAGTTCAAGAGGCCCTCACCTCAATACTGAACACCCCTTTCAATGAAAGAGCCTGGTCCCAAGCCACCCTGCCTATTAGGTTTGGTGGCCTGGGCATTCGCAAAATTTCCAGTGTGTCACTGCCTGCCTTTTTGGCCTCGGTGCACGGTGCGCAGAACCTTATCGGGAACATTTTAGCCCCTTCACTCGGGGTCCTGGAGGCCGCGCACTGCTCCGAGGCCAGGAATGTATGGTCCTTGACTTGCCCCAACATAGACCCGCCTTCAAACCCATGCTCACAAAAGAAATGGGACGAGCCGCTCTGTCGTCTTGTCTGGGACAGCCTAGTAGCCTCGGCATCAAGTCCAGCTGATCGAGCTCGTCTCCTTGCAACTGCAGAGTGGGAGTCAGGCCTATGGCTGCAAGCTCTGCCCTCACCCACAATAGGAACTCTTCTGGACAACAACACTTTTCGGCTGGCCACTAGTCTGCGGATAGGGGCAACAACAAACGTCCCACATCGCTGTCGATGCGGCTCTATGGTGGACGGCCTGGGCCACCACGGCCTCTCCTGCGGCAGAAGTGCCGGACGCATACCCCGACACGCCAGCATTAACGATGTCATCCGAAGGGCCCTTGCCAGTGTCAAAGTGCCAGCAGTCCTCGAGCCCGTCGGTCTGTCGAGAGACGACGGCAAAAGGCCCGACGGTTTGACATTGGTGCCTTGGAGTATGGGACGGCCCTTGGTGTGGGATGCTACATGTGTAGATACCCTTGCGCCGTCTCATCTCCCAGGCACCCAATCAAATGCTGGTGCTGCTGCGTCCTCGGCCGAAGATCTCAAGCGCCGCAAATATACCACCCTCGGTAGGTGCTATATGTTTGCGGCGTTTGGGGTCGAAACCCTGGGGCCGTGGGGGCCGAGTGCGCGCCGCCTGTATAAAGAACTGTCGGCGCGCCTGATCGATGTGTCGGGTGACCAGAGGGCTGGCCTTTATTTCGCACAGCGAATTAGCATTGCCATCCAGCGTGGCAATGCGGCCAGCCTTCTGGGCACGCTGCCCATCGATAGCGATTTGGGGCACATTTTTTATCTATAGATAAGCTTTTTGTATTTAATAAGTTATTTATTTAGTTAGTTTTTATTTTATTCTATTTTAAGGCTGGTCCATTTAATAATAAATCTTATTTAATCTAAGAAATAAATAAAGGGAGAATAATAATAAAAATTTAGACTTAAGAATATAAATAAATGAGATAATAATAATAAACATTTTTATTAATGAATACAATGCGCGAAAGTCTAAAATATACTATCATTCACGTAATAAGTAAGGATAAGTTTAAGTAAAAGCGAAATAAATGAATCTAATCAGCTTAATCGAATCTTGCGAACTGAAGTTCTGAAAAGGTTCGGGCTTATTCATTCGATTTCGCAAACAAAACTTGTGGCGTCGACCAATATGAAAGTTAATAATGGATAGCAGAGCTGGTGTACACGATTTATTTGAACGCCATCTGTCAATATTGACTTGTCATTGATCCCGTCACGGCCTCGCGCGATGGAGATTGAGCCGATCCGTCATTGGTGGGAAAGCTTTTGGAACTTTTCCTCCTTCGTGCAGTTTCCACTACGTTCACATTGGCGGACTTATTGAGGCTAAAAAGCATAGCAACAAAGGGCATTTTTTTTTTGGGAAGTTCTTGACAATGTATCATTATTACATTATCTATTCGGTAGTTTCCTGTGCTCATTTTAAACTTAAATAAAAGACATGATTAATAGAACGTCCAGTCTGTTATACAGGTGAATGCACCGGGTTTTAATTGCAATTTAAAACATGGCGATTATAATTCCCTCTGTCGGGTCTGGACCGAACTAATTGGCTGCCAAATTTTCTGTTTCTTTAAAAAAATTGTTTAAATATATATTTTTCCTTTAATTTTTATCTATAAAGCAGCACTCACGTATGCCTTCCCCCATAGAGTTAGGATCTCTTTGGTGGGTGCCCGCGCCGAGTTTTTTTTTTTTCCTTCATGCCTTCCCCTCTGTCAAAAATACAAGGCCATCTGGTCATGCACTGATGTGTACGATAGATTAGAATGTATGTTCGATTTGTTACTTTCGTAGCGAGTAGCGACACTGAGTTGTAATACTCTAAATATATTTTTCACACGGCAAAATTTCGTTTCCAGATAAATTGAAATCTCCGCATTTTGGTTGTTTTCATATTTCATCATCATGGTAATATAAGTCAGTACAATGAATATATTGAACAGTGTTTAATGGATATTTATTATAGCTCCAGGGAACTGCGATATTTCGATAAAGCGGTCTCTAAACGATCATGCTGCATGACATGCATTACGCTTACGTAAATTATCTAGCTGCATGATGGACCCTCATGCTTGCTATCAATCACAAGTACAGTGAAGCAACGGCCAGCACGTAGTTAGCATGTCATGCAACGTCAATCACTACTGTACAGCTAGACGGTCATGCATGAGTGACGGCACGTAATGCATGTCATGCAGCATGATCGTGTAGGGACACTTAAGTAACGAAGTAGAAAAATGATGTCCCCTACTACCATACTCCTTTAATCATCAATTTTTTGATTGGGTTGGGGCAAGACGATGACGCTATCTACACTTAAAATGTGGTCATTTCTGTGACTACAAAGTTCCCGACATCAAAGTTCGTTCGCAAATTTTATTTAATTTTTTATTTTTATTTTATTTTTTAATTAAATTTAAATTTTAGAGTGGTTAGGCCAGTGCCCCAACAGCAGGGAAATAATTCATATTTAGGCAGATTTTTTAACTCTTTGACTATCAGATTGCTACATGTAGCAGCATGACAGGTCATTCCACCGGGTAATATGTCATATTATTCAGTTCGCAGTCACTCAGACACCTGTCATTGTCATACTTTGTCGTGACCAATTAAACCTCGGTTACGTTTCTTAATGACAGTTTTTTTGGGTGACTATGCCATGGTGTCTGACTGACGTGAAATACGTCCGAGTTTCAAAGGTGTTGCGCTCTGAATCCTAAGGGCATTAACAAGTAACTCGCTGGAACCAATAGTAGGGGATCCATTCCTCTATGGATTAAGGCATACAAAGAAGGCTGTATGCTGTCGGATTATACGCCAATATATGCACGATTTGTATACTCCGGGGAATGAAAGACGTTTAGCGGAAAAAAGGAATTCTTTTTATTGAGATTTTAGGGGAAATGTTTTTAAAAGGCTTGGGACTACCCTCGCAGTCAGTGGGGAGTGAGCTTACGTTACGTTCCTGAGGTCAAGGGTTTGATTGTAACCGGAGAGTAAAGGTGATCGCACACGTTGTCCACGCCGATAGAATCGAATTTTGAAATTCGTTGTATGGAATCTTATGATCGCGCCGAATCGGACGCGCAAGTGTGTGATCACCTTAAAGAAGCGCTTTTACCTTAGAATAAGGACTTATAAGTCCTTTCTCAAATACTAAAGTCCTCATTCTAAGGCTTTTACTGTTTTAATGGCATTTAGCCATTTAAAAACATTATTTTGAATACAAATAAAGTTCTTAGAAATTGTTATTGTACGTAACTATCTCCAGTTATGAGCGAAGCGAGTCCTCCCTTACTCTATGCTACAGTTGGGGTCAATGTACTTTACTGCAGATGTAGCTGGTATCGTACTGTGTTGCCACCCTGAGGGGTAATCCCAACCCGTTACCACGTCGTCATTCCGTTAAAAAAGCAGAATACCACGGTTTTTTCAATTTCAATCTTTTTATTTTCGCGATTGCGAAGCCAGCCAATCCTCAATTCGTTTTAGAAACGTCCAAGATTGAAATTCAATTGCCATATTATCGAATCAGTCGATTTGGAATCACCCCTTATATTTTATCCTTGTGTTTTGGGGGAAATCAAAGACGTGAAGAAATGTCATGAAATTGGCCTAGCTTTCCTAATGTTAATACTATATGTTGGCTGTTGTTACATCTATGTAGGTATATGTATATGACTTGTATTGTAATAGGTAGGTTCTCAATGTTACAACTCATCTCAGTCATCAATGTGTGAGCAAACATTGATGACTGAGATGAGGTGTAACATTGAGAACCTTAGAAGTTATATTATCAAATGAAATCAACAGCCTATTAACATGTCGCCACTGCTGTGGCTCAGGCATACTCCCTTGACGGGGATGTTAAGGCTATAGTCCACCACGCTGGCCCAGTGCGGGTCGGTGGACTTCACATGCGCCTAAGAATTTCTTCTTCCGCGTATGCAGTTTTCCTCACGATGTATTCCTTCACCGTTGAGAGCAGTCAGTAAAATGTACTTCAGTTTCGAGAAAAAACCCATTGGTACATGGCGCAGCCGGGCATCGAACTTCGAACCTTTCGATTTGATAGGCTGCGTCTTATCCTCGACGACGCCACTGATGTTTTTAGAAGAAGATAAATACCCAATTGCAAAAATCTAAATGTGACCAAGGTTGATCAAGGTTGTCGGCCAAACTCTGGCGGAACTGTTATATACTTAACCATGTAAGAATATAATGTTCACCTCACCGGCTCGGTATACTTTCTCATTCGGAATCTGCGTGGAAAACTGCACCTGGAAAAAAAACTTTTTAAAACTTTTCTTCTAATTTGTAGAAGGTGGACATTTATAGAAGTGGTCAATTCTAATTGTGGTTATTATTATTTGTGGTTCTAAACCGCCGAAAGGATTCAATTCACCTAGTATTTTCCTTGCTGTAGTGAGGTGAAAAATTGTGTGTTGCGCTCGGCAGCAAAGTTATTTTGCGTCTCGTACCTTGAAACCCTCGCTACGCTCAGGATTCTATCTTTGAACCACTCGCTTCGCTCGTGGTTCAATCCTACAGCCCTTCGCTTTGCTCAGTTTTCAATATAGTACTCGCACAAAATAACCAACTTTGCAGCCTTGCATAACAAATAACTATTATTTAATCACTAACCGACAAAAAAAACTGTAAAGCACGCTTGTTTCATAAGCTGCATTATGCACCTAAAAGCCGTGCAATAAAAGCTACTTCACGAGCAAGTGTATTAAAAAAATCACTATTCTGAATAGGATGATTATATCCTACATTCAAACATAGGCTAACCTTCGCAAGTTAATCTATTGAACATAGAACAGGATCCCGACTGTTTGCAAGCCACCAAATCGGTTAGCGTGATTGATCGCAGACCATTTCTGTGATGGCGCCGCGGCCGCGGGAGATTACATGTCAATGTCACACGGGTATTAGGGACGCCACGTTGAACTGAGACAAAAAAATACTAGGCCGTCTGGTAGACCTCTGGATCTAGCTCTTAAGTGGTCCCTAAATGATCATGCGGCATGGTGGACTCTCATGCTTGCTATCAATCTAATAATACAGTGAAGAGTAGGCGCGATTGTCAATCAGCGGTGTCATTCGCGTCAATCAATACAATTCAACGATCAGGCATGAGTGACAGTATGTAATGCATGTCATGCCGCATGATCGTGTAGGGACCGCTTTAGCGACGTCAAACATCAGGTAACCACAGGGGGCTTCCATAAACCACTTGGCCCTAAAAATGGGTACACTGGGTGCATAAATACGTCCATTTTTTGAGAGAAGCGGCGCAAAAGAATTCCTGTGATACAATTAATCGTAGGTATATTTATAATAAGCTTTCTTTCAAAGTTGTTTTAACGTGATCTTAAGTTTTCTGCCGGTCATATTCAAGATTTCCTCTGGTAGTTTGTTATAGAAACGCATACATTGGTCCAGGGGTCAAATCGGAACCTCGTGGTGAACTACCCCTTATGAATAATTTGCTTTTAGCCCTGGTTATAAATATAATCTGCGAAATCAAACAATGCGCGGCGGTCTTCATTCTAAAACCATTCTGCCTACTATCACTTCAGGTTACTCATTCAATCTGTGGGGACACAGGATATTGCTATCCCTTTCTAAACCTAAGCACTCCTCTCAACAGTCACCTGTTGAGAGTATAATGCTTATAAATATAAATAGTGACAAATGTGAATAAATTCATACATCTACAGATCGCCTGTTGTATCATTTCCTACTTCCAACCAGCTGACCCCAAAAATCATATAAAAAGTATTCTCCCATGTCGATTTGTTTCATAAGCATTGGGGAACTCAATTTTTCAACACGCATCAAATGTCGAACTTTTAAACGTAGGTGAACACGTAAAAAAGGATCAGCGCAGAGATGACCAGGAGATACAATCATCTTTAACATCATATGATTAAAGATCAAAATTACTTATAGGAGCACATTGTATCCAGCTAAGAAGTTTCTCTTTGGTCGCGCGCGCGCTCCCTGTGGAGATCGCATCTCGCATATTTAGTATCGGAACCTATGATGCCATTTACCGGGGGGGGGTGCGGACAAAGGAAGCGGAGTAGCGGGAGGAGGTTGCTAGTACAAATTTATATGGTTTGAAAATGAGAATTTGTGAGTGAGTCATAATTTTGTGATTACTTTGACACGATTTTGACACCCATAGAATGCTTTTATTACTCATCCATATGGGAGTGGTAAATTTTTTTGATTCATGTATCCAGCGGATAGCGTCCCGGCGCATTTGAACTTTATTCTTACACTAGCAGTTTCCCGCGGCCTCGCCCGCGTTTTGCAGGTTTCTGGCTTTTTTCTTTTTGCTCGGTTTCTCAAAGGTCGTAGCCTGATGTTACTTATCCTATGCCTTCCATAAGAATTGGGCTGTCAAACACAAAAAGAAATTAAATCCGACTGGTAGTTCCAGAAATTTTATAAAAAACAAAAACTTATCAGCTTTATTATATAGTTTGCAGATTGGTCATTTTTCAGATTGGACGTTTTTCATAATGGACATTTTTCAGATTGGTCATTTTTCAGATTGGACGTTTTTAACGGTTGGACATTTTTCAGATTGGACATTATTACAGTAAATCATTATAATATAGATTTTCGGCGTAAAATCCGCCGCGTAGTTCTTCACCAGGGCGGCGCCGACCCTAATATTATATCAGCAAAAATATCACCCGCCCGCAAAAATATCAGCAAACAGTGTGGTCGTCCAAAATTCAATCAATAAGGCCCACTGTCAATATTAGTTGACGAAACACGCAATATCTCCCGATCGAATTTATGGAGATCCAATCGCTCCAGTTTACGTTTTCCACTTTTAGGCGATCGTGAAGTGTAGCTCAGAAAAAATTATCCAGAGGAAAAAGAGAGCAATCAACGGGTAATGAGCTATTGATGGTTTTCATCAAGCGTTGGATAGAGCAGGATGCAGGGCCGCACTCAGGGTGGAGCCTCTGGAGCTCTATTTTTGATTGAATGAATGAAATTATTTATTTGACGCACACAAGAGCAACACAACACAGAACATTTAAAGACAAACATAATTTTTCGTCATGAAGGAGTGTTGCCGTGCAGCGTCAAAAGCGACTCCATTCATCATCATCATCATATCAGCCTGTAGACTTCCACTGCTCGACAAAGGCCTCCGTCAGGGATCTCCACGACGAACGGTCCTGTGCTAACCTCATCCAGCCGGGTCCCGCGACCTTCACCAGACCGTCGGTCCACCTTGTGGGAGGCCTACGCTGCGTATACGTTAGTCGCCACTCGAGAACCTTTCTGCCCCAACGGCCGTCAGTTCTACGAGCGATGTGCCCAGCCCACTGCCATTTCAGCTTCCTACTATAAATATACGATACTTTTTTATACACTTATTTTTTGTGAAAGAGAAAATCATATGAAACCGAGACCAACTTTGCCGGCTCTTCATGTTGGTCAATGTGTTGGCCTACATCTATTGACCTCGTGTAGAGCGGGGGTTTGTGGTCATCTTGGTAGGTATTGGAGTGTTGGCCCACGACTTGGCATGTATTAGTAAGTACATATGGGCTTCATTTTGTATTATCAATGATATTGATCTATCTATCAGCTCATAACGTTAATGTTTTTACATCTTTCCCCCGAAGCTAATGTTCATTTTCACAAACGCTGATGGGCGGGCGATAGATATCTTGTACGTGGGTGGATCTCGCAGGAAATCAGATTTCCCCTCGTTCATTACCGAGGGAAACCTTTCCGGGAACACGAGCAGTATGGCCGGAGATCGGCGCCGTAATGCATTTGCATTGTAAGATGTTTTAGGTGGTGGTACAAGGAAAAAGGCAAGCGAGGCAATGAAGCAGAAAACGAAATATTTTTTAGGATTCCCTCCAAAGGGAGACTATGGCAATGTACATTAATTGAATAAATAATAATAAATAATAATTTCCCTCCCTAAAGTTAATAAAGTTAAAGTCCCTGCGAGATCGAATCAGAAATGAGGAGATCCGCAGAAGAACCAAGGTCACCGACATAGCTCAAAGAATTGCGAAGCTGAAGTGGCAGTGGGCTGGGCACATCGCTCGTAGAACTGACGGCCGTTGGGGCAGGAAGGTTCTCGAGTGGCGACCACGTATACGCAGCGTAGGCCTCCCACAAGGTGGACCGACGATCTGGTGAAGGTCGCGGGATCCGGCTGGATGAGGTTAGCGCAGGACCGGTCGTCGTGGAGATTGGGGAAGGCCTTTATCCAGTAGTGGACGTCTACAGGCTGATAATAATAATATGATGATAATAATAACATTATAGCGAGTCTGTCTGTCTGCCCGCCGGGTAATTTTATCACGATGTTTTCCTTCACAGTTTGAGAGCAGTCAATAGATGTAATTAAGTTTAGAGAAAAAACCATTGGTAGGTACATGGCGCGGCCGGGGATCGAACTACCTTTCGGTATGATAGGCCGCGTCTTATCCCCGACGCCACTGACGCTAGACCCCATCGCTTCAGCGTATTCCCTGGGCCGTATTATAAAGACGTACGTGGGAAGCGCTGAAAGAAACCGGGCGCACTAACGAGAGGGACGCGTGGAATACAAATTGACATCAATGATGGAAGACAGGTGGCCGTGGAAACGCGGTGCGAATAGAGGTTTGCATACCAGCCTGCCAGCCAGCCAGCCAAGTGAAATTGTGTGAAGTGGTAAGATTGGATAGATTTTTGTCGTGACTCAAGTTTTTGCCAGTAGTTGACAGGCCAACTGGTTGGGTTCAGTCCACAGACCATCCAACCAATTGACTGCGCATTGACGGCGCATGAGAAGGCGACAGCGTTCACCGAACATAAGGCGATCGCCTAAGTATATTACCGGCGTCAATCTATACTTGTTTTAGTGTGAGTTTGATTTTGCCTAGGGTCAGACCTCCCGCTTTCGCCGTTAATGCGCAGTCAATTGGTTGGGTGGTATGTGGTTCTGCTGGCCAAACATCTAATTTACTTACATGCAATCCGGCGTAGATGGATATCTATACTATTATTAACATTTGATAGCCCAAAACTTGAGTTATGAGCAAAAAGAATAAAGTAAGAAAGAACGCTAAGCGAAAACGCTATTACTTATAGAGTGAAAAGAGGTAGGGAAACCGTGGGGCACAGCTAGTAATCTATAACTATAAGCATTGGTTTAGGTAAAGTTTTCTTTTCACTCAGCAAATGAATAAAAGTCAAGGGTGTTTTCGAAGGTAAAACTTAATTGTCACTGAGTGTTCATTGTGAAAACGTCCTATCAGTGTTATTTCGTTTAAAAAACATTAGTTTTGTAAGCAAATTTGAGTACTATTGTAAATTATAATAATTAAATAATCTTCGAAACAATCCGAAATAACACATTATTTTCCTAGTGGGCCCCAGTTTTTCCTCCCCTTAGTGCGGCCCTGGCATTTATATACGAGGCCCGTATATTCTCCCTCCCACAGAATATAAATCATCCAGGCAGCTCGCACTTCATGATTGTAGCCATTTATATTCAACTCCAGAGCCTTGGGCATGGTAAACGTGTTAATTTGGCAAATCGCCTCAAAAATTGTTTAGTGATTTTTATGAAAAGTATACGTAAGTTTTCGTTTAAAGAGAATTTAATGTACGTTATTTATTGTTTATTATTATTTCCTTTACTTCAAAGAAAACCAACATTTTTTTGTACATTTGAAGTTATTTTTAAACAGACATCTATTAAGGTACATTTTTTTTTAGTCCTTCACAGAAACAAAAGAAAAAAGTAGGTGACGGATACACTTTCAGTTCAAAATGCACTTTCACGATTCTATAAAGCTGAATTGCTTCAAAGAGTGCGTCTAATTAAGTTAGCTCATTGCAGTTCGTGTCTATATAAAAAAGGTGTAGATACGCTCCCGTATACGAGATTTTAAAAGCAGGTAATATTTTGAAAAGCTTCATTTACTTCGCAGGAAAATAACTGATTTTTTCTGTTTTTACCTGACTACGGCCAAGTTAAAAGCAATGAAAATAATTAAATGAATCTACGGTTATTGAAAGCTTATACGCTTCTACAACAAACTACCAGAGGATAATCTTGAATACAGACAGATATCGATATCATCCTTATCATCAGCCTGTACTAGTCCACTGCTGGACATAGGCCTCCCCCAAGGCGCGCCACTGAGTCCGATCTTCGGCTCTCCGCATCCATTCACTGCTAGCCGCCTTACGCAGGTCGTCGCTCCATCTAGCCGGGGGGCGTCTCACACTACGCTTGCCCAGGCGTGGTCTCCACTCGAGAACTCGTCTACCCCAGCGGATATCGATAAACAGACAGTTATCAAGGATATCTTCAACACGGACAGATCACATTAAAAACAACTTTGTATGAAAGTGATATATAAAAAAAAGAGCGTCAGTGGCCTCGGGGATAAGAGAGAGAGAGGTTCGATCCCCAGCTGGGCCATGTACCAATGGGTTTTTTCTCAAAACTTAAGTACATGTACTGACTGCTCTCAAACGGTGAAGGAAAACATCGTGAGGAAACCTGCATACGCCGAAGAAGAAATTCTTAGGCGCATGTGAAGTCCACCAACCCGCACTGGGCTAGCGTGGTGGACTATAGCCCGAAACGCCCTCGTTGAGAGGGTAGGCCTGAGCCCCAGCAGTGGGGAGATTAATAGGCTGTTGATGATGTTGATAAGACGATTATTTGAATGACATAGATGCCTGGTAATAATGTTACTTCAGTCTTGCTCTTGCACTATCTTTACGTGGCCGTACGAAAGGCTGTATACAGGCCGGCAACCTGTGCCTTTTTTTATATAAAAAATACTAGGTATTTTATTTTACCGCGTCAGTCGCTCAAGCGTGGTCCTTTACCTGAAAAACAATAATGTACATTAATCATTTTCTATTTTTATATTAAAAACACTGCGACGTTGTCTCGACCTGACGGATATTTATTTTCCTTTTTTTGGCAGTCAGTAGACATCTATACTTATAATAAATCTGTAGAAACCGTGTGTCTGTACTTTGAATAAATTTATAAAAAAATGAGTGTGGACGATAAAAAAAGAGTAACAGAACACAAAAAAGCATTTTTAATTTTTTTTGTCTTTCTGTCTTTCTGTCTTTCTGTCTTTCTGTCTGTCTGTCTGTCTTTCTGTCTGTCTGTAATCGCTAATCTCCGAAACTACTGAACGGATTTTCTTGCGGTTTAGTGGTCTTGCGGTCACAGGTAGATTAAGCACAGCCTGGCGCAACTTATAGGCTTTGTTTCATTGAAATCGGATCACAGCGAAAAAAGTTATCGTCATTTACAGATAAATCATTTAACGTAACAAGACGATGTCATAGACATAGGAGATATCAGTGTTTTTTTTAACTGGGACAGTATAGGCAAGTCCGAAACCATAGGAGATGCAGGGAAAGTGTCTTATGACATAGAAATATTTTGGTCAAGCGTGTGTTGTCCATAAAAATGAGACAATTTGCACATTTTTTTTTAATGCGGTTCGACTCAGTTTCATGTAGGGATCACTTCATTATATCGGAAGAAAAAAATCTGAGCAGCAGAAGTTAGTCAAATTCAATAAAATGTTTTCTCATAGAACGCCAGTGAAAAATAATTTTTATTATTTAAAAAAAATGCGTATCGACTTAGTTTCATGTTAGAATCATTTTATTGTATCGGAAGAAAAAAATCCAAGCAGCAGAAGTTAGTCAAATTTAATAAAATGTTTTCTTATAAAACAGACTGTGCAAATGTACTTAGGAACTTACTACTTATTCATTCATGCCACCTGAACTCCAGCTGCTCCGATTACTATGTCAAAATTGTTATCACGAAAAAATACCTAAAGGTTCCTAAGACAGTTTCCCTGTATCTCCTATGGTTTTGGTTTTGCCCATACTGTATTAGTTAAAAAATACACACGTATAATAAAAATTGATATGAGAAGTCTTATGAGCAATAGAAGTGAAAACAACAATTTTTAAAATTTTTATCTGTCTTCACCAAATTGGATACGGTGTTCATAGTTTGTTCCTGAAGGTATGGTATACCTTAAATTATGGTGAAGGTACTTAGAATGATCCATTTTACCATTGGAAAATTATAACTAGACGATGTATGTCTGTACATAGCAGAGATAGGTACCTACTTCCAAAATCCACGCGGACGAAGTCGCGGGCAACAGCTAGTGAGATAATATAAGTAAAGCGTATTCCAGAAATACGCGGTCTGCGGTGGCGGGCGGCCTACCGCAGGCCGCAGTCTCAATATGCAATCGCATCTCGCAAATTTAGTATCGGAAGCTATGATGCCATTTACCGGGAGGGTGCGGACAAAGGAAGCGGAGTAGCGGGAGGAGGTTGCTAATACAAATTTATAATGGAGTTTGAAAATGAGAATGTGTGAGTGAGTCATAATTTTGTGATTACTTTGACACGATTTTGACACTATTAGAATGCTTTTATTACTCAGCCATAAGGGAGTGGCAAAATTTTTTGATTCATGATTAATCTTCACATTTTTAAATGTGATATTAATTTTATATTGAAATAAATGATTGATTGATTGAAAACTCAACTGGGCTACCGTGATTCAATCAATGAAATTTTACTTATTTATACTTTATTGCACGTTAAATATATAAAAAAGTAATGTATAAAATAAATATATAAAAAAACAGGCGAACATAGTTTCAACCACAAACCCTCAATAAAAACAACCGGACATACTCCACTACTCATTAATTTTCATATGCATCAAAAAGCCGCTTTATACCCGTGCTTTATACCCGGGTGAACTCTTTAACCCGGATTCCGTACCCAGGTTACCCGGGTGCGGAGCACGGTCCATTCTTTTGTGTCGAACGGACGATGAGTAGGGTTGTCTACTCGTCTAGGAAATATAATAAATCATAAAGGTTTGAATTTTTTCAGCTTTACTCATTATCTGACGATCAGTAGGATTTACCTAATTTTTGTATTTAATTCAGCATACAGCATGCGAATCGCAGGTCTAAGTCCTTTCGATAATGGAAACAATCGTCCATTTTCGAAACTGGTTATGTAAATAGTCACGAAAGTGGACTAATTGATTTTTGTGCATTTTCATAGCGTTTATAAATTGTTGTTGAATTTTATTCTACATCGAGGTAATAGGCTAGGTAATGCATATGACCCTTAGGCCAGTAAAATGAGAAAACTACCTAAAGGGACGGTTTTGGAGGGCTATAAGTAATAGACGGGGGTAGGTAGTAAACGGCTGAGTGGATTTTTTTATCTCGAGAGACTTATCGTAAAGATATATATGTGCTGCATATCTTTAAAGGTACCTTGTCTTTGAGTTTAAATTTGAGTTAGAGATTATTTCCTTCGAAGTCCGGACATCCGAGAGGTGATAACCCTAGCGTAGAGCAGCATGAGATATAAAAGATGAAAAAATATTAGTATTGGATATTTTTTGACACATTTCACTTTTTATTCTTGATAAGGGTACGGACGGACACTTTGTTTTAAATGCGAAAGGTTTTGTCTCCACACTTTTCACTCCTATATTTCGATTTTGCTCTTGAAAATGGGGTTAAAACTATTATATTATTTTCTAAGGACTACTTACAAAAATTTGTACATACTTATTTATAAAAGAATTTGTATCACTAAGGGCTTCTTTCACCACTTCCGGATATTGTTACAGATAGTAATCTTAGTGATAAACTAATCTATCAGATAAATCTGTGTGATAGACTATACAAAATCTATAAGATATAGGCAATCAGATACCTGTGAAACCAAAAAAATAGGCTATCTGTCAGATAACCTGCAGATAGGGTATGTGGGACTTTATCTGCAAGCGGTGTAAGAGGCCCTAATTATTAGTCTTAATTTAAGATCCTGATGTTAACTGACACGAAGTAAGAGTACTTTTAAAGATTTAAAGGCGGGCTGCCATTGTAGATTCTCCTGGCGAGATATATATATATTGATAATAGGTATCTATTTCTCGCGGTATATTTGGTTTAAAAGGACGTGTGGCCTACTGTACTGTACTAGGATATTTTCCGGATACCACACGGCTGGAGGAACCGATCGCCATTGTATATATCTAGTACAAGAACAAACAAACAAACGGTTTACTGTAATAATGTCCAATCTGAAAATTTTCCAATCTGAAAAATAAATAAATAGCGGTTTTTAAGGTTCTGTAGTGTAAAATGTTCCAGATTGGACATTTTTCAGATTGGACATTTTTCAGGTTAGACATTTTTCAGGTTGGACATTTTTCAGGTTGGACATTTTTCAGGTTGGACATTTTTCAGATTGAATGTTTTTCAGATTGGGCATTTTTAAGATTGGACGTTTTTCAACGGTTAGACATTTTTCAGATTGGACATTATTATTGTATACCAAACAAACTTTGACGTGTTTACGCTTAAATTAATTTCTAACTAGATTACGGACAACAAACAAGCAAATCCGGAATACGGATTCGCAATCCAGGATATCCCGTCAAGTTATAGCACTGGGGATATCCGAGGATTAAACTTGAGGTTGTATTACCGTTTCGTCAATATAATGTTTAGTACATCCTACCTATATATTTAAATAAATCAATGAAATTACGAATTTATTTATTGACTGTTTAAGTAAGTTTGAATTATCTTTGAAACATTTGTATCTTAAAGTCACAATCCATGAAAAAACATAGGTACACGATTTCTTAGAATATGTTTGAATTCGTTACAATATTAGGTATTATAATATTAGACAGGGTCTTATTGTCTTACATGCGAATATTTTTATATTTAAATGAAGATATTCGCATAAATAATGAATATATTTCTAAAATCTAATATGTTTGAATTATTATTTTTTAAAATAAGGAATTTATTGTGAAAAAACATTATGAGACGGCAATACAACACTGTAGAACAAATTATTTGTATAGATAAAAGTAGAATAGATTGATTCTGGAGCGTGGATTTGAATGAGTCCTTTTTTATTTCAAAAAAAATAACGAGCGGGTGAATTGGTCTTAGGCTGTATAATTATGTACTAGAAGAATCTACTTAAACCTGTGCGTTGTCAGTGACAAAATTGACCTATTATGGAACACTGCAATAAGACACATCTTATTCCAGAGTCTCATATAGAAAATAATCTAGATTGTAATGTTTGGTTTTCTCTTGTGTTCATTTCATTTTACTTACTAACATAGTTTTAGGTCTTTTGTATGTTACTAGTATTATCTATGGACAAAGTCTGAATTAAATTATTTGAATTTGAATAAAACATGAGAAGGTTTTGGAAGGAAAAACCAAATTTCATTCAATTTTCTTGTTGACCAAATGAAAATTTCATGAAACAGTTCGGGCCCGCAGTAAAATCCTTCCGTAGTGAACATAAACAACATAGTTTACGGTTGCGGCTCCACAAGTGTCTAGGTGGGGTTTAATTAGATTGCGTCTGTCTGTCTGTCAGTTCATAACTTTAGAACTAAGCACTAACATAACAGTGATTAAACCGGTTCAAGCGCATCACTTTTAGGGCCTCTTACACCGCTTGCTGATAAAGTCCCAGATACCCTATCTGCAGGTTATCTGACAGATAGCCAGTTTTTTTGGGTTCACAGGTATCTGATTGCCTACATCTTATATATTTTATATAGTCTATCACACTGATTTATCTGATAGATTAGTTTATCACTAAGATTATTATCTGTAACAATATCAGGAAGTGGTGAAAGAAGCCCTTAGTGTTTTATTTTGTATCTCTGATAAATCTTTGTTCAGCCCAACCCTTTTTAAAAACAATACACACCCACAGCAGTGGCAGTGGGCAGGTCACATCTGTCGCAGAACCGACGGCCGTTGGGGCAGACGAGTTCTGGAGTGGAGACCGCGGACCTGACGCTCCTCCGCCAGGTGGACCGACGACCTGAAGAAGGTGGCCGGAAGCGGCTGGATGTGGCGGGGAATAGGAAAGTTCTGTGTCCAGCAGTGAATGATGATGAAATACTGCAGGTACCATACCTTACACCAGTTTGGTTACCGAACAAAGTTAAGAAATGTAAAAATTTTGAATTACTCACCTTATTTTTTGAGTCTTACAGACTGTAATCTATTCGTAATAAATAATAACTTAAGCTATCTACAAACGTATCAAGCCTTTTAGAAAGTACTCTTAAAATAAAATTAAGTTTAATTTCATGAAAGTTCCAACAAAAATTGTTGAAAATTGAGAATTATTGAACTCTTTCAGCGCGCGATGTCTGGAACTGATTGTAACACACTATATGTACCTATACCTCATGGGATAGCTAATGAACCGAGCCATTTTTAGGGTTCCGTACCTCAAAAGGAAAAAGAAAACCTTATAGGATCACTTAGTTGTCGGTCTGTCAGTCTGTCAAGACCCTTTTTGTCAGGAACGCGTGGAGGTATCAAGTTGAAATTAATATCAAATATTCAGGTCTGCAATCACGTAAAGCTGTGGAAAAATCAAACGTCTAAGTCAACGCAGTAAAAAGATATGGCCGTTTTTGCCGCATTTTTGAGTATTTATTTTGGTAATGAAAACCATGACCGAGAATCTTGAAATTTGGCAAGAAGCAATGTCTTGCACAAATAATGGAAAAAATCCGATAAGTAACAGTAAATTTGTAATTATGTACATCACAAAAAAAAATATTTTTCTATTACCAACAAACTTAATTTTGCGTATAACCAAATCATCTATGCAAGTTAAAAACTTTCGATTTTTTAAATTAAGTACGGAACCTTCAGGGTGCGAGTCCTACGCGCACTTGTCCGGTTTTTCAGTTTTGTCTAAGTTATTCTAGTAATACTTGTATAATAACGAAAAACTATTCAGTAAATAACTTCGTGAAATACCTACCTACAGCTAGGATGGTGCAGTTGCAGGCGGGCGCCGGAAATTACATCACATATTTATGGAGTTCACTCGCTTCGTAACTGATGAGAGCGGTAATAGAGAGGCGGAGAGGTGAAAAAGATCACCCTATACATATTTTGGTTGTCTTTTGAATTTTGTTAATTTCACTATATATACACCTCTAGCTACAAAATGTAACTTCAGCCTACCTTTTTAATACCACCCAACACCGCCTGCAACAATATTTTAGTTGTCACCCCGAGATCCTCTCAGAATTTGTTAGCATTACCCATTACCGACGTGCACTGGCGGACAATTTTATTGTACAGGAATATACCGTGCCGGTAGAACTGTGCCTTGCCGGTAGGACTGTGCCGTACTGGTTGGACTGTGTGTGCCGTGCAGGTAGGACTGTGCCCTGCCGGTAGGAATGTGCCGTACTGGTTGGGCTGTGTGTGCCGTGCCGGTAGGACCATGCCCTACCGGTAGGACTGTGCCGTACTGGTAGCGCTGTGTGTGCCGTGCCGGTAGGACTGTGCCGTGCCGGTAGGATTGTGCCGTGCCAGTAGGACTGTTCCGTACTGGTAGAGCTGTGTGTGCCGTGCCGGTAGGACTGTGCCGTGCCCGTAGGACTGTGCCGTGCCGGTAGGATTGTGCCGTGCCAGTAGGACTGTGCCATACTGGTAGCACTATGTGTGCCGTGCCGGTAGGACTGTGCCGTGCCGGTAGGATTGTGCCGTGCCAGTAGGACTGTTTCGTACTGGTAGGACTGTGCTGGTGCGGTAGTTGGACTGTCTCTTACTCATTTTTCGATACTCAGACGATTTTCTGTTAAAATTTTATTTATTTAACAATTTATTTCTAAATTATTATTTTTCTGGTGGCAGTAATTCTGGTGAAAAAATTCTTACGATCAGACTGTCTGTCTGTTGGCCACTTTTTACCGTAAAAAAACCCCATTCAGTAAAACTTTCAACTTTAACGGCCAAAGTTTTTTTTAATCAAGCACTTAATCACTGCGCTATTTTATCGACACTTTACGGCTAACCATTAACCGCCACTTTATCGCCAACCAATAAAAAGTTAAACGTTTTCATTTGTGTAATTTAACTTCGAAAACTATCATTTCGATCTTTATTAGTTTTAAGTACATACTACGTTCATGAAAACCCTGCTTGTTATTTTAAGGAATTAGGGTGGCTAGGGTGAACCTTTAGGGGTGATAAATCTGACACGCTGATCATTGCCAGTTGGTACCACTTGCAACTATAGGCACACTACAGGCGTAAAAAAGTTATAAAAAATACAGTAAATAATTTTATTTAAAGAGTGTTAATTTATTTTGAATGGAATATAATTTATTTTGGTTTTGTTTTGGTAATTCATTTGGGGTTTTTTATTGATACAATAAATACGAATATCCTCGGACTATCAGACGTCAGTTCGTTCCTGCCACAGCAAATCCGGCCTTTGGTAATATAATCCGCTGTAGTATCTATCATCATATTATTTTGGTGGTCATTTTATCTCGGCCGCCATTGCACAAACATTTCCAGGGCAGGTGAAGTTTCTACAACGGCCCCGGTTTTGTCTGGATGAAGGCTTCAAGTTTGGTGTAAAATATAGCCTTCTCGTAAGCCTATGACAGATAACATTTGATGATCTATATAACTCACTTAAAATTCAGGAGTGCTCTTGCATTTTGTGTCTTGAGTTTAGAGATTAAATTTTCAATAAATATTAACGTAAATAGACGGTTCAAACTATTATGCGTAGTTTATTTACTGTTCCCTGCCTTCTGCGCCAGGGGCCGTGGGTTCGATTCCCACCCGGTGCCAACATTTGTGTGATGAGCACATCTGTTGGTTTTCGGATTCTGGGTGTTTGTATGTATGTATTTATGGATGGGGTTGACGCAGGACCGGTCGTCGTGGAGATCCTTGGGGGAGGCCTTTGTCCAGCAGTGGACGTCTACAGGCTGATATGATGATGTTTGTTTAGCTTAGTTTAATGGGACTAAACAGCCGTGTGTAAATTTGTCCAAAAACATTATTATTTTGTCAAAATAGCTATTTCATCAACAGCCATTAACATGTCCCCACTGTCGGGGTAAAGGCCTACCCTCTCAACTGTATGTGCTATAGTCCACCACACTAGCAAAGTGCGGGTTGGTGGATTTCACAGCGCCTAAGCGCCTTTAAAGCGCCTTCACCGTTTGAGAGCAGTCAGTAAATGTATTTAAGTTTCGAGAAAACCCAATTGGTACATGGCACGGCCGGGGATCGAACTCGGATCTCTCGACATTATGATAGACCGCTTCTTCCCCACCACGCCACCTTACGCTCTTTTACTGCGACGTACAGTCGACCGCACGTCAGTGGAAACATTTTGACCTTGAGCTGGCCTAGCCTATAGGAAGTTTCAATACTATGAGGCTAATATACTAGTTTTATTTCCACTAACGTGCGGTCGACCGTACATAAGTAACTGCGGTAAATTGTTAGAATGTCCTTAAACGCGGTGGCAGTAGTGTTACGAATAAAGTTCCACAGCATATAAAAGTATTTTATTCACGCTAGAACCCGCTACGGGATCTCAACTTGGCTACAATAAACTGGGAAAAACACGTCTAGTGTGTGGTCCCACTTGCAGCGACGCTTTCACAACTTTACATGGACATACCCAGCAGCTAAATTATCGTTAAAATAAAAACTACTAGGTAATTATGATAAGATTCAAGATTCAAACTTTATTGCAAAGCCACATGTTAAAAGGTGAAAGGTACAAATAAGCCAGTACATGTGACGCTCTGCAAGGGCACAGCAATATGAGGGTTGTATCAATATTAATATCTATACATATAATAAAATCGTTAAGGCCAAAAAGTCTGTACATTGAATATATTCGGAAAAAACCACCCAGGGCGACTTAAAATGAGCAACTGAACATGTTAGAACAGTTTTTAAAATTATTGTCTGTCTGTCTGTTTGTTTGTTTGAACGCGCATCACGCCTATACCACTGAACGGATTTTGACGAAACTTTGTATAGTGAAGGTGTATATCCCGGAATAACATCAAATAGAACAAAAATCTCGAAAAGTGACCGAGAAATGTCAACCAGCAATAAAAATCTCTCATTTCCTAACATTTGTATGAACTTATAGGTCAGGGTAGCCTGGTTAATTTTGAAAATGTTTTGTTTTCTTCAGTGACTGGCTGTTGGCTTAGTTAATGGTGAGTGGTGACCACAGGTGGTGACCCTCCTACTGAGCTAAAGGTCGTGGGTTCGATTCCCACCTGGGGCCAACATTTTGTGTGATGAGCATATCTGTTGGTTTTCGGATTCTTGGTGTTTGTACGTAGGTATTTGAGTATTTATTTATAAGTATTATACAGGGTGAAAATTATGGACCATCGTTGGAGGGAAAGTATTCTAAATACTGAAGATAGCACATTTTACTCAAAGGATTCCTTTATTTTCAAAATTAAATACTTAAAACTGCATTTAAAGATTTTTGAAACGTCACTTGCCTCAGCCGGGAATCAAACCGGACAAAATTTTTAAAAAAGCGTATTTATAAGACACCAATCGAAAGGGTCAACCATCAGAATCAATTCCTTCTAAGTAACATAGTATCTTAAATTAAAAGGAAGCCAAGAAATTTTACATTTATATAAATAAAAACTACCTATTAGGTCTTCCTTAGAAGTCTATGTAAAAATAATAATAAATTTCCATGAACAATTTTTTAGCGCAAATAGCAATTTTAAAGCAGTAGAAAACCGTGTTTCTGTACATTGAATAAATTTATCTAAAAATGAGTGTGGGTGATTAAAAAGTAACAGAACACAAAAATGTATTTTTAAATTTTTTTGTCTATCTGTATGTATGTAATCACTAATCTCCGAAACCACTGAACGGATTTTCTTACGGTTTTCACAGGTAGATTAATTTGTTTCATTGAAATCGGATGACAGCGAAAAAAGTTATCGTCATTTACAGATAAATCATTTAAAGTAATTAAAACAGGAGATATTTAAGTATATATGGGATTTTTTATTAAGAGCAATAGAAGCCAAAACAATATTTTTTAGAGTTTCTGTCCGTCTGTCTGTCTATATTATGTATATACCGGCATCACGCAAATCCGGCATCAGGTAAAAACTACTTCACCAAATTGGATACGGTTTTCACAGTTGTGTTTCTGACGGTTTAACTTAAAATCTGGTGATTTTCCCATAGGAAAGATAGGATGGCAGAGATAGGTACCTACTTCCAAAATCCACGCTGACGAAGTTGCGGGCAACAGCTAGTTAACAATAAATTCTTACATTACTAAACAATTATACATTATAAATTATGTTGTGTTCTACTCGTATTTATTATATTTGTCGGAGCTTCAAGTACACAAGCGCCATCTATCGGTAAAGTTTGAAACGTCGTCGTGGGGTCGTTACGGGAGTTGTCGCTAACAGCCGCTGGGGCGCTGCTGGTAGGAAAGCTTTATAAAGCGAGGGCCGAATGGCCGACGAGTCAGTTTGAGTTGAGCCGTCGGATGGAGCGCCACGCCGTAACGAACTCGCCGCGTTTACCAATTCGACTATTATTTCGGATTCACATCATGTCGGACCACTCTGATTGCAAGCCCCCGTACCAGGCGTCGTCATCAGAAGCGGGATCTGAACTTGGCGTCCCACAAAGACCGAGGTCAACACTAACGAGATTCGCGGTATCTGCCGAGCTACAACGGTCCGGTGAGCTGTATTGTTTCGATTATGATTCAGGGGTCTATTTGAGATCGTTAAGGTTACAAAAGGCGACCTTTACGTTTTCAAAATTTTGAGAGGTAACTGTACCTACTTACAACCATGATCGTTTTAGAAAAATGCCTCAAGGTCAAGCGCGTGTAAAACCTAAATGTGTAAGCTTTAATGAAGAATCTCGTGTGGTATACGGGCTCCAGGTAGGTGGTCCATGAGTAGTGTGGTATACGGACACCAGGTAGGTGGTCCATGAGTAGTGTGGTATACGGACACCAGGTGGGTGGTCCATGAACAGTTTGGTATACGGACACCAGGTAGGTGGTCCATGAACAGTGTAGTATACGGACGCCGGATGGAGGTTACCATAGTGTTTGGAGGAGCTGTGAATTTGGACTCTGCGTTTATCTTTGTGTGTAGCAAATCTAAATTGCAATGGTTGAGCTTCAATAACTTTTGATTAGGTTCTACTGTTCGACTGACGATATGATTGAGTTAGCTTATTTAGAGAGAGGGAGTAATTTTGTAATTAGCGAGTTTTTAGTTAGAGTTGTAATAAAAACTGTACGCTTTCAAGTAAAGCCTGAACCGACCTGACCTTGGTCAGGTTGGCCGAACGAACAAGTACTGTCTCGGATCTTTTGTTCTAAGCGACTCACACGGGGACGTGTGAGATGTCAAGATGGCCGTGTCGGAGCTTCAAGTACACAAGCGCCATCTATCGGTAAAGTTTGAAACGTCGTCGTGGGGTCGTTACGGGAGTTGTCGCTAACAGCCGCTGGGGCGCTGCTGGTAGGAAAGCTTTATAAAGCGAGGGCCGAATGGCCGACGAGTCAGTTTGAGTTGAGCCGTCGGATGGAGCGCCACGCCGTAACGAACTCGCCGCGTTTACCAATTCGACTATTATTTCGGATTCACATCATGTCGGACCACTCTGATTGCAAGCCCCCGTACCAGGCGTCGTATAATCTTTTGTATCATTAATGTCATACCTACTTACATATCTATGTTATTAACTATCTAAATTATTTTTGGAAATAAGTAATTTTCAATGTGATTAATCCTTCCTACGAATACTAATTTATAAACTAAATTATAAACGCGAAAGTATGTCCTAGTTTGTTACTCTTTCACGCAAAAACTGCGAAACAGATTTTGATGAAACTTTACAGTAATATAGATTATAAATCATAATAACACATAGTACTCGCGGTAAGCTGTTCTCACGGACTTTTCTACGCGGGCGAAGCCGCGGGAAACAGCTAGTATGTCGTATGACGCAAATAATTATTTAGAAATAAACTCTATAGTTGCCTTTACCCCCTAGTTACAAATACCCCTGTGCACCTTATTGATTAAATACGCGAATTACTGGCAAAAAAGTTTGCCGAGCAGCTAAAAATACTGAAAGTGGCAGCTAATAATAATGAACATGGATAGATTATAGGTTTATCCATTCAGTCGCTCTGTTTATTACTAGCCTTTTGTTTCCACGCCGTCACTGGGACCCCGCAGTCACAATCAACACATAAATCTGGCGAGTTCGCCCCACCCTGAGATTATTTTTGTGCAGATCGACAACTTACCGCCTACAATATTATGGCGGTGAAGTTAGTGCGGGAGCCGAGAGAGGAAATATATTGCGACAAATATATACATCTTCGAGATTGTAAAATACGTTAAAAGAATACTGTAATGGTTTTAATGAAACACCGTGAGTGCCAGACAACAACTGATTTATTTCCGTCTACCTACATCCGAACATACATAAAATAAAATGACATTAAGTAATACCTACAACATATCCCCCACAAAAAGTCTATATAAATTACTACACCCATAAATTACTACACCCTACTGTAAAATACCGACAGGATATCGACTACTAGTGAAATAATAGAGCACTTTACTTATACACACACACTTTACTGTTTCTTCTTTTGCACAACCATCACAGTCGACTGTCCCGAACAGAATGCTCCAACCGACCAAAAGCCTCCCCCAAGTAACTCCCGGCCTGCCGCCATGCCGGCGGGGAAAAATCCAGCTCCCCGATTGGTTGGCGACATTTTGCCTTAACCAATCACCAGAGTTAAAATCATAAAAGTTTCTACGCAAACGTTGCCAGTACTAAATAATAATCGATTTGAATGTACTCGATTATGAGAATCGACTTAAAAATCAATAGACCCTAACATTCGTCCGTCCTGACAACGTGTGCGTCTCTGCACACGACGCCAGGTGGCACCCTAACATTCAGGCATTTGGTCAGCTGCACAATCCCTTCAGTTAACAACAATATTATCTTAAATGTACTTTTACAAACCAATTTACAGTAACTTGAAATTTAAATTTATACTTTACAATGGCAAGTTTCAACTCAAGAGTGTCACATAAACGATATCTTTTAGTCATAAAATACTTCACTACAAATTATACAATATAAAATCTTTGTTATTTTCTCTTTTGTTATTCAAATTCATTAAATCGAAAGTTAACAGCTATTGTAACCTCGATGGTCACAAAATCGAAAATTATCAGCTAATTTAAATTTATACTTTACAATGGCAAATTTCAACTCAAGAATGTCACTTAAACGATATCTTTTAGTCATCAAATACTTCACTACAAATTATATACCTAATGTAATATCTTCGTTATTTTCTATTCTGTTATTCAAATTCATATAAATCGAAAGTTAACTAACAGCTATTGTAACCTCGATGGTCACAAAATCGAAAAAGTGTACCTCGATGGTAACAATCGAATTATCAGCTATCGTATGTAACCTCGATGGTCACGAAACCGAAACAGTGTACCTCGATGGTAACACAATCGAATTATCAGCTATTGTATGTAACCTCGATGGTCACGAAACCGAAACAGTGTACTACCTCGATGGTAACACAATCGAATTATCAGTTATTGTATGTAACCTCTACCTCGATGGTAACACAATCGAATTATCAGCTATTGTATGTAACCTCGATGGTCACGAAACCGAACAAGTGTACTACCTCGATGGTAACACAATCGAATTATCAGCTATTGTATGTAACCTCGATGGTCACGAAACCGAAACAGTGTACTACCTCGATGGTAACACAATCGAATTATCAGCTATTGTATGTAACCTCGATGGTCACGAAATCGAAACAGTGTACCTCGATGGTAACACAATCGAACCATCAGCTATAGCTATCAATCAATTAAATCATTTATTGTGATACACAGGTAGAGTATTGTACAATTTCTTAATTAAATAGTTCGCTGTGATCCGCCCGTGAGCACGCAGAATTTATATAGAAGTAAAAGAATAAAATTAATGAAATTAAATACATAACATTAACAAGGTAATTCAAAAGCAATATAAACCAATAATGTCAAATGATTTAAGATATCACATGAGCAAGCAAGAACCAGATAAATGTCAAATTTATAATTTAGTGTTAGTGTTAGCTATCGTAACCTCGATGGTCACAAAATCGAAACAGTGTACCTCGATGGTAACACAATCGAAAATACCGCTCCGAACGATCGATTAATCGGATTGGTATCAAAAGAGTAGGTACTCTGAACGATCGATTAATCAGAGTACCCAATATCGAAACGATGCTCCGAACGATCGATTAATCGGAAGCATCGACTATCAATGGAGCGCACCAAACGATCGATTAATCGGTGGCCCCAGCTGACGTTCACAAAACCATCGATTCTTTGTGATGACAGTCAACAGCTTGCTCTGGCAGCAGTCGGATCGAGACTCGACTTGCGTCCACCAACTCTCGAGTGCCCAATCTGAAGCAAAGCAAAAATATATTATGTAGATAAATCAAATCAGAATTCATTTATTCAATATTCTCTCTTTACGTCTATTCTGTCTAAAACCACTCCGTTTCCACCTATATAGCCGCGTGGAAGAAACAAGAACAAACCCAACAATAGGGCAAATGCGTCAGGTACATGATAAATGAACAATTATGTAATTTAAAACTACAATTCAAACATTTCGATCACCTCTTAATCCTCATTATCCGTTGCAAGAGTACCTGAATCGTAATCGTTAACGTTTAACGCCGCATTATGGATCCACGGCATAGAATCAGCTGCTAAGGTTGTAGGGCGCTTATTGCTCGTCCTTACCAAGCCCGATATCTGTGCTTTTGCTACCTTGACTGTACCTATGGTTGCCTAGTACTTTATTAACGCTATAGGGTCCCACGAAGGAAGACATTAACTGTAACAACTGCCACGGTTACACACCCAACGGTCAGGGTCTCTAAAGGTACAAAAGGTATCATTGAGGACTAATCGCATTCCGACTGTTGGTGTTTCTGACTGGGATGTTTAACTCAGAATTCGGTAACCCCTAAGCCAATATAAGAAAGATCCTCGCGTGTGTTTAGATCGGTGTCTCTGCACCGAAATGTCCGACCGTTATAGTAATGATTCATTAGCAAAGGTGGCGACCCTGCACCCTTCAGCACCGCCCATCGAAGATTATTTTTAGCGCCACCTATGTAACAAATTAATTTATTGTGCTTGTGTTGATGTATCGAAAACCTTTTCTCATTAAGATTGCTATACTAAGGATGCCACGAATCCCATCCAGCTCATTATCTCCTCGTTGCGGGGTATGTAGCCATTCTTCCCCATTAGTTCCTATCACAATGGGTAACTTTTAATCGTGCGTGTCTTCTAGGTCAGCAACTGGTTAACGGGAGAGCGCGTCCGCATGGCTCATCTTCACTTAACGCCTGCTCTGTATTCCACCGAACATTCGTGATCTTGAAACAGAGGCCACCAACGGTCTACTCGAATGAGGTCTCATTTTGGTGAATGTAGAGCGAAGTGCACTACATTCAGTGATGATCTTCAACTACTTTTGCCTAAGACTTAGTTTTCGTAAGGAACAGATCCAGCTCGACGAGAGATTCATCTATAATGATGAGTATAGGGATCCTTCAACGGTATCGAATTCAGCACAGGGTAATCCAAGGAACCGTTCCCTTTTCTGGACGAGAAGGATCGGGCTGGCATACTCGAATATCGATTCCCGAACTATCCCTGCGTCTAACATTTTCATCACCAGTGAACGCTTTTACCCGTTCGTAATTGTTGAAGCTTATTACAAGCAGATAATATGTTGAAGCGTAATGAGACAGTCTTTTAGGGTGATATACGACGGAAACGTTGACTATTGAAATCTATATTAACTTCCGTCACGTTGGTACAAACCAAACCCGGCGACGAAGATGTAAAACAATACTTATATCCAAGCAGCAACTCCAGCAGCTGCCGCTTTACACCGTCTGCCACGATTTATCGCCGACACGAATCTGAATCTAATAGAAATTGCACTTAACAGGAACTGGCATTTCTGGTGGCCCTATGACGAATGACGACTCTGTGGACAACATCGACCTTCTGAGTACGACATAGGACGTAATCACCTGGGATATAACACAAACCTGAATATGGACATGACGTACAACCTGGCATAAGACTCGAGCATCTACCCATCGATATCTATGACAAGCGATACCTCGCCTAGATTATTAGCATTCCCAAACCCTGTCATTAGAGATGGGGAATTAGGGAACCGTCATGTGTCAACCTCAGTCATGGACCAACGACTTCTTAAACTGGGGTGACATCGCTCTCAAAATCGTAGGTTGACTGGTATGGATATTAGAACTATCGTTTTTTTTTTAGATCGTTGTTCTTAAGATTCTTTTGACCCCCAGGCTGGTTTGACTATTTGTCACTTATTAGGAACCGCAAAAACAGACCGGGATTCAGGCAACGCATTGCCGGAGCACTAAACTTCCGCGTTTCGTTGCTAATTCCCTAAATGATGCAGAGCACTATACGTCTTCCGATTAAGTCGCATTGATCGAACAGTATCTATACTAATAATAAAGGGGTAAAAACTGGTGGATAATTTGCACGCCCATCCTTTATATCTTGCGAAGAACAAAATGACAGCGGAGTGCAAAATATACCCAGCGCCATCTATTGACCAACTTTAAAACTAAGAAACTGGAATGATTAGAACGGGTTAAAATAATTGAATAATATTAAATAGTATACTTCATAACGCGGATGAAGCCGCGGGGTATCGGCTAGTCTTATAATAATATACTTCTGATGGTTTAATATTGTACTCTTCGTTTTAAACTTTTCGCATGATATTGTAATTATATCATTGCTCGTACCGGTCGTACCACATTTTGGCGAGGACTTGGAGTTTTCTGTATTGCAAAATAATATGTAGTCTTGTCATCCCAGCCATGTACCGAGGCGCACTTATTAACCCCTTTCAACACAATATGTTGGTCAAAATTAAACAATATATAATGATCGACCTTTCGTGACGTGCCTGCGTCTTGGTTTGATGGATGGGGTGCCCAACTGTCATTTAAACATTTAGAGAAATAGTTAAGGAGAGATTACGTGACCTTTCAAACTGTTCCGCGTTGTCTCGCTGGTGGAGCTCGGTCGCGGCCTCGCCTCCCCACGCGACGCGGCCCGTAATGGCTGCGGCTCCCGTCACGACGTGTGCTGACTGGCCTTGAGGTATGCGTCGACGTTCCTCCTGCGTCTCCAGAATCTTGATCCGCTTACACTCCGGATGCATCTCCAGAATCTTGATCCGCTTACACTCCGGCTGCATCTCCAGAATCTTGATCCGCTTACACTCCGGCTGCATCTGCAGGCTCGTACCCAGTTCCGCTCACACGACCGGCTTCATCCTCCATCCTGATGACAGCTCCGACTATGCAGTTCCACAGGAGCCAGGCGTCTCGAGCCGATGTCCGTTTAAATCCCGGCTTCACTAGCCGGGTGGCTCGTCCATGATCTGTCAACTCACAAACAATTTTACGCATTACAACGAGGCCCATATCAACTAGGGTAAGGCCCCTCACTAACGTAGCTGCAAATACAAATTTTACTTGTGGGTAGATATAAATTAATGCAAATTTAAAAGAGGCATACAATGAGGCCCATGTCAACTAGGGCAAGGCCCCTCACTAATATAGCCGCAAATAAAAATTCATTTGGGGTAGTTATAGATTAATGCAAATTAAAAAGAGTAAAGTAAAAATTGAATTCTTGGAAACTGGATGTCCGGGAAAGACAAATTATTCATAGCCCATTGTAACTATAAGCGAGGAATGTCATACACTGTCTCACCCATACGGTTATCAACACAAAACTCATGTGGGTGAATTTAGATATTAGTTCTAAAAGCGAAACTAATGTACGTAAATCTACAAAAGTTATATTATCTCAAAAACTAGAGGTCTGAGGCCAAAAATAACGAAATTTTCGTATCCCTTTGTAATCACGTACTCATGCCGGAGTACTTCATATGCTAGGCTATGACTCCGTAAATGGTATTGTGGTGTGATGGCAGTCCACAAGCTAAAGCTGGGCCGTCACTAAGGTTTAAAGATACTTTATTCTCATAAAAGACAAACGTCACTTACATGAGGAGAAGACATTAATTTAGTCCAATGTAGTAGTCACTCGCACCGTACAGAATCACACTAACTATATTTATTTCAACAATTTAAAAAATATTTAGGTATAACATAAACTGCCTCTGCACAACATCATGTTCACTTTAGGTTTTTATTTAGTAAGATAAATAAGCTAATTTATGTTTAAATACATTAAGCGAGTTCGTATCTTTTTTTTTTATAGATGAGGGTAAGTTATTATAAAGTTGTGCTCCCTCGTAAGTAAACATTCGCTTCCCGTAGTTAGTTCGAATCTTTGGTAGTACAAGGTAGCTGGCTCGTCTTGTGCTGCGTTTAGACGCGTTTTTAGTTTGTGTGAATGTGATTGATGTGTGAATGGTTTTTGTTTATTACTAGGTAGAACATTCACTTCCTTCGACTCAAATAAACCACTCATATTATACGCTGATCGCTATTCGTGTTACTACAGTTCGCTAATTTTAACCACGAGAAAATTCCCGCGGGAAAAATTATTACAAACGGCTAAAAGCTTGAGTTTGAATATATTGGGCGTGTACTTACGTTAAAATAACGTTGTCATCCCACTTCTGAAGTGTAAAATACCGACAGGATATCGACTACTAGTGAAATAATAGAGCACTTTACTTATACACACACACTTTACTGTTTCTTCTTTTGCACAACCATCACAGTCGACTGTCCCGAACAGAATGCTCCAACCGACCAAAAGCCTCCCCCAAGTAACTCCCGGCCTGCCGCCATGCCGGCGGGGAAAAATCCAGCTCCCCGATTGGTTGGCGACATTTTGCCTTAACCAATCACCAGAGTTAAAATCATAAAAGTTTCTACGCAAACGTTGCCAGTACTAAATAATAATCGATTTGAATGTACTCGATTATGAGAATCGACTTAAAAATCAATAGACCCTAACACTACCTATATAATCTTTCCCCTTCCCCAAAAAACAGTTTACAACATTTTAGTTTCGTGAAAATATTATTTAAAATTACACAAGTACACTTACACTTTTAACTTATAGCCATTACAACATGTGAGCGATTTCATGATAGGTCCGTATTATTTCCAATTGCTCAAACACTTAATTAAATTTATAATTTAGTTTTTTAGCCCTACTGCGTGTGAGCGGAGGTACCCAGGATGCCATCCATGATGTCATGCATTCATTGTCGGCAGCGCTGTCACTTGCCTCGCTCGCGCCCCCTGCGACATCATCCCCCCCGTCAGGGCGGACCATGTCACCAGTGTCCCGTCGAGATTCCCCGTCAATAGCCTTATCTACCTCCTCGTCACCTCCACTCAACTCGCGGTCTTCCTCCATCTCTGTTTTCACATCCAATTGTTTACCCTCGCATTTGATTAAATGGCGCCTATTGCGTCTGTACCTGGCTCCTACTTTTGTCTCTATTATATAAGAGCGAGGTGCAGTCGCCTTTCCCACTACTGTTCCCTGCGTTCTTACTTTACCGTTGATGCACAGAACATCATCACCAATGCCTAGTTCCGGCAAGGACTTGCACTGTTTGTCGTAATAATGTTTTGATATTTTCTGTTTCTCTAACATTGTGACATGCTCTGATGCATCCACTGGTTTTGGCTTTAATAACTGTGAAGCGACTGGCAGCTTGCAACGCAATCTGCGACTCATTAATAGTTGCGCGGGAGAGCTCAAACCATCTCTTGGCGTATTTCTAAAATTTAATAATGCCAAATAAAAGTCACTATTGCTTTTCATAGCTTTTATCAGTAGATTTTTCACAGTTTGTACTGCCCTTTCGCTTTTGCCGTTCGCCTGAGGATAGTTGGGCGACGACGTTATATGGTCGAAGTCCCACTCATCAGCAAACTTTTTAAATTCCCGGCTGCTATACTGTGTGCCGTTATCACTGATAACAGTTTCCGGTATTCCGTGCCTTGAAAATATTTCCTTCATAGCTTGTATAACTGTGCTGGACATAATATTATTTAATTTGCTCACCTCTACGTAGTTGGAATAATAATCGACAATTAGAAGGAAGTATTTTCTCTGGTATTCGAATATGTCCGATCCCACTTTCTTCCACGGTAATGAGGGAATTTCCATTGGCAGCAATGGTTCTCTAGCAGGTGCGTTTGAGCACTCCCGGCATACAGAACAACGTTTCACATACAGTTCTATGTCGCGTGACATATTGGGCCAGAACATGACTTGTCTCGCGCGCCGCTTGCACCGATCTATACCTAGATGTCCCTCGTGTACAATACGAAGCATTTCTCCTCTTAGTGCTGGTGGTATCAGTATTACATCATTTTTAAACACTACGTCATCTACAATAAACAATTCATCTTTCATCGACCAATATTCTCTTAAATTTTCTATGATATTGTATCTGTGATCAGGCCACCCTATTTTTATATATTCTAATAATTTGTTTAGATCAGAATCCCGCTTTGTTTCTTTTTTAATTAATGTTAGTTTTTTGTTTGACATGAGCACACTGTTTACAATCAGTTGTACCTGATAGAGAACATGCTCGTGCACCTCATCACTGTACAGGTCCGGCAGCGGCGCGCGCGACAGAGCGTCAGCTACAAACATGTATTTTCCTGGCTTGTAATACACAACTAAATCATAACCCTGTATCCTCAGCATCATACGCTGCAAACGTGCTGGGACGGACATCAGCGGCTTTTTAAAAATACTCTCTAACGGTTTATGATCAGACTCAACAATAATCTTTTGCTTTCCAAATATGTATTGGTGGAATTTTTCGCACGCAAAGACAATGGCCAATAGCTCTTTTTCTACCTGTGCGTATCGCCGCTGCGCGTCGGTGAGCGTGCGCGAGGCGTACTCGACGGGTCGGCCCGCCTGCATGAGCACGGCGCCCAGCGCGTCGCGCGACGCGTCCACCGACAGCAGCACGGGCTGCGACACGTCGTACAGCGCCAGCACGGGCGCAGAGCATACACTACTCTTTAACTTTTCGAATGCCTCTTGTTCACTCTGTTCCCAACGCCAGTTACTTTCTTTTTTTAGTAAATTAGTTAAAGGAAGTGCATGCTCCGAGTATTTCGGTATGAATTTTGACAAATAATTGACAGCGCCCAGGAAACGCTCTAAGTCCTTCCTATCTTTCGGCTGCGGCATCTCGTTTATTGCCTTTACTTTGTTACAATCTGGCCTCATTCCGTTACCGTCAAAAATATGACCCAAATAGGTTACCTCTTGAACACCTAGCTTACATTTTTCTTTATTAAATTTGAGATTAATTTCCCTCGCACGCTGTAACAAAGCATTTAACCTAGCGTCATGCTCTTGTTTTGTTTTGCCCCAAACGATAATGTCATCGATAAAACTGTCTGTGCCCTCCAGGTCTTCCAGCAGTTGACGAATTTTACCGTGGAAAACCTCAGAAGCGCAATTGATCCCAAACGGGAGACGGAGAAATTGATACCGTCCAAACGGTGTGGCGAAAGTACACAGGTCTGTGCTGGGCTCGTCCAGCTGCACGGCCCAGAACCCTGAATTAGCGTCGAGCACAGAAAAGTATCGCGCGCCGTGCAGCCGCGCCGCCAGCTCCGACACAGTGGGCAGCTGGAAGTGCGCGCGCCGCACCGCGCGGTTCAGCTCGCGCGGGTCCAAGCACACGCGAATACCGTTATTCTTTTTTGCCGCAAGAACCAACGGGTGTACCCACTGTGTAGGATGGGTGACCTTTCGGATGACGCCTAACTGTTCCATTTTTCTCAGTTCCTCTGCCAACCGATCCCTCATAGCTAGAGGTATTTTTCTAGACGCACAGATCACTGGCTGTACGGACTCATCCACGACCATGTGATACTTGCCCGGGAGACACCCTAGACCTGTGAATAAATCCTCATACTCAGCTACATTCACCGAGTGTACCCGTTTTACCAACCCTACCACTTCGCAAGATTTCCGTCCCAGCACACTTTGACATTGTATATCCGCCACTGCAAACTTTAATTTGTATATAACATTTTTATACGACCATTGCAAATAACAAACTCCTTTTACAGGTATAATATCTCCACTATACGATATTAATTTTATACTATTATTTTTTATAATATTAGTATCGAATCCCAATTGCAAAAATCTTTCATATGATATCACATTAATATCCGCCCCAGTGTCCAATTTAAATTTCTCCGAACCGCTTTCACAAGTCAGCGTTTCAAACCACTCATCAGAAATATTATGTTTCTGTCCCTTTATGACCGATATATAAAAAGATTCGCACTCATCTGATTCCGAACTGTTGTCGTTCTGTTCAATTTCATATACACGTTTAACTTTACCGCCGCTATGTGAAGAATTAGATTTACATACCCTCGCGAAGTGTCCACGTTTACCACAAACAAAACAGGTGACGTGCAGCGCAGGACACTCGCCTTCAGCGCAGCGCGCGCCGCCACCGCCGCACCAGTGACAAGGGCGACGGGCCGGCGCCGGCGCACGAGGCCCGCGCCCGCCGCCGGCACCGCGCGCCGCCGCCGCCGCCGGGCGCCCGCCGACCGCCGCCTGCTGTTGGCCGGGGGTGCCGCCGCCCTTGCGGCGCCCGCCCGCACCGTCGTGCCCGAACCGATTACGTAGCTCGACACCATCCACGTGGGCCACACTTGCACATACAGCGTTGCCACTGCTCATTTCTCGCCCACTTTCCTTCGACACTTCGTCCGCTTGACACACTTTCACTGCTTTATCTAGGTCAAGGTCATCACATCTCAGTAAACGATCCCTGATCGTCGCATTCCGTACTCCACACACGATGCGGTCTTTGATTAGATCGTCTTCTAAATTACCAAATTTACAATTTTTGCTTAGAAGGCGTAGTGACGTCACATACTGTTGGATGGATTCTCCATCCTCTTGGTTGCGAGTAAAAAATTTGTATCTTAGTAAAGTGATGTTTACTTTTGAGCCAAAATAGTCATCGAATTTACTCAACACGACTTTCACATCATCTCGATCAGAGTCTTTCTCGAATATGAAAGTTTGAAAAACATCAAACCCTTCCGTGCCGATCAGGTTAACAAGCAGGCTCGCTTGGACAGATGGTGACTCCTTGTCCACTCCCGACGCCTTCACAAATAGTACGAATTGCTGCCTCCAACGCTTCCACGCATCAGCCCTGCTGACGGGACCGCCGTCCATGTTTAATTCTGCGGGTGGCCTCGCGTGCTCCATTGTCACGTTATTAACCACGTAAACACTAAATACTCAATTACAAACGTATTTACACGTGTGCACCACACAAATACGTCTATTTTAGTATCACTGCAATCCAATATTCTAGTTAAAACCAATTACCGCTGTCACCATGTAATGGTTTTAATGAAACACCGTGAGTGCCAGACAACAACTGATTTATTTCCGTCTACCTACATCCGAACATACATAAAATAAAATGACATTAAGTAATACCTACAACAAATACTAAAAGGAAAGAAAGATACAAAAGAGCAGGAAAGAGTGAAAGAAAGCAAAAATAAATACCTACAGTTAGAAAAATATGCTGGGGAGACATTGTGGAAACAATGAGCTGTGAAGTCAGTATTTAGAGACCACGCTAGCCCAGTGCGGGTTGGTGGACTTCACATGCGCCTAAGAATTTCTTCTTCGGCGTATGCAGGTTTCCTCGCAATGTTTTCCTTCACCGTTTGAGAGCAGTTAGTAAATGTACCTAAGCTTCGAGAAAAACCCATTGGTACATGGCCCAGCCGACGATCGAACTTCGGACCTTTCGATATGATAGGCCGCGTCTTATCCACGACGCGACTGACGCTCTATAACCTATAGCCTCATCTATGCAAAATTAAAAGAAAAGACCAAAAGTTTGAAGCACTTGTGGTTCTGTCGTGTTCAAAACTTAAACACCGCAACCTAATTAAAAATGATTCTAAATAGTCTGCAAATTCTGCTTATTTTATGCAACAGCCGACTAGCCGGTGTAGCAAAGAGTCGAGTGCAGCGCAAACAGCCCCCGGCTCCCGGTCTACAAACTCTCGGACTATTCGAGGTCCATTCAGCAGGACCGTGTAAATAAAATAAAAATAAAACCTCTTTTTTATTGGTACGGGGGCAACAAGCCGGCGGGCCTCCTGATGTTAAGAGGTCACCGCCGCCCACAGACGCCTGCAACACCCGGGGGGTGCTGGTGCGGCGCCGGCCAAGATTGAAGGGCTCAACCTCGCTGGGTTTTGTACAATTATGTTATTGTCTTAAGGATTCGATGGGGGATAAGGAAATACTTACTAATATTATGAATTTCCTTCTTTCGGCGCCTATATAATCTGTGATCGTCGCTCGTATTTTTTTTATTTTTTTATTATTATTTTTATTATTATTAATTTTTTATTTTTTTTCAAAATATTGTATAGATTAAGATGTTCGGTACCTACGTACCTATGGGATATTTAGTTAAACATTTACTAAAGGGATAATGAACCGAGCAGCTAAAAATACTGAAAGAAGCAGCTAAAATATTGAACATGAGTAGGTTAGGTTAGCTGCTTGAATTTGAATTTTTTGATGTCAGTTTATTTTTCAGTCCCTCGGTATATCACTAGCCAAGTTTGTTCAAGGAAAAAAAATACATTTTTTTGATTTGTGATATTCCGCGGATGACAGACAGACGGACAAAAGTTTCGCTTTAAGAGAGGAATACGTAACCCTAGAAATGGGTGAGTCCTCTCTTGATACCTCATACATAAACGCAAGTAAAAAAAATAAATGAAAATTATTAATTGAACCTGTCAAAAAATTTTAAAAATCATGTTACTGAAATAATTTTTTTTATTTTTTTATTTTTAAGTAAATGGTCTGACCACCCACCGGTTTATTTTCAATGATTCGGACACCCAATGTGTTTATTTTCAATTTCAACACCAATTCTCCTTTCAACAACATGATTATTGGTTCCGGAGACCGTTTCTCAGTAAACAGGAAGACATTCGTTACGGATAATGCTCAGAACTTCGGTCCCCTTGATGTCTATATCTTCATCTATAGGTTTATAACTTGTTTCTATATACCCGATGCCACCCGCAGTGTAATAATTTTATCTAACGTAATTATTTTTATTAAAACTTATGTTACAGTCCCCGTAGAGATTTTGGCGGTCATGTGAAGTTGGCTGATTCCTGCGCAATAACTAATTTTAGGTGTCAAAGTGCGGGAGTTCACTAGAGACGCTCATTCAATTTCAAGAAAAGTTCAATGATTCGATCAACCGAACCAAACTTTCAAGTTTTTGGACATCTCTATTTATCACACTATCTCGCTAACGCACACACAGACTGTAAACACTGTCAAGTGATGTGCAAACAGTCTGTGACTATATTCATTCAGCCGCCAAAAAATTCTACGGGGTATACTCGGACCACATGTCGAGAAAGATGAGCGCCTGCTGATGAGATGCTGCCAGATCGTGAGGAAACCTTCATTAAACCGAAGAAGGAACTCTTTGGCGCTTTTACAAGCCCGTAAAGTTTCCACCGACCCCGCGTTGGGGTAGCGTGGTGGACTATAACCCGAACGCCCTAGTTTTGAGGGTAGGCCTGAGCCCCAAGAGTTTTTATTATTATTAAATTTTTTTTTGCTACGGGGGCAACAAGCAGGCGGGCCTCCTGATGCTAAGAGGTCACCGCCGCCCACAGACGCCTGCAACACCCGGGGGGTGCTGGTGCGGCGCCGGCCAAGGTTGGAGGGCTCTTTTGACTCTATTCTTGAAGGACCCCATATCGTAGCGCTGTGGAAAAGCGTCAGAGGGAAGGTCATTCCACATTTTGCACGTGCGCAGCAGAAAAGAACGCGAAAAGCGCACAGTGCTGGTATGCCAGGGATCTATGTAATGTGGGTGAACCGTATTCTGACGGCGCGCAGTGCGATGGCGAAAACTGGTGGCTGGCACCAGACCAAACAATTCCTCGGAACACTCCCCATTGTACAGGCGGTAGAGCACACATAGGGATCCAATGTCTCTCCTTAGACTAAGGGGCTCCAGCCCGCCCGTGAGTATGGAATCGTCGACGACCCGAACTGCACGTTTTTGAACGGAGTCAAGTGGAAGAAGCTGATATTGTGGTGCACCGGCCCAGAGATGAGAGCAATACTCCATATGGGGCCTTACCTGTGCTTTGTAGAGCACTAGTCTTTGACCCGCTGTGAAGTATCGCTTAGCTCTGTTCAGCACACCAAGCTTCTTTGAGGCTTTTGCCTTTGCTTTCCAAGTGACTCCGAAATTGTACTTCATTCGAGACATCGACACCATACATACTCAAGAAGAGAGTCAAAAGAGCCATTCAACCGTGGCCGGCGCCGCACCAGCGCCCCCCGGGTGTTGCAGGTGTCTGTGGGCGGCGGTGACCTCTTAACATCAGGAGGCCCGCCTGCTTGTTGCCCCCGTAGCAATAAATAAAAATTGTGCCCGTAATAGGCTGTTGATTTGATTGTTTTGAAAGTTGGTTTATAATACAGTTGTTTGATAAAGCGTCCCTAAACGATCATGCTTGCATGACATGCAACGTTTACGTGAATGTCATGCTGCATGATGGACCATCAATCAGTATAGTGAAGCAACGACCAGCACGTAGTTTGCATGTCATGCACGTAATGGCATGTCATGCAGATTGATCGTTTAGGGAGCCCAATACACGTCGGTGTAACAGGCGGCCTAACCAGCCAACGGCTTCACAACAACCAGACAAAGTAGGGCAGTTAGCGAAGTTAAATTGGCCGGGTCGCAGATTCGGTGTTTTTATTCAGTTATTTTTCGGCGTCGAGGGGTTCACCTGGATTTGTGAGTTTCATTTCAGCGAATGTTGTGGGCGGGTTTTAAAAATTATTTAATAAAGTTTACTTTTCTGAAACTCGAAACTCATTTGGTAACTTTCGGAGTTCGCAGTAGTGAGTGTGCCTACTCGAATACAATATGTGAGAACTACATACATAGTAGGTCTGGAGCTCTATTTTTGAATCGCTCTGCTCGCTTCGAGCGGTCGATTCTACAGATTTTTGTATCGGATGTCGAAGGAAAATTAGTCGAATCGACCGCTCGAGACGAGGCGCGATATAAAAATGGCGCTCCTGATACGCAAGTTTATGGTCGCTCGCCGAGCTGTGGAGAGGGCATGATCGGAGTTTCTTTGAAGGATATGATCCGTAATGAGGAGATCCGACGGAGAACTAAGGTTACCGATATTGTGCGGATCCATTGACTCGAAACTACAACTGTCTGACTTTTTTACAACTCAAGGTTGGCCAGCCCTCTGTAACAACTCTAAGTAAGAACAAATAACTTAATAAACAATTCCGATGAACTTTAAAGTGGCTCAAAAGCCAAGTTCCATTCCGGTCGGGAGCACAGGAGTAACTCGCGGAGTGAATGGGCCGATCGGAAATAACAGCTTGGTACGGGTTATGCCCATTCAACCTTTTTCAAGGGTCTAAACCCGGGCTCATAGTTTATTTAATATTTATGTACGGTTCAATTATTATACCATAGGATTTTGGTGCAGGAAAGTATGGTCAGAAAACCTTGTAAGTAATATAGGTTTACTAAGAAGATTTTCTAAGACGTACGAGTATATAAACTCCACCAAACCCGCACTGGGTCAGCCTATAGATGTAGATAGACATTTATTTTATTTATTTGTTTATCTAACAATATTTAATAATATTTATAACAATATTATTATTCGTGTTCTTTACACCCTCAAACCCTGGAGGGAATTTGTCATCATATTAGCCCTTTAACGTCCACAGTTGGACATAGGCCTTCCCCAATGAACGCCACCACCACACCCGGGCTTCCGTCCGCCTTCTGTAATTTATTATTATTCAGCCTATGTAAACTGTTTATATTGAAAGAACCTATTAATCTCACTTTTGGGGTCAGGCAAGCCTAACTAACGTATTCCAATAGTTTTTCTGAAAATCCCTTCAATGTACACAAATACTCCCGTTACGATTTTATAATATGTACTATATTGTAAAATCGTAACGGGAGTATTTGTGTACATTGATTGAGATTACCCGGCGGTATAACTAGCTAAACGTCCTGCTGCTATTTGCTGAGAGTCAAAGAGTTAAACATAATTGCCTATTAGTGCAGCATTTTTTGTTCACAGCCGGGGATCTCTTACTTTAGTGCAAACAGGAATAGCCCAGATTCAATATTGTAATAATATTATTGTATAACCTAATTACGTGAGGATCGTACAACTTAAAAGCGTTGGAGCTGTGAAGTTTCATTTAAGTTGAGTCCATCAATTTTGGTGGAAACAAGTTCGAGACAGCTGGTGATGAGCAGCAAGTGACCAGAGCACAGTTGTGGATGCGGCATGCCGGATGTACGGTCAACCGCACGTCAGTAGAAACTAAAACAGTATAAACTATGGTCTCTTATACTATTGAAACTCCCTAATAGGCTAGGCCAGCTCAAGGTCAAAATGTTTCTAACGTGCGGTTGACTGTACTAAATAAAATATAACCATTAATTTATACTAGGGCTTATGATACGTACGACAAAATCGGTATGGCTAATATTGATTAAATTACCTGAAAAATATATACAAATGTTAAAACAAAAACATAAGATTTGAACACAGAAACGTACGCAAATAAAAGTTGAATGGAGGTATACATTTAGAGCTTTCTTCCTTATTTTAAAATAAGTATTTTAAAATAGAAAATAATATCGACGTAGATTTTGATGTTTTCTTTTTTTGGTAAAACTGACAAACGGCCAGACTCTCAGTTTCTCTCCGCTCTCTACGCATAATGACCTATTTATCTATCAAATACGCAGAAGGGCCGCTTCTCAAAATGTATTCGCTTTATCACCAATACAGCAAAATTATCACTTGTATTTTTCTGTAAAATCATTTTGAGCGAGTATTTTTGAAAAATGTGCACCCATGTGCACCATCTCTCCCACAACTGATTTACCTCGGTAACTGAAATGCTCATTATGCGTATTGGACATTTTACGACTTGGCATTCCGCGTATTCAAAGTTTGACTTTCATCGGTCGTATTGCGTATTTGGTCATTTTGAATAGAGAGCTTCTCTCCTCTTGTTATTATTATTATTGCTACGGGGGCAACAAGCCGGCGGGCCTCCTGATGTTAAGAGGTCACCGCCGCCCGCAGACACCTGCAACACCCGGCGGGTGCTGGTGCGGCGCCGGCCAAGGTTGAAGGGCTCTTTTGACTCTCTTCTTGCTATAACTCCTTGTTATTCTTGTTGTTCTTTGTTAATTATATCTCATCCACATAACCTTCACACTTCCTTGTTAATTAGGTCCCACTCAACGTTCAAAGTTTGCTCAAAATAATTCCTGCGAAGCGCCGGCATTTCGCTCATTATGGCCTGATAGCCTTTGTAATCTGTACAGCCTATTGTGGCCATGAAGAGGTAAAACAATACCGGATCCAAAACTTTAAAGTAGATTTGAACATGAGACGTATACGGAAAACGATCTTATACTTCAACTATAGACAGCCTCTTCGCTAGCTTAGAATAATTTTATAATTATTTACGGGTCTTACACACGAAATAGTTTTATTTACCTTGCCCGACGTTTCGACCAGGTTACACTGGCAAAAATTTTAATTTCAAAAATTTTAATAGGGAAGATGGTTTTAAATTGTCACCGTCGTGGAATCCAGTGATCGATAAACTTAAATCTCGTGACTTATCGTCGAATACACCCGCGGATACCGTGAGTGTTGTGTGCCGGGACTTTCCAATAATACAAGATCAGCAGAGGGTAGTTTCAGAAACTACTCACAGCGATTAACAATGACAGCTCGCCTCTCCAGTCAGCTCGTGACCACGGCCAGTGTAACCTGGTCGAAACGTCGGGCAAGGTAAATAAAACTATTTCGTGTGTAAGACCCGTAAATAATTATATAATTAGAATAATTTTCCTGCGCAGCCTAAAGGCCTCTAATTACGACACGATCCAGGCCCCGATCGGTAGGGTCCCTACCAATCGGCATGTCAGTAGGCAAGTTGGCTGGTAGGGTCGATTAGTTGGCGGTTGGGTCTATACACACTAGCTTTTTCCCGCGGCTTCGCCCGCGTAGAAAAGTTTTTCCCGTGTACATTGTGAAACAGCGTCCTCTATATCGGCGTTTTGTTACTTAGGGGGTATTAGCGTGCGCCCCGCGACTTTGTCCGCGATAAAAAGTGGTCTATATGTTATTCCAGGATAGAAGCTATCACTGTACCTAGTTTCATCAAAATCTGTTCGGTAGTTTTTGCGTGAAAGAGTAACAAACATCTTCACTCACATCCTTACAAACTTTCGCTTTTATAATATTAGTAGGATTCACTCCCCGTAAAATGTGAAAATCGAAAAATTCTGAAACACGTCATTATTTATTTAAACTCAGTAGCTGTAATATTTCTAACATTAAAGAACAAAGACTTTCATGCATAGTTCTTCAGTTCACACGAGCGGATTGGAGTGACATAAAAAGCGAGATAAATGGAATTTCTTACTAGGCATTTCTTTCTGTCAGACCATTTTGATAAAATAGAACGGTGAATTTTTAAAAATAAAGAAATTCGGTTATTGTGAAATGTAGAACAGTCAGATATTTTGGAAGTTAGTTTTTAGGGTTCCGTACCTCCAAAGAGGAAAAAAGAACCCTTATAGGATCACTCCGTTGTCCGGCTGTCCGTCTGTCAAGACCATTTTTCTCTGGAACGCGTAGAGGTATCAAGTTGAAATTAATATCAAATATTCAAGTCTGCAGTCCCTTGGAGTCGTGAAAAAATCAGACTTCTAAGTCATCGCAGTCAAAAGAAATGGCCGATTTTGCCGTATTTTTGAGTATCTTGGTCATCAAAACCTATGGGGTACTTTCGGTTTGCCTAGAATCTTGAAATTTGGCAATAAGTAAGGTCTACAAGTAAAGGAAAAAATCCGAAAACCGAAAATTTGTAGTTATATCATTAAAAAAAACTTTTTTTTCTTGTACCAACAAACTTAACTTTGCGTATGAAATTTTATTAACGATTTTCTAATTATATCTTTTGTGCGGAACCCTCAGGGCGCGAGTCCTACTCGAACTTGTCCTGTTTTTGTAACTACCTATAGGTACTTTTGACGCTGGCTGTACATTTTGAAACGACGCAGTAATTTATAGGGCCTCTCAGTCGCACCCGCCATCCGTCATAGTCAAATTAATTTATACGGAGTCAGTCAGTGGGTTTATTTTGGTCGGCTTAGTTCTGGCACTCGGGTAGAAGATCCAGTGACAAAGTGATTTATACCTGGCTGGCCCGGAATATACTAATTAGGTCTTCAAGCCGGAGGAACAAGTACTTAATTATACCAACAAAAGGTACCGCTATTCTTCAAAAACTTATTATGTTATGGTACCTCTATATTCTGTTTTTTCATTCAATTTCAATTCATTTAATCATTAAACAATAATTATTGTATGCATTAATAATCCTTAACTAATGCTTCAAATGATAGAATATAAATTAATTATAGCACTAAAATTAAATTAAATAAATCAAAATCAAATCACATACTTAAAATTTTTTTTAATTTATACCATGTCAAATTAAAATAATATCTCTCTTTTTGATGCTACTAATACAAGAAATAAAAACAAACTAATACTAATTATGACTTAGTAAGCTGAGTAGACAACAATAAGATCAACAAGATCAATAAGAACAAGAAGATGTATGCTTAGTTTATATGTGTAATGTTTATGTTAATGTTCATATATATATATATATTGTTTTAAATAGTACACGCGACTACTGCCTCTCTTTCATTGTGTATCTCAACCGCGGGTTAACTGGAAGAGATTTCATAGAAATAAGTTTAACCCTTTGTATAATTCTCTGTTCTTTTGTATTGTTTTTATTTTCTGTGTGTACAATAAAGTATTAAATTAAATTAAAATTAAGATCCGAAAACAACCGACGCCGAAATAATCCCCCTTTTTACACATCAGCTCTCCAGTACCTACCTACTAAAATATAAAGATGAATGATCCAAGAAAAGAGGGAAGGAAAAAAGGGGGGGGGGGGGGTCGTTAAAAGGTTGACAGGGGGTTGTAGGAACAATGCAACAAAACCTCAACCTTAGTAAGTACTTACATACCAATGGCAAAACCTGGTTCTGTTTCTATAATAATTTGTAAACGGAACTAGAGTATCGAAACATCCGTTCTTATTCTCCGCAAATTTCTGATTGCACCACCGCTGTGCACTAGTAAGTAATGCTTCACAATAAAGCGGTATTAACACCACCGTCCGTGAGTCCAAAGCAGCCATATCTGAGGCACGTCACGCTCCTGGGTGCAGCTATCGCTCTTGGCTGCTCCTTTCTTGTGGCGTGGTCCAGGCCACGAAAGAACAGAGTTCTTGGATTCATGAATTAACGTCTGTCTGATATTTCCACTTGCAGGACAATTACATATATGCATTTATTTATATTAGGGTAAAACTCGGTAATACGCCCCACTTGACAAAACGCCCCACTCAGCTAGCACGCACACTAACAAAGCTACGCAGCACACGAATAGAAACGCAAGTAGCTATCAGTCGCCCGACAAGTTGTCTACTACGTTGTATGGCTACTTGCGTTTCTATTCGTGTGCTGCGTAGCTTTGTTAGTGTGCGTGCTAGCTGAGTGGGGCGTTTTGTCAAGTGGGGCGTATTACCGAGTTTTACCCTAATATAAATAAGTCCATTATATTACCCTAATAAGGTTGTAATAAATTTTGAGACTAGTCAAAATGCTGTGTATATTTACTATGCTGATTTCTATATACATTTTGATTCCATTTTAGATCTTTTTATTTTGACTAATCAATGCTGAAAAAGGCTTGCCTGATCAGTGAGGTCTCTGGATCTGCTCCGTCCATACTGGTACATACATACATGGTGGCTGCCCTCGCCATCAGATCTCAGGCAAATATAATGGCACAAAGTGACCTTGTTTGTGGGAAAGAGGTCCCCTGACCCGAACTCATTGCAGCCGCGTGTAGTCCTCCATCCAGTTCATGGATATTTTGCCTAACAAAATGTTTAAGCTGTTTCGTGAGTTTCAATATTTTGGACATGCTTTCGCTTGGTATTTTAAATTCCTACGGACTTGCAGAATGTCGTAATAAAATTTCGTCTTCTACTTAATTCTCTGTCTATACAGGGTGACTTGAAATTGGTAATACAAAATCAATGTCTTGCACACATCTTCCTTAAACTAAGCCCCTCCACTAAGTCTCATGCTTTTAAAATGATCAAAATTATCTTTTAATAAGTTTGAAATTATCCCATTTTTTATGCGATGATATCTCTTTTATTGATATCGATAATTAATAACTGACATTGATAACATCGAGTGACGTTAGATATTGAATGTGGGGTAACCACACTTCGGGACTTAAATTTATTGTTTTATTAGAAAATTGACGATAATTAAAGCAAGCTAATTTTAACAATTAAGCGTAATATACTATTTCGCAATAACTGAGCCACAATCAAGTGTTTTGTATTACCAATTTGAAGTCATCCTGTATATTTTTACATTAATAACAATAGGTTATGTTCTTATAACCTTCACCAAACGGGACACACGACTCTCCATATAACATTACCCAGGGGGAACTTTGGGCAAAGTTGTGCAAGTGCCGCACTTTGTAAAATGTTATAGTTCAAGTTTTTACCCCACCCTACTCGCTGGTGATAGTTTTACAGCTTCGTTTAAACGGTGTAGGTTCCTTTAATTTTCGTTTAATATTCTTTTTAAAGCAACTTGTAACTTTGGGTGTAAGTAAGCATAACGTACGTATAGTGGGCTCCCTAAACGATCATGCGGCATGACTCATGCATGACCGTCTAGCTGTAGTATGATTGACGTGCGTAACATGTAAACTACGTGCTGGCCGTTGCTTCACTGTACTGATTGATAGCAAGCATTATGGTCCATCATGCAGCATGATAATTCACGTAAACGTTGCATGTCATGCAATGCATGATCGTAAGGACCACTTAAAGGTCTTTGCACCCTGCTTGGCAAGCAGACTTGGCTCCGGTGACCAAAAAATAGAAATACTTATTACCATTCATAACAAATGTAACAGACCGCTAACAGGCAGGCCCTGTCGCCTGTTACATGCCTGTTGTATGTTACATTTATTATGATAATTACTTTCCGCTATTTTTGGTCACCGGAGCCAAGTCTGCTTAGCTAAGCAAGGTGCAAAGACCTTTAAATAAGGTGGTCCCTAAACGATCATGCTTGCATAACATGCAACGTTTACGTGAATTATCATGATGCATGATGTACCATCATGCTTGCTATCAATCAGTACAGTGAAGCAACGGCCAGCACCTAGTTTGCATGTCATGCACGTCAATCACTACAACTAGCATACGCTCAGTTAGCATTTAATATCTACCATAAGATTACCTATTTAATGTTTACTTACACCCAACTGAAGTTAAAATACAACTTTACTATCTCACATTTTTACGTAAAACAGGGGCAATGTTGCACAAGATTAAATTGTGAAATTAATTCGCAAAAAGAGGCGTTATTGCGCGCCGGCAGTTGGCGGGTTAATTCGGTGGCGTCGCAGCCTGCGGTGGGTTTCAATTAGGCTCCACAGCGGCACCAGTTGTGAGTAATTTTAGAAAATTATGACGTCTAACAGTACCTACTTGTTCACTTAGAATTTCAGATTTTTTAATAAGGATACGTTTGAGGGGGAAAACGGATGTTACTAGGACCTATCTCGGCGGTTTAGGACTACAATAAGAAACGACCACTTCCTAAAATGGTTTTTAAAAAAAACATTCATTCGTCCTCAACGTGCCTCTACAATCATGAAAGTGCAAAAACTTTAAAGAACTCTGCGCACCAATTGTAACTGTAATATTGTTATTGCGTTCATTACGCCGCCTCAAGGGCGCCATTGTTCTGGATCGTAACTTTCCGCATAAACTTTGTGCACAACGATCATATAAAAACTTTCTCCAGAAATACTCAATGGATGTGGTAACATTGCCGTGCCACCGCAAAAAATATCTTTTATCTATTCACATCCATTTTATATACAATATCTTCACGCTATATCCCTGAGGGGTTAGGCAGAAAGAACGGAGCGCCAAATTTCCAAAATCCTGTAAACGGCTCCCTGAATGATCATGCGGCATGACATGCAATACGTGCTGTCGCTCATGCATGATCGTTTAGCTGTAGTGATTGACGTGCATGACATGCAAACTACGTGCTGGCCGTTGCTTCACTATATTGATTGATAGCAAGCATGATGGTCTATCGTGCAGCATGACATTCACGTAAACGTTGCACGTCAGGCAAGCATGATCGTTTGGGGACACTTTAACATACCTGGAGTTCTATTTTGGAATCGCTCTCCTCGCTTCCAGCGGTCGGGTATACAGATTTTTGTATCGGATGTCGAAGGAAAATTAGAAGAATCGACCGCTCGAAGCGGGGAGAGAGATTCGAAAACACACGCTGCTGTGACACTTCGAATTGACTCAGTGTCATCATTCTCTTCCCACACGCTCGCCCGGGGTGCGAGAGCTCTTCACTTTGTTAGAAAAAGTTTCTTATATTTGGTAGAGACTTATACGTGATAGAAATGATGAAATTCTGCTACTTTACTGCTCTTATTACTTGGCTATTATATAATCAAGTCTTGAAATTTAAGCAGGACTCTTACCGCAATGTAATTCATTTTTGGTATCAAGATTTTTGGTAAGAATCCAATCGTTAAAATCCCGTTTATTCTAAAACTCATTAATTTTGCTGTTTGTAATTCTAATTACCATACTTCTTAGGAAGGCCAAGAACGCGAATCATTCTATAGTAAGGATTCCGTATTGTAATCAAGACCCACGCATTTAAAAAATGTAGGTAAGTATTAAACGTTTGCGGGAAACTTTACCTTAAAAAAGATCAGATCATTTTCTTGTGCCACTTTGTCTGTAAGCCCCTAATAAGCTCTACGAAGCTGTCTGCAAGAGAGCTCACACTAATGCGGGCTACACACGACACGACAGTCGGACTGAATGGTCTATAAACAGGCATAAGAGAAAATAATCACATTTATTTGTTTGCACACACACGGTATACACAAGTGATATGTATAAATATAAAGTGATCAAGCGTGATGCCCAACACTGGCGTACAAATAATTAACATTTCAAGAATAGGATTAGAAATAGAAGCATAGAGTATATAATAGAGAGTAAAAAAAAAAAAAAAATAGAGAGTAATAAGTTACATGCAATCATAATTAGCGTTTTCAATTTAAGAATTTAGACACATTGAAAAGAAAAGGCCAAAGAAGACGACCGAGTAAGATACAAGTGAAGACAGACGACTATGGAAATAACGTGTGACCTGCAATTAACCAGTTCAACATACTCGTAAGACTATAAAATAATGTTTTTTTTTGTATATTGTTTATGCTACAACAGTGTTTAATAAATTAGTCTAAATCTAAATGCGATTGATTTAACTTTTAATTAATAAATTAAAACCCAATCCCGCAGGTCATATCGCATGGTGTGTAGCGTCCATAAGCTATGAAGGTGTAATTTTAATAATCTGCCTGAGTAGATACCCATCTATATTTTATCTAAACAACATGCAATGATCTACTTCCTAGATACCACAGAAGTACCAAATAGTACACGGCAAAACAGGGCTTAAATAGTCTCTAAGCATTCATCTGTAATCTGTTGTGCTGTACGCGTCGCGGGCTGAGGTCGCGTGCGACGTGCATTTTACCCGACTATTTGTTTTAGCGTCCCTAAACGATCATGCTTGCATGACATGCGTTACGTTTACGTGATTGTCATGCTGCATGATGGACCATCATGCTTGCTATCAATCAATACAGTGAAGCAACAAGCAACGGCCAGCACGTAGTTTGCATGTCATGCACGTCAATCACTACAGCTAGACAATCATGCTTGAGTGACAGCACGTATTGCATGTCATGCAGATTGATCGTTTAGGGAGTCCATTTCATTACAAAGCCTTTCGACGCACGAAAAATGCCATAGATGTTCCAACCCGTTTGTCTTCGAAACATTTTCGCTCCGATACAGTCAAGCACCATTCGAAGATTTTCCTTTAGATATTATTTACTATTTTACATTAAATAAATACAAAGTTTAAAATTTCAACAAACAAACCATTGATTACACTGTTCGGCCATGACCTTCGATCATAGATATTGTTGTGTATTTACCTGCGGGTAAATAAAATAATGTTAATCTTTTTTTTTCTTTGGTTAAGAAATTCTTTAAAAATCGTTTATTACTATCGTTAATCTTCTGTAAGTTGCTGGGAGTGACTCGAGTTTAGTAGTTGCGCCTAGGAGGCCTATGTCCAGCACTGGACTAGTGCAGGCTGATGATGATCTAAGGACCTACTATGTCTATGATCATTTTGATCATCTATTGTACTAGTAGGCACTACTATGGTATATTATTACTAACTACCGTAACTGTTTTTTTGACAGGCAATGCCGCATCCACAATAATTAAATTTCCTATCACGCATCGATGTAAAATTATAGATTATATTTTGAATAGAAATCCCGCAAATTCCGCGGTCTCCAAACAACTTCCATTTACAACATTTTACCCAAAGTGTTGCAAGGTTAAAATTATGGCACTTACTATTTTATTATAATTTTAGTGCTTATGGCAACATTTCGTGAGAGTGCTTCATTCAAATTTTAAAGACTGGATTTAAAGCGGTGAAAAGGCTTTATTGCATGCGAAAAGTATTTGAAATTGCAACCTTAGCAATAAGGGATTTATCGCTTTCAAAATAAAATCGCTTTCAAAGCTTTTAAAGATGTGTCGACACAGATTTACATACCTACCTACAAAGATGTTAAATACCTATTTGTTTTCATTGGATTATTTTTAAAATTAGATATACCTAACCAAGAAGTTTCGAATCTCTTTGGTGGCGCGCGCGCTCAGATCGCATCTTGCATATTTAGTACTAGCTGTTGCCCGCGACTTCGTCCGCGTGGATTTTGGAAGTAGGTACCTATCTCTGCTATGTACAGACATACATCGTCTAGTTATAATTTTCCAATGGTAAAATGGATCATTCTAAGTACCTTCACCATAATTTAAGGTATACCATACCTTCAGGAACAAACTATGAACACCGTATCCAATTTGGTGAAGACAGATAAAAATTTAAAAAATTGTTGTTTTCACTTCTATTGCTCATAAGACTTCTCATATCAATTTTTATTATACGTGTGTATTTTTTAACTAATACAGTATGGGCAAAACCAAAACCATAGGAGATACAGGGAAACTGTCTTAGGAACCTTTAGGTATTTTTTCGTGATAACAATTTTGACATAGTAATCGGAGCAGCTGGAGTTCGGGTGGCATGCATGAATAAGTAGTAAGTTCCTAAGTACATTGCACAGTCTGTTTTATAAGAAAACATTTTATTAAGTTTGACAAACTTCTGCTGCTTGGATTTTTTTCTTCCGATACAATAAAATGATTCTAACATGAAACTAAGTCGATACGCATTTTTTAAAAATAATAAAAATTATTTTTCACTGGCGTTCTATGAGAAAACATTTTATTGAATTTGACTAACTTCTGCTGCTCAGATTTTTTTCTTCCGATATAATGAAGTGATCCCTACATGAAACTGAGTCGAACCGCATTAAAAATATATGTGCAAATTGTCTCATTTTTATGGACAACACACGCTTGACCAAAAAATTTCTATGTCATAAGTCCCTGCATCTCCTATGGTTTCGGACTTGCCTATACTGTCCCAGTTAAAAAAAACACTGATATCTCCTATGTCTATGACATCGTCTTGTTACGTTAAATGATTTATCTGTAAATGACGATAACTTTTTTCGCTGTCATCCGATTTCAATGAAACAAAGCCTATAAGTTGCGCCAGGCTGTGCTTAATCTACCTGTGAAAACCGCAAGAAAATCCGTTCAGTAGTTTCGGAGATTAGCGATTACAGACAGACAGAAAGACAGAAAGACAGAAAGACAGACAGACAGAAAGACAGAAAGACAAAAAAATTTAAAAACGCTTTTTTGTGTTCTGTTACTCTTTTTTTATCGTCCACACTCATTTTTTTATAAATTTATTCAAAGTACAGACACACGGTTTCTACAGATTTATTATAAGTATAGATGGGAACGGATGGTGCCACTAACAGGGGGGGTGCGGACAAAGGAAGCGGAGTAGCGGGAGGAGGTTGCTAATACAAATTTATAATGGAGTTTCAAAATGAGAATGTGTGAGTGAGTATATAAGTATTGTCATTCATTTGACTCGATTTTGACACACATAAAATGCTTTTATTACTAATCAATATGGGAGTGGCAAATTTTTTTGATTCATATACCTAACTATATTAGAGAAGCGGCCACAGTCTGTTTTATTTCAATGCGAATATGTGTGTCATTCGCTCATCTACCTACTACTAATCATAATCATACTACTAATCATATAAATACTATTTCTCTGTCATTTCAAATAGTTTCACAATATTTTATAAAAAAAATTAAAAACAATACCGAGATATTTTTTCTTTGCGCCCGTAATTATGACGTCATCGTTATTTGTAAAATTTTGTTGTCCGCGGGTCCGAACAAAAACAAAGCGAGGTACAGTGATTGCACAAACTATAAGTTCTATTACTTTGTAAATACGCATCTTATCGATGTGAAATAAAAACTATATTGTCTACAGACGTTTAATGAGTTCTGTAGGTACTTGTATTTGTCAATTTTTTGTCCGCATTGTCATATTTACAAATGTAATTAACAATAAAGATTTTTATTATTATTATTATTTGAATACTATTACTTACTCTGTGCTTGTATATGATAAAAAAGATTTTTTTTTTCACTTTTCCCATCCTCATTGTAAACGAATTAATATTTCCTTCTATTTTCCACCCATTGTGTGACATTGGGAGTTATTCGCATTTAAATATAAGACTTTATTTAGCAGAAAAGTGACTGTCATCTATTATTGAAATAAAAGCGAGAATTAAATTTAGGGAGGAAGGACAAACGGTCGTCGCTAAATTTTTCATTTTTAAAACCCGAATCCTTCATGTTTTCTGCTGAAATTTTCGTAAAAGTGTGAACATAAATTACTCAATTAATTGATGTGACAGTTTTCACACTACCTCCGCTGTGTCCGTGTGAAACGAGCGTGAAGGGTCATCCATACACTACGTGACAGAGAAACAAGAGATAAACACAACTATAGTTTATAGTTGAGACCTCGAAAAGTAGAGAACGACCAGCGCATTCTTTTTTAATATTATACAGATAGATATTTACAATATTGTAGACAATCTACCTATTGATTATTTATTTAAATTGACAGTTAAACCAGTAATGACTATACTATATTCAGAAACCACTCACTAAATTAATCCGACTGAAGTGAAGAGTCGCGTTACCATCTCTCAATGTAAGGAGTTCAATATAATTATTAAGTTTATATGTGGTGAGATCCCTATTCTAATCAGGCTTTTCTATGTAGGGTAAAACTCGGTAATACGCCCCACTTGACAAAACGCCCCACTCACCTAGCACGCCCACTAAGATAGCTACGCAGCACATGAATAGAAACGCAAGTAGCCGTCAGTCGCCCGACAAGTTGTCTACTACTTTGTATGGCTACTTGCGTTTCTATTCGTGTGCTGCGTAGCTTTCTTAGTGTGCGTGCCAGGTGAGTGGGGCGTTTTGTCAAGTGGGGCGTATTACCGAGTTTTACCCTAATGTATGAATTATGTAATATCATTATGTTTCGCTCGTTATGTTATGACGTAATGTATGGGTGACCCCTGACTGCGCCACGGCGGCCCCCGGGCACGTCGTCGGTCGAGTTCATTTCGTCGCTAAAATATTCAAGGGTTTATTTTGCTGTAAATTTTGTGGCACGAATGGAATTTGAATAATACCCGAGGCTATTCATATAAAAATAAACATGTAGGTACCTACTTACATAAGCATCTAAAGTTATTATATATGTATTGTTTTAGTTTAAAAAAACTTAAAGACTATGGTCAGCTTCGATTCCATGTAAATAATTACAAAGACATAAAAATTATTATAGGAAAAATAAATTCGTTTTTATTGATGTTGAAACAATAAAGGATCCGATGAAAGTCAATGAGGGACAAAGCTAAAAATACACCGACAAGGTTTCTTGTTAGCCTGTATCGATAAAATAATATAAAACATTTATTTCCGATCTTTTAGGCTAATTGCGAAACGGTCTAAGCATAAAGTTAATGGAGAGATAAAGAGAGGCATAGACATTACATTTTCGCCACAATGTTATTCTATGGTTTAATAACTTCATATAATGCTGTGGATTCAATGGAATCCAGCTTATGTAGGAAAGGTACATTATTATATTCTTTTTAGGAAACAAAAATACTATATTTCGACTATATTAAATAAAATCGTGTTTAGTTTCGTCGCCATCTTAAATATCATACTTACTGAGGCACAAAATAGACTGCTGATCAAATTCAAAGGAATGTATTTAACGAAAAATAAAATTCTTGCAAAGTGTGCTGAAAAACGCCGTATGAAACGCGTGAGCATTGGTCATTACACACTCGGCTTCATTACGCTCTCGCCTTCGGCTCGGGCTTTGCTTTCCAGCCTCGGGTGTTATTTAACTCACTTGTATCATAATATACCATTATGTAAGTACGCCGATTATGCACCAATTTCTATTACGTATAATATTACTATCTTTTTCCAGCTGTTTTGTGCTTTCCAATTCAAATAGACTGTTGGCGTATTGGTAGTGACCCTGCGTCCCTGCCTACTGCGCCAAAGGTCGTGGGTTCGATTCCCACCCGGGGCCAATATGTGTGTGATGAGCATAACTGTTGGTTTTCGGATTCTGGGTGTTTGTATGTACCTATTTAAGTATTTATTTAAAATGTTTATCAGTTGTTGAGTACCCATTTACAAGCTTCGGCTTAGTTTGGGACTAAACAGCCGTGTGTGGATTTGTCCAAAAACATTATTATTATTATTTCTGCTCCTAGTAGATACAGCACAAGAGTTCACTAGTTCTGTTACTGCTAATAAACGAGAAACCAATACTTTACACTTTAAAATCAGTACTTTCCATCTACCCTCTCCATAATTAGACCAAAACAAAAACAATTTTTGAGCGAAGACCGCGGCGATGCATCACAAAAGCTCTTTTGTGGTTTCCTAGATTACTTCCAAGGGATGCCCCGTGATCGATCGTCGGGGAAAAGTCCCATTGTTCTTCCCTTGTCCCAACATTTGGTCTTTGGCTGTATAAAAAATATAACAGGGTGACTTAAAAATTGTATTAAAAAGAAGAAATTCATAGGCGCATGTGAAGTCCACCAACCCGCACTGGGCTAGCGTGGTGGACTATAGCCCGAACGCTCTCGTTACGAGGGTAGGCCTGAGCCCCAGCAGTGGGGACATGTTAAACATATTATAACTGTTTTTGAATCGCTCGCTTCGCTTCGAGCGGTCCATTCTACTCATTTTGTATGGATGTCTAAGGAATATTAGTAGAATCGACCGTTTGAAGCGAGGCGAGCGATTCGAAAATAGGGGCGCTGCCGTCTGCTGCTGCCGCGTGCGGTCTGGTCCGGACTTGCACCTTTACGGTCGGGGCAGACCAAGCGGAAATTTGCCCACGCACTTTTTGACGTCATTGCCAAATGAAACATCCTGCTAATACTAGTAGTTCTGTCCGTGAGAACAGTAGACCCCGCCAGCCCTTATAAACCAAACCTAAAAGAAACCAACAAAAGTCAACTTTGTAGTTGGAGACAGAAAAAGTACCTACTAAAGTGACAAAAATTAGCACTTTAAAGCTTAATATTTCGCAAACGGATCCCTGAATCGAAAAATGTTTTTCACACACCCGCGATATTTTTGAAAGACCCATCCAACGATACCCCACAACATGGATATCACGAGGAAAAAAAATTATTTTCCATTTTACGTATGCAGTTCTATGAACATAATTTATTTTTTCAACTTTCATAAGTCGATCCACTATTACTCAAAAACTAATAGAACCTACTTAGCCGTAATAGTTTTCCTTGTAACTACGTTATATATGCTACTGCCATGAATTTTTTCACATTTCCAGAAGCAACACTATAGCCTAAAGAACAAAATCGTATAATGACTATTGCGCCTCGCGCTCGATGACGATTTTGTTCCTTAGGATATATTATACTAGTTTTTTCCCGCGGCTTCGCCTGCGTAGAAAAGGTTTCCAGTGTACATTGTGAAACAGCGCCCTATATATAGGCGTTTTGTTACTTAGGGGGACGCCCCGCGACCTTTTTCGCGTTAAAAAGTAGCCTATATGTTATTCCAGGATGTAAGCTATCACTATACCGAGTTTAATCAAAATCTGTTCGGTAGTTTTTGCGTGAAAGAGTAACAAACATCCTCACAAACTTTCGCCTTTATAATTGACCGAGCGAGCGAAGCGAGCGAAGCGTCTAAGTTTCGAGATTGATCAAAAATGCTAATGTCCGTCTGTCCTTCTGTCTTTCTGTCCTTCTGTCCTTCTGTCTTTCTGTCCTTCTGTCTTTCTGTCCTTCTGTCTTTCTGTCCTTCTGTCTTTCTGTCTGTAATTCTCTACAGGTCGCATTTTTCAACCGATTTTGACGAAAATTTGGCATAGGTATAAATTAATTAAATCTACAAAATGAGTAGAGTGAGTTTTCGAGAGTCATCACAAATCGTCTCGCACAAAGACTTGACAACTTCCAGCCACCTGAACAGGCCGGGTTTCGAGGAGGATATGGCACCATAGACCACATACACACAGTGAGGCAGATTATACAGAAGACTGAAGAGTATAATCAGCCCCTGTGTCTCGCATTCGTGGACTATGAGAAGGCTTTTGATTCCGTCGAAACCTGGGCTGTTCTGGAGTCCTTGCAGCGGTGCCAAGTAGATTGGCGGTACATCGAAGTGTTGAGATGTCTGTATGACGCCGCGACAATGTCCGTCCAAGTACAAAACCAGCAAACACAATCTATCCAATTGCGCAGAGGAGTGAGACAGGGGGACGTAATATCCCCAAAACTGTTCACAAACGCATTGGAAGATGTGTTCAAGACGCTGGAATGGAACGGACGGGGCATAAATATAAACGGCGAGTACATCTCCCATTTACGCTTTGCCGATGATATCGTCGTCATGGCAGAATCGCTGCAGGACCTACAGGAAATGCTGGACAGCCTCAACGCTGCCTCCCGACGTGTGGGTCTCGGAATGAACTTGGACAAGACTAAGGTCATGTTCAACGATCACATTGTTCCGGGACCGGTTACCGTCGACGGTAAGACTCTCGAAGTTGTTCAAGAATATGTCTACCTCGGGCAAACTATGCAGTTAGGTAGAAACAACTTCGAGAGGGAAGCCGATAGGAGGATCAGGCTGGGCTGGGCAGCATTTGGGAAGTTGCGTCATATCTTCTCGTCGCATATACCACAATGCCTGAAGACAAAAGTCTTCAACCAGTGCGTCCTACCCGTAATGACGTACGGCGCCGAAACGTGGACACTGACAGTGGGACTAGTCCGAAAACTCAAAGTCGCTCAACGGGCTATGGAAAGAGCTATGCTCGGAGTTTCTCTGAGAGATAGGATCCGAAACGAGGTGATCCGCCAGAGAACCAAAGCCTTTGACATAGCTCAAAGGGTTAGCACGTTGAAGTGGCAGTGGGCTGGACACATCTGTCGGAGAACCGATAACCGCTGGGGTAGACGAGTTCTCGAGTGGAGACCACGACTAGGCAAGCGTAGTGTGGGACGCCCCCCGGCTAGATGGAGCGACGACCTGCGCAGGGCGGCTGGCAGTGACTGGATGCGGAGAGTCGAAGATCGGACTCAGTGGCGCGCCTTGGGGTAGGCCTATGTCCAGCAGTGGACTAGTGCAGGCTGATGATGATGATGATGATGATGAGTAGAATAAAATTTTTAAAAATAATTTTTTTTAGAGTACCTACCATACTCGCAAAGTGGGAGTGAACTTTTTTTTTCTTGTGAATCCCATAGTGTAGTGTATCGTTGGATAGGTCTTTCAAAAATATAGCTGGTGTGTGAATAACATTTTTTCGATTTAGGGATCCGTTGGCGAAATATTAAGCTTTAAAGCGGTAATTTTTGTTAGAGTCACGTGTCCCCCCCCCCCTGCCAGCTAAACGGTTGCTTCTGGAAATGTGAAAAAATTCATGGCAGTAGCATATATAACGTAGTTACAAGGAAAACTATTACGGCTAAGTAGGTTCTATTAGTTTTTGAGTAATAGTGGATCGACTTATGAAAGTTGAAAAAATAAATTATGTTCATAGAACTGCATACGTAAAATGGAAAATAATTTTTTTTCCGCGTGATATCCATGGTGTGGGGTATCGTTGGTTGGGTCTTTCAAAAATATCGCGGGTGTGTGAAAAACATTTTTCGATTCAGGGATCCGTTTGCGAAATATTAAGCTTTAAAGTGCTAATTTTTGTCACTTTAGTAGGTACTTTTTCTGTCTCCAACTACAAAGTTGACTTTTGTTGGTTTCTTTTAGGTTTGGTTTATAAGGGCTGGCGAGGTCTACTGTTCTCACGGAACTACTAGTATTAGTAGGATGTTTCATTTGGCAATGACGTCAAAAAGTGCGCGGGCAATTTTCCGCTTGGTCTGCCCCGACCCTTAGTCGCCTGATACAAGCCACAACCACAGGAAGACTAGGCGTGGCTAGGTATAGTAAGGTTACGTGACGTATTTCGTAAAAGGGTACCTAGACCTAGTCCGAGATGGAAGATAACATTGTGGTTACATTTCAAGTTAATTCCGCAAAGATCAGATTACGGAAACAATGAACCAAATTCCGAACAAAACAGAAGGGAGATTATCTCTAACTTCATTGTAAACTTATTGTTTATACGTTATTTGGATAGTTTTAATCTTATTGAAGTCCTTTGTAACAGTGCAATCTTGTTATCTTCAGATTTTCTTTAGCTTTGAAATATGAAACTTACCATCTCTCAGCGGATATTGTGCGAGGCGACTAAATATAAATCAAGACCCAGAATCAAAAACAATAAACTTTATATAATCATTTAAACTACATTAATATAAACTTGCCGGTCGTTAGGGTAGAAAGGTTCTCGAGTGGCGACCACGTATCGGAAGACGCAGTGTAGGCAGGCCTCCCACAAGGTGGACCGACGATCTGGTGAAGGTCGCGCGACCCAGCTGGATGAGGTTAGCGCAGGACCGGTCGTCGTGGAGATCCTTGGGGGAGGCCTTTGTCCAGCAGTGGACGTCTACAGGCTGATATGATGGTGAATATAAACTTAACTACACTTGGAAATTTGGTCAAGAAAAACCAAAAATATATCATCCAGTGCAAATCCAAATTATACAAAATTGTATAAAGTTTCCTCTGAGATTGAACCCACGAACTTTGGAGCTAGAGTAAATAGGCCAAAGAGGCGGTAACTACAGTTTCAACTCTTGGGGACTCGACAAAATGTTTGTTTTCGCGTATAATCTAGTTAAACTCACACCGTTATTGTGTGGTTTCGATCGCAAACTAACTCAGTAACTAACAGCTAATTCAGGTGTCTCTGACTAATGACCCAATTGTGTTTGTACCTTAGAGCACAGAATAATTAATAGGACAAGTCTTATTATTATTATTTGAGGTGGGGCTCTTTCAAGTCTTATCTAGTCTTGTACCACTGCGACCATTGCTGATCTATTGTGATCGCCGCCTTTACTATAGTTCAGTGTTGAGCTTTGCATCCGTCAGGAACCTCAGCACGCTTTTGGCACCGATTAGTTTTACTTCATCGGGTTGAAGTATGTAGTTGCCCAGATGGACGCTTCTTTTACGCATCAGTGGGCCACATTCTCACAGAAGGTGTAATGGTGTTTCCTCTGTCTTAGAGTTAGGAAGTAATACGAAAGCACATACGTTTCTCCGCACATTTTGACGTCATTGTCAAATGAACCATATCACCATAGCCTAAAAAACAAAATCGTATGAATGACCTCGAGCGCGAGGCGACGCCGGCGTGCAGAAGTCATTATACGATATTGTTCTATATCCGCCCTGTAAGTAAGTATAGTCCACGTAGAGTTTAATGGCGGCTGTGTGAAGTTGGCTGATTTCTGCGCAATGACTATTTTAAGGTGTCAAAGGGGCGCTGTGCGGTCCACTAGAGACGCTCATTCAATTTCAAGAAATGGTTCATTGACTCGATCAACCGAATCAAACTTTCAAGTTTTTGGACATCTTTAAGTAGCACACTATCTCGCGTACGCACCCATAGACTATAAACACTATCGACGATGTGCAAACAGTTTGTGACTATATTCATTCAGCCGCCAAGAAATTCTACGGGGACTATACAGTGTTTTTTTAACTGGGACACTTAGGCTTAACCCGAAACCATAGGAGATACAGGGAAACTGTCTTAGGAACCATTTGGTCTTTCTTTGTGAAAACAATTTTGGCATAGATAATTTTTTGGTCAAGCGTGTGTTGTCCATAAAAATACGACATTTTGATCAAAAAAATTTTTGATGCGGATCGACTCAATTTCATGTAAGGATCACTTCATTATATCGGAAGAAAAAAATCTGAGCAGCAGAAGTTAGTCAAATTCAATAAAATGTTTTCTCATACAACGCAAAGTAATTTTGATGAATTTTCTTTCGATTATCGACTTAGTTTCATGTTAGGATCATTTTATAGTAAGTACCTATATTTAGTTCCAGCGTTTCTTCGGCGAGAAAGGTCGGGTGTCGAATTTCTTTTAAAAAGTTTTCCCAAGAGTGTCAACGTTAAAACCCCTTATTTCGTATTATAATTGCTCGACGTCCCTTACTAATTGCTCTAAAATTTAATTTCCATTTTAATTATTAAAAAGGCGTCTGCAAAATAATTACTCAAAGAAAATATAAACTTGGAAGTGTCATTAAGGATCCGTCAAATGTTTTGTGCGCACCTTTATAACCTTTTAAAAGTTACATTTAAATTTATAAACTTAATTAATTTTCTTTGTTTATTAATTTAGTTCCCTTAAAACTTGAAAGGGATATAATTTTCCACCACGGAAACGCGTGTCCTCGGCTTCATTGCGCACTCGCCGACAGCTCGTATACACAATGAAAATATTCCGGAGCTTTAGAAATCATCCATCAACTATTACCTACATGCGTATGAGTTTACGCGTTACTTGCTAATCCGTCTCCCCTACTATTTGATGATTAATTATTCTAGTTTATTGCTATACGGGGCATGACAACATCAAAACGCATAACAACTATAGTCAGATGCTATAGCCAAGAAACATTAAGAACAAATGGCAACTAAGTATGTCAATATTATTGCCAATAATGCCAATATTTAAAAAACTTTGCCAGTAATGTAATTTAATTTTAATATTGACTATAATTTTATTTTTATTTTTTATTTTATTTATTATCACAAAATCCACAGCACTTAGAAAATAATAGTTATTAAAGGTTACATTGCTCATACTGCCAATAATAAGGATTTACAATATGCTAATTTTACTCTCAATATACATCAAAATGACAGTGTATTTTTATCAAAAAGTTTCAAATCTCTTTGGTCGCGCGCGCGCTCCCTGTGGAGATCGCATCTTGCATATTTAGTATCGGAACCTATGATGCCATATACCGGGGGGGTGCGGACAAAGGAAGCGGAGTAGCGGGAGGAGGTTGCTAATACAAATTTATATGGAGTTTGAAAATGAGAATGTGTGAGTGAGTCACAATTTTGTGATTAGTTTGACATACGATATGGGGTCCTTCAAGAAGAGAGTCAAAAGAGCCCTTCAACCTTGGCCGGCGCCGCACCAGCACCCCCCGGGTGTTGCAGGCGTCTGTGGGCGGCGGTGACCTCTTAACATCAGGAGGCCCGCCGGCTTGTTGCCCCCGTAGCAATAAAATAAATAAAAAAAACACGATTTTGACACCCATAGAATGCTTTTATTACTCATCCATATGGGAGTGGCAAAATTTTTTGATTCATGATTTTTATACATAAGTATTTGTTTCTGTATATTCTAGCCGAAATGAGGCAATTTATAAACTGTACCTAAGTATTGCTCGGAATTTCTCTGGGAGATAGGATTCGACATAGCTCAAAGGGTTAGCACGTTGAAGTGGCAGTGGGCTGGTCATATCTGCCGGAGAACCGATACCCGCTGGGGTAGACGAGTTCTCGAGTGGAGACCACGACTGGGCAAGCGTAGTGTGGGACGCGCCCCGGCTAGATGGAGCGACGACCTGCGTGATACGGCTGGCAGTGACTGGATGCGGAGGGCCGAAGAGCGGGTTCAGCTTGGTCTATGTCCAGCAGTGGACTGATGCGGGTGATGATGATGATATACTTAAGTACCCTTAGTAAGGACTATCAAGTAGATTAATTTGCTCCAATGCTTGTTTACGCTTATTAGAGTCGACGTGTCCCAAAACATGTTTACACGGAGTGAGCAAAATTTACATATTCTCCCCTTTCGTAAACAGGGGGGGAGCAATCCATCGTTTCTTTACACGTTGTGACAAACTGACAAATTAATTTCTGATTTGATTATATTTAAAATAATACAAGAGTTAAGTATACAGGGTGATAATGTTAGTACCGAAATCCTGTGCTAATATTTAAAAGGCGAAAGTTTGTGAGGACGGATGTTTGTTTTCAGAAGTTTTTTAATAGTACTTATCACTTATGTACTAACTTACATGGATGATTTGGTTATACGCAAATTAAAGTTTGTTGGTAATAGAAAACTTACTTTTTTTGTGTAATTGTTCTGCAAAATTTATTATTTTCGGACTTTTTCCATTACTTGTGCTATATTATATTATTGTAAGAAATTATTTATTACATAAAACATAAAAATTAATTAATTGAACAATAAACTTTATAAAATCAGCCTAAAATAACCTAAAACTATTAACCTAAAATAAAATAAATTAAATAAAACCCACTACAAATAAAAAAATGTCCTCCAGATATATATTATTATAATATTATAATACATATATTGCTTCTTGCCAAATTTCAATATTCTAGGTCAACCGAAAGTAACTCATATGTTTTCATTACCAAAATACTCAAAAATGCGGCAAAAACGGCCACATCTTTTTACTGTGTCGACTTAGAAGTTTGATTATTTTCACAGCTCTAAGGGATTGCAGACTTGTGTATTTGATATTAATTTCAACTTGATATCTCCACGCGTTCCTGAGCAAAGGAGTCTTGACAGACAGACAGACGGACAACGAAGTGATCCTGTAGGGGTCCTCTTTTTCCTTTTGAAATACAGAACCCTAAAAATGGTATGTTTGGTACATGGCACGGCCGGGGATTGAACTCGGACCTCCGACATGACAAACCGCTTCTTCCACATTACAACCAACCACACTCTGAGTCTTAATAGATAGGTAGGTGGTATCCTAAAAACTACACTTTTACAAAAACTGTTACTAAACACAGGAAAACGCACTGTTTGTTTTTATTGTTAATGCCGAAGGATAAGAATTTCACAGTTTTCAGTATTAACCGAACTTCTTAAAGTTTTGCAGATGGTAAAATCACCCCGTATATAAAGCCAAGACGATATTCACATAATAATCAAGTTGTTTGCGACAGAATTCGCATCTAAGTGCTCTTGGCTGCGAAAAAACAAGTCTTCGAGAAGTTTGGAACACCCTGTGAATATAATTTGATTCTCCGACGTTATTGTTTGGAAAATGGAATGGGGAGCCGTTGTTTTTAGCATTGAATGTCGCGGTAATTTGATTTATTTTTTTCTTTTCTTTTCTATAGTATGTTTTTTTTCTAATTTAACAATAGAGAAATAGTGATATTTTTATTTATTCATAGTATATAATTAACTAAGGTTGCATACCGATGAGGAGGGCTATCGGCAAAATTATGAAATTACGTTACCTCCCGAGTCAAACACTTTGCTTTTCACATCGACTATGAGGAAACATGAAATTATAATAAAACAAACACGATTTTGAGCAAATTGTTGATTTTTATCGTGACCTTTTACACGGTATGATGCTTTGCTTACGTCACTACACGACTTTCACACTAACCATAAACTTAGAATAGTATACAGACGAGTGAAGGATGCGAGTGAGATAAAACATTTAGGCAGCGTCACAAGTAAGAAAGAGAAAACGAACTCAAGATCATTGTAATCTGTTTTAATGACAGATTTGGGCACGCTGGTATGGTACATAATAAGTATATGATAGGGTTGTATTTTGTGTGTAATGTTGTCACCTTGACAACAAAAATCGTTACACACCAATGAGACCTTGTTCGTCTATACGCTAGTGCGGTCGACCGCACGTCAAAGGAAACAAAACCAGTATAAACTGGTCCATCATAGTATTGAAACTCCTTAATAAGCTAGGCCAGCTCAAGGTCAAAGTGTATCCACTAACGTGCGGTCGACTGTACCTAGTGTCTTATACCAAGGTTATGCCTAAAACCTTACATAGTATACCTAAGTATAATTTCAAAGGATAGAAGCCGCCGTCGGCGACGGATAAAGCGGACGTTTTCGCCGCGTCACCCAGCTCCAATTACTAAATAGTTCGGCACCGCCCCCTGCAGTGGACTATACAGACTAATAGTCTAGCTTAAGTGACGTCATAGGCTAAACTGCGTGTAACACTCTAACTATGCATGAAATTTTGTATGGAGGTTACTCAATAAAAGAGCATTTACCAATGGCTTTTTTCTCGCAATTTAAGTACATTTTACTGACTGCTCTCAAACAGTGAAGGAAAACATCGTGAGGAAACCAACCCGCAAATTTAACGAGGTGTGTATTTAATGTCAATGGAAAAGAAACCCAATAATGATATAGGCAACGACTAAAAAGACATTTTGACATCTACCACAGGTTCAAATACCACCGGAAGTCAAAGGCAACGGCTAGCATTGAAGCGTTTTAGTATTGGCTAGGGCCCAGCAACATTATAGAGGCACTTACACCTTAAGAATTGAAGGTTACTTTTACAAGTCTGACACAGAACTTCCCCGTAATAACACGTCCGTCCACCCTTACACATGGACCCATGTTATTACCAACCATAAAACATTATGGGGTAGTATTATTTTATATTGGGTTTTCACAGAAAAGCCCACTTAAGTAAGAGGGAAGGCGTTTTAAAGATATTCCCTTTGAATACAAAAATTGTGGTCGGTCAGACGGTATTAAAACAATCAATTGAACTACTGAGAATACATCAAATAGTCTCTGTTATGTAGTCAACCAATTGAACTAGAGCTCTATTTTTTAATCGCTGTCCTCGTTTCGAGCGGTCGATTCTACTGATTTTTGTGTCGGATGTCGAAGGAAATTAGTAGAATCGACCGCTCGAAGAGAGGAGAGCGATTCAACAATAAGGCTTATGATATTATTGAAGTACTGAGAACGGACGTTTCGGTATTTTGTGTGGCCTGCATTCAAAGTAAAGAGTAGAAATGTAAAATATCCAAACTCACATACATTCAAACTTTCCTATCTTGAATCAAAAAAAATTTGCCACTCCCATATGGATGAGTAATAAAAGCATTCTATGGGTGTCAAAATCGTGTCAAATGTATCAAAAAATTGTGACTCACTCACACATTCTCATTTTCAAACTCCATATAAATTTGTATTAGCAACCTCCTCCCGCTACTCCGCTTCCTTTGTCCGCACCCCCCCGGTAAATGGCACCATAGGTTCCGATACTAAGGGCTTCTTTCACCACTTCCTGATATTGTTACAGATAATAATCTTAGTGATAAACTAATCTATCAGATAAATCTGTGTGATAGACTATATAAAATATATAAGATATAGGCAATCAGATACCTGTGAAACCAAAAAAATAGGCTATCTGTCAGATAACCGACAGATAGGGTATCTGGGACTTTATCAGCAAGCGGTGTAAGAAGCCCTAAATATGCGAGATGCGATCGCGAAGAGATTTGAAACTTCTTGTTATTGATTTCTTGTTGTGATGACAATATTTCTAGATTTTCTGGAGTCAGGAAAAGTAACTGACCACGAAATGACTAGGTAGATAAATGGAATTAAATCAAATCAACAGCCTTTTAACATGTCCGCACTGCTGGGGCTCAGGCCTACCCTACGAGGGTGTTCGGGCTATAGTCAACCACGCTAGCCCAGTGCGGGTTGGTGGACTTCACATGCGCCTAAGAATTTCCTCTTCGGGCGTATGCAGGTTTCCTCACGATGTTTTCCTTCACCGTTTGAGAGCAGTCAGTAAATGTACTTAAGTTTCGAGAAAGGTATATGGAATTGTCTATTAATAACTATGTACTTACCTATTATACATTAAAGTTAGGTAGGTACTAATTAGATAGCACTATAGACATTCATCTCTTTCAAACAATATTTTAATAGGATAATAATCTAATTCATCCGATTGCTAACAATTTTTAAATGTTTGTCTTCAGAACATAGGGCCTATTTGTCGGCAAACTAAAATGGTTTCCATGTTTTCCTAAGTGGGTTACTACTTAAATAAAGATTTGTTAAATGGGTCGCTCAAAAGACGGAATTCTGAAAATATGACGTAACAACCGTGATTCATCGTATTGTGAGGGCATATGTAATCAAATAAAACACCTTTTACATAAATTGGATTCGCACGAAACTACCTATCGATGGCATAAACATATTTGTTGACTTCCTGCCATTTTTCCTTGCATTATTTGTTACATTGCTTTGATTGTGAGCTGTGATTATTTTTGAATCCTATAAAACAACTTCAGATTGCTGGGGTCAGATAGTTCATGGCAAAAATTAAAGCTGTTTAAATCAACAGCCTATTATTGTCCCCAATCCTCACTGCTGGGGCACAGGCTTACCTTCTCAACGAGGGCGTACGATCTATAGTCCACCACGCTAGCCCAGAGGGTTGGTGGATTTCGCATGCGCCTAAGAATTCCTTCATCGGCGTATGCAGGTTTCCTCGCGATGTTTTCCTTCACCGTTTGAGAGCCGTGTAAATGTACTTATGTTACTGAGAAAATTCCGAATAATTGGTTTACCAACTTAGATATTTTCGAACTTTTGCTACTACATCCTCGCTTAAATGTCTGCACTCAACACCTATACTCCTTGAAGATTTCAACATCACCCTAAGGTTGCCTGGAAGAAATCGCTTAAAGCGATACGGCCGCTATTTGTAGAGTAATACACATAGTTTAGTAACGTAGTACGTTTTTAAATATATTATTGGTGCTCAATAAAGAATATCTGATGGATTGATGGTAGATACCATGGCCGGGGATCTTATTCCACGCGGGCAAAGCCGCAGGCAACAGCTAGTAAGTCTATATAAAACCCACGTTCGCAGCGCGGCGCCTACTTGCTTATTCGCACTCTGATTTATTAGCTTTATTAGATCATCTGTCATAATTAATGTACGGGGTGTGCCATTAACAACAGCGGTTACCAGTTGCTTAGAACTTCACTTTATAATATAGTTTCATTGCGAGCGATGGTTTTGGAATAACAATAGGTACAGTTCGCTCCAGTAGTTCGGCAATAATTTAATGTACAATATTTGTACTTGTACTTTTTAGATAATAACATTACACTACACACATGGACGACTACAAACGTGGACACTGACAGTGGGACTAGTCCGAAAACTCAAAGTCGCTCAACGGGCTATGGAAAGAGCTACGCTCGTTGTTTCTCTGAGAGTTAGGATCCGAAACGAGGTCATCCGCCAGAGAACCAAACCCTTTGACATAGCTCAAAGGGTTAGCACGTTGAAGTGGCAGTGGGCTGGTCACATCTGTCGGAGAACCGATAACCGCTGGGGTAGACGAGTTCTCGAGTGGAGACCACGACTAGGCAAGCGTAGTGTGGGACGCCCCCCGGCTAGATGGAGCGACGACCTGCGCAGGGCGGCTGGCAATGACTGGATGCAGACAGTCGAAGATCGGACTCAGTGGCGCGCCTTGGGGGAGGCCTATGTCCAGCAGTGGACTAGTGCAGGCTGATGATGATGATGACTACACACATGTAGCTCAAATTGCGAAGCTGAAGTGGCAATGGGCTGGGCACATCGCTCATAGAACTGACGACCGTTGGGGCAGAAAGGTTCTCGAGTAGCGACCACGTATCTTAAGACGCAACGTAGGCAGGCCTCCCACAAGGTGGACCGACGATCTGGTGAAGGTCGCGGGACCCGGCTGGATGAGGTTAGCGCAGGACCGGTCGTCGTGGAGATCCTTGGGGGAGGCCTTTGTCCAGCAGTGGACGTCTACAAGCTGATATGATGATGATGAATACTAGGTAGCCACCAAACTGCCCGCTTGATAACAGGGTATGGTTATGTTATTGCAGGATTATGAGCCTATCCACTTGTGCCGAGTTTCATCAAAATTAAAAGCACCAAACATTCACATCCAAAGTTTCGGATTTACAAGTATACCTAAATCGTAGGCATTGAGAGTAATTATTATTTACTTGTATGAAGTAGCTATTTAAAAAAAATGTATTCATTGTAAGGTTGATAGTAGAGGTCATTATATAAAAAAATCAAAGATAATTTCGCGATTATTTTCAGCATTTATTACTTTTTGTTCGTCATTACCTACCTATGTCGTCATTACCATCGCCGTTATAATGATGACTAAGCATACGGCCGTATTGGGGTAAGAAGTTTCCGTCGATGTCATTTATGGGTTATTCTGCATTATGGCGCACAAAGCTCGTCATTTCCCCCTGAATTTTCCGGAACTGACATTAAGAATTTCGGAAATAAAACGGAATTAAAAAATTCCTGAGGATTTTCGATGGAGGAAAACATCGTGAGGAAATCGGCTTACGTCGATGATTAGAATTTCTATTCTACGACGTATGTGAAGTCCACCAAAAAATTGATTGGGGCAGCGCTGCTTGGTGGACAGGTGTCGCAAATGAAAAAAAATATTTTGTCTGTAATTATTTTGTATAATGGACACAAGTCAAATTTTCCCCAATCGATATTTTTAATAATTAGATTATTTTGGTGCTATCGAAAGTTTCTCTTGGCTTCATTTAGTATGGTTCAAACATAACTTACATAAATTCTTAATGCTACGACCCTGACGGGGTATGCAGATGGGCGGTTAGTACGTATGTTATTTTGTAATAACAATGATAATAAAAGGTAATTCAAATTTCTTTTTCGAAATCAGATTCTAGACTGAAACCATGAATTTAAAAAAAAGCTACTCCCATATGGATGAGTAACAAAATCATTTTAGGGGGTGCCAAAATCGTGCCAAATGTATATCGAAATTGATACTCACTCACACATTCTCATTTTCAAACTCCATATAAATTTGTATGAGCAACTTCCTCCCGCTAATCCGCTTCATTTGTCCGCACCCCCCCTGATTTTGACACAGAATTTTTCATCGTTTCCCATACTAAATTAGCAAGATGCGATCTCCAAAGGGAGCGCGGGCGCGACAAAAGAGGTTCAAATCTCCTTGACTGAAACGTTCAATTTAAATACTAAAATGTTTGCAAGCAATAACTTTCTTAGAACTTTCAACTAAAACAAAATATATCTTACTAAGAGCCGCAATTAGAACGCTGGTGTAGAAAAGTGTTAAAAATAAAATTGTGCTCTAAATCACAGTCAGTTCACACTACACCTGACATTAGATTTATTACTGTATTTTTTCAGAGGCCGCTCGAAATAAATTGTCTTTCCATATATACCATTTTTCTAGGTTAAAAAATTTCTCACTCTCGTATTTACCGAGACTCCAACGCAGAACAGTGTCATTCGTTTAATTTAATTTATTCATAAACAATTATTGTATTCGAATATAACAGTTTATGGAAATTATCTATGATGAATTAATTAATTCCACATGCAAAACATCCCGTGATATTATGACCGATTATTAATGCCAAGTTTCAAAAACGAAGTGAACATTTATCTAAAATCTGGAATTTTTCTTATCTACCGTGGAAAAATAGCATTTCCCAAGAGAACAGCATTCTTTATATGTTAAAGTTACAATAGGATTTATTTATTATTATTTTATTGATAGATTTCAATTATTCATACAGCAATTAGAAGTCACAAGTGAGTGTGGAGATTGGAGTTTCCCATTAACCCTACTGCATTGACTTTTTTTCAAACGAAAAAAATCTGGTGGTTTGGCTTGGTGTATAAAAGCCAGAATTAAAAAAAAACACTTTTGTGTGAAATCTATCCATCATACGTCAAAGAGAATATAATCACTACGTTTTATGTACGTAATGCATTAAGGGGTTAAATATTTTGTATCAAAATGTTACTTACTTAATTCATTTAAATAGAAATAGCAATTCATATTACGAGGAAAAAGCCGGTTATTACAGGATTCCAGCTGATCATTAAGAGTAGCAATGCACTTGTAGCTAGCAATGGGTGGGACTGTTGCCAGCAATCCAAAGGTTGCAGGTGTCTGTCCGTAAAATAATAATAAAAGAAACATAAAACAAATCCATTTATTTACTCAAATCTTAAACGAGTGTCGTTGTCCTTTAAGGAGAAAATCCTTGAATGTGAATGAGACTTATCTTACCTTTCGCGTGATGACCTTCCCAAATTGAAAAGTATATATTTTCCGAAAAAAAATCAAGAACCACACTTTGCAATCACTAAAATGTAACTCTTATATAGCAATGTATATAATTATTAAACGTACAATTTTGTCAAAATATTTCTCGCGTCACGAAAGCAAAAGACATGCGCGTTTTCCCGCAAACTTCCGACGTCCGCTCCGCTGAAGCGTCGAGCGCATACTGAAATTCAGAAAATCGTGAAACACCTACGGTCTGAAACTGGATTCTCCAGCAGAGCGCATGTCAAAACCTTTGCTATGCAATTTTAGGCCTTAACAAAACCCAATACAGACTCGTATCCAGCTTTCTTATTGGCAGTTACAGCGTTGAATTTCAAAAATACTACGCAGGTACGTTCGGAAAATTGGACATGTTTCCCAATGGTAATAATTAATTGGGATTTTAATTATTTATTAATCGTTTCATGTGGCTGTTAAGAGGTTGCCGTGAGCTATGGACCTATTGTGTGAGATGGGTCGGCGTTGGGTCACTATACCCTCAGCCTGTTACATGCAAGCAGGATGACACTTAGCTAGTTATTCCGCCGGGTAGTATGTCATATTATCCTGACATTGTCATACATCATCATCATATCAGCCTGTAGACGTCCACTGCTGGACAAAGGCCTCCCCCAAGGATCTCCACGACGACCGGTCCTGCGCTAACCTCATCCAGCTGGGTCCCGCGACCTTCACCAGATCGTCGGTCCACCTTGTGGGAGGCCTGCCTACGCTGCGTCGTCCGATACGTGGTCGCCACTCGAGAACCTTTCTGCCCCAACGGCCGTCAGTTCTACGAGCGATGTGCCCAGCCCATTGCTACTTCAGCTTCGCAATTCTTTGAGCTATGTCGGTGACTTTGGTTCTCCTGCGGATCTCCTCATTTCTGATTCGATCTCGCAGGGAAACTCCGAGCATAGCTCTCTCCATTGCCCTCTGGGTGACCTTGAGCCTTCTTATGAGGCGACCACGTCTCGGTACCGTATGCATACATGTCATACATGTCCTTAACCAATGACAAAAGAAACTCCTTATTGCGTAAGGAAGACAGTACAAAAAAAGCGTGTATACTTTTACATTGGGAAATCATAAAATGGCCGACAGTCGGCCTGGCACTACACTGTTTTATCGAACACTGTGACATGTTTCTTATTCGTCTATATCGCAATTATAGCAATAAAACTCCAGTGAAATTTCACGATTCCCACAAAATTACACGAAAACACATGTATTTCACTGTAAACAGCATCAAACACAATATGGCGAATCGGCGCGCTCAATAAATTAAAATATGTATGTAGATGTTGAGTAGGGTATCTTCTTTAGTTTCTTTAATCATTGTCCTTGACCTAGTGAAAATCACAGTTTTTTGAGTGACAATGTCTGACTGCCGCGAAATACGCTGGAATTTCAAAGGTGCTGCGAGCTAAAGGGTTAAGTACCTAAGTACTCAGGTAGCCAACGGAACTAGCCAATTTCGAAACAGAGCAGAATAATACTACTTAACTTATACATACGAGTATACACATATCTTCAAGCTATAACGGAGCGCCAAGTATCGCGATCCTGACACACCTCTGTCGCTTCGCTCAGTCTCATCATTCGCGGGACGCGAGTGCTCCTCACGTGTCCGTCTGTGAGCACCCGCTCTATCCGATCGTCGTGTGTCATCTCCGGCTGCTACCCCATTCATTCGTTCATCGCTCATTCGCTCAACACGCCCGACATGGCGTTTTCATCTTCATGACATTTTCATTCACTCCAGAAATGCAAAATTCAAAGAAAATTCAAATTTCAAAAGTATTTTATTGCATGTAAGTACACTGGGTACATTTATACAACGTCAATTTTTTTTCTACCACCGCCTCCAAGGTGTTAGCGCTGGGAAGAAGAAGCTGCGTATATCTCTTCGATAGCTACTATAAATTATCAATTACACGTTAATTCCCCCAACTACATTCCCGAAGTAGTAACAGCAGTGGAAGCTGTCATTCAGTAGTCTAAATGTTAAACTTTGGGAATTAGCTAGTACTTCGCACTCGCGTCTTGCTCCGAACTTAGATTACATACCTACACTTGTTAAAGTTTCACACACAGTTATACAGCTTAGTTTATAATTATAATAGAACCAGACTGGAACGCTGGGGTTTCAATAAGTAAAGAAAAATATATTTTTTAAGTTTTTAGGTATCTGATAAGTAGCCCAAAATTTCAATTTTGTAGTTTTAGATGTAGGTATATACTTAGTAAGTTGTTTCTTGAAAAATCTCTCAGAATTGGTTTTTGGAATTTTTTATAATAATAATAATAATGAAGTTGTTCTCTACCCAAAGGTTGTCTGGAAGAAATCGCTCTTAGCGATAAGACCGCATAGATGTACATTACTGTATCTGTTTTTCTCTTTTTTGTCTGTAATTTTTAAATGTGCAATAAAGTGTATTGAATTGAATTGAATTGAAGTTGCTGTATGATTTATGTTTTAAGATAAGTAATAACTTATATTTAGGGCTTATTTCACCACTTCTTGATAATGTTACAGATAGTAATCTTAGTGATAAACTAATCTATCAGATAAATCTGTGTGATAGACTATATAAAATGTATAAGATATAGGCAATCAGATACCTGTGAAACCAAAAAAATAGGCTATCTATCAGATAACCTGCAGATAGGGTATCTGGGACTTTATCAGCAAGCGGTGTAAGAGGCCCTTAATCTACTTACTTACTTCTCACGTCTAATTGAAGTTAAGAATTCTAAGTAAGTAAATTGCTATTTTCACACCTTCAATTAACTATATAAGTTTCCATTGAAATACGTTTAAAATTCGATGGTAGTTTTATTCGTTTTTTTGCAATACAATGTAACATCGAAATAAGCAATCGCGGCCAATTTGTTGCAAATAAGCTCCCAGTGTTGGCCTTCAGCAAATATTTGTAAACCATCAGCCTCGTTAACAACGAACGAACAAATTGCTGACATTTAAACAATTATTTTTCAGTCTGGATGGTTGTTTAGTATCTACTACAAGTTGTAACTTTGTGCAATTTTTATACACAATTGAAGCATGTTTTATAAAAACAGCACTTTTGTCCAAAAAAAAGTTTCTAAAAGGTTATGTAGTGTTTGAAAAACATTCAACCAAACACTTTAAAACTCTTTTTTTTCAAAATTAAAAAAAGAAATTTTTTTTTGTTTTTTCCTAAAAGATATCCCCTTTTGGGGCAAACAGAAATATTTTACAAATTGTTACTTCCTAGAAAAGGGTCAGAGGCGAGCTGTGATCGGACCAGAACCTTTAGTGGGACTCTCCAAATACCACCAAAACGGCTTTAAAAGCGCATCATCATCATCAGCCTGTACTATATCCACTGCTGGACATAGGCCTCCCCAAAAGCAAGCTGAAATGAACTGAACCTGATCTCGGTTCTCCGCATCCAGTCACTGCCAGCCGCCGCACGCAGGTCGCCGCTCCATCTAGCCGGGGCGCGTCCCACACTACGCTTGCCCAGTCGTGGTCTCCACTCGAGAACTCGTCTACTCCAGCCGCAAAAGCACATGTCGACTAACGACACCGGGCGGAGTGCAGGGCATTTCAAGAGCTGACACACGCTAAAGAATTCATTGGCACAAGTGACAGCATATTAACATCCCAAGAGAATCGTTCGTCTTATCGTACGAGCGCTCACTGGACACATCGGTATGAGGCACCTCCTGGGACTATCAGTAGAGCATGCGGAGAGAACAGCAAGAACGAAACACCTGCTGTGCGATTGCGATGCACTGGCTGCAAGGCGAACGCGCGTCCTGGGTACAGCCTACCCTGAACCCGAGGACTACAGGCTCCTACCCCTCAGCTGCAATAACACTTGGGGAGGAAAGCAACTCAATGAATCCCTAAGGGTCGCAGTGCCGCCGAGTGAACCTGGCTTACAAAATAAGTTAATATAGACTACTGCAGAACTTTAGTACAGGGTCCTCTGTCCTGGGTGCCTATTTCTGTAAATACAGCTGTAAATTAACGGTAAACAAAATATGGGAACAATGAGAACCTTGGAGGTAGCGCAATGAGATTAAACACTTAATAGGCAGGCGTATCGTATATGACGCGGAAGCGTATATCCATACACTACGAGTATAATTGAGTGAATACATACAAAATCGGCATCATTCAACACAAAACACATATAGTCTCAGAGGCCGCGATGTTTAAAACATCCACAAATTGTAGGAAATTGTCTGTCCCTAGTGAAACCAACTAAAACCCTCGCTCGTCCTCTGGCGCTCCAGTCTAAAGACTTAAGTCACAGGTCAAAGAGACGGTAAGAAGATCAGAAATTAATGAAGCAAGGAGGTCTTAATTCAACTTAGTGCTGCGGACATAACTGTCAGAATACTTATGAGTTATTGATTTTTAGGTCTTTCATTGTACGCGATTTATAAAAATTATGCATTTATAACAATATGCGACTTTCGACTCTAGTCGCTTAATGTTCTAAATGCATATTTAAAAAAAAAATTTATTTATGCTAAATAAATGCTTTTCAGTATTTATTTAGAGCTATTAAGTAGTAATAAATCTTTCTGCCTACCCCGCCAGGGACATAGCGTGAAGATATGACGTATGTATTAAGTAGTAAATACAACTTTAACTAGGTAAACAACGCAGAGTATAAAATATTTGTGTAACTTATAAATAGAGCTTAAAACATAATACCTATACAAAACCGACTGTATTTCAGTCGTTTGATGAATATTTAAGTATGATGGGGTGTGCAACTACGCGTCCCGCCCCGCCCTTATGTAGTCAAGCGCAGGTGTAGTCAAATATGAATGATATACGACGACACGGTCACAGACAAGGCGCTGCTAGATGTAGTCCAGGAGCTTGACTCACATTACTTGCTCTTTTATCTGGAGGTATATAAAGTCAAAGTCAAAATTCCTACCTATGTCATTGTAAGTACACTGGGTACATTTATTTGTACTCGTCATTTTTAATCATTTTAGAATTGCTGCATTTACATGTTTTAAAATAAAATATAACAAAATCCTTGCCAGGTAACTGTCGCCCAGAAAAAGGTGGACAATTTTTTTTTTATGTTGTTTAAAAGTTCTTGGCTTTATTATAGTGTCTATATTGCAGTTTACCATATTTAAAGTTTAAAATGTATTATTTATTTAAACTAATAACTATAATTGATATTTTTATCTTTCATTATCATTTTTTATTAGCTAATTCCCAAACATTTTTGTTATGATATCTATAGGTATTTCTATGTGCACAAAACATGTTTGAGATTTTTTTACTGTCAACCGCACGTCAGTGGAAACAAAACCAGTATAAACGGGCCTAACTTCAAGCCAGCCAGCCAGCTTCCGGACAGCTCAAAGTCAAAGTGTTTTCACTGACGTGCGGTCGACTGTCCAGTACGTAACCCGAACACCATGAAGTTTTCAAATTCAAATTTTTATTTATTTCTCACACAAAGATAATACTAACAATAATAACATGCAGTTTGATAAATACCGGAAATGAAATTAACCGTAGACCGGTCTTTGTGTGAGACTGGTGCCTATATTAGGACAAGTCCTGTTTTACAGGTCACCAGGCCCCCACTGGAAAATGAGTGGACTGAGTGCGAGCGTGTGTGTGCATGAGTGTGTTTGTGTGTGTGTATGTGTTTCTATTGCCATAAAACAGTGCCCCAGCTCCCAGACTACACAGAGCTCGGTTGAACCAACTTAATATCTCGTGATTGATGTGATACAGAGCTCGCCGAGACTCGTACAAACATACATTTGATTTAATGCGAGGACGTAATGTTTGAAGGGGGGAGGAAAAGGGGGGTGGGTGTTATAGGGGGAGTTACGTACCCACCCTATACTAGTTACAATTTGCCAAACTAACCAAGTCTTCATCACACAGCCTATTAACATGTCCCCACTGCTGAGGCTCAGGCCTACCGAGCTATAGTCCACCACGCTAGCCCAGTGCGGGTTGGTGGACTTCATATGCGCCTAAGAATTTTTTCTTCGGCGTAAGCAGGTTTCCTCACGATGTTTTCCTTCACCGTTTGAGAGCTGTCAGTAAATGTACTTAGGTTTCGAGAAAACACCCATTGGTAGTGCCCGGCCGCGGATCGAACTTCGAACCTTACGAAATGATAGGCCGATGTTGTAGAGTATACTGAATTATAATTGACACGGTTTTTTTTGCAGCTGCCCAAATTCAATCTAGATAAAGGTACTAAGTAAGTTAGAGCGTCAGTGGCCCTGGGGATAAGACGCGGCCTATCATATCGAAAGGTCCGGAGTTCGATCCCCGGTTGGGTTATGTACCAATGGGTTTTTCTCGAAACTTAAGTACATTTACTGACTGCTCTCAAACGGTGAAGGAAAACATCGTGAGGAAACCTGCATACGCTGAAGAAGAAATTCTTAGGCGCATGTGAAGTCTACCAACCCGCACTGGGCTAGCGTGGTGGACTATAGCCCGAACACCCTCGTTGAAAGGGTAGGCCTGAGCCCCAGCAGTGGGGAGATTAATAGGCTGTTGATGAAAGGTACTATAGATGCATCTTTTGGTATCATATTCAGACTACAATTAAGCTGTCGTGATAGAATTAGGTCGTGGGCACAATCCCGGTATCCCGGTATTTACTTTTCTTTGGACAATTTAACTTCAAAATGCCAAAAATATTGCTACATATTTACTAACACGAAAGCGTCAACTAAAGCGCGTTTACTTCGCCGTTTAAAATTCCAGGAAAAATTCCTGTATACTCAAGGATCTTAATGAAATTCAAAGGAATTTAATAATAAAAAATTATGCAGTAAGTATGTACTTAGTACCTGGACTTGGCTATAATTAAAATAAATTTAATAGAAGAGAACCGGCTGTGGTCATTGGAATCATAGGTTTGTTTCATCCACTGTTTCCCTCCCGCGAAATATGCCAGGATCTTTTGCTGGGGGGAAGACAACGCTATATATGGCGATGGCGTACCCCTTCGGAGTCGAGTCTAGGTAGTCTAGGTATAGATCACGAAATTCCTCACAGCATATTACCGCAATTAATCTCATTCTCCTGTTTTATAACACCATTATCCTGGAGCATGTTGGTCCTAGCGTATGGCAGAGGCGGATTGTATAATATTTTATCAAAATTCTGGCCACTTGGCCATTAGTGACATCACAGGGCATCTATAATATATACTTCTAGGTCAAGAAGAGACAAGTGGAAGCGGTTTGGTTCCACCTTAGAATTCCGTCATTACCGGCTATCAAATCAAATCAAATCAACAGTCTATTAACATGTCCCCACTGCTGGGGCTCAGGCCTACCCTATCAACGAGGGTGTTCGGGTTACAGTCCACCACGCTAGCCCAGTGCGGGTTGGTGGACTTCACATTTTTTCGTCGACGTATGCAAAGCTTTTCTTCACTGGCACAGCCGAGGATAGAACTCAGACCTCTCGACATGACAGGTCGCGTCTTCCCTACTTCGACACCGACGCTCTTACCTATAAATATATTATATTCTATTTGACTTTTCCTTCCAAAAAGAAAAGATTACACATCAGTGGCGTCAGGGATAAGACGCGGCCTATCATATCGAAAGGTCCGGAGTTCGACCCCCGGCTGGGCCATGTACCAATGGTTTTTTTCTCGAAACTTAAATACATTTACTGACTGCTCTCAAACGGTGAAGGAAAACATCCTGAGGAAACCTGCATACACCCGAAGAAGAAATTCTTAGGCGCATGTGAATTCCACCAACCTGCACTGGGCTAGCGTGGTGGATTATAGCCCGCACGCCCTCGTTGAGAGGGTAGGCCTGAGCCCCAGCAGTGGGGACATGTTAATAGGCTGTTGATGATGACACATCGCTTTTAGAGTCACCCGCAAACTGTCGCGGTCAGTTGAATGGTTGAAATAAATATGTAATTGTAAGGAGGACCCCACACAGGGGCGGTGGCGCCAACCGGTATGGCTATCCTTCCAGTGTGAGGTGGCATAACTTATCTCGCTACGCGCCTATAACTCGACAACTAGGAAAACAGCAACTGGACTCCGGGGAGCCACAGCCAAAGTTGGGGTGGACGGATTAATAATACATAAATTAATTAAACTTGGTTCACCTGTGAGTTGTGTCGCGAGGCGTTACTGGTGACCTAGTTGCGACTTCGGAGTCAGCAACTAATCACTGCAGTGCTGATGGGGGTGCTAATTGGTGGTTCTAGGGGATGGAACTATGACTCGTAGCTAGGCTATAGCCAGGGAGTGGACTATACACCATTGTGTTATTTCATTTTCATTTCGTTTCATTTCATGGCTTGCGGAAAGATGCTTCTATTAATTTGAACTATAAATAGCTAGTAATTCTATTTATACCTTTTGACTTCATTATAGTGGGGGGAATTTCGTCAATTCTGTCTGTCGTGTGTGTTAATAATAATTTAAAAAAAAATCCAATTGTTTATTAATATAGTTTCTAAGTAGGTAGGCTTGACTAACAATTATGGGCAATGTAGTGGCCTGAAATAAAAGAATTTTATTTTATTATTATAGTATTTTGCATTTATTTTCTTTAGTTGACATTGTTAATTGATATTATCTTTATATTATAATTGTACCGGTTGTACTGACATTTAGTTTTAGACAATTAGATTTTCTGTTGTATTGTGTATTGTCTTATATGTATACTAATACTATAAGCAAATCAAGCTGCAAAAATGCTGCCTGTAATTCATGCATTAAATTTCATTTCATTTTATTTTTATTTTTATTTTATTTTCTTAGAAAAACCTACAGTTAACAAATACAACATAAAAAACTTAAATTAAAACAGATAACCAATTAAAGGTTTCCACTGATAGATTGGTATTGTTGTTCCGGAAAAATGTTGACATTACTTAATTTTCCAGAAAAATATACCTTAAAAAAATCTAAGAATCTTCTGACCTTCTCCAATGTCCAACTCACAGAACACGGAAAAAGCTCGCTACGCTCCCAACGGACTTATGGACTTATATTTCTATGGTCCAACTCGTACCTAAGTCCTATCTCGCAACATAACAGTATGGTCGAACAGGGTAATTGTAAACTAAAATCAATTTCTTGTAAATAAATTTCTTTTTAACGCGGACGGACGAAGTCGCGGGGAATCGGCTAGTGGAAAATAAACGTAACAGTCCTGAACTCTCAGACGCATTTTGAGGCACTGAAATTCCAGCTGGAAATGTTATAAATTCCATGTATCTGATCTGATACTTTGTCTGCCACACCCTTGAGGCTAACATTGATATCGGATTCCCAGCATATTTGAAAAATCTAGCTTTTAGACATTTCCTTTTCACGACAAATTCCTGAATGCATCTGAGTTTCGCATCAATGTATGCTATGGCGAATTACATATTTCTTGCAAAGCCTTGTAACTTCAAATATCTAAATCTACATTGCCGAAGTATTAGCAAGCTGAAGTGGCAGTGGGCGCACTGTGAAGAACCGACGGCCGTTGGGGCAGACGAGTTCCGGAGTGGATCCCCCGGGTGGGTACGCGCAGCGTGGGACGCCCAACCCCGCTACATGGACCGACGACTTAAAGAATAGCCTATGTCCAGCAGTGGACATCAAAGGACTGATATGATGATTGTCCTACTGCGTGCGTTAATTCAGGGAAAAAAGTATAGCACAGAATACATAATAGTATCACCGTACAGAAGCGTCACTCCAAAAATGGTCCTGATCTTTGAGCGTCTCTGATCAGTGGTCTCGGTGATAAGGCGAGGCCTATCATATCGAAAGGTCCGAAGTTCGTTCCCCGGCAGCCCCATGTACCATGTGTTTTTTCTCGAAACTTAAGTACATTTACTGACTGCCTCAACCGGTGAAGGAAAACATTGTGAAGAAACCTGCCTACGCCGAAGAAGACATTCTTAGGCGCATGTGAAGTTCACCAACCCGCACTGGGCCAGGTGGTGGACTATAGCCCGAACGCCCTCGTTAAGAAGGCAGGCCTGAGCCCCAGCAGTGGGGACATGTTATAGGCTGTTGACGTCCTGATCTGCGTGCGCTAATTCAGGATAAAAATGTATAGCACAGAATACATAATAGTGCCACCGTACAGAAGCGTCACTCCCGAACAAATTTAAAAACCTACAAAATGTGCTCCGCGCATGCACGCGAGATGAGCTCTATATTTTCGTTCGCCGTGCTAAAAGTCCGTCTGTCCCCAAATTTCCATACACAAATCCTGTAAGTTTACGCGCGGGCCGTAAGCCGCCGGCTCGGCCCGTAATGATTTACAAATCCCGCTGCATTAGCGGGCCGGATCACGGGATTGTGACGTCACATGCAAAATACAACGCGACACTGTATTACGCAGCAAATCACTGCGGTTCACTTGAAATGTGTACAGGATGTTTTGAATGTCACATAATGTTTCTGAATTTTCGGCTTGGAAATTGTCCCTCTTTAGCAAGAAGTTTCGAATCTCTTTGGTGGTCCCCTCTTGCATATTTAGTATCGGAACCCATGGTGCCAATTACAGGGGGGTGCGGACAAAGGAAGCGGAGTAGCGGGAGGAGGTTGCTAATACAAATTTATCGGAGTTTGAAAATGAGAATGCGTGAGTGAGTTACAATATTGTAATCCATTTGACACGATTTTGACACCCATAGAACGCTTCTTTTACGCCTCTATAAGGGGCCGCGGCCGCCAACCAAAGAGATCCTAACTCTATACTCGTAAGGTCGACCGCACGTCAGTGGAAACAAAACCAGTATAAACTGGTCTCGCATAGTATTGAAACTCCCTAATCTGACTGGAGTCCCTAGTCTGGCCCAGAACATTTCGAAAATTGTCCGAGAAAAATTGACCAGCAATAAAAATGTCTCTTTTCCTAACATTTGTATGAACATAAGGTTCAGAGTACACTGGTTGGTATTGAAAATGCTACAGATGCTTTCAGGCCAATTTTTTTTTGGTATAGGTACCTATTAAAGAAAAAATAATGACTTATTTAAACAAACATCTAACCCAACCTACATCAAAACAATGTGATTGCACACTAATGCGCAATCAGTAATTATTTAGTGTACAATTTAGGGCCTCTTACACCGCTTGCTGATAAAGTCCCAGATACCCTATCTGCAGGTTATCTGACAGATAGCCTATTTTTTTGGTTTCACAGGTATCTGATTGCCTATATCTTATATATTTTATATAATCTATCACACAGATTTATCTGATAGATTAGTTTATCACTAAGATCTGTAACAATATCAGGAAATGGTGAAAGAAGCCCTAAGTATTTTATTTAATGTGCGCTTTAATAAAATCTATAGGTAATTTAATTAAAAGAGAGGTGTGATTCCGCACAATAGGCATCACAGAACACGGAAAAAGCTCGCTACGCTCATAGGCATGATGTCAGTATCTCAAAAACACTAAAATTGTGTATTTATCTTATGAAACCCGAGTCATGGATTACAAAACATGTATTTATTTATTTTATTATGATCGAGATCGACAATTATTTTAATAAAATTTAACTACAAATCACGACAATCCGCCCATGCTATGTTGAACACCACTTTTTAAACGTGACGTCACAAGCGACGCCTTGACACCGGAAGCGTTTTGGTGTGATTTTTAAATTTGAAAATTAAAATGTCAATTTTTCTACTAAACCTTTATTTTCAGCGGAAATATAATATTCTTTGTAAATAGTATTATTTTTCGAACACCACCCGCCAACCCGCACTGGGCTAGCGTGGTGGACTATAGCCCGAACGCTCTCGTTGAGAGGGTGGCCCAGCAGTGGGGACATGTTAATAGGCTGTTTATGATACGACAGTTTTTCAAAATCTGTCATCGTGTCTATTATACTCACCCACTAGTACTACCACTTACTGTGTCTGGTAAGATCTCGCTCATAGCGAAGTGGGTTGTGATCTTAGACGGTTGTCAAAGGGAGGCGCCAAGGGGTTTTAGCAGTAACGACCTCGACAGCGGACGGACACACTGACGTCGCCTTAATAATTTAAACAGCTACAGACTACTCACCGTTTTAGAGAGATTGCGTTTTTCAGAGAGCGCGAGCGTCAGTGGCGTCGGGGATAAGACGCGGCCTGTCATATCGAAAGGTCCGAAGTTCGATCCCCAGCTGGGCCATGTACCAATGGGTTTTTTCTAGAAGCTTAAGTACATTTACTGACTGCTCTCAAACGGTGAAGGAAAACATCATACGCCGAAGAAGAAATTCTTAGGCGCATGTGAAGTCCACCACCCCGCACTGGGCTAGCGTGGTGGACTACAGCCCGAACGCCCTCACGAGAGGGTAGGCCTGAGCCCCAGCAGTGGGGACATGTTAATAGGCTACTGATTTGGAATATACTCGAACGGTCGACCGCACGTCAGTGAAAACAAAACCAGTATAGTCTCTCATGGTATAGAAACTCCCTAATAGGCTAGGCCAGCTCAACGTCAGTGTTTCCACTGACTGTACATGAAGAATATCCTGGACGTCCTGTCACTAAAATATACAGGTCTTTAATGAGTCCCCTATGCACTTATTACTTGAAAGGACCTAGAACCACTTAGTTACTATAGGTGCTTCTCTGAACAATGTATAACGCTGCATACCACAAAATTTTGAAAATAAGTTTATTTGACTAAATACCAACCCTAGGTAGTATTGTGCGGTGGTGGGGGAGGGCGGACGGACGGGAGCGGAGCGTAATGCGGTTAAAAGGTCGAAAAGGTCGTTAATTGTGAATACCTACCAAGTACCTAACAAATGAGTACCTATTTTAAAAATTTTGTGGTTTTAGTACGTACTCAAAATTCTTTGCATTATTTAATTGCAGGTGACTAAATGAACACCTGTATAATTATTTTAATTTCCGAGCCACAAAATCTCGTATCACTTCTTTATTATATTTAGCTAGTACTAATGCTACAGATTGTCATAACAATAATTTCCTCGCATACGTTAATTACCGCAGTGTGTTTGTTTTCTCCATCAAATTACCCAGTCTCTGCTCAGTAACTGCTCTGCACACAGCGCAGCTGTAATGAGTATTGTTAATGAGCTAACAGACGTCTGTGAGCTGTTTGCTGATAAATACATGCATTATGTATTTGTTTTTGTCGTGCTCCAATTCACAATGGTTAGGTACTGTATAAACATCTGGGTGTAAGAAACTATACCTGTGTACACAAGTAATGACTTACTATCTAGGGCCGTCGCATAAGGCGGCTTTTTGCAGCGATACAGTCGTGATCAAGCGCGATGCAGTCACGATACACTCGCGACGCAGTCACGTTACACTCGCGATGCAGTCACGATACACTCGCGATGCAGTCACGTTACATTCGCGATGCAGTCACGTTACACTCGCGATGCAGTCACGTTACACTCGCGATGCAGTCACAATACACTCGCGATGCAGTCACGTTACACTCGCGTTACACATGCGATATTTATTTTTACAGTTTATTAACTCCTCTCTTTTATTTATTTTCCGTTTATATTGAATAACGCTGCAATTTTTAATGTAATTTACACTGATAACGAAAAATATATTTCATAAAATGTGATTGTCACAGCCTGTTTATATAATTTCCAAAGTGTGTGTAAATAATTATAAAAGACACTGTATAAACGAGTAGTATTCTATATTAGTACGTCGAATCTCCTCTCTGAAGTAAAGTACAAAGTCTTTCGTAAACCTTAAACCAACTGGGAATGAACCACTTAAATGGTAAATAGACAATGTTTATAAACTATCTTCACATCAACGCACCTAACTCAACCGAGATGGGGTAAATATGGTTGCGTCCAAAGAGGAACAAAACTTTGGATACGTCAAACTATAGGAGATTAGAGCCGGAAGACTGGCAGCTCCGTTGTAATGTATGAAACTGTACGGGAGTAGTCGCACCGGGGTTTGTTGCCACGCCCGGTGCGACATGTCCCATACATTTTCATACATTACACCACATGTCGCGCAGGTGCGTTTCGACCTTTAGGCAGTGCGATCATTGCAGCTTGCTTCAAACATCGACCAAATAAAATCATTCGAACATTTTGTATGGACACAAAACACACATGCTAGAATCGGCGTAAAACTAGCGGACGTCCTTAACAAAAATTCTATATTTTATTCCACGATAATAATCTATCACATCACAAAGATTCGTCAAAATCCGTTCAGCCGAGAGTGATTGAGGAAGAAACATTTTAAGAGCTCGCATTTTTAGGTATAGTAGTGGGGGGTTAAAAAGCAAAACTTGGTAGTTTTAAAACTAAACATTTTATTAAATAGATTAAGAGCCTCTTACACCGCTTGCTGATAAAGTCACAGATACCCTCTCTGCAGGTTATCTGACAGTTAGCCTATTTTTTTGGTTTCACAGGTATCTGATTGCTTATATCTTAAATATTTTATATAGTCTATCACACAGATTTATCTGATAGATTAGTTTATCACTAAGATTACTATCTGTAACAATATCAGGAAGTGGTGAAAGAAGCCCTAAAAATTTAAATTCGATGTTTATCAGGCCAAATCTTTCGTGAAATAGCTTTCAGCTCGTCTCCGCGAGGCCCTGGCGACCACAAGGCCGGCAAATACTTCGCCCAGAGGCTCAATCCAAGATTTTTTTATATATCTAGGTTCATAGTTATGTGTAAACAGTTAATCATCTATTGTTGTCTTACTATGTACCTGAATAACACCATTGTACACCACAATGCCTACTCTAACATTTAACATTATATGCCTCGTGGGTAAATCTTATACTTTGGTTGGAAACTAATAAAAGTTTTGCGGTCCCTCGCAAAAAATAAAAGTTTTCATATAATATTTTCGCTGTAAGTAAATGGGTTATCCGCCCATTCAATAGAAGCATATTGTGCAAAAAAAAAAGTCAAAACTATTTTATTGCATGTAAGTACACTGGGTGCATTTATACAACGTCAATTTTTTATCTACCACCGCTTCCAAGGTGTTATAAATATAGAGCTGGGAAGAAGAAGCGGCGCAACAAATTTCCGCAACACATCTTTGTGCAATAATTATGTGTCTGACTAGAGGGAATTTTAGGCTACTTGATTTTTATACGTTTTACAACTTAGGCAATTTGAGTTTAAACGTATTAATACTTAGGCATTCTACAATTTAGACATTGATTTTAGGCATTTTGCGTTTTAGACAAATTGCTTTTTAGACGAAATGATCATAACCATGGAGCTAAGATCTCTTTGGTGGGCGCGCGCGCCCCCTAATCATAACCGATCCACGCGGCCTGCAGTGGCGGTGGCGGCCTGTTGTATTCCATAAGCAATGTATGTGAGACTTCAGACACGCACGGCCTGAGTTTTCATATTGAGGCTGCGGCCTGCGGTAGGCCGCCACCGCAGGCCGCGTGTGTCTGGGATACGCTTAACATCGAAAAATTATGTATCGATCCATAAAAGATCATAATTGTTATGGTATCTATGTAATTGTTACCTTCAACTAAACTACCCATAAGTCACTAATTATGTTCTTGTAAATATATATATTTTCATTTAAAAAATCCTTGAAATCAAATAAAATCAACAGTAAATATATTAATACGTCCCACTGCTGGGGCTCAGGCCTGCCCTCTCAACGAGAGCGTATGGGCTATAGTCCACCACGCCCATGCTAGCCCAGTTGGTGGACTTCACATGCGCCTAAGAATTATTTATTCGGCGTATGCAGGTTTCCTCACGATGTTTTCTTCGCCGTTTAAGAGCAGTCAGTAAATGTACTTAAGTTTCGAGATAAAACCCATCGGTACATGGTCCAGCCGGGGATCGAACTTCGGACCTTTGATATGATAGGCCGCGTCTTGTCCCCGACGCCACTGACGCTCTAATAATCCATAATAAATATAGTTTTATAACAGTGTTCTTGCTGTTACTCTTCGCACAGCAATCCATGTATTGCTGTGGAGGCAGCCACAGACACCAGCTAGAATCACAACAACGCTGTGTGTATTTCTTATTGTTTACTTGAAAGGTAAAATTGAAAAAGTTCAAGCATTCCCAAAGGAATGGATGGCGAGAAAGCTATGAAAGAACTTTAATGTTGTCCAGTCAGGATCTAACTTATATTTAGGTATTTTATAGTTTAGAGGAAAAAATTATGTCTTCGAAGAAATCGTATCTTTTTAATGATGATAGACTGCAAGTTTAATTTCGCTTCATCATCATCATCAACAGCCTATTAATGTCCCCACTGCTGGGGCTCAGGCCTACCCTCTTAACGAGGGTGTTCGGGCTATAGTCCACCACGCTAGCCCAGTGCGGGTTGGTGGACTTCACATGCGCCTAAGAATTTCTTCTTCGGCGTATGCAGGTTTCCTCCCGATGTTTTCCTTCACCGTTTGAGAGCAGTCAGTAAATGTACTTAAGTTTCGAGAAAAAACCCATTGGTACATGGCCCAGCTGGGGATCGAACTCCGGACCTTTCGATATGATAGGCCGCGTCTTATCCCCTGCGCCACTGACGCTCTTATCTCTAATTTCGCTTGGCCCGCCAAAATCGTCTAAATTAAATTCTCAGAATGGAAATATAGTGGGCTTTAGAAATACCATCTATCTATTTCGTGCGATGTCTATTTATTCTGTGGCGATGTTTTTTTCTGCCAATACCACAGATTAAATAACCATACCGCCTAGCTAACAATATATTCAGGCTAATGTATGTTACAGCATTGATAGTTTTTGAAGCATATTCGTCTTTTGTTTTTTATCGGTGCCATTTACCGGGGGGGTGCGGACAAAGGAAGCGGAGTAGCGGGAGGAGGTTGCTAATACAAATTTATATGGAGTTTGAAAATGAGAATGTGTGAGTGAGTCATAATTTTGTGATTAGTTCGACACGATTTTGACACCCATAGAATGCTTTTATTACTCATCCATATGTGAGTGGCTAAATTTTTTGATTCATGGGTAAATACTTTCAGTTAATGCCCAATTTATGAAAGGTTTTTTCCCCTCGTGTCAAATTGTATTTTTTGTAGATAGGATGGTGTTGATTCTTAACCATCGATATTACTATTTACATTATGAAATTCACTTTATTGCCTTTTATGATAATAAGCACTCCATACTTGTCTAATATCCCGTTTTTTAACAACCGTATAATGTTTCAGTGTTTTTTATAAACACCGGCTATAGCGCAGGGAAATTCCCGCGGGAAATTATAAGCTCGACTGAACGACATTACCTACCGCTTGATACTGCACAGGGGGCTCGACTCGATATACATGGTGTAACAAAAAATTTATTACAATCTTTAACAGCGGCATTCAAGTGAGTGCCTATAAGTAATAGAAATTCGAAGGTGTTTTCTGAAAACACCTTGTCAAAAAAATTATTTTTAAAAGAGAAACCATGATAAAAGAAAATGTTATAATAATCATGTTTGGACGTGGTTTGGACACATTTACACACGGTTGTTTAGTTCCAAACTATATATGCCGAAGCTTGTAAATGGTACTCAACAACTGATAAACATACATATATACTTTTTAAATAAATACATAAAAACACCCAGAATCCGTAAACCAACAGATATGCTCATCACACAAATGTTGGCCCCGGGTGGGAATCGAACCCACGACCTCTGCCGCAGTAGGCCGGGTCGCTAATGCCAACAGGCCAGTCAGTTTTTATACCTAGGGTATTTCCACATAGGGTTATCACATACAATTTAGGTGGCATGAAATACAAGTTTCTAATATGCAATTATTAACTATACGGCCTTGGTTTTTGAAACCTACTCCGAGCTAGGCTATGACATCCTTACATACATATCCTTATAAATAAAAATAAAAGCGCCAATTTTCCTATACTCATTTTGTAAATTTTTCTCCATTGAATTCATAGAAATCAAGAAAAAAATTGTGTAAAATATAAATAAGTTTAACCATAACGTAAGGAATATACCTACGACGTGAATGAACGAAGTCGCATGTGATCTTAATAAACTGTATAGTCCTGCGGCAGGTACAGGTAGTTTAGCTCAAAACACTTTTGGTAAAATTATCTGAATCTAGACTCGAACTCAAAACAACGAAGTGATCCTATAACGGTTTCTTTTTTCCTCTTTTGAGGTACGAAACCCTAAAAATTTGTTATATGTTTTTATTTTTTTATTGTACAGCACATAACCATACAATGACACATCCTATTCTATACTATTCTATTCTATTCTATTCTATTCTATTCTGTTCTGTTCTGTTCTGTTCTGTTCTGTTCTGTTCTGTTCTGTTCTGTTCTGTTCTGTTCTATTCTATTCTATTTTATTTTTAATGTTTATGTCCTTAAGCGAGGCCGTGGGGTCCCAGGAGGTTATTGAAAAACATGAAGTTAAAGGTGGTGATAGGTACCTACATGACATGAACTCTTTTCCCTACATTGAGTATACAGTGTCTACACTAGCTGCTACGTAATTTTACAGCTATTTTATTGATATTTTTAATGTTTTGACAATGCATCTACAGAAGCATTAGTATTTATACCTAACTTTATTATTATTTAGTTTATCTGTTCTTACTATTACTTATTGTCTTGGTAATTTAAGACGTATCTAACTAATAGTGTTCTGTAGGATCCTATGGTTTTAATAAAAATTTATGAGTATCAGTAACTTCAGTAACTAAAATGTATCTTTTTAAATAAATACAAACGGAAATGAGAGATAAATAAAATATAATTTTTAGTCACTGAAAAGTCATTAGAAGGGCATTATTTTAGGCACTATTGGAAATCCGGCGGAGTTGGAGATCTTCTACCTTTAGGTAAGTTTTTTTAGGTTTAGGTTTAGTTTATTTATTTATTTGTAGATTAGTTTTAGATTTATAATAAGTTATTTTTATTTTTAATTATGTGTGTATAAGATTAATAAAATTATAAGACTCTAGAGATCTGTAATTGTATATGATAAAATGAACTTTTCCCATTAGAAGGGTAATGTCGATTAAATTTATTATTAAATATTCAAAAGTATATTTGAATACAAAATGCTATGCCGCCTCCTATGCTATTCAACGAAGTATGTGGCATTTCATATCAAAATTATAAGCATATTCAACAACAGAGTTGATTGAAAACGCAATTTATCTCAAAACTCGCGGCGCTCTGTCGGGGCTTTCGTCTTCAATATCAAAGGGACCGCCTATCACACCGTTGTGTATCAACCACATAGCTATCAAAGCGTGCTCGGCTTCGTTTGTTCTCAATAGTTACTTTAGCATTTCCTTCTACAGAGCTACTGTGACTTTTTTGTTTCAGCAGTCCTTTACAAGAGCTCCAAGCTGTCAAGTAGGTAAACTCTTTCGTAATGACTGGCCTATATAGGTAAGGGGAATCCCCGCCCGAACAGTGTGCCGTATCGTATTTAAACTTGAGGGAAAGTCCCCGTAGCAGTAAAATTAGTAATCTTAGTAGTACTGTGAAGGAAATACAAAGACAAAAGTATCGGTGTATCAGTAACTACTGATAACAAACCCTAATAAACCGAATTCACTTCGTAGATCAATTAACTAAAGAACTTCAAAGTCAAATTCAAAACTATTTTATTGCATGTAAGTACACTGGGTACATTTAAACAACTTTTTAAAAAACGAATCAAAAATCAAATAATTAATAAAGTTTATTAGTTTTATTCATTAGGCACCCCATGGGTGCAGATAACATCCAGTTCTCGAGACTGCGCAGGCACAGTGTGACAGGAATAATCTAGACCCGCCCAAACTACGAGATTAGTTTACTGGAACTCTCTCAGTAACCAAGACATGCCGGCGGTGACGTAGACAGAGAAAAATTTGTTTTATTGCTTACAGAATTATTATAGCATCAAAGAAGCAAATGGCAGTTTTGTCGTAAGCAAGCAGTGGGCAAGAGAAAATAGGGTATTGGCCTTTTATTTGGACGTGCAAGAGGTCGAATTAACTACCAAATCATAAATGATAAATCAAAGACTGTTCAATACATTGATCAAAATATTAAGCTTCCAAAGCCGTAAAATTATTTAAAAACATTTTTTTATAGCTGGCATCCCAGCCCTGTTTTTTCTTTCTCTTTTTCCTGCTACGCTGGCCACGGCAAACGCTTTTTCGTAAGATTTTTCATTTTACTGTGATTTTAATAAAATTCATCATCATCATATCAGCCTGTAGACGTCCAATGCTGAACAAAGGCCTCCCCCAAGGATCTCCACGACGACCGGTCCTGCGCTAACCTCATCCAGCCGGGTCCCGCGACCTTCACCAGATCGTCGGTCCACCTTGTGGGAGGCCTGCCTACACTGCGTCTTCCGATACGTGGTCGCCACTCGAGAACCTTTCTGCCCCAACGGCCGTCAGTTCTACGAGCGATGTGCCCAGGCCACTGCCACTTAAGCTTCGCAATTCTTTGAGCTATGTCGGTGACCTTGGTTCTCCTGCGGATCTCCTCATTTCTGATTCGATCTCGCAGGGAAACTCCGAGCATAGCTCTCTCCATTGCCCTCTGCGTGACCTTGAGCCTTCTTACGAGGCCCATAGTGAGGGACCACGTCTCGTCTCAATAAAATTACACAATATTAATCAAGTTCAGCATGTTTTATTATCAAAGACTATAAATCGTTTAGATAGGTTACGCTACGGTGTAACAGCATGTAACAGTAGCGTCTCGGAGGATATTAGAAAACCTCAAAACATGCAGGTGTCTCGGTTATGTGATATACTACTCATATGATTCTTAATAAACCGTCCGCGTATACAACATTTTTGTATACAATAACATTTTCGAGCGCCAGTGGCGTAGTGGCACAGATTCGGGCATCTCCCATGTCGAGTGAATGAATGAATGAATATTTTATTTGCTAAATATGTGTAGGTAGTGCACAATAAGTACAGGTGGAAGACATAAAATTATTAGTCACATCATATTCTGCCGTTTCCAGCTTGCAAAATAATATTTGATTGAGTTCGAGAGGTTCGATCCCCGGCCGGGCCATGTAGTTTGTATCCAGTTGGCCATGTAGTGTGGCCATGGGTTTTTCTCGACATTTAAGTACATTTACTGACTGCTCTCGAACGGTCCAGTATTTTTGAGTTATTAGAAGGAGAGATAGACGGGCAAATCATAAATATTATTAACCGTTTACGACGAAATATGGACTTAAGGTACGAAATATGGAATGAGGACCGCTTTATTGACAAACTTTTCTGGACTAAAATGAAATAACTCTTTTATGTAAATCATTATAACCAGTATTTGCTTTACTTACCTTTTTAAATACTTTAAAGTCAATGTTTTATTCAAATGTTTAAGAAACAAAATCCGTGAGTTTAATTAAGAAAAGAAAGATTGAACCTTTCTACATAAAGAAACTTCAGAAGTTTTCTCTTACTTTTTTATTTAAAACCCATTCGGATTTCTCCTCGTCGGGGAATGTTTTAAGGGACTATCTTCGATTGTATACTGAAATCGCATCGAGGTCAAATCGTGGCACGTCAAAACAGCGCTTAAATATACTCTAAGCCTTGTTTTATAATCATTTGCATTGCGGCACGGAATTAGCAGCTGTTTGTAAAAATATTTCGTTTCATAAAAATTTACATGCGTTTATAGTCAAAGCTGTAACGAGAAATCCACATTTCATAGCTTGGTTACCTACCTGGAAAAAAATGCACGTTGATAAATGGTTATCAAACCTGGTTATCTGTGTGGAACAAACCCTTCTTACCTAGGAAGCGGAGGTAGTAAAAATTACTTTATAAAGCGTAATATAGTGAGCGGCGGCGAATCTGCGGGAAGCGAATATAAAGTGGAGTCCTTCAGACAGGAATACCGCTTGCGGCGGCGGTGTGTATGAAGAACGCGCCGCTCTGTGTGGAGGTTCTCATATACTACAGAGGAATACAACACACCGCCGCCGCGCCGCGCGGGGCGTACCAATCTGTGCGCCCGTCTTTGTCGCTTTCGACTTCGCACCGCCGCCGCAGCGCGCGTTTGCCGCGCCGCTTTGATGTGAAGGGCTTCATACTATTTCGAACATTACAAAAAATTACCGCAACGCTATCGCACCCTAGAAATATAAGTAGTTCTGTCATCGCACGGCCGCCACCCTGTCTGCGTCGCGCTTAAATGTAACTTACCTACACAAAAAAACAATTTCCAACTTTGGCTCTAGTTTATAAGTATTATATGATCGAAGGTGCTGCAGGTACCTAATTAATAATGTTGGCTCACTCCAAGCTACGGGCCGGACACAGGTAAATCTTAAATTCCTACACAGGTTCAAAGACAAGAGTGACAACGATTTTGCTATTGAGTCTATTTGCTATATAAAATTTGACATGGAGAGTTGAAATCCTAATAATAATTATTAAAAATAATAATTATAATAATAATAATATATTTCGGCGAACGGCCTTATAGCGAAGAGCCTCGACCAACACCTCGAGAGGCTCTCGCTAGACGGCTGGATCAAGGGCCAGATCCAGAAGGCAGTACTCCTGGACACGGCGCGTATTGTCCGGAGGTTCCTCACTCTGCGGCCCTAACCACCGGTAGCTTGGGCCCTGCCCCGCTGCTGGCGGCACTCTAGGTTAGGTTTTTTATAATGTTTTTGTAATTAGTTTTTTATAAAAATATTATAAAAAATGTATACTTGAGAATATAAATAAATAAGTGAATAATAATAATAATAATTAAATATATATAATAATAATAATTAAAAAATTAAATTAATTATTAATAATAATTAAAAACCATAAAGCAGAAAGCAGCAAGCAAGCCATGCTTCGTTCTCTTCTGACATAGGTACAGTCGCGATCAAAAGTGCAATCCTACCTGCCTGGCTTGCAAGAAATAAATGGTGTGTATATTTTTTCTGTATACTGTAGTGAAACGCACGCGAGTTGGTTGAACACTAACTTTATTTCTTAGTACCTTTGTGGGGACACAAGATATTACTATCTCTTTCTAAAGTTAAGCGCTCCTCTCAACCGTCGCCGGTTGGGAATATTATATTCTCAGAATATAATTTAATTTCTGAGAATATAATATTCCCAACCGGCGACGGTTGAGAATATAATATTCCCAACCGGCGACGGTTGAGAGGAGCGCTTTACTTTAGAAAGAGATAGTAATATCTTGTGTCCCCACACCTTCAACATATGGCAAACGATTATACATACACCTACCTATAAATATACTACATATACGACGATACGAAGCGCCACAAACGATTTCTTTCGCTAACTAGGACTGCACTTTTGAACGCGTCTGTGCAAGTTTTTGGACATCTCTATGTAGCACACTATCACGCTTATGCACACATAGACTATATACACTGTCAGCCATGTGCAAACTAAAAGAAAAAAAAAATGTTTATGACTATTTCCGTACGGAAATATAACACCTTGGAAGCGGTGGTAGATAAAAAATTTACGTTGTATAAATGTACCCAGTGATGTACATGCAATAAAACAGTTTTGACTTTGGAACTATTAAGTAATCTGTGACTATACTCATTCATAGCCGTCAAGAAATTCCGTGGGGACTATAAACCGCATAGCTCAATTATGTAACGTCGCGAAGGAGTCGGCGCGGCGGGCGTCTCGTGAATCGAAAAAAAAAGAAACAACACGACCGGGTTTTTAATGGAACTCCGAAACTCTCAAAGCCTTTCCCTTCAACCGGTAGGGCTTGGAATTAATTCCGTCGGTGCAGTTAAGACGATTGCTTCCCGGCCGAGGTGAGGGCGTAGCGAATGTGAGGTGAGTATTATGTACTCTGAGGTCATCCTCATTCAAGAGAGACTTAGTTTAATTGAATTCTCTAATTATAACTATTGAAACCAACTTGTACTACCACAGTTGAGACTTAGTAAGGTCAGAAGTCCTTAAGTCAGTAAGGTCTTAAGTACATATACTACTGCTCTCAAACGGTGAAGGAAAACATCGTGAGGAAACCTGGCATACGCCGAAGAAGAAATTCTTAGGCACATGTGAAGTCCACCAATCCGCACCGGGCTAGCGTGATGGACTATAGCCCGCACGCCCTCGTTGAGAGGGTAGGCCTGAGCCCCAGCAGTGGGGAGATTAATAGGCTGTTGATGATGATGATGAAGGTCAGTAAATCATTAACGGGGCAATGCATACGCTTCTATATACCACAAACTACCATAGAGGTTGTGAATTGAATCATCATATCCGCCTGTGTAGACGTCCACAGGCCTCCCCCAGGGATCTCCACGACGACCGGTCCTGCGCTAACCTCATCCAGCTGGGTCTTCACCAGATCGTCTGTCCACCTTGTGGGAGGCCTGCCTACGCTTCGTCTTCCGATACGTGGCCGCCACTCGAGAACCTGTCTGCCCCAACGGCCGTCAGTTCTACGAGCGATGTGCCCAGCCCTTTTGTTATTACTCTTATTCTTAGACAGACTGCAAGATGTGTCCCACCACTGCCACTTCAGCTTCGCAATTCTTGAAGCTATGAATTGAATATTTAAGAATCACATTAAAAAACCACTTTGCATGAAAGATTACTTACGAATATTTGATTTTGAATGCTTTGCTATTAAGGATATCTTTAGATCCTTAAAAATCAAACTACACTTTGAAACGGTATCATTTTATTAGGTATACCTACAATAATGTAATTAAATATAAAACATGTTTAAGTCGGTATGTTTCTAAACCAGCTTTCGGTACAAAGTTACATTAGAAAAGCTGAAAAACCTAGCATTTTCGCAGTCTGAATAGATTGCATCGGGGGAAATCCGGCGTCGCAGTGAGAACATGGCGACTGAAAAATAGGAAAACAGCTTTGAGGGATCGCATTTACATGATTAGAAGTGCAATTCGATGTACAAAACTGTTGCTATGTATCTGAGTCGTGTATATACATAGGTGGACGGATAATTAGAAACAGGGCAAGATTTTCATACAATCGAGGTCACTTTGAAGCCATGGTTCTCCGTGTAGGATTGATCGGGGCGTGATCTGATGACAGTCATCGAGAGAGTACATGGAAGACTTTTAGATGGCTATAGATATCCAACTGATCACATCAGCCGTTTGGGAGCAGCATCGTCATGATTCCTTAACTTTAAGATTTTCATACATTTTTATGCCATTTTGAAGGTTTTTTTCTACATGACGATGCTGCTACCAAACGGCTCATCTGATCTGTTGGACATCTATAGCGATCTGAAAGCCCTCCATGTACTCTCTCGATGACTGTCATCAGATCACGCCCCGATCAATCCTACACGGAGAACCATGGCTTCAAAGTGACCTCAATTGTATGAAAATCTTGCCCTGTTTCTAATTATCCGTCCACCTATGTATATGAGTCGTGTACTTTTCCTGTTTCCCGCGGCTTCGCCCGCGCAGAAAAGTTTTTCGCGCGAGAAAAAACTCTTTCTTAGTGGACGTCAGCCCTGCTATTCTGTAAGCGTATTTGTGCAACTCGATCCTGAATCCGCAGTGAGATCGGTCTCTAACTCAATGATTTACAGTTCAATACTCACTTTACTTCGCAAGTGAAGTGTTTATTAAGTAGCTTGTATTTGTTTACACAATGCGACATCAAGGTCTTTCATGATCGGATGCGGAGTGAAGTAAGTGACTTGCGATGTGATGGTCGAGTTTTAATTCATACTTTACAGAATCACACAGCAGAGCTATATGGGGAACCTCTGTGCACTAAAATGATTTAATTTTAGTTTAATGTGTCACTGTCATCTTCAGAATCGAACCTAATACCTATCTGCTAAAGTATAGTTACATGTCACTCACGACCGTCTCCGCAAGGCGACTGGAGCAGATCATATGAGTCAATAAGACCTTTTCCTGACGACGGACAATCTCTTCTTCTTGGTATTGTTCGAGCTCTGCGGAGCCGCCAGACTCTGCGTTCGGAAAAGTCACATTTATTTGTGTCTAGTATAACTATAAGAGCGGTGAAGAGCGTCAGTGGCGTCGGGGATAAGCCGCGGCCTATCATATTGAAAGGTCATAATTCATTTATTTGCATATCAAATGGTGTATCAATGATCTTAAAAATAAACATGTCCTAAAAAACACATGTGACACCCCGTAGGGGCACCGCAAAAAGTGGAAGAATCAGCACTGCGTCTAGTAGGTACTTTATATTAAAATATCATCATCATCATCATATCAGCCTGTAGACGTCCACTGCTCGACAAAGGCCTCCCCCAAGGATCTCCACGACGACCGGTCCTGCGCTAACCTCATCCAGCTGGGTCCCGCGACCTTCACCAGATCGTCGGTCCACCTTGTGGGAGGCCTGCCTACACTGCGTCTTCCGATACGTGGTCGCCACTCGAGAACCTTTCTGCCCCAACGGCCGTCAGCTCTACGAGCGATGTGCCCAGCCCACTGCCACTTCAGCTTCGCAATTCTTTGAGCTATGTCGGTGACCTTGGTTCTCCTGCGGATCTCCTCATTTCTGATTCGATCTCGCAGGGAAACTCCGAGCATAGCTCTCTTCATTGCCCTCTGGGTGACCTTGAGCCTTCTTATGAGGCCCATAGTGAGGGACCACGTCTCGGTACCATATGTCATCACTGGCAACACACACTGGTCGAAGACTTTCGTCTTGAGACACTGCGGTATTTGGGACGAGAAGATGTTGCGTAGCTTCCTGAACGCTGCCCAGCCGAGTTGGATTCGACGATTGACCTCTTTCTCGAAGTTGGACCTACCTAACTGGACCGTTTGTCCCAGGTATATATAATCGTCTACAACTTCGAGCGTAGAGTCTCCAACCTTCAGAGGAGAGAGAGAGAATATTAAAATATACAAACATATTATAGGTCCGAAGCTCGATCCCCGGCTGGGCCATGTACCAATGGGTTTTTTCACGAAACTCAAGTACATTTACTGACTGCTCTCAAACGGTGAAGGAAAACATCGTGAGGAAACCTGCATACGCCGAAGAAGAAATTCTTAGGCGCATGTGAAGTCCACCAACCCGCACTGGGCTAGCGTGGTGGACTGTAGCCCGAACGCCCTCGTAGAGAGGGTAGGCCTGAGTCCCAGCAGTGGGAACATGTTAATAGGCTGTTGATGACATGGATACCCAAGGGTAGGGAGCTGCAGTTGTTTTTACGAGGCTTTGGACTATTGATGTCCATGCCAGCCTGATAGGGAATGACTAGATTAGCCAGACAGACAGCGCTTAGTGGATTTTTTCATTATTTGTGCTATAAGACAGTCGCGGGACCCAGCTGGATGAGGTTAGCGCGGGACCGGGCGTCGTGGAGATCCTTGGGGGAGGCAGCAGTCCAGCAGTGGACGTTTACAGACTGATATGATGATGATGCGTTTAGATGACCAAAATACTCAAAATGCGGCAAAAACGGCCGTATCTTTTCACACCGTTGACTTAGAAGTTTGATTTTTTCACAGCTCCAACGGATTGCAGACCAGATTATATGATTTTAATTTTTTAATTGATACCTCCACGCGATTCTGAGGAAAATGGTCTTGACAGACGGACAACGAAGTGATCTTTTAACGGTTCCTTTTTCCTCTTTTGAGGTACGGAGCCCTAAAAACCATCAAAACAAACTATAATTCTTTTTGTTTTCCCATGCATAGACAGTTCCCAACTCGCATTAAACGTTTCCATGTCGTAATAACTACAAATCATCCCCCAGCATTAAGGTATGTCCCCACTTGGGGGCCCCGGGGGCTTTGCACGGAAAAATGTGCCCGGCCAGTCCTAAACTATCGCGCGACTGTAAAGTTGTGACAGAGAGCTACGACATATAGGGCTTCTTTCACCACTTCCTGATATTGTTACAGATAGTAATCTTAGTGATAAAGTAATCTATCAGATAAATCTGTGTGATAGACTATATAAAATTTATAAGATATAGGCAATCAAATACCTGTGAAACCAAAAAAATAGGCTACCTGTCAGATAACCTGCAGATAGGGTATCTGTGACTTTATCAGCAAGCGGTGTAAGAGGCCCATAGACTTACCAAGTTATCTGTGACCTGAAGGGTGGCTCTGCCCGGGTGGTTCCATACCTGTCATTCTATATGAATGCTGACGCCCGAATGACATTCTGCGTAGTTCTTGATTATGCCACTTCACAGATAACTTGGTATATCTATAATAGAGTGCCTATCATCATACCAGCCGAAAGACGTCCACTGCTGGACAAAGACCTCCACTACGACCGGTCCCGCGCCAACATCATCCAGCCGGGGAAAAAAAACAGCCACATGATCTCGCTTTTAGTTTATCTGGCAGACAAGGCAATCAGATACCTATGAAACAAAAAAATATAGGCTATCTGTCAGAAAACCAGCAGATAGGGTATCTGGGACTTTATGAGCAAGTGGTGAAAGAAGCCCTTACTCTATTCATTCGTAGCTCGGAACTACTAAAGCTAAGAGTCCCCGGCGGGCCCGTTATCGCGTGCTGCCGACTTCCAATGTCTTCAATGTTCTAGCCTTACATTAGGCTGACGCCACACCGCACTCACTTCCAACCAAAATACACATGAGACATATTATCTGTGAGTACCTATACTCCCCGTAGAATTTATTGGCGGTTGAGTGAATATAGTCACAGATTGTGTGCACATCGCTGACAGTGTTCACAGTCTATGTGTGCGTAAGCGACATAGCGTGATACATAGAGATGTCCAAAAGGCCTCATCAGGCCTGAAATATCAATTTTCCTAAAGTGTATTTTTTCGCAAAATGTCTGCTATTCCAGAATGTGAGCACGTCTTTTGCATAATGTCATATTGAAAAGCTGACATTTTGCGAAAGACGTGCTAACAGTCTGAAATAGCAGACATTGTGCGAAAAAATACATTTTAGGAAAACGGATATTTCAGGCCTGAGCCGTCCAAAAACTTGAAAAGTTTGATTCGGTTGATCGTTATTTCTATTTCTTGAAAATGAATGATCGTATATAGTGCACAGCGCCTCTTTGACACCTAAAATTAGTCATAGCGCAGATATCTGCCAACTTGACACAGTCGCCATTAAACTCTACGGGGACTATACCATGAGTTGTCAACGTAAAACTTGCTAGCGACTATGCAAATAAATACTTTAAACTATACTATACACACTGTCAGAGACGTGCAAACAATTTGTGACAATATTCATTCAGCCGTCAAGAACTTCTTCGGCGACTATTCTACTGCTCTGGAACTTTCTGATAACGAATTTCTGTGCTTTCTTTCCCACCAGTGTGTCGTCTCCCTAACTCAACGTGCAGTAAATACCTCAGGGCATAGCCGTGTATAAAGATGGGTATATACGTGTTACTGGCGGATCGATGCTAACTTGCTAATACGTATCTTTTTTCATTTAAGTACTTAGTACACAACCAAATATTAAAACGAATCCATAATTCCAAATGTACACCATCGTGGAATCCATGTTTTCTTGTATTTTAATCATGAATCATAAAATTTTGCCACTCCCATATGGATGAGTAATAAAAGCATTCTATGGGTGTCAAAATCGTGTCAAAGTAATCACAAAATTATGACTCACTCACACATTTTCATTTTCAAACTCCATATAAATTTGTATTAGCAACCTCCTCCCGCTACTCCGCTTCCTTTGTCCGCACCCCCCCTGTAAATGGCACCATAGGTTCCGATACTACCTAAATATGCAAGATGCGATCTCCACAGGGAGCGCGCCGGCGACCAAAGGGATTTGAAACTTCTTGATTTTAACCATATTTTAACATAGAATAAGTTAATTCCAAAAATCTGTATAAAAGCCTACTTTTACGTAGGGCAAAATCTGTTATTTGTATCGGTAGTCGAAAATCTATATAGATACAGATAAATCTGTATATATGGCAACACTGAATGACTAAACATAGGTGTCAAAGGTAGAGCTGTGCGAGGGCTCACTAGAGACGCTCATTCAATTTCAAGAAATGGTTCATTGATTCGATCAACCGAATCAAATCAAACTTTTCTAGTTTTTGGACATCTCTATAAATCACACTATGTCGCTTACGCACAATAGACTGTCAGAGATGTGCAAACAATCTGTGACTATATTCACACAACCGCCATAAATTCCACGGGGACTATCCCCTTTAGTGGAAACAAAACCAGGATAAACCAGGTCTCTTGCTCTCCTAGTCTTGAAACTCATACGCTACGCCAGCTCAAGGTGAAAGTGTTTCCGCTGACGTGCGGTCGACTGTACTTGGAAAAGCTATTATCAACTGCTAAATGGTTCAACAGAAACTTTCCAATTGAATCCAACTTGGGTCTAATTGAATTGTCTAACGCGAACTGAGTGATCAATACCTAGGTACATATGAATAATTTATAGTCCACTACTGTTACCGGGGGCTTCGCCGTAGAATAAGTTTTTTAATACCTTGTTGAAGAACCAAGCTATGCAAATCGAACAATCAAAACTCCATTCGAATCTATTCAGTGGTTTTTATTTTATTTTTTTGACCCGCCTGGAAGCAGCATCGTCGTGATTCCTTAACTTTAAGATTTTCATATATTCTAATGCCGTTTAGCGGGTTTTTTTCTTCATGACGATGCTGCTTCCAAACGGCTCATCTGATCAGTTGGATATCTATAGCGATCTAAAAGTCCTCCATCTACTCTCTCCATGACCGTCATCAGATCACGCCCCGATCAATCCTTCACGGTAACCCATGGCTTCAAAGTGACCTCGATTGTATGAAAATCTTGCCCTGTTTCTAATTATCCGTCCACCTGTGTATATGTACTTACACTATTGATGTTCATATTGTTCTTTTTCACGATGATGGCCAGGCCTCCGCCCCGGCCGGGTTTGGAGCCCGAGGGCCGGGGCACCCGCCCCACCAGGTACCTGTGGATGGAATGCTTCTGCTTCGGAGGCTCCGGTTCTGATTCTTCGTCGGATGCTGAAAAAAAATAACAAGGCTTGTTTCGGATTTTCAGCACAATATCCTTCATTCATAAAAAGATATGTGAATTTGTTTATACTTTATAACATACTACCTTTTTCCCGCGGCTTCGCCCGCGTAGAAAAGTTTTTCCCGTGTACATTGTGAAACAGCGCCCTCTATGTAGGCATTTTGTTACTTAGGGGGTATTAGCGGACGCCCCGCGACTTTGTCCGCGTTAAAAGTATCCTTTATGTTATTTCAGGATATAAGCTATCACTGTACCAAGTTTCATCAAAATCTGTTCGGTAGTTTTTGCGTGAAAGAGTAACAAATATCCTCACATCCTTACAAACTTTCGCCTTGAGGATTTTAGATTTAGAAAAAAATATATAATATAAAAAAAGTTGACTCGTGAAGGATTCGAACCTCCGCCCTCCGATGCAAATGCATGAGAATAAACTCATAACAAATCGGCACTCTGACCTACTGAGCTAACGAGTCTCGTGTCGAGTCGACGAAACATAGCTTCACTTACAGCGGGATTACGTCATCATATACTTCATGGATATCATGAATCATGATTGATCGTTGACGTCACATTGATAACTCTCGAAGCCAATACTGGATTAGGATAAGATATGATATAAAGAGGTTTCATAACCGACAGGTTACTCGAAATAAACGTCATAAATAAATGTCATTAAAATAATAACGTAAGTAGGTACATAATTATAAGTTTGAAGTTCAGTTTAATTACAATCTTGTTTGTTCACAGTTTCAATAGGATATCTTTCCTCGTTTGAAAAGATACCCCAAAAATGTTCTCCCCTATTACATTTTTTTGGGGGTAAAGGTTCTACGTACCCCTAAAAAAATAGAAAAAAGTTTGACTCGTGAAGGATTTGAACCTCCGGCCTCCGATGATTCAAGCAATAGCGTTGTATCGGCGCTCTAACCTACTGAGCTAACGAGCCTTGCTTCATACCGACGAAATACCGCATCGCTAGCCAGGCGCTGACGTCATCGCGTCGATATGCTACCTACCCACAAACGTGTATCTACCTATGCTTGGTGATATCATCGCATCGCGAAGCAAGGTCATTTATAACAGCCAGTCACGCCTGGCGAAACTTCAACCATAGAATTAAATATTTTTTATTATTTTTATTAGTAAGTTTTGGCTTGGTAACGAGACATTTATGCCTTATCTTATTATGAATTTAAAGTATTATTTCTTAAATCTATTTAACCGGCGGTTACAGCACGGCCTCCACAAAAACAGAGCACGACTAGAGTTAGTCGGCGATTTTCACTAAGGTTCATATTCTCACTAAATCGATAGTTACTTTAATGGAGATTTCCAATGGACAATTTTGGTACGAGCTGAAAGAGTTGTTACACGCTTTTATTCTAATTTCCCGCACAATAAGAAATTAAGTTTTTTTTTACGTTTTTTTTACTTCGTTTTGTACGCTTTTTCCCGCGGGATTTTTTACCTTGTTTTGTAAGCTGTTTATTCCAGACACAGTACTATGTCACTCTTGGAATTACGAGGAATTTAATGACACCTTAGTTATTTATCCATCCAGCCGTTTGTATGCTAGGAGAGATTAAAGAATCACAGATAAAATAGGTAGGTATTTATATAGATATGCGAGAAAAACAAAAAAAAAATGCAAAAAGTCTGACCCGTGAAGGATTTGAACCTCCGCCCTCCGATGGTCAAGCATTGCATTATATCGGCGCTCTTACCTACTGAGCTAACAGGTCTTGTGTACGAGTGACGAAACACGGCATCGCTAGGAGCGAAATGACGTCATCTAATAACGCCCCTACGTAATTTTTGACAAGGTCGCTTTTTGTCGATTGACATTGAATTCTCAAACCTATTTCCAGTTGGAATAACCTATATTTTTGCTTGGATTTGTTTACGAAAACAATGACTAATTATGTTTATGTCCAGATTGGTTTCCTAGAAACGATAATGATAAAAATGTAATAATTATCTGTATCTACGTAAATTATTAAAAGTAAAAATTGCTCAAGGTTATCTCCAGAACCAGTGGACCGATTTTAAAATGTTTTTTTCCTGTAGAAATACACATATTCAATTTTTCCAATAACTGTCTTAAGAAAACAAACCCATTTGCGGCTCAAAGCAAAATAAACGATAGACGATGTTCCCAAGTGAACCGCAAAGTTTATATGGTATACCTAATACAAACTTATTTTACTGCTACAGCACCTTGCTTGCATATGTGGTCGAAACGCAAATCATCGTTTGTCACTCTCACGCAAAAACTACCGAACAGATTTTCATGAAACTTGGCACAGTGATAGCTTAGATCCTGGAATAATATACAGGGTGTTACAAAACAAGTAGTAAAGCCGAAAGGAGGTTAAATGGGGTCTTATAACGAGTCCATTCACATACCCCAAAAAATAAAAAAATAAAAAATATTTTTATTTTCACTGTTGTGCATAACCTATTTTGAAAAATAAAAATTTTCACTGATGTGCAAACTCTATTTAGAAAAGCTATTTGGTTCCCTGACTTACCGGGTTACCCTGGTTGGCTTTGATAATTAATTATATTTTTACGGGGTATTTTGTAACACGTTGTTTTGTTTATGCAATTTTTAACGCGGACAAAGTCGCGGGGCGTCCGCTAATACCCCCTAAGTAACGACGCCTGCATAGAGGGCGCTGTTTCACAATGTACACGGGAAAACTTCTCTACGCTGGCGGAAAAAGCTAGTATACAATATAAATAGTTGTCTGGAAGAAAGCGCTCTTAGGGATAAGACCGCCTAAATGTACATTATTGTATCTGTATTTTTCATTTTGTCTGTAATTTTTTTATGTGCAATAAAGAGTCATCATCATCATATCAGCCTATAGACGTCCACTGCTGGACAAAGGCCTCCCCCAACGATCTCCACGTGCGCTAACCTCATCCAGCTGGGTCCCGCGACCTTCACCAACAAATGTGCAATAGTGTATTGAATTAGATATGTCTGTAGTTGGATTAAACTGAATTGGACACTCACACATATACCTGTCCCTCTCTTTCTCCTTATCTCTGCCCTTGTCGCTCTTCAGGATTCCCCGCAGCTTCATGATCCTCTGGCTGGTCCTACTGCCACTTCTGCTTCGTACATCGGAGTCGTCGGGCTCGGACTTGCTGTGGATCTTGCATTTCTTCTTCTTCACGTTGTCCGCTGAGTATTTTAGGATGCTGGAAAGGATTAGCAAGCTGAAGTGGCAGTGGCCGTGGTTCATGCGGCTGTAATGTGGGGGTTTCCTCACGATATTTTCCTTCACCGTTCAAGTTTGGTTTGGTACATAGAATTTGGACCACAGCCCACTTCAGCTTGCTTTGTTTGTCGATCTGAGCAGCTAAAAGATCTAAGCGTAAGGCGCGGGAAGTGACTATGTAAGGAAGAATATTCTTACGACGGTTTCTTTTTCTTCTTCAGATTCTCCACGGAGCTCTCTGTGTTCTCCGTTTCCTCAGAGTCAGTGTACATGTACGGCAGTTTACCCATTTTGTTTAACCGAATCAATTTAGTGTCAGTAGGGAGTGGAGGTGGGGAGGGAAGGGATTGGACTGGTGTGTTCTACGTCACGACATTTTTTAAGATTTCTTTGTGGTTTTTTGTAATTTTGAATACATGGTGAGTTTTTGTTGTGAGACTGTCAAAAATGACATAACTAGGTACGGAGAAGTTTCTTTTTTCGGGTTTTCTGAAAGTAGTTTTTTACACTATAATAAAGTAGGTTTGTTAAAAGAGACCAAATCCATAGAATAGAGCGCTTTTTGACGGGATCTCGTCTAAACTTTTAAAAGCGTGGGTCTGGATCTGAGACGTAGAGGGATAATATTTTCTTTCTACGGTCTGAGGTGTGGGTGGTTTATAAAATTATTTAACAGGCCTGAAAGGCCGTATAACTCATTAAAAAGTTTTTCTGCAATTTTATTATAGGGACTCTTTTGGCGGGAACCAAATTTTATCTCGTAAAACTCATTTTTGAATTTGAATGAAGTATTATACCTCATCATCAACAGCCTATTAATCTCCCCACTGCTGGGGCTCAGGCCTACCCTCTCAACGAGGGCGTGCGGGCTATAGTCCACCACGCTAGCCCAGTGCGGGTTGGTGGACTTCACATGCGCCTAAGAATTTCTTCTTCGGCGTATGCAGGTTTCCTCACGATGTTTTCCTTCACCGTTTGAGAGCAGTCAGTAAATGTACTTAAGTTTCGAGAAAAACCCATTGGTACATGACCTAACCGGGGATCGAACTCCGGACCTTTCGATATGATAGGCCGCGTCTTATCCCCAGGGCCACTGACGCTCTAGTATTATACCTACCTGAGAATTAATAATTCATTATTCCATTTCCTACCCCTAAAGACAAATTTATAATCAAATCAGGGTAAAATAACGACTCTTCCCGCCAAAATGAATTGCGGCCAATTAGAACGGCGAACACCTTTTTGAATTTCGAGTAATAGGGTTGCCGCTGCGATGTTTCTCGAATTAATATTGGGGCGTGGTATTACAATAATAATTATGTAAGCTTCGCCTTTTAGATCTGCATTAGGTGAGCGTGTTTTAGACACGGCAACTTACTGTAAAGGGGTCCCAGACACACGCGGCCTGCGGTGGCGGTGGCGGTGGCGATGGCGGCCTGTTGTATTCCTTATGCAATATAATTCCCTAAGACAAAGAGAGGACAATTCACAAATATAACATCCAGACTTGGCTAGTCAACTGTTTTGGTCCTCAGTGGAATGGAAACATTCATGCGCTTCCTTAAAAAAGCTATCAGTAAGCAGTTGACAACCCTAAGCTTTTCTATTTGAAATGAAATGAAATTCCGTTTCAGAGTTTTTGAAACAAAATGCTATGAATTCCATAAATTAACCGGATTCACGCAGAAGAATGAAGATGTGTAAATGCAATGAGCCTTTTGTCTTTACACTGGTTTTTGGACCTCAAAACGGATGTCCTTATTAGCGACAAAATTGAGTCCGTCCGTGCGTCTGTCCCCGGAATAACTCAAAACGTACGACGTCGTGAATTCTCGTTGAAGACGTCAGACGTTAGTGTAGGTAAACACTTAAGGACGGAGTTACCCAAACTGTGGCCGCGGAGCAACTTGCCCAACTCTAAGTGCAGTTAGAACTTACTGGGTTCTCGATCTGTGCTAGTTAGCACAGTTTGACATGCACTTTAGTTAATTTTGATAACCCTTGAACATTAAGGTCGCATAGTCCTTTGTTAATTTAATACATTTACAAAATTAAATGCTCAAAACACTTTTAGGCAAACAAGAGTTCATCATCATCATCAACAGCCTATTAATCTCCCCACTGCTGGGGCTCAGGCCTACCCTCTCAACGAGGGCGTGCGGGCTATAGTCCACCACGCTAGCCCAGTGCGGGTGGTGGACTTCACATGCGCCTAAGAATTTCTTCTTCGGCGTATGCAGGTTTCCTCACGATGTTTTCCTTCACCGTTTGAGAGCAGTCAGTACATGTACTTAAGTTTCGAGAAAAAACCCATTGGTACATGGCCCAACCGGGGATCGAACCTCGGACCTTTCGATATGATAGGTCGGGGATAACCCCGAGGCCACTGAGACACACCATTGGGATACAAATAAGTGGATTTAGTACAAATTACAAATAGGTAGTTACATAATCAATATTTTGTTCCTCTAATGATTCTGAGAGGACCTACCTATACAATCTGTTAATAATTTATAGAAGATGAACAAATCCCTACTTTCCAGCCATCAAAATCCCAACTCCACATAACAGTAAATTCAGTTAGACAAATATAGCTCGCAGACCCAAAGACAAATAGATTACTTAAATAGATTCGTAGACAGACTAGACAATAGACAGAGTTGTCTTCGGCAGTCCGTCCCCTGGCCTCGGGGCTAGTGTTCATCAACTATCGATAGTCACTATCGATAGTTGACATCGAAAATCACTCGCCAATGGTGTTGATTCGAATTATTTCGGATGGTGTACGCCAAACAGTTTGGAATCGACGTCGCCCGCCGTAGGGCAGCGCGGCGATGCCCGCGTGCGTGGTTATTCGATGCTCTGTGGTGTACGCCTAACTAAATCTTAGTCCCTTGTGCTCTTTTTTAACTTATAAAAAAACAAATATACGGGTCGACTTGAGAACCTCAGTCCTCCTCTTTTGTTTTTTTTCGTCGGTTGAAAATAAGAAGGAGATTGCATGAATTTCAAAAGTGTAAAACTGTTTAGTCCTGTCAGACAAGAAAATGAACCGGGTTTCTATTGCAATGAGCAGTTAGGAAGCGGGGTTTAAAGCGTCTCCCAGACACACGCGGCCTACCGCAGGTCACAGCCTCAATATGTAAACGCAGGCCGCGCGTGTCTGAAGTCTCACATACATTGCATAGGGAAGACAACAGGCCGCCACCGCCACCGCAGAATGCGTGTGTCTGTGATGTGATACGCTTAATGACGATTAAAAATCCCTCTGTCAGACAAGACTACTAATTTGACAGTTCTAAAATTCATGCCACCTTTTTTGTTTTTAAAATAAAAAGAGCACAAGCCAGACACAGCACAGACCAAAATTTTGATAAGGCTTGCACATCCGAATCGACACGGTTATCGATACTATTTATTCGCTGGCAACACAACACTACGCGGGGCTCAAATTCAATTCACTGTACGACACACAATTACCTGGGAATTGTATGTCGGATTTGCATTAGTTCGGAGGCACGCACCAGACGGTGTAGAGTCAGCAACACAAGTCTGCCGAAATGACGAATTTAAGTAGGTAAGTACATATTTGGGATTTCAGCATACCTATGCGCATTGCTAGAGATGATTAATGGTCGTAGCACACACATCAACCCGGAAAGGGATCGTCACCGTATCGCCTCACCGTCAACCAGGCGTCAACCTAACGTAAGCGCGTTACCAACTCGGCTACGCCGCGCTTACGCTTCGCCGGCCGCTGGTTGACGGCTAGGCGGGGTGACAGCCAGCACGCTCGCCAACGCAGCGCAGGGGGTGGACGAAGAAACGTAAGCTAGGGTACGGAGAGTTGTAAGGCACCCTGTCGACGTTCATGCAAACGTCATTCAAAACCATCAGTCATGCTGATTGAATGATGAAAAAAATAATGTATGCAGATTCTCGTCACTCACCGCATTACACGATCATTCATCCGTCAGTCACCGCCTGATATGTGTGCTATGACCATTATAAGAATCTTAGAATACAGAATGAACCAGAAGGCGCTTTCGAACTGACTATAATATTACCGGAAAAAAAGTTTTTTGTAAAAAACTAGCATAGTTACCTAACTACCATTGATGCGATAGCTCAGTTGCTATAGGTACCTCGCAGTAGCGCTTCTGTTCATCTGTGTTGTTGATCTTGCAATATTTTTTTGCTGTCGCTACTAAGATTACATATAGGCGGGTTTTTCCCCGCTTTATCGCATTCACTCCATGTAGCCATATTTATTTTATTGACTCCAAATATCTCCACTGCTGGGGTCCAGGAGTGGGTACACTCAACGAGCTACGGATTATAGTCCACCACGCTAGCCCAGTGCGGGTTGACGGACTTCGGAGCGCCTAAGAATTCTTTCTTTGACGTAATGTCGGTTTCTCGATGTTTTCCTTCGCCGTTTTAGAGCAGTCAGTAAAATTGTACTTAAGTTTCGAGAAAAACCGATTGGTAAGTACATGGCACGGCCGGGGATCGAACTCCGACCTCTTGCTCGACGTGCCAGGCCGCATCTACCTCAATACGCCACCGACGCTTTGTTGTGACTCCAATCCTCACCATTTGACTTTGTCAATTTCATCGTAATTTGCTTTGCTTTTTTTTATTGCTACGGGGGCAACAAGCCGGCGGGCCTCCTGATGTTAAGAGGTCACCGCCGCCCATAGACGCCTGCAACACCCGGGGGGTGCTGGTGCGGCGCCGGCCAAGGTTGAGGGGCTCTTTTGACTCTCTTCTTGAAGGACCCCATATCGTAGCGCTGTGGAAAAGCTTGCTAAAATTTATTTTTGTTACTTACCAGTAGCAAAATTCAAGGTGCTGATTTTTAACAGGTGAGATGGTCAAATAGGGTTCAAATCATAAAAAGCGGGTCCATTAGTGTCATAGTAGTTGAGGATTCCCTCACACGGCGTTCCATGAAGTCATATTTCCCCTTCAACTGGATTAAACGAAACACATAACATTCTTTTCTACCGAGTTATTTCAATAAACAAGAAACAATCTCGCGCGCGCGATATCACGCGAGATTCCGTGGCATGTTGCGAGACGAAACGCAATGTTATTTATATGACTATTATGACTTGTGAATCATAAGTTTAATACAGAAAGAAATAGAGAGAAAGAAAAATCATTTATTCAACAACCACAAACATACAATAAAATAGTTAAGCAATAAAATTTATTAAACCTAACCTATGACAACTGGGCGGTTGAAACTTTTTGGCGGTTATGTGAAGTTGGCTGATTGCTGCGCAGTGACTAATTTTAGAAGTCTGTGACTGCGGGCGGAGGTTCCTTAGAGACGCTCAATTAATTTAAAAAAATGGTTTCACCATTTGTCCTCCGTCATCGTCAGGGGGACAGATCACTGACAGGTATTCTGAGTCTATGAAATAATTCTTTTTTTCGTTCTACTCTAATAAAACTGTTTATCGAAAAAAAGGATTATTCCATAGACATATTTTCGTTAAACAATTTTATTAGAAAGTGAAGTCCACCAACCCGCACTGGGCTAGCGTGGTGGACTGAAGCCCGCACGCCCTCGTTGAGAAGGTAGGTCTGAGCCCCAGCAGTGGGGACATTAATAGGCTGTTGATGATGATGATGATGATGATGAATTTTATTAAAGGGTGCAAACTGCGATCATTAGTATTAATGATCGCAGGGTGCAAAGCAATATTGTAAGTATTACTCGAAATGCTGCGACCATAGTATTAATGATCGCAGTCGAAATGTCAAAAACAAAACTGTGGCCTCCATTGCACACGACCGGCAGCTGTCAGCGCGTTGATTTGTGCGCGCCGCGCGTAACATATAGCGGTCCCGCTCTCTCGGCCCGACATAAATCTAATAAACGCTGAGACGACTAATTTATAGCCTCGTCCCGCTTTATTGCACCTCAAGTGGTGGCAGTTTGTCTCAATTTGGTTGTAAAGACTCGCCTGTGCCTAAGAACAAGGATCCCATAGAACCGGACTCAGCGTATAGCAAGAAATAGCAATAGTCTTTTACCCCAATAATTTGAGAAGACGCTTCTTACATGGCGGGGTCAAACTGAACAAACACTATCTATTTTAGTCGGGCTGTTGTTTGTTGACACTTGACAGCATCGAGTATTTTCTTGTCTGTGATGGTTTGTTGTTGGGATGCAGTCATACGTAGATAGAGATAGAAGATATTATATCTGTCTAGCTTCCTCTTACCACTTTTGTAATAAGTGTGTCCCTCTCTGATTATTATTTTAGCGTCTGTTCTATGGGATACTTTTTCTTGGGCCTGTGCGCATCTTAGGCCCCCATTACACGGTATAGATATACCAAGTTATCTGTGAAGTGGCAGAATCAGGACCTATGTAGAATCTCATTCGGCCGTCAGCACAAAATATATATAATGACGGGCATGCAACGATGGGAAAACAACCCTTCAGTTCACAGATAACTTGGTAAGTCTATAGGTGTTGCTGTCAGTTTTACCCAGAGAGTTGTTAGTATACATAGAGCGCGCGTTAGCAAGTCTGAACTGTAAGCACGGGTCTGAACAGTCTCGAAATGTTCGGGGCGACGCTACTAGTCACATAACGTCAGGAGCGCCGATTGTTGCTCGCGCCGGTATTTATTAAGATTTGGAGTAATCATGGTGAAATGTGCAGTGCCAAGCTGTAAACACGATTCACAGAAACAAACGATCTAGAAAAAATCTATATAGAAGCGTCCATAGAACACCTGCTTACACTTGGCACAATGTGCAATGAGCGATGCGCGCGCTCTATACTGACCATGAATTTAAAAAAAAAGCTACTCCCATATGGATGAGTAACAAAATCATTTTAGGGGGTGCCAAAATCGTGCCAAATGTATATCGAAATTGATACTCACTCACACATTCTCATTTTCAAACTCCATATAAATTTGTATGAGCAACTTCCTCCCGCTAATCCGCTTCATTTGTCCGCACCCCCCCTGATTTTGACACAGAATTTTTCATCGTTTCCCATACTAAATTTGCAAGATGCGATCTCCACAGGGAGCGCGCGCGCGACAAAAGAGGTTCGAATCTCCTTGATACTGACGCTCGCATGACCGTTTAAAGTACGCCTTAGAGTAGTACCTATATAAAATTAACACTATTTATTTAATTTTTGGACGGTTGTATGGAGAAACCCTAGTTTTGAACCGCTCTCCTCGCTTCGAGCGGTCGACTCTACTAATTTTTAAAATAGGGCTCCTGGTCTATTAAAAAAAGTAAAATAAAAAGTACTTAAAGTGTTCCTTATTTTAATGCTTCCAGCGTATCCTAAAACGAATCAAACGTTGAGACGGAAATCTCGTGTAGTTTCCTTGTTAGTCGCAATAAACGGCATCGAAATACGCCATTATGACGTACGTAGGTACCTAGGTACGTAGCTCTCCGCTACGTACGGCTAAGCTCGCTCCGCTGATTTCGGTTCCGATTGCATTCGGCATCGGAAATCGGCCGGATCGGAGCGGCGGATTCACTGCGACGAGATTCACTAAATTGATGAAAACGTTAAAGCCTTTCCCACACTGGGGCGGTTCTGTTAGTGGCGCTTCGTCATTATTTTTCATCACGGCGATAAACGATACTACATTTTTCCGCTGGCTCTTTTTCTGTAGCGCCATTTTTCCGTTTCTTAATTTTGTAATTTATAATGTAATTTTTTGTCAATTGAATAATATGGACATGCCTCCGGGACCCCGGAATATTAAAACTATGTAATTACTTTATAGGTGGTACCTAGGCAGACGCAGCGTAGGCCTCCCACAAGGTGGACCGACGATCTGGTGAAGGTCGCGGGACCCCGCTGGATGAGGCTAGCGCGGGATCGGGCGTCGGGGAGATCCCTGGGGGAGGCCTTTGTCCAGCAGTGGACGTCTACAGGCTGATATGATGATGCTGATATCAATTTCTGAATGTATTTCCTGTCAAATTATCAATATCTGCGATACACAAAATCCCGCGATAAGGGCATGTCCACGTTTGCTATACAGTTTATAAATTATACCAAGCAGGATAGAATATCACAGATATTAAGTGGGCCCTACTCGATCATGCGGCATGACATGCATTACGTGCTGTCACTCATGCATGACCGTCTAGTTGTAGTGATAGACGTGCATGACATGCAAACTACGTGCTGGCCGTTGCTTCACTGTACTGATTGATAGCAAGCATGATGGTCCATCATGCAGCATGATAATTCACGTAAACGTTGCATGTCATGCAAGCATGATCGTGTAGGGACCACTTTAGAAACAAAGCCGATATCTGTAATACCTATATTTTGGCGTGATGACGTCACCGTCTCGCTAACGTAGCGACGAGGAATTTCGTCAGTACGAACCAAGACTCGTTAGCTCAGTAGGTTAGAGCGCCGATACAATGCCAAATCTGAATCATCGGAGGCCGAAGGTTCAAATCCTTCACGAGTCCTTTAATACTTCATTTTTTTTGTTGTTTATTTCGCTTCACGGATTAATGTTGATTCAGAAATAAAAAATGATTTTTATATACTGTATGGTGTCCCGCGTCCTCTCGCAGCCAGGAAGTGGGGACATATTATTAAGCTGTTGATTTGAGGTTATGAAATCGTAAAAAAAAAAAATATGGGAACTAAACTTTAATTTCATCACCAACTATGAAAAATATGCAAGGGTTTGGGCATAGTGTATTACTATGGTTTGGGCGAGGCGCAGTATAGGTTCCATACAAAATTCCACCATACAATCCCATGACAGACAACACCGCCTCCGCAGTGTGGGGATGGCTTAACGTTGGGATTGTTTGGGAATGTTAAAATATGTATATGTATGAATAAAAACCGGCCAAGTGTGTGTCGGCGACGCGCAGTGTAGGGTTCTGCATAACAGTTTTCGTGTTGATCGAAAGTGATTGTTATTTTACAAAACAGGATATATGATGACGTATCATTGCCTCGCTAGCGACGCTGAATTTCGTCAATATAATTCAAGACTCGTTAGCTCAGTAGGTTAGAGCGCCGATACAATGGAAAATTTGACATCGGAGGCCGGAGGTTCAAATCCTTCACGAGTCGAACTTTTTAATACCTAGGTATATATTTTTAGTTTCTTATTTCGCTTCATGGAAATGTTTTGATGTGGAAATAATAAAAAACCGGACAAGTGCGAGTAGGAACGCGCCCTGAGGGTTCCATACAAACTTAACATTAATTAACTTATCACTTTGGTACTAAACTTATATGGATGATTTGGTTATACGCAAAATTAAGTTTGTTGGTAATAGAAAACTTACTTTCTTTTTGTGATGAAACTACAAATTTACTGTTTTCCATTACTTGTGCTATAAGACATTTCTTCTTGCCAAATTTCAAGATTCTAGGTCAACCGGAAGTACCCCATAGGTTTTAATTAAGGGACTGCAGACCTCAGTATTTGACACTAATTTCAACTTGATACCCCCACGCTTTCCTGAGTAAAAGGGTGTTGACAGACAGACGGACAACGAAATCATCCTATAGGGTTCCGTTTTTCTTTTGAAGTACGGAACCCTAAAAAACGACAAAAAGTCGACTCGTGAAGGATTTGAACCTCCGTCCTCCGATGGAAATCATGAGAAAATTCTCATAGTATATCGGCACTCTAACCTACTGAGCTAACGAGCCTCGATACAGAGCCGACGAAATATAGCTTCACTTACAGGGCATACGTCATTGAAACATGAATCATAAACTTTGATATATCCTATCGTACTAGATTAGAAATTACTCTATCACACAGAACACGGAAAAAGCTCGCTACGCTCCCGCTCGCCTTATATTTCTATGCTCTATCATAATAATAATAATGTTTAGACAAAATTACACACGGCTGCTTAGTCCCAAACTAAGCCGAAGCTTGTACATGGGCACTCAACAACTGATAAACATACATATATACTTTAAATAAATACTTAAATTCATACAAACACCCAGAATCCGAAAACCAACAGATATGCTCATCACACAAATGTGGGTTCGGATGGTAATCGAACCCACGACCTCTGGCGCAGTAGGCAGGGTCACTACCAACCACGCCAACAGGCCAATCATTATCCAAAAGTCTATTAACCAAAACTAATCAGAGGCAGACAAAACTTCGTGCATTATATGAATGAATCTAATTTTACCATGGGAAAAGGAAAAGACTCTCCGCGGGAAAATGGGGGAAAGAAACGGAGGCTCGACCCGGAGGGGAGACGCTATAGTTCTTTATTTTCTGCTACGAAATACATACCTACATACTCTAACTACGACGAGAGCGTCAGTGGCGTAGGGGATAAGACGCGGCCTCTCATATCGAAAGGTCCGGAGTTCGATCCCCAGCTGGGCCATGTACCAATGGGTTTTTTCTCGAAACTTAAGTACATTTACTGACTGCTCTCAAACGGTGAAGGAAAACATCCTGAGGAAACCTGCATACGCCGATGAAAAAATTCTTAGGCGCATGTGAAGTCCACCAACCCGCACTGGGCTAGCGTGGTGGACTATAGCCCGAACGCCCTCGTGGAGAGGGTAGGCCTGAGCCCCAGCAGTGGGGACATTAATAGGCTGTTGATGATACTCTAACTACCTATACTAGATAGGTACGGTCGACCGCACATCGGTAGAAACAAAACCAGTATAAACTCGTCTATTCCGTTTTGTTACGATCGAGGCAGACCAAGCGGAAATTTGCCCGCGCACTTTTTGACGTCATTGTCAAATGAACCACAACACTATAGCCTAATGAATAAAATCGTATGACTGACAAATTTCCGCTTCGTTAAGACTGTTAGTTCGAGAAGTCGCACAATCCGGAAAAGAATCCGAGTTGTAGGTCAGTGTTTTCACTGACGTGCAGTCGACTGTACCACAATACAAAAAATTGGTTAGGTATATGCCGGGCCGTGTGCAGGGTAGAGTTTCGTAGTAAGTATGTAAGTCAATCAATCAATCAAGAGTCTGTTTATATCAACAAGTCCCCACTGTTGGGGCTCAGGCCTGCCCTCTCAACGAGGGTGTATGGGCTAAGTCCATCGCATCAGTCATTCTTCGGCGTATGAAGCGTTTTCTCATGATATTTTCCTTCAACGTTTGAAAGATATGTGATTTTTTAAAATACAACTTTTTTTTGTAATTTACTTAGGGCTGTTTGTATGGAGTTTCTATGAACTTTTTATTGACGGGACTTTTGATTATGTATGAATTCGGAGTTTGGTGTGAAATAAAACGCAATTTTTTAAAATAAAATAACAACAATTATCTATATTTTAAGGAATTCAAAACAAACGATGCACAATTACAGCACTAATTAAATAAATTAATAAATTAAATTTTTATTTTGTGTTTTTGTCCAAATCCAATACCGTATTATGACCTTTTTGTCACTTAACCGCATATTTTCAAAAACTGTTATTTTTCATTCGATCATAACTTTTTACTGGCAACTTTTTGAGTCTTAGGGCTTCTTTCACCACTTCCTGATGTTTTTACATACAGTAATCTTAGAGAAAAAACTAATCTTTCAGATAAATCTGTCTGATAGAATATATAAAATATATAATAATAGATAATTTATAGGCAATCTCAGATACTTATAACCTGCAGATAGGGGTATCTGGGAATTTATCAGCAAGTGGTGAAAGAAGCCCTTAGTGCTGAGTATTCAGTGGACTATACGGCAACATAGGTCTCGTTAGTGGTGGACATTTGGTCCGCTTCTGCTCATAGTCCATCAGCCTTTTAGCAAAGTGACAGCACTTTCGCACCTTGAACACTTATCACTGTTTTCCACCGCATTGTATTTCCTACATCTCAAACACTGATCGTTTATACTCTGTGCCAACTCTATTTCCCATTCGCCGCCATCTTTGACATCTAATCTGACAGCTGACAGCTCGAGTATCTCACACAGCACGCTGTCATTGACACCATCAACGAAATGCAAGTTAATAAACTTCTCATACAAAACCGATGGCAATTTTATTCTAGCCGCCAATTTCTTTAAATTCTTATCCTTAGCTGATGCGCATACGTCCCTTTTCATGTCTAAAATCGTCTCCATCAGTTTGAAGTCAACGGTTTTGTTGACTGCCAAAACCGGTAACGTTTGCGTGAAATGGAACGGTTCATCGGTCAAAGGGTGGTATTGCCACGCCTCTTCGACCAAATGCGGTAATATAGGCGCCAGCGCCTTGAACAGAGAGACCAGAATCGTGTGGACGACTAACTGAGCCGACAGCCGTTCGGTTGAATCTTTCGGCGAACAGTATAGTCTATCTTTAACACAATGGCAGTACAGACCGGATACTTTGTTACTGATGAAAAACAGCAGCGCCTGAGCGACATTGTTGTACCGTAAATTGTTGTAATTGCCATTAATTAGAGTCATAAATTCCTGAGTTTCGCTCACCATGTACTCATCAAAGTAGTTTAGCTCGGGTTTCTGGCGGAAATCCGGTTTTTGTACGTCATTTATGACCGCTAGAAGGTACTTTATGATGTTTCTGATCCTTCGGACCTCCTCCTGACAGTCGTCTAGCAGTTTCTTGCTTATGACGATCTGGGAATGCTGCGTGGCGTGGCTGGCTACCCACCACCTGGAAAGTTGAGGTTTAAGAAAAAGCTATAAATGGAGTTTTTGTGTATTCTTTATTCGACAAATAAAACGCGAAAAGATATGTCTGCAAAAGTGGACTTATATTCCATAAGAGATTTCGTCCAGCCAACCCATACTGTGGGAGGGACTAAAAATAACGAGAGATCAAAAGATGTGCATGGACATATTGAAATAATAAAAAACATATTGAAATAATAATAAAACATATTAAAATTTTATTTATTTTTAGATATTATACCATACCACGATAATACCGGGTAGAAAAATCGAATGGGACCTGGAGACATAGTACCTACCCTGAATATTGAAGATAGCAAAAAAACTGCAATCTAATATAAAATGAAAACCTCATTTTCAAAGTCGGTTAAAAATGACAACAAGCACCGGTACCAACTCGTACAAATCGTACTTAGCGTTTCCCCAATGGGAGTCGAACCCACGATCTGTAGCACTCGAGTCTAATGACAAAGCCTCACCGTAGCGTGTCCACCCCGTAGGCCGGCTGGCCCTTCCCCCCGTGTATGATGGTGTATGGATCGATCACGTTGCCGATAGACTTTGACATTTTGCGCTTCCCATCGTCTACCACGAAGCCGTGCACGAATAATGACCTGCGACGAATAAATCATCATTATTATACATTTTCTTTTTACCAATCTTACACAGCCAAAGCGCCATGCGTTAAAAATTTGCAAATAATATAGGGCTTCTTTCACCACTTCCTGATATTGTTACAGATAGTAATCTTAGTGATAAACTAATCTATCAGATAAATATGTGAGATAGACTATATAAAATATATAAGATATAGGCAATCAGATACCTGTGTAACCAAAAAAACAGGCTATCTGTCAGATAATCTGCAGATAGGGTATCTGGGACTTTATCAACAAGCGGTGTAAGAGGCCCTTAGAAGTCGACATTAAATTACAATTATTAAATTCTTAAATTACAGTCAATTATTATGAATCGTTGGCGTAGTTGGTAGTGACCCTGCCTACTGCGCCAGAGGTCGTGGGTTCGATTCCCAGCCGGGACCAACATTTGTGTGATGCATAGAACACCGGAAAAAGCTCGCTACGCTCCCGCTCGCTACGATGGTTTTATTACATCTGTGGTGTGATGAGCATATCTGTTGGTTTTCGGATTCTGGGTGTTTGTATGTATTTAAGTATTTATTTAAAGTATATAATATGTATTTTTGACAACTGAGGCACATCACAACTTAAAGGCCAGAAACTTACTTATATGGAGCTTGGTTTCTCAGGGCGATCGAGGTAAGCAGCGACGTCTGGAACCACCCCGTGAGCTGGTCCACGCCCTCCGAGTACAGGTGCGCCGTCTCCCCGCCCAGGGTCTGCCACGACAGCCCAGAGTCCAGCCAGATGTCCATTATGTCCTGAAAACATACACTAATCTAATAATCTATATTTATATACCTACGGCGCCGAAACGTGGACACTGACAGTGGGACTAGTCCGAAAACTCAAAGTCGCTCAACGGGCTATGGAAAGAGCTATGCTCGGAGTTTCTCTGAGAGATAGGATCCGAAACGAGGTCATCCGCCAGAGAACCAAAGCCTTTGACATAGCTCAAAGGGTTAACACGTTGAAGTGGCAGTGGGCTGGTCACATCTGTCGGAGAACCGATAACCGCTGTGGTAGACGAGTTCGCGAGTGGAGACCACGACTAGGCAAGCGTAGTGTGGGACGCCTCCGGCTAGATGGAGCGACGACCTGCGTGAGGCGGCTGTCAGCGACTGGATGCGGAGAGCCGAAGGAGGCCTATGTCCAGCAGTGGACTAGTGCAGGCTGATGATGATGACTTATATACTAATTTAATAAAGCTGGATATAATAAAGGTCACCAACAGTCAGACAAGGTCGCGGGCAGGACACATCGCCCTTAGAACTGACGGCCGTTGGGGCAGAAAGGTTCGAGTGGCGACCACGTATCGGAAGACGCAGCGTAGGCCTCCCACAAGGTGGACCGACGATCTGGTGAAGGTCGCGGGACCCGGCTGGATGAGGTTGGCGCGGGACCGGTCGTCGTGGAGATCCATGGGGGAGCCCTGTGAACTGGTACATATGGTGATGATTCATTTTCATTCATTTCACCTTTCCTTTGGTGATATCTTTGCTGGCCAAGTCACACTCTTGCGCCACGTGGTGGGGCAACAGCTCGCTGACGTCACAGGTCCACCATGCGTCCGCGCCTCTCGAATCCATCAGACTGCACAGATTGTCTATGATGCGTCTGGAATTAACAATAACAAATAGAAAAAAAGATAAATTATTGGGCGTTTCATGTTTCATGACGTCATGTCTTATATACAGAGTGGATAGAGGCACACGCCCTCTCAATTAGCCGCGAGATGCACCAGTAGGGCCCGTTCTCCAGTTGCGCCCTAAAGTGTAAAGTCGGTTTACTTAAAGTCGGTTTACTTAGATAGTGCCGCCTTTGTAAAAAGCCGCCCAGCACGCGCCGCCTCTAGTCAAAGGGAACACAAAAGTCACCGGCAGCGGCGTACACCCGCTATTTGACTTGGCGTTTTATATCGAGGCGTTCGTCGCATTAAAAGGGCGCGTTAACTGCTGCGTACGTTTATAGAAAATGTTTTTTCTCTGTGGGAAGACAGTGAGGTGTCTCAAAATGAAATTTCAGCTGAACCAAAAACAAAAAGACGAACTTTTTGTAAAACATGTACCTACTTAAGTAAATTTTAATTGATGTCCATCGACATTGTGTTGAAATGAACTTGTGTGTATTATTAATATTGTTTTTTTTTCCAAAAGAAATAAATATAAATCCGCGGCCATACCCATATTCCGTTCGGGTGTACCGACACTATCTAAGTAAACCGACTATACTGGTTGACGATGGCGTCATCCCCTACATACAGGACTAGGTACAGACATGCCGCACCGATAGGGCCTTTCCACATTATCTGACGTCATTAAACACACTTACAAGTCGACGATGACGTCACCCCCCGCGTACACGGCGGGTATGGGCACGCCCCACGCCCGCTGCCGCGAGATGCACCAGTACGGCCTCTTCTCCAGCTGGGCCCTGAAGCCCTGGCGATATTGCTCTGCGCCGGACGGTGGTAAGATTTGGACTCCTTCTAGAGAATCCTAAAAAAAATTGCAGTGTTTGTATCTGCTTTTGCTGGTGTATGGTTGAAGAGAAAGATGTGGAGTTTTCCGTAATGCAATTTATTTCGGCACATGTATAATCGTAATGGAGTCGGTTTCAAGAAGACAAAAATGGAGGGCGGCAGGCAGAACGAATGAATGAGTGAATTGAATTGATGAATGAATGGTTTGTGTTCCAGGAAGGGACCAAGGTCACCGACGTAGGTCAAAGAATTGCGAAGCTGAAGTGGCAGTGGGCTGGGCACATCGCCTGGGGCAGAAAGGTTCTCGAGTGGCGACCACGTATCGGAGACGCAGCGTAGGCCTCCCACAAGGTGGACCGACGATCTGGTGAAGGTCGCGGGACCCGGCTGGATGAGGTTAGCGCAGGACAGGTCGTCGTGGAGATCCTTGGGGGAGGCAGTGGACGTCTACAGGCTGATATGATGATGATGTGTTGGCTGGGTTGCCAACAGCGTGATGAATATTGACTAAAAAAACTAAAAAGAAAACAATCAAAAAAACATACCAAAGCTTTCTCCTTCAACGCAGCAGTATCAATGAACCACTGCTGGCTGGCTCTTACAATAACCGGCTGCTTGGTCCTCCAGTCCAGCGGGTAGGAATGCACGTAGACCCCCTGGTGGACTATAGAGTCCCCCAGGCGGGATATGACGATGTCCTGCCCTTCGGCGAGGACCGGCGAGCCGTTCAGCTCGACGTCGAGGTTGGTGTAGCACCCGGATTCGTCTACGTTGCATTCCTGGAAGATTAAAATGGTTTTTATACTCGGAACGCTCACTGAAAGCTCGATGTGATGTCTCTACCAGAGAGCCAGACGGTCCCAAGACTTATTAATCCTACTCCTACTAATTATATAATGGCTTGTAAGGATGTGAGGATCTTTGGATGTGAGGATATTTGTTACTCTTTCACCCAAAAACTACCTAATAGATTTTGATGAAACTTGGTACAGTGATAGCTTACACCCAGGAATAACATATAGGCTACTTTATAACGCGGACAAAGTCGCGGGGCGTCCGCTAATAACCTCTAAGTAACAAAACACCTTAATAGAGGGCGCTGTCTCAAAATGTACACGGGAAAAACTTTTCTACGCGGGCCAAGCCGCGGGAAAAAGCTATAGTAATACATATTTCAATTAATCTATAAAGTAAAAAAGAAAAGATGTATCATCTTCAGCAGCCTGTGCCAGTCCACTGCTGGACATAGGCCTCCCCCAAGGCGCCCCACACAGCCCGATCCTCGGTTCTCCGCATCCAGTCACTGCCAGCCGCCCCACGTAGGTCGTCGCTCCATCTACCCGGGGGGCGTCCCACACTACGCTTGCCAAGTCGTGGTCAGTTGTATTCATTTGCAATGCATGTGGGACTTCAAAAACGCGGGTTCACTATTAGTGTATTGTGCCTGCGGCCTGCGGTAGGCCGCCACCTCAGGCCGCGTGTTCGGAGAGAGAAAGCAATAGAGGACGCATACAATAATAATAATCAGAGAGGGACACGCTTATTACAAAAGTGTTACGAGTAAGCTAGACAGATATAATATCTTCTATCTCTTTCTACGTATGCGAATTTTTTCTCAAATTTGTTTCAACAAAACCCTACAATACTCGATGGCGTCAACAAATAACAGCCCGACTAAAATCGATAGTGTTTGTTCAGTTTGACCCCGCCATATAAAAAGTGTCTTCTCAAATTATTGGGGTAAAAGACTTGCTGTTTCATGCTGTACGCTGACTGCAAATCTATGGTGATAAATCTATGCGCTGACCACAGTGATGTTGTTCCTCAACGCGACGAGGAAGTCGTCGGGCCCGTGCGCGGGCGCCGTGTGCACCAGCCCCGTGCCCTTCCCCTCGGTCACGTGCGCGCCCTCCAGGAACGGCAGGGCACCGCCCACCAGCGCGTTCCTGTACGTGGCGTCTTCGAGGCAGTGGCCTGATCAACAGAGCATGTAAGGTGCTAACAAATTAGTCACCGATATTTTAAGAGGAGATACTTTACGTTATAATAATTAATATTATCTAGAAATTAAGAAAAAAAATCATATAATCCAAAAAGAGTGACAGATTGTAAAAATAAAAGAGTAGAAAAAAATAGGTCTCACCATTGAACTCCATGAGCTTCTGGACGTGCACTCCGAGCGTGTTCTGCAGCGCGTCGAGCAGGCCACTGCCGACCACGAACAGCTGGTCGGGCCGCCCGCCCAGGGTCACCACGCAGTACCGCAGCTGGGGCGCGTAGCAGATGGCGCGGTTCGCGACCAGGGTCCACGGCGTGGTCGTCCAGATCAGCGCCGAGAGACTCTTGCTGGTCAACAAAACTTGTATTATTATATCCCGATAAAAGTTTTGTTTATTATAATTATTTTTTTATTATTATATCCTGTGGAATGGAGAGGAGCATGCTGGAGATTAAACTGAGGGACAGGTGGAGACTCTCGAAGATTAGAGAGTTGACCAAGATATCAGATGTCACCGTTGGTGTGGGCATATGATGAGGACAAACAACAATAAATGGACAAAAGAATTCACAGGGTGGTACCCGCGAGACGGGAAAAGACGAAGGGGAAGACCAATCAAAAGATGGGAAGATGACCTGCCTGGTGGATGGCGCAGAACATCGAATGACCGTCACAAATGTCGACAACTGGAGGAGGCCTATGTCCTCGGCCAACCTGACAGTAAAGTTGTCGATGTCGACAACCAACTTCTAAGTAGGATGTAATGTCAACGAATAAAGGCTATTTTTATTTAAATAGTGAGCTTGGAAATGGTTTTTTTATACAAATTTCAACTTAAAATATGACATTTAAATTTTCGCTGTCGCTCGGTAGAAAAATAAAACGAGGCAGAGGGATTGCACAAATTAATAAGTCTTATAACTTTGTAAATATGTATCGTATCGAAGTGAAATAAAAACTATACGGTACTTGACAATTTTCAACGTTTTGTATTTTAATATGTTCGAAACCAATCTAATTAGACTTACCCAGTAAATTGTCGTAAGACTTGCGGCACCTTTTCAATAGGAAATGCGACATACACCTCTTTGCTTTTGTATTGGGGGTCGTACTCTAGTTCCGCTTCGGCTAGAGCTGTTCTAAACAAAAACAACATCATTATCATATCATCCTCTCGTTGTCCACTGCAGGAGATAAGCTTTCGAACACCACAGCCGGTTCTGGAGACAGGCCCCTCAGAGTAGAGAAAGTTGGTGATGGTAGGGATGGTTGTAGCTGGTTGATCCCACCAGTATGTGGTTTACACTTCAGGACCCATCAGCCCTATCGGCCGTTGTAATCTATGTCATCTGCTATCAGTTCTGCCTGTTGAGTCAAACATGACCACCGACAAATGGCAGTACCTATTCAATAGACAGATGATGACAAATGATTTTTGAAGAGTTTGCTTATACGAGTATGTTACGAGAGCCGTGTCTGATGCTAAGGGAAAAAGTATGCAATCCAATAAAAAGAGCATACAGTTATTCAAGAGTGAACCCTGAAAGTCATAGGGTGATTTCAAACTTTTTCTTATATTTTTATTGTTGTTTGACAATGTCACTTTACAATGGCAGCTTAAAATCAGGAATGTTTAGAAAGGGTTGCCAAAAACCCATGTTTTTTAATGCCAGGTAAATTGTAAGCATAACCTAATGTTCATCATCATATCAGCCTGTAGACGTCCTCTGCTGGACAAAGGCCTCCCCCAGGGAACTCCACGACGACCGGTCCTGTGCTAACCTCATCCAGCCGTCCCACGACATTCACCAGATCGTCGGTCCACCTTGTGGGAAGCCTGCATCTTCCGATACGTGGTCGCCTTCAGTCAACTGACGAACCTAATATTGAATGAGCCTAATTATAATAAAAAAAAAAAAAGGGAAAGCAGGGACTGCCACCCCCGTCTAAGAATAAGAGCCTAATTCTCAAAGGACAGTAGTCGATACTTACTTAGAAGATGGCGACCAATACACAGGTTTCAACGCACGATACACCAAACCCGTCTCGTACATTTTGTAGAACTGCCTCAACTGGTTCTGCACATATTCTTTGCTTAACGTCAGGTAACATTGCCCTGTCCAGTCCGCCATGATGCCCCAACTTTCAAATGCTGCTTTCTGCCTTTCGACAGTACCCATAGCAAATCGCCTAGCAGTCTCTCGGATTTGTATTGGGTCGGTGGGAGCAGCCTGTTTGGAGTCCTTCTTGGCTTTCTGCAGGGCTTTCAGTTCTATTGGCAGCCCGTGGCAGTCCCAGCCTGGGACGTAATGGACTTTGTTGCCTTGGAGTAGTTGACTTCTGTTGTTTATGTCTTTGATTATCTGCAACAAGAGATGTTTCTATATTTATCTAAACAGATTGGAAATAATATTTGTATGTAGATTGGTTATGAAACAGAGATATACTTTTTATCAGTAACAGCATTAGAGCCAGTTGAGAAAACCAGTGGTTGAAGTTTCATTTCATTATTTAAAGGTGATCAGATCTGAGGAAAGTGGACCAAATCGTTAACGGAATGGACTCCAAGATAGATAAGATAAGGTACCCTTTAAAGCTGTATAAAACATTACATAACATTATATTTAATTATTTTATTTGCCTTCAGCTTGTCCTTGGACATAAGCCTCTTCCCAGGATTTCCATGGACTCCAAGGTTCAACACAAAAAGAAAAAGAGGGAGACCACAAAAACGATGGTCCGACGACATAAAAAAGTGGCTGGACCACTGTGGACAAGGCTGGCCAAAGATAGAGAAAGCTGGAAGGAGTTAGAGGAAGCCTACGTGTCTATGGACACGCTGACAACATAACACACTGATGTGCAACCATCATTTTAAACTATTATTACCATACAGTATCTTTTAAATTTATAGTAATTGCACTTGTATTTACCTACTAAGAACTTGTCAGCAAATAAAGGCTTATTTATTTATTTATAAGATGAATTAGATCTGACTGAATGAACATTATGACCTTAATAAAACAAAAGGCAGAAAGGGCCAGACAAAAGAAACTCCTTACTGCGTAGGATTTGTAGTTTCTTTCCTCGTATAGTAGGGGCCAGATAATGAAGGCAGAAGACAGGTGGCGCACCTAACAGTAGGAGTGTCGATAGGTTGATGAAATAAAGATCTTGACAGTACGGTTTTACATTTACCTTATTCACAGCATGGCCCATGTGCAAATCGCCATTGGCATATGGAGGGCCGTCGTGTAGCACGAACTCTGGACCTACTACAAATTCTCTTTGCCAGCTATATAGTTCAGAAAATCTAGCTTTCTGAAAAACACAAGGTACAAAAGTTGGTGATTAAAACTGGTTTTTCAGTAAAGTCATCGGCCATCATGACTTATAAGGTCAAGACTATTAAGTTTTTAACGTTTAGGTGCAAGAAAAACATTATTACCTTCTGAATTTCCTCTTTTATTGCGTTAGTAGTTCGAGCCGGAAAATTTGTTTTGGGAAATAGGATTGTGTGAGAATATGTCTTCGTATTTGGTTCCGCTGAGCTTTTGGCGCGCACGCAAGCAATGCATGACCATTTTATATTTATTTTCCTAAAATTTTCGCTAAAAATTCTATGATTTTTCACTGAAAACATTTTTTTGAGGTTATTTTGTTGTTATGACATTTGTTTGCTAATAAATGACTTTTTAAGGGCAAAGGTAACTAAATCATACAGCCAACTCCATGGGACGCACGAACAGTTTACCAGGATCTGTGCAGATAATAGGTTGAGGCCTATTCTAATCATTACGCACGCTGGGCAGGATTCGTTATCACAGTAAGGCCCCATTCATCATCATCATCATATCAGCCTGTAGACGTCCACTGCTGGACAAAGGCGTCCCCCAAGGAACTCCACGACGACCGGTCCTGCGCTAACCTCATCCAGCTGGGTCCCGCGACCTTCACCAGATCGTCGGTCCACCTTGTGGGAGGCCTGCCTACACTGCGTCTTCCGATACGTGGTCGCCACTCGAGAACCTTTCTGCCCCAACGGCCGTCAGTTCTACCAGCGATGTGCCCAGCCCACTGCCACTTCAGGCCCCAAGGCTTCAGGCCCCATTCGTACAGACGTAATTCTAATGCACGTTGAATGCATTTTTTTACGCCTACATACAAATTTCTGTGTGAACGGACGGTGAACGGCTCAGCAGAAGCCCGGCCATTTTTCTGTCATGCGTATTTGTGCCTCCTACATCTTGTCCTTTCATACAAGCTTTTCCTGTCATGCGTGCCGCCCGCATGAAAGCACAGGATGCGGGACGCACGTATACGCGCCAGACCAGGACGCGCAAATACGCATTACAAGAAAATGGTACTTACCCTTTTTTATTCGCCCTTGACTTTATTTGGGGAACAGCGTAAAATGCAAAATATTTTATTTAAATAATTTTATTTAATACATAAAAATATATATAAAATTAAAACCATTATTACAGAAAAATATTAAGAGTCGATGGTATGTCAGCTCAAATTCAAATTTCCCCCCCGCATGCCTCTCCCACCGCCGCCGTCAGCGCACCTATCTCACTCGCACTATTTATGTAGGGTAAGCTACACAATATTGACCGTCCAAGATGGTTCTTAATAAAAAAAAACACTATGTATTAATAATTTATTTACAGTCAATGTCAACATACTTTATAGCATAGGAGTACCACATCACCAAGTAACATTAATATCAGGCGTCTTTGTCATTCAAAGAATCGTCTATTTTATAATAACAAATTGTTACATAATGTGATTTTTAAACTTTGTGTGCTTCATATTCAAGATAGATATATATATCTCCTGGTAGTTTGTACGATAGTGAAACCCTCATCATCCATCCGGACATCACCAGCAGGCGGCTGTGGTTTTACAGCGGGTTTACTTAAACAAAATATTCTCAAATCTATATTGACTGGATACGGTTAGTATATTTATTTCTTTAAACTTTTCTCTTAATGACTACAACGCAGATTATAGATCGAGCTAATACCTAGCTCTCTTTCGCAAAATAAAAATGGTCACTATATCTGCTGCTCGACCCCACAGTAAGATGCCTTATGCCATGTTACTGTGGCAGTAGCTGAAATATACTAATTTTGCGATAGCAATATCAGTAATTGTCAAATTTTTCTAACGGCATAGGCGGCCGAACTTAGTATGCCAGCTAGTGAAGCTATGTGGGGCCCCCATTGAAAAGATGAATCTATAGTTATACCAAGGAACACAATACTTTTAATAAATTCTAGTCTATATGTACCTAAAGTCATATTATTTTCTACATGTCTTACATTTGGTAAGCAAAATTTAATACATTATACAACGTCAATTTTTTTTATCTACCACCGCCTAGAAGTCTACCTATCAGCCGTGTTGTGTTATTAGTACTCATAAATTGGATAATCCCGAAATCGAAATGTTGCTTCAGAACTTACTTTTCCATGTTGTTATATATGTTAACATCTGTTTTATTCGGAGCATTCTCCTTGTCAGAGCCATGGTTATTTTCGGATGCCCCTGATCGTCGTAATCTAATTTGAGAAAGATAAGTACATTTATGATTACGTATAATAATTTAACCCGATGTGAATTTTCTTTACCAAATAAATTATACTCACTTTAGTGCTTTACTCAAGTTTTTGCCTTTTTTTTTACGCCAACCAAGTCTTTTCTTTTTTTTGTTACCTTGGTTTCCCATTTAAAAAAATTCGTTATTATACTAAACGGTCGGGAAATTATTAAGAAAGATATTGGAAAATAAATATTATCTTCAGAAAATTTCTTTTGTAGTCTTCTGTCTACACGTCGTCGTCTACTTTTGTTCTGTCAAGTCAAACAACCAAGTATCGAAACAAATTACAAACAAACATCCAGTCATTTTTCAGTCAAGGAGACTGTACTCCAAAAAACACTAGGATAGCAACAAAGATGCTACCCTATTTCAAAATATAATTTGAATAAATGACGTGTGACGGGAGTGACAGCTGGATGGCGGCGAGCGACACGTGTTCCCCGTGCCACTGGCAGAGCGGGACTGACGCGGGGTAGGGAGATGCCATGCGGCTCAAGTTGGGCTGGCTCAAAAACGATTTGATTTAGGTTTTTCCTTTTTTTGCCGAAAGTTATGTGTATTTTGTAAATTCAAATGTTATGTGATCTGCATATTAGTAAGTACAGTTAGTACTCAAAATATGGTGATTGTACGTAGCTTTATTACATAAAAGTAGCGAAAATAAATTCTTAAAATGGTTAACTTTGGAATTTTTTTTAATTGAGAAAATTTTAACGAACTGTGTTTTCGAAATCGTGAATAACTAGTAAAAGTCTTCTACTTTACTGCATATTTATTACAAAATGAATGATACAGTATTGTTGAAATAGCGACGGATCATCCGACCCGCTGTGAGATATCATAGCCCCTTAATTAAATTTAATTCTGCGCATTGATTTTTAGTTTCGAGCATTTCAATTTCTTTAGTCTTGGTCTTATTTCCCAGAACTTAAAACAACATGCGCAGGAGTCGCTATACTCAGGCGTTCCTCAGCGCCGAAGGTACATGACCACTAGGTCATGCGCCCGTATCGATGTATACGATAGTTCATATATGTATGTTGTTCGATTTGTATCGTAGCAACAGCGTACGAGTGTTTCAATCATAAACTTAGAATATACTAACGTATAGACGTCCAATGTGTGCAAGTGAGAAAATAAAATATTTGTCAAATGTGTGCAAGTGAGAAAATAAAATATTTGTAAATAATTGTCGGTAGTCATGTCCCAATGTAAGAAAGAGAAAACGAACACGCCGCCGTTATAGAGGTACTTTGTAACATCATATCCGAACTGTTTCCCGGCGGATAAACCTGGAAGTTTGGTCAGGAAACCACACTTGTTGTTTTGCTATGTAATAAACAAACAAAAAAACTTTTTTGAATGAAAGGTCATCACAAGTCGTCACGCGTGGTACGAGCTCTCGCATTATTTTGAGTTACTCTGTCACTGACAAATCAAAATTCGTCACACGCCAATTAAGAGCTCTTTGTTCGTCTATATTCTACTAAGTGGTTGGTGGCTTGTTTTAAGTTCCAAGGTCATGATCGGAGTCAGTGGCTTGACTACGAGCGGCCGAGTATCGAGACGGCAGATCAGGCGGTATCCTCCTCGCGTCAGCTAAGTACGAATGCGCGAGCGCATGCCTAGCCGACAAACGCTCGCTGGGCTCGTATCGCAGCATCGCTTCGAAGAGATTCGCGGCCCCGGCGTGCGGGGCGGAGCGCGCCGCGGCCGGCAGCAGAGCCCTAGCGGGTCGGGCCGGCCAGCGGGGGAACGCCGCTCGGAAGTCGGGCAGCCGCCGAGCCGCGGGCCAGATCCCGTCGGCCGCGCCGGGGGTTCCCAGCGCTCGGAACACTCGGAAAAGCTGGTCGATCTCACTGTCACCTGGAACAGATACGAACTTAAATGAAATCAATGGAAATGGCGATGAAGAAACTATTTTTAGTCGTAAGTAACTGGTTCGCATGGAATTTATAGTTAAACTCTTAAATAAATTCATTGACAGGGTTTTGGCACAAAACATCAGGGTCAAACTGTCGCCATGGCCAGGTATTCCGGGCCCCCGAGCTAGTGTATGCTGAGGCCACCTGGTCCAGCCGTGGAGTATAGCTATAGCTCTGTTGTGGTCACCTGGGAACAGCGTCCGGCCGTTGACCATCTCTGCGTAGATGCAGGCCAGGCTCCACACGTCCACGGCGGTGGAGTAGTACTTCGCGCCCAGGAGGATCTCGGGCGCGCGGTACCACAGGGTCACCACCTGCGCAATGCAAACAATGAACTGGTTTACAGGCTTTTTATAGATATTTTTTATACTTATCTGAAAACAAATTTAAGTCCTCCGTAAAATCAAACTTGTGCAAAAAAACATATTATAAGTTAAATGACTACCTAAACCATGGAGTGCCTGACGGCTCAACATAGATAAATATTGTAATGAACAAGCTATATGTATGAAAGCAGGGCCCTGTGCTGTTGGGTTTGTTGCTGTTTCTTCCCTTCGGCGACGTACACGTGGAAACAGACGTAGTTTTAGTGTTAGACAGAATTGACGTAAAAAAAAAACATACAGCCGAACATAGTACCTCCTCCTTTTTTGGAAGTCGGTAAAAAGAGAATATTGTATTCCAATTTTGAATAAGCGAATTTTGAATTTCATACATTTATTCCTTATTTAATACAATTATTTAAACAGAGCGTCAGTGGCGTCGGGGATAAGACGCGTCCTATCATATCGAAAGGTCCGAAGTTCGATCCCAGCAAACCATGTACCGATGGGTTTTTTCTCGAAACTCAAGTACATTAACTGACTGATCTCAAACGGTGATGGAAAACATCGTGAGGAAACCTGCATACGCCGAAGAAGGCGCATGTGAATCCACCAACCCGCACTGGGCTAGCGTGGTGGACTATAGCCCGAACGCCCTTGTTGAGAGAGTCGGCCTAGCAGTGGGGATATATTAATAAGTTGTTGATTTGAAGAATAAGATGTTGTTACCTCGTGCGTGTACGCCCTCACTGGTATGCCGAAGGCGCGCGCGAGGCCGAAGTCCGCCAGCTTGATCGCCCCGGCTGCGTCCACGAGCAGGTTCTGCGGCTTGAGGTCGCGGTGCAGCACGCGCTGCGCGTGGCAGTACGCCAGACCCTCCAGCAGCTGCCGCGTATAGCTCTGTAACACACCACCATCTTTATCAGCCGAAAGACGTCCATCTTGTGGGAGGCCTGCTTGCGCTGCTATACTGTGGTACAGCACATAACTTGGGGGTTGTCCTTCCACATGCAAACTAGTTCAACCAGCTGCAGCTAACCATTACAGCATTGCCTGGCTTGGACAAGGGGTGAAAATGAGCAAAGGTATGCTAAAAAATAAATTTAAAAATACATTTTTAGAGAGAAGTTCACTTATTATACGGATTTAAATTAGGTTAGGATAAAATAGTTTAAGAGCGTTTTCTCGCCAACAAACTGCTTTGCAGTTTAACGAGCAATTACTGTAAGGTACAAATTGTAAAATATTAAAGAATAAACTTTAAAAAAAAATTATAAAGGGCCAATGCTGCCATGAGCCCTGACATCAGTAATATTAAGGGAGCTCCTGTTGTGACTGGATGGTGTCACCACCAGCCAAAACGTGCACGACAGGGAAAATCCCAGGAATGAAGAACCAAAGTACAGGGAAAAAGGGGGGAGAGTCACAAAAAAAACTGGGATAGTGTTTCTTTTGGTATCGATTGCCAATTTTGTTGTTTTACTATGAATTCGATAAATCTGAAAAAAGTTAATAATAAAACTCCATGACGATGTAGATGGTATTAGTTCTTTAACATTAATATGTTTTTCTGAATGTTTTACTAAAGTGGACTCTGCCAATTTTTCCCCTGTACCCCCATCACATGTGTTCCAGGTTTCAGGTCAATTGGTCCATTAGTTCTCTGGTTAACCTGGAAATAGTTAACTAACTGCTAATATGGAAGCTTCAGTTATAAATCAGATAAAATTTCTATTTAAAATGAAATATGTCAGACCTTGGCGAGATCAAGGGACAGCGGAGCTTTGGTCAGGTCCATGAGGCGCTTGAGGTCCATATCGAGGAACTCAAAGACGAGGAACAGCTTGGTGTCGGCGAGCAGCACATCCATGAGACGCACCACGGCCGGGTGACGTAGCTCTCGCAGCACCGAGATCTCGCGCAGAGCCGTCGATGGAACGCCCTCCGGCTCACTGGAACCGCAACCATCACAATTAAATATGCAGATTGGTGTTTTTTACGAAAAGAAGGGAATAAATAATTTTCCCGCCAAAACTTACTTCTCTAGTTTTATTTTCTTCAATGCAATTTGATTTCCGGTTATCCGGTCTCTTGCTTTATACACCACGCCGTATGTGCCTTCTCCTACCTTCTCTACTCCCGAAAAATTATCCATAATAATACTAAAACATATTTTAATTTTTCTTAAAAATATTCTACCACCTGCTCGTCCATGACAGCTATTTCTGTCAAAGTCAAGTAGTCAACTGTCAAAACTGGTGAGGCAGGTCATAAACATTACGAAAAAATATCTAGGCAACCAACCAATGGCAGCCCAGCTTGCATGAAACTTTCATTCATTCATTCTTTCGCCAGGTCGTATGCATAGCCAGCGGATTAATCTTATGTCATCTGAGCTTATGTCAAACAGTTGACGTCACAGCACGACAACCATGACAAAAGAAAAAAATACCATTGTTGCATTAAGGGTTGGGACTAGCCGGCAGTGCATTTCTGGCAGGGCATTACGGGACACGTTCTTTTCATCTTCATCTCATTCTTAGCTTTTTGGTTTTTTGGCGGGATCTCGTCAGGGATGGTTTTCATATTTAAAAAAAAAAAGTTTCTTCCAAAATATTCCAAATTGTCCCTTGTTAGATCATCATTAAAGCTACTTTAGATATAGTGAAAATATCATAGGTTAAGATCTGAATGTTTATCTCCGTCAGGCATTGATTGTGCGCTATTTTTATAAAAATCATATAGGACCATTTTTTCCATTGCCGATAAACCAAAAAAAAAAGGTTGCCATTTTCAAAACAACACATGTTTTTAGAAATCTTTGCATGCATGTTTGCGATATTTCTTTAGTCCTTCGCTTGTAAAAACACGAATTTATCATGGTAAAACATTTATCTTATATCGTTTTCTCAGAACCTTTCAGTTTCCGCTTAACTTGAATAACCTATTCCTTTCAGCCGAAGACCAAGAAATTCATCGATCGAAAGAAGGCGGTCACATTTAATTTAGTGCACCGTTCGCAAAGGGACCCCTTGGCGGCCGATGAGACAGCCCCACCACTTGTCCTGGTGCCTGTGAACGCTAATGTACCACCTAGGAAGGAAAAAGATCCCGTGAGTACATAACAAAGCCACTTGGTGATTCAAACTGGTTAGGCCGTGTGAGGTGATACCTGCTACTTTTGTGCTGGCCAACCCACTGCAAAATATCTCGTGGAGAGCAAAAGACGAATCGAAAATGCAAGCTAACAAACATTATTTATTTATTTATTTTATTTTATTTAAATGGAAAGGCAGCTAAAGCTGATGATTACTATAAAATGTGTAAATGGATGAAGCTATGACATTGTGTTTCAGGATTTGACTCCTGACCAAAGAAAGGAACAACAGTACAAGTATGGCATCTACTTTGATGATGACTACAATTACCTTCAGCACCTCAAGGACACGCAAGAAGTCACCATGCTTCTGCAACCAGTGAGTTCTCATTTATTTATTTATTTATTTTATTTTAAATGGAAAGGCAGCTAAAGCTGATGCTTCCATATCAGTCGACTTGCTTTCATAATTTATATTAATTTATTGCGTCTTTTTAGATTTGAGAAAGTTGTCTAGTCTGTTCTTGAACATGTTTACGGAAGTGGCAGATACTGGCAGATACTGACTGACAGATTCTGGCAGATTATTCCATTTGGATGCAACCTTTGACTTTTTTACTACTTTTTTTTACTAGCAAGTAGGAATAATAAAATTCTAACTTGGAATTCTAGAAACCTACACACAAGAGGAGTCGCAAGGAAACAAATGAAGGCGAGGCCGCCACAGAAACCCAGGCTCACCCATCTCTAAACCTGCCGAGTTCCGTCTTTGCTTCAGAAGTCGAGGAGAAAGTCGGTTTGATGAATAAAACTGCTACACAAGGTAATTATTTCATTAGTTTATTTATTCTCATTACATTACTATGAAATTATCAGAAAGTATCATTGTATCAAGGAACAAGTATTATCAACACAAGTAATATTATTACAACTATAGTAATAGAACCTCCCCCAATCCGGCCTGCGATCACCGTGGGGGAAAATGATCGCAACCCTCTAACCATAAATAAATAAACCAACCAATCCAAGGACCAACCAAACAAGAAACCATAATAAACTAAGACAGAAAACAAAGAAAATTAAAAATAAACTATACATAGCAACTTATCATGCTGACACTGAGAACAGTCTGAAGTTAGAGGAGGCATGTGTGTCTATAGGACACGCTGACGACATACCGCACTAATTACAAAGTTTAATTATCATAAAATATGTTTAAGCTAATATTAGTAGCACTTGTATTTATTGTAAAACTAAGAGTCAGCAAATAAAGGCTATTTTGATCATCGTATCAACCTTTTAACGTCCACTGCTGGACATAGCCACACCCGGTCCTCCGCATCCAGCCGCCTCCGGCCACCTTTAGGTCGTCGGTCCACCTGGTGGAGAGGCGTCCCGGTCTGCAGTCTCCACTCCAGAACTAGTCTGCCCCAATGGTCTTAACGGCGGAGAACTGAGGTCACCGACATAGCCGAAAAGATTAGCGAGCTGAAGTGGCAGTGGGCAGGTTGCATCTGCCGCAGAACCGACGGCCGATGAAATTATCAATGTTTACAAATTTTTTAGCTATTGAAGGCATTTTCCAAACTGTATGCAATGCTCATTTAAGCGTGACGCACACTGAGCGGCGGCGTTGCGAAATCATCACACAAGCATCACCACAGAATACTTATGTACTGCATCACTCAAAAATCATTTAACAAATTTTCACGAAACTTTGTATAGTTGTAAATTCCTGGCCAACGTATAGGCTATTAGCTGTTTACCGCGGCTTCGCCCGCATAGAATAGTTTTTCCCGCGAGACCAGCTTTTCCTGAGGTATCTATGGCCTATGTATTCTGTTACTAATTAGTGCCAAAAGCGTGCTGAAGTTCCTAACGGATGCAAAGCTCAACACTGAACTATAGTAAAGGCGGCGATGAAATTATCAATGTTTACAAATTTTTGAGCTATTGAAGGCATTTTCCAAACTGTATGCAATGCTCATTTAAGCGTGACACACACTGAGCGGCGGCGTTGCGAAAGCGTTGCGGTTTTTTTCTGTAATGTTCGAAATAGTATGAAGCCCTTTACATCAAAGCGGCGGCGGCGCGGCACGTTCTTCATACAAACCTTCGCCGCCGCAACGCTTTCGCAACGCCGCCGCGCAGTGTGTGTCACGCTTTAGTTAATATACAAATGTATTTCAATTTTTTATATATTATATGAAACAGGGCCAATTCGCACTAATTCTGAACGATATTACCAAATCCAAACCATATCCAAAAACGTTATGCGGCATGTACATGTTTGGCAAACCTTTACAAAATCAAGCCAAACCCTTGCTCCACATGTTTGCGTTTGTAAAGGTTTGCCAAACGTGTGGATGCAGCATAACTTTTGGTTATGATTTGGATTTGGTAATATCCATGAATCAAAAAATTTTGTCACTCCCATATGGATGAGTAATAAAAGCATTCTATGGGTGTCAAAATCGTGTCAAATGGATTACAATATTGTGACTCACTCACACATTCTCATTTTCAAACTCCATATTAATTTGTATTAGCAACCTCCTCCCGCTACTCCGCTTCCTTTGTTCGCACCCCCCCCCCCTCCCCCGGCAAATGGCATCATAGGTTCCGATACTAAATATGCAAGATGCGATCTCCACAGGGAGCGCGCGCGCGACCAAAGAGATTTGAAACTTCTTGGTAATTGCGTTCAGAAATAGCGCGATTAGCCCCCAGTTCCTTTAACATGTATTCCTTTGTAAACAGAATACACGGGCTGTTTTTTGCATGCACTTTCAACTGTTTAAAGCTTAAAAAACAAAACAATGTTTTACAGGATTATGTTTGGAGTTGGATTCGGAAGTGGTAGCTGCTCTGGACGAAGACTTTGACTTTGATGACCCAGAGAACCAGCTCGAGGACAATTTCATAGAACTTGCTATGGCCGAAGGTAGATTATTTTTTTTATCACAAAAAAAACATCACACAAAAAATCTTTTTTTTTCTTGTACCACCAAACTTAACCTCGCGTATGAAATTTTATTAACGATTTTCTAATTATTCCTTTAATTAAGTTTGTACGGAACCCTCAGGGCGCGAGTCCTACACGCACTTCTCCGGGTTTTTTTGTCTGAAAGAGCCAGCAGCACCACTATTACGTATTACTGATCCTTTTACTTGACTTTTATGGTTTTTATTTCTGTCTTACTCTATTGTATAGTACTTAGCTTTGTGTGTGTGTTGTTGTTATTTCTGTTTAATGTTAATTTTTATGTTGTTGTGTAATGTGTTCTGTTATGTAGCAGGAAATAAATAAATATCTATCTATCTACCCTAATTGTTACCAATAGAATTAAAAATGATTTTTGTTTTTGCTCCCAAACTCCCAATATGTTCCAGGTGGCGACGATGATGAGAATGATGGGAGCATGTCTGGTGACGAGGATGGTTCAGAGAAGGCGTTCGCGTCGGACCTGGATTCTGATGACGACTGCGATATACAGGTTAGCTATTCTCATTTTTTTTTTTTTCATTTTCATATTTTACAGGCCGAGTACACAGAAAGACAGATGTGGCTGTGTAGCCAAAACACGGACGGACGGACGAATGATAATACCATAATTTTATTTATTCTGATTGATTTATTTATTCTGAAATGTTGATGGGATGATTATGTTATTTAATTTATTTATTTCAATTACAACGGTTTAACCAATTACAGTAATCAATCTAATAATCAAATTGTAAATATCCATTATGTTACCTTGACTTAAGATTTAATTTATGTAAAAATTATGTAAAAACATAAAACAAATTAAAAATCTTGTAAAATTCATATAAAAACATAAAATAAATTAAAAATCATAAATTAAATCTTAAGTCAAGTCATCATAAATTAAATAACATAATCATCACATCAATATGTCAGAATAAATAAATCAATCAGAATAAACAAAATTATGGTAACACCACCCATTCGTCCGTCCGTCCGTCCGTGTTTTGGCTACACAGCTACATCTGCCTTTGTAATAGTATATTATTATGATTATTATTTTTGTAATAGTCATGTATATAGCAAATAAATAAAGCAGGTTGGCGTTGGTTGACTTGCATAGTCTACCTATACTATACTATACCTATACTATATTGCCTTACTATCTCAACCACGTATCTCGGTCACAAATTTATATTGTACACGAAAAATGAAACGAAGAAAAATTCGGTGTCAATTTCAGGGGGGTGCGGACAAAGGAAGCGGATTAGCGGGAGGAGATTGCTAATACAAATTTATATGGAGTTTTAAAATGAGAATGTGTGAGTGAGTGTCCCTTTTGATATAAGTACATTTGACACGATTTTGGCACCCCCTAAAATGCTTTTGTTACTCATCCATATGGGAGTGGCAAAATTTTTTGATTCAAGAGTAATTAGTAAAATTTCTTTTACTGGCTTTCAGAATTTTAAGCACTGTTTTAAATTGTAATTTTTGTGCTGTGAGATTTTCTAATAAATAAATCAAATTAAGAAGCGGCGCAACAAACTTGAGCAACACATCTTTTAACATCAAGTTTGAATAACAATTGTTTGTAAAGATCGTCCACCAACCCGCACCGGGCTAGCGTGATGGACTATAGCCCGAACGCCCTCGTTGATAGGGTAGGCCTGAGCCCCAGCAGTGGGGAGATTAATAGGCTGTTAATGATGATGAATGATGTAAAGATTGTGCGAGGCTGATGTAACATTAATACCAGGCGTCTTTGCCATATCAGCACCCCCCGGGTGTTGCAGGTGTCTGTGGGCGGCGGTGACCTCTTAACATCAGGGGGCCCGCCTGCTTGTTGCCCCCGTAGCAATAAAAAAATCGGCTATTGCTTTGGTGCTCAAACTCCCCGTTTTCCCAGGAACGTGGCGGCGGCAGGATGCCGTCCTGGGCGCACGACAAGGAGGACACCAGGTCGCGCTTCTCACAGTACTCCATGTCCTCGAGCGTGATGCGGCGGAACGACGGACTGACACTCCTCGACAACAGATTCGAAAAGGTGAGGTCGTCTGCCGTTCAACGTCCACTGCTGGACATAGGCCTTCTGCAGGCCGTCGGTCCACCTGGAGGAGGTCAAAGTATCAAAAACATTCATGGATCTCACGTCACCCGCTACCATCAGATCCAATTGAAAATTTAATTTACATATTTTCGAATTTTTTCTTCTTCCTCTCCCTCCCCCTCCTCCCCACCCTCTCCCCTTCCCCTCCTTTGATTTTCTAGATGTCAGGGTTCTCGAGGGTCTCCACCCCACAACTCGTCTGCCCCAACGGCGGTCGGTTCTGCGACAGATGTGGCCTAGTGGTTCGTCGTATATCCTCACTGGCTTTTCTGACATTTTCTTTTTGCTGGGCTCCTAAGCGTCATAGCGTGAATTAAATAGCCTATAGCCTTCCTCAATAGTTGGGCTATAAAATGCAAAAAGAATTTTTTAAATCCGACTGGTAGTTCCGGAGATTAGCGCGTACAAACAAACACTTCAGCTTTATAGTCCCCACGAAGTTTAATGGCGGATGTGTGAAGTTTGCTGATTCCTGCGCAATGACTGAACATACATAGGTGGACGGATAATTAGAAACAGGGCAAGATTTTCATACAATCGAGGTCACTTTGAAGCCATGGGTCTCCGTGAAGAATTGATCGGGGCATGACCTGATGACGGTCATCGAGAGAGTACATAGAGGACTTTCAGATCTCTATAGATATCCAACTGATCAGATGAGCCGTTTGGTAGCAGCATCGTCATGTAGAAAAAACCCTGCAATATGGCATAAAAATGTATGAAAATCCTAAAGTTAAGGAATCATGATATAAGTTATGGAATCTATCAAAAAGGCCTATCAGGAAGCCATCTAAAAGTCCTCCATCTACTCTCTCGACGACCGTCATCAGATCACGCCCCGATCAATCCTTCACGGAGAACCATGGCTTCAAAGTGACCTCGATTGTATGAAAATCTTGCCCTGTTTCTAATTATCCGTCCACCTATGTAGGTGTCAAAGGGGAGCTGTGCGGGAGGTTCACTAGAGACGCTCATTCAATTTCAAGAAATGGTTCATTGATGCAATCAACCGAATCAAACTTTCAAGTTTTTGGATATCTCTATGTAGCACACTATCTCACACATAGACTGTTAACACTGTCATCGATGTGCAAACAATTTGTTACTATATTCATTCGGCCGTCAAGAAATTCTACGCGGACTATATTATAGTATTGATTGACCATTCTGATCTCCGATTCCCTCAATCCTGTCAGATGTTCGCGGAATACGACGACACGGAAGTGGGCGCGCTGGACCTGGAAGACATCGAGGGCTTCTTGCCCGAGACGCACGACCGGCTGCTGCGCGCCGCCGAGGAGTTCGAGGAGTCGCGCAGACGAATCCTGCTGGACAGGGAGAACGAGATCTCCAGGTGTGGAAGCATCGGCATACCATCCCTGAAAGGAGACGCTTAACGTTTCCTTCTGATGCAAAAAATCCTACTTGGCGTATGAGTACTACAGTACCTAGGGACTGCAGACCTCAGTATTTGATACTAATTTCAACTTGATACGTCCACACGTTCTTGAGAAAAAGTTGATAGACAGTCAACGAAGTGAATGAATAAGGATTCCTTTTTTCCTCTTTTGAGGTACGGAACCCTAAAAACGTTTCCAAGCTCATTGCAGTTTTTTTTTGGATACATTCCAGAATGAACCATCTCCAAGAAATCGCCGAGGAGTCGGAAGAGGATCTGGTGACGATGGAGGTGGAACCGAAAGAGAAGTGGGACTGCGAGACTATACTGTCCACTTACTCCAACCTGTACAACCATCCTAAGGTCATTGAGGAGCCGAAGGTAGGATGCCGTCATCAACCTGCTGACGTACACTTATTATACTAGCTGTTGTCCGCGGCTTCGCCCGCATGAGATAAGTACATCATCATAATCGGAAAGTAAACCATCCGGAAGAATTTATCTGAATAGTGAAAACCGCATCAAAATTCGTTGCGTAGTATAAAAGATCTAAGCGTACAGACGCGGGAAGCGTTTGTTTTATACTATGTAAGGATTACATATGGGTACTTAAAAATACTCTTATCATCATCATATCAGCCTGTAGACGTCCACTGCTGGACAAAGGTCTCATCGTCAATACAGTCTGTGGTAAACCACAGAGACTAGTAAGATTTTTCAATCTCTTTATCTGTCATGGTATCTTAATATGAAATTTAATTGAATTGCCTACAAATGACTCACTCTGGACATATAACGACTACCGTATTGTTCCAAATTGTCCCTTGTAAAATCGACATTAAACCTACTATCAGTTTAGTGCGGTGTGAGCTGCAGTGTGGATCACCGAATGGCACTAGTTGTGCCCTGGAGTTCGTACTGCGCTTATATGTATTCGTGGTTATAAACTACGATTTGGCCTATAAGGACATGTTTCCAATTGGCCGTAAAACTTTTAAAAAAACTCTGAATTTGATGTTTTTTTTCACAGAAACTGAAAAGGATCCAAATCAACAGTAAGACAGGCATACCGAAAGACACCCTCGGCAGCAACAAACTTACTCTCAATTCGCTAGCCAAGTTCAACTCGCTGCAAGACGCGAGCGATGGAGATTCTGATGAGGATGGGAGGACGCATGCGGAGTCAGTCGTGTCCACTTTGAGCGTACTTTCTATTAGGTAAGTCATACTTTATATTGGGTAAGCCCCACTTTCTATTAGATGTGTCGTACTTTCTATTAGGTGAGTCGTACTTTCTATTAGGTGAGTCGTACTTTCTATTAGATGAGTCGTACTTTCTATTAGGTGAGTCGTACTTTCTATTAGATGTGTCGTACTTTCTATTAGATGAGTCGTACTTTCTATTAGGTGAGTCGTACTTTCTATTAGATGAGTCGTACTTTCTATTAGATGTGTCGTACTTTCTATTAGATGTGTCGTACTTTCTATTAGGTGAGTCGTACTTTCTATTAGATGAGTCGTACTTTCTGTTAGATGAGTCGTACTTTCTATTAGGTGAGTCGTACTTTCTGTTAGATGAGTCGTACTTTCTGTTAGATGAGTCGTACTTTCTGTTAGATGAGTCGTACTTTCTATTAGATGAGTCGTACTTTCTGTTAGATGAGTCGTACTTTCTATTAGGTGAGTCGTACTTTCTATTAGATGAGTCGTACTTTCTGTTAGATGAGTCGTACTTTCTATTAGATGTGTCGTACTTTCTATTAGATATGTCGTACTTTCTATTAGGTGAGTCGTACTTTCTATTAGATGAGTCGTACTTTCTGTTAGATGAGTCGTACTTTCTATTAGGTGAGTCGTACTTTCTGTTAGATGAGTCGTACTTTCTGTTAGATGAGTCGTACTTTCTGTTAGATGAGTCGTACTTTCTATTAGATGAGTCGTACTTTCTGTTAGATGAGTCGTACTTTCTATTAGGTGAGTCGTACTTTCTATTAGATGAGTCGTACTTTCTATTAGATGTGTCGTACTTTCTATTAGATGTGTCGTACTTTCTGTTAGATGAGTCGTACTTTCTATTAGATGAGTCGTACTTTCTGTTAGATGAGTCGTACTTTCTATTAGATGAGTCGTACTTTCTATTAGGTGAGTCGTACTTTCTATTAGATGAGTCGTACTTTCTGTAGATGAGTCGTACTTTCTATTAGATGAGTCGTACTTTCTATTAGGTGAGTCGTACTTTCTGTTAGATGAGTCGTACTTTCTAGTAGGTAAGTCGTACTTTCTATTGGGTAAGTCGTACGTTCTATTAGATGAGTCGTACTTTCTGTTAGGCGACTAATACTTTCTATTAATAGGTGAGATCTACGTCTATGTATTAAGTTGGCACTTAATTTTTCAGAGCCAAAGACGAGACCCCAGAGGAGAAAAGAGAGCGAAAACGCCTTCTAAAAGAGTACAGGAAAGAGAGGCGGATAGAGAAGAAAGCGAACAGCGAGGCTTTCAAGGAGGAGAAGAAACGACAAGAGAAGATCATGATGAATAACAGAAACAACGTGCAAGGGAATCGAATATTGTAATTAGAGAATATATTTATTTCTTAAGGTTTTTCTTTTCATTTTTTAATTATTTTCATAGACACAAATATACCACTTGTCTTATTCCAAAACCAAACCAACATTCTAAGGAAAAAAATCCTGCTAGAGAACCAGTTATCTAGCAGAAATTATTTTATTGTATACATAACATCGTAATTTGTTGAAATAAAATACAAAAATCATGTAATACAACACGAAATATATTGCTTCTATAAAACTCTTTAACACAACTTACAATATACGTTAATACTAAATTAAATACATTATTTTCCAACCATTATTTACAATTACTGATAAACAGATCAAAAATAATTCCACTTAACCCATCCGTCGAGTAACTTAGGAATGTGCATTTGATTAATAGCATTCCATTGAATTAGTACATTTTAGACTTTCGCGCTTTGTATTCATAATTATATAATTATTTACGGGTCTTACACACGAATAAGTTTTATTTACCTTGCCCGACGTATAAGTCAGCCATTGCGGACCACGTCATTAACGCTGGGACTGACCACTGGATTGAGCTCCACCAACCTAAAATCCTGTCCACCGATCGCCACTACTATCCGCGGATAGTGCGAGAAGCTATTGAAATCAAGAAATTCAAAAATTTTAATAGGGAAGATGGTTTTAAATTGTCACCGTCGTGGAATCCAGTGATCGATAAACTTAAATCTCGTGACTTATCGTCGAATACAGCCGCGGATACCGTGAGTGTTGTGTGCCGGGACTTTCCAATAATACAAGATCAGCAGAGGGTAGTTTCAGAAACTACTCACAGCGATCAACAATGACAGCTCGCCTCTCCAGTCAGCTCGTGACCACGGCCAGTGTAACCTGGTCGAAACGTCGGGCAAGGTAAATAAAACTTATTCGTGTGTAAGACCCGTAAATAATTATATAATTATTCCATTGAATTACCTATTGGTAAAGTTACCAAAATCAGACTTCAAAAACGAGGACGTTCTCAATATGACTGTATTTGTTTTTTTGTGTGAAACTATCGGAATGATATTCAGCGTAAACACAGAACACGGAAAAAGCTCGCTACGCTCTCTATGAGCGTAAACCTTTAATAAGTATAGAAACACTACTAAGACTTAAAAATGAAGAGTCGCCGCAGTGGGTGAGTAGAGTATGATTAGTAAACATCAAAATGTATTATGTAGAATTCGATGCAAGCAAATGTATACTTTGTCGCATAGTGATATGGTCTATAATGATCTTACACGCTTTGTTACTTCAGACTAGCATATCATAATTGCATTTGTTTTTATTCGAATCTCACAATTAAAAATTATTTGTATGAACTACTCTATATTTATTAAAGTTCCCTGGCGTATACCTCTGTAAATATGTTAGTCTTATGTAGTTTTAAGTTTTTACTATTGTTTTCTGATAGTAAATATTATTAGAATCGGAAGCATTATTTTATTATTGGATACGCTATATTTCTAGGATATGTCACCAACAAGGGTGGAAAAAAATAGGGTCTCAAAACGTCATCGGTGAACAAAAATCAAAAATTTTTACAAAATCGTTTTTATTTTTTGTAAATATTTATGATTATTCGTCATAGCGTGTTGTGTAGCACTATCAGTTCAATGAATCATCAGGCATTCCTTACTTTTGGTAACTTTACCAAACTATACTTTTTTTTTACCAAGTAGTATAGTCCCCGTAGAATTTGTTGGCGGCTGAATGAACATAGTCACAGATTGTTTGCACATCGCTGACAGTGTTTACAGTCTATGTGTGCGTAAGCCAGATAGTGTGGCACATAGAGATGTCCAAAAACTCGAAAGTTTGATTCGGTTGATCCAATCAATGAACTATTTCTTGGAATTGAATGAGGTCTCTAGTGAACCCCCGCACAACTAAAATTAGTTATTGCGCACAACTGAGCCAACTTCACACAGCCGCCAAAAAACTCTACGGGGACTAGAACTTTACCGAAATTAAATTATTTTACTGAGTTGTCCGCAACTAGGAAAGCACCAGCCCCTCGTAGCCCAAGCCGTCGGGGTCGGGGCACTCCATCCTGTTCTTGAGGTGCTGCAGGGTGTTGTGGAAATGCTTCGTGATCTGCTCCACCTCCTCCGACTGGTCCAGGTTCGCCAGCTCCTCGCGGATCTTCTGGATCACCTGGTGTCGCAAATTAGTGGGCATATTAGTGGAGAAAGGGTCGAGTCTCTGTAGTTTGTTTCCTCCAAATATCAAAACAGCAAAAGGTGAGCGAATGCGCAGTATGTATGATATGACAGCCAGCGGGCCTGACAGGTCAACTTGGAAAAAATATCTCATGTTCAACAATCAACCAATAATTTTTCTAATGCTTTGGAAAGGCAAAGAACAGGCACAAGAAGCCCATGCAGCCAAAAGAATAATAGTAGATTGTACAACCAAGTGCATAAAACGCGACATTTTACCAGAGACGTTTATAGTTAAGTCTAGAGGGTAATATGGGTTTTATGAACGAGTCATACACTCTGCTTTTCACTTCGATTGCGAGGAAATTAAACAGAAACATTGTGCTTAACCCAGCTGGATGAGGTTAGCGCAGGACCGGTCGTCGTGGAGATCCTTGGGGGAGGCCTTGATTGCGCATTTAAATGTTCACAAAAAAAGAAATCTAAACGTGACACTTATAACTAAAGTCGGAATACATAATGCTCAATTATATTTTACGAGCTATTTTTTTCTTACTTACCGCGTCTATGAGGTTGGTGGTGATGTTGGCGTTGCCGCGCTCGCGCAGTAGCGCGTACCGGCCGAGCAGCTCGGCGAGCAGCTGAGCCTGCACGCCGCCGTCCATGCACTGCTGGGCGACCCGCGCCGCCTTCTTGACGCAGTCCAGCGCGCGGGACGCGTCGTTCAACGACCACTGCGGTCAGAAAACACAAGATTACTAATTATTTTGACATTTTTGTATTACTGTTTTTTAGGGTACCGTGCCTCAAAAGAGGAAAAAGTAGCCCTTATAGGATCACTTTGTTGTCCGTTTGTCTGTCTGTCAAGACCCTTTTTCTCAAGAACGCGTGGAGGTATCAAGTTGAAATTAGTATCAAATACTGAGGTCTGCAGTCCCTTAAAACTGTGAAAAAATCTAACTTCTAGGGCAACGCAATCGGAAGATATGGCCGATTTTGCCGCATTTTTGAGTATCTTGGTTAACAAAAATCTATGGGGTACTTCCGGTTGACCTAGAATCTTGAAATTTGGCAAGAAGCAATATCTTATAGCACAAGTAATGTAAAAAGTCCGAAAACAGTAAATTTGTATTTACATCAGAAAAACAAAACAATTTTTCTATTACCAATAAACTTAATTTTGCGTATAACCAAAATCATTTAACGATTTCCGATTTTTTTTTTAAATTAAGACAGGTTTTTTTAATTTTGTTTACTGACGATCACATTAACTTTGACTTTTTACGTAAGAAATCTATATATTAATATTTGTAATGTGAAATAAATAAATCTAATCTAATCATGGAGTGCCTGATGGCGGAATCCGGCCTAAATACATGACTAAAAAACTTGGAGTTCCACTAATTTACAACAAAACCTGCTCTCGTACCTGCTTGCCGTCCTTGGCGGCCTTCCAGAAGAGGTGCGCGCACAGCGCCACCGCGCGGCTCTGGTCGGGCTTCTTGAGCAGCTTGCTGGCCGCCAGCGCGCACTGCGTGCGCATCGGCTCCGCGTTCTCCGCGCCTACGACATTAATAATTGAAGTGGCAGTGAACAGGACACACACACACACAACCGCAGCGTGGGACGCCCCCGGCCAGGTGTACCCGGGATTCTATGGGTTATTGGGTGAGGTGTTTCTTCTTCCCAGCGCTAACACCTTAGAAGCGGTGGTAGAGAGTAGAAGTTCTAACATCTTCGCTTCAGTTATTTGTATCAATTGAACTACTAAAGATAAAGCAACGGTTCTAACCCGAAGATCTAAATCACGGGTCTGTCCCGCGGTACTTAGCCGTTGTTCTCGCTTGGGGTTTTAAACCACGACCATCTATCTCGTGGTTCTTACCTTATTTGGAGTTCTATCCTAAACCACGGCTGTACCCCGTGGTTCGTTACCACAGTTGCAACTCACCGAAGCAGTTGATCTGTTCGAACGTGGCGATGATGAGCGTGATGGCCGCGAGCTGCGCCTTGCTGTCGGATATCTCATCCTCGTACAGGGAGAACGCTTGCGAGAGGAACTCGTACGCGATCGTCTCGTGGTTGGCGAAGCCTATCTCGCCGATCGCGAGCGCTCCTTGCAGGTATAATCTGTGGGGAATAGATTTTTTTAGTGCTATGGTATTGTAGACATTTGACCGATCACATAAACAGACAATCCGGAGCCGCGAGAAACGGCTAGTGACCTCATATGGTGGATGGAACATACCTGAGCGGTAACTCCGCCAGCTCCGCTTTGACCAGCATGCTGATGGTCTGGTGGCAGAACTGGAATATCTTCTGGCATTTCTTCTCCCACATCTCGTCCTGTAACAACACAAAAACATAACTAATAATAATTTATTTTATATAACATTCCTGTGAAAATGAGAATACATATCTTAATAAATAATTAAATTATTAAATGAATGAAATTACATAGCATTGAATGAGAGTACTCTAGTCCCCAAACTAGGATTCCCTGTGTTGAGTGCAGTATACATTTTACGGTTAGTTTTTAGAATGTGCGTGTGTGTGTGCAACTAGCTGTTTCCCGCGGTCTCGCCTGACTACATAGTCAGAGAGAAGGTGCGCCAAGTAACGCGATCCTGACACACCTCATTCGCTTCGCTCAGTCTCATCAATCCCTTGAGTATGCACTCAAGAGAAGATGCTCTTATACTTATCAACAATATTCTGAATTTTACAAAAAAATAAAAGTGACTTAATTGAAAAAAAAAAGTATGCAAGTAGTTTATAAGCAGAGAGTTGTTAGTATACATAGAGCGCGCGTTAGCAAGTTTGAACTGTAAGCACGGGTTTGAACAGTCTCGAAATTTTCGGGGACACGCTACTAGTCGCAAAACGTCAGGAGCGCCGATTGTTGCTCGCGCCGGTATTTATTAAGATTTGGAGTAATCATGGTGAAATGTGCAGTGCCAAGCTGTAAACACGATTCACGGAAAAGAACGATCTAGAAAAAATCTATATAGAAGCGTCCATAGAACACCTGCTTACACTTGGCACAATGGGCAATGAGCGATGCGCGCGCTCTATAGCTAGTATACTAACTCTATGTTTATAAGTAATTTAAAATGTATTTTTGTTATATTATTATTATTACTGTCATCGCACCTACCACAATCTATCAGCACGACCCAAAGGTCAACTGGTAGAGAATATGCCTCCGACATCAAGTTCACCTTTTGTACAAAAAACATTCAATTCAATTCATTTATATTAAATTTACAAAATACATGTCTACAGGTAGAGTCCCAAGGCGACAATGCATAAAACAATGGCTTAATTCTAGATTATTAGACTTAAAATGTAATAACAATTAATATAAATGTCAAACCAGTACCTTGTGACAAACCAGTAACATGTGCAATAAAGTATAAATAAATAAATAAAAGTTATGATTTTTGTACACCGATGATGACTTAATGATCGCCAATTTTTTTTTTAATTTTCAGCAGAAGTTTATTTTATTTATTGAAATGGGACCAACTAGAATTAAAAAACATTTTGTCAAATATAAAAATGAAATTTCCAAATCGGTTTATAATTGACGAGTTCTGAGGTAACATACAAAAAAAAATACAATCTAATTTTCCTCCTTCTTTTTTAAATCGGTTATAATTCAAGCAGTAGTCGCGTGTACTCTTTCATCATTTATCTCAACCGCGGGTTAGCTGGAAGAGATTTCATAGAAATAACCCTGACCACGTATCGGAAGACGCAGTGTAAGACTCCCATAAGGTGGACCGACGATCTGGTGAAGGCCGCGGGACCCGGCTGGATGAGGTTAGCGCAGGACCGGTCGTCGTGGAGATCCTTGGGGGAGGCCTTTGTCCAGCAGTGGACGTCTACACGCTGATATGATGATGATGAAGCTTGACCTTTTGTATAATTCTCTGTTGTTTTGCATTGTTTTTATTTTATTTCTGTGTACAATAAATAAATAAGACATATTCGTTTTGTCACCTTATCCTTAAGCTCCTTGTAGACGTACGCCAGGCTGTACGCGTGGAACAGCACCGGCGGGAAGGTATGCTGGATGCGTTGGGCGCCCCCGGCCTGCAGCGCCTTGCGCGCCGCGCTCAGGATCAAGTACTGCTGGTCCGCTGACTCCGACTTGAAGTGATGGATCAGTCTGGATCAAAACGTTACAGTGAAGCACTGGTTGTCATGCACCAGGCTGACATACGAACAAAAAATGTAAAAAAAAGGTAAATAAAATAGTTATTTGTTATGCAAGGCTGCAAAGTTGGTTGTTTTGTGCGAGTACTAGTATTGAAAACTGGGCAAACGAAGGGCTCTAGGATTAGAATCTGAGCGTAGCGAGGGTTTCAAGGCACGAGACGCAAAATAACTTTGCTGCCGAGTGCAAAACACAATTTTTCACTTCACTACAGTGAGAAAAATACTAGGTGAATTGAATCCTTTCGGCGGTTTAGAACCACAAATAATAATAGCCACAATTAGAATTGACCACTTCTTTAAATGTCCACCTTCTACAAATTAAAAGAAAAGTTTTAAAAAGTTTTTTTCCAGGTGCAGTTTTCCACGCAGATTTCGAATGAGAAAGTATACCCTTCCGAGATTGTAAGGTGAAAAACACAATTGTGTGTCAGGCCCGGGAAAAATATAATAAAATAAAAAAACACAACGAAAGTGTCTAAAATACACTAAAATTCTAAATGTTCAATTCATAATTTTATTATTTTTTACAGTGTTTCCTTTTCCTTACGAGGCTGGCATTGACTTCCTTGAGTTATAAGCAGAGGTCGGCGGGGGTGTGCTGTTTTTACGTCATTAATGTCATGTAGTTGTGTCTTGTAGATATTAATATGGATAAGATCCTTATAGAAATATTAAAAGAAGACATAACTGAATTTTTTTTTATTGTAAATTTTCTGTGCTATTGTAATAATTAACTAACTATATATTTTTCTATATTTTCAATTTTTAATGAGTTTCGCCTTTAGTTTAATATCATTAATCACATTCCGTAGGTTCTAATAAAATTCATTTGTTTTGATGGCGACGTAAAGCTCTAGCAGAAAGGCAGCCTAAATATAATCATTTCATTAGTTTATTATAATTGCACATGGGGCATTTATCATTGAATGATAAGGTATGTCCATGTTATGCAAAAACTGAAAACAGCACACCCCCGCCGACCTCTGGTTATAAGCCTGAATAAAAAATTGATTTAAAAAAATGTATTTTCAGACAGATTGTAACTATTTTGCTTTTAATTAAAAAATAATATCGTAAGTTTGATTTGAATCAGCAATAGGGGTACGACCCAAGACGACGACGCGCGGCGAATAAATTTGAAATGCTGTTTTTTTAATTTCCTTACATTTGAAAACCAAGTATAAATTAATACCACCGGACCTTGCCAACAAGCCCTGTTCCTCCATGAAGTCCTCGACGTCAGCTTCTGCAGTCGGTTGGTCCGGCTGGTCCTTCACCAGCACGTCCAGCATAGACAGAACGGAATCAACCTGAAAATAAACAATAGTATACAACAAATTTGTGTTGTGTAAAACTAATATAAAAATTAAAATAAACTATGATCCATTTTGTTCCAATTTTAACTTTATCACCATTGGATAAGGTGATCACTTAATTCGGTTTGCACAATTATTAAATATTTAAATATGTATTTAATTAAAATCTATGCTATTATAAAATCGTAACGGGAGTATTTCTGTACATTGAAGGGATTAAAAAAAACTATTGGAATACGTTATTTAGGCTTAACTGACCCCAAAACATTTTTCAAAAAAAATCTTGTCTGTCTGTCTGTTTGTACCCGCATCACGCTAAAACTACCGGTCCGATTCAAGTCAAAGTATAAGATACAAAAATATAAATCTATCCTCTTTATAATATTAGTATAGATAGAAGGGATCGAAGCTAGTTGTGTACTGACGTCCTCAGGAGTTGAAATCAGCGTGTCGCACTCCAGAACATCGTTGATCAGATGCACTGCGATCATGATCCGTCCGGGGTGGTTCAGATGTTTGATCAGGGGCGCGTAGTTCTGCAGCCTGATCAGGGTGAGGATGTTCTTGTAGTGGTCCGCTGGCAGTTTGAGGATTTTCATCAGCTCCTTGAAGACCGGCGTGTTATGTTCCAGATGGGTCTTGCCGCTGTGGAAAAAAGATTTATTTTTTCTTTATTTTTTCGTGAAGGTTTGGTACAAACAACTTGACCATGCCACCCTCGTATATAATATAATAAATAAGAAATAAATAATATTTGGACAAATTTACACACGGTTTAGTCCCAAACTAAGCCGAAGCTTGTACATGAGTACTCAACAACTGATAAACATACTTAAATACTTTTAAATAAATACATACAGGCACCCAGAATCCGAAAACCAACAGTTATGCTCATCACACACATGTTGGTCCCGGGTGGGAATCAAGCCCACGACCTTTGGCGCAGTAGGCAGAGCCACTACCACTGCACCAACAGAGCAGTCGTTATTCCACGCACATTTATTTATTTAAAATTAGTTAAAAATAAAACGGACTTGGGGCACACACGCGCGTCGTCTCTTCTAGGCTCTGGCAGAATGGCCAGCGTTGCAGCCACCGCCGGCTGAGCCTATCATACAGCCTGACATACAGCCACTGCTCTCTCGCGGGCTCCCAACGTCCTCTAGACCAGACAACAGTAGGAGTCCTATTGTGTCTCGTTGGGTGCCCGCGAAGCGTTCAGTTAATTTAAGCTAGTGTAAGTACCTTGTGTCATCTTTTAATTGTTTGCGAGTTTGTGTTGTTTCAGTGAATAAATGTCTATCTATCTATCTAAAACTAAGTACAAGGGCGGATCCAGTCGTCCTTAAATTAGGGATTAATTGGTATTATTAGAATTAATTTGATTTTTGTTTTTATACACACACATTGACCTGTACTGACAATGGGACTAGTCTGGAAACTCAAAGCCGCTCAACGGGCTGTGGAAAAAGCCATGCTCGGAGTTTCTCTGAGAGATAGGATCCGAAACGAGGTGATCTACAAGAGAACCAAATCCTTTGACATAGCTCAAAGGGTTAGCACGTTGAAGTGGCAGTGGGCTGGTCACATCTGCCGGAGGACAGATAACCGCTGGGGTAGACGAGTTCTCGGGTGGAGACCACGGCTTGGCAAGCGTAGTGTGGGACGCCCCCCGGCTAGATGGAGCGACGGCCTAGGCGACTGGCAGTGACTGGATGCGGAGAACCGAGGATCGGGTTCAGTGGCGCGCTTCGGGGGAGGCCTATGTCCAGCAGTGGACTGGTACAGGCTGAGATGACTGACCTGTTCTGGTGTATGTCAGCACATATTTTATCTGTGTGCGCCAGGACTCGGTCCACATACGTCAGCTTGTCGGGGTGGCAGCGCTGCGCCAGTTTCAGCAGCGCCAGCTGCAGGCTCAGCATGTCTTCCGGCGGCATGTCTGTGCGGCTCTGGGATGGAGGAATTGGGAATTACATTATTTACATACTTATCGACATACAAGGTGGACCGACGATCAGGTGAAGGTCGCGGGACCCGGCTGGATGAGGTTAGCGCGGGACCGGGCGTCGTGGAGACCCCTGGGGGAGGCCTTTGTCCAGCTATGGACGTCTACAGGCTGATATGATGATGGTGATGGTGATGATACTAATCCTACTAATATTATAAAGGCGAAAGTTTGTAACGATGTCAGGATGTTTGTGAGCATGTGAGGATGTTTGGTACTCTTTCACGCTGTAACGGCTGAACGGATTTTGATGAAACTTGGTACAGTGATAGCTTATATCTGGGAATAACATATAGGCTACTTTTTACCGCGGTAAACTGGTCCCGAGGGAACAAAATTTAACTTTAATGAAACTTGGTACAGTGGTAGCTTATCTCCTAGAATAACATACCTATATGTTATTCCAGGGTGTAAGCTACACTGTTTACCGCGATAAATTGTTATCGGGAAAAACTTATCCAACGCGGGCCAAATCGCGGGCAACAGCTAGTTTGCAATAGACGCCCCTGGGGGAGGGGAGACATATGTCCAGCAGTGGACTTGTGGGGGAAATACCTGGGTGATGGCAGCCACTTGGTCGGAAAACACTTCAAACAGCTGGACCTCCTGCTCTTTCCCATCTTCCAATACCACGCTCAGGTTGATGTTGCCTTCATTCCTCTGAAAACATTACAAATAATATATTTTTGGTCTAATGATCTAAACAATTAAATAATAATTATATAAATAATTTATAGTTAATTTTTTCTAAAATTCTGTTGTCCTATTCTATTCTGACGACCAAAGGAAGGTGGCCGGATGCAGAGGGCGGAGAACCGGGTGTGGTGTGCGTCCATTGGGGAGGGCATATGTCCAGCAGTGGACGTTAAACGGCTGATATGATGGACACATTTTGAAGGGCCGCTTTCGAGTGCATGTGAACGCTCGCGGTGGGGACGCCTAAGGGAACTTTTTGACGTCATTGTCAAATGAACCGTATCACTATAGCGTAAAGAACAAAATCGTATGAATGACTTCTGCACGTCGGCGTCGCCCCGCGCTCGAGGTCATTCATACGATTTTGTTCTTTATGCTATAGTGGTATGGTTCATTTGACAATGACGTCAAAAAGTGCGCGGGCATTTTTCCACTTGGTCTGCGCATTCACTAGGTTTGAACCACAGTTTTAGTATACTAGCTATAGAGCGCGCGCATCGGTCATTGCCCATTCTTTATTCTTATTCTTTATTCTTTATTGTGTACAGAACATAATGTAATCTAATGTAGATCTTATAACATTATTGTTTTTAAGCAACGATTATATTCTACCTTTACAGGCGTATACACATTATACATTGTTAAACAACTTTAAAAATAGTTACCATCTGTGTTATTAATTTTAATATACATTCATTACCATTCATTCTCCATTATTAATGTCAATAAAATATTATCTAAATAAGTTCTAATCATATGTCTTATAATAACTATAATTTATAATGTTAATTTTCTCAAATATCATAGGCCTCATTTACTTATACTCTAAGAATTCCTTTACACTATAGAAACAGCGTTCAGTCAACCAGTTTTTTAATGTTAATTTAAACTTATTAATTTTAAAATCTTTTATCCAATATGGCAAATTATTATAAATCCTTATGCACATTATACTACAATTGTTTGCAACCAGTGTTAAATTAGTAGGACATCTGTATAATTTGTTTGCATTGCACTGTCTTCGATTGCGGTTTATTAATTCCTGTCTCTTTTGGAAAAGGTAACTGTGTTTATGAACAAATACACAAACCTCCATTGTGCCAAGTGCAAGCAGGTGTTCTATGGACGCTTCCATCTAGATTTTTTCTAGATCGTTCTTTTCCATGAATCGTGTTTACAGCTTGGCACTGCACATTTCACCATGATTACTCCAAATCTAAATAAATACCGGCGAGAGCAACAATCAGCGCTACTGACGTGTTGTGACTAGTGGCGTCGCTCCGAACATTTCGAGACTGTTCAGACCCGTGCTTACAGTTCAGACTTACTAACAGACACGCGCTCTATGAATACTAACAACTCTCTGGTTTGAACAGAAAGATGACGATCGTCGCACCTGGCTGTAGGCGGCGAGCCGCTCGATGAGCGCGATGATGATGTTTTTAATGTTCACGCCGGGCTGCAGCTCCGCGCACGACTTGAGGAACGGCTGCAGGTTCGCCAGGTGGAACTCGTCGGGGAACACCTGCAATTTTTTTTTATCCATAATCATGATCAGAAGCCTCTAAACCTCCCGTTAACAGAGCAGCACTTTTAATTTGTTACGCCATTTTGAAAAACGCCGCCATTTTGAAAAACACCGCCGTTTTGAAATTAGCGCCATTTTAAGCTACAGACACTTGGCGACAGTTAGACCTGATCTGTTGTGCCAGGGGGCCGCCAACGGTGCCCCAAACCGTTTTTTGTTGGACTTCAGAGTGGTCAGATCCTCAATATTTCGGTTTCATCCCACACTCAAGAGACGAACGAGGCTCAACACACCTGTATGATACACTCCATGAGGTACTCCTGGGCGATGGCGTCCCGGCAGCTGACCACCTGCTCGAGGATGCCGGGCAGCACCAGCCGCCCGTAGTCGGCCACCGTGACGGACTCCAGCTGCGACAGCCGGACGAGGTTCGTGCCCACCAGGATGCGCAGCTCGGAGCGCTCGCGCTCCCGGCGCTCCTTGTCCCTGGTTACAACAATTGACCCAGATCTTATCAGGCAGTCATCAATACTCTTTCAAAGTGGAAAATTGGCAGACACTGTCTGATGAAACTACTAATACTACTACTAGACTAATCTCATAAAACACCGTCACCTTTTTGAGAGTGCTGAGGAAAGGGGTATTCGAGAAGGTGCAAGGAGAAAGGACCTAAAACGTTTAATTAATCCGACACGTAAGGTAGTGGAACACTGCGCTCAGAATCAAGCCGTTAGACTGTTTTATAAGTTGCCTAACGAATTTAAAACTATAAGCAGCTTACCTGTTTTTAAACAGGTAACTTATGCGAGCTAGGGTAAGTTTGACATATAAGCATGCTATTGACAGTTTAATATTTATGTAATGACTTTTTTGTTCTGTTTTGTTATGTATTGTTCTAATTATTAATTGTTTTTGATTATTGTTAATGTGAATTATTTATGTTTCTTATTATTAATGCAAATTCAGACACAATGTAAATTGTTTAATGAATAAATTGAATGATTGATTGATGGTATGAGAGCTTCCAATGTCGCCCATCAACCAACAGCGTGAGGGTACTGTGAAGTCTGCCTGTTTACTCCCTCCCTTACCTCGAATGCCCCTGGTGCTGCATCCTCACCCATAGTTTATTCATTTCCGCAAAATTCATCAGCACAAAGTCGATAGCGTCTCGTGCCTGGAAGCAGAATTACACACTGAAGGCGCGAAGTTAAAATATGACAGCACTAAAAATGTTTCTGTCCCCGTCACGTAGTATTATGAAGATAAGTATGATAACGCATGTACACGTTTGGCAAACCTCTACGAACGTAAACGTGTGGCGCAGGGGTTTGGCTTGCGTTTGTAAAGGTTTGCCAAACGTGCGGATGCAGGTAATACCGTTGAGATTAAAGGTCGTATTACATTATAGCGGCACGATTGCGGCACGGCAACGACACAGCTGCACCACAGCACCGCCTCAAATTTCGGCTACCGCTAGCCGCCCGCGAGGTGCCAGCTCGTTGGCAGCGCGCCACAAACTATATAGCATGCTAACGCATGTCCCGCAGTCGGCGCGCTGTACGCACGCGGTCTCCGTGCTTGCAGCGCGCGGGCTCCGCGACGAGTCGTATGGTATGTAGGCGCGCTGCCTGCCCCCCGGCGGCTGTTTATATTGACATTACGAAATATATTATACGACACAGGTTTTAATGCTCTAATTTGAATGACAATAAATTGCTGGGTTAGAGCCGTGCCGTTATAGTGTAATATGATCTTTAGCAGCTTACTTTTCAGCAGGTTATGATGGTAGTAGAGGATAAGTACTCACGGTGCCTTCGTTCTCGTTGACGGCCTCGCCGGTGTCGGGCAGCACGTTCCTAGTGCACTGCAGCAGGTAGTTGCGCAGGAACAGGCCCCGCAGCGGGTGCTGCACTCCCCGGCACATCTCCACCAGGTCCTGCAGGCGTTTTATTACATTACTAGCCGTTGCCCTCGCACGTGTTGAATCATCATCATATCAGCCTGTAGACGTCCACTGCAGGACAAAGGCCTCGGCCAGGGATTTCCACGATGACCGGTCCCGCGCTAACCTCATCCAGCGACCTTCACGCATGTGGAAAGGCTTGAGCCCCCACATTGTTCGTTATATTGTTATCTATTATGATCTTATTACCACTATGTTCTTGCAAATAAACATTTGAAATTGAAATAGGTTGTTGTAATGAACCAAGTCATATCTCTTAAGTGGTACCTACACGATCATGCTGCATGACATGCATTACGTGCCGTCACTCATGCATGACCGCCTACTTGTAGTGATTGACGCGAATGACATGCAAACTACGTGCTGGCCGTTGTTTCACTGTACTGATTGATAGCAAGCATGATGGTCCATCGTGCAGCATGATAATTCACGCGTGACATGCCGCATGATCGTTTAGGTACCGCTTTACCTTCAGCAGGTCCCGCCTCAAGTTGGTATTGGTCTTGATGTACACCAGACCTACAGTGATCAGGAGGTAAAGACGCGGCACGATGTTGCCTGCGTATTGCACCAGCTCGTACAGGTCGGCCACCTTGCGGCCCTTCTGGAACTCCTCCAGCAGGTACAGCTCCAGGTGGCGCAGCTCGTCTGTGATTGCCATGTCTGGTTGAGGTGTTAAGGATATTAGCTGCTGCCGCCAGATTACGCGATTTATGGCCTTATGGATTTACTAGCTTTTCCCCGCGGCTTCGCCCGCGTAGAAAAGTTTTTTCCGTGTACATTGTGTAACAGCGCTCTCTATGTAGGTGTTTTGTTACTTAGGGGGTATTAGCGGACGCCCCGCGACTTTGTCCGCGTTAAAAAGTAGCCTATATGTTATTCCAGGATATATACTATCACTGTACCAAGTTTCATCAAAATTTGTTTGGTAGTTTATGCGTGAAAGAGTAACAAACATCCTCACATCCTTACAAACTTTCGCCTTTTATAATATTAGTAGGATAGGGTGGGCTACCTCTGAACTTCATAATGGCTACTTAACTATTTGACATGTAGTAGGATGACAGCTACGTAGTTATTCTGCAGGGTAATATGTCATATTATTCAGTTTGGTTTGCAGTCACTAAGTCTAACATTGTCTTGACCAATTAAATTGCGGTTGCGTTTCATAATGACAGTTATTTTGAGTAACAATATCAGGGGTGTCCGACTGACGTGATATACGTCCGAGTTTCAAAGGTATTGCGCTCTGAATCCTGCGAGCAAACAGTGGGGAAATAAATAACTGATTTAAGGCGTATCACAGACACACGGCCTGCGGTGACGGTGGCGGCCTGTTGTGTCCCATACACAATGTATGTAAGACTTCAGATACGCGCGGCCTGCGTTTTCATATTGAAGCTGCGGCCTGCGGTGGGTTTAGTATACGTCTAAATCATATAATTGACTGAAAATGTAAAGAAATTTGATATTGAAAAGGATACAAAGCTCATAGTAGCTTTTAGGAGACAGCAGCGAAGTCCTCAGCTCTCCCAGCATTGTGGAGGCGTGCTTGAGAGCATCCATCAGCTTCGACTTGTCCAGACATCGCTTCATTTGGAATGCCTGCCGAAATATCAACAGTTTACATTTTGTCGTAGTTACATTTTATCCAGAAACTAACATTTAGTTTCTTAATTCCATTAGACACTTAAGGTATAATAAAATACAGTCTGTAGTCGCAATTTTATATTTTTTCACTACCAGATATTTAACACTCTGCTGAAAATGAGACTTGGTAGGGTACCTAGACTATAAAAATCCTGTTTTGCTTTCCATTCAGTTTTGCTTAATGTGTATATAAAAGGCACTGTGATATTCATCACAAAAACTAAATAGGTACTGACCGGTCGACCGCACGTCAGTGGAAACAAAACCAGTATAAATCTGTCTCTCATAAAATTGAAACTGTCTAATAGGCTAGGCCAGCTCAAGGTCCAAGTGTTTCCACTGACATGCGGTCGACTTTACAAACAAATTTATGGAAAATTCAGGAAATAAATCCTGCACTTTGTGTATGGCATATACTTTGCTGACCCTACTTGCTGACTTTTACCTAAAACTCATAGACTTTCAACAACCAGCAATAATTCTATTAACAAATTAATTTATAAAAAAAATAACCTCAGCCTGGCCTATTCTATGCAAATGATTGGTACTTACATTTAATGAAAATTCGGCCACAACAATACTTTTGAGTTGACTCGATAAATTTCCACGAAATAATAAAGGACCAACTTTTTCACAGCAGTGCTGTGAGCTGCCGATAGAGAAAGAAGACGAAGGTTACCTGTACTTTGACGACACTCAGAGCTTCATCTAGGAGCTTCTCTTGCTCCTCGACGGGAGACGACTGGTTCGTCATTTCGTCCTGATCCTGTACACAACAGTAAACACTGTAAAATAGCTTATAACACAAACCATCCGTAAACTAACAGACTTCAACAGAAAATGGTCGATTTCACATTTTATATTCGCCTTTTTTATGATACGATTATTAGGACTTCTAGTAACGCACCTGAGACGTGTTGTAAATAGTTAAATTAAGCTAAAAATAGGCCTTTTTCGCAGTAAAATGGTTTAATTAATTTAAATGGTAGGTAGCTACAAACTATATTCCGATCAGATAGAATGAATGACTGACAGTAATGGCAACCAATCAGTCATCCAATGACTGACAGACAACTGACAAATTCATTTTTTTAATTTCTGGCTTGGTTGATTTGGCTACTTTTTGGCCACGTTCGCGGGAAGTGGAGCATCGATGAAGCCGTTAAATCCTTTTCCCGAAATGTGCTTTTCGGAGAGTGTACTGTCTGGCTGGAGAGCCTTGTATTACAAGTGATACAGTCAGTCACAGAGTACATCCTACTTCCTAATCGTCCTATCCTCAAAGAAATTGAAATTTCAATTTCTTTGCCTATCCTACTATGTAGATGCAAAAGTTTGTGAGGATTTTTGGAATGTTTGTGAGGATGGATGTTTGTTAATCTTTCACACTAACGGCTGAACGGATTTTGATGAAACTTGGTACAGTGATAGCTTATAATTATACTGGAATAACACTTAGGTTACTTTTTACCGCGGTAACACGTTCCCGCTGGAAACTTTAAAAAATAGCCTAGATCCTGGAATAACCTAAAGGATAACTTTTAACGTCAGAATAACACAGACTACTACGCGGGCGAAACCGCGGGTAAAGCTATAAAGAAGTGTATAATGCGTTGCGTAACTAAAAGGGAGTCAAGAGCCACTTCTTTATCAGCTGAGGTCACACCAAAATCTTTGCTTCTAGGTCAGTTCTAGGTACCGCTTAAAAAATTCTCATATATTTTTCGTCATTGCTAATGGTAGTTAAAATCCAGAAACATATTATAAGCCTGGGAACTTTGAAAAAAAACATGCAATCAGATATAAATTTTCATTTCTAATTATCTAAGCTAAATAAAACATTAGGTAACAATCAATCAACATACAAACAACCAATGATAAGTTACAATATCATTGCAAACAACAGTTTTCTAGGAATGAAGGTACTGACAAGGTACTGATTTGTGGCAGTGGCAGTTCATTCTAAAATGAAAGCTGTAGTCATCACATCACCAATACAATATACAAAATCATCAAAATTACTTTCTCGACAATCTTTTCAATAATCCCATCTCACCATCAGTCAATGTGATATACTTTTTAGAATAGTATTTTTTTAAATCATACATGAATTTCGGGTTTGAGCCACAGTTCATTTTATTTGCATCGTATATTTTATTAGGCTGTTCTACTTCACCATTCGGAAGACAGTGTCACTTATCCGTTTCAACGTCTTTGGTGCTGGTCTCCTTGTGAGCAGATTTACTTTTAATAGTGACTTTGCCTTTCGTCTCCATCTTAGCATCCTCGGCTTTGACGTCGAGAGGCGGCAAATCTAGAAGATACGGCATCATCGTTCGTGACTTCTCTTCCGTGGAGAGCCATTCCATCTTCTGGCGATGGTCTACGACGGCATCATCGCAGATTTCTATGCACATCTGTTCGGTAAGGCGGCCATCGTCGGAGGCGTAGGCGGCTGCTTGCCACGCCACGCCGAGTTTAGATAGCGCGCGGCCTGACATGCCAGCTGTGCGCTCCGCCAGCTTGGAGCACAGGGCTCCATAGTCAAACTGATCGACGCTAAGCCGCCGTTTCCCTTCCGAAGCCGGCTGGAGGACGAATTTGTCAAAGTACAGGCGGATCAAACGCTCGCGTTCTTCAAGTCCAGGCAGTCCAAACTCAATCATCTTATCAAGACGGTCGTTGATGGCAGAGTCGAACTGCTGCGGTGTGTTGGAGGCCAGCACCAACATAATTCGATTGCTTTGGTCCGATGTGCGGTAGAGGAAGGCGTTTAGAGCTGCTCTCAAGTCTTCGCTTATCCGTTCTGATGACCGTTTTCTTAAGAAAGCGTCCGCTTCATCGATGAAGAGAAGTACACCCCTTTTGCTGGTGTTTGCCCAGTCAAACACTTTATGAATAGAAGCAACTGCATCCTTTCCCATGGGTGCAACATCACCTCCTGTCAAGATAGCATAGTCCATCCCTGAATGTTTGGCGAGCTTCTTCGAGAACAGTGTTTTACCAGTACCAGGTGGCCCATACATGAGTAAATTTCTATAGAATCCTTTATTCAAGCGAGTATTTTTTGTAGCAATGGCTATATCTCTAAGTCTCCTCTCAAGGGTTGGTGCTAGCACCACACCAGCCAACGCGTCTGACGGTTTCCTGAAACTAGCTATGGCTTTCGAGATTGTTAATATTGGATGCTTGACAGCTTCTAATAAGGAGAACCTTGAAGTTTCATTGACAAGAGTAGGTTTTCCGATTCGAGCTTCAATAAATCTTGCCGTGACTGACGTAGCACCTTTAGCTGTGTAGACACCCAAAGCCAGAAGTGACAGGCCACCTGCCGCTGCCAAAGTTTTGTCCCAATCTGTGACGAGAGCGTTCAACCCAGTTCCCATTACACTTCCAGCAGTTTTTATGCTTTCTAAAATCGTAGTCCGATTCTCAGCAGCTTTTAGTCTAATTTGCTCGAGCGTGATGTCTCGATTTTCGCGCTCAGCTTTCGCCTTGGCTCTAGCTTCTGCTTCTATCGTTTTCAGCTTATTTTTCTCCCTGAGTTCCATTTCATGTTCAATGGTGGCCCGTCGCAGAGCTTCTTGTTTAGCCACACTTTCCTCCTGCTTCCGTAGAATTTCTTCTTGGGACCTTTGCTGCTGAACTAACTGCTCTTCATACCTCTTCTTTGAAAGCTGGTCCTGGTACTGGGCGCGCATTTGATGCTGTTTCGTCTCCTCCTGCAACGTCTTACGTCTTTCCTCGTGATCAACTTTCCTCTGATCGACTTTGGCATGCTCTATAGCTGCTTCATACTCCTTTATCTTGGCTAGCTGCTCTTGCATGCGGGTGGACTCTTGGAGTTTGCTGAGCTCCAACGCTTCCTTAGCGTGTCTCGATCCCTCCAGTGTTTTGGCGGCCTGAGCAGCACGCTCAAGGGCGCTGGAGTCGAACCGGTAGGCCTCCATGGCCTTTTTCTCCGCTTTTGATAAGTTGACTGGCGGTGCAGCCGCGCCTGTGCTTGCAGGAGGCTGATCATCTGGAGGTGGCTGTGGGGGCTTCGCACTATAACCGAATAACCAGGACATAGCCTTACCAAGATTATGCAAAGGATATGCAATCCAGTCGCCGAACAATTCAGTCGACGGAAAAGTTAGGTTATGTACAGACAGACAGATGGACTATGATTTAATGAATGAAAATGCACAAATTTTATGAATGAATGGGTTTATAAAGTCAGCTGTCAGTCAATGTGACCATGTTTAGGATTTTGCCATTTCAGTAGGTAGTTAGAATAAATCTTGCCCGCGCCCTTTTTACTTTTAGATTTATTTATTAGGTACCTACTCCTGTTTGTATTTTCAGGTATCATACAATTCATGTAATAATAAAAATAATAGAAATGGAATATAATCTAATGATTCTGATTAAATGATTACCTACCTGGGTTATTTACCTATTACCTACCATGTAATCTATGTACCTATGTAAATGTACAAAAACAAAAGAAACGATGGATAAGATAATGTATGCATGAAACGCTACAAAGTAATAATATAATAAACAATATCTCAAATAAAAACTATTTAATCGTATATTTCGTTTGTTTAGTATGAAGAATTTGTATGGAGCTGTGTCCGCCTGTCCGCACCGCACGCACCGACCACTACCATACAATTAGTTGCATGCGGCGCGAGCCGTGCGACCTAGTGGTAGAGGGTGCAGCTTTAGTTGACTTCTCTATAATTTGCCCATAGGCATATGTTACCTACTGAATTTATCAGAACTTTCACTAATTTATCATGTCAGATTTTTATATAATAAAACATTCGATTTCCTAAAAATTGCAAGTTGTTTTGCTATATATGGTAGAATATAAAAAAGCGTGGTATCTCGCTAAAATCGAATGAATGAATGAAACGAATGAAACTCGAAAGTGTCAGTTTGAAGTTCAGTTCAGTCGACTCATATGTCAGCTGTCAGTGTCATGTCAGTGCAGTGACTGTCTGTGAATGAGTGATTGAATGATGAAATTGTTTAGGTAATGACGAAATGTAAATCTAAATAAATAAATAATCAGTGAAAATGGATAACAAACCGTCATTGAGTCAATATTTCGGAGACACCGAAGTGCCTCCCGCTTCTCAATTTTTCGATGAGATCGGAACATCGCCTTCAGACATGATTCAAAGCATTTATTTGGGCGAAACTGAAAGTAAGTTTTTGACCTTATTTATACAGAAATCTCAAGTTAAATCTCCAGAATAATTATAGACATCGCAAGTTTACGATTTTGTCTTCATTTGCAGGTACTCAACCAGCCACAGACAATTTGTTTTCCCATAATATAACGACGTCTTTCGCACAGCAAGGAGTTGGCCAAGACGTGACGTTTTCAAATGTTTTGCCGATTGTTAGCGGCTCCACTGCGTTGCCAGCAGCCAGTCTACCTGACCCCTCCACGTTCTTCGATACTATAGGACCCGAGCCTCAGATAGGGCCTCCAAAAAGCGGTATAACAAGCCCTAATATTCTTACAGAGGCTATGGATGGTCTTAGTATTAAGGTGAGAGCCAAGTCTTATTTTTCCCTATTTTTGATAGCCCAATTTTTTAGAAAGGTTATGCTATTTCACATCACGCTACGACCCTTAGGTCCTCAGAAGCAGAGGAAAAATAAAAGTCAAAAATAACTCATAACATTCGGGCGAAGCTGCAGGAAACCGCTGGTCATTCTATATTCCTACTCAAAAATGGTTTTACAAACTTTATGTATAAATTTTAGAACCAACCAGTGGACGTAGAAGCTGATAGAAGAAGAGATGCTTGGTTACCAAATGAAGAGGCACAAAAGACTCTCATGAAGGTATAATTTACCTTTATTTTTTACACCCTTTTAAGCCTTAATAACAACAAATTCTCAACTTCAAAATTATTCCATGTTTAGGCGCAGTCTTCACCAAACGGCTCTTTCTTCCCTGACAGAGAAGTGTTGACCATGCCTGGCCTGGTGCTTGAAGAAGAGTTGGTAAGTAGGGATCCATAATAAATCTATAAACCTGAAAAGTGAAAGAAAACCTGTGACTCGACCGCTCGGCGCGGCGTCGATCGTAGCACTGCCCCAGTGTTGCCAATGCTCCAGCATATATAGTACACTGGGGCAATGCTGCCAGTTTATACGATTGCTCGACGCAATGCGAGTAGCGGCGAGTCACTCCGATTATTTATTATGTGTCAGTATGCCACACACAGTATACCTAAAAGGTGTGATTACATTTTGTTGTTGATGATGCCATGCCACCTGTCTATTAGGTGGACTTGCTGCACGACGTGAGCGTGAAGTACTTGGGGGTGAGCTCAGCGGGCAGCCGCGGCGTGGTGCGCGCGGAGCACGTGTCGCGCGACGAGGCCGGCCTGCGCGAGCTGCTGCGCACCGGCCACCTGCGCGCCGCCATCAACCTCACGCAGGCGCTGCTCACCGCGGCGCAGCAAGGTAGGCTGTTTGTCCTGAGGCCCTGGACACGTGAAGTGAAGCTGGGCGTCCGCTCTGCGAAACGTCCATTTCGCATTTGGTCCACTTCGCAAAGCATCCATTTTGCGGGACCGTGGTAGCCTAGTTGGTCGTACACTCGCCTCACGGTCGTGGGTTCGGTCCTGGCCCATACCAATGAGTTTTTAGAAACCTAAGTACGGTTTATTATAATACCACAGGTTTTTCGGTGAAGGAAAACATCGTGAGAAAACCTGCATACGCCATAGACTGGTATTTACTACTCTAGGGCGTATGTGAAGTCCAACAAAATTACGGATTGTGGCACCGTTTGGCGGACAGGGGGTTGGCACAACAGATCCCATAGGGTCCAAGTGTCGCCAGGTATTCCTGGCCCCCTAAGAAGATAAGATCCATTTTGCAATACCCCTCTGTCAAAATATGGTGGACTCTGACGTGGAGTGGAAACAAAACCAGTATACACTGATCTCTCATAGTATTGAAACTCTCTAATAGAGTAGATATGACCTAGGCACAGTCCACGTTGTGCGGTCAACTATACAAACAAGACCGCCATGTGCTGTATTCAAATGTATCTCGGAGTTTCCCTGCGCAGGACCGGTCGTCGTGGAGACCCCTGGGGGAAGCCTTTGTCCAGCAGTGGACGTCTACAGACTGATATGATGATTGATGATGATGAAGTCGAGGGCATAGGCTAGCGTATTTTTAATTCTGTAGGCTACAATCCGTCGACAAATCGTAGCCTTTACCGGAAAAACTATTAACTTTGCGTGACTTCAATAAATACCTACTCCAACCGCTCGAACACTTGTCCTAAGAGAAACGACGATCCTATACCGCGATTTAAAAACGCATAGTGCTGTGGAGGGCGTTGTTACTCCTCCAACATTTGAAGTCCACTGGTGGCGATAGGCAGAAGAACGAATAAAGACCACATTCACTGAGTTTATAAAAAGGCATTTACTGATAGGTAAATAAATAATGGTTTACAAAGATCACAAAATACATTCGTCTCTTAGCACGCGGTGGTGAGATCCGAAGATAGCGTGAAGGTAGGTAGGTGATTTTCTTCTTGACAGCTCGTCGCGCACGTCTCGCTTCTCAAGGCAAAGAGGGACGGAGACATACCCGTGAGTATAGGCAGGAGCGAGACAGCGAGCGCGCCATACAGAACACGCACGGGGTATGGTGCGAGTTCATGAGCGGCAGCGTTTTTCTCTAATGTAGGGTGTGGTCCCAGTTTAAGTTATAGTGGCGGATGGTAACCCGCCACATTACTCCCCCGGCCAGACCGTAACTACGGTCGATAGTAATCTGGTAGCTTGACTCTTCTTCCACTTCTCGTGCGCTGGACATCTTTCTCAGGAATTTGTGGATCATTGACCTCTCTCATCATGTGCGCTGGTTTCAGTCTGTCAACAGAGACGTTTACCGGTTTTCCTTTAACATCTATTCTGAAGTACTTGGACTGTCTGTCGATAACTTTGAACGGACCAGCATATGGTGGTTCCAGCGCTCCGCGTACACGATCTTGCCGTATAAACACATGAGATGATGTGTGTAGGTCTCGTGGTATGTAAAATGGTGAAGCAGAGTGCCACGAGGTAGGTCTCGGTGTGAGATTAGCCATATAGGACCGAAGGCGCGTCGCGTACTCGGTGACGTCAGCTGCAGTGTAGTCATCTTTGGGAGACAAGAATTGACCAGGTAAGTGAAGGGGTTCGCCATATACCAGCTCGGCGGGAGATGCGTGGACGTCTTCTTTCCAGGAGCTGCGCATGCCCAGTAGCACCAGTGGAAGGACTTCGATCCACCGTGAAGATGAGGCATGACACATGATTGCAGCTTTGAGCTGACGATGAAGACGTTCGACGATGCCGTTTGCAGCTGGATGGTATGCAGTGGTGCGGAAGTGGCGCGCACCAATCAAGGCAGTGAGAGCCTCGAAAAGGTGGCACTCGAACTGGCGACCACGGTCAGTAGTCACTCGTGCGGGACAACCAAATCTGGCGATCCAGCCAGACACGAGGGCAGTAGCACAGGACTCTGCAGTGATGTCCTTCAGGGGTAACGCCTCAGGCCACCGGGTAAATCTGTCGATGACGGTGAGACAGTACCTGTAATCAGAGGACAAAGGTAACGGTCCTACGATATCGAGGTGTATGTGAGAGAACCTCGAGGAAGGAGTTAGGAAAGAAGAAAGGGGGGACTTAGTATGTCGGGAGACTTTACTATATTGGCATTGCAAGCATTGCCTAGACCACTCTCTACAATCCTTGCGAATCCCTGGCCACACAAATCTTTGGGTGACCAGTCGCACTGTAGCTGAACTTCCAGGGTGGTGAAGATTGTGCATCATTTCAAAAACCTTTTTTCTGAATTGTGGAGTAATATACGGACGAGGAGGCTGCGTAGATGTATCACAATACACAGGTAAGTTTGTATTAATTGATTGTACCTTTTTCAGTTTTAAAGTAGAGCCATGACGGAGCAGGTCTTGCAGTTCTGGATCATCTTCCTGAGATTGTGCAAGACTCTGGTAATCAATCGCTGAGGTAACCTCTTCTACTCGAGAGAGAGCATCCGCAACAACATTGTCCTTTCCAGGTATGTATCTTATATCTGTTGTAAACTGTGCGATGAAGTCTAGGTACCTGAATTGTCTAGGAGAACATTTTTCTTTACTCATGGAAAAAGCGAAGGTGAGTGGCTTGTGATCTGTGAATACAGCAAAAGTTCTTGCTTCCACCATGTGACGAAAGTACTTGATTGCCTCGTATATAGCCAGGAGCTCTCTGTCGTACGGGCTGTATTTTTTTTGAGAAGTACTTAGCTTGTGCGAGAAGAAAGCCAAAGGTTGCCAAACATCACCCCTGCGTTGCTGTAATACGGCTCCTACAGCTGAGTCTGAAGCGTCGGTAACTATTGCTAGTTCCGCTGAAGTATCAGGGTGAGCGAGGAGTGTTGCCTCGGACAGTGAAGTTTTGCAGTCTTCAAAAGCCTTCAGCAAATCCGGAGTCATCTCGACTGGGTGTGAACCTTTAATTTTGGGGCCCGCTAGAATTGCGTTTAACGGCGCCTGAAGTTTAGCTGCGTTGGGAACGAAGCGACGGTAGAAATTAATCATTCCCAAAAAACGTCGAAGTTCTTTGACAGTCTTGGGAATAGTAAAATCCTGAATGGCTTGCACTTTGTTTTCTAAAGGCTTTGTGCCAGCAGCTGAGACACTGTATCCCAGAAACGTTGTTTCAGATTTACCAAATGAACACTTCGCAGTATTTATGAGAATACCATATTTCTTCAGGCGTTCAAATAGCTGTCTTAGATGGGCCTTATGCTCTTCTAGTGATGATGAGAACACCAATATGTCGTCGATATACCCATAACAGAAGTCTAAACCAAGCAAGACTTCGTCGATGAATCTTTGAAAGGTCTGAGCGGCATTTCTCAGACCAAAGGCCATAAATGGGAACTCGAACAATCCGAAAGGTGTCGTAACAGCTGTCTTCGGTATATCCTCAGGATTAACCGGGATTTGGTTATATGCCTTCACCAGATCGATAGTAGAGAAGACTGAGCATCCTGAGAGCTGGTAAGAGAAGTCATGAATGTGACGGATGGGGTACTGGTCTGGGATAGTTCTGGCGTTAAGTCCTCTGTAATCGCCACAGGGTCTCCATCCGTCGTCCTTCTTTTTCACTAAATGCAGAGCAGAACTCCAAGGACTCTCTGAGCGTCTAGCTACACCACTGGCAAGCATGTCATCGAACTCCTTCTTTGCCACTTGGAAACGATCTGGGTCTAGACGTCGAGGTTTGCAGGCAACTGGAGGACCTGATGTGGTTTTTATGAAGTGCTGTGTATTATGTTTGGGAGTGGAATGTACACCGGCAGGTCTGGTAATCTCACGAAACTCTCGAAGTAATTGATGAAACTCAGTCTCACCGGTGACGGTTTTAACTGAAGCAATATCTTCGGAATCCCCCGAACAGATGGCTGATATCGAAAGTGTTGTGGTGCCATCGACTAAGCGCTGATGCTTACAATCCACAAGTAAGTTGTAGTAACAGAGGAAATCCACTCCAATAATAGGCCTAGACACGTCTGCGATAACGAAATTCCAAACGAAATCACGTCTTAGTCCCAAGTTCAGGTGAAGTTGTACAGGCCCGTATGTGTAAATAATGGTATTATTGGCGGCGACTAGATGATATTTAGATTTGTTACAGGGCGCCTTGACTGCCGATCGCGGAAAAACGCACAAGTCTGAGCCAGTGTCCACAAGGAACTGCGTTTTTGAGACGCGATCAGTGACGAATAGACGGCCTGTTGATGATGCGGGGCAGTCGTTGGCCGCTATGTGCGACCGCCCTGTGAGTTTTCCGACCGGAATTTACACGGTTGTTTGCATTTTCTCGCCTTATCTCCGAACGTATAGTGATAAAAGCAATGCGGATGATCTGACGGAGGTTGTCTTGGTCTAGAGTGACTGCGTGAGCGATTATATCCTCTGGGCTTGGAACGTGAGCGTGAACGTTCGTTTTTATTGAAACGAGTATTAAGTAAAGCTACCTGTTTTGTCAGCTCGCTAATCTGCTTAGCCATGTCAAACGACGAAGATGTAGCTCCAGTGGCACTTGCTACCTGAGGAGTCGAAGGAGCAATCTCGTGCACCTTGTCTGCCAGCTCTCCCAGCTTGTCTAAAGATAAATCCATTTGTAACGCAACAACTGTTTGTATATTTTGTGGTAGGCGACTAGACCACAAGGTAGCCAGGAACGTCTCAGGAACGGTTGGACCAGCCAAGCCTTGCAAGTGACGCAAGAACTGCGAGGGCTTTCGGTCACCAAGCTCCTCGTGCATTAACAGTTGCTTCACTCGTTTTTCCTGTGAAGCTGAGAGACGTTTTATCAGTTCCTCCTTCAACTTATTATATTTATTATCAGCAGGTGGGTTCGTGATAATGTCCTTAACTTCCTTCGCATACTGATGATCGAGTTGAGCTATGAGATAAAAGAACTTAGTCTCATCAGTAGTTACTTTTGACAGCGCGAATTGGGCTTCAACTTGCGCAAACCACACGGCAGGCTCTTCTGGCCAAAACGGTGGTACGCGTACCCCAACTCGCCATACCTCATCCTTATTCAAGTCAGGCTGTGGAGGACGTGGAGGATTTACTCGCTCATCATCAGACATTTTAATAAAATTTTTAAATCGCTCACCGCTTATGAAGGTTTATTAAAATCGCTCCGCTTATGACTGAGACCACCGCCTTTGTTCCTTTGTTCTATCACGAAGCTGATAAAATGTACTTGAATCTTGAACCTTCCGATGAATATTTACAGGAAACAATATTTAAACACGGGTCCTCACAGAATCTTCGTATTCGGAAACGTCGGGGTCACCAGATGTGGAGGGCGTTGTTACTCCTCCAACATTTGAAGTCCACTGGTGGCGATAGGCAGAAGAACGAATAAAGACCACATTCACTGAGTTTATAAAAAGGCATTTACTGATAGGTAAATAAATAATGGTTTACAAAGATCACAAAATACATTCGTCTCTTAGCACGCGGTGGTGAGATCCGAAGATAGCGTGAAGGTAGGTAGGTGATTTTCTTCTTGACAGCTCGTCGCGCACGTCTCGCTTCTCAAGGCAAAGAGGGACGGAGACATACCCGTGAGTATAGGCAGGAGCGAGACAGCGAGCGCGCCATACAGAACACGCACGGGGTATGGTGCGAGTTCATGAGCGGCAGCGTTTTTCTCTAATGTAGGGTGTGGTCCCAGTTTAAGTTATAGTGGCGGATGGTAACCCGCCACAGTGCCATCTAGGAAGACGATTCGAATATCATAATTGTAAACAAACGTTTTCTAAATGTACGTATAGGTGTTCAATGCTTAGAATTATTTTTATACCCTCTTAAAATCACTGGCGGCCTGAATGGACGCAATGACACTTTCGTTAGGAACTATTGTTTAATCTGTGGTATCACGCTTATATTATGTTATATTAGGAATAAAAAAGGTAGACAAAATCAAATTAACAACTATAAGAAAAACAACAAAAGTAAAGGATATGACGACTTGTATTAAAAAGCTTAAATGGAGGTGGACAGGACACATGATGAGATCAAATATTGAGAAATGGACCAGAGATATAACGGAATGGTATCCAAGACAAGGAAAAAGGAACAGAGGAAGGCAAATAATGAGGTGGGAGGACGAAATAAAAAGAACCGCTGGCCCAATATGGAGAAGAGAAGCAAAAGAGAGAGAAGTGGAAATCCTGGGAAGAGGCCTATGTCTAAGGGCAAGCTGTAGGAAAATAATAAATTAAAAATAATGTTTTGTAATATTTTATACAGCATTAAAGGTTTATCTTATCTTATCTTATCTTATCTTATCTATCACGCTTATATTATACTATTTCCCACGGCTTCGCCCGCGTACAAAAGTTTTCTACGGGAAAAACCTTGTGTTCCTATATTACATAAGTTTCATCAACATCTATTCTGTAGTTTTTGCGTGAAAGAATAACAAAGATCCTTACAAACTTTCGCGTTTTATATATATATATATAGGACCTACCTTTTACCTTACCAAGTGGCAGTGGGCTGGGCACATCGCTCGTAGAACTGACGGCCGTTGGGGCAGACAGGTTCTCGAGCGGCGACCACGTATCGGAAGACGCAGCGTAGGCAGGCAGGTTAGCGCCAGGACCGGCCGTCGTGGAGATCCTTGTGGGAGTCCTTTGTCCAGCAGTGGACGTCTACAGGCTGATGACGATGACCTATTACCTACCTAGTAACAGAGAATCCGTCCAAAATTATCAAGTTAATACCTACGAAATTTCGGGCAAACATTTCCGTGTGCAGCGAACCGGGAAGAAGCCATGGCACCGTGAAGGCATGGATACCTAATGGCATGTTGCAGACAATGGAGGCACAAAACCGTTTAGCATCCGCACGCAACCTGACAGAAAAGTACCAGGCGATCAGAAGTGTATAGGAGTTGTAGCGTTACATGTATTCCGCTTAGTGGCTTGGTTGGTGATATTTTGCATAGAGATAAGATCTCTTTGGCGCGTGCTCGCAGCCCTTAAAGAGGCGTAAAAAAAGCATTCTATGGGTGTCAAAATCGTGTCAAATGTATGACAATACTGTGACTCACTCACACATCCTCATTTTCAAACTCCGACCTCCTTCCGCTGCACCGGTTCCTTTGTCCGCACCCCCCCTGTAAGTGGCACCATCGGTTCCCATACTAAATATGCAAGATGCAGTCTCCATAGGGAGCGCGCGCGCCTCCAAAGAGATTCGAACCTTCCTGATATTTTGTTATTAATCACATTAATGTAAGAGATAAACATCTCAAAAAGTATTGTCTGTAAGAAACTAAATATGCTTATCTCATATAATTTACCACCTTATCCTGTACCGCATTTAAAACAATAAGGGCTTCTTTCACCACTTCCTGATATTGTTACAGATAGTAATCTTAGTGATAAACTAATCTATCAGATAAATCTGTGTGATAGACTATATAAAATATATAAGATATAGGCAATCAGATACCTGTGAAACCAAAAAAACAGGCTATCTGTCAGATGACCTGCGGATAGGGTATCTGGGACTTTATCAGCAAGCGGTGTAAGAGGCCCTAAATATCATTTCATTTCAAAAGAGCAAACAAAATCTTATGAATGACCTCGAGCGCGAGGCGGCCGAGCATGCGATTTTATTCTTTAGCTTATTAGTGATATTGTAGTGTATAGAGTTTTTAAATACATAATTATATATATATTTTTTTATATCTAACTGCACAACCTACCTTTCTCTGGTATACATATCCTGTAACCTAAGGTTGTCTGGGAGAAATCGCTTTTAGCGATAAGACCGCCTAGATGTACCTTCTTAGTCTACTGTATTATTTTGTTCTGTTTTTTTAATTATGTGCAATCAAGAGTATTTAATTGAATTGAATAGTGATATAGTTCATTTGACAATGACGTCAAAAAGTGCGCGGGCAAATTTCCGCTTGGTCTGAGCCGCCTCTAAGAAGCTTGATTTTTTTCACAGCTCCAAGGGATTGCAGACCTGAGTATTTGCTATTAATTTCAACTTGATACCTCCACGCGTGCCTGAGGAAAAGGGTCTTGACAGACAGACAGAGGGGCTACCAAATGCAAAAATAGTTTTTCAAATCCGATTGGTAGTACCGGTAGTGTAGACTAGTTATTCTTAGACGGGGGTGACGGTCCCTGCGCTGACTCCACGGAGCGGCAGTCCAGCCATCCCAACTCCTTGAAGTAGTGGAGTAGGGCTTCTGGCCGACGGCAGCACTGGTGCAGGGTGCTCGTTGCCGAGAGGTCGGGATCTATTGCCAGGCCCGTTACGGATCTGAATTCCTGTGTTGCGGGACAGTGTAGAACTGCATGCTCCACTGTCTCGCTCTCCTGCAAACAGCCCCTACACAGTGGGCTGTCTGTGATGTGGTTTAAGATTATTTATTTCTTACAAGAATAAGATTCACTAAAGTAAGAAATTACACTTTTTACTTAAAGTAGAACGTGTTAGTAACAATTATCCAAAATTTCAATAATGAAGGTACCTAGGTATACAAAAATAAAAGCGTTAGTAGAAAAAGAATAAAAATAAAACGTATCAAATAAATGCGAGTTGTGTCTTGCTTGGTGCCCCTTCATCATCATCATATCAGCCTGTAGACGTCCACTGCTGGACAAAGGCCTCCCCCAAGGATCTCCACGATGACCGGTCCTGCGCTAACCTCATCCAGCTGGGTCCCGCGACCTTCACCAGATCGTCAGTCCACCTTGTGGGTCCCCTTCATCGACAGCCTATTAAGCTCCCCACTCCTGGGGCTCAGGCCTACCCTCTCAACGAGGGCGTGCGGGCTATATATAGTCCACTACGCTAGCCCAGTGCGGGTTGGTGGAGTTCACATACGCCTAAGAATTTCTAATTCGGCGTATGCAGGTTTCCTCACGATGTTTTCCTTCACCGTTTGAGAGCAGTCAGTAAATGTACTTAAATGGTGAATGGTGTATGTATGTACATAAGTGGTGTATGAAAATGGTGCCCCTTGCGCGAACTAAAACTTGACAGTATAGATATGATACGGTATAGTAATTGCATATAAAAATAAACTAGCAAAGAGTGCCTGATGCCCAAATTTATTAGTTGTCGGCAGAGAGTTGTTAGTATACATAGAGCGCGCGTTAGCAAGTCTGAACTGTAAGCACGGGTCTGAACAGTCTCGAAATGTTCGGGGCGACGCTACTAGTCACAACACGTCAGTAGCGCTGATTGTTGGTCTCGCCGATATTTATTTAGATTTGGAGTAATCATGGTGAAATGTGCAGTGCAAAGCTGTAAACACGATTCACGGAAAAGAACGATCTAGAAAAAATCTATATAGAAGCGTCCATAGAACACCTGCTTACACTTGGCACAATGGGCAATGAGCGATGCGCGCGCTCTATAGCTAGTATACTAACTCTATGGTTGTCGGTGTCTCAGGCGTGGGCCGCATGCACCGGCCGTCGCGGCACTCGCCGCGCACGCTGCAGCTGTGGCTGGCGCGGCTCGCCGTCATGCTGCGCGTGCGCCTCCACGAGCCGCTCCAGCGCGAGGCCGAGCCGTTCGGAGACTTCGGCAAGCCCGACATGTTCTACCAGGTACTACTTATATTTATTATTTACTAGCTGTTGCCCCGCGGCTTTGCCCGCGTGAAATAAGTTTTTCCCGTGGGAACCGTTTACCCCGGTAAAAAGTAGCCTATATGTTATTACAGGGTATAAGCTATCCCTATACCAAGTTTCATCAAAATCCGTTCAGCCGTTCTTGAGTTATAAGTGGTCTAACTAACACGACTTTGTTTTATATATTAAAGATTTACTTTTTGGAAGATTACAACTTTTATCGCCTAACTAAGAAAAGAAACATTTAGATTTATATAAGTCAACTACAATCTTCTTATATCACAGGATGATCTACAATAAACACCGAAGTTATTTATCACACTATATTAGTCTTATCATCATCATTCACTAACCCACTGCTGGACACAGGCGCGCCACTGAACCCAGTACCCGGTTCTCCGCATCCAGTCATTGCCAGCCGCCTCAACGTACCCAACGTACCCAAAGTTTACCGCGGTAAAATGTAGCCTATATATTATTCCAGTATATAAGCCATCACTGTACCAAGTTTCATCAAAATCCGTTCAGCCGTTACGGCGTGAAAGAGTAACAAACATCCAAACATCCTTAAAAACTGTCGCCTTTATAATATTAGTAGGATAGATGTCTAGCAATCGTGTCGATTGGGATGTGCACACGACTTAACTAAATTTCGTCTATTGTGCTCTTTTTCGATCTGTAGAAATAAGAAAGAGATGGCATGTATTTTAGATCTGTCAAATTATTTTAGTCCTGTCAGACATAGGGAGTTTTAGGGCTTCTTACACCAGTTGCTGATAAAGCCCCAGATACCCTATATGCAGGTTATCTACCAGATACCCGTTTTTTTCGTTTTCACAGGTATCTGATTGCCTTATCTGTCCGATATACCGTCTTATAAACTTACAGCCAGATCAAGGGGCTGTTATTTCTTTATCTGTCGGATATGGATTGTTTTTTTTTCGAATTTAACGCGGTAATACTTCAGTTTTTTGTTAACTTTTTATGATATATGGATTTATCACTGTTTCATTTATAAATAGTACATTACTGCCGCGGCCCGCAACAGAGGCATTGATGGATGAGCGTGTGAATGTAGGCCGAGGCGAAGCCGAGGCACACATACGTGAGTCCATCAATGCCTGGTTGAGGCCAAGGCTTGTTTAATGCTATTCTCAAATAATGCGCGGAAATCCAAAAAATATCAAGTTTTATTAAAATTGTGAACCGTCTGCACTGAACGATCACGACATACGGTTGTCACAATACTATCGGCAAATCAAAATACTTTTGGCCATATCTCCGGAACGGCTAGTGCTAGAACCATGTTCATGTACTCAAATGAAAGGGCTCGACGAGATCTAGTTGAATATAATATAAAATAAAATCACCCTGTATATACAATTTTATATGAATATACAGCATGTTTTTTTAAATATTATATTCAGATAGATCTCGTCGAGCCTTTTCATTTGAGTACAAACACGAGGGGTCTAGTACTAGCCGTTCCGGAGATATGGCCAAAAGAGTGTTTTTTTTTCATTTGGCCATATCTCCGGAACGGCTAGTGCTAGACCCCTCGTGTTTGTACTCAAATGAAAGGGCTCGACGAGATCTATCTGAATATAATATAAAAAAACACCCTGTATATTCATATAAAATTGTATATACAGGGTGTTTTTATATTATATTCAACTAGATCTCGTCGAGACCTTTCATTTGAGTACAAACACGAGGGGTCTAGTATTAGCCGTTCCGGAGATATGGCCAAATGAAAAAAAAAGACTCTTTTGGCCATATCTCCGGAACAGCTGGTGCTAGACCCTTGTTCATGGTACTCAAATGAAAGGGCTCGATGAGATCTATCTGAATATAATATAAAAAAAACACCCTGTATATATAATTTTTTATTCAACAATTTCCGCGCATTATTTGAGAAAAGTGCTATACAAGCCTGCAATCAATGTAATTTCATGCATCATTCGAAATTTAAATAAAACTTTTGCTATGTTACCTCCGTGGTTGCCATGGTTACACGACAGATATGAATTAATATGGTCATTATTTGACCGCTAGGCACCACAGATATGGATTAAATAGAAACGCAACAATGAATTGAACTGAAGAACTGAATTGAATGAACGGAATGTTCCAACTCCCCGGTAAATCGATGACAGTTTAGCTGCCCGATATTTTAACAGAGACTTGAGTGGTGAAAACGGAAAATATTATCCGACAGCTTTATCCGATAGATTACGTTATCTGTCCGTTTTCTATCTGTAACAATATCAGCAACTGGTGTAAGAAGCCCTTAATCTCCATGTTTTAAGTTGCAACAGAAACCTAATGAGCTCCCTAAACGATCATGCGGCATGACATGCATTACGTGCTGTCACTCATGCATGAACGTTTAGCTGTAGTGATTGACATGCGTGACATGCAAACTACGTGCTGGCCGTTGCTTCACTGTACTGATTGATGGTCTGATGCAGCATGACATTCACGTAAACGCTGCATGTCATGCAAGCATGATCGTTTAGGGACACTTTATTGCATTTTCTTGTGTCTGACAGGACTAAACTAATTTGACAGTTGTAAAATACATCCCATCTCTTTCTTATTTCTACAGATAAAAAAAGAGCACAATAGACGAAATTTAGTTAAAGTCGTGTGCACCTCCGTATCGACACCAATGTTTGTAAAGATTATGAGAGGCTGAAGTAACTTTGTCATTCAAACTTTAACAGTTCTACCCTGACGTGCACGGGAACCGAACCGGCTCCATGGTGCCGTTCTCCCTCCGGCTGCTGGTGGCCGAGCTGCCCGCGCACGTGGGCCGGCCGGAGGAGGCTGTCGGTCGCCTCTACGCCATGCTGGAAGTCATACAGAAGGTGGGAATTAACCTCTCGATACCCGCCGGCACCTCGACGAGCCAGCAAGATAGTCCCCGTGGAGTTTCTTGGCGGCTGTGTGAAGTGTCACTTTTTTTTTTGTTAATTTCGTGCAATGATGGACAGGCAAAAGTCATAGACCATACAGCCAAGTCATATTTTGTTAGTTTTTCTTCAAAAACGGCCTCCACCAAAACAGGGCACGACTATAAGTCGGCGATTTTCAATTTATCCGCAGCACGGCCTCCACGAAAGCACAACTAGTGCCATTAAGTGATCCTCATTGTAGTTCACATCCCCACTAAACTGATAGTAGGTTTAATGATTTAACAAGAAACAATTTAGAAAAATCCGGTAGTCGTTACATGCTTTTAATTAACTATTCCGCACAAAGTAGGCACTCGTTGCATATAAAAATAAAACTATGACAGATATACACTAAAACCTATAACATTTTTTAGGAAAACTAAATAAAAAGACAACCGTCTCCGACCAAATTCCGCCGAAAAGCCCACTGTCATCAGAAGTCCAATCGGCTTTAAAAAAAAGTGTGTCGCTTATGTCCATGCACAGAATATGTATATGAGATTCTAACATGTCCATAATGTTTCGGTTTTTTAGATGCTGTCAAACTTGCGCACAGGCAAGACGGAAGATGGCACAGCCGCCTTGACGGAGCAGGACAAAACAGAATCCATTCGGTTATGGATGGGCAGGTCAGTTCATCATCATATCAGCCTGTAGACGTCCATTGCTGGACAAAGGCCTCCCCCAAGGATCTCCACGACGACCGGTCCCGCGCTAACCTCACCCAGCCGGGTCCCGCGACCTTCACCAGATCGTCGGTCCACCTTGTGGGAGGCCTGCATACACTGCGTTTCCGATACGAACCTACCTATATTTTTGCAAATAACTAAATGATTTTTTACTTACAGAGAGACGAGAGTAATGCATTCAATAGTCAATTGCGCTATCGCTTTGAAGGTACGTTTTTTATTACGTTATTTTTTTATTAGATGGGTTTACGCGTTAGGGTTAGCACAGACCTGGCAGACAGCAGCGCGGCGGATTTTACGCTGACGGGGACAAAACCTCACTTTTACACTATTATACAAAAAAAAACTATTGCTTTCGCTACGCGCCGTGTCTGTCTGTCTGTCCGATGTTCAAAGGGCTGTATCTCCGCAACGGTGACACGTAGCGAGCTGAAATTTTCACAAAAGACGCGTACCTGCGGCGCATCCAACGACAAATACTCAAAATTAAAAAAAGTCAAAAACTAAGGGGGGTGGGGGCCCAAAAACCTAATATACGATATTTCGGCCTGTATCGACCTTACGGTAACAGGTTTTTTGATTTTGATATAAATGTTGCATCAAGGTGGACCGACGATCTGGTGAAGGTCGCGGGACCCAGCTGGATGAGATTACCGCACGACCGGTCGTCGTGGAGATCCCTGGGGGAGGCCTTTGTCCAGCAGTGGACGTCTACAGGCTGATATGATGATGATGAAATGTTGCATTTCCCAGGACTACCGCCTAGCCGGGAAGATATTAGTGTCTCTGCAGCAGCAAACGTCGTCGCAAGTCCAGAAGCGCGCTTTATCCAGCGCCCTGTGCCGCCTGTGGCTGTTGGCGGGCCACTTGCGGGCGGCGATGGAGTATCTGGACGCCGCGAGGGAGGCCCGGCATCATATGTAAGCACATAACAATGAAACGTTTCCTAATCTTGTCTTTGGCTAGATAACTTTCGGGTTAAAGCCACAAAAGATAGATAGATAGACATTTATTCACTGACACAACACAAACAATTAAAAGATGACATAAGGTACTTAAAAAGGTTACAAAAGAAGCATCTATCACGATACTGCGAGGGAAAGAGGACTGGTATCATATGTGAGTATCTAGATACTGCGAGGGAGAGGCTTGGTATTATATGTGAGTATCTAGATACTGCGAGGGAGAGACCTGGTATCATATGTGAGTATCTAGATACTGCGAGGGAGAGGCCTGGTGTCATATGCGAGTATCTAGATACTGCGAGGGAGAGAGGCCTGGTATCATATGTATCTAGATACTGCGAGGGAGAGAGGCCTGGTGTCATATGTATCTAGATACTGCGAGGGAGAGGCCTGGTATCATATGTGAGTATCTAGATACTGCGAGGTAGAGAGGCCTGGTATCATATGTATCTAGATACTGCGAGGGAGAGAGGCCTGGTGTCATATGTATCTAGATACTGCGAGGGCGAGAGGCCTGGTATCATATGTATCTAGATACTGCGAGACAGAAGCCCGCCGGTATCATATTATGCATCTAAGATACTGCGAGAGAGAGAGGCACACGGTATCATATGTGCGATATTATCTAATGGGAGTGAAGCCTGGCATAATATTCAGAGCAGAAAGGTTCTCGAGTGGCGACCACGTATCGGAAAGTGGACCGACGTACTGGTGAATGTTGCGGGACCCGGCTGGATGAGGTTAGCGCAGGACCGGTCGTCGTGGAGAGCCCTGGGGGAGGCCTTTGTCTAGCAGTGGACGTCTACAGGTTGATATGATGATGATTTCCAGCTGCCCCACGCCCGACGTGCGCGAGTACGTGGACCTGGGCCTGATCGACATCGCGCACGGCAAGTACCAGGAGGCGTACAACAACTTCGCGCGCGCCGCCGACCAGGAGCCCACCAACATCATGGTGAGACGCACCGGCACCCCCCGGGTGTTGCAGGTGTCTATGGGCGGCGGTGACCTCCTAACATCAGGAGGCCCGCCTGCTTGTTGCTACAATAATAAAAAAAAAGATCAACCTACTTGGCCTACTTGGTTGTGCACTCGCCTCACGTTCATGAGGTCCTGGGTTCGATCCTGGCCCGTACCATTGAGTTTTTTCGAAACTTAAGTACGGTTTATTAAAATACCACAGGTTTTTCGGTGAAGGAAAACATCGCTAGGAAACCTGCATACGCCAAAGACTTAAAAAAATTAGCTTTTGGCAGAACGACGTCTGTCGGGTCAGCTAGTGTATTATAAAAATAAAACAACGAATACAGCATATTTAGAGGTAAATAGGTTTCTACAAAACCCAAATACCGTAGTGTCTCAAGACGAAAGTCTTCGACCAGTGTGTGTTGCCAGTGATGACATACGGTACCGAGACGTGGTCGCTCACTATGGGCCTCATAAGAAGGCTCAAGGTCACGCAGAGGGCAATGGAGAGAGCTATGCTCGGAGTTTCCCTGCGAGATCGAATCAGAAATGAGGAGATCCGCAGGAGAACCAAGGTCACCGACATAGGTCAAAGAATTGCGAAGCTGAAGTGGCAGTGGGCTGGGCACATCGCCCGCAGAACTGACGGCCGTTGGGGCAGAAAGGTTCTCGAGTGGCGACCACGTATCGGAAGACGCAGTGTAGGCAGGCCTCCCACAAGGTGGACCGACGATCTGGTGAAGGTCGCGGGACCCGGCTGGATGAGGTTAGCGCAGGACCGGTCGTCGTGGAGATCCTTGGGGGAGGCCTTTATCCAGCAGTGGACGTCTATAGGCTGATATGATGAGGTTTCTACAAGGTTCAAAATGACAATTTGTTTTTAATTACAGGTAGCCAACAACCTGTCCGTCTGCTTGTTGTATATGGGACGGCTGAAGGAGGCCATATCGGTCCTGCAGAAAGCGATCCACTCTGACCCCGACCGGGGCCTCAACGAGAGCCTGCTCATCAACCTGTGCACGCTGTACGAGCTGGAGTCATCCAAGACCAACGAGAAGAAACTCAACCTGCTGAGAATGCTTTGCAAGTACAAGAGCGATACCATACCCAACGTCGTTGAGTGCTTGAAGTTACAATAATATTAAAGAGCCGTGGTATAGCCTGTATACTCTGCAACTGTAATGAGTCACTCCGCGTCTCCCGCTTCCCCCTACGTCGCACCGTCGTGATAGGTACAGAGTGCAAAAACGATTGAGAAAGTGTTGGGCGATAGTATAGGATTAAATTATTATTTATTTATCAATTGAAGCAATAACTGTTTTCTACCACAATAAAAAAAAATTAAGTAACAAATTATGAAAGCAATAGGATTAAATTATTATTTATTTATCAATTGAAGCAATAACTGTTATCTACCACAACAAAAATAATTAAGTAACAAATTATGACAGCAGCAGTCATTGGACTGGCTGCATTCAAACGTCAAAACTGTATATCGACGGGGAAGTGCTAACAACTCCTAACTTACAAAAACCAAATTTTGCGAATTTCAACTTAATTCATATACCAGTAGACGCGTTTATCGAACTGCATTCATAAGTCGTTTTCTTAAAAAAAAATGTAAGTTAGGAGTTGTTAGCACTTCCCCGTCGATATATAGTCCTGTGGACTGATCGCAAATAGTGATTAAATAAAAAATAATAATTATATATTCAATAAAAAACAAAACAATTGTGTAAGAAGCAGTTAGATACTTAAATAAGTCTTCATCTATATCATCATTTGTTAATGGCACGACGTCACTTAGGCCCGACCTCTCACATTTATGCGAACGGTACTGTCGCGCCAGGACGAGAGCGGGCGGGCGAGGTGGGGAAGCGGGAGGCGGAGGGAGGGGTTTGTAAGTAGCAAATAAATGAATTTGAGGCCAAGGGACTCGTTTCAGTTGTCGGGTAGTAGTTAAATTTTTCTTTCGCTGCAAAGTCGGTCATAAATCATTGGAGCGGTACAGGGATATTGCGCTCTCTTACCAGTAAGGTACAGGTCTTTGGCGCAGGGCTATGCATGTATGCAGTCGTAAATGCTATCCATCGATGTCAGTGTTACTGTATAAGGGACGGCTGAACGGGGCCATATCGGTCCTGTAGAAAGTGATCCACTTAGACCCCGACCGGGGTCTCAACGAGCCTGCTCATCAACCTGTGCACGCCGTACGAGCTGGAGTCTCAACCTGCTGAGGCTGCTGTGCAAGTACAAGAGTTGAGTGCTTGAAGTTGGTCATTGATTACATCGCTATACAGCTTTTAATAATTTCATAGCTGTTATGGTGGACCGACGACCTAAAAGTGGCCGGAAGCGGTTTGGGGAAGGCCTATGTCCAGCTTTGGACGTATTCCTATGTATGTAAATAATTTTTAGGATAGGTGTAGTAATTTAAGCAATTAGCAAAAATTGAGTATTCACTCTAGATTTATTTATTTTATTACTAAGATACTGATTCCAGTATCTTGTTAGGACTATTATTATTAAAAATAAATTATTGAAAAATGTTCAGGTCGTTTGTTTGTTACCAGCTTTGTTTCATTGTTTGTATGTATTTAAGTATTTATTTAATAGTATTTATGAATGTTTATCAGTTGTCGAGTACCCATTTACAAGCTTCGGCTTAGTTTGGGACTAAAAAGCAGTGTGTGAATTTGTCCAAACACTATTATATTATGTTGTTTCACGGGCTGATCTAAAAAATTAAAATACAATAATTTAGATTAGAATTGATATATTTACCGAAGATTGCCGTCCGTACGCAATTTTTTTAATTGTTAACCACCATCTTAAAATAGAGATGCATACATCATTACATTTCAATTGAATGCTATACAAAAACAATATGGACGTACATTGATTTAGAAAAAAATTATACGCTGTCTAGACCAGACACGGCCGCCAGGTTTTCTAACGTGAATACGTGTGAATAGCCACTAGAGGATACACACTAGAATACACAGAGCTATATAACAAAAAATACCAGTAAGGTACTAAATTTTAGTTGCCGAATTTGCCAATAGATGGTGTCCGTGACCCTAGCGGGTAACTTCGGGTCCTACTGTACGCCAATAATTAGTGCCGCAGTAGTTTCGGAGATATAACGGTTAGAAGGTGGTCCCGCTGGGGTCACGCTCTCCGTCAAGGTCGTAGATGGCGTTGCTTTGACCCCAACGTTGAGGTTAAAGCAACGCGATTAGTCGACCTGTTTTTTTTTACAATTTTATGGCTTGCGTCACTCACAGGTTTTGGGAGCATTCTGGCACACTGATGATACTAACTTTTATGAACTACACGGGCATCAGTATCAAATCAACACCCTTAATTTATATGTCCCGTGGGACACGGCTACCCTCTCAATTAGGGCGTTAGTATAGTCCACCACGCTAGCCCAGTGAGGGTTGGTGGACTTCATATGCGCCTAAAACGTGCTCTAGTGGAATTCTGAAGACGTATTCACGTTGAAAAAAAAATTTTTAGGCATTTAATATCAATTTGCAATAACGCTATCGCTACGAGCTAACACATTTAGCTTGTTTTCACACTTTTACTATAGTGTTGAAGGAATATCGACTGTCGATAGTTAAGTTAGTTGCAAAACAATGATTCCATCGATACTATTGTGATGTCACAGAAGAATTAATACTATCGATATACCATTGATTTTGCCTGTAAAACTATCGTATCGATAATTCACCAACACCATTTCACGGCCGTGTGAATATAACTTAGTCTGTAAGTCTGCACCTACCTTCTAACGATTTACAAAAAAACAATTGTAATCCATCGTACTAAAGAAAATTGTTCTATACTGATTAATTTATTATAAAATTATACATACAGGGCTATATCTTTGATAGAATGCAGTTATTTTATTGATCAAATAGATAGTGTAATTTTCATCGATTAAAAATAGGTTTTTTTTCACCATGCACTTACGAATTGAATATACGTTTAGAATCCCACTACTCGCTTACTTACATGCAGGATCGTCTTTTTTATTACACGCTTATTAATTCGCGATTTTTTAAAGATTACAGTAATGTACATTACAGTCAAGTGTAAATATTTGTATTCATACAAATTATTCAAAAACAAGTAGGTACATTATATCAGAATACAGCTTGAAGCTACGATAAAGGGATAGCTAGTGTTTGAAAATGCTTTCCCTCCAGTTAAACACTCTGCTTTTCACCACAATCACGAGGAAACAGCTTACATGTTTCAATTCCGCACAATTGTTCGTTTTCGCGCCTTGTAATTTATTCATTACAATAGTATGTCTGCAAGCTTGCAGTTAAGCACCTACGTTTTTGAATAGTTCATATGGAAACAGATTATTACACTTAGTAGTACCGTAAAATTCTTCGTCCTACGCACATTTCATTGCCCTATTTATATAGCCCAGTACATTAAATTTTCACCTAAGGTACACAACCACTGCGCTTGATTCGTGCAAAATCACATGAAACCAAAACGCAATCGAAAAATTGTTCTTATTTACATATAATCGGCTTGCTCACTAGTATCGGTTGTAAATTAAAAAAAAATTAATGATACAAATATTTTATCTGCCACATAATTTAAAATGAAACCATTCACTAGGGCAATTCCCTATTTGTATTTTAAGCCGCAGCTCTACCACAAAGCTATGGTAAGAAAGCAATGAAAATTCCATAAACTACAACACTGTATCACAGAATGACCCTTTTTTGCATAATGAGCAAACTGACGCAATTTTGGAGAAATTTTTATCTGTTTAATATTTCCTGTCATTTCTGTTAATATATCACCAAGCTTTTGCAGCGGATCTGCGGCTTAACATCATCATCATCAGCCTGTATCATCAATTCATCACAATATCATTATATCGTCAAAACCTGTTACTAATTAAAGGTTACATCTACCTAACTGCCTCGACGCTACGCATACTTTCTCTAGCTTAGCAATCATACCAAATCCAAAGTAAAAATAAAACCGGCGATCACATTACTTACATCATTTCTTTGTGATAAAGAAGGTTCTAGCTATTTTGTGGCAAAGGCAAGTGAGGCTTAATTTTTTTCAAAACATAATCATGAAGATAAATTAATAATTGTCATGATACAATAAAATCATTTTTGCTTTACACATACAAAAATCCGTCTGCCAAATCTTGAGGTAGTCATGTATTTAAAAGAAACTATATTAGTAGTATCTTTGAATTGTTTGTGCACTAACAGACCGCACCAAATTATGATTTAAGATAATTGATTAATATGATTTAAAAAGCTAGCTTACTAAAGCATTGCTACATTGCTGCTTACGTAAGAACATTATTGCTTGATTTTTATTCTAACATTTAATACCAGTTTTAAGAGAAGCCACTCCTTACAAAATTATTGGGTTTTTTTAATCCAGGCTCGCTTACTTGATAGTGTTAAGTTGAAGGTAGTCAGGAAGAAATCACTTAGTGATATGATAACTTATCACTATGACTGATAAGCCTTGCACTAGGCCAGCTGACTAGGCTCAAAGTATGTTTTATTTTTAGGTTCCGTATCTAAGTGTCTAAAATCGGATCCTTATACAGCCAACAAGCTGTTTTCCGCGGGAGCAACTTTTCCCGAGGTATCTATAGCCTGTTATTCTGATGTATAATCTATATTACTGTAGTTTCATCAAAATCTGTTCCGTAGTTTTTGCGTGAAAAGCATCCAAATATCCTCCAAACTTTCCCCCTTTATAATATTAGTAGGATTCTTTAAAGGATACATATCTGAAATGTCTAAAATCAGATCCTTATATAGCCAACTATCCGTCTGTCAGTTAGAGCAGTCTAGTTCAGATATGTGAAGAAGATTTTGTATGTTAGCATTTGTAGCTTCTTTTACTTAGCATGGTACGGTACCCTCAATTCACGAACCCGCCTCGCACTTGATTCTCTTAAAACTGGATATGACATATTAACTATATTACGAACTTACTTTTTAATGCACTGTTCCATTCTACAATTTATATGGAATACAAAATAAATACTGATTGTTTTTGAACTACAGAAACATAATCGGTTATATTATCCTATATATACAATTATTTTAGTTCAATTGCCAAAAGGGCAATCCATTAACTGCTGATAATTATAGAAGTTTTATCTTTATGCGCGAGGTTTGAATAGCCATATCATTCATGGCTATAGACAATGCATATACAGTCATCAAAGAAAACGGTTGACCACTTATCTTCATATTATTACCGAAGCCAACTTGTTCTTAACCCTAAAAGTATCAATTTTAGCTCAGCAAAAAGCTTGTATCTGACTTGTAGTAATAGCTTCGCCGTCTAGATTTGTAAATTCCGCTTAAGCTGGACAAAAACCTCACAAAATTGATGGGGATTTGTGGAATAGTTGATGACAATCTGCTGCAAGCTATTTTGTTTATCAACTGACCAGCCATTTTCTTAGATGACAGTACATTATAAAAATATTCATTTAACATGCAAAAGTATTTTGTTTGGCAGACAGAGTGTGTGTTAAACGTGAAATGTAGTATTTTTACAATCATTAATGAATGGACTGGTTTCCATAACCATCAGTGTCTAGAGAACCGCGACCTAACTATTATTGAGCCTGATTTTTAGTAATGAATAATGAGTATTGACAATGTAAAGCATTATCATTAATGTCCAGCACTTATTGCTTATAATAAAATGTACTTTAACCACTAAAATGCTGTAGTGATTGACCATTTCAAGTTTGAATGAATTATTGCCATAAAATCATCTCACATTTTTCTATTAAAATTTAATATTTTGAGTACATCAGTTCTTTTCTTGTTAGGGGCGACCCTACAGGATCTGTTGTGCCAAACCCCAGTCCACCATTGGTGCCCCAATCTATTTTTTTGATTTTAATAGAAATTAGAATAGAAGTATAGTCAACCCCACCAGTGGAAACACCTTGACCTTGAGCTGGATTAGCCTATTAGGGAGTTTCAATACTAACGAGAGACCGGTTTTTACTGGTTTTGTTTCCACTGACGTGCGGTCGACCGTACTAATCTGACGTATGCAAGGATATTGTGCATTATATTTTATCCGTGACAGTCTTGAAACGGTCAATCAGCCTGAGCTCCCATAAATGGCTACTACAGACTTTAGAGACAAGGTGTGTGTGACTAAATGGGTCATATATTTACTGTAATTCAGCATCTGTAGAAGTCATTACAATGTAACGCTTTTTGGACAGTTTTGCTAGCAAAATTGATTATTTTTAAACGAAATTATATACAACAGGCCTGTGCCATTCGGTGGTACACAAATAGACTGATACAAAGACATGACTCACAGCTTTTAATTGTCTATGATTTAAAGCAAACCTGTCCTGTCCTGAATTCTAGAAATATGTTACAACAAAGAATGCCTACAAGAGGGGGTAATTATAGTATATCACATCTTCCCCAATGATAGTACCTTAATTTAGGCACTTTTCCAGTAAACTATACTAGATAAATTAGACATACATTGCCAAGTGGTAGTATTTGCTTCTACTAGAAAATACAGCTTTGACATTATTCCGATTATTTATAGATGTCATCTTTCAGTAGAGCTATGGATCTCAGGCACACACAGCCTTATACAAAGATATAAGATACAGACAATGAATCAACTTAATATACAGACTAAATAAGTGGTCTAACTTTAAAAACAAAACCACCAAAAAGGTCATCTAGAGTTATTGCGTTTCACTTAAATTTACAAGGCTTCGTTCCAACTGTCGCTTACAATGTCTGCTGCACTGTGATGTCTTCGAAATAAATAAGTTCTCTTACACACTATAGTCTGAACGGAAGATAGTTCACAACCGGTTACGACGGTCCCTTAAAGCCTTGAGGCGCGCACGGCGCGACTTTGCGGATTATATATCGCCATTTTGACTTATCCCGATCCTCTTGATGAACTCCTCCTGAAGCATCACGGTTTTGATCATGCTTGGATGCGCTCCGTAAGCGATATTCGCGTCTGGAGTCGTGCAGTACTGCTGCGTACCGTCAGTGAGTATCACATTCTGACCGTTACACTGCGAACCAGTGGAATCCATGGAGTTCCAGTATGTTTCGCTCGGGGAAGTGCTGTTGACCCCTGGAGGAGGCGCTGCAGGCGCTCCAGTATATCTAAAGTAGGGGTTCTTCAAATCTAAAGTGTTGGATGAGGAGATATTCGTTCCTTCCAAGTTCATTTCCATGGTAACATCGTAACTTTGACGCTTGTTAGCTAACAGCAGCACACGGCCAGACAACGCTTGGCCCTGTTTGGCGAAAATCGGTGTTTCTAACAGACAGCGGACTTGATACCAATGCGTCAACGGCTCAGTAGGTGCAGTGGACAACCAGATATGCTGGGTGCTGCCTGCGAACAGTACATCAAACCAAAAGGCGAGTCCATGGCAAGTTCCTGATTGAGTCATCTCAAATCTGAACGGGACTTCGATTCTATGCAAATCAGTTTCATTAGCATTGAGAAAATCGACTACATGTCTCACCGACCGTGCCATGCAAATACGTACATCAAACGTGTCAACAATAGGTTGCCTGAAGTATTCCTTCATAGCTGCAGTACGTAACTCACTCAAATCGACTCCATGGAAGCAGGTTTGGTACCAAAAATTGGCCTTATTGTATTGCTCCATAAATAGAGCATCATCGGTGAACGGAGCTATGTGAAGATCACCTCTAGTAGGGTACATGTTCCCATTGGACTTCAGCCACTTCTTAGCATGCAGATACGTCTCTAACATGCGTTCGTTGTATAACATATAGCCCATGGGCTCGGAAACTATAATATCAACACTCTCGGGGAGCTCGATTTCCTCGATTTTGCCCGCGACAACAGTTATGCGGTCGTGAAGACCGTTGGCGCGAACTAATCCTTGCGCATGATGCGCCATGTTACTGGCTTCCACTGCGTACACCTTACGAGCTCCGGCTTGAGCGGCAAAGAATGAAAGTATACCTGAGCCCGCTCCGACGTCCAAAACAACCTTATTCTTGAAATCATTGATGTTCGACAAAATCGCGCGCTGGTAAGTACTAGTCCTCACATAATCCTGCATCATGTTTTGCTGCTGGCTAAGGTAGCCATAGAACTGAAAATACTGCATTGCCGACGAATCTTCAGTCCGCACGGTGAAGACGGACGACGAGCGACCCGCCTTGATCTTACTGACGAGCAGGTGGAAGCCTTGACAGTCAACCTCCGAAGCGAACTTGAAGAATAGGGTTTCATTGTCTATTGTGAAGATGTAAGATTGCCCGGCGACGCGGGAACACTCGCTCTGGCAATGCAAAGGGAATTCCAGCACCTCCTGGGCTAGCACAGGGTCAGCACGGATCACTTTTACACTCAACCCCTGAGGGTCATAATCCACGTTTACGTTTGTGGGAAAATTGAAGCGCGGGGTCAGAGCGCCGTCGTTGTTGACGCCCGATACCGTCACGCCGCGAAACGTGTTCGCCATTTTTGACTTCTCGACGCGGTCGCGACGACGCCGTTTATATTTTGTTCAATGATCACACGCGCACGGCAAACAAAGAAAATGCCGTTGAGAAGTTTTTAGGAGGCCGCCGGTGTAAGTAAAATCGATCACTCACAAACTTCTTCACTCTTTTGTCTATGGTGGCGGCTGCAGCGTGCTATTTTTTTTTTTTTAAGGAGTTTGTGGCTTGGTTGCAAGACCTTTAAGCCATGTCTTATTTGAAAACTTTCACACGATTCACTTTTATCACTTTTAAATTTTAGAGACAGTATTTTTAATATATTTATACAAAGCAATGTAACAGGCTAGTTCTTGCCAGCGAAATAAGTGAAATAACAAATAATTCCTCCCGCCGCTTGATCGACTTATTAAACAGCGTGCTATTTTTATTTTTTTACGTCACTAGTGCGGTGATAGAAAACTGTTATTAGTATTAGTTTGAATATTTTGAAAGCTTGTAATCAAGATTGTAACCATTTTCGTAACGAATAATTCTATTAACCAATTTAAATCCAAAGATACTGTCTACGATTTATAGTGAATTTCAACGAACAATTCATAATATAATTCAAAAATACCATGGAAGAAATGTATCTACATATATAAACGCTCGTGTGAACGAGCCATTATTTCAAGCTATTATTTATACTACGCGTTCGAAAACCTAAAACTATAATCTTGAAAATCAATTTCATGATGATATTCTTAAAATAATATTAATAAATATTCGAAAACATTAATCTATTTAGGCTGAATTAAAATACTAGTACCAGATTTTAAATATTTCTTGTTCCATTTAGTAAAACAATTAACAATAAATTTTACGCTATCTGGCTAATGAATTTGGTGTAAAAACGGTCAGGTGTCGGTTGCGCTCGATCCGTCATTATCCGTCAAAATTCCATTGAACGGCGGAGTGGATTCGTTGAGGTTATGTTCTATAATTTACCGTAATTAGTAATTTATTAAAGATTAACAAAAATGAATAAAAATCTGAAAAACCTGAAATGGAAATCTGTAGCTCTGGAAGGCTTCCCAGCATCCATTACAGAAAATTTACAAGGTTTTGTGGGTTTGGAAGAATGTAAAAACTATGGTTTCGAAAAAGACCCTAAAAAACCTAAAAAGGTAAGTTTAATTCATAATTTTCTATAAGATTATAATGAGCTGTGATCTACTGATGCCTTTAAATATAATTAAACTTTCTTAGATTAGGATTACTTATTTTTTTGCTGAAGCATGATTTGTGCTTCCAGGTTAGAACTATTTATTTAGTTGTTTTGTTAATTAATTCAAGTTATCGTTCTAGCAAAAGGCTCTAAAGAAGAGAGAAAGTACGTCTACATTAGAAAAAGAAGTATCTACCAAAAAAGTTAAATTAAGCAATGGATTTATCGTTGAAGCCTGCAATTCAACCACACCGTCGCTAGCAAATGAAATAAGCAAAGAAAATATCAGTAAAATTGATGAGAAAAATCAAATTAAAGTTTCGAAAACTACTGGTAACTCTAAAACCATGGAAAAGTGTAAAAACGGCAAAAATAAACTCAAATTAGGGGAAGATATAACGGGAACAGTATCTGGTTTAACTTCAGAAGACATGCTCACATGGGCAGAGTTTAAGCTGCCGGAACCTATATTGAAGGCTTTAACGGAGTTGGGTTTCAAACAACCTACGAAAATTCAGCAGTTGACATTACCAGCTGCTATTCATGGTAAGTTACTATGTTCGGGCTTGGGTGTAGAATCCACCTGCATGTATTTAGAAATTACCAAAATTACCTATTATAAAAGGAGTTGCTATTTATTGGTAAACTAAAGAGGTTTCTGTTGGAAAGTTGTTTTTATACGCTGCAGGAGTTTCATTCAATACTCTTTATTGCACATAATAATAAAAAAAAAACAGAACAAAATAATACAGTAGACTAAGAAGGTACATCTAGGCGGTCTTATCGCTAAAAGCGATTTCTTCCAGACAACCTTTCAGTAGGAGTTTATCAATCATTCAGACGAATCTTAAATCAGGCATATTTTAATCATTGTTACTAACTGATATTGTCTTGACATTGTTATTAATAATTTCGAAAATTTAATGTAATTCTGATATTATATTAACTCTCTAAGTATAAATGTTGCAGTGCCCTAACAGTGTCTGTTACAAATTTTAATACTAAAATCCTTATGTTCCACATGACGCAATAAATAAATAATTTATATGTATTTATGTTATTTTATTTATATTATTATAAAAAATAAATTATATTATTTTCTATTCCACTCCCTATATCCAATCAGGCAGCTAATGTGCTTGTAATACACAGGCTCTGTAACCCTTCAAACTAGACTAGAACATAAAAATATTATAAAATAAAGAATTGACTTCATTTCATAAATTTCAGGACGCAGAGACATTCTTGGAGCAGCTGAGACCGGCAGCGGCAAGACACTAGCATTCGGCCTTCCCATACTTACAGGCATAATGAAATTTAAGGAAAAAGCAGATGCTGGCTTAGATGTTTACGAAATTCCCTATAGAAAGCCTTCTGCTAAGAAGAAACAAGATTCTGAACCCGTTGAAAAACCTGTTAAAATGAAAAATAAAAAAATGGAAGTACCTAAAGAATCTTCTGAGGATGAACACAGCAGTGGTGAAGAAGGAGACAATGATGAAACTATAACTAAAGAAGAAGAAAATAGCGATGAAGAATATGTTGAAGAAATTGTTGTGCCCGTTAGAAAGAGAGAGGCACCAACAGATGAAGCGAATGACAGTGATGATAGTGATAACTATATCCATTTGTCAGACATGCTCGATTCAGACGATATGGCAGACAGCAGTGATGCTGATATAAATGATTCTACATTTAATGGTAAAGAAAACTCTACTGATGCAAATGAAACAGGCGATGAAACTTCAGATGAAGAAAAGAAGAGTGGTGATGAATCTAATCAAGCTAATTCAGATGAGGAAACTAAGAGTGGTGTCGAATCTGGTGATGACAATGAAGATCTTGTTGATGAAAAACAAGGTAAAATATATTTACCTTTATGAAGTTCTGATTATGAAATTAATATACACTATAGCTGTATCAATCAATAGATAATGAAAGGTTTATGAACCAGCACCATATTTTCCAACCTTAGCATATGTCTCAGAACTGATGATAGCCAGTCTGATAAATGAGATCCAGATGGAGACTGAATATTAACTGAAAAACGATGAAGTGGAGGACCAGAAACTAAATAAATATCCATAGTCGAATAGACCTGAAATTGTTTCGTTTGTTTTTCCAGGTATAGGCTGTGTTAAGGTAATAGATGATGTAGAGATGCCAGGTCAGCTGGTGACCAAGACCGGGAAACCCCTGTACGCTCTCATTCTGACTCCGACCAGAGAGCTCGCGATACAGATCAGCAACCATTTGAAAGCAGCTGCCAAATACACTGGTAAGATTTTTAGTTTACATTCTTGATATGAGAATTTTACTTACATAGGTGGACGGATAATTAGAAACAAGGCAAGATTTTCATACAATCGAGGTCACTTTGAAGCCATGGTTCTCTGAGAACGATTGATTGGGGCATGATCTGATGACGGTCATCGAGAGAGTAGATGGAGGACTTTTAGATCGCTATAAATATCCAACTGATCATATAAGCCGTTTGGGAGCAGCATCGTCATGAAGACAAAACACCGCAAAATGGAATAAAAATGTATGAAAATCTTTAAGTGCAGGAATCATGGCGATACTGAATCCAGACGGTTCATCTGATCAGTTAGATATCTATAGCGATCTGAAAGTCCTTCGTCTACTCTCGATGACCGTCATCAGATCATGCTCCTATCAATCGTTCACGGAGAACCATGGCTTCAAATTGACCTCGATTGTATGAAAATCGTGCCTTGTTTCTAATTATCCATCCACCTATGTATATGAGTAATCTGGTTACATTAATACACGCCAATTTTTAACATCAAATTTACCATTCTTAAAATAAACTCAGATCAATCGTCGTGGTCTTTTTATACACAGATACAAAGATGGACTCCATTTTTCTCCCACAGGTATAAGAATTGCAACTATAGTGGGCGGCATGGCGGCCGCCAAGCAAGAGCGAGTGCTCCGCTGCGGGCCCGAGGTGGTGGTCGCGACGCCGGGCCGCCTGTGGGAGCTCCTCACCCAGGGACAGCCGCATCTGCAGCAGCTGCACTGTGTCAAGTAAGGATGACACAACTACTTTTATTAGTAGGTTTTGGCTTGGTAACGAGACCTTTAAGCCATATCTTTTTTTGAACTTAAAGTATTATTTCTTAAATCTATTTAACCGGCGGTTACAGCACGGCCTCCACAAAAACAGAGCACGACTAGAGTTAGTCGGCGATTTTCACTAAGGTTCATATCCTCACTAAACCGATAGTAACTTTAATGGAGATTTCCAATGGACAATTTTGGCACGAGCTGAAAGAGTTGTTGCACGCTTTTATTTGAATTTCCCGCACAATATGCACAACCACAAGCACTTAATGTGTAAAATACTATCACAATTACACATTAAAACACACAAAATACATAATTTAAGGAAATAAAATAGGAGAGACGACTTCGCTCTCGCCAAAAGAGTCCAAGAATCTTTGTTGTTCAGGTTCCTAGCGATAGACGAGACGGACCGCATGGTGGAGCGGAACCACTTCGAGGAGTTGCACTCCCTGCTGGAGCGGCTCAACGCGGATGAGGAGCGGCGCGGCGGGCGGCAGAACTTCGTGTTCTCCGCCACCCTCACCATGGTGCACGACCTGCCGCAGCATATGAAGGGAAAGAAGGTATAGACCCCACGGAATTTCTTGACAGCCGAATGAATATAGTCACATATTGCTTGCACATCGCTGACAGTGTACTACTCGGCAACTGTAATGAGTCACTCCGCGTCTCCCGCTTTCCCCTACGTCGCCACGCCGTCGTAGGTACAGAGTGCTAAAACGATTAAGAACGTGTGGGGCGAAAGTATGGGAATAAATTATTATTTATTTATATTTTTAATAAAAAATAAAACGTTGTGTAAGAAGCAGTTAGATACTTAAAGAAATCTACATCTTTGTGTTTCTTTGTTTATTTCAGGTGACGAAAAGAGGTAAAATAATCAACAGAAAAGTGAACAAGATGACGGCACAGCAGAAAATCAAGGGGCTTGTCGATCTGATCGGTATGACGGAGCCGAAAGTGGTGGACATTACCCAGACTAACTTAGGTAAGATGAACAATGATTCAGATGTAGATACTACATAGGGCTGGAACAAACTAGATCAGAGTTCCAGCGTGCTGAATCAGTGAGCCACACTGGATCAGGGCTCCAGCACACTGGATTAGGGCTCCAGCACACTGGATCAGGGCTCCAGCATACTAAATCAGGGCCCCAATACCACTGGATCATGACAGCATACTGGACTGGTCCAGCGCACTTGATCAGGACTCCATCAGACTGGATTAGGGCCGCCCCAGCGCACAAGATCAGGGTTGCAGCATACAGGAATAGAATTTCAGCATACTAGGTCAGAATCAGGGCCCCAGCATACTAGATCACGACTCCAGCTGACTGGATCAGGACTGCACTGCAGCACACTGGATCAGAGCTACAGTTCACATAATCCGGGCTGCAACGCGCTGGATCAGGGCTCCAGCACACCGGATCAGTATCCCAGAACACCGGATTATTTTTGCCTCTGCTTTTTTTTGTTTGCAGGCACAGCGGACACGTTAACAGAAAGCCGGATAGCGTGCCCCCTGGAGCACAAGGAGGCGTACCTGTACTACATACTGAAGCGGCACCCCGGCAGGACCATCGTGTTTTGTAACGCCATCAACACGGTCAAGAGGTCAGTGCCCTTCGCAGAGATGATTGTCGTACGCTTTATAAATACTACTAGCTGTTGCCCGCTACTTCGTACGCGTGGATTTTGGAAGTAGGTACCTATCTGTGCTATGTATAAACATCGCCTAGTTATAATTTTCCGTTGGTAAAATCATCAGATTTTAAGTTATACCTTCAGGAACGCAACTTTGAAAACCGTATCCAATTTGGTTAAGTAGTTTTTGCGTGATGCCGGAATAAACATAATATAGATAGACAGAAACTCTAAAAATTATTGTTTTGGCTTCTATTGCTCTTAAAAAACCTCTTATATCAAATTTTCTTAAATATCTCCTATTTCTATGAATATCGTCTAGTTACGTTATATGATTTATCTGAAAATTACGATTATTTATTTAAATGTAAATTTTCGTGGTCTTACTTTAATTTAAGATGCTATGTTACTTAGAAGGAATTGATTCTGATGATTGACCCTTTCATAAATCTTTGAATGCAGTTTTATTTAATTTGGAAATAAAAGAATCCTTTGAGTAAAATGTGCTATCTTCAGTATTTAGAATACTTTCCCTCCAACTACAACCAACAGATATGCTCGTCGGACAAATGTTGGCCCCGGGTGGGAATCTGGGAATCGAACCCACGACCTTTAGCTCAGTAGGCAGGGTAACCACCCATAGTCACCACTCACCACCAACAAAGCCAACGGCCAGTGTAGAAAACAAATCAGTAGGTATTCGATACCGAGAGCCCCTGGAACCGGTCACTATAGGGATTTTGTTACACCTGTATGTCTGTCAGTCAGGGTTTATAATAAAACTGGCAGACCCCCGCGACCTCATTCGCGTTTTAAAAGAAAGCTATATACATGACACACTATTAAGCTGTACATGCAATGCTTCCAATCAACCAAACAACCCGCGAACAAACGCGAAAAACAAACCCGCAACCAACCAACCGAAAAAAACAAACAATTTAACAAACAAACAAACAAACAAACAAACAAACAAACAAACAAACAAACAAACAAAAAATAAACTGAGATTCAGCACCCCCGACAACCTAGAAAATGGTAAAAGCATCGCATCGGTGCGTTGCCCGTGATAGCCACCAGATCAAATGGTATCGAATCTTCTTGTGTTAGTACTCCTTGCTAAGTAATAAATAAAGTCTTCTACTTTTTACATGAAATCTTTTTTCTTCATATGGAAAGCCAGTTGCCGATTTGCGTGCATTTTGGTTGCCATGGAGATATTTCTTGTTATTTTGCCTAGTAAATAATTAATTTATTTGTTTATTAAGAAATACGTGTGATTTCAAATTTTGCGCATATTAGTTCTCGATTCAATATTTGTATATTTTTTTACTGAACAATTTGGTACATTCAAACCTAACGTCCTGATGAATTTCTGAAATATTCGCCGACTTACTACACTTTATTACATTTTGTGGCTGCTCCTTTTTACAAAACCCAATACCAAATATTTTATGTTCATTCTCTAAGAGTATTACCTATCCTACAGCGAAAGAATTATTGAGATCGGTTCTGTAGTTACAAAGATTAGCTCCGTCACACATCCAAACATCCATCCAAACAAATTTTACCTCTTTATTATTAGTATAGAATAGATACCTATGGTAGATTGCAGAGCAGACATTTTCAAATTAACCAGGCTACTCTGACCTGTAAGTTCATACAAATGTTAGGAAATGAGAGGTTTTTATTGATGGTTGATATTTCTCTACCATTTTTTGAGATTTTTGTGATTTTTTATGTTATCCCGGGATATACACTGTCAGTATACAAAGTTTCGTCAAAATCCGTCCAGCGGTTTAGGCGTGATGCGCGTTCAGACAGACAGACAGACAGAAAGACATGTTAGAGTTTGTATATCTTACTAAAAAGCTATGTCTGTCTGACACTGTCACATTTGTCATATACAAATAAATATCGTTATCCAAAGTATTTTCCTATTTTCAATGTTCAACTTTAACATGGTAGCAGAGCGTGGCAAAACAGGACTTAGAGTTTAGAGGCGGGATATATTAGAGTTTTGTATAATAACTATATCTTTTAAAGGAAGCGGGATGTTAAGAGTTTGTATATCTTACTAAAAAGCTATGTCTGTCTGACACTGTCACATTTGTCATATACAAATAAATATCGTTATCCAAAGTATTTTCCTATTTTCAATGTTCAACTTTAACAAGACAGACAGACAGACAATAATTTTAAAAACTGTTCTAACATGTTCAGTTACTCATTTTAAGTCGCCCTGGTTGGTTTTTTTCCGAATATATTCAATGTACAGACTTTTTGGACTTTACGATTTTATTATATGTATAGATTACATATACATAGGCGGACGGATAATTAGAAACAGGGCAATACAAACACCCAGAATTAAAAAACCAACATTTAAGCTCATCACACAAACGTTTGCCCCGGGTGGGAATCGAACCCACGGCCTCTGGCGCAGTAGGCAGGGTCACTACCAACTAAGCCATCAGGCCAGTCATATAGTGTCGCCAGGTATTTCTGGCCATCTTAGAAAGTAAGATAGAGAGCTGTTAGGATGTCTCGTCTGTAATTAGACTGGCAAAGAACTGAGTTAATTTACGCAATTACGCAAACAGGCCAGTCGTATTCAGTACATAGATGGACGGATAATAAGAAACGGGGCGAGATTTGAAGCCATGGTTCTCCGTTAAGGATTGATCGGGGCATGATCTGATGACGGTCATCGAGAGAGTACATGGAGGACTTTTAGATCGCTGTAGATATCCAACTGATCAGATAAGCCATTTGGAAGCAGCAGTAGAAAGCAGGCTCAAGAATGTCGTCGGTATCGGATCTCTCACTCAACCTCTCATAAAGATATTGTAATTTTATTTTATTCAATGCGTTAATTCTTTCAGGTTGACGCAAACATTCACAATATTAAACAGCCGCCCACTGCCACTGCACGCGAGCATGCCACAAAAGCAAAGATTAAAGAACCTCGAAAGGTCAGTCATTTCAGAGGAGACTACAATTCGATTAAGCATGGCCAATTATTTTACAACAGCAACATTATCGTTGGCAACTCATTTACTCACAAATTTACTAATTTTCTCTATTCGTATATTGGGTAAGAGCGTCAGTGGGGAAAGACGTGGCCTATCATGTCGAGAGGTCCAAGTTCGATCCCCGGCTGAGCCATGTACCAATGTTTTTTTTTAATCGAAACTTAAGTACACTTACTGACTGCTCTCAAACGCTGAAGGAAAACATCGCGGGGAAACGTGCATACGCCGAAGAAGAAATTCTTAGGCGCATGTGAAGTCCGCCAACTGGGCTAGCGTGGTGGACTATAGCCCGAACGCCCTCGTTGAGGGGGTAGGCCTGTGCCCCAGCAGTGGGGACATGTTGACAGGCTGTTGATGATGTATGTGGTGTGTGCTAGATTCCGCGACGACCCTCTGGGCGTGCTGGTGGCTACAGACGTGGCGGCGCGCGGGCTGGACATCCCAGACGTGGACCACGTCATACACTACCAGGTGCCCAGGACCGCTGAGGTATTATTTCAATTCGTTTATTAACTTAACAATAACTTATCCGAAAGAACTGGAGGAGGCCTTCACCCGGAAAGGGGTTCCAGACAAAAAATAATATTAAACATTTACTTTTTTGTAAAAAACAGGAAAGAAAAGGCTTTTTATTTTATTTATTTATTTATTAACTTAACTAACCTACCCTCTCAGCGACAGCGAGAAGTATGTATGTGTGTAGGTATTTATTTGAGAGCGGATCAGCGGATTTATAGTAGTTGTAGCTGCGTCGCCTTGTCCCTCTCGCACGGTGCTATGATTGGTCGGCTGATATTGTCCTGCACCGATACCTCGCTAGTTGCGAACCTGCATTTTACACTTAAGCTAGACTATTATTATTAATTAAGGCTAATCTATTTTTATCATGAATGGAAAAAATAAAAGAAGAGATCCTAGCTCTATGATTTTTATTGGATCGATGAAATCTAAAGTATGTAAGGTTTGTGTCAGTCTTTAGGGTGTATCAGAGTGTGTGTTTGTTTGTTTGTTTGTTTGTTTGTTTGTTTGTTTGTTTGTTTGTTTGTTTGTGTGTGTGTCTAAATAAAATACTATCAATCAATGTATCCCCTCCAGAACTACGTGCACCGCAGCGGGCGCACGGCCCGAGCCAACAAGGAAGGCCTGTGCATCCTCATGATGGAGCCCTCGGAGGCCTACCTCTACTCCAAGCTGTGTCGCACCCTCAACAGAAGTAAGTATCCTCAGCATATCTTGTTACGGGGCCAGGAGTCCGCGGCGACACTTGGACCCTACAGGTTCTGTTGCGCCAAACCCCTGTCCGCCAACGGTGCGCCAATCCGTTTTTGGTGGACTTTACTCCTTATAATAGTATAGTCCCCGCGGAGTTTAATGGCGGCTGTGTGAAGTTGGCTGATTTCTGCGCAATGACTAATTGTAGGTGTCAAAGGGGGAGGTGTGGGGGGGTTCACTAGAGACGCTCATTCAATTTCAAGAAATGGTTCATTGATTCGATCAACCGAATCAAATTTTCAAGTTTTTGGACATCTCTATGTAGCACACTGTGTCGCTTACGCACACATAGACTGTAAACACTCAGCGATGTGCAAACAATTTGTGACTATGTTCATTCGGGAGTCAAGAAATTCCGTTGGGACTATAATTCAAATCTCTGGCGTATACAGGTTTCCTCACGATGTTTTCCTTCACCGAAAAACCGGTGCTGATATAATAAACCGTACTAAGGCTCCGAAAAACTCGTTGGTACGGGCCGGGGTCAAACCCACGACCCCGTGAACATGAGGCGGGTGCACAACCAACTAGGCTGCCACGCTCTCTGTACAGTCGGCGTCAAAAGTAGCTGGTCACTTTAGTACCTTGTCACTGTAATGTCAATTACTTTTTCTGCTCCATGACTAATTTACACATTCGCTCTTGACATTTAGAGTGACAAGGTACACGCGGCCTGCGGTGGCGGTCTACCGCAGGCCGCAGCTTCAATATGCAAACGCAGGCCGCGCGTGTCTGAAGTCTCACATACATTGCATAGGGAATACAACAGGCCGCCACCGCAGGCCGCGCGTGTCTGCAGTCTCACATACATTGCATAGGGAATACAACAGGCCGCCACCGCAGGCCGCGCGTGTCTGAAGTCTCACATACATTGCATAGGGAATACAACAGCCGCCACCGCAGGCCGCGCGTGTCTGAAGTCTCACATACATTGCATAGGGAATACAACAGGCCGCCACCGCAGGCCGCGCGTGTCTGAAGTCTCACATACATTGCATAGGGAATACAACAGGCCGCCACCGCAGGCCGCTCGTGTCTGAAGTCTCACATACATTGCATAGGGAATACAACACCGCCACCGCCACCGCAGGCCGCGCGTGTCTGGGATCCCGCTTAGAGTGACAAGGTACTAAAGTGACCAGCTACTTTTGACGCTGACTGTACATAAGGTAAGGTAGCTAAATTCAAGAACTCTTACGACGTAACATTTTGTAAAAAAAAAACTCGATATAAAAAAAGTCCCGCTTACAGCGTCGGAGGTCCCGCTGTTCCCCGTGGCCCCGCAGGCGCTGCACTCCGTCAGGGAGCTGGTGAGCCTCGCGCGGGACGTGGAGGTGCTGGAGCTGCGCCGGCGCCGCGCCGCGCAGGCCAACGGCTGGAGGGAGACGGCGGCCAGGGAGATGGACATGATCGTCGACGAGGATGACCTGTATCCTTTTGTGGACTGATACGGCAGTTCGTAGTTCGATCCCAGGAATGTTCGAATTACCAAAGACATCCTAACTCTATGCATTGGTGTCGATTCGGTGGTGCACGCGACTCTATTTGGTCTATTGTGCTCTTTTTTTATCTGTAGAAACATAGAAAAAGATGGCATGTATTTTAGAACAGTTTAGTCCTGTCAGACATGGGGAATTTTGATCGCCATGTTTTATGTTTCAATGGTCGTAGACGGTTGTCTTTTTTATTTAGTTTTCCTAAAAATATATATTGTAGGTTTTGGTGTATATCTGTGATAGTTTTATATGCAACAAGTGCTTATTAAACTGTATATTGTGCGGGATAGTTAAATAAAAGCGTGTAACGACTCTACCGAAATGTTCCAAATTGTCCCTTGATAAATGGACACTAAACCTACTATCAGTTTAGTGCGGTGCTAGCTGCAGTGTGGATCACCAAATGGCACTAGTTGCCGAAGGCCGTACTGCGGTATAATGTTTTCGTGATGTAAAACTACTACTTATATATTCCTTATACCTTATAAGGACTTGTTTCCAACTGGCCGTTAAACCATTAAAAACAAAACGATCAATAGAAACCTGGTATGACAGGACTAAACTAATTTGACAATTCTAAACTTCATGCCATCTCTTTCTTATTTCTACAGATAAAAAAAGGGCACAGTAGACTAAATTCAGTTAAGTCGTGTGCACCTCCCAATCGACACGATTATAAATAACACATAGGCTATATATATACATAGGTGGACGGATAATTAGAAACAGGGCAAGAATTTCATACAATCGAGGTCACTTTGAAGCCATGGTTCTCCGTGAAGGATTGAGCGGGGCATGATCTGATGACGGTCATCGAGAGAGTAGATGGAGGACTCTTAGATCGCTATAGATGTCCAACTGATCAGATAAGCCGGCTGGAAACAGGATCTTCATAAAGAAAAAAACCCGCAAAATGACATCAAAATCTATGAAAATCTAAAAGTTAAGGAATCATGACGATGCTGCTTCCGGACGGCTCATCTGATCAGTTGGATATCTATAGCGATCTAAGAGTCCTCCATCTACTCTCTCGACGACCGTCATCAGATCATGCCTCGATCAATCCTTCACGGAGACCCACGGCTTTAAAGTGACCTCTATTGTATGAAATTCTTGCCCTGTTTCTAATTATCCGTCCACCTATGTAGATACCTCCTAAAACTTGTCTACGCGGATGAAGTCGTGGGAAACAATAAGATATAAAGCCTTGACTCACACCACCAGTCCCACGAAGGAAGTCGACCCGGCCCTAGAGAAAGCCCTACGGGACAAGCGCCGCGCCCTACGGACGTTGATGTCTCGCCCTATCATTCCAAAGGGCTTCTCCTACAAGTACCCTACCCTCAACGAGCCGAACGCTCTGCAATGGACAGACGAGAATGCTCTGCAGGTATGTATAGTCCTCGTAGAGTTTAATGGCGGCTGTATGAAGTTGGCCGATTTCTGCGGAATGACTTACTTTAGGTGTCAAAGGGGGAGCTGTGCGGGGGTTCACTAGAGACGCTCATTCAATAACAAGAAATGGTTAATTGATTCAATGAAGCGAATCAAATTTTCAATTTTTTAGACATCTGTATATATAGCACACATAGACTATAAATAAACATTGTCAGCGATGTGCAAACAATTTGTGACTATATTCATACAGCCGTCAAGAAATTCTACGTGGACTATAAATTACTTAACAATCAATCAACAGCCTATTAATATCTCCCGACTGTTGGGAGGCCTACCCTTTCAAGGAGGGCGTACCGGCTATAGTCCACCACGCTAGCTCGCTAGCTAGATATTATACTCTTTGATATCAATACCAGCTATTTCCCGCGACGTCGCCTCCGTTTTATAAGTTATTTGTGACGTTTTCTTTTTGATCGGCTCCCTAAGGGCCGTGGCGTGATTTTAAATAGCCTATAACTATAATTTAGTTTTTATTATTATTATATATTATTTAGTTATTGGCGGGTTCAAACAAACAAACAAACAAACAAACAAACAATCAAACAAGTGGTAGATAAAAATTGACGTTGTATAAATGTACCCACTGTACTTACATGCAATAAAATAGTTTTGACTTTAACAAGAAAACAAACAAACAAGGAAACAAAACTTGATACTTTTACAGGTGATGAAGAAAGCGATACAGTCTGGAGAACTGAAGAAGGAGAAAAGGAAAAGCAAGAACGCACCGCTACTGAGGTTGCAGAAGACATTGAAGAAAAAATAATGTCATTGTTGAAAGGTATTTGAATCAAATGAATACAATTTATACATATTTTTTGTTGTTTATTTTTTAAATAATTATTTCATCTTCTGCTTTAGGTCAGGAGAGATTATAATAATAATTATGTTTTTGGACAAATTCACACGGCGGCTGTGTGAAGTTAGCTAAATTCTGCGCAATGACTAATTTCAGGTGTCAAAGGAGAGCTGTGCTATTCACTAGAGACGCTCATTCAATTTCAAGGATAGTTCATTATTTTGATCAAACTTTCAAGTTTTTGGACATCTCTATGTAGCACACTATCTCGCTTACGCACACATACTATAAACACTGTCAGGGATGAGCAAACAATCTGTGGTTATATTCATTCAGCCGCCAAGAATTTCCACTGGGACTACAAGTGTCCAATTAAGCCCGAAACTTGTGGAGGGGTACTCAACAACTGATAAACATACATAGGTACTTTTAAATAAATACTTAAATACATACAAACACCCAGAATCCGAAAACCAACAGTTAAGCTCATCACACAAATGTTGGTCCCGGGTGGGAATCGAACCCACATCTGGCTCAGTAGGCAGGGCACTACCACTACGCCAACAGGCCAGTCAATAAAGATAACATAGGTATATACTTTTAAATAAATACATAAATACATACAAACACCCAGAATCCGAAAACCAACAGATGTGCTCATCACACAAATATTGGTCCCGGGTGGGAATCGAACCCACCTCTGGCTCAGTAGGCAGGGTCAAGCCAACAGGACAGTCAATTATATTTGGGATAACACGTATTAAATTTAAATTCAACATTTTGAGAATTCAACATTTTGAGAATTCAACACTAAGTTCCGGAAGGATTTTTTAAAATAAAAAACAATATTTTTTTTGTATTGTATATTTTTTGTCTATAAAATTAAAGCTCATCTTTCCCCGGTATGTTTAACGAGCGGTGGCGTATGACTTGCGCGTAGAAGCGCGCGGACTTGCGCGGCGTGCGCGTGCGCTCGGCCGAAGAGAAGTCCACGGCGTACAGACCGAACTTGGTGCTGTAATACAAAACATTTTCTGTTATAATCCTACTAATATTATAAAGGCGAAAGTTTGTATGGTTGTGAGGATGTCTGTTAGTCTTTCACGCAAAAACTACCGAACAGATTTTGATGAAACTTGGTACAGTTATAGCTTATATCCTGGAATAACATATAGGCTACTTTTTAACGCGGACAAAGTCGTCCGCTTATGCTCAAACATCAGTCACAAAACGCCTACACAGAGGGCGCTGTTTCACAATGTACACGGAAAAAGCCTTTCTACGCGGGCGAAACCGCAGGAAAAAGCTAGTAATATATAAAATAGATAAGATATAAGGCAATCAGATACCTGTGAAACAAAGAGAACTGGCTATCTGTCAGATAACCTTCAGATAAGAGGTATCTGGGACATTATCAGCAAGTGGTGAAAGAAGCCCTAACGCGTTCAAATGTTTGGGACAAATTCACACCCATAATATTAGTCCCAAATTAAGCCGAAGCTTGTCCTATGGGTACTCAACAAACTAATCAGTTTATTTGTCAGATTACTATCTGTAACAATATCAGCAAGTGGTGTGGTGAAAGAAGCCCTTAGAAGGAAGAAAAGAAGTCTCTGGAATTACCAGTCATTTGCAATTAGAAAATATTCGTCTTCATTGACTCACTCGTATCCGTCCATCCACTCGAAGTTGTCCATGAGCGACCACGCCGTGTAGCCGGTCACCCTCACACCATCCTCCTGGATGGAGACCAGCACCTGGGGGCAGGTCAGAAAGCTGGCGGTTACATGGGTCATTGTCAGAGCGTCGTCAGTGGCGTCGGTGATAAGACGCGGCCTATCATATCTAAAGGTCCGAAGTTCGACCACCGGCTGGGCCATGTACCAATGAGATTTTCTCGAAATTTCAATTTACTGACTGCTCTCAAACGGTGAAGGAAAACATCGCGAGGAAACCTGTATACGCCGAAGAAGAAATTTTTAGGCGCATGTGAAGTCCACCAACCTGCACTGGGCTAGCGTGGTGGACTATAGCCCGAACGCCCTCGTTGAGAGGGTAGGCCTGAGCCCCAGCAGTGGGGACATAGGCTGTTGAATTGAAGGGACATTGTGACATCAAGTGGTCAAACCAAATGCAAGTCAAACAGTCCTTATTGTGGATTTTTACAACAACAAAATGTCGTGCGGTCGACTGTACATAGATACATGTAAACACCCTTCAATTAATCTCACCTGCTCCAAGTAGTCTCTGATGTACTCCAGCCTGTCGTCATCGTTCAGCTCATGCCCACTAGTGGGATACCCGTTCTCCGTGATGAGGATCTCGATATCACCATACTGCTGCCTCAGCCAAGCCATGAGCCAGCGCAGCCCTTGGGGATATGACTGAAATCACATTTAACCTGATTGAAAGTCATAAGGGTCCCGACAACATCAAATGCTCCGAATGCCAACCTCGTGTCGGTGTCCCACTTCGACCCTTTTGGGATCTTTTGTGCCGTTTTTGGTGGACTTCACACATACGCCTTAGAATAGAAATTCTAAGTTTCTAAGGCAACGGATTTTGATATAACTTGATTTATTTTATATCCTGGAATAGCATAGGATACTTTTCAGGCGGAGAAAGTCGCGGGGCGTCCGCTAGTACTTAAAATAATCATTTCAGCCTTTTAGCGTCCACTGCTGGACATAGGCCTTCCTCAACGAACGCCATCACACCTCTGCTCTCCGCATCCAGCCGCTTCCGGCCACCTTCTTTAGGTCGTCGGTCCACCTGCACATCCCGGTCCGCGGTCTCCACTCCAGACCTCGTCTGCCTCATCGGCCGTCGGTTCTGCGACAGATGTGACCTGCCCACTGCCACTTCAGTTTGCTAATCCTTTCGTACATCCAACATTAATCGGTTTATTAATGATAAATAATAAAAGTTGCTAATTTTTATACAGTAAAAACAAAGTCGCTACCCGCGTCTGTCTGTACGCTTAGGCTCAATTTACACCGCCGCGGAATGGATGTTTTTCTACATCGCATAATGAACTTTATGTCAAGTGTATAACAAACAAATTTAACTACCTACATGGCAAAAAAAGTCGCGCGTCTTCCGCGGAATCCTCGCGCATTCACGAGAATTCTCCGGTGCCGTCTGTGGAATCCGCGGGAAGTGGCGCGAACGGGGTTTTTCGACTCTACAAACAACGGAAATGCACTCGGGAATTCGCGGGAATGCGCGAGCATTCCAGCGAATTCCTGCGTCATGAGGCGAAATTGACGCTTCCGTTCCGTGGCGGTGTAAATTGAGCCAGATCTTTTAAACTACGCAACGGATTTTGATGCGGTTTTCACTATAATTCAGATAATTTCTTCCGGCTGGTTTATAGGTAAAGTACTTAACCCATGCGGGCGAAGCCGCGGGCAACAGCTAGTATATAATAAATAGCTTAGTTAGATAGATATAGATAGCTGCGACTTTAAACTTGTGTATACAGTCCGCGATCCGTTCTTTCTGCCTGCCCCGCCAGGGACATAGCCTGAAGATATGTATGTATGTACTATACAGTCTAACCAATAGCCACTTGTTGAACGCGGGCTTCCAATCGGGGTGGGGCTGCAGCACCACGGCCGGGACGTCGGGGACGCCCCCGAGCGGCCCCCGCGCCGCGTCGTCGCCAGCCCGCGCCCGCCGCGCCAGCCGGCTCGTGTAGTGGTTCAAACCGAAGAAGTCAAACGTGCCTGGAAGAGTCATCGCGGTTAATCATACTCGTTGCGGACGGCCATGGAACTACCGACACGCGCGCGGGAAAGGGACGGAGCGGCCGGCAGAGAGAGACGCGGCGATCTCTGCTCCGCGCAACCACGCCTCGTTGGGAGTCTTAAAATAGTACATAGTTAAGTAACTGTTTTTATGCATTGCTGTATGCTACTTGAATACGACTACGATTTATTGTTTTGTTCAGTGTTAACTAGCAAACGCCCCGCGACATCATTCGCGTTAAAATACTACACATACTCCCCCCCCCCCCTCCCCCTCCACTTTCTCGTCAATATGCGTACATTTTGGTTGCCATGGAGATTACTCTTATTATTATGTTTTGTGCGTGATTAATTTATCTGTTTATCAATAAATACGTGTACCACAACCTACCAGATAGCCTAGGTTCACACAGAGAGTATCAGCTATCCAACAGCGAAAGAATTGTTGAGATCTGTTCAGTAATTACAAAGATTACTTCAAACATACATCCATCCATACAGACTAGTTAAAGTCTAGCGGCGTTTCACTTATGATCCTTACACACCTCTTTTTCTCAAGGCCTATCTCCCTTCATCTAAATACTTATACAATTGAAGTGACCTCTTATAAGATTTATTTCATCTTGAGTGAAGGCTGGCAGCCGCGACCGGGCGTGTCCTTGTTTCCTGCTGTTCTCTGCTACGATCTTCTCCAGAGCCGGCGGCCACCCCCCCTCTTTGGAGAATACGGGATGAGTAAAACGGCCGATCTGAAATTGTTGATTATTGCATGTAAGTACACTGGGTACATTTGTACACGTCAATTGTTTATCTAACACAGCTTCCTGGGTGTTAACGCTGGGAAGAAACGGCGCAGATTTTTTAAAACCGGTTCCGTTTGGTCTAAGTATACGCACCTATATTAAGCTGTGTTCTGTTTATATGAAACAAGTGCTTTTATAAATGTCTATTGCGTGATAAACTTAAATAAAAGCGTGTAACGACTCGTCCAGTCCGTTCCAAATTATCCGTTGTTAAATTTTCATCAGCTGGCTACTCTCATTTTAGTGAGGATTGAACTGTAATGTGGATCAACTAATGCCACTATACTTGTGTAGTATTTTTGTGGAAACCGCGCTGTATCTTATTTGCATTAACCACATTGGCCTAAAATGTTTTTGTAGGGCCGTAAAACCTAATAAAAAAAGACTTGCATAGTATTCCCTGGCAAGCGCAGCTGCCTCGTCATCTTCGGGCGAGGCCGGCTCCAGCCATAGCAGCTGATTGGCTAGCGATACGCGACCTGCGTATACACAGAAAGTTTATTTATTTAAATCTTTATTTCAATAAATTGTACAAAAGGAGACCTTCCAGCTGACCTTTTGGCCATGCAGATAAATTAAAAAGTTGCGAAACAGTTGTTGGGACCCAAGGAGGTTGGAAAATGTCATCGACCGCCGCGGCGCCCCGCGCGGCGATTCGCATTCTGTGCTCTGTATTGGAACCCCTCGAAGCAGTTGTCTCTGCCATTTATGTCATCATCATCAGCCTGCACCAGTCCACTGCTGGACAAAGTCCTCCCCAAGGCGCGCCGCTGAATCCGATCCTCGGTTCTCCGCCCAGTCACTGCCCTCGCGCAGGTCGCCGCTGCATCTAGCCGGGGGCGTCCCACACTTGTGTGCTTGCCCAGTCGTGGTCTCCACTCGAGTGGTCTAAAACATAAATATTTATTACGAACCAATAACCATGGCAGTCGGGAGCATAATCTACAGCTTGTGAGCCATAATCACAATACAAGGTCAATATCCTCGGGCAGGTATGAGGTACCTAGGGTGGGTAATTACTATGGGGACAGAACCTGTAAAAAACGCCTACCCTATCTACTTAACAGCTTGCCCGGGGATATTAAAGACGAGTTAAACAAGAATAAATTTAAAAAAAAGTTAAAATTATACTTATTAGAGAGCATGTGTCCATAGAAAGTAACAGAAAACAAAGCATTTTTATTGTACCTAACTAAATTTAATCGATGATGAGACTGTACGACCCCCCAGTCAAACCGACAAGACGGTTTTGGGGGACAAATATATACTGTTATGCTTATGTATTTGATTAATAAATAAATAAATAAAATAACTCGTCAACCCTAGCGGTTGTCTATTGTTGTATTTATGTATACCTACATTCTGTATTGTAACTATAGCGGACGCCCCGCGACTATCATCAACAGCCTATTAATGTCCCCACTGCTGCAATGGGGCTCAGGCCTACCCTCTTAACGAGGGCGTTCGGGCTATAGTCCACCACGCTAGCCCAGTGCGGGTCGGTGGACTTCACATGCGCCTAATAATTTCTTCTTCGGCGTATGCAGGTTTCCTCACGATGTTTTCCTTTTGAGAGCAGTCAGTAAATGTACTTAAGTTTCGAGAAAAACCCATTGGTACATGGCCCAGCTGGGGATCGAACTCCGGACCTTTCGATATGATAGGCCGCGTCTTATCCCCTACGCCACTGACGCTCTTACTTACGTCAAAATCATTTCTTAGCGGATTCTTAAACATAAATAAATAAAATTACCCTATAACAGCTATCTAAACTAGTTTTGGCTTTGCGTTGATATAGATCATGATCAGTCAGTCAGTCAGGATAAAAGTTATTTTTACCGACTTGCAAAAAGGAGGAGGTACTATGTTCGGCTGTATGTATTTTTTTTTCCTTTTAAGTATGTTCACCGATTTTTCCGTCAATTGTGGACCGATTTCAAATTTTTTTTTGTTTGTTTGTTGTTTAGATGTTCCACCTAAGTAATTCGCAATCTTGAAGTTAATTACACTTTAATATATTTTATTAAAATGTTTAAATAAGTTATTGGATTACATTAGAATAAATTGGGATTCCTTTAACTATAATTTTACTATTTTAGAGAATAACTTAATATAAATCTAAAACTAATCTACAAATAAATAAATAAACTAAACCTAAACCTAAAAAAAAAACTTACCTAAAGGTAGAAGATCTGTGTCCGTTCACCTAGCGTACACATAAGAGATTCTGGGCTAGTTTTAGTGCCAATAAATAGTACCCAAATAGTACCTAAATAGTACCTAGATCAAATAAATAGTACCTCTGTGGTTTAATAAATATACGCCAGTATCTCCTCCAACTCCGTTCAGTTAATTACAGAGTTCTGAGATAGGTATATTGTCTTGTCAATATGATGGAGTGATTGATTACTGTTGGCCAATGCTCGAAGACACAATAGTCTTGATATTTATTTAATTACATTAAAGTAGGTAATAATTACACATCTTGAATTATCAAGATTAACAAACTTATATACCTACATACGCAATATTTAATAGGTATAATTGTAACGGTCAAGTGTGGATATTTATTATCGGAAGTCCCCGTAAATCTTTTTGCCAATTAAGTGAAGTTAGCCGATTTCTGCGCAATGACTAATTTTAGGTGTCAAAGGAGAGCTGCGCGGGGGTTCACTAGAGACACTCATTCAATTTCAATAAATAGTTCATTGAATCGATCAGCCGAATCAAAATTTTCAGGACATCTCTATGCATCACTTATGTTCACCACGTAGAATGTAAACACTGTCAGCGATGTGCAGACAATCTGTGACTATGTTCACTCAACCGCCAAAAAGATTTACGGGTACTATACATAGTGCGTCATGTATTACTAGCTTTTTCCCGCGGCTTCGCCCGCCGAGAAAAGTTTTTCCCGTGTACATTGTGAAACAGCGCCCTCTATGTAGGTATTTTGTTACTTAGGTGGTATTAGCGGACGCCCGCGACTTTGTCCGCGTTAAAAAGTATTATTATATTCCAGCATCCCTTTATGTTATTCCAGCATATAAGCTATCACTGTACCAAGTTTCGTCAAAATCTGTTCGGTAGTTTTTGCGTGAAAGAGTAACAAACATCCTCACATCCTTACAAACTTTCGTCTTTATAATATTAGTAGGATATAGGACTAGTAGGATTATGCTATGCTTACCACGATATTTAGATCTGAACTCCTGATCATAAACTCTCCAAGCTTTAGCGTGTGCCATCAATACGTTCTTGGTGCAGATATAGTTGCTGAAGCCAGGGTCTGGCAGGGCCGGCGCCATGATACCGAAGTCGTAGGCCAAGTCGCAGATGACCATGGGCTCGTTGATGGTCAACCAGGTCTTCACTCGGTCGGCGTACAAGGAGTACACTACCCTGGCGTAGTCGGCGAACCATTCTGTGGTCAGAGGGTTCGTCCAGCCGCCTGAAATAAAGGTATGTCAAAGTATGCCAACCGAACTCTGGTTGAACGAGGAAATCCTGGAGGTAGGAGTACCCGAGCCACATCCCGTCTACCTAAAAAAACCGGACAAGTGCGAGTAGGACTCGCGCCCTGAGGGTTCCGTACAATCATAATTTAAAAAATTTTCAAAAACCGTCAGATTTGGTTATACGCAAAATTAAGTTTGTTGGTACAGTCGACCGCACGTCAGTGGAAACACTTTGACCTTGAGCTGGTCTAGCCTATTAGGGAGTTTCAATACTATGAGAGACCCAGGTTATACTGGTTTCGTTTCCACTGACGTGCGGTCGACCGTACTTAATAGAAAATTTACTTTTTTTTTGTGATGTAAATACAAATTTACTGTTTTCGGATTTATCTCATTACTTGTGCTATAAGACATTGCTTCTTGCCAAATTTCAAGATTCTATGTGACCAATATACTATAAAAATGCGGCAAAACCAGCAATATCTTCCGACTGCGTTGACTTAGAAGTTTGATTTTTTCACAGCTATAAGGGACTGCAGACCTCAGTATTTGATACTAATTACAACTTGATACCTCCACGCGTTCTTGAGAAAAAGGGTGTTGACAGACAGGCAGACGGACAACGAAGTGATCCTATAAGGGTTCCTTTTACCTTTGAAGTACGGAACCCTAAAAACTAAAATATAAACAAAAAACGCGACTTTTACGCGATTTTCTAAAAAACGGGAGGGGCGCGTGACGCAAGCGCAGATTTTGCGACCAGAATCACAGAATAAATAATAGACTAAATAATTAACTTTTTGATTGGAAAAAATTACAAAAATTATGCTGGTGTTTAATTTGTAGTACGTCTATGGAATGGGTACCTATCGGCTTGTTATTTACCTCTTTAAAAAAGACTCCCATCCATAAATCGTTAAACCTTCGGGCGCGTCAGTCATCCTGCCCTGCTATTCTGTAAGCGTATTTGTGCAACTCGATCCTGAATCGCAGTGAGATCGGTCTCTAACTCAATGATTTACAGTTCAATACTCACTTTACTTCGCAAGTGAAGTGTTTATTAAGTAGCTTGTATTTGTTTACACAATGCGACATCAAGGTCTTTCATGATCGGATGCGGAGTGAAGTAAGTGACTTGCGATGTGATGGTCGAGTTTTAATTCATACTTTACAGAATCACACAGCTGTATTCTTAACACCCAAGAATTTTTTTAATGCGTCAAAACAAAATTACGAAAACTCCAGACCCAGGTCCTGAAGTCTCTGCGGCAGCTCCCAGTGGTAGATGGTGACCACGGGCTCGATGCCGTGCCGCAGCAGCTCGTCGATCAGGTCGCCGTAGTACCTGCTGCCGGCCTCACTGATGCGGTCGGGGAAACCCGACGGCAGCAGGCGTGGCCAGTTGATGGAGAACCTTCAATATAGGCACAGGTTTGAAGGTCAGGCGTCTTTATGCGGCGGTGACCTCTTAGCATCAGGAGGCCCGCCTGCTTGTTGCCCCCGCAGCAAAAAAAGGTGTTTTATTGTACAAACAAAAACAGGTAGGTACAGTCTAACCGCCATAAAGAGATTTCTTCACGACAATCTTTGTAGACAAAAGTTGTGAGGCTGGTTTCACAGTTGGGTCCTCGTATAGATGTGAAACCAGCCTTAGTGTATACGTTACGTTCGTTCAGTTAACCGCTCCGGCCACTTTCGAAAGCAATTTGAAAAAACTGAATTATTTTTCTTAATTCGAAACCATGGTACCTAAAAAGAAAAATAAGTCTGTTTTCAAAACCAGTTTCGAATACCGAATAGAATATTCTTTCTAAACTCATTCAATAATAACTAGGTATATGTACTTACTTTAGATAAAAAGTACATAAGTAGGTTTATGTGTTTTCTTCCATTGACTTTCTTGAGTCATAAGCCTTAATAAAAAAAGAATAAAACTGATGTTCAATTCACCTGTAGAAATCCAATCCCAACTCCTTAGCGATTTGGACGTCTCGTCTCCACAGGTGGTAGGAGTCGCAGGCCACGTCGCCGTCGCTGCCGTCCGCGATGGTGGCTCCTCTGTGAGTGTAGCGGTCCCAGATGCTCTCGCCTTTGTCTGGTCGAGAAGCAGATATAAGATCAACAGCCTATTAATATGTCCCCACTGCTGGGGCTCAGGCCTACCCTTACAACGAAGGCGTTCGGGCTATAGTCCACCATGCCAGCTCAGTGCGGGTTGATGGACTTCACATGCGCCTATAAGAATTCCTTCTGCGGCGTATGCAGGTTTCCTCACGATGTTTTCCTTCACCGATGTAAATGTAGTGAGGTAACCTAATGTTTCGAGAAAAACCCATTGCTACGTGCCACGACCGAAGATCGAACTCGGACCTCTAGACATGGTAGCTACGCCGCGTCCCCACTGCGCCACTGACGCTCTCAATATAACAGCCAGATCTTATAGATCTTTCAAAATTAATTTATTGAAGGAAAACATCGTGGAGAAACTTGCTTACGTCGAAAATTTGAATTTCTGTTCATTTTAAGCGTATTGAAGTCCACCAAAAAGGAATTTCTAGGCATCGTTGTTGGACAGGTTTGCCGTAACAGATCCTATAGGTTCGAAGTGTCTCCAGGTACCTACACCTTACCCTATTGCATTATCTTACCACTGATATTCCACGCCCCCTCCACCTGGTAAGCAGATGTGGCTGCTCCGAACTTGAACCCTGGGGGGAAGCCCAGGTCTACAGTCCGCGACGCCACCACCAAGGCACTGACAACACATTTTACCATCTCTTTCATTTCCCTGCACCATTTCACTAGCAGTCAAAGGATTGGGTTCACAGGAACATTTGTAAACAAACGTGGTTAGGTTTTCCCCACGGATTGATCGGGTCAGATCACACATCTGACGTTGGCCATCCAGAGAGCGAATGGAGGAAGTTCAGATCGTTATACCCTCAACCTAAGAACAAGGATCTCATAGAACCGCACTCAGCGTATAGCATGAAATAGCAATAGTCTATTACCCCAATAATTTGAGAAGACGCTTCTTACATGGCGGGGTCAAACTGAACAAACACTATCTATTTTAGTCGGGCTGTTATTTGTACAGCATCGAGTATATTCTTGTCTGTGATGGTTTGTTGTTGGGATGCAGTATTACATCTGTCTAGCTTACTCTTACCACTTTTGTAATAAGTGTGTCCGTCTCTGATTATTATTATTATTTTAGCGTCTGTTCTATGGGATACTTTTGCTTAGCCCTCAAGTGATCAAACAATGCTGCTTATACCACTTAGTTCTTAGAGAAAAAACAGCAAAAGAGGCATCGATTAATGTATAAAAAAACTTGAACCTAAGAAACCGACTAGATGGGAAATTGGGATGTTATTTGCCGAATTACGCTGTAACGGCTGAATGGGTTTTGATGAAACTTGGTACAGTGATAGATTATAGCCTGAGTAACAGATAGGACACTTATTAATGCAGACAAAGTCGCTGGGCGGGGTTGGTATCGGAATGACTGGATCGCAATTTGACCACGCGCTCTTAGTTCAAATCTCATAACTATGTACCAGTCGATTTGAAAAACTCATTTTACATTTGATAGCATAATTCTTGAGGAAGGTTAATTTAACACCACGCCACGACCCTTGGGAGCCGAGCAAGAAGAAAAAAGTCAGAAATGATAACTAAAACTTAGTACTTATTAAAACACTAGCTGTTGCCCGCGACTTCGTCCGCGTGGATTTCGGAAGTAAGTACAGTTATCTCTGATATGTTAAAGACATCGTCTAGTTATTATTTTCCCATGGGAAAACTCATCAGATTTTAAGTTAGACCTTCGTGAACACAACTGTGAAAACCGCATCCAATTTGGTGCAGTAGTTTTACGAACATACAGATAGACAGGTAATATAAAACATACAAAAACTGAAATCCTTACTAGGCCCAACACTGTCAGTCGAATGGAGAGATATAAAGATGCTCTTTCAAGTAAATTGCCGATTCCTGTTACTGATCAGGTGGAAATCAATGATTTCTATGTCGATTTCTTCACGACACTGTCTCAGGAATTCGGTAATATTTTTAAAACTAGGAAAATTAATATTAAAAACAAGTTTAAATTTAGTGACTGGGCAACCACTGGTATTCGGAAAAGCAGGACCAAGTTATTTGATTTGTACAACGAAAAGTCTTACAGAGTTGACGACAGATTCCATGAATATGTCAAAAATTACTCTAAAATTTTTAGGAAAGTTTGTAAAATAGCCAAGTCATATTATTTAAGTAATAAAATTAAAAATTCGGATAATAAAGTTAAAGCAGTATGGAAAATCATAACTAATGAAACTGCCAAAACTAAACCACGTGAAAATGAATATGCAATCAGAAATAATGGTAAAATAATTAATTCTAAAACAGAAGTAGCAGAGTCCCTTGAAACTTTTTTCACTAACATCCCTATTAAAACCACCGAAGCTCTGCATTCATCGCCTATTCTTGCCGAAAATTTGCTTGTAAATAACGTTACAATATGTGAAACAGTTTTTAATTTTAGACACATAAACTCTCTAGATATTATTAAGGCTTTTAAATCATTAAAACTAAAATCTTCTGAAGATCTATGGGGAATGTCTGTTAAAGTAGTTAACTCAGTCATAACGATTATTGCGCCTTACTTAGCTTTTATATTTAACATGAGTATTAATCAAGGTATTTTCCCTGACCTAATGAAGCAAAGTAAAATCATACCACTGTTTAAATCTGGTGACAAACTAGATCCCAGTAATTTTAGACCAGTGTCAGTTCTCCCCGTGCTTAGCAAGATTTTCGAAAAGATCATACTGAATCAACTGCTTTGTCATTTCAATCTCAAACAACCTCTTCACGATCGTCAGTTCGGATTTACTAAGGGACGATCAACCACCGACGCAGGAGTCATGCTTGTTAAGCATATTTTTGATGCTTGGGAAGCTTCACATGATGCAATAGGCATCTTCTGCGATCTCTCCAAAGCATTTGATTGCGTTAATCACGAAACCTTGCTACTCAAATTAAAACATTATGGCGTGAAAGACAGAGCATTCGAATTACTTAAATCTTACCTTGAAAATAGAGTACAAAAAGTTGATATAAATGGAGTTAAATCATCTGGTTCAGTTGTGAAAATGGGGGTGCCCCAGGGCTCAGTTCTGGGTCCTTTTCTTTTTCTTGTATATATAAATGACTTGCCATTTTTAATACAAAACATGTCCAACATAGTATTATTTGCCGATGACACTTCTCTGATTTTTAAAATTAGCAGAAGAGCTTGTGATCTTCCTGAGGTAAACAATACTCTCACACAAGTACTTAACTGGTTCAGCATTAATAATCTAGCATTAAATACAACAAAAACTAAATGTATTAAATTTTGCCTACCAAATGTAAGACATGTAGTTAATAATGTAACTTTAGGTACAGAAAGATTAGAATTTATCAAAAGCACGGTGTTCCTAGGTATAACTATAGACTCATCTCTTCAATGGGGGCCCCACATAGCTTCACTAGCTGGCAGACTAAGCTCGGCCGCCTACGCCGTTAGGAAAATTAGACAATTAACAGATATTGCTACTGCAAGATTAGTCTATTTCAGCTACTTCCACGGCATCATGTCATACGGCATCCTACTGTGGGGTCAAGCGGCAGATATAGAAACCATCTTTATTTTGCAAAAGAGAGCTGTTAGGGCGATCTATAATCTACGTTGTAGAGAATCATTAAGAGAAAAGTTTAAAGAAATTAATATATTAACCGTTGCCAGTCAATACATTTTTGAGAATATTTTGTATGTCCGCAAAAATATATCTCTCTTTTTGAGGCACTGTGATATGAACACAGCTTATGTTACAAGAAACAAAAACAAACTTGTACCACCACAGTTAAGGCTTAGTAAGGTCAGTAAATCATTCACGGGGCAATGTATACGCTTCTACAATAAACTACCAGAAGAAATCTTAAATATGAATGACAGAAAATTTAAGACTCACATTAAACAACAACTTTGTAAGAAAGCTTATTATAAAACAGTCGATTATCTAAATGACAAAGATGCCTGGTGTTAATGTTACTTCAGCCTCGCACAATCTTTACAAAATAATGTTATGTACAAACTTGATTTTAAAAGATGTGTTGCGGAAGTTTGTTGCGCCGCTTCTTCTTCCCAGCTCTATATAACACCTTGGAGGCGGTGGTAGATAAAAAATTGACGTTGTATAAATGTACCTAGTGTACTTACATGCAATAAAATACTTTTGAATTTTGAATTTTGAATTTAGACAGACAGACAAAAAATCTAAAAATTATTGTTTTGTCTTCCATTTCACATAATCTAAGAAAATTGATATGACCCCTCATATGCCTATGTCTATGAAATCGTCTAGTTTAACTGTAAATGACGATAACTTTTTTTGCTGTCATCCGATTTCAATGAAACAAAGCCTTTATGTTGCTCCAAGCTGAGCTTAATCTACTTGTGAAAACCGCAAGAAAATCAGTTCAGCGGTTTCGGAGATTAGCGATTACATACAGACAGACAGAAAGACAAAAAATTAAAAAAAAGTTTTTTGTGTTCTGTTAGGTCTTCTTTCTTGGCCGCACTCATTTTTTGATAATTTTATTCAAAGTACAGACACAAGATTTCTACTGCTTTATTATGAGTATAGATTATTGTAATATTTACCTACGTTAACACATCAAATGGAGGTAACGTGATAAGATTATGTAAGTTAATATCTTTTTAATACAAAATAGACATTGTTCGTGACATTTGTATGTAGGTAAGTAGTCGTGGATAATATAAAATGGAAAAGATAAGAATTTACCTCAACACTACTGCCTTCAATAACATAATGGCGACTACTGGGCAAACAATATAATCGCTAACAGCTCAAAGCAGCCATTTAAATTATAGATTAGAATTGATTACCTGGCAGGCGTCGGCAACTATTGATTCCGTATCTATTTAACTTGTATTGAAATGGTAATTTTTATCTGATAGGAACATATTTATTTAAAAACTAAAGCCAGCTTTACTTGACTCTTTCATCCAAAGAAAATACTGGATGAAATAGTACATTGTTACCCCAGGGGTGTAAGTAACTTATTTAGTCCCGAGGCGGGGTTTGGCGCCCGACGCGTAGCGAGGGCGCCAACAGTTCGAGGGACTCTAAATAAGTCTTGAACCCGAGGGATACACTGTGCTTTTCATTACGAATACAATGAAAGTAAAAACAAATAAATACATAAAATGAGTGTTAATACACATCTCTGCTATACGGAAGTATAAACAAAACTCTACAACTCGAAAAAACAAATGAAGATCGGATTGCCGGTTTCCCGTCTATTCTGTTTTTTTTTCTGTGGCCGGCCAGCTATTCTGCCATTATTTTTCATGTCTTTATTACCATAATTGAAAAAATGGTAAATATTTTGCCCAAATCTATGTTATTAGAAATAGTAGACAGTCATAATTATAATAAAGTCATTTATAAAAATATATTCTTTATTTATTACTTTTCTTTATGTTATTTCAATTTTACATCGCGCTACGACCTGTCCTGCAAATGGAGAGGCAGAGAAGAGAATAGCGTAGGCAAGCATCACTGGTGGTGGCTCCTCTACATCCGGTCTCCGCTCTCCATCCAACCGCTTCCGGCACAGACTTCCGGTCACCGTTTCCACGTGGGACACAGCGATGCACTTTCCTAAAAATGACTTGCCTTTTGTACATAATGTACATCCTAACTGTACTCCAATAATTCTGTAATCCATTGATTGTCAAATACATATGTCTATTTTCTCCCAAAGGAACTTATGGCAGACGAGTTGGTGGTTATCCTTAAAACACGTAGGTAATTAAGGTGGACATTATATGGCACTTTCAATGGCCTCAGCATGTGAAGTAACCGAGGTAATTTATGGGCATACGACTATAGTTTACTGCGCTTGGAATATTCTCGTCTACACCAGGTGCATGTATCCCACATATTTCTCCAGACTGCCTCACTAGTTAAGTTCTAATTCCTCTCATAATTCTGAGTTTGTTCGCGTTAGTTGAACCTTTGCAAAACCTACCAACTGAGGATGGTCCTATGGGGTTAGGTACCTTTCTAAGAAGTAAACAAGACAGCATTGCATGGGCAACCCCATGCTGTTTGAACTTTTTTTAGAGGGATTTGGTTTGAGACTTTATTGTTTTGTTTAAGGCCAGTTAAAAATAGCATTAGTGCTCCAAACATACCTAACAACTTGTGTTTGTCTGTTGCTTATATTTTGTAAATGGCCTCTATCTTTGTTCAATTCCCATAGTACAGGAGAAGATCTATTTTAGCATCTAACAAGTTAAGTAAATCGGAACGTAAGTACGAGTTTATGAAATAGCTGATCATGTGAAATATTATAGTGACATATTTATCTAAATAAGTTTATCAAAATTTTGATGGTAGCGTATTTCTACCCTGCAGTGAAACATGTGAGAATTTAATGTACCTAGTTCTAAAACTACGGCCACTAGTATGGTTGGACTGTTGGGAAAACTTCCATCAACTACACTGGGCTTACGCAATGGGACAGACAGGATTACACCTAATTTTACAATGCAACCTCCTATGGGTTTCTGGTATCCTAGTACTTTTCTGTCAGGTTGCGTGCAAATGTAAAACGGTTTTGTGCCTCCATTGTCTACAACATACCATTAGGTATTCCATGCCTTCACGGTGCCATGGCTTCTTCCCGGTTCGCTGCACATTAGGTTTTTTATAGTCCGAAATTCTGATAACATCAGAACCTGCTGACACGTAATACAATACCTACTTTCTTTCCTAGGTTTCATTTTTAAGAACAATAAAAATAATAAGAATAATGATTGGGAAGAAGGCCAAAAAAGAGGTCTACCACCGTAAGGTTGACATTCGTTTGCACGCCATAAACCATTATGGTCTAGCACAGATTATATATAGGTATAATAGAAACAATACTATGCTGTCTTTACAGCAGACTAGCCGTTTCCCGCGGCTTCACCCGCGTACGAAGGTTTATCTTTTCCCGAGGTATAAGTCTAGTTAAATGTTATTCTTACGCATAATTTATTTTATTTTATTTATAACTTTATTGCACTAATTTGTACAACCAGCTAATTTGTACCAGCTGACCTTTGGGCCATGCAGATAAATTAGTGGTAGGCGCAAAAAATTATATTACCTACTGTAAAGTTTCATCAAAATCTGTTCGGTAGTTTTTGCGTGAAAGAGTAACGAACATCCATACCCCATAACCCATAACGAACAAATAGGTAAGAAGGGGTAGGCTGTACTCTACCACAGAGTAAGTAAACTCTTTGAAGACTATTACTTACTCTGTGACTCAGATAAATCAGAGATACCTCTTTTCCATTCGATACTGATAATATAGCTGGTAAAAAAATCTGGTCTACCCACATTTTGTCAAAGACTGCGTTTTTAAATCTTCACGGTGGCTCTCGCTTAACTTTCTAGACATGTTACTCATTTATGATTCCTACCTATTTAAAGGCTAAAATTTAGTCTGTACGAGGTGGACTTCACATCGCACGCGCAACTCCGCGCACCACTACGCCAGCGCCATATACTACCACTCCCTCAAATTACCTGATCAATAATAATATAAGTAATGTACATGAATTGTATTTTGTTATTTATAACTTCTTGCCTGCATTAGTAGCCACCACGGTTTAACGCATCTTTCTTCTACTATTAAATATCACAAAGTTCCCATGATTTCGAAAACGCCCGAAAGCGTTTCTTTTGCTGTAACTTTTTTCCTATTAAATGTATAAAAATACTTTGTTTCCAGGGCCGTAAAATCCATAAAAAGTTGAATTGTCAATGTCAGTCAGTCAATACATTGACTGACAATGACAGACAATCAATCATTTCATTCATTTATGCTTGAGTGATTGTGTGACGTGACGACGTTAATTTTCCACAAAATTATCAAATTTTCATCATAAAAATCCATATGTTTGTAATTAAACAACCTAAATTCATGAAGAAACATCTAAGCCCACTTTTACCAACGTAGTTTACTTCGATTCGTTAAAAACCCGACTTTACATTCGATGTTTTTGTGTAATTTTTACGAAAGCTATGTCCAAAATGAAGAAACTAACAGGCTCATTCCGCTATACCCAATGGGACCCGTGTCTGATATTCTCCCAAATAGTGGCAATGCAGGCCGCTCTGTACGTGTCGCTGAGTGTCCTGGTCGCTATCATGCAGGACCTGACGGGCTCAACCAGGACTTTGGACCATATTTTCGAGTATCATGTGAGTTTGAAGTTTCACCAACTGGAACGAGGAACACGACGAGAAACTGGGGTTGGAGTGGAGATAAAAGGGCGCTTAAGAAAATGCGTCCGACTCCAAAAAAGTGAAATTTTTCTAAGTATTTTCATTGCACCCCCTTTTGTCCACACTGACACCTAATCAAGTTAGGTTGATTTAGGCCTCAGCCGCTGAAGTACCAGAGCCAAATATAGAAGTATCCTGATTCCTGACACAAAAACAGGAATGAAGTTTATACCAAATTCAAATATTGTTTCAGGAACTCCATGTGAGAGACAACGAAGGCAGATCCATTATAATGGCATTCATGATGAATGCAATCATTGGAGCATTTGCTCTTTGGATTATTGTTGGCAGGACGAAGCTGTGCTTGGACTTCAGGTAAGTCATTGGCATTTCTAGCCTGTTACCTTAATAGAAAATACCCGTTTAATGTTTCATCAGAGGGTTGTGATTTATTAGAATTGATTTTATGGCTCTGGTTACTTGTGGTTTGTTCATTTAGAGCCAGCCAATGTTTAATTTGAACATTTACATTTAATTACATTATGTAGAACAGAACTCACTTTTTTCAGTGAAGAGGTTTATTATCAAAGGAGCGCTAGGCGTTAAATAAATTTGATGGGCGCTGACGAAGTCAATAAAGCGTCAGATCTAGCGCCTAAAGCGCCAAGTTAACAAGACATTTGTACATGGGGGTTGTTTCTTATTCTTAGAGAGGCGGTCGCAGTCCCTGCATCGACTCCACGAAAGCGGGAGTTTTGTGCAGTGTCATGTCCACAATAACCAACCCTCAGGCTGTTTTATCCACACGACCTAAAACTAAGTAATTACCATGTTTCCAGTTGCACCTACCACGGCCTTCACCTAATAGCGTGCTGGATGTACAACGGCACCTTCCCGATCACCTTCTCCTGGTGGATGCTGAACGTCGCCTGCGCAGCGATCACATGCGTCACCGGGGAGTTCCTGTGCCTCCGCACCGAGCTGCAAGCGATACCGCTGAGCAACATCGGTGCTAAGGTGGACTTATGAAATTTGCAGTGCAGTGGCTTATGGAGCAGAACCTTCCTGGTGGTTAGGAGACGGAGTCTTTAGAAATATCAGGTCCCTGTCTTTGGCTGATCTCTCCTATAATCTTTTTCGCATGTGATAGTGTAAAGAATTTGTGTGCTAACAAAAGTGGTATCAGACATATGTCATTCAGTGAATTCTAATCAATAGTGCTTAAGACAGATAATAATATAGGAATATCAGCAAGTTGCTATTTCCTCCATAATAATCATCAGCCTATCGCCTTAAACTGCTGGAGATGGGCCGAAGGATGGGTCCATCAGACTGGGTCCATTTCCACTCTTCAAAACATGTATAAATACTCCGTACTCCACATGGACTCCTATAAGTGGATTTAAACTAATTATGGTATGATCGACCATAAATAAATATGCAATGGAGAGTATACTTAATCCTTTAAGCCACCCCGACATTGCGGCGATTGTGATATGCGGCATTGTGTGGAAGACCCCACACTGACGCGAACAAACCTTGCCTGCGGTACATTTTTTGTATGAATCCTAGGCCGCGTCTGGCCCGCCCCCGCGCCAGAGTGGTGGTGGCTTTAAGGGGAAGTGGTAGCTTTACCTATGAGTGATTACTAATGTTGTAGAAGAGATACAAGAGGTTAGGTGTTTAAAACACATTTTCAGTACTTTTTTTTGTTAACTTTTGCATGTAAATAGAAAAGAAATATTTAATTTGTCTAGTTTTCTAACCTCATCTCGGAGGCTATGTAAAATGTAAGAAAATAATATAAGGGATTTTTATATAATGTAGGTTTTCTACTTCAGAATGACTAGTCTTTTCACGTGGTTCGTTCAGTTCAGATCAAAAAAAATTGTACACGAATGTGTCGAGGAATAAGGATTGAAATTAATTGCGTACAATTACAGTGCAGTACAGTGCAAAGAGAAAACCCCTCATTGTTAATATTCGCGGGATATTCACACACACACGGGCGCGCTACGCTGTCGCTTCGAAAACACACGTATTATTTCAATCTAAGAACAAGGATCCCATAGAACAGACGCTAAATAAACTAATAATAATAATCAGAGTAGGACACACTTATTACAAAAGTGGTAAGAGTGGGCTAGACAGGTATATCTTATCTCTTTCTACGTATGCGAATTTTTTGTTACCCTACAATACTAGATGCTGTCAACAAACAACAGCCCGACTAAAATAGATAGTGTTTGTTTAGTTTGACCCCGCCATATAAGAAGCGTCTTCTCAAATTATTGGGATAAAAGACTTGCTATTTCATGCTATACGCTGATTGCGGTTCTATGGGATCATTGTTCTTAGATTACAATAGACCAAATGGCCTTGTAGTACCTTGGCAGAGGCAAACGCCTGAGCATGGCCTCTCCAGCGTTGCTATTTTTTTTTTCTATTTGGAAGGCTTTATGGAAAAGGGATTACACTTTTTTCATTGACTACTTTGGTACTGGCTAATATTCCTAATAATGAAATATACCTTAATAGTATTTTCTAGAAATTGAAAATAATAAATTAATGATTTTGTACAATAAATGTAATTAAATAACTTCTATTACATATGTGCAGCATTTTTTATTTTATTTTCCTTAGCATAGTAAACTGATTTAAACTAAATTAGTATAGATAGATTAATAAAATAACCAGAATTACTTTAATTTCATAATGATGCCGTTTGAAAAACATTGAAATAGATTAAATAATAGTTTCGCATTTTATCTGGCCTTCCTTGTTGGAAATAGGTTGAAAGTGCGTTTAATACCCAATCATATTTGCCCCGTGGCCGGGGGAAAAATTCTTACAATAATTCTGAAAGTCTTCTGTTTTTGCTGAGTGATTATGAGATGTATATAGAATTTAAGTTTGAAATGTTGATTGTTTCTAACAACTATTTTATCTTCATGTTTAAGGGGCAAAAAGGAAAATACAAAATGTTTGCTAAATTGTAATATATTCAAAACAAGAATAACCTTATCAAATACTCAGCAACAAAATATTTTAAATATATCACAAAGTTTCACAATACAACCAGCATAAGATCCATTGAAATAAACAGTTCAAATATTGACCACCTAACAGAGAATGTTACTGAAGTAAAGATAGTGGTAGCTTCTTGATAAGAATGAATAGATGAATGAATTAGACAATAACATGAATTTAAATTCCAAGAGAATTAAAAACTTGAAACATTTCTGTTAGTCAACCAATACTATGGCGTGTAGCTTATACATACATGTACACTCGCGGACAATATAAGTGAACCATGCAATGCTGTCGATTCGGGGTGCACACAACTTAAATTGTGCTCTTTTTTATCTGTAGAAATAAGAAAGAGATGGCATGTATTTTGGAACTGTCAAATTAGTTTAGTTTTTTCAGACAGAGGGAATTTTAATCGCTATGTTCTAAGTTGCAATGAAAACCATGAGCAAACCATGGTTATTTTCTTGTGTCTGACAGGACTAAACTAATTTGACAGTTCTAAAATACATTACCATCTCTTTCTTATTTCTGCAGATTAAAAAAGAGCACAATAGACTAAATTTAGTTACGTCATGTGCACTTCCGAATCGACACGAATGTTTATTTATAATTCTTAGACCTTATTACACATCTGCGAACATTTGCGAAAATGAACGTATCTGGATGGTCATACATCTCTCAAGGTGGCCGAAAGCGGTTTAATGCGAAGGCTGGAGGACCAGGCCAAGTCCAGCAATGGACGTCCAGCAGGCTTGACCCTGTTCGCTAATGTTGAGATGTGTATGGCCGCATTTACATACTTCTCCCATTGCTACTCCTGACTTGCTCAAGGACGGACTTTTATAGAGGTACACCTTCACTTCACTGAAGCAAAAAAAGCATCTAAATGTTTTAATGAATTGCTCTTTCTATCGCATAGATTGTGAAAAATGTATTTTTTGCATTGTTTTTGCTCTTTAACTGTGCATTAAAAAACGTCGAATTGAATGTCACTTATTTTGTCCGCGAGTGTATGTTCAATCTAATTTTACAGTGAGGTGCACTAGCGCAACTTTGAGTGCATTTTAGTCTACATTAAATTTAATCTAAAATAATCACAACACTCATTATTTTTATGCATTTTATAGAGTATTTATTTACGTACACCTGCTTAGTAATTAATTCAATGTAAATAAGGATAGCTGTAGTTTTAAATCTTTTTACGGCCTGGGAGGTCTTTTACAGTCTGCGAGGTCTTTTAGTCTGCGAAGTCTTTTACCGTCTGGGAGGTTTTTTATAGTCTGCGAGGTATTTTACAGTCTGCGAGGTCTTTTACAGCCTGCGAGGTATTTTACCGTCTGCGAGGATTTTTACAGTCTGCGAGGTCTTTTACAGCCTGTGAGGTATTTTACCGTCTGCGAGGATTTTTACAGTCTGCGAGGTCTTTTACAGTCTGCGAAGTCTTTTACAGTCTGCGAGGTCTTTTACAGTCTGCGAGGTCTTTTACAGTCTGCGAACTCTTTTACGGCCTGCGAGGTTTTTTACAGTCTGCGAAGTCTTTTACAGTCTGCGAGGTATTTTACAGTCTGCGAAGTCTTTTACGGCCTGCGAGGTTTTTTACAGTCTGCGAAGTCTTTTACAGTCTGCGAAGTCTTTTACAGTCTGCGAGGTCCTTTACCGTCCGGGGTATTTTACAGTCTGGGAGGTCTTTTGCAGTTTCGAAGGTCTTATATTTTATTTACATGTTGTCTCGGCTGAAATCTTAGAAAATCAATACCTTTAATAGTGTTGCAGTCGCAGGTAGGAAGAGAAAGACCGACTGAATGCAACTTGGGGGTGTTAGAAAACAGACAGATAAACACACATAATATAAAACCCCTCTTTTTTCGGGGGTTAAAAAGGAGTAAAAGACCTGGAGGACCAAAGGTCTTAACTTCAAGCCCCAAAAAAGAGTAAAGACGAAAAGTTGAGGCCGGCCGTACTTAAAACTTTAGTACAATTTAGTTTACTGTATACTTTACTGTGAAACATTTTCAAATTAACATCTTTTTCTATTGAATATTTGAAAGGCACTGTCATCTTTTGAACTGTTACCGAAAATAGGCCCGTGTGAGTAAAGAAACTATATTATTTTTATGTGCAAACTAGAAATATATTTGCATGTGCACTAATAGGTTACTTATTTAATAAATACTGATAATTTGATAAATTAAATAGTTAGGTATTTTAATTAACTTGGGTGACAAGGATACGGTCAGAGCGGTTTGTTCCACGTTGTTAACCAAGTTTGATAACCAGTTATGTACGTGGATTTTTTTTTCCAGGTAGGTAACCAAGCTATGAACGTGGAAGTTTTCGTTTCATATACATAACCATATAAATAAATAACCGTTACCTAGCTAGAGTCAATTTTCGGTGTAAATAACTGGTTACCTACGTTAACTGGAGAGTTCCTTATAGAGAACCAAGGAAATCTTTTTTTTCATAGCAGACTTAACAGGTACGTAACTAGTTATCTACACGAAATATTGACTCCAGCTAGGTAACTATTTATTTATCTAAATGGTTAAGTATCTAAAACAAAATTTTGAATTGAATAACTTGGTTACCTGTCTGGAAAAAAATCCACGTAGGTAACTGGTTACCAAACTTGGTTATCTACGTGGAATAAACCTCGAGAACAGGGTTCAACCCGCTCGCGTATGCTTTACATTTTAACATTTGGTATCTTATACTATGCTTAAAAAGACAAAATCATAATCAACAGCTTATTAAAAAAACAATCTCATCCGACCAAGGTTGCAGAAGAATATGTATTTGTTATGCAAGGCTGCAAAGTTGGTTATTTTGTGCGAGTACTAGTATTGAAAACTGAGCAAAGCAAAGGGTTCTAAGATAGAATCCTGAGCGTAGCGAGGGTTTCAAGGTACGAGACGCAAAATAACTTTGCTGCCGAGCGCAACACACAATTTTTCACCTCACTACAGCGAGGAAAATACTAGGTGAATTGAATCCTTTCGGCGGTTTAGAACCACAAATAATAATAACCACAATTAGAATTGACCACTTCTATAAATGTCCACCTTCTACAAATTAGAAGAAAAGTTTTAAAATCTTTTTTTCCAGGTGCAGTTTTCCACGCAGATTTCGAATGAGAAAGTATACCCTTCCGAGCCGGTGAGGTGAAAACAATATTAAAGTTAACTCTTATTCTAGCAAAAACCTACATTAATTATTTTGGTATAAATTTGCTCTTATACTGAAAAGTGGGTCTGTACTGTCCCATCTATCCCAACGATCCCAAATTGGGATAAATGGAACTTTTTTTCCATTCTTCCAACTTGTACGGTCAACCGCACGTCAGTGGAAATAAAACCAGTTTACAGTGGTCTCTCATAGTATTTAAACTCCCTTAAAGGCTAGGCTAGCTCAAAATCAATGTTTTCCACTGCCGTGCGGTCTACTGTACAGCCGTTAACACTTCTATATTATCTGAAGTACCTACTTCATTTTCATATACCTATAGTTAAATAGACATTTATTTACTGACATAACTCAAACAATCAAAATATATTTAAACTGAACTATAGTTTCATACATAGGTTTCACTTAAACTTTCTGTTTTAAGTATTATTGTATTGGCTGGCGAAGCAATACTATTTTAGCTATGGTTCATCATTTCAGCCTGTGAACGTCCACTGCTGGACAAACGCCTCCCAAAGATCCCCACGACGCCCGGTCCCGCGCTAACCTCATCGAGCCGGGTCCCGCCACCTTCATCACCAGATCATCGGTCCATCTATGGTATTAGCTATGGTTGGAAGAATGGAAAGGTTCCTATTTGGGACAGCCAATTGGGTAATATGGGACAGACCGAAAAGTGCGCCCTACAACAACTAAACTGGCCTGTAGACTTTAATTTTTAATACAGCGGTCAAGCAAAATTCTATACAACAATTTCTGTCCCGTCATAAAAAAATATTATATTGAATTCTTCCATTCATTTACAAAAGCTTTCTATAAAAAATAAATATTAAATATTCGATTGGTAATTCAGATCACAAATGATATGTTGTTTCGCAAATAAATTAATTATATACCTATTATAAGATCTACATGTTACATGGTATATGTACCAGAACACATGTGTCTAGCATTTCGACGCAAAATACCGAATAATATACGCAAATGGTCAAAAAACTTTTTTACAATCATTCTTGGTAATTTGTTCACTTTTATCGGGGGATTTCCCCCACCTCGGCTTTTGTGCCTGGAATTTTAATCATTCATTCAAAATACATTTCTGCGGGGGAGAGGGGAGTATCATCGAGGAGGCACCTCAAGACGGGAACAACCCAATGGCCATCATAGCTTGTGCTAAATGTTCGCTACACTTAGGGCCTCTTTCACCACTTGCTGATATTGTTACAGATAGTAAGCTAACACTGACTGGCCTGTTGGCGTAGTGGTAGTAACCCTGCCTACTGCGCTAAAGGTCGTGGGTTCGATTCCCACCCGGGACCAACATTTGTGTGATGAGCATAACTGTTGGTTTTCGGATTCTGGGTGTTTGTGTGTATTTAAGTATTTATTTAAAAGTATCTAAGTATGTTTATCAGTTGTCGAGTACCCATTTACAAGCTTCGGCTTAGTTGGGACTAAAACAGCCGTGTGTTAATTTGTCCAAAACATTATTATCATATTATATATTATAGTTAAACTTATCTATCAGATAAAGCTGTCTGATAATTTATTCATGTTGCACACCTCTAGTCTCTATTAAAATATCTGACAGATAAAAAATAACAGCCGCTTGATCTTGCTGTTAGTTTATCTGACAGATAAGGCAGTCGGATACCTGTGAAACATAAAAAAAATTGGGTATCTGTCTGATAACCTGCAGTTAGGTTATCTGGTACTTTATCAGCAAGCGGTGAAAGAAGCCCTTAGGTACAGAGCGACAGGTAAACACAGGGGCTACCACGATAGATCCCAGAGGGCTCCTGGCTCACTACATAAGATAAGATTGTAGGTAGTACATAACTAGTAGTTCCGTGAGAACAGTAGACCTCGCCAGCCCTTATAAACCAAACCTAAAAGAAACCAACAAAAGTCAACTTTGGAAACAGAAAAAGTACCTACTAAAGTGACAAAAATTAGCACTTTAAAGCTTAATATTTCGCAAACGGATCCCTGAATCGAAAAATGTTTATCACACACCCGCGATATTTTTGAAAGACCCATCCAACGATACCCCACACCATGGATATCACGCGGAAAAAAATAATTTTCCATTTTACGTATGCAGTTCTATGAACATAATTTATTTTTTCAACTTTCTTAAGTCGATCCACTATTACTCAAAAACTAATAGAACCTACTTAGCCGTAATAGTTTTCCTTGTAACTACGTTATATATGCTACTGCCATGAATTTTTTCACATTTCCAGAAGCAACCGTTTAGCTGGCAGGGGGGGGGGGGGCCACGTGACTCTAACAAAAATTACCGCTTTAAAGCTTAATATTTCGCCAACGGATCCCTAAATCGAAAAAATGGTATTCACACACCAGCAATATTTTTGAAAGACCTATCCAACGATATCCCACACTATGGGATTCACAAGAAAAAAAAAGTTCACTCCCACTTTGCGAGTATGGTAGGTACTCTAAAAAAAATGTTTTTCAAAATTTTATTCTACTCATTTTGTAGGTTTAATTAATTTATACATATGCCAAATTTTCGTCAAAATCGGTTGAAAAATGCGACCTGTAGAGAATTACAGACAGACAGACAGACAGACAGCCGGACAAGAGCATTTTTGGCCAGTCTCGAAACGTAGACGCTTCGCTCGCTTCGCTCGCTCGGTCAATGAACAAAGCAGAAACATGAAAGCTCAATAAAAAAGACGATTGCTAGGTATAGTCCCCGTAAACCTTTTTGGCGGTTGAGTGAATATAGTCACAGATTGTTTGTGTGCGTAATTGTGATAATGTGACGCGTAGTAATGTCCAAAGAGTTTGAATCGGTTGGTCGAATCAAAGAACTATTTCTTGAAATCGAATGAGCGTCTCGAGTGAACCGCTACCCGTTGACACCTAAAACTAGTCACTGCGCAGGAATCAGTCAACTTCACATATCCGCCAAAATGTTTTATGGGGACTGTATTAAAGTTGCTTCGCTTCACTCGCTTACAATTGGACTACATACATACATACACATATTATGTTTAAGAATATAAACACCGATTTTTATACATACACTTAGTTAATAGACAGGGAAAGCTTAAGAGCACTTGAACAAAATTCCATACATAAAAAAATTTTTTTGACGAGTTATACTCGTTTCTACTCAGTGTTATAATTTGCAACATTTAGGCCTTCTTTCACCACTGCCTGATAAAGTCTCAGATACCCTATCTGCATGTTATCTGACAGATATCCAATTTTTATTGTTTCAAAGTCTTTTAAGTTATCTATTATATATAATCTATCAAAGATTTATCTGATAGATTAGTTTATATGTAAGATTACTATCAGTAACAATATCAGCAAGTGGTGAAAGAAGCCCTTATTCTAATATTAATAACTAACCGCAATAAAAAATAAGCTCTTTCTACATCAGGTTAGTTTAATTTTAGCGAATCCTTGCACATTTAAATAAAACTGCCCAGGAAAATGTTGTAGTTTCAATTTCAATGATGGTTACGAAAAAAAGCTTATTTCTCGCTTTGGTTTCTTTAGACTCAGGTTTCGACGCGTAATGTCAAATACGCAAAAGGCCAAAAATCTTTTCAAGGCTCATTTTTGCCTATTTGCTTGTTTCTATCGGCTCTCCTTCCTCGATGGTATCGTCGTCCGCATTTCGGTGGAAAGAAAACCAGTATAAACTGGTCTTCCGTTGTAAACTCCCTAACAGGCTAGGCCAGGTCTAGGTCAAGGTGTTTGCACTGAAGTGCGGTTGACTGTACTCCCCTCTTCTATTTAATGAAAATTGAAAGTACCGGTGGTTTTATGTATTCTCATTTTATTTATATATATATATATGTATATATTTATGAATTTAATAATTAATTATGTTGACATACAAATTTTCATGCTATTTTTAATAATAGCTGAACAGAGAAACTTTATTTATACATTAAGACCACAAACATTGTAACCTATTCTTAGCAAATAAAGAATTTCATGTCAATCAATTTCATTCATTACCGACCTACTTGGGCCGTTGTGTCTTTGGAAGTTTAGGCAGTTTTTATTAAAAATAACTTTTCCGCCGTAAAGGCGAGTAAGTACACATGAGGTGGGAGCCCCCGACACGACCAAGCAAAAGGCCAAAAATGAGTCTAAAAAAGATTTTTGGCCCATCGCGTATTTGGCATTAAATGTCAAAATTATTCCTTTTATTTCACAAAGGTGCTTAATGCAGATTAAGCTGCAGATTGCCTCTAAGCTATAAATACAGAAAAAATATCTCAAACTAAAAAAATGTATTTATGTCAGAACGGAATACTGAGTAAGAGGTAGACAAAATCATTGTAATTCATTTTATTTTATATATAATTTTGATTAGCATAGCACACAAGGGTCGCCATGTTTTCTGACTCGAGTATTTTTTTTTTCTGACGAAAGCGGAATCTTATGACAACTAATCAAGACTCTAGACTTCATTGTACGAATATCGAAGTATAATTTCCTGTGGACAGAACATTTCGTCGTGTATCGTTTCACAAGGCGTCGCTTGTGTGGTCCCTACACGATCATGCTGCATGACATGCATTACGTGCTGTCACTCATGCATGACCGTCTAGTGATTGACGCGAATGACATGCAAACTACGTGCTGGCCGTTGATTGACAATCGCGCGTACTCTTCACTGTACTGAGTGTTGATAGCAAGCATGAGGGTCCATCATGCAGCATGATAATTCACGTAAACGTAACGTATGTCATGCCGCATGATCGTGTAGGGACCGCTTTATGTCATAGACAATGTAATATAGCCCCCGAAAATCTTTTTGGCGGTTGAGTGAACATAGTCACAGATTGTTTGCACGTCGCGTAGTGTTTACAGTCTGTGTACGTAATTGAGCTAACGTGTTGCGCAGCGATGGCTCCGGCCGTGTTTGTAACCGGTTTTCGTAACCAAATACAAACGAATAATTTTAAGTTACGAAACAAGAATAATTTGATCGCTGTATTTTCTTTCCTTGTAATTACGATTGAAGAATTATGTCCAAAACCAAAATGTTGCTTCAGTTGATCGAATCACTTAGATATTTCTTGAAATTGAATGAGCGTGTCTAGTGGGCGCACAGTCCCTGACACCTAAAATCATTGCGCAGCAATCAGCCAACTTCACACGGCCGCCAAAAAGATTTGCGGGGTCTCTACAGCACAGATTCCCTGGAGCTTAAGAATTATCATTGTATAACACCAGATCGTTACTCCTGTGGACAAGGGGGGGTGTTTAGGGGGAGCTTTCGTCGTCTACCTCCTTGATGACCGCGTCCGCCTCCCAGCGAGCGCGCTCCGCCAGCAGCGACTGCAGTTTCTGTAATATTTTTTAAATATGTAAAACTGGACTGGAAACTCGAAGAATTAAGTTCCAAATTTGGTCCCGATCGGACCAAAAGTGTAGCCTCCAGAGCCAAATGTGACGGACGGCCGGACGGAATTGAGATATGTGGTTTTTCGATATGTGTTTCACATACACATACACTCACACTCACGCACACACACACTCACACATCCAGGACTATACAATGACCAGACAGGGAGACCCCCCAGTACCCGGGCACATGGCTACTTGACTGCATGCAGCATGTATTTTAAATATGTAAAACTGGACTAGAAACTCGAAGAATCACATTAAAAAATAAATTAAAACTCTTTCAGTTCCAAATTTGGTGCCAATCGGATCAAAGGTTTAGCCTCTAGACGCTAACTAGCCAAATGTGACGGACGTACGGACGGAATTGAGATATGTGGTTTTTCGTTAAGCGTTATCGTTATATTTGTATTTTAATTATGTGTTAATGACTTGTAAAATGTTTTACCAAATATATTATTGATTGATTGATTGATAAAAAACACATTTCCGTGAAAATTGGAAAAACTGTTTTTTTCGCGATTACAATACTTCCTCTACCCTTAGTACGGTCGATCGCACGTCAGTGGAAACATAACCAGTATAAACTGGTCTGTCATGGTACTGTAACTTCCTAATAGGCAGGGCAGTTTTTTTTAACTGGCTTTACGGCTCTGAAAGCAAAGTCCTTTTGAGCCCTAGGCCAGCTCAAGGTCAAAATGTTGCCACACCACAAAATATTTGTTTTATTCTTATTCTTATTCTTAGACGGGGGTGGCAGTCCCTGCACCGACTCCACGAAGACGGGAGTTTTGTGCAATTCCCCCCCCCCCTCCCCCCCATAATTGTTTATTCTCACCTCTGGCTTGTCGATGACTATGATTCTGTTCTCTATCTTGGGCGCGAGCTCGCACGACTGCTGCTCTAAGTCGTCCAGAGACGCGCGCCGGGTCAGCCTGACGAAAGAGAATACAAGTTTTACTTATGGGTTGGGATTTTTAAACATAAACTTTATTCACTTATTAAGATGCATACATTTTATATCGAAGCCCTGACTCCCAAACTAGTCAAGCTGTATTTCAGGAGTCAGGGGCGGGGTTTTGTCAGAAATGGTTGTCGTTTTTGTTTAGTTTTCCTAAAAAATGTATATTGTAGGTTTTGATGTATATCTGTGATAGTTTTATATGCAACTAGCTTTTGCCCGCGGCTTTGTCCGCGTAAAAAAGTTTTTCCCGCGAGTTTTCCCGCGGGAAAAACTTTAGAGAAACCCTTACTTAGGTGACGTCAGAGCTATATGACGAACCATTGTGAAAATTTCACGTATCTAGGCTCAGCGGTTTGGGCTATGCATGCGCGTTTCATCCCTTATTTTACATACTTAGGGGTGGAATTTTCAAAATTGTAGAAACACGTCATTATTGTCTTTTACCTAATAGCCTAAATATAAAATTTCACGTTTCTAACTTTAAAAATGACGGACTTTCGTTTAATTTTTGCACCCCTATTTCACCCACTTATGGGTTGATTTTTGAAAAACCCTTTCTTAGTGGACGTCAGTGCTATATGAGGAACCTCTGTGCCAAATTTCAAGTCTCTAGGCTCAGTGGTTTGGGCTGTGCGTTGATCAGTCAGTTTCTCCTTTTATATATGAGAAAAGACAAGTGCCTATTAAAGTGTATTAATTGTGCGGGATAGATGATTAAAAGCATGTAACAACTCTACCGGATTGTTCCAAATTGTCCATTGTTAAATCGACATTAAACCTACTATCAGTTTAGTGCGGTGTGAACTGCAGTGTGGATCACCCAATGGCACTAGTTGTGCCCTGGAGGCCGTGCTGCGGTTTTATGTATTCGTGATTATAAACTACCATTTGGCCTATAAGGAATTGTTTCCAACTGGCCGAAGAACTATTAAGGTTTAAATAACTTTATTATCACAAAGACAATTGTCACTTACGTGATAACACAATTTTACTTTTAAAAAATAGATAAAAATAAAATAGTTTTAAATGTTCGTCATTCATCTCATTCACATATAAAATTCAATGAAAAAGGCACAAAATTTAACATAAAATTTATACAACACCAAATTGTATAGTAGATACATAAACTGTAAAAAATAAACCTGTGGTGCGTGGGGTGGGGGGCGGGCTCCATGGCGGCGGAGGAGGCTCGCCGCAGCGGCGGCGGGCCGTCCAGCTCGCTCACGTCCAACATCTTCACTAGACTGTGTCTGTAAAAAAAACCAGACAAGTGCGATTAGGACTCGCGCCCTAGGATCCGTACATAAAGAAATAATGCGAAAATCGTTAATAAAATTTATACTTCTATCACATGGTAATAATATAATAAATAAACAAATGTTCTTTATTTCAGGCAATCCTATCCTACTAATATTATAAAGGCGAAAGTTTGTAAGGATGTGAGTTTGTGAGGATGTTTGTTACTCTTTCACGCAAAAACTACCGAACAGATTTTGATGACACTTGGTACAGTGATAGCTTATATCCTGGAATAACATATAGGATGCTTTTTAAGTCGCGGGTCGTCCGCTAATACCCCTAAGTAACAAAACGCCTGCATAGATGGCGCTGTTTCACAATGTACACCGGAAAAACTTTTCTACGCGGGTGAAGCCGCGAGAAAAAGCTAATAAACCCATATTTGCACAATATACAAAATAAACAATAATTATATTATGTAAAAACAGGATTCCAGAAAAAGTAAAAATAATCATAAAATTAAAAGTTACATATAAAAAGACAAACAAAAATTTAATAACACACAGTCACGTCAAAATCATTTAATCTATTCCCGGTTCAAGGGATTAATTGCAGATTAATTCATACGCACAATTACTTTTGTTGGTAATAGAAAAATCATTTTATTTTGTGTGTCCCTGAAGGTTACGATGAATTGATGACTTATTGGTATGACAATAAGGTTTAAAACCCAGTATTGACTTGGGTTACCAGTTCGTACACGGTTTTCGTGTTCTTATTCTTAGACGGGGGTGGCAGTCCCTGCACCGACTCCACGACATCGGAGTTTTGTGCAATTCCCCCCGGGCCGTCAGTCCAGCCTTCCCAACTCCTTGAAGTAATGGAGTAGGGCTTCTGGCTGACGGCAGCACTGTTGCAGGTTGCTCGTTGCCGAGAGGTCGGGATCTATTGCCAGCCCCGTTTCGGATCTGAATTCCTGTGTTGCGGGACAGTGTAGCACTACTTGCTCCACCGTCGGTTTTCGTGTTACTGCACTTATGAGTGTTGACTGTACCTGCGGCTGAGGGTCACGAGCGACTGGCGGTGCTTGGAGGGGCGCGCCTTGCCCGTGCGCACGTTGATCGCCGCGAAGTGGTTCTGGATCGCCATCCCCACCTCCGGGCACATGTCTTCCTCCACCTGCCAACACAGCACACCGCAATAAGATTGTGCACCAAAAAATGAGTTAGCATGATGTAAACCCTGTATACAGTATGCCGCAATGTTGAATCCGTCGTTCCCGCTGTGTAGATACTGCTTGATGGCCAGGCAGTATCTCTGGTCGCGCTGTATGTACTCGTCGCTTATCTTCACCACTTTTAATGACGCTAGGGGGAGAAAACCTACGTCCAGGAGTGGACTGATGCAGGCTGACGATGACTCACCAGCACTCTGCACTTAAGCAGCATGTTGAAGCCATCGTTCCCGCTGTGTAGATACTGCTTGATGGCCAGGCAGTATCTCTGCTCGCGCTGTATGTATTCGCCGCCTATCTTCACCACTTGTAGTGGCGCTAGGGGGAGGAAACCTACGTCCAGGAGTGGACTGATGCAGGCTGAAGATGACTTACCAGCACTCTGCATTTGGGCAACATGTTGAAGCCATCGTTCCCGCTGTGGAGATACTGCTTGATGGCCAGGCGGTATCTCTGATCGCGCTGTATGTACTCGTCGCCTATCTTCACCACTTGCTCCGCTACTCTCTCTCCAGGAGGCTTGGTGGGGTCGAACGCGAACGATACACCCGCTACCTGCGATTTAGAAAAATGGTTTATATGAACATAAAAGAGAAACAAAGGGGTGAGAACAAAATATGCGAAATGAAATGAACTTTATTTGCTTAGAATATGGGTATAAATTACCTGTGGAAACCTGCCTTCCAGAGTCGGATACTTGCTGACGGAATTTTCCAGCACTTGCAGTACAATCGAGCCGGTAGCCTCCACCACCACCAGGGGGTCTCTCATGGGGATGATGGTGGACAGGTCGCGGAGCGTGAAATCCCCAGCTGGATGCACCTGGGAACAGGTTTAAGTGATTACGATCAGATCTAAAGGCACCATCCTCCTAACAGATCAGACCTAAAAGTAAAGACATTACCTCTTACCTGATCACAACTAAAAGTGACAGCCCCATACCTGATCAGAACTAAAAGTGACCATGCCATAACTGATCAGAACAAAAAGTGACCGTCCCATACCTGATCCGACCTAAACGTGCCAGAGTTGAGTATGACCAGGTCCGCCCCGGTGGCGGCTAGCAGAACGTCGCACACCCAGTTCCCGAGGTTGCACTCCTCCCGCCGCACGCACGAGAACCGACCCTCCAGAGGCACGCAGAACTTGCCAAGCACCTCGTCCATTTTACCCTCGATCATGGCTGGGGAGAAAAAATCATTGTTTGACCTCGATTGTTCATCACAACATCGCGAGGAAACCCGCATTCGCCGATGAAGAAATTCACCTACCCTCATACTCCCATACTCCCTAGTTGAGAAGGCAGGCCTGTTGTGTAGTGTGGCCTGTGCCGTGTGGCCTGTGCCCCAACAGTGGGGACATATTCATAGGCTGTTGATTTGATTATACATCATTATCATCATCAGCCTGCACTGCTTCACTGCTGGACATAGGCCTCCCCAAAGGCGCGCCACTGAACGCGATTTTCGGTTCTATGCCGTAAGTCACTGCCAGCCATATGGATTATTCACTGATTGCTAACGTGGACTGACACTGAGCCTCATGCAAAAGATTGAAGTAGCTCTGCAAGCTGAGAAATGTATTCGGGGCATCTTTGAAGGATATGACCCGCAACGAGGAGGTCCGTCGAAGAACTAAGGTCCCAAGTTTTACGACAATTTGAAGTGTCAGTAAATAAGCGGGTCACGTGTTGGGACAACCTGGTGGAGTGGGGATGCGGCTCGGCAGCGTGGGACTCATCGCAGTCAGATGGACCGACTACCTAAAGAAGATGCGGAGGGCGGAGGACCGGGTGTGGTGGCGTTCATTGAGGAAAGCCTGTCGCTTTGTGATTCCTCTTAGGAGCTGGACTTTCTTAACGAGGAGGCAGCATGCAGTGGTATATGGGAAACTGAAGAACTGAGTTAGGCCTCTGTCCAAGGTTGGAGGTCAGTGGACTCACCAGAGTACTTCTCGACCTTGGCCTTGAGCACCTCGTCCTCGGCGTACGAGCTGTTGACGTGCACGCCCGCGATGTCGACCCGCGTGCACTCCGGCGTGAAGCTTATGCTGATCTTCGAGAACTGACGGAAGTCCGTGCCGCTCTTCACTATGTATTTGTTGTTTATCTGACGAAGTACATAGGATTACTTAATATACATGTAAGCAGGCTTGGAAAAATTACGATTTTCAATAAAAAAATCTTCACGCTAGGCAGTAAGCACGGACCGCCGAGTATCGCAATCTTGACACCCTTTCCTCACAATCGAGGCAAAATCGAGTTCATTCACTTGAGTAAAAAGAAATCTTCGTAGGTATCGGATTTGCGGCTTTAAGATTAATTGTGGCAATAAATATCAAATGGCAATATGTCCACGGCAAACATTTATAAATGCTTCTTAAGGCTTATCCCAGACATACGCGGCTTGCAGTGCAGCTTCAATATGAAAACGCCCGTATTTGAAGTCTCACATACATTGCGTATGGAATACAACAGGCCGCCACCGCAGACCGCGTGTGTCTGTGATACGCCTAATGCTGCTTTGAATATGGTTCTTCCTTTGACTTATCAAGGATTCGACATACTGGGCAATGATATTTATGTACACAGCTGTATAGGGTTACCTCTATAACTTCGTAGACGTGGTCGTGTCCGCCCAGTATGAGGTCTATCTCGGTGCATCCTTCGGCCAGCCGTATGTCGTTCGGGGTCCGCATGTGCGTCAGCGCTATCACATACTCGCAGCCCTGAATACGGATAATAGAGTTAGTGTATTAAAGGTTCCTTTACATATTTATTGGGCTCCACGAAAGTAGTAAGTGTAATAGTTTTTGTAACCTGTAATGTAAGTGTAATGTAATGTAAGTGTAATGTAAGTGTAAGTGTAATGTAAGTGTAATGTAAGTGTAATGTAACTGTAAGTGTAATGTAAGTGTAATGTAACTGTAAGTGTAATGTAACTGATGACCAGTGTTTTTCATAGCGAAATTTAATGCATACGGATTGAACTGATTACGCGATTGAAAATATGTATACCGTCGATTGTTTCAGATTAATTTGAAATTGAATAATTCAATATTTACCTCCGCCTTCAACTGTGAAGCCAACTTGGTGCCGGCCTGAAGGAAATCTATAAACGTCACTTCCTCTGGGTTGATCGTCGCCAACGTTTCCAGCCACTCCTGGGGGCAAAGAACTTGTATGTAATCTTGATCTGTTTCTAATTATCCGTCCACCTATATATAAAAGACGGCAGTTAGGGCAGAAAGGTAGTGGCGACCGCGTACCGGAAGACGCGGCGTAGGCCTCCCACAAGGTCGACCGACGATCTGGTGAAGGTCGCGGGACCCGGTTGGATGAGGTTAGCGCGGGACCGGTCGTGGAGATCCCTGGGGGAGGCCTTGTCTACCAGTTCACGTCTTTGGGGTGATATGATGATGAAGTTCCAGTTATAGTAGATACCTGTTCAACGAGTCCGATGAAGCCGATCTTGTGTCCGTTGCACATCATGGCGTGCGTGATCTTCCCGTCGCCGAGCGGCCGGCCCGTCTCGTTGTCGATCACGTTCGACATCAGCCACGGGAAGTTGCACTGCGCCACCAGACCCGACAGCACTTCCAAGCCGAAATCTGGGGGAAATGGCAATAATGTGTTCTTTTAAAGCAGGTTTTGGCTTGGTTACTAGACGTTTAAGCCACATGTTCTGTTATTGTCTAGGCATATTTAGATGTACTGAAATAGTTTAAGACATAACCAAGTGTTACCTAATGGTTTTTAAAAAAGAATGAGTATGTTAACTATACTAAATTAATAAAAATGAAGAGTTTATAACCAAGCCACAAATTCCATTAAAAAAAATGAAAAGTTTATTTTTGGTTTTTGTTCGATTGAACGCGCTAATCTCTAACTGCCAGTCGGATTTGAAACATTCTTTTGCATTTGACATTATGACATTGTGTTGAAATAAATGATTTGATTGATTGATTTGACAGCCCAATTCTGGAGGAAGGTTATAGGCTACTTAACATCACGATTCACGCTACGACCATTAGGAGAAAAAAATGCAGAAATAACTTATAAAACGCGTGCGAGGCCGCGGGAAGCAGCTAGGTATAAATAAAGTCAAATTTCTCAATTATTAAACCTGCTATTTCTTAAAGTGTCCTTAAACGATCATGCTTGCATGACATGCAACGTTTACGTGAATGTCATGCTGCATGATGGACCATCGTGCTTGCTATCAATCAATACAGTGAAGCAACGGCCAGCACGTATAGTTTGCATGTCATGCACGTCAATCACCAACTAGAAGATCATGCATGAGTGACAGCACGTATTGCATGACATGCCGCATGATCGTTTAGGGATCCCTTTACAAACTGCTTTTGAAAAAGTATACAACAATGTCATCATCATCATCATCAACAGCCTATTAATGTCCCCACTGCTGGGGCTCAGGCCTACCCTCTCAACGAGGGCGTGCGGGCTATAGTCCACCACGCTAGCCCAGTGCGGGTTGGTGGACTTCACATGCGCCTAAGAATTTCTTCTTCGGCGTATGCAGGTTTCCTCACGATGTTTTCCTTCACCGTTTGAGAGCAGTCAGTAAATGTACTTAAGTTTCGAGAAAAAACCCATTGGTACATGGCCCAGCTGGGGATCGAACTCCGGACCTTTCGATATGATAGGCCGCGTCTTATCCCCTACGCCACTGACGCTCACAACAATGTGAACTCACCGAAGTCATGGTTCCCAAACACGGCGCAGTGTGTCCCGATCTCATTCAGCACAGGCACCATCTGTTCGCCTTTCGTGTACGTACTCACTGGAACAATAATCAATATCATTCAAACCAAATCAACATGTCATGTGCGACAGTGCGACGTGCCAGAGGACGTGTACCTCATTCAAACCAAATCAACATGTCGTGTGCGACAGTGCGACGTGCCAGAGGACGTGTACCTCATTCAAACCAAATCAACATGTCGTGTGCGACAGTGCGACGTGCCAGAGGACGTGTACCTCATTCAAACCAAATCAACATGTCGTGTGAGACAGTGCGACGTGCCAGAGGACGTGTACCTCATTCAAACCAAATCAACATGTCGTGTGCGACAGTGCGACGTGCCAGAGGACGTGTACCATATTCTAATGGAATGTGTCCGGAATGAGTCTTTGCGGTCACAAATATATTTTAATGTGAGCTTGTATGATTTAGGTCACTATATCAATGTCTTAGCTTTCCCACTATCGGATGCTGCCAGGGCACTTTATAGGTTAGTTAGGGTAGGGATCAGCAGAAGAAATCTATAAAATACTAGACCGCTAGATTTCTTCTGTTACTCTGCGTTGACTCCAATAGAGCGACACAGTCGCTCTAGTGACTAAGCTCTGTAAATTTAGAAAAAAAACAACATGTCCCCACTGCTGGGGCTCAGGCCTACCAGAGGGCGTTCGGGCTATAGTCCACCACGCCAGCCCAGTGCGGGTAGGTGGACTTCACATGCGCCTAACAATTCCTTCTTCGGCGTATGCAGGTTTCCTCGCGATGTTTTCCTTCACCGTTTGAGAGCAGTCAGTAAATGTACTTAAGTTTCGAGAAAAAACCCATTGGTACATGGCCCAGCCGGGGATTGAACTCCGGACCTTTCGGTATGATAGGTCGCGTATTATCCCCTATTAGTTCATCGCTTGATACATACATACATATCAGCTCTTCAACGTCCACTGCTGGTCATAGGCCTTCCACTGTGAGCTCCACCTGGTTATCTGCCCTCCGCATCCGGCCGCTGCCGCGCTAGCTGTCACTCTTAAAGATAAAGAGGTACTCACACATGCTGGGTGAAAACGCGTCCCCACTGAACAGCACCAGAGGGTTTAAATGTTGGAAGGCCTTCACAGCAGTGCTGAATCTCAGTGCACCTCCCACGGGCTCTGTGTCTGTACAACAATAAGGAATTGCAATTTTACGCATTTCAGCAACATTTTACGCATTGTAGCAACATTTTACGCGTTTTAGCAACATTTTACGCATTGTAGCAACATTTTACGGGTTTTAGGAACATTTTACGCGTTTTAGCAACATTTTACGCATTTTAGCAACACTTGGCTTTTTTGCGTGTGAAAACACAACAATTCTAGTGTGGTGTATTCGAATTATATATATTTTTTTATCTACTGTATACTTTAACAACATTTGGCATGTTTTATAGCAACATTTTTCAGCAACACTACTAGCTAGAAGCCTGCTAGATGTTAAAGATATCATTAGAATCTGTTTAGCGCATTTACGGAAGTTCCCAAGGTGATCTATCCGAGACAAACAGACATTACAATATGTGGATGTGTTCAGAATCACCATGTAGAGCACATTCTTACAAAGTTTCGTCCACTTTGGAGAGTTGGGATCAGAAGACCCCATTTAAAGGCTAAAAACTCAGAGTAGGTATGTCTAGAAAGTCACCTCGACAAGCGACTTTTTTCAAAATTTTAGATTTAATAATGGAGTCACTAGACAGGCGTCTACACTGTTCTGGCACGTTCTGTGAGCTTGCGTTTGGCACTTTTTTTTTTCATTTTGGCGCATTGTATGAACACTCTGTACTAACTGGTCGTCTGCTCGATGTTGTAGACATCGTTGAAGTGTATGATGAGCACGTCCTCGCCCATGCCCCGGCCGGCGAGCTGGCTGACGGCGCGCCGTCCCACTTGCCGCACCTCCAGCGACGCCTGGAACGACAGAGACGGCTATATTATTAGCAATACACAGTTCAAGTCACGTAACAAGCTGCTGTATTCGACCGACTTCAAAGGACTTCTCGACTATTCGACTGTATTTTTTAATGAGTGTATGTTACGCGATATCTTCGCCGATTGTCAACCGATTGGAATGATTCTTTTTTTATTGAAAAGGTTTATTTAGATAGTGGTCTCATTTCGATTGGAAAAAATTTTTCAGATCTAAGAGTGTAACCAAACTTGATTGCCAAACTAGTTTGGCCATAGGGAAACTTAATTCCTCGTAGCCAAACTACAAGTAATAACACACTGTATATACTTATATATGCCCTTTTATCGTATCTTGGCCATGAGGAAACTTAATGCCTCGTAGAATTAAGATGCCTCACATCCAAAATTGGTTGCCTAGCTAGTTTGGCCACAAGGAAACTTAATTCCGCGTAGCCAAACTCTATCAAAACTGTGACTGAATGTAGATATGATAGAGTTTGGCTACGCGGAATTAAGTTTCCTTATGGCCAAACTAGCTAGGCAACCAATTTTTGATGTGAGGCATCTTAATTCTACGAGGCATTAAGTTTTCTCATGGCCAAGATGCGATAAAAGGGCATATACAGTGTATTATTACTTGTAGTTTGGCTACGAGGAATTAAGTTTCCCTATGGCCAAACTAGTTTGGCAATCAAGTTTGGCCACGAGGAACAAAAAAAAAAAAAAAGGGGATGAATAAGTCGTCGGTGTACAACAATGGCGGTTTTATTTTTAGGTCATGATATAGAAGCGACATTGTGGTCATGAAATCTACTATCTATATTTACACTGGCAATAATAATAAATTCTGACTATACATACGGGAGGCAATTACATGAACTGGGGTGCTACAAGGTCGTCTCAAACAAATTGATATGACTCCCGTATACCCTCCTAAATTGCAGTGACACATCAATTACATGTCACCAGGTTATAGGTACAATACTTTTACACTTAGAAGCAAAGACATCGAGTTACCGTGCAAAATGTTCACATCATAAATGCGGAAGATTGTTGGCGTGTTTCTCGCTCAATCACCCCTTAGGGGTTGAACTGAACGGTTTACAATTAATTAAGGCGAGCAAATTAAAATTAAAAAATGTGGAAGTACACTACGACATAAATTAACAGGCAAGACAAAGGCGAAATTTAACTAAAAAGTAAGTATAGTAAGTAATATGAGAACTTAATTACTAATTTCAAAATTCATTGAAGTTACAGGCACAGAAGAGAACAACGAACAATTTAATAGATTTAAACAAACCTTTTTCGAGTCAAAGTTCAACGTTCAAGTTATTGAATCAATTTTACCAGCCAACTCCTGAGCTGCCGATGTCATTCTTCATTGGTGACTTCGCCAGGGACATGGACACTGAGCGACTCTACACATATAATAACGGCGCTTTTTGTTCGAAGTTCGAAAGAAGCAACTTAGTAATTTATGGCTGTTTTCACCAGCAGGACTGGACTCCGTCTCGAAGCTAACGCTAGCTGACGTGCTTATTTTAGACAGACCATCAGTATCATTGCCAATACCAGTAGTAGTACCAATGTAGGTGGTCCTGCACGATGTAAGTACACTACACTAGAGACTAGTTCTTGCAATCAGCAGCAGATGAAGTGGCCTTAGTGACTTCGTCTGGGATACCGACGCTTGTTGAGTCTATGGGGGAGCTATTACGACGTTGTTGACTCTACGAAAAGTTAAAAATTACGCTAGAGACGTGCCTGTTTCAGCCAGCCGATGACTCCGCCGGGTACACTCATGCTTGACGACTCTATATGACATTTACTACCGGCGCTTGCTCGTAAGATAGAGACGTGCCTGTTTCAGCCAGCCGATGACTCCGCCGGGTACACTGCTGCTTGTCGACTCTATGTGACATTTACTATCGGCGCTTGCTTGTAAGAAAGAGACGTGCGTGTTTCAGCTATTCGAAGACAGAGGAAGACATCGACGCTTGTTGACTCTGTCATGGAGCTATGTGCACTACACTTATTTAGTCTGTGCATGGGTATTGGGCAGCTACTAAGCGCATCACACTACAATGCTACATAATGAGCCATGCCTTTTGCAGCCAGAGGACGTCAGGGACTCGTCGTTGGTGATCTTTCCCGGTACACTGACGTAATTACACAAGGCAGCAGCTATTATCGATAAATGGTGCAGCTACTAAGTAAATTACGGTAGAGACGTGCCTGTTTCAGCCAGCCGACGACCGAGCGGACTCCGTCTGTGACTTCGCCGGGTACATCGACGCTTGTCGACTCTATGAGGGAGCTCCACCGTGAGCGGAGCGCCGCCTGCGCCGCGAACGACGCCATACCACGCAATGACTTCACTAGAACCATTGTCCCCATCGTTTGTCACACACTACGCATCATCTTTACGAGTTTCGAATAGTCAATTACGTGTATAAACAAATTGTACAACTTAGGAGGAATTTACTGTTATTTTGTATAAGTACATTTTAGACTTTCGCGCTTTGTATTCATAATTATATAATTATTTACGGGTCTTACACACGAATAAGTTTTATTTACCTTGCCCGACGTTTCGACCAGGTTACACTGGCCGTGGTCACGAGCTGACTGGAGAGGCGAGCTGTCATTGTTGATCGCTGTGAGTAGTTTCTGAAACTACCCTCTGCTGATCTTGTATTATTTTTTTCCAATCCAGTCGGGCAAGGTAAATAAAACTTATTCGTGTGTAAGACCCGTAAATAATTATATAATTTTGTATAAGGTTTGGTCAGTGAAGCAAACATTGTCCTAAGAGAGTGAATACTCGATCTTTATTCTTAAGAATCTGACAATATTAAATCGATTTTACAAACTATATATACACTAATTAAATCTGATGACTAGTGGAAGAAGATGCTGATCGTTATCATGTGTAGCTGATAATACAGAAAGAAAACTAGATCAACCATGTTATTCTTGCCGACTGCTTTTCTTCAATCTCAGATGCAGCACAGAATGATGCAGGTTGATGTGTTAAGGCTGGCACATGTTGCAGCAATTTTAAATAAATGATCTAATGAATGTAAATCGATCGAATGAAATGTAAATGTCTAATGTTGGCTTTGATGGAATTTTTCATCGTTTTGAAATAGGGCTATAAAACCAGGTATTCATTTCATGTATTTTCAGGATAAAAACAGTAATGTTATTGTTATCTTCAGGACAAGATTAGCTTTCAAGGCAGAACGGATTGATTGATAACAGTCTTGATTTATTGGTTTCTTAATTTCGGACAGAGACTTCCAGTGAAATATTGGTTACTTGACATTTGACACTAATTATGAACATTGTAAATTTACAGTTTTCATTTTTTTGCAATTGAATATAATTATCTAAGAATTTTAATTGTTGTTTCTTTCTAAACTGATGAGATGATTGAATAACCATAATATGACTGTAAGAGATTAATAAAGTTTTGAATATTTTAAAATAATTTTGAATTTTTTTTTTAAGATTAGCAAAGTGCCATGTTATAATTGCAAAATAACAACATTTTGATGTTACATTTTTATCATTTTTATAAATTAAGTACCTACTACCCCACTGCATGACCTCAAAAGGTCAACTGGTAGAAAATTACTTATGCATTAAGTCTGGCTCAGCAACTAATATTACAAAAGTACAATACAAAATTACAAAACATACACAACTTTGGAAGTGTTAGAAACTATATTAGGCACATAATTTGACCCAGAATTCATTTTTATTAGATACGTGTTCTATATATGTATCAAACACATAATCACTCATGTTCAAGGTCCATCACATCACATTCTAATAACAGAAAAAAAAATCACAGTATAATTTAATTTTTTAAGAGCTAAAAACTGGTGTTTTGTAACTACGTTTTGTCGCTAAAACTATGTCGTAACGACAGGTTTTCACTTAGGAATTTCAAAAACTAGGTCTGCGCAGTACGCTGTAGGCATACATATGTCTTCAGCCTCGGTCAAGGCCCGAAAATGTCTATAATAGGTGCCAAAACCGTTTTGCATAACACTGAGAGATTTTTTGCAAATACGCCGCAAATTAGACTTGTTGTTTATTCATTTGCTAAGAGCATACTAAATAATTAATGTATTCCTTTTCTCATACTGAAGTTTCAGTGTATTTCGCTATAAATAAAATACATTATCCAATTTGATTACTTACCTAACAGAGCGGTGGTAGCGTGTGTGAGACTGTACGCATGTAACACTAAACCGCGGACGTTTTTATTCACAATCTCTCGAAATTTGTAGATAAATTTTAAATTGCTTAGATTTTTATCGGCAGGAATTATTGATAAAATTCGAAACAAGCACACCCATGAACGGAATACCGACTGCGAACTGTCAATGTCAAGCGTCTGTCAAATCGATCGGTCTGTCAAACGCTGCGTTTCGATTCACGAAGGTCAAATAAATTTAATTTATTTTTTTAGAAACTTGATTTATGTTGATACTGTAGAAATGATAGAGTTGATTTAATTAAATGAATTGCTGTAAGTTTTTCGTATTCTAGTAGCGTTCGTTAAGGGAGACCTGTGTAATGTAAGCTCTAGCGCCCCAAGCGGTCAAAAATTGAATCTTTCCAGAAGGTAAGGTGTAGGTTAGACAGTTTTGTAAGGACAGGAACTGCGATCATGAGACAGGAATGATAATTTCGAAAGTTAATGTTAATACCTATTACCGTATTTAATACCGTAGGGCCTGTCGTTCCCAAAAGTCAAGTTTTCTTTCTCTGCAGGAAATTAAATGTCAAAAATTAGACAACCGAACTCTTCATAACAGTAAGAAAGACAGCCTCTCGCAATTAATTTCGAATATATCTTTCTAGAATCATAAACTTCAAAACAAACCTACTAAACTACCTGCTCGTACATACTTCTTAAGTTTAATTTTATTACCTACTAGAGAACAATGGAACATAACATTTATAATCATAAATAGTCCATACGTGCTCAAATAAAGAACAGAAAATGAATAGAATCCATTCAAATGTTGCATAAATCTTTAATTTTACTAGTAAGTAGGTACTAATTAAGCTATCAGCAAGCAATACAATAAGTTATGTACTTTATTTACTATTACCACAAGCCTTTACAGTAGTAATCACCTTCAGCATCATACCAGTCAACTAATTTTCTGTCATGCCACATAAAAGTGCCTTTCAAATTTGGTGACGCGTCCAGTAAAAGATAAAGGATCACTTTCGCCGCTTCATCGGGATCTTCTTCGCCTCCACCGTTCGCCATGTCAGTTTTAACGTGACCTGGATGGACAGCATTGATAGAAATGTTCCTGCTGTAATATTTACGCTGCTGTATCATAGTTAGGGCTGTCAAAGCTATTTTAGACACCCTATGCTCTGCGTGCTTGCCGTTGTCTGCGAAATCGTTTCTGTCAAACGTTCCGTTTCGCACACTTTCAAGGTATTCGTCAACAAAACTGTTCAGTTGGTCAACTGTCAAATCTTTATTTGATAGAAGTTGGATCCACTTTTGGTTTTTCAAATTTGACAAATGCCCGCACGCGCTCGATACGTTGACCACTCTAGCGCCATCTCTTAGTAAAGGAAACAAGTATTCTTCGACTGCCAGCAAGCTTTTATAGTTTACATCGATGTTTCTTTTAGCTGCTTCAAAGGAGGGATACACTTCATCCCATTCGAGAATGGCAGCATTATTAACAAGTAAATCCAATCCGCCGTGTTTGGTTTTCAAAAATTCAGCAAATTTCTTTACGCTGCCACTATCACTTACATCAAGCTCGTGGAATTCTGGCTTCAATCCGATTTCGTTTAGGTTTTTCACGGCTTCCTTCCCTCTGGTTTCGTCTCTAGCCGTCAAGTAGATGATCCCATCGAAATTCTCGCACAGTTTTTTGACAACGGCAAATCCAAGACCTTTATTTGCACCGGTAACCACAGCTATTTTCACTGCCATCTTGTATTTCTTGTATACATCTGTCGACTACGAAGCAATGATTGCGAATAAAAAATGAAATGACTCATCTCGTTTGTTTACAATCATCTATAGGTACCCTATTGCTAATAAATCATAAGTGAAACGTCATAATTTAAAACCTTGAATTGTAATATCATAAAGTTGATTATTGCTTGTGTTCTTTTAACAGCTCTTCAAGTATTCTTATCTTATCTAGAAGGGGTACAACGTTCTTTGAACGACATTATTGTTGTCCGAGAATTTGATATTACCATCTTTATAATTAAGTAAAAATATCTTGAAATTAAGTTACAATCGGGTTCTGTCAGCATAGTCTAAAGTTAACCTTAATTTAACATGCATATTCTTTAGTAAATTTTCCAGGTTCGATTCCCGACTCAGACAGGTGGTTTCTTAAAACATTTTTGAATGCAGTTTTAATTATTCTTGAAATTAAAGGAATGTATTTCCTTTCAGGAAAGATGGCTATCTTCAATATTTAGGGTATCCGTTTGATTCACCCTGTACAAATACCTATATAAGCCTAAATAAGTAGGTACCTACCGAAATACGACGCGAATATATCGAGCTATGAGCTAGGCTGACATACGAGGATCAGAATAGCGGGTGCTCACAGACGGACACGTGGAGATCACTCGCGTCCCGCGGCTAGCGTGTGTGAAGAGAATGATGCGACTGAGCGAAGCGACAGAGGTGTGTCAGGATCGCGATACTTGGCGCTCCGTTCTTTGTGCCTACCCCGCCAGGGACATAGCCTGAAGATATGAATGTACGTATGTACATAGGTGGGCGGATAATTAGAAACAGTGCAAGATTTTCATACAATCGAGGTCACTTTGAAGTCATGGTTCTCCGTGAAGGATTGATCGGGGCATGATCTGATGACGGTCGTCGAGAGAGCAGATGGAGGACTTTCAGATCGCTATAAATATCCAACTGATCAGATGAGCCGTTTGGTAGCAGCATCGTCATGTAGAAAAAACCTGCAAAATGGCATAAAAATGTAAGAAAATCTTAAAGTTAAGGAATCATGACGATGCTGCTCCCAAACAGCTGATCTGATCCGTTGGATATCTATAGCCATCTAAAAGTCCTCCATCTACTCTCTCGATGACCGTCATCAGATCACGCCCCGATCAATCCTTCACGGAGACCCATGGCTTCAAAGTGCCCTCGATTGTATGAAAATCTTGCCCTGTTTCTAAATATCCGTCCACCTATGTAGGTATAGGTAGGTGCTTACTATACTCAAATGAATACTGCAGGTGTCTTTGAGATGTCGCTCGTTGCCGCATTTTTGGCAATGTCAACAAGTAGGTAATCAGAGGTGGTAATGCACTTGAACTCCTGTTCAGGGCCAATGTCGGTTTAACCAATAAATAACATTTGGGTTCCGTATTGTACGGTCGACCGCACATCAGTGGTAACAAAACCAGTATAAACTGGTCTCGCGTAGTATTGAAACTCCCTAATAGGCTAGGCCAGCTCAAGGTCAAAGTGTTTCCACTGATGTGCGGTAGACTGTACAACTTAATTTGTCTAGTTCTCTCAAAATTATAAGAGTAAGCAAGCACTGATTAGTTTACTGTCTGTAGGAAATCTTGTGCCAAATATAAGATAATTTGATCAGACACTCTTAGCAAGATCCTAATTAGTTCTCTTCATTTAGGTATACCTACCTATGAATAGCAAATCTAAATAATAATTGAGTATCAGCAGTCCTTAGTATGTCCCCAGAGGTGGGGCTCAGGCCTACCCACCCTCTCAACGAGGGCGCACGGGCTATAGTCCACCACGCTAGATCAGTGCGGGTTGGGGGACTTCACATGCGCCTTTAAGAAATCTCACAAACAACTGTAAATTTTGCCTACTTATACATTTCTAAATAGAGTGATAGATTGACTGACTGACAGATTGATAGATGATTGAATGATTGATCCTGGTCTTCGGCTTATTTTAAGCGGCACAAAATAGGCTATAAGTGAGATAAGTGCTTTACAATGTTGTATTACAGAACCCTAATGAATAAAACCTGCAGCGGTAGTCAACCTTTTTCGTTATATTTTTTTAGATTTTAAATCTGTAAATAAGTTAAATATAAGCACACCTAAGTAAATGCTTGTATGCTTCAGGTACTCCCAAAAAACCTTAATTGATAAACAAAGAATCCTTTGTAAAGCCTGGTATTTTGGGAAACAATTTCTATAGCTACTAAAATGCGTTATGTAGCTTACCTACTTTTTACGTTAACATAAAAGATTATCATCATCACCCATCGTCAATAGAACTCCCATTGATGATGGGTGATGATGATGATCATATAAGTTATATATATTCGTTAAAAAAAATCGCCTTTAAGGTGAAATTCGATTGTATTTCGCCTAGAGATATCTAGAGTGATAGATCATTACGCCAATTTTTTGCCCGATGAATCTATTGATGATATACTAGCTGTTTCCCGCTGCTTCGCCCGCTTAGAAAAGTTTTCCCGCGGGAACAACTTTTCCCTATAACCTATATGTGTTATTCTGATGATTTTTCTAAAGAAGTTTCATCAAAATCTGTTTCGTAGTTTTTGCGTAAAAGAGTAACAAACATCCAAACATATTTACAGACACTGTCGCCTTTATAATTATTAGTAGGAAGGATTTAGTTATTCTCTGTATAAGTTTTTTTTTTTCATCTTACTGGCATGTTGTAAAATGTAAATTATATAAAATCTGACGTTTACAAGGTGATAATTTACGCATCTCCGCGAATTTCCGTTTTGATGACATTGGTATTCAATGTCGAATCAATATTCATTATTTTATACACTGTGGTCTTGTGGTTCGAAGTAGATTTATGTACGAAATCTAACGGCTTTTTACTGAGGTCGTATTTATATATTTTAATTAGTCATGAGCTGATCCCAAGGACCTATAACAAAGTTCTTGGCTGACCTCTTGAGGGGTAGGCTTAAATTTTGAGACAGCCTGTAAGTATTTTGAGACAGCCTGTATATTAATTACAGTGTGTCCCACGGCGAGCGTGTATGAAGAGAATGATGAGAATGAGCGAAGCGAAAGAGGTGTGTCAGGATCGCGATACTTGGCGCTCCGTTCTTTCTGCCTACCCCGCCAGGGACATAGCGTGAAGATATGTATGTATGTATGTATGTATGTGAGTCCCAAAAGTGAGAAATTAGAAAAAAATTATAAAATGAAACGCAATTACAGTGAAAAATTTATTTTATTATTTATTATTTATTCATTCAACTTACATTATCTATTAACTCCTAAAGGGTTTTGTATTTGATCCTGTCGGATGGAGAAAAAATCAAAAGCAAATCTGACCCTTGGATATTCTGAAAATTATCTTATAACATACCTGGTATTGATACATGGACATACCTGGAAGTTTGTTGCGCCACTTCTTCTTCCCAGCTCTATATAACACCTTGGAGGCGGTGGTAGATAAAAAATTGACGTTGTATAAATGTACCCAGTGTACTTACATGCAATAAAATAGTTTTGACTTTGACTTTGATATTTGTATAATTTTTAATTACCCTTCATTATCAGAATATAAACAAACCTACTCGTAATAAGATTGCATCCATAGGTACCTACTGCATTCATGGGTACTTAATTTTGGTCATATCCAATCCTTATTAGGTATACATCCAATAATAGCTAGGCACTTAAAATCTCTAGTAATATTAAAGCCACGAAAGAAGGAAGTGAAAAGTGTAAAATTGAATTAAAAGTTGTTTTGCATTGCATTTATACTAGGTACCAATTACCGATAGGCATATTAAAACCAATTAAGTCTTGTTAACTTAAACAAACTTTAAAATCCAGACAGCATCGCTACATTCCAGTTTAGTCAAGAGAAAAAGGAACGATCTATCCATTGGATATACGGCCTCCCTTGACCTTTATCAACTGTATCCAGTTTATTGAGCCTTGTTACTCTTGGCAAATAAATAACTTCAATTCACAGCAGGTTCCTTCATTTCCTTGACTTTGGTTCTTAAAGGGTTCAGTAGAAACCACGTCGATAAAGCAATTTAATCAAATGTAAAAACCATTTGTATTCGCAAAGAGAGCTATTATGGCGATCTATATTCTGCGTTGTAGGTTAAGTTTTAAGAAATAAACGTAATTATAATAACAGTAGCTTCAATTCAACTTTGATAGGGAATATCTTGCATTATTATTAGCGAAAATACTTACACACCTACATACCGATCTTTACGCTATGTCCCTGGCAGGGTAGGCAGAAAGAACAGAGCTCCAAGTATTATGTCCTGACACATCTCTTTCTCTTCGTTCAGTAAAATGTAACCACCTAATATTTTTCAAACTTTTTCAAACGTAGCTTTTAAAGGCAAGAAATAACTTGCATTTTTCTTCAACAAATAACTAGGTTTAAGTTATTTTTTATGACTTTGAAGGTCGATTCCTCAAGCTAGATTTAATTTATTATAATAACTTGTATAGTGACCTGTAATCGATTGATTATGAATAAATATGTCTATGTCTATCAACATCATCATCAGCCCTGAAATGTCCACTGCTGGACATAGGCCTTCCCCAATGAATGCTGCGCTTACCGGTCCGCGGTCTCCACTCCAAAACTCGTCTGCCCCAATGGTCGTCGGTTCTGCGACAGATGACCTGCCCACTGCCACTGGGCATCAATATTTTTCAAAATAATATTAGAATGAACCAAATCAGAGCCGGAAAATTGGATACCTTTCCTTGTAGGTTTAGTGGAAATTGACTAAGACTCCGCCCCGGGTTTGCCCAGTTTTTTCTTAATTTCTTGTTCAGTGCGTGTCTCGCTTGTTAAGTTGAACACGCAAACAAACTCCGTGATCTGGTTATACAAGTAACTTGCCACATTAATTTCCGTAGGTATAGATTCTTTTGTTTCTGTGGTACGGTGGTTTGTACGTAGGGTTGCCTCATGCACGATAGTTTTTTTTGTAGATTTTGACTTCGTTTTTATTGAGCAACTTTTTAACGAGACTTGAGTCTTTGAGCAGGGTTTGAGCGAGCGCTCGTTTGAAGAGCTCGAGTCTCTATATATATAACACGAACATTTTAAATCTTGCTCAAGTTTCAGCCGTTTGTTTAATCTTGCTTACGACGACAACCAAACGCTGTCAAACTTGCAACAACAAAAACACATTGCAAAAAGAACTTGAAGTGTTGTATTATAGACGAAGTAAGGCTTTAAATCGATATACTAAACTAGTAGTTCCGTGAGAACAGTAGACCTCGCCAGCCCTTATAAACCAAACCTAAAAGAAACCAACAAAAGTCAACTTTGGAAACAGAAAAAGTACCTACTAAAGTGACAAAAATTAGCACTTTAAAGCTTAATATTTCGCAAACGGATCCCTGAATCGAAAAATGTTTATCACACACCCGCGATATTTTTGAAAGACCCATCCAACGATACCCCACACCATGGATATCACGCGGAAAAAAATAATTTTCCATTTTACGTATGCAGTTCTATGAACATAATTTATTTTTTCAACTTTCTTAAGTCGATCCACTATTACTCAAAAATTAATAGAACCTACTTAGCCGTAATAGTTTTCCTTGTAACTACGTTATATATGCTACTGCCATGAATTTTTTCACATTTCCAGAAGCAACCGTTTAGCTGGCAGGGGGGGGGGACACGTGACTCTAACAAAAATTACCGCTTTAAAGCTTAATATTTCGCCAACGGATCCCTAAATCGAAAAAATGGTATTCACACACCAGCAATATTTTTGAAAGACCTATCCAACGATATCCCACACTATGGGATTCACAAGAAAAAAAAAGTTCACTCCCACTTTGCGAGTATGGTAGGTACTCTAAAAAAAATGTTTTTCAAAATTTTATTCTACTCATTTTGTAGGTTTAATTAATTTATACATATGCCAAATTTTCGTCAAAATCGGTTGAAAAATGCGACCTGTAGAGAATTACAGACAGACAGACAGACAGCCGGACAAGAGCATTTTTGGCCAGTCTCGAAACGTAGACGCTTCGCTCGCTCGGTCAATTAAAAGATGGAAAGCCGTGATCGAAGAGATCGATAAAAGGGCGAACTTCATAAATGAATGAATCAGACACAGATTACACATTATTTTTATTCGTTCTGAACATGAAGTCTAAATACAACTGTTTGTTATATTATTTTTATCTAGCTGTCTTGAAATTTCACTTACTGTTTAAGACTCTTTAAATAAGTGCCTATGTATATTTACACAAGAATACTTTCACATAATCTCTCTCTCACACATAAAAACATACACACAAAAAAACACTTACTTACACATAAAAATATATAAAAAATATATCGTAAATTAGTGACAACCCTATGTCATACCAAAAGCGTGTAGGACATTGTTCATTTCTTTAAAGTTTAGATTCGCTTCAAAAAATAAATATCCTTTGGTGAACTATACTTTAAGACAAAAGGCCAAAAGGGCAGCATAGTTTTCCTTATTATTTGAAAATACGTGTTTACTTATAAGGATTCTAGATACGTGTTTATGACGTACGTTTAGACAAAAGCAAAGGTGTAGCCAGATCCGCCGCCTGAAAATTTGCGCCCCTGATTATTATTTAGCGCTCTTTTAGTTAAGAAAAAAACCCGAGCGGTCGCAATGTCGCAGAATTTAGTTGGCCTCAGCGAAAATAAAGGAAAAACCTAGGAAAATATCGTTGAAAGTATTGCCAGCTTTAGCCAGCAAATAGTTAATTCTTCTCTAGTATAATTCTAGGTTAATTATTTAAGACTAGCTGTTGCCCGCAATATCGTCAAGTTTCCCGCGCAGCCTAAAACCTTTCCAAAGAACCACACTATCCAAAAATGAAAATGTCATTCGAATTCATTCAGTTGATATAGGAGAAGAATAATATCGCGAAAAGCAACTTCCTATGTCTCCTACGTATGATAGTGTCATGTCTACTACTTAATTAAAGTGTTAATACATATGTAGAATTGATTACAGTCATACATTGAGATAATATCCTACATAATAGTGGAAGCGTGTGGGCCCATAACCTGTTAGAGTTAATAAATCAATGCAGTGTATTATAATAGTTTCCCTTTATTGCTAAAGGCGGAATATAAGAACAATTAAATAAAAGATAAATTCACGAGCACTTTGACATCATGCGCACGGGCGGCTTGCCGTGAGAAGAACGAACCGGCGCGCGCAGGCGTAGGGATGTACTTATTGCATTAGTGGTGTGACGTGACGATTGGAATCTAACAGTATACAATCTATTTAGGTTATTTCACACGTTTAGACTTCATGATGTTATAATATGATAACTGGCAAACAATATATACTTTATATTATATATATATATATATATATATATATATATATATATATATATATATTTATAATAAACCGAAAATCTAATTTGCGGATAGAATAAATTCATGCTACAACTCCCGGGATTTGGGGGCGATAATAATTGTTCGCCCCGTCGTAAATGCGGCCCTGAATTTTTTTTTGTAGATATTTATATTGTTTTGATCATGTCATCTCTAATAATGTAACTTTAATATGTTGTTGTTTCGTTCACACTCATACACAATTCGTTCACATTAAGTTTTTCTAGTTATTAATTAACTAGCTGATTGCCGCGGCTTCGCCCGCGGTTTATAAATTATTTCGAACTTTTTCTTTGTTGTAGAGTCGTAGAGTGATGTTAAATTTAGTCAAGAAGTCGGCTTCAATTGCAAGAAGAATTATAATTCTTTAATATATTAAGTACCTGCCTATAGATTATAATAAATAGTCCCTGGTGGTCTAGAGGTGTCTTTTAAAAATTCGTAAGTATCTACAAAAACAATCACTTTACGAATTGGTAAAAATGCAAAATAGGTATTAAAAATTAATGTCTTCCTATATGAAGTTAATTAAATAGATAATGATGTCTTTAGCTAATGATAGCAATACTACAGTGAATATTCCATTAGTAATGATGGGCACGTATTCACTAGTAAGCTATTAGCGATCAACATATAATCGTTACGGACAATATGGCAATAATACGAGATGAACGGGTTTATGCCACATTGGTGACACGGAATTTAATTGTGCAATCCGTACAGTCGAGCGCACGTCAGTGGAAATACCTTGAGCTGGCTGATTGGGAATTTCAATACTGCGAGAGAACCAATATACACTTTATAAATTAGTTAAGGTAGGAATCAGCAGAAGAAGCCTATAAGGTACTATACCGGTAGACTTCTTCGGTTGATCTACGCTGATCCCAATAGAGCGACATAGTCGCTTTAGCGACTAAGCTCTTTAAATAAGAAAAAAAAAAAACCAATATACAGTTTATATTGGTTTTGTTTCCACTGACGTGCGGTCGACCGTACGTTTCACACGCCTTTCGGCTTTTCTCGGTAATGCTCGGTTCTATTCCGACGACCCACAGCCCCCACCGCGTCGCGTCGCCCGCCCGCTCTATTACTTCATTTGTAATTTTGTATTCTTTCTGTCTCTTTTTTCTTGGTCGGCTCCTAAGTGTTATGTATGTATGTATGTAAACACTTTATTGTACGGTCGACCGCACGTCAGTGGAAACAAAACCAGTATAAACTGGTCTCGCATAGTATTGAAACTACCTAATAGGACAGGCCAGCTCAAGCTCAAAGTGTTACCACTGACGTGCGGTCGACTGTACCAAAGAACTTTTTTTACAATATCAGACAGTTAAACCAGTAAAACTAGGTACAGAGGCGGACTTATCCCACTAAGGGATCTCTCCCAGTCAACCTTACAGTTACAGAGAAGATTAGCTTTTGCGTTTAGTACCACATTCGTAGTAAAGTAGGAGAAACAACTACCTGTCAACTTACCCTAAAAATACATATACCAAAATGATACAGTAAAAATACATAGATCACACTAACACAGATTATATAAGTGTTATAGCGTGATGTTGAATAGCCTATACGTTGAGCTATCAAAAATAAAGTTGGGCTATCAAATGCAACAAGAAGTTTTCAAATCGATTCGTAGTTCCAGAGAACGTGGGTTCTGTTCCCACCCGGGACCAACATTTGTGTGATGAGCACATCTGTTGGTTTTCGGATTCTACATGGGTGTTTGTATGTATTATTTTAAACGTATTTAAGTGTATTTAACAGCTATTGGGAATATATATATAGAGCGTCAGTGGCGTCGGGGATAAGACGCGGCCTATCACATCGAAAGATCCGGAGTTCGATCCCCGGCTGGGCGATGTACCAATGGTTTTTTCTCAAAACTTAAGTACATTTACTGACTGCTCTCAAACGGTGAAGGAAAACATCGTGAGGAAACCTGCATAAGTACGCCGAAGAAGAAATTTTTAGTGCATGTGAAGTCCACCAACCAACCCACACTGGGCTAGCGTGGTGGACTATAGCCCGAACGCCCTCGTTGAGAGGGTAGGCCTGAGCCCCAGCAGTTAATTAATAGGCTGTTGATGATCAGTTGTTGAGTACCCATTTACAAGCTTCGGCTTAGTTTGGGGCTAAACAGCCGTGTGTAAATTTGTCCAAACAAAAAAACAGTTTGCTTAAATTATATAACTATTATTAAAAAAAACATTATTATTATTATTATATAATACCATTATACTCATTTATTTACAAAAACACCTTACAACTAAGTCGAACTACATAATTAAAAATAAAAATAACTTATTATAAATCTAAAAATAAATAAATAAACTAAACCTAAACCTAAAAAAAATGCTTACCTAAAGGTAGAAGATCTCCTCCAACTCCGCCGAATTTCCAATGGTGCCTTAAATGCTCGCGGCGTTACCCCTCTGAATCTCCACACTGATGCGGCGAACGAAGAAAATATATAATAATATATAAAATATATCAATACATTATAAATATATCAATATATTATTATATTGGTTTACATAAATAGTTGGTTACCTTCAGAATACAGCCCTCCGCCGTGTCGGCTGCGCCTGCGCGTGCGGCGGCGGCGCGCGGCGTCGGTGCGTTCTGCATAAACACGACTTCTTGTCCTTAAACTTGACTGGACGCACGCGCCTGCGCATCGCGGCTTTCGCGTTCCAATTTCAAAATATAGGGCAAGTTTTGTTTTAAAGAGTTTTCCGAAATTTTTTTAAAGTAATAAAGAGATTGATTAATTGTTGAATTCCAAAATCCAATTGACTGCAATTCAATTAAGTTTCTCAAAAAATTGGATTGCTTACTAAGTGCCTGTGATTTGAATTAAAAGTAAATTGCTGCACTCGTTTTGTGGCAATTGGTGGCATTAAAATAAAATGAATGTAATTACGTGAAATATGAAATAGGATTTTTCTTTCATGAATAAAACAGGTATGTGCCTACACTTATTAATTTATAACTAGCTTATGCCCCGCGACTTTGTTCGCATTAAAAAGTATCTTCGTTCCGCAGAAAACCTTCGCCTTCATGTCCTTCCTCACTCCTCTAAATTCTATGATCACTCCTTCACACTTCACGCTATCCGTCTTTGGAACTCCTCACCTGTCCCGATCAGACACGCGAAATGCCTAAATGCGTTCAACAGACAAGTTAAGCAACTGTTTCTCGCTACCTGATCATTCCACTCCCTTTTTCCTTTACATAATACGTATTTAGAACCTTTGTTCAGTTGTCATCTTTATTGTTATTATGTATTTAGTATATATTATAGTGTATAGAGTTTTTAAAATACATAATTATATATATATTTTATCTAGCCGCACAACCTACCTTTCTCTTCTATAATATCCTGTAACCTAAGGTTGTCTGGAAGAAATCGCTTTTAGCGATAAGACCGCCTAGATGTACCTTCTTAGTCTACTGTATTATTTTGTTCTGTTTTTTTTATATATTATTATGTGCAATAAAGAGTATTGAATTGAATTGAATCGTACTTACCTATATGTTACTTATAGTCCGCACGGAATTTCTTGGCGGCTGAATGAATATAGTCACAGATTGTTTGCACATCGCTGACAGTGTTTATAGTCTATGTGTGCGTAAGCGAGATAGTGTACATGGAGATGTCCAAAAACTTGAAAGTTTGATTCGGTAGATCAAACCATTTCTTGAAATTTAATGAGCGTCTCTAGTGAACCCTCACACAGCTCCACCTTTGACTTCTAAAATTAGTCTTTGCGCAGAAATCAGCCCACTTCACACAGTCGCCACTAAACTCCGCGGGGACTATTTATTACATACTGTTGCCCGCGACATCTGAATTTTATCTGTAAATTTTTGTACCCATACTTACATGTAATATTAATCATTCTTTAATCTATCTTTAAAATTTCGTCAAAAAACGTAAAGTGCGTAACTTCGCTAATATTTGCATGGCATTCCACATATTTGACATTGAATCATAATTGGTCCTGACGTAGGTAATAATATTCATAAAAAAATATTTATTAAATATTATTAAAATGTAAACATTTAAATAAAAACTAAAATTTACATAACTACTCGTTCGCAAACAATAAAGCATTTGCTGGTTTTTAGTTTTGAGGATTCCGTATTGAACTAAGAACAAGGATCCCATAGAACAGCTGCTAAAATAACAATAATAATCAGAGAGAGACACACTTATTACAAAAGTAGTAAGAGTAAGCTAGACAGGTATAAAATCTTCTGTTTCTATCTACGTATGTGAATTTTTTGTTGGGGGGCCCCCTACAAACCACAACCCGACTAAAATAGATAGTGTTTGTTCAGTTTGACCCCGCCATATAAGAAGCGTCTTCTCAAATTATTGGGGTAAAAGACTATTGCTATTTCATGCTATACGCTGATTACGGTTCTATGGTTCATTCTTTTTCGAAGGTATTGAAGAATAATTATTATTGCCCTAACATATCATGTAAAAAATGAAAAAAATTACCACGCCCACCAAAGAGATCCAGCTCTATGAATAATGTACACAAAATTTTCTTCTTTCTTCAGTGTCTATACCTATTCTCTGATTTTTGAACAATACTACGTATTTAGACCAATTGTGTATTGACCAATTGCGTATTTGGCCAAATGCGTATTGCACCAAATGCTACTAATCCTTGACAACTGCTCAATATGGCGCACCGAACCCTTTATCTTAAAAAAGGAATCATCATCAATGTTCCCACTGCTGGGGCTCAGGCCTACCCTCTCCACGAGGGCGTTCGGGCTATAGTCCACCACGCTAGCCCAGTGCGGGTTGGTGGACTTTACATACGCCGAAGAAGGTTTTCCTTCACCGTTTGAGAGCAGACAGTAAATGTACTTAAGTTTCGAAAAAAAACCCATTGGTACAGTCAACAATAGAGACAGGTAAGCAGGGACATTACAGAGCTCTTAGTAGCGCTGTACTGTGCCTGCTTACCTGTTTCTATTGTTGACTGTACATGGCCCAGCTGGGGATCAAACTCCGGACCTTTCGATGTGATAGGCCGCGTCTTATCCCCTACGCCACTGACGCTCATAATAAAAAAGGAATTAAATAAAAAAGGAGTAACACAAACAAATAAAATAGCCTTTCTGAACTGAAATTTCTTGAATAATATGACATTTGGATCAACTGCTCAATGTGGCGTACCGGAGCCATTTAGACCAAATGCATTTTGACCAATCGCGTATTTGACCAAACGTGTATTGGAGCAACTGCTACTAAATAACTTGATAGCTACTCTGGACCGATTAAGCTAAAGTCAGCTCAGTATTTAGTGCTCTATGGGGACCTTACGGTACGGAACCCTAAAAACATGATTTTGACGGTAATTTTAGCGAAACTTGCCACCGTGATGGACCGTCAGCGTCGTCTAAACATGCGGAAATTGTACATTGATTGTAATCTGAATAGGTACTAATACTTTAGATTGCACGCGCGTACCTGTGACCTTGGTTCTCCTGCGGATCTCCTCATTTCTGATTCGATCTCGCAGGGAAACTTCGAGCATAGCTCTCTCCATTGCCCTCTGGGTGACCTTGAGCATTAAATACATATAAAATAATAATTTAATTATTATTATTTTGTGTTACTAACACAAAATGATATAGTACTAGCTTTTCCCGCGGCTTCGCCCGCGTAAAAATGTTTTTCCCGTGTACATACATTGTGAAACAGCGCCCTCTATGCGGGCTTTTAGTTACTTAGGTGGTATTAGCGGACGCCTCGCGACTTTGTCCGCGTTAAAAAGTAGCCTATATGTTATTCCAGGATATAAGCTATCACTGTATCAAATTTCATCAAAATCAGTTCGGTAGGTTTTGCGTGAAAGAGTAACAAACATCCTCACATCTAAACATCCTCACATCCTTACAAACTTACGCCTTTAAAATATTAGTAGGATAGGATTTTGTGTGACGCGGCCTGTCACGCCGAGAGGTCCGAGTTTGATCCCCGGCCGCGCCATGTACCTGTTTTTCTCGGAACTTACGTACATTTACTGACTGCTCTCAAACAGCGAAGGAAAACATCGTGAGGAAAGTATGAAGTCTACCAACCCGCACTGGGCTAGAGTGGCGGACTATAGCCAGTACGCCCTAGTCGAGAGGGTGGGCCTGAGCCCCAGCAGTGGGGACATAATTAAGAGGCTGTTGATGTGTTAGTACCCTGGCCAAGGACGCGCAGGCGCCATCCACGGTACGAAAGAATGGAACATTATGACGTCACATATCGAGAGCAACTAAAAAAATAGCGCGGGATCATTTTCACAAATTATCTTTAAAAAAATTTGTAAAGTAATTTGAAGTGCTAGAAAAAATAATTAAAACTTGTATATTTAAAAAATAAAAAAAACGTTCCCATGCTCATTATATAGATATGCATATACAAACAAACAGTTTTTTACCATAGGTAATATAATATTAGTTATAATGACCTTATTTTGGAGCTAAATGGCCTATTTTATGCGATCATATCTAAACATCATGTCATTAATGATAATATAGGCGTTTTTTAAAGGATTTTTTGTATATTTTCAATGTTGAGTACCAATTTTATTTTGATACGAATAGAAATCGCATGTTTTACGCATTTTCTCAGATTATTTAGCATCTACTTAACTTTGTAAAGTACCTTATTTAAGTATAGGTAATATTTAAAAAGTAATTACAACATTAGCGTAAGTAGGTATAATACTACGCTAAATTGTTTATACCTACCTTTGGTATTAATTTATCTTTTCTCGCTATTATATCATAATCATATGTATTGGTAGAAATATTTTTATTATTTTTTTATGTCTATCCCGTGAGGGATATAACTTATACTATGTATATTAGATTTAAGATCGCTTCATATTTTTTCAAATTTTCTATAATAATTTCACTAGGGCACTGACCGAAGGGTTCAACAACCCTGTATTCTGTGAATAAATTACAGAATAATGCCGCGAAAAGCTGCGACTACGACTGCGACCGCGCTGGCGGTCGCGGTCGCGGTCGCGGTCGTCGCGGCCGGGGTCACGGAGGAGAGCTACTCGCCGCGGCCGGGCATAGGCTATCCCGCGGGATTGATACCACACTGTGAGTATTGACTAGCTCTAGTATGTGCAGTGCTAGTTCTATCTGCATAAATAGTACACTACTGCAGAGGCGAAGGCGAGGCCTGCTTAAAATACGAGTCAGGTAATACTCGTTTCCGCCGAGACATATTTGAGTATAGTGCTTTTCTCAAAGAATGTGAGGAATATTTTTTAATGTGTGCAAAAATCAAGCAAAAAGTAGGTAACTGACCAATAGGAACAAAGCATAATAATTATTTACATCACTTTTCAACCGACGAAAAACAAAAGAGGTGGAGGTTCTCAAGTCGACCAGTATAATTGTTTTTTTTAATAACTAAAAAGAAAACAGTATGATAATTTTTCAAATTTCAAAATTTATTTATTTCTCACACAAAGAGAGGTAACAATAATAACATGCAGTTTGATAATTATCGGAAATGAATTACACTGCGTTTTGAGAAATGAGAGGTTAGAGTTGACTGTATGGATTTTCAACCTCTACTTTACCTACTCTTAGGATAAAGTTTCTTCAAACGATTCTCGAGTTAAATAATAAGTTATAACAAACGGACAAACACAATATTAAAAAAAAAACTGTGGTAAATAAAGTTTATATTTTTTGTACATACCTACTTATATAAAGTTTTTAATTTTAGTGAAACAATGCAAATTCTAAATGTATCGGTTAGCTGTCTAATTACCAGGCGGTATAATTAATGGCAAATTTATGGCTTAAGCTAGTAGCTCTATTATAGTTGTTGACATTGGCTCGAGAAACGATCAAGTTTTACTACTTAGTTTAAAATTAGCAAGTAAAAAATAACATACTCGTACGAGTATACTTAAGTCCGAAGGCGTTCTTGAAATGAATTGATTTCGAGAGAGAGAGTGTCCGTGAGTTGTACTTTCCACCGAGGTTATACGTAGTGCTTTTCACGACTATTGCAAGAAAAATATACTTTCAGAGAATAATTTCGCAGTGTTCCAATTTTTCTTTATCATTTCTCGTAAACATTTAAACGTAAACATTAATTTCGTTATAAAATACGAGTTTCGGAGTTGTCCTTTCCGCCGTGGCTTCAGTAACATAGTGCTTTTCACGACTACTGCGAGAAAAATACATTTTCCGAGAAGGATTTCTAGCAAAAAAAAGTTTCCATTATCACGTTAACTATGCAGTCCACTACGAAACACCGTCTATTGTATTTTGAGTGTTCGAGACGCAAATGCGTTTGTCTTGGCACAGATTGTAGGTGATGTGGGAAATTAAGAAAAATCGCAAATGGTCTAATAATACTTAGAGTAATGAGTGGTCACACTCAGATAAGGTAATCGTACCAGTTGTTGACACTGACATAGAATGCTGGACCAGCAGGCCGTGACCGGCCGCGATGATGGAAATTATATAATATGCGCCATTTGGAACGTATTCAGTCTGTGGCCTCCGCGAAACTGGGGCCACAGATTAAAAAGGTCATTTAATGTTTATAAATTGTCTAAATGAAATAATATACCTTGAAAACTTTTCAACAGGCGAAGATTGTAGTTGACTTACCTATATAAATCTAAATGTTTCTTTTCCTAGTTAGGCGATAAAAGTTGTAATCTTTCAAAAAGTAAAAATATATATATATATTTATACGCGGGATTCGTCCTCTTTTTATTAAAATAAAAACTTGAAAATTGTGGAATTAACAGGGGAAAAAATAGTTCAAATAGTTCATTGAATTCAATATTTGAACTATTTTGGAATTGAGTAATAATATTTTACGTCGATGTATTGTACTTAGTCTCAAATTAAGGTATTTTTAGGACCGTGTCCCAAATACGGCCCTGTATTGAAAACGTGTTATGTCACTTGTCACATCACACTGTATAAAACGTCGTGATAGAAATCAAGATGCATGTGATTTATTATATTTGCAAATTAACTCATTCTACGTAAAGCCACATTATTTTATAATTAAAATAAATTGTATTTTCCAATGTCGTTTTAATTATTTAGATAATAGTAAAATAGCTCGTCAACCAAACCACGGATTTCTAACCAGAAGCTGTGGCTGGTTGCTACAGCTACCCTTTGTCGACGGCTTTGGTTCTCTGGCGGATCACCTCGTTTCGGATCCTATCCTCAGCAATGCAATACGATAACCTTTATTGGCGCAAATAAAAACAAAAACAGTATACTTACAATTTGCGTGTTTGACAGCCAGCTACCCCTCGACCTCTCCCACCCCCAAGTGAAAAAATGCCCAAAAAAAAATCCAAGAATACTCGGGTCCGGTTTCAATTCCAAACGTGATAGCAAGGAAACTGCAGTTCTGCCCAAAATACAAAATTATGATACGCAAGAATAGCTGAAACTATATGAAATCAGTGGCGTCGAGGATAAGTCGCGGCCTATCATATCGAAAGGTTCGAAGTTCGATCCCCAGCTGGGCCATGTTACCAATCGGTTTTTCTCGCAACTTATTTATTAAATGGTAGCTATGAATTTCTTCCTTCAATTTTGTTCCCGTTTATAAAAACAAAACAATAGGATACAATGTTCAATTTCAAGTTTTGGTCATATATATGGCTAGATGTTCATTCCGATAGGCACCCCAATTTCGACGGACTTATCGCTTTAAACGATTTCATCCAAGTAACCTTTATTTGATGCTAACTAAGTATAACCATGCGACCACGTATCGGAAGACGCAGCGTAGGCAGACCTCCAACAAGGTGGACCGACGATCTGGTGAAGGTCGCGGGACCCAGCTGGGTGCGATTAGCGCAGGACCGGACGTCGTGGAGATCCCTTGGGAAGCCTTTGTCCAGCAGTGGACGTCTACAGGCTGATGTGATGAACCTTTGATTATTTATGTTATTCCACAGGTCCAGGGGTAATGAAGAACGCCAGCATCAGCGCCGGCAAGCTGCCCATGCTGCAGCTGGTGCTGCACCGGGTGGCAGCCAACGGCCAGGTGGTGAGGAAGTCCATGCCGATACCATCCGCCACCAGGATGGTCGCAAAGGATAAGTTTGTTGGTAAGATTCTCTGTTATTATATCAAAATCAACAGCCTATTAACATGTCCCTACTGCTGGGGCTCAGGCCTACCCTCTCAACGAGGGTGATCGGGCTATAGTCCACCACGCTAGCACAGTGCAGGTTGGTTGACTTCACATTATGCCTAAGAATTTCTTCTTCGGCGTGTGCAGGTTTTCTCACGACGTTTTCCTTCACAGTTTGAGAGCAGTCACTAAATGTTGGTACCTACTTAAGTTTCGAGAAAAAACCCATTGGTATATCTCCCAGCTGGGGATCGAACATCGGACCTTTCGATATGATAGGTCGCGTCTTATCCCCGACGCCACTGACGCTCTTCTCTGTCGTCATATCGCACATCCATGCAATACGGCCACATCTCAAAAATTACTGGTCCACTACTGGACATAGGCCTCCTCCGATGTCATTTCAACTAGTCCTCATACCAGAACGCTGCTGCCTGAACGAACATAGCAGGTATATAAAATTATTTAAGTACCTATAGCGGCCGTTGGGGCAGAAAGGTTCTCGAGTGGCGACCACGTATCAGAAGACGCAGCGTAAGCCTCCCACAGGTGCACCGACGATCTGGTGAAGGTCGCAGGACCCGGCTGGATGAGGTTAGCGTAGGACCGGGCGTCGTGGAGATCCTTTGCCCAGCAGTGGACGTCTACAGGCTGATATGATGATGATGAAGTACCTATAAAAGTTTTATTTTATTTAGGTAGGACACCTACCTAAGTTCAATCGCTTTACTGGTTTTCTTTTTATTACAGACCTAAGGAACAAAAAAACTGTGGTGTACGCCGTTGGTTTCTGGGACAGCGCTGTATTCCCGCCGAGTCAAGCCATCGGCACGGCGTACTGCCGGCGAGGCTACAACGTATTCATCTCAGAAACCTTCACCTTCCTCACTAATATCTACCCCAAGTAAGTTTATCATCATATCAGCCTGTAGACGTGTACTGCTGGACAAAGGCCTCTCCCAGGGATCTCTACGACGCCCGGTCCTGCGCTAACCTCAACCAGCCGGGTCCCGCGACCTTCACCAGATCGTCGGTCCACCTTGTGGGAGGCCTACGCTGCGTCTTCCGATAGTGGTCGCCGCTTGAGAACCTTCCTGCCCCAACGGCCGTCAGTTCTACGAGCGATGTGCCCAGCCCTCTGCCACTTCAGCTTCGCAATTCTTTAAGCTATCTCGGTGACCTTGGTTCTCCTGCGGATCCCCTCCTTTCTAATTCGATCTCGCAGGGAAACTCCGAGCATAGCTCTCTCCATTGCCCATTGTAAGTTTATACGCTAGGTCAAACAATACAGTTGGGTTCCTATCTTCGCAACCTAGTTCCTACTGGGAACAACTTCGATAGCGAAGCTGGCAGTAGAATCCTGTTGGGCTGGGCAGCATTTGGAAAACTGCGTCAAGTCTTCACGTTGAGTATTCCACAATCGATATAGATGAAAGCCTCCAATTTGTTCTGCCAGTCATGACTTAAAGCGCAGAAACGTGGACACTGACGGTGGGTCTGATCCACAAGTGTAAGGTCGCTCAGCGAGCTGCGGAGAGGGCTATGCTTGGAGTTTCTTTGAAGGTTATGGTCCGTAATGAGGAGAACCGACGGAGAACAAAAGTTACCGACACAGACGAAAGGATTAGCAACTGACGTGGCAGTGGGCGGGTCATATCTGTCGCAGAACCGACGGCCGTTGGGGCAGACGAGTTCTGGAGTGGAGACTGCAGAACAGGACGCTCCTCCGCCAGGTGGACCGACGACCTGATGAAGATGGCCGGAAGCGGCCATCGTTCATTGAGAAGGCCTAAGACCAGCAGCGAACGTTCAAGGGCTGACATGATGATGAAGAAGTTTATACGCCGTAGGTCTCTGGGTCAGCTCCCTATTCCCAGGGGGTCAAGCCAATAGTTATTACCTCACAAATATTTACGCCAAGTAAGTAAGTAAGCTTTTCTCATGTGATTAATCAATTAACATAAATAGAAATTCTTTTCTTTACTGTTCCAGTGATGGACTCAGACATTTCGTTGAGAACATTTATTGTTTATAATACTATACTATTATTATAGTATACATTGAAAGGAAAATAAAATAGAACAGAGCGGACATGACACATCGGACCCCGCCAAAATAGTCTTACTATAATGATTATGGTGGTGTTGCCAGCTGTTATTATTAAGTGGACATTGTATTTGAGGTTATTTTGCCATTTTACAGCATTCTATTTGAAGGCAACGAGCCCGCACTTATGTACAATGAGGAAACACATAAAATTAAGTACCTAACTATAGTTTTATATTAATAACGTCTTTCATTTGACCTTTAAATGTGTCTACTTTTAACACAGGATTAATAATTATAAAGATAGGCGGATAATTAATAATTTTATTGCTGACCTCTAATTACCTGGTTATAAATATTGGCAAAAATTACACTGAGAGTTCTTTCTGGACTTCACACGCAGTTCGGAGAATCCTACTAATATTATAAAGGCGAAAGTTTGTAAGGATGTGAGGGTGTTTGTTACTCTTTCACGCAAAAACTACCGAACACATGTTGATGAAACTTGGTACAGTCATAGCTTATATCCTGGAATAACATATAGGATACTTTTTAACGCGGACGAAGTAGCGGGGCGTCCGCTAATACCACCTAAGTAACAAAACGGCTACATAGAGGGCGCTGTTTCACAATGTACACGGGAAAATCTTTTCCGCGAGGGCGAAGCCGCGGTTGTATAAAAATAAAATGTATAAAAATGTTCGAAACCAATCCTATACTATCCTACTAATAATATACGGGCGAAAGTTTGTAAGGATATTTGTGAAGATGAATGTTTGTTACTCTTTCACGCGTTGTAACGGCTGAACGGATTTTGATGAAACTTGGTACAGTGATTGATTATATCCTGGAATAATACAGGCCATTTTTTTTCCGCGGTAAACCGTTCCCGCGTTGAAAAGCGGGCAAAGCCGCGGCCAACAGCTGGTCTACTTTTCCCATAAATATCATTACGTATATCTACCGTACGTAACTAAAGACCGGTTTTCAGTTTCTTATTCCAACAATTTACTTCCCAGATCCGTTCGCCTATCTCGGGTCATTGGGGAGAAAATAGGAGAGTTTCTGGCCAGTCTCATCGCTCAGGGTCTCGCCGCCGAGAACCTGGAACTGGTCGGCATCAGCCTTGGCGCCCACATCGTCAGCTACGCCGCCAAGCGCTTCTACGCCCTCACTGGCTCCAAACCCTCAAGGCTGACCGGTCTGGACCCTGCTGGTCCTTGCTTCAGGGCATTACCACCGCATTTGCGACTCAATCCCACCGACGCTGAACACGTAGACGTCATCCACACCAATATCGATGGTTTTGGCATAGCAGAACCTTTGGGTCATGTAGATTTCTATGCCAACGGCGGAGAGTATCAACCAGGGGACATTCCAGCCATTCCTTGTTTGGTAATCTGCAGTCATTTACGGGCTATACTGTACTGGTGGCAGGCGATCGAGCACCCTAAGAAGTTCATAGGTGTGGAATGCGAGTCGGTGCAAGACGCAAGGTATGCCAACTGCTACAATAATACCAAAACGAACTATCTTGGCATTGAGACGAAATTTGATAGGCGTGGCATTTATTATTTGTCGACGAGCAATGAGTTTCCGTATTTCAGAGGAAAGGAGGGGCTGAAGGCTGAGAATGAGATTTATACTTCCATTATAAGGAAAATTAATGCGGATGACGTTTTTGAAGTGTAGCGTGAAGGAAAAAATAGTTGGGGTCGCCATGGTATCACGCTTTGTGGATCTGTCAGTTTCATCATCAGTCTGTTGAGCTTCCCCTGTTGAACATCAGCCTCCTCCTCAGGTTTTGGTATGCCTACGCCTTTGGAGGATTTGCCATAATTTGCCACGGTTGGCTAACGGAAAAATTTGAGGGTAGTGTGTGATTTGACTACCTTACCTTCACTCCGTTAGCTGTTCGAAAGTAAAAGGTATCGCCTAATTTGTAGATAGGTATTTAAATATTGAATTGTGTAGAAAAAGAAATATCTGTGATTTTTATTTTGTTACTTTAAGGTTGTGCAATAAATACTAATTTATTGATAATTGTTTTTATTATTGCCTACAAAACCATTCCAAATAATATTTTATCTTGTCAGGGGGCCAGGAATACCTCGACCTTATAGGATCTGTTGTGCCAAACAGTGCCCCAATCTGTTTTTTGGTGGACTTCACATACGCCTTAGAATATAATTTAAAATCATTGGCGTACGCAGGTTTTCTCACAATGTTTTCCTTCATTGAAAAGCCAAACCATACTTAATTCAGTTCCGCCTCATTGGTACAATCGACATTGGTACAATCAACATTGGTACAATCGACATTGGTACAATCAACATTGGTACAATCAACATTGGTACAATCAACATTGGTACAATCGACATTGGTACAATCAACATTGGTACAATCAACATTGGTACAATCGACATTGGTACAATCAACATTGGTACAATCAACATTGGTACAATCGACATTGGTACAATCAACATTGGTACAATCAACATTGGTACAATCAACATTGGTACAATCGACATTGGTACAATCAACATTGGTACAATCAACATTGGTACAATCGACATTGGTACAATCAACATTGGTACAATCAACATTGGTACAATCGACATTGGTACAATCGACATTGGTACAATCGACATTGGTACAATCGACATTGGTACAATCGACATTGGTACAATCGACATTGGTACAATCGACATTGGTACAATCAACATTGGTACAGTCCACGAGGGCGTTCGGACTAATAGTCCACCACGCTAGCCCAGTGCGGGTTGGTGGACTTCACAATGCGCCTTAGAATTTCTTCTTCTGCGTATGCAGGTTACCTCACGATCTTTTCCTTCACCGTTTAAGAGCAGCTTCAAGAAAAACCTACTGGTACATTCCACGGCCGGGGATCGAACTCGAACCAATCGACGTGACGGGCCACGTCTTCCCTGCTACGCCACCGATAACCATCAGTGCTTATTTAGTTCTCGTAGCAAATAAATGCGGTATCGAATCAGAAATGATGAGATCCGCTGGAGAACCAAGGTCACCGACATAGCTCAAAGAATCGCGAAGCTTAAGTGGCAGTGGGCAGGGCACATCGTTCGTAGATATGACGGCGGCCGTTGGGGCAGAAAAGTTCTCGAGAGGCGACCACGTAAGTACAAGAACAAGGTGGACCGACGATCTGGTGAAGGTCGCGGGCTGGATGAGGTTAGCGAGGGACCGGTTGTCGTGGAGATCTTTGGGGGAGGCTTTTGTCCAGCAGTGGACGTCATTCGGCTGATATGATGATGATGATGAAATGCGGTATCAAGTTTTTGGCCATCGCTCATGCTATTAAAAATCCATTTCCTTTGCAACGCATATGGACTAAATGAGCCGTATCAATCAATTAGATTGCCGAATGTGACAACAAGAATTTGAAATGTGCGCCAGCAGCTCTTGTTCCATGGTGATAGAGTCGAATTTGGAATGAACAGCATCCTCGAGCGCGACGCGTGAAAAATAATAACAATAGGTAATTTACAAAATCGCTATAATTAACTCAAATAAAATCAAAACTATTAAAAAGTTGAATTATAAACGCACTGTCTCACTAAAAGGTTATAGAATCAGTGAATTCGAAGTAGATATAAAGGTTTAAGTAATATTTTGAAAGCAAAAATGTCACGAATAATTGAAATCACAAGTGGAGTCATGTTAATCGCAATTGCTTTAACTGGGATTGATCAAGTGAGAGGGTTTGTCCAGGTGCCGAAGCCGCTTGGAATTGCAAGAGGGTTCATGGCAGAATGTAAGTTGCTTACTCCTAAGCTGGTCCTTCCTCTAGATTGCCGGGTTCCGTCAAATAATAACAATAGGTAATTTACAAAATCGCTGTAATTAAGTCAAATAAAATCGTAAAATAATAACAATAGGTAATTTACAAAATCGCTATAATTAACTCAAATAAAATCATAACTATTAAAAAATTTGAGTTCTAATCGCACTGTCTCACTAAAAGGTTATAGAATCAGTGAATTCGAAGTAGACAGGGTGGTTTAACTAATATTGTAAAAGCAAAAATGTCACGAATAATTGCAATTACAAGCAGTGGAGTCATGTTAGTCGCAATTGCTATGATTAGGATTGATCAAGTGAGAGGGTTTGTCCAGGTGCCGAAGCCGCTTGGAATCGCAAGAGGGTTCATGGCAGAATGTAAGTTGCTTACTCCTAATCTGGTCCATCCTCTAGATTGCCGGGTTCTGTCAAATAATAACAATAGGTAATTTACAAAATCGCTATAATTAACTCAAATAAAATCGTAACTATTAAAAAATTTGAATTCTAATCGCACTGTCTCACTAAAAGATTATAGAATGAGTGAATTCGAAGTAGACAGGGTGGTTAAAGTAATATTGTGAAAGCAAAAATGTCACGAATAATTGAAATCACAAGTGGAGTGATGTTAGTCGCAATTGCTTTAACTGGGATTGATGAAGTGAGAGGGTTTGTCCAGGTGCCGAAGCCGCTTGGAATCCCGAGAGGGTTCATGGCAGAATGTAAGCTGGTTCTTCCTCTAGATTATATTCTGCCATATTTTTATTATTTACTAGCCAATGCCGCGCGACTTCATTCGCGTTACAAAGTATACTATTATGTTATTAACAATTTTTTTACCCGTTCTAATCATGCCATTTTCTTAGTTTTAAAGTTTGTCAATAGATGGCGTTAGGTGTATTTTACACCCCGATATCATTTGGTTCTTCGCAACATATATAAGTTACGCTTGCAAATATCCACCAGTTATCACCTCTTAATATTAGTATAGAATATCATTAAATCTTTAGGCGTCTTTAATTTTAATCTTGAGAGCGTCAGTGGCCTCGGGGATAAGACGCGACCTATCATATCGAAAGGTCCGAGGTTCGATCCCCGGTTGGGCCATGTACCAATGGGTTTTTTCTCGAAACTTAAGTACATTTACTGACTGCTCTCAAACGGTGAAGGAAAACATCGTGAGGAAACCTGCATACGCCGAAGAAGAAATTCTTAGGCGCATGTGAAGTCCACCAACCCGCACTGGGCTAGCGTGGTGGACTATAGCCCGCACGCCCTCGATGAGAGGGTAGGCCTGAGCCCCAGCAGTGGGGAGATTAATAGGCTGTTGATGATGAAATCTTTAGGCACGTAGAGGGTCATGCATTATTTATACAACTGATGCTAACTAAATTTATGCTCAAAATTCTTTAATAAGCCGTATCAGTAGAACTACAATGGAACATTTGGTGATCTTGACCCGTTTGTTAATTCGAAATCATACTTCAAGCTTAGCGATAATAGGAAGGTTATTGAGGATAACTATTGATATTCACACACACTCTCTTCAATTAGACATAATCTACAATTTAGCGTATTTAACACATCCCCCAATCCCACTCCCACATCCCTAACCCTTCACACACACTCGCACACATACACACACAAAGTCTAGTTGTTACTTAAAAATTATAACTTTTTCTCTTATACAAAATTTTATTACATCTTTCACTGAAATATTACCAAACTCTGTATGCTGTTGGTTTTCCAAGTAAAATGAAATAACTAGGTAGGTACCCGTTTTTCGTTCATCTGGCAAATTCAAATTCAAATTCAAAAGTATTTTATTGCATGTAAGTACACTGGGTACATTTATACAACGTCAATTTTTTATCTACCACCGCCTCCAAGGTGTTATATAGAGCTGGGAAGAAGAAGCGGCGCAACAAACTTCCGCAACACATCTTTAAAAATCAAGTTTGTACATAACATTATTTTGTAAAGATTGTGCGAGGCTGAAGTAACATTAACACCAGGCATCTTTGTCATTTAGATAATCGACTGTTCTATATTATGACATTACAGTTATATACTTTATCGTATAGGCCCTGGAGTAAACAAGAGTGCCAGGATCAGTGCAGCGATGCTACCACTTCTGCAATTGATGTGGCACAGGTTGGATGAGAACGGGGATCTCGTCAGAAAATCGTTTCCAGCCCATTCGGGAGCGAGTTTGGTAGCTAAGGAAAAACACATTGGTGAGACTTTGGACGCTATATCGAATAATCGAAGAATTTGTGAATATTTCCCACTTACTTAAAACAAGCAGGAAGCACGGAAAAGAAACTACACTAATATTGATTTACATTGTCGAAATGTATTGCGATTGGGAATATTTTGAAATTTGAAAAAAAATCCATAATTACTTCGTAGAAACTGTTTTGCATTTCCAAGAGCGCATATAAATATGATAAATAAGCTGTGCCTACATGACTGACTTGTTTACCCGGTCTGGTAAAATATATGTCACTTTAAATATATATATTCTATAGGTTCAAAAATAACCATTGTTTATTTTCATGTATTCAATCAGACTTGAAGCGAAACAAAACAATGATATTCTGTGGAGGTTACCTGGACACTTCTTTGTATCCCCACGACCGACTCGCAGCACTCTCCTATTGCAGGAGAGGTTACAATGTGTTCATAATGGAAGCCTTTAGTTTCCTCGCACGAGACTATCCCAAGTAAGTGACGTTTTGATGGTTTGATGATCAGTGAGTACCTAGACGTGACTTGACTTCTTCAGACGAACGCTGAAGTGGCAGCGGGCTGGTCACATCTGCCGGAGAACCGATAACCGCTGGGGTAGACGAGTTCTCGAGTGGAGACCACGACTGGGTAAGCTTAGTGTGGGACGCCCCCCGGCTAGATGGAGCGACGACCTGCGTGAGGCGGCTGGCAGTGACTGGATGCGGAGAACCGAGGATCGGGTTCAGTGGCGCGCCTTGGGGGAGGCCTATGTCCAGCATTGGACTAGTGCAGGCTGATGATGACGAATGGTGAAAAGAGTCTATCTTAAGCAAGTTTTAAGTTTCTTCATGAGAGGCTTTCTCAAATTATTAGTTTAAATATTTCTCCATACACTAGTCAATTTTGAACTGAGCTCAATATTTTGTAATTTTCAGATCAGCGCGTTTAGCCAAAGCCATAGGCAGGAAAATTGGAGAGTTCTTGGCTAATTTGACATCTCATGGTCTTGATGGGAACAACCTGGAGATGGCCGGCGCAAGCCTCGGTACCCATATTGCAGGATTTGCTGCAAAGCGTTTCTACGCTCTCACAGGTTTGATTTTTCATAAGACTGAACTCATCTGATTTCTTTTTGTAATTTTTTTTCGCTCTCGACTGACAAACAGGCATTACCCCTGGAGGAAAAGTACCTGAAATATTGAAGATAGCAAATTTTACCGAAAGGAAACAACCTATTTATTTTCAACAAGTAGATAATTTTTATTTATTTATTTAGAAGTGGAACTGAATTCAAAGATTTTTAGGAAACCACACCTAACTGAAAAACATCTTGTGTTACCATCATCAACAGCCTATTAATCTCCCCACTGCTGGGGCTCAGGCCTACCCTCTCAACGAGGGCGTGCGGGCTATAGTCCACCACGCTAGCCCAGTGCGGGTTGGTGGACTTCACATGCGTCTAAGAATTTCTTCTTCGGCGTATGCAGGTTTCCTCACGATGTTTTTCTTCACCGTTTGAGAGCAGTCAGTACATGTACTTAAGTTTCGAGAAAAAACCCATTGGTACATGGCCCAACCGGGGATCGAACCTCGGACCTTTCGATATCATAGGTGGCGTTTTATCCCCGAGGCCACTGACGCTCTCCTTGTGTTACCATACGGCTCAAATTGTCGATTTAAATGTTTTCAGGAAAGAAACCGGCTCGACTGACCGCTTTGGACCCATCGGGGCCCTGTTTCAGATACATGGCGCCACATTTAAGGCTAGATTCAACTGACGCCCAGCGCGTAGACGTGATCCACACGAATATTGATGGTTTTGGAACCGCAGAGCCTTTAGGACACGTTGATTTCTATGTCAACGGCGGAGAATATCAGCCAGGTGACCTTCATCCGGTGCCTTGCATGATCCTATGCAGCCATGCAAAAAGCTTTGTGTATTGGTGGGTGGCTTTGGAGCAACCGAAGAAATTCTTAGCAATGAAGTGTGATTCTGTCCAAGACGCAAGATTTGCAAACTGTTATAAGAATACACAGACGAATGTCATTGGTTTTGAAACGGACTTCAAGAAGCCCGGCATTTACTATCTCGCTACGAGTAATGTCTTTCCTTATTATTTGGGAAAAGAAGGTCTGAAGCCTGAGAATGAAATTTTTAGTACTTTGTTAGCGAAAGGCAATGATGATGATGTATTAGAGTTATAAATAGATATTGGATAAGATTAACATATACATTTTGACGATGTTTGGAACGAGCCCTTATGATAAAAACATTTATAATAGTGTTGGTGCATCACTATTCTGGCTTTCCCTATAACGGAGAAAAAAAAGAAAAACAAGCCAAGTGGTTGTACGCAGCGAACTTTAATATGTACTTATTAAAGTTCGCTGGTTGTACGTACTAAAGCTTGCAGGCGTAAACCTAAGGTATATCTTATCTATAGTAGATAATAAAATGTGTGAAGAATATACGAGGGTGGCATGGTCAAGCCTTTGTACGAGACCCTCAATAAAAAATAGAAAAAAAAGATAAGTTATATTATTATATTGTACCGTTTTGAACGTAGATTCAATTGTATTTAAGTTTCTTGAAATAATATTTTAATAATTGAAAAACTTTTGAATTTTTTTGACGCAGCGCAGGGTGCAGCACAAGGTGGACCGACGATCTGGTGAAGGTCCCGGGACCGTCGTGGAGATCCCTGGGGGAGGCCTTTGTCCAGCAGTGGACGTCTATACAGGCTGATATGATGATGATGAAAAGCCGAGCAGATGTCTTAGTTGATAAATAAATAGCCCATGGATTACATATAAGTGAGTTCTACAATTTCACTTACAATAAAATAAAATGTCTGTCTGTCACAAATGGACATTGAATTGATTGAAGTTCCTACGTAAGTACTTACTTCCCGGTTTGTAAAGGAACGCCTCCCCAAAAACTAAATCGCAAACGTGGCTTGAACAGGAGATTAGAAATCAATGTCACCAGGGTCGGATTCTGCGATTATCAGCTTTGTAAATTGAAGCCTTTGAAATGTGCTGGAATATAATACAACCTTTCCCGCATTGAAAGACGACAAGAAGAATTCAAGACTGGTGAAATTAACCGATCGAGAAATTTGCTAAAAAAAATGGGAAATGCGAATGGAAAATAATAATAAAATGTTTTGGACAAATTTAACACACGGCTGTTTAGTCCCAAACTAAGCCGAAGCTTGTAAATGGATAATCAACAACTGATAAACATATTTAAATACTTTAAATAAATACATATAAATACCCAGAATCCGAAAACCAACAGTTATGCTCATCACACAAATGTTGGACCAGGGCGGGAATCGAACCCACGACCTTGGGCGCAGTAGGCAGGGTCACTACCACTACGCCAACAGGCCAGTCAAAATAAATACCTACAATGAAAACAAGTTTCTGAAAATATACTAAACTTATCTAAACTTTTGATATAATTTGGTGCTCAATAAAGTATAATTGATTTGATTTGATCTAATCATTTATACGGGTCGTACAAGCGAATGGTATTATAATTTCGCTTTCAAATTTTAAATTCAAATTCATTTATTTGCTAGTTACACGGTCTGTACAATGGTCTTAAATTAAATTATAGGTGCTAATACATGTGACACCCCGTTAGGGGCACCGCAAATTTTTATATGGAGAGGTTAACCCTACTTATATATATAACAATTACAAAAGAGAATATACTTAGAACATGCAAAAGAGAATATACTTATGTCAAGAAATAAAATGTATGTCAAAGTGATCTAAATTCGAAGTCTTAATTGTACCCAGGCAAGCCACACTTCAGAGCGTCAGTGGCCTCGGGGATAAGACGCGACCTATCATATCGAAAGGTCCGAGGTTCGATCCCCGGTTGGGCCATGTACCAATGGGTTTTTTCTCGAAACTTAAGTACTGACTGCTCTCAAACGGTGAAGGAAAACATCGTGAGGAAACCTGCATACGCCGAAGAAGAAATTCTTAGGCGCATGTGAAGTCCACCAACCCGCACTGGGCTAGCGTGGTGGACTATAGCCCGCACGCCCTCGTTGAGAGGGTAGGCCTGAGCCCCAGCAGTGGGGAGATTAATAGGCTGTTGATGATGATGATGATAAGCCACACTTTTTGTCGACGTCTGGCGCCAGGTAACATAAATACTAAAGGTACTGATGATTAATGTGATTGAATACAATTAAAAACTATGGCCCAGTCGCACCTTTACATAATTCGGACCTGTTCAGTTTCCTTACCTTTATCCAATCACTAAAAAAAGCAGTTTAAGATTCTACCTTAGTACAAAGCATTAGGGGTGAATCTTAGAAAAGGGTTAGAAAGAATTCTTATTTTTAGGGTTTTCTTTTTATCAGCAAAATGGAACTGTCAATGTGACAAGTACAGATTGCTTACAGATCTGAGTGAAGTGTTCCTAATTTGCAAAGAAATAGGCCTTCGTTCATTCAAATTGGATTTGTTTAAGTCACTCACTCACTCTTTAAATTAAATAAATGGTTCGCACTCAATACTTGGCTTTTGTGGGGTTTAGCTTTCAACACTTTTGTCCGAATCGCTAAATTTAATTTAAAATAATGGCGCCTTTCAAAATTAACTAGACAAGCTTTGGCGGTTACATACTATATACAGGGTGACTTCAAATTGGTAATACAAAATCAATGTGTTACACACATCTTCCCTAAACTAAGTCTCATGCATTTAAAATGATCAAAAGTATCTTTTTTAAAGTTTGAAATTATGCCATTTTTTATGCATAAGATGGGGTCTCGTTTTACCGATACGAATAATTAATAACTGACATGATAACATCCAGAGACAGGTATGACAGTTAGGTATTGAATGTGGGTTAACCACACTTCAGGACTCTAATTAATTGTTTTATTAGAAAATTAACGATAGTAAAGGCAGCTAATTTTAACAACTGAGTTAACGTAATGTACTATTTGTCATTAACTGAGCAAGTGTATTGTAAAATTTGACGTTACCCTGTATATCTCAATTTATTTTTTATCTTTCTTTCAATCATCTGTCAAGCCAATACCTGGCGACACTGCGGCCCTATAGGGCCGCAGTGTCGTCTTATAGGGACCCTATAGGTCTATTGCGTCAGCTCCTGTGTTTAGTGTAAAAAATGTTCGCCGAAAAGAAGTTATTACGCAGTTACGGGGTAGGAGCCTCTAGTCCTCCGGTTCAGAATAGGCTGCACCCAGGTCATTCATTAGCCTTGCAGCTAGACATTGCATTCACACAGCAGATGTTTCATCGCATCGCTGTCCTCTCCGCAGGCTCTACAGATGTCGGTCTCCGATAGTCCCATCTTATGTAGGAGGTGCCTCACATCGTACTCCTTAGCTTCCCCCTTAAACCAGTCGCAAGCATGTTTAGGATTCCGTTCCCGAACCTATTGCTTTCGCTACGCCGTCTGTCTGTCTGTCCGTCGGTCTGTCCGATGTTCAAAGGGCTGTTTCTCTGCAACAGTGACACGCAGAGAGCTGAAATTTTCAGAAAAGACGCGTACCTGCGGCGCATCCAATGACAAATACTCAAAATTTTAAAAAGTCAAAATGTAAGGGGGTGGGGGCAAAAAAACAAAAAATACGACATTTCGGGCTGTATCTACCTAACGGTAACCTATACGTTTGAAATTTTCACACAATACGCGCCCCATACCGTTCATAACTACAAATACAAAACATGTCACATTGTAGTCCTTAGCTTCCCCCTTAAACCAGATCCAAACAATCAAGTCACAATAACTCGTATGCAAATTGACACTAAAAATCTGAGTAATGAATGCAGAATGTGTAAATAACTTCTGGCTTTAAACTTTAAACAAGTATAAAGTCAATTATAGTCCATGCAATATTAACTTTGCTCGTATTTCTGCTGCGATGTAGAGGTGCGTTTAAAATAACTAACTAGGTAAGTAATAAATATAGCTACTTGATAAAAGCTACGTTACCCACATTTTTTATTTATTAACACTTTGTTCTTTGTAATGATAATGGTTAACGTCTCATTCATTATTTCGTAGACTGTCATTCAGGAAAAATTAGCTACTCCCAGCACCCACCAAAGACATCCTATCTCGATGATATCAGCATTCGAATTGCTCTCATAATTAATTATTAATTTATTGCGTCTTTTTAAGTTTGAGAAAGTTGTTACAACAGATTCTGGCAGATTATTCCGTTTAGTTGGTATATTTTGAATAAAACTAATAACGTTATATAAAAGCTCGTACAAAAATGCAGTAACTAGTATTAAATACTAGGTATTCACAGTCTGAGCCCGTCTCTAGCGCCAACAATAAAAGGTTCGGCTTCATAATTCAAACGTTCATTAAGCTTGAAGTCGCAATTTTTCGCGCCCCACTCGCCGGTTTACGAGTTTTGGAACAGAAGGTAGCCGTGGAGGTAAACATTTTATACCTATGATGTACTTCGTGTGTCAATAGAGATTCTATTGCTATCAATCTTAAATTAAAATTAACGTTTTTTCTATGATTCACCAATAGTTACAAATACATGAAATTTTTAGACTTAGAGCTAACAATGTAATCAGTATTATGAACATAAGGACGACAGTAATTTTAGTTCTGTCAAAATAACGGGCCCATTATAATATGAGTAAGATTAGCAGAATACCCCCTATAACCCTGTGAAATACGGAATGCTTCGCTTTCACATGATAATCCATCTGATTGAATAATGCACAATTACGCATAGTATATTTTAATATGTATAACGGCCACGGGTATATAAAAATAAACATAGTTAACACTAATCTGTAATCTCTATCACGGTACGTAATAGCATCCGAACGAAAAAAAAACAGGTAACAGATTTCAACAATGAACATATTTTTATTACTAAAACAAAGCATGGGCAAGTCGTTAAAAGAGTACCAAAAAATGCTCTTTCATATTTAACTTGTCCGTAAATTAATTTGTGTTTTTATGGTACCTAAGTATAAAATGAATTACGTATTAAATAATATAGTGCTATACATTGTACACCTGAGGCCTACACCCGACCATCGGGGACTTCTAATTAATCCAGTGTCACACACATACATGGAACATCAATAAATAATTCTATTAATGTATAATATATAAAATTAAAAATAAATTATAATATCAATTTGAAATGAATAAATAGAATATGTAACATAATTTAATGAAACAGAAAAGAATGACACTTCAAGAGATTTTTTTTGCAAGGCATAAGTAGTTAAATAAAACTTGTTATTGATTTATATATTTTTTTTAGATGTCAATAAAGGCTTTTTTATTATTATTTTATTATACATTGTAAATGTGACATACTTAATGCGACTGTACCCTTACTCCATGCACTTAAATATATTAAAAAAAACTTTATAATATTTGACTTCAGCCAGAATTTATCATCCGTGTAAAGATTTGTAAAAAAAGCACCTGTATTCTTATGAGACCGATCAAAAATGTTAATCATCAGAATCAATTGCTTCTAATAAACATAGTAAATTAAAGGAAGACCATGAAATTTACTAGGTATTTAACTAACGAAACGATTAAGTTTTTCTAAAAGGTCAAGTTTATGTCATCTTATTCATTTTCCTGGACATTTTGAAAAATTAAAACAGGTGTAAAAATATTGAGCTGAAGTGTTAAAAAGGAATACAGGACATTTGACGGTTAAGACCAAAACCTGTGAAGGTTCTAATGGGCTCCCTAAACAATCATGCGGCATGACAAGCAATACGTGCTGTCACTCATGCATGACCGTCTAGCTGTAGTGATTGACGTGCATGACATGCAAACTACGTCACAGATTACATAATAGTTAGTAAACTACGTGCTGGCCGTTGCTTCACTGTATTGATTGATAGCAAGTCATGTAAACGTTGCATGTCATGCAAGCACGATCGGTTAGGGACACTAAAAGGTAGGTATTTTATATTTCACGTAATATCAATCCATTCTCTCAAGGCGAGGGTCCTAGGGTTCCTGACAAAGGGAAAGTTCGGCCTACCTGGTTTTTATTGAATTTATTCACAAACACTTCCGTGCTTCAAACTTTCTTTCACGTCCCTAAGTAGGTAAGTATAATATAATATTGAGATAAAGTACCTAGGCAATTTGTTGTATGGCGGCGATTTTAGATAATAATAATAATAAATGCATCTATGTTCAAGTAAATATCCACTGTACACATGAAAATAAAAAAAAAACAAAAAAAATACAACAAAATACTTACCAATGCTCGACGAAACAAAAAGAAAAACTTCATTCATACTTAGATTTTTAGAAAACTCGCAAATATGGCTGAATAGCTGGCCGGCCACAGAAAAAAAAAACAAAATAGGCGGGAAAGCGGCAATCCGATCTTCATTTGTTTTTTCGAGTTGTAGAGTTTTGTTTATAATTCCCTGCGATCATGACGATCGCCGATAATTCCCATTGAGATAGGATCTCTTTGGTGGGTGCTCGCGGTCTACTCTTAATTCCGTATAGCGGAGATTTGTATTTTTTTCTTTAGCTAATTCATCTGTTGTAGTATTCAATGTCATGTTGACTTAGAATGTTGAAATTTGGCAAGTTTATTTTAGACTTTCGCGCTTTGTATTCATAATTATATAATTATTTACGGGTCTTACACACGAATAAGTTCGTGATTATTCGTGTTCGTTCGTTATTCGTGTGTAAGACCCGTAAATAATTATATAATTTGGCAAGTTTGTTTGAAATTTGACAGTTTTGTAGTTAGACATCCCAAAAAAGTCATTTTTCTGTTACCAACAAACTTAATTTTGCGTATGATCGAATCATCCATGTAAGTTAGTAGGTACCTATAATTAATGTGATAAGTCCTAATAATAATTTTCATAATGTATGTACCTTTATGTACTAATAAAGACTTTCGAATTTTTTAAAAATTAAGTTTGTACGGAACCATTAGGGCGCGAGTTCTACTCGCACTTGTCCGGTTTTTTTAATTCGCTCAGTACTTTTCGGGCCCAGCCTACGGGATTGTATTGAATGAAAACATTTTGAATTCATTACCTACCCTCGCTTTAATTTCAACTGCCGATGTAGGCGGCCCCGCGCGGCTTGCCGCCGGATTATTGCCAAATGGGAACAGCTTTTTTGTTTTGAAGTTTGAGTGTACCATTTGAGCATGGTTCCGTATAGACGAGAATGAGATGGTAAGGAATCAGAGATAGTTGAGCAGAGACAGCAAGGAAGATATTGAGCAGAAGAAAGAATTAGGTGAGCACAGGTGGTAAGGAAGGTAAAGGTGAGCAGAGATGGTAAAGAAGATATAGTTGAGCAGAGATAGCAAGGAATACATTGAGCAGAAGAAAGAAATAGGTGAGCACAGGTGGTAAGGAAGGTAAAGGTGAGCAGAGATGGTAAAGAAGAGATAGTTGAGCAGAGATAGCAAGGAATACATTGAGCAGAAGAAAGAAGTAGGTGAGCACAGGTGGTAAGGAAGGTAAAGGTGAGCAGAGATGGTAAAGAAGAGATAGTTGAGCAGTGATAGCAAGGAATACATTGAGCAGAAGAAAGAAGTAGGTGAGCACAGGTGTTAAGGAAGGTAAAGGTGAGCAGAGATGGTAAAGAAGAGATAGTTGAGCAGAGATAGCAAGGAATACATTGAGCAGAAGAAAGAAGTAGGTGAGCACAGGTGTTAAGGAAGGTAAAGGTGAGCAGAGATGGTAAAGAAGAGATAGTTGAGCAGAGATAGCATGGAATACATTGAGCAGAAGAAAGAAGTAGGTGAGCACAGGTGGTAAGGAAGGTAAAGGTGAGCAGAGATGGTAAAGAAGAGATAGTTGAGCAGAGATAGCATGGAATACATTGAGCAGAAGAAAGAAATAGGTGAGCACAGGTGGTAAGGAAGGTAAAGGTGAGCAGAGATGGTAAAGAAGAGATAGTTGAGCAGAGATAGCAAGGAATACATTGAGCAGAAGAAAGAAGTAGGTGAGCACAGGTGGTAAGGAAGGTAAAGGTGAGCAGAGATGGTAAAGAAGAGATAGTTGAGCAGAGATAGCATGGAATACATTGAGCAGAAGAAAGAAGTAGGTGAGCACAGGTGGTAAGGAAGGTAAAGGTGAGCAGAGATGGTAAAGAAGAGATAGTTGAGCAGAGATAGCATGGAATACATTGAGCAGAAGAAAGAAATAGGTGAGCACAGGTGGTAAGGAAGGTAAAGGTGAGCAGAGATGGTAAAGAAGAGATAGTTGAGCAGAGATAGCAAGGAATACATTGAGCAGAAGAAAGAAGTAGGTGAGCACAGGTGGTAAGGAAGGTAAAGGTGAGCAGAGATGGTAAAGAAGAAATAGTTGAGCAGAGATGGAATGGAATATATTGAGCAGAAGAAAGAAGAAGTTTAGCACAGGTGGTAAGGAAGGTAAAGGTGAGCAGAGATGGTAAAGAAGAGATAGTTTAGCAGAGAGCTAAGGAAGACATTAATTGTTTTAAGAGCTTTCAAGAGGATTTCGTAGTGCAACAAAGACAACTTTAATATTTAATGTTTCTCTGGACCCATTATTAATGCATACGACAAATAAGTTAATCGGTTTTTATTTCTTTCAACGGATCTCTAAAACGCTCCGTGTAAATGAATTGAAATTATTCAGGCGTGTTTTACAAGAGACAGTTTTTATTGTTGCCGAAAAATGTCACTTTTTCGCACACAATATTTTGTTTTACTTGTTTTAGGGTTCCTTGCCGAAATACGGATATTAATGACGGGGAGATACATCGAACCCATACATAGACATAGACACAACATAGGCTGCTTTTACCGCGGTAAACTGTACCCGCAGGAAAAAAAATTATCACGTGCGGGCGAACCCACGGGCAACAGCTAGTAGCATATAAACGAGGAACTGATCAAGTGTTTTTTTGCTGCGCACGTGCAATATGTGGAATGACCTTCCCTCTGACGCTTTTCCACAGCGCTACGATATGGGGTCCTTCAAGAAGAGAGTCAAAAGAGCCCTCCAACCTTGGCCGGCGCCGCACCAGCACCCCCGGGTGTTGCAGGTGTCTGTGGGCGGCGGTGACCTCTTAACATCAGGAGGCCCGCCTGCTTGTTGCCCCCGTAGCAATAAAAAAGTGTGCTTTGGTGGACTTTGAGACACGCCTTGAAGTGTATTCTTCACGGTTTCCACGTTTTCCTTTACTGAAAGTCCATGGCATGAGAAAATCCGTACTAAAAGTTAAGGAAATCCTCGTCGACTTAGCTATTTACAGAGAAAGTCTAGCTTACTACTGCCTTTGAGCGATGTCTATGGATTTTACAATAGAGAATAGACTTCCAAAGGCCTCTGGCGTCGTATGAACTCGGAATGGACCAAACTTGCTAATGGAATCCTTTCGAGTTCGGAAACTTTGGGTCCTTTATTGTATAGTCGTATGTAAGTAACATCTATACATAGGGACATTTTGTCCGGAACTTTCATATAAAACTATTTATATACGAAAGTACGAATTATAAAAGGCGAAGTTTGTAAGGGTGTTTGTTGCTTACGGATTTTAACAAAACTCGGTACAGTGATAGCTTATATCCCGGAACAACATTGGATAGGTACTTTTCAATGCGAACGAAGCCGTGCCATTTTGTCGGCGTGATTAATATACCCATGCCAAATTTTCGTCAAAATCGGTTGAAAAATGCGACCTGTATAAAATTACAGACATACATTTTTGCCCAATCTCGAAACTGAGACGCTTCGCTCGCTCGGTCAATCAGAATAACACTTAGCCTACAGATACCTTTAAGTGGTCCCTACACCATCAATCTGCATGACATGCAATACGTGCTGTCACTCATGCATGAACGTCTAGTTGTAGTGATTGACGTGCATGACATGCAAACTACGTGCTGGCCGTTGCTTCACTGTACTGATTGATAGCAAGCATAATGGTCCATCATGCAGCATGACAATCACGTAAGCGTAATGCATGTCATGCAAGCATGATCGTTTAGGGACCGCTTAAGGGCTGTACCCGTGATAAAAAGTTTTCTACGCGGGTGAGGCCGCGGGCAAAAACTAGTATTGTATAATTGCCTGTTATCCATTGTCAATTTCATCTCAAATTACTATAACGTTGCTGTCAGATGTAATAATCATGATGAACAAGCCTCGCCACGTACGATGCGTGCTACGAGCGAGCTACGAACGTGTTTCGTAGAGGGGCTACGGGCGAGCGCCTGAGTCGTAAGGCTGGTTTCACAGCTGTACGAGAGAACCGGAGGAGGCACACGTGAGGCGCTAGAACATCGTTTGACAGCGACGCGGGTTATTCTGTAGGGTCATGGCTCCGGGTAGAGCCCGTAAAAGGCATCACTTGCTATATTTAATTGACTATTTATTTAATGTTTAATGACATTTACAATTTAAGCCGAAGCATTACAGTCTGACCTGTGTCGACTAGAAGAGTACTGTGAAATGAATCACCTTGACCTCAACCCCTCAAAGTGTAGTGCTATAACTTACAGCAGAAAACGTAACCTAATACTTTTTGACTACAGGCTGAAGGGTGAAAAACTGCAAAAAGAATATTCAGTACGTGATCTCGGCGTCACCCACGACTCTAAGCTTTTGTTTGACACCCATATAGACTGCATCGTAGCAAAAGCTTCGAAGGCTCTCGGATTTGTGATGCGTAGTTCTAAAGAATTTACTAAAGCCAAAACATTGAAAATATTATACTGTACCTTTGTTCGTAGCAATCTGGAGTACGCATCACAGATCTGGAACCGACCAGACCTGGAAAAAATTTATTAGGTATCTGTGCTACCGCATTAAGGACTGTTATAAGTCGGAAAACTATCTTACCCTATGTAGGAAACACCACTTGCTGCCCCTCGACAGAAGACGGGAGGTAGCCGACCTGACCTTCCTTTTAAAATTGGCCTCGAGTAATATGGACTGTCCAGAGCTCCTATCCCAGATCGGTATCCGAGCCCCGGCCAAGCCCCTCAGGCGGAATGCCCTGATAGATGTACCATTCGCGTCCACCAACTACAGGCAAAACACATTTATTTGGCGCGCGAGCAACAACTTTAACAAGCTGGCAGTGGCCGGTGAACTAGACATAGATCTGTTTAACACTAGCGTTGCGTCGGCGCGGGCGAGGCGACTACTCAGTAATACATTCTTCGACGGACATATTTAGGAAATATTTTGGAAATGAGTGGTGCCTTGTTTGTTTTTATTTCTTTAAATTCTGTTTTTTATTTCTTTATATGCGTGTATGTTCTGTAAGTGCTATCTGTATTTTTATTGTTTAAAACTGTTGCTATCTGCGGAGACCTATAATTGGCCTCATATCATGTACTTTTGTTATGTTACACTGTGTTTATTGCTGTTGGTCTTCCGAAAATAAATAAATAAAATAAATAAATAAATTTATTTATTGTTTAATTGAATTTAATGTAAAATAATTTATTTAATAATGTATGACTTTTTGGTGTTTTGGAGACCAGTCGGTAAGCCATTTATGAACTGAATAAATAATAATAATTGACCGAGCGAGCGAAGCGTCTAAGTTTCGAGATTGACCAAAAATGCTAATGTCCGTCTGTCCTTCTGTCTTTCTGTCCTTCTGTCTTTCTGTCTGTAATTCTCTACAGGTCGCATTTTTCAACCGATTTTGACAAAAATTTGGCATAGGTATAAATTAATTAAACCTACAAAATGAGTAGAATAAAGTTTTGAAAAACATTTTTTTTAGAGTACCTACCATACTCGCAAAGTGGGAGTGAACTTTTTTTTCTTGTGAATCCCATAGTGTGGGATATCGTTGGATAGGTCTTTCAAAAATATTGCTGGTGTGTGAATACCATTTTTTCGATTTAGGGATCCGTTGGCGAAATATTAAGCTTTAAAGCGGTAATTTTTGTTAGAGTCACGTGTCCCCCCCCCTGCCAGCTAAACGGTTGCTTCTGTAAATGTGAAAAAATTCATGGCAGTAGCATATATAACTTAGTTACAAGGAAAACTATTACGGCTAAGTAGGTTCTAATAGTTTTTGAGTAATAGTGGATCGACTTATGAAAGTTGAAAAAATAAATTATGTTCATAGAACTGCATACGTAAAATGGAAAATTATTTTTTTCCGCGTGATGTCCATGGTGTGGGGTATCGTTGGATGGGTCTTTCAAAAATATCGCGGGTGTGTGAAAAACATTTTTCGATTCAGGGATCCGTTTGCGAAATATTAAGCTTTAAAGTGCTAATTTTTGTCACTTTAGTAGGTACTTTTTCTGTCTCCAACTACAAAGTTGACTTTTGTTGGTTTCTTTTAGGTTTGGTTTATAAGGGCTGGCGAGGTCTACTGTTCTCACGGAACTACTAGTAATAGTAATAATCACATTCATACTGTATGCGACACTCGTTTTAGACCGCTGCGGGCGCTACCGTACGGGTCTACCGTACAGCTGTGAAACCAGCCGGAGTACTATAATGGCATCTTAGCAACACGTAGTAAATACTTACAATCGATACGGAAGGCTGAAGGAAGAGATTTCTACTCCGAAAATATTCACGGAGAACTTAAAAACATTTTTCATTACTCATACTCTGAAAGTAGGTCTGAAGTTGCCTGAGGAGCGGGTTGAAAGTAATACATCTCAGCCCTAGGGAGAATCGTTTTCAACTGACAGCTGTCAAATTAAATAAAAAACTAGTACTATTTTGACATTTCTATTGGACCATGTTCCTACTGTCTATACAGCCACTCAATTACAGCGCGATGTAAAATTGAAATAACATAAAGTTATGTAATAATTAAATAATATATTCCTTGACTTTATTATAATTATTACTGTCAACTATTTCTTTAAAATAGTATAGATTTGGGCAAAATATTTACAATTTTTTCAATGATGGAAATGAAAAATAATGGCAGAATAATGGCCGACCACAGAAAAAAAAAATTTGACGGGAAAGCGGCAATCCGATCTTCGTTTGTTTTTTCGAGTCGTATAGTTATGTTACTTCCGTATAGCAGAGATTAGTATTATCATTCATTTTATCTTTAGCTAATTCATGTTATTATTTTTACTTTCATTGTATTCGCAATGAAAAGCACAGTGTATCCCTCGGGTTCAAGCATTATTTAGAGTCCCTCGAACTATTGGTCGGGACCTAAATAAGGAGTTCTAAAAGTTGTCTGTCACATGTGAGAACGAAACCGAACCCAGTCCGACCGAACTGACCAAATCAAATTAACAGCCCATACTGTCCCCACTGCTGGGCTCAGGCCTACCCTCTCAACGGGGATTGAACTTCGGACCTTTCGATATGATAGGCCGCGTCTTCTTATATCTAATTACCGAATTGTCCCTTTCTCAAAATAAAATACCTCCCGGGCCATCAAATTTGGATTCTAATAAACCAACCCAAAAATTCATGTTGCGTTCGGTCCCAAATAAACCCATGTAAGAAACTTTTCTCATCACTCTGGCGTTAACTACTTTGGCTCTCTTTATTTTGGGAGCAAAACTATGTTAAATGCTTCCTAAGTCCATTAATAGTTAAGTAATTATGTGTAACTTAGCTACTTACAGTTTATTATTATTATTGTGATAAGGTTCTTTCAAGGCATACCCAGTCTGTATCACTGCGACCATATCTATTGTGATCGCAGCTTTGCGTCAGAACTTCAGCACGCTTTTGGCGCATTAATTTAATTGATTTCAACTTGATACCTTTTACCCTTTCCTGAGAAAAAGTGTATTTAAAGATAAAACAGACAGACGAACGTACAACAAAGTCATTATAAGGGTTAAGTTTTTTTCCTTTTATTGATAGGTGACCTTAAAAAACTCTTTCACAATGAAAGCATGCAATGCTGACTTTTTTAGCTTCTGTACTTCTGTTCATACTTTCAGGATGGAAAGTGTCCTGAGGGTATAAAATTTTACTGACAGGGAAACATTATTTTTTATCTATAAATAAATACGTATGATTCCGAGTTTGTGCGTATGTTCTCGTTTCAATGTTGATAATATTTATACTGAACAATTTAGGACAAAATTCTTAGAATGGCTTCTATATTTTCTATGACGATTGGAATTGAAACCAAAACGAAAAATTCATTTTTAATGGGTTTTACGGCCCTGGAAACGACGTCATTTTAGGCCCAATAGATAAAAAAATAACCATTCTTAATACTAAATTCAACTCTCTCTCTCTCTTAGAAACTAACTGACTATTCAAAGCACAGCCCAAACCGTTGAACCTAGTTTATGAGACTTGAAATTTTGCACAAAGGTTCCTTAAAACTCTAACGTCCAATAATAAAAAGTTTTTCAAAAATCAATCCCTCAGTGGGCGAAATAGGGGTAAATAATAGTTCTGAAATTGTAAGAAAACCCATCATTTTATAAAGTTAAAAACGTGAAATTTAGGATTTTATTTAAAAAACAGTGATGAAGTGTTTCAAAATTTTTGAAAATTTCACCATTTCGTTTATGCATAAATTACTTAAATAATGGTGCTATAAAGTATTCAGAAAATCTAGTCAGTAAAAAAAGGGTGATCTTGAAACAGCCTCCTTTTTCCCCGAACACCGCGTTGTTCTAACATGTCGTTCAACTTATTATTGGAGTTATCTCGACCTCCAACTTTGTCCATCAGAGCTGTAACTCATTGATGCGGCGAAGTTTTTGGTGATCATACCCTTGTCTGGATCCAGGCAGGGTGGGGTGAGAATATTAGTGTAGATTACACTGATCTACAGCCATTCATTTTTTTATCCTATTTAGTGTTCCGTACCTCAAAATGAAAAAAGGAACCCTTATAGGATCTGTTGTTGTCTGTCTGTCTTTCAAGACTCTTTCTCAGGAACACGTGGAGGTATTATTAAATTAATATCAAATACTCAAGTCAATACGTGAGTCCTACTCGCGCTTGTCCGGTTTTTTTACACACAGCTGTTTAGTCCGAAACTAAGCCGAAGCTTGTAAATGGAAACTCAACAACTGTTAAACATACAATAATTAAATTTAATATAATTATAGTATAAATAATTGACTAAGAGCGTCAGTGGCGTCGGGGATAAGTCGCGGCCTATCATATCGAAAGGTCCGTAGCTCGATCCCCGGCTGGGCCATGTACCAATGGTTTTTTCTCGAAACTTAAGTACATTTACTGACTGCTCTCAAACGGTGAAGGAAAACATTAAAGCCGAAGAAGAAATTAAATTTACAAACGTTCAAACGTCCTTACAAATTTTCGCGTTTATAATTTTTAACCCATAGCACTTTGGAATTATCTGTTAAGTTGTGTAAGATTAAATGAATAAATAATAATAATTATTATTAGTAGGATGTCGTATACTTAAAGGTACCTAAGGGTATTTTGGAAGGTGAAAGGTGTCTCATATATATTTGGTCATCTTTCTTTTATTTGGAACAATGTTATAAATTTCTATACAATTTAGCAGAATATAATGTTACTTACTTACAGTAATCTAAAATCCTATTCACTCCATACAAAAAGCAAATTGTGATAGATGGGTTTTTTTCATTTAACTAAAAGCTACAAAGAAATACTTTTTTAAAAGATTCATTCGTAAGAAATAAGACGAACCTAATGTTTGTCTTTACGTATACACGATTTTTAAAAACTACGTGAAAATACAATCTTGCAGATAGTCTACGGATTTTAAATACTAGATGATACTGAGATATAAATAATTAATTCAATTCAACTGTGTAAAAGTGAAATAATATATATATGTAATCTGTACATCAAAGTGGACCGACCGACGATCTGGTGAAGGTCGCGGGACCCTGCTGGATGAGGTTAGCACAGGACCGGTCGCCGTGGAGATCCCTGGGGGAGGCCTTTGTCCAGCAGTGGACGTCAACCGTCAATCTATAGGTAGAACTTCGTCCTATTTAATATGTTTCCATAGTTGGGGCTCAGGTCTACCCTCTCGACGAGCGCCTATGGGCTATAGTCCTCCACGCTAGCCTATGCAGGCTGGTGGACTTCACATGCCTTAGAATTCTTCGGCGTATGCAGGTTTCGTCACGATGTTTTCCTTCACCGATTGAAAGTAAATGTACCTAGGTACTTAAGTTTAGAGAAAAATCCATTGGTGTATGCCCCAGCCGGGGATCGAACTCGGACCTCTCGACATGACAGGCCGCGTCTTCCACACTACGCCACCGACACTCTTATCTCGACACGACGATATGTCTATTTTCAGGTTAGAATTAAAAGATATTAACGCAAGAGAATCCGCGGTAGTGTCTAGTTTTGGGCAAATTGTTAGGCTTTTCTACTCCATTTACCTGATCATAATGAACGATGTTCATTATTCAATATTTTGCTTATATATGTAGGGTGGCCACAAATATTTTGTCTAAATAACTGTCTTCCTCCTACCATCTGTATGCAGACGATCTCCAAATTTATTCACAAGCTAGTCCAGGCGATCTACCAATAGCTATCAGCACAATAAATACGGACCTGGCTCAAATCATTGATTGGTGCTACTCCTTTGGCCTCAAAGTCAACCCCAATAAAACGCAGGTCATAGTTATTGGTAGCTCGCACTATATTTCCAGGACAGATTGTTCACTTCTGCCGCCTGTCGTATTTGATGGTATTAGCCTACCGTTTAGTACGACGGTCAAGTATCTTGGCATTTACTTCGACGAAACACTGTCCTGGAACAAACAGATTACTGAGGTCAGTAGGAAGATGTTTGCAGCTTCGGGGTCGCTTAAACGACTGCGTAATTTCCTGCCCACTGCTACCAAAATTTCACTTGCACAATCCTTACTTTTACCCATCCTAGACTACGCCGACGCTTGCTACCCTGATATCACGGTGGATCAGCTCAACAAACTTGAGCGTCTCCAAAACTTTGCCATTAGATTTATTTTCGGTCTGCGCAAGTATGATCACGTTTCCGACTTTCGTAACCAGCTGATGTGGCTACCAATTCGTCGTCGCAGGGATGCTCATATTCTTTCTCTTCTCTATTCTGTCCTTTTCAATCCAACAACTCCTAGCTATCTTAAAGAACGTTTTCAATTCCTTTCTTCTACTCACGACCGTCCTCTTCGTTCCGCAGAAAACCTTCGCCTTCATGTCCCTCCTCACTCCTCTAAATTCTATGATCACTCCTTCACACTTCACGCGATCCGTCTTTGGAACTCCTTACCTGTCCCGATCAGACACGCGAAATGTCTAAATGTGTTCAAGAGACAAGTTAAGCAACTGTTTCTCGCTACCTGATCATTCCACTCCCTTTTTCCATTACATATTATTTAGAACCTTTGTTCAGTTGTCATCGTTATTGTTATTATGTATGTATGTATTTATGTATATATTATAGTGTATAGAGTTTTTAAAATACATAATTATATATATATTTTATCTAGCTGCACAACCTACCTTTCTCTTCTTTAATATCCTGTAACCAAAGGTTGTCTGGAAGAAATCGCTTTTAGCGATAAGACCGCCTGGATGTACCTTCTTAGTCTACTGTATTATTTTGTTCTGTTTTTTGTTATTATGTGCAATAAAGAGTATTGAATTGAATTGAATTTTTTCATTGGTCTTTAATATTTGGAACAGACAGTGAGAATGGTCAACTTTTAAGTCACTCTGTTCTACAGAGACAGCTATGCTCGGAGCATCCTTGATGATCCAAAATGAGTAGATCCGACGAGGATTAGCAAGTTGAAGTGGCAGTGGGCACTGCTGACGGGCTTTGTAGACGAGACATCTGAAACTGTAGACGGAAGCGATTAAGATGGTAACTATTAGGCCCCTGTAATACAATAAATGATTTGAATGGTGCTGCGAAGTGCTACGGCGTAGCCAACGTAGCTTAGTTTTTTTTTAATTACAATAAATTGAAATTAACTGACACAATGCTCTGACATTTACAATTGTATATTTCTTTTAAGGATGGCTTAAATTCCTAAGTAAAAACAAAGTTGGGTTAGTTACAGTTGTTAGTATATATACATAGAGCGCGCGTTAGCAAGTCTGAACTGTAAGCACGGGTCTGAACAGTCTCGAAATGTTCGGGGCGACGCTACTAGGCACAACACGTCAGTAGCGCTGATTGTTGCTCTCGCCGGTATTTATTTAGATTTGGAGTAATCATGGTGAAATGTGCAGTGCCAAGCTGTAAACACGATTCACGAAAAAGAACGATCCAGAAAAAATCTATATAGAAGCGTCCATAGAACACCTGCTTACACTTGGCACAATGGGCAATGAGCGCGCGCTCTATAGCTAGTATGCTGGTTACACCATTTTAACTCAAGAACGGCTGGATCGATTTCATTGATCTCTAATTTGTTGGATTCGTCTCTGCCCCGAATAGTAGAATAACTATTAAATATAGGAAAATTTTCACGGGAAAATTATACAGAATCATCTCACAGCATGGCCAGTCTAGTCTGTATAAATCACCATTAGAATCCGCTGCTAATTTCGCCAGCCATTAGGGCCGTTATTGTTGTGTTTATAGAAAATTTTCGCGCATTCATCGACCATTATAATGTGGTGGACAAATTCCCTTAGAAATGGAGGACATTAATGTTTGTTGGGATGATCGCGTGATAGATGACTCCGAGCTCTTTGTGATGAAGTCACAAGTCTTTTTAGATACTCTAATTACGCTTAATGGGAAATAAATTTGCTTGCGAATTTTCTCAGTTTTTCCGTCCGGTATCCGTGGACGGAAAAAAACTGACCACTTTCACTCTTTGCTGTAATTGGACAGACTGATTAAATTATAGTATCCGTGAATAGATTGGTGACCATAGTCCATAGAGTTAGGATCTCTTTGGTTGGCGGCCGAGGCCCCTTATAGAGGCATAAAAGAAGCATTCTATGGGTGTCAAAATCGTGTCAAACAATATTGTAACTCACTCACACATTCTCATTTTCAAACTCTATATAAATTTGTATTAGCAACCTCCTCCCGCTACTCCGCTTCCTTTGTCCGCACCCCCCTGTAAGTGGCACCATTGGTTCCCATACTAAATATGCAAGATGCTAACTCCACAGGGAGCGCGCGCGCCACCAAATAGATTCGAAACTTCTTGCCATAGTCAGATTGGTGACTGTAGTCAGATTGGTGACTAAATAAATAATAAAATAAAACTTATTTATTTCAGACCATAGATCCATAAAATTAGTAGCACACACTTAACCTATGTTAGTACTTACATCATAATTTATTATATTTTAAATACACATTGACCCAGTGGCCAATGAATCGGCTGGGCGTCCGCAAACATGCCTGACGCACTGCAGAAGCTAAGACTAAAGTCAATTTGGTGACTATAGTCAGATTGGTGACTTAAGTCAGATTGGTCTGATCTTGAAAATACTGCTCCTACACTAATAGTGTCTTTACAAAATGATAGATCTCACCAGTTTTACCAGTATCAAAGCCTGTGGTTGGTTGAAGAGTGAGTGGGCAGGGCACGTAGGTATAGTTCATTCATCCGAAGAGATATGCGAGGGTCCTTTGTACCATGGTACTACCAATTCTACGCCAGTAGTAACACGGGTATTTCTTTTATAAAGTCTCTAAAAATGACACTTTTTTCCAGTATAATTATAGGCCTTTAATGGGTTTGTAACCATTTAGTAAGAAGTGAGTCTTCCCCTCTTTCATTTTAATTGCTTTCGCCCAAAAAGTGGGACGGAAGCGAGGCCCAAACGGTAGAAAGATGAAAGTGTCACTGGAAATAGAAAACCTTTTACTGAAACACGGTATTCAGTGGTGAAATTACAAGATAATCTGTATATAGCGAGATTTGTAAAGTTGGTATAAATATCATTATATTTTTTTGATATGTTCTGGCAGAATGCCTCTGGCATTAAGTTCGCCTCTCGTACAACAAAGTTTAAATAAATAAAATATTACATTAGATGTATTTATTTGTCTTTTACTTAAACCAATGCAAGTCCAATGGTCAGATATCAGAAAAAAGCAATGTCAAAAACACAAATTAAGTAATTGGCAGGTAAGAAAACCTAGAAATAATCTCATTATAAATATCAAAAGAAAAAAAACCTAATAAGCTTATAACACAACTAGATATTTATATCAAAAATAATTTGTACTGTTTATTATAGTAACCAAATAAACTTTGTACCTACTTATTATATAGTACATTACTGCCGTACTAATGTACAAGGCTGGTATAGTACTTTTCTCAAACAAATGCGCGGAAATTCAAACTATTACCTATGTACACCATTTTATTTCATACATAGGTATATATTCCAAAATCAATGACGAACAACAATAAATTTCCACGCGCCAAAATGTTCATTTGGTTTTTTTCTTGCAATTTGCAAGGCAGTTCGGAATTTAAATAAAACTTTTGTTATGTTCCTCCGTGGTTGCCATGGCACAGGTATAGATATTGCTAATTGTAGGCGTGCTCTCATTTGACTAGTACAGCATTGTCGATTTAACTCGAAGAAGGTTGTCAATAGTACATTGTTAACCTAGGGGTGAAAGTAACTTATTTAAGTCCCGAGACGCCAATAGTTCGAGGGACCTCTAAATAAGTCTTGAACCCGAGGAAAACACTGTGCTTTTCATTAAGAATACACTGAAAGTAAAAACAAAAACATAAAATGAGTGTTAATACAAACTTCTGCTATACGGAAGTATAAACAAAACTCTACAACTCGAAAAAACAAATGAAGATCGGATTGCCGCTTTCCCGTCTACGTTGTTTTTTTTTCTGTGACCGGCCAGCTATTCTGCCATTATTTTTCATTATCATTGAAAAATGGTAAATATTTTGCCCAAATCTATGTTATTTTAAAGAAATAGTTGACAGTAAATATTAATAAAGTAATTTAAAAATATATATTCTTTAATTATTACAGAACTTTATGTTATTTCAATGTTACATCGCGCTGTAATTGAGTGGCTGTATAGATAGTTGGAACATGGTCCAATAGAAATGTCAAAATAGTACAATTTTTTTTGTTATATAATTTGACAGCTGTCAGTTTAAAGCGATTCTCCCTAGGGCTGAGATGTATTACTTTCAACCCGTTCCTCAGGCAACTTCAGACCTACTTTCAGAGTATGAGTAATGAAAAATAATGTTCACATTTCCAAGCATGTTTGAGAAAATATTATAATTAGGTATACAAATTAAATGTCAGAGGATAAGGTATGCCCTATAGGTGGACTAAGCTGGCTTGGACCATGACCAGGATATAAACCGACCAAGTTTAAAAACAACAGAAATGACAACGGGTTGGAAAGAGACAGCTGCACTATCTTCTTCTTTTTAACCGCCGGTCTTTGAGTCATCATCAACAGCCTATTAATCTTCCCACTGCTGGGGCTCAGGCCTACCCCCCAACGAGGGCGTGCGGGCTATAGTCCACCACGCTAGCCCAGTGCGGGTTGGTGGACTTCACATGCGCCTAAGAATTTCTTCTTCAGCGTATGCAGCAGGTTTCCTCGCGATGTTTTCCTTCACCGTTTGAGAGCAGTCAGTAAATGTACTTAAGTTTCGAGAAAAAACCCATTGGTACATGGGTCAACCGGGGATCGAACCTCGGACCTTTCGATATCATAGGTCGCGTCTTATCCCCGAGTCCACTGACGGTCTTTGAGTACCGGGCCAATATTACGGTCATAAGCTACCTACTAAATGTGACCAGTCAGTGGTCTAATGGAAAACTATAGATTTTTGAGTGTCAAGTCGAAAACTCCCCTGGCACCCGCGCTCGGGACAGGTATAGAATGAATGGACCTATTTTGGTGTAGGGTAACCATTGTTGCGAGGGACATAATGTGGAATGAGATTGGGAACGTTTTTTTTATATTTTTGTAAATATAAATGCAAGTTTTAACTTAAAATGATTATGTAATAAATAGCTATACAATATTTTTTTTAGGATTTGTAAGAATAATCCCCGACTACTTTTTTCGTTGCGCCCGTTGTGACGTCATCATTATTTCTCTTGTAAAATGTGATTGGCGTCCGCGGGTCCGTTAGGTATTTACTTTAGTGTAGAAAGGAGCTTTGTTACATTAAAAGCGCTCCTTTTTTGCGCTTTTCAGTTCCTTTCATTTGGATGGTTTAATTTTTTGTTCAAAGTTTTTTCACATTCGGTCCAGCCATACTGCATTTCTCTTGGTTGCGTATTCGAATTTCTATCGGCCAAGGATAATCACGATAAAAACAGTAAAAATTTAAAACGGTTTTAACGTTAACGTTTCATAAAGTTAAAATTCGTGGCGTGTCCGAATATGTGCGTTATGCTGGCTGCCCCAGCACCACAAATCTGGGGAAATCTCCTCTATTTCGTACGGCGGCGCTGCGTGCTGCCGATTTTAAGTGCTGCCATCAATCTCACTGCTTGAGTCATTGTTACAGTATAAACTATTGGTGCTCGATCAGAAGCTTGGAAACTCGGGTATAGTGTTACGGGCTTATTCGGGTAGTTTGTGAGGTCAAGAAAGTCAATGCATGATAGCTTTGGATAAAGCCAAAGTCGTGAACAATTACGAATTATGCATGTGTACAATAAGTTAAGAGGAAGTGAAGTGGGCTCAAGATTATTGTTATTGATCGGACTCTCTCAAGGCTCACTCAGCTATTATGTACATACCACTGCGACCATTACTGATCTATTGTGATCGCTGCCTTACTATAGTTCAGTGCTAAGCTTTGCATCAGCTTTTACTTCATCAGGTTGAAGCCGAGTAGTAGCTCAGAAGGTGTTTCTTTTACGCATCAGTGGGCCACGCTCGCACAGAAGGTGCAATGGTATTTCCTCTGCTTCCTGGCAGAGTCTGTACACTTTGGAGCTTAAAGTAGAACATGTTTTTGCTCGAGATACTTCTAGAAATTAAATAAATAGCGTCACGAAAACAACACGACTTTGTTTTCAAAGATTATCTGTACCTTTGAAAGGTTAAATTTCACAAAACTGTCTGTCAAAAGTAAACAAGCGTCTCTTGTCGCCCGACACATTAGAAAACAAGAACTAGTATGGAAGTGAACACTTCTTTTGGTTATGAATGTAGAGCAAATAATACCTAATATATCTGTAAACGGATATTGTTTCTCCACTAAAGTTATTTCTCCCTGTTATAGGTATGTCCACTAACTTAGCTTCGTCACCACATTTTTTTTCTGTAGTAGGTTCTAATGCTGGAATGGCGGGATAGGGGCTAGTGCAATTGATCAAAAGTTTAAAATTAGTAAAATTTTAGATAATAATATTATTATGTCATCATTCTATTTTTCAGCCAGTACAATGTAGGCAATTCTGCACTAGCCAATATTCAACAAAATATCACCTAGAAGTAACTTAATTTGAATATAATTATAAACTAAAGAAAACACTAATTAGGCCCATAAAACATAGCATCCTAAAAACTTTTCCTTATTTCAAAATTTTATTTATATACACAAAAAAGTTAATTATATATAGCTTATTTTACAAACTAGTAAAATTATAACTAATTAATAATCCACATAATAACCTCAAATAAAACTGTCACAATAAATTAAAATAGATGTCAAACACACGACTATTTTATTTTTACTTTTTTTTGAAGTCAAATATCTCGCTTAAACAGCACTTTCGGAGATGTTGCCAAGGGAAAGTATTTGTTTGTAATGATGTCCTCTGTCGATATGCAAAGTAAAAACAAGATTGGCCGCGAGAATTGAAATAAAACACAAAAACAAAAAGTTTATATGTCACCCAGATTACGTTCTAACCCCTTTCACAGCAAACAGAATTTACTAGTGGCATGCTGACATAACGCACACACGAGGCAGTATCTCTACGTCACAATGTGGACGCGTCACGTGGCGCGTGTCGCGCGACATGGCAGTCGGTCAATATTGGCCTATGGCTATCGCTTGTTGTTTGTTGTCGGGGGATGCCCCCCGGATGCCCCCCGGATGCCCCCCGGATGCCCCCCGGATGCCCCCCGGATGCCCCCCGGATGCCCCTGGCAAGCAACACTCATGACATGTTGTCGTAACTAATCGATTAGACAAAGATACTAGAATATACAGCATATTAATGCTGTTTGGACTGTACCTAAAGGAAACCGACGTCCCAATGTGACATAGGTACCAAGGTTATGGTGGTTTGTAATTGTAACATTTCTTGATGAACTTCTGCCTACCTCGTTAGGGACATAGCGTGAAATATATTAAAATCTTTATACGAAACTGGTTACGTGCAAAAAAAAGTTTCATACAGAGAAAAACAAATTCTTCCTACGAAACCGGTTACGTAGAAAGAAGTAAAGTATTCGTACGTAGGCGGCCGAACGGGAATGTCATGTATGAATTTGTCTTGCAAATATATTTTTTTCAACAATTTATTGCACACACAGAAAATTAACAAGAAACAATGACAAAACAGAAAACACATGTACACATGGTGAGGCTTATGTCTTGCCTGCCCACTGCCACTTCAGCTTGCTCAACCCAACTGCAAGTTTTTGCGACACAGCCCAATTTTTTTAAAAACATTTCCCTTAACGAGACGTCAGATCACATTCTACAGGATGTTCAAAGGAATGGAAAGAGCCGATATCAAATGACGATCACGTCTGTGTAAGGAATCCAATAAAATATTTGTACGGCGGAGGGGCGCTAACGTATGATTAGAATTTATAATGTCAGAGGGAAATGATTATCGCGTTCGTTTCTCAAAAGATATTAGATTTTATGGCGTATCACTTTCGTGCGACTGTTCTTTGGGCTCCCTAAACGATCATGCGGCATGACATGCATTACGTGTTGTCACTCAAGCATTAACGTCTAGCTGTAGTGATTGACGTGCATGACATGCAAACTACGTGCTGGCCGTTGCTTCACTGTATTGATTGATAGCAAGCATGATGATCCATCATGCAGCATGGCATTCACGTAAACGTTGCATGTCATGCAAGCATGATCATTTAGGGACACTTTTAGAAGTGAGAGAAGTACAGTCCATACGGCATTTCTTGACCCTTTGCGTGCTACACTTATGAACCTTACTGTACATGTTTTGCCTGCAACTGCATTTACTTCCCAGTGATAGGTGCATAACTCACAAAATTTGCATTCTGGGACGATCTGCTCTTCGCCGAGCCTAATGGACTTTTAATGGCAATACCATTTATTTAAAACATTTCCAAGAAATGAGTACCTACTCACGTCTACTCTATTAAAAGAAGCAAGGTTTGTAAGTTTGTTTATTAAAGCAACCCGGAGGGAAGATATCATAGCGTTCGTTGTGAAGTCCCCACTTCGTTTCTTGCTGAGTTAAAATTTTACACAAGTGAGCTAAGTTAGTCTTGATATTACAGCAAGAGCCGAAAGCGATTGCTTAATGAAGTCGAGGGTGTAATGACCAACGCTCACACGTTTCGTAAGACGTGTTTCAACACTGCCCGGAAAAATGTCTTAAACTGAGGATTGAATATGTTGAACTGTAAAAATTTTATTAAGTATTTAATTTTTTTTATTTTGTAAGTAAATTTGTTAACCACTCGCGTGTGGCGTCCCTCCGCGCCCAGTAAAGTGTAAAGTTGTGGGCAAAATAATTTAATTATTGTCAAATGAATCTATGAAAAAGCGGGCAAATTTATTATCTTTAAAAAATTCCTTGCAGACGTCGCGGGCGGTTGCTAGTAAGTAATAAATACTGAGATATGTAAAAAATTGAAACACGGCCAATTTTATACTGTGGACGGCAACGCACTTGTAGCCAAACAGCAACTCATGCGTTGAGTGTTGCATGCAGTTTTAGAAATAATAGAGTCGGTGTAAAGGATTCCATAGGAATGGAATGGAAGTTTACCTACCTTTTCTCTAGGTATGTGAAAGTGCCTTGCGGTTCTTAAACAGGTATAGACATTATTTCTATTTATCTAGTTCTAAAATTTATTTCCACCTAACTGGGTTGTCAAACAAGATTTTTTATCCTTTTAAATTTCCGGTTATTCAACTCCGGATTTCCACTTCTCCTGTCCTTAAATTTCTGAATACTATCCTAATGTTGATTTAAACCGGCTTCCAAGATCCGCGAGATAATCCAATTTCTCAATTCGTGTTTGATTGGAAACAGGGATGTTGCGGTTGCAGATTTCTATAGCATCCGTGGATAGATGCGGACGCCGATCTTATGTTTTTTAAGACAAAATTAGCAAGACGGAAAACAGGGCAAGATTTTCATACAATCGAGGTCACTTTGAAGCCATGGTTCTCCATGAAGGATTGATCGGGGCATGATCTGATGACAGTCATCGAGAGAGTAGATGGAGGACTTTCAGATCGCTATAGATATCCAACTGATCAGATGAGCCGTTTGGTAGCAGGATCGTCATGTAGAAAAAAGCCTGCAAAATGGCATAAAAATGTATGAAAATCTTAAAGTTAAGGAATCATGACGATGCTGCTCCCAAACGGCTGATCTGATCAGTTGGATATCGATAGCCATCGATATCTATCTCCATGTACTCTCTCGATGACCGTCATCAGATCATGCCCCGATCAATCCTACACGGAGAACCATGGCTTCAAAATGACCTCGATTGTATGAAAATCTTGCCCTGTTTCTAATTATCCGTCCACCTATGTAATTAATTAATAATCAAAGTGATTAGTAATTGAAGTTAAAAATTGGATTTAATAATAAATAATATCTAATAACTAATACTGCACTCATACTAAGACTTAAAAAACTTGAGATCCGCATGAGCTCCGCAAATGATGATGCTGATATCCGTAACATCCCTGATTGGAAAGTAAAGAAGGTTCGTTTTTACAATTAACTTGACCCTGACGATTATTTCAAGGCCGAACGTGGTCTTCAATTACTAATTTACGGCAGTTTCAAGCCAATCGGATACGGATTGAGATGTTTGGGACAAAATGAGACTCGGGCGAATTGCTATCATGAAATGAGACCACAGTAATTGTCTTCAAACAATTTTCTCCAGACAAAGAGCAAAGTAAGCTTTAAAAAATATTCTTATAAAATCCACGCTACAAGGTGGAACAATGCAGTCTAGTCATGCTCATGGGTTCCATGCCATGCCTGCCAAAAATGCCAATTCTGATTTTGTATTTGTCGTTCGACTATTAAGTGGTTCCTACACGATCATGCGGCATGACACGCATTACGTGCTGTCACTCATGCATGACCGTCTAGCTGTAGTGATTGACGTGCGTGACATGCAAACTACGTGCTGGCCGTTGCTTCACTGTACTATGTGATTCATAGCAAGCATGAGGGTCCATCATGCAGCATGATAATGCACGTAAACGTAATGCATGTCATGCAGCATGATCGTTTAGGGAGCCCATTAGCATACGAGCTTTATATAACGTGAGTTACCGTTTACAATGTTAGTTAGACAGATCCATTAAGTACATATTTCAATATAGCAGGAAAAATAGAAAATTCTCTCTTATTTAGTTCTTAATAATAACCCTCAGTTTTGTTTAGTAAAAATAAAAAAAGAATAACATTTAAAATATTTAAAATAAAACAACACCCGATTTGAAATAGGTATATAATTTTAGAAATAGGTATTAAAGTATGTAATAGGTACCTACATATACTTGGAAAATGTCCAGAGAAAAAACAATAATTTTCTGTTGCTTTATATATTGTTTTTATTTTATTTTAGTGTGTCTGCGATCATTAATACGTGTACAATAAATTATATTAAATAAATAATTAGACGGTATATTTTGTGAAACCTTGTACGCAGTGAAGAGCGCAATCCCACAGATGTTGTAAAATTAGAATGGCCCATAATAATTAGAAGCACGGCTCCTTCGTAAAAACTCGTCTTGTGCAAAAATTAATTACCTCTAGATTAAAAGCGACCTTTTGATTTACGGCGACCTTTTGTTACGAACGTCATAGATGTAAAATTTGAAGTAGATTTGCCATTGTCATAACACATAACGTGCTATCAAACAAGTACTTGTCTAAAATGTGATGTTTACGAATACATATATTAGCACTTAGGAAAACGGGCACATTTTCTTGTTTCTGACAGGACCTAACTAATCAGACAGTTAATGTAATTGTTAGTCAAAATAAAATACATGTCATCTCGCCCTCTCTTTCTTATTTCTACAGATAAAAAAAGAGAACAAGAGACTAATGGCTTCTTTCACCACTTCCTGATATTGTTACAGATAGTAATCTTAGTGATAAACTAATCTATCAGATAAATCTGTGTGATAGACTATATAAAATATATTAGATGTAGGCAATCAGATACCTGTGAAACCAAAAAAATAGGCTATCTGTCAGATAACCTGCAGATAGGGTATCTGGGACTTTATCAGCAAGCGGAGTAAGAGGCCCTACATTTAGTTAAGTCGTGTGCACCTCCGAATCGGCACGATTGTAAACTAAACTATAAATACAAAAACTAAACCAAAATATTTTTGGCCACTGATTCGGTTATGTCCTCCAAAGCCACCGTCATAAAATAAGCCTATTCTAAAATAATAAAGCCGAAGCTAGCTTTTCAGCACACTAGGGCATGAAAAGCAGAATATGGCCAGACTTTTATTCAGAAGACAAAAGCACTGCTGGTACCCCGAACTAAGCCTACCCACCCATCCCAGACATCAAACTTTTCACACGTAAGCACTGTAGCACCTTGGTAACTAAATGTGTGGTCTAACCCACAAGCGGCAAGAGGACTGTTGGTTATGCAAACAGGGCTCCAAACACGCTAATTCTGAACGATATTACCCTAAGAACAGACGCTAAAATAATAAAGTATGTATGTATGTTGTATGTATGTGTGTATGTATTTTTTTTTGTATACCTATTATTTTAGTGTATGTAGATTTATTTATTTTTTAATATGCTAACTGCACAACCTACCTTCTAATTGGCTCTAAATTCTCTACCCAAAGGTTGTCGGGAAGAAATCGCTCTTAGCGATAATACCGCCTAGATGTACATTACTGTATCTGTTTTTCTCTTTTTTGTCTGTAATTTTTTAATGTGCAATAAAGTGTATTGAATTGAATAATCAGATCAGGGATACACTTATTACAAAAGTGGTAAGAGTAAGCTAGACAGATATAATATCTTCTATTACATCCCTACAATAATCAATGCTATCAACAAACTACAGCCCGACTAAAATATATAGTGTTTGTTCAGTTTGACCCCGCCATGTGAGAAGCGTCTTCTCAAATTATTGGGGTAAAAGACTATTGCTATTTCATGCTATACGCTGAGTGCGGTTCTATAGGATACTAGTTCTATGATATTACCAAATCCAAACCATAACCAAAAACGTTATGCTGCAAGTACACGTTTGGCAAACCTTTACAAACGCAAGCCATACCCCTGCTCCACACGTTTGCGTTTGTAAAGGTTTGCCAAACGTGTGGATGCAGCAAACGTTTTTGTTTATGGTTTCGATGTGGTAATATCGTTCAGATAAGCGCGATTGGCCCCAGGGATAATACGCCTTATGTTCTGAGCTGTAGGATATGCGAAGTTATAAATATAAAATTGTATGTAACAGACCACTAAAGTTAGCAAAAAAAAGAATAATACATAAAATGTTTACAAACCAAGGTCACCGACATAGCTCCAAGAATTGCGAAGCTGAAGTGGCAGTGGGCTGGGCACATCGCTCGTAGAACTGACGGCCGTTGGGGCAGAAAGGTTCTCGAGTGGCGACCACGTATCGGAAGACGCAGCGTAGGCCTCTCACAAGGTGGACCGACGATCTGGTGAAGGTCGCGGAACCCGGCTGGATGAGGTTAGCGCAGGACCGGTCGTGGAGATCCTTGGGGGAGGCCTTTGTCCAGCAGTGGACGTCTACAGGCTGATATGATGATGATGATGACCATTAAAAAAAGGTTAGTGAAAAATAAAATAAAAATGTCAAGATTAAAACTTCTTTTGTCGCTCTTTCCTGACTTGGACCACACACATCACCCACAAAATATTGACTCGAAAGAGCACCAAAACTTACAAAGCCCAATTTTAAACCGGCAAGGTTACGAGTAGCTCGAAAAGATCTCAATTTTGCACCTTCTTAATACATTTATAGGGTTCAAAACTGCTTGTAAAGACATTAAAGTTTTAAGGTTATATCAAATAGACATTGTAAATGGGAACATTCTGAAACTTTTTCGAATAAAATGAGCACTTTCTGCTTCATGAGCCAAGATGAAGTTGTAAAGTTGCTGGTGGCCTGGCGGTGTACGGAATTTCATTTTCGGTTTTGCGACCGAATTTTATAGAAGCATGTTTTATTGACTATAGAAGCTTGACTATATAAGCTTGACCCTTTGTATAATTTTCTGTTGTTTTGTATTGTTTTTATTTTATTTCTGCGTGTACAATAAATCATTAAATAAAATAAAATAAATAAATAAATAGAACTTTTATTATAATTTTTATTAATGCCGTTCGGCGTGGAAACGTTAGGACCCTGGGGCCCGGAGGCCCGTATATTCATTAAGGATCTTTCAGCGCGCCTCATCGAGGCTTCGGGTGACCACAGAGCTGGCAGTTTTTTCGCCCAGAGAATCAGCATCGCAATTCAAAGGGGAAATGCTGCCAGTGTCTTCGGAACCCTGCCTCGATGTGGCGCGCTGGAGGACATTTTTTATTTGTAGTGGGTTTTATTTAATTTATTTTATTTTAGGTTAATAGTTTTAGGTTATTTTAGGCTGATTTTACAAAGTTTATTGTTTAATAATTAATTGTTATGATTAAATAATTATTATATTTTTATTAATTAATTTCATTTTTTTATTTAATAATTTTTATTTTAACTTTTTAATTAACCCACCCGAGTGCCCCGCCGTCATCTAGTCTATACCATAACATAGGTCTGTGTGTAATTCTAATTATATACCATAACTTTTGTTTGAAGTACTATTCCTAATACCTCAATGACTCCCACATTTATTAGGATTGATATTTTTATCAACTAGGTTTATGAGAATTTTATGCACAGAAAATATCAATGTAAAATCTGAATAACTTAAGTAGGTATAGGTAATTATTTAAAGTACCTACCTAAGTATTCATTTTACTTTTGAAACCCTTCCATCTAGTTTCATGACGTCATAAACGTTCGTTCGTTAGTTCTTCATTCATTCTTTGTTCGTTCATTCAACGGTAAACGAAGCGGTTATAAACTCATAAAAAAACACAGCAACATCAATAAATCCCAGATCCAGTAAAGAAAATTAGATTGAATTCTATTTTCCCAGTCCCCGATTGAAGGAAATCGAAGTCTGTCTGTATACTATAGTTGCCTTAGGGGTAGCCTATAGATGTAGCCTATAGGTGTAGCCTATAGCCAACCCTCTAGAACTGTGTCCCGGAAATAATTGCCTTCTGATTGTGCGGCCACGAAAACGAGAAACTTCATCCAACAACGCCCATCGACATATCTCCAACTGAAGACATAGTATTGAAACCCCGTAATAGCCTATGGTAAAGTGTTTTCACTGACATGCGGTCGACTGTACATAACAGTGGGTCAATATGTGTGTTGCAGTAGAAAATTAGAAATAGACCCATCTGTCTAACAAAGTGCGCCTCGTGCAGTGGGACAGCGCCTTTACGAGGAAGTTAAGGCTGTTTTCACAGTTGTACGGGAGACCCGTAAGATAGTGCCCGCAGTGCTCTAACACGAGTGTCGCATAGGGTATGAAAGTGATGGCCTTGTACAGTCGACCGCACGTCGGTGGAAACACTTTGACCTTGAGCTGGCCTAGCCTATTAATGAGTTTCAATACTATGAGAGACTAGCTCATACTGGTTTTGTTTCTACTGACGTGCGGTCGACTGTACGGGTTCTACCCGGAGCGTGTCCTGTACTGAGCAGCCCGCGTCGCTGTGAAACGATGTTCTAGTGCCTCACGTGTGTCTCCGCTCCGGGAGCCCGGGCGACCCGGACGGGTCTCCCGTACAGCTGTGAAACCAGCCTTAGAGTCGGTTTATACCAAGCGAGAACCATATCACTATAGACTAAAGAACATAATCGTATGAATGACCTCGAGCGCGAGGCGACTCCGACGTGCAGCAGTCATTTTACGATTTTGTTCTTTAGGCTATAGTGGTTCATTTAACATGGTATTGTTCATTTTATTTCATTTGATTTATTTTAATACTTTCGATTTCGTACGTGTATAGTAAAGTGTATAGTATATCGCATCCTATTCATTAGAAGGGACTATTTACAAAATATGCTATCATTCTGTTCAAAGTCATAAGAATTGAGAGTTCATAAGATCCTCAAGTGGTACAATTTAGTAGCGTCCTAAATACATTTTTATTAAATATATGAATAAAAATTCATCTCGCAGTATACGCTTGACCTTTATAATATATTTCGATCATATATATAAAATTCTAAAATTTTGCTACAATAAAGATATGTCATTTGCTATTAAAGCAGAGGCACACGTTGATATGTTATTGATAGTTCCATCAGTTGTGTGTATGTGAAAGCATATTATGTACCTAGCTGTTTTAACAACCAAAGCCGACAATGTTTCACTAAGTTTTTTACATTACACACATTATAAATAATCTTCATAATTTTAATACTTTTATATCCCTAACAACTTTTTGACGTCATTGTCAAATGAACTATATTTGACAATGACGTCAAAAAGTGCGCGGGAAAATTTCCGCTTCGTTTGCGCAGTCGTCACATGCGCCGATACAGTTTCCTACGAGCGAGTCAAAAATAGAGCTCCAGGACGGGTCTCCCGTACAGCTGTGAAACCCGCCTTAGTGTGTTGAAAACAATATCATCGATACGTATCCTTAACGCTGTGTCCATAACATTAATTGTATACGTGCGCGTCGCGATCGGCTCACCTCACACTGTAACGGTTATCTGTCCCATAATGCTTCATTACCCCAACACATCCCGAAACGTCCCTAACGATGGAGGTAGGGACATTTGTCACGTGGAAGTGGAAACACTTAGGCGATTGCCTCGGGTTTGATCGGTGAAAGCAAGCTACTTGTGCTTAGCTAATGGCTTTTGAATCACTTTTAGTATGAACTAAGTAGTTACTGGCATTATCTGAGAAACATTATTATTTAGATTCTTTTCTTTAACCTCTCCCGTAGACTTAGACCGCCATTGCGTGTGGGGGATGAAAATGCTACGTAAAAGTTAAATACACTGCCAGTTTGTAATGCACTGGGGAACACATCTACGGCAAAAAGAAAATCATGAAGAAAAAAACATGTGGTCAATATATGCACTCAGCCTGTTAGTGCACTTGAGTTTTCAGATGATCTGTTTCCAATACACCTATTCATTGACATTGAATGAATGAGGAAAGAAAGCCTGATATATACGCTATATAATACCATTATAGTTAAATAAAAAAGAGGATGTTCTTCTCCGGAATTTTTTATTAACTGAGTGGTATCCAAATCGCCTCTGCCTTATAAAGGGTTAAATAGCCAACATTTTTATTTATTTATATAAATGCGGAACATGTTGTGGGGATAGACCTAAACACCATAGGTACTATTTTACAATACTAAGGGCTTCTTTCACCACTTCCTGATATTGTTACAGATAGTTATCTTAGTGATAAACTAATCTATCAGATAAATCTGTGTGATAGACTATATAAAATATATAAGTTATAGGCAATCAGGCACCTGTGAAACCAAAAAAATAGGCTATCTGTCAGATAATATGCAGATAGGGTATCTGGGACTTTATCAGCAAGCGGTGTAAGAGGCTCTAAATTTATACATTTACCGTTTGTGCTCTCCATCTCCGGTCCATAGAAAATGCCACCACGGTGCCAAACGCGTGTTTGGCACCGTGGTCCTAATCAGCCAATTACAAAAGGTTCGTGTCGTGTTTGCTAGTGTTTCATCATCATCATCATCATATCAGCCTGTAGACGTCCACTGCTGGACAAAGGCCTCCCCCAAGGATCTCCACGACGACCGGTCCTGCGCTAACCTCACCCAGCCGGGTCCCGCGACCTTCACCAGATCGTCGGTCCACCTTGTGGGAGGCCTACGCTGCGTCTTCCGATACGTGGTCGCCACTCGAGAACCTTTCTGCCCCAACGGCCGTCAGTTCTACGAGCGATGTGCCAGTGTTTATATAATGTTAAAACACACTAGATTTTTTTAAATTTAGATAGACCTAGTGGTCCATATCCATTGGGCGATTGACGCCGCCTACGAACCCAGAGTATTATCATTAAGAGTCTAGCCGCGACCGAATAATAAATGTTTTACAGCATTTCTACCACACATATAAACGTTATACAGCCACTTATACAGCTCGTATATATAACCATAGCAATAGCAATAACAATTAATGGCCGCATAGGGTCCGGAACTGGAATTGGAATTAATTAAGTATCGCCGTTATTGCCATCAAGAAAATATACGGTGTTGCGAGGAATGCGACTATAAAGAAAATGTATTGAATATTCTTTTCCGCATCGCCGGCACAGTGGTTGGTCCTGGTCTAGGGTTATACACAATGCTTGGTGGATCGTTGTTAAAAATTTATGAAGAATTTTCTGAATTACTTATATAAAAAAATTCTTTTTTTTTTAAAAGATTTCAAAAATATTGCACTTATGTAAATCGACTTGCACTTTTCTAAAGAGGTCTGAGCTCGATCCCCGGCGGTGCCGTATTGCTTTTTTTCAAAACCTGTGAAGGAAAACATCGCGTTGAAACCTCCATACGCCGAAAACGGAATTCTTAGCCACATTGTGAGGTCCACCGACCCGCTTTGACCTAGAGTGGTGAACTTAGCCCGCACGCCCTAGTTGAGAAAAATTCCCGGGTTGTTGATTATTTAAATTGGAGATTAACATAAAGCCGACTACAGATCCAAAGTTTGTTTGAAACAGTAATTGCAACTGCAGGTGGTCATCGTATCAAATCACCCCAGACATTGCGGATGTAATAAACCCTGGGTTAAGAGTTTCACGGCACCTAGACATCTCACCTGGCACTTCTGCTGTGAAAACATACACGATAATATCACGTGCGGGTCCGCTGCGTCTTTTGTTTTTAATTGGGGACGAATTTAAGCTAAAAATCCCATTTAATTTTGTTTTATTTGCAATAAAAAATGCAAGGAAATAATTAAAAATAGAAAATGATACAAAAGATTCAGCGTATTTCTATAGAAATATCTTCCTCCAGCTAAAATGCGGTGTTTTTCGTGTTTGTACTCATATTTTGAGATAAATAATCTTAAAATCTAAAAATACAGACCAAACCAGAAGGTGCATTTGTGAAAATGTCTTTTTCCCGTCTCTGAATAAATGGTACCTATTGAAAGAAGTCTTTCTGCTCTTTTTCTGGTCCAGCGATGGGCGTGTTGCACATTCTGTTTACGCGTTTAGGCCTCCCACAAGGTGATCCGACGATCTGGTGAATATCGCGGGACCAGGCTTGATGAGGTTACCGCGGGACCGCTTACCGTGGAGATCCCTGAAGGAGGCCTTTGTCCAGCAGTGGACGTCTATACAGGTTGATAACATGATGATTAAATGATGCAGTACAGAAGCAAATTAACTTGTGAGAAAAGGCAGTCAATTTTCACTTAACTCGGCCCTAGATAATTAACTTTCAACTTAACTCGCTTGTGTTGTAATAAAGACGTGTAAATGAGGCTTTATTTAATTCAATATATCGTTAACGAAATAACTTTATATAGTTTTACGATTTTCAGCACATTAGTGTAACGGGTAAATTCACAATACAAATCCGTATGTTTCAAAATGTAACAGTAAGGTCTTTATGCGACCTAAGTCTGAGACCTGCGACTTAGTTGTTCTCAGGACTTGAGAACTTTGCATTGCATTAAGGTAAGCTCTCAAATGTGCACTTAGAATTTGAAGTTACATGTTGTCTTTGATAAGGCATAATTGCATACTTAATGACGATATTATGAAATGCCTTAACAAAGGCAACATGTATCGTCATTATATATGCAATCCTAATAATATAAAACTTACTGTCAGTTCTATCTTCTGACGATATTATGAAAAGCCTTAAAAATGCAAGGTTAGTTTCTCAATAATGGATCATAAAGTTTCGCGACTTTTATGTTCAATGTTTCAATCGTATCAGAGGAAGGAAGAACTTTCTAGAATCTTTAACTTTCTTGTTGCCTTTGTATAACTACTTACCTTTCATTGAAGTGAACGTCCAATCGACGTTTCTTTTGACGCATAATAAGTTTTTGTTTGGAAAACAATATGATATTCCGGAAAAATCGAGGTAAAAAAAAGTTTTGAGAGAGTCACGCAGATTGGTGAAAAATGTACAGATTGTTAGTTATAATGAGATATGATATAATTTTAGCTCCATTAGGTATATGAAAAGTAGCTAAGCAAGCCATAGAGATGCTTATGTTGCTAAATACTTTTTTGTAGTAATATGAATACTAATTGCAACGACCGGCCTAAAATGAAATGTTTCCAGGGCCGTAAACCCAAATAAAAACTTTACTTTTATACCATAGATACACGTCTTATCCACTTGTACAGAGATGTGCCAGCACTGACCAGCAGTGAACAGGCTTTACAGAAGTAAAATGCCTGAAGCGCATAGACACCTTAGCAGCATTCCAAGAAACTTTTGAATTAAAAAAGTTTTTAGGCAAATGTTTTATTTAAATTTACTCTCTTGGTAACTTTGTAAAACTGATTACAGCGTGTATTAATTTATTACCTACGCAGTTTCCGCTTTGTTCTATTAAGTTTGTAAGTAAGGACTGGTGCAGGTATTGGATACTTCCTGTTCTTTTTGTTTCCTCTTCGAAACATTTCGATGGTAGATACACATACCCTTGTTTCATGAAATGATGCTATAAAACAAAATATATTGAAAATGGTACCTATCAGGAAAAAAAATTTACAAAAAAGAAGGAAAAAATTAAAATTAAAGTTAAAAGAATATTTGGTAGGTAAAAAGATAGCCACCCTCCCATTTTGTTGTAGCTAAAAGAACAAATGGATTTCTTGACCCAAAATAAAATTGTTCCTTAAAACAAACACTAAAGCCTTTGCCAAAGCAGACTTATTTGTGCTTCCACAGCTGGACATAGGCCTCCCCCAAGGCACTACTGAACCCTATCTTCGGTTCTCCGCATCCAGTCACTGCCAGCCGCCTTACGCAGGTCGTCGCTCCGTCTAGCCGGGAGGCGTCCCACACTACGCTTGCCAAGTCGTGGACTCCACTCGAGGACTCGTCTACCCCAGCGGTTATCGGTTCTCCGACAGATATGACTAGCCCCTGACCAACGTTATTAACTTCTTGAGCTATGTCGACGGATGTGGTTCTCTGGCGGATCACCTCTTTCCGGATCCTGTCTCTCAGAAATACTCCGAGCATGGCTCCATGTGTATACAAGATGTTCTCTGAAGTTTAACTTGAGCAGTGTGTATTTATCAACTTATAATCTACCTCGCCCACCCACGGATTCGAACCCTTGACCCTTTTGATGGATGACATCAATCATCTGACCGTAATGACCAGGGACTACACAAAATTCACACAACAGAGGTCAAGTTTTGTTAATGAAAACTAATTGCGGTCTTCAGTTCAGTTTCGGAAGGGTTATTTTGTACTCGGTAAGCATTCAAAGTAGCTGCGTCGTAAATAGAGCAGACCGATGACTGGCACAGTGTCAGCGCTAGGTATACGAGGTCCCAGCCTCAAAATAGGACTATCAATAAGTCGACTTAATAAGGCGGTGAACCGCCACAAGAAAGATCGGCAAGAGAACCACAGCCTTCAACATAGCTCAAAAAGTTAGCACGTTGAAGTGGCAGGGGCTTGTCACATTTGTCGGAGAACCGATAACCGCTGGGGTAGACGAGTTCTAGAGTGGAGACCACGACTTGGCAAGGTAGTGTGGGACGCTACCCGGCTAGATGGAGCGACGACCTGGGTAAGGCGGCTGGCAGTGACAGGATGCGGAGAACCGAGGATCGGGTTCAGTGGCGCGCCTTGGGGGAGACCTCCAGCAGTGGACTAGCACCGGCTGATGAGGGAACGAAGTCGTTTCAGGCGGACTCCAGGCAGATAATCCAGCCTCAAAAAAGTACGAGTCGAACTACTCTGAATTCAATTAGCCGATGTGTCCAGCGCTCGTCGCGTTCCGTTGACGCACTAAATGCATAGCAAATTGAATTCAGTGTGATTCGATGTATTCCGGTGGAAACATACAGCATGGTATCCCTGGTTATAACCGCAGGTCGTGCAGACCAGTGCAGATATGTCGAGGTTCGAGTTCGATCCCCGACTGAGCCATGTACCAATGGGTTTTTCTCGAAACTTAAGTACATTTACTGACTGCTCTCAAACGGTTGAAGGAAAACATCGTGAGGAAACCTGCATACGCCGAAGAAGAAATTCTTAGGCGCATGTGAAGTCCACCATCCCGCACTGGGCTAGCGTGGTGGACTATAGCCCGTACGCCCTCGTTGAGAGGGTAGGCTTGAGCCCCAGCAGTGGGGACATATTAAAGGCTGTTGATGATGATGATTGAGAACTCACAGTAGATAAGTACCCCACTAATTTTTAAGGCGCTAGAACACACAGCGACCCGGAGCGTAACGTGCCCCGTACAGTACAATCCGGGTCGCTGTGAACCAGCCCGGGCCCCCCATGTAGCTGTGAAACCAGCCTTAATAATCGGACAAGCGGACACGGACGCAATACGCCGCGGTGTGTTTCCAGTACTGTCGAGAATCGAGTCCCAAATTGATGAGCAGGTGAGTGAATATTGTGAGTGATTCTGAAACGAGTGAATACTTTACCCCTACTAGGTACTTAATTACGGCCCGGATTTGAGCGAGCAATTATCGGAAATAATATGGATATCCTCTTGTGCAAAGAAATTATTAATGTAAACAAATATTTCAAAGACAATACCACAGACAATACCGAGCTACCCAAGGAGATTCGAACCTCTTTTGTCTCGCGCGCGCTCCTTGTGGAGATCGCATCTTGCAAATTTAGTATGGGAAACGAAGAAAAATTCGGTGTCAATTTCAGGGGGGGAGGGGGGGGGGGTGCGGACAAAGGAAGCGGATTAGCGGGAGGAAGTTGCTCATACAAATTTATATGGAGTTGTGAATGAAAATGAGAATGTGTGAGTGAGTATCAATTTCGATATACATTTGGCACGATTTTGGCACCCCCTAAAATGATTTTGTTACTCATCCGTATGGGAGTAGCTTTTTTTTAAAATTCATGGAGCTACCAATACATTCTGTACACAGTTACCTTACCAAATAAATAGTGATGCGTCAAAAGTCGATTGCAACGTTCAATCTCTATGGATTTAAATTTTCGATGTGATAATTCCAGACTTTGATAATGAGATTTAACTGTAATTTTGAAAAGGTTTGAGTTAAAAGTGTAAGAGCGTCAGTGGCGTCGGGGACGCGGCCTATGTCCGCAAGTTCGATCCCCGGCCGGGCCATGTACCAATGGGTTTTTTCGCGAAACCTAAGTACATTTAGTGATTGCCCTCAAACGGTGAAGGAAAACATCGCGAGAGAAACCTGCATACGCCGTTTCGCGGAAGAAGAAATTCTTAGGCGCATGTGATGTCTACCAACCCGCACTGGGCTAGCGTGGTGGCCCGAACGCCCTCGTTGAGAGGGTAGGCCTGAGCCCCCGCAGTGGGGACATATTAATAGGCTGTTGATTTGATTACATTATAAATTAATTTTTATTAAAATATTTAAATTTTCGATGTGATAATTCCGGACTTTGATAATGAGATTTAATTGTAATATTGAAAAGGTTAAATGTTTTCGCGGAAAAAAGGGAAAATTTTTGAAAACTGAGGACCCTTTTTATTCGGCAACTGTACCGTGTGTTTAATTTATTCCAGCAGAAATACAAAGAGATCATCATATGAAACAAGCAAATAACAATGATAAAATTATATGTGTAATATCAAACAAAATGCTTAAACAGACAAAAAGTGGAAGGTTCCTGCTGTCCCCACGGTTTTGGACCACCGGTGGGCCCAAGTTTATTATTAACGGTTTATTATTATTATTATTCAAGAAACTTACCGTCTAACAAAGAAATAGTACATTACTGCCGCGGCCCGCAAGTGAAGCATGTGTTATGCTCAGTTGTGGTCAAGGCTTGTATAGTGCTTTTCTCAAACATTCGTGTAAATTAAAACAATAACAAAATAACGTAAATGTTTATTTAAAATGTAAGTACATTTTAACATGGAATATAATACTGAAAGTGTACATGGTTTTACTTTTGTAGCCATTTCACCAAAATAAACTAAGAAATCGTTTTCAGCCACCATTTAGATTTCTTTCGTTTTTCCATTAAATAAAATATTCATAGGTGTTCATGTATGTGTCCTTCGAGTTTGGTGGTAAACACTTTTCAACAATATCTCTACCACCCAAGATAATTCTTCGATCGTAGCTAGTTACGAAACGCAGTTACGTACGCAAAGGAAATGGCGGTGGGGGCAACGGGAATACTCCCAAATAACGGTAGATTTAATAAAGTCAGTGACGTAGGCAATATTGGGCCATACGTCTTACAAGTAGGTCACATACAGGTACGGAATGGGGTTGGGTCCCACCAGCAGCGTGAGCGAATCGCTCCTAAAACATAAAAAGTCAGCAAGGTGTACGTCGTAAAAATTTTTTTTAGTTTTTTTTAATTTAAATAAGTATCTCGTTTTTTTTCTATATAATTTTAATGTAAGTGTTGGCGACGATCTTTGCTTGCGGCTGGCCACTTTTGAGGCTGGCTGAAAGCGTAGTTTTCTATACATATTTTTGAAATATTCTGTCTGTCAGTTAAAAACAGTTGCTGTAAAAACTTGGGAAAAATAAAGTGGCTGTATTTTCGAACTTCTGTTACTTTCTGCATTTTTAGTTATCTTACCGCTTCTTTTCGCCTTCATTTTCAATCAACCTCAACAGTAAGGTACTTAACTTATTAATTATACAGGTATATTCCAAACTTAGCTCAATCGCTTCTCCAGCGGACAGAAAGACGGAGAAGAAAGATGCGCTATAAATGTTTATAAGGAGGTGAAAAATTCAATTTCACAAACGGAAATCGTACCCTCGACCTATGCTGCACAAGTGTAATTGCTAAACCACTAAGCCAACATCATAATCAGCTTGTACTGTAAGTAAACCATTGCTGTATTTAGGCTAGACCAAGGCGCGCCACTGAACGCTGGCATCACTCCATCTAGCCGCATCTCACACTACGCTCACCCTGTTGTGGCCTTTACTCGAGAACTCGCCTACCCATAAGGTGAGCTCACTGCCACTTCAATGTAAGTACAAACTTTTTAACTGTGTCCAATACTTTAGTTCTAACGTTGACTGGCCTGTTGGCGTAGTGGTAGTAACACTGCCTACTGCGCCAAAGGTCGTGGGTTCGATTCCCACCCGGGACCAACATTTGTGTGATGAACATAATTGTTGGTTTTCGGATTCTGGGTGTTTGTATGTATTTATGTATTTATTTATAAGTATTTGTGTATGTATATCAGTTGTTGAGTACCCATTTACAAGCTTCGGCTTAGTTTGGGACTAAACAGCCGTGTGTAAAATTGTCCGAACATTAAAAAAAAAAAAACTATAACTAAAGAACTGCCAACGACGTGACACCTGCTGCTGTATACAAACCTGCTTCTCTACGCTACCCGCTCGCAGTGCAGCCCCAACCTTATCCACATTTCAGTCGGCCCTGTGTAATAGCTATAATATTTTCGCTGAAAACGACCTCTGTAATGTGAAATTATTAATAATTTTGAATATATCATATCTTAACCTCTGACATTGTTATTTTTACATAAGCTTTTATTAAACTGGCAGCTTCTAGATATCCTCGCTACTCTGACTTCTGTACCCCTACCATGAGCTAGATCGATACTCGCTAACGACTACGTAAGTACGTAATAGTGCTGTCTCATTTTGACTAATTACGAAAGGCAGAGAAAAATATATTATAGTGTCTAATTGACAATGTGCTGGTGGTTTAGTCCAAATACTAAATCAACGAAACGCTATAAAATGACACATAAAGTGCCCGAACACGATTTTGAGACCAGAGTCATTTCGTTTCGCTGGCTACAGTACCAAAAGGCCACTTATACTTCGTTAAATACCCAAGTTGTGTAAACTTTACCGATCGCTTCGCGTTTGTTTCCTTAACGGGCTCCACCTTTATTATTGAACAGGCAGACAATGGAGGATTTAGGTAATTATAACAAAAAGTTTAATTAATTTATGAAAAGTAAGTTTTGGGAGCGGAATTCAAATAAATATTGGATATACTTACAATCTTTACTTGGTATCGTTTACAAAATGAAGAGAATAATTATATTGTTTTGTACAAATAATAACAAATAAATTAAAAAAAAAAATCTTTGTAAAAAAATTATGATTTTTGTACACCGACGACTTATTCCTTCCCAATTTTTTTTTCACCCTTTGAGGTGAAATATTTTTTTATATTTGAAATGGGACCACTCTCGAAATATCCTATTCAATAAAAAAATAATCATACAAATCGGCGCAGTTCAAAATCGGCGAAAATATGGTTTGTACGCTTTACGCCAGAAAAGCACAATGTCAGATTAGCGGAATATCAAATTTGCAGTATGTCAGATTAGCAAAATGCTAGATTAGCGTAATGTCAGATTAGCATAATGATCGCGTAGCATAGCATACACACAAAAAATACCAGTCGAATTAACAACTCCCTCCTTTTTTAAGTCGGTTGAAAAATGTTAAGTAGCGTTCCAAATCAAAAGGGACCTTCACTTTCCGTGAAAATTAAAATTTTAAAATGAAAATTACGACACGACACGATTGGTTCACTACAAAAATTAAAAAAAAAAAAAACATAAGGTCTAGGAAGTTGGTTCTTGGATCCATGTTTAGATATATTTATGTAGTTTTCAGTTTTCAACACTGTAGACAATTCATTTTCGCCATATGGTAGCTTTTGATTTGCAACGCCACATACTTATGACAAATTATTTATGTGGCCTCCCAAATAAAAACACCTCAGGCCCGTTTAGTTCTAATCCTGGAATGTCCCCTCGTTCGGAAGGATGATTCGGTATACCGTTCTGAGCTCATTTCCCGGAACGTCTATTCCCCGAATCTCTACCTATTTCCCGGAATGTCCACTTCCTTAAACTACGAGTCGATATTGACAAAATAACAAAAACAAAGAATTCCCCACAGTCATGACAAACAAAATAAAAAATTGAAAACCACTACACACGCAGATAAAGTTATTCCAGCTTGTTTCCGAGCAGCGCTTGTCAAAGTTTGCCAGCAAAAATCCAATCCGACATGAATATCAACAGTTTTATTCTATGTTTGCATCTTAGAGGAAGGAAATAATAGAGCGAGCATAGAAATCGAAAAACAACCATATATTTAAACTGTTACACGTATACAAGACGCGTTATAAATGTCAAAATGATGTCTATACAGGCTTATTAATACAGGTATAGTCGACTATCCATTGTTTTGAAACGTGTTGTCGGGTTTTAGGTGGTTTTAGTAGGCCTTTGGCAGGCCTGAGCACCAGGGGTTGTTTGACATTAATGGAGTCAATTGTATTTGTCAGGTACTGGGTCGTATAATGTATGGCACGCTGTACGCGGGGCAGGCGGTGCGCGTGCTGCCGCCGACGAGGATGACTCCAGGATCATGAGGTGATCCAGAGGATTCATGATCACTAAAGAAGTGTAACGCCGAATGGAATCGACGTATGGGCTTTTTTTGTTTTCTTTGTGGCTTTAATCCGAAAGTTACCTAGCCAAAGACAAGCTGTGTGATTCTGTAAAATACGAATTAAAACTCGACCATCACATCGCAAGTCACTTACTTCACTTCGCATCCGATCATGAAAGACCTTGATGTCGCATTGTGTAAACAAATACAAGCTACACAATAAACACTTCACTTGCGAAGTAAAGTGAGTATTGAACTGTGCATCATTGAGTTAGAGACCGATCTCACTGCGGATTCAGGATCGAGTTGCACAAATACGCTTACAGAATAGCAGGGAAGGTGAGGAAATGTTTCATTGGGTAATCGGATTTTGAAGGGTATGGATGGATTAGTAATTTGAAAGATGTAATTAATTGTAAGTTAGTGTAAAGTAAAATATATCTCGATGCAACGACGACCTGCGTGAAGCTGGCAGTGGCTGGATGACCGAAGATCGGGTTCAGTGGTGCGCCTTTGGGGAGGCCTATGTCCAGCAGTGGACTAGTACAGGCTGATGATGATGATGATGACAATATGGATACAAGAGAGAGAGAATTAATTAAAGGAAAGTCGGGCTTTCTCTAGCAGAGCTAACGTGTTTCTTTACTCTATGGTTTGGACGAAGCAAGCTGCATTCAGCAGATTCCTGAAAGCGCCAGAGCGGGAGGAAAGCACATCTATTTCAGTCTACTACCGAAACGTTACGTTTTCAGAGAAACATGTTTCAGTTCAGTTCAGTTAGTCTCGTCGCGTCGGCCGGAGCGAGAGGTCGCGTTTTCGGTTCCAACGCGAAATAGAACGCGCGCTCGAATCCCGAAAACCAGTGTGACGTGAACTTTTTAATGACCAACTCTTTTAATTAAAGACAGGCGTCGATAATTACGTGTGCAGCTTGGGTGTTAAAAGTGAAAAAGTGAGTTAATAGTGACTTTGTAGTGGTTGCCAGATTATTAAGATGTAAATAACCTTAGAATATTTTAGTCGAGGACGTTCAACTAGCCCAGTTCTACGGCAGTTCTTCGCATAGTTATTACTGGGTGACACATTTGGATTTTCATGTTAGTTTTTTTCTTTTTTTTTACCATGAACAATACTTTTTTGTAGCTTTTGCCATTTATAATGCATGTGGTGCTTGGAGAAATTTGAAATTCACGGGAAATGATTTGAACCTGCGATATTTTCTGGGGCCTTTTTCTATTCGTTCATTTTCCTAGGCTATCTCCACTTAGTATACTTACCTATATTTTTAAACAGATTTTAATGTTGACTTTTATTTTTGATTGTTTCGGAGTTAAGTAGAGGTACTTATGTATGCTATAGGGTAGGTAGGTATTCAGATTTGTACCGCGAATTGGTTATGATGACATATAAATCACTAGCATTTTCCCGCGGCTTCGCCCGCGTAGAAAAGTTTTTCCGTGTACATTGTGAAACAACCATCGCCCTCTATGTAGGTGTTTTGTTACTTAGCAGACGCCCCGCGACTTTGACCGCGTTAATAAGTAGCCTATATGTTATTCCAGGATATAAGCTATCACTGTACCAAGTTTCATCAAAATCTGTTCGGTAGTTTTTGCGTGAAAGAGTAACAGACATCCTCACATCCTTACAAACTTTCGCCTTTATAATATTAGTATAGGACTATCAAAAAAGTTTTTTAGGTCCTTACAGCTTTTGTGATAGATATTCTTCAGCTTTATGTACCTAGGTACTTTGGAATAATATTGTTAAACTCAACTACAATAGAACGTGACTTTTTCATCGCTGATACGACCAGACCGGAACGCTCGCTGAAAAGATCGGTTTTACAATACATATTTACTTTCGATCGACTATTTATAACAGTGCAGGAAGTTTTGTATTCTTGGGAAAAAATCGTGTTTTAGATGAAAACCAAATCATATTTTTATAGAGTCGAAAAAGTCGTTATGTAGGTACTAAAATGTTATTACGTGTGTGTGTGTGTGTGACGGTTACCTCGTCTAGTTTCAGTGAAGAGGTTTGAATTAAATGTTAATAGTAATATGGAAAAATGGAGATGTAAGCTTTTTTCAACGTAGCAACCAGTAGCGACGCTTTCGTGTTTATTATCTCACATTTTTTTTTTTTTTTATCTTTATTTTATTTAGGGACTTTTGTGTTCTCCACATGTCAGTCCCATCGTACCCTGACCAAGATTTACTGACGAGGCGACTCAAAAATATCATACAAAGATCGTGCCGCCACAGATGCAGGCTTGGACAAAATTGACTGAGCCAAACCCACATCTAGTGGATTATCTCACATTAGGGAAACCTATTATTAGCTATAATTATGTAATTATCTTTAGAGTAATTCTTTTTGTTAAAATCGCTGTTGGTTTTTTTAAAAAAAAAAAAAAAAATTATACTTTTAAATGCTACACAACAGAAATTGTATTATCTGGGAAGGATAAGACGTATAGCACTAAACTAGATGGAAGTTTCGCAATTATTACGTGATTTATTCAATGAAAGGTTACAAAGTTTAGGGACTTTAGGGTTATACCTAAGGGACAACCGCTTCAGCCCTAGACCGTTTTCATTTAAGTTTTTAGTGTTGTGCTATCTATTACTAATAATAATAATATTGTCTGTAGCTATTAGGAAACTAGGATTTTCGGGACGTAACACAATTTTTTTATTTAACGAAAACAAATTCCAAATCCAATAGTAAAATTTTTAGTTTTATTAAACTAGCTTATGCCCCGCGACTTCGTCCGCATTAAAAAGTTTCGTATAAGTTACCAACTGTTTGACCGACATAGTATTTACGTATTCTGTGCCGCGGCATGTTAATTTGATCTGTAAATATTAGTTCCCCATAAAAACTTTCACATCCCTTTTCACCCCTTTATAATAGGGATGGAAATTAAATAATCCAAGTACACCAGATTTTAAGTCAGACCATATGCTTTTAAACAAAAAAGACCCGGTTCAAATCGGACCAGTACTTTTAGCGTGATGTGGGTACAAACAGGCAAACAGACAATACATTTTTTGAAAAGTGTTTTGGGGTCAGATAAGCATGTATAACGTATTCCAATAGTTTTTTTAATATCCCTTCTACGTACAGATATACTCCTGTTACAGTTTTATAATAGTTATCTGGGGGAGGCCTTTGTCCAGCAGTGGACGTCTACAGGCTGATATGATGATGATAGATACATCAGAATAACACTAAGCTAAAATTCATAGATATTAAGTAAATTGTCTGATCCAAAAAAAAAATGTAAAGCGGGTGAAACCGCAGGCAACGGCTAGTTTATTATTAAAAGTAATTGTACTATTATTAAATTGAAATTGCTCACTTTTACTTCTGAGGAAATCGCCCGGAGCAAGGCGATTATTGGGAATTTCCTAAAATGGAAATTTGACGAAATTGTCAACTTGGAATGTAATTACTTGGAATATAATTTAGTAGATAGATTTCCCAAATCGATATAAGGAAAATGGACTGTTTGACGTATTTCCTATTTTTTTACAAGTATTAATTTCTAATAACATGTCCCCGTGGCGTCCACGTATCGGAAGACGCAGCGTAGGCAGGCCTCCACAAGGTGGACCGACGATCTGGTGAAGGTCGCGGGACCCGGCTGGATGAGGTTAGCGCAGGACCGGTCGTCGTGGAGATCCCTGGGGGAGGCTTTTGTTCAGCAGTGGACGTCTACAGGCTGATATGATGATGATGATGAACATGTCCCCGCTGCTGGGGCTCATGCCTACCTCCTCAACGAGGGTGTTCGGGTCCACCACGCCAGCCCAGTGCGGATTGGTGGACTTCACATGCACCTAAGAATTTCTTCTTCGGCGTATGCAGGTTTCCTTACGATGTTCTCAGAAATAAAATAAAAACAATATAAAGCAACAGAAAATTATACAAAGGGTCAAGCTTATTTCTAAGATAACGTAAGATAAGATGTGGCCCAACGCGGGCCAAATCTAATTATTTGCGACGTTTCTTCGTCGAGACGAAATACAATTTTCGCATTCATACCTAATTTATTAAGTTTAAACATTGCCCATAATAAATCATTAAACGGAATAAACCACAAATACCTATATAGATATTGCGCACAACCTTTTAGAAGTTGAAAGCAAGTTAACTCATTTAACTTAAGGATTTGTGTTGGTGCTAGTGATGGGATGAATATTCGCCATACGTATTCGGCCGTCGTGCCCAATATACCGGTTATTAGACGAACTATATATTTTATGTCTTTCACTTGCTTGGCACCGGGGAATGAACAAAACAAATAAACATAATTAATAAAAACAAAATAATCAACGTTTTTAAAGAATATCAATTTTTTTCAATCTGAGAAAATTGGTCCACTAAACAAAGTCCGTAGAAAAGGGCATATACTCGTAGGTACATCAAATGTTTTCTTCCGTAGGCTTGAACCAGCCGAGACTTTTTATACAGGAGCTTGTCTTTATATGCCGCTGTAAAACACTACAATGATATCACAAATTTTTTAGCTGCCTGTTCAGTGTTACTTTCTTGGCTACCTTGGCTTCACTTGGATTTTACAGATATTTGAATTCAAGAGTTGTCATGGTACTTTTAAACAAAACAAGTTAAAAATCAATTAACCATTATTATAGATACTTTATTTAGTATAGCGGCCCGTCCCAGCTTCGCATGGGTGGACGTTTTTTTGCAATAAATATAGCCTATGTCACTCAGGGTGAATGTAGCTTTCCAATGGTGAAAGAATTTATGACATCGGCACAGTAGTTTTTGAATTTATTTGAGTTTATTCATTACAAACATACAACAATACAAATATTTCCTCTTTATAATATTGGTATGATGATAAGTTTTCGGAGTACTTTACGTATTTTTTTACTTCGGCCGATATTCGTATCCGGCAGAACTCGGCCCATCACTAGCGCTCGACCGGACCATCGATCTTTCTCATTGTTTTTCTTTTGAACGCCAGCGCAGAAAATAAATGTCTCGAGTGAGACAACGATTGTCCCGGAAGTGACACAACAGACTTGAACTCACTTTGTTTCAATTTCAAACCTAAGTGGGTCTATAAAAGTTAGGAATCTTTTACAAGAAACTTTGCAGTTTTGGAAATAAGAGTGCAAAGGTATTTTTACGGAATGAAGTGGTTTATTATACTACCTAACTCTTTCTCATATTTCTGTTTCTTTCCATAACTATTTTTAAATCATTTAAAAATTAAAAATAAAACATAATATACCTAGTAAGTAAATAGAAGACTAAAAATTAAATTATGGTTATATACATTTAGCAAAGTTTACTGTAATGGTTTTCGTAGAGTGAAGTGATAAAGTATAGATACTGCAATGATCAAAATGATCATTCAATATCTCTCTCTTCTTTCATAAATGATTTATCGTCGTGGCTTACGTATGTATGCACTATAATTTCGAAATTCTTTCATTTTGAAAGACCCTACCATGTTTTGGTAAATGCTCGTAACACATCTTAGAAGTTTGCGTAAATCTCATCGTGCATCAAAGCCGCGGGTGTATTTCAATTTAACTTGTAGGTCACGCCACAGAACTGTATCGACAACAAAACAAACAAAGCAACCCTATTACCCCCTCCCCCCTTCTCTTCCCTCCCACCTCGTCCCCTCCCCGTAAACCTGAGACATTGTTACATATATATTTCAATAATAACTTGAATGTCAAACAATACCATTTTGATCACGTGGCTTCCTCTGAATCCTGCGATAAGGACTCCCACACGCGGACGATTGTTTACCGACTTGACTGTTTAGTCGGATCAAATTGGCTACGTCAAAAAGGGCGAAAAAGTTAGGCAAAAGGTGGTCACAAAATTTCTTATGATTTTTAATGTTAAATGCAGTTTCGCATGTAGTTCGCATGAAACTTTGTACAATCACGGAAAGTGAATGTTTACCAATGGGAAGGACCTTCAATTTTGTCGTGTAATAGAAATGCGGATGAGAGAGAGAGAGAGACAAGGCGGTCGATACGTATGACACCGTATGATACTGTCAATTTAAGGAGACGGATAAACTGCTAAACTTTACTTTCCGCGACCATACAACATTTAATTTTATGTAATGAGTTATTTAAGTGAGACAATTCTACCGGGAATTCTTGATAGAATAAATTGGTATTTATTACGTAAACATTTTAAAAAACTTTAAGAAAGACTATAGTACTAAATTACTTGATAGTATCAGCAAATATCAAAGTATTTTCGCAAAAACCCGTGACGCAAGGCCTAAAGCGGTTTAAAAAAATGTACCGTATACCTTTATTTCTCGCCAACTATAAAAAAATTTATCCAACTAAAAGTTGGTCGTGTGTTAAAACCTAAGCAGTAAAAGTGGGGAAGGGAAAACGGTGAAATAATATGGAGAATACAAGACTCGTGTTTCGTGTAGTTTACATGGTACAGTCAACAAAAAAAGGAGGTCTATTATTCATTATTTGCCGACCGTACGTATGTTTTACTTTCGAACGATTCACTCCGAATATAAGATATACGTTTCGGCTTCCGTCGTGTGGTTGCTAAGCAAGTCATTCCTATTTTCCTACCTTTCTAGGATTTATGTGCCACTTTCCAACTTTCCTGTACTTTTTATTAACCGGTTAATTACCATAATTGAACAGAATAGACATGAGACATGTTTTTTTTATTAACCGGTTAATTACCATAATTATACAGAATAGACATTAGACATGTTCTTTTTATTAACCGGTTAATTACCATAATTGAACAGAATAGACATGAGACTTGTTAATTTTATTAACCGGTTAATTACCATAATTAAACAGAATAGACATGAGACATGTTCTTTTTATTAACCGGTTAAATTACCGTCATTGAACAGAATAGACATGAGACATGTTCTTTTTATTAACCGGTTAATTACCATAAAAGAACGGAATAGACATGAGACATGTTCTTTTTATTAACCGGTTAAATTACCGTCACTGAACAGAATAGACATGAGACATGTTCTTTTTATTAACCGGTTAATTACCATAAAAGAACGGAATAGACATGAGATCTGTCCTTTGAATTAACCGGGTGAATTGAACGAAACCGTCCCTATGACGCGATTTCCAAGCCCTGTTATCTGCTATTTTTGTAGCGATACTGACAGACAGACTATTTTCCCAAAAGTGCTTCATAAACTGCCAACTTTCAGCCAATATTTCGCTGGCCCTGTGCTACACTTCAAACCAGCCGTAACAAGGTCGAAAGTGGCGAGCAACACGTTAACTGCACCGCTTCATAAACCCATTGCCAAGTTGTAATGAACTTTGTTACTGGGTCATTGGAATACGGCTAGCGTCGTCGAAAAGCTCACTAAAATGACAAAATCCGAAAAATCGCAAAATGCGATAAACTTTTCTTTCACAACCTATCCGTGGTGTCCAAAAATGTGGATTTTTCCAGAAGAGTCTAGAGTAGAGCTTCACCAGCATCGCATGTGTCAGTGGAATTCCTTTGTGCAATAAACTCCTTTGAATTTGCAAGCTCCATTATTTTTTACCAATTAATGTTACCTTTTGAACAATTTGCACCGCGCTGGCACATGGAAAAACGAGAAAAGACAGGTCTGAATAATTTAAAGGTGAATATTACATCTACTTGAGTATCTGTCTCTCTGTGTTTGTACTGGACATGGGATACTAGCTGGCCATATTAATATTTTTTAAAGGAAATACAAAAAATAAAATTTTACATTTCTAACTTTAGGGAAGGACCAAAAAAAATTACGTGACTTTCAAAATGACGGATTTTCAATACAATCTTTGAAGCCCTATTTCACTCACTCAGGGCTTGATTTTAGAAATACCTTTTCTTGGACGTCAGAGCTTTTCAAGTGTTTAGGCTTAGCGGTTTGGGCTATGTATTCGTACTAATATTATATTCTGTGGCTATTTTATATTCTGTGCTGTGTTTTTATTATTAGCCGCTTCCCGCGGCTTCGCCCGCGTAATAAAGTGTTTTCCGAGAAATATTGATGAATTCTGGAGATATTCCCTTGACAGACTTAGTAACACCTATCCACGAACAATCACCGATGAATCACTAACGATTTACAGAAAACCGTATCTAAATCTGTCAACCCGTTTTCGAGATATGTGGCAACATTCGTTTGATGTGTACAAACAAACAAACAAACAAACAAACAAACAAAAAACAAACAATAAACAAACAAAAAACAACCTCTCACCCTAAACGCATATACCTTCACGGTTCCGTCGTTGGGTAAAAATAAAACATAACATAAAACATTAAAATAAAAAGAAATAAATAAAAATTCGTTGACTTCTCCCAGGACTCAGGAGGCTATATTTAACATCCGAAATTACTAACTGTTATTTATCGTCCAAACACACAACTATTCTATTTCGCAGTCGGTAAACAAGCCCAACTCTATAGAGCGACACATTAACAAACTCGTATGGGTATTTAATTCCGCGTGTCGCGCTCCCAAAATATTCGACCTAGTTATCGAGAGGCATATTCTGGTTACGAGAAGCGATTTTGTTGCGATGTCGTCAAATAGCTGATCAAGTCGCCGATTAAAAAATCTTTTGTCTGAAAATTGACACTAGTTCATTGATGAATGTTCTTAAATATTGAATTTAGACAGTCCCTTACCTATGTCATGTAATTTATGATTACTTTATTTTAACTAATCGTATCTATTATTAACATTTTATTAGATGCAGTGTGTATTCTGATTTCTATATAAATTAAAATTAAAGTAATTTATTTATATTTTGTTATGTCGATCACTTTCACAAAAACCATGACTTGAATAATCAATTAATATGTAAATGAATCTAATCTATTCATCAGACTATTCAAGACGCCGTGCACCAGCCATGCCCTGTACTATTATATATTCTGTGGCCATGCAAACGTCATCTTAGTTCCAACCAATCACGATAAAACGCGGCCTTGACCGGTCCAATCAGGGCGCACTTTCGTCCCCCGCCCACCTCAGCACTTTGACAGATGTCTATTAGTAAAATTATGAGTGGAGATTGGAACTATGGGACCATCCATGCCCACATCAGAATATGTTCTGTTACCATCAGGTCTGTCCGTTTGCGCTTCACACAGCAAAGTTATAGATTATCATTTGAAATAAACCGCATCAAAATCCAATCGTCTGTTAAAGAGATATGAAAGCGCAGACATACTCATCACCCTTTCAAGTCTTTGCTCTCAAAACAGCGCCCGAGGGCAACGCAAGGATAGCTATTACATTTGTCTAGACGCTACAAGAGCAGTTTGCTCTAAGCTAGGGAGCGTTACTCTACTGGTAGGTATTTGTAACAACCTTCGTTCTATCAAGGTCCCTTCAGCTGACTTCAATAAGTTTGCAAAGTTCGGCAATATATATTTTTTGGATTCCTAGAATATGTACTTACGAAATGGTTTTTTGTCTTGATTTCGTGATAACTTTAACAACTACATACTCTTGCATTTTTTTTCCTCCTTAGTGCTAACTACGTAAACTTTGTTGTCTGTCAGTTTGCCACTCCAGACCATACGTGAGAAAAATCTAAAAAATCTGCGCCCTGCTGTGTGATTCTGTAAAGTATGAATTAAAACTCGACCATCACATCGCAAGTCACTTACTTCACTCCGCATCCGATCATGAAAGACCTTGATGTCGCATTGTGTAAACAAATACAAGCTACTTAATAAACACTTCACTTGCGAAGTAAAGTGAGTATTGAACTGTAAATCATTGAGTTAGAGACCGATCTCACTGCGGATTCAGGATCGAGTTGCACAAATACGCTTACAGAATAGCAGGGCTGCTTTTTGGCAAAGCAGTTTGCTGAGTTGTGATAGCAAGCATAAAACATATAAAAAATAGTTTTGTATTGTTTTGTTATTTTTGTCTTCCTTTGTTACTTGTAACAACATTTTTTTTTTCTGGAAAGTATTTTAGTCATTTATAGATCAGAATAGGGACGTGAGACTAGCCGCCGTCGCCGACGCGACGGTGTGGCTCGGATGGTATGAAGGTTACCTTAAAATTTATTATGGGATACGACGTTGTTTTTCGGATTTGGAGCTTTTAAACTGTATTTTATAGACGATAGGTACCTACTTTTACCTGCGAATTTGGTTGGGTGAGCTATGTAAAGCAGGGGACTGGTACAGGCTGATGATGATGATGAGGAATGTAAGTGCGAGTGTATGATTGTGATACCTACCACTGTTTGTCGTCAGAGGCTTCTGTCGTAGCTATGTGAGGTTGGCGTTTTATTTGTAGTACCTACTTGATGTTGTTGCCCCCCTACCACCCCTGTAACTTGTCATGTCAACAGGTATTTTGTTACAGTATAAAATATCCGAAGAAGAAACGCCAAAGAAGAAATTCTTAGGCGCATGTGAAGTCTACCAACCCGCACTGGGCTGGCGTGGTGGACTATAGCCCGCACGCCATCGTTGAGAGGGTAGGCCTGAGCAGTGGGGACATTAATAAGCTGTTGATGATGATGATAAAATATCCCAATTTGAATGAGCCCCACAACATTACACCAGCTTGTAGTATAAATGAGTTTCAGACCAGGACCGCATTCAGGCATCAGATTGGGACATCCTGAATCCTTGAATCTTCTTAATGCATCATTTGATATTGTTTTTTGATTCAAACTGGATCTATTAATATTTTTAGAGCCGCGGCGTTTTCCACTATTGACTTGAGTTTCCCTGTACATATAATCTAGGAACAGTATATAAACTATCACTTGTAACTTATGATCGGGTTTACACTGCTGACAATTTACGACTTAAACAATTCACGGCGGTAATTCGCTTAAATTTAATAATAATTAAAAGTATTTTCTGTAAAAAAATGTAATGTTTGTATTTCATTTCAATTGAAATTAATTATATCCACTGAATGTTTGTACCTTCGTGCCTTCGTTTAGTAAACAAATTCAATTTCAATTTTTTTTTGTGATTTCAGGTAAAAATTGTGTTATATAAATTAAAGATAAGCCTGACCATTTGTACATGTTCTCTCTGTTTTGTTTTGTATCTTGTTAATGTTTTGTGTGTACAATAAATTGTTAAATAAATAAATAAATAAGTAAAAGTTGCTTAAAATCTGTCATTTCGACATACAAATTGCTAACGTTTACTTTATTTGGGAAATAATTTTCGTTCAGTGATCATTTTAAGTGTCCCACTTATAATAGTGAGACAGATATAGGCTGCTACCTTATAGATACAAGGCACAACATTTAAATTATAATTACCAATATCTCGATATTGACAGAAAATACATTTCTTCCCCACAGAAAGTCAAATAGCAATAGTATAGTAATGATTATGGATAGGATAGATATTTAATCTTAATTTAATTTAAAGCGGAGGTCATGTGACCCTATTGCCTGTCTTTATTTAGGGTGGGTTATGACCCCCCTACGATCCCTGGATCCGTCCTGAGTGAAGACGTATCTCACCGCTAAACAACAACTGTGACAAATGGCCTTTCGGATTACAGAAGCCTGGTTAGCGGAATTTAATACTGCATTAAGAATTTATTAAGCGAGCTAAGACGGTTTAAACAGGCAATGGAGTATTTATAACAGTATCTTCCGACTGTACTGTAGCCAGCGAAACAAGCTAATTAACGAAAGGGAGTTACCGCTAATGATAATAGGAGCCGGGGACCAACTAGATTGAACATACTAGGATCAGAGAAAGCGGGTGCTCACGGTTGGACACGTAAGGAGCACCCGCGTCCCGCGGCGAGCGTGTTTCAAGAGAATTATGAGTCTGAGCGAAGCGACAGATGTGTGTCAGGATCGCGATACTTGGCGCATCCTCTTTCGCCTATATAATTATACTAGCTTTGTCCCGCGGCTTTGCCCGCGTAGAAAAGTTTCCCGTGTACATTGTGAAACAGCGCCCTCTGTGTAGGCGTTTTGTAACTTAGGGGGTATTAGCGGACGCCCCGCGACTTTGTCCGCGTTAAAAAGTAGCCTATATGTTATTTCAGGATATAAGCTATCGCTGTAGTTTCATCAAAATCTGTTCGGTAGTTTTTGCGTGAAAGAATACCTAATAAACATCCTCACATCCTTACAAACTTTTGCCTTTATAATAGGTACGATAGGATTATCTTCGGTTTAGTCAGTTCAGTGTTTATGCAAAAAATATAAACTTTCGCATTTATAATGCTTCCGCGTTAAAATGTAGCATGTAGCGTGCTGTATGTTAGCTCTCCTCAATGTAGAGGCTTTAGATTCGAGCTTCAGGTGGATATTCCAATGCAAATAATTCAAAATTCTTAATACCACCGAATCAAGTTATGAAGACATGAAACGCAGATAAATTGACATCATAACATTCCATCTTTCGAATTTCTTATCCATTGAACGGCGAGCGGTAAAACCACTTCGTCGAGAAAGGAAGTTATCGAGTCCGGAACCCTGAAGGCAATAAATTTACGGTCTGACAGTAGGGATCCGCAGCTATGTAGGTTAAGTTTGTAAGGATTTTTCGATATTAAATTTTGTCGTTGCGATTGTATCTTTTACTTTCTGTGAATCAATATTGAACAGTAGATGTCTTCATTGCTTACAGAGATGTTTGTTTGGGTAAGATCTTGTAATCCAAGTAATAGTAAAGGAATGTAAATCTATAGGTACCTACTAATAATAAAGAGGTAAAAACTGGTGGATAATTTTCACGCTTATCTTAATATGTTGCGAAGATCAAATTCATAGCGGAGTGTAAAATACACCTAACGCCATCTATTGACAAACTTTATAACCAAGAAACTGGCATTACTAAAACGGGTTAAAATTTTTTGAATAACATATAAATAGTATACTTTATAACGCGGATGAAGTCGCGGGGCATCGGCTAGTCGATAAATAAGTTGGTTCTTTACACTTTGAATATCTTGTAACGTAACTGATGGATTATCCATTCGTTTCTGGAATTTCTCCATTTCAACTGCTTGTATTTTCTCGAATAAAGTTCACGATTTTCTTTCATTTTAACAAGTCTAGTTTGTTTACTTCTGTATTTGTTAATGTTGTGATGTTATTTTTCTAACCAGTGGTAAACGACTTATTTTTGTCTTTGTCAAGCCCATGTGATTATCATCATCATCATCAACAGCCTATTAACACGTCCCCACAGCTGGGGCTCGGGCCTACCCTCTCAACGAGGGCGTTCGGGCTATAGTCCACCACGCTAGCCCAGTGCGGGTTGGTGGACTTCACATGCGTTTAAGAATTATTTTTCGGCGCATCATGTTCATCAAGCCCATGTGAATATACCTAATATCGGCAGCAATGAATTCGGGCGTTTTTCATACAAACGAGGTCATTTTCGGATTTCATGATGATGATGAGAAGATCTGATGGTGACTGTCCGGAAATACGGATGGAGGAGGTCCAGAGAGTCATAAACACCTCATTGATCAGGCAAGCGGTTTTCACCATAGTCAGAACCCTGCGTATGCGGTTTTCCATACATTTTGAATGTTTTTTATTCTTACTACTCTATGGTAAAAACTGCTTGCCTGATCAGTGAGGTGTGTATGGCTCTATGGACCTTCTCCATCCATACTTAGAGCCGCCACCATCAGATCTCACGCAAATCATTCCATGTCGGAGATCCAAAGGCCCAAAATGACCTTGTTTGTGTGAAAAAGGCCCGAATTCATTGCTGCCGATTGTCATCATCATCATCATATCAGCCTGTAGACGTCCACTGCTGGACAAAGGCCTCCCCCAGGGATCTCCAGGACGACCGGTCGTGCACTAACCTCATCCAGCTGGGTCCCGCGACCTGCCGATTGTAGTTATGTGTTAAGATATTTATTTTTCATTAAGAATTTTTTACAATTCACTTACATGAAAACATATTATCCTTAACCTAAGAAGGCAAGTAAAGTAATATTATTGAGCGTACAGATTATAGAACCTATTATTAAGTAATACTATACACTTTAGGTATACTATTAATTTAAGCTAATACTTTTAAAAAAAACTATGTGGGTACACAATACAAATACATGGCTGCCAACATCATAAGTTGGTTAAAACTTATGCAAGATATTTCATAAAATGGACGTTTGAACAAAAAGTTGCTTCCTCATCGCAAAATTGGTTTTAATCACTCCAACCCCCGGCTACTGTAAACACCGTCGAAGTTCCCCAATTCGCGAAAGTATTTGAAATTTAAATGAAGTATTCAAATTCTCGCTGAAACCTTTTGATATAATTATTGCCCTGCAGTTTAGTGTTATTGCAACAATCTTTAGGAGAGTGAATTATTTACGTTTTATCTTTGAAACAATTGAAAGAAAGAAAGAAAGAAAGAAAAATAATTTATTCGACAATCACAACAAATATACAAGTGAAATTAATTAATTAACCTGACATAAAACCAGGTGGTAGACGATGCTGTGATCGTGAAAAGGTCCCCAGCTCAGCATAGTGCTGCACCCAGGAGGCGCAGCGCTGGTTTTCTGCTGGGGACCTTAGCTAGATGTCCCCGTGTGTGTGTGTGTGTGTGTGTGTGTTTGTGTGTGTGTGCGTTTAAAAGTAGACATACATAATTATATTATAATAATAATAATTTATAGTTGTAATAATTATTTTTAAAGGTACATAATTAGTATAGTTTATAGTAGTAATTGATATAGTATATAAATAAATAAATAAATATATAGATGAAAATCTTACTTAATATACCAAGATATAGGTACAAAGCATCATGGTTGGGTTTGCAGGTTGAGAAAATATGCTACGAGTTTGATTTTGAAGGTATTTTTTGTTCTGCAATCCCTAATGGGCGGTGGTATAGTATTCCAAATTTTTGATGCCTTGTACCATCATCAATTTATACTCAAACACCGCTTGTGTATTTACTATTTCATCATCATCATCATATCAGTCTGTAGACGTCCACTGCTGGACAAAGGCCTCCCCCAAGCATCTCCACGACGCCCGGTCCTGCGCTAACCTCATGCAGCCGGGTCCCGCGACCTTCACCAGATCGTCGGTCCACCTCGTGGGAGGCCTGCCTACGCTGCGTGTTCCGATAAGGTTTTAATTTACTATTTATGCACTTTTATTTATGTTTGAGCGTCAGTCGTGGCGTCAGGGATAAGACGAGGCCTATCATATCGAAGGGTCCCAAGTTCGATCCCCGGCTGGGCCATGTACCAATGGGTTTTTCTCGAAATGTAAGTACATTTACTGACCGCTCTCAAACGGTGAAGGAAAACATCGTGAGGAAACCTGCATACGCCGAAGAAGAAATTCTTAGGCGCATGTGAAGTCCACCAACCCGCGCTGGGCTAGCGTGGTGGACTATAACCCGGACGCCCTCGTTGAGAGGGTAGGCCTGAGCCCCAGCAGTGGGGACATGTTAATATTAGGTTGATGATGATCTTTGAAACAATTTATATACTCAAACATTACCATTAAACATTACTATTAAGACTGGCCTGTTGGTGTAGTTGGTGGTCTGCCTACGGCGCCAGCTGTGTGATTCTGTAAAGTATGAATTAAAACTCGACCATCACATCGCAAGTCACTTACTTCACTCCGCATCCGATCATGAAAGACCTTGATGTCGCATTGTGTAAACAAATACAAGCTACTTAATAAACACTTCACTTGCGAAGTAAAGTGAGTATTGAACTGTAAATCATTGAGTTAGAGACCGATCTCACTGCGGATTCAGGATCGAGTTGCACAAATACGCTTACAGAATAGCAGGGCAGAGGTCGTGGGTTCGCTCCCCACCCGGGCCCAATACTTGTGTGATGAGCTTAACTGTTGGTTTTTGGATTCTGGGTGTTAGTATGTATTTAAGTATTTATTTAAAGTATCAGTTGTTGAGTACCCATTTACAAGCTTCGGCTTAGTGTGCAGCTAAACAGCCGTGTGTGGATTTGTTCAAACATTATTATTATCAACACCGCATGTGTATTTAGGCACTTTTATTTAAGTTTGAGGCGCCATAGAATTTGTTGTTTAAAAGTTACACGCCATAGATTTAGAGTTATTTTTATAATTTTAAAGGGATTCGGAACTAAGAAAAATGCATGCTCCATTGGTGAGTTGTGAGTAGTAGAAGCCGGAGACGAGCTCGACTGACAGACGAGGATCAGAAAGAGCCGGTGCTTCAGACGAACACCTGTTCATTTTCATTTATCAAAAAGTTTTGTAGTTATTCCTCCGAGATACTAGCTAATCCTATTAGAATTAATTAAAAAGTTAATGAGATAATTAGCAAAGCAAACCGTACATACGTTGTTGCCACAGATTAAATTAACGCTAACGATGTTACCCCGAACAGAACCAACTCTGACAAAGTACAGAATCGTGTCTGGATTTATATGAAAGGAAAAGTTTAGGAACGCGCGCATTGCAACAACTTTGTGTACGTACATACCTAAGCAGACGAACGTACAAAACTCATTAAAACAGATTTTATTAAAGGGCACATCAAATAAATACTTAATTGTACATCATCATCAGCCTGCACTAGTCCACTGCTGGACATAGGCCTCCCCCCAATGCGCGCCACTGAGTCCGATCTTCGGCTCTCCGCATCCAGTCACTACCAACCGCCTCACGCAGGTCGTGGCTCCATCTAGCCGGGGGGCGTCCCACACTACGCTTGCCCAGTCGTGGTCTCCACTCGAGAACTCCTCTACCCCAGCGGTTATCGGTTCTCCGACAGATGTGACCAGCCCACTGCCACTTCAACGTGCTAACCCTTTGAGCTATGTCAAAGGCTTTGGTTCTCTGGCGGATCACCTCGTTTCGGATCCTATCTCTCAGAGAAACTCCGTGCATAGCTCTTTCCATAGCCCGTTGAGCGACTAGTCCCACTGTCAGTGTCCACGTTTCGGCGCCGTAGGTCATTACGGGTAGGACGCACTGGTTGAAGACTTTTGTCTTCAGGCAGTTGTTATTTTGTCTTCTTAATTGTACACCAAATAGTAATAATAATAATGTTTGGACAAATTTACACGCGGCTGTTCAGTCCCAAACTAAGCCGAAGCTTGTAAATGGGTACTCGACAACTGATAAACATACATAAACACTTTATATAAATACTTAAATACATTCAAACACCCAGAATCCGAAAACCAACAGTTATGCTCATCACACAAATGTTGGTTGGTCCCGGGTGGGAATCGAACCCATGGCGCAGTACTTAGGCAGGGTCACTACCACTACGCCGTCAGGCCATATACTGAATGCGGAACTGTAGGAACATATTAATGGGCTGTTGATTTGATTTGATATAATAAATTATAGGAATACGAAATCGCGGGGCGTGCGTTAGTTCTATCCTTCTAGTAATCCTATAAAGTTTCATCCAAATCTGTTCCTTTGTTTTTGCATGGAAGATTAACAAACATACAAACTCACATCCATACGCACTTTCGCTTTTATTAAATTAGTGTAGGATACATTAGAATAACATAGGCTATTAATTCTTTAAGACATATATGTGGCGTCAGGGATAAGACGCGGCATATCATATCGAAAGGTCCGAAATTCGATCCCCGGTTGGGCCATGTACCAATGGGTTTTTCTCGAAATTTAAGTACATTTACTGACTGCTCTCAAACGGTGAAGGAAAACATCGTGAGGAAACCTGCCTACGCTGAAGAAGAAATTCTTAGGCGCATGTGAAGTCCACCAACCCGACTACTGGTGGACTATAGCCCGAACGCCCTCGTCAAGAGGGTAGGTCTGAGCCACAGCAGCGGGACATGTTAATAGGCTGTAGATTTTATTTTTTATTTTATTTTTATTTACTTGAAAAAACCAACAGCGTACAAATTTAGGTAAAATTTAAGTGAAGGTTAAGCTAACATTTTGTAAGGCTAATTAAAGGTTTATATGTAAATTGGCGAATCCAAATTTAACGCGGGTGAAGCCGCGGGCAAAAGCTAGTGATATAATAAGGATGTACATAATACAGTTCCCGGAAGTCCCTTGTAGTGTTGTAATGAAACGCCAGTTGGACAAAGACTAAATTTATTCCATACACTACACTCCTCCGTACATTCATATATCCATCTACCCACATATTACCAGATAATATCATGACACATGTGAAGTCCACCAACCCGACTACTGGTGGACTATAGCCCGAACGCCCTCGTCAAGAGGGTAGGTCTGAGCCACAGCAGCGGGACATGTTAATAGGCTGTAGATTTTATTTTTTATTTTATTTTTATTTACTTGAAAAAACCAACAGCGTACAAATTTAGGTAAAATTTAAGTGAAGGTTAAGCTAACATTTTGTAAGGCTAATTAAAGGTTTATATGTAAATTGGCGAATCCAAATTTAACGCGGGTGAAGCCGCGGGCAAAAGCTAGTGATATAATAAGGATGTACATAATACAGTTCCCGGAAGTCCCTTGTAGTGTTGTAATGAAACGCCAGTTGGACAAAGACTAAATTTATTCCATACACTACACTCCTCCGTACATTCATTTATCCATCTACCCACATATTACCAGATAATATCATGACACATGTGAAGTCCACCAACCCGACTACTGGTGGACTATAGCCCGAACGCCCTCGTCAAGAGGGTAGGTCTGAGCCACAGCAGCGGGACATGTTAATAGGCTGTAGATTTTATTTTTTATTTTATTTTTATTTACTTGAAAAAACCAACAGCGTACAAATTTAGGTAAAATTTAAGTGAAGGTTAAGCTAACATTTTGTAAGGCTAATTAAAGGTTTATATGTAAATTGGCGAATCCAAATTTAACGCGGGTGAAGCCGCGGGCAAAAGCTAGTGATATAATAAGGATGTACATAATACAGTTCCCGGAAGTCCCTTGTAGTGTTGTAATGAAACGCCAGTTGGACAAAGACTAAATTTATTCCATACACTACACTCCTCCGTACATTCATTTATCCATCTACCCACATATTACCAGATAATATCATGACACATGTGAAGTCCACCAACCCGACTACTGGTGGACTATAGCCCGAACGCCCTCGTCAAGAGGGTAGGTCTGAGCCACAGCAGCGGGACATGTTAATAGGCTGTAGATTTTATTTTTTATTTTATTTTTATTTACTTGAAAAAACCAACAGCGTACAAATTTAGGTAAAATTTAAGTGAAGGTTAAGCTAACATTTTGTAAGGCTAATTAAAGGTTTATATGTAAATTGGCGAATCCAAATTTAACGCGGGTGAAGCCGCGGGCAAAAGCTAGTGATATAATAAGGATGTACATAATACAGTTCCCGGAAGTCCCTTGTAGTGTTGTAATGAAACGCCAGTTGGACAAAGACTAAATTTATTCCATACACTACACTCCTCCGTACATTCATTTATCCATCTACCCACATATTACCAGATAATATCATGACACATGTGAAGTCCACCAACCCGACTACTGGTGGACTATAGCCCGAACGCCCTCGTCAAGAGGGTAGGTCTGAGCCACAGCAGCGGGACATGTTAATAGGCTGTAGATTTTATTTTTTATTTTATTTTTATTTACTTGAAAAAACCAACAGCGTACAAATTTAGGTAAAATTTAAGTGAAGGTTAAGCTAACATTTTGTAAGGCTAATTAAAGGTTTATATGTAAATTGGCGAATCCAAATTTAACGCGGGTGAAGCCGCGGGCAAAAGCTAGTGATATAATAAGGATGTACATAATACAGTTCCCGGAAGTCCCTTGTAGTGTTGTAATGAAACGCCAGTTGGACAAAGACTAAATTTATTCCATACACTACACTCCTCCGTACATTCATTTATCCATCTACCCACATATTACCAGATAATATCATGACACATGTGAAGTCCACCAACCCGACTACTGGTGGACTATAGCCCGAACGCCCTCGTCAAGAGGGTAGGTCTGAGCCACAGCAGCGGGACATGTTAATAGGCTGTAGATTTTATTTTTTATTTTATTTTTATTTACTTGAAAAAACCAACAGCGTACAAATTTAGGTAAAATTTAAGTGAAGGTTAAGCTAACATTTTGTAAGGCTAATTAAAGGTTTATATGTAAATTGGCGAATCCAAATTTAACGCGGGTGAAGCCGCGGGCAAAAGCTAGTGATATAATAAGGATGTACATAATACAGTTCCCGGAAGTCCCTTGTAGTGTTGTAATGAAACGCCAGTTGGACAAAGACTAAATTTATTCCATACACTACACTCCTCCGTACATTCATTTATCCATCTACCCACATATTACCAGATAATATCATGACACATGTGAAGTCCACCAACCCGACTACTGGTGGACTATAGCCCGAACGCCCTCGTCAAGAGGGTAGGTCTGAGCCACAGCAGCGGGACATGTTAATAGGCTGTAGATTTTATTTTTTATTTTATTTTTATTTACTTGAAAAAACCAACAGCGTACAAATTTAGGTAAAATTTAAGTGAAGGTTAAGCTAACATTTTGTAAGGCTAATTAAAGGTTTATATGTAAATTGGCGAATCCAAATTTAACGCGGGTGAAGCCGCGGGCAAAAGCTAGTGATATAATAAGGATGTACATAATACAGTTCCCGGAAGTCCCTTGTAGTGTTGTAATGAAACGCCAGTTGGACAAAGACTAAATTTATTCCATACACTACACTCCTCCGTACATTCATTTATCCATCTACCCACATATTACCAGATAATATCATGACACATGTGAAGTCCACCAACCCGACTACTGGTGGACTATAGCCCGAACGCCCTCGTCAAGAGGGTAGGTCTGAGCCACAGCAGCGGGACATGTTAATAGGCTGTAGATTTTATTTTTTATTTTATTTTTATTTACTTGAAAAAACCAACAGCGTACAAATTTAGGTAAAATTTAAGTGAAGGTTAAGCTAACATTTTGTAAGGCTAATTAAAGGTTTATATGTAAATTGGCGAATCCAAATTTAACGCGGGTGAAGCCGCGGGCAAAAGCTAGTGATATAATAAGGATGTACATAATACAGTTCCCGGAAGTCCCTTGTAGTGTTGTAATGAAACGCCAGTTGGACAAAGACTAAATTTATTCCATACACTACACTCCTCCGTACATTCATTTATCCATCTACCCACATATTACCAGATAATATCATGACACATGTGAAGTCCACCAACCCGACTACTGGTGGACTATAGCCCGAACGCCCTCGTCAAGAGGGTAGGTCTGAGCCACAGCAGCGGGACATGTTAATAGGCTGTAGATTTTATTTTTTATTTTATTTTTATTTACTTGAAAAAACCAACAGCGTACAAATTTAGGTAAAATTTAAGTGAAGGTTAAGCTAACATTTTGTAAGGCTAATTAAAGGTTTATATGTAAATTGGCGAATCCAAATTTAACGCGGGTGAAGCCGCGGGCAAAAGCTAGTGATATAATAAGGATGTACATAATACAGTTCCCGGAAGTCCCTTGTAGTGTTGTAATGAAACGCCAGTTGGACAAAGACTAAATTTATTCCATACACTACACTCCTCCGTACATTCATTTATCCATCTACCCACATATTACCAGATAATATCATGACACATGTGAAGTCCACCAACCCGACTACTGGTGGACTATAGCCCGAACGCCCTCGTCAAGAGGGTAGGTCTGAGCCACAGCAGCGGGACATGTTAATAGGCTGTAGATTTTATTTTTTATTTTATTTTTATTTACTTGAAAAAACCAACAGCGTACAAATTTAGGTAAAATTTAAGTGAAGGTTAAGCTAACATTTTGTAAGGCTAATTAAAGGTTTATATGTAAATTGGCGAATCCAAATTTAACGCGGGTGAAGCCGCGGGCAAAAGCTAGTGATATAATAAGGATGTACATAATACAGTTCCCGGAAGTCCCTTGTAGTGTTGTAATGAAACGCCAGTTGGACAAAGACTAAATTTATTCCATACACTACACTCCTCCGTACATTCATATATCCATCTACCCACATATTACCAGATAATATCATGACACATGTGAAGTCCACCAACCCGACTACTGGTGGACTATAGCCCGAACGCCCTCGTCAAGAGGGTAGGTCTGAGCCACAGCAGCGGGACATGTTAATAGGCTGTAGATTTTATTTTTTATTTTATTTTTATTTACTTGAAAAAACCAACAGCGTACAAATTTAGGTAAAATTTAAGTGAAGGTTAAGCTAACATTTTGTAAGGCTAATTAAAGGTTTATATGTAAATTGGCGAATCCAAATTTAACGCGGGTGAAGCCGCGGGCAAAAGCTAGTGATATAATAAGGATGTACATAATACAGTTCCCGGAAGTCCCTTGTAGTGTTGTAATGAAACGCCAGTTGGACAAAGACTAAATTTATTCCATACACTACACTCCTCCGTACATTCATTTATCCATCTACCCACATATTACCAGATAATATCATGACACATGTGAAGTCCACCAACCCGACTACTGGTGGACTATAGCCCGAACGCCCTCGTCAAGAGGGTAGGTCTGAGCCACAGCAGCGGGACATGTTAATAGGCTGTAGATTTTATTTTTTATTTTATTTTTATTTACTTGAAAAAACCAACAGCGTACAAATTTAGGTAAAATTTAAGTGAAGGTTAAGCTAACATTTTGTAAGGCTAATTAAAGGTTTATATGTAAATTGGCGAATCCAAATTTAACGCGGGTGAAGCCGCGGGCAAAAGCTAGTGATATAATAAGGATGTACATAATACAGTTCCCGGAAGTCCCTTGTAGTGTTGTAATGAAACGCCAGTTGGACAAAGACTAAATTTATTCCATACACTACACTCCTCCGTACATTCATTTATCCATCTACCCACATATTACCAGATAATATCATGACACATGTGAAGTCCACCAACCCGACTACTGGTGGACTATAGCCCGAACGCCCTCGTCAAGAGGGTAGGTCTGAGCCACAGCAGCGGGACATGTTAATAGGCTGTAGATTTTATTTTTTATTTTATTTTTATTTACTTGAAAAAACCAACAGCGTACAAATTTAGGTAAAATTTAAGTGAAGGTTAAGCTAACATTTTGTAAGGCTAATTAAAGGTTTATATGTAAATTGGCGAATCCAAATTTAACGCGGGTGAAGCCGCGGGCAAAAGCTAGTGATATAATAAGGATGTACATAATACAGTTCCCGGAAGTCCCTTGTAGTGTTGTAATGAAACGCCAGTTGGACAAAGACTAAATTTATTCCATACACTACACTCCTCCGTACATTCATTTATCCATCTACCCACATATTACCAGATAATATCATGACACATGTGAAGTCCACCAACCCGACTACTGGTGGACTATAGCCCGAACGCCCTCGTCAAGAGGGTAGGTCTGAGCCACAGCAGCGGGACATGTTAATAGGCTGTAGATTTTATTTTTTATTTTATTTTTATTTACTTGAAAAAACCAACAGCGTACAAATTTAGGTAAAATTTAAGTGAAGGTTAAGCTAACATTTTGTAAGGCTAATTAAAGGTTTATATGTAAATTGGCGAATCCAAATTTAACGCGGGTGAAGCCGCGGGCAAAAGCTAGTGATATAATAAGGATGTACATAATACAGTTCCCGGAAGTCCCTTGTAGTGTTGTAATGAAACGCCAGTTGGACAAAGACTAAATTTATTCCATACACTACACTCCTCCGTACATTCATTTATCCATCTACCCACATATTACCAGATAATATCATGACACATGTGAAGTCCACCAACCCGACTACTGGTGGACTATAGCCCGAACGCCCTCGTCAAGAGGGTAGGTCTGAGCCACAGCAGCGGGACATGTTAATAGGCTGTAGATTTTATTTTTTATTTTATTTTTATTTACTTGAAAAAACCAACAGCGTACAAATTTAGGTAAAATTTAAGTGAAGGTTAAGCTAACATTTTGTAAGGCTAATTAAAGGTTTATATGTAAATTGGCGAATCCAAATTTAACGCGGGTGAAGCCGCGGGCAAAAGCTAGTGATATAATAAGGATGTACATAATACAGTTCCCGGAAGTCCCTTGTAGTGTTGTAATGAAACGCCAGTTGGACAAAGACTAAATTTATTCCATACACTACACTCCTCCGTACATTCATTTATCCATCTACCCACATATTACCAGATAATATCATGACACATGTGAAGTCCACCAACCCGACTACTGGTGGACTATAGCCCGAACGCCCTCGTCAAGAGGGTAGGTCTGAGCCACAGCAGCGGGACATGTTAATAGGCTGTAGATTTTATTTTTTATTTTATTTTTATTTACTTGAAAAAACCAACAGCGTACAAATTTAGGTAAAATTTAAGTGAAGGTTAAGCTAACATTTTGTAAGGCTAATTAAAGGTTTATATGTAAATTGGCGAATCCAAATTTAACGCGGGTGAAGCCGCGGGCAAAAGCTAGTGATATAATAAGGATGTACATAATACAGTTCCCGGAAGTCCCTTGTAGTGTTGTAATGAAACGCCAGTTGGACAAAGACTAAATTTATTCCATACACTACACTCCTCCGTACATTCATTTATCCATCTACCCACATATTACCAGATAATATCATGACACATGTGAAGTCCACCAACCCGACTACTGGTGGACTATAGCCCGAACGCCCTCGTCAAGAGGGTAGGTCTGAGCCACAGCAGCGGGACATGTTAATAGGCTGTAGATTTTATTTTTTATTTTATTTTTATTTACTTGAAAAAACCAACAGCGTACAAATTTAGGTAAAATTTAAGTGAAGGTTAAGCTAACATTTTGTAAGGCTAATTAAAGGTTTATATGTAAATTGGCGAATCCAAATTTAACGCGGGTGAAGCCGCGGGCAAAAGCTAGTGATATAATAAGGATGTACATAATACAGTTCCCGGAAGTCCCTTGTAGTGTTGTAATGAAACGCCAGTTGGACAAAGACTAAATTTATTCCATACACTACACTCCTCCGTACATTCATTTATCCATCTACCCACATATTACCAGATAATATCATGACACATGTGAAGTCCACCAACCCGACTACTGGTGGACTATAGCCCGAACGCCCTCGTCAAGAGGGTAGGTCTGAGCCACAGCAGCGGGACATGTTAATAGGCTGTAGATTTTATTTTTTATTTTATTTTTATTTACTTGAAAAAACCAACAGCGTACAAATTTAGGTAAAATTTAAGTGAAGGTTAAGCTAACATTTTGTAAGGCTAATTAAAGGTTTATATGTAAATTGGCGAATCCAAATTTAACGCGGGTGAAGCCGCGGGCAAAAGCTAGTGATATAATAAGGATGTACATAATACAGTTCCCGGAAGTCCCTTGTAGTGTTGTAATGAAACGCCAGTTGGACAAAGACTAAATTTATTCCATACACTACACTCCTCCGTACATTCATTTATCCATCTACCCACATATTACCAGATAATATCATGACACATGTGAAGTCCACCAACCCGACTACTGGTGGACTATAGCCCGAACGCCCTCGTCAAGAGGGTAGGTCTGAGCCACAGCAGCGGGACATGTTAATAGGCTGTAGATTTTATTTTTTATTTTATTTTTATTTACTTGAAAAAACCAACAGCGTACAAATTTAGGTAAAATTTAAGTGAAGGTTAAGCTAACATTTTGTAAGGCTAATTAAAGGTTTATATGTAAATTGGCGAATCCAAATTTAACGCGGGTGAAGCCGCGGGCAAAAGCTAGTGATATAATAAGGATGTACATAATACAGTTCCCGGAAGTCCCTTGTAGTCTTACTGGAGTTCGCTATCATTAGGTCGTAATTGACGTATTGCCTGCGATCCGATCCGGCTCGAGCGCGCTAATCCAAACTTTAGCCAAGATTACATTGCGTCGGGGCCACTTGCAACGCCTCGGATTAATCTAACTTTGAGTTACGGCCACGGCACCGGCCTCGCAACAACGCACTGAAGTCACATTAGCAAATATTTTGATAAAATTGCGCGCTTTATCAAAAAAATTTGCTATAGGGGAGCGCGCGCGCCACCAAAAAGATTCGAAGCTAATTCGAATGGAAGTTTTATTATTATTTCTGACTAATCTCGAGACGATGATTTTGATGAAATTTGATGTGGAGATACCTAATCACAATCATTCTTTATTTGGTAATTATTCAATTACAATGTCAAAAAATAAAAATAAAATGTAGGTATAAATTACTCAATAGTCAATGTCAAATATTTATAGAGAATCATTTCAATGTCATACAATACGAATGAAACAATACAAAAAATAAAATAAAAATGTCAAAATAAAACATGTCATAAAAAAATAATATTTAAATAACGTCGATAGCAGATACGTCTAACCCTGGGGCAGGACATAGGCTACTTTTTACCGCGATAAACTGTTCCCGCGGGCGAAGCCGCAGGTGACAGCTAGTATCCAATAAAATACAACCTGAGCGATCGCACAATGTATTTATTTATTTATATTTTCATGTCATTTCTTTATAATTGGTGATTGATTTAATGGCATATTTGTTTTTAATGGCATCAGAAGACGCAGCGTAGGCCTCCCACAAGGTGGACCGACGATCTGGTGAAGGTCGCGGGACCCGGCTGGATGAGGTTAGCGCGGGATCGCTCGTCGTGGAGATCCTTGGGGGAGGCATTTGTCCAGCAGTGGACGTCTACACGCTGATATGATGATGATGATGACAATCGGCAGCAATGAATTCGGGCTTTTTCATACAAACAAGGACATTTTGGGCCTTTAGATCTCCGACAGGGAATGATTTGCGTGAGATCTGATGATGGCGGCTCTAAGTATGGATGGAGAAGGTCCATAGGCCAACCGAACTTCGGTCTAAAAATGGCTTACGTTTTCATTTTCCGACTGTTACTTACAAAACAAACAAGATATCGTCGAGAAGGGTTGTCAGTAAATGATGGTGTGTAATAAAACAGACAGATGGCAGAAAACATTCAATTACCTTTCCACACGATACATCACTTTATTTGTTCCATTGTTTTCTAATATAAAGTATAGTTGTGATGTTTGTCCTGTTAGTTTTGAATTGTAAGGCGCTTTGGAATCTGTCTGTAATGCCTTATATATTGTATATGAAATAAATAAATAAATAAATAAATAAATAAAATATGGTAGGGGAAGTCGATTTATTGATTGATCATCAACAGCCTATTAATCTCCCCACTGCTGGGGCTCAGGCCTACCCTCTTAACGAGGGCGTTCGGGCTATAGTCCACCACGCTAGCCCAGTGCGGGTTGGTGGACTTCACACGCGTCTAAGAATTTCTTCTTCGGCGTATGCAGGTTTCCTCACGATGTTTTCCTTCACCGTTTGAGAGCAGTCAGTAAATGTACTTAAGTTTCGAGAAAAACCCATTGGTACATGGCTCTGCGGGGGATCGAACTCCGGACCTTTCGATATGATAGGCCGCGTCTTATCCCCTACGCCACTGACGCTATCTTGATTGATCAATGTAAAATGACATTATTCAGGTTTCGTTTATAATACGAACTGACAATGCCGGCCAAAAAGTCTTATTTTTTTCTATTTGTATTTTTATACTTATATGTAAAAGTTATGGACTTAGACCTTAGATTAGAACCTTTGCTTTCTACTAAAATATGTTGAGAAAGGCTGAAACGACAGATTTCAAACTCAAATAAAGCCAAGAAAATTACCTTATAGGACGGATAGTATCTGCGTGAGGCGGTCGGCAGTGACTGGATGCGGAGAACCGAGGATCGGGTTCAGTGGCGCGCCTTGGGGGAGGCCTATATCCAGCAGTGGACTAGTACAGGCTGATGATGAGCTTTGGTGTCATAGTAAAACTGCTACTTAAGACGGACAAAGTTCTAACAGAATGAATTCTGTGCATGTTGTTTATAATTCTTGATTTTTTTAACACCCTGACGTATTTGAGAGAGATCTCGATTAGCTTGTCTCAATAGAACGGATGGCAAAATATATTTGGGGCTTCATTACTTTGAATACGAAAGATCTTTTAAAGTCAATTCCGTATAAAATGTAGCCGCTATCGGGGGCTTACCTTCTCATTTCATCTCGAAGGATTTCTAAGGCCCCTCTTGGCACCAACGGGTTAAGTCACACACAGCCATGTAGCTCAGAGAATTTTTCTATTTCATTGTGTGATTTCGTTGATTTTTTCGGTTTTGATATACATTGGACGATAACTACACGACATCGTCAGACTGGTAGTCGCATACTTCACTACTAAAAGCTTTCACACACAGCTGTGTGACAGAGTTCTTTAATTAAGGTTGCATTCTGACATACTTATATCGCTTCGCTCAGTAATATACCTACTGAGCGAAGCGAAATAGGTGTGTATATGTCGCAGGGAAATGAGAACATCAGGGATTTCATGAAATCCCGGAAGATGTCGAATATTCTTGTTTTCGCTGGATTTCGTGAAATCCCTGATATGAGGACATTTCCCTGCGACATATCTTCATTCTCTTCATAGCTCTTCCGTCTTTGAGCACCCGCTCTATCTGATCCTCGTGTGTCAGACAGGTCGTACCATAACCCTTTTTGTTTTTTTAAGTATGGCTGCTCAAGTCTGCGGTTGCTAAGTTCTAGCGGTTATGTGTCGCTATGAATTAATATCTCAGTTCGCCATCCGTCACACCTGTGTGTATCGCCCCAGTGACGCGAAAATAAATAATGTCCGCAACCCTGCCGGTGAAGAATGAGAGTGTGGGGCACATTATAAATGGCCCCAGTCACACCCCAACAAATAATTTGGGGCCATTTTGGGAATATATGAAAAAAGTGACCCCTTTTAGGGTTATGGGTAATAAAAATTGTTGGATTTATGGATGTAACTTCATGATCCTGTATGTTTATTTGCCAAGTTTTTAGAGCGTTTTTCCAGTGGTAAAAATTGATATTTTAAAAATAAATCAGGCTGAAAAAATATTCTTTACTGAATTTTAAAAATCATTTTCACAAGGAACTCACAAACTTCTTCATAAAGGTTACTTATTATTTCATTTTAAGACATTTAATTTTTTTTCAGGTAAGTCCTTCGCGATTACTGGTGTGATCCCACTGCTGGGCAAAGACCTCGCCATCGACCTACATACATACAGGTAAAATAATAACAAGAAAATATGTCATTACAATAATAATGTTACAAGATTTCTCTTAAATTATGTCAAGCATTCTAGGCAGTCTTATAGCCTCCAGAAGTATTCTAGGCAGTATTCTTAGCCTCCAGAAGTATTCTAGGCAGTATGCTTAGCCTCCAGAAGTATTCTAGGCAGTATGCTTAGCTTCTAGAAGTATTCTAGGCAGTATTTCTAGCCTCCAGAAGTATTCGAGGCAGTATTCTTAGCCTCCAGAAGTATTCTAGGCAGTATTCCAGCCTCACGATGTGTAATATAATAAATGTATGTACCCAGTATACTAATATGCATATAAATATTTTGACTTATTCTATTTTTCAGCCTGTTTGCCCCCTACGGAAACTTAATAATATTATTCATTAAAGAAAACAAAACTACCCACAGTCAACTTAACATGCAAAACAACATAAGTTTTAAGTTCAAGTTTCCTGGTACCTCGGTACCGCAAACAGTTAAAGTTTACAAGTTAAACAACTTCGCCTTGTGTGCATAACTTAGACTTACTCAAGTAAAGGGGTCTATTTATACCTACACCTGTTTAGAAGAGGAGCTGGCTACACTTAACTAGGTACTTGTCTTAGGTAGTCTCGTCGATCCGGAGGTGCACACGACTTAACTAAATTTAGTCCATTCTGCTCTTTTTTATCTGTAGAAATAAGAAAGAGATGGCATACATTTTAGAACTGTCATATTAGTTTAGTCATATCAGACACAAGAATATAACCATGGTTTGTATTGAGACTCAGAACATGGCGATTAAAATTTCCTCTGTCTGACAGGACTAAACTAAATTAAACTGGCCTGTTGGCTTAGTGGTAGTGACCCTGCTTACTGCGCCAAAGGTCGTGGGTTCGATTCCCACCCGGGACCAACATTTGTGTGATGAGCATGACTGTTGGTTTTCGGATTCTGGGTGTTTGTATGTATTTGAGTATTTATTTAAAAGTATTTAAGTATGTTTATCAGTTGTTGAGTACACATTTACAAGCTTCGGCTTAGTTGGGACTAAACAGCCGTGTGTAAATTTGTCGAAACATTATTATTATTAATAATAATTTGACAGTTCTAAAATATATGCCATCTCTTTTTTACTTCTACAGATAAAAAAAGAGCACTAGACTAAATTTAGTTAGAGAGTCAAAAGAGCCCTCCAACCTTGGCCGGCGCCGCACCAGCACCCCCCGGGTGTTGCAGGTGTCTATGGGCGGCGGTGACCTCTTAACATCAGGAGGCCCGCCTGATTGTTGCCCCTGCAGCAATAAAAAAAAAGTTGTCCGTTAAGCACCTCCGAATCGATACACTTTTCAAAAACCTTTTTACTAACAAGTTAGGACGGAAGTTATGCCTTTGAAAAGTTATCTAGATAACAAAACATTGGAAATTATGTTAGGTATATACCTAGTGTTTAAGTATGACCTGATTTTTTACCGTAATGTTTCGATTGTGATTGAATCATTGAAAACGCCGTGATTTCCGACACCCGAACGTGATTGGAAACATTGTGACTCTTTATTGTTGACATAAATTAGAATTTTTTGCCATGAGTGATAACATTTTTGCTTTGCAAGTTAAATTGAGGGAGAGATCAAAAAAAAATTTATGGTAATGTGTGAATCCCGTTCCCATTTTAATGCTATTCTAATATTCTCAGTGCGGATGATATTTTTCGTATATTTTAATTCTGAAACCGTAAATGAAAAATGTGTTGGTTCGTTTCTTTGTAGAGGTCCGTTGCTTTTGTCCAAAAATAAGTATTGAGTCTTGGTAAAATGGAAAGAAAGCTAGAGGCCGTGCTGCGGTTTTATGTATTCGTGATTATAAACTATGGCGACATTAAGAACTTGTTTCCAATTGGCCGTAAAACTACAAAAAAATTGTTCAAATTGTCATTCAAAGTCGGATTTCCGCCTCGTGTCTGACACGACTAAACTCATAGAGATAGGATCTCTTTGGTGGGTGCTCGATAGTGCGCATTAAGCCACCCCCACACTGGCGCGGTAGCCGTGGCTACATACAAAGATTTACCGCTGGCGGTAGGCCGCGTCAGTGCGATACCTCCATTACAATCCTATATATCATAAGCATAACTGACCGCCACAGCTACTGCTCCAGTCGACATAACTGTTTTGCGTCAGAAATTTCAATAATAAGAAGGTACAACACTTCACCAGTCTTGCCATCTGAAGGTCTAGTGCTGGGAAAATATCATAAATTGTAGACGGCACCTTAACAGCAATCCAAATTCAAACTCGTAACCCAATAACCAAACCACTTATTTCTTCTTACTTAATTTGAGGCCGACCAGTTTGCGAAGAACCATCTAACTGTATTAGGCTCTTCATTCTAGCATTATCTACGCAGAACTTGGACGAGAGGCAGGCCAAAGTATTCTGGTTGTTGCTGGCGTAAGTTGGTAGTGACACACGTGCGTAAAGTTTGACGAGCATATAAATATCTTGGGTCTTTAAAAAGAAGCTGCCATGAACATTCAAATTTCAAAAAGTGTAACTGCGTGGTATAAAGGGGTGTTAAAATTGTACATTTTTGGCGTTAGCCTAAAAATATAGGTCATTTTAAAGACACTAATTGCGTTATTGGTTTACTTTTTTGTGTGGCAAAGTAAAAGATTTGCTGGGTAAGCCAAACCAAAGAGTTTGGAATCGCCACCGACCGCCGCGGGACCCCCTATTCTGGCGATGCCCGCGCGTGCACGTCCTTTGCTCTGTGAACCAAACCAAAACGTTCATTGTGACATATAATATAGCAACTGTCAAATTTGAAATTAATACAACGATGGTAATAATAAAGCTTTTATTTCCCACTTACAATACAATAAAATGTAGCTATCGCCACAGAACTGGTGCAGAATTTCCACTCGTCCGCTCAAATTTGTCGAGCCAATTTCCGCTGCGGTCTTTCCGCCAAGATTTGTTTGCCCTAAAAGTTCCCTGAACGTCGGAGCCGTGTGTCAGCCGAAGAACCTTTACGACCTTCCATTTATTAGGTGCTATTCCCGCCCGCTCCGGCAATTACAATGATTTCATTAAACGGGTCATGTTCGAACAGGGCCCGGTTACGGGTCGATTGGCTGTCATTAATCGTGATTCTAGCTGCTAATAGATAATATATCTATTTATAGTATACCTACATAGGTGGATGGATAATTAGAAACAGGGCAAGATTTTCATACAATCGAGGTCACTTTGAAGCCATGGGTCTATTGTTCTCCGTGAAGGATTGATCGGGGCATCATCTGATGACGGTCATCGAGAGAGTAGATGGAGGACTTTTAGATGGCTATAGATGTCCAACTAATCAGATCAGCCGTTTGTGAGCAGCATTGTCATGATTCATTGTTTTTAAGATTTTCATACATTTTTGTACCATTTTGCAGGTTTATTTCTACATGACGATGCTGCTACCAAACGGCTCATCTGATCAGTTGGATATCTATAGCGATCTGAAAGTCCTCCATGTACTCTCTCTATGACCGTCATCAGATCATGCCCCGATCAATCCTTCACGGAGAACCATGGCTTCAAAGTGACCTCGATTGTATGAAAATCTTGCCCTGTTTCTAATTATCCGTCCACCTATGTATATAATATAGACTTGCCTATATACACGTAACTACCGTACCCTTTAGGTGTATCACAGACACACTCATCACACGCATTACGCTAAATGTAAGAATTCATACTAAAATATATGAAAGAGTAAAAAATTAGTCCTAAGTATCCATCTTACAAAATATGAACATCTTACAAATCTGGCAGAGAACCAAGCTCTATAAAAGAAGGCATCGGTGGCGTAGACGGGTAGACGCGACCCGTCACATCGATAGACCTGAGTTCGATCCCCGGTCACGACCGGGCACAATAGGTTCCAATTACCAAAGATCGGGTTCAGCGGCGCGCCGCTTTCTCTCAGCGCTACCACCTAGGAAGCGGTGGTAGATAACCATTGACGTGTATAAATGTACCCAGTGTACCCACATGCAATATTATTTGGACTTTGATGGCGTTCATTGGACGTCGAAAGGCCGGTATGATACCTACGGAGATATTATGGACGTATTTATGTACGTCGTGGGTACGTGGGTAGACGCTTCCGGCTAATTGGTTCCTTGTCAGACACCCACTTTAATTAAACCCACTTTAATTAATGCCAATAACTTTGTTATGTGCCACACTGGCTGGATGTTTGTAACAAAGTATATTGTATTTTAATTTAACTGTGTGTATTTGAAATTAGTACCAAAAATCGGCATTGATATGCCTTTGTCAATCAATCAACAGAGTATTCATCATACCTTCTTAACAACAGAGATGCGATTTATTTGAAATACTTCTATTTAAAATACAAATACAAAATGCAAAATACCTATTTTGTATTTAAATGCCTTTTAGTAAAAAACATTTTGTATTTTATTTGAAATACCTTTCGAGATGTATTTTGCATTTTTAATATTTATTTCAAAATGCAAACAAACTAGTTAATAAATTAAAAATTTGTTAAATTAGTTAAGTTTAGCCAACATTGGCAACATTACCAGTCAAACAAAATGAAATGAACGAATGACGCTTGTATTGATGACCAAAATGTTATGCATAAGGTCATAAGGTGCCATGTTATTAGACGTTTTTGTTCGGCTCGGCAATGTGTCTCTATTTCTCATGATAAATACCTAAAATAAATAAAAATATCTGAGATTTGGCCAAAAGGTATTTTATTTTGAAAAAGTATTTTGAAAATACCTATTTTGCATTTAGCATTTGAAATACAAAACGCAAAACTATTTTGTATTTTGCATTTGAAATTGTAAATCTGAAAAGTATTTTGCATTTTGTATCTTTTTTAAAACAATTTTGTACATCTCTGCTTAACAAACGCGTTAGGGCTAATATAATCCACCACGCTAGCCCAGTGCGGGTTAATAATGGGCTTCACTGCGCCTAAGAATTCCTTTTTCAGCGTATGCGGTTTCCTCCTGATGTTTTCCTTTATCAGAGCAATGTACTTAAGTTTTGAGAAAAACCTATTGGTACATAGCCCAGCCGGGGATCGAACTCCGGACCTTTTGATATGATAGGCTGCGTATAACCCCGACGCCAATGACGCTTCCAATAATTTATTAAACAAATATATATTTAAAAATAAAACGTAAGCCAAGTAAATGATAATTAAGTAAATAAATGACTTTTCAACTTTAATTACACCAGAGCTCTCTCTAAAATAGAAGCCAACAGGAAGTTGACTCATTTGCGTTTCTTGTGAAAAACGTTGGGTATGTGGACACTGCAGTCCACTTCCGTTCACTGCGGCTAATTTGGCTCTCGTTCTGGGAATTCGGTTCTACTGAATTTAATTAAGGAAAAACATGTTTTGAAGACTTGCTTTCGTGACTCAGGGGAATGCCTCCTATTTATAAGAGTAGTGGTAACTACTTAGTTAAAAGAGTAGGTAGTCGTGTGAAGGCTCAAGGTCACCAAGAGGGCAATGGAGAGAGCTATGCTCGGAGTTTCCCTGCGAGATCCAATCAGAAATGAGGAGATCCGCAGGAGAACCAAGGTCACCGACATAGCTCAAAGAATTGTGGCAGTGGTCTGGGCACATCGCTCGTAGAACTGACGGCCGTTGGGGCAGAAAGGTTCTCGAGTGGCGACCACGTATCGGAAGACGCAGCGTAGGCAGGCCTCCCACAAGGTGGACCGACGATCTGGTGAAGGTCGCGGGACCCAGCTGGATGAGGTTAGCGCATGACCGGTCGTCGTGGAGATCCTTAGGGGAGGCCTTTGTCCAGCAGTGGACGTCTACAGGCTGATATGATGATGAACTATTCAGTTTGACCCGATAAAGTAAAAGAAATCCACGGATATCCACGGAAATCCATGTATGTGTGTAGTATTCCATGCCATAAAGTCCCATATCTTACCGGCACCGCAAGCCGGGACGTAGGTATACACCAGTAGAACCGGGTCGCAATGCATTAGCAGTCGAACGTGGCTATTACCCGGTTCATTAGCTCGACGCGCCGGATATCCGGCCGGATATTGCCCGGCTGATGTATGAATGTACGTGAGCTGCTTGGTTCGGTTACGTTTCAATTGGTAAGGCTTGGTTTTAGATGTTTTTCTTCTAGGTTTATGTCCACCTGAGAAAGTCATAGGGGTACGTACGCACGTCTGTGGAAACAAAACCATCTCCTTAATAGGCTAATCCAGCTCAAGGTAAAAATGTTTCCACGGACGTGCGGTCTACTGTACAAGTTGCTTTAAAAACACTAGCTATGCCATGCGGCTTCACCCGCCGGTCTTCTGTATTCTCGTTAAGTTATTATATATCATGGTTTTTTTAACGGTATTTGTTCCGCAATTGGTCCGGTTCGATTCCCATCCCAGCCAGGGATTTTGAAGAAATCTTTGAATGCAGTTTAACTTTCTTTAAGTCAAGTACTTTCCCTCTATTTGTTTTTCTATGTTCTGTGCTGTGTTGGTCTTGTGTGCGTCAAATAAAAATTTCATTCATTCATTCTCTGTCATAGTTTTTTTTTTAAATCTATTTTAGTCATAGATTTTGTATAGCCTAAGATACACAGATTTTTATGCTGGGTCATTGAAATAAATAAAATTGTATTATCAGACAATAATTAACATTCAAAATTAAATTCTCGCGACATCCGGCACACGGACGTGACGTCACAGCCGGAGTAAAGTTGCGTCGGTGAGTCGGTACCTACGTAATATCCGGCATTAGTATTCTGCGGCTGGTAGCGGCGCGCGATTTTTATCTCCTCATATTACGATATTATAGTGCGAATTTGAGATATATCTCTCTATTATTGCTTGAAATTGGTCTTTATTTTATTTCTATTTATTATCAACCGACATCAAAAAGGAGGTAAATCCCTGTAAGGTATACTAACTCTATGGTAAATCCAGGTGTACTAACTCTATGGCAAATCCAGGTATACTATTAAGTCCCCGTAGAGTTTATTGACGGCTGTGTGAAGTTGGCCGATTTCTGCGCAATGACAAATTGTAGGTATCAAAGGGGGAGCTGTGGGGGGGTTCACTAAAGACGCTCATACAATTTGAAGAAATAGTTCATTGATTGGATCAACCGAATCAAAAAGTTTTTGGACATCTCTATGTAGCACACTATCTCGCTTACGCACACATAGACTATAAACACTGTCAGCGATGTGCAAACAATTTGTGACTAGGTATATTCATTCAGCCGTCAAGAAATTCTACGCGGACTATAATGCTATGGTAAATCCAGCTTTGCTAACTCTACGGTAAATCCAGGTATACTAACTCTACGGTAAATCCAGGTATACTAACTCTATGGTAAATCCAGGTATACTAACTCTATGGTAAATTACATGCTGTAACCCCTGGTTTTTTAAATAAGAATACTAAAAACTACGAATAGCCATAAATCACAAAAAAAACTGAATTTCAACCGTCTTCAAAAAGAAGGAGAAGCTCAATTCAACTGTATGGTTTTTTGTGTATGTTACCCGATATCTTCGCCGATGCTATTGACAATAGATCGACCGACCTCTCGGCAACGAGCAACCTGCAGCAGTGCTGCCGTCGGCCAGAAGCCCTACTCCAGTACTTCAAGGAGTTGCGATGGCTGGACTGACGGTCCGGGGGGAATTGCACAAAACTCCGATGTCGTGGAGTCGGTGCAGGGACTGCCACCCCCCATTTAAGAATAAGAATCTTCGCCGATTGTGACCCGATTTGAATGACTTTTTTTTAATGAATAGACTATAATTTCGAGGGTAGTCCCATTTCAATTGGAAAACAATATTTCACCTCTAAACGTGGAACGTTACAAAAACCATAAAATTTTACAATGTCTCTAGTTTCGTCTAGCTTCACTCACATAATACCAGCCCTTTGACGGCCACTGCTGGACATAGGCCTTCTCCAATGAACGCCAGCACACCCGGTCATCCGCCCGCCGCACCCGACCACCTATAGGTCGGTTGCCTTCACATTGAAAAGCTTTAATTTCACAGACTCGTCGAAACCTATCGAGCGGCTCAAATTTCAGTAACTCCAAATCCGTTTTCCACTACGTGACTTAAATATTTCTAAAGACATTATGTTCATTGATGTCCACACCGACTTGAGCTCTCATCGCGAGCCGATCTTGTTTTATCTCAGCTCACGTTAGAGTGGGCGGTTTGAAATGTATACCCGGCATTACCGGGTGGATCCGGATCAAATCCGAGTTTTACGACCGGGTAAGATAAGCCTACGATATCTGCGTTAAGTCAGTGGTGCATTTTAATTTATCGCTGCTCTGCTGAATGAATTATGATATTTGGCGAAGATTTTAAAATAGTCAAGAAATCGTCGGGAAGAAATTGCTTTTAGCTAAAATATTTTACCTTATAAAATCTTTCGAGTTTGTGTGATAAAACGATTGTGTTATCTAATGGTAACAACCTGTTATTAACTACTTATCGTTAATTCGATTTAGAGTAGGTACATCCCTAGAGCGTCAGTGGCGTCGGGGATAAGACGCGGCCTATCATATCGGAAGGGTCGAAGTTCGATCCCCGGCCGGGCCGTGCACCAATGTGTTTACTGACTGCTCTCAAACGGTGAAGGAAAACATTGTGAGGAAACCTGCATACGCCGAAGTACCATCAATGGTACTGCTCAATGGTACAACTGACACTACGCGAGAAATTCTTAGGCGCATGTGAAGTCCACTAACCCGCATTGGGCTGGCGTGGTGGACTATAGCCCGAACGCCCTCGTTGAGGTGGTAGGCCTGAGCCCCAGCAGTGGGGACATGAGACTCTTGATGATGATGACTTCCCTAGACCAACGAGGCGGCCGAAATTTAGCCGAACCATAAATTTACGGGTATTAATAACATCACGACGTCCCTACTTATAGGGACAAACTTATTTAAAGTTCAATGTATTGGATGGAACGAAGAACTGACTCAACAATGTATCACGTTAGGAAAATGCTGCACTGCTGAATAAATTCTGGAAGTACCATTGTATATTGAAAAACGAGAAAAAAAGATGAAACATAACTCGCTCGGGTAGCTCGTAAAGTCTGGAAGCTGACACACTGGCTCTGCATTGCGACAGTGAATATTTAGGCGAGTTTGAAACAGACTGGGTACACTCGGAGTCATACAACGGCGACCTTACAAGGCAAGTCGCGAACCCAATGTCCAAAATCTTTTATTGCCAATTATTATAAAAAATAAATAAATTAAAAGTATTAATTGTGACTAAGGTAGACGCTGGTATACTTGTCAGTGTCCCTATAGTCGTCACTTGACATAAAAGCATATTTAACCTGTTGTACCAACACTAAATCAACAGCTCTTCATGGCAACATAATATTTCATAATACTTAGGGCCTCTTACACCGCTTGCTGATAAAGTCCCAGATACCCTATCTGCAGGTTAATTGACAGATAGCCTGTTTTTTTGGTTTCACAGGTATCTGATTGCCTATATCTTATATATTTTATATAGTCTATCATACATATATATCTGATAGATTAGTTTATCACTAACATTACTATCTGTAACAATATCAGGAAGTGGTGAAAGAAGCCCTTAGAATATTATTAAGATAGCCACACTAAGTCGACAACAGGTTAAATATAATTTTTATATCATGTGAAGGGCTCCCTAAACGATCATGCGGCATGACATGCAATACGTGCTGTCACTCATGCATGACCGTCTAGCTGTAGTGATTGACGTGCATCGACATGCAAACTACGTGCTGGCCGTTGCTCCACTGTATTGATTGATAGCAAGCATGGATAGTCCATCATGCAGCATGACATTCACGTAAACGTTGCATGTCATGCAAGCATGATCGTTTAGGGACACTTTTAGGGACACTGACGGGAATACAGGCGTCTACCTTAGCTGATTCTCGCGGCTTCACACGCGCAGAATAGATTTTCCCGCGGGAAGAAACCCTTTTTAAGTAAACGTCAGAGCTATGAGGAAGGGGGGGGAGAGGACCGGGTGTGGTGGCGTCCAGCAGTGGACGCTAAAAGGCTGATGTGATGATGATGAGGACATTATGCGTCTTACCCTGTTGATTCAAACGTCTTGGTTCAAACGAAACGCATGAGAATTTCTCAGTTATTTCGCACGGTACCTCTGGCATTTTATTTCCCGGCTGTACCCTAAAAAGGACGGGATATTTTTTTAATTTACAAAATGTTTTCTTTTCATAAATAACGTAGCAAAGTAAGCGGGCGGACCACCTGTAGCCTTAATTGCTATTGCTATCGTGCTGGGCGCGATCGCTTCCCATCCCCTATTACGTACTCGTATATTGTGATGGGTCGCCATTGAAATTGGGAATTTGAATTGGAAATGAAACAACGTTTGGGTAGATGAGAAATGTATACAGGGTGACGGAGAGTCACTTCTTGATCGGTTGGAGAATATGTATTTCATCCAAACCTTTTATGTATTTCGCCATTTTATACAGTATAAGGATAAGGATAAGACGCGGCCTATCATATCGAAAGGTCCGGAGTTCGATCCCCGGCTGGGCCATGACCAATGGGTTTTTTCTCGAAACTTAAGTACATGTACTGACTGCTCTCAAACGGTGAAGGAAAACATCGTGAGGAAACCTGCATACGCCGAAGAAGAAATTCTTAGGCGCATGTGAAGTCCACCAACCCGCACTAGGCTAGCGTGGTGGACTATAGCCCGAACGCCCTCGTTGAGAGGGTAGGCCTGAGCCCCAGCAGTGGGGAGATTAATAGGCTGTTGATGATGATACAATACAGTGGACCTTTGGCAATTAATAATGAAATCAAAATACCTTACTTTTGACTGTTCATACTAATTAAATAAACAAAGACTTATGTAAAATTTATTTGGGCAACATTCCAACCTGGTATTTTATTTATTTAGACAACAAAACGGAAGCTGGAAGCGATCTCTTTCAGATAAAATTAGGCCGACTTTGTATACTATTTTCATTATGGTATATTCAGTAAATTATCTTCAGTCTCAATGTTTTTTGGTTTGACGTATTTTATAAACAGACATATTAGATGTTCGGTGATGCTGTGAATACCTGCGAGACAATGATTGGTACAGGTGTTTCGTTACCGCAAGAATATCATATCTTCTGCTTAACTTTAGAATATAGTTACAGACTTATATTATACTGTAGCTTACTGTTAGACGAGGCAATGACCTGTAAGGGCAGACAAAGGGTCATAACTCGATTAACGGAGTTTTAGCTCTTACTGTTTTGGTTTATTAAAAAAATTAAGAGAGCTAATGTCATTACAGTGGTCTCCCATTTGTTATTAAAAGCGGTGTCATAGAAAAAAAATGTAAGTATAAAATATATGGCAAGTGAACTCATGTAAAATTAATGTGTTGGACTTTGACATTTGGTAAGTAAGATATATATAGATGTCATGAAAAAAATACAAGTCAAATAAATCAAAAATCTTCAATTGCAGATGTCACTTGATTCATATATACACTTACATTTCTGACGAACGGTTCGGTCGAAAGTCGAGCCACAATTCTGACAATATAAAGTTTACCCTGTATAGACAATACACGGTTAGTAAAAACAGCATGTATTTACATTAATTTAGAGGTTTTCACGGAGTTCTTTAGCAGTTACCCGGAGTAATGAGAATAACATCCCATAAGACATCTGAGCTTCATGAAAATTTTATCAGGTGGTCTCGACGTGGCTCCAAAACTTGTAGACATTTCCCCGGTTCATTTCCAAAGTTAGCTACGTTTTACTTCTACATGGAGTCTAAGATAATGGAAGTTTATGTCATGAAGTAAGCAGACGTGACGTCATTAGATTCGGTTTTATTCTTAGAGAGAGAGATATTAGAATAGAAGAGTGAAGTAAGGGTTGTCTGGAAGAAATCGGTCTTAGCTATAAGACCGCCTAGATGTACATTATTGTATCTGTTTTTTATTCTTTTTGTCTGTAATTTTCGAATGTGTTTTAAAGTGTATTGAATTTAATTTAAGTATCAATATTACCTACAAAATGTTTAAAGGTGTTTTTTTTTAAAGATTTATTCCACAATTGGCCAGTTTCCATTTTAATAATTGTACCAGCTCTTCAACGTCCGCCGGTCAGATGTACACTACAATCATTATCATGTTTTCTGACTCATAAAACAGGATAAAGCGTGACACACACTGAGCGGCGGCGTTGCGAAAGCGTTGCGGTTTTTTTCTGTAATGTTCGAAATAGTGTGAAGCCCTTTACATCAAAGCGGCGGCGGCGCGGCGCGTTCTTCATACAAACCTTCGCCGCCGCAACGCTTTCGCAACGCCGCCGCCCAGGCGCTCTATTTTTGATTCGCTCTCCTCGCTTCTAGCGTTCGATTCTACTGATTTTCCCTCGACTCCGCATTTTTGAACCGCTCGAACGGCAACGAGTGGTATCGACCAATCGTCGCTTGGGACGAGCCGAGCGGTAGAATAAACGTCAAATGCCATATGACAAAAGAAAAGTGACAACTATCACTGACACACAAAAGGCAAAGATAATATCATATACAGTCTCTATTGTTACGACCATTACTGAGCATTTTACGTTCCGCTTTACGTTTCGGTAATTACCGGTTTTTATTTTTTTTGCGTAAAACGGATAAAGTTCTACATTTTTAATATTATTGGCAACACCGACCGCGAGCGAATCAAAAATGCAGAAAATCAGCGTCGTGCGACTTGGAAGTCGAGTATGACTTATGTCGCATGCGACGATACAATTCCCTACGAGCGAATCAAAAATAGAGCTCCAGGTGTGTCACGATTAATTGATTAACACACTGCTACGGCGCCCACGCTACGGGGCGTAGCACGCGTAGCACTGCGTATAGTTTATCATACCTTCTTATATATTAGGGTTGGACCACATCTGTTAGCACTGAATCTCACTTTTTCATATCTCTATCCTTTTCTGTCGTTCAGGAACGTCATTTGCTAGAGCGAGAAAGATAGCGGGTGTGATATAGCGCGCGGCAGCACGGAAACGCGACCGCACCTCCTAACGAGGGCGTTCGGGCTATAGTCCACCACGCTAGCCCAGTGCGGGTTGGTGGACTTCACACGCGCCTAAGAATTTCTTCTTCGACGTATGCAGGTTTCCTCACGATATTTTCCTTCACTGTTTGAGAGCAGTCAGTAAATGTACTTAAGTTTCGAGAAAACCCCATTGGTACATGCACAGAACACGGAAAAAGCTCGCTATGCTCTCAGTAGAACGATGACGTGGGGGGGGGGGGGGATCCCCAGCTGGGTCATGTACCAATGGGTTTTTTCTCGAAACTTAAGTACATTTACTGACTGCTCTCAAAATTCAAAAGTATTTTATTGCATGTAAGTACTGGGTACATTTATACAACGTCAATTTTAAAACAAAGTCTCAAACGGTGAAGGAAAATATCGTGAGGAAACCTGCATACGTCGAAGAAGAAATTCTTAGGCGCATGTGAAGTCCCCCAACCCGCACTGGGCTAGCGTGGTGGACTATAGCCCGAACGCCCTCGTTGAGAGGGTAGGCCTGAGCCCCAGCAGTGGGGGCATTAATAGGCATTGAGCACCAAATTACATCAAAATTTTACATTACGAAATATTACTAAGCTGTGTACAATCAAAAGGCGGCCTTATCGCTTTCAGCGATTTCTTCCAGGCAACCTTAGGGTGATGTTGAAATCAAGCATATGACCATTTTGTTCGTATAATTAATGTCCGCCGCTCACGCCGCTATGGCGCAGTTTTTGCACAATGTCACGGCGGTCGGAGCCCCAGCGCATTATGAAGAAAAGCTGCCGAGTGTGCGATACTAACTTGACGGTTGCGATGTTCCAAAAGGTTTATAGTAATCTATGGGTACATGGCCCAGCCGGGATCGAACTTAGGTCCTTTCGATATGGTAGGCCGCGCCTTATCCCCGACGTCACCGATGCTGATGTGTAACAGATTTAATAGCAATACTTTAAAAATATTTTTCCATATCCTCAACAGATGTACTGACCTACCCATCTACACCTACATTTGCGGATAGCTATTACGCAGCCGGTCAAAAAACGGAAACCAACCGCCATAAAGATACCCGGGTATGTCCAATGGCCGGGTGTATCCTAACCTACATACCCGGGAGGACAAACGGCCGGTCGAAATTGGAGGAAACCATGGGGGTGGGTCGACTGTCCCTTTTGTACCAAATTGCTTTCGCTCAAGATGTCAATCGAGTTTGTTATTGCGTCACCTATTTTACCTTACATTACGGTTCCTTGAAGTCTTTGAATCAATTTACGGTACAAACTGGCAACGGCCTTTTTTAGATGACGACCTTTGCCTCATTTAGTTTTATTAAAAAAAGAAATGATTACTTGCTTTTGTATTTTTATTTTGGTAGTGTCAACTTTATCATTAATCTTGGTATTATCTTGTACTATTACTTTTTCTGTAGTATAATACGTTCAGACGCATACTACCAGAAACGCAAATAACCTTATACGCGGATGACCAGAATTTCATTACACGAACTATTTGGAGCCTCTTTTCACCCTTTAATATCTCAAAAACTATTTAACATAAACACATGAAATTTAGTTTGTTTATTTAGATCCCTTAATCCAACTAAAACCCCACATTTCATAAATACAGCTCAAATAGTTTTTGAGATATTAAGGGGTGCAAATACTTTCTGCGAAAGTCGTACGGCGGCATAAGGGTGCAATACAATGATGCATTTCGCATCCTTATGAGACTGCCACGCTACTGTAGTGCATCAGGCATGTTCGCTGACCGACGAGTGCCTGACTTTTTTGCTATTGTCAGGGCTCGTATCGCTTCCTTCTGGGATAGGATACGCAGCTCTGACAATGGCATTCTCGGTGTCGTTTGCAGTGGATCCCCAGGGCCCATTGTCAAGTACTGGCTATCTGTGCACCAGGGCCAGAACAGGAAATGAGTGTCTGAGAGTGTATGTATATTTTTAATTGTATTTAATTTTTATTTTTACTTTTACTTTTATTCAAATTAGTTTTTAAATTATTGTATATGGGTTTTTTATGCCTGAAATAAAACATTTATTATTATTATTATTATTATATTATTAAATAGTTCGTGTAATGAAGTTCTGGTCATCCGCGTATAAGGTAATTTGCGTTTCTGGCAGTATGCGTCTGAACGAAAAATATTTATTCAGTTTTAAGTTTAATGAATCAAAATGGAAGTTCAAGTAAAAAACCTCCTAAATAAAGTATGTATGTACCTAGTAAGTTTAGTACGGTTTTATCTGTCGAAGCGGTACTCAAAGCGTCGTTGGACACGTTTCGTTGCGTCGCTGATTGTTGGCCAGCGGTTCCAAACATGGGAGTTGGCGGGAGCGACGACTGTTTTACAAATCAGCGTCAAAATGAGCTGTCAAAGTAAAAATATGTTATTGAATTGCATATGAATACACTGGTTGGACTATCAATTCCTTTGTGACACTGGGTACCACCGCTTCATCATCATCATCATATCAGCCTGTAGACGTCCACTGCTGGACAAAGGCCTCCCCCAAGGATCTCCACGACGCCCGGTCCCGCGCTAACCTCATCCAGCCGGGTCCCGCGACCTTCACCAGATCGTCGGTCCACCTTGTGGGAGGCCTGCCTACACTGCGTCTTCCGATACGTGGTCGCCACTCGAGAACCTTTCTGCCCCAACGCACCGCTTAATCAAGTTTAATTAACAATTGTTTGTATAGTTTGTGCGAGGCTGAAGTAGCTAACATTAACACCAGGAATCTTTGTCATTCAAATAATCGTCTATTTTTTAAATAGCTTTCCTCAGTTGTTTATAATGTAATTCTAAGGGCCTCTTTCACCACTTGCTGACATTGTTACAGATAGTAAGCTGACAGAGAAACTTATCTATCAGATAATCTATGTGGTAATATTTACCTCTAGTCTCTGATAAAATATCTGACAGATAAAAATTAGACGCTTTATCTAGTTATTTCATCGGACAGATAAGGCAATCGGATACCTGTGAAACAAAAAATTTGCTATTTGTCAGATAACCTGCAGATAGGGTATCTGGGACTTTATCAGCAAGCGGTGAAAGAAGCCCATAAACTTTCTAAACTTCATTCTGTACATTCTTGTTAAATTGGATGTGGTTAGAAACCGCCAGGAAAACCTAGCGTTCAGACGCAATCTATCAGATACGCGTAGTACCAAATAATATCGAAATATACCTACATCTTAATTTTATAATTATTTACGGGTCTTACACACTAAATAGTTTTATTTACCTTGCCCGACGTTTCGACCAGGTTACACTGGCCGTGGTCACGATACCGTGGATACCGTGAGTGTTGTGTGCCGGGACTTTCCAAAAATACAAGATCAGCAGAGGGTAGTTTCAGAAACTACTCACAGCGATTAACAATGACAGCTCGCCTCTCCAGTCAGCTCATGACCACGGCCAGTGTAACCTGGTCGAAACGTCGGGCAAGGTAAATAAAACTATTTCGTGTGTAAGACCCGTAAATAATTATATAATTATGAATACAAAGCGCGAAAGTCTAAAATGTACAATACCTACATCTGCTTGGCATTATGCGTCTAATGGATAGTCCAGCTAGAGCACTCGACTGAATAGCACCTGAGTGAATATCACCTTGCCTAGTCTACGAATGGCACCGATCAATATTTTTGGCTGGTGCTATTCGTGTATTAAATTTTATTTTTAAAGTTTAGTCCACGAACAGCACTACGACTCAGCAGCCTAGTGCTGGGATGTATTTGTTTTTTAGGGAAGTGTAGTAAAGGGCTCCCTAAACGATCATGCGGCATGACATGCAATACGTGCTGTCACTCATGCATGATCGTCTAGCTGTAGTGATTGACGTGCATGACATGCAAACTATGTGCATAACATGCATACGTGCTGGCCGTTGCTTCACTGTATTGATTGATAGCAAGCATGATGGTCCATCATGCAGCATGACATTCACGTAAACGATGCATGTCATGCAAGCATGATTGTTTAGGGACACTTTTATGTTCATAAACATGCTGTTTCACGGAATACTCGTTAGTTAAAAAATTGACGTTGTATAAATGTACCCACTGTACTCTCATGCAATAAAATAGTTTTGACTTTGACTTTGTTCTTTAAAATTTGCACCAAACAGTTTAGGGTCGCTCTGCGGAGACATAAAAATGGGGTTTACAGTTTCCGCCGCCGAACCCGGAAGCGCGTGCGAGTGTTGCCAATAAAAACTGATAAAACCGGAAACGGCGTCACATTCTCTCTGGAATTCCGTTACACGGACGCGACCTTGTTTCCAAACAGCAAAGGGTTAGGTTTTTTTGCATTATTGACAAAGGGAAACGGTTTTGACGTTCCGACATCCTTTTTCAGGGATAACCTTACGAAATCAACTGTAATTTGATTAGTTCTGTTACTATAATTTATGTAAATGATTTCTTAGATCGGGAGAATAAGGTTATAAAAGAAAATACTTATGTGCTATAACATACAAAAAGTATTTATGTATGTCAGTTGTTGAGTACCCATGTACAAGCTTCGGCTTAGTTTGGGACTAAACAGCCGTGTGTGAATTTGTCCAAACATTATTCATCATCATCATCATATCAGCCTGTAGACGTCCACTGCTGGACAAAGGCCTCCCCCAAGGATCTCCACGACGACCGGTCCCGCGCTAACCTCATCCAGCCGGGTCCTGCGACCTTCACCAGACCGTCTGTCCACCTTGTGGGAGGCCTGCCTACACTGCGTCTTCCGATACGTGGTCGCCACTCGAGAACCTTTCTGCCCCAACAGCCGTCAGTTCTACGAGCGATGTGCCCAGCCCACTGCCACTTCAGCTTCGCAATTCTTTGAGCTATGTCGGTGACCTTGGTTCTCCTGCGGATCTCCTCATTTCTGATTCGATCTCGCAGGGAAACTCCGAGGATAGCATAACATTATTATTATCATTATTTTTACAAATATTTTGACAGTTTCAATTAAAATACGATTTCTGCAAAGTAACAATTGGATTGCAAAACTTGACTTGGATTAAATAAAACACGACGCCAATCCAAATAATTGTAAAAAAAAAAATCTTCTCCTGCGACGGCGGTGTAATTTCACAAACGGCTGGGAAGGGTCACCTTTAATTCTGCATTATGGAGCAGGTTCCGTAATATGACGTGTCAGGTGGACACCATTTTGTAAATTTTGTATCAAACAATATGAGGAATAGAAGGGTTCACTTCGTTCATGAATATAGGGATACCCTGAGCATCACGTATCCGAAGAACAGTGTCAGACCAATATCATCGTCAAGTGACCTCACTTCTTCAAGTTATGTTGTCTTTTGTGGTGCGTCCACGTGGTCCGACAGTCGAACCAAGTGGAATTTTGATTCCTCGTGGTTCGACATGTCGGGCCATCAGGAATTTGATATTCCACTTGGTTCGACCATCGGACCAAGTGGATTTTTAAAATTCCACTTGGTTCGACTGTCGGACCACGAGGAATCAAAATTCCACTTGGTTCGACCCTCAAAACTATTTTAAATATCAAACTTTTGTTAGTCCTAACCTCATTACACGCGCCACCACAGGCGCCACTCTGTACTTGAAGCTCCGACAAATAAAATGAGTTTCCCATGTTATCGAGTAGTTGACGCCACGGCGAAAGAGATGGCGCCACTTTGTACTTGAAATGAATTGAGTTTCCCGTGGGAACAGTTTACCGCGGTAAAAAGTAGCCTATATGTTATTCCAGGCTTTATGCTATCACCGTACCAAGTTTCATCAAAATCCGTGTAGCCGTTCTTCAGTTATAAGTGGTTTCACAATGTACACGGGAAATACTTTTCTACGCGGGCGAAGCCGCGGGAAAAAGCTAGTATTATATATATATATTAAATTTGAATATAGCAATCCTCGTAGTTTGAGGGTCGAACCAAATGGAATTTTAAAAATCCACTTGGTCCGATGGTCGAACCAAGTGGAATATCAAATTCCTGATGGTCCGACATGTCGAACCACGAGGAATCAAAATTCCACTTGGTTCGACTGTCGGACCACGTTGTCGAACCACGTGGACGCACCCGTCTTTTGACGACTCCATTTCATCATTTGACTGGCCTGTTAGCTCAGAGGTGTGGGTTCGATTCCCACCCGGGACCTACATTTGTGTGATGAGCATATCTGTTGGTTTTCGGATTCTAGGTGTTTGTATGTATTTAAGTATTTATTTTAAAGTATATTTATGAATGTTTATGGTTGTTGAGTACCCATCCACAAGCTTCTGTTCGACCTAATTTAGGACTAAACAGCCGTGTGTGGATTTGTCCAAACATAAAAAATATGTTGAATAGTCCGGTAGCTAAGACCTGCCAGAGTTAAGGACTGACCTAGCAGGATCTAGCTCCTGGGTCCCAAATTAAGCTGAAGTTGCTGGGTACTCAACAACCATAAAACATTCTTAAATTCTTAAATAAACTTTAAACTAGAGTTGAAAAAAACCAGGAAGATTCTCGTTTCTTTTTTATTTTTATCAACAGACTATTATACCCTCACCCATGTAAGTACCCATATGTACCCATACTGTTCGAGCACAGGCTTGTCAGCAGAGTTGTCAGCGAGGGTCTTAGGGCTAATAGTACTTACTTAGACTAGTAGGTACCTACATTGCATGTTTGTCTTATTAAAAATATCATCAGTAACCTTGACTCTTAACCCACCCCTCCCACCCCTTGTGTACGTCAATTTCCTCCTCATGACATATCTATCTAATATACATACAATGGATTTTAATCTATACTAATAATAAAGAGGTAAAGTTTGTTTGGATGTTTGGATGGATGTATGTTAGACCTAATCTTTGTAACTACAGAACCGATCTCAATAATTCTTACGCTGTTGGATAGTTAATACTCTCAGTGTTAACATAGGCTATTTGGTATTGGGTTTTATTATCTTATCTTATCTTATCTTATCTTGTAGAAGGGGGCCGGGCACACCCGGCGACACTGCGACCCTATGGGATCTATTGTGTCAGCCCCTGTGTTTACCTGTTGTTCTCCTCCCCCAGTGTTCGCTGCACAAATGCTATTGTACAGCTAAGGGGTAAGAGCCTGTAGTCCTCGGGTTCGGGATAAGCCACACCCAGGACACTCATTCGACTTGCGGCTAGTGCGTCGCATTTACACAGTAGATGTTTCATCGTCTCTCTGTCCTCTCCACAGGCTCTGCATATGCAAGTCTCCGATAGTCCCATCTTATGCAGGAGGTCCCTTACACCGAAGTGACCAGCGAAAACTCCTACAATAAGGCGTACGGTTTTCTTGTCATATCTTAGGATGTTGACTTTGGAGCCTGTGTCAGTCGTGCCAATGAACTCTTTAGCGTGCGCCAGCTCCGGAAGAGCCCTCCACTCCGCTAGGTGTTGTTCGTCGGCATAAGCCTTTAAGGCCATCTTAATGGTGCTCGAGGAGAGTCCCACAAATGGTTCTGGTCCGATCAGGGCCCGTTCTGACCCTTTTCTGGCCAGTTCGTCTGCGTTCTCGTTTCCTCGAATGCCTTCGTGCCCTGGTACCCATACCAGTCGCACTGTGTTTGTACCCCCCAGCTTATTTAGTGCTTGCACACAATTTAAGACTAGTTTGGAGTCCACTCGACAGGACTTCAGGGCTTTGAGCGCTGCCTAGCTGTCGCTGAGTATATAGATAGTTTTATCCTTGATATTTCTATCCATTATCTCCCGTGCGCACGCAATTATTGCGTATGTCTCCGCCTGGAAGACTGTTGCATTTAGTCCCATACTCTGACTTATGCTACAGTCTTTGTTGTACACCCCGGCTCCCGTTCCCATCGCCATCTTGGATCCGTCTGTATACCATATTAGACTGTCCTTTTCAGGAGGTCGCAGTCCTTCCTTCCATTCGTCCCTGGTGGGGACATATATTTTATACCTTTTATGGAAGACGAACACTGGCTGTGTTTTGTCACAGTTCATGCTCATGATCCCATCGAGATATTTCGATATCTCCATCTTAGCATGTCCAGTGGTCGTATGGGCGTTGCCCTTTAGACCACTGGTTGATAGCCTGTGGAGTGCCTTCATGGCTTCAACCTGTATGCTGATGTGCAGTGGCTTGAGGTTGAGCAGCTTCTCCATTGCAGCTGTGGGCGTGGTTTTAAAAGCCCCTGTTATGGCCAAACATGCATAGCGTTGCACTTTCGATAGTGCCACTTTGCATGTTGCCAGTTTTGTTCGAGTCCACCAGACGATGCTTCCATACGTAAGTATGGGTACCACCATCATGGTGTATATCCATTTGATTACCTGTGGTTTGAGACCCCAGGTTTTTCCGTACGAGGAACGACACATACCGAACACCCGTAGTGCTTTAGAGATAGTCTGTTCCTCATGTAGGCTCCACCTTAGTTCTTTATCCAGCATAATGCCCAGATACTTGACGTGGGTGGACCATTCTATCCTTGTGCCATACATGGTTAGTTCTTTTAGACCCGTTAGGTCCCTTTTCCTTGTAAAGGGTATTACCGTTGTTTTGCTCGGGTTGATAGAGAGATGAGTGTTATTGCACCACTCCTCTACTATGTCCAGAGCCTGCTGCATGAGTCCGGATACAGTTCCTGGAAACTTGCCATTGACCATGATGACCAGGTCATCCGCGTAACCAACCGTGCGTAACCAAGTACGGTCCTGTATTGAGTTCGCTTATGAGCGAATCTACCACCAGGCACCAGAGGATTGGTGATAACACTCCTCCTTGTGGGCAGCCTTTCGTGGTGATCGCGCATATTTCGTCTCCTAGCAGTTCGGATTTGATGATTCTGCCTTTAAGCATGCAGTCTATCCACTTACATAGTGTTGGTGCTATGTTGTGTCTGATTGCAGCTTCTTTAATGGCCTCAAAAGTCGTGCGGTCGAAGGCTCCCTCTATATCTAGGAATGCCCCGACACAGACTTCCTTGTTCTCTAGTGCATTCTCAGCCCTGGTTACTACATAATGTAGCGCCGTTTCAGTCGACTTGCCAGGCTGATAGGCACATTGCATTCTATGAAGAGGCTTATCCCTCAGGGGGCCCCCTCTGATATGTCTGTCCACCAACTTCTCTAGCGTCTTTAGACAGAAGGAAGACAGACTTATAGGCCTATACGATTTTGCCTCTTCGTAGTCTGCCTTACCCGATTTTGGTATGTAAATGACCTTCACCCGCCTCCAAACGTGGGGAATGAAGCCAAAAGCGATACATGCTCTGTATAGCCTACATAAGTGCGGTAGTATAACCGCCGTACTTTCTTTAAGAAGGATAGGATATATGCCATCAGGTCCTGGGGATTTGAACGGCTTAAAGCTGCTCATTGCCCATTTAACTTTCGGCTCGTCCACTACCTTCTTTGCTATGTCCCAGTCTGCCTTGGTGGTACGAGCCTCCTGCTCTTCTAGGCTGATTGAGTCATCCTGACTCTGCTGGGTGATTCTGCAGCCTGGAAAGTGAGTGCTTAGCATTATTGCTAATGTCTCTGCCCCAGTTTCCGTGAGCTTACCAGTACTATCCTTAACTGTTGATAGTGGGTTAGCCTTTGATGTTGAAATGGCTTTGGAGAGCCTCATACCCTCAGGAATCGTACTGATGGCCTGACAGTGGTCTCTCCATGATTTCCGTTTCGCCTTCCGCACCGCTCTGTTGTATTTTGTCAGGGTGCCTGCATACTCACTATAGTCCTTGCTGGCCCTGGCTGCGTTGAAGGCACGTCGCGCCTCCTGACGCAGTCCAGCCAGCTCCGTAGTCCACCATGGTACCCTTTTCCCCAGATTTTTCCTCTCCGGGCAGTTACCCGTCCATGCCGTGTTTAGGGCACTGACGATTGTGTTCGCTTCAAACTCAATATCTATTACAGAATTTAGCTGACCTTTAGACTTACCCAGTTCTGCCTTCAAGTCCCACCTGAAGGAGGTCCAGTCGGTGTTCCTGGGGTTCCTTTTGCGAGCATTTTCGGTTGGTGTTATTCCACTGTACGTGAAGCATAAGTAGTTGTGATCCGAGAGGGTGATCTCATCAGACACGTGCCAGTTACCGATCTGTTTGCTTGCCCTGTTAGTTGCCAACGTGATGTCAATAACCTCTGCCCTCCGCCGGTCCACAAAGGTGGGCCTACAGCCTTTATTAAGTAATTGTAGAGATGAACTCACCAGATATTCCAGTAACTTCTCTCCCCTTTGGTTGACATCCGAGCTCCCCCAGACCACGTGGTGGGCGTTTGCGTCACAGCCCACGATAAGGTCCAGGTTCTCCCGGCTGCTGTGGTCGACAAGGCTCCTGAGCGCTGGAGTGGCCGGTTCCTTGTCCGGATGAGGGAGATAGGCTGAGGACAGTAGAGTCGCCCTCCTCCCATCACGTCCTCCTGTATGGATCATCACCGTGGTAAGATCCCTGCAACAGAAATTACGCAAGGGCATCGCGTCTATGCCATTTCTGACATAGATGCAAGTCCTTGTGTCGTTAGTAGGACAGTTGTAAAAGATTGTACCCCCCGTCCTACCCAAGCCCGTTACTTTTCCCCGATAGAGGTACGGTTCTTGTATTAGGGCAATGTCAAATTTGTGTTGTTGCAGCTGACGGTCCAGAAGGGCCATAGCTGCCTTACAGTGATGTACACACCTTATTCCCGCCATTTGTAGATCTTGGAGATGGTGGGTTTGGGGCAACCCTTACTGGCTGCCCCCTTCATCCTCCATAGCCTCCCCCCCCACGTCGGGGGACGAGAGAGCCAGATCGACCATGTCCAGCAGATCATCTGTCCCCGTTGACGTTGGTTGTGACAGGGCCAGTTCTTCCGCTGGGTCGATCCTTAGTAACGATGCACTGGACGCTGCGCCAGCTGTCGCCACCGCTTCGTCCAGTGCTCCCCGGGTGTTTGTGGGGGGGTCCGAAACTACCGTGGCGGTAGCAGCAGGCTTCCTTTTTCCTTCCTCATAATCTGCGAGGAGTTTAAAGGTGCACCTGTCGATACCACCCGGCAGCGCGTACCCCCGCTCCTTTATATGGTCTGCTGACACCCTGTCCATGTACACAATGCGCCTGACGCTCTTCTCCTCGAATTGTGAGTCCACCACTTTCCACTCATTGGTTCTTAGCGAAGGGTTCAGGCGCTGAAGGAGTGTCAGCATCGTCTTGTCGTCTTTTCGCCCGTACTTGCTCTTCCATGCCATCTTCACCGGCTTTGGAAGGTCCTTGGCGTGCACGACCTTTATCTTCACCTCCCCAACTGTTGTTTCGCTGAGTCCGTGAAGCCATTTGACTGCGTCGTCGCCCATGCAGGTGACATGCACAGCCCCCGAAACAATGTGGTTGACATAAACTACGGGGAGGGGATCCGGAGTGGCAATCAAGCGGTCACAGACTGCGTCCTGAATCAGCCCCAGCATCCCCTCTTCCAGTATAGTCCCCGGATGGTTGTCAGCAACGATGGCCATCTTGATTCCAGCTAGTGCTTCCTTGTAGCTGCCCTGGGTTTTCACCCTCTTGGCGTCACCAGCCGGGTCAGTGGCCTCATCGCTGACCTCCCTCTGTCTCTTCGGCGGCATCTCCACTGGTCCCCCCGCCAAAGCTTGTTGCCTCAGTAGCTCCTTCCTCCTCTTCCTCCTCTGGGAGCCACCGAGCCTTTTCCCGGTCTCGCTCCTCAGGTTCTGGGGAATTGCTTCGACCCCAGCCGGACCCGCCTCGGGGTTCCCTCCCGTTGGGAGTTCACCGTCCGTAGGAGCATCCGTTTTGGTGTCTCCGCGCTTCCCCGCACCATCAGTGCGAGACCCCCTATCAGTAGGACCCCCCCTGCCCGGGTAGGCCCCCCGTCCTCTGCTCGGTGCGGCGGTCCCCCTAAGGTTAGGGTTCCCACGTCCCAGAGACATTGAACTGGAGCCTCCCCGTGCATGGGCGGCCCCCCTTTGCGAAGCTAGTTCGCGGTGTGCTCCTCTCCCCACTAGGAGAGAAGCCTGTTGCTCGCCCTGTAAGGACAAGCCCTGGTTTTTTGTAGGGTTTTTCTGTTCAGAAGCCATACATACAATATCTACGGTTCACCCTTCCCAACTCCCCACCCTCCATGGAGCCCGCAATTGGGGATGCCTGTTTAGGCACCAGGGATATCAGGAAAGGTATAGCCCCCCTGGAAGCGCTGCCCACGAGCCTCATGCGCAAGGTATGATCCGCGTTCACAGAACAACGCGGTCACCGAGCACCGTATCGACTGTGGACCTCATCTCCTAAGGAAGCTATCCTAGCGGCCGCAGGAGCGGACGCCGGCAGCCGATTGATCGCGGCTGGCTAGGCCACGACCTCCCGCTGTTGCAAGCACTCCGGCCCAAAGAGGTGTGTTGCTGTCTGCGAGCCATCTAACCCGGACCCGAGCCAGCTCAACCCCCAGGAGTCCATCGTCCTTTGCGTGTCGGGTCCCCGCGCACGGCACAAACACGCGGGTGGTCATTTTACCCCCCACCTTCAGCATTATGTGTGATGGTGGGGCCGCACCGACATGACCACAACATCCGTGCAGCTGTTGGAGAGGGAAGTAAGGACGGGATAGGTTGGGATAGTCAGGGTGCGACTGACTGTTTCTGTTGTCTCTGTTTCTTAGGGAACCAGATAGAAAACGGGCAGCAACCACGTGAAGGATAACTCGCCAGTCTTGTTTTGGGGATCAATACGACCTGCGCTCTCCCCCAAAACCATTCGCCAAATCAGCCATCGGACAGATGGGTGAAATAGAATTGTGTCTGGTCTGTGTACATATCTACAGAGGTCACACACAACTCCGCCCTTGGGTTTTATTAAAAGGAGCGGCCACAAAATGTATTAAAGCGTAGTAAGTCGGCGAATATTTCAGGAATTCTTCACGACGTTAGGCGTTTTTAGTAAGTTGACATTTGAAATCGTAACTTTGAATGTTCCGTATACCAAATTGTTCATTAAAAAATATACAAATATTGAATCGAGAACTGATATGCGCAAAATTAGTGACAAAATAAATTGCTAAATATGAATATAATGATAACGATGCGATATTAAAAACAAACTATATTACCTATCACGGTATGTAAGATCAGTAATTGTTCACGGAGCAATTCTACAACAAACTAGGACTTACCAGAGGATATAAATTAACTTAAATCATCATCATCAACAGCCTATTAATGCCCCCACTGCTGGGGCTCAGGCCTACCCTCTCAACGAGGGCGTTCGGGCTATAGTCCACCACGCTAGCCCAGTGCGGGTTGGTGGACTTCACATGCGCCTAAGAATTCCTTCTTCAGCGTAGGCAGGTTTCCTCACGATGTTTTCCTTCACCGTTTGAGAGCAGTCAGTAAATGTACTTACTTATGTTTTGCGAAAGTTCCGTCGGCACATGGCACGGCCCGGGATTCAAACTCGGACGTGTCGACGAGACAGGCCGCGGCTTCCCCACGACGCCTCTATCTAGAAGAAGATTAAACGGAAAGAGATAAATAAAACGTTATAAAAATATAGAAACCTTTGCAAATTTTTTGGGCAGCATAATGAGAATGTTGCGTATAGATATTTTTATGGAAAGAAGGTCAGAAAAAACACACAAAGGGAAGCAAGTATTTCCGTCGTGCGTGTCATTAGGTCCACGATACATTTTATTTGCCTTTCTACGAAGGTTTCTTTTATGAGATGTGTGAGAAAGATTTGTAAGTATTTTGTTGTTTTTATAGCACCTGTTGATTAAACACATGAAAAAGCCCCTTTATCCTTTCGGTGGTTTATACAGGACCATAATTAGAAATGACTACTTCTTGAAATGTCCACTTCTTGAATTGTCCACTTCTTGAATTTTCCACTTCTTGAAATATCCACTTCTTTTTTTTTTATTATTGTGATTCTTTTAATGATAAAAAATTAGGACGCGGTTTGGCGTTCTGTTGCAATTGCTAATTTTTTTTGAGTTTGTGGCTTAGTTACAAGACCTTTAAGCCGTTGTTAATTCCTACACGACGCGGCGTCACTATCCGTCAACGTGTTTAAGAACTAAAATTGGATTGAGACTAGCCTAAGTAAATCAGCTCAACTGAAAATAAATAAACCACAGCGGACATTGCAAAACTCATTCATCGCAATGAGAGAAAAACAAAATACAAAAAAGTCCATGGAAACATCTAGTCGCTATCGTATTTACGCTTCGATAACCCCTGGGTTTTAAATTCGCCATTTCGAACATGGCGGAGCAGCAGTTTGGTCCGGTTAATGAGATAGAATGTCAGCATAGCAAATGTGGAATTCAGGAGTTGAAATTCCAAAGGGTCGAAGCACCAAATGCAATAGAGAATATCCAATTTTATTAGTCAAATGAAAAGAAAGGCGATCACAATTAATGGACTTCACATGCGCCTAAGAATTCCTTCTTCGGCGTATGCAGGTTTCCTCGGGGAGTTTTTTCCGTCACCGTTTGAGAGCAGTCAGTAAATGTGCTTATGTTTCGTGAAAAACCCATTGGTACAGGGTACGACCGGGGATCAAACTCAGACCTATTTCGACCTTTCCCTTTAATGTTTATACACTACTAGCTTTTTCCCGCGGCTTCGCCCGCGTAGAAAAGTTTTTCCCGTGTACATTGTGAAATAGCGCCCTATATGTAGGTGTTTTGTTACTTAGGGGGTATTGGCGGACGCCCCACGACTTACTCCGCGTTAAAAAGTAGCCTATATGTTATTCCAGGATATAAGCTAACACTGTACCAATTTTCATCAAAATCTGTTCGGTAGTTTTTGCGTGAAAGAGTAACAAACATCCTCACATCCTTACAAACTTTCGCCTTTATAATATTAGTAGGAGATATACCTACATTTTTGAGATTGGACATTATTAAAGTAAACCTTATTTACCGCCCGGTGTATGTACTAACAAACTATTTTTCATGTCCCTACCTCCGTTAGAGTTTTGAGGGCCTTATTAAAAGATAACCTGCGGTTCCCACATAGCAAGGGATGAAATTCTCGCTCCAAATAAAGCCTGGTTAACCCGTGTTTGTATAATTACACTCAGTATGTTTAAGTGCTGTGACAAAACGTCGTACCTCTAAAAGGTGAGGTTTTAAAGTTGTTTTTCATACGATGAACATAAGTCAACCGTGGAGGCCAAACCAACAAAGATGTGTCCTGTGTTTTTTGCGTAATAGGGCCAAAACACTAAACAGGGAATTTGTGGGATGCGAATTCGCGTCGCAGTTTTCTGCTTTGCGAAGATAAAGGAAAAGAAACACCGTATGAAAAAGAAACTTGTTAATAGAAGTTAACGAAGAAGTAACATCGCAGGAATGCGCGATGCGAAACACTTCGCAAGTTCTTGCGATGCGTCGTGCGATCTCATAGATTTCTACGCCATAGGAAAAAGAAACGTGTTAATTTAGAAGTTAACGAAGAAGTAACATCGTAGGAATGCGCGATGCGAAACACTTCGCAAGTTCTTGTGATGCGTCGTGCGATCTCATAGATTTCTACGCCATAGGAAAAAGAAACGTGTTAATATAGAAGTTAAGGAAGAAGTAACATCGCAGGAATGCGCGATGCGAAACACTTCGCAAGTTCTTGCGATGCGTCGTGCGATCTCATAGATTTCTACGCCATAGGAAAAAAAACGTGTTAATATAGACGTTAACGAAGAAGTAACATCGCAGGAATGCGCGACGCGAAACACTTCGCAAGTTCTTGCGATGCGTCGTGCGATCTCATAGATTTCTACGCCATAGGAAAAAAAAACGTGTTAATTTAGAAGTTAACGAAGAAGTAACATCGTAGGAATGCGCGATGCGAAACACTTCGCAAGTTCTTGCGATGCGTCGTGCGATCTCATAGATTTCTATGATGCAACGTCGCAGTTTTGTGTTTTGGCCCATGAAGTGTATGTACCGCATGGAACAGAAATACACTCCTGGCCTTCTTAGGGATATCGCATCGACTTATTATACTGATGTAAGCAGGGTTCATCAGCCTGCACCAGTCCACTGCTGGACATAGGCTTCCCCCAAGCGCGCTTTGAACCCGATCCTCGGTTCTCCGCATCCAGTCACTGCGAGCCAGCCGCCTCACGCAGGTCGTCGCTCCATATAGCCGAGTGGCGTCTCAACGTGGTCCCAACACTACGCCTGCCAAGTCAGTCTCGGTGTCCGACAGATGTGGCCAGCCCACTGCCACTTCAAAGTACTAACTCTTTGAGCTATGTCGAAGGCTTTGGTTCTCAATTCTCTAATATGTATAAAAATGAGTGTAACATAGTCAAATAATTTACCCAAAATACTGTAATCTTGTGACATTTTTTTTAACTTCATTATTTTGTTGTAGGTTTTCCTAAGAAATTGAAAGAAAAAATAATGAGATACGCCACTTTAGCATGTGTACCGTTCGTCAACCTGAAGCTTCGCTTTGGAATGAGTCAGGAACATGAAAGTCTTTGTCCCGCGCTGTTTCTCCCGATTAGAGGGATTTAAAAATTTAAGCCTCGCAGATTAAATGCGGCTTCCATTTTAAATTAAGCTCCGGGAATGTTTTAAAGTTTAAAAACTAGTTCAGCGCTGCGATTAACTCCTGTTTTGTTTTTGTGATACAGGTGGGAAAAAGAATAACGTTTCCATTTGTGATTTCTTCTTATAATAAAAGCATATTTGAAATCAGATTATTGGTAGCATGGTTGATAGGGTAGGCCTGAGCCCCAGCAGTGGGGAGATATTAATAGGCTGATAATGATTAATGAAATTAGAAGGCTAATTGAAATTTTCCTTACAGGTACGGAATGTGACACGAGCATCGCGGAATAACTCTTTGTGAGTAATAACATTAACATTTATCATAATAAATTAACATTTAAAAATTACTTATCTCGTTAGGGGGCCCGGAGTACCCGGCGATACTTGGACCCTACAGGATCTGTAGCGCCAAACCCCATTTGTGTTAAAGGCTACTTAAACGATCATGCGGCATGATATGCAATACGTGTGGTCACTCATGCATGATCGTCTAGCTGTAGTGATTGACGTGCATGACATGCTAACTACGTGCTGGCCGTTGCTTCACTGTATTGATTGATAGCAAGCATGATGGTGCATTATGCAGCATGACATTCACGTAAACGTTGCATGTCATGCAAGCATGATCGGTTAGGGACACTTTACCAAGGGGACTTTGTTCCTTACCTTAGGCAAAATCAAACTCACACTAAAACAGTTATGGCTTGATGCCGGTGATATACCAAAGCGGAGATGGCCTTATGTTCGGTGAACTGTCGCCTTCTCATGCGCAGTCAAGGCGCAATCAATTGGTTGGGTGGTCTGTGGGTTCTATATTTCGTAAGTAGATAAAGTGTCCCTAAACGATCATGCTTGCATGACATGCAACGTTTACATGAATGTCATGCTGCATGATGGACCATCATGCTTGCTATCGATCAGTACAGTGAAGCAACGGCCAGCACGTAGTTTGCATGTCCTGCACGTCAATCGCTACAGCTAGACGTTCATGCATGAGTGACAGCACGTAATGCATGTCATGCCGCATGATCGTTAAGGGAGCCCAATAGGGTATGTCTGTTTACCGCTCCTCGGTTCGGGTATTTCGAACGTTACATACCGGGGTATAGCCGTCTCAAGCGGAAGCGGAGGCGGGTGGGGTGACAGTTTATGCTGTCATTGGTATTGTGGTCCAAAGCGAAAGCGGCAGTGTTTGCAGAGTCAACGAGAGTGCGGAAACTCAGAGCAAGCGCTCTGAAACGCACGCACACAGAGATAAGAGCGTCGCAAGCTATGGCCAAGTTATACTTCCCCGGGATTATCTCTGTGTGCTAGTGTAGGTGAACACTGCGCTTGTGTGCGTGCGTTTTAGAGCGCTTGTTCTGAGTTTTCGCGCTCTCGTTCACTGGCGTTTGTAAGTAAGCAATTATATTGCTTCAGAAACGTCTAAAACTACAAGGGTTACCATCAGGCCCGTTTGGTCGTATTCCTGGAATGTCCCCTCGGTCCGTTACGTCTATTTCCCGGAATGTCTACTCCCTCGAATGTCCACTACAGGTCAGATTGCAGCGCCAAACACAGATGCAAATTCTAATTCTTTATCATCGTCGTGACTTTACGTCAGCTGATAGAATGTAATTCTAATTTTATTTAGAAAAGAAAAGTGTTATTTATTGTTGATTTGTTTTGTTAAATTGTTCTGCTAGTGTCTCGTGTCGCTTACACCTTGTTTTGTTGGATTGTTCTGCTAGTGTCTCGTGTCGCTTACACCTTGTTTTGTTGGATTGTTCTGCTAGTGTCTCGTGTCGCTTACACCTTATGTTTTGTTGGATTGTTCTGCTAGTGTCTCGTGTCGCTTACACCTTGTTTTGTTGGATTGTTCTGCTAGTGTCTCGTGTCGCTTACACCTTGTTTTGTTGGATTGTTCTGCTAGTGTCTCGTGTCGCTTACACCTTGTTTTGTTGGATTGTTCTGCTAGTGTCTCGTGTCGCTTACACCTTATGTTTTGTTGGATTGTTCTGCTAGTGTCTCGTGTCGCTTACACCTTGTTTTGTTGGATTGTTCTGCTAGTGTCTCGTGTCGCTTACACCTTGTTTTGTTGGATTGTTCTGCTAGTGTCTCGTGTCGCTTACACCTTGTTTTGTTGGATTGTTCTGCTAGTGTCTCGTGTCGCTTACACCTTATGTTTTGTTGGATTGTTCTGCTAGTGTCTCGTGTCGCTTACACCTTGTTTTGTTGGATTGTTCTGCTAGTGTCTCGTGTCGCTTACACCTTGTTTTGTTGGATTGTCCTGCTAGTGTCTCGTGTCGCTTACACCTTGTTTTGTTGGATTGTTCTGCTAGTGTCTCGTGTCGCTTACACCTTGTTTTGTTGGATTGTTCTGCTAGTGTCTCGTGTCGCTTACACCTTGTTTTGTTGGATTGTTCTGCTAGTGTCTCGTGTCGCTTACACCTTATGTTTTGTTGGATTGTTCTGCTAGTGTCTCGTGTCGCTTACACCTTGTTTTGTTGGATTGTTCTGCTAGTGTCTCGTGTCGCTTACACCTTGTTTTGTTGGATTGTCCTGCTAGTGTCTCGTGTCGCTTACACCTTGTTTTGTTGGATTGTTCTGCTAGTGTCTCGTGTCGCTTACACCTTGTTTTGTTGGATTGTTCTGCTAGTGTCTCGTGTCGCTTACACCTTGTTTTGTTGGATTGTTCTGCTAGTGTCTCGTGTCGCTTACACCTTGTTTTGTTGGATTGTTCTGCTAGTGTCTCGTCGCTTACACCACACACAAGCAACGCGTAAATAGCTTACCGTTCCCAACTTCGCTTTGTTTAACGTAACCGACGATTTTGTTCTCGCTGAGTGGCGTTTGTTTACCGCCAGAATTAAAGATTTTATCTGTCTGAAACAACATTTTCCCTTAGATCTTCTATTTAAGATCTTCTTTGAGTTTTCTATCTACACATTCAAATTCAAACTATTCGTATTTAATATTTCATAAACACAGAGTTTGGAATACGCGATGCCCGCGTGCTCTGTATTATCTATATTAAAATTACATTATTCATTTTACTATTTATTCAAATTCAAAGTATTAATTCGTAAAATATAGTTATTTATTGTAATTTATCGTTCACATTATTATATTTGTTTCATCACAACAAAGGATGTAATTTATATCATAGTACAGAAAGAGGAATCAGGAACACGATTACATTGATTATCTAAATGACAAAGATGCCTGGTGTTAATGTTACTTCAGCCTCGCACAATCTTTACAAAATAATGTTATGTACAAACTTGATTTTAAAAGATGTGTTGCGGAAGTTTGTTGCGCCGCTTCTTCTTCCCAGCTCTATATAACACCTTGGAGGCGGTGGTAGATAAAAAATTGACGTTGTATAAATGTACCTAGTGTACTTACATGCAATAAAATACTTTTGAATTTGAATTTGAAAATTGAAATCTATTTGACAGGCTATTTTTTGTATTTCTACTCAGCTACTGCCACTATTATATCTTTAAATTAAACATTGTAGATGGAGGTAATTGTGTTTTGAATATGTTTTCTATACGTTTATTATTGTACCAGATTATATTATGTTATTTTTAGGGTTCCGTACCGGAAAAAAGGAACCCTTATAGGATTACCTCGTTGTCCGTCTGTCCGTCTGTCAATACCATTTTTCTCTGGAACGCGTGGGGGTAGGGGGGGGGGGGATATCAAGTTGAAATTAATATCAAATACTCAGGTCTGCAGTCCCTTGGTGTCGTGAAAAAAATCGGACTTCTAAGTCATCGCAGTCAAAAGATATTGCCGTTTTTTTGTTTAAAATCCAAAAATTGCATTGTTAATTTAAAAATAAGAGAGAGGAGAAATTTTTGCACGGACCGCACAAGTATAGGGGTGGCTTAAAGCTTAACCAAGCATGGTATAATAGGTAGATAGGGTCTTAAATAATAATTGTTGGAAACCTTTTCTATTAATAAATTATTTCGGAAAGAAAAATCTTGTTTCAGTATTATCATAATTCAATTTACATTTCATTAGGAAGCTAATTTTGTATAATATTGGACAAGATTTAAGTGCCGCTTATTCTGTATTAGCGGTAATTTTATTTTAAAAGCACGGGGATGGATTAAGTGGTAAATAACGGTGATTACACGATCATGCGGCATGACATGCGTTACGTTTACGTGAATTATCATGCTGCATGATGTACCCTCATGCTTGCTATCAATCACTCAGTACGCGCGATTATCAATCAACGGCCAGCACGTAGATTGCATGTCATTTGCGTCAATCACTCAATCACTACAATTAAATGGTCATGCATGAGTGACAGCACGTAACGCATGTCATGCCGCATGATCGTGTAGGGAACGCTTAACAATACTATTTAAGCGTGTGTATAGTTGTACGGAAAAGTCATCTGTCAATGTGATCTGGTTACATTTAAGGTTACCAGTGTAACAATTTTGAATTTACTATTTTTAATTATTGGTTTAATTGGTCAGAGTGATAACTCAACTGCTGTGTGATTCTGTAAAGTATGAATTAAAACTCGACCATCACATCGCAAGTCACTTACTTCACTCCGCATCCGATCATGAATGACCTTGATGTCGCATTGTGTAAACAAATACAAGCTACTTAATAAACACTTCACTTGCGAAGTAAAGTGAGTATTGAACTGTAAATCATTGAGTTAGAGACCGATCTGACTGCGGATTCAGGATCGAGTTGCACAAATACGCTTACAGAATAGCAGGGCTGGGTTTAAAAACCTAATTAAATAAACTGTACGGCAGCACCGCACTAAACTTTCTCATCATTTAAAAAATAATGAGTAAACTGATGCAGCTTCGTCGTTTTCCTAACAAAAGTTTTTTTTTCATTCAATTTTAATGCTAATACTGTTTATTTTACTTTTCTCCAAACATTATGGTCCAACCTAAAAAGGGTCCTGATAAGCCACGTCGTAAGTATTCCAAGATGGCGTCACAAGATGGCGGTAAACATGGCGGAAGCTAATGGCGCGCAATTTGTCAGATGGTAAATTTGGGGACACCGGCCGCGTTCCCATGGCGTTAATTTGATAATGTTTAATGCACATCAATTTGGTTTAAATTTCCATTAATTTTTCCTTGTAAAACATTTTGACGAGCAGTGACCGAGAATTTGTTGTTTTCGGGACTTTCGGTCGAATTTTTGCTTCACCTCTAGTGTAGAAAATTGGAGGATGAAGTTGGTTTTTTTACCTGAAATGATGAATGACGATGAATGTTTTTTTTACTTATAAATAATTAAAAACAATTGTTTTTTTCAGAGTAAAAATATTTTAATAAAAAACTCACTTTTTTATCTACCGCCCAAACTTTCGCAGTACATTTTAAAAATCAACTTACATTCATTAAACAGTAAAAAAATCTTTGTCGTTCAAGTAATAATATACCTACATATGTATTTTATAACAGGCTTTCATTTTTTTAAGCCTGCAAAGTGGTTTGATTCCTCGTGAATTCTCGGTTCTTCATAATTATCTATAACTTCAACCTATAGATAAATCTTTTAAAGTTTGTGTAGTTAATTTTGGAAGTACTTATATTTAATTTAACTGCCAAACGCAGATATATTAATTAAGCGCAAAGAATAGCGGTTTAGTCAACTAATTTAAACGCCATTGTTACCAGCCATGGAGAGTGAGCTCTGCCCGGAGTTTCTTTAAGACCGGTTTCACAGCTGTACGAGAGACCGGGTCGCTCGTAATACGGGAGACCCAGCAGCGCAACTTTAGAATCGCTCTCCTCGCTTCGAACTGTCGACTCTACTGATTGTCACTCGACATCCGATACGAAAATCAGTAGAATCGACCGCTCGAAGCGAGGAGAGGGATTCAAAAATAGAGCTCCATAGCGCCCGCAGTGGTCTAACAGAGTGTCGCATAGAGTATGAATGTGATGCCTTATACGGGCTCTATTCGGAGCGTGTCCCATACGGAACAATCCGCGTCGCTGTGAAACGATGTTCTAATCTAGGGCCTCACGTGTGTCTCCGCTCCGGTAGGCCGTATGGGCGACTCGGATTGGTCTTCCGTACAGCTGTGAATTCAGCCTAAAGGAAATGATCTTTAAAGAGAAGATTCAGATGAACAACTAAAATAACCGACCCTCTGACCCCCGTCAGGATTATCATTTTCAATCAAGTGATTTTCGTTAAAATATTTTTAACTAGCTGTTTCCCGTGGCCTCGCACGCGTTTTATGACTTTTTTTGCTCTAATCCAAAGAGTCGTAGCGTGATATTAAATAGCCTTTATAAGAATTGGGCCATGAAATGCAAAAAGATTTTTCAAATCTGACTCCAAAGATTAGCGCGTTCAAACAAACAAACAAACAAACAAACAAGCAAACAAACAAAAAAAAAAACAAACGAACAACTCTTCAGATTTAATTTATTAGTTTATATAGCATTAGCAATATTCAAACGGAATTACAAAATATCCGATGAAATTGTAAATTAATTTGAATTGATAAACGCTCTGTAGCAAAAACGAAAACTCGATATAATCACGCACAAAAGTGTTTATTTATCTATTCCGACAGCAAAGACTACATTTCATTTATTTTTACGCACAATAAATAAAACAGTGGAGATGCATTAAACATACTTATTAGCGAGAAAATAAGTTGAAATGACTATATAAATCAGGTGGATAATGGAAAATAATTATTTGTACAGGCATCACGCAATAACCGCTTCATTGATTTTAATGTAGTTTATATTGTTGTAAAGTTAAGAGTTGCTAAAAAGATTTTATTTATCTCGATGTAACGGCAATGTTTTTAGCATGTAGTATAATGTGAAATATAATGTGTAGTAGTGTGTAAAGGTCCACCAACCCGCACTGGGCTAGCGTGGTTGACTATAGCCCGCACGCCCTCGTTGAGAGGGTAGGCCTGAGCCCCTGTAGTGGGGAGATTAATAGGCTGTTGATGATGATGATGATGTATAATGTGAAACTTACAGTCGCTGATAAAAAAAAAATCATCATCAGCTATGCTCGGAGTTTCCCTGCAATATCGAATCATAAATGAGGAGATCCGCAGGAGAACCAAGGTCATCGACATAGCTCAAAGAATTGCGAAGCTAAAGTCGCAGTGGGCAGGGCACATCGCTCGTAGAACTGACGGCCGTTGGGGCAGAAAGATTCTCGAGTGGCGACCACGTACCGGAAGACCCAGCGTAGGCCTCCCACAAGGTGGACCGACGATCTGGTGAAGGTCGCGAGACCAGGCTGGATGAGATGAGCGAGGGACCGGTCATCGTGGAGATCTTTGGGAGAGGCCTTTGTCCAGTAGTGGACGTCTACAGGCTGATATGATGATGACCTACATTAAATTTATAAACGCTAAAGTACTAGCCTACTTAAACCAAGTATGTATAGATAGTATAAAACGGCTTACGACCAAGCAGTCGTTATTTAGATAATAACAATGACCTTTAACAAAAGGCAGAGTACGATACTGCCATAAGTGGCGATATTTTTCGTCTTGAGTATCTCGTTAAGACGTTTCGAGTGAGACAAGGCTTTGTAGCTTTCTGCCCTGCTATTCTGTAAGCGTATTTGTGCAACTCGATCCTGAATCCGCAGTGAGATCGGTCTCTAACTCAATGATTTACAGTTCAATACTCACTTTACTTCGCAAGTGAAGTGTTTATTGTGTAGCTTGTATTTGTTTACACAATGCGACATCAAGGTCTTTCATGATCGGATGCGGAGTGAAGTAAGTGACTTGCGATGTGATGGTCGAGTTTTAATTCGTACTTTACAGAATCACACAGCTGTGCGCGATTGTACATGAGTTTTTGCTTGGGAAAGGAATTAGCCTGTTATATCCCAAATGACCTTTTTTCTGGGCTTTTGGCAGATTTGTGAAATAAGGGTAAATCTTTTTACCCTGACTGACCATTGCGGTGTCAAAGGGAGGGTAATGTGTTATGAGTGTGACTGTACTTAACATGTTAAGGGTTCATCTTCATCCTGATAGTCATTTATCACCAGATGAGGTCGAATTAATTTCTCTAATTTGTGATTATTTTAAACTATTGTCATTAAATATACCTAATACCTTTTTTGGTACCCTTTTATATGGTAAATAAATATAGGTCGAAAATAAAACAAAAATATCTTTAAACAAATACTGGAGACATTTAAGAAATAAATACAAACCGCCACGCAAATAAACAATTCAGTTTCGTAATAATAGGTAACTATTAAATTTAATTAATATCTGATATGCAGATTCCATAAACGTTTTGCCAGCGACTGTCATAACACTGCTCCCAAAACGAACATGTTTATTTTAGCTTTATTATGCAAGAAACTAAGCGAAATTACACGATATTAGTTTAAATAAACTTTGATGTACAGTCGAGTTCAATAACATCTGACCAGTTTAATGCATTGGCACTAATGTATTTGCTAATGTCAATAGCGATTCAATTACATTAGAGAGTACGAAAAGTCGCGTCAGTGGCCTCGGGGATAAGACGCGACCTATGATATCGAAAGGTCCGAGGTTCGATCCCCGGTTGGGCCATGTACCAATGGGTTTTTTCTCGAAACTTAAGTACATTTACTGACTGCTCTCAAACGGTGAAGGAAAACATCGTGATGAAACCTGCATAGGCTGAAGAAGAAATTCTTAGGCGCATGTGAAGTCCACCAACCCGCACTGGGCTAGCGTGGTGGACTATAGCCCGCACGCCCTCGTTGAGAGGGTAGGCCTGAGCCCCAGCAGTGGGGAGATTAATAGGCTGTTGATGATGATGATGATGTACGAAAAGTATTTTTCACCTCACCGGCTCGCAAGGGTATACTTTCTCATTCGAAATCTGCGTAGAAAACTGCACCTGAAAAAAACTTTTCTTCTAATCTGTAGAAGGTGGACATTTAAAGAAGTGGTCAAATCTAATTGTGGTTATTATTATTTGTGGTTCTAAACCGCCGAAAGGATTCAATTCACCTAGTATTTTCCTCGCTGTAGTGAGGTGAAAATTTGTGTGTTGCGCTCGGCAGCAAAGTTATTTTGCGTCTCGTACCTTGAAACCCTCGCTACGCTCAGGATTCTATCTTTGAACCACTCGCTACGCTCAGGATTCTATCTTTGAACCACCAGCGAATCAGTTTTCAATACCAGTACTCGCACAAAATAACCAACTTTGCCGCCTTGCAAAACAAATGACTATTTATTCAACATTTTGCCTCACAGCATTTTCTAAGATTTTTATATCATCAAACAACTGTCACTTAGTGTCAAAGGTGAAATGGTGTTTCCTCTGCTACCTGGCAGTGTGCACTCTTTAGTGTCTCGGAGCTTGAGGTTGAACATGTGATTGTTCAGGCCGCAGTGTCCATTAACTTCTCTCACCTGTATAAATTCTTCCTATTTATTCTTAGACGCAGCGTAGGCAGGCCTCCCACAAGGTGGACCGACGATCTGGTGAAGGTCGAAGGACCCGGCTGGATGAGGTTAGCGCAGGACCGGTCGTCGTGGAGATCCTTGGGGAGGCCTTGGTCCAGCAGTGGACGTCAACAGGCTGATATGATGATGATGATGATTTTGTCAAGCCTGGACAATCTGGACATTACTTGGATACTTTAAACCACTATGAAAACTGGGAAATTTATCACCGCTAATGTACATTAAAACTGTCTGAATGAAAACAGTCCTTCACCTAATTGTCTGAAATAAAACTTTATGATTAATGCTCTCCGTCTGTTTGTCTTACTGGCTGTCAATTAAGTCGGTTTGTCTTGGCACAGTTTATCCAACAGTTTATTTGTGTGTCGTCTGAAGAAGCCATCAGTTTCGAATTCCCTAGTTATTTGATGAAATTTTAAGCGTATACGAAATTCCTACAGGCGTTAACTAATATGGAAATTCAAGTGTACTTTAAAATACATGATTACCATTGCTGTGGCGTACCAAAAAGCCTGGCACGCCTTAAAGCTCAGAAACCTATGACAAGTGCAATGTATGTACTACTGGATCAACTAGCTAGGCTTGAACCAATCCAAAGGACTCATGGCACTCTGTGGCTTGCATGTTGTCAATATCAAGCTCCGGGACACTAAAGTGTGCATACTCTGCTAGGAAGCAGAGGAAACACCATTGCACCTTCTGCGCAAGTGTGGTAAAAGAAGGTGTTTCTTTTACATCAGGCCTCATTCACTTCATTCAATCTGATGAAGTATAATAAATCAGTGCCAAAAGCGTGCTGAAGTTCCTAAGTTATACAAAGCTCATCATCATCATCATATCAGCCTGTAGACGTCCACTGCTGGACAAAGGCCTCCCCCAAGGATCTCCACGACGACCGGTCCCGCGCTAACCTCATCCAGCTGGGTCTCGCGACCTTCACCAGATCGTCCGTCCACCTTGTGGTCATACAAAGCTAGCACTGAGCAAATAGTATGGTGGCGATCACAATATACCTAACTTTCATATAAAATTCTTTATTGTTTTTACAAATTTCTATAAGTACCTAAAATATTAAAATTAATATCACCAAAAAACCAATTCCAGGACCATTTGTACCTCTGAAAAAGTATCCCCAGGGGTACAAGTGGCACTAGTTAAGTCCATGCAGTACCCCAGTCAATATACTAGACTTGTCGTCTGTCTTTACTTTCAATTGGAGTAGGTAAATATCTTAGTACATTTTAGACTTTCGCGCTTTGTATTCATAATTATATAATTATTTACGGGTCTTACACACGAATAAGTTTTATTTACCTTGCCCGACGTTTCGACCAGGTTACACTGGCCGTGGTCACGATAAATAAATAAAATGTCAAGTAAAATAAATCAAGTCAAGGTAAATAAAACTTATTCGTGTTCTTACCCGTAAATAATTATATAATTAGGTAAATATCTTGTTTACAAATTAACGATACTTTCTTTTAATATAATAATGTTTAGCGTCTTTCGGTTTGTCATGCTCTTAGGTCTGCATAATTTTTAAATAGCCTTGTATCCAGAGGGCCACTTAAAAGCTATTAGATTCAAAAAGCGTAACAAATTGTCTCACAATTTCATGCTTTTCAGAAATTTCCATCGGCACTTTCTGCGAAATCGCCCCTCTCATTTCGTGTATGAGAAAGAAAATAATAAGTACAGTCGGTGTAGTAAGTGGTTCAGAACAAATATTTTTAAATCGTGTGCGCTCCAGTACACCCCGCGTAAGAGAAATAGTCTTGATTGAAATCATGGAATACTAGTCGACTATTTTTAATTTTAATTAGAATAAGTAGTTCGGTTAACGTAATTTATACAAATACTTTTTTCCTCAAAAGTTTGTATTTTGAAAAACTTCCAATCTTCTTTTTGCAAGGATGCTTAAATACGTAAACTGGTAATACATATTTCTTCCGAATTTTTTAACAGTGTTTGTTAACAGAGTGCTTTATGTAGTTAGAGATAATGTTAATTGATTAGTCAAGAGTGTGAACTCGTGAAGCGTGAAATAGGTACCTATGCAACAAGAGCCTGTATACGATAATAGTCTTTAAATTGACGAATCTCTTTACAAAGCCGACTGTACCCTCCATATTTCTTACTTTAGTTTTCGCGTCAGAACATTTTGATGTTAGCAATATAGTTGACAAAGAAACAAATTGTTTTTTGCCGTTTCAATTTGTATTTTCTTTTGTTTATTGTTGTTTTCTTTCATGCCAATTTCTGTCTATGGGCGGCGTAGATATGAAAAGTCTATATCGATGGAGCGCAAATAAGGGGAAATTGAAAATGCTTAACTCGTAATAATGAAACAAGAAAAAGTATATTGCAGAAGGAAACTTATATTATTGACGTTTCGAGCAATAATATTGCTTGTAACGTATTTAATTTAATTTATCTATCTGTTGCCCGTGGCTTCGCTGGCCTGAAAGGATTTTTCTGTGTTTTGTGGATTCTTAAGACTTTTGTTGCTGACTGCAGTTTGCTGTACTATAATAGATACGTTTATAATAAAATTAAAAATGTTATTGAGAACTGAAAATTAAAATATGAATTACCAGCAATTTCCGACAATTTTTTTTGTAAAACATTTAACTACTTTACAGAATTCATTTGTCGAAATGAATGTACTACCTACCTACAGTGACTTTTCTTCTTAAAAGTTTTCAAATATTTTTGTAGAACTCTCCTTCCGGTAAGTAACATGTGGAATTTTATTGTGTGCAGGTATTTTGTTTTGGAGATGTTTATGGACTTTCGTTGTTGACTGTATGTACAACTTTTTTTAATTGGGTGCATTCGTAATGTAACAGGTGTACGGAGACATGGCTCACTAATTGAACTGTAATGTCCTTCCATCTATATTACCTAGTTGTAACTTGTAAGTAGGTATAGGTATTGCGCACGTGAGTGTCCCTTACCACGTAATATCCTAAGGTGGGCTTTTTGGTGGGATTTTGTCAGATATTTTGTCGTTTTTGTTTAGTTTTTCAAAAAATGTTTATTGTAGGTATTGGTGTATATCTGTGATAGTCTGCGATCATTCCTGATCGCAGGTGATAGTTTTATAAGCAACAAGTTCCTATTAAAGGATAGTTAAATAAAAGCGTGTAACGACTCTACCGAATTGTTCCAAATTGTCCCTTGTTAAATCGACATTAAACCCACCATCAGTTCAGTGCGGTGTTAGCTGCTGTGTGGTTCACCGATTGGCACTTTGTGCCCTGGAGGCCGTGCTGCGGTTTTATGTCGTACCAAAATTGCCGTGCTGTAACGGGCGGTTTAATAGGTTTGGCATTTAAATAAGATATGGCTTAAAGGTCTCGTAACCAAGCCAAAACCTACTTTGAAAAAAATATCAGCAGACAGCTGGAAACAGTGCGTTACCAGCGCTTGTCAATCAATCAAACAAATCAAAAATATTTTTCACCTCACAAGCTCCAACGGTAGCTCGTTCGAAATCTGCGTGGAAAAATGCTTTTTAACCGCTAGTGTGGAACATGTTTGGACTTATATTTCTCTCTAATCTGTGGAATAAAAACTTTCGAAATTCTTCCACAGCACGTGAAAGACAATGTTATTGTAGATTAAATAATTATAGTTCTTACAGTAAAATACGGATTTACAATGTGTTTATTAAACTTTCATTCATTAGACATAATCATGGACAGTCTGTATGTTTGAGTGAGTGTGTGTGTGCTTATGTGTTTATTCTTTACTTATCCCACGCAGGCGAAGCCGCGGGCCGCTAGTATAAGTTGAATGAAGCGGCCATACGCGCGTATTGTAGTATATTGTAAGTATGCAAACCTTAATTCGTCTCAGACAGACATTACTATTTATAAACATGGCAACATTATTTACAAACTGACATTAGCATCTGACAGTTTAATCCAGTGCGTAGAAGGAAAAAGTGTGGATTCCAACTTTATTGTTAGTTACCTGAGAGAGCTGTCCAGGAACCCATACAGTTTCGTCTCGCATTATTCTGTAAAAATGCACCCAGGCCAACAATGTAACCCTTACTTCTATGCCTCGTTCACACCGGGACACTGTCACGCCACACCGTCAGGGAATATTAATCTTACTTCTTAATCTGTTACTTGATCAATCGATTGGTAAATTTTATAGCGAGATAGTTTTTATCATAAAAATATAGATGACTATAAATATAAATCTTTGAATGCAATTCCATATTTTTAAAAATAAGATTTTTTTTCCTTTCAGCAACATTTGCTATCATCAATATTTAGGGTACTTTCCCTTCAAACACGGCCTTCAATTCCCACCCTGTATACTGTGATTTGATTTGATAGCCTATTAACACTTGCAACCACCAATCCGCCTGCCCTGCGCTACAATTTACAAAGGTCAGTGATTATTTCCAATTTTACATTAATGTCAGCCCGCCTTGCTCTAAAGAACTAACTAGCTACAAAACAAAACTAAATGCTACAAAATGTCGCAATAGATAGCTGTCAGTGTGCTGCATTGCGAATATGGTACTCTCACAAAACCACGTTGAGTTCAGGAGCAGTATTTCGAATCGCTCGCCTCGCTTCGATTGATTGTTTCTACTAATTTTGTTTGGATTTTGTATCGAATGTCGAAGGAAATTAGTAGAATCGACCGCTCGCAAGCGGCTCAAAAATAGGGCTCTTGATACCGACGTCAGAGAACCGTTGGTATATGGCGATGTTGCGGAACATTCAGCGGCTGGCACGAACACTTGCAGAGTCACTGTCTCGATACAAACGAGCCCTGGTGTGGACAAGGCCTAAGCCTTAGACGAGGGACCATCACAAAGGGGTACTTTGGATTGGATCCCTATTTTCCACGCGTCCGTATGAATAAGTTAGGAGGGGTTAAGAGGTAGACCCTTATGACCGCCTTTGTGAAGTCGATTGATTGTGTTGGAATGGGGGGCTGTATTTTTTGTGTTTTTCACGTTTTTTAAGTCATCCAGTGAATACAAGATTAGTAAGATGAAGTGATAGTGGCGATAGGCCTGATCCACAAGGTTTGCTCCAAAATCGCTCAGCGAGGTATGAAGGCTAAGGGTAAGCTAGGGGTTCTTTGAACGATCCGAAATGAGGCGATCCAACGAAGAACTAAGGCCAACTTAGCAAGAACTGATCAACATTAGTCCAACCTGAGATAGTTGGTGGAAGCCGCAGCGTGGATGCCAGATGGACCGACGACCTGAAAGTTAGCTGAAATCATAAACAATAAAAAATAAAGTAAAATGAATATAATACACTCATTATATTGATGATAGAGATAAAATACCACTTTTAAATCAACTTTAAGATAAATGATTAAATCATAAATCAAAGAATATTCGTTTTTAAAGCAAAATTCCTTTGTTTATGTCCTCTAGAGAAATTGAAAGTCACATTCCATTTGGGAGAGGAAAAATATTCACGAAACGGGATGGTTTTGGCAATAAAATAACTTGTCTTTTACGCTACAATATTTTCAGACGCTTATCGAAAGCGACGGGGTTTTTATTTTATTTTACAAAATCCACGGCACTTTTTATATTGGTTAGGCAAATCCCAAGATTTAACATCCCTATAGATATAAAAAACTAAACAACCAATTCGTGAATACCGATTTTCATTTTCTAGATTTATAGGCTTTCGAATTCCCCATCCAGCCGCTTCTGACCACCTTTTTCAGGTCGTCGGTCCACCTGGCAGGACTAGGTACAGAACATCTTAAAACATTTACTCCAGAATCCAATATCCTATATTGAACACATTTTGTATAGGTTATGTGATTTCTTTATTGAAGTTTGAGGAAAGATTTTTTCTCTGGACTGATTCAGGTGTCGAGTAGAGGCAATGATCTGCAATGAGGAGATGCGACAAGGAACTAGCGTCAATAAAAGAGTAAGCTGAAGTAGCAGTGGGCAGGTCAACATCAGTCGCCCAGAATCATTTTCGTTGACTCGTTCGGAGACTCTCACTGCAGAACCATTCTAGTAAAAGATTCTAAAATGGAATGTATTTCTGGATATTTCCTCCTTCAGTCGGGAATGTCGAATTGGCTTTGTGAATTCCATTATTTCTATTTTTGGCTGATTTAGGCGTCTCATCTAATTACAGTATCATTTTTACATAAAGGAAATTTTAGTTCAGCCAATGTTTTATTCACTTGCTGCTTTTTTCCAAATTTTTTAGTAAGTATACGAATAATTAAATATTATAAAAACTTAATATAATATTAAATATATATATATTATATACGCCTCATAGAGGCCTCCGGTGACCAGAGGGCTGGCCAGTACCTCAGGCAACGCATAAGTTTAGCCATACAACGAGGGAACGCCGCCAGCCTTCTGGGCACCATGCCCCGGTGTGACCACCTCGACGGACTTTTTTATTTGTAGGTTTGTAGGTTTATTTGTAAGTAGGTTTATTTGTAGGTTTTAGCCAATTATTTCATTTTAATATTACAATAAATATTAAATATGAAAAAAAGAAAAAGAAATAACAGGAAGGAGTGGGAGAAATTGGGGGAGGCCTTTGCTCGGAAAATGATAAATATTAAAATATATTTTTGCTTAAGTATAATATTGATTTTCATGTAAAATTTAAACTATCAAAAAATTATCAGAAGTAAAGACTATTATAACATGATGAACCTTTTCATACCGCGACCGTATGTAAGGATTATAAGGGCACCTTCACAAAACTTGTCAACAGCGCACGTCGTTATGAGCGAATTGAGTCTGAAGGGCCATTACGCGCGGTCCACCAGCGATACAAGATTTGGACAATTTATCAAACATCCAGAATCTTCCGCGGTCCTTTTACGTGTCTCGACAGCAATTGCACATACATAATCTTCATATCGGGGAGCCTCGTGGACCGACGCCCTAAAGAAGGTGGTCGGAAGCTGCTGGACGCGGAGGGCGGAGGACTAGGTGTGGTGGTGTTCATTAGGGAAGGGACGTTAAGGGGTTGATAATACATATCTTCACGCTGGATCCAATGTTGAAAGTGTGTGTCTACTGAAAATTTGCTTTCTCTATGGAGTCCTTTTCCTGACTCTCACAACATCATCAACAGCCTATTAATCTCCCCACTGCTGGGGCTCAGGCCTACCCTCTCAACGAGGGCGTGCGGGCTATAGTCCACCACGCTAGCCCAGTGCGGGTTGGTGGACTTCACATGCGCCTAAGAATTTCTTCTTCGGCGTATGCAGGTTTCCTCGCGATGTTTTCCTTCACCGTTTGAGAGCAGTCAGTAAATGCACTTAAGTTTCGAGAAAAAACCCATTGGTACATGGCCCAGCCGGGGATCGAACCTCGGACCTTTCGATATGATAGGACGCGTCTTATCCCCGAGGCCACTGACTCTCACAAACGGTGAAAGAAAACATCGTGAGGAAACCTGCATACGCCGAAGAAGAAATTCTTAGGCGCATGTGAAGTCCACCAACCCGCACCGGGCTGGCGTGGTGGACTATAGCCCGAACGCCCTCGTCGAGAGGGTAGGCCTGAGCCCCAGCTGTGGGGACATTATTAATAGGCTGTTGATTAGATTTAACTTGGACACCTCGAGTTAACTATGTTGCTATGATCAAGAAATTTCAAATCTCTTTGGTCGCGCGCGCGCTCACTGTGGAGATCGCATCTTGCATATTTAGTATCGGAACCTATGATGCCATTTACCGGGGGGGTGCGGACAAAGGAAGCGGAGTAGCGGGAGGAGGTTGCTAATACAAATTTATATGGAGTTTGAAAATGAGAATGTGTGAGTGAGTCATAATTTTGTGATTACTTTGATACGATTTTGACACCCATAGAATGCTGTTATTACTCATCCTTATGGGAGATGTTTAAATTTTTTGATTCATGGCTATGATAGACAAGCAAGTGCTTTCGCGACACCTAACAGGCACCTCCCGGGGCGATCCGTCTTCCCACTTGACATTTACTTCCCAACAGTATCGTATTAATTTTTTTCCCGTCCTGTCGCGTTTGTGTACAGGAGTTATTGACTTCGAGCGCCCTCCGGGTCCGAAACCGCTTCTGAAGTTGTTTTAATAATAATGAGTTTCATTAATTTTAATGCGTAACGTTTTTGAGCGAGGAAAAAGAAGAAGTTGTTCAAACGGTTTCGAATACTCGTGAACGACGTACGGTCGACCGCACGTCAGTGGAAACAAAACCAGTATAAACTGGTCCCTCATAGTATTGAAACTGCCTAATAGGCTAGGCCAGCTCAAGGTCAGAGTGTATCGACTGACGTGCGGTCGACTGTACCACGATGTTATTAAAATAAATACATTTGAGGTTCCGGTTTTTTTTGCTTTAAAATGATTTATTTAGCTTGACATTTGGGAATTGAAGATTTTTTTTAAAATTTATTCTTATAGCTTAGATTAATTAAATTACTATTAATTATACTTTTTTTTAAATTTTGATCCTTTGACATTATTGAAGACATGGCATTATTTGAAAAAACACGTAGGTACCTAACATAATCTGTGCCTGAATCATTCATTCATGAAATTCATTATTTATCGGGCTTTTTGGCGGGATTTTGTCGGAGACGGTTGTCTTTTTATTTAGTTTTCCAAAAAAATGTAGGTATATTGTAGGTTTTGGTGTATATCTGTGATAGTTTTATGTGCAACAAGTGCCTATGAAAGTGTACATTGTGCGGGATAGTTAAATAAAAGCGTGTAAACGACTCTACCAGATCGTCCCAAAATGTCCCTTGTTAAATCTTCATTAAACCTACTATCAGTTTAATGCGGACGTGAACTGCAGTGTGGATCACCGAATGGCACTAGTTGTGCTTTCGTGGAAGCCGCGCTGTAACCGCCGGTTTTTGAAGAAAATCAAACAAAATATGACTTGGCTGTATGGTCTATGACTTTTGCATGTCCAATACTGGATGAATTCAAGAAGAAAATCATTATTTATCGTTCAACAATGGGCGATTTTGTGCAACCAATAACTGTAAGTGATACGCCAATAAAAATGATTTATTAAATAGAACAATAGTTACTGTAATCTCAGCTGTATTTTCGGTTTTATGGGCCTTATAGTACCCACCCAATAGCAACCAATTACAATAAAGGATAACGCCAATAAAAAGGTCTCACTAAGAAGTATTTATTGTTATCTTAATCCAGTCATTGATTATTTACAAGTTGCCTACGTTCTGGAGCTCTATTTTTGATTCGCTCTCCTCGCTTCTAGCGTTCGATTCTACTGATTTTCCCTCGACTCCGCATTTTTGAACCGCTCGAACGGCAACGAGTGGTATCGACCAATCGTCGCTTGGGACGAGCCGAGCGGTAGAATAAACGTCAAATGCCATATGACAAAAAAGAAAAGAGACAACTATCACTGACACTTCATTTCAGTTCACTTTTTCTAACAAAAGGCAAAGATAATATCATATACAGTCTCTATGGTTACGACCATTACTTAGCATTTTACGTTCCGCTTTACGTTTCGGTAATTACCGGTTTTTATTTTTTCTGCGTGAAACGGAAAAAAATCTACATTTCTAATATTATTGGCAACACCGAACGCGAGCGAATCAAAAATGCAGAAAATCAGCGTCGTGCGACTTGGAAGTCGAGATGACTTAAGTCGCATGCGACGATTCAATTCCCTACGAGCGAATCAAAAATAGAGCTTCGAATAAGAAACAAACAAATTGTGTAGTAAAACGCCCATAATGCCGAACGGACAGCCCTAAGATCAGCCGCCATTACTGGCTGGCCTTACAATTATTAACTGGCCAGGCTTGAACGGCCGTCAGTTCTACGAGCGATGTGCCCAGCCCACTGCCACTTCAGCTTCGCTGGGGCATAAACTGGCGACCACGTATCGGAAGATGCAGCGTAGGCCACAAGGTGGACCGACGATCTGGTGAAGGTCGCGGGACTCGGCTGGATGAGGTTAGCGCAGGACCGGTCGTCGTGGAGATCCCTGGGGGAGGCCTTTGTCCAGCAGTGGACGTCTACAGGCTGATATGATGATGATAATATTAATTATTGTTTTATGTATATTTTTTTAGTACATAAAACAATAATTAATATTATCATCAGCCTGTAGACGTCCACTGCTGGACAAAGGCCTCCCCCAGGGATCTCCACGACGACCGGTCTTGCGCTAACCTCATTTAACCGGGTCCCGCGACCTTCACCAGATCGTCGGTCCACCTTATGGGAGGTCCACTCGAGAACCTTTCTGCTCCAACGGCCGTCAGTTCTACGAGCGATGAGCCCAGCCCACTGTTACTTCAGCATCGCAATTCTTTGCGCTATGTCGGTGACCTTGGTTCTCCTGCGGATCTCATCGTTTCGCTTTAGACCTCATTACCGCGTTAGACCATAAAAACTCGTGGAATGCTGATTTTAATAGAAAATATCAATCCCAAATAGCTCTCCGGTAGATCGTAGTGACACACGCCACATGCTCGCGCCTTGACCGGCGCGCGCGCAGCGTGCCAAGTGGGCGAGGTCGACACACGGACGAGACATACATATTTATATATTTACGTATGGGATGAATGAGATCGAAAGTGGTATTATAAGTAGGTGTAACAGACGATTTTAAACGGGATTCTAGGTGCCTATGATATTTTTAACTTCTGTTAATTCGACAGATTCATGAACTAAACAAAAAATTGAGGTGGTGGTGGATAGAAGTCGGCCTACTACCGCTAATTTTATTCGTGAGTTCGATGGATATTTGCTAGGTGGACTATAGTCCACCACGCTAACCCAGTGCGGGTTGGTGGACTTCACATGCGCCTAAGAATTTCTTCTTCGGCATGCAGGTTTCCTCGCGATGTTTTGTTTCACCGTTTGAGCAGTCAGATCCATTTTACAGGGCACGGCCAGGGATCGAAGTCGGACCTCAACGTGATAGCTAGGCCACGTTTCCACTACGCTACCGACGCTCAATAAAGCATACGACAAACATTAATAGCCTGACGATAAATAACCCAAAGGTACAGTAAATAAACGGACAAAACAATAAAACGAAAATAATAGGAATACGTTAATTGGAAGGATATGCCTCATTTGCCTCACTGTGCGCTGTTGACTAACATCCGAATTCGACGATCACAACACTGCAACATGTGTATCAAACATTATGCATAAAGGTTCTCCCAAACCGGGGCGACGGTGGCTCAGGACGTTAACCGCACTCTGCGGCATTCAAATGTAAAATCTTTGAATCAAAATACCTCGGATCTCTTTTTAAACGCGAATATATTTTTATTAGCAATCCTTGTGCAATTAGTAAATCAGTTTCAAATATCTGAATTCAACGGGCAAAGTCAACGAAGCAATGTCCATAGTTGTCACATATTATAGCGCTGCTGACTGTCACTGACGTGAGATTTCATCATCATATTATCAGCTTCTTCTTCAATGTCCATTGCTGAACATAGGCCTTCCCCAGTGATCACCACCACGCCCAGTCCTCCGACCTTCGCATGAACCCGCAGTCTACACTTCAGAACTTGTCTGCCCCACCAGCCGTCGGTTCTGCGACAGATGTGACCTGCCCACTGCCACTTCAGCTTTATAACCTTTCGTCTATGTCCATAACCTTAGTTCTCCGTCGGATCTCCTCATTGCGGATCATATCGATAACCTCCTGTGGCATTTATAACTTCAAATTAAAATCTAAAAATCAGATAAAAGGCAAAGGTAAATCTACAGGACTTTAATAAAAATTTAAGAGGGCAATGATTATGATGTCTTAGGGTCGAGGCAGACCAAGCGGAAATTTGCCCGCGCACTTTTGACGTCATTGTCAAATGAACCGTATCACTATAGCCTAAAGAACAAAATCGTACGAATGACCTCGAGCGCGAGGCGACGTCGACGTGCAGAGGTCATTTTACAATTTTTTTCTTCAGGCTATGATATTGTTCATTTGACAATGACGTCAAGAAGCGGGTAAATTTCCGCTTGGTTTGCGCAGTCCCTTAGACGATACCTGAGGTACTTCTGTACTACTCTTACCGCTGCTACCAACCGCGCCTCTTCTCTAACCGCGCCCCGCGTCAATGCGACGGCGTCTTTACACTCAAACGTCCATTGCTTGCATTAAAATTGTTTACACCCCCCATTGCCACAATACGCGAAATGTTGCTTTTATGGCTGCATAAAAGCAGAGCCATTACTTCAGTTGCAATAACAGCAATGTGCACGTAATGATGTACGATTTGGAAAATCGTTCCTGCTGCGTCACAGAATATATAGGTAATATGCTGCCGTCAAAATGATCAAAACAAATATATAATATTTATGCTCTGTGACATATTTTTGACAGCGTGGAACGCTCCTGAACGACCGACGACCTAAAGAAGGTGGCGGCTGGATGTGGAGAGCGGGTGTGGTGGCGTTCGTTGGGGGAATCCTATGTCCAGCAGTGGACTCTAAAAGGTTGACATGATGACACATTTTTGAAATTAGCGGACGCCCCGCGACTTTATCCGCGTTAAAAAATCCATACATCCTTAAAATTAATTTATTGATGGAGGTTCTGGAGTGAAGACCGCGGGTGACGCGCAGCGTGGGACGCCTCCGGCCAAATGGACCGACGAACTAATATTTTTCAATCGCTCGCCGCGCTTCAAACGGTCGATTCTACTAAATTTGTTTGGATTTTGTATCGGATGTCGATGGAAAATTCGTAGAATCGACCGCTCGAAGCGAGGCGAGAGATTCAAAAATAGAGCTCTGGGTGTGGTGGCGTTCATTGTGGGAAGGAAGGCCTACGTTCAGCAGTGGACGTTGACGTGATGATTATGATGATGATTCATTTAACTGGTCTAGTCGTGGACATATTCAAAGGTGTGCACACACTGAGTACCACGAAAACCTCTCAAAGCTTTCAGCGTTTGTGTTTTTAAACTAAAACAACTTTTAGATGAAATGTCTCCCTAAAGTTTAAGAGTTACTAAAACTTTAACAAACGGTCCGAAATAGGTATTCAGTAACGAACGGGGGTTGACCAAACTAATTTGAATTTTAAGTGCGGTATTGTAACTTTTAGAGAAATTGTTAATTGTGTTTTGGTTTCGTATTTTAACTTGCAAATTTTTAATAATCACTCGTTCAGTTCGTTGAAAAATTCTTTTTCTTTGTCAATTAAAAGAAATTCCGACTAATCCACCAACGCAACTTAAAGCTCCTGAGTCTTACTACTTTTAATAATTATGTACGGGTCTTACACACGAACAAGTTTATTTACCTTTGCCCGACGTTTCGACCAGGTTAACCACGGCCAGTGTAACCTGGTCGAAACGTCGGGCAAAGGTAAATAAAACTTGATTCAAGATTCAAACTTTATTGCAAAGCCACATGTTAAAAGATGTCAAGGTACAAATAAGCCAGTACATATGACGCTCTTGTTCGTGTGTAAGACCCGTATATAATTATATATAATTGTGAATACAAAGCGCGAAACTCTAAAATGTACTACTTTTATTAAGTATCTAAATAACGTTCAAATGCGGAGTTACTCTAGTTGAATACAATTTCCTTTTGAACATTATTAAACAACATATAAGATTAATGGCAAAGGTCACCATAAAAAAGTTCTTTCGCGTTGCTTGAAAGGTATTAAAATAAGTCTCTTATAGAACACACAACATCAACAGCCTATTAATGTCCCCACTGCTGGGGCTCAGGCCTACCCTCTCAACGAGGGCGTGCGGGCTATAGTCCACCACGCTAGCCCAGTGCGGGTTGGTGGACTTCACATGCGCCTAAGAATTTCTTCTTCGGCGTATGCAGGTTTCCTCACGATGTTTTCCTTCACCGTTTCAGAGCAGTCAGTAAATGTAGGTACTGAAGTTTCGAGAAAAAACCCATTGGTACATGGCCCAGCTGGGGATCGAACTCCGGACCTTTCGATATGATAGGCCGCGTCTTATCCCCTACGCCACTGACGCTCTCACACACATTCGTGTGATAGAACACACGAATTACATGAAAATAAAAATACACATTTATATTGTAGTTCATCTTTTTGCAAAAAGGGCACATTCGCAAATAATTTTAGCAGGTAATTTCACAAAAATGTTGATAGACAATTTGCCCTTTTTGTAAAAAGTGAGATAACTATACTCTGAGTTTAGTTTTTTGGGCGCCAATCGCCCTACCACCAAATACAAACCATAACCAAAGACGTTACGCTGCAGCCACACGTTGGCAAACCTTTACAAACGCAAAAGAGTGGAGCAGGGGTTTGACTTGCGTTTGTAAAGGTTTGCCAAACGTGTGGACGCAGCGTAACGTGTTTGGTTAAGGTTTGGATTTGGTAACATCGTTCAGAATTAACGTAATAGCCCCCAGGTCTATTCTTAGAATACGGACTCCAGTTTCCAGTAGGCCCAGCGGTTCGGGTCGTACAGTCGACCGCTCGTCAATGGAAACACCTTGACCTTGAGCTGGCCTAGCCTTAAGGAGTTTCTATACTATGAAATACCAATTATACTGGTATTGTTTCCACCGACGTGCGCTCGACAGTACGTTGTAAATAAAGTGTTGGTCTGCTTTCCTTCGCTGGAGTGTTTGTTAAAATAACTTTGTTTATGATTGCTCTATTTAAAGCTATGCTTTGGCGGAAGCCGGTAAAGCGGAATACAAAAGCTGCCGCTTGGGGATAGCGAGTTAGTTTTGTGGTGTGCCACAAGTTTCGAGGGATAGCTGAAGGTTCCGTATAGAACTGGGAAAAAAAATCGTGAACGTCGGCATATTGCGAAAAGTCACTTAGATACTGTTAAGGCCGGGTCAAACCGAATGCAGCACGGCGCAGCACAGCACCGCTTATGACGTTGTAAATGTATGAGATATTATGGGAGAGGACACACCAACGCACGATGCTGCACAGCGCTGCGCAGCTACGCGCGTATCCGTGCGTCAAGCCACGCAGAGACAACCCGAGCGCGCGCGGTTTGGCAACGTCGCGCGACAGCAGCTCGCGGTCTGGCAACATCGCGCGCGTGCCGTGCCGTGATTGGTCCTCACTAGTTGACGTCACACCGCGTGCGGCGATTGCGTTGCGGCACAGCACGTCGTCGCGACAACAAGCCGGTGTGACGTGCTACGCAACGCGCTGCGCTGCAACGCTCTGCGCTGCACCGCATACGCATTCGGTTTGACCCGGTCTAGGAATAACCTATAAAAGCTTGAAAAAATCGGACAAGTAGAGTAGGACTGCTCTCAGAGTTCAGACGGTGAAGGAAAACATCGTGAGGAAACTGAATACGCCGAAGAAGAAATTCTTAGGCGCATGTGAAGTCCACCAACCCGCACTGGGCTAGCGTGGTGGACTATAGCCCGCACGCCCTCGTTGAGAGGGTAGGCCTGAGCCCCAGCAGTGGGGAGATTAATAGGCTGTTGATGATGATGATGAATTTGATCCTACCTACCCGCTATCAGCTTGACACTTACACCAAACGCCTTCGTTTCCTAACAAGACACTATTAGCTCTGAAAACAAGAAGGTATTCAGATTCACAGTTGTTTATTTACTCTAATAGCTGCTTCATTTCAGTATATTTTAGTCGAACTTTGTTTTGAAATTCACCTCTGAAGTCTACTTGCTTTATAATGGACTTTAAAAATAGGTAGATGTTCTCTTTCGAAGCGTACTTTGAAAACTTTGAAAAGGCTTGCATCTTCATTTTTCCATGTTAGGATTTTAAGCATAAATCAACATCGCGATGAGATATAAAATGCTCTAAAAATGAAATAAAACCTATAAAAAATCTTGCAACCTACTTTGAATACGTATTTATAAAAATAATTATAAAATCAAATCCATTTATTCACTTCCGTAACTATTTTCGTAAACAGTATCGGAAATTCCGTGTCTATTTTTAAAAAAATACGAATCAAGATTTATTATCCAGCTTCGTAACTAGTTACGAAATTTAGTTAATTGTCAATTTTCAAGACATGTTTTGGAGACTGAAAGAAAGAAAGAAAGAAAAGAAATTTATTGCCAAACAAGTAGGTATTTACATGCAAAAAATAAATAAAAACCTTTAACATAAACCACAATAAAACATGTGTACCTACCAAAAAAAAAAAAAAAGTACCTACCTAGAGATTGGCAAAAGGACATGGCTCAGCAATGCTGCCACAGTCAGTGAGACTGACTGTGCAGCGCTGGTTTTCAGTCCTGCCCTTCTCCATGGGGTGTCGTGTTGGAGGGTAGTGGGAACGAGACTAGAAATATATATATTATATATTGGTTATGTATATATAAAAAGGTTCAGTGTTTGTGTGTGTATATACATATATATGTGTTTGCTTAAGAGTGTGTGATAGCTGTTTGAGTTATTATAATATAGTTGTGCTAATTATTTACTTTTGTTTTTAGTTTATTTACTGCACAAAACATATCCAGTTTATATTATATATAGAAACTGGTTACAAAAAACAGTTACACAAATTGGACTAACGGAAATGTAAGTATTAGGGTTTTATATTGTTCACAATTTAAATAATAATGTTTGGACAATTTTACACACGGCTGTTTAGTCCCAACTAAGCCGAAGCTTGTAAATGGGTACTCGATAACTGATAAACATACATAAATACTTATAAATAAATACATAAATACATTGCCTACTGCGCCAAAGGTCGTGGGTTCGATTCCCACCCGGGACCAACATTTGTGTGATGAGCATAAATGTTGGTTTTCGGCGGATTCTGGGTGTTTGTATTTATTTAAGATCAATACAAAGCAACAAATCTACCTTTAAGTAAGTTTTTTAAATGTTATTTTGTTTATTTATGTTAGTTTATTCATTAAAATTATGTTTGTTTAATTAGTTTCAACCACTGAATAAAAGTACCAAAACCAGTACTCAGTAAGCAAGCAATTCCCGGCTGATAAATCCGTAAATAAATTTTGTCAGAGAATCACATGTTTGTTAAATGTCATGTAATAAGTATCTTGATGTATGGGCCATGTAATTTATTTAATAAATAAATAAATAAATACATTGAAAAAGCAATAAATCCGAAAAAATTTCAACATACTCTCTTTTCACAAAATTGCAATGAAATGAATTGTAAATGTAATGTTAAATAATTATTATATTTGTAATGCAACTAATATACCTATTTGTAATTAAGTTAGTTTTGTAATTGTTCTTATCTTTTCACTCTGCTTTCTGACGGACAGACAGACAGACAGACAGAATTGACTCATTTTAGACCTTCGCGCTTTGTATTCATAATTATATAATTACTTAAGACCCGAAAATAATTAAGTATATAATTAAGAATTGACTCAGTAGTAAATTAATATATAATTCTCAGTATAAATCCTTCGGGTCAGTAACCCTAAAAAGAAAGCTGCTCACGAAATTCCAAGACGAACCTGCCCTGATGAGGTGTCTTTGATCCCGTTAATACTCATATTTTTTTACGATACATAATCGTACCTATAGTAAGATAAGTAAATCATACCTTAATTCGAATGATACATTATTTTTGTCTCTTTTACCTTGTCTGTTACAGGAAAAAGCAACTTCAAAGAGGCTTTCATGTCATAAACGACATTAAAATATGACATTTACGAAACATGTATCTCAGAAGAAAAGTTCACACTGGCATATAGTTAAACCTGTGCCCTTTTCCTGGAAATAATGTACGAATATGTTTCCTTTGACATGTTATTAGAGAAGAAATGAAACTGTCATAGATCTGTCAACCATTGAAGGATGATTTTCTGAGGCTTTTTTATCTAGAAACAGAAACGATCCCACCTATAAAGAAGAACGTAGATAAAACAATAATGCGAATCAAGAATAATCTATGTATACCGTTCGTTCTAGAATAATGTCGACTAACGAAGGGGACAAACTATTTCTATTGACCCAATGAGCCGTTTTCCATGCTAGCTTCCGTGGAAATCCGATAGATGGCGCCGTCCAAAGACTTAACAATAATTTTCCCTTGGCTGGATTGCCTTATTATCGTTACCTTTCCAAAGCCTTAAAAAATGAAAGCCTCATCTTTGGTTGATTGTTGAACTGTCATAATATAACCTTTTCCTTGGACACTTAATACAACTGGCACCGAATATCTGGACACTTTGTTGTATTATGCGTCGAAATTATTTGTCAAACTGTTCAATCAATCAATCAATCAAATTATTTTATTGTGATACACAGATAGAAAGGTATAATTTTATATTTGATTAAAGACTACGGTTGGTCTCTAGCAGCAGTTTTTTAAGTCTTTAGACAGCGCCATCTATGTCATTTTTACGGAAGCTACCATGAAAAACGGGTCATTGATTGGTAAATTGATTATATTGATTGAAATCATGTGAGTTTGCCAATACATGATGTGATTTTGATTGGTTTACTTATTATAATTTGATTGGTCAAATCGTCTTAATATAACAGTTAACTTTAACTCAAGCAGTTAGAATCATAACTCAAAAGTCTCATTGATACCTCGTCCATCACTCGACGCGTGTCGGCGACGCGCGCGCCCGTCCCTTGATATTAATGGTTGGCTTCCCCTGGGTTCCGATGCGTTTTGCAATAACGGCCAGGACTTACCAACTCACGGTCCGATGCGGCCCGGTGGAGGGTGACTACGATGTAGTTTGAGAAATTTATGAGTGCCCGTTGGCTCTTCATTAATAATTCTAATAAATTTTGGAAAATGTGACAATAGTTCTCGTATTCTAGTATTTCGTTCATTGTATCTTGCAGTATCTGACAGAAACGCTGTTTTATTTTACCGAACACTTGTTTTTGTGGTAATCACAATAGAGTTTGAGAGCTCATTAGCACAGTTTTATTGTTGGAACACTCAAATTTTAATAAGTATTTTAATAAACAAACTTTTACTCCCGACTAAGTTGGTCGAGGTTATATTTCACGCGTCGTCTTATTTCTTAGTGTACTTTGTCAATTAATTATTACCTATTGTTAGTTTTCCTAAAATAATTATGTTGTAAGATTTTTTTCTGATATTTTCTTAATTTTTCCTATGCCGGGCAGTTCTATATTTATATACAACATAACTTCACGCTATGTCCCTGATGGGGTAGGCAGAATGGACGAGTCGTTAAGTATCGCGATCCTGACATACCTCCCTCGCTTCGCTCAGTCTCATCATTGTCTTCATACATGCTCTTCACGTGTCCCTCTGTGAGCACCAGCTCTATTCAATTCTCATAATTTAATCTCAATCAGTTCAGTAGTTCCCTATTTATCCGGGGGACATTCATACAAAGATACGGACGAAAATATATGAAATATGAAATATTTAGCAAAAGAAAGAATTTGTACAAGAAAAGTTTACCAGTGACACCCACAATAGGATGCCTGTCCCGTGGGAGTCGCTTTTTAGGCTTTACAATAAAAAACGCATTGATTAGATTATTCGTCTATTTCTCAATGAAAAAGCATTGATTAGATTATTCGTCTATTTCTTTTGCCCAATATTTCAATAAAACATTTTCCAAATAAACATTTGCCCAATATTTCCGCTCCGGCCACGTGGTTCGACAGTCGAACCAAGTGGAATTTCGATTCCTCGTGGTTCGACATATAGGACCATCAAGCATTTGATATTCCGCTTAGTTCGACCATCGGACCAAGAGGATTTTTAAAATTCCACTTGGTTCGACTGTTGGACCACGAGGATCATTGAATTCCACTTGGTTCGACCCTCAAAACTATTTTAAAAATAAAACTTGTGTTAGTCTTAACCTCATTACCAATGTCGAAACACGTGAATTTATTCACTTACTAAGCTTCGTGTAGCCAATTCACTTAAAGAATAAATTTGCCAATGGTCGATGCCCAAAAGTTTTATAATGTTGACCATCCCTGACTTTGAGGCTGTTATCACAGCTGTTAGCTGGCTCCATTGTAGGCAGTTGAGAGGGATCATACGGTGTTTGGTTTCAATGTAAAGCACGAACAGAATGTACTACGTACTATTACAGTACTCTGTACTTCTCTATACTGTACAATACTGTAGCCAATATAACAAAATAATGACAAATTTTCTTTAAAAAGTTAATAAAATGTATATAAATTTCGCGAGCACATTTTATTGAAGTAAGTAGGTTAAACAAAATACATAACCCTCCTTTTAGACTTCGCCGCAGTCGGGTAAAAATTATTTCATCAACAGCCTATTAATATGTCCCCAATGCTGTGGCTCAGGCCTACCCTCTCAACGAGGGCGTTCGGGCTATAGCCACCACGCTAGAACAGTGCGGGTTGGTGGACTTCACATGCGCCTAAGAATTTCTTCTTCGGCGTACGCAGGTTTCCTCACGATGTTTTCCTTCGCCGTTTGAGAGCAGTCAGTAAATGTACATAAGTTTCCAGAAAAACGCATAGGTAGGTACATGGCCCAGCCGGGGATCGAACTTCGGACCTTTCGATATAATAGGCCGCGTCTTATCCCCGACGCCACTGACGCTCTGGCGAAAAAATATTTCACAGACTGGGATTTGTCTCAAAAACTTTAGAAATCAAGGTGGCCCTTGTTTTGTTATAAGTAATTTTAGGGTTCCTTCCCTCCAACCTTTTAATTTCCATCCCATAAATAATTTAGTTGCGTTTTTAATTTTAAATACTTTAAATAAAGTTTTATTTTTTTTATGTAATAAAGTTTTAAGTTTAATTTTTCTTTGTTATTAAATAAATTTATTTCAAACGCCCTTTTAATATGTTATTGTCTTCGCACCTACCACAATCAATCAGCACGACCCAAAGGTTAACTGGTAGAGAATGCCTCCGGCATTAAGTTCGCCTCTTGTACAATACATGTGCAATAAAGTTTAAATAAATGAATAAAATAGCTCTTTAATTTACTAAAACTGATTAAACAAAACTAATAACTATAGCTGGAGCGATTTGTTGACTAATCAACAACAGTGTTAGAATAATAACAATAAACACCACACTCTCAACTCAAACTGGGATAATCCTGACCTAAGTTTCAACACAAACATTGCCTCACGCAACAGGCAGCTGGCTTGTGGGGGTGTCAAAATACACTGACGACTAAAGACAACAGACGGAGGTCTAGGGGTGGCTATCCTTGGCGTGGAACGTCTGTAACCCACTGTAACCTGTAACCCTGAGGTTACAGCGTCAATACTCGCTATGTAAGTATTTATTTAAAACTTTATTGCACTAATTTGTACAAAAGGCGAACTTAATGCCAATGGCATTCTCTACCAGCTGACCTTTGGGCCATGCAGATAAATTAGTGTCAGGCGCAAAAAGATAGTTTTGTTTATTTAAATCAAGAAGTTTTAAACCTCTTTAATCGCGCGCGCGCTCCCTGTGGAGATCGCATCTTGGATATTTAGTATCGGAACCTATGGTGCCATTTACAGGAGGGGTGCGGACAAAGGAAGCGGAGTAGCGGGAGGAGGTTGCTAATACAAATTTATATGGAGTTTGAAAATGAGAATGTGTGAGTAAGTCATAATTTTGTGATTACTTTGACACGATTTTGACACCCATAGAATGCTTTTATTACTCATCCATATGGGAGTGGCTAAATTTTTTTATTCATCTATATCCCTGAGGTTTCAGCGTCAATACTCGCTACGTAAGCTATCTACTATTATTTTTTCTAAAATCTGTAGAAGTTAAAATGTATTGTTTTTATAGGAGGTTTCCCCAGTTTTTTCCGTGTGTATTTTATTGATATTTTTAAAACTATCATACTAAACAAGAACTGAGTTTTTTTAAAAAAGTTGTTAAAAATTCAATAGAGAATCAAAAATACAAAAGCCATTTAATCTCCGCCGTCTCTATTCTGTCAGAAAAAGGTTCGGCGACAGCGATCATAAAACCAATAAATACCCAATACGAAAACATTCGGGCAAAGTTGGCTCCGACCGGGGTTGCCACAAGACCGGAATTTTGCACATTTTGGCCCTTGCCCGAACATTTTGTTTTGAAGTAGCTTTTGGCTCTTTAAAACTCCTGTTGAGTTTCAAAGCGGCGTATTTTGTTATGCAGGGCATGATCGTATAACAAATCAGCAAAACAATTCCGTTCATTAAACTTGTTTTGTTTTTAGTTGTCTTTGTTTGAATTGTCATTTCCACCGGTTCCAACATTTTGATGTCTGTGGTTCCCATCGACTTCAAATTTAAATAATTTTTTATATATATTATGCACAGGTCTTCCACGCATAAATCCGCTTGATTTAAGGTTCAAATCAGTTTTGTCTTTTAAAGTTTTAAATAATATTAAAAGTATAGTGGTAGTTCTGTTCCGGAGACAACAATTTCAAATGTGGCAACCCTAACGCCTGACCGCATAACTGACCGCAAATCTTTGTGAATAACAATATTTCCATAATATTAAGAAAAAGGGAGGAAATGCGGACCCTTTGCCAGATATACAAGCCTAGGATCGACTTACGTGATGAGACCCGCGGATAATTCTTTTGGTATTTATTTGGCAGAATAAATCGTCGAAGCCGTTTATTATACGATATATCGTTGGCAATTGAATTAGGGGTAGACAGATCTTAAATAATAATATGATTGGTCGTATGACTTGCTTGACCAACATTAAATAATTGAATCGGCCTAATAATACCATAGAGTTAAGATCTCTTTGGTGCGTGCTCGCGGCCCCTTAAAGAGGCGTAAAAGAAGCATTCTATGGGTGTCAGAATCGTGTCAAATGTATGACAATACTGTGACTCACTCACACATTCTCATCATCGCTACTCCGCTTCCTTTGTCCGCACCCCCCCTGTAAGTGGCACCATGGTTCTCATACTAAATATGCAAGATGCTTTCTCCACAGGGAGGCGCGCGCGGGACCAAAGAGATTCGAACCTTCCCGAGTAATACATTACTTACTCTGTGGTAATACGGATTGATATTGACTTGACTTTGGCTCTTGATTCCGACTCCGACCTTCGCCTTTCGACCTTCGACCAAAATCTCGCAGAAAACAGCTAATAATTTATAAAACGCGGGTGGCGGAAAACAGCTAGTAAGAAATAAACAGACAACCAAACTCACTTTTGAATTTATAATTTTAGCCAGAACTGGACAATGCCCTATCAAATTCGTTCTAAGGAAACCGTTCGCACCTAATGCAGCCTGCCGAAATCCTTCTCAGGAGGGCTTCTAAGCCCTGAAGCGCGAAAAAACGTCAAATAAGAGAAAAAATAGCTTTCGGCCGTAACGACTCAGTATGGGCAAAATCATAACCCTCTTTACGGAATAGTCGGTATAATGGACCGCTGGGGAGTATTTACTGAGAGTTTTGTGACACTAGCGTTAGCTCATAGACTTGCTTGTATTTATTATCATAATAATTTTCGATGAGACTCTTTCAAGGCTCACCCAGCTATGTACCATTGCGACCATTACTGATCTATTGTGATCGCCGCCTGACTAATAGTTCAGTGCTAAGCTTTGCGTCAGTTATGAACTTCAGCTCGCTTTTGGCAAAATGTAAATAAACGTAATTAATATTAATAAAACTATTTATTGACTGAAACAAAGAGTGACGGCTAGCTTAAAAGGACTATGCTTCCAGTTCCGTAATGCTCAGTTAAAAAACCTATTTGACGCGGGCTAACAGACCCATAGATTGAGATTTTGCGTAGCAAAAAGAAGGTCTTTGAACAGATCAATCTCAAAGATTCGTGAATTTAAACTACGATTTGGCCTACAAGTTTTTTTCAGTTGGCCGTAAAACTATTTAAAAAACCAACCAATTACCTACGAGTATTGACATATCGTAACGAAGCGTATCATCTATTCCAACACAAGTGGCCTACGACGACAAACACATTTGGAAAACAAAACAAACGATAAATAATGTCCTGAAGTCGGCTGTCAAGTTAACAAGGTAGTATAAAATTGTTTTTGTTGCAATATAGTCCTTTTCATGTACGATCGGGGAAAGTGAATGTTTAGCATTCGAAGGACTTTCAATTTTGTCATATAATGGAAAAGCGGACGAGAGACAACACGGTCGATACCTATGACGTATACATTCAAGAAACCTGATAAATACTTCCCACTACCGTACCATTTTATTAAGTAGGTATACCAATAGATCTAAATATACATGATGACCTACGTTTAGCTTAGCAGCTAGAAAAAAAAACAAAAACTGTACAATATAATTAGAATCGAATGTCAAAATAATATTTAAAATTATTAACCCAACACCATGCAAAATTTAGAATTATTTAAAAAATCTGACAATGAATAATAATAATAATGAATAATATAAACACTTCTGGAAAAAGTCAGTACCTACAGTATCCACTATTTTATTTTTATTTCAACTTTAATGCATTTTATGCAGTGGGCGAACCTTACGTCCACCGATTGTGTAATTTTGTTTCCGAAAATGCCGTTTCATTTGTAATGGAAATAAAGCCAACACTTACGCCGGTTTATGTAATTTTGTTTCCGAAAATGCCGTTTCATTTGAAATAGCTAATAATGACAAAAGTACAGACAAAGCGTAATTTTTCCTATTAGTACGCACCTAATAATGGGATAACATCGAACGGCGATGAGAGAGTCATTTTTCATGATTATCCCAGATAAGCCGTGTCCCGAGATTAGTAGGATAGCGTTGTGTGATTTTTACATTAGCCAGATTGGATATTACGAAAAAAGATTTATCACTTTCTCGCACTCAGCTCAGCACCTTTCGGAATAAAATGTTTTATTCTATAAGAAAACGGCGGGTTTGTAATTTTAATAAAAGCCGAAAAGGTCACAGCAGACGGATAAGAGACAAAATTCCGATTCGAATATTTTTTGTTTAAAACACTATCAGATTTTGTTACAGAATTTGGTTCTGTTTCAATTTTCTAGCACTGGTTTTGTAAGATTGCGGTAGGGGACTCTTTTGGCGGAAGCGAATTGTCATGGTCGTCTCTTCTATTTTATTTTCTTAAATTAAGTATTTTGTGGGTTTTAATGTGTAATGGTGATATAGTATTTTACACATTAAGTGCTTGTGGTTGTGCATATTGTGCGGGAAATTAGAATAAAAGCGTGTAACAACTCTTTCAGCTCGTACCAAAATTGTCCATTGGAAATCTTCATTAAAGTAACTATCGATTTAATGAGGATAAGAACCTTAGTGAAAATCGCCGACTAACTCTAGTCGTGCTCTGTTTTTGTGGAGGCCGCGCTGAAATAGATTTAAGAAATAAGACATTAAATTCAAAATAAGATATGGCTTAAAAGTCTCGTTACCAAGCCAAAGCCTACTTTAAAAAATAAAAACTGCGGTAGGGTCAGAAAAAGGAAGAGTCACGAAATATTAAAGAAATCAAATAAAATATATAAATGATTTTTTTTTCTAAAAGTCTACTTTTGTTGTCTATAATCCCAATTCAGTATTATCCTCTATAAATAAATATATTGTATTTGAATATATTTTAGATACAACTAAATACTTAGACTATAAATACATTTTAAGACATGGCAGAGGCTTCTTAAAGCCATAAACACGTCTTTGTCAAAGTGGTCGTCAAATAAATGTAACAATGTAGGAACCTACTAGATAACCACTTCTTTTTCGTCTTTGTCGAAATTAAACGAAGCTTTTAAGTAGACAGAACTTTCTCTGTTGGAGTCCTCATAGGATCTACTTGTGTTACTATTCAAGTTAAAACTACTACACGTAGGTACGGCTAACTACAAAGCATTAATGCCACTATATATTTTTTTCTTCAATTATAAATGACTAGATTTTACATTGCTCGACGAGGTAGAGTTGCAATGCAAGTCCATAATTCCCGATGTATAGCTTTATATAAGTATAGAGTTCGACTAAGTTAAATAGTTGAAATAGTAAAACCAATTTCAACCCTTTGTTAACAAATAATTTTAACTTGAAAACTGTTTCAATGTTACATTAATTTCAGTTTAGAGTTTGCTGATATTGTTGAACGCATTGTCATATGATCAGACTACCCCGTCAGGGACAATATACGTATTTAAGTAGGTATGTATTTATTAATGTATGGATGTATGTAAGTATGTATGGATTGCTATAAACCATTAACCGAAATAATGTTTCAGATTACAGCACAAAACCCAAAATCATAGTGTTTCAAAGTCCCTTACAAAGTACAATCACGGAAATAAACGCTTAACCGTCTTCAAATTAAATAATGCTCGGGTCAGATAAGGCGTGGAACACATTAGCGATGCCCTAAATTACCCCGTGTAGCCGCGGAGTTACGAAAGAAATATGCAAATTTAGATAAGGGTAATGTCGTACCAGCGCGGCGGCGGCGCTGTGCATAGCTGTTTTTAATGTCGCGTATTTTTAAGCTATAACAACAACAGCTTAGGAAATAAGTTGCTACGTTTTTGGGCATACAGTGTAGATTTTTTTAAATCTGTTTATTTCTTTTCAGGGGCTTTTTACAATTAATAATGACAGCCCCATCATAGCCTGAGTATACAATAAACTTAACCTAAGGTACACTTCTATCAAATGTCAATAAATCATAAATCATTCTAGCCGACTCAGTGTAGATCTTAGAGTTAATAATTTGTATTTGTCCCCTAGTGGCAAAAGAGTAAACAAGACCTTTGTTAGTAAAAACTCAAAGACTCATCTTATTTTTCCCACGAAAACAAGGTGAGTCTTTAACAAATATCGATGATTTACGATAATATTTCCAATCTGAAAAATGTCCAACCGTTGAAAAATGTCCAATCTGAAAAATGTCCAATCTGAAAAATGTCCAACCCGAAAAATGTCCAACCTGAAAAATGACCAATCTGGAACATTTTACACTACAGAACCTTAAAAACCGCAATTTATTTATTTTTCAGATTGGACATTTTTCAGGTTGGACGTTTTTCAGATTGGTCATTTTTCAGATTAGACGTTTTCAGATTGGACGTTTTTCAGATTAGACATTTTTCAGATTGGACATTTTTCAGTTCGAGCATGGTCGTTGGACATTTTTCAGATTGGACATTATTACAGTAAGGGCCTCTTACACCGCTTGCTGATAAAGTCCCAGATACCCTATCTGCAGGTTATCTGACAGATAGCCTATTTTTTTGGTTTCACAGGTATCCGATTGCCTATATCTTATACATTTTATATAGTCTATCACACAGATTTATCTGATAGATTAGTTTATCACTAAGATTACTATCTGTAACAATATCAGGAAGTGGTGAAAGAAGCCCTAAATCAGCTAAATATTGCTCTAACAATATTAAACCTTTCCATAAACCTTACTACAAAAGACCTTTCTAAATTAATTCAAACTACTTACCTTTAAGCTTCCCTAAGTCCAAAATCACTGGCATTAAACTGAGTGTCGTATCAACTAAGCACAGCGTCGGTGTGATGACACCCTAAAGTTATAAGCTGCGAAAGAAATATGCAAATTGGACGATAAAACCATTCACATTCCAGTGAGCATAATTATAATTTTGCCTGGTTTTACAAAATCTGCTGGCTTGAATCAACCCGTAAACGATGTACTTCATAAACTCTATCATTTTGTAGAGTAGACCATTCGAAAGTAGACCGATTGGGAAGTTGAAGGGGAAAAATAAGTAGACCGATGGGGAAAGTGGACCGTTGGTTCCGGATGGCTTAAAGTTTGTGTTATTTTGTCTAGAGTATTGGTAGAACTGGGATTTTTCTACTTGTGTACTATTGGTAGAAAAAATGTTATATATTTTTCCAACAAGTAGGTACTAATTGGTGGAACAACTTGGTTTTTTTCCTACTTGTACCAGCGCTTACACCTTGGAAGCGGTGGTAGATAAAAAATTGACGTTGTTTAAATGTACCTATTGTCCTTACATGCAAAAAAATATTTTTGATCTGATTTGTTCTATTGGTAGAAAAAATGTGATATATTTATCCTATATGTACTATTTGGTTGAAAAAAATGAGATATATTTTTCCTACATGTATTGGTAGAAAAAATGTGATATGTTTTTCCTACATGTACTATTGGTAGAAAAAATGTGATATGTTTTTCCTACATGTACTATTGGTAGAAAAAATGTGATATGTTTTTCCTACATGTACTATTGGTAGAAAAAATGTGATATGTTTTTCCTACATGTACTATTGGTAGAAAAATGTGATATATTTTTCCTGTCTCTCAGAGAAACTCCAAGCATGGCTCTTTCCATAGCCCGTTGAGCGAGTTTGAGGTATCGGACCAGTCCCACAGTCAGTGTCCATATTTCGGTGCCGTAAACCGCCTGCATGTCCCTAGTTATACCACAGAATATATAATAGTACCAGTAGTTATACCAGAAAAATAAATTAAAAAATCTTCGAAAGCTTTTACACTTTGTCAACTGTTTTTATATAATCGTATATACTTATCCCTTTTGTGTAACCAATTTTGTGCACTCTCTTAACGTTTTCCATTAAGTAGGTACGTATATGTATTTTTCATTAAATAAATTCAGCAAATAAATTCATTCATTTCATTTCATTTAGTAAATAGAAATGAAATGTATTTATTTGCTAGAGCACAGTGTAAAATATCATGGTAAGAAATGGTAGGTTCTATGTGTACTCAACCTGCATGCAGGTAGGTATAAGTACAAGTACGTATAGGTAGGTATAAGTACAATTATAATAAACCTTTCGTCCAGAAGTAAATCAAAATAATTTATTCGCAATAATTCGCATACACCAACGACAGTTATCTGTTTTTAAGATCTCCTTAAATACCTTATTTTAGGAAAGATTTAAATTAGCAAGTAAAGGTCACCCCACATTAATTTTATGGACAATTTCGTTTGTGAGTTACGGTAATTGTTATCAACTTGGGTCGCTCTTGCTAAGCTCTTTTAGTTTTCGGTCGCGATAAAATTTTGCTTACATTTATATGAAATACTAGCTGTGGCCCGCGGCTTTGCCCGCGTGTAATAAGTTTTCCCGCAGTAAAAAGTAGCCTATAAGTCATTCCAGGATATAAGCTATCAGTGTACCAAGTTTCATCAAAATCCGTTCAGCCGTTACCGCGTGAAAGGGTAACAAACATCCTCAATCAAAAACATCCTTACAAACTTTCACCTTTACCTTTAATATTAGTAGGATACTATAGTACATACCCGCGACTTCTGTCGCGTAAAAAGTATCCTATATGTTACTCCAGGATATAAACTGTTTCATCAAGATCCATTAACGATAGTTGAACAATAACGAAAAAACAAAAACAAAATAGACCTCATTTCGCATTTTTACGGCTCCGTACCATAAAAGAGGAAAAAAGGAACCCCTAAAGGATCACTTCGTTGTCCGTCTGTCTGTCTGTCATTGTCACTGACTATTGGGGCAGACGAGATCTGGAGTGGAGACGTCCACGCAGCGTGGGACCGACGTCATAAAAAAGTTGGCTGAAAGGGGTGATAACTTGATGGTGACTATAACGAGGTATACAAAAATCTATTCCCGGAATCTTTTCAATAGAAAAATTAACGCCTAAATAAAATTCGTGCCATTGAGAAAAATTGATTTTCCATAACCAACCTTTGTTTCTAATTCATTTCTTCATGCAAAGTCCCTTTAACTCTGTAAAAGAACAATAATGATTTAGAAATTACCATAGAGTTAGTATACTAGCTATAGAGCGCGCGCATCGCTCATTGCCCATTGTGCCAAGTGTAAGCAGGTGTTCTATGGACGCTTCTATATAGATTTTTTCTAGATCGTTTGTTTCCGTGAATCGTGTTTACAGCTTGGCACTGCACATTTCACCATGATTACTCCAAATCTTAATAAATACCGGCGAGAGCAACAATCAGCGCTCCTGACGTGTTGTGACTAGTAGCGTCGCTCCGAAAATTTCGAGACTGTTCAAACCCGTGCTTACAGTTCAAATTTGCTAACGCGCGCTCTATGTATACTAACAACTCTCTGGAAATTACAAATGCTATCAAATCTAAATATATAAAACAAAGTCGTGTTACGGAACCGGAAGAAAATTTGCACAGGAGTATCGGTTTCTTTAATGGCAGTAACTTGAAAATTGAAATGTAGCTACTGCTTTTGACAGAACGACGTCCTTCAGGTCAGCTACTTACTTAAATTAAGTGACTTATATAGTAAATATTGAAGGAGAAATACAGACAAAAAAAATCCTTGACCTCTATGATGGGAAACAAATTTTTTTTATAATTATATTTTTAACTCGGAATGTCTAACATACGTGATCGTCGCTCATAGAATGTAAGTGGAAATTAAATCTCATATTAATGGTGGAACTTGGAAAACGCACAGAATTCGAAGAATGATAGTATTGGATGGAAAAGATACATTCGAAAAACTCATCTGAGCTTTATTGGAAAATTCTTCATAATAAAAAAAGCATTTTGTTCTAAAGACGTTCGGAAATTAAATAAAGAAGAAAACAGGAAAAAGCCCTGAGCGAAACGAAATTATCACGTATTTTTATATTGCTTCTGAACGCAATAAATCATTCAATGCGATAAAAATGTACCGGTATTATATGTAGTGGGGTCCCGGAAATGCACATGATGGGGATGTACCATACATTTAATGTCCCATAAATGTACAGTTGAACCAACTGAACCATGACCCACTCAGCCGAAAATTCGTTTGAAATCTTCAAAACAAAGTTTTCATCTGTTGCCTCGTATGCTGTAAGTACCATAGTAAAAGTTACTATGGCTGTACCTGGGCTGTACTATGGCTTTTTGATTATTACGGAACCTACGTCAATACCGGTCTGAGGCTAGTTTGTGGTCATAATTTTTACAATTGGACTTACATGATGTCAAATTAATTACAATAGAAATTTAAACAAAAAATATTTCAGTCAATATCAAAAATATAAATTAATGGGAAGAAAACCGCACGTTAGACGTTTTAGGAAGACTATTACTTACTCTGTGGTTTTAGTTGTATAAGGATTAGATAGCAAAGGTCAACAATATTAACATTACAGAATCCATTATCTTAACAACCGTCGATGGCACGCTTGGCTGAATGAAATCCATTACCTTTGCCCATATTAAAAATAACCGTTCTCCTTTAAAGGGATTTTGAACGAGCGAAGTTCTAAAACAGAAAAAAGTACTTTCACGGAGCTATTCCGAGTGATGGCGCCAACTTGAAGAGCCAATTTAGTATGCGGGACACACGGCTGCGGCGTTCATCATCACCATTTCAGCCTTTTAGCGTCCACTGCTGGACATAAGCCTTCCCCAACGAACGCCACCACACCCGGTCCTCCACTCTCCGCATCCGGCCACCTTCTTTAGGTCGTCGGTCCACTTGGCGGAGGAGCGTCAGGTCCGCGGTCTCCACTCCAGACCTCGTCTGCCCCAACGGCCGTCGGTTCTGCGACAGATGTGACCTGCCCATTGCCACTTCAGTGTGCTAATCCTTTCGACTGCGGCGTTCGGGAATCTAAAAACCGAGCTTTGATCTGTTAACATTTTACCTTTGGCCTCAGCCATACCCAAGTGTGAAAGGAATTTGCGGGAGCTTTTTTATCTTCTGGTAATAATCAAGAATAACACAAGGTCATACTCTTAAATAAGAAGAATCATACATGGTCTTCGACGGAATTTTGCCCACTGCGCTGTTTTTCTGCTGGAGGCTTAGCTAGAGAGCCTCCGGAGTGTATTATGGGAGTTTGTGTCTGTCTGAGAGTTGTGTGTGTATAATGATACTGTAACTAATAGAATGCTCTGTCATTATTATGCTCTGTCACATCGACCCTTCGGAGAACAATTATAGTAAAAGTTTTTTAGTTGCAGTAAAAAATTGTAGTTTAAGTGGAGACATATAATGTGCCTCGTATTATATACTTTAGTTACGATAATTTGTTATTATAGCTGTTGGTCTTCCAAAACAAAATAAATAAAATAAAATAAAAATAAATAAATAAATAAAAGCCAAAACGCTACTTTATAGGAGCGGCAAAAGCAAAAAGTGCAATGTATTTTTAGTTTGTATTTTCTTTGTTTTTATAACTTCATCATTTTAATTAGAATTATGTTAACTTTCATTTTTATAAACTTGAAAATGTAACTAGAATGTTTTATGGCATTATTTTGAAGAAATTCGTGTTGAGGCTACAAAATTTTCTGTGCAGTAAACTACGATTTTTTGCGAATGTGAAAATTCTGAATATACAGATCGATAGAGCTCGCAAAACTGAGTATTAGACTGCATCAAAAAGTAATTTTGGCCAAAATAGTTTATACTATTGTAAGTCTAAAATGTACTATCGTCACAAAACGCTTGCCAAAGGGAGCAGCCGTGTGTCCCAACATTGACGGCAAGATGAAAAGGTTTCAGTTTAAAACTTCGGACGTCCGGTCCATTGTTTCGCGGAACTGCCTCTCGGAAGCAAATCTTGGAACAAATATTTTACAAAGTCCTCTCCGTTTCATTTTTGACTTATTACATTTTCCAATTCAACTTTTCATGCTTTCCCGGCACGGAACTTGAGTTTGCATGAAATCACGAGGTACAAAAACAAGTTAGTTTTGTTGGTGAAGACAAGTTCTTGAATGAGGACCGCGGACCAGATGGACCAAAGACCTAAATTTTGTATACTGTCCTGTTTGTTTTTGTCCAGTAAATAGAATTTGTGTAAGTGCTTTATTTAGGGTGGCGCTGGGCCATGCTTATGTCCAGCAGTGGACGTCAGCGGACTTATAGTAATAGTGAAGTGTTTTATTTATATCCAACTTTGATCAACAGTCTATTATATGTCCCCACTGTTAGGGCTCAGGCCTACCCTCTCGACGAGGCCGTTCGAGCTATAGTCCACCACGCTAGCCCAGTGCGGGTTAGTGGACTTCACATGAGCCTAAGAATTTCTTCTTCGACCTATGCAGGTTTCCTCAAGTTTTCCTTCACCGTTTGAGAGCAGTCAGTAAAATTATGTTTCGAGAAACCCATTGGTACATATGGTACGGCCGGGGATCGAACTCGGGCCTCTGTGGCAGGCAGCGTCTTCCTTACTACGCCACTGACGCTCTTATACCCTACTTACTTAGTCTTATTAATGTAATCCATTATACGTAACAAAACAACTAATCTACTTAGTGATTCTGTCGCAAGCTTACTACCAATGTTTTTATGTAGGCAGTGCTTAGTGGAGTTTAGTTTGATGGGCATAGTGAGCGATCACTCGAGTTTATCTCTCACTTTGTCCCACGAATTCAATCCAACACGAGAGCAATAAAGTGGTTACCGGCACAGAGTACCTAATTGAGCGGAATGACAGAATCTCCAGCCTTCTAAATGGAATGTATTGGAAATAACGAGCCACGATTTCTTTTTCGATTCATTTACCCCGCACTGTACGTCCTCGTTGAGAGGACAGGCCTGTGCCTCAACAGGGAGACGTATCAATATAGGCTGTTGATTTGATTTTGAAGGACTTACGAAAGCTAATATGGACCAAGTGAACCTGCTATAGGAGTTTTTTCTTTTTGACTTGAAACTGAAGCTGTAACCTACAGTCTCTACTTTTCTCTACCTAAGTAAGAAGCTACTTGCAAGCAATCTGCTATACAAGTAGGAGAGCTTTTTCTGTATAGCTTATGAAGCTCTGAAGCTGTAACTTACAGGCTCTACATTTCTCTACCGAAGTAAAAAGCTAATAGCAAGCAAATCCTTTATACAAGTAGGAGAGCTTTTTTATTTTGACTTGAAACTGAAGCTGTAACCTACAGGCTCTACTTTTCTCTACCTAAGTAAGAAGCTACTAGCAAGCAATCTGCTATACAAGTAGGAGAGATTTTTCTTTTTGACTTGAAACTGAAGCTGTAACCTACAGGCTCTACCTAAGTAAGAAACTACTAGCAAGCCATTTGCTATACAAGTAGGAGAACTGTTTCTTTTTGACTTATGAAGCTCTGAAGCTGTAACCTACAGGCTCTACTTTTCTCTACCTAAGTAAGAAGCTACTTGCAAGCAATCTGCTATACAAGTAGGAGAGATTTTTCTTTTTGACTTGAAACTAAAGCTGCAACCTACAGGCTCTATCTAAGTAAGAAGCTACTAGCAAGCAATCTGCTATACAAGTACGAGAGCTTTTTCTTTAAAAGTTAAGAAACTCTGAAGCTGTAACCTACAGGCTCTACTTTTCTCTACCTAATTAAGAAGCTACTTGCAAGCAATCTGCTATACAAGTAGGAGAGCTTTTCCTTTTTGACTTGAAACTGAAACTGTAACCTACAGTCTCTACTTTTCTCTACCTAAGTAAGAAGCTACTAGCAAGCAATCTGCTATACAAGTAGGAGAGATTTTTCTTTTTGACTTGAAACTGAAGCTGTAACCTACAGGCTCTACCTAAGTAAGAAGCTACTAGCAAGCCATTTGCTATACAAGTAGGAGAGCTGTTTCTTTTTGACTTATGAAGCTCTGAAGCTGTAACCTACAGGCTCTACTTTTCTCTACCTAAGTAAGAAGCTACTTGCAAGCAATCTGCTATACAAGTAGGAGAGATTTTTCTTTTTGACTTGAAACTGAAGCTGTAACCTACAGGCTCTATCTAAGTAAGAAGCTACTAGCAAGCAATCTGCTATACAAGTACGAGAGCTTTTTCTTTAAAAGTTAAGAAACTCTGAAGCTGTAACTTACAGGCTCTACTTTTCTCTACCGAAGTAAAAAGCTAATAGCAAGCAAATCTGCTATTCAAGTGGGAGAGCTTTTTCTTTTTGACTTATGAAGCTCTGAAGCTGTAACTTATAGGCTCTACTTTTCTCTACCTAAGTAAGAAGCTACTAGCAAGCAATCTGCTATACAAGTAGGAGTGCTTTTTTCTTTTTAACTTACGAGTATATGAAACCCTGAAACAGAAACTTACGGGCTCTACTTTTGTCTACACTGTGGCCGAAGTAAGGGCTCATCCACACGGGCGGTAAATCACAACCGACCGTTGCGCATGCCGCGGCACGTAGCTACGCCACTACGTGTGTCGCACCCTAATGTTTCACCATCTTCATTTCTTGCTTTACGGCCCATCCCGGCCTTTTTGGGGTTCACTCGGAAAATGTCGAGATAGGCCCCAGTTAGATTATAGGAGACTGCGTGTTGAATTAATAAGTTGGTAGTCCTGTCATATTCGGCATGCTCTCATCTCATGGTAAGCTCATCCCGTGTCCTTGATTCTTGAATTAACTAACAAATTGGACGAGAAATAGTGCTTTATTCTTGACTAGCCGTTGCCCCGCGACTTCCTCCGCGTTTTAAGGTATTTAAAATACAAGAATTAAAAGGTATGTTTAATTGAATAACATTTATATAGTATATGGTATTCAAATTTTTTTCATCCGTTCGAATCGTGCCAGTTTCTTAGTTTTAAAGTTTTTCAATAGATGGCGTTACGTGTATTTTACACCCCGCTCTCATTTGACTCTTCGCAAGATATATAAGATAGGCGTGCAAATTATCCACCAGTTTTTACCTCTTTATTATTAGTATAGATGAACCTAAAAAGGAAGATACGGTACTCTGTTGTGTGTTGCTGATGGCGCCACAAAGTACGAACATTTTGTTTTCGTACCTAACTGATTTTCTTGCACATTTTTCCTTCGTAAAACTTACATCTACCCTCGCTGTGAAGAATAAATTTCTTCATATTACCTAGTATACTTGCAAAGTTTCGAAAACAGAACTTTCACAGTATTTCATCTACCTCTTGTCTATGTCTTGTTTTGTCTACGCTATAAATCTGCCACGAGCGTGCAGCTAGAAACTTTTGTACAGAACCCTCCGCTAGATCGAGGCTCGCTCTTGTCCGTTGTTTCTCTTCACATCCGTGAGTAACTTCTTTTTGACACTAGTTTTGTTTATAGAGACGATTCGGGGCTTTCGCATTGTTTCATGAAATACAGGTGACAGGCAGCATCATCTGTATACAACGATATTATATGAACTATGCAATTGCATTTACCCCTATTTCCAATATCGCTGTAAATAATAATAATAGCAAGTAACTAACAGTTTCGTAATAATATTTTAAATTCTTTATACGAAACTGGTTACGCACAAAAAAAATAGTTTCATACAAAGAAAAAAAATTCTTCCTACGAAACCGGTTACGTAGGAAGAAATTTTTTTTTCGTACAAAACTGGTTACGTAGAGCGGGTATCGTAGGCGGCCGAAGGGATCGCTGCACTACGTAATTAGACAAGGATAGAAAAAATCACAAAAACAACATCCAAACCGAGACTGTGTACAAAATTGTATAATTTAGTCCACAGTAGAAACGAACCCACGACCCCTGGCGATGGCGCTACAGGCCGTTGTTTCCATCGCAACAAAAAACCGTGAAAATCGTATATCCATAGCAAACAAATTCTCGGGCTCATTTCCCAAGACACACGAATGATACTTCCGATTACCATATTCGTATTCGTCGCGTGATTCTAGGAGTAGACCCGCGCGGGATTGGTCCGGAATTCGTCCAGAACTCGTCCGGAATGCAGGAATTCGCAGTACGCGAGTTGGGAGCGTGATTGCTTTAAGGGTCTGGCGTTTGAAACATTATTCCGAGCAACCCAGTAAATGAATCAAACCCTTGGGAGTGGGAGACGATCGAAGTGATTGTATACACATGCAGCATCGTCCAGTGTCTAAAATTTGAGAATTATCGTATTGGTGAAGACAGAGTTCGATCCCCGGCCGTGTCAGTGCCGATGGGTTTCTCTCGTCTCAAAACTTACTTAAGTTGGTAAGTAAATTTACTGACTACTCTCAAACGGTGAAGGAAAACTGCATACGCTGAAGATTAGAATTTCTATTCTAATGCGGTCCCTAGGCGATCATGCGGCATGACATGCGTTACGTTTACGTGTATCATGCTGCATGACGGACCCTCATGCGTGCTATCAATCACTTAGTACAGTGAAGAGTACGCGCGATTGTCAATAAACGGCCAGCACGTAGTTTGCATGTCAATCACTACAACTAAACGGTCATGCATGAGTGACAGCACGTAACGCATGTCATGCCGCATGATCGTGTAGGGACCGCTTAAGGAGTAAGTGAAGTTCACCAAAAAACGGATTGGAGCACCGTTGGTGGACAGGGGTTTGGCACAATAGATTCCAAAAGAGTCAAAGTGGGCCAGGTACTCCTGGCCCCGTAAAAAGGGAAGCCAGTCATAAAAACCTGAAAGATATCTATAGAGTTGGTTCGGACATGTTGAGCGAATGAGTGATGAACGAAAGACGACGCAAATATATCGAGCGAATGTGATTGGTAATAGGAGCCGGGGACGACCTAGACTGACATACGAGGATCAGATAGAGCGGGTGCTCACAGACGGACACGTAAAGAGCACTCGCGTCCCGCGGCGAGCGTGTGTGAAGAGAATGATGCGACTGAGAGAAGCGACAGAGGTGTGTCAGGACCGCGATACTTGGCGCGCCGTGATGTACAGTCAAGGTTCTTAAATGCAGTAGCAGTTTCGCAGTTCAATAGCTTGAGAGATCAGTTGCACTTACGACCTTCTTTTATATCAAGCTGTTTCTGTACCCACACTCACATATTCCTTGATATTACGATGAATTGATAGCTGCGGCCACGTAGTTAGGAAAAATATGTCATATATTTTAAAGGACATACTTATTTTTTAAATATATTTTCTGTGTTTAAATTTGAATATAGCAATACTCGTCGTTTGAGGGTCGAACCAAGTGGAATTCAATGATCCTCGTGGTTCGATGGTCAAACAAAAAAATCCTGATCCTGAATCCTGAGCAAGGAATCAAAATTCCTCGTCGTCCGAAATGTCGGATAACGTTATCGAACCACATGGCCGCAGCCGAATTGATGACGTATTGCTATCACAATAAAGTTTAAATCACACTATTGACTTGGGTGGTCAGTTATATCTAATTGGTTTTTGTGTTGTCGTGCGACAGTTGTACAGAAAAATGACTCTTAGCGTGCTACCGCACTTATGAACCTTACTGTACATTATGATCCCAATTATCGCCCGAAACCGAAACTGCAGCCTTCCACTACGGTGTGACCCAGAACGTCTAGACAAAGCGGAATGCGTACGGACATTTGGCGGAATGCCCAGATTTTATAACATTCTTTCACATTTGGTTCGACGGCGGCCGTCTTGTGATGCATTTCGCACTTCTGTTACGGCTTTTGTAAATCCTAAATCTATACTGTCATAAAATCATAACGAGCATTGTCTGGCATATGAATTCACTTTACTGGATAATGAAACTCACTTGTTGTCTGAAATGAGTCGCTTTATAGCGATAAGACCGCCTTGGGAGACTGTTTACTGGTTGTTTAGCTTGTAGAAACATTTTTTCACCTCACCGGCTCGGAATCTGAGTGGAAAACTGCACCTGGAAAAAAAGTTTTTAAAACTTTTCTTCTAATCTGTAGAAAGTGGACATATAAAGAAGTGGTCAATTCTAATTGTGGTTAATATTATTTGTGATTCTTAATCGCCGAAAAGATTCAATTCACCTAGTATTTTCCTCGCTGTAGTGAGGTGAAAAATTGTATGTTGCGCTCGGCACCAAAGTTATTTTGTGTCTCGTACCTTGAAACTCTCGCTACGCTCAGTTTTCAATACTAGTACTCGCACAAAATAACCAACTTTGCAGCCTTGCATAACAAATAACTATTATAGTTTTAGTTACCTACATAGAGGTAATTTTTAGTGACGCGTATAAGTAACTAAGTTTCTTTGTAATGGTTTTTGCAGATAAATTTTTTTAAAAAACTGTGTCAGTTGAAGACTGTGATTTATGTAAACTTTTATCAACTATAATTATTTTAAATGTTCCTCTTTGCAAACTTCGGAGACTTTATTGTACATAACCTGTATATTATGCAATAGAAGGCTTTGAATTTTTTTTCTAAAATATATATTTTTTGATATGGCAAGACTAGCCCAACAGTGGATGTTGAAAAGTTTTGTTTAGGTCTTTCAAGGTTTGGATACCTAGTCGTCGGTTTGTTAGTGAGTTTGAGTTTTTTATTTAAGACCTAGCGACAATGTAGATAAATAATATAATCCACGGCTTCGGCTGATAACATTAAATACATAAATAATCGGAAATATCTTTTGACTTCTATGGTAACACTCGTGAATTGAAACAAACCGATAAATGAAAAGATTTAAAAATTATCACTGTAGGGGCAGCATGCGCCAAAATTGAGTGTCATAGATACTTACTGAATTACGGATAAGCTACTGGAATAGATAAAAGAAAAAGACAATAAACGGAAAACCGACATTTCTAGACATTCTATTTCTGCACCCTAGAGTCAGTTTTATTACAGAGAAAAATGCATCTAGCTAATTGTAGGAAAAAGGAATGCAAATGTAGGTACCTATATCTAGTGAAAAATAAATGACCGAGAAAAAATGGGATTAGAAAGTTTTAAAATATGGAAAAAAGGCAAGCTAGAAATAAAAATTCGAAGAAAATAATATTATTTGGTAAAAAGATAGCCACACTCTAAATTGCTACAAGGAAAAAATATAAGGAAAAACGATACTGGAATAAAAATACAAGGAAATACCTAGGTGCTTAGCGATTTCGGGAAACAGATCTAATAAACCGTTAGGTGGCAACCACAGATCACAGAAAGATGTATTACTTTTTAGGTACTTACTAATTAATTAATTATAATACTTAGAAAAAGAATGAACCATGGAACCGTAATCAGCGTATAGCATGAAATAGCAATAGTATTTTACCCCAATAATTTGAGAAGACGCTTTTATATGGCGGGGTCAAACTGAACAAACACTATCTATTTTAGTCGGGCTGTTGTTTGTTCACATATGTAAAAATCACATACGTAGATAGAGATAGAAGATTTTATATCCGTCTCGCTTACTCTTACCACTTTTGTAATAAGTGTGTCCCTCTCTGATTATTATTGTTATTTTAGCAGTTGTTCTATGGGATCCTTGTCCTTAGTTATAATATTATTTTTATAAAATTTTATGTCTGCGGCAGTCGATAAAATATGCCTCATTAAATTCTCGGCCTTTTTGGTCACGCGGCGGCCATCTTGAATCATATTTCTCATTTTGCGCAATCCCAGCGATTCCTGTTACACAAACTTTAATTATAATTTATGGCCGCTATAAAATGATTTATGCATTTCGAAAATTAATTTTAATTATAAAAAAATAAGCGAAGTTGCCAGATGAAAATATTTTTATCGCCATCCCAACAACGTCCATTGTGGACTGGCCTTTGTTAAGTAATGTCCGTAATTAATTAGCCATGCTGGGCAGATGTGTTGGACATAGACCTCGCAACCTGTTGCTGCTGACCGTAACCAGTCTGTGACATTTATGGTCTATCTGTTTAGGCGGGAGTCGAAATGTCAAGTTTGTCTCTTCTATTTTATTTTTCTAGAAAATTTACTTATGTAATGTCCCCACTGCTGGGGCTCACTCAACGAGGGCGTTCGGGCTATAGTCCACCACGCTAGCCCAGTGCGGGTTGGTGGACTTCACATGCGCCTAAGAATTTCTTCTTCGGCGTATGCAGGTTTCCTCACGATGATTTCCTTTGACCGTTTGAGAGCTGCCAGTTGTACTTAAGTTTCGAGAAAAAAACCATTGGTAAATGGCCCAGTCGGGGATCGAACTTCGGACCTTCCGATATGATAGGCCGCGTCTTAATACCCGACGCCACTGACGCTCTAGTTGTGCCGTAGTTTGTGGTCTGCCGTGCTGTGTCATAAATGAAAGATGACATTATATTTTAAATAAGTTAAGGCTTAAAGGTCTAGTAACCAAGCCAAAACCTACTTTAAAAAAGTCCTGTACTTCTATATCGAGTGTGTGTTTCTAAATTTAATAATTACAGACCAATTTTATGTGTTGCTACTTCCATCAAGACAAGAGATCCTCAGGCTCCCATTAGCTTCCAGCTATCCTGGTTTAGCATCAGGCGGCCCTGGCATTCGTGTCCAGCCCCCAACCCACAAAGTCCACGAGGATTCTCTCAACAAAACACATTCCATTAACCCTAAAATTTAATTTCAAAATAATTTCATAGGCACTTTATATTAAAGAACCTTTAAAGCCTCATTTAAGGCGCATACCTACGTCACCATGAATTTTAGGGTTACACCAAAATGGATTTTTTGTTCTGTCTGATCCATTTTTGCTGTAAAAAAATCTAACTTCTTAATTTGAATGGGGTTTATCTTGACTTCCAACTGTATAGTGTCCCTAAACGATCATGCTTGCATGGCATGCAACGTTTACGTGAATGTCATGCTGCATGATGGACCATCATGCTTGCTATCAATCAGTACAGTGAAGCAACGGCCAGCACGTTGTTTGCATGTCATGCACGTCAATCAATACAGCTAGACGTTCATGCATAAGTGACAGCCGTAATGCATGACATGCAGCATGATCGTTTAGGGAGCCCATAACATTCTAACCCAACCCAAAAATGTGTTGCGGGAGTTTGTCGTGCCATTTATTCTCAGCACTACCCCTTGGAAGCAGCAGTATATAAAACATAGACGTGTATAAATATATCCAGTGTACTCACATGCAATTACATAGTTTGATTTTGACTCACAAATATAAAATAGTATAATTATTATAGTAAATAGTTTTAATTTAGTTTTATTTATGTTTTGTTTTTTATGGGTCCCCGAGCCTGAAATAAAGATATTTTATTTTATTAATTTGTTTATAACACTTAGGCTAGGACCAAGCTGTACATAGTGACACTTCCCTAGTGGAAATCGAACCCACGACGACGACCCACCACCTAATGAATTAACATCTAATTAATTAATAGATTAAGGGCCTCTTACACCGCTTGCTGATAAAGTCCCAGATACCCTATCTGCAGGTTATCTGACAGATAGCCTGTTTTATTGGTTTCACAGGTATCTGATTGCCTATATCTTATATATTTTATATAGTCTATCACACAGATTTATCTGATAGATTAGTTTATCACTAAGATTACTATCTGTAACAATATCAGGAAGTGGTGAAAGAAGCCCTAAATTTTCACCGAAACCTTAGCGACATTGTAACGCGCCTTAAATGCCTCGTTTAAGGAAAGCTACAAACCCCTCAGAATCTAATTAAAAAGTATTTTTTGTTTAAACGGGGGGAGCAAACTCATTAAGTTGTTAAAAACCCCTAAAATAGGGTTGAATTTATTGTCTCGACGGAAAGAGCTATGCTCGGAATTTCTTTGAGAGACAAACGCTGGGAAGAACTTATTTTTAATACGACAGACAGACATACAGACAGACGTACAAATAAATTTCGCTATAAGGATCCTCATCCATCAACAGTCTACAGACTTTACGCAGTACGCAAGAATCTTAGTACATTGAAAATGTACCATAGCAGCTAGACGGTTATGAGCGACTGTACGTTATTTTGCGTCTCGTACCTTGAAACCCTCGCTACGCTCAAGATTCTATCTTTGAACCACTCGCTACGCTCAGGATTCTAATAAAGCACAAATCCTAGCACCCTTATTCACTTGCTCAGTTTTCGGCAAACTATAACGTCAGCACAGCGATATTGACAAAATGTCCCAACTTTGGGGTCACGTATCTCTGAACCTATGAAAGATAAAATTTCAAAAAATATATATTTGAATAGCCCATCTAAGCGCAGAGGTGCTTTTTCTCATTTTTTCGATATTCCAAATAGATTCGTTAAAAAAAATCTTTTCAAAATTTCGTACCAAAAAATTCCCAGATAAAAAAAAAATCGTTTTTCAAATAAAATTGCCAACCGATTTTCAAACTTATAATGTGTCTCGATAAATTCGGCGCCTTTTGAGCTCTCGACTGACCCCGTAGCCCTAAATTTCTAGAAATTATCGCAGATTTTGTTTATTTCGTGAAATCGATCCCATAAACATTTTCGATGTTAAAAAAACCAACCAACAAAACAACTACACCCGTTTTTCTAAATAACCCGTCATTTTTATGTACTTGTATGAGAGCTGTTTTTATACATTTGTAACGGCCCTTTTTCACCCGCCGTCGCTCTAATGGTCACTTCACACACCACGCTTGCCGAGCGCCAACCGAGGGGCAAACGAGTGCCAGATGAGTGCCATTGTAGCGTCATTCGAGTTGCCAGCAAACTAAAATCGAAACACTCCAACTTTATGGGCGGGGGTTACCGAAACCCGAACAGTCGCGTTATTAAAAATACTTAGATTTTACATCAAATAAATATACTCATCATCATCATCAACAGCCTATTAATGTCCCCACTGCTGGGGCTCAGGCCTACCCTCTTAACGAGGGCGTTCGGGCTATAGTCCACCACGCTAGCCCAGCGCGGGTTGGTGGACTTCACATGCGCCTAAGAATTTCTTCTTCGGCGTACGCAGGTTTCCTCACGATGTTTTCCTTCACCGTTTGAGAGCAGTCAGTAAATGTACTTAAGTTTCGAGAAAAACCCATTGGTACATGTCATAGCTGGGGATCGAACTCCGGACCTTTCGACATGATAGGCCGCGCCTTATCCCCTACGCCACTGACGCTCTGAAATATACTCAATTTAATAGAATATGTAATTGTAGAAAAAATATTTACTTTTTTTATACGCATTTGTTTTTTGATGTGCAAATCAGATGTTTTTGATGTACTCAGCTGATTGTATAAATATAACCCATTAAAAATTATTGTACGGTCGACCGCACGTCTCTGGAAACAGAACCAGTATAAACTGGTCTTTCTTAAGAGCTATTGTCGCGCTATTCAAGTTCCAGCCAACTAAAATCGACACTTTATGGGCTGGGGCTCACTCTATGTCTCTTCAGTGTAGCTTGCGCCTTAGACTGTCTATAAAGCGGTCCCTAAACGATCATGCTTGCATGACATGCGTTACGTTTACGTGATTGTCATGCTGCATGATGGACCATCAATCAGTACAGTGAAGCAACGGCCAGCACGTAGTTTGCATGTCATGCACGTCAATCACTACTAACAGCTAGACGGTCATGCTTGAGTGACAGCACGTAATTGCATGACATGCAAATTGATGGTATAGGGACCACTTAAAACATTTAATAGACTGGGTTACGCATAGAAAGCTTCAAAAATTCATGCCTAGGTACATTAACATCAGACCTAAGAAAATGTTAACCTCACAATTATACGAAATTAAATCACTTAGGCTTTAAACCAAAATTTATGAGTAACAAATAAAACTACTTACCTAAAAATAATCATAATAAAAACACGTCATAGTATCAACACGTCGTCCAGCTCGTGTGTGCACGGCATGGTTCCCAGGACACTGGCGGCGTTACTTCGCTGAATGGCTAGGCTTAGCCTTTGAGCGAGGTACGCGCCAGCCCTGGGGTCACTGGAGGCGAGGACCAGTCGCGTAGAAATATCGTGCATAATTTTTTTTTGCGCTTTAGATGATTTTAGAATTTGGTCATTTGTCGTTTAGAAGCGGAAAATATTTTCTCACTGTCTCATTATCAATTGTCAATATTGTCATAGAAATACTAAAGAAATCTTTCTTTTTGTCCGCAGGTTCCATGAAAAGCGACGTGAAGCCGCCTAGCCGTCAGAAAGTTTGAAGTGATCGTCAAAAATCATAAAGTACACGTCGATTTCAAATGAAGATGTTTTAATATAAAATGAGACAATCTAACAATCGTCATAGAAAACGTTTTATTGATAGGATTTCAAGTTGTGTGGACACTCGATAAATTGTTTTGTCAATATATTGACAGAATTAAATAAATAACAGTCAATTCACAATATCTACGAGTTCAATACTAATAAAAGTGAAAACTTTATGACTTCCTTTCATTCAAAAAGTGTTTTAATGACAATTTAGTGCAATACAAATAAATGCAACCGATTTTTAAAAATGATTTTTAACAATTTATTGTTTGCATTTGCATTGATATTTTGAATGATCTAAGCAAAGAAACAAGTTATTTCTTACAACTCAGAGCATTAAAATAATTGATCGAAAAAACTGGTTATTTTATGACAATCGAGCGCATCCAGTGCCAACTTTATGACTTTGGAGCGAGTGGTGGCGTATTGATGGTGTTGTGAGTGACGGTGGCATGCTGGTAGATGGTTTGATGGTGGATGCGGGTTGGTGCGGGCCGGCAGGCCGGCAGGTCGATGACATCGCCGGCACTTCTGGTGCTGTCTTTGGCACTCGGTGAGTCAAAAATCAAAGTCAAAGTCAAAACTATTTTATTGCATGTAAGTACACTGGGTACATTTATACAACGTCAATTTTTTATCTACCACCGCTTCCAAGGTGTTATAATCATTAAGGTGTATTAATCAAATAATTAATAATAATAATAATTTGAGAGCGTCAGTGGCCCTGGGGATAAGACGCGGCCTATCATATCGAAAGGTCCGGAGTTCGATCCCCGGTTGGGTCATGTACCAATGGGTTTTTCTCGAAACTTAAGTACATTTACTGACTGCTCTCAAACGGTGAAGGAAAACATCGTGAGGAAACCTGCATACGCCGAAGAAGAAATTCTTAGGCGCATGTGAAGTCCACCAACCCGCACTGGGCTAGCGTGGTGGACTATAGCCCGAACACCCTCGTTGAGAGGGTAGGCCTGAGCCCCAGCAGTGGGGAGATTAATAGGCTGTTGATGATGACAGCTGAACCCGTACAGAAATTTTCTAGGCAACAGGGTTGTATCCAAATGGAACAATCGGCCAGAATCTGTTGTATCTGCCACATCTGTAATCAATAGTAATCATGTTCAAAAACAGACTAGACAACCTTCTCAAACTTAAAAAGACGTAATAAATAAATAATGAATTATGAGCAAGTCGACTGCTGGAAAGCATCAGCTTTAAGCTGCCTTACCATTTAAAAAAATTATTGATAATTATGTCCCCACTGTTGGGGCAGGCCGCCGTCTCGCAGTCTCTCTATATTTTTCTATAATAATTTCCCGCACGGTAGACATTTTGATCATCGTCAATTATTAGCCCTTTAGCCTCCACTGCTGGACATAGGTCTTCCCCAATGAGAGCCACCACACCGGGACCTCTGCCCTCCGCATCCAGCCGCTACCTGCCTTTAGATCGTCGGTCCACCTGGCGGGGGGGGCGCACCACGCTGCGCGTACGTCCGCGGTCTCTGCGTCAGATGTGACCTGCCCACTGTCTCTTCAGCTTGCTAATCCTTTCGGCTTGTCGGTGACCTTAGTTCTCCGTCGCAGATCGTATCCTTCAGACAATTTTGACATAGTGATTCGAGACAATACACGACTAAAGGGTTAGACACCGTGGGTATCAAAATCAAATCAACAACCTATGTCCCTGCTGCGGCAAAAACAGCCCACAGTCCACCACGCTAGCCTGGCGCGCGTTGGTGGACTTCATGGAGCCTAAGAATTTCTCCTTCGGCGTCTGCAGGTTTCAGCGTGCAGTTAAGTAACAGTCAGTAAATGTAGGTACTTCGAGAAAAACAACGCAACGTGTAGTAGTACCTTAGTATCTATCTATACTAATAATAAAGAGGTAAAAACTGGTGGATAATTTGCACGCTTAACTTATAATATGTTGCGAAGAACCAAATGATAGCGGGGTGTAAAATACACCTAACGCCATCTATTGACAACTTTAAAACTAAGAAACTGCCATGATGAGAACGGGTTAAATATTTTTGGATAACATATAAATAGTGTACTTTATAACGCGGATGAAGTCGCGGGGCATCGGCTAGTCTTAGAATAAGGACTAAAAGAGTAGTATTCACCTCACCGCGTGTCAAATTACACGGACAATCGATCAAAAAAGCCCAAAAGTCGCTGACATGTCGACAATATTAAATGCCGTGTCACAAACACGGCCGCCATCAATAACCCAATAAACGTTACAACCTCATATTATTTTATTATCAATCAAACCACAGATATCAAAGTCAAACCTAATGGGCTCCCTAAACGATCATGCGGCATGACATGCATTACGTGCTGTCACCCATACATGACCGTCTAGTTGTAGTGATTGACGTGCATGACATGCAGACTATGTGCTGGCCGTTGCTTCACTGTACTAAGTGATTGATAGCAAGCATGATGGTCCATAATGCAGCATAATAATTCACGTAAACGTAATGCATGTCATGCCGCATGCTCGTTTAGGGACCATTTAAGGCGAGCGTTAACCGACCGCCTGCGGATTCCGCTGATTAAAGTTAGGTGCGGTCATCATCATCATCATCAACAGCCTATTAATCTCCCCACTGCTGGGGCTCAGGCCTACCCTCTCAACGAGGGCGTGCGGGCTATAGTCCACCACGCTAGCCCAGTGCGGGTTGATGGACTTCACATGCGCTTAAGAATTTCTTCTTCGGCGTATGCAGGTTTCCTCACGATGTTTTCCTTCACCGTTTGAGAGCAGTCAGTAAATGTACTTAAGTTTCGAGAAAAAACCCATTGGTATATGGCCCAACCGGGGATCGAACCTCGGACCTTTCGATATCATAGGTCGCGTCTTATCCCCGAGGCCACTGACGCTCTTTCGTTAGGTGCGGTGTTTTAACCAAAATATTATGTCTTATAGCTTTGTAAATACATATCGTATCGAAGTGAAATAAAAACTATTGTTTTCATAGTAATGACTAATGACATCTGTCATTGTTACAATAAATTTTTTTTTCCAAGCTCATTGTTAATAAACGATCATGCTTGCATGACATGCAACGTATACGTGAATGTCATGCTGCATGATGGACCATCATGCTTGCTATTAATCAGTACTGTGAAGCAACGGCCAGAAAGTAGTTTGCATGTCATGCACCTCAATCAGCTAGACGGTCATGCATGAGTGACAGCACGTTAGGCATGTCATGCCGCATGATCGTTTAGGAAGCCCATTACATCGCAGTGAATATGGTTCAGTGTGTGCGTGCTTCTGTTTCGTGCCAGTCTGGAGCGGGCTTAATGTGAAAATGACTTTGCGTAGTACAGCGTGTAGCGAAAACAAAACTTTCAATCAATGTCACTGGATAACCGTGAAAATTATCTACCGTGAAAAACCACGACTTATAAGGCAAAAGTAACTTTTGTGAAAAAATGAGAAAAAAAATTGATTTCATGAAAAAAAAAGTTAGGAACTTTTTTCTAACAAATTTTCTTAATAGTACATTGTGCAATAAGGGCAGTAAGTAGGATATTACTAAAGAGAGTCTGTTAGAAGCCCGACGCCGAATTTTAATGACTCGAGTTTGTAATACCCTTACTGCCCGTGATGCACACAATGTTTTTCATCACATTTGCGAGGAAATAAATACCTACGACACAAGGGAACAAATTTATTTTCTTTGACTTTGCTGATATTATTTAAGTTTATTAAATTAATTTAGTTAAATTAAGTTAAATTTAATTACCTTAATATAACTCAAGTTAACTCAGTTTAACTCAAGTCGATTCAAATAGAGTAAAGTCGAGTACAGTCGAGTAAAGTCGAGTACAGTCGAGTATAGTCAAGTACAGGCGAGTACAGTCGAGTACAGGCGAGTACAGTCGAGTACAGTCGAGATAAGTCAAGTTAACTACTCAATTTAACTTAAATTTTAACTTAATTAATTTAATAAACCAGTTCAGTACAGTCAGCTACACATTACAACCCTAGGGGTATAATATTGTACTGATTTTCATTTTTCTCCCGCGGGTATATATAGGCCATTGTGTTTCTTTAGGTACGCATATAATCAGACCCTTAACGAGCAAGTGTGATGAAAAGTCTATTTCTGCTTGTAACAGCGCATTAACCACTATTTTTGACATTTGAAATAACTCAGACTTACTTGAAAAGAAATGAATCAATGAAGAATTTCGTAATAATGAGATTTAATTGTAATTATTGTAATACTGTGAAGGTAACAGTCAGGCGCTCGCTTCGGTCTGACGCAGACGAGTTGTCTCCTACACCCTGTATACAAAGTTGACTATGAGGAGAATACAGGCTGATCCACGCTTATGAATTTAATGTGAAATAAATGAGTTGTAAACAGAAATCCCGACATAATCTGATACGTCGGCGGATGTAGCGAGGTTGTGCTGCGGGTGATTGATGATCACCCTGTACAGGAATGGGGGAATAGGGGAGAGGAGAGGAAGGGGGGGGGATGATTGAATTGTGATTTTCGCAGTATTGGAATTTTTAATAAACATGTTTTAAGAAGTGGAGAACCGCCCGCAGAACTGACGGCCGTTGGGGCAGAAAGGTTCTCGAGTGGCGACCACGTATCGGAAGACGAAGCGTAGGCCTCCCACAAGGTGGACCGACGACCTGGTGAAGGTCGCAGGACCCGGCTGGATGAGGTTAGCGCAGGACCGGTCGTCGTGGAGATCCTTGGGGGAGGCCTTTGTCCAGCAGTGGACGTCTACAGGCTGATATGATGATGATGATGAAGGAGTGGAGTGGCGACCGCGGGTACGCGCAGCGTGGGACGCCCTTCTGCCAGGTGGACCTACGACCTGAAGAAGGTGGCCGGAAGCGGCCGGATGCGGAGAGCGGAGGACCGGGTGTGGTGGTGTTCGTTGGGAAAGGCCTATGTCCGGCAGTGGACGATATAAGGTGGAAATGATCATGTTTAAGGACTTTTAGGACATCAGATCAAATCAACAGCCTATTAATATGTCCCCACTGTTGGGGCTCAGGCTTGCCACTCAACCAGGGCGTTCGGGCTATAGTCCACCACGCTACACCAGTTCGGGTTGGACTTTACACTGTGCCTAGGAATTCCTTCTTCAGCGTATGAAGGTTTCCTCACGGAGTTTTCTTGGAGAGCAGTCGTAAGTTTCGAGAAAAACCTATTGGTACATGGCCCGGCCGGGGATCGAACTCGGCCCTCTCGTAATGATAGGCCGCTTCTTCCCCACCGCGCCACCGACGATCCTCTTCGTAACTATAGTTACGATAAAAGAAATTTTGTTTCCTTCCCGTCATACCGATTAAGGTTGACTGGAAGAGATCCCTTAGTGGGATCAGTCCGCCTTTGTACTCAGTTTTATTCTTAACTGTCTGTATCTGTAAATTTTTAGTACGATAAAGTGTTTACATACATACATAGGTGGACGGATAATTAGAAACAGGGCAAGATTTTCATACAATCGAGGTCACTTTGAAGCCATGGTTCTCCGTGAAGGATTGATCGGGGCGTGATCTGATGACGGTCATCGAGAGAGTAGATGGAGGACTTTTAGATCGCTATAGATATCCAACTGATCAGATGCGCCGTTTGGAAGCAGCATCGTCATGAACAAAAAAACTCGCAAAATGGCATCAAAATGTATGAAAATGTTAAAGTTATTGAATTATGACGATGCTGCTTCCAAACGGCTCATCTGATCAGTTGGATATCTATAGCGATCTAAAAGTCCTCCATCTACTCTCTCGACGACCGTCATCAGATCACGCCCCGATCAATCCTTCACGGAGAACCATGGCTTCAAAGTGACCTCGATTGTATGAAAATCTTGCCCTGTTTCTAATTATCCGTCCACCTATGTACATACATATCAATATTGTAGCAACCCGTCGCGTGCTACGAATGCTACACCGCGTCGTAGCAATATCTACGACAATGTCGCTACGACCGGCGTAAATATTGGTAGCATCTACTACAGACGCTACTACAAAGAAAGTATCAAAAGTCAGGAGCGTCAGTGGCGTCGGGGATAAGACACGGCCTATCATATCGAAAGATCCGAAGTTCGATCCCCGGCCAAATGGGTTTTTCTCGGAACATTTACTGACTGCTCTCAAACGGTGAAGGAAAACGTCGCGAGGAAACCTGCATACGCCGAAGCAAAAATTCTTAGGCGCATGTGAAGTCCACCAACCCGCACTGGGCTAGCGTGGTGGACTATAGCCCGATCACCCTCGTTGAGAGGGTAGGCCTGAGCCCCAGCAGTGGGGACATTTAGTAAGCTGTTGATTTGAAAAAAAAAACATTCAAATCGGTTCACAATCGGCGAAGATATCGTGTAACATACACAAAAAAAAAATACAGTCAAATTGAGAACCTCCTTTTAGAAGTCGGTTGAAAAAGTATTCATTCGGATGAAATTGGACCGGCGTCTATATATGGCTCCACGTTCTTTTCCTTGTTTGTACTAATTGAATTTCAAAGGTTTATTTAGATCAGTAATGGATTGGTATACTAAATTCCTGATTCCTTAGCTGCTTAATTCACTGATAGAATTCACTCTACCCATTAAATAATTCTGCTGATCAAGTAAGATTCTTTTTGCATCATCAGCCTGTACTAGTCCACTGCTGGACATAGGCCTCCCCCAAGGCGCGCCACTGAGTCCGATCGTCGGCTCTCCGCATCCAGTCACTGCCAGCCGCCCTGCGCAGGTCGTCGCTCCATCTAGCCGGGGGGCGTCCCACACTACGCTTGCCCAGTCGTGGTCTCCACTCGAGAACTCGTCTACCCCAGCGGTTATCGGTTCTGCGACAGATGTGACCAGCCCACTGCCACTTCAACGTGCTAGATTCTTTTTACAAGACAGATATACTGTCGGAGACCTTGACTCGAATTTTTACTTTCTCGACTTCCCAGTACCGTAGGTCATCCGGTCATCGACTTGTGGCCGCGCTGCCTTGGGCATCGCCGGTGCTGCCGCGTCTAAGAACAAGGATCCCATAGAACCGCACTCAGCGTATAGCATGAAATAGCAATAGTCTTTTACCCCAATAATTTGAGAAGACGCTTCTTATATGGCGGGGTCAAACTGAACAAACACTATCTATTTTAGTCGGACTGTTGTTTGTTAACAGTTACGGTTTGTTGTTGGGGTGCTGTGTTCGCATACGTAGATAGAGATAGAAGATATTATATCTGTCTAGCTTACTCTTACCACTTTTGTAATAAGTGTGTCCCTCTCTGATTATTATTCAATTCAATACACTTTATTGCACATTTAAAAATTACAGACAAAAAAGAGAAAAACAGATACAGTAATGTACATCTAGGCGGTCTTATCGCTAAGAGCGAGTTCTTCCAGACAACCTTTATTTATTATTTTAACGTATGTTCTATGGGATACTTTTTCTTAGTGCCGTGCGCTATAGCACACCCTCTATGTTTCTCGCTCTAGCAACCACGCTATAGCAATCTCGGTCCACCACGGTAGCCTAGTGCGGGTTGGTGGACTTCACATGCGCATTCACATGTGTATATTAGATTAAGGAGAAATAAATATCTTTACTTACTTACGCTTTAACACGCCGCGGCACTGACGACAAAAGTGCGAGTCCGTGCTGGCAGATATGGTCCACCCCTTAGTGTGGAACCCGTATTACGTTTGTAATAGAGCATATTATCGCGTGGCACTCCGCTCCGCGCCTCTAGTACCATTCATCTTCCATTTTTACAGAAAATAATCCTCCATGTTTGGTACAAGTGGTAACAGAGACATTACTGGACTGTTGTTTTTTTTTAACTCAGAATCTGTCAAAAACCAAATCAACAGCCTATTTATTATGTCCCCACTGTCGAGACACAGGCCTACTTACACTCTCAACTGGGGTCTACGGGCTATAGTCCACCACGCTAGCCCAGTGCGGGTTGGTGGACTTCACATGCGCCTTAGAATTTATTCAGCGTATGCAGGTTTTCTTACGATGTTCTCCTTCACCGTTTGAGAGCAGTCAGTAAATGTATTCTTACTTCTTAAGTTTTAAGGAAAACCCTTTGAACGAAATGATGAAATGACATGATGAAAGACAGGTTCTCGAGTCGCGACCGCATACCGATAAATGCAGCGTACGCCTCCCGCAAGGTGGACCGACGGTCTGGTGAAGGTCGCGGGACCCGGCTGGATGAGGCTAGCGCGGGACCGGGCGGTGTGGAGATCCCTGGGGGAAGCCTTTCTTCTGCAATGGACGTCTTTCGGCTGATATGATGATGATTCCCATCCGTTATAATATATACTGTTTGTAATCTTGTTATTACGAACTATTACAGGATTCAAACGTATCCCAGACTTCAAACATTGTATTCCCTTGCAATGTATGTGAGACTTTAAACACGGTCATTATTTGTATATTACGGCTGCGGCCTGCGGTAGGCCGCCTGTGCCTGGGACACATTATTTGGATCAAGTTTACAAGCTACCTCTTATCACTTGTATCACACACCAATCCCAGTACAAATGGGTTTTCACCACGCCCAGAACCCATTCTGTACCCAAGCAGAATTGCGGAAAGCACGCTTCAGTGAAAACTGCCCACCTTAGCTCCTTTCTGTCCCTAAGGGCTGGTACCTTGGTACTATGTGACGACACGCCTACTGAATAAATACTTACCTTGTTGCCAGGAATACCTGGCGACTCTTCGACCCTACAGGATCTGTTGCGCCACACTCCTGTGCACACATACGCCTTAGAATAGAAATTCTAATCTTTAATGTACCTATACAGGTTATCCTACACCGAGAAACCTGTATTATAATAGTACTGTACTTATGTTTCTTAAGTGTAATCATCAACAGCCTATTAATGCCCCCACTGCTGGGGCTCAGGCCTACCCTCTCAACGAGGGCGTTCGGGCTATAGTCCACCACGCTAGCCCAGTGCGGGTTGGTGGACTTCACATGCGCCTAAGAATTTCTTCTTCGGCGTATGCAGGTTTCCTCACGATGTTTTCCTTCACCGTTTGAGAGCAGTCAGTAAATGTACTTAAGTTTCGAGAAAAAACCCATTGGTACATGGCCCAGCTGGGGATCGAACTCCGGACCTTTCGATATGATAGGCAGCGTCTTATCCCCTACGCCACTGACGCTGAGTGTAATATTGGCTGTTATTTAGAGAACACATTAATGGAATCATAGGTTTTATTCGTTACGAGCAATAATTACAAGAGATGACAACAGATAACAAACTTAACCTTAAGGCTACAACACACGAACCTGACATAAAGAGCAACCCTACACGACACTAAGCACCCTTAGGCGGTCCCTACACGATCATGCGGCATGACATGCGTTACGTGCTGTCACTCATGCGTGACTGTTTGTTGTAGTGATTGACATGCAAACTACGTGCTGGCCGTTGATAGACATCGCGCGTACTCTTCACTGCGCTAAGTGATTGATAGCAAGCATGAGGGTTCATCATGCAACATGATAATTCACGTAAACGTAACGCATGTCATGCCGCATGATCGTCTAGGGACAGCTTTAGAGGTGAAATGGGAACACCCTAGAAGTATACCTTATTCAATAAAAATTCAAATCGGTTGTCAATCGGCGAAGATATCGCGAAACAACACAAAACACAGTCAAATTGAGAATTCCTTTTCGAAGTTAAAAAGACATTCAATTTTAAAATCCATCAACACGATGCACTATCTGGAAATCCCGACTCACTTTCCCGTCTGGAAATATTCCTTTGAACTCAAGTTTTAAGGAAAGTCATTCAGAACACGCCAAGCGAAATTTATAAGCCAGACCAAAATGAAACGTGCCACATATTTATCTCTGGAACGTGCTCGGGGAAAACCTACGTCGTGTTTGGTTAAACCATTAGATGGTTTCAAACCGTCCCAGAAGCTGACAAGTTAAGATTTAGTTATTCTAGGCTTAGATTTGAATCACAAAAAAAATCAATACGCAAAATGACAACATAAGACTTGGACTTTTCATCACATGGTGAGACTAAAGATAGTTAGTCGTAGGTAGTTAGATTTATGTCGTAAGAGTCGTTATTATTTTTAAAAGATGACGTGATCAACAGCCTATTAACATGTCCCCACTGCTGGGGCTCAGACCTACCCTCTCAACGAGGGTGTTCGGGCTATAGTCCACCACGCTAGCACAGTAATCGTAAAGGGTCAGTATAGGATAAGAAAAGCCCCAGCAGTGGGGACGTATCAATAGGCTGTTGATGATGATACTTACCTATATATATCACAAGCTATCAGCTTCATGGGACTATTAAGCCGTGTGTAAATTCATAACATATCGACGGGAAAGTGCTAACAACTCCTAACTTACATTTATTTAAGAAAACGACTTATGAATGCAGTTCGATAAACGCGTCTACTGGTATATGAATTAAGTTGAAAATTCGCAAAATTTGGTTTTTGTAAGTTAGGAGTTGTTAGCACTTCCCCGTCGATATATAAAAAATTATTGTTTTAAATAGTTAACCTAATTAACCTTCCCTTTGGCGACGTACAGGTGGAAACAGTGTAGTTTTGGTTTTAGACAGAATTGACGTCAAAAAGAGAATATTGTATTATAATTTTGAATAAACGAATTTTGAATTTGGATTATATTATTTCTGTGGGTGGACCGAAATATTCATTTGCATGAATACATTTACATGGATGTTAATATTAAAATAAAAACTAATCCACTACAACACAACCTCTAAACATAATTTTAATAAATAAACTAAACCTAAACCCAAACAAACAGTAAAAAAAACTTTTAAAAAATTTACCTAAAGGTAGAAGATCTCCTCCAACTCCGCCGGATTTCCAAATATTCACGGTTTAAAACCTTTAAGTATAACTTCTCCGTTGCCACCTACAACATAAACAACTCCGACAAAACACCCCAGTAAGTAGGCACCTACTTATCTCTCCTCTTGAATTTTGCGCAGAACAGTTATTTTGTAACTACTGAACCCTAATAAAAATAAGTTAAGCGTGTGTTTAACTCAAAGGGTACTTACGTTATAATGGCACACTACCCTGTGCCTGACTGTTACTATGGTAACTCACTTGACCGCCTCGTTAAAGTTGTTTGGGGGATTGCCTATGAAAGGGAAATTCCATTAAGTTTGTACATCTTGTACAGTCGACCGCACGTCAGTGGAAACACTTTGACCTTGAGCTGGCCTAGCTAACAAAGTATGCGCATGATTTCAAAAAGTTTTGTTAATGTATAAATAAAAGGCTGAATTTCACCTTTCGACGCATTACACCAATGTGTTCGACGCATTGCACCGGTGAACGAAATGTTTTTTTTTGTTTACTGCTTAATGACGGCAAAACGTATTAGAATAGTACATTACTGCCGCGGCCCGCAACAGAGGCATTGATGGATGAATGTGTGCATGTGGGCCGAGGCGGTAGCCGAGGCACACATACGTGAGTCCATCAGTGCATGTTTGTGGCCAAGACTTCTATAGTAGTTTTCTCAAACAAATGCGCGGAAATTCAAACTATTACCTATGTACACCATTTTATTTCATACATATACATTCCAAAATCAATGACGAACAACAATAAATTTCCACGCGCCAAAATGTTAATTTGTTTTTTTACACTAAACTGCTTGCAGTTTGCAAGGCAATTCGAAATTTTAAAAAAACTGTTGTTATTTTACCTCCGTGGTTGCCATGGATTTTCATTCAAATTATTTGCCCGTCTGCTCTCATTTATGTGACCAGTACAGCAATGACGATTTAACTCGAAGAAAGTTGTCAAAATAATGTTCACATTTCCAAGCATGTTTGAGAAAATGCCAATAACGTAATTGCCAAAGAAATTATGAAAACTTCTCAAGAACAACGTGAGATAGTGAATCATAGTAGCGCTCGCGTGTTGTCACACTCCGTGCATTTTATTACCACCAATGTTGCCAAGTGAAAATTCCTTCCGCACATTATAAATAGCCATAAAGAGTTGCCATATGCGAGGATATTATTCAGCGTCTCTCCTACCTATGATATTTTCTATCCTTTAGCAACGCCACGGCCTCTATCAAAATGAGATGTTTAATAAACATTCAGAGGCAAAATAGTTATTTGTTATGCAAGGCTGCAAAGTTGGTTATTTTGTGCGAGTACTAGTATTGAAAACTGAGCAAAGCGAAGGGTTCGCGAGTGGTTCAAAGATAGAATCCTGAGCGTAGCGAGGGTTTCAAGGTACGAGACGCAAAATAACTTTCCTGCCGAGCGCAACACACAATTTTTCACCTCACTACAGCGAGGAAAATACTAGGTGAATTGAATCCTTTCGGCGGTTTAGAACCACAAATAATAATAACCACAATTAGAATTGACCACTTCTTTTAATGTCCACCTTCTACAAATTAGAAGAAAAGTTTTAAAATGTTTTTTCCAGGTGCAGTTTTCCACACAGATTTCGAATGAGAAAGTATACCCTTCCGAGCCGGTGAGGTGAAAACATGTTTATACACACAGTGTTAAACACTACGCTTGCCCAGTCGTGGTCTCCACTCGAGAATTCGTCTACCCCAGCGGTTATCAGTTCTCCGGCAGGCAGATGTCCGCTGCCACTTCAACATGCTAACTCTTTGAGCTATGTCGAAGGCTTTGGTTCTCTGGCGGATCACCTCGTTTCGGATCCTCATCTCTCAGAGAAACTCCGAGCAAAGCTCTTTCCATTCCTCGCTTGCGGCCGATAAACAAACTGTCAGGGAGAGGTGATGAGCTTTGTTAGTATTCCTTGTTTCCAGGTAGGTAGCGTTGCCCATAAAACCCGCGGGTCTAGGTATTGCGGCTTCAGCCTACGGTATTTTATTAATGCATTACGGGGACAGCTGTGCCCGTTGGCTGACGGCCAGGGCGTGGCGCTACGGGAGCCTTTTATTAAAATCAGCTTACGGACTACACGGACCGTGTCGTGACGTACCGTATGTTGACATCACGACGGCAGGCTTAAAGTGTCCCTAAACGATCATGCTTGCATGACATGCAACGTTTACGTGAATGACATGCTGCATGGTGGACCATCATGCTTGCTATCAATCAATACAGTGAAGCAACGGCCCGCACGTTTTCATCGTCAATCACTACAGCTAGACGATCATGCATTAGTGACAGCACGTATTGCATGTTATGCCGCATGATCGTGTAGGGAGCACTTTGGCCGCATCGGTTTGACCGACTACAAAAAGCCGTTATTAAAATTTTAACATCGACTTTTTTCGACTATCTATACAGGTACAGGGTGGCTTACGTAGCTTGTTTTGTAGACTTCGTCACAATATACTAGGGCGACCTCGCGGGCCATTTGATACGCCCGTTTGTATGCATTTTTCCGGAATTGCATAAAATAATCAAATACAACACTTTTCTATTAATTTTAGATACTTTCTATCAATGTAATATCCATAATAAAATAACTTAGCCAGAAGGGAAGCGGAGGTTGATATTTAAGAAAACAAAAAACTGTGTCGTTTAGTTTAATGCATAAAAATATGACATAAAAAAAACTTTGCAAAAAATTAACACCGCACCGGTCTCTGTTACTTACAGATTTCTGGATGAAATCTCATTCTAAGTCAAGTACGTCCTTGTATATCATTTGTATACTATATTGTAGTAGTAGTATTTTTTATATTTTTACAAGCATTCTTAATACAAACTTTTACTGGACTTAGTTTCTTTGGATCGATTTTTCGCCCACTTGCCGATGTCAGATCATTCTCAAATTTTGCACTCACCTTTGGTTCTGAAGTCAATACAATATAGTTTATTCAATTTTTTATAAAGTCTTTTTATTTATTGTTTTAAGAATTAAAAACGACGCCCAAGCTGCGATCATGCGTCTAAACCTAGGTTACGGGGGCATAGACATAGACATAGACATATATTTATTCGTATTTTTTGATACACGTCATTAATTTAAATTTAATTAGTTTCAATAACAATGCCTAATTAATATTTAGGTATCGTACGTATATTTAAATAGTCACTCTAAATTCCTAACTTGAGCGCAATGTTTTGAGCCATTTGAGACCGCTCCAAAGTAAATTGAGCGCCAAATGTTCGTGCGTACAAGTTTAGGGATCCCCAAGCGCATCTCCGGGATCCAGGCACGCAATAAAACATGGCGCCCACTCTAAAGCGAGATTTAAAATTTAATACTTGATTAAAAAAAGAGCTTCAATTTCCTTTGAATTGTCTGTGATTTTTGTAGAAATGAACAGTAGAAGCAAACAGACATAATTAGTAGGCAATGCACATAGAGATGGATCTCTTTGGTTGGCGGCCGCGGCCCCTTATAGAGGCGTAAAAGAAGCGTTCTATGGGTGTCAAAATCGTCTCAAATGGTTACAATATCGTAACTCACTCGTACATTCTCATTTTCAAACTCAAAATAAATTTGTATTAGCAACCTCCCGCTACTCCGCTTCCTTTGTCCGCACTTGTACAGTCGACCGCACGTCAGTGGGAACACTTTGACCTTGAGCCGGTCTAGCTTAATAGAGAGTTTCAATGGTATGCGAGACTAGATTATATATAGTGGTTTTGTTTCCACCGACGTGGTGTCGACCGTACAACGACAACGTCAATCAGTTGACGGACTCTAGAAAACCCTTCCCAACGCAGAAACAACCTAACACTGACAATGTCCACTGCTGGACATAGGCCTCCCCAATGAGCCACCACATCCGGTCCTCCGCCCGCCGCATCCAGTCGCCAACCTAACCTAACCTAACTTACTCTGTGACCTAACGAAGATGACCTATAAAGATAATAATAATAACTAGTAGTTCCGTGAGAACAGTAGACCTCGCCAGCCCTTATAAACCAAACCTAAAAGAAACCAACAAAAGTCAACTTTGGAAACAGAAAAAGTACCTACTAAAGTGACAAAAATTAGCACTTTAAAGCTTAATATTTCGCAAACGGATCCCTGAACCGAAAAATGTTTATCACACACCCGCGATATTTTTGAAAGACCCATCCAACGATACCCCACACCATGGATATCACGCGGAAAAAAATAATTTTCCATTTTACGTATGCAGTTCTATGAACATAATTTATTTTTTCAACTTTCTTAAGTCGATCCACTATTACTCAAAAACTATTAGAACCTACTTAGCCGTAATAGTTTTCCTTGTAACTACGTTATATATGCTACTGCCATGAATTTTTTCACATTTCCAGAAGCAACCGTTTAGCTGGCAGGGGGGGGGGACACGTGACTCTAACAAAAATTACCGCTTTAAAGCTTAATATTTCGCCAACGGATCCCTAAATCGAAAAAATGGTATTCACACACCAGCAATATTTTTGAAAGACCTATCCAACGATATCCCACACTATGGGATTCACAAGAAAAAAAAAGTTCACTCCCACTTTGCGAGTATGGTAGGTACTCTAAAAAAAATGTTTTTCAAAATTTTATTCTACTCATTTTGTAGGTTTAATTAATTTATACATATGCCAAATTTTCGTCAAAATCGGTTGAAAAATGCGACCTGTAGAGAATTACAGACAGACAGACAGACAGACAGACAGACAGACAGACAGACAGACAGACAGCCGGACAAGAGCATTTTTGGCCAGTCTCGAAACGTAGACGCTTCGCTCGCTTCGCTCGCTCGGTCAATAATAATAATAATTGTTTGGACAATTTTACACACGGCTGTTTAGTCCCAACTAAGCCGAAGCTTGTACGTGGGTACTCGACAACTGATAAACATACTTAAATACATTTAAATAAATACATAAATACATACAAACACCCAGAATCCGAAAACCAACAGTTATGCTCATCACACAAATGTTGGTCCCGGGTGGGAATCGAACCCACGACCTTTGGCGCAGTAGGCAGTGTTACTACCACTGCGCCAACAGGCCAGTCAAATATAATAATATAATATAATGTAATAATATATAATATATAATATAATGTATGACCACCCTTAAAAGTACTCGGAAAAAATTAAACGACTCATCTGTACGGAACCCAAATAACGTCGTCGGTAAGCCTAGGCTTAGCTGTTAGTGCTAACGGGGCGCGGCACACGTGAAGACGACCTCTTAACAGCTAGGGCTGGGCACACGCGGTAATTTTGAGAACTATAAATTTGCTAGTAAAATTACCGCATGTGCCCATGTATTCAATTTATAAATAATATCATGCAAATGGACAAATCCTTTATCATAAGTATAGATTATGTACTATAGTGTATAAATTATTGTCTAAAATATGTAACATCAGACTGCTCTTAAAATAATAATATGAAATTGAATTGGAAGATTTCTTATAATGATAAAGCTTTAATAATACATAATTAGTTAATATAAAAACAACTAAAATTTAAAAATAAAATGTATGTATATATATAATATTTATTTTGGAAGCGACAGCGGGGAAGACGTGGCCTGTCGCGTGGAGAGGTCCGAGTTCGATCCCCGGCCGTGCCGTGTACCAATGGGTATTCTCGAAACTTAAGTACATTTACTGCCTGCTCTCGAAGGATGAACGGAAACATCGTGGGAAACGTAACGTATTTTCGGTCATGGTGGGACAAATCACCGTCTACCGTCAATGGTACTAAGATGGAAAAAAATTGTTCAACTTGTGCCTTCAATGGTAAAAGTGGGATTAGATCGTACCATTAATGGTAAAAGTGGCACTATTTTGTTCCACTCACCAGTGGGGTACAGACTAATGGTGCAAATGGTCCAGCGGGGCTCCAGCTAATTTACAAATGAGCTAAGTACCAAAAAAAGTGAAGTAAAATTGTATCAACTTAGTATTAAATTTCTCATTATTTGTGTTTTGGCGTAGCCCGTTTGTTAATTGCACGCTTCAATCGTGCTATTTCTTAAGTAGAAATAGCACGAGTGTGTCCACTTAGGACCACGATCTGACGTATTCGAACCGGTCACAGGGCTGCAAACCGGTAAAATTATCGTTCTTGCAGTAACTTCACGATCTGACGATTTCTGACCGGGCTGCAACCCGGTTTTTTCATCAGCATCATATCAGCCTGTAGACGTCCACTGCTGGACAAAGGCCTCCCACAAGGACCTCCACGACGACCGGTCCTGCGCTAACCTCATCCAGCCGGGTCCCGCGACCTTCACCAGATCGTCGGTCCACCTTGTGGAAGGCCTGCCTACACTGCGTCTTCCGATACGTGGTCACCACTCGAGAACCTTTCTGCCCCAACGGCCGTCGTTCTGCGGGCGATGTGCCCAACCCACTGCCACTTCAGCTTCGCAATTCTTTGAGCTATGTCGGTGACCTTGGTTTTCCTGCGGATCTCCTCATTTCTGATTCGATCTCGCAGAGAAACTCCGAACATTGGTTTCGAACCGGTTTTTTACCGTGCATAAAGTAATGTAGTGGCACATCACTAGTGCAGTGCTTGTGACAGCTCCCTGGGGGCGCGCTCGGGGTCAGATATAATTTATGCATTGCTCATTTTGAACTAACGGTCACTGTTCACTGCTGAGTGGCGAAAAAGTTTATGTCAAATATTAACACTCACAGTTTTCTGAACTGTTGCGAAGTATTAGCCAAGTTGAGGCTCGATCGAGAAGTTATGATACTCGTTTCGGCTTTTGGAACTTTCGGTCGTGTTCAATATTATTTATCAGGTCAAGATAGATTTTTAAAAATCAAATAACTTTGACCATCTGTCATCGTAAATTTCATTAATCAATTAAATTTGGTTTTAGAATTAAGTCATCGTTTTTATGCATTGTCGCCTCTACCTGTAGAACGTGCCTGTACTTTGTAATTTTAATAAAAATTAATAAAAACAAATTCAATTTATTTTTATTAAATTTACAAAATACTTACAAGTCTACAGGAATAATCAGTAGAGAGGGTCGAGAAGCTGGTATAGGCAAGGCTTACGTCCAGCAGTGGACGTCGACTGGCTGGATTGTTATTAAAATTCACATTGATTACAAATTACGAAGTCTCATTTTGTTCAAATCTTATTTTGTCCAGATCTTATTTTGTTCAAATCTCATTTTGTTCAAATCTCATACTCTCCAAGTATTATTTTGTTTAAATCTCATTTTGTTTAAACCACATTTTGTTCAAATATCATTTTGGTCAAATCTCATACTGTTCAGTTCAAGTCTTATTTTCTTCAAATTTCATTTTGTTCAAATCTCATACTCTCCAAGTCTTATTTTGTTCAAATATCATTTTGGTCAAATCTCATACTGTTCAAGTCTTATTTTGTTCAAATCTGATTTTGTCCAAGTCTCAGCAATAAATCTGGCAGAGTGATTTTTTGTAGAAGCAATTACGTGCGTATTACTGACATGTACCTACATGTAAGTAAAAATATAAGTATAAATCTTGTGCTCTAAATACTGCAGGTCTTTGTCATGTCAGGACCCTGACGAGGGTGTGATTATGAATGGGGGCTCATCATTTGACGGGCTATCAGCGCCTCGCACGGCGAGCCGGCAATTTGTTATTTCACATCATTTATTAGGTGGAAGGTTCAACGGGCCAAGGTCACAGGAGGAAACGAAATGTGGTTGAAATATTTTGGGAATGACTGTTTGTTGATTGACATAGACCTATGTTTGGTACGGATAAGTAGGTTTAATATATAATATGAGAAGAGCGTGGCATAGTGGGGACGACGCGGCCAGAGATCGGAGTTCTATCCCCGGCCATGTACGATGTGTTTATCTGTTCACTGACTACTCTCAACCCGCGAAGGAAAACATCGTGAGGAAACCTGCTAAAGGAGAAATACTTAGGTGCATGTGATGACCACCTACCAAGAAGGCTAGCGTGGTGGACTATAGCTCTGACTTTAACCCGTACGCCTTCGTTGAGAGGCTGTTGATGATGATGATGATGTTATGAAATTGATTACAATTGTTTTGGTCTCACATACATACATCATAATAGAGTATTTTATAATAAATAGAGTAATAGCATCTTTTATCATGCTTTTCAATTTATATTTCTTTTTGTTGCAGTTTGTTCCATCTTCGGCACAGCGTCGGAACGAATAGCTGATCATGATAGAAAGCTTATAATGCAGCGCACACAAGATAAACCAAATATAATCTATGAAGAATTAGATAATATCCATATGAAAATGAAAACTAGTAGGACCAATGTGTATAGTTATGTAACAGATAAGAAATATTTAAATTACGGAGATAGCAATAACAAATATAGAACGATAAATAATTATAAAGTGGATAAATTTAATGAAGTTTCCACTTACAGACACAAAGATCTGAATGAATACAATACAAAATTTAATGTGAGAGATGTCAAAAGAACTATAGACATAGCTGACACAGAACACGAATACCGAAAATTTCCAAATGTAAATAAATATAGTAGGGATATAAATGTAAAAAGAAATAGAAAAATGAGACAATATAATGATAAAGATAAGATAATTGGAACAGATAAAGATAAGATAATTGGAACAAGAGTGAAAAGGAACATCGATCCAGAAGCGAAATGTGAAAATTTCAGATTGAGTGAGAAAACTAAAAAGATAACGCATCCTCATGACAATAATGAAAAGAACTATTCTAGTAAAACTGATTGCGTGCTGTATCTTTCCGGTATGTGGAATTAACTACACAGGTATAGTCGGATAAAAATAGAACATCTAAAAATTAGAACCAATTCGAATTGTGAAAAGACTTAACATCTTAGCTCAAATTCGCTCTTCTTCAGTTAAAGTTAACGTAGTGCCTACTAATTGTGTTGTTTATATTTCAGCTGAAGCAAACCAAGTGATAAAACTTACCTTTGTTGACGTGTTTCATATAGAAGAGACAGAAGGTTGTGCCTATGATTTTTTAGAAGTAAGTAAATTTATTAGAAATACTTAGTGTATCTAACAAACTTGAAGTAAATGCAATAATAATTCGGATCGAGGTGATCCGGTAAAAACCAAAGCCTTCGACATAGCTCAAAAACTTGGAGGTGCGTTGAATTGACAGTGGTCACTTGACGGAGAACCGATAACCGCTGGACGGGTTGGACTAGATGAGTTCTTGAGTGGAGACCAAGCCCGTAATAGTGTGGGACGCTTTCCGGTTGGTTGGAGCGTAGATATCTGTGACGCGGCTGGCAGTGACTGGATGCGGAGAACCAAAGATGCCTTGGCAGCAGGCCTATGTGCAGCAGTGAACCAGTGCAAGCAGATGTTGATGAATATAATGAATAAACAACCTTATAATTGTTTCATTTTTTTTTTAATAAGGGAATCCTCATTTTATTTTGAGTAGTGTATGTATTGTAAATCTTCCTCTAACGTTTTAGATACGCGACGGCAACAAAGGCTACGCCAGACTGATTGACAAATTCTGCGGAGAGACATTCCCTCCGTCGATCACGTCAACAGGCCCTTACCTCTGGCTGAAGTTCCATTCAGACGACACCATAGAGTACGAAGGCTTCCACATAGACGTCGAGAACAAGACGAGCACGACCAGTCGTGAGTATCTCCAACTTTATTCGCTACTGTAATAAAACTAGGACCAGCAGTTTTCCGGGGCTTATTTCCAATAATTATTGAAAGATTCAATAGTCTTTGCAACTGAGCAAAAAGTATTAGTATTGTGATTTAACTTGACACTCAGTCGTTATTAGTTTTACTTTATCAGGTTAAAGTCAGTGATTGACCAGATGGTTGTTTCTTTTACGCATCTGTGGATCACTCTCGCACAGAAGGTGCAAAGGGATTTCCTCTGCATGCTGAATCGGAATTACACTTTTTTTTGTAATCTTTGTTTTATTTGGGACTTTTGTTATCCTCATGTCAGTCCCATCGTACCCTAACCAAGATTTACTGACGAGGCGACTCAAGGATGTCACACAAGGATCGTGCCGCCACAGATGCAGGTTTGGAAAAAATTGACTGAGCCAAAACCTACATCAAGTGGATTCGGCTTGAGTCGTCTCATCATTAACTCCCCCTTATTCCTGAACCTGTCACACTGAATCAACACTTTAGAATACATTTACTCTTTCACAGGAACCATACCTGAGCAATGCAATATGACCATCACAGGCACGCACGGGTCTATCAACTCCTCAGAAGTGGATGCGGATTGTCTAGCTGGAAGTGTTAATCAGCCTCTTGACGTGATATGGTCTATCCGAACCAATGAGAATACCAAGGTTATTTATTTTAAAATTATTCATATCATGAAATTTTCTTAAAATTTAAATATATGACATTGTGATGAATAATATAATTCATCATCATCATATCAGCCGGAAGACGTCTACTGTTGAACAAAGGGCTCCCCAAAGATCGGATAGATGTTGAGCACTAGAAATACCTATAATTTTTTTCATTTATTGTTAGAGCTCCAGGAAAAATAATTTCATTGTTAGTAGCATCTTAACTTCCGGGGGCAGGAGTACCCGACGACACTTCGAACCTTTTGGGATCCGTTGTCCACCAACGGTGCCCCAATCTGCTTTTTGGTGGACTCCACATACTCTTTAGAATAGAAATACTAATCTTCGGCGTATGCAAGTATCCTCACGATGTTTTCCTTTATCGAAAAACTGTGGTATTAAAACGTACTTAAGTTCTGAAATACTCCAATGAGTTAAGTACTGGGTAATATTCGAATTCGAACCCACGAATGTAAGGCGAGTGCAAAACTAACTAGGCTACAAGCTATTATGGGTAAAATTGTAGTGGTTTATAAATTTTTTTGCAGATATACCTAAATTTCACTCATTACGCGCTAAAGTATCCTAATGAATGTGAGTTGAACGTAGTGCAAGTTTACGGATATAAACTGGAATTTGACTCAGTGTAAGTACCTATCTATAATAGTCTTGTAAACTCAAATCTTCAATTTTCGTTTCTTCCGAAAACTAACTATGACCCACGCAGAGAAACTCATCTGGGCTCAGTTCAACTTGACGAAGTAAAACAAATCAGTGCCAAAAGCGTGCCGAAGTATCTAACTGATGCAAAGCTGAGCACTGACCTTTAGTAAGGTGGAAATCACAATAGTTAAGCAATGGTCGCAGTGATACAAGGCTGGATAAGTCTTGAAAAAGCCTCATCACAAAAATAATATTACGTCCTCAGATTGGAGAATTACTGTGGATCCGTGGCTAACCCAGTGACGACGAAAGAAGACGACAACAAGGAACAAGGCAACATCATGTACATTCGGATGTACGCTTCTATCACAGCGAGGGCAGGGTCGTCCTTCGCAGCCACGTATACCGAATTCAGAACTGTGGAACCTAGTAAAGGAGGTAGGACTTCATCAACATCAACAGCCTATTAATGTCCCCACTGCTGGGGCTCAGGCCTACCCTCTTAATGAGGGCGTTCGGGCTATAGTCCACCACGCTAGCCCAGTGCGGGTTGGTGGACTTCACATGCGCCTAAGAATTTCTTCTTCGGCGTATGCAGGTTTCCTCGCGATGTTTTCCTTCGCCGTTTGAGAGCAGTCAGTAAATGTACTTAAGTTTCGAGAAAAAACCCATTGGTACATGGCCCAGCTGGGGATCGAACTCCGGACCTTTCGATATGATAGGCCGCGTCTTATCCCCTACGCCACTGACGCTCTCGGTAGGGCTTCGATGAAACCTAATACTAATGTTACTGTATTTACTCCACCAAACCAGGTCCTCCGTTTTTGGTGGACTCCGCCGCCTTAGAATAGAAATTCAAATCTTTGATGTATACAGGTTTCCTGGCCACGTTTTCTTTCACCGAGAAGCCGGTGGTATTATAATAAACAGATAGACGGACAAAGTATCTTCGTTAAACGCGTATTCATTTTGCCGGATCGCCAAAACCGGATTTGTAGGGGTCGTTCCTTGTATTATTTTATTTAATTTATTGTTTTAGAAAGGTGCAATGAAAAAGAGTTCGACTGCCAGGATAACACATGCATCTTTCACGATCTGAAATGCGATCACACTGCTCATTGCAGGCTGAAAACTGATGAGGATGCGGATACCTGTAAGGTAAGCATCCATAACCACTTCTGACAAGGGAAGGTGCGAACCTGAACTCTGAAAAATGAATGAAATGTTGTAAAGGGTGAGCCAGACTGAGAATTTCTCACAAAATATTACCATTACACTTTTATCGTAATAATTATCATCCTACTTTTTGTGTTTTCTTCGAATTTGTTCGTTTCTATATGAGTTTCATCGTTTCTGTATGTTTCTGTACGTTTCTATATGAGATCAAAATATTTTCTACTTTTTCCAGGCTGCAGCGGAGTCGATACTAAATGATCCCCATATCATGATCATTCTGGTCATCTTTTCTCTCATTCTTTCCGGGATGAGTTTCGTTTTCCTCTTCAAGTGCATTAAGAAGCTTTACCAGGACCACAAGATTATCAAGGTCAGTTTTAAATTCATATACGTTTACCTTATATTTAAATAGGCAGGCTTTACTATACTTTGGGCATTTGTGGCGTGAAATAAAAGTTGTTTTTCTCACCAGGAACACATACAACGGTCCTGTGAAGACCGCCTGGACACCCTCATGGCAGGAGACAGTCGATTCACTCTTGACCCCAAAAAACTTCAGCGAGACAGCGAGCCTCGAGCAAGTTTAGAGAGGGAAAACCATACCAATGAGATGTTCAAACAACAGAGGAAACACTCTCACTCTCACCGTAAGGTAAGTCCATGTTTTCTTCTTCCGCTGCCAAACGTGGACACTGACGGCCGGCCTCATCCACAAGTTTAAGGTCGCGCAGCGAGCTACGGAGAGGGCTATCCTCGGAGTTTCTGTGAAGGATATGATCCGCAATGAGTCCAGAACTAGAGTTAGCGACTCATCAGAAAGGATTAGCAAGTTGAAATTAATGGCAGACGAGCTTTGGAGTGGAGACCGCGGGTAGGCACGCGCAGCGTGGGACGCCCCCCCCCCCCCCCCCCTCCGCGCCAGGTGGACCGACGAACTGAAGGTAGGTAAGGGGCTGGATGCAGAGGGCGAAGGAAAGGGTGCGGTGGCGTTCACTCGGATTGCCAATTTTAACCAATTTGATCGAAATATCTTAATATTATAATTTTTGTAATCACTAATATTGTTTTCTATAGCCATCCAGCATTGACTCAGACTTCATACAACAAGAAACCCACCTCGGTATAGACGACGAACCCTGGCGACGGGAAGTAGACCGCGTACCCATTCAAGCCCAAGACATCAAGATCGAAAGGAACGGAAGAACTAGGCGAAGCGATACCAGCAAAAGAGAGGAGTCTATAAAAAGTAAAATAAAAGATACTGAAGAGAGGAAAGAGAAAAAGGAGATAAGAGATGCATCTGTTGCTGCGCCTGACACGAAAGAGTCAGGATGTCAGACAAGAGAAAGCTTGTTCCAGGCCGAAACTGCACCTAGTTCTGAAGGCAAGTACATCTCTTTTTACTCTCCCTTTAGTGCTTCTATTCTCCTTCCAGCTATAACTAGGCACATTGTAAGTCGTCCCACATTACACTCTCTTATTTAAACTATTGGTTTTGGAGCAAAATATTGCTATAAGGTCTCTTGACCATATAATGTTGGTACCTACAGCATTATCTCTGCTTTAGTCTCAACTCCAACACTTCCAACAGGTTCAGGCACCAACAGCCGAGGGTTCTCGACGTTCGGGTACTCCGGCGCGACGATAGCCAGGCCTTCGCCCCCGGCGCCCACCAACACGTCGGAGATCACCATAGAGCTTCTGAGGCAGGCGACCCCGCACCAGGAGTCTCCCAAGATACGTAAGTTTAGTCAACGGGACCAGTTAAATCCGTCTAGAGAGCAAGACATAGTTTCGTATAAAGCTCTAGAGGGTTAAATTGTATATTAGTTGCAGTGGTAGTAACACTGCCTACTGCGCCAAAGGTCGTGGGTTCGATTCCCACCCGGGACCAACATTTGTGTGATGAGCATAACTGTTGGTTTTCGGATTCTGGGTGTTTGTATGTATTTATGTATTTATTTAAATGTATTTAAGTATGTTTATCAGTTGTCGAGTACCCACGTACAAGCTTCGGCTTAGTTGGGACTAAACAGCCGTGTGTAAAATTGTCCAAACAATTATTATAATTAATTAATTATTATATTTTCTCTGTTGAGGGTATTAATGATTAAAGATGCATGACAGTCAGTCGTTTCCAATATGTCGTTTTAGTGAGTCCCCTCCCCTATCCCGGGTCAGGTGTGGGGTAGGAGGAAGATAATAAGTCTACTTTGTATGAGAGAAGAGAACTGTCTACAAATACTAATTGAGCAACGATCCAGAAGCAACATTCCGTTTTCATCCTCAGGATACGGACAGTAGACCTTCAATAATTGCAGTTTAATTATTAATCTGTCTCTTTTAGTCTTTATGCCGCATCAGAGCAAAATTTTTGAATTTTGTTTCAGTGATTTCGGTTCTCCGACAGTAGTGTAGTTAACCAGTATAATCTGTAGTACATTTTAGACTTTCGCGCTTTGTATTCATAATTATATAATTATTTACGGGTCTCAAATTCAAAAGTATTTTATTGCATGTAAGTACACTAGGTACATTTATACAACGTCAATTTTTTATCTACCACCGCCTCCAAGGTGTTATATAGAGCTGGGAAGAAGAAGCGGCGCAACAAACTTCCGCAACACATCTTTTAAAATCAAGTTTGTACATAACATTATTTTGTAAAGATTCTTACACACGAATAAGTTTTATTTACCTTGCCCGACGTTTCGACCAGGTTACACTGGCCGTGGTCATGAGCTGACTCAACGTTGAACGTCGGGCAAGGTAAATAAAACTTATTCGTGTGTAAGACCCGTAAATAATTATATAATCAGTATAATCTGGTCTCTCATACTATAGAAACTCCTTAATAGGCTAGACCAGCTCAAGGTCAAAGTGTTTCCAATGACGTGCGGTCGACTGTAATAACGTTACTTGTCCCTATTACATCAATGTAATAATTTTATTACCTAGGTATCAATTTTGCGGAAAAAGAAGCAAATATTTCTATCCTTGTTTTGTCACAGAAAAGAAAATCCCCGACCGCCGTCCAATGAGCACCGAAACCACCCGCTCAGCTCCTGACGTCATCATAGTCTCCAAGCCGATTCGCTGAGGTCGACCCTTGGGGCCCCCGCCGTGGGCTCCAAGACCCCCCGCCACCTGGGACCCCGACCTGCGCACCTGCCCGGAAGGGTCCTCCCATCGCTACCACGACTACTCTAGAAGCATGACTTTCGATGACTACGGTTACTATAGCAATTATTTTGATGAAGGACCAAAATTAGTGTACGATTACTGTTTGAAAAGTGATTTCTACAAGTCGAAAACGTTGCCCAGAAATTTGGGCTCGAAAGTGGAGTTCAAAACTAAACCACCGCAGAGGAACGTGTGTTTCTACGGCGTCGATGAGCCTCGCTGCAAGAAGAACACTTTTGTGGTCACCGCCGATGTGGAGTACCCCAGATAACGAATGTGAGAACTTTAGATTTTAAGTGCTCTTTGGTGTTTTGTCTTGAGACTTTTTTTCGGAAGCTTTTTTAACCTTCGCTCTACTCAAAGGCTCTACCTAACCTTTACCTATCTACCTTTTTAATGAGTTACAATCATTTCAAATTTTCCCAAAAATCGTTGTATAATACCATAGAATTTCAGTCAAAAATCACTCAACCGATTTACCTACACCAGTAGCAGCATAGAGATAGGATCTCTTTGGTGAGCGGCCGTATGGGAGTAGTTCTTTGTATTTGCTCCATGGGGTAGCTAATTTTTTTGATTTATGAATAGCAGTAAATACAGTCATCATCAACAGCCTATTAACATGTCCCCATGCTGGTGCTCAGGCCTACCCTCGCAACGAGGGTGTTCGGGCTATAGTCAATCACGCTAGCCCAGTGAGGGTTGGTGGACTTCACATGCGCCTAAGAATTTCTTCTTCGGCGTTAGGTTTCCTCACGATGTTTTCCTTCACCGTTTGAGAGCAGTCAGTAAATGTACTTAAGTTTCGAGAAAAAACCCATTGGTACATGGTCCAGCCGGGGATCGAACTCCGGACCTTTCGATATGATCGGCCGCGTCTTATCCCCGACGCCACTGCCACTCTTCCGGTAAATACAGTAGGTATTCAAAATTGTAAAGACTTAAAGATTGTTATGACAATTAGTTTCTCTTATGTTCGACAAGTGGCGGTGCACGAAATTAAAATCCGCTAGCGTTTAGTTATGAAAAAACTACAAGTACGTCGAACCTATATCCGGAAACAGGAGAGTCAGTGTAATCTTATCTATACTAATAATGAAGAGGTAAAAACTGGTGGATAATTTGCACGTCTATCATAAAATGTTGCGAAGAACCAAATGATAGCGAGGTGTAATAGTACATTGTAACCCCAGGGGTGAAAGTAACTTATTTAGGTCCCGAGGCGGGGTTACTCTAAATAAGTCTTGAACCCGAGGGATACACTGTACTTTTCATTACGAATACAATGAAAGTAAAAACAAATACATAAAATGATTGTTAATACAAATCTCTGCTATACGGAAGTATCATAACTCTTACAACTCGACTGTCTTACAACTTGTCGTACAACTCGAAAAAACAAATGAAGATCGGATTGCCGCTGTCCCGTCTATTTTGTTTTTTTTTCTGTGGCCGGCCAGCTATTCTGCCATTATTTTTCATTTCCATCATTGAAAAAATGGTAAATATTTTGCCCAAATCTATGTTATTTTAGAGAAATAGTTGACAGTAATAATAATAATAAAGTCATTTATAAAAATTTATTCTTTATTTATTACTTTATCTTGAAGTTATTTAAATTTTACATCGCGCTGTAATTGAGTGGCTGTATAGAAAGTTGGAACATGGTGCAATAGAAATGTCAATATAGTACTAGTTTTTTTTAAATTTGACAGCTGTCAGTTGAAAACGATTCTCCCTGGGGCTGAGATGTATTACTTACAACCCGCTACTCTGGCAACTTCAGACCTACTTTCAGAGTATGAGTAATGAAAAATACACTCAACGCCATCTGTTGACGAACTTTAAAACTGAGAAACTGACATGATTAGAACGGGTTTAAAAAATTTAATAACATTTAAATAGCATACGCGGATGAAGTCGCGGGGCATCGGCTAGTTAATTATATTTTTGGTTACGCGCCTTTTGTCATCCAAACCAAAAGACGTTTGCAGAAAGACCAGCGGCCAACTCAAGGTTCCTAGTAAATACTGGAGATTTCGATTTTCTTGGATTTTCTATGTTATTCTGCTAATGCTTTATTTTTAGGTTTTTAGGTATTTTTCAAAATTGTAATACTTTTTATCCTTTTAAATTTTTCGAAGTTGGTACTATTTGCAATAAACTTTGGACAATTTTTAACTTGATAATAATATGAAAAAAAGTTTTAAGACAAAACCATCCAAAGATAATCTCACTTTACGGTTAGTGTTTTATATTTTGTAATGTAAGTAAAGAAGTTTGTTTTCGTTTATCATTTTCATTGCCACGAAATGTACATAGATTTGCTTTTATTCTATCACTAACTATTCAAAGTCAATGGCACAAGTGAATTGTGAATTGTGTATTTTCATTAGATCTTGTAATAAATGAAACAAGTCTTCCAACATTAATGATATTGTTGGTTTTGTAACGATTTGTTTTACAATGCTTCTTTGGCCTGTTGTGTACATTCTGATTGTAATTAGAAGAAGTAAAAAAAGTGTCTTCGTTGATATTTCGAATCCTAGAAACTACTGCTTTACCTGTAACATAAAATTATTAATCAATGTTTATTGAAACTGATGTCAGATTTTAACATGTTACGGCCTGTTTTATACGGATGTTTTATCCTGTTAGTGTCATAAATTATTGGCATATACAATTATTTTATATTACTTAAACGTATTTTTTGCATTTTTTTGGATTGGATAAAATAATTATTTATTAAATATTCTATAGCAATTTGGTAGTAAATGCACAATTATTATTATTAAGTTTGAAATTTTTATTAACATAGTGTAATCAATAATCAAATTCTAAGTACGTAGACCAAATAAAAACCAAATTATAGATACAACAAAAGTAGGTAAACATAGTTCATTACTATAGTAATATGAACGAAATACCTAAGTACCTACCTAAATACTTAGTTATCATTGAAATGTACTATAATTTTTTGTAAAACCTTGAAATAATTTCAACGAAGATTATAAACCTACTGTACTACAACAATCGTTTAGTTACTCTTATATCTTTAAACAAGATTTTATTACTTTAATTATAAAATTGAATGCACTATATTGCATTGTTTTCAGAACCAAAGGTAGGTGCAAAATTTGAGCATGATCAGATATCGGGAAGTGATCGTAAAATTGATCGCAATATTCCTCCCGGACAGAGAAACAAACAGGAAACCAAGTTAAAAAAAAGCTAAAAAATCGCTAGTAAGTAAAATATGCCAAAACTTATTCCAAAGTCCAAAACTACCCAGTTCTACTACAAATAACCATCTAGTCTCAGAACTACTGAGCCTTCCTTGGTCTCAGCAGCGCGTTCGTACGAAGGAACCGAACTGCTGAGACTTAAAAAGGTTCAGTACTTCGGCACCGAACAAAACAACCGAACTGCTGAGACTAAAGAAGGCTCGGTACTTCGGCACCGGACAAAACAACCGAACTGCTGAGACTAAAGAAGGCTCAGTACTTCGGCACCGGACAAAACAACCGAACTGCTGAGACTAAAGAAGGCTCAGTACTTCGGCGCCGAACAAAACAACCGAACTGCTGAGACTAAAGAAGGCTCAGTACTTCGGCACCGGATAAAACAACCGAACTGCTGAGACTAAAGAAGGCTCAGTACTTCGGCACCGGACAAAACAACCGAACTGCTGAGACTAAAGAAGGCTCAGTACTTCGGCACCGGACAAAACAAACGAACTACTGAGACTGGAAGCTAATAGCTTCCAACTCAGCCAATACCCGTCTAATAACCTCTGGAACCCACTCTCCAGAGCAGATAAATCTATGGCATTACAAATGGAACCCGTGCTTTATGGGACACGTCTCTCGCAACTAACGACCTTGGATTCCCATTAGGGTTGCTAACTGTTAGCCATTTGTAATGCTGGACACTGTGGCAGGGATGGGTCACACTAATCTGTTAAACTACTAGTATTTGAATGTTACTCCGCATGTATCAACTTAAGTACCTACCTATTACAGAATTGTGAAATATAAAAGTTTTTTCAAATCTAAAACCATAAGTTGTATTGGTATTAGAACTACAAAAAGAACAAATTATGAATACGTGGTCTTTAATTTTTTTAGCATTCTAATCAGCTGTGTGATTCTGTAAAGTATGAATTAAAACTCGACCATCACATCGCAAGTCACTTACTTCACTCCGCATCCGATCATGAATGACCTTGATGTCGCATTGTGTAAACAAATACAAGCTACTTAATAAACACTTCACTTGCGAAGTAAAGTGAGTATTGAACTGTGAATCATTGAGTTAGAGACCGATCTCACTGCGGATTCAGGATCGAGTTGCACAAATACGCTTACAGAATAGCAGGGCAGTTTAAAGTTTTGTGTTAAGTATCTACCCTTTAAATTAACGAAATAATCGACTAAACAGCACTTAAATCGTCCTTATATAGGTATAGTCTGTTTTATTTAAACGAGTATCTATTTATGCCTATACCTATTAAAGTTTTAGTTTGAAAAATAAGTAACCTTGTTGACGCATTTTATGATTTTTTTTAATTCATGATTTGTATGTATAATAATTGTATTTCTATCTGTTTTCGTTTATTTATAATTACATGACTACCTAAGACATATTTATTTATCTATTCTAATATAAAATTATTTTGGCTCTGAAGTTATGTGACGTATTTTTTTTTATATAAAATATTTTATTATTACTAACAATGCGAACTTTATGCGAGAACACCCGTTAGATATTTAATTTAGCGCAATTCGCAGCGGAAACTCGAGCGCTTTGCAAATTTCTAACAGAAATTAAAACTTCCGATATGCCTTTGAAAAGTTTCGCCTTTCAGCCAGGCACGTTTCAAGGGATAGAGGCAGGGGGCGAATTATACGTCTCGACCTCGTCAAGACAAGGAGGTTCCGGCGTGCAATTATGAGCATCCGGAGCCTATTGAGATAGCATAGCCACAGATAAGAAAATTCTTCCATTTGAAATCACACATCTAAAAGTAGAAAAAACGTACTACTCTAGCAAGAATTTCCTTTTATTTCCTACTTATACTTATTTTTGGGTCTTCACATTCATTACTTAATAAGTATAAATAACCAATTACGGAAAACATAATTTTTAACACGCCAAAATGTTCATATATATATTTTTCATTGAACTATAACAATAATGTTTGGACAAATTTACACACGGCTGTTTAGGCCCAAACTAAGCCGAAGCTTGTAAATGGGTACTCAACTGATAAATATACATACAGACTCTAAATAAATACTTAAATACTTACAAACACTCAGAATCCGAAAACCAACAGATATGCTCACCACACAAATGTTGGTCCCGGGTCGGAATCGAACCCACGACCTCTAGAGTAGTAGGCAGGGTCACTACCAACTACGCCAACAGGCCAGTCAATCTCAATTAATGTCATAGTTTATCCTAAGTCAAATTTACTAGCAGCTAAAAACTGTCACACTTAGGGCCTCTTACACCGCTTGCTGATAAAGTCCCAGATACCCTATCTTCAGGTTATCTGACAGATAGCCTATTTTTTTGGTTTCACAGGTATCTGATTGCCTATATCTTATACATTTTATATAGTCTATCACACAGATTTATCTGATAGATTAGTTTATCACTAAGATTACTATCTGTAACAATATCAGGAAGTGGTGAAAGAAGCCCTTAGTCGCTTCCCATTTTCACTTGTGGCAGTCTTGTGGCTTGTAACCGACGACAGACCCCCTCGAAAGCAACACACTGACTCCGGACCTGTGTCCACCGTCAAATTGTTGAAAACTCTCGCGATAATACAGCGCCCTTTGATCTGAGAAATTTCAACAGGCGACTGTTTGGACGATTAAATCTTTCCGTTTGTACTGCGAGACTGTAGCTGGGCAGGGCTGGCCAACGCACGGCCCGCAGCACGTTGGCGGCAGGTTCATACTAGCGCATTTTTCACGCTGAATGGTAAAACTTAACTTATGGTACACAGATACAAAAATTATAAAATTCATACAAATCTAGATTAACGTCAATGTTAAATGATTTTATTATTATTTTACAATCTTTTATTTAACTCGGTTTCATGTTTGTTTTGTCTGTCCGAGAGGAAGCTTACGATAGTTTTTTCGACCACTTACTGATATCCGATCATGCTCAAAACCTGCACCCACCTTTGGTTCTGAAGACAATTATTATCTAGTAATTTTGGGCAACCTAATAAAAGTTTATTTTAAATATATGTAGGTATGCTTTACTTATTATTATTACGAAATATTTCCTTTGAAAAATTTTTTCTCATAAAGATACCCAGGTACTTTTTTTATAAAATAAATAAATAATTTATATTTTTATTTTAGTAATACCAAAAACTAAATGTCAGCTATTATAAAGAGTAAGGGCTTCTTTCACCACTTCCTGATATTGTTACAGATAGTAATCTTAGTGATAAACTGATCTATCAGATAAATCTGTGTGATAGACTATATAAAATATATAAGATATAGGCAATCAGATACCTGTGAAACCAAAAAATCAGGCTATCTGTCAGATAACCTGCAGATAGGGTATCTGGGACTTTATCAGCAAGTGGTGTAAGAGGCCCTAAATAAATTTACCTCTCTGTTTGATAGCATTAGTGCCAGATAAATGTCACCACGGGGCATTCTTTTGAACATTTCTAATGAACTTTTGAAAAGGTTGTATTTGCAGATGTTGATGTGCAACAGGCAATGTCCATCCCGTGGGCAGGTGTCCGTTTGCCATCAGCCGACTGAGTTCACTTGATTTTAACCCAAATTCTTTTCAAGTGAATCATCCCTGAACATTGTTTTTGAAATTGTAAACTTGAATGTTAAAAGCGTTTAACTAAAAGCGGAAGTGACACTTTCAAATCATACAGGCTGATGTTTTCTGTCTATTTTAAGTTTTTGTGTCTTACGACCCAATGGCCTTTTTAATTAACTAAATAGCTATTTTTAATTACAGGACTAAATAGTTAATACTTGCGAATTGTCTTTGATTATTTAAATAAAATGTCTGTTTTACTCACATCTATTGAGCTACTTTGACATAAGCTAAAAATTCGATACCACTATGAACGGAGGCAAATTTTTAGCTTCTGTTAAGACTAACAGATATAGCGAAAAGCTGTTATCTAAAGCCATTTGTATTTTGAATATTTGAAAGATGAATTCTCGTTTATGAACATGCCGCACGGAAAGTATGGAAAAACTATCTGTGATTTTTTTGTTACTTGTATGCGTATATAACTATAAGTATTATATAACAAAAGTGAACCAAATTCTAACATTATCTATGTGTAGACTGATAAAAAAACAATATTTATGTTTTTTTTTAACTAATCATAGGATCGATGGATATATTGCCCTTCGAGTATATTTTTATATATTTAACAAAACACGTACCTCGGTCATTCTACTACGAAACCATAATTCTGTTCAGGTTAAATATCTTTGAAATTCTTGCGGTTTGTGACTTAATAACTGGTTGTAATTATGCACAGAAACCAATATTATCTGCATCAGCTAGCCACACTTAGAATCAATTAATTAAAGATTAGTTAAGATCAAACTAACGTGAAAGCGTCATCTTTGTCTACGTCATTTCTGTCTGCACGCAGTGACAGAAATGACATAGCGTAGACAGAAATGACTATTAGAACAAATAGTGCAAAAGTATTTCTTTCATTAACCGTTACATTAACTGTTAATGTAACGGTTAATGAAAGAGATGTTGGTACAGATAAGGAAACAGACAATGAAAATGATATTGAAGGAGATATTAGAACAAGTAACAGATAATCAAACATATAATGATGCTAATTAAATTTTATATTAATGCTATTTTGATCTCAATTAACCAAAAAATAAACAGTTTTGTTGATTTTATAATAAAAAAATTCCCAGTAGAATCACCCACCTAAGTAACAATACCTATATTTTTTATTAAATTCACCGATCTCTTTTTTCCATATTTTCCGTAAAAAGTTCAAGTTAACTAAACTAAGTTTAGTATAATGTTAGTTGGTTCGTCATGTACATATAGTGTGCGCTTAATTATAAGTAGTAATATTTAATATATAAAAATAATATTGTTTAAATTTGTAATTACAGTAATAAATTTTAAGGCATTTTATATCATGTTTTCTTTTCTCCAACCAAGTGTTTAGACCAAACAATGTCGGTTTAACCACAGGATAAGTAATAAGTGCTATAGTACTGTACAGAAAGCCAATTAAGAAATCCATTCTTCGCTCGTTTTAAGTTTATTTCCACTCAGATAGTCAGAGATGTCACTGAGTATAGGTACCCAGTTGTTCAAATCAACAGCCTATTAACATGTCCCCACTGCTGGGGCTCAGGCCTACCCTCTCAACGAGGGCGTTCGGGCTATAGCCCACCACGCTAGCCCAGTCCGGGTTGGTGGACTTCACATGCGCCTAAGAATTTCTTCTTCGGCATAAGCAGGTTTGCTCACGATGTTTTCCTTCACCGTTTGAGAGCAGTCAGTAAATGTGCTTAATTTAAAGAAAAAACCCATTGGTACATGACCCAGCCGGGGATCGAATTTCGGACCTTTCGAAATGATCGGCCGCGTCTTATCCCCGAGGCCACAGACGCTCTTATTTTCGCATTATTACCTACCTAGAAAGGTAGTTAGTTGCATACCTACTTATATTTATAAATAGTAATAAATCACAATGATGACCCAAGTCGAGGAAAAGAAAGGTTGTTAGATATAAGGATTATTCATTGTTCTTATTAAGGCTTTATAAGGAAAAGTAATCTATTGTAAGAATAATACTGCCCAAGGAAAATCTACCCACTAAAGCACATAGTCATCGAAAGATTCCTTCCGAGCAGGCAAACCAAAACCAAGTCAATTATAAAAATATAAGCTTGTGAAAATTCAAAATTCGTAAGTATGGTATACGTGTTGGCATAAGCCCTTAGATGACTCAAATATCATATGAATATGGTTAGTTAATCGCTACTAAAACTAAAACCATTCAGCTCACATACCTATATAGGTACTGTTACATACCGTTATTATAAACTCCACTTAACTATTGTAAACGCAAACCACTGTAAATCACACGGGAACTGGAACAAAAGCTCGGCTTCCGCTGGATATCCGCGGAATCCGCGTGGAATCCGCGTCAAATCCGCGCGAAATCCACTAGTCGGAACTGTACTACTCTCGCCTTATAGTTTATTATGCTAAAGTTATCACCATATTTCAAATTCGGATAAACAATTCAGAGCTGGGCAAGGAGATTGCCTCGAGATGGTGGCAATAAAATTATTTGCTCTGGGATATGCGAAAAAAAATAGCACAAAAAAAACTGAATTTTGTCACATTTGAAAGCAAACAGCCCTTTAGGAACAGAAGGTCAATAGCACGAAAAGAGCAGCAAAATGTCAAAAGTGTAGAATGTGGTAGAATGTCAAAAGTGTAGAATGTGGTAGAATGTCAAAAGTGTAGAATGTTAAAAGCGCAGAATATGGTAGAATGTCAAAAGTGTAGAATGTGGTAGAATGTCAAAAGTGTAGAATGAGGTAGAATGTCAAAAGTGTAGAATGTTAAATGCGTAGAATGTCAAAAGCGCACGTAGCCAAAAGCGTAGAATGTCAAACGCGCACGTAGTCAAAAGGACCGGGTGTGGTGGCGTTCGTTGGAGAAGGTCTATGTCCAGCAGTGGACGCTAAAAGGCTAAAATCATGATACACGTAGTCAAAAGCGCCCGTAGTCAAAGGCGTAGAATGTCAAAAGCGTGAATGTCAAAAGATTCTTATCCTTCCGGAACATAATGTTGAATATTCTGTTAGAAAACTTGAAATGTGCATCCATGCGTCTCACATCTACGCTTTTTAAACTTGTCACACAAAATAGCTAATAGAACTTCTTTCCTCTGAATTAGAATGATAAAATTATCGTTTAGCAAAAATATTACTCAAAAAACCGTAAAAATAGATTTTGTCAACATTTTGTGAACATTTTATTATTTTTCCTAAGTTTTAAAAAGCGGATATGACTTCTTAACCAAATTCGATAAAAGGGGGATGTTCTATGTTCGGCTGTATGTATGTTGTATTTTTTCTTTACCTCTTCAATTAGGTAAAACTTCTATAAAAAAAACTAAGTCAGCCAAAGACTAATAAAGCTGCAAAGCTATCGTGTGGCTACCCTGTCTGAAATGAAAGTAAAATATAGGAGAGCGCTCCTACCCATGGGTAAATTTCAATGCAGAGAGAATTTTAAAGTAACGTTTACTTCGAAACGCCATGTAATTAAGTTTACCCAATCTCTCATCGCTTCCTACTTAAAGATACGTATTGACTATTCATTTTCTCGGCAAACATATCTTAGTTTGTGTTTCTGTAACTCAATTATCAATTTTGGTTATTCAAATTACTGCAGTATAAATACATTTAGGTACATGAATGTGTGATTAACGATTTATTAAAATATTTATTTAAACATACATTTAAAAAAAATGAACACACTAATATATACAGAAATAATAATAATATAAAAAACTTGTTATCAAAAGTTTATATACAAATTTATAAAGCCAATACGTCGTCGTCGAGGTTAGTGCCGTGCGGCATGGACCCGAGCACGCTGGCGCCGTTGCCCCGTTGTATGGCGAGGCTTACCCTCTGGGCAAAGTAGGCGCCAGCTCTGGGATCCCCTGAAGCGTGCACCAGTCTAGTGGCGATGTCCTTTACCATTTTTTTGGTATCGGACGACCACGGACCCAGGGTCTCCACTGCGAAGGCAACAAAATCATAGTGCGCGGTCAGTGCCGAGTATTTCCGCCGCTTAGTGGTCTGAGCGAGCTCGGCGGCGGCGCCGGCTCGGGCCGCGGTGCCCTTGATGTGGGACGGCGCTAGCGTGTCGACGCATGTCGCGTCCCACACCAGCGTCCGCCCCAGGCACCAAGGCACCAGGGTAGCCCCAACCGGCCTCCTGCCATCGTACCTTTAGGTACACCTATTTAAAGTTTATCTGTTTTAGAGAGCGTCAGTTGCGGCGGGGATAAGACGCGGCCTATCATATCGAAAGCTCCGAAGTTCGATCCCCGGCTGGGCCATGTACCAATGGGTTTTCCCAAAACTTAAGTACTTTACTGACTGCTCTCAAACGGTGAAGGAAAACATCGTGAGGAAACCTGCATACGCCGAAGAAGAAATTCTTAGGCGCATGTGAAATCCACCAACCCACACTGGGCTAGCGTGGTGGACTATAACGCCCGCCAGAACGCCCTCGTAGGGTAGGCCTTAGCCCCAGTAGTGGGGACATGTTATTAGACCGTTGATTTGATTTAAAGTTTAGAAACAGTGTAAACGAATTGGTAATAACAAAATTTCTTATTAATTGATGATTTTTTTTTGGTAACTTACAGTCTAACCATGGAACTAATAAGTAAACAACCGTAGTACATATTAGTTCCATGAGTCTGACAAAGAAAATACTTTTACTAAGATGAAAAATAATACAACACAGAGACAGTTTCCACAGATAACAAGAACACATAAATTAAGAACTCAGCAATGACTAAGAACAGAAAAGCAAACGAAGCCGCCGACAACAGCTTATACATAAATAATCTTGACATTCTAGGTACTAAGACATTGTTTATTTCGGCGTCACTCAAGTTTTAGAAGTCGTTATTGCCAAATTAGGGCCTCTTACACCGCTTGCTGATAATGTCCCAGATACCCTATCTGCAGGTTATCTGACAGATAGCCAATTTTTTTTGTTTCACGGGTATCTGATTGCCTATATCTAATATATTTTATATAGTCTATCACACAGATTTATCTGATAGATTAGTTTATCCCGAAGATTACTATCTATAACAATATCAGGAAGCGGTGAAAGAAGCCCTTAGTATCTTATTTACCTACTTAAGCGCAACACAGACAGAGCGGCGGCGCGCGGCGGTGCGATAGCGTTGCGGTGGCGAATCTGCGGGAAGCGAATATAAAGCGGAGTCCTTCAGACAGGAATACCGTTTGCGAAGGCGGCGGTGTGTATGAAGAACGCGCCGCTCTGTGTGGCGGCTCTCATATACTACAAAGGAATACAATAAGCCGCCGCGCCGCGCGGGGCGTACAATCTGTGCGCACGGCTTCTACGCTTTCGCCTTCGCACCGCCGCGGCGCGCGTTTGCCGCGCCGCTTTGATGTGCAGGGCTTCATACTATTTCGAACATTACAAAAAATTACCGCAACGCCATCGCACCGCCGCCGCTCTGTCTGTGTTGCGCTTTAATTAATAAAAAAATGTTTTAGACGGGCATACTCGTAAATCATGGAAACTTAACGAAGACGTTCTCATTTCCACGGCTAGTTTTTCGTTTATTTCCACCCCGGTCTGGAAGCAGTCATAAATCTAATAAAAAGAGTCTTACAGCAAAAATCTTGCCTGTTCTACTCAAGACTTACCTACCTATTTACAAGAGGATATAATCTATTTACTTGTTTTATTTAAAGGTTCCTAAGTTTTTACGCAGTAGATCCGCAGGAGAACCAAAGGTCACCGACATAGCTCATAGAATTGCGGAGCTGAAGTGGCAGTGGGCAGGGCACATCGCTCGTAGAACGCCGTTGGGGCAGAAAGATTCTCGAGTGGCGACCGCGTATCGGAAGACGCAGCGTAGGCCTCCCACAAGGTGGACCGACGATCTGGTGAAGGTCGCGGGACCCGGCTGGATGAGGTTAGCGCAGGACCGGTCGTCGTGGAGATCCTTGGGGGAGGCCTTTGTCCAGCAGTGGACGTCTACAGACTGATATGATGATGGTGATGAAGTTTTTACGGTGTTACCTGCATATGCCGAGGAAAGGGTTAATAGGCGCATGTGAAATCCCCCAACCCGCACTGGGCTAGCGTCGTGGAATAATAGCCCATACGTTCTACTTGAGAGGGAAGGCCTGTGCTCCAAAAGTGGGGTATAAGGCCTCCATTTTCATTATTTAGGCCCTGTTTCGGGCCTAAACATAGTTCAAAGATTATATAGACCGCCTATGAATATAATTTGGCAAGAGAATGCTGCCCATGTTACGTGCCGGCCTGATGTGAAATATGTGGGTTAATAATAATTTGGACTTAACAGCTATAACTCTCTACTGGTACTAAGCGTCTTACACCAACGGCCTGTCAACGTCCACTTCTCTAACCATCACATTAAAACATAGCAATATAAATATCATTATGAAGAATGTGTACTGGGGACTATAATTGTAAATAGTAGGTTAACAAATTGTATTATTCATTGTATTAGGCTAAGTTTTAAAGTGAAATAAATTTTATCTTATCTTATCTCCTACACCTAAGACGAAATTAACGAGTGCTCTAGAAAAAAACCGACCAAGTGCGAGCCGGAGTAGCGCACCGAGGGTTCCGTACCTTGGAACGAAGCTCCCCCAAAAGTTGACTTTGTTTTCCATTACTTTCGAAAATAAGAAATACATTCTTAGTCTAAATGAGCTCTAAAGAATGATACACCACATGCTGTGGTACGGTCGACCGCACGTCAGTGGAAAGAAAACCAGTATAAATTAGTCTCTCGTAGTATTACATCTCCCCAATAGACTAGGCCAGCTCAAGGTCAAAGTGTTTCCACTGACGTGCGGTCGACTGTACAAAAGATTTTGTTTACAAATCCCCTTACAAAAATTTCTAAATGAATTTTGGCGATATGTTTTGCTTTGGGTCAGTAAGATACATGAATAGCGCAAATATGAAGACTGTAGCTTCAACGGTTCAGCTAGACCCTTGTGACAGAGGGACGGACAGACGGACAGTGAGCGAGAGCCGTTTGCAGCCTTTGGGTACGGAACCCTAATAAAGATTCGAGGCAGAAATGCATCTCTTCCAATCTCCAATGCAACCTCATTTCATAATCCCAGATTAGTGTAATTTTCGGCTCTAGTACTAACCCTTTATAAGGCCGCAGTTATACAGATATGCTACGTGAAAGTTAAATACACTCCCATGTTTGTAATGTACTGGGGAACACATCTACGGCAAAAAGAAAATCATTAAGAAAAAAACATGTGGTCAATATATGCACTCAGCCTGTTAGCGCACTTGAGTTTTCAGATAATCTGTTTCCAATACACCTATTCATTGACATTGAATGAATGAGGAAAGAAATCCTGATAGATACGCTATATAATACCATAACAGTTAAATAAAAATGAGGATGCTCTTCTCCGTAAATGTTTATTAACTAAGTGGTATCCAAATCGCCTCTGCCTTAACATATTGATGAGTTATTGTGCCGACACATACATGTTTGCTGGGCTACCGGTATAATGCTGCCGGTTCAGAACCGGCACAATAACGGTACAAATGGAACCGTTGGGAGGGAGCTTATGCTGTTAGAACGTTCGCTTGGAACTAGAGTAGGGTGACCAAGTCTTGTGACATCTAACCTTCACCAAAGTCAAAAGTCAAAGTCAAAACTATTGTATTGCATGTAAGTACACTGGGTACATTTAAACAACGTCAATTTTTTATCTACCACCGCTTCCAAGGTGTTAGCGCTGGGAAGAAGGTACCAGAACCATTTGGTTTTTTTTACTGAGTTTATGCAGAATAAGATCTGAGAAGAAAAGTTATGACAAACGCTCAGTAGTCTCAAATCATCATCATCAGCCTGCATTAGTCCACTGCTGGAGATAGGTCTTCCCCAAGGCGCGCCATTGACCCTGATCTTCGGTTCTCTGCATCAGTGCCAGTCGCCTCTTCACCGCCAGTCCCACTACGCCTGCCCACGCGTGGTCTCACTCAAGAACTCATGTACCCCAGGTTGTCGGTTCTCCGACAGATGTGACACTTTCGTATAGGTATATTTTGTTATTTCTTTGTTCATAATATTCATCATCATCATATCAGCCTGTAGACGTCCACTGCTGGACAAAGGCCTCCCCCAAGGATCTCCACGACGACCGGTCCTGCGCTAACCTCATCCAGCCGGGTCCCGCGACCTTCACCAGGTCGTCGGTCCACCTTGTGGGAGGCCTACGCTTCGTCTTCCGATACGTGGTCGCCACTCGAGAACCTTTCTGCCCCAACGGCCGTCAGTTCTACGAGCGATGTGCCTTCATAATTAGTGCCCAAAAAATAAACAGGTTTTTTAGGGTTTTTGTTGATTTACCTATTGAGCTGAAATTGGAATTGATGATGATGATAATAATGATGAAATTATGCATATTTCATTGGAAAAATGTCGAGTCCTAGTTATGAAGCGAAACTACGACCTTTGGCGCTCGGGTCAATGTAAGCATAGGTTCTTACTGTTTATTTATTCCGTGATAGAAGTTGAAATATTCAAACAAAAATGTATTCACAGAAATTTCCATCGCCCAGTGAACCGTGCTTTAATTCAATAAAATCCTTTCTCAGTCGGATGAGAACTACAAATTTTATGTATTTTACAAAGAAATAGTAATACCCACTTAAAGTATTTTTAGTCAAATAAGCAGACTATACACGTAAAAGCAAGAACGATGCAGGAATTTTACAAGTCAAAGTAAAAAGAATGTTACTGCGTGCGTCCGTCCGTCCGTCACGCTTGGCTCTGGAGCTCTAGTTTTGAATCGCTCTCCTCGTTTCGAGTGATCGATTCTAAAGATTCCATATCCGATACTAAACCAGTAGAATCGACCGCTCGAAGCGAGGAGAGCGATTCAAAAATAGAGCTCTCGGAGGCTAAACGTCTGGTCGGATTTAAATAGTTTGAGAAAATATCACTGTACGTACATTTAACAAATTAAAAATCAAATCAAATCAACAGCCTATTAAAGTCATCCTACCCTCTCCTATGGGCTAATAGTCCACCACGCTAGCCCAGTGCGGGTTGGTGGACTTCACAATAATAGCCTAAGAATTTCTTCTTCGGCGTATGCAGGTCTTCTCACGATGTTTTCCTTCACCGTTCGATAGTAGTCAGTAAATGTACGTTTCGAGAAAAACCCATCGGTACATGGCCCGGCCGGGGATCGAACACGGACCTCTCGACATGATAAATAGACCGCTTCTTCCCCTCACCAAGCCACCGACAACGCTCTCTAACGACGCTATATTTTAAAAAAGAAAAAATACACTTTATTGACACCATTGCATCATATTTAACTCGGTTTCTCGTTTGTTTGTCTGTCCGGGAGGAATCTTGCGATTGGGTTTTTCGAGCACTTACTGTATTTTATTTTTAAATTGATGGGAAAACCTACAGTTAAACATTAGAAAATAAAACTTAAATTATATACAGGTAAACCAATTACAGGTCTCCACTAATAGACCGTAACCTTACTTAAAACTTGCTTACTTCATGCTAGGTTAAGTCAACCCGGGCTCAACAAACCAGCGCTGCTGATACTATGTCCGCAGCTCTAAGCTGAGTTGGGACCCTTTTCACGGCAACAATTGAACATGAGAAACCTAAAAATGTTACAATTTTTGGATAATTAATATTATGTCAGATAGTTTACTATTAGTTACTTGTATTTTTTTCCTCTTTTCTTGTTGCCTGAAATAAACGGATTACTTACTTATTTTTTACTAGCTGTTGCCCGCGACTTCGTCCGCGTGGATTTTGGAAGTAGGTACCTATCTCTGCTATGTACAGACATACATCGTCTAGTTATAATTTTCCAATGGTAAAATGGATCATTCTAAGTACCTTCACCATAATTTAAGGTATACCATACCTTCAGGAACAAACTATGAACACCGTATCCAATTTGGTGAAGACAGATAAAAATTTAAAAAATTGTTGTTTTCACTTCTATTGCTCATAAGACTTCTCATATCAATTTTTATTATACGTGTGTATTTTTTAACTAATACAGTATGGGCAAAACCAAAACCATAGGAGATACAGGGAAACTGTCTTAGGAACCTTTAGGTATTTTTTCGTGATAACAATTTTGACATAGTAATCGGAGCAGCTGGAGTTCGGGTGGCATGCATGAATAAGTAGTAAGTTCCTAAGTACATTGCACAGTCTGTTTTATAAGAAAACATTTTATTGAATTTGACTAACTTCTGCTGCTCAGATTTTTTTCTTCCGATATAATGAAGTGATCCCTACATGAAACTGAGTCGAACCGCATTAAAAAAAATATGTGCAAATTGTCTCATTTTTATGGACAACACACGCTTGACCAAAAAATTTCTATGTCATAAGACACTTTCCCTGCATCTCCTATGGTTTCGGACTTGCCTATACTGTCCCAGTTAAAAAAAAACACTGATATCTCCTATGTCTATGACATCGTCTTGTTACGTTAAATGATTTATCTGTAAATGACGATAACTTTTTTCGCTGTCATCCGATTTCAATGAAACAAAGCCTATAAGTTGCGCCAGGCTGTGCTTAATCTACCTGTGAAAACCGCAAGAAAATCCGTTCAGTAGTTTCGGAGATTAGCGATTACAGACAGACAGAAACAGAAAGACAGAAAGACAGACAGACAGACAGACAGAAAGACAGAAAGACAAAAAAATTTAAAAACGCTTTTTTGTGTTCTGTTACTCTTTTTTTATCGTCCACACTCATTTTTTTATAAATTTATTCAAAGTACAGACACACGGTTTCTACAGATTTATTATAAGTATAGATAACCTTTAGATGCATCATCAGAGGTAAAAGAAATGGATGAATCTCTTTCGGGTCCCTCCAACCTTTACGAGGGCCAAGTCACGTGAGAGTGCACCGGTACTCGCCAGAGAGAAATGGATGGACTGTCCGCCAAAATCCGGAAGCCATGGCCAGCTCGGCAGGTTCCTCTCACTTCTCTAATTAGACGAGTGTCGCTCTCTCGTGAAGCCGCCACAAGAGTCGCTCCACCCAGACACTAATTGCTCGGTGTGCACGCCGCAGGATAGCGAGGTTCTTGTGTTTTTCTGTTGTCCGTAATGACAGATGTAATTTTTTAAGATCTAACGGCGCAATCCTGATGGTATGGCTTTTCTGATCTGTGGTATAGGTATTCTGTCACCCCTAAATACATTAATCCATTGGATCCCCGGGTGATGATAAGTATAAAAGCGTTGATAATTTGTAATTTGTCTTATACATTTTTGAGCGTCCGCAAAAATATCTCTTTTTGATTGGGAAAAGGACATTTCGTAAAAATTATTTAGAAGAATAGGACATAGGTAATGACATATGGTACCGAGACGTGGTCCCTCACTATGGGCCTCATAAGAAGGCTCAAGGTCACGCAGAGGGCAATGGAGAGAGCTATGCTCGGAGTTTCCCTGCGAGATCGAATCAGAAATGAGGAGATCCGCAGGAGAACCAAGGTCACCGACATAGCTCAAAGAATTGCGAAGCTGAAGTGGCAGTGGGCTGGGCACATCACTCGTAGAACTGACGGCCGTTGGGGCAGAAAGGTTCTCGAGTGGCGACCACGTATCGGAAGACGCAGCGTAGGCCTCCCACAAGGTGGACCGACGATCTGGTGAAGGTCGCGGGACCCAGCTGGATGAGGTTAGCGCAGGACCGGTCGTCGTGGAGATCCTTGGGGGAGGCCTTTGTCCAGCAGTGGACGTCTACAGGCTGATATGATGATGATGATGACACGATTTACACAGATAGGTATACAAGAAATTGAAACAAACTTGTACTAGTTAACACAGTTAAAATTGTGAGGGTTCTCGCAATATTTGCCGTGGAAAAAAGGTCCCTAGTTCCGCTTTCCACGGTGGGTAAAACCCCACCTGACCTTACAGGAAAATCACCTACCTATAAAATATAGTAAAATTGTCTCATAAAATGAAATCTGTGCAATAAATGAAGTATTAATAAATACATAAACAAAGCCACCACAATTTGAATGCGGTAGATTACTCAACATGGGCAATGGAGAGAAAACTGCCGATATCGTGATTTATGATTCGGCTAAAACAGCGGTCCGAAATGTGCAAAACTTTTACTATCAGTTGATACAGGGCGGTGAAAATAAATAGTTTTCAGACATATAATAAATTTTGGACCCCTTTTAAGGATTTTAATTTCGCTAGTGATGGATTACAGGGAAAAAAGACATACCCACCAAATAGAAAGAAAGAGAAAGAAAGAAAGAAATATGTTTATTTCGAAATATATTTATATGTTCCATTCGCGGTTGAGACGATGGGCCCTTGGTCCGAGGACGCAAAGTCTTTTATACAAGACTTGGCTGCAAAGCTGAGGGAGGCCACGGGTGATCCTCTGTGCAAGGAATACCTTGTTCAGAGCATCAGCCTGGCCATCCAACGAGGCAATGCAGCCAGCGTCCTCGGAACCATGGGTCCATCGCCCAGCCACGAAGATGTTAGGTAATTTTAGTTTTTATATAGGTTTTAGTTTTAGGATAATTTAGTTTTTTAATTAGTTATTTAATTATTTTACAGAACAGAATTTGTATCATTTATATGTTTATTTATTAGAAATATGTCAAATAGTCATCTAGTGCAATCTAGTTTTTATGTTAGTCGTAAGTTATATTACATTTTATATTGTTAAAGATATGTATGTTAGTCTGTAAGGTTTAAGTAATATAGATTTTGACAGTGACATGACAATAGCCAATTTTAGGGATGACAAGTCTTAGAATGAACGGATACATGAATATCAATAGGTGGCGCTACTCCTACACGCGGATTTTAAGGCTCTAGAAATGTGTTCTTTTGTGATCCTCGTCAACTTTCAATACATTAAACCTAAATAACATAAATTATATTCTAAACTCCGATTAAAGTGTATATAGATTTTTATATTTTTATATTTCAACATTTTTAGCTTAACATTTTATATTTTAGTAAAACATTTTATATTTTAAAATTTTTATATTTTTAGCTTAACAAGAGGACCTTGGTAGGAATCTAGTTTTGTGAAAAGCAAGGTTTTTAATTAAAACAATTTTGAATTTTTGAATTTTTTGATATTGTTACGATAATATGTATGTTAGTCTGTAAGGTATTTGTAATATGGCCCTTCTGTTGGCTGAAATAAAGTTATTATTATTATATTATTACAGGTACTTATATTTAATCGACTATCGAAAAATACTGTCGCATTTATAGGTCAATGTTTCATTTTTCTCGCAGGAAAAGGTTTGTTATGCTTCAACGATCTCTTTTCACATGAAGATAGGTACCTACATTCAATTCAATTCATTACACTTTATTGCACATTGCACAAAAAAAAAGATACAATAATGTACATCTAGGGCGATTTCTTCCAGACAACCTTACAATAAATTTTATGTACCTATATTACCTTATATGTTTATTAAATGCAATTTATGCCTGTGTGAGTAAACAACGAAAAATGTACGAGACAAACACACAAAATACTTTGTTCATACCAAAACGTCTAAGTCCACTTAAGAGATTTATATCTTTACTCCCCTCCCCTAACCAGACAATCATATCCTGAAGACGTGTCCCTTTTGTATTTCACGCCATAAAGATTGTTGTTTCCCCCAAGCTATAAGCGTCATTACCTTCACGCAGACGCGCTATATCCTGCTTTATGACGGGGACACGTGGGAACGATCTCACGCGTAGACTTGGTACCGTCGACCGCACGTCAGTGGAAATTACTTTGAGCTAGCCTGGCCTATCGATACTATGACAAAAGCTTCAGTGGCGTCGGGAATAAAAGGCGGCCTATCATATCGAAAGGACCGAAGTTCGATCCCCGGCTGGGCCATGTACCAATGGGTTTTTTCGCGAAACTTAAGTACAATTACTGACTGCTCTCAAACGGTGAAGGAAAACATCGTGAGGAAACCCGCATACGCCGAAGAAGAAATTCTTCTACAATAGCCCGAACGTCCTCGTTGAGAGGGTAGGCCTGAGCCCAGCAGTCCACATGTAAATAAATAGGCTGATGATGATGATACTATGACGGACCAGTTTATACTGGTTTTGGTTTTGTTTCCACTGATGTGCGGCCGACCGTACCTATGGACTTTACTGACTGCTCTCAAAGGGCGAGAATTTTTTAGGCGCAGTGAAGTCTATCAACCGCAGTGGACTAACGTGGTGGACTATATACTCCAACTTATTTATTACCTTTGTGGTTCCAATTCCGACCTGCAATATTACAGATTTCTTTTGTGTAACTAATGACTAATATTTTTTTTATACTTACATGACAAATTTAAATAATAATAATGTTTTGGACAAATTTACACACGGCTGTTTAGTCTCAACTAAGCCGAAGCTTGTAAATGGGTACTCAACAACTGATAAACATACTTATATACTATTTTTTTGAAAATACTTAAATACATACAAACACTTAGAATCCGAAAACCAACAGTTATGCTCATCACACAAATGTTGGTCCCGGGTGGGAATCGAACCCACGACCTTTGGCGCAGTAGGCAGGGTTACCACTACGCCAACAGGCCAGTCATTATTAGCTATACACACGGACAAGGGCTATACGACTCATTTCACATCAAATAAAATTCCGAAACAGTATTTGTAAGTACAGTGAAGTGGTGTGGAAAAGACAGTTGAAGTAATAATTTGAGACAAGATAAAAATATTGTAAGTAGGTATCAAAGTTTATAGCGAATTTTTTTTTTGAGTTTGTGGCTTGGTTGCAGGACCTTTAAGCCATTTAATTTAATTACAGAATACAAAAGAGTAAAACCTAAACTAATTTTATAGCGAATGATTTTTTAAATTTCTCAATTGTAATAGTTTTTCGTGGTCTTCCTATAAGTTAGGTACTTACAATTACAAGAATTCGGTTCTTATAGATTGGCCCTTTCGATAAAATGATTTTTTTGCAAATTTATCCGGTTCGATTCCCGGCTCAGGCAGGTGATTTTTCAAAATGCTTTGCATGCAGTTTTTTTTTATTAATTAAAGCATAAATAAAGATTCCTATAGTAACATTTGCTATCTTCAACATTTTATATGGACATTAATTTTTTTTATGGTAAGGTCACTGGGGCTATTGTAGCTAGGGGGCAAATATAGTTGACCAAAAATAAGTATAATCCGTTTTCCTTTATCTTATGAAAACAAACGTGGCTGAAAGCAAAATAAACCCGTGAACCCGTCACGTTTTTAGAATGACCGAACGTAATAGTAACGAGTTATTTTCATTCAACTACATTTACCCCCCCCCCCAGCTACAATAGCCCCGAGTGACCTTATATCATTTGTTACTTCCGTTGGTCTGTGCTCCCGTATTAAGGATAGGACAATTCCCAATTTATTTATTTTATTTAAATTACATATTTATTTAATTTTACAGCATATACTTATACAAAAAACATATTTACATTCATTATATTAAAATACTAGCTGTTGCCCGCAACTTCGTATGCGTGGATTTTGGAAGTAGGTATAGCTATCTCTCCTATACTCAGACAGCGTCTAGTTACAATAAAATTATGCGAAAAACGCGCGAACAAACCCGCAACCAACAAACCCGAACAAACGCGCGAAACGCGCGAACAAACCAACTAACCTACCAAGCGATCAAACGCGCGAAACGCGCGAACAAACGCGAAACGCGCGACAAACCAACAAAATAACCAACCAACAAACCAAAGGCGCAAACAAACGCGCGAAACGCGCGAACAAACCAACTAACCTACCAAGTGATCAAACGCGCGATACGCGCGAACAAACGCGCGAACAAACGCGCGAAACGCGCGAACAAACGCGAAACGCGTGACAAACCAACAAAATAACAAACCAAAGGCGCAAACCAACGCGCGAAACGCGCGAACAAACCAACTAACCTACCAAGTGATCAAACGCGCGATACGCGCGAACAAACGCGAAACGCGCGAACAAACCTTAACCAACCAACTAACAAAATGCGCGAACAAACGCGCGAAACGCGCGAACAAACCAACCAAATAACCAACAAACCCGCAACCAACTAACGCGCAAACAAACGCGCGGAACGCGCGAACAAACGCGCGAAACGCGCGAACAAACGCTCGAACAAACGCGAAACCCGCTAACAAACCAACCAAATAACCAAAAGCGCAAACAAACGCGCGAACAAACCAACTAACCTACCAAGCGATCAAACGCGCGAAACGCGTAAACAAACGCGCGAAACGCGCGAACAAACGCGCGAAACGCGCGAACAAACGCGAATCGCGTGACAAACCAACAAAATAACAAACCAAAGGCGCAAACAAACGCGCGAAACGCGCGAACAAACCAACTAACCTACCAAGTGATCAAACGCGCGATACGCGCGAACAAACGCGAAACGCGCGAACAAACCTTAACCAACCAACTAACAAAATGCGCGAACAAACGCGCGAAACGCGCGAACAAACCAACCAAATAACCAACAAACCCGCAACCAACTAACGCGCAAACAAACGCACGGAACGCGCGAACAAACGCGCGAAACGCGCGAACAAACGCGAAACCCGCTAACAAACCAACCAAATAACCAAAACCAACCAAAAGCGCAAACAAACGCGCGAACAAACCAACTAACCTACCAAGCGATCAAACGCGCGAAACGCGTAAACAAACGCGCGAAACGCGCGAACAAACGCGCGAACAAACGCGAAACGCGTGACAAACCAACAAAATAACAAACCAAAGGCGCAAACAAACGCGCGAAACGCGCGAACAAACCAACTAACCTACCAAGTGATCAAACGCGCGATACGCGCGAACAAACGCGCGAACAAACCAAATAACCAACCAACTAACAAAATGCGCGAACAAACGCGCGAAACGCGCGAACAAACCAACCAAATAACCAACAAACCCGCAACCAACTAACGCGCGAACAAACGCGCGAAATGCGCGAACAAACGCGCGAACAAACGCGAAACCCGCTAACAAACCAACCAAATAACCAAAAGCGCAAACAAATGCGCGAACAAACGCACGAAACGCGCGAACAAACCAACCAAATAACCAATCAACCAAACGCGCGAACAACCCGCAACCAACAAACGTGCAAAACGCGCGAACAAACGCGCGAACCAACCAACCAAACGCGCGTACAAACGCACGAACAAACGCGCGAACACAAATGTTGGCCCCGGGTGAGAATGACCCCAAAACCTTTAGCTCAGTAGGGTCACCACTCGTGGTTACCACTCACCATCAACTAAGCCAACGGCCAGTCACTGTAGAAAACAAATCAGTAGGTATTCGATACCGAGAGCCCCTGTAACCGGTCAATATAGGGATTTTGTTACATCCTGTATGTCAGTCAGTCAGGGTTTATAATAAAAAACATATGGTAGTTTGCAGAGTAGCCCTATCCTTTGAACAGGGCTCACTTGTAACACTTTCAAAAATAACCAGGCTACTCTGACCTGTAAGTTCATACAAATTTTAGCAAATGAGAGTTTTTTATTGCTGGTTGTTATTTCTCGGCAAATTTTCGAGATTTTTGTGATTTATTATGTTATTCCGGGATATACACTGTCACTATACAAAGTTTCGTCAAAATCCGTTCGGCGGTTTAGGCGTGATGCGCGTTCAAACAAACAGACAGACAAAAATTTAAAAAACTGTTCTAACATGTTCAGTTGCTCATTTTAAGTCGCCCTGGTTGGTTTTTTTTCGAATATATTCAATGTACAGACTTTTTGGCCTTTACGATTTTATTATATGTATAGATTAACATGCCAATTACGAAATTAAAATTCAGATATAAATATGCACTATTGTGGACATTTTGGACATGGACATTTTCCTGACAAATTGAAAACACGGGTGATGACAAAGTGAGATTGAAATTAAATTACCGGACGCCGCCGCGGCGGCCAGCGGCCGACTATTTGTGGTCGAATTCATTCGCTTCACGGATATACAGGTGGATCAACGTTGGAATTTTATTATTTATAGACTAGCTTTTTTATTCCCCGCGACTTCGTACGCGTTAAAAAGTAACCGATATCCTGCTCCAGGGCTCGATGTATCACCAAACCAAATTTCATCAAAACCCGTTCAGCGGTTTAGACGTGAAAATTATACACACTTTAACGCCCTTTTTCACCCCTTTAGGGATAGAATTCAAATAATCCGAGTACACCAGATTTTAAGTCAGACCATATGCTTTCAAACAAACAAAAACACATTCAAATCGAATCAGTAGTTTCGGCGTGATGCGCGGTCAAACAGACAGAAAGACAAGAAAATTTTTGAAAAGTATTTAAGATATAATATTTTAGATAAGCCTAAGAAATAAAATATAATTTCCTTCAGTGTACAGAAATGCTGCCGTTACCGTTTTATAATAGTACAAATTTAGAATAATATGTATAATCGTATATTTTAATTCGTTTTACGGCCAATTGGAAATAAAGTCAAAGGCCAGTCGTGGTTTTTAATATTCAGAGTAAGGTTATAGGTACAAAAAATCGGCGGTTAGTAGTGTCCACAAAAACAGTGATAGTGCCCAGCATTCAATAAATATATTTTATTTTTATCTTCAGCAATTTTGACGATCAGCCTGTATACTAACTGATATAAATAATAAATAATTGCTTGTACCACCACAGAGAGAATGTTTAATAAAATGTAATTTTCATTTGTACTGTGAACTGAAAATAATAATGAATTGCATCGGCTAATCGTGGAGACCACGCGAGGGCAAGCGTAGTGTGGGACGCCCCCCGGCTAGATGGAGCGACGACCTTCGTGAGGCGGCTGGCAGTGACTGGATGCGGATAATATAAGATCGAGTTCAGTGGCGCGCATTAGGGGAGGCCTATGTCCAGCAGTGGACTAGTACAGGCTGATGATGGTATATATCACGCGTAACCTGGTACCATCTTTAACAAGGTACAGTCAAGGTTCATGAGTGCAGTAGCAGTATCGCAACTCAATAGACTGAGAGATCAGTTTCACTTACGACTTTTCTTTTACACACGCACATAACTACTAATATATCCTGGATGTTACGATTAATTGATGACTTATTCCTATGACGATAAGGTTTAAAGTACACTATTATAATAATAATAATGTTTGGACAAACTTACACACGGCTGTTAGTCCCAACTAAGCCGAAGCTTGTACGTGGGTACTCGACAACTGATAAACATACTTAAATACTTTTAAATAAACACAAACACCCAGAATCCGAAAACCAACAGTATACAAATGTTGGTCCCGGGTGGGAATCGAACCCACGACCTTTGGCGTAGTAGGCATGGTTACTACCACTACGCCAACAGGCCAGACTATTGACTTGGGGGTCAGTTAAATCTAATTGGTTTCCGTGTTGTCGTGCGCACCGTTGTACAGTAAAACGACTCTAAGCGTGCTACTGCACTTATGAATCTTACTGTACTTACAGAAAAATCACTAAAGTTTTGTTTAGTTTTGCGGCACTAAATGATACATGACTGCACTATATTTGCAAATACAAGACACTTTATAGGGGCCATCATAGCAAATAGAGATGTAACCCGGCCCGGTGTTAGCGGAGGTGTATTTCCCACAGGAACAGTACTGTTTGCGGGTAGACTGCTGAGATACTGGCGCTCTTAGATGAAACCAAAGGGCGCAGACACGGTATATACTCTCTTACATTGCATAAAACTCACGAGAATATAATACAGACCACATCGGCACTCTGGTGATGCTAGAATAGAAATGTTGGATATTGTAAAAGGTTCAACGTCTAATCAAATGTCACACAATACACTGTGAAATTCTTCTTCTAGATACGAGTATATTGCAGGACATTAAAGGTTTATTTATGTCCTGCAATATACTAATAAAGGTGATTTTATTCTTGAAATTTTATTTATACTTATATGTTATTATTTTAGTTTAATTGGAAAGGCAGCTTATAGCTGATGCTTCCTTAACAGCAGTCGCCTTTCATAATTTTTTTTTCTTCAAAAATTTTTACAAAAGTAATTTTTTTACAAAACTAAACAACTGTACTCGAATACACCAGTATTTTTAAGTACGTACATTATCATCCATTACACAATTATAACGAGCGAATGTAACATGAAATCAACCAACCATGTGCGTACTTTTGTAAGTTCATTTTCGCCAAATAAGAAACGCATCTTTCTCTTTTTGGTTTCATCTAAGCTGGCGCTGAATAAAAAGATACGGATGCAGATTTAGAATCCGAAGCAGTTTATGTACAGTGAGAGGCTTTCATAATTTACTTTCTTTTTGATTTCTGAAATCCAATTGAGCTCGCTGAAAATTTGCACGATTTATTCTGCTCCCATTAATTATAATTTATTATTTTGTCTAGATAGACTACATTCCTGTAGGTAGGTCTGTTAAATCTTCTGAATTACTTCCTTTGTGCGTAGACAAACTGCCACAGTCAAATACCTAGCTTTTGACAGAACGGCGTCTGTCGGGTCAGCTACTTAAATAAATAATAATAAAAAATATATACAGACGAACATAGTACCTCCTCCTTTTTGGAAGTCGGTAAAAAATACATTTATGCATTTCTATAATTAAATAAAAAACATATAATATAAGCATGTCACTTAGAAATATATTTTTATGTATTTTTACATGGATTATTATTATACTCGTAGAACTCGTTTTTTACGGTAGAAATTGTTCAGTGAATAAGTGAGACAGGCTGTGCGGCGTACGGTTTATTCTATTAAGTTGCGTGCAATGCACTTGCATACATGCGGCATGTGCGGCATGCTCCCAGCGCACCAATATTTGGCCGCGGGACTGGCTCAGAGCCAGACGCATGATTTTTTTACGGCATGTCTGCAGCGTAGCGTAGCCGTGATAGCGTAAAAAAATTGGGGATCAGCAAACTTGTGAAAACCCGGCCAGGTGCGAGTCGGAGCTGCGAACCGAGGGTTCCGTACCTTGGAGTATATTTTGACAATTGTTTATCTACCACCGCTTACTATAGGATAAAGGAGGTAGGTAGGGCAAAAAAGTATGTAGCCTCAAGGGTTAGCCTCTAAGAGAAACCCTTTTTCAAAGTTTTAGATTCTATAGGTAGGTATAGCCTCGACCTCGCTTGAGGACATAAAATTAAAAATCAAACAACGTAAAATATAGAAACATACGCGTCAAACCTCCTTTTGGGCTTCTCGGCAGTCGGGTAACAATAAAAATAATTAATTAATTAATTAATCAGTAGACTACTCTCAGGACTCAAGAGGATAAATAAAAGATTGCTGATTGAAAAAAAAAACTGAGCATTCGTTCGAGCATCGTTTTATTTTTCGTGTAACCTAAACACAGATCACAGAGGGTGGTTTCGCTGATTACGTTGTTTTTATTTTATTTAATTTATTTTATTTTTCTTTTGTTTTAACAATAGTCTGTGAGAGTGTGTTGTACTAACAAAAATGGACTCAGTCTGAAATTTTTATTTTTTAACATAAAATGTTTATCTAGGTGCCATCGCGCAGCCAAAATTACTAACGATACCCAAGGCTAGAAAGCTGTGGACCATAGGTTTATTTATAATGTAAGCATCCGCCAAGAAAGGCATTTTGGAAATTTCAACTTAAAGGGGGAAAATAGGGGGAAGGAAATTCCTTTAATTTAAGATACTACATGTTACTGTTATGAAGAATTTGATTTTTTATGAATGGCTCATCGCTTGGTAGGTATCATAAAAATACAGGATGTGTTTAGGGTTTCGTAATTCAGGAGGAAAAAGGAACCCTAATAGGATCACTCCGTTGTCCGTCAACCACTTTTTACACATTTTTCCGGTTCGATTCAAGGCCCAGGCGGGTGAATTTTCAGAAGTCTTCGAATTCAGTTTAACATTTTTATTAAAGAATTCTATAAGTAAAATTTCCTATCTTCAATATCTCAAGTATTTCCCGTGCCCGTGGGACGCCCTGTATAATAATATGTACTGTATAAAGGCGTGTACCCATTAGAATAAAACGCGAGGCGATACCGCAATTGCCTTTAAAATGGCTGTTTAAGCCGGGACGACGGAAAGTGCCTATTTGCCGGCGCATTAAGCATCGCCTGCGCAAATACCGGCGCAGATATACCGCCATTATTTATAACGTCTAACAGTTACATAAGAGGTTTACTTAAAATAATCATCATCAAAAGCCTATATATGTCTACCCTCTGAACGAGGGCGCTCGGGCTACTATAGTCCACCACGCTAGCCCAGTGCGGGTTGGTGGACTTCACATGCGCCTAAGAATTTCTTCTTCGGCGTATGCAGGTTTCTTCACGATGTTTTCCTTCACCGTTTGAGAGCAGTCAGTAAAATGTACATAAATTTCGAGACAACCCATTGGTAGGCACGACCGGGGATCGAACTCGGATCTCTCGACATGAGAGGCCGCTTTTTCCCCACGACGCCACTGACATAAAATAATAATCCTTTAATTTCAGATAAATTCATTATCGTTATGAAACAAAAACACATTCAAATCGAATCAGTAGTTTCGGCGTGATGCGCGGTCAAACAGACAGAAAGACAAGAAAATTTTTGAAAAGTATTTAAGATATAATATTTTAGATAAGCCTAAGAAATAAAATATAATTTCCTTCAGTGTACAGAAATGCTGCCGTTACCGTTTTATAATAGTACAAATTTAGAATAATATGTATAATCGTATATTTTAATTCGTTTTACGGCCAATTGGAAATAAAGTCAAAGGCCAGTCGTGGTTTTTAATATTCAGAGTAAGGTTATAGGTACAAAAAATCGGCGGTTAGTAGTGTCCACAAAAACAGTGATAGTGCCCAGCATTCAATAAATATATTTTATTTTTATCTTCAGCAATTTTGACGATCAGCCTGTATACTAACTGATATAAATAATAAATAATTGCTTGTACCACCACAGAGAGAATGTTTAATAAAATGTAATTTTCATTTGTACTGTGAACTGAAAATAATAATGAATTGCATCGGCTAATCGTGGAGACCACGCGAGGGCAAGCGTAGTGTGGGACGCCCCCCGGCTAGATGGAGCGACGACCTTCGTGAGGCGGCTGGCAGTGACTGGATGCGGATAATATAAGATCGAGTTCAGTGGCGCGCATTAGGGGAGGCCTATGTCCAGCAGTGGACTAGTACAGGCTGATGATGGTATATATCACGCGTAACCTGGTACCATCTTTAACAAGGTACAGTCAAGGTTCATGAGTGCAGTAGCAGTATCGCAACTCAATAGACTGAGAGATCAGTTTCACTTACGACTTTTCTTTTACACACGCACATAACTACTAATATATCCTGGATGTTACGATTAATTGATGACTTATTCCTATGACGATAAGGTTTAAAGTACACTATTATAATAATAATAATGTTTGGACAAACTTACACACGGCTGTTAGTCCCAACTAAGCCGAAGCTTGTACGTGGGTACTCGACAACTGATAAACATACTTAAATACTTTTAAATAAACACAAACACCCAGAATCCGAAAACCAACAGTATACAAATGTTGGTCCCGGGTGGGAATCGAACCCACGACCTTTGGCGTAGTAGGCATGGTTACTACCACTACGCCAACAGGCCAGACTATTGACTTGGGGGTCAGTTAAATCTAATTGGTTTCCGTGTTGTCGTGCGCACCGTTGTACAGTAAAACGACTCTAAGCGTGCTACTGCACTTATGAATCTTACTGTACTTACAGAAAAATCACTAAAGTTTTGTTTAGTTTTGCGGCACTAAATGATACATGACTGCACTATATTTGCAAATACAAGACACTTTATAGGGGCCATCATAGCAAATAGAGATGTAACCCGGCCCGGTGTTAGCGGAGGTGTATTTCCCACAGGAACAGTACTGTTTGCGGGTAGACTGCTGAGATACTGGCGCTCTTAGATGAAACCAAAGGGCGCAGACACGGTATATACTCTCTTACATTGCATAAAACTCACGAGAATATAATACAGACCACATCGGCACTCTGGTGATGCTAGAATAGAAATGTTGGATATTGTAAAAGGTTCAACGTCTAATCAAATGTCACACAATACACTGTGAAATTCTTCTTCTAGATACGAGTATATTGCAGGACATTAAAGGTTTATTTATGTCCTGCAATATACTAATAAAGGTGATTTTATTCTTGAAATTTTATTTATACTTATATGTTATTATTTTAGTTTAATTGGAAAGGCAGCTTATAGCTGATGCTTCCTTAACAGCAGTCGCCTTTCATAATTTTTTTTTCTTCAAAAATTTTTACAAAAGTAATTTTTTTACAAAACTAAACAACTGTACTCGAATACACCAGTATTTTTAAGTACGTACATTATCATCCATTACACAATTATAACGAGCGAATGTAACATGAAATCAACCAACCATGTGCGTACTTTTGTAAGTTCATTTTCGCCAAATAAGAAACGCATCTTTCTCTTTTTGGTTTCATCTAAGCTGGCGCTGAATAAAAAGATACGGATGCAGATTTAGAATCCGAAGCAGTTTATGTACAGTGAGAGGCTTTCATAATTTACTTTCTTTTTGATTTCTGAAATCCAATTGAGCTCGCTGAAAATTTGCACGATTTATTCTGCTCCCATTAATTATAATTTATTATTTTGTCTAGATAGACTACATTCCTGTAGGTAGGTCTGTTAAATCTTCTGAATTACTTCCTTTGTGCGTAGACAAACTGCCACAGTCAAATACCTAGCTTTTGACAGAACGGCGTCTGTCGGGTCAGCTACTTAAATAAATAATAATAAAAAATATATACAGACGAACATAGTACCTCCTCCTTTTTGGAAGTCGGTAAAAAATACATTTATGCATTTCTATAATTAAATAAAAAACATATAATATAAGCATGTCACTTAGAAATATATTTTTATGTATTTTTACATGGATTATTATTATACTCGTAGAACTCGTTTTTTACGGTAGAAATTGTTCAGTGAATAAGTGAGACAGGCTGTGCGGCGTACGGTTTATTCTATTAAGTTGCGTGCAATGCACTTGCATACATGCGGCATGTGCGGCATGCTCCCAGCGCACCAATATTTGGCCGCGGGACTGGCTCAGAGCCAGACGCATGATTTTTTTACGGCATGTCTGCAGCGTAGCGTAGCCGTGATAGCGTAAAAAAATTGGGGATCAGCAAACTTGTGAAAACCCGGCCAGGTGCGAGTCGGAGCTGCGAACCGAGGGTTCCGTACCTTGGAGTATATTTTGACAATTGTTTATCTACCACCGCTTACTATAGGATAAAGGAGGTAGGTAGGGCAAAAAAGTATGTAGCCTCAAGGGTTAGCCTCTAAGAGAAACCCTTTTTCAAAGTTTTAGATTCTATAGGTAGGTATAGCCTCGACCTCGCTTGAGGACATAAAATTAAAAATCAAACAACGTAAAATATAGAAACATACGCGTCAAACCTCCTTTTGGGCTTCTCGGCAGTCGGGTAACAATAAAAATAATTAATTAATTAATTAATCAGTAGACTACTCTCAGGACTCAAGAGGATAAATAAAAGATTGCTGATTGAAAAAAAAAACTGAGCATTCGTTCGAGCATCGTTTTATTTTTCGTGTAACCTAAACACAGATCACAGAGGGTGGTTTCGCTGATTACGTTGTTTTTATTTTATTTAATTTATTTTATTTTTCTTTTGTTTTAACAATAGTCTGTGAGAGTGTGTTGTACTAACAAAAATGGACTCAGTCTGAAATTTTTATTTTTTAACATAAAATGTTTATCTAGGTGCCATCGCGCAGCCAAAATTACTAACGATACCCAAGGCTAGAAAGCTGTGGACCATAGGTTTATTTATAATGTAAGCATCCGCCAAGAAAGGCATTTTGGAAATTTCAACTTAAAGGGGGAAAATAGGGGGAAGGAAATTCCTTTAATTTAAGATACTACATGTTACTGTTATGAAGAATTTGATTTTTTATGAATGGCTCATCGCTTGGTAGGTATCATAAAAATACAGGATGTGTTTAGGGTTTCGTAATTCAGGAGGAAAAAGGAACCCTAATAGGATCACTCCGTTGTCCGTCAACCACTTTTTACACATTTTTCCGGTTCGATTCAAGGCCCAGGCGGGTGAATTTTCAGAAGTCTTCGAATTCAGTTTAACATTTTTATTAAAGAATTCTATAAGTAAAATTTCCTATCTTCAATATCTCAAGTATTTCCCGTGCCCGTGGGACGCCCTGTATAATAATATGTACTGTATAAAGGCGTGTACCCATTAGAATAAAACGCGAGGCGATACCGCAATTGCCTTTAAAATGGCTGTTTAAGCCGGGACGACGGAAAGTGCCTATTTGCCGGCGCATTAAGCATCGCCTGCGCAAATACCGGCGCAGATATACCGCCATTATTTATAACGTCTAACAGTTACATAAGAGGTTTACTTAAAATAATCATCATCAAAAGCCTATATATGTCTACCCTCTGAACGAGGGCGCTCGGGCTACTATAGTCCACCACGCTAGCCCAGTGCGGGTTGGTGGACTTCACATGCGCCTAAGAATTTCTTCTTCGGCGTATGCAGGTTTCTTCACGATGTTTTCCTTCACCGTTTGAGAGCAGTCAGTAAAATGTACATAAATTTCGAGACAACCCATTGGTAGGCACGACCGGGGATCGAACTCGGATCTCTCGACATGAGAGGCCGCTTTTTCCCCACGACGCCACTGACATAAAATAATAATCCTTTAATTTCAGATAAATTCATTATCGTTATGAGCCGTTCAACGTCCATTTCTGGACAAAGGCCAATCCCTTAAATAATGAGAAATCATCGGATTATGGGAAAAATAGAATTTGTAATTAAAAGTGACCGCTGCAATATTAAACACAGAGCGGGTGGCGTCGCGGGGTAGAGCCTATAGCAATACTTTGAATGGGAGTAGTAGGATAAAGACAAACGCTGTGTGTAAAAGGCTATTTATAACTGTTTGATTCATGCCCGATACCCCTTGGCCCGCTGCCAAATCTCCTAATATCGCACGTTACGTAAAAAACTGATTAATAAATCTGAATTTAAAATATGATCAGACTATTCTAAAACTAGTAATTCCGTGAGAACAGTAGACCTCGCCAGCCCTTATAAGCCAAACCTAAAAGAAACGAACAAAAGTCAACTTTGCAGTTGGAGACAGATTATGTATTAAAGTGACAAAAATCACTTTAAAGCTTAATATTTCGCCAAAGGATCCCTAAATCGAAAAAATGGTTTTCACACGGCAGCAATATTTATGGAAGACCTATCCAACGATATTCCACACTATGGGATTCACAAGAAAAAAAAAGTTTGCGTGTATGGTAGGTACTCTAAAAAAATGTTTTTCAAAACTTTATTCTACTCATTTTGTCGGTTTAATTAGGTAATTTATACCCATGCCAAATTTTCGTCAAAATCGGTTGAAAAATGCGACCTGTAGAGAATTACAGACAGAAAGACAGAAGGACAGACGGACAATAGCATTTTTGGCCAATCTCGAAACTTAGACGCTTCGCTCGCTTTGCTCGCTCGGTCAACAAGCTTTTATTAAAAGTACAAAAAAACATCAAACCCTGATCACTATCTATCAGCAAACTAGAATATCAAGGCCAATCTACGAGCCCAAATTCGAAGGTTTTACGTTAGTTCTTGAGGAGTTCTAGTCAACTTCTGGCTTCACCATCAGACGGTGATCTGATCACCATCTGTCTACTCATTGAGACCAGCCAACACGGCAGAGCAATCTTGTTTCGTTACGGAGTTCCCACGGAAGAGAGAAGGGAGTTTCTATGGCCACCTGCATTATCAGACCAGCTGCATGGTACCATATTATTGCATTGTCACCGCAGTTACGTAGGCATACCAAATTTCAGATCATTTGGATAACGGGAAGTGTTTCAAATTTGTTAGCCAGATTTGACCCCTACCTCGCATTAGGCAAGGTAGTTTGTAAAAGCTTGTAAAACTGGGTTTCCACCCAAAACCACAGAATAAGTAACAAAACCACAGAGTAAGTAATAGTTTCCAAAACTTAGCCAAGTTCCACTTGAGTTCAAAGAAGTGCCAAAGTAAAAAAACATTAAAGCAAAAACACCGTTATAACAACACGTAACAAATATAAAACACAATAAAAACAATGTTAACTTACTATTCGGTCTCCCCCCCTCATAAAAGTGGTATAAAGCCATAAAGGACCCCCGAGACAGGATTTATGCCTCATCTGAGCAAGGTATACATAACACTTTGGTGGGCTATCCATTCGCATTGGTAGCAAAGTTAACTCCATTTGAGAAAAGGTATTATTTAATTTCGTAAAATTACTGAATGTCATTATTTCTTTTAATTTACATGGTCCACGATATCATATTTTTATAAATAAGTAAAAATATAATATATTATATAATATATATTTAGTTTTACTAAATTATTCCTAAAACGAATACTTACTAAAATAACCTAAAATCTTCGAGGCTTGGCGATGGACCCAAAAAATAAAATAAAGAAAGATGTAGACGTATAAATAAGTAGATAAAGATTACAATATAAATAGTCCTAGTATTCATTAAACCAAAAAATATTAGAATAATAGGTTAATTTTAAAATTTGATAAAAACTGAGCCCACTTTGTTTTGAATTCATTAAACCAAAAAATATTAGAATAATAGGTTAATTTTAAAATTTGATAAAAACTGAGCCCACTTTGTTTTGAATTCATTAAACCAAAAAATATTAGAATAATAGGTTAATTTTAAAATTTGATAAAAACTGAGCCCACTTTGTTTTGAATTCATTAAACCAAAAAATATTAGAATAATAGGTTAATTTTAAAATTTGATAAAAACTGAGCCCACTTTGTTTTGAATTCATTAAACCAAAAAATATTAGAATAATAGGTTAATTTTAAAATTTGATAAAAACTGAGCCCACTTTGTTTTGAATTCATTAAACCAAAAAATATTAGAATAATAGGTTAATTTTAAAATTTGATAAAAACTGAGCCCACTTTGTTTTGAATTCATTAAACCAAAAAATATTAGAATAATAGGTTAATTTTAAAATTTGATAAAAACTGAGCCCACTTTGTTTTGAATTACGAAATAGACACTCGGTACCCTATTCAAGAAATTCAATGCCCCATTTTCATAATGTTATAGACAGGGAAAAGTTAGAATTCGACCAAACAAATTCTACAATTTCATTCTGTACAATGATGCTGCCACCACACATTATCTGCTAAACCCAAGGAGATTCGAACCTCTTTTGTCGCGCGCGCGCTCCCTGTGGAGATCGCATCTTGCAAATTTAGTATGGGAAACGATGAAAAATTCTGTGTCAAAATCAGGGCGGGGGTGCGGACAAATGAAGCGGACTAGCGGGAGGAAGTTGTTCATACAAATTTATATGGAGTTTGAAAATGAGAATGTGTGAGTGAGTATCAATTCCGATATACATTTGGCACGATTTTGGCACCCCCTAAAATGATTTTGTTACTCATCCATATGGGAGTAGCTTTTTTTTTAAATTCATGGCTAAACCAATCTGAAACCACTGAAAAGTAAACAATAAATGACTGCGTGTTTGTAGATGTGTATTTATTTACGCATGGTTTTAGAGATCCGTTGGAAAAAGGTTCTCCCAATGTCGCGCAGTTTATCTGTATGTATATTCTGCTAATATTATAAACGCGAAAGTTTGTAAGGATGTTTGGATGTTTGTTGTTCTTTCATGTTGGTAGGCGCCGCCGAAGAATTTGCTGCCATGGGAACAGTTCCGAGCCAAGGTCTACGATCGGCTGTAACTTAAAAAAAATTTTGTTTGACATCAATGCACAAATCGATCATAAAGAAAGCAAACTATTTTCAATTATGGGGAGCGGAGGCGAGACCAGTAACAAAAACGTTCAAGTAAAACACCTGCGGCTATACCGAGTATAACCTACCCAATTTTTTTTGTTAAGTTTTGATTTTCTCTCAGTTTGATTCTAAAAACAGTTTAGGGATATAGAGTATTTGGGCCCTGAGCGGCAAAATTAGATGTGGCTCAAGATCCGAAATGACAAGGCAAGCACTTATGAAATAGGATTGTATAAATTAAATTCTAAGTGAATATTGGTAACGCGAACTCGTCTTCTACAGATAAACCTATCTAGGTTTCCGCTAGAGGACTGTATGTACAATTCATGTATTAACTATTTCATTTCATTTCATTTTCAATACACTTTATTGCACGTTTAAAAATTACAGACAAAAACAAAAACAGATACAGTAATGTACATCTAGGCGGTCTTATCGCTAAGAACTATTATGTAATGATCAATAAAAAAATATATAAAAAAAGTTATACGGAACCATCGACAAGCTAGGAAGGTTGACTCTTGTCTGTTTTACGTAGGTATAACTATCGCGCGACTGGCGACCGGATATCCGGGGATAACGTGAAAAACAACTCACTGATTGCACTGCGGTTTTTTTTTTTTTTACACTTATTAAACTACAGAGCAAAAAGCATCAGTTATTGCACAGAATAAAAATACTGAAGTACAGAATAACAATGCAGGGATAATATTTCGGTTTTACTTTAGTCTGGCTATCTTTAAATGTCACCCATAAGGGCTCCCTAAACGATCATGCGGCATGACATGTAATACGTGCTGTCACTCATGCATGATCGTCTAGTTGTAGTGACTGACGCGAATGACATGCAAACTACGTGCTGGCCGTTGCTTCACTGTACTGATTGATAGCAAGCATGATGGTCCATCATGCAGCATGACATTCACGTAAACGTTGCATGACCAAGCATGATCGTTTAGGGACACTCTTAGAGTACTAAAAACCCGGTCGGGTCTCTAAATGTAGTTCAAATACTAGACTTATGTAAAGTCTAGACAGGTTTTTCTTTTCAAAAACCAAAATCTGACAGCCCCAGTAGTTGATCTTTCAAATCAAAAAATGTCCCCACTGTTGGGTCCCAGGTCTACCCTCTCAACGAGGACGTACGGGCTATAGTCCACCACGCTAGCCCAGTGCAGGTTGGTGGACTTCACATGCGCCTAAGAATTTCTTCTTCGGCGTAAGCAGGTTTGCTCACGATGTTTTCCTTCACCGTTTGAGAGCAGTCAGTAAATGTAGGCAAGTTTCGAGAAAAACCCAATGGCACGGCCGGGGGATCGAACTTGGATCTCTTGACGTGACAGGCCGCGTCTTCCCCACTACGCCACCGAAATTCTCATATCAAACTGATATGTATTACCACGGCCCAAGACAAATTTATATTTTAGTTTTTTGAAAAAAAAAATTACTTGAAATATCTATGAATTTCCAATTTCCAAATTTTTGAATAAAAAAAATTTGTAATAGTCTATGTACAGTCGACCGCAGATCAGTGGCAACACATTAACCTATAGTCTAGCCTATTAGGAAGTTCCATTACTATAAGAGACCAGTTTATACTGGTTTTGTTACCACTGACGTGCGGTCGACCGTACCTATGTTTTATCCGAATTGTTTTACTCTACCTAGTTGTGTACTCGATAGGCTCTCTTCCTATTTTCGTGATTAAATTCCTCGGTAATCTAAATATCAATATCGCCTAACATACACCCTCAGTTTAATTAATAATTATTTATTACAGAACCAACAGTTACTGGCTAACTTCTGTTATCAAACAATTCTAACTTCAAACCACAAGAGTTTCTAAACTATTTATTATCAAGCAGTTAGACCTCTCCCAACTAAATAACATAATAATTCGATTAAGACAGAATGCAATTTACAATAATATTCTATACTTAGTGTGGAAAATTTCGCTGGCGCATTGTCCCGTTTCGTAGCAGTTCGGACAACGTCCCGACTATGACAGCGTTTTCATTAAAGTATTTCAGAGCTCTCTGTCCAGTAAAAGTTTACACCAAGCAGCAAGAATTCGCTTCCCGGAAGAATTTCAAGCAAAAATTCTTAACTCGAAACTTTGTTACCCTTTAGTCGTCTTTAGCGGAATTATATTAAGATTTTCGATGTAATTTAAAGCTTCTTTTAGGCCGTGAACTCACAAGGGAGCAGTTGTCCCGCATGCTTGAGCGATGTCCCCTTTTACTTTCGTGAGTCGGAATTTATTTTATCAATTTTCTGGAGATGAAAATACCTAACCGTAACGTAGGATTGGCCAAATATTCACAGGGATTATTTAAACGGTGAAAGAAAACATTGTGAGGAAACCTACATACCTACGCCGAAGAAGAAATTCTTATGCGCATGTGAAGTCCAACAACCCGCACTGGACTAGCGTGGTGGACTATAGCCCCAACGCCCTCGTGGAGAGGGTAGGCCTGAGCCCCAGCAGTGGGTACATGTCAATAGGCTGTTGATTTGAAGGGTTCATTTTGATACAGTGGACTTTCTGATGCAGTGAACATTATGCGACGATTTGTTAGTATATTTTCCCCCAAACGTTTTATTGTGTAGCTTATTTTCCGTTAGCATTTTTCCGTTATGTGAGCAAAGTCTGCCCTTTATAACTCAACTTTATTGTAGCGCAGTAAGTCTTCTTTCACCTCGTGAGGCTTTGACTCCTACGCATCACCCAATAAAAGTGATTATCACTTATTTCCCAAATTAATACGGTACAGACAAACGCCTATTAAGTATCATCATATCAGCGTTTCAACGTCCACTACTGGACATAGGCCTTACCCCGTGACCACCACACTCAGTCCTCCGCCCTCCGCATCCAGTCGAATCTTCCCCTTTCAAAAATCATAGATAGCGGGACATTTCCATTGCATTCACGCCTTATTATAATCATCATTAGACAGTATATTGATACAGTAAGGTTACATGAAAAAGACAAGTCAGAAATATCTGATAAAACGCGGGCGAGGTCGGGGGAACAGCTAGGTTGACCGCACGTCAGTGGATACACTTTGGCCTTGAGCTGGCCTAGCCTATTATGGAGTTTCCAATACTATGAGGGACCAGTTTATACTGGTTTTGTTTCCACTGACGTGCGGTCGACCTTTTTTTCCTTTTAATTCTAATGTTTTTTTTCCGGCGAAAGAAAGGTTTCTTTTGCGTACTTTATCTAAACTTAAAAACAAAAATATACGGAGCCCATGATTATGAATGAACGTTGGTGCTGTTCCCGCACTGTGTCCTCACTGTACCGCGACCATTATAAATGCTATTTTGCCCTGTGCGTGTGAAATTGCCTCGGAATAGCCTCGGAACTCCCAAACAATGGCCTGAAAATTGCTCCATACAAAAAGCCTGTTCCGCCGTTAAAAATAATAAAAGGGGAATCACAGAGAATGGGATCATCAATCATGGCGCAATCGGCTTTTTTAAAGATAAATGTGTGTTAAAATAAAATAAAGACTGGCAACATCTGGCGAAAGTATGCCAGAGATTTCCATTTAATGTTGTGCTGTGTCGATTTCTCGTTGATTTGTGGATGTTTACTTTTGAGTTTACCATGAGTTGACAGCGTGGTAACTCGCTAACGGCTACATAAAAACTGTGGTGAAAATGTCATCTTATTAACGCTTTGACTATCAGCCTGCTACTAGCAGGATGACAGCTAGCTAGTTATTCCGCTGGGTAATATGTACATATGTCTTAAGCGCCATTTTCACCACACATCGTGGGCGTACGCCCGCTCAAGGTCATGTTAGATTTAGCATTTACACCATCTAGCGCGGCACCTAGCAAGGCATCCAGCAAGGCTTAGACAAGCTTTAAAAAGTAGGTTTTGGCTTGGTTACAAGACTTTTAAGCCATATTACTTGATATTTTAATTGAGATATGGCTTAAAAGTCTAGTCCAACCAAGCCAAAACCTACTTTTTTAAAACGTTAGAGCATGTCTATGCCTTGCTAGGTCCAGCACACATCCTGCACGTCGTGCAAGCAAATAATAAGGGCGTACGCCCAAGAAGTGTGGTGTAAATAGTGCTATAATATTCATTAGTTCGCAGTCACTCAGACACCTGTCATTGTCATACTTTGTTTTGACCTCAGGGTTTTGACCAATTAAATCATTTTGGTACCGAGCAACAATCTTAACAAAAAGGTGTTTTCTTAGAAACCGATCAAAGTTGCCCCACTGTGTATTTTCCACTACGTGACATTGGCGGAATTATTGTGCCTTAAACACAATACAAAAGGCCATTATTAAAAAAAAAAAAAAAAAAATAATTAAATCGCGTTTCAAAATGACAGTTTTTTGAGTGACAATGTCAGGGTGCCCGACTGACGTGAAATACGTCCGAGTTTCAAAAGTATTGCGCTGAATCCTGCGAGCCAAAGGTTAACCACTCAACCGTCCTGGGGAACGTTCCCAGGACGGTTGAATGTCTAATTAGATCACATTTTTTAAACTGAACACTTTCACACAGAATAAAATCTTTTTTCAAACTAAACGTACTGGCAAACAGATCCCGTTTTTTTATCGAATGTAAAATGTTGAAGTTTGAATTGAACGGGAAACGTTCGAATCTGGTTCGAACGAACTGAAACTTTTAGGACTGAGGTTTCAAACACATTCAGTTCGGAACTATCTAGATTTTGAATTAGAAATGCAGTTGAAGCTCGATAGTTTTAAACTCTACCTGGTTTCCAATATTATTAAATAGTTCGTTACAGGCAAAGAGCGCGGAATAGATGGTTTGTTTTTAAAAAAAGGAGACGTTTCACGAATGTATGGAGCCCCGGCCTGGACCTTGTACACATATAATTATGAAATGTCAATATTATATAAAAGTGGTTTAATGATCATTTTGGTATATTTTGGCTTAGTTTTTGTGTAGAAATGCATTAAACGTTATATTATAGGCAACACTTACCCTAAAAATAAAGATGGCTGCCACTGTCAATGACATATCATTTGACGTTTTCCACGACGTTTCCATTCGTTTACCATTCCACATTTTTTGTCGTGATCCGCAAAATAACTTGTGCCGTGTTGTTCCCAGCTAGATATTTACATAGGTATAATTATTTTCATTACAGTGCAAAAAATTATTTTTAAAAAAGACGGTGGTCTACCCTGTCTATGATTAATAATTCATAGACAAAGTAGACCAACGTCGTCTTTTTTCCAAGGCTCACGCAATGCCTAGATGTGGAAGGAACGCTTTTAAGCCAGATCTTTTATAGTCATGGAAAGCTGATTTCAAGTACCTCTAGTCAAGATTAGATTAGATTAGATTAGATTTATTTATCACACATTACAAATATTAATACATAGTGTAACTTACGTAAAAGGTCAAAGTTAATGTGATCGTCAAAGAAACAAAATAAAAATAGAATACAAGATGTCAAAGCCAATACAAAATGTCAATTTTACACAACTTGTGTATGATCATTAATAATAAAATAATGTATATAAAACAAGGAATAAATATCATGTCAATGTTACAATTGGAAATTAGGATTTTATATTCATGTACTCTTTGACAGAGTGTAATTCTCTATCCAATAAGAGGTTTCAAGTATGTTCGGATACGCATCAATTATTTATAAGTCATAAAACCGATAATCGGTTCTCATCACTAGTGACGCGTGACTGATGAACGCAGTCACACTATTAATCTGACGTCAATCTCACTAAGGCAAAAATATTCAATATATAACAAAAAATAAATCAAAATATTCAGAAATCCATCCGTCCAGTCTATCAATCCGTGGGTTAGATGGTCAGTTTCGCTTCAATATTACCAGACTGATGGTTTGGACTAATATAAAACGATTGCCTAACCGACGTCAATGAAAGAACGAGGAAAGAATCGGGATAAAGGGATTAGTGAAACGGACCGGATTTGGCTGTATGGCTAACCTTTACTAAAAAAATGCTTTTATAACACTCAATGCAGCCATCAAACCAAAATGATATTCAATGCAGCCAACAAACCAAAATCACATTCAATGCAGCCAACAAACCAAAATGATACTCAATGCAGCCAACAAACCAAAATGACATTCAATGCAGCCAACAAACCAAAATGACACTCAATGAAGCCAACACACCAAAATGACATTCAATGCTGCCAACAAAATAAACCAAATTCGTGACATTACAAAGTAGGTACGTTCAGAAATCACAGCTCGAAACTTCGACACATTTTTATGCAATGAAAAATAGTTGGTGTATAGCTGTTTTATGGAAGTTAATAACCAACTGACGATCAGTTTTCCCATTTTTGTTTTTTTATATATTTGTTTCTTAGGAAGATAATTTAGTTCATGATTGACAGTTATCCCAATACTCCGGACTCAGTTTCGGAACGGACTCGTATTAAACGTACATGTTGCCAGCTATCGGGAAGTGCCCGTTATTTAGGTACGGCGGTTACATGAAGGCCGGTAGGAGCGTAACTCAAGGGCACTCCCGAATAATTATCGTCAGCTGCGTGACTAAGTAATGTGTGCAGTGCATACCTGAGGTCCAAGCTGCTTGGTCTGGTTATCTATCTGCTTCGCATTTATCCTTCCATCCAACGTACTATCCTTGCTCCTCTGTCCCCCAGCCTCAGCCTACGTCCACCCCCTGTAGATGTAATTAAAGCCCAATGAGTCCGAGTGTTCAGAATCTTGGGCTGACTGATGAGGTAGTTCTCTGAAACATTTAGATTAGTATTACTGGTCGGTTAACGATTAATAGGACCCCGAGCTCTGCAGCCCCGAGGGTCTGTGCTGATGCTTATCGTGGTATTTCGTGCGGCCCGGTTTGTAGTAATGGCTCGCTTAACGTGGTGTCTCGTGCGGCCAGGTTTGTAGTATAATGGCTCGCTTATCCTAAGTCTAGACTGGACTTACTAACTCGAAGACTATTGGGTCCCAAGTCAATCTCCACCCGTGAAGGTGAGACCTTGAGTTTTATACCCACACCACTTTCCCTAGGTAGATCCACCACCGCATTTATACGCGGGTATGAACCCTAGGCTGGAACGCACAGGTATATCCACCACTCTTTATTTGAGTATGAACCCCGGCCTGGAACATTTAATAACTAATAAGAACTATTAAAATCACTCAGCTTAAATTTCTCGGTGAACACCCGGACTCGCCGACGCCATATTTTACTTTGAGGATTGAGCGCGGAAATACTTTCAAAGTGGCTTACCAAAAACAATCGAGAACGCAGTTGCGGTGTTGTCAGATCATATAAAGGTTTGAGGCATAGAGTTTCGCGCACCGTCGCGACACTCCCGCCCGGAAATTTAAAGTAAGGATAATAAGTTACGCGTCCACTCTCTGATTTTCTCCAGAGCTCTTGTGGCTGCGATTCGTCTTGGTCTTATTTCTTTCTCTTTCGTTAGTGTATCCTCGTTTTGTCCAGTTAATCTGTTCTCGATATCTGTGTGCTCAATATTGTTATCTTTGTCTTCAGATAAATCTTTATCTGCTGTAATTTCTAAATCTTGCTCTCTCACTTCTCTCTCTGGTTCTTCTGATACATTTTCTGTTGTGGCTATCTCTATTTCCATAGGTTCCAGTTCGAATGTTGGGATAACTTCGTTTCTTTTATTTGATTCGTTGTCGATAAGTGTAGTGTTATGTCCTTCTTCTTTATCCAACTCGAGAGGATATAAGTGCGCCAAAGACCTAGTGAATTCTTTATTGTCTACATTGACCTTCGCAACTCTGATTAATCCGTCAGTTCCCTTTGTTAGTGAAACAATCCTTCCTACTTTCCACTTTTCACGATTTTTGTTGTCATCTCTAATTTGCACAATTTGTCCTTCCTGTGGGCTGATCTTTGAAGTAACTCTTGGCTCCTTAACCGTATGACTATACCTTTCACGTAGACTTAATAGGTAATGATTTGAGAACATGTCTTTAAACTCGTTGAGAATGATCAGACCTCTCTTCCAACTCTTTATAAGTTCAGACTTCGTTGTAGTACCTTGGACTGGAATTTCCTCTTGTGTTTTCTCTGTTGTTATGCATCTACTCATTGTGAGGAAATCTGAGGGTTTGAGGATATGGATCAGTTCTGAGTCAACACAAGTGAGCGGACGAGTGTTAACTACTGCTTCGATTTCCTTTACTATCGTACCTAGCTGGCTGTCGGTGAGTAAATGCTTCGTTAATGTTCTCTTCATGCAGTTCTTAACTATTCCAATCAATCGCTCATAAAATCCTCCAAACCAAGGTGCTAGTTGAGGTATAAATCTCCAACGTATTTCATTCTTGATGCAATAAGAGGCTGACAGTACTTCTGACATGAGTTTAAAGTTAGTAGCGTTGTCTGATGTGACAAGTTGTGGTATACCTCTAGTGGATATCATTCTTCTTAAGGCTAGAAGGCTCTCTTCCGCTGTGAGGTCTTGCACAACTTCTAAATGTACTGCTCTCACTGCTAGACAGGTGAAGAGCGCTATCCAGCGCTTATTTGTTCCGCTTTCAGTTCTGACAAGTACAGGACCCATATAGTCCAGACCTGTAAACGTAAATGGTGACGTGTACTTTACCCTTTCAGGTGGTAGAGCAGGTGTAGGTGGTAGCTTAAAAGGTCCTCCGCCGTGTTTAACACATCTAGAACATTTCTTAATAATTTTTTGGACTTGGCTTTTGCCTTGTGGAATCCAGAAAGTTTGACGGATAATGCTAAGTGTATGGTTGACACCTACATGGTAATTATCGTTATGAGTCCGCATGATAAGCTCGTTTGTGTAATGGCAATCCTTTGGTATGAGAATAGGATGACATTTGTCATAATTCCAATCTGTATTTTTGAGACGGCCCTTGCATCTTATTAAACCGTCGACGTCGATGAACAATCCAAGATTTCGTTTTAAATCTGTCTCTTTTCCTGCTAGTTCTTGTGAGAAATATTTGGTTTGTAGTTTCTTTAAGTTTTCCATCTTATTATCCATTGTAATTTCTCTTCTTTGGTTTTCTTCGGTCTGTTCTACTTCCATGTCTTGTGACTTGTTGACTTGTAATTCAGTTTCCGGTTTTTGTTTCATTTCAATTTCTTTATCTTGTGGTTCTTTGGGAAAAGCCTCCCGCGTCAACAGAGTGGTGACTTTAGGCAAATCCAACAAAAATTGAGGTCCAGTCAACCATCTCTCTCTGTCTTCTCTGGAACTGGTTGGTCTTGTTGCTACATCAGCTGGGTTGTGTTCTGATGGTACGTGTTTTATTATCAAGTCTTTATTCCTTTTGATTTCTTCAATCCTTTTAGCAACGAATGGTGTTAAGAGTTTGTCCGAGTTGTGCCAGTCGATGACAATTTGGCTGTCCGTCCATAGTACTTGTTTTGTCACTTTTAGCTGAAGAAATTGGAGTACGTATTTAACCAATCTACATCCAATTAATACTCCTAATAGTTCTAAACGCGGTATTTTTAAATTATCTTGATCTTTAACGGGTACCAGCCTTGATTTTCCTATTACAAAACTTATCTCATGTTCATCGACTAAGTAAACGACTGCAGCATACGCCTTTGTAGATGCGTCCGCGAAACAATGAAGTTGACATTCCTCTGTACCTGTATTTTTAAAATAACATCTGGGTAATGATATTTGTTCAATCTCACTGAGATTCTCTTGTATTTTGGACCATATGTTATACAAATGTTCTGAAAACTGAGTGTCCCATTTGACTTTTCCTTTCCAAAGGTCTTGTATGAACACTTTGGCTGGCAGTAATGTGGGTGCAGCGCAACCACATGGGTCGTAAACTGACGCAATAACTCTTAACGCTTCTCTTTTGGTCTTTGCCTTGTCATGGATCTTGTGTCTCAATTGAAGAGTGTCTTCTTCTAATCTCCAATTTAATCCTAATACTTTCACTTCTTGTTCTTTACACGAGTCGGGCATTTGTTTAGTTGCTTCTTTCGAATTGGAGCACCACTCACGTAGATTCATTGATATCTCTCTAAAGGTTTCTTTAGCATCAGTATATAATCGCATCGCTTCCTCTACTGTACGAGTGCTGGTTACTAAGTTGTCAACGTATATGTTGCGTGCTATCTCTCTGACATGTTCCTTTGTTGCTTTTCCAGTATGTAATTTTATGGTCGCGTTGAGCAAGAACGGACTGGAAATTACACCAAAGGGGACACGACAGAATCGTAGATGTAACAGATTGTCCTTTGTTGCAGGTTTTCCAGTGTCTTTCAACCACAGAAATCTAGTTACATCTCGATCCCGTTTTTTCAGGGCCAGTTGTAGAAACGCCTTTTCTACGTCTGCGCAGACGCCAATAGAGTGACATCTGAATCTTATCAGTAGTCCAGTTAAGTCTTCAAGTAGAATCGGTCCACAATAAAGATATTGGTTGAGACTTTTATTGTCTTTAGTTTTTGATGACGCATCATACACTATTCTCACAGGTTTCCCTGGTTGCTTCACTCCATGATGCGGAAGATAGTGTATAGGATGATTACTCGAGTGTTCTTCAAGGTTAGATACGACTTCTACTATATTGTTCTTTATTTGTTCCTTTAGTGTTTCATCATAAGAAGATAAAGTCTCGTAGTCTAAGCGTTTGAGTAAAGTAACCAAACGACCATATGCTAATCCGAAGTTAGATGCCAAAGCGGAAGGGTATTCTATCCAAGGCCACGAGACGTGATACCTACTGTCGATGAATTCGGTGGTTTCGTTAAATTTCCTTACAGCTTCTTCTTCTCTGCTGTCTTTCGGAGAGTCGGTGATGCCAATGGACTCCAGTTCCCACAGGTTCTTCAGGTTTCCATCATTCAAGGGTAAGTCGGGTTTGTTCAGTTTGACCTCAACACAAGACTGGAAATATGTCACTACAGACAGTTCATTTCCTGACTTCGTATCGGGTTTCCCACTTAAGATCCACCCTAGGTCGGATCGTACTAGATATAAGTTTTCTTGAATTTGTATTTTTTCATTAGATATTAACGAAAAGTAGTAGTCGTTGCCGATGAGGATATCTATTTGATCCGATAGAGATCCGTCGTCTGCTAATTTTGATTTGTCTTTCCACTTGCTGAGCTCTCGTTCAGGATAAGGAACACCTTGTGATATCACAGGTACTACGTTTGCAGATAGTGGAATAAATTTTCCTGTTCTTGTTTTCAGCATTACCTTCACTATCGGACTGTCTATTTCTTGAGGGTTTTTGGAGCCGAAGGTGAAAATAGTAAGTTTGCTTTCTTCTTCCACTTCTAGATTAAGTTCCTTAGCTACTCTTTGGGTGATATATGTACGTTGACTTCCAGAATCCATCAATACTCGACAAGGTAGTCCTTTAGAAATATGTCCTTGATCCTTATTTGCCAGTACAACAGCTGTTTGCAGGATGGTGAGTCCTCCTCCATTTGTATGGAGAGTGTTGGTTGGTTTTGTTTTCATCTCATTTGTATTTTGCGGGCATAGTGCTCGATTATGTTTCCCATAACTATTACAGTGTTTACATATCCTTTTTCGCTTGCATTCCACCATACGATGATTTCTGCCTAAACAGACGGTGCATCTATCCTTTATCTGGGACATCCTTTCCTTTATAGTCTTGAATTTTTTACATTCATCATTAAAATGATCTTCTTTGCAGAATATACAGCTCAGTTTCTGTCTTTTCCTTTCTGGTCCTTCTACATCTCTATCTCGCACGCTAGAGACTGGACCTGTGTTCCGTATATAACTTCTCTTATTTGGGTATCTATTATATCTATCTTGAGGATATTTCCTATGTGATGGACGACCGTCGTTTGATCTAAATGGTCTTTGATTTCTTCTAAATTCGTGTCGTTCATTATTCCTTCCATGTCCTGCTTTCCTTGGTGCTGTCCGGTGAATCCCATCTATGGTATGTAGTGTCTCAGTAGTGTAGTTGTCCTTTTTACCAGGATTTCTTTCTTGAGCTAATCTATTTGCATGCTCCCGTGTAGTTATTATTAATTTCAGGTGTTTACGCATCTCTTCTATGGATTCTTCTACCATTTTCATACTCATGTCATATATAATGTCTTCTGGAAACTTTTCTGTCACTAGGAATCGTAAATGGTTGTGATTTACGTCTTCACCCAACGATCCTAATACTTGTAGATGTCCTTCTATTTCATCTAGAGCCCTACGGCAATCTGCAACTGTGTTGTCTGCAGTCTTCACCTTGTACAATGCTGAATAATGCGCGTCTATTATTTGTGTTTGTTTTCCGTATCTTTCCTTTAATGTTTGTATAGCTATTTGATAATTTTTATTTGTTGTGTCAAATCCTTCCACTATTTTCTTCGCATCCCCCTTTAATGAAGCTTTAAGATATAATAACTTGTCAACATCCGGTAAATTTCTATTATGTATGTTGGAGCTGAATTGGTCCCAGAAGGTGTGCCATTGTAGTATTTCTCCATCAAATTGCGGTAAATCCAATTTTGGCAGCTTGCCAGATACGAGTTTCTCTTCTTTCCTACTCCCTGATGGTTCCCTGGTGTTTCCTTTGACCTTGATGTTAAGCTCGCATAACATTTCTTCAGCTTCTAGCTGTACAGTGGTGATTTCAGATATTTCATCCGTTGCGGGTTCGGTGCTAAGCCGGAAGTAGTTGTTTAACTCTGCATCCAACCGCTGGAGACAAGCTTGCAGTTTTGACGCCATGATCTCCGCTTCCTGCCACTTTTGTGTTTGGGTGTCATTGTTAGTAACCGAGAGAGCTGTGTTAATCGTGCGAGCACTGGACAATAGCGTTTTTATTCTATCCGTCACTATGTGCAGAATTGTCAGTAAGCCTGCATCCATTTTGTTCTATTCGCAGTTCCGAGTAGCGCCTGTAAATCGGAAACGTATTCCTGTAATCTACTTTTCTAGATCAACTCACGTCTAATTTTATTTATTAAATAGAAAATATACATTTTATTGCTTAGATTTAATTTATATCATGTGTAGGAAAGTATCGTTACTAAACTGCAATATTTGGTGCAATTTTAGGATATGTCCACTCTACTCCCAACAGTGGACCTTGTCATGCCACTAAGAACGCATACTCTTTTAATTAGGTTTATGCCCAACAGTGGACTTAGGTCACTAAGAACGCATATGTTTCAACTCGGGTCTATGTCCAACAGTGGACTCCATCAGACCGATATAGGTACACTTTATCTAAATCAATAGGTGTTTTGATTTATTATTATCACAAACATTGATTACATACCAATTATCATTATTTATTATTATTTATTGACATTTATTTATTTAAGTTTGCATTTCATTTCTATTGAATTTATTTTATTTATAAGTTACTAGGTGTATTAAATAATATAGTTCAATATAATTTATATTATTATTATGCTACACAATAGTTCTTTCTGCCTACCCTGCCATGGACTCGGCGTGAAGATATGTATGTATGTACAATGGTGACATCTCCAACTAAATAATTTTAATTTCTCTACAGTCTGTCGGTAGGAGATTACCACGCCAACCGTCCGGCCGGAACCGGCTGACGCAGGAATCCCTGGGTCATGTCTGTGCGGGTGTTTCAGTCATCTGATTATCATAAATTCAATTTTATTGCATAAATTGGTTATCTTTGATCAACTGGCTTGCTTACTTAAATTGCAGACAAAGCTATCTTATTCTGAAGGCAATTCTCTCCGAAAACTAATTAGGTACTTTAGATTAGTCTCATTTAGCCAATTTCTTATAGATTTTGTTTAACTGAAACTTGTATTACATTGCATGTGAAGGTACATGTACATTTGGTATTGTTTTTCCATACCAGGTAAGTATAGGTATTTATCACTTGTTAAAGTACAATGTCACTTAGTTTGTCATATCATTTCAAATAATATGTAGACATGCAGACTTACTTGGTCGTAGAAAGGACTAGGTATGTACTAGTAGGCAAGTCCCAGGTGTCGTCACGCACGGTGTCACGATGTGGGATTACTTTTTATCAACCACACCGCACCGGTGATTCCTGTTAGGTAGGTATGTACGAAATTACTATTTTTCCCTGACCATTTGAATTATCTTAGATCCAACAAGATTCATATTAGATTCCAGGTGAAAATTATCTACCAATCATTTATGTTCATACCGGTAATTCGTAGTCGGTAGGCTTGTTTAAACCAAGAATGCCAGTAGGTAATGTAGGTAGGTACTGGCTGGCCACACGAGGGCCCCGTAGGTAGGTACCTACCTAAATGGTACCTATTGTACTAATTTACCAAATCGCATACATCTAAGTAGGTAGGTAGTAAATGATGTTTGTTTTGTCTTAAATCGCAATAGGTAGGTGCTCACTCTTTAGTTATTTGTTACTAGGTACATGAATACTTTGTTAATTTTGATTTGAAAATGGGGCTCATGAAAGAATGTTTTAGTTACACCTCAAAACTTTGAATAGGTGCATCTGGGCTTATTAAAAGATGAGATTCGATTATTTATCATAAATTTCCACCCACCTGTTAGGTTTTTAATCACTTGCACACCACGTTCTCACTTTTAACGAAATTTTGTCAAAGTTACCGTTCGACTCAAACTTGGGAAAAAACAAATGGCGTTTGGCTTGGGTGTGGCGTCTGTCGGTCGGCGCGGTTTCGGCGGGCGGCGTCTGACGTTTCCTTCATTCCCGTTCACATTTTATTTCCGGAATTAAAATTAGTATTATTCGACCGCGCTCGTTATATATACACTTGGATTAAGATGTGTGGTTATTTTATAATTATTTTAACCGTAAATACGTATAAATTAAATCTATCAAACACAAATCCAATAAATAAGTACGATTTCGTTACTCCCTTTTTCTTCTTCAGTTGTCGTCATTTCCGGTTTCATGTCCGTTCCTCTGTTCACTCATTCTTTCGCGTACTTACTTCTATTACTCGCTAATAGATGGCGCTATGAGTCACGAAGCAATGAATTTCAGTAAATGAAAATTATAAATAGGTAAAAATTGTAATATGCTTGGAGTAATCTCTAACCATTGAAACGATTTAAATTTTCTTAACTATAGGCTAGGTGGACACAGGCTGAAGAGCTGGTTAAGCAGTAAAGACCATTCTACCTTCTATCTGGAGTAGTTTAGTGGATAACAATATTTTACCCCCACATTAAACCAGTGTTTTGTAGATCGCAGAGCATTGCTTTTCTCTTATTTGCTATGTTCAGCTAGTCGAGGTAATGGTGGTAACCTGACTAGATTTTGTGAACACACAGTTTGGAGTCAGTTTATTATGCACTGCACATTCTATTTGTTGTAAATCTTAACTTCTTATTCTGCTTTATTCTCTGTGCTGAATGTCTTGTGAACATCTTCATATCCCAGCGATCTCCTTCACCATATCGGGAAGTGCCCGTTATTTAGGTACGGCGGTTACATGAAGGCCGGTAGGAGCGTAACTCAAGGGCACTCCCGAATAATTATCGTCAGCTGCGTGACTAAGTAATGTGTGCAGTGCATACCTGAGGTCCACGCTGCTTGGTCTGGTTATCTATCTGCTTCGCATTTATCCTTCCATCCAACGTACTATCCTTGCTCCTCTGTCCCCCAGCCTCAGCCTACGTCCACCCCCTGTAGATGTAATTAAAGCCTAATGAGTCCGAGTGTTCAGAATCTTGGGCTGACTGATGAGGTAGTTCTCTGAAACATTTAGATTAGTATTACTGGTCGGTTAACGATTAATAGGACCCCGAGCTCTGCAGCCCCGAGGGTCTGTGCTGATGCTTATCGTGGTATTTCGTGCGGCCCGGTTTGTAGTAATGGCTCGCTTAACGTGGTGTCTCGTGCGGCCAGGTTTGTAGTATAATGGCTCGCTTATCCTAAGTCTAGACTGGACTTACTAACTCGAAGACTATTGGGTCCCAAGTCAATCTCCACCCGTGAAGGTGAGACCTTGAGTTTTATACCCACACCACTTTCCCTAGGTAGATCCACCACCGCATTTATACGCGGGTATGAACCCTAGGCTGGAACGCACAGGTATATCCACCACTCTTTATTTGAGTATGAACCCCGGCCTGGAACATTTAATAACTAATAAGAACTATTAAAATCACTCAGCTTAAATTTCTCGGTGAACACCCGGACTCGCCGACGCCATATTTTACTTTGAGGATTGAGCGCGGAAATACTTTCAAAGTGGCTTACCAAAAACAATCGAGAACGCAGTTGCGGTGTTGTCAGATCATATAAAGGTTTGAGGCATAGAGTTTCGCGCACCGTCGCGACACCAGCTTTGTCATCTATTTAATAAAATATTGCTTTTCTACCAGAAAAATACTGCAAATATTTCAATTTTAGTATTATTTTAATAACCTTCAGATTTTTCCTCGAATTTCCCAAAAGTGTACATAGTGCAGGCCGGATCTGAAACGTCTCCTTTACGGCTCTGGAAAAACATCAGTGACCTCCTTCATGCATTTTCCTTTGGGAGACTTATTGTGCCTAAAAAGCATAGTATCAAAGGCCGAAAAACAAACTACAGACTAACTTTATTATATTTTTCAGTCTCAATACGTTAGACTCGGTAAACTTGGGCCTGGGCCCAAATTCATTCTAATTTCGACTTTATCACTAGTAAGTAAGGTTGTAAGACAACAGACATCAACGTTTACGCAATATTATATATTGTATGATGTAAAGAACTTTTCAAGTAAACTGAAGTTCATTATTCCACTTGACTGATATCAAAACGGAAAACTGAGCTTGTTATAAATTTTACTTTCATGTAAAAATGTTAATAAAACTTTGTAGATTGTATAGTCAACCGAAAGAGCAGCGGCGTCTATATTTATTTAGGTTTTCTACTAGTGATAGGGAATTTATTTATATTTTATGAGTAATATAAATACCTTGTTTGCCTTTCGTGTTTGAAATCGAGGTTGAAAACAATTTATTTTTTAAACGAAATATTAAGTTTTTTTAAAGTTGATTTCAAGATCTAGATATGAAATAAATGGCCAAAAAAAGCTAATAATTTGTTCGAACCTGTCCATCTATGTATTTTTTACTGGTACCTACACCAAAGCTGATAAGATCAATTGTCCTTGGTTTTATTTGAGGTCGGAACAAAAAAAAATAGTCTTTTCGTGAAAATAGCTAATTTTCAATATCTTTTACGTAGTAAGTCACAGTTGTTGTTCTATAATGTGTCTTTTTCTTCATTTTTACTAGGTATTGTGGGAGCTTAATGTAGATTTTAGATGTGCTTTTATCGCATCTAGAACAAGCTTACGTCTAGAACCTTTTCGCACATGTATCCGGCGCACACGAGGCTGGATATCCGGTTACTTCAGCCTTCGCGCGAAAACGGAATCCGGATCTGAAACCAGAGTATTCGGGCGGAAGCTCTTCTTACGTTACGTATTGTTAGTAATCTTGTACCGAGACGTTTAGAGATGCGATTTATTTGAAATACGTCTATTTAAAATGCAAATACAAAATGCAAAATACCTATTTTGTATATTGCATTTAAATGCCTTTTAGTAAAAAACATTTTGTATTTTATTTGAAATACCTTTCGAGATGTATTTTGCATTTTTAATATTCATTTCAAAATGCAAAATACTTTGTGATTAAGTTTAGCCAACATTGGCAACATTACCAGTCAATCAAAATTATATGAACGAATGACGCTTGTATTGATGACCAAAATGTCATGCATAAGGTCATAAGGTGCCATGTTATTAGACGTTTTTGTTCGGCTCGGCAATGTGTCTCTATTTCTCATGATAAATACCTAAAAGAATTAAAAATATCTGAGATTTGGCCAAAAGGTATTTTATTTTGAAAAAGTATTTTGAAAATACCTATTTTGCATTTAGCATTTGAAATACAAAACGCAAAACTATTTGGTATTTTGCATTTGAAATAGTAAATATAAAAAGTATTTTGCATTTTGTATTTAAATGCTTTTTTAAAACCATTTTGTACATCTCTGCCGGTTTTATGTACCTAATGCTAACTTACTTACTACCAATTGAGCGTGCCTTGTATGATTCAGTTGGTGTATTTAAAGTTGCAATTATTTAACGGTAAGGTACTTGAAAAATATGAAGATATGAAACATAACTTAAAGAAGACTTCATTTTGTTTTAAAAAATACGTTTAACTGCATTCATAGATATTTTTAAAACTGACCTGAGCTGGTAACAGAACCTGACGAAATGTAGAAAAATATTATCCTGTACTTTCAATCGAAAGCGCCCATCTTATGTATCAAGTCCTTCTAAATAGCTTAGACATCTTTAATTATAGTAAGACCATGAAATTCAACATAATAACAAAATCATTTATTAATTTCTCTGAACAAAACTTTAGAATTCATGGTACCTATACCTATTTATTTCATTTAGGGCATAAGTTATTTAAAAATAATATTTATGTACCTAGTACATAATATAATAAATCAACAGTAAATTAAAAATAACTTAATAAAAAACTAAAACTAAACTACAAAAAATACCCCCTCGAGACCCCCACCGCCTGGGAGCGTGCCCAGAGGGCTGGCGGCATTACCCCGCTGGATGGTGAGGCTGATCCTCTGAGCGAGGTAATGCCCAGCCCTCTGGTCGTTGGTAGCCTCGACCAGACGCTTCGAGATCTCTTGAAAGAGACGGTGAGCGGAAATAAAGAAAGAATTGATTCTTAATATATAGGTATATCCATTTTACAATTTTCTAGAGCGGATTAAGATATAAATAATAAATAAATCTTTATTTCAGGAAAATTTACAATCCCATATTATTATACATACACACAAAAACTATATACATAGGTGGACGGATCATTAGAAACAGGGCAAGATTTTCATACAATCGAGGTCACTTTGAAGCCATGGTTCTCCGTGAAGACTTGATCGGGGCATGATCTGATGACGATCATCGAGAGAGTACATGGAGGACTTTCAGATCGCCATAGATATCCAACTGATCAGATGAGCCGTTTGGCAGCAGCATCGTCATGTAGAAAAAAACGCGCAAAATGGCATAAAATGTATGAAAATCTTAAAGTTAAGGAATCATGACGATGCTGCTCCCAAACGGCTGATCTGATCAGTTGGATATCTATAGCGATCTGAAAGTCCTCCATGTACTCTCTCGATGACGGTCATCAGATCATGCCCCGATCAAGTCTTCACGGAGAACCACGGCTTCAAAGTGACCTCGATTCTATGAAAATCTTGCCCCGTTTCTAATTATCCGTCCACCTATGTAAGTAGATGATAAACCAATTGTAATATTGATTTGATACAGTAGTACATGGCAACCCTGTCTTTTAATTTCGTCAGTTACTCTCCTTACATCCTTTCCAAGACACGTTTCGACTCCTAATTAGCTAAACGATAATATCAACTAAAATTTATGCGAGACGTCACAACGGAGTAAGCTCCACAAAATATAATACTTTCATTAGAAGTGACTAATATACGCTGGGTAATTGGATTGAGAGCTAGTGCACCTCGGGTGCTATTCTGAGAGACGGTTTTAAAACGTTATTATCTTAACTTGCTAGTTACTCAGTGTATTAAGATTTAAGAACTCAATTAAGAAAGCATAGCGGCAACGCTATGGTCACCTTTGCACGGGCTACGAGGCGAGGCGGGCTGTTCGACTGTTAGGGTTGTACATAGTTTATATCTTATCTTGTTATTATTGTTAGTTTAATATTATTGTTTTGAGATTTTCAGTTAAATAAATTAATTTTATTTAGAAATTCCGAGATCGATGTTTAATAATTAATGAGAAAAAATGAAATATAATATATCTGACCATTAAGAAAGGGAAATGGAAATGGCCGATCCTAATGAAACTTTAAACACGTAAGCAGGACATGAAATAATTTGATGTCTGTCTTAACATCTATAAAGATAAACTTATTTTCTGTAAGTAAAACGTATAGTCCTACTTTGCTTACAATTATAAGGTTCAAGGTTGATAGGGATTAGATTCCCTGAATTCTTTCATCATCATCATCAACAGCCTATTAATGTCCCCACTGCTGGGGCTCAGGCCTACCCTCTCAACGAGGGTGTTCGGGCTATAGTCCACCACGCTAGCCCAGTGCGGGTTGGTAGACTTCACATGCGCCCAAGAATTTCTTCTTCGGCGTATGCAGGTTTCCTCACGATGTTTTCCTTCACCGTTTGAGAGCAGTCAGTAATTGAATTGAATATCTGAATTCTTTATAACATAAATACTAAGGGCATCTTACACCGCTTGCTGATAACGTCATAGATACCCTATCTGCAGGTTATCTGACAGATAGCCTGTTTTTTTGGTTTCACATGTATCTGATTGCCTTTATCTTATATATTTTATATAGTCTATCACACAGATTTATCTGATAGATTAGTTTATCACTAAGATTACTATCTGTAATAATATCAGGAAGTGGTGAAAGAAGCCCTAAGTCTAACTAGTTTTGATAATAACGTTTCAAAATTTGGTAGTTGCTTAGCCACATGTGGCTACTGGTTAAAGCTGTCGGTACAGAATAAAATAAATATTAGCCGTAGGTCTATTTGGCGTCCATCAGGGGACGCTGATGAGGAAGGGCCATAGCTGACTCCAATTAGATACGTGGTTTCGCGCAGCCAGGAGAAAGAATACCCTAAACCTTAGAGCAACCACGAATACCAAACGTAGACTCGACCCGGAGACCCCAGCGCACGTGCACATTTTCTTCCAAAAATACAAACATAAATAAACACATTCATAAACTAACCAGCGTCTTGTACATTTTGGTAGAGAGGATCGTATGAGTAACGGCTTCAAAAATCTATGCGTTTCTATAGGACTATAACGGAACAACATCGCCACTCCGAATACTCGCCCAGCTTAATTGAACGAAGCGAGCTCGCGTCTTGAAGAAAACGCGAAGACGAACACGGCACAGGGGGAACATTTAGCACGAGACTAATAAAGTAAACATATTACACGCAATATTTTACACACCCTGTATGTAAAACAATATGATTCTTTAGGGGTAAATGTGCTCGCAAATATGAATAAATTTAGCTTAATAACTCTTAGAATAAAGAAGTTACGTAAGTAATAGAAGTAAATAATGTAGCACAAATTATACCTAAGCTTTCACGAAACAATACTGCAGCTTTATAGAAAAGACTTCGCTCGTAGAACTGACGGCCGTTGGGGCAGAAAGGTTCTCGAGTGGCGACCACGTATCGGAAGACGCAGCGTAGGCCTCCCACAAGGTGGACCGACGATCTGGTGAAGGTCGCGGGACCCGGCTGGATGAGGTTAGCGCAGGACCGGTCGTCGTGGAGATCCCTGGGGGAGGCCTTTGTCCAGCAGTGGACGTCTACAGACTTAGTAAGGTCAGTAAATCGTTCACGGGGCAATGTGCTTCTACAACAAACTACCAGAGGATATCCTACTAATATTATAAAGGCGAAAGTTTGTAAGGAGTGAGGGTGTATGTTTGTTACTCTGTCACGCAAAAACTACCGAACAGATTTTGATGAAACTTGGTACAGTGATAGCTTATATCCTGGAATAACATATAAGCTACTTTTTACCGCGGTAAACTGTTCCTGCGGGAAAACTTATTCCACGCGGGCAACAGCTAGAGTATCTTAAAGTAACAGCAAACATTGTAACAAGTCTAGACTGGCCCCTTTGTTATAGAAACAGACTTCCTTCTTTACAATATTTTAGTCGAGATTATAAACTCTGCTTTCAAATTCAATATCCCTCGGTATCATTAGAGCAGGTGGAATTTATGACACAAATGAAGGCGAGGAATCCCCTGGAATCCCCCAAATCCCCATAAACCCCTGTCTGCGTCTGAAGTACGAGTAGGTATTGTGTGAGATGGGAAACAATATCCACATTGATGTCAGAGACTTATCTTCTGACAACCTTTTCAACCCCTTCAAAAATCATTTGGGTTTTTGACTAGCATGTTTCATTCATTCTTTTCGAATCCAAATAGCAACATTCCCAGATTTTTTAAATCCATGTTGCGATCATTCTCTCAAATTCAGCTAAAAATATTAACTTAAAATACAACAGTGCACATTGCATGCAACAATATTATGCACTAGCCGATGCCCCGCGACTTCATCCGCGTTATAAAGTATACTATTTATGTTATTTAATTTTTTAACCCGTTCTAATCATGCCAGCTTCTTAGTTTTAAAGTTTGTCAATAGATGGCGCTAGATGAATTTTACACCCCGCTATCATTTGGTTCTTCGCAAAATATTATATAAGATAGGCGTGCAAATTGCCACCAGTTTTTACCTCTTTATTATTAGTATTTATCCGTTTCAAGCAGAAAAAATAAAAACCGGTAATTACCGAAACGTAAAGCGAAACGTAAAATGCTCAGTAATGAATGGTCGAAACCATAGAGACTGTATTTTATGATGTTTTGTGATGTTTTGTTTTGTGATTTTCTGATGTTTGTTACTCTCTCACGCTGTAACGGCTGAACGGATTTTTATGAAACTTTGTACAGTGATAGCATAAGTCCTGAATATAGGTAACTTTTTACCGCGGTAAGCGGGAAAAAGCTTATTCCATGCCAGCAAAGCCGCGGGAAACAGCTAGTAACACTTAAGTACGAATCGCCTAAATGAGCAAGTTTAATTCTACGCTAGTCTTCTTTTTTTGGCAGACGGAACCCTTCAAAGGGACAGTAAAAATTCATTTATTCCGGTTTTTTAATCAAGCCTGGAGTAACAGCCTTTGAGCCGTTATAGAGGTTGGCTGTTCGCCAAAATACCCTGGTGTGGCGAGGACCCAACTTAAATATGATCTGAGCTGCTGACTTTCAGTTCAGTTGCACGGTAATTGTCACTAGATTAGACTAAAGCGTTTGTTAAACTGGCGTGAGCGCAAGGGGACGTTTGTATGTTTGTTGCTCTGTCACGCAAACTATCGAGCAGATTTTGATGAAACTTTACAGTCTAATAGATTATATAAGTACAGTCAAGGTTCATAAGTGCAGTAGCAATTTCGCAAGTCAATAGAATATAATAGACACCAGTCATAAAAAAAAATAAGATACTTATTTGATTTATTTCCTCGCAGTCGAAATGAAAAGTAGAGTGTCAAACTCACTTTCCTCCCATTCAATAAGTAAGTTCCTATTAGTTTCCAATCGACAATTGAAAGGTTCACGGAAACCAATCCCGCGGTTTGAAACCAAACTAATTCCGTGGAAACGGAAACAGAATTTGAAAATGTTTTTTATACTTACCCAGTTTAGCTTAGCTTTGAGAAAATGGCATTAGGACCACCAGCGTTGTTGAGTATCGCAATGCGATCGGTTATACTATAATTGAAAGAGGTCCTGAAGCTCGAAAACCCTCGTGCCCTTCTGTAGGGCCCATAAATACGAATATTAGCGGCCATAACTTGGGTGCAAATAGGTACTTTGGTCGGGTGTAATGACAAAGTTCTTTTTAAACGGACCCGTTTGAATTGGTCCATTTTTCGTGTCACCTGTCTTTTTCATATCGGATGGCTAAACAGGGGAATGAAGGTAATAAAACATCGAAAAGATTTGTTAAGATGAAGTGGCAGTGGGCAGGTCACAATGTCGCAAAACCGACAACAACAATAGAAGATTCAAAATTAACAACTTAATAATAAGGTTGCCTGGAAGAAATCGCTGAAAGCGATAAGGCCGCCTTTTGATTGTACACAGTTTAGTAATATATCGTAATGTAAACTTTGATATAATTTGGTGCTCAATAAAGTGTATTTGATTTGATTCGATTCGATTTGATTTGATTTGATAATATAAAAAGTTAAATCATACAGCTTAATAATCTATACTATTATTAAATTGTAACGGGAGTATTCCTATACATTGAAGGGATTTAAAAAATACTATTGGAATACGTTATTCAGGCTTAACTGACCCCAAAATCACTTTTTAAAAAAAAACTTGTCTGTCTGTTTGAACCCGCATCACGCTAAAACTACAGGTCCGATTTGAACCGGTTTTTTTTTGTGTGAAAGCATGTGGTCTGACTTAAAATCTGGCGTACTTGGATTTTTCAAATTCCAACCCTAAAGGGGTGAAAAGGGATGTTAAAGTTTTTATAGGGTCAAATTTACAATGCCGCGGGCAACAGTTAGTAAGTAACTTATACGATACTTTTTAATGCGAACGAAGTCGCGGGGCACAAGCTAGTAATATATATATAATAAAATTTATTTATACATTATTATGACTTAACAATTGATGTTATGTTTTTTGACATATTGGTATTTTGACATTGTAATTTATTTTGTTTCATATTAATCTTATGACGATCCCTTTTACAACTAGTAGTTCCGTGAGAACAGTAGACCTCGCCAGCCCTTATCAACCAAACCTAAAAGAAACCAACAAAAGTCAACTTTGGAAACAGAAAAAGTACCTACTAAAGTGACAAAAATTAGCACTTTAAAGCTTAATATTTCGCAAACGGATCCCTGAATCGAAAAATGTTTATCACACACCCGCGATATTTTTGAAAGACCCATCCAACGATACCCCACACCATGGATATCACGCGGAAAAAAATAATTTTCCATTTTACGTATGCAGTTCTATGAACATAATTTATTTTTTCAACTTTCTTAAGTCGATCCACTATTACTCAAAAACTAATAGAACCTACTTAGCCGTAATAGTTTTCCTTGTAACTACGTTATATATGCTACTGCCATGAATTTTTTCACATTTCCAGAAGCAACCGTTTAGCTGGCAGGGGGGGGGGACACGTGACTCTAACAAAAATTACCGCTTTAAAGCTTAATATTTCGCCAACGGATCCCTAAATCGAAAAAATGGTATTCACACACCAGCAATATTTTTGAAAGACCTATCCAACGATATCCCACACTATGGGATTCACAAGAAAAAAAAAGTTCACTCCCACTTTGCGAGTATGGTAGGTACTCTAAAAAAAATGTTTTTCAAAATTTTATTCTACTCATTTTGTAGGTTTAATTAATTTATACATATGCCAAATTTTCGTCAAAATCGGTTGAAAAATGCGACCTGTAGAGAATTACAGACAGACAGACAGACAGACAGACAGACAGACAGACAGACAGACAGACAGCCGGACAAGAGCATTTTTGGCCAGTCTCGAAACGTAGACGCTTCGCTCGCTTCGCTCGCTTCGCTCGCTCGGTCAATAATAATGACATGTGTAATGAATTTAATAATGTAAGAGCGAAATAAATAAATCTAATCTAATCTAATTAATAAGGATCTTGCTTTGCCTTGACTATAATAAGCTACAATCGCATGGACCTTTTAGTCGGATAGCCGCCTATAAAACTAAAATACAACATTCAAGCCACAAGAATGTATGAATAGACAAAAGAGACAGTTTCAGTATATTGTAGCTATTTATAATGGTGAATGATCACTGTAGACTCTTGCCAAAATACCTTTATATATCAAACTAGGCGGCGTATAGGGGCAGTCGTCGCCATGGATGGGATAAATGGAGGCGGCATTTCTCAAACATATTTGCGTATGGCACATACCAAGAAGATTCAAACCTCTTTGGTCGCGCGCGCTTTGGGAGTAGATAAATTTTTTGATTCAAGGCACAGACCATGCAATAAAGTTGAATCTTGAATCTCGACCACCCAAATTGACTTGACGACGAAAGCGTTCACAAACGGGTGCCCAAAAATAATTCAAAAATCAACCTAATAATTAATTTGAATTTTTTTGTAGCTGCTTTTCAATTCATAGCTGCGATTCAATCTAGAAATCGACCTTCATAGTCTTAAAAAAGCGATTAAACCTAAAGATTTGTTGAAGGAATATGATTGATGATTTTGCCTTTAAAATGTGTTTGAAAACATGTCAGTTATGATATATATTCAAAGACAAGTGAGCTAACTTGGTCATTACACTCGAGGCTGGAATATACGCGTATGTATGTATGCGTAGCGTATCATACGACGGTTTTCAACACACTTAATTGCGAGCAAAACAAATAAAATGTCATAAACTTAGATTTCCATTGATTTTGATGGTATTTTGTGTTTCAGTAAGATTTTCTGGCGGCGTGGAATCGTATATCGCGGAAGCAAAATTATATCATGGATTTTCTGTCTATTATTTTCTTCTCCTTTTGCCCTTGGGGTATAGACGATTTACGATAACAATGTCCAATCTGAAAAATAACAACCTTTATTATTATTATTATTATTTCCTTCCTTATTAATATATTTATAGTATTCTCTTCAAGCGTGCAGCTCACCTTGATAAATTTTCCTACATCCCTGCCTCAAGGTATGTTCGTTGACAAATGCGGCCATTACGACCGCCCCGCCTCGCGGCTTCGCCTATTGAGCCGAATGTCCCGCATTAGTCAACGCTCGCCACTCTGTCGATCTCACCTCTAGCTACGTCATGACCTGGGACATTGGGTAGACGAGTTCTCCAGTGACACACTCCACAAATTTACACACGGCTGTTTAGTCCCAAACTAAACCGAAGCTTGTAAAGGGTACTCAACAACTGATAAACATACTTTTTAAATAAATATTTAAATACATACAAACACCCAGAATCCGAAAACCATCACACAAATGTTGGTCCCGGGTGGGAAAACCCACGACCTTTGGCGCAGTAGGCAGTGTCCGCTACGCCAACAGACCAGTCACGTTTAAGATACGTTACCATTACGTTTAGGTTACGTTTACGTTACAAATGTACAGTCGACCGCACGTCTGTGGAAACACCTTGACCTTGAGCTGGCCTAGCCTATTAGTAAATTCAATACCATGAGAGACCTGCTTATACTGGTTTTGTTTCCATTGACGTGCGGTCGTCCGTAAGTAACCTCTACCGTGACGTGTGAAACATGTGGTTTTGGATGGAGTAACGAACTATATAAACTAACTAATAACGTGCCAACTAAACCATTCGCACGACACAACGCGAATTAACAATACTAACTAAACATCATTATGAATATCTGTTTAAAGGTAAAGCAATGATCACATTGGTGCTTCTTTGCAAAACAAATCAAATCGACTGCCTATTAACAGTCCCCACTGCTGGGGCTCAGACCTACCCTCTCAACTAGGGCGTTCGGGCTATAGTCCACCACGCTAGCCCAGTGCGGGTTGGTGGACGTCACTTGCAGAAGAATTCCTTAAGTTGCGAGAAGAATTCATTGGCTCTTATCCCTCAGAGTGTTAAAACGGGTTTTGCGACCCAAAAAACAAGATCAAATACTAGACTTATGTGAAGTCTAGATAGAGTTCGTTTTTCAAAAACCAAAATCTGACAGCCACATTCTAATGAATATAAGAAAAATATATATATAACAATTTAATGTAGAAGAAGAGCGTCTGTGGCATCGGGGATAAGAAGCGGCCTATCATATCGAAAGGTCCGAAGTTCGATCCCCGACTGGGCCTTGTATCAATGGGTTTTTTCTCAATACTTAATTAAGCACATTTACTGACTGCTCTTAAACGGTGGAGGAAAACTTCGTGAGGAAACCTGCATACGCCGAAGAAGAAATTCTTAGGCGCATGTGAAGTCCACCAACCCGCATTGGGCTAGCGTGGTGGACTATAGCCCGAACGCCCTCGTTGAGAGGGTAGGTCTGAGCCCCAGCAGTGGGGACTGTTAATAGGCTGTTGATGATGAATGTAGAATATGGTTTTTTAATGGGCTAAAATAAATACTTACAATTAAATTTAATTTAATTTAATTTTAGAGCAATGGAGAGAGCTATGCTCGGAGTTTCCCTGCGAGATCAAATCAGAAATGAGGAGATCCGCAGGAGAACCAAGGTCACCGACATAGCTCAAAGAATTGCGAAGCTGAAGTGGCAGTGGGCTGGGCACATCGCTCGTAGAACTGACGGCCGTTGGGGCAGAAATTTTCTCGAGTGGCGACCACGTATCGGAAGACGCAGCGCAGGCCTCCCACAAGGTGGACCGACGGTGGTGAAGGTCGCGGGACCCGGCTGGATGAGGTTAGCGCAGGACCGGTCGTCGTGGAGATCCTTGGGGGAGGCCTTTGTCCAGCAGTGGACGTCTACATGTTGATATGATGATGATGAAATTTAATTTAATTGGCACAGCCGGATATCGAACTCGGACGTGAGCAGGCCGCGTTTTTACCACTGTGCTACCGATATATAAATGAAGTTCTTAATATTCAGACATAGGAAAATGTATCTCTGTGGACACCGCCTAACAAATTTCCAGGATACAGTCGCTCACAGAAGTGTTAAGAGGAAATTAAACCGCACCCTGATATATGAAAATGTTGCGCAGTGGCCTAGGGATGGGACCTTACAGTTCGCTCAGTGAACTGTTCAGTGATCTGGATCTCTCAATCAGTTTAAACATTTATGGTCTTAATCGAACGACTAGTGGATAACTCAATATTTTCGACTTATTTAATGTAAACCTTTTTGTCTAGAGAATGTAGTAAACGTTAATTTTGATAATACATTACTCTAAATAATAATTGATCCGCAATGGAGAGGTCCGACGGAGAACTATGATTACCGATATAGTCGAAAGGATTCGCAAGCTGAAGTTGCAGTGGATAGATCAAATTTGTCGCAGAACCGACGACCGTTGGGGCAGACAAGCTCCGCGGACCGGTACGCGCAGCGTGGGACGCCCCCTCCGCCCCAGGTGGACCGACGACCTAAAGAACGTGGCCGGAAGCGCCTGAAAGCGAGGGCGGAGAATCGGGTGTGGTACTTACACTAGGGATTGCCTATGTCCAGCCAGTGGACGTTGAAGGGCTGAGCAATGTTTCGTATGTATTTATAAGTTTCAATATGGCGAGTCTTAAAATAAGTATAGGTAAGTGGGATGTAGTGTACGGCATTGCACATACATGTGCTGTCTCGCGTGTTCATGTATGACTATGATTTGTAACCAAATATAAATATATAAATATCTACTTGTTTGCTGCTGTCAAAAAAGAAAATAGGTACCTAAAGTGTGGCTGTCAGTTGTGGTTTTTGAAAAATCAATCTTATCAAAAAAAAAATAAAGAACATGCGCGTGACGTCACTGGGCTATATATAGCACACCAGCACTTAAGGCATTATTTTCTACCGTGCCATATATAGCACACCAGCACTTGAAAGGATATGGCAGCTACGTCACTGTCACGAGAGCCACAGGCGAGTGTGGACTTAGGTGCTGTCTGACTTAATACGTGTGCATTGCCGAGCAAGTGTCTTAGGGGCCCATTACACGGTAGGTTTTGCTGTCAGTTTTACCATGGTTTTACCGCAGTCAGGCGGTGACTGACAGATGAATGATCATCTAATGCAGTGACTGATGAAAATCTGCATACTTTATTTTTTTCATCGTTCAACCATCAGTCATGACTGATGGAATCGAATGACGCTTAAGCATGACCGTCTAGGGTACGTCTTAGGGCATAAGGAGAACACCTACAAGTGACTAATACTAGTACCTACTAAATTAGTAATCTTATTAATAGTCTTAATGGAGTGGTATAATTCTTAAAATATTGAGTGATGAGGTGGTTCAAAATATGAACTAGTTCATTCACCGCGGGCAGCACTAGAGCTAACGCGCTTTATTTGTGTCACCAAGTCGTGTGGGGTGCAGCTTGCATGATTATTGCTCCAAATTGTTTCATTTTGCTCGCTCTTTGTTAGATACATAAAGTCTAATTATCGGTTTCTAGCGACTTTGATTATCCGCGTGGAAATAGTGAGTGTGGCTATCTTTTCATACCGAATTGTTTTTTCCTTGAATTTTTTTCCATTCCCTTTTCCCCTTTTTTTCCTAATCCTGTTTCATCTCAATCAATCGTAAAACCTACGATTTACAAATGTCATGGCAAAAGACCGCTTTGACCGTTAATTTCGGGATTTTAACGGCAATTCTTAGGTTTTATCACAAAAGATAAACCGAACCTAACCGATTATTAAAAACAATTCGGAATTTTACCATCAACTTTTGGCAAATATTTGGATTTACTGTAGTTCAAACATTTACAGTAACATTATAATATTAAAAGTACCTTGATATGTATGATATAAAATGTATAAATAGGTGGTACAGTTAAACGTAAAATTATTGAATTCGTTCACAGGAAAATACAGAAAAACATTTTAAAATGTAAATATAAACAAAATAGGAGAGTTAATCCATGGATTTCTTCTAGAATTCTATTCACTATAGGACTACGCTCAAAGCCAGTAACTATGCTCGAATAAATCAAGCCTTAACTTCAACTTTTGCAAGCACAAACCTGCTGTAATGAAACAAAGCGACTCTTTTTAGCGGATAGAAGAAAAATTCAAGAGATTGAAAATCAATGACTCCTTGACTACCAGCTAAAGAGCGGGATACGGGATTGAAGTGGATTTACTTCGCAATTGAAGAGGCTTTATGGTGAACGAAAGAGTTACATTTGTGGGGTGCTGTACATATTTCATAGAGCGCCGGTAGCATAGAGGGGAGGGCGCAGCCTGTCGGTCCGAGAGGTCCGAGTTCAATCCTCGGTCATGCCATGTGATTGCACATTTACTGACTGCTCTCAAACGGTGAAGGAAAACATGGTGAGGTAACCTGCAATTAAGAAGGAATTCTTAGGCGCATGTGAAGTCCAGGGTTCACATATTATTATTACCGATGTGTTAGATTTACCACCCGCGTCTTTTGAAGCGTCTTTTCGCTATATTTCCCGAACGCGATTTTTCCAATCGCTTTATTCTTTGTAGTTTATTTTCATTTCCCTATCGTGTCGCATTTTACTTTGGCGACAAATTCTCACGTTGTTTTCTATAAGTAATATCTTTGAGAGTGTGAAAATCGCATAGGTATATACGGAAAAAATGTGAATAAAAATTGAAAGAAAAAAACGCGTTTGAGATTTCATCTAGATACCAAATCTAAACCTACCATTAAAGCTATTTTATAAAAGGCTATAGTCCCCGTAGAGTTTCTTGGCGGCCGTGTGAACTTGACTGATTTCTGCGCATGATTAATTTTAGGTGTCAAAGTGGAGCTGTGCGGAGCACTAGAGACGCTCATTCAATTTCAAGAAATAGTTCATTGATTCGATCAACCGAATCAAACATTCAAATTTTTAGACATCTCTATGTAGCACACTATCTCGCTTACGCACACATATATTATAAACACTGTCAGCGATGTGCAAACAATTTGTGATTATATTCATTCAGCCGCCAAGACTATATTTATGTACTACAGGCAAGAAGTTTCAAATCTCTTTGGTCGCGCGCGCTCCCTGTGGAGATCGCATCTCGTATATTTGGTATCGGAACCTATGATGCCATCTACCGGGGGGGTGCGGACAAAGGAAGCGGAGTAGCGGGAGGAGGTTGCTAATACAAATTTATATGGAGTTTGAAAATGAGAATGTGTGAGTGAGTCAAAATTCTGTGATTAGTTTGACACGATTTTGACACCCATAGAATGCTTTTATTACTCATCCATAAGGGACTGGCAAAATTTTTTGATTCATGACTACAGCTGTGTGATTCTGTAAAGTACGAATTAAAACTCGACCATCACATCGCAAGTCACTTACTTCACTTCGCATCCGATCATGAAAGACCTTGATGTCGCATTGTGTAAACAAATACAAGCTACACACTAAACACTTCACTTGCGAAGTAAAGTGAGTATTGAACTGTGAATCATTGAGTTAGAGACCGAGCTCACTGCGGATTCAGGATCGAGTTGCACAAATACGCTTACAGAATAGCAGGGCAGGACTATTACTTCAAATGAAAATCATTTGAATAAATTTTCACAGTATCCTAAAAACAGAGCGGCACAGTTTCGATTTCGTTCGGACGCGACCTGACCAGCGATTATCGCTGCATCTCTGGCCATGCTCCAAGTTTGCACGATTCATCTGGCTTTACTCTAGTCTGTCTGTCGGCTCTTTATCCCTTCCCGATAGCTCTTCGCGAGTTCACGTGTTTTTGTTGAAAAGTTGTGAACTGGCTGACTGGATTGACTTGCAAAGACTACCTTAGCCTTGGAGATAATCATGTAGACACGACGATAAAAACTCACTGAAGCGTCAGTGGCGTCGGGGATATGACACGTCCTATCATATCGAAAGGTCCGGAGTTCGATCCCCGGCTGGGCCATGTACCAATGGGATTTTTCTCGAAACTTAAGTACATTTACTGACTGCTCTCAAACGGTGAAGGAAAACATCGCGAGGAAACCTGCATACGCCGAAGAAGAAATTCTTAGGCGCGTGTGAAGTCCACCAACCCGCACTGGGCTAGCGTGGTGGACTATAGCCCGCACGCCCTCTTTGAGAGGATAGGCCTGAGCCCCAGCAGTGGGGCTTAAAGGCTGTTGATGATGATGAAAACTCAATTAAGAACTGGTCAGGTCTTAAAATTAAACTAGGTGTTACTTTTCTCTCAAGTTATTTAAACCTGGTTTTTTGTTTGAAAGCATGTGGTCTGACTTAAAATCTGGTGGATTTTTTTTTTAATTCCAACCCTAAACGGATGAAAAGGGATGTTAAGGTTTGTATGGGAACAACAATTTACAGATCAAATTTACATTGCCGCGGGCAACAGTCAGTAAGTAAACATATACGATATTTTTTAATGCGAACGAATTCGCAGGGAATAAGCACTTTCCCCCCAGAGAGCATTCTTTTCATTCACCTGTATATACCTTCACGCTATGTCCCTAACGGGAAGGCAGAAAGAAGTCCATTTTGCCAATTAATCTACCTCTCATGATGTACCATAGAACCACGAAGGTTCGAATCTCTTTGGTCCCGCGCGCGCTCCCTGTGGAGAAAGCATCTTGCATATTTAGTATGAGAACCATGGTGCCACTTACAGGGGGGGTGCGGACAAAGGAAGCGGAGTAGCGGGAGGAGGTTGCCAATACAAATTTATACGGAGTTTGAAAATGAGAATGTGTGAGTGAGTCACAGTATTGTCATACATTTGACACGATTTTGACACACATAGAATGCTTCTTTTACGCCTCTTTAAGGGCCGCGAGCACGCACCAAAGAGATCCTAACTCTATGCATAGAACACATCACCATGTATAAAAATACCAGGGGATTCATAAAATGAACGTCCAATTTATTCAGAGCTGTGCAATGAGGGAGCAGGTGTTACCAACTGTCTGGTCGGGAGCAAAGTTCGGTGACCGAAGTTTACCACCCCTGGCACCGCACGTACGGTGAGGTTACGTAATTGAATCGTATTATTTGCATAATACCTATTGGGTTAGGCTTATAGTGGCTTCCGGGCCGTGGAAAACTTTCCTGACATTTAGACCGAACAATTAATCAAGTAAAGCTTTTATTTAACTTCCGACGGAGAACTAAGTTTACTGATTAGCATGCTGAAGTGGCAGTGGGCAGGTCACATCTGTCGGTGGACCGATAACCGCTGGGGTAGACGAGTTCTCGAGTGGAGACCACGACTGGGCAAGCGTCCCCCGGCTAGATAGAGCGACGATCTGCGTGCGGCGGCTGGCAGTGACTGGATGCGGAAAACCGAAGATCGGGTTCGGTGGCGCCTTGGGGAGGCCTATGTCCAGCAGTGGACTGGTGCAAGCTGATGATGATGCAAAGAAGTTCTGCTAGAATGTTCAATTTCACATTCATTTAGTCATAATGTGCGGATTCGAGGCGTCGGACTTATACCACAAGTTCCATGCAAGTATAAACTGAACTAATACCTCTGCAGCTGAGTCGTTTTCCAGACTTAGAATTATACTATAGGATAGCTATAAGGTATAAACATTACGATGTATCGAATCCAACCCAAATTAATCTTATCCATTTAGTTATACGGAGCAGTATAACTATTTAGACCTTTTTGGTCCATTTTGTTATATCGTATAACCATAGAGTTAGTATACTAGCTATAATATAAAATAAACTGATCAAAATTTTATTCAACTACAACTTCCTGACGCCTACTCATAAAATATATAAAGACACTAATATTATGAACATTAAACAAACATACACATACTACACTTGCATTTTAATACGTAAAATATTAAACAAAGACATACATACTAACATAACTTTCACTAAAAAACACAACGTACAAAAAAAAGACTTTACGAAATGCTAATAATCTAGTACTACGTCCACCGCGAACAAATTACGGAAAAAAGAATATTGTATACGAAGGAGGTCAACTATATAATAAATTGCCGAACGACATCAAAGACTCGAAATCAATGCGTACATTCAAAAAATTACTAAAATTTTATATCTTTACTAAATTAAACTGAATATTATGTTTTCGATGTCATATCTAGTTTATGTAGTCCTCTTGTTTTGATCTGTGTTTTGTTGTTGCCTTGTCGATCGCGCGCGCGCGATCGCTTCTACTGGCTGATGTTGGCAGCCATGTATTTGTATTGTGTACCCACATAGTTTTTTTAAAAGTATTTGCTTAAATTAATAGTATACCTAAAGTGTATAGTATTACTTAATAGTAGGTTCTATAATCTGTACGCTCAATAATATTACTTTACTTGCCTTCTTAGGTTAAGGATAATATGTTTTCATGTAAGTGAATTGTAAAAAATTCTTAATGAAAATAAATATCTTAACACAAATAGAGCGCGCGCATCGCTCATTGCCCATTGTGCCAAGTGTAAGCAGGTGTTCTATGGACGCTTCAATATAGATTTTTTCTAGATCGTTTGTTTCCATGAATCGTGTTTACAGCTTGACACTGCACATTTCACTATGATTACTCCAAATCTAAATAAATACCGGCGAGAGCAACAATCAGCGCTCCTGACGTGTTGTGACTAGTAGCGTCGCCCCGAACATTTCGAGACTGTTCAGACCCGTGCTTACAGTTCAGACTTGCTAACGCGCGCTCTATGTATACTAACAACTCTCTGCGTATAACTAATAGTATAACTAGGTGGACAAATCCTGTAACCTACCTTATCTTTACCCTAACTTTACTAAAATCTGTCTGAAGTACCTACATATATTATCACACAAAACATGCAAACATTTTAGTAACCATCCTACAGATAAACCCAGTGGTTTAAGTAGGACGGTCTGAACAAAATATTTCGTAAATGAAATGTATTAGATAAAAAAAAATAGAAACATAACTACTTGCCTTCACATTTTCGTACACAAAGTCAAGTCAAAGTAAAAATATTTTATTGGCATTGCTTAGAGAAGTTACACGTTTTTATTTCTTGCATTTAAATATGTTCACAGTGCTTCAAAATAAGACACACCTCGCTGTAACACACTGGGCGGCGGCGTTGCGAAAGCGTTGCGGCGGCGAAGGTTTGTATGAAGAACGCGCCGCGCCGCCGCCGCTTTGATGTAAAGGGCTTCACACTATTTCGAACATTACAGAAAAAAACCGCAACGCTTTCGCAACGCCGCCGCTCAGTGTGTGTCACGCTTAAGTGTGTTGATTGTGTACGTCGAATAAATTCTATTCTAATTTTTCCGGATAATTTATTCGGCGTAAACCTTGTCATAGTAAGTCATCCAATTCATCGTAATATCCATGAATAGTGGTTATGTGCGAGTGTGGGTACAGATATAAAAGAAAGTCGTAAGCGAAACTGGTATCTCAATCTATTGTGTTGCGTAAACTGCTACCTGCACTTATGAACTTTGACTGTACCTATACAGGTACGATCGATCGCACGTCAGTGGTAACAAAACCAGTATAAACTGGTCTCTCATGGTATTGAAACTCCCTAATTAGGCTAGGCCAACTCGAGGTCAAAGTGTTTACAGTCGAATGTAGGTACTTACCTACACATGTGGAAATCAAAATAGAGGTAGTAAAATGAATATAATGTAATATCAATATTATCAATAAGCACCTCTGTAACACATAAGTTTGTACCGCTGTAAATCCTAAGGCTAGGCTCGGACCGTAAAATCGAAACCATAAAAAAATCCCATTACCTACCGTATCCCTAATAGGGTTGCCACATCACTATGTAGCCAGTCGGTTTTTTTACGGTGTATGGAATGGCAAACCATCACAGATTGCTGACCAACTGATACAGCGAAGTTTTTATCTCTCGGAACAGGACCCAATAGAGCTGAAATTCAAACTTATGAATAAAAAAATACTTATTGAAAAAAGTCGAGAATATACTTAGTCGTAAGGTACCAAAAAATCTTTCATTCTTTGTAAAAATATACTATTTTGTACATCGCTGACTTATATAATGATCGCCCATTTTTTAAATTATCCACCCTTAGAGGTAAAACATTGTTTTTAAATTGAAACGGGAACACCCTCGAAATACAGCCAATTCAATATAATAAAAAAAGTAAATAAAAAATATCAAAAACCCGAAAAAAATGAACTTAAAAAAAAACAAAAAAAACAAGTCCGTAGATAACTAAATAGATTCATGATCGATACACACTAAAGCAATAATTGATTAATTCTAATGCGGAACATATAGCGACTTTAACAATCAGGACCTTTATGAGATTTGAGGTGGTACAAAAAACATATAGTCGAATTGTGAACACCCTTTTTTTCAAGTCGGTTGAAAATAGCTGACAACCCTGATGGAAGAAATGCTGCTTGTATCGGACTATCCCAATTTTATTTCCTCCACCTGCCTCGCATTAATGCGACCCTTTAAAATTGATGCCCGCGGGAGAACGGAAGCCAATAATAAAAATGTTTTGGAAAAACAATGACGTTTTATGGTTAATATTATTACAGTTGCAAAATGGAAAGATTTATCACGAAACCACATTAATTTTCGCTTATTCTTTACAGAAAACCAAATTAGTTAACCATAATTCCTGCTAGATAACCAGTTTTCTAGCAGGAATTACTTTCCTCGTAGAGTGCTGATTATCTAACTTAGTTTTAGAAAGAAAGAGAAAAAGGAAGGAAGGAACAAGAAATATTTTCTACAAGGAATAAGTATTAATTCGCCTTCTTTTTAGAAAACCAAATAGGCGTACTAAGTAGGTAACTATATAACATATTAATTCCTGCTAGAAAACTGGTTATCTACCAGGAATTACGGTAATCTAATATGGTTTTCTACAAGGTCAAAGTTGTAGATTAAAATATATACAAGTCGTGTTTTTGTTGCACCGTAAATATTTTTCTTTGTTGTAATTTATAAATACATTAGAGTGCAATTTGCAAATAGATCGTAGAGACCATAGAGTTAGTATACTAGCTATAGAGCGCGCGCATCGCTCATTGCCCATTGTGCCAAGTGTAAGCAGGTGTTCTATGGACGCTTCTATATAGATTTTTTCTAGATCGTTATTTTTCGTGAATCGTGTTTACAGCTTGGCACTGCACATTTCACCATGATTACTCCAAATCTAAATAAATACCCGCGCGAGCAACAATCAGCGCTCCTGACGTGTTGTGACTAGTAGCGTCGCCCCGAACATTTCGACTGTTCAGACCCGTGCTTACAGTTCAGACTTGCTAACGCGCGCTCTATGTATACTAACAACTCTCTGGTAGAGACCAATATTTTACAAGCACGCTTTGTGTAAGATTGCGTAAATCGCAGAGTGTGTCGGACCGCTGAGGCTCCACAAAATACGAGATAATAATAACTTTGCACTTATCTACTTAAGTTATGGGCGCGCTAAGGTGCACATTTTATACATTAAGCTTAAGTTATAGTGATCTCATCGCAGCATACAGGCGCAGGAAAGGATAAGTGATCTCACTTGATATTTTTCCCTGTCGTATACAAGGAAACAGTAAGTATAGCTTCTAATACTCAGCGCTAACACCTAGGAAGCGGTAGATGAGAAAAATACGTTGTTTTTAAGTACCCAGTGTACTCTTTCATAAATAAACGCAATAAAATATTTAGACTTTGACTTTAGTCACAACTTTTTATAATAATAACAAAACTGCGTCTAGTAAATTACCATATTACGAAATTCAAATTTTTTTCTACTTTTAGAGGTATACTTACCTTCTACAGAGGGAGATGGTTTGAAAAATAACTTCGATTAACTAATCAAGTAACTTAATTATAACTGTTTTTTATTATTAACCTAAGTACGTATATACTCTCTATAAATAGTCCACCACGCTAGCCCGTGCGGTTTTGTGGACTTCACATGCGCCTGCACACCTTCTTCGGCGTATGCAGGTATCCTCGCGATGTTTTCCTGGTTGAAAGGTGCCTACGTAGGTACCTACTTAAGTTTCAAGAAAAACTCAATGGTACATGGCACGGCCGCGTCATCCACACTACGCTCTAGGTACAACCTGTATACAGATAGGAAATAAATACACCAGCGATGTGCACTAACTTTTAAAACTCGCATCTTAAGTATCCTCTTAAGATCTTTTAACACAAAAGAGCTGTTAACTGACTGCAAAGAGAGGTATTGTGTATTTTAACGGCACATAAGGTGGGATACTTAGGGTCGCCTTACTGCAAGCGATCTTAACTAGCGCAGGAACTATTATGTAATATGTGCTAGCGTGCCGAGTACAATCACTTACAAAACTGTTAGAAAGAAAGAAAGAAAGAAAGAAAGAAAGAAAGAAAGAAAGAAAGAAAGAAAGAAAGAAAGAAAGAAAGAAAGAAAGAAAGAAAAATATATTTATTGGTTTATGAAGCCCCAGCTCAGCATGGTGCATTGTTAGATTTAATCACAGAATAGTTAATAGGATTTAATTACAAGTTTATATAAGAATAAACCAATTTCAAGAAGGGGGATTTCTTAACGTCGGGAATCGCGAAAACTTGAGAAAGTATGATACTGAAGGTTAAATTTTAAAGGAATAAAAAACAAATTAGACTTGACCTATTGGTAATGCTGAGCACAATCGATAGTAATTATTTTAAGTTGTCATTATAAGTATTGCATTTTTTAAGTTCCCGAGGTGATTTATCAGAGACCGACATTCGGCAGATTAGGTTTAATAATTATGGTTGGGCTCAAAATCACCAAATCTACATTGTCGTCCATTTTGGGGAGTTCAAAGTTCCCGGGGTGATAATATGTATAATAATTAGTCCCCACGGAATTTCTTGGGGGCTGAATGAATATAGTCACAAATTGTTTGCACATCGCTGACTGTGTTTATAGTCTATGTGTGCGTAAGCGAGATAGTGTGCTAAATAGAGATGTCCAAAAACTTGAAAGTTTAATTCGGTTGATCGAACCAAAGAAACATTTCTTGAAATTGAATGAGCGTCTCTAGTGAACCCCTCAGTGCACAGAGCCCCCTTTGACACCTTATTTTAGTCATTGCGCAGAAATCAGCCGGACTATAAAATTGACTAGACAGACATTCGGTAGATATAAAATATATGTTTGTGTTGTGCTACATTCCTACAAAGTTACATCCCTTTTGGAGAGTTCGAGTCTGAAAGCCTCCCTTGTTAGTAACCTATACAAAATTAAGTAACACTCCACAAAACAACAAAAACCACTCAGATCCTAATAACAAAACTTACTTCTAAACTAACTTTACTTCTATTCTAAATGAATAACCCAACAAGGTAGCTAAAAGGCAAAGGAAATCCTACAAAAATGTTTATTTATCAAACTAATTAAAAGTTTTCCCAGCGACTGTACCCGCTAGAGCTTCCGTTCGTAACTTTGAAAGCTTGGATTCGGCAATCGATGCTTTTGAGTTAACTTAACTCTGGGTACTTAATTTTAACTTAAGGATTCACTTTATTAAAAAGTACACTTATGAGGGACATCTCGCCTCTCATGTGAGGACGGACTTGTCGTCACACCAGCTTGTCCCACTGGTGTTACTACAAGAAATTTATGTACGAGGACCGGGTGTGGTGGCGTTCATTGGGGAAGGCCTATGTCCAGCAGTGGACGTCAAAAAGCTGATATGAAGATTTTAAAACAAAGTAAAAGTGCATTAGCTAAAAACTTTTTGGAGTAGCTGAGTATTTTCCTTCATGGTCAAAGGTCTGCGGACATTATATGTACCGCTATTGCACCAATCATCAACAGCCTATTAATGTCCCCACTGCTGGGGCTCAGGCCTACCCTCTCAACGAGGGCGTGCGGGCTATAGTCCACCACGCTAGCCCAGTGCGGGTTGGTGGACTTCACATGCGCCTAAGAATTTCTTTTTCGGCGTATGCAGGTTTCCTCACGTTGTTTTCCTTCACCGTTTGAGAGCAGTCAGTAAATGTACTTAAGTTTCCAGAAAATTGGTCCATGGCCCGGCCGGGGATCGAACTCCGGATCTTTCGATATGATAGGCCGCGTCTTATCCCCGACGCCACTGACGCTATTGCACCAATAAAATATCAAAATTGGTTAAACTGATTTGGTAGCCATTGGGCCAGGCCTTTCCTCAATTATCGAGGGTTGACAGAGATATTGATCCCAGGGTATGTACCTATTCGTGCAGAGATCCGTTACGATGATACTTTTATTCCTGCTAGGGAAGGGATGTGGATGTCTTTACGATAACGATTTAAATACCGTTGTTTTTACGATTACAGTTGTACCGATTATTCAAGAAATGAAGTTATTAGATAATGTGCTATTGAAATATTTATTTTTCTATTTTATTTTCCCAAAATATTTATTTTGAGGGTTTCAAATTTTAATGTAACTATGTGATAGTGTTTTATACAATCAATAAATGCTGGTGGTTGTGCATATTGTGCGGGAAATTAAAATAAAAACGTGTAACAACTTTTTTAGCCCGTACCAAAGTTGTCCATTGGAAATTTCCATTAGTGAGGATAAGAACCTTAGTGAAAATCGCCGACTAACTCTAGTCGTGCTGTTTTTGTGGAGGCCGTGCTGTAACCGCCGGTTTGATAGATTTAGAAATGACATAAAGTTATAAGAAATGACTTTAAAATTATAATGATTTGGCTTAAAGGTCTCGTAACCAGCCACGAATGCGCAAAACGCGCATCATTCTTAGACAGCTAAGTAGGATTTTAATTGTCGACCACACTAACTAAAAATTAACTACCTAACATATTTTAAAACTAGTGTAAGACCAGGCGATCGAGTTGCTTAGGGCCGATCTGAAAGTGAGATGTTGTATTTACGAGCGGCGATATACAAAGTGTTCGGGAGATGCCCCCCATAGCGCGTAACCTAAAAATTTACGTACCTAACTTAAAATATTCGTTGCGAAAAAAATGTATGATACCAAAGAAAGAAAGAAAGATTAGAAATAGTCGTAACTCGGATGTGGACTACCGTAATATAATTAAATAATTAATTACGGGTCTTACACACGAAATAGTTTTATTTACATTGTACTAGTACATTGTTAACCTAGGTGTGAAAGCAACTTATTTAAGTCCCGAGACAGGGTTCGAGGGACCACTAAATAAGTCTTGAACCCGAGGGAAACACTGTGCTTTTCATTAAGAATACACTGAAAGTAAAAACAAATATTTATAATGAGCGTTAATACAAATCTCTGCTATACGGAAGTATAAACAAAACTCTACAACTCGAAAAAACAAATGAAGATCGGATTGCCGCTTTTACGTCTAGTTTGTTTTTTTTTCTGTGGCCGGCCAGCTGTTCTGCCATTATTTTTCATTTCCATCATTGAAAAAATGGTAAATATTTTGCCCAAATCTATGTTATTTTAAAGAAATAGTTGACAGTAATAATTATAATAAAGTCATTTAAAAATATATATTCTTTAATTATTACATAACTTTATGTTATTTCAATTTTACATCGCGCTGTAATTGAGTGGCTGTATAGACAGTTGGAACATGGTCCAATAGAAATGTCAAAATAGTACTAGTTTTTTTAAAATGTAATTTGACAGCTGTCAGTAGTGTCAGTTGAAAGCGATTCTCCCTAGGGCTGAGATGTATTACTTTCAACCCGCTCCTCAGGCAACTTCAGACCTACTTTCAGAGTATGAGTAATGAAAATAATTATATAATTATTACAAAGCGCGAAAGTCTAAAATGTACTAGAATGTACTATGTATTCTACCGTAATATAAGTTCAAACTTAGTACGTAGTCCTTGCAAACATTGTAATGTGCTCTTCATAATGGAAATAAATAAATTTAATTAAAAAAAATATATTTCCTCATTGTATTACGCTAGCTGTTTACCGCGGGGGGAGCAGCTTTTCCCGAGATATATAAAGCTTATTGTGTTGTTCTGATGTTAAAGTTTCATCAAAATATGTTCCGTAGTTTTTGCGTGAAAGGTCCAAACATCCTTATAACTTTAGCGTTTATGATCCTACTAAAGATCATAGCAAATCGCCGCCTTACTAGGTACCTACTTAACTCGTATCATTAATTTATAGTATAGTCCCGCCGGAGTTAATGGCGGCTGTGTGAAGTTGGCTGATTTCTACGCAATGACTAAAATGAGGTGTCAAAGTGAAGCTGTGCGGTGGTTCACAGAGACGCTCATTCAATTTCACGAAATGGTTCATTGATTCGATCAACCGAATCAAACTTTCAAGTTTTTGGACATCTCTATTTAGCACACTATCTCGCTTACGCAACATAGACTATAAACGCTGTCAGCGATGTGCAAACAATTTGTGACTATATTCATTCAGCCGTCAACAATTTACGTGTGGACTATATAAAATTTTTTGGTCCCCTAAATTTGAGACTTGTGATATACTTATATTATATTATATATATTAGTTGAGATAGTATTTAAAAGTGTCCCTAAAGGTTCATGCTAGCATGACATGCAACGTTGAATGTCATGCTGCATGATGGACCATCATGCTTGCTATCAATCAATACAGTGAAGCAACGGCCAGCACGTAGTTTGCATGTCATGCACGTCAATAACTACAGCTAGACGTTCATGCATGAGTGACAGCACGTATTGCATGTCATGCCGCATGATCGTTTAGGGAGCCCTTAACTCGTAACGCGCACAGTTACGTTCCATCGCCGCCGTAACGCGGCGATATCTCGCTCCCAACTTATCGGAAGCTATTTACCGCGCTAAGTGCCTCGGCGTTTGTCAACAGGGGCACAGACTGTTCATTTTCATTACAATCCCATCAGCTCGGCCTTGACTTCAATTGCAAATAGGTAGGCTTTAATGAGAGCTGACAGTCGTGTTTTAGGCGTATCCCAGACACACGCGGCCTGCGGTGGCGGCCTAACGCAGGCGGCAGCTCAATATGAAAACGTAGGCCGCGCGTGTCTGAAGTCTCACATACATTGCGTATGGAACACAACTGGCCGCCACCGCTGGCCGCGTTTGTCTGTGATACACTAAAGCGTGACACACACTGTACTGGGCGGCGGCGTTGCGAAAGCGTTGCGGCGGCGAAGGTTTGTATGAAGAACGCGCCGCGCCGCCGCCGCGCCGCTTTGATGTAAAGGGTTTCATACTATTTCGAACATTACAGAAAAAAACTGCAACGCTTTCGCAACGCCGCCGCTCAGTGTGTCACGCTTATTAATCACTTCATGGCTTCACGCATCAACTGTCAATTGCGTCTAGGTACTTACTTTTTAATGGATTTTACGGCTTTGGAAATAAAGTCATTTTACGTTCATTATCGGTTTATTATATTATTCCTATCGAACAAAAAGACAGAGGGACATTAGTATTTGTACTAGGTAGAGGTTATTATATTAGCCAGTATGAAAGTGTTTCAACTGACGTGCGGTCACTGTACATAATTGATTTAGTTCCAAACTGCCAAAAACAAATTGTTTTCTCCTATCGCAAGACTTGTCCCTCCTGGTTTTCTCAGCGAAAATTTTCCACAAAAATTAAGACTAAAAGCTTTCCTAGCCTTAAAAGGAAAGTGAATTTGCGCCGGTCTCCGCTACATTATCAGACTCGAGACGAGAGAAATTCTTTAGCGAATAACTTGTATTATTATTGGGGAAACTATAGCAATACCTAACCTTTAAGGCTAGCAATAACATTTTAGGTACTCTAGCCGATGCCCCGCGACTTCATCCGCGTTATAAAGTATACTATTTTATATGTTATACAATTTTTTTAACCCGTTCTAATCATGCCAGTTTCTTAGTTTTTAAGTTTGTCAATAGATGGCGTTAGGTGAATTTTACACCCCGCTATCATTTGGTTTTTCGCAACTTAAAAGATAGGCGTACAAAATAACCACCAGTTTTTACCTCTTTATTATTAGTATTACTATTAAGAAAACAATGGGCATTTTGCTTGCTTTTTTTGCTTTACATACCTATCTTCACGCTATGTCCCTGGCGGGGTAGGCAGAAAGAACGGAGCGCCAAGTATCGCGATCCTGACACACCTCTCTCGCTTCGCTCAGTCTCATCATTCTCTTCACACACGCTCGCCGCGGGACGCGGGTGCTCATAATGTGTGTGAGAACCACAGAACACGGAAAAAGCTCGCTACGCTCGTGAGAACCACATAACACACTAGAATGACGTAGTATTGAGTTATTTCCAGAACAACGTGAAATCTGATACAAAATCAAAGCCAGGCGTATACAACATAGGGTAAATTTCACTTGAGGGTGAAAGGGGGTCCAAATTTTCAAAAAAACATCTCCCCCGGACAAAATAACAGTACCGGATTCATCCTTTCTTTTGCTCCGTAATCCGTACGTACAGTCGAGTTCAATAATATCTGACCAGTTTAGTACCTAGCTGTCCTTGTCACTCTAATGCATTTGGTAATGTCTAGACTAAAGCGAAAGCGTCTAATAAAATAGAACGACAAACAACTGGCGACCAGGCGCTCTATTTTTGATTCGCTCTCCTCGCTTCTAGCGTTCGATTCTACTGATTTTCCCTCGACTCCGCATTTTTGAACCGCTCGAACGGCAACGAGTGGTATCGACCAATCGTCGCTTGGGACGAGCCGAGCGGTAGAATAAACGTCAAATGCCATATGACAAAAGAAAAGAGACAACTATCACGGACACTTCACTTCAGTTCACTTTTTTCTAACAAAAGGCAAAGATTATATCATATACAGTCTCTATAGTTTCGACCATTACTGAGCATTTTACGTTCCGCTTTACGTTTCGGTATTTACAGGTTTTTATTTTTTCTGCGTGAAGCGGATAAAAATCTACATTTCTAATATTATTGGCAACACCGAACGCGAGCGAATCAAAAATGCAGAAAATCAGCGTCGTGCGACTTGGAAGTCGAGTATGACTTAAGTCGCATGCGACGATATAATTCCCTACGAACGAATCAAAAATAGAGCTCCAGGAACTCGACTGTACCAATGAACATCGTCGAACTACAGGTACCTACCTAAGTAATAGAAAAAGAATATAAATCGCTTGAAGTTATTTCATGGTTGAGGTAATTCGTTAATTAATGCTCAAAGAAATCATTTAAGTAGAGTCTTTACACGTTTAGTTGCTTTCTTTAATAAATTTTAAGACCAATGTTTCACTATAAGATTTTAAAATGTATTCCTCTATTTCTGCATCTATATTCAGTCCACGGAGTAAGATTCCACAATCCACTATCGTTACCACCTGATGTATTTAGATTAAGTGAAAAACATAGCAGATTGGTTTTTGAAAAACTCAAAGATAAAGAAGAAAGGGATTTTCTAGAAGATATTGAGAGGAGCGATTTTGGAAACCAAGTTTCTGTTTTAAAAGACATTAGACAGAAGATCAGTGATAAGTTTGAAGAATTTCGCAACGATATAGCGCACGAGTCTCCTATCAAAAAGTTACTTGACAAATATAACAATAACAATAAAAAACAAGGTCTAAAAAGGATATTGGTAACAAGAGTTGTTCCTCATGGATTTAAATCGCCAAATTATGAATATGATTACAATTTTAAAACACTGTACAGACCTTTAGCCAGAGTTCATAAAAGACGTAGAATCAAAGAAGATTCTGGTACTAGAACTGAAGAATTACCGTTTAACTTCAATGATAATCATCAATTTCGACGAAACGCGAAACTGAGGACATACCAGAATGTTGATGCTGACGAGAACAGAGTGTTCGTGAAAAGGATTGGAAATAACTTTCAGCTCGATAAGAATTTCAACGACGACCATTTGCTCGACCCTTTTCAACTCGAATCGGATGAACTAGATAAAACAGACGGAAACGAAAGACATGCAAATCAGATTGCATTTCGAGACGAAACCAGATCTGGAAAGAACAAAGAGAAGAAAGTATTCCTCAGAATGTCAGGAAACACATTCGATCGCGACACAGAATACAGTGATCACTATTTGCTAGACCCATTCAAACAAGAAACTGGCATACAAGACAAGAAATCACGAGAAAACAGGCCACATCAGCATACTAAAGATGTGACAGCGGAAATGTTGGGTATAGTAAAAAGGATTCAAAGTCTCACTAGAACTGTGAAATCACCCAAATTAAAGAAGAAAGTTTACGATAAAGTTTTGGAGATATTGCAGGACGTTAAAGGTACTTATTTTATGAATTTTCAGTTATAACAATATTGGAGATATAGGTACAGATATAGAATTGACGGCCGTTGGGGCAGAAAGGTTCTCGAGTGGCGACCACGTATCGGAAGACGCAGCGTAGGCCTCCCACAAGGTGGACCGACGATCTGGTGAAGGTCGCGGGACCCAGCTGGATGAGGTTAGCGCAGGACCGGTCGTCGTGGAGATCTTTGTGGGAGGCCTTTCTAGCAGTGGACGTCTACAGGCTGATATGATGAGGTATATAGGTGCTTTGGGCAGAAAGATACTTAGAGTCAATGATACAGTTACTTATTTATAAAGTGCTCGAGCTTCCGCGAGGATTTTAACAGTCAACCCTTACTACTCCGGAGAGGGTGGAACTGTGGACGCGGCGGCGAGCGACTGAAAACTGCATGAATCCAAAATAAATTTGGTGGGCGCCTGCCTTGAAGACAAATATTATAGCTGGTTACAAACGCGGCGGGAGCCGATCTATGTCATGGATTGTTTTTTTTAAGGTCTGAGGTCCGGTAACTGGAACGGAATTGCCATCAATGTCGGTAACGGCGGCTCGGACTGCAAGACTGAGGAGTGTGACGCCGACGGCGACCCGGTGGTAGAACCTGCGGACAGCTACAGCGTCGCGAACAAGCCGTTCCTTCACCAGTTCAATTATTGGACGGTGAGCAAAGAAGCGTCAGTGGCGTCGAGGATAAAACACGGCCTATCATATCGAAAGGTCTGGAGTTCGATCCCCGGCTGGGCCATGTACCAATGGGTTTTTTCTTTACTGACTGCTCTCGAACGGTGAAGGAAACATCGTGAGGAAACCTGCATACGCCGAAGAAGAAATTCTTAGGCGCATGTGAAGTCCACCAACCCGCACTGGGCTAGCGTGGTGGACTATAGCCCGATCACCCTCGTTGACAGGGTAGGCCTGAGCCCCAGCAGTGAGGATATCTTAATAGGCTGTTGATGATGAGCAAAGAATTGGACACTGACAGTGGGACTAGTCCGAAAACTCAGTCGCTCAACGGGCTATGGAAAGAGCTATGCTCGGAGTTTCTCTGAGAGATGAGGATCCGAAACGAGGTGATCCGCCAGAGAACCAAAGCCTTCGACATAGCTCAAAGGGTTAGCGCATTGAAGTGGCAGTGGGCTGGTCACATCTGTCGGAGAACCGATAACCGCTGGGGTAGAGGAGTTCTCGAGTGGAGACCACGACTAGGCAAGCGTAGTGTGGGACGCCTCCGGCTAGATGGAGCGACGACCTGCGCAGGGCGGCTGGCAGTGACAGGATGCGGAGAGCCGAAGATCGGGTTCAGTGGCGCGCCTTGGGGGAGGCCTATGTCCAGCAGTGGACTGGTGCAGGCTGATGATGATTAAATCCCCCATAAAAATTCCGAAAATAACTATAGAAGAAGAAATAGGTCTTATAGCACAAGTAAAGGAAAATATCCGAAAACTAAATTTGTAAATGTCTTTTTTTTTCTTGTACCAACAAACGTAACAAGAGCAAAACATCCATATAATGTTAGTACCATGTGATATAATTACAAAATTTTATAACGATTTACTAATTATTTCTCTAATGAAGTTTGTACGGGACCCTCAGGGCGCTAGTCCTATTCGCAATAGCTTGTACGGTTTTTTTCATAATATTATGCTTATATAGTCCAGTTGGTAATAAAGTATTCGTTAATGTTCTAGTATCTGAAAGGAGTGTATGAGAACCAATGCCCTGGGCACCAGGTGAAGATCGGCAACGTGTGCAGCTGGACGCCTCCGCACTGATACTCAGACCCTCAAATCCAAGACTTTCGGACCCCAAAACCCTCAGGCCTCAGACCCCAAGACGCTCAGATCCAAAACTTTCAGACCCAAGTCTACAAAGATTGGAAGATCTATCAGGGACATCGGAAAATAATTAAATTAAACATTGTTTATATTTCGTCAATTTTTTAAACTTTCGAATCACTAATAGGTGTGAAGGAAGCATTCAGATTTTTGAAAGTTTTGGTTTTTTTTATCAATTTTTGAAAAAAAAAACACAATCTTCTTTTAAGTACCTAGTGTTTTTGTAATGTTTTTTTAAAAGTAGGTTCTGTTTTGTTTTTCAAAATTTGAATTTTTGAAATTTTATATATGTATAAATTATTATTTACAACAGAAATATGTCAACAGAAATGTGCAACAATACGGCTCTATACTAGAAAAAAAAACAAAATGAATAGATAAAAAATTTATTCTCTTATAAAAATCACTTAAAAGAGAGCAAAGGAATGTAACTTACACAGCCTATTTTCATAATTTAAAATAAAGTAAAACCCGAGATTCTTCCAACATACAAACTTACTCTATGAGCCGAGCTGCTATGTCCAACAGTGGACATAACAGGCTGTGAATAGGAATTCAGGCATCCTCAAAGTTGACTTATTTATGGTCAGTGTGGATATATCCTGAACCATAGAAGAACAATACAAAATCTGACCATAATTCATTTATAAAGACTTATCACTATAATTGCATATTACACTAATCATAGCCAAACATGTAAAAAACATCAAAGCCTAATAGTACGGTCGACCGCACGTTAGTGGAAACAGTGACCTTGAGCTGACCTACCCTATTAGGGAGGTTCAATTCAACGAGACCAGTATATACTGGTTTTGTTTCCACTGACGTGCGTTCGACTGTACAAATAGGATTTAAGATACTCAGATTCTTTTGTTAGAAAAAAAATGTGTTTTTTTGTGACGAATGTGTGATTATTGTGGGAACCGTAGTATTTATTATATTCTCTGTGGTATTTAGTATCACTTTCATCTTTAACTATCTATATGTACTTACTTTTAATATATCATTATGTTAGTTGTCTAGTCGCATAATAAATAATAATAATGTTTGGACAAATCCACACACGGCTGTTTAGTCCCAAACTAAGCCAAAGCTTGTAAATGGGTACTCAACAACTGATAAACATACATAAATACTTTTAAATAAATACTTAAATACATACAAGCACCCAGAATCCGAAAACCAACAGATATGGTCACCACACAAATGTTGGCCCCGGGTGAGAATCAAAGCCACGACCTCTGGCGCAGTACAGGGTCTACCAACGGAGCCACCAGGTCAGTCACTGACCTAAAACCATAATTTTAACGGGTTAGCCCTTACTTTTCGTCAAAACTTCCCTTTTGACAGAAATTGTGCTATTTTATATGAACTTTGACGAAGCACACCCAAAAAGTGAATATTTCAATCCAATTTTAAATAAACTAATTTTGAATTTTGGACCAAACGCACAGTTTGGCCAAAGGCAATATACATTACAACACATTTAACCAATAGCATAATGACCTAAACGTTGTTGAATGACCTATCAGTTGTTGAGTAACCATCAACAAGCTTCGGCTTAATTTGGGACTAAACAGCCGTGTGTGAATTTATAATTATATACGGGTCTAACACACGAACAAGTTTTATTTACCTTGCCCGACGTTTCGACCAGGTTACACTGGCCGTGGTCACGAGCTGACTGGAGAGGCGAGCTGTCATTGTTGATCGCTGTGAGTAGTTTCTGAAACTACCCTCTGCTGATCTTGTATTATTGCCGAGTAAATAAAAAAAACTAAGGTAAATAAAACTTGTTCGTTTGTAAGACCTGTAGGCGCAGGAGGGCCTTTTTCAGAATTTTTCATTTGTAGGTTATGTGGGCAGCCTCAAATCTAGTCGGAAATCGGCGATTCGTCGCGGACGTAGTGCGTCGACGGCTCGATCCACTGACAGAATGATCTCTGTCATGGCCGCCCGTCGCGCTACCAGCGACACAACGCTCCGCCAAAGTGACACTGACAGCAGCTGTCAGCTGTCACTTTATTTCCGTTTCTTGGCATAATTAAGTAACCATGCTATAGCATGAAATAGCAACAATCTATTATCCCAATAATTTGAGAAGACGCTTCTTATATGGCGGGTTCAAACTGAACATATAGAATTTTAGTCGGGTTGTGGTTTGCCCCCCAACAAAAAATTCACATACGTAGATAGAGATAGAAGATTTCATACCTGTCTTGTTTACTCTTACCACTTTTGTAATAAGTGTGTCCCTCTCTGATTATTATTGTTATTTTAGTGCGCTCTCTAGTGATTCTCTCTTTACGGTTTCTTGGTAATAGTTGGCGCCGCGCCACACGAGGAGTAATCACGCTGGTCGATGGCGCTGTACGGTTCGCCGTCAGACCCGTATATAATTATTTAATTATGAATACAAAGCGTGTGTGAATTTGTCCAAAACATTATTATTTATGCGACAGGACTAAAACGACGTTACCCCCTTTTCCCGGCTCTAAATGAGAACGTAAGTGGGCGCGGACTCGACGCCGCAGTTGTTGTTCTTGGAGGACATAAGGACGTAGCCGTCGTTCCCCCACATGTTGGACCAGGAGTTCTTGATGAGCCAGTAGTGCTGCCCGTTCAGCACGCCGTAGCCCACGGCCAACACCGCGTGGTCGAGCTCGTCCACTTTGTTCTTACTGCAAGACAAAAACTGTGGTTAATATACTACTCGGCAACTATAGTGAGTCACTCCGCGTCTCCCGCTTCCCCCTACGTCGCCCCGCCGTGACAGGTACAGAGTGCAAAAACGATTGAGAAGTATTGGGCGAAAGTGTGGGGAATTAATTATTATTTATTTATATTTTCAATAGAAAATAAAACATTGTGTAAGAAGCAGTTAGATACTTAAAGAAATCTTCATATTTATCACCATTTGTTAATGGCACGACGTCACTTATGCCCGATCTCTCACATTTATGCGAACGGTACTGTCGCGCCAGGACGAGAGCGGGCGGGTGAGGTGGGGAAGCGGGGGGCGGAGGGAGGCCAAGGGACTCGTTTCAGTTGTCAGGTAGTAGTCCCCGTAAATAAGTTTGGCGGTGGAGTGAATATAGTCACAGATTGCTTGCACATTGCTAACAGTGTCTGCAGTCTATATGTGCGTAATTGACATAATGTGATGCGCAGAGATGTGAAAAACTTGGAATTTTGGCTTGTACTCCATACTTACCACTTAGGCTCGTTGTACACTCCATTTGAATAGAAGCTGAAGCTCTTATGCGACGCGTCGATGGCCACAGATATAGGGCCGTGTTTGAATATTGCCAGCTGAAAATATAAATATTTTATTAGATACTAGCTTTTTGCCGCGGCTTACCCCGCGTAGAAAAATTTTTCCCGTGTACATTGTGAAACAGCGCCCTCTATGTAGATGTTACTTACGGGGTATTAGCGGACGCCCCGCGACTTTGTCCGGGTTAAAAAGTAGCATATATGTTATTCCAGGATATAAGCTATCACTGTACCTAGTTTCATCAAAATCTATTCGGTAGTTTTTGCATGAAAGAGTAACAAACATCCTTACAAACTTTCGCCTTTATAATATTAGTAGGAAGGAAGTAGTATAAGAGCGCCATTTATTTGTATATGTTTTAAAACTATAATTGGCCTGGAAGGACTTCGTTTCCAGGGCCGTAAAACGCGTTAAAAACAACAATTAGTGCTGTGTAGTTTTGATTGCATTACCATCAGCGCTTTCTCGTCGTTGGTGGTGACGTTCACCCATCCCTTCATGGAGGTCACTAGCGTTACGTTGTCTATGTGGCAGTAGCCGTCCTGCAGAAATAAATAAGCCTTATTATCAATACACATAAAGGTCAATTTTAAGTAAACAAATCTACGCACCCTAAAAAAGATACTAAAAAAAATATCGAATAAAGTTTCGTTCCAAATAAGCGAATAAATGACAGCGTCAGTGGCGTCGGGGGTATGACGCGGCCTATCAGATCGGAAGGTCCGAAGTTCGATCCCCGGCTGGGCCATGTACCAATGGGTTTTTTCTCGAAACTTAAGTACATTTACCGACTGCTCTCAAACGATGAAGGAAAACATCGTGAGGAAACCTGCATACGCCGAAGAAGAAATTCTTAGGCGCATGTGAAGTCCACCAACCCGCACTGGGCGAGCGTGGTGGACAATAACCCGTGCGCTCTCGTCGAGAGTTAACATTAATAGACTATTGATTACACAAATACCTGTCCCAAGTAACCGCCATAGTCCTCCTCAGTGGGTAGACCATGCTTCATGATCCACTGGTACGCCCTGTAGTCCTCACCGCCGTCGCACCCGTTGTTTCCGAAGCTGTCAAACAAACAACATTAGTCCTTGCAATAGTCTATTACTGCAGCGGCCGGCAACAGAGGCTTTGATGGACGCTGAGGCATACACACCCAAGTCAATCAATACCTGGTCGTGGCCAAGGCTTGTACAGTACTTTTCTTAAATGATGCGCGGAAATTCAAACTAAGTAACACATTTTATTTGAAAATGTAATCAATGACGAACAACTAAATAAAACTTTTGATAACTTGCCATGTATCGGAGTAATAAGATCGTTATATTTTTAAAATAGACGGCAGATATGGATTTTCATAGTAATTTATTCGGCCGCTAGACACGACCGATATGGATTTTCATACAACTGAGCCGGCCGCTGCTCGCATGCACCAGTACCACTCGAAGAAGGTTGTCAAAATATGTTTTGTTTGAGAAAGATAAATTAAGTTACTAGTCGAACCGAGCTGTATAACAGAGACCAGTGAAGCCAACTCACCCCCACGAGCAGTCGATGAGCGCCTGCTGGCTGAGCCGCACGAGGTGGCCGCCGTTGTGCAGGAACAGGGCGCCCTCCACCGCGCCCACCGTGCCGAAGGACCAGCACGAGCCGCACACCGACTGATCTGTGGACCGATGCGGAAGATGGACATCTCAGGAACGCATCACGATTGGAAGCTACACGGAACTTAATCTTAAATAACAGAGCTTATCTACTTACACAAAAGGTGCACAGTTCAGGGAGACGAGAGAGTGACTTCTAGCAACGTTGAGTAAGGCGTATCACACACACGCGGCCTGCGGTGGCGGCCTGTTGTATTCCATACGCAATGTATGTGAGACTTCAGACACGCGCGGCCTGCGTTTGCATATTGAAGCTGCGGCCTGCGGTGGAGGATACGCCTAACGCCGCGCTGCGCAGAACTTCTGACCTTATTGTGTAGTAGATAATTTCTATAGTAGTGTGGGACGCCCCCCGGCTAGATGGAGCGACGACCTGCGCAGGGCGGCTGGCAGTGACTGGATGCGGAGAACCGAAGATCGGACTCAGTGGCGCGCTTTGGGGGAGGCCTATGTCCAGCAGTGGCCTAGTGTGGGCTGATGATGATGAAGTTCTATATTTGTATTCTTATCTAAAAAAAATGCGCGTCGCGTCGCATCTCGATTGACACTAATATTTGGATTGTATTGAAAATCCGGTTTATAATTACCAGGAAGGTTCGAATCTCTTTGGTGGCGCGCGGGCTCCCTATGGAGACTGCATCTTGCATATTTAGTATGGGAACCAATGGTGCCACTTACAGGGAGGGTGCGGACAAAGGAAGCGGAGTAGCGGGAGGAAGTTGCTCATACAAATTTATATGGAGTTTGAATGTGTGAGTTAATCACAGTATTGTTATACATTTGACACGATTTTGACACCCATAGAATGCTTCTTTTACGCCTCTTTAAGGGGCCGCGAGCACGCACCAAAGAGATCTTAACTCTGTGATAATGACCTTTGACAGGCGTGACAGCTCCGAACAGCCTCCAGTCGAACTCTGGCGGCAGCTTGACGCTCATGTCGCGCACGTCGCGCGCGCTGTACGGGAACGGCAGGCCTGCCAACACAACAATAATATCGATAAACTTAACAATGGGAACTCTTTGGTTAATAAGCTTCGGAACGGTTTTCTTTTTAAAATATGACTTAAAAGTTTTAGCATTTCAGGTTAGTTCTAGCATTTCAAATTGCTTCATAGATTTGTAAAAAATATTTCTCGATTTTTATTTCTTTTAGGCCAGGTACAGGTTTTACGTATCCCAGACACACGCGGCCTGCGGTGGCGGTGGCGGCCTGTTGTATTCCCTATCTAATGTATGCGAGACTTCTAACACGCGCGGCCTGCGTTGAGCCTGCGGCCTGCGGTGGGAGCAGAACGCCAGCGGATTATCAAAAATAAAGCGAGGTAGAGTGATTGCAAAAATCAAGAAGTCTTATAACTTCAAAAAATAAAAACTATTGTCTGCATAGTAATGACATCTGAACTTGTATACGATAAAAATGGTCAGACGGCCAGACAGACAGAAAAACGGACAACGAATTGATACTATAAAGGTTCCTTTTTTCCTCTTTTGACGTACGGAACACTAAGAATGAACTTATAATTCTCTTTTCCCATCCTCATTGATGAAAAAAAAAGATAAGAAAAGAGAAAAATTGAGTAAACAAGCTGTACCCGCGTTGGGTCCGCTGTACCGGCGCCCGCGCAGCGCCGCCAGCTCGTCCTCGGTGCGGTCCGCCAGGTGGTTGACGGCCACAGTGAACGAGCGCCGCGCGCGGTTCGTGGAGTGGATATACCTATACACACAAACTGTCATATAGTTGTTTTAAAAGATTTTACGGCCTTGGAAGCCCAGTCCTTCTAGGCCAGTCGTAGTTTTTAGTATTCAGAGTAGAAAAAACCGGCGGGTACACAGCTTCCACAAAAATAAGGCTCAACTAGTCGGCGTTCCACACTGCAGTTCATATCCTCAATAAGTGATAGCAGGAGGTTCGTAGAGTGGATGTACCTGGCGACATATTTTTTAAATGGGTGTACGGCTCTGAAAACAAAGTCCTTCTAGGCCGGTAGCAGTTTTAAGAATTCAGTGTACAAAAAGCCGGCGGTTATCAGTGATCCACTGATACTTTTTTTACGTTTTGAAACACCCATCTGTATAGTCACTTCAACCTGACGAAGTAAAACAAATCAGTGCCAATAGCGCACTGAAGTTATACAGAGCTAGTAAGGCGGCGATCACAGTAGCATCAGCAATGGTCGCAGTGATACAAGGCTGGGTGAGCCTTGAAGGAGACCCGTCACAAATAATAAGTTAGATTAATGTTTACCTGAGATTCTGCCTAAAGAGGTTCAACCTCTTAGCGTGCTCTACTTCGCTGGCGTACTGTTTGTCGTGTTTCAGTTTGAATCTGAAAAAAAAAATGTATACACCGGCCATAATTATTAAACTGAGCAAAGAATGCTAACACCACAAAAAAAAATTACGCGGCCAATCATGTCCAACTTCGATCCCCGGCCTGGCCATGTACCAATGGGTTTTTCTCGAAACCTAAGTACATTTACTGACTGCTCTAAAACTCGTGAGGTAACCTGCATACGCCGAAGAAGGAATTCTTAGGTGCATGTGAAGTCCACCAACCCGCACTGGGCTAGCGTGGGGGACATGTTAATAGGCTGTTGATTTATGATTTGAGACTTTTAGTTAAGTCGTGTGCACCTCTGAATCGACACATCATCATCATCAACAGCCTATTAATGTCCCCACTGCTGGGGCTCAGGCCTACCCTCTTAACGAGGGCGTTCGGGCTATAGTCCACCACGCTAGCCCACTTGGTGGACTTCACATGCGCCTAAGAATTTCTTCTTCGGCGTATGCAGGTTTCCTCGCGATTGTATACAAAATTACTGACCTGTCGAACTCGTCGACAACGTGGGCGTTATTGACGGGATGCACGAACTCCTTCATGGGGTTGAAAGTCGCGAAGTGGCGAGACCCGGGCCCCGGGAACGACGTGCATTGCAGAGCTGGGGGAAATACGATTTTTTTTGTGTTAAATCCTTATATTGGTTGACCTGTCATATGGAACACAAATACATAGGTGGACGGATAATTAGAAACAGGGCAACATTTTCATACAATCCACTTTGAAGCCATGGCTCTCCGTGAAGGATGATCGGGGCGTGATCTGATGACGGTCATCGAGAGAGTAGACGGAGGAGTTTAAGATCGTTACAGACATCCTACTGATCAGATCGTCATGACTCCTTGGCTTTAAGATTTTCATACATTTTTATGTCATTTTGCGTGTTTTTTTTCTTCATGACCATGCTGCATCCAAATGGCTCATCTGATCAGTTGGATATCTATAGCGATCTTATACTCCTCCATCTTCTCTCTCGAGGACCGTCATCACGCCCCGATCAATCTTTCACGGAGAACCATGGCTTCAATCAAAGTGACCTCAATTGTATGAAAATCTTGCCCTGTTTCTAATTATCCGTCCACCTATGTATGTCTTTGAGTGTGTGTGCCGAAATACTCACATGTATCGACTTTGAACACCTCAGGGTTGATGTCATCCACGTCATATTCCCCGTAGTCGATATAATAGTGGTCGTAGTGAGAGCCCAGGAGAGAGTTGAAGCCTTTCATTTCGTATCTGCAAAAAAAAATTTTTTTTAATCTATGATTCGGAACGCTAACAGCAGGGCTTGAAATACCGGTATTTTGGTTTACCCGTACTAGTCACCTTGCTCTGATACCAGTAGTAAAGAAGTGCTGCTTGTTCAATACATTGGCCAAAATTATAGTAAATCAAAGCCGTAAAATTAATTTAAAAATTTAATATGTTGTAACTGACAACCCAGCCCTTTCCCTCCCTTGTCCTACTCTGGATTAATTTACGCTAATTAATGTAACTAACTTCAATAAATTACGATATTTTAGTATGTTTTATTAAATACCGGTTATTTCAATTACTCTTAAAAAATACTGTCAAAGTGCCGAGGTGGAGGGGAGGGCGGAGGGGACTGCACGCTGATTGGCCCGGCCCAAGGTCGCGCCATCTACCGCGCTTATTGGTGAACCTCACCTGATAGGTATGGGTATCTCGTGTGAACCTCACCTGATAGGTAAGGGTATCTCGCGTGAACCTCACCTGATAGGTATGGGTATATCGTGTGAACCTCACCTGATAGGTATGGGTATCTCGTGTGAACCTCACCTGATAGGTATGGGTATCTCGCGTGAACCTCACCTGATAGGTATGGGTATCTCGTGTGAACCTCACCTGATAGGTATGGGTATTTCGTGTGAACCTCACCTGATAGGTATGGGTATCTCGTGTGAACTGAACCTCACCTGATAGGTGTTGGTATCTCGTATGAACCTCACCTGATAGGTATAGGTATCTCGTGTGAACCTCACCTGATAGGTATGGGTATATCGTGTGAACCTCACCTGGTAGGTATGGGTATCTCGTGTGAACTGAACCTCACCTGATAGGTGTTGGTATCTCGTATGAACCTCACCTGATAGGTATGGGTATCTCGTGTGAACTGAACCTCACCTGATAGGTGTTGGTATCTCGTATGAACCTCACCTGATAGGTATGGGTATCTCGTGTGAACTGAACCTCACCTGATAGGTGTTGGTATCTCGTATGAACCTCACCTGATAGGTATGGGTATCTCGTGTGAACCTCACCTGATAGGTATGGGTATCTCGTGTGAACTGAACCTCACCTGATAGGTGTTGGTATCTCGTATGAACCTCACCTGATAGGTATGGGTATCTCGTGTGAACCTCACCTGATAGGTATGGGTATCTCGTGTGAACTGAACCTCACCTGATAGGTGTTGGTATCTCGTATGAACCTCACCTGATAGGTATGGGTATCTCGTGTGAACTGAACCTCACCTGATAGGTGTTGGTATCTCGTATGAACCTCACCTGATAGGTATGGGTATCTCGTGTGAACTGAACCTCACCTGATAGGTGTTGGTATCTCGTATGAACCTCACCTGATAGGTATGGGTATCTCGTGTGAACCTTACCTGATAGGTATGGGTATCTCGTGTGAACCTCACCTGATAGGTATGGGTATCTCGTTGCCGTCGAAGGTCTTGCCGTACTTCACCCACATGGTGTACTTGTTCACTTTGTCCCCCACCGTCTGCACCATACGCCATTTCCACGCGTCAGAGTCGCCGATCGCTTCTTTACCTGCGTAATTAAAAAAAAAAGGTTAAATATTGACTGATTGAAATATGGACTCGCGCCCTGAGGGTTCCGTACAAAGGTAATTAAAGAAATAATTATAATCCAAAAAAAAAAAGTAATTAATTACAAATATACGGTTTTCAGATTTTTCTCTTTACTTGTGCTACATGATATTGCTTCTTGCCAAATTTCATGATTCTAGCTCAACGGGGAGAACCCCATAGGTCTTGATTCCCTTGCAAGTGTCAAAATTAGTGGCATTAACGGCCATATCTTTTGACTGCGTTGACTTATACATTTGGTTTTTTTTCACAGCACCAAGGGATTGCAGACCTGAGTATTTGATATTTATTTAAACTTGATACCTCCACGCGTTCCTGAGAATATGATTCTTGACAGGCCGACAGACAGACAACGAAGTGATCCTAGAAGGGTTCTGTTTTCTTTTGCGGTATGGAACCCTAAACAGCGGTATTATCAGGGGTTTACCAAGGTATTTGAAGTCGGTCATATCTGGAAGAACGGACTGGACGGCGATGCCCTCGTCCTTGGTGCCGTTCACTTGGAGACAGGTCTGCTTGTTCAATTCCTTCTCTGTGGTCACTGGCGCCACCTGCGGGAATTACGCCAACAAAGTCAAGTAATAGTAGTTTAATAATTGCTTATTAGCGAAAACTATTCAAGAGATTGATGACACAGCGAAGCGAAAGAGGTGTGTCAGGATCGCGCTCCGTTCTCTCTGCCTACCCCGTTAGGAACATCATCACATCAGCCTGTAGACGTCCACTGCTGGGCAAAGGCCTCCCCCAGAGATCTCCACGACGACCGGTCCTGCGCTAACCTCATCCAGCAGGGTCCCGCGACCTTCACCAGGTCGTCGGTCCACCTTGTGGGAGGCCTGCCTACGCTGTCTTCGGATACGTGGTTAGGGACATAGCGTGGAGATACTATATAAGATGATGAAGATGTATACTAGCTAGATGTATCTGTCCTATGTCCAGACATCGTCTTATCATAATTTTCCTATGGGAAAAATGCTTTCTTAGTTGACATCAGATCTATATGAAGAAACTTTGTGCAAAATTTCGAGTCTCTAGGCTCAGCGGTTTGGGCTGTGCGTTGATCAATCAGTAAATTTTCTTCTACATATTAAATAAATAAATAAATAGTTTATTTGGTTTCCTTTATACATACGAGTACTTACAAACTAAAGGAATGAGCAAGAAACAGAGTACATTTATACAAAGGAGGAACCACTGGCCACAAGACTAGGTCACCTAAAGGTAAACCTGTTAATTTGGGCCAGCAGTTTTCCGAGAGCTGTTGTAGGTACCTACCAATGTAGGTGATGACAATGATAATGGACGAGTAACAAGGTAAAGTAGCTTTATAATTACTTGATATTACAAGTATATATACTTTGTTTGTGTAGTGTGTATTTGAAATGTTTTGTATATGTGTATTGTGTGATGGTTAATTTTAAGATAATATATCTGAAGTGATTAATTCTTCGGTTTCTTCATAGGTTAGTGGCTGTAACCAGCTTAGCATTTTAATTTTACATTTATACTGGGTTAGAGAGTAAATATTAATATGTCTATTTATTTTATTATATATTCTAGAACTTAGGGCTGTGTTTTGGAGTCTCGCAAATGTAGTTCGACATTGTACCATTCGACACACAAGATCAGTTCTGCGTCTATTTTCCAGGATCTCTTCGTTGTAACATATGGTGGGATGTTTACGAAGTATCGTTTGTAGTACGAAAAGCTGCCTTACAGTTAAGACTTTACAGTCACAGTACAGTTGTGTCGTTGGATAACGGAACGGTTTCCGAGTCATAACCTTTAATACAGCCCTTTGAGCTCTTTCCAGGTTTAGGAAATATGTTTTATTTGCACCCCCCCAAACAGTGTTACAATAAGTGAGGATTGATTTACACAAGGATGAGTAGACCATTTTTAGGGTGGACATGTTAGCCGAGTTTCTCAATGTTTTGAAAATGAATATTAGTCTCCTTACTTTTGTGGTCACAGAATCCAAGTGCAAGTGCCAGTTTAATTTGTCATCAATAATTATTCCCAGGTATCGGATGTGATCTGTTCTAGCTATTACAGGACAATCACAACTTGAGATTGAGTTTCTGCTATTACAGCTATGCGCTTTAATACCATATGAGCTAGGGGGTTGTGTGCTAGCATTTATCGAGAATGTAATGTACTTTGTCTTATCGATATTTAGTGTTAGCAAATTATTGTTTAGCCATTGCATAACTACCTTAAGAGCACTTTCAGCACGTTTGGAGCAAGCGTTCCAAGACTTTCCATGTATAACTAGAGCCGTGTCATCTGCATAGCTAAATATATTGCAGTGAGGTAAAGAAAGGTCACAAAGTTGGTTTACATATATCAGGAATAGGGTTGGACCTAGGATGCTTCCCTGTGGTTTAACCCCGTAGTTTATGGGTTCCGCATCACTAACGTGGTTCTCAATTTTAACTAATTGGTAACGGTCCGTAAGATAGTCTTTAAAGATATCCAATGCCACCCCTCTGATCCCGATGTTTTCCATCCGGGATAAGAGTATGGGGACGGAGACGGTGTCGAATGCTTTAGACAGATCCAGGAATATAGCGAGGCAACGGTCTGTGTTGTCTAATTTATTGACGATGAGATCCGTAAGTCTACTTACCGCATCCTCCGTAGATTTGCCTTTTCTAAACCCAAATTGATTATCAGAGATTAGTCCCTTAGATTCTAGATAGTTAACTAGTCTTTTGTTTAATATTTTTTCTAAAATTTTAGAGCAGGATGGGAGTATTGATATCGGTCTATAGTTGGTTATTGTGTCTCTGTCCCCACTCTTATAAATCGGATGTATAATGGCCTTTTTAAATGATTTTGGAAATATGCCGGTACTTAAGGAGAGGTTAATGATGTGAGTGAGAGGAGGTATTAGGACATCGCGACAGGATATTAAATATTTTGTGGAGATATTGTCCCATCCCACTGAACAGTTTGGGCGTAGGCTCAATATTGTTCTTTCTACCTCAGCTTCATCAGTAGCGAATAGGGCAAAGGAATTGCACTGTCTATCGTTTTTGGATAATTCACAGGTTCTATAAGGCTCAGTGTCTTTGCAGCTTAGTATATTATTAGCCAAGTTCTGTCCAATGTTCGCAAAAAATTGATTTACACTGTTTATAGAGATTTGTGGATTTGATTCAACCTTTAGAAGTTCAGTGGGCACACGTTGATTTCTAATTGTGTGAGTTATAGTCTTTATCCCAAGTAGCTTTAGGGTTGTTTTTTGCTTTCAGAAACTCATTTCTTTCATATTCTCTCTTTAATTTACGGAGTAGTTTGTTGCAGAAATTACGGTAGCGGGTGTAAGTAATTTTTAGTGTGTTATTGTTAGGGGAACGCCTCACTTTGATGTGCACTCTATCTCGATTTTTGATACATCGAAGAAGTCCTGGAGTTATCCAGGGCTTCAGTGGTTGTTTCTTTCGAGCCTGCTTAATGTGGGTATGATTGTTGATGATATTTGTGATGGTTGTTATAAATAAATCTGTAGCTAAGTTTGGATCTTCAATACGTAAGACCGGTTCAAAGTTAGTTAAGTTTATTTCAGAAATAATAGATGAGTGATCAATATGATGTAATGATTTAGTTTCATTAGTGTTCATGTTTTTGGCGTATATGGTCAGAACGACTGGACAGTGGTCAGTTATGTGAGATTCAACAACTAATGTTGTCGACAAGCATTTTGTTTTAAGTAGCACTTGATCGAGGCATGAGCCAAGCCTTGTAGGATATGTGTGTGCAGGATGATATCCATGGGACACTAGAAGTGTTAAGTATTGACCTGTGTCATTTGTGTTATCATTAATATCCACATTTATATCCCCCATAATAGATACAGTATTGGAGTCTTTGATATTTTTAAGGACTTTATCGAGACTGATAAGAAAATTGTCAAGTTTCTTTTGGCAGGGAGGGCGGTACAATGCCACTATGGTTTGATCCCTTCCAATCTTACAGATTAAACAACTTGCATCTATAAAATGAGGTTCAAATACTTGACAGTCTAATTCATTTCTTGTATAAATTATGACATATGGTACCGAGACGTGGTCCCTCACTATGGGCCTCATAAGAAGGCTCAAGGTCACCCAGAGGGCAATGGAGAGAGCTATGCTCGGAGTTTCCCTGCGAGATCGAATCAGAAATGAGGAGATCCGCAGGAGAACCAAGGTCACCGACATAGCTCAAAGAATTGCGAAGCTGAAGTGGCAGTGGGCTGGGCACATCGCTCGTAGAACTGACGGCCGTTGGGGCAGAAAGGTTCTCGAGTGGCGACCACGTATCGGAAGACGCAGTGTAGGCAGGCCTCCCACAAGGTGGACCGACGATCTGGTGAAGGTCGCGGGACCCAGCTGGATGAGGTTAGCGCGGGACCGGTCGTCGTGGAGATCCTTGGGGGAGGCCTTTGTCCAGCAGTGGACGTCTACAGGCTGATATGATGATGATGATGATGATAAATTATAACGCCGTCATTTTGATTTATTAAATTTTCAGTACGATGATATTTATACCCATTTAGCGCCGGTATCACTGGGGTAGTTTTCAACCAACATTCAGTAAGAATGATGACGTCGCAATGTATATTTATTGAAACAAGTAAGGTTTGAAATTCATCAAAATTTTTGTTTATACTCCTAATATTTATCATTATAATTTTAATAGATTTTAGGGTTCGATTAATTATTTGTGAGCATTGCTCTGGGTGACACATGTATGAGTTTGACACTTTCATAGAGTCTATCCCTGAAAGAACAGTTTCAATATTAGAATTTTCCATTTTAAATATATTGTATTTAACTTAATGATAAGTATAAAGTATTTTGTAGTTACTAGTTGACATATGCTTGTATCATGAAAAAAGGATTGCAGTTTACAGGTATAAATAGGTAGTCAGAATACTGCCAGCCTTTTTTTACATTTTGATGATTAAGTTGTGTATTTTTTACTCTCGTTTTAGTAAACATATTATAATAATACGTAACAGAGGAAGTGTTTGAGTGTGTGCGTATAATTGAATGTGAAATTGTAGGATGTAGTGTGTCTGTATGTGGAGTGCACCTGGTATATTCAGTTGACTTTGGTAATTTATACATTTGTTTATACAATAATGATATATATATTGATTGATGGTTGATTGATGATTGATTGATGATGGTTACCTTGATAGATGTGCCGTACTGCGGGTAGACACCAGCAGAGAGCTGGTAAGTCTTGACCATCCCGCCGTAGTAGTCGATGCGTGACTTGCCATTCTTGCTGTCATACCTGACGACAAATAAAATGACGTTAGGACAGCCTGTATGGCCTCTGAATTCTTTGATTTTGGAATTTTAAAATCGTAATGTAAATTCTTTAGATAATAATAACAACGCAAGCTTGCTTGCCACTGTAGAAGCTCTGATAAGATAAAATTACAATACAAAAGGCCATATAAAAAAAGATAAAATTAAAATATGACTAGGCTGAATAGTTCTACTTTTTACCGCGATAAACCGTTCCGCGGGAAAAAAACCTTTTTTTTTTCTTTTCTTTTTTATGAGGCTTATGACTCAAGGAAGTCAATGCCAGCCTCGTAAACCTTTTTCGAAACCAGGGGAAACAGCTAGTTGTATACATGAGTATGTTTATAACCACCTAGATAACAATTTGTCCACCCACTCAGCCATTATCACATGACCTGACCTACAGATAAACTATAATATGAATAACAAACACAGCTGCTGATTATAGAAAACGCTTTTGGTATTTATTAAGATTTAGTACATTATACGCAAGGTGAATCAATGAAGAGGTTAACCACCTTAAGGCGGTCGGTATGCCTACTAGATAGACAATATTTTTAAAAACCGGACAAGTGCGAACAGGACCCGCGATCTGAAGGTTCCGCAGTCCGCACAAACTTTAAAGAAATAATTAGAAAATCGTTAATAAAATTTCATACGCAAAGTTTGTTGGTATAAGAGAAAAAATATTTTTTTGTGATACAAATTTACTGTTTTCGGATTTTTTCCTTTACTTGTGTTATAAGGCCTTGCTTATTGCCAAATTTCAAGATTCTAGGTAAACCGGAAGTACCCCATAGGTTTTGATGACCAACATACTAAAAAATGCGGCAAAATCGGCCATATCTTCTGACTGCGTTGACTTAGAAGTTTGATTTTTTCACAGCTCTGAAGACCACAGTATTTGATTTTAATTTCAACTTGATACCTCCACGCGTTCCTGAGAAAAATGGTCTTGACGGACAGACGGACAGATGGAAAACGAAGTGATCCTATAAGTAACGGTTCCTTTTTCCTCTTTTGAGATACGGAACCCTAACAATACTATTGACGCTGTATGTTTAAAGGCGAAAATTTGTAAGCTGTGAGGATGTTTGGATGCGCTGTTACGGCTCAACGGATTTTGATGAAACTTTGTACAGATAGCTTATACCCTGGAATAACATAAAGGCTAGTTTTTCCCGCGGGAAAATACTTTTGACCGCGGGAAAAGCCGCGGGCAACAGCTAGTAATATTAAAGGCGCAATTTTGGAAGGATGTTTGTTACTCTTTCACGCAACTACAGAACCGATTTTGATGAAGCTTTTTACAGGAATATAGACAAGCATATTAATAAAAATTAAATGACTACCTAAATGATAAAATTCCATGGAGTATCTGATGGCTCAACATAGATATATATTGTAATGAACAAGCTATATGTATGAATGCAGGGCCCTGTGCTGTTGGGTTTGTTGCTGTTTCTTCCCTTCGGCGACGTACAGGTGGAAACAGAGTAGTTTTAGTTTTAGACAGAATTGACGTCAAAAAAGAGAATATTGTATTCCAATTTTGAATAAACGAATTTTCATTTCATACATACATATCTTAACGCTATGTCCCTGGCGGGGTAGGCAGAAAGAACGAATTTTCATTTCATTTCATCAGATTACCACATAGGCTATACACATACCTCGAGAAAAGCTGTTTCAGAGGGAAAAACTTCTCTACGCGAGCGAAGCTGAGGGAAGCGGCTAGTTATTCAATATCTTATCTTATCTTCTGAGGGGGCCAGGAATACCTGGCGACACTTGGACCCTATGGGATCTGTTGTGCCAAACCCCTGTCCGCCAAACGGTGCCCCAATCCGTTGTTGGTGGACTTCACATACGCCTTAGAATAGTTAAATACCAGTCTTTCATTCAATAAATACTTGCCGCGCGTAGAAGGGCTCGTTCAGCTCAGCGTAAGGGATGTTCAGGAGACCGGTGACGGTGTAAACTGAATTCCATTGCGGTGGCGATTCTGAAAAACAAATAGAATTTCTTGACGGCTGAATGAATATAGTCACAAATTGTTTGCGCATGACAAATCGCTGACAGTGTTTATAGTCTGTGCGTAAGCGAGATAGTGTGCTACATAGAGTTGACCAAAAACTTGAAAGAACGATTCGGTAGATCGAATCAATGAACCATTTCTTGAAATTGAATGAGCGTCTATAGTGAACCGGCACAGCTTCCCTTTGTCACCTATGTTTAGTCATTGCGCAGAAATCAGCCAACTTCACACAGCCGCCATTAAACTCCGTGGGGACTACATATCACCTTACAATAATGTTCTAAGTTCCCCGTCCAAGAATAAGAATGTTTGGACATAATAATACTTAATGTTTGGACAAATTTACACACGGCTGTTTAGTCTGTTTAGGCTGTTTAGTCTGATCGTGGAACTGAGAAGCACTAGAATTGGTTGCCACATTGGTGGCGAATGTGTCAATAATTTGAGTTACGCTGATGACATGGTGCTTCTCAGTCCCTCGATCAGTGGGCTCAGGAAGTTACTTTTGGTCTGTGAGCATTATGCTGATGCTCACGGACTAAAGTATAATGTGGCTAAAACTGAGATGTTGATATTTAGAGCTGGGAAGGGTCCGGAGAGGGTGCCTGACATATTTTTGAATGGCTCAGCAGTTCGTGTGGTACAGCATTTCAAGTATCTTGGTCACATACTGACTCAGGATCTAAGGGATGATATGGGCATTGAGAGAGAGAGGCGGGCGCTGTCGGTCAGATGTAACATGCTTGCTCGCACGTTTGGCAAGTGTAGTGAACACGTCAAAATAACGCTCTTCAAAGCATATTGTCAGTGTTTCTACACTTGCCAACTTTGGACCAACTTTCTGCGAAAGTCGTACGGCGGCATAAGGGTGCAATACAATGATGCATTTCGCATCCTTATGAGACTGCCACGCTACTGTAGTGCATCAGGCATGTTCGCTGACCGACGAGTGCCCGACTTTTTTGCTATTGTCAGGGCTCGTATCGCTTCCTTCTGGGATAGGATACGCAGCTCTGACAATGGCATTCTCGGTGTCGTTTGCAGTGGATCCCCAGGGCCCATTGTCAAGTACTGGCTATCTGTGCACCAGGGCCAGAACAGGAAATGAGTGTCTGAGAGTGTATGTATATTTTTAATTGTATTTAATTTTTAAAAAAAATTTTATAATTTTTATAATTTTTATTTTTACTTTTACTTTTATTCAAATTAGTTTTTAAATTATTGTATATGGGTTTTTTATGCCTGAAATAAAACATTTATTATTATTATTATTATTATTATTAGTCCCAAACTAAGCCGAAACTTGTAAATGTGTACTCAACAACTGATAAACATACATAAATACTTTTAAATGAAATACTTAAATACATACAAACACCCAGAATCCGAAAACCAACAGTTAAGCTCATCACACAAATGTTGGCCCCGGGTGGGAGTCGAACCCACGACCACGACCTTTGGCGCAGTAGGCAGGGTCACTACCACTACGCCAACAGGCCAGTCTGTACAAGGAATATTACATAATTCCAGTCAATTCAATAAAAAAAATTATCTCCACAAGATGATGGAAAATTCAAAAAGCTGATATTTTCACGTAAATTCGACCCAGTGGACTCATGCAATGACATATCTATTTTGAAATTGACCAATGTAAGCATCAGCTATAAGCTGCCTTTCCATTTGAAATAAAATAAATAAATGTGACATGGTTGTTATTAACATCTTTTTTTTTTTCACAAATAAAAGCCGCAGCTTGTCGTCTACAATAGCTGATAAACATACTATTTAAATAAATACTTAAACACATACAAACACCCAGAATCTAAAACCAACAGTTAAGCTCATCACACAAATGTGGTCACGGGTGATAATCGAACCCAACCTCTAACTAAGGCAGGGTCACTACCAACCAACGGAATAGGCCAATCAAATTATTATTATTGGTCACTGATTCCCAACAATATACATTGTCTTTAATGTTGAATAAATAAATACAATGACATTCACTACATGCAGAGCTGATTAAATATTTGCAGTTGTAATAATATTGGAAATACATGAATGACAAGAATCTAGGTCTATCTAGTTTAATCATAGAAATAGAACATGTAGGTAATAAAAATATTCATAGAACATTATCTTAGCATTGTTAACAACTTATTGTTCAGTAGTAGGTACTGTAAATCCGAATATAGTACAGTCGACCGCACGTCAGTGATAACACTATGAGCTACTTATGGTATTATAAACCCGAAATTATAAATGCGAAAGTTACAGAAAACTACGGAATAGATTTTGATGAAACTTTACAGTAATGCAGGAGAATAACACAGGTTATAAATTCATAAAGATATCTCGGGAAAAAACTTTTCTATGTGGGCGAAGCCGCGGTAAACAGCTAGTTATTGCTATTAAGATATGTTCTACTGCTGGGCAAAAACCTCGCACAACTTTTTCAAGTTTAAAATAATTTTTAAAATGTAATAAAATGTAGGTAGGTGATAGAAACCTACCTTTAGGTATCCATTTCTAGGGTTATAATTTTGTAAAGATGAAAATAAATCTTACGTTTATCTCTGAAACCCAGTGCAGAACCCGCGAATAAAAGGAACAGAACGTAGAACATTTTGCGCGACCACCGCCGACCGTAGTCCTGCGAGGAATGACAAAATTACTTTAGCTATAACATCATTATTTATAAAATACATTTCTCAGATTGCTATGAACAAAGGCATGTTAAAATGGGCGCACAAATATTTAAACAACGATGATTCGTACAATTTTGTGGAAGTCGGCTTTAATTGCCGGTGAGTGAAGCAAAAAATATTTTGGAATTCAGTGGGTATTTTGTGTACCTGTTGTTTAAAGTTTAGCTTGCCAAATGATTTTGTCAAATGTTGGTTATGGTAATTTTTTATTGTTATACTAATTTATTTACTCGGAAACAATCCAGCAGTCAGCACCAGTCAGCACTTCAGCAGCAGGCAGGCCAAAGGCCGACGAAGATACAAAAACAAACAAAGAATCCACCCACAATCAATCCACATGAGAAAGAAAAGAAATCAATCAAATCACAAAAATCAACCAGCCGGTCGTCTAAACGGTCGGTGAAAATGGCCACTATCGGCCACCCAACAAATATCGCCCGTGGAATGCCCAGTCATAGAATGTCCGGCCCGTAAATTGAGCCCGCTGTTGAGGCACCATTTGCTGGGTAGAAAATTAACCCCTGGACAGTTACTGCTCAACACATTACTTCAAACCCCGGGCATAATTACGGAGTAGGCATTTCTGCCTGAACAATGTATGGCAATTGTATATCCGCTTGGGCTCAAATTACGGGCCGGACCTTCCGTGTCTGAGTATTAAGTAGGCGATGTTTGTTGGGTGGCCATTACGCACCCCAAACTGTCAACCCGGTTAATGTCATTTTGGCTTTGATTGACGCAAATGTCGCATGATTGACACTGACAGTGACATTGACGTTATACAGGTGGGGTGGAAAAGTGTTTTGATTGCGAATTGCATTAATTTATTAGTTTCATTGAAGACTTTTGACTATTTCCAAAGAAAAGAACACATTTTTTAATGTATCTTTAACTGTTTAGGTGTTTCCTATTCTTAAATTACAATAATACACCAATTAAATTCGGTTCTTTTGAGTAAAACAGAGAACAACAAATCATGAGTAAAAAGCCTATATCTTTCGGCAAAATCAGCTTCAAGCTCGCCAAAGGTTCTGCAACGAACGCCGAAGAACCGTCGACGACAGGCTTCGGTACTTTTGGCCGAATCCCCATTCAGGAGCAGAAGGAGATCGAAGAAATCGCTGAAGACTTGGAAAGCCAGCACGTACATCAAGTGATGGGCATAAAAAACTTCGGTAAAAAAGCTAAGAGCTTCAACATCGAGGAGATGGTAGAGCAAGCTAGAAAAGTAGCAGAGGCTAACAAAAGAAAAGTCGAGACTGTCACAGCTGATTGTAGTTCCAAAAATGACACAGCCGCGGTCGAAGATGATGACACAGACCTGATTGGTCCACCGTTACCACCTGGAACCTCGCAAGATGAAGATGAGGAAGTAATAGGTCCACCGATTCCACAGAAGTTGCTTACAGATCAAAAAAGTGAAGGCGATGACAGTACTAAGGGTGAAGATAGTTATGATGAGCTTAGCGGTTCAGATGATGAAGATCTATCGGTGGAGAAACGGATACCAAATACTCATGAGGTGAGATTATCAATGTTTTGTATCCTAGTTGTGACAGTAGTGTGATGTCCAGTCCAAACACCTATTAACAAAACATACTATCAACGAAAGCACAATTTATATTGTAATTATTGTTACTGAAAAACTAAACTTAAAACTTGTGTAAAAACACCGTAAGTGGTCAGCTAGTATTTCTTGGCTAGTATAGACAAAGTGAACACTAGATTCGCATGCTGTGAGATAATAAAAAAAAGCAAAGGTAACCTAATAATTAAGATTAACATTCAAGATTCTGAGAAACCATTACAACTCATCTGACTTATGGAACATATTTAACCCTAACCCAATAGAGACTCTCAGAGGGCACAACATGAGAATACAAAGAGCCAATGCACAGCTGAACCCCTACAGAAATTTTCTAGGCAAGAGGGTTGCATCCAAATGGAATATTCTGTCAGAATCTGTTGTTTCTGCCACTTCTGTAAACATGTTCAAGAACAGACTAGACAACTTCCTCAAAAAAACGCAATCAATTAATCTAAAAAGACGCAATAAATTAATATCAATAATAAAAGCAAGTCGACTGCTGATATGGAAGCATCAGCTATAAGCTGCCTTTCCATTTAAAATAAATAAATTATAATGCTATTTTCAACCCAAAATCCTTGTCGTTTTGCTCTGGGCAACCTACTTTTAATATATTTTAGACTTTCATTGTTTGTATGCATTATTATATATTATACACGGGTCTTACATGCTTCGCTTGTATGACCTCTCAGTGTAGAATGTATTAACAAATTATTTTTGTAATCTAAAAAAAGTAGATGGTTTGTTTTTAGAGGTCTAGCTCTAGCTACATACAGTCTAGCCAAAATCAACTTGGAAATTATTTCCAGCTACCTAAGCTATTTAAAGCCACAGAGTAAGTAATCTTCAACTTTTTCAATAACCTGATTATTTGATTTTACTAAAAATATATATTTAGCTAACACACTGCACTGGCAAGATTCCTAAATGAGTCTAAAACAGTGGGCATAATTTTTCTTTCCTTTTGTCATAGGTAGAAATGCTTCACGGTACCAAGGCTGTGGTCGCGCTGGCTGTGGACCCGTCGGGAGCCCGACTGGCCACAGGATCCATAGACTACGACGTCTCTTTTTGGGACTTTGCTGGTGAGAAACAGTTGGTATTTATACAAATTATGGAAACTCTTTTCATTTATAAAATCCTAAGTATTTTCTAGGCAACAAGGTTGTATCCAAATGGAACAATCTGCCAGAATCTGGTGTATCTGCCACTTCTGTAAACATGTTCAAAAACAGACTAGACAACTCAAATTTCATCAACAGCCTATTAATCTCCCCACTGCTGGGGCTCAGGCCTACACTGTCAACTATACAACTGTGCGGGCTATAGTCCAACACGCTAGCCCAGTGCGGGTTGGTGGACTTCACATGCGCCTAAGAATTTCTTCTTCGGCGTATGCAGGTTTCCTCACGATGTTTTCCTTCACCGTTTGAGAGCAGTCATTACATGTACTTAAGTTTCGAGAAAAAACCCATTGGTACATGGCCCAACCGGGGATCGAACCTCAGACCTTTCGATATGATAGGTTGCGTCTTATCCCCGAGGCCACTGACGCTCAAACTTAAAAATACATAAATAATGAATTATGAAAGCAAGTCGACTGCTGATATGGAAACATCAGCTATAGCTGCATTTCCATTTAAAATAAAATAAATTTAATTTAAAATAGAACCTTAGAATAGAAAATATAACACTAGATGTTTTTAACCTTCCATAAAGAACTGGGCTATCAAATGCAAAAAGATATTTTCAAATCTAACTGGTAGTTCCAGAGATTAGTGCGTCCAAACACACAAACAAACAAACAAACAAACAAACAAACAAACAAACAAACAAACAAACAATCAGACAGACAGACAGACAGACGGACGGACGGACGTTTAGGGTTAATGTTATTTTTAATCATATTTTTTTCCCAATGTCAATTTGGTTGAATATTAAATTTTTCCTCAGGAATGGACTCGTCGATGCGCTCATTCCGCACGCTGCAGCCGTGCGAGAACCACCCGATCAAGGCGCTGCAGTACTCCGCCACCGGGGACTCCATCCTGGTGGTGAGCGGCGCCGCGCAGGCCAAGGTGCTCGACAGGGACGGCTTCGAAGTGCTCGAGTGTGTCAAGGGAGACCAGTACATCACGGATATGGCCAAGTGAGTTAGCTTCCATCATTCTAGAGGGTCTGTAGCGTACCTACTGGCGAAGACGCGGCCTATCATAATTGTTATTATTATTTATTCATTTAATCTTACACAGCTTATCAGAAAGAATTCCAAACCGCAATGCCATAAAGCGTAACACAGACAGCGCGGCGGCATTGCGAAAGCGTTGCGGCGGCGAATCTGCGGAAAGCGAATAAAAAGCGGAGCCCTTCAGACAACATATACCGCTAGCGGCGGCGGCGGTTTGTATGAAGAACGCTCCGCACCGCTCCGCGCCGCCGCCGCTCTGTGTAGGGGTTCTCATACACTACAAAGGAATACAACGCGCCGCCGCCGCTCCGCAACGCCTGTCTGCGCTAAATTGTCAAATCAAAACGTCAAATCTGTGCGCACGGTTTTGTCGCTTTCGCCGTCGCACCGCCGCCGCGCCGCTTTGATGTAAAAGGCTTCATACTATTTCGAACATTACAAAAAATTACCGCGACGCTTTCGCACCGCCGCCGCCCTGTCTGTGTTCCGCTTAAAGCTTGCAAATATCTATACAATGCAAATATCTATAGAATAAGTAGCAAATGAAGACTTCATTATTATTATTAATAATAGGTATTCGTTACAGAACAAAAGGCCACACGGCCGCACTGAACACCGGATGCTGGCATCCGCACATCCGCGAGGAATTCCTCACGTGCTCCCAAGACGGAACCCTCCGGATATGGCTGACGGAGAACCCCAAACAGCACAAGTGTGTCATCAAACCGCGACAGCAAGGCGGCTTGAAAACCAACCCTACTTCGTGCTGCTTCTCAAAAGACGGCAACACTGTAGCTTGCGGATGCTTCGACGGGTCCATTCAAATGTGGGATCACAGAAAAAGCTATGTCAATACCACAGCTTTACTAAGAGACGCTCATCAAAAACAGTCGGAAATTTCCAGCATATCATACTCATATTTAGGCTCTTATTTAGCGAGCCGAGGCAATGATGACACGATGAAACTTTGGGATTTGAGAAGCTTCAAGAAGCCGTTGCACGTGTTCGGTGATCTATTTTCAAGGTACGAGCAGACCGACTGCTCGTTCAGTCCGGACGATAGCATGATATTCACAGGGGAATCGCTGGAGAGAGGCAAAGATGTGGGTAGATTGATATTCTACAGCACAAAAACCTTTGAAGAGGTCACCCACATTGGTGTGACCAAGTCCCATGTGATCAAGGCGGTATGGCACGCGAAGCTCAACCAGATATTTGTTGGATGCGGCAATGGCGTCGTCAAATGCTACTACGACCAGAAACGCAGCTTGCGGGGCGCTAAACTGTGCATAATCAAAACGCACCGAAAGAAGCATTCCGTGGAAGTCATGAGCTCGCAGCAAATCATAACCCCTCATGCGTTGCCACTGTTCAGACAGGAGAAGCTGAGGACCAGCAAAAAGAAGATGGAAAAGGACCGACTCGACCCGGTCAAGTCGAAGCGACCAGATTTGCCCATAACGTCCGGTCAGGGCGGTCGTGTAGCCGCTTCAGGTAGCACGTTGAGCTCGTTCGTGATCAGGAATCTCGGTCTCAGCAAAAGGATAGACGATGAGCAGGATCCGAGGGAAGCCATTTTGAAGTATGCCAAGGATGCAGAGGAGAATCCGTTCTGGGTGGCCCCGGCTTACAAGAAAACTCAGCCGCAACCGATTTTTCAGAACGACGGTGAGGATGGACCTTCGGACGCGAAGAAACAGAAGTCTTCGTAATTTTTTTGGGGGTTTCGTCGGCTGTGGTAGCGAGTCTGCCTAAGGGACTGCGCAAACCAAGCGGAAATGTGCCCGCGCACTTTTTGACGTCATTGTCAAATGAACCGTATCACTATAGCCTAAAGAACAAAATCGTACGAATGACGTCGAGCGCGAGGCGACGCCGACGTGCAGACGTCATTCATACGATTTTGTTCTTTAGGCTATAGTGATACGGTTCATTTGACAATGACGTCAAAAAGTGCGCGGGCAAATATCCGCTGCGTTTGCGCAGTACATAACTGTATTTCCAGACTTAATTTTCTTTGTGATGGACTAACTTATTGAAATGAGCTACATATTCGAAAGGGGATTTTACGTGTTATGTGTCTGTATGTGTGTATGAATCTAGTCTAAGCTATAAAATAAATGAAATTAATTATAACTAGTTACCAAAAAACTTTCTATTACGAAAAATTCTTGTTATTTATCTATGATATATCGTCATCATCATATCAGCCTATAGACGTCCACTGCTGGACAAAGGCCTCCCGCAAGGATTTCCACGACGACCGGTCCCGCGACCTTCACCAGATCGTCGGTCCACCTTGTGGGAGGCCCACGCTGCGTCTTCCGATCGTGGTCGCCACTCGAGAACCTTTCTGCCCCAACGACCCTCAGTTACACAAGCGATGTGCCCCGCCCACTGCCACTTCAGCTTCGCAATTCTTTGAGCCATGTCGGTGACCTTGGTTCTCCTGCGGATCTCCTCATTTCTGATTCGTTCTCGCAGGAAAACTCTTTACTGATAAGTAAACCGTTAAAATTTTACAAGTAAAAGCTAGTTTTTATTCACTTTAGTTGTTGTGTTTGAATTTAAAAGTCAAGTGAAACATACTAAGTTAGGTACTTTATTAATAATCTTATGAATAATTTAAAAAACTAAACTAAACGTTACGCTTCGGCCGCAACGCGCTTTCGCTCCTTCGTCTCCGCCGTTTTCACTCCAAAACGGTTTATTGGTGACCGCGCCAGGTTCTGGAACAACAAATTTAGGGGCTTCTTTCATCACTTTTTACATATATTTTTTCTTAGGAAAACCTACAGTTAACAAATACAACATAAAAAACTTAAATTAAAAACAGTTAACCAATTGAAGGTTTCCACTTATAGTCCAATTATGTCAATTACGCACACACAGACTGGAAACACTGTCAGCGATGTGCAAACAATCTGTGACTATATTCACTCAACCGCCAAAAAGATGAACGGTACTATACAAAACCTCTTCCAGTCGACTTTAGAGTAAAATGAAAGGATCACTTTAAATATAGAACGTAACATACCAATTTCTTGGCCCTTTCCGTGAGTATGGACCACGCGAAGTGGTCCATGATCACCCCGCTGGGCAGAGCGACGCCTTGGAACCTGTACAGCTGTTTCACATCGCTGTCTGGACCACCTGCAATCATTATCACATCCCACTACTATAAGCATCTTCAGCAGCCTATTAACATGTCCCCACTGCTGGGGCTCAGGCCTATCCTCTCAACGAGGGCGTGCGGGCTATAGTCCACCACGCTAGCCCAGTGCGGGTTGGTGGACTTCACATGCGCCTAAGAATTTCTTCTTCGGCGTATGCAGGTTTCCTCACGATGATTTCCTTCAGCGTTTGAGAGCAGTCAGTAAATGTACTTACGTTTCGAGGAAAAACCCATTGGTACATGGCCCAGCCGGGGATCGAACTTCGGACTTTCCGATGTGATAGGCCGCGTCTTATCCCCGACGCCACTGACGCTCTACTATTAGTAAATAGTAAATGCGAAAGTTTGTATGAATAACGTTTGTTTGTATAACGGCTGAACGGATTTTGATGAAACTTGGTACAGTGATAGCTTAGCTATTATGGAATAACATAATACTTTTTAACGCGGACTAGCGGCGGTTTACTCTCAAACGGTGAAGGAAAACATCGTGAGGAAACCTGCATACGAAGAAGAAGGAATTCTTAGGCGCATGTGAAGTCCACCAACCCGCACTGGGCTATGGACTATAGCCCGAACGGCCTCTATGGGGCATTATGAGGCTGTTGATTTGATATACAATTAATAACGGCAAAATTTTAAGATGTTTTTATGAGCATTCATCATCATCATCATATCAGCCTGTAGACGTCCACTGCTGGACATAGGCCTCCCCCAAGGATCTCCACGACGACCGGTCCTGCGCTAACCTCATCCAGCCGGGTCCCGCGACCTTCACCAGATCGTCGGTCCACCTTGTTTTATGAGCTTTATCGTTTTTAAATTGATAATGAAAATATTACTAATATTATTTTACGCCCGCGGGAAGTCTATGTCCAGCAGTGGCCATAGGATGACTTACCAACCAGCTTGTGCACCGCCGCGACGCTCACGCGGCCGACCTGCGCCGTCGAGCTGATCATGGGCCCCTTGGATATGTCCACGTGCTTGCCCACCCTGTATAGCGTCACTTTGCCTGAAAAAATATAGTCCCGGCGATGTTTAATGGCGGCTGTGTGAAGTTGGCTGATTTCTGCGCAATTACTAATTTTAGATGGGGGAGCTGTGCGAGCTGAAGTGGCAGTGGTCTGGTCACCATCTGCCGGAGAACCGATAACCGCTGGGGTAGACGAGTTCTCGAGTGGTGACCACGCGTGAGCAAGCGTAGTGTGGGACGGCCCCGGCGTGATGGAGCGACGACCTGCGTAGGGCGGCTGGTTGGATGCGGAGAGCCGAATATCGGGCTCAGTGGCGCGCCTTGGGGCCTATGTCCAGCAGTGGACTGGTGCAGGCTGATGATGTCAGTGTGGACAAAAGGGGGCTGGGTACTGTTGATCGCTTCGCTCGCTCCAAGGATCACCAGTAACCTAACGAACACCTTCGGGGTGCTCCGACTGCTAATTGTCACACATTTTTTCCCTCAGCGCCCCCTTTTCCCCACTCTAACCCTTATCCCACTAAGGAATCCCTTCCAGTCAACCTTAGAGTTACTGAAACGATTAGCTTAAACGCGTTCAGTACCAAAATTTGATAATAAAGTAGGAGAATGAGCTGAGGTACCTGTAAACTTACCCTAAAAATACATAAACCGAAATGATACAGTACAAATACATAGATCATACTATTACACAAATTATTTACATATAAACTACATATATATGTAATACAAGCTGTTGCCCGCGACTTCGTCCGCGTGGATTTTGGAAGTAGGTACCTATCTCTGCTATGTACAGACATACATCGTCTAGTTATAATTTTCCAATGGTAAAATGGATCATTCTAAGTACCTTCACCATAATTTAAGGTATACCATACCATCAGGAACAAACTATGAACACCGTATCCAATTTGGTGAAGACAGATAAAAATTTAAAAAATTGTTGTTTTCACTTCTATTGCTCATAAGACTTCTCAGATCAATTTTTAATATACGTGTGTATTTTTTAACTAATACAGTATGGGCAAAACCAAAACCATAGGAGATACAGGGAAACAGTCTTAGGAACCTTTAGGTATTTTTTCGTGACAACAATTTTGACATAGTAATCGGAACAGCTGGAGTTCAGGTGGCATGAATGAATAAGTAGTAAGTCTTTGCACAGTCTGTTTTATAAGAAAACAGTTTATTAAATTTGACTAACTTCTGCTGCTTGGTTTTTTTTCTTCCGATACAATAAAATGATTCTAACATGAAACTAAGTCGATACGCATTTTTTTAAAATAATAAAAATTATTTTTCACTGGCGTTCTATGAGAAAACATTTTATTGAATTTGACTAACTTCTGCTGCTCAGATTTTTTCTTCCGATATAATGAAGTGATCCCTACATGAAACTGAGTCGAACCGCATTAAAAAAAAAATGTGCAAATTGTCTCATTTTTATTGACATATATATATGTATGTATAGAAGATACATAGTATAGTATAGTATAGTATAGTATAGTATAGTATTTATTTATTAATCACAATAAAATACAGTGTAAATATATTACGGTGCAACAAAAACCAGACTCGATTTGTCTGTGCACCGCGACATACTTATATACATTTATAATAACATACATACATATATAATATACATACAGGTCTAGTAGTATTATTATTATTTGAGGTGGGGCTCTTTCAATGCTTATCTAGCCTTGTATCACTGCGACCATTGCTGTTCTATTGTGATCGCCGCCTTTACTATAGTTCAGTGTTGAGCTTTGCATCCGTTAGGAACTTCAGCACGCTTTTGGCACAAATTAGTTTTACTTCATCGGGTTGAAGTATGTAGTTGCCCAGGTGGACGCTTCTTTTATGCATCAGTGGGCCACATTCGCACAGGAGGTGCGATGGTGTTTCCTCTGCCTCCTGGCAGAGTCTGCACATTTTAGTGTCTCGGAGATTGAGGTTGAACATGTGTTTGCATCTGCGAGGTCTAGTAGTAACCAAGCCAAAACGTACTTTAAAAAAAAAAAACCCAAACCATTAGTGCTGGCGATGCTCGGGATCTGCCCTGTCTTGTGCTCGTTCTCCACAAACATCTCCTTGGCCAGCTCCTCCCCGACGTCCAGCCTCTCCACCAGCAGGTTCTGGCGCACCAGCTTCACGTACTCCGCGGACAGGGTCACCAGCTCCTGGTGCGAGGGCTGCCAGTCCGGGAGGGTCGGGAGGTCCACGTCGTAGATGAACGAGCCGCGGCGGACTGCGGAGGGAAGCAGAGAGGATTCCTGTTGACTCAGATTTTCCAACCAACCAACCAAAGCCTTCGACATAGCTCAAAGGGCTAGCACGTTGAAGTGGCAGTGGGCTGGTCACATCTATCGGAGAACCGATAACCGCTGGGGTAGACGAGTTCTCGAGTGGAGACCACGACTTGGCAACCGTAGTGAGGGACGCGCCCTAGTTAGATGGAGCGACGACCTTTGAGTGACTGGATGCGGAGAACCTAGGATCGGGTTCAGTGGCGCGCCTTGGGGGAGGCCTGTGTCCAGCAGTGGACTATTGCAGGCTGATGATAATGATGTGTCCGAATCGATACGATTGAGGTGAAGTGTATGATCTCACTATCGGGCCCCGGGAAGCTGTGCAGCTGGACGGCGACGGTGTCCCGGAAGGCGACGGCTGCGCACGCGCCCAGCAGCAGCGAGCACGTGCGCCAGAACGCCTTGTTCACGTGCTGCGGCTGCGACGCACTGAAGGTCTGTAGCTGGAACATTAGTATGGGATTACAGTTAAAGGGCTATGAAAACCTATCCCATAGAACAGACGCTAAAATATTAATAATAATCAGAGAGGGACACACTTATAACAAAAGTGGTAAGAGTAAGCTAGACAGATATAATATCTTCTATCTCTATCTACGAATGGGATTTTTTTATTAACTGTCAACAACCAACAGCCCGACTAAAATAGATAGTGTTTGTTCAGTTTGACCCCGCCATATAAGAAGCGTTTTCTCAAATTATTGGGGTAAAAGACTATTGCTATTTCATGCTATATGCTGAGTGCGGTTCTATGGGATACTAGTTCTATGTTAAAGGGGGCTCGAACATTTTGGCACACCGCGCCGGCCGCCATTTTGTTTTTTTCAAAATGGCGCAAAATTATTACACTTGCAGCATTTCAACTTGCTCAACAAAAATAGAATTTTTTATTCGTTGAACTGATTAACATACTCACTTCTAATGTGCAATTTTCTGATAAAGGTCTGTGCATGTCCCAGGGTACTGAGCCGTCAAGACGGGCCAGCCCACTGGTTTCCACGTGCCACTCACTCAGATCTGAAAACATGTAGCAGGATGATAGCTAGCTAGTTATACCGCCGTGTAATATGTCAGCTCGCAGTCACTCAGATGCCTGACATTGTCTTGACCAATGTAAATCGTGGTTATGTTTTAAAATGACAGTTTTTTGAGTGATAATGTCAGATGTCTGAATAGGTACGTCCGAGTTTAAAGGGTATTACACTCTGAATCCTGCAAGTCTGGTTAAATTAGTTTTGTATCAAATAGCTATATATTGGATTTGTTGATGGAGTCAGAGACGGTCGTTTTAGGGAGACGAGGCCAGTGCCTTTATATGACTTGGCCCCTTTTAGCAAGCATTTTGTCATACTTTTTTAGTTACCTATGAGTAACCATAACATTTCAGGGTCTGATACGGGTTGAACACAAGTGGATCAGGGTATAATTTCGAAATTTTTGTACTTTTTCAGTAGAAGCCAAATAATTGATGTAAGGTCAAGTGAGGTAAAAGACCAGGGAAAGAAGTACCTACTAGAAGACCGGATCTAACAAACTATATTAACTCTATAGAAGAATCTATACTAGAATGGATAGAGTAGCCAGGGTCTGGTCGTTCCGGTTGGAGTCCCCTTTGGTCCACTCTGACGCCAACAACGCCGGATTACAAAAAAGTAAATTTTTTCCGAATTTTTTTTCATTGCGCCCCCTTTTGGCCACACTTACCCCAATACATAATTATTTACATAATATTTTGTTCAGACCGTCCTACTTAAATCTTTGGGTTTATCTGTAGGATGGTTGGTCGCTACTTTTGTTATTTATTGTTAGTTAGTTAGGTAGGTATGTAGGTAATATCTTTTTACAGTACCTACCTACTTTTAACTTACCGCGCATCTAAGGTCTAGACTTAATCTAAGTCTTAATAAATATCAGTAGGTACTAACGTTTCGCACAGTCGTATGGCGTAGAAACATCTTTGTTCATTACCAGAGTGCAGTCCCGCGGTACACCCTTGTAATTTACTTCAATCTTCTCAATTCTACCAACTTTCTCTAACTGCCTTTTCTTTTCTAGTGTGAAAAGGTGAGACCGACGTTCTACGGCTTCTTGTGTGCTCAGATATCCTTAAAAACGCATAAAAATGTAGTGTTTATGTTACAGTTGATTATTTAGGGTTTCTAAATGGTTGAGGAGTTGTAAGCTTACTTATCAATGATAATGTCTTCGTATGGTAATTTTGAAGGACTGTTTTAGATAAACATGATAAATTGCACTTCATTTTGGTCTCTATAAAAAGATATATAACAGAAAATATTTTTTTAGGTTATACGCAGCGCAACGTTTTTTTTCCCTGGCTTGGCTTGGTTACACGCCTTTCAAGCCATGAACCATATGAGTTTGACAGCGACGTTTCTAGTGCTGCACCCTGCGTGCCGGTTTCATCATGGAAAAAATCGGTATTTATAAATAAATAAAAATTATATATCTAAATTACTTTGTTTTATTCTTAATAAAGTACTTAGGTATTAAACAATTATAAAAACTTAAAACTACTTATTACTACATTGAAATCGTTGTAGTTGTTTTTAATTTTCAGCTAATCTGTACTTATTAAAAATTTAGAAGAACCATTGAAAATGTTTTTTCTCATTTTCTGGGCTCTTGCATAAAAATGTAAACAAGCTTTTATAAAGGTCCAAACTAAAAATAAAAGTTGAGTTTTAAATATCAATACATTTTATTCTTAATGCTAGCCCACCATAGTTCTCTTCCGCCCCCTCGCTCTGACCTCCTCGAATTTACTCAGAATTTCTTTCACATTATTTCTACTGTAGTTTTTATATGCGTCCAGAATTTTAACAAATAAACCAGGATAGTCGTTGTGCGTGCTTATCAATGCCCTTTCCAGCACATACAAATCTACGCCCTTATCTTCTGTGCTTGTGTCAATAAATGACAGGCCAAAATCAATCATGACTAACTCCAAATTTTCAGTTCGTAGCCACTTGGAGTCTTCATTGATATTATTTTCTTTTTTCTGAACAAGTAACATATTAGAAGTAGTTAAATCTCCATGAATTATGTTATTTTCGTGTAACTTTCGGACTGTCTCTCCAATCATTTTAGCGACAACATCTAGCCCGTTTAAGTTATCCCCCGAGCCGTTCTGTTGGGACTTCTTAAAAATGTTTATAATAAAGTCCTTTACAGTGACACTATCTTCAAAATGTTGCATATAAATTCTGCGGCGTTCGAAATCCACTAAATACAAGGCAGGTGTTTTAACATCAGCCGTTTTGCAACGCACAATGGAACGGGCTTCATTTTTAATCCTTTCCTTGGTTATGGAAGTGTCTAGGTCGGGGTGCCTGTAATTTTTCTTGAACCTCTCCTTGATTAGTGTCGGTTTTCCCAGATAGTTGCATATGAACAGTTTTGCCTCGGCGCCTTGTTTTAATATTTTCAGTTCATCACACATTTCTTGAAGAAATAGTTAACCTATAAAATGAAAACTTTTAAATGGAAGCTAATCGATTATTTCCCTAGTAAAATAAATGGAAAGTAAGAATAAAATTACCTTAGTTAATTCTATTTCCAAACAAATTATTTTCTATTTACAAACAATTAACGAAACGAAAACTTTCAATTAAATCGCAAATGTAAACAATGCCAAACGATTTTTTAAAATTGTTTTACGGGCTTGGTAACGAGCCCTTTCTAGCCAATCTTTCGCTTCACTACTTTCATTTGTAGATCTATTGACGCAGGCAGCACGTTTCTTTTCGTCACTCCATCAATTTGCAGAACTAGCGCTCGGTGAAATGTGCGAAACGGAATGTAACAAAGCCAGCGAAAATTTAAAATCGTCGTTCACAACCCGCACATTTCATTTAACGCTATATTGCGTATAGGTAGGTATTTCTACCTACTTTCTATCTATCTGTATGAATTCACTCGCAGGAGAGCAAGGGAAGCTGAGTGGGCGTGTATACTCATCCAGTGTTGGTTGCTGCACCCGTGCCGGCCGGTGGAATACGTTTAATTTCATTCAAACACATTATTCCCATGGAGATTGTGATTTATCTCCAACTGTTGTTAACCTTTTAGTGCAGGGTCGACGTTCGAACGCTCCGGTGCTCAATTTTCAATCGAAGAATAAGATCTAGTGTGTTATTAAATTTACGTTTGTAAAAGAAGAATTATATTAATATATTTTTAAGAGTGTATTTAGTGTGAATTTTGTGAAAATGTCCGAAGGTTTGGAATATGAGACCATCGTCCAGAATGGGCCGAAAAAAGTAAGTGAACTGAGCTTTGATTTAATTTTTAATTAGTTGATTTTTTATATAATTTATTTTTGAGGAAAATAATATTATGCCTTGTCATTGAGTTACAAGTTACAGCAGCCGTCGGTTGTAGTGTTGCGAGCTAACTCACTGTTATTTGTCGATACTATAGTCTCCTCCAAAACTACTCACGATATCGATAGTGTACTACCGATATAGATAGTGACAATAGTATCGATAGCGCAAAATGGGCAACACTATAGTAACGCGACATTATCGATAATATTATTACTTACAGCAATACTATCACCATTTCGGTTGATCAACAATAGTATCGTATAACGCTTATTTTTTGTTATTGAAATATGATGACACGTTTTTTCTGCAGTAAAGTATATCTACCTATGTCAATATTTAAACTAAAACAAGTGTGTCAAACAGGAACATTAGAAAACTGACAAATTTTCTGACACACATTAAAACGAAAACCTATCATTAATACCAACACTCAACACTCATCATTTTCGGTAGTATCGATACTATTGACAGTATCGTCATTAACAATAGGTTAATTTTGGGCGATCGATCGATAGTCGATAGTTCCCAACACTAATGTGTCGATGCATCTATATGTAGGTGTATCAAGCCGCCGTATGCAGTTGTTAGATCGACAAGGGGGGTGGAGTGATGTCCTATAGAAGTGTCTGGATGCATTTTCGTAGATAGCTATGGACCATGAATGGAATGCAGACGCTCAAAACGCCGCCCGGGTGAGCCCGAGGCAATTTCCCGCGAATCTAATTTTATAGCGACAACTTATATCGAAGTAAATTCCATTTGGAATCTTATTAAAATTAGTTGATAAACTTAAAAGGTCGTAAATACGTATCTACCATATTTACTAATTTATTTATGTTCATGTTGTCGATGGCAAAAACTAACATTTTGTATTTTTGTTAAAAATATCGACTTTTTCATCCCCTCACTTCACTCACAAATTCATTAAAATAGTTTTTTACTGGAACTGAAATATCGTGTTTAACTACATAGTTAATTTTCCCTAAAAATGTATACTTACTTTATGTACGTACTGCGAATTTTTTATTGTTTAATAATTGTAATCTGTGATAGTATTTTGTATATTATTTGCAAGATTTAAGATGTGTTTACCTAGGTACATATTTGGCCAGGAGTTGATAAAAAGTTTGTCTGAAATGAAATGAAAATTCGTTTATTCAAAATTGGAATACAGTATTCTCTTTTTGACGTCAATTCTGTCTAAAACTAAAACTACTCTGTTTTCACGTCGCGGAAGGGAAGAAACAGCAACAAACCCCATTAAGAGTTTGTATGAATTTGCAGTTCAAAGAAACTGGTGAACGAAGTCGCGAGCGACAGCTAGTATCCAATAAAAGACATGTGCAAATTGTAAGAATCGTGTAATCACCGACCCACGACGGCAACGGGTGAAGACGCCGAATAATTTGTTATCAACTTCGTAAGGTGTTAATTAATTCAAACCTAGTAGGTAGGTACCACAATTTAAATTCTTGACAATAATGTTTTCTTGAATGGAAATAAAATTAGGGAAAATTACCTAAATTAAAATTAAAAGCTGTATTTTCGATTTCGGCTATAAAAATGTCGATGTTTTTCTGTGTGTGTGCAATAAAGTGTTAAATAAATAAATAAATAATAAAAAATACTGTCTCGGATAAAAATGCGCAACCTACTGTCAATGTCATGCCAATTACTTACTCTGTGGTCATGCAATCAATGCAATGAGTGGAAAAAGTGAAGGATAACATTTCCTTTACAATCGGACTGAATCGGACGTCTGTCTCTCCCCATCTACCCAAAGTACCTATTTCTAAAAAAATATCAACCTTTATTTAGTACCTAAGATCCTACCTACCTATCTGTTTTTCATCGAATAAAAATACGATTCTTTCTAGCTATGAATTTGGTTTAAAATATTTTGTCCCAAAATCTAGTATACCTATGAAAAATTATTTCCTTTTTTTGTTGCGACAGTAAAGTTTTTTTAAACTAAGCATAGGTAGGCAAAAGCAATGACATTGATGTTCTTTCACATTGTATTTCGCATTCGCAATACACTGCTACTTTTAACTTTGTAAAATCATTGCCAACCTACATACATTTACAGTTAACTAAACAAGAGTTTCTAAAGAGATTTGCCAGTAAACTAGAATATGCTAACTAATTTAATCCACGTAATTGCACAATCATTCAATGTAGAAAAAAAAACCCGCATCGTCCAATCACAGGCCTCCAAAATCCATCAATGAGAGTCCGTGACTGAAATCGAGACGTTCAAATGGAGAATTCATTTTACAATTTCGATTCGTGACAGTGATTTTTTTAAAGCTTATTTTTCTTTTTAATTTTTATTATGGTATTGACCGAACTTTAGTGCCAGTGTCAAATCTCAAGTCAGTTTTCACACAGTTTGAGTACCGTTACCTTTATATTTTGACTGGGACCAAATTTTTGGGTCCGCTTGCAACATTTTATAGGCCATATTATAAATTTAATTTGGTTTTTTAATTTTATTTTTGGCCTTGTAATAGTACTTATTTTAAACGATAATAATATCAAGTTCGTTCCCAAATTGTCCGTTGTAAATCTATAATAAAAAATAAAATATCATTTAGAATAGTTTAAGAGCAGTCCTTTCAGTTTCATTACAGGGAAAATAAATTTTTTTGTGTAAAATTTAACACAAAATATTATCTGTTACCTACCTACTTATCCTAAACTTAAAGCCGCGTTTAACCGCCAGTTATCGACGCCAGCAGTTAAAGTTTAACCATAACAATGTAACTGGCGTCGTGAACATTCCTAGACATTGTTTGGTTTGACGTAAGCGAGTTACTGTAATATTGTTTAACTGTTCATTTGTGATAGTTCCCATCGCAACACGACTTCGTTGATGAGGTGTTTTAATTTTCTCTTAGTGCCGAACCACAGCGTAATATGTTGCATCGCCATAAATAGAAAGAAAGAAATCATTTTATTCGACAACCACAAACATACAATAAAACAAATAAGTAATTAAATTGGATGATTAATAATGAAAGAATAAGATGGATGTGAAGAGGTCGCCAGCTCAGAGAGGCGCAGTGCTGGTATTCTGCTGGGGGCCTTAGCTAGGGTGTCTCCGTGTGTGTGTGTGTTCATTGTGCGTCCGAATGAAGTCAAATCAAAAGCCAAAATCAAATCATCATCATCATCATCAGCCTGCACTAGTCCACTGCTGGACATAGGCCTCCCCCAAGGCGCGCCACTGAGTCCGATCTTAGGCATTGTGGTATATGCGACGAGAAGATATGACGCAACTTCCCAAATGCTGCCCAGCCCAGCCTGATCCTCCTATCGGCTTCCCTCTCGAAGTTGTTTCTACCTAACTGCATAGTTTGCCCGAGGTAGACATATTCTTGAACAACTTCGAGTCTTACCGTCGACGGTAACCGGTCCCGGAACAATGTGAACGTTGAACATGACCTTAGTCTTGTCCAAGTTCATTCCGAGACCCACACGTCGGGAGGCAGCGTTGAGGCTGTCCAGCATTTCCTGTAGGTCCTGCAGCGATTCTGCCATGACGACGACATCATCGGCAAAGCGTAAATGGGAGATGTACTCGCCGTTTATGAAATTAAATCAACAGCCCAATATCATGTCCCCACTGCTAGGGCCCAGGCCTACTCTCTCAACGAGGGCGTTCGGGTCGGGCTATAGTCCACCACGCTAGCCCAGTGGCCTAAGAATTTTCTTCGGCTAGCTAGTGCCACAGGCAAAAAAACCTCTCATTGCTCGACTGACTGGCAGACGCACAAGATATTCGCAAATTGGAAAGCCTCATTCCACCGCATCGCATTGTCTCTACATAACCACCGCGTCTGCTTCGTTTTATTTAGAAATCTCTCTCTAGACCTATTCACTTCATGTATGGATACTACTATAATAAAAACACGAATTATAAGGATGTTTCGAAGGATGTTTGTTACTGTTTTATGCAAAAACTACGCAACAGATTTTGAAAAAACTTTACAGTACCTAATATAGATTATACATCAGAATAACACATTAACATTCATAAAGATACTTCGGAAAAGCTGTGCCCGAGGAAAAACTTTGATACGCGCGACGTTTTTTCTGGTTCTGTAGTTCGATAAGGAAGCCAACTAATCCGGCCTTAACACACACCTGGAAATAAATAAAAAATGTTTAAATCTCGCACCGTGTAATAAAATCTAATAAAATAACCACTCGGTGTAGACTTTCAGTTTTGTTAGTTTCCAAGTCTTTCAACCGTGGATTTATATAACTTTTGCTTTCAGGCGGACTGAGGCAATATTGCAAAAGGTTATTGGCACATTTTGCTAATAAATAAAAACTAGATTGGTAATTAATAGATTGAATTGATTGAGAAATACAGCCCCTACCGTCACTGGTTAAATCAGCCAATACATTGGACGGCCTGCTTTCAATTAAATGCCTTAGGCCAGTTGACCTATATAATCAGCCGGGTGATTGGACTGCTAGCCAGTTTATCCTATAAGTAGTAGGTACCTACTAATTTTATAAACGCGAAAGTTTGTAAGGATGTTTATTTGCTCTTTCACGCAAAAACTTCGGAACAGATTTTGATGAAACTTTACAGATAGATCATACATCAGAGTAATACATAAGCTTTAATACTTCGGGAAAAGATATTCCCGCGGGAAAATTCTTATACGCGGGCGAGGCCTAACTTAATGTACATGTAAACATGATGTAAGAAAACACCTGGTTCAAAATCTTGAATAGATGGTACTGTCAGCATCAAATGTCAAATGGAGAATGCTGGCAAAAGTATGTGCAGCAAAGCCAGAAAACGGAAAAAAAAATCACACAAACATTTCTTTTGACTCACGAAAAAATAAAACCCGGAAGTCCGTTTTCATGCACACATCGGACCACATGTTCCGTAAACAATACCGTTCTTTGTCCGCACAACACAATGCCACACTGTCTGTCGGTCTGTCTGTATGTGGCGCTCAGACAGAAACAAGCAGTAGGTACGATGACCCGTGGAAATGAGAGCGCACGTTTCAAGGCTGAATGACTGAAAGTTTGTGCTTTACTTTAAGCTTAGACGAAACCAAAGGATACCATAATATCTATCCTATCCTACTAATATTAAAAAGGCTACTTTATATATTAAGTTGGGATATTTGTGAAATTTGGATGTAAGTAGGTACTTGTTTGTTACTCTTCCACGCAAGAACTATGATGAAACTTTACACTATTAAAGATCATGGTAGATCACCAATAAACATCAGAATAACATTGCTATAGATACCTCGGGAAAGCTGGCCAAACCATCAAGAGTCAACAGCGACGGGTCATGATTGTGAACATCATAATATGAACCTCAAGTGGTTAATTTCGAGATATTCGCACGAGCTGATTTTTTTAACTTGCGGGATTATACTGTTACTTTAAAAAAGTACGGATAATTGAATCAAAGTAGCTTCCTTTTCAAATAACACACGGCTTGTCTAGTATCCAAGCCGTAGACGCAAAAAAACACAGAATTTGAATTGAATGAAACCTCAGAAAATACTACTGATCACATAGAAAAATAATAATGAACTATAGAACCGTAATCAACGTATAGCATGAAATAGCAATAGTCTTTTACCCCAATAATTTGAGAAGACGCTTCTTATATGGCGGGGTCAAACTGAACAAACACTATCTATTTTAGTCGGGTTGTTGTTTGTTGACAGTTAATAAAAAAATCCCATACGTAGATAGAGATAGAAGATATTATATCTGTCTAGCTTACTCTTACCACTTTTGTTATAAGTGTGTCCCTCTCTGATTATTATTAATATTTTAGCGTCTGTTCTATGGGATCCTTGTTCAATGACTGATCATGACCTCGCCCTCGAACCCAGTGCATTTGGAAGCCAGCCAAATCTGCATTTAGTCGGTCGGGGCATCGTAAAAGAACGCATAAAGCCGGGTAATTCTTAACTGATGACTTATGTTCGGCCATTTTAATGCCTTTTTGTTTATAGCATCTCTATCATCAGTCTATAAATGTTCAACTGGGAAGTTAAATTAAAATCCTTTAGTTTAAAGGATCTAAGAACTCCCCAAGTTCTTCTAAATCTAAGTTTGTTTGTCATTATTGTATGACTTAACTATTTATGATAGAACTTACTTAACTGATTATCAGAAAAATTCTATGTTATAGGTAGATAGGTAAGCTAAACTGTTTCCGTGGGAAACAAAACTTATTTTCCATGCGGGTTATTATAGATTTGGATTGATTTTTAACATGCGGTATCTATAGATTTGGATTTATTTTTATATCAGATTTTTGATTTGGAACGCCACAATGTTGTAGAGATCTACATGTAATTTTAAAATCAGTGCTAAATTTTGATTAAATCAATCAATCAATCAATAATATATTTCAGATTGATAGATCAGATTGACAGACAGACAGAAAATGCGTCGCGATTACGGTAGGTACGGTAGGCTCGTTTACCTGTTTTGAAAGCCCCGAAAAATGTCAACATTATTCGCAGGTAAAGCCACATTTATGTAAAAACCAATATTAATATTTAAATGCAAACGTTTAATTGACATCTGAAGCGACGTTTACGTTTCGTTCGTACATTTTTTATGCAAATTCGACCCTCGGGTGACCCACAATACAATTGCTGACCTAATTTTGTAGGAAAATACGAATAAAATGGAATAAAACAATATGACTACGTCGATACGATGTGAAGTGTGCGTGTAGTTGTGTCTCGACTAGTTTACGTTTATGCAATGTAACGGAGTATCTTCCTCGTTTGGTTTCATCTAAGATGTGAGTGTTAAGGGCTCCCTAAACGATCATGCGGCATGACATGCAATACGTGCTGTCATGTCACTCATGCATGATCGTCTAGCTGTAGAGCTATTAATAAAGATTAAAAAATATATAAAGATTCATTAAATCAATCGTAATCGTAATTTGACCGCAATTTAAATTTAATTTTATTTAATTTTAATCATAATGTTTTATATCAGTTTTTTGTGCCTCCCTAATAAATTTGGAATATTTGACCGCATCGTTGCATTCCTAGTTTCTATAGGTACGGTCGACCGCACGTCAGTGAAAACAAAACTAGTATACATTAGTCTCTCATAGTATTACCTATTAAAACTCCTTAGTAGGCTAGGCCAGCTCAAGGTCAAAGTGGTTCCACTGGCGTGCGGTCGACTGTACTTGGCTTTAGTAGTTAAGCACTAACAAGATTAACAGCGCATAAACGTGGTTATTTTTAACCATCCACCCCGCGCGTGGTTACCGCCATATTTAGACATGCGCCGCTGTGGTGGTGACTCAAATATGATTTTACAAGAATCATTGTAATAAAATAATAAATATGCGCTTAAATTTCTAAAACTTATCTTGACTTTACTGTGTTATCTTACTTGCTATTGTGAAATTGATAGAAATAGTCGTAACCCGGATGTGGACTACCGTAATATAAGTTTAAACTTAGTACGGAGTCCTTGCAAACATTGTAATGTGCTGTTGTTATTGGAAATAAACATTTTTATTATTTATTATTATTTATTATTAAATCCCATATTTATGCATTTTTAAAGTGTCCCTAAACGATCATGCTTGCATGACATGCAACGTTTACGTGAATGTCATGCTGCACGATAGACCAACATGCTTGCTATCAATCAGTACAGTGAAGCAACGGCCAGAACGTAGTTTGCATGTCATGCACGTCAATCACTACAACGGTCATGCATGAGTGACATGCATGACATGGCGCATGGCGATTGTTTAGGGAGCCCATTAGGGTCCTTAAAAACTACAACGTTGACGTGCGCACCACCTATTTCCTATGTATTTTTTTTACTTTTGGCGGGAACCGGCGTGTCAGATCATTGTCTCTTCTAAATAATGTAAACATACTTACAATTTTTCCATATCCCTTTAGCTCGCGTTACCTTTGCAATATCTTTGAATTTGAACCTTTGAAACTCGGACGTATTTCGCGTTAGTCTGACACGCTGACATTGTCACTCAAAAAACGGTCATTTTTACAAGGTCAAGGACAATGTCAGTCAGTATAATATGACATATTACCCGGCGGAATATCTAACTAAACGTCATAGGATAATAGTTATATAGGTAACTACACCTACCTATGTTTGTTTATTGCTGCATTATTTTAAAAATAAAATATTTCAAAGTTAATGCACAGAGGAATTAATTGATTAATGTTGGTTCAAACCTTGGCCGAGTCTGGCTGGCCAGCGGGCCGACCAAATTCGGACCTAACCAGATTCGCTTGACCGAAATGGGGTCAACTTGACACCTTTACTTGCAAAACTGCATTATTTCGCAATCGCCGCTGCAATCATCGAGCAACATTCGTTTTGCTTATTTGTCCATTTATTAAATAGGTACCATAAACTTTTACAAAAAATATAAGACTTTATTGATTTTTGTGCATCGCCAAATTTTTAAAAATTTTCCACCCTAGGCGAAATATTTTAACTTTTTTTTCAAATTGAAATGGATGGAATCCTCGAAATTATAGCTTATTCAATAAAAAAAAATTCATTCAAATCGGTTCACAATCGGCGATGATTATATTTTACCGACTTTGTAAAAATTTTTGATTTTTGTGCATCGCCAAATTTTTAAAAATTTTCCACCCTAGGCGAAATATTTTTACTTTTTTTCCAAATTGAAATGGATGGAATCCTCGAAATTATAGCTTATTCAATAAAAAAATATTCATTCAAATCGGTTCACAATCGGCGATGATTATATTTATATATCGCTTAGCAATACTTTAACATTCACACAAAAAAAAACAGTCGAACGAGAACCTACTCTTTTCGAAGTCGGTTGAAAAATGACTTGGGTAAAAATTAATAGGTATCACTTTTTCAATTTGTTTTTAATTTAATGACAGCCTATTTATTGATATGTCGAGCAGTGTGGCCAACTCCCTTGGATGTTTGAGCACTAAACGAATCTAAAAAAGCACCAGATTTACAGGATTTTCAAGAAATGAGCACTAGATTTTTAAAACAAAAAAAAACGCAACAATTTATATGAGTAAAGGAATTTAGAAACTAAACATCAATTTAGTTACCTTACAAAATAAAATCAAAGTCGCCGAGCACAGTTAATAAATATAATTTTCATCGCGCGACAGAAAAGAAAACAGTATTTACAGACGATTTCATAGAAAATGTGAATGATGAATGAAATTTTCTACAGAAGCAGTGAATAATCCAGATTTCATACATGAATTCGGATTTCGGACACGCGCTTGCTCGTCGCTTGGTACTTTTTACGATATTTACGATACTACTACTATATATTATGATTAAACGTGGTGACTGAAAATGCACTAAAAAGGGCACTAGGCACTAAAATTAAATTTTGAGCGCTAACATCTCTAAAAATGCACCAAATCTAGTGCCGAAAGCACTAAGTTGGCCACATTGATGTCGAGTGACAGCGTACAGCTATAGTCCACCACGCTAGCCGAGTGCGGGTTTTCGGATTGGTGATGATTTTTTTTTATGTTTGGACAAATTTCCACACGGCTGTCTAATCCCAAACTAAGTCGAAGCTTATCACTTTTCAATTTCTCAAGTTAGAGAATGCAAGCGGACCACGACTGATTCCCCATGTAAATGATCTTTGTGCGATACCGGTTTCGAACAAGGAATTGTTTTTACTTATAATTAATTCGGTCACCATGTAAGAAAATGTTTCTTGACATGTTTAATGTAGGCTTAAATTATCTAAGTATGTGTTTTCATACATAGTTTTTCGCAGTAGGAATATTTTACATGTAAACATGATATTTTTCCTTGAGTTTCAGTTCTTGGAAACAGTTCAGGAATGTGGTTTTCCTTTCATTAATTATTAATAAATATATATTAAGTATTATTTAAAACTAAGGGCCTTGAATGACTGAAAATTTAAGCCTCACATTAAACAACTTTGTACGAAAACTTGTTATACCAGACGGTTATTTAAATGACAAAGATGTCTGGTACAGTCAACCGCACGTCTGTGGAACCTCTTCGACCTTGAGTCAATATTATTAGAGACCAGTTTATATACTGGTTTTGTCTTCAATGACCTGCGGTCGACCGTACCTATCAATGTTACTTCAGCCTCGGGCGCAATGGGTGGGTGAGAGAACGAGACGTCCGATTGTAAAAGAAATGTTGTTTCCTTCTCTTTTCCACCCATTGTGTGACATTGACAGTAATGCGTTTAAAAAAAAACATGCAAAGAAATACGACAATAGATACCAAGCTCTAAAAAATTCCAATTGTATCGTACTTTCCTAATTACGTTCCCGATTAATTACCCATTTTCACCGTTGTTTATATCCTAATATTTTATTCGGTTTCACGTACAGACATCGGGGAAAGTGAGAAGTCTGCCATGGCCGGTGATTGGCAGCAGTGCCGCCGCCGCCCGGTGCGACGCAGGCCGAATAAAGACCAATACAATTTTACCTAATATAAAAAAATTGGCATAAACAACGGTGTCATCCCACACTAGCACTATATCATAAAAATAATTATTCAGAAAAGTGAACGTCGTGTATACCATTCGTATACGGGTTCCGTCCATTTAAGATATTTGATACCCCACTCGGAAGTAACCAAATATCTTCTCAAATACTACGTAGGTATAATTTTTTGGTAATTGGTTTTTGGTTTTAATGGTAATAGTTTTTTATTTATTTAAAAACCTCGGCAAATAACGATTTCAGTCGGTTCAGTAGTTTTTGAGTTATACAGTGGATATAGGTAGGGACGTACTAAATGGCGTCAATGTTCTGATGAAGGTAAAGATTTAAAAATAGCCCGCCAAGGAAAACACTTGCTTTTCTATACTTATTACAGTTTTTTTGTAGTCCAATGTAGATTTTTTAAAAGTACCTATCTATTTTCAGATTATTTTTAATTACTTAGTTTATAAGTAATTTTTATTTTAATTTATTTTAATTTTATGACTGTATTTACTATAGAAGTACTTTACATTATGGGTTTCTTCTTTCTTCCACAATTTTTTACAAGAAAAGTACAAGTCTGATTGAGGTTTCACAATATATTTATTTATTAATATAAGTACCTATACATTCTTCTCCCACCTTAAACTACACGATAGCATTTACAGACTCAAAGTGCAACTAATATGTAACTACAATAATTATACACTAGTAGAAAGTATTTAATTGGTTATTAGTTTTTTTTATCAAAGCCAGAGCGAAACCGGGTTTGGATCTAGTATACATAGTTTAAGAATACATCAATCATCATCATCAACAGCCTATTAATTTCCCCACTGCTGGGGCTCAGGCCTACCCTCTTAACGAGGGCGTTCGGGCTATAGTCCACCACGCCAGCCCGGTGCGGGTTGGTGGACTTCACATGCGCCTAAGAATTTCTTCTTCGGCGTATGCAGGTTTCCTCACGATGTTTTCCTTCACCGTTTGAGGGCAGTCAGTAAATGTACTTAAGTTTCGAGAAAAAACCCATTGGTACATGGCCCAGCTGGGGATCGAACTCCGGACCTTTCTATATGATAGGCCGCGTCTAAGAATACGTTACAATTTATTTATTGACCGTAATTAATTTAATTAATATTTATGTAGATAATAAAAATATTAGAATAAAAAGACTAACTACACGATATGCATCAAACATGTACCTACACAAATAGGAAAACCGGCAGTCAAGAGGTAGAAGTAAGATTCATTATACGTGACCAAAGGTTTTTGAGTTAGAATAGTAATTGAACGGAACTCTAAAAACACGTTGCCTGCCACTTAGTTCAATGGCTATATTACAAATAGACAGTATCATCGGTTCGCGTAGGTGCGGGTCGATGACCATCCCACCTAGCTTTATAGTTTACTGCATCCGTAAGCGTAACTACATTTTATATTATAGTAGGCCGTTTGTTGACAAAATTCACTTAACTCTTTTTTTTTCTTTTTTTTATATCTGTTTATTTCTTTTTTACGGGCTTTTTACCGACCTCCAAAAAAGGAGGACTATGTTCGGCTGTATGTATGTTTTTTTTTACAATTAACAATGACAGCCCCATCATAGCCTGAGTATACAATAAACTTAACCTAAGGTACACTTCTATCCAATGTCACTAAATCATAAATCATTCTAGCTGACCTCGAAGAGGGTTCGGCCAGAATGTTATTGACTCTCAGTCTGTAGATAGTTATTCCGGCGGGTAATATGTCATATTATCCTGACATTGTCACCCATTGTCCTTGACCTAGAAAATGACAGTTTTTTTGAGTGACAATGTCAGGGTGTCTGACTGACGCGATATAAAGTGTCCCTAAACGATCATGCTTGCATGACATGCAACGTTTACATGAATGATGGACCATCATGCTTGCTATCAATCAATACAGTGAAGCAACGGCCAGCACGTAGTTTGCATGTCATGCACGTCAATGACTACAGCTAGACGATCATGCATGAGTGACAGCACGTATTGCACGTTATGCAAGCATGATCGTCATACGTCCATCCTTTGGCTCGCAGGGTTCAGAGCGCAATACCTTTGAAACTCGGACGTTTTTCACGTCAGTCCAGACACACTGATATTGTTACTAAATGAAACTGTCATTTGTTAAAGTGTATCCCAGACACACGCGGCCTGCGGTGGCAGCCTACCGCAGGCCGCAGCCTTAATATGGAAACGCAGGCCGCGCGTGTCTGAAATCTCACATACATTGCAAGGCAAGGCAACAGGCAGCTGTTATATAATTATTTACGGGTCTTACACACGAATATCCAGTGATCGATAAACTTAAATCTCGTGACTTATCGTCGAATACACCCGCGGATACCGTGAGTGTTGTGTGCCGGGACTTTCCAATAATACAAGATCAGCAGAGGGTAGTTTCAGAAACTACTCACAGCGATCAACAATGACTGCTCGCCTCTCCAGTCAGCTCGTGACCACGGCCAGTGTAACCTGGTCGAAACGTCGGGCAAGGTAAATAAAACTTATTCGTGTGTAAGACCCGTAAATAATTATATAATTATGAATACAAAGCGCGAAAGTCTAAAATGTACTAGGCAGCTGTTATTTCCATAGCAACAGAATAGAATAGAGCATTTATCATTGCACCATGTTACGTGAGTAACATCAATATATACCTAATGACCTAGAAATTCTCCTTCAGAGCGACACACTGCATCCAAAACGCCACCGGCATCATCAACTCATTTTTACCTTCCTCGTATAAATGATTGAAGTATGATATACTCAGTTATCTTGTTGTCTGCCAGCCTCGATCGATACAACACTCGAAAATGTTTATCTGAAAACATCTGTTGCATTCAGAGTTGTTAGTATACATAGAGCGCGCGTTAGCAAGTCTGAACTGTAAGCACGGGTCTGAACAGTCTTGAAATGTTCGGGGCGACGCTACTAGTCACAACACGTCAGTAGCGCTGATTGTTGCTCGCGCCGATATTTATTTAGATTTGGAGTAATCATGGTGAAATGTGCAGTGCCAAGCTGTAAACACGATTCACGGAAAAGAACGATCTAGAAAAAATCTATATAGAAGCGTCCATAGAACACCTGCTTACACTTGGCACAATGGGCAATGAGCGCGCGCTCTATAGCTAGTATACTAACTCTATGGTTGCAGTCTACTGTAATATATTACCATTTATGTAAGTCAACTTCTAGTGACTCTATTAGTGTTGTATTTTTGGGAAGTTGATTATTCTCTTAACACGATACGTATGTCATTCGGTCATTCCATACAAGGCTTGGTGGTAGCCAATGCTCCTCTGCTCTCCAGCAGATAAACAAGGGGCTGACACTTCCTAGGGTTGCAACGTCCCCGGTTGGACCTGCCCCCCTATCTTTAGATAAGATCGTCGTCCACTGCTCGACATAGGCCTTACACAATACAGTCCTCTGTCCTCCCGATCCAGCCCCCTTTGTCCACCTTTTCAAGGTTGTCGGTCCATCTGGCACTGCAGTCAGCTTACCTTATCTTTACTAGGTACTTACCCTTAGGTATACTAGTGAATTAGTCATCGCAAGAAAACAAACGCTTGACTTAATATTATCGACGCTTATCGGTTGCCTTGCCTGTGAAGTGACGTCAGTTCTTTATTCATACCTTTTACTGGTACGTTTGATTGCATTCTTTGATATTCGATTTTGTCTTTACTTCTTATGTAAGTAGGTACATATATGATGATTGATGATGTCATGTAGACTGTCTTAATAATTAGATAGATAGAGACATGTATTCACTGACACAACACAAACCCACAAACAATTAAAAGATGACATAAGGTACTTACACTAGCTTAAATTAACTGAACGCTTCGCGGGCACCCAACGAGACACAATAGGACTCCTACTGTTGTCTGGTCTAGAAGACGTTGGGAGCCCGGAAGAGAGCAGTGGCTGCGTGTCGTGCCAGGGGTAAGGCTTTGACTCAGCATGTGTCGCAGCCGGCGGTGGCTGCAACGCTGGTCATTCTGCCAGGGCCTAGACACTGTCCATCATCAGTCTGTTGATGTACGTTTGTCTACTGTTGATGTACCTTTGCGTAATGCGTCTTCCGCCCTTCTCCTCCAGCCGTTTCCGGCCACCTTTTTCAGGTCGTCGGTCCATCACGCAGGGAACGCCCACGCTGCATCTCATACTTTACCCACCATCTGTTCTAATTTGTGCTGCAAGAATGATGATATGTAATGAAAAAGAGACAGGAATGTTGACTTTTACATTCCAGGGTACTGTCAGGGTACCTTAGAGAACTGTTATAGACCAGCACGTGTGGACGTGCTTAAAGTGTATCACAGATACAGGCGGCCTGCGGTGGCGGTGGCGGCCTGTTGTATTCCCTATGCAATGTATGTGAGACTTCAGACACGCGCGGCCTGCGTTTGCATATTGAAGCTGCGGCCTGCGGTATAGGCCGCCACGGATACGCTTAAAATCATTGCATTATTAGCATCAATTTCCTGAAAATCTGATTCACATTTTATCGCGTAAATCTAGACAATTGCCGCTATTAAAATACTTAACGCTCGCTAACGATGTTTCAGTCCATTTTAGTATCCGTTTATTATTTGACAGTGAATACACAATCGCTCACTCGTTTACTGAATAGGTATTGGATATAGAATTTAAACTAACAGTGATACGAATAACTTGGTAAGTTATCCTTAATAACTTATCTTTTTAGTGTGCCAGGAATACCCGGCGACGCTTCGACCCTACAGGATCTGTTGCGCCAAACCCCGGTCCACCAACAGTGCCCCAATCCGTTTTTTGGCGGACTTCACATACGCCTTAGAATAGAAATTCTAATCTTTGGAGTATGCAGGTTTCCTCGCAATGTTTTCCCTTGGCGAAAAACCTGTGGTATTTTAATAACCATGCTTAAATTCCGAAAATTCATTAATACGGGCCAAGGCTTCGAACCCACGACCTTAATAAAATGTGACTGGAAATTCGACCTAGTCCTGGAAAGGTTACTTGAGGTCATTTACAACAAGTTAACCCCTATCAACTAGGGATTGAAATTATGTGGTTTTCTAGCTACGGTGTTTTTTTTTTGCATTCGTTTTTTACTTTCTCGTTTTTAAATTCATCAGTTTACAGAAAAGAAGGTCCTATCAATTTTTGAACAAGTCTCAAAATTAAAGCGTTCAAATCCTACTCAATTTTTTTTCTCAGTACTAAAGGGTCATGTGGCATGACATGCAATACGTGCTTACTAATGCATGAACGTCTAGCTGTAGTGATTGACGTGCATGGCATGCAATACGTGCATACTCATGCATGAACATCTAGCTGTAGTGATTGACGTGCATGACATGCAATACGTGCTTACTCATGCATGAACGTCTAGCTGTAGTGATTGACGTGCATGACATGCAAACTACATGCTGGCCGTTGCTTCACTGTATTGATTGATAGCACGCATGATAGTCCATCATGCAGCATGAAATTCACGTAAACGTTGCATGTCATGCAAGCATGATCGTTTAGGGACACTTTACAAGCTAGTAGGTGTGTCAACCGAACATCTATCACATTTCTGGACCGATTCCGAAATCCGGACACTCGATCTGTCTTCAACGAATTTCCCATCAAAATGGGGCAGTAAGTCCAGCATGACTCGTGTTGCGATCCTGCTCCAAAATATCTGTGCATTCACCCCGCGCGTGCGTCACTCGGTGGACTCATGCGGCTTTATTTTAAATCTGTGGACCGTTGACCTTGCCAACATGGCGGACGCCTTTATTCCAAATGCGGCTGGCTTCGCTTTGTAAAGTTCTCCGAAGCTCCTTGTGAAAGCCATAAAAATACAACTCGCGAAAACCGAAATAGAAGCAGAAATTATTGGTACTCATTTGTTTATTAAAAAAATATTTACGAGGCGCGCGTCGCAGACAAAAATAATGCAGGCTAGAAGTTACACGCATGACTTAATTTAAGTACCTATCCTATCCTACTAATATTATAAAGGCGAAAGTTTGTAAGGATGTCAGGATGGATGTTTGTTACTCTGTCACGCAAAAACTACCGAGCAGATTTCGATGAAACTTGGTACAGTGATAGCTTATATCCTGGAATAACATATAGGCTACTTTTTAACGCGAACAAAGTCGCGGGGCGTCCGCTAATACCCCATAAGTAACAAAACGCCTACATATAGGGCGCTGTTTCACAATGTACACGGGAAAACTTTTCTACGCGGGCGAAGCCGCGGGAAAAAGCTAGTCCACTATGAAATCATAATAGGTATAGGAATAGAAACTTTAAACTTCAGGATTCATTTCCTATAACGTGTATTCAAAAAACATTTATAAAACAACTCTTGCTGCCTTTGTACAATCCACAACAATTGAGATCAACAGGATGCAAAGTGAATTCAATTCATCTAAATTAGTCAGAGGCACAGACGGACAAACAAGCTTGTTTTGCCACTATATACATTATCTCCAGGTTTATTTATAGGCCAATAAATATTACCTACCTAATATTTTTACAACAGTTTTCCGCCTCGTCAACGTTTTATGTGCGGCTACCGCCGTCCACTGTTGGACGTCATCAATATCAGCCTGTAGACGTCCACTGCTGGACAAAGGCCTCTCCCAGGGATTTCCACGACGACCGGTCCCGCGACCTTCACCAGATCGTCGGTCCACCTTGTGTGAGGCCTACGCTGCGTCTTCCGATACGTGGTCGCCGCTCGAGAACCTTTCTGCCCCAACGGCCGTCAGTTCTACGAGCGATGTGCCCAGCCCACTGCCACTGCAGCTTCGCAATTCTTTGAGCTATGTCGGTGACCTGTTTGACATAGACCGTCTATTCCTCTTCCGTTCTCAACCAGCCGCTTCCGGCCACTTTCTTAAGGTCGTCGGTCCATCTGACCGCGGTGGTCTGGCCATTCAGCAACAAATGTAGCCTACGATTTTAGCTTGCTAACGTTATTACGATGTTTACACAGTAACGTTATTGTTTTTCTTCTCACTAATTTGGGCGAAATCTCAGCTGATATTCCGACTTTCCTATGCACCGACTGACGTTATACGTAATTGATATAATTAGTGGCATGTACCCACATGTAACTGCGAACGTAAACCTTTTTAGTGTCATAATTATGAACGTATGCGCATAATGTAATTAATTACTACGTCTGAGCGCTCTGTAGTAACTTTTATACGCTGTGGTTTAAGTTATAGGCAGGTATAGCGAATTCCTTATTCTACTTAAATATTGAACTGTATTATAGGTAGGTAAAACTGACTGAAATTTACTGCCTCTAAGATTGGTAGTACACTATCAACCCAACCAATGCATTTCAAAAACAATTAAAAATTTAAAAAGAAATATTTATGCTTCGAAGAAACCATATACTTCATATGACTTTATTAGAATCTGCCAAAATTATAATGTTCTAAAATTTTGTGCTCAATCAATGAAGTTAAAATTGTTGTTCGAAGTGTGTTTATTAAAGTATTAGAACTTAGTAAAAACACTCCAATATTTTAATTTAAAAAAAGCAGAATAATCATGATGAATTTCGTATCGTCCCCAACCGGTCCTCCAATCCCCTCATCGTATCCTTTTTAAGGTCGTCGGTCCATCTCGCAGGGACGCCCACGCTGCATCTCATACCTTACCCACCAGCTGTTCTAATTTGTGCTGCAAGAACGTTTTCACTGAAGAAAGTGATTTAAGGCGAGATTCAGAACGGTTCACGGTCGGCGGGACGCGTGCGCGCGCGCCGACGCTGGTTTTTGCGAGGCATTCATGAAATAAACAAGGAAATTGACAGATTTCACTAATAGGATTTCAATGGAATGATTACACAGCTTATGCCTTCGGTTTGGCTCTTGTTATTTGAGAAATTGTCAGCTCTGATTTGATCGTAATGCTACCACATCATCATCATCATATCAGTCTGTAGACGTCCACTGGACAAAGGCCTCCCCCAAGGATCTCCACGACGACCGGTCCTGCGCTTACCTCAACGCTACCACAGGTAACCCTCAAATACTGCCTCGGCCAGTCATGCATGACCTACGGCGCAGAAGCGAGGACACTGATGGCGAGCTCGATCCACAAGTTTAAGGTTGCTCAGCGGCGTGTCGAGAGGGCTACGCAATAAACTGTCTCTCGCCCTTTCTACCTTTTTTTGAGGGAATAGATATACTTAGGGTCTTTAATGATCGTATTTATAAATACTGTATGCTGCTACGTATTAGGTACATATAAAAACTTTCGAGTTAACGTCTCCGAACTTAATTGCACGCTTATAGCCGAAGTTACAGGAAAACAGGACGACATTTATACAAACAGACAATTCAAAAAAAGTTTTAAGGTACCACTTTATTCGGCAACTGGCCAGAACGCGCAATAAAAAACAACGCAAAAGTCACTCTCTTGACACATCAAAGCCATGAAAAAACTCATACAAACCGGATCTAATTCCAAGATTTTTTCCGATATGAACAATTATTATCATCGCTATCCTTAAAAACTTTCGCCAAAAAAATGAACGCAGACAATCCCATGGAGGGCAGCTACCAGAACCTACAGGAGCACATAAACAAAATCAGCGAATCCCAAAACACCATCCTGACTAAATTCGATGCGTTGTCCAAAAACGTGGACGAGTTGCGGAAGGTTCTCGGCCAGTTCTCCGAGAAGGTGGTCGCTTTGGAAGAAGTGGCCACTGACAGAAGGAGGCTGAAGAATGAGATAAAGGTGCTGAAGACCAGGATTGACGAGCTTTACGCTATAGTGAAGGAAGGGAAGGAAGACGATTCGTGTCCAAGTGATCTTCACGATGCAGAGTCTTGTCACTCTGGTGTCTCCTGTTCTTCTAAGGTACAGGTCTTCTAAGGTCATCATTATGTCAGCCTTTCATCATCATCATATCATCCTGTAGACGTCCACTGCTGGACAAAGGCCTCCCCCCAAGGATCTCCACGACGACCGGTCCTGCACTAACCTCATCCATATATCAGCCTTTGCTAAACATTATTTCCTAGGTTTATCCAGCCTTGTATCACTGCGACCATTGCTGATCTATTGTGACCGCCACCGAACTACAATTCAGTGCTAAGCGTCATGTTAGGAACTTCAGCTCGCTTAAGGCACTGACGGTTTTACTTCATCAGGTTGAAGTAAGTGAGCAGTTGCCCAGATGGGTGTTTCTTGTACGCATCAGTGAACCACACTCGCAGAGAAGGTGCAATGGTGTTTCCTCTGCTCCCTGGCAGAGTGTGCACACTGTAGTGTCCCGGAGCTTGAGGTTGAACATGTGTTTGTTCAGGCCGCAGTGTCCGGTGAGTGCTCTCACTCGGATGAACTTGGGCCCTCCCATAATTCGCCACCACTCCGGGTTCTCTTCTTTCCGCAACCAGCTGCTTTCGGCTACCTTCTTAAGGCCGTTGGTCCATCTGACATCCATCTCCACTCCACAACTCGAACTATGAGATTAGACCAGTTGAAGAATTGTTTCTACCGCCTCCTAGTCAGATCACCAAAAATGTTTTTTTTAAGTCATAAATTACTGAAGCGACTACTGGTTGACCTGGTATCTCCTTACTCCGGAACCAGTTTTTGTCTTACAGGGTCTCAACGGATATTAAATGGCGGCCATTACGTCCGAAAGTTCCTTTTAAAAATGTTTTAAAAGTACTTTTCCTCGATACGGTCAGCAACGCGGCTCACCCGTGTGGAATATTTTTTTCCCGCGGGTACAGTTTGTCGCGGTAAAAAGTTACCTGTGTCCTGCCCCAGGGTTAGACGTATCTCCACACCAAATTTCATCAAAATCCGTTCAGCGGTTTAGGCCTGAAAAGGTAACAAACAGACAGACAGTTGCTTTCCCGTTTTTAATATTAGTATGGATATGGATTACCTACTTGACTTTACAGCTATATCTTATTTAAAATAGAAAGTCATACATGTTTTTTAATTCGTCGGCGAATCCAAAGATTCACATCCTCACTAAAGTGACAGTACGTTTAATTACGTACGTGACACTACACAATTCGTTTCCATTAGAACTTATTTACTGTAAGTCCCTATGAAAATGTAATTTCACTTTTGCCGACCATACTTCGCGCAGTAACCGCCGACTTGCCGTAAGCGACAAGGAAATGTTATCGAAATTTCAATCGTAAGCTCTTCTATTAGAGTTCATAATTTAAAATTTCGTTTCCCATAAGAGGGGCCCCACTTGATTAATGCTGCCCAGCTAATCAAATCCGCGAGCTTTCAAAATGGCCGGCGGCGAATTACTTTCAACACGAATTTCGGCACAGGAACCCTAAATGTACAGTCGACCGCACGTCAGTGGTAACACTTTGACCTTGAGCTGACCTAGCCTATCAGGGAGTTTCAATACCATGAGAGACCAGTTTCTACTGGTTTTGTTTCCACTGACGCGCGGTCGACCGTACATACCTACCTGCAAATATTATGCGTGACACACACTGGGCGGCGGCGTTGCGAAAGCGTTGCGGCGGCGAAGGTTTGTATGAAGAACGCGCCGCGCCGCCGCCGCTTTGATGTAAAGGGCTTCATACTATTTCGAACATTACAGAAAAAAACCGCAACGCCGCCGCTCAGTGTGTGTCACGCTTTAAGGAACAGGCTGTTGCACGCGACTTCGCTCGCTCGGACCAAGTACTTACGGTGTGAATTTTAATTTCCCCGCAGTTGGCCCGACAGCTTTTATAAATGGTTGGCGTTTTATCACAGAATACAATGTTTTATTTTATGATTTTTTAAAAAGAGGGCAGGCTGCACTCCGTCCGAAAACTCGAAAGCCGCTCAACGGGCTAGCAAGCTATGCTCGGAGTTTCTCTGAGAGATAGGATCCGAAACGAGGTGATCCGCCAGAGAACCAAAGACTTAAAGGGTTAGCACGTTGAAATGGCAGTGGGCTGGTCACATCTGCCGGAGAACTGATAACTGGGGTAGACGAGTTCTCGAGTGGAGACCACGACTAGGCAAGCGTATTTATTTAGGTATCTTCTATTATAAAACTTACTCAAAGCTTTTACCTACACGGCTTATTGTACAGCTTTTTCTTTTTGTCCAGGTAACCATGACCACCGGTTTGGATCGGGACACGATACGCGCGGCGTACGAGGACGTCCGCTCCGATGGCTCACCCACAGAATGGTAAGACTGAGGAGAACGCGACTACCAAGCTGACGTGGCAGTAGGCGGGCCAATCTGCCGCTGAACCGGCAGCGATGAGGGCCGGAAGCGGCGTGATGCGGAAGCCTACCCCGAAGTCCAGCTGTGGACGTCTAAAGGCTGGTTTGATAATATTGTTAGGACAAATTTACATCCGGCTGTTTAGTCCCAAACTAAGCCGAAGCTTGTAAATGGGTACTCAACAACTGATAAACATACTTAAATACTTTAAAATAAATACCTAAATACATACAAACACCCAGAATCCAACCAACAGTTATGCTCATCACACAAATGTTGGTCCCGGGTGGGAATCGAACCTTTAGCGCAGTAGGCACAGGGTAACCACTACGCCAACAGGCCAGTCAGGTCTAAAGTTGTTGAAGGGCTGTTAGGAGCTAACGTCAATTTCTATGGAATACGCTATATCTTTGGCCGGATAGTGTAGTATAGATAGGCTAACGTAATCGAAATTGCGGCGGTCTGCAATCTGCTGCATGTAATAAGGAAGTGCCGTATGCAATGATTCGTCTGCACTTTCGTTCCATTTATATTACGCATAGGTAGTCCGGGAGTTGAACGTGAGCGGCGTCGGGGATAAGACGCGGCCTATCATATCGAAAAGTCCGAAGTTCGATCCCCGTGGGTTTTTTCTCGAAACTTAAGTACATTTACTGACTGCTCTCAAACGGTGAAGGAAAACATCGTGAGGAAACCTGCATACGCCGAAGAAGAAACTCTTAGGCGCATGTGAAGTCCACCAACCCGCACTGGGCTAGCGTGGTGGACTATAGCCCGAACGCCCTCGTTGAGAGGGTAGCCCTGAGCCCCAGCAGTGGGGACATGTTAATAGGCTGTTGATTAGCTTATGCTATTTGTCCACAGGGCGGTGTTCAAGTTCGAGGCGGCGCGGATCGTGTGCTCGGCGAGAGGCAGCGACTTCACAGAGTTCCGGACGCAGTTCTCAGACGACGACCGGGCGTTTGGATACCTCAGGTACCTACACTACACTCTTAATCATCACATCAGCCTGGACGCAGTGGCCAGGTATCATTGGAAGTCCACCAACCCGCACTGGGCTGGCGTGGTCGTCACGATGTTTTTTCTCGAAACTTAAGTACATTTACTGACTGCTCTCGAACGGTGAAGGAAAACATCGCGAGGAAACCTGCATATGCCTAATAAGAAATTCTTAGGCGCATCTTAGTTCCACCAACCCGCACTGGGCTAGCGTGGTGGACTATAGCCCGAACGTCCTCATTGGTGAGAGGGTAGGCCTGTGTCCCAGCAGTAGGGACATGTTAATAGGCTGTTGATGATGATGAAGAACCGGGATTTCCCCAGTTGCCTTAAAACTCTCTGAAGAACTGGCAGAACATACTCTTCAGTTCAATGTTCAGACCAGCAGGTTCAGACCTTTTTCATGTCGCCGGTCTGTCAGGAGGGCGACCCACGGAGCTTATGTCATGCACATTGTTCGTCCAGGTTGCAAATGGGAGACGAGATGTCGAAACGCAAGAAGTTCATGTTCATGACGTGGGTGGGTCCCAACGTGTCCGTCATCAACCGCGCCAAGATGTCCACAGACAAAGCAATCATCAAGGACATCATCTCGGTAAGTAATGGCCTGTTGGCAGTCCACTGCTCGACATAGGTCTCATCAGTCGGTACTAATTGGAAAACAAGGCTCAGCGGAGAATTTATAGGCAAAGATGTTAGTCAAACTTAAGATCGCTGGCTCGCTGGGGGCCAGGAATACCTGGCGACACTTCGACCCTATGGAATCTGTTGCGCCAAACCCCTGTCCGCCAAACGGTGCCCCAATCCGTTTTTGGTGGACTTCACATACGCCTTAGAATAGTTAAATACCAGTCTTTTGGCGTATGCAGGTTTCCTCACGATGTTTTCCTTCACCGAAAAACCTGTGGTATTATAATTAACCGTACTTAAGTTTTCGAAAAACTCATTGGTACGGGCCAGGATCGAACCCACGACCTCATGAACGTGAGGCGAGTGCACAACCAACTAGGCTACCACGGCTCTATGGCAATGAGTTAGACTTTCAAAAATCTACTAAATTAGTAGCTTGCTATGTACTGTGGTTTCAGAAATATTAGTAGCCATGCTTTATTCCAGCCTAGGCCACTAGCAAACAATTCTTATAACTTTTAAACGTTGGATCAACTAAATCAAATTTTTTGCGACTAAAATTGTAATAAACGGAGTTAGCCACACCAGAATAAGCCCTGACATATCCGGAAGGATTAGCAAGCTGAAGTGGCAGTGAGCAGGTCACATCTGTCGCACTTGGGGCAGACGAGTTCTGGAGCGGAGACCGCGGACCGGTACGGGCAACGTGGGTCGCCCCTCCGCCAGGTGGACCGACGACCAAAGGTGGCCGGAAGCGGCAGGCGGAGGAACGGGTGTGGTGGCGATCATTGGGGAAGGTACATGTCCACCAGTGGACGTTGAAAGGCTGACATGAAGTTAGACTTGTTGAATGGTTACTTCTTCACCAGATAGATCACATTATAATGATTTGATTAGATATCTTAGTCTGAATTTCAGACTGAAATCAGGTTGGCAGTACCTATTCTAGATTATTTAACAAGAAGTTGACGTAATTGGTTCAAAAAGTACCGACTTTTATCACTGTTTGTACAGAGTGCAATATGTTATCTTGCTTTGTCAAAGGTGTTACATTATTTAACTGTCTCAATACTTTAACAATCTGTTTATTTGTTACGGATTTTGATAAATAATGTGAGAATGAAATATTATAAATGGCAGTGTGGCATAGAGATTAAATATTATTAAAAACAAAAAAAACTATAGGAGAAAAGTTTAATAAATGTATAAAAATATCAATAAATTAGGTAGGTGCTCTATTTAGTTCATACAGAAATTAATATGTTCTTGAAAATGCATGTCTTCTGTGCCAATAATGTCTATCTTTAATATACACTTGTTGATCTTGTAGTTCATGAAGACAATAATAGACAGAAAGGAAGTTTCTATACAAATATAAACTTATACATAAGATATTGAGAATACAAATCCATCTGGTCTTCTGCCTGCCATACTCCGTTTTCTTTTTAATCCTCTATACAAAATTGTACTATCCGTAGGCAGCCAAATATTAAATAAAATCATATAAATACTTTCTGACGTTAAACCCTACAGTATGAGCTACAGCTGATATAAAATCGTAGCCAACAATGCATTTGTACTTCGCAACATCTAAATCAATCTCCTTACTGCCTGCAATCAACTTTAACTCTACTAATGTTGCTATTTGTGATAATAAATTACTGGTCAGACCGATCTTCTCGTCCAAAATTGCATAGAAGATCGCCAGCAGGCGGTCTAAAGTGAATACTTTAGGTCCGAGTTGTGTATTCAGCTTCTCACTGATTTTCGCTTTGGCTCTGACTTGCTGCATTCTCTTGCGTTGCTTGCCGTGGTTCTTCATAAATAACCTCTTGTCTTCTTTAGGTGGGTTGTAACTGGCCAAGTAGGCGGCGATGAGTAGATACTTGGCATAGAACGGCAATTCGAAGCTTTGGGCAAAGCTTTTGGTTGATGTCAACTCTTCTTTCAGAGTATTTTCAAAATCATAGCCTTGTTGTGTGCCAAAATCACTGTTTTCTTTCCCCGGAGATGGATTGCTTGATTTAGAGTTGTTTATACGTAAATACAGCAATTCTAGGCTAGTTTTCAAGATTGGGGAAATATGCCTCCACAGTTTAGGCAAGTCTTGAGCTTGTATTTCGTGTTTGATTATCGGCTCGCAGTATTTAACGAAATTGACGCGTGCCATATGCCTTAACTCGATCAGATCTCGACACGGTCTGTAGAAAACGCTAAGAAATGCATTGAGAAAGTTGGCAAATAACTCTGGTTTTTCAAGTTCGACTCTTATATCAGTTTCTACATCGAAGTTGCTTAGTAAATGCCTTATAAAGGATTTTTGGTACATGAATATGATTTTGAATAGCTCTTCTTTGTTGTAATTAGGAAAGTACAGCATTATAGGCTCTCGTACACCCATTTTGAAGTTGAAGCTGTCGTAAACTAAATGGGTGACAAATATAGTGCATATGTTCAGATTACACAGTTCTCGTAGTCTTAGAAATGCGCATAATATGTTCTGATCCATTGTGCGTAACCTCTCAGCCCTGTCGAATACCAATACGATGGGTTCATAGCTAGCTTGAGTTGTAGCAATACGGTTTAGGCCATTCACAAAGTCTAGCATAGAATCACATTTTGTATGTACCTCGTCGTTTCCAAGGCTTGATAAGATGGTCTCGTACGTGATCTTCGGAGAATAACACTCGATACAGTCAACTGCAATGTATTTGTAGATTAAATAGTGTAAAACAGCGTCCAGGCACGAACTTTTGCCGGTTGCCATACTTCCGCTTAGAAACAATGAACAGGGTAGCGGTTCGTCGCGGTCACCGAAGAGATTGAATAATTCGCTCAATTGGTCGTGTCTGCAAGGCACATTGCTGTATATTTCTTCCATTTTCTATTGATTTTTGACCAAAATGTATCTAACTAAAAAACAAACAAGAAATAACCTCTCGTAAAGGCCGTTGACACATAACTTGACGTTTGGTTTCCCGCGAAAATTGAATGTACGGCACAGCACAAATTATAGGTGCGGTCTTGCTACGCCGTTTCGATTCCATTCTTATGAGCGCTATTTAGAATGAGGAAAATGAAATGAGTAATAGGTATAACAATGTTGTTGTTTCTTTTAGCAGATCAGTATTAAAATAGTGTCTAGTTTCATTTCATAGAATGCAGATTAACATATATATATATATTATTTTCAGAATTTTGCTGTGGAACTACAGTTGGAAAGTCAGTCGGAAATAGACATCGATCAATTCAAAGACGCTCTGAACAGGGCAGGAGGAGCGAACTATGGAACAGGCGTCAGGGATTTATGAATTGCACTATGAAATATCCTGAAACTACTTACCGCAATGCAATAACATAACGCCTAAACAGTGCACTGTCCCTTTTACGCATGTCCCGAGTTATTGAGCGAGAGAAAGAGACAGGATATTGCTTAGTCGTGTGTGGTAGGATTTTCTTTAAGTAATTCTGGGGCCAATTTCACAAAATTACTTCACAATTCTGCACTATTTATAAACAGAAGGATCCCATCGATTCGGGTATTTTCGAAAATTGGAGAGCTAATTTTTGTGGAGTTGATCTTGGACCAAAAATCATGCCCAGATATTGATTTTTCCTGTAATTTAAAACATTATTTTAGTCATTTTGCAATCAAATTAGTCTTTAGTTTTGTCATGTCATGATGGAGATCTATTTATTTTTTGATGAAATTAATGTTGGAAAGTCAAATTTACTTTATGAATTTATTTTGAGTTTTTTTTAATATTAGTAAGTATCTAATTAATGTTTACAGTAACTTATTTCAGCCTGGCCGAAAAAAAAATATTAAGAAAAAATACTGGCGCCATTCTTTATCAATACCCAAATGGCGCCTTAAATGTTTTGTCGGGCTAATAATAGTGTACTAATAATGTGCGATTATTGTAACTTCAATGTAATAAAATAGGTTTTTTGCCAAAAAAAAATTGTAGGGATATGGCCATGTAGACGGAGCGAGTGCATTTATTATTTTGTCTACTTGTATTATACTGACCATGACGAAATTTTACAATTGTATACAAAAATTCGGATTTTATGGGCTTTTATACATTGAATAGTGTTATTTACCCAACATTATTATTGGTAAACTGAACTGGTGAATACAATTTAACCAAACAATGCTGTATTTTCTTTATTTCGGTATCCCAAAAAAAGTTCAGAATATGGCTCTGCCAAGATGACGCAAGTATTTTATCGATATTATTGAAGGCGAAGGTATCTAAGACCATACAGTCTGTTTAATCACGGGAGTTGATTTGCAATTAAAACATTTCTATCTAGAATATACATATTTATTATGCTTTCATCATAGTAACTATCAGAAATAGACTGTCAAAATGGTAACAAAGATTCTGTTGCTCAGAGGTGTATCAAAATTTTTGCTATAAATTGAAATTGCTATTATAAATCCTAACACATTTTCTGCTATCTGTTTAATTTACCGTTATTATTGTTCTACATATTACTTAGGTACTATATAATTATATTGCTTTTACTTTAAGGCTTTTTATACACAAATACATACATTATACATTTTATTATTCATTTACAAATATTAGTGGAAAAGAAAAATAGAAAAAAGTACAAAATCTTATACAAACATTTTAAATACACACAAAAGATTATGCTTACAAATATTTATATTCGGGATGTAGTGTAATCGACCAAAAAAAAATTGTCTACCTACCTAAGGTGGAAATTCGTGTGCATGTCATAAAACAGTTATTAAAACTTGTCAAAACAGATAGACCACTTTCTTGGCCGAATTGTAACTAGCATTAACTTAAAAATATGGGATTAGCCCAAATCATTCCACAAAGGGGCCTTCCATTGATTACGTGAGCTCAAAATGGGGGAGGGGAGGGTCCGGCAAAATCTCGAGAATAGCGGTCCCTAAACGATCATGCGGCATGACATGCGTTACGTTTACGTGAATTATCATGCTGCATGATGGACCTTCATGCTTGCTATCAATCACATAAGTAGTACAGTGAAGCAACGGCCAGCACGTAGTTTGCACGTCAAACACTACAACTAGACGGTCATGCATGAGTGACAGCACGTAATGCATGTCATGCCGCATGATCGTATAGAGACCGCTTATGTACTGTATCCAACTGTATCATATTATATATTGTATAGTCCCCGCAGAGTTTAATGGCGGCTGTGTGAAGTTGGCTGATTTCTGCGCAATGATTAATCTTAGGTGTCATAGGGGGGAGCTGGGCCGATTCACTAGAGACGCTCATTCAATTTCAAGAAATGGTTCATTGATTCGTTCAACCGAATCAAACTTTCAAGTTTTGGACATCTCTATGTAGCACACTATATCGCTTACGCACACATAGACTATAAACACTGTCAGCGATGTGCAAACAATCTGTGACTATATTCATTCAGCCGTCAAGAAATTCCGTGGGGACTATACATCCATTTTTCTTCAGCATGTGGTATATGGCATCAGATGTGCGTGGCTGGCCCGGGGCTGAGCGCGCGCAGCAGCTTGCTCTGCGTGTGCGCGCCGAACAGCACCGTCAGCAGCGCCACGCCGTAGCCCGTCGCGCGCTCGCCCTGCATACATACCACAGATGCCATTAAATAACACTGAACTTAAAATAATGCATATATCAAAAATACTCTAAATTTAATAAATACTTGGAAATTTACCACCCGGAATATACCCAAATACCCTAAATACACCCAAATACAACAAATCCCTTAAATTAACTGACCCTGAATACGTTCAAATACAACAATTACGCAACTATACCCAAATAAACCATATACCTTGAACTGCCCATACTGAATATACCCAAATACAAAAAATACCCTATTTATATCCAAATAAACCAAATACTAAATATATCCAAATATACCATATACCCTGAACTAACACACACTGAATATACCCAAATACAATAAATACCCTAAATACACCCAAAATACAACATATACCTTAAATACTACCAAATACAACAAATACCCTAAATATACCCAAATACAACAAATACCCTAAACTGACCCGGAATACACGCAAATACAACAAATACCATAAACTAACTGACCCTGAAAATACCCAAACAAAACAAATACCCTACATATACCCAAATACCATGAATACACCAAAATACAACAGAACAGTTACGCGGAAATAAATCAAAAGCTCAACTGACGCTGGTGGCGGGCGCGGCCATGTCGACGTGCAGCCAGGAGCCCGGGAAGTCGAACCCGAGGTGCGCCAGGATGAACAGCCCCGCGCACGACGGCTGCGCGTTGTTGCGGTCCTGCATCAAACAATCAATAATATTTATGAATTGGTCAATTATTGCCATGTTATTTAGTTTAACTATGAGAAAGTAGTTTTTGCATAATATTTTTTTTAGATTACGGAATCTAACATGTAACACATAAAAACAATACAATAAAACTACACTAACTATCATCAACAGCCTATTTACCTGAGCCTATCCTCTCAACGAGGGCGTTCGGGCTATAGTCCACCACGCTAGCCCAGTGCGGGTTGGGGGACTTCACATGCGCCTAAGAATTTGTTCTTCGGCGTATGCAGGTTTCCTCACGATGTTTTCCTTCACCGTTTGAGAGCAGTCAGTAAATGTACTTAAGTTTCGAGAAAAAACCCATTGGTACATGGCCCAGCCGGGGATCGAACTCCGGACCTTTCGATATGATAGGCCGCGTCTTATCCCCTACGCCACTGACGCTCTTAACACTAACTATAAACTAACCTAACCTATAAATAAAAAAATTGATCCAAAACGTCGCCTCGGGGTAGGGTGCCCGTGTTGACTATTGTATGGAATTTAGTTGTATAATGACTAATTTGCAATGGCGATTGGTTATCAACTGTAATTACAGCATAAGCTATGCAATGTACGTTAAATTGAATAAATAATAATTTCAATCAAGCATTAAACTAGGACAATGTTTTCGGTTATGATCATATCGCCCTGAACAGCAATTTGCCTATATGGCAAAATACCTAAAACGTATAAATGTCTAATTCGCAAAACGTCTAAAAAGCAAATTGACTACGATTTTTTTTAGTTAGTTCAGCTGGGCACATCGCTCGTAGAACTGACTGGGGCAGAAAGGTTCTCGAGTGGCGACCACGTATCGGAAGGTGGACCGACTGGCTGGATGAGGGTCGCGCGGGACCGGTCGTCGTGGAGATCCCTGAGGGAGGCCTGTGGACGTCTACAGGCAGATATGATGGAGTGTTGGGTACCGCGACGCTGTTCTTCATGTCGGCGACGGCGCTGCAGAACTCGGTGAAGTGCAGCTCGGGCGCGAAGGGCAGCGCGTGCGCGAGGTCCCCGGAGCGCAGGCCGGCCGCCACGCCCAGCCGCTCCAGCCGCGCCGTGTTGGACACCAGCGCCGCGTGGTACTTGCCCGTCGCCGTGCCCTGCACAACACATTCATACACTGGCATGTTGGCGTGGTTTTAGGTAGCTTTAGTGGCAGGTAAGATCTTTTTCAAAATAATTTTTTACCTTTAATTATCGGTTTTTAATTTAAGTTTTTTATGTTCTATTTGTTAACTGTAGGTTTTCTTAAGAAATTCAAAAAAGTAAAAATTTCCTTATTTGTGATTTTAGGTATTACAAAAATGGTGTTATTAACTTAAATATTCCCTTAAAATCTGTCATTTAATAAAAATAAAATTATATACGTACATAAATTGTCAGATCTACCAATTCTATTTGGACTTGATAGCTCAACTCTTGAGTAAGGTGATCCTAGGATTTTTGCAAAAAGCCTGATAATTGGAATGTAAGAATGATATTCGTTATCATCCGAGCTATTTTCAAATCAAATCAATCAAAAAAAAATTTAATAGGCTGTTGATTTGATTTTTATTTGACTAGGCTGTAGACGAGGCTATCTGCAACAAAGGGTCAGGGGCCCTCGATGGAGGGGTCCCTCTGCGCGACAGAACGTGGAGCACATCGGCTTATAGTCGCAAGGACTGACTACAAATCAACCGAGAAAAAAAAGTAAATTAAATAAATCTTTATTTGTCTTATTAAAATACAGTTTACAATCGTATGTACTTATCACATGTGACGGCCCTATGGGCACGCTAGAACTATGACATGCAAGAACTCAAGCCACGATAGCTATTAAACATAGTTAAATGAGGAAAAGACAAAAAGGTCTGCGGCCCAGCATTTGACCGCCAGCCGTCGCTGATATTCTGCCGCAGCCTGTTATATTAATATTTTAAACAAACAATATGCCACAAATATCAAGTATACCTGCGCGCCGGTGAGCGTGGCCACGTCCACGATGGTGTCTGCCTTGAGGTCCCGGGAGGCGTACACCACGCCGTCGCTCAGCACCAGCCGCCCTGGGAGCAAACAACAAACACATCAACAACCATACCCGCCGGCACGACGTTCAGCCGCGGCAAGACACTGTACTTTGCACGAGCAATAATAGAAAAAAATTCAAATTTACAGAAAAACCATGTTGATTTTGTCTACTGATAGGGCTGAAACCGATAGGTTTATGCTGCCTTTCCTGTCACGCGTGTTTGCGCCCGCGTCCTGGCGCGGCGCGCATGCGTGCCGCCAATTTCATACAAGTGGCGCGCGGGCGGCGCGCATGACAGGAAAGGCTTGTATGAAAGGTCTGGATTGCTGGCGCACGCACGCGCCGCGCCAGGACGCGGGCGCAAATACGCGTGACAGGAAAGGGGCCGGGCCCGGCCAAGCTGATATTTGCCCGCGCACTTTCTTACACCTTGTAACTCGCTAACACCTTGGAAGCGGTGGTAGATAAAAAATTGACGTTGTATAAATGTACCCAGTGTACTTACATGCAATAAAATAGTTTTGACTTTGCACTTTTTGACGTGATTGTCAAATGAAACATATCACTATAGCCTACTAAGAACTAAGAGCGTCAGTGGCGTAGGGGATAAGACGCGGCCTATCATATCGAAAGGTCCGGAGTTCGATCCCCAGCTGGGCCATGTAACGATGGGTTTTTTCTCGAAACTTAAGTACATTTACTGACTGCTCTCAAACGGTGAAGGAAAACATCGTGAGGAAACCTGCATACGCAGAAGAAGAAATTCTTAGGCGCATGTGAAGTCCACCAACCCGCACTGGGCTAGCGTGGTGGATTATAGCCCGAACGCCCTCGTTAAGAGGGTAGGCCTGAGCCCCAGCAGTGGGGACATTAATAGGCTGTTGATGATGGCTATAGCCTACAGAACGAAATCGTATGAATGACCTCGAGCGCGAATCTAAATAATCGAAAAAATCTCATCACGCAAATGTTGGTCCCGGGTGGGAATCGAACCTTTGGCGCTGTAGGCAGAGTCACTACCACTACGCCAACAGGCCAGTCAAAAAGACATAGAAAGTACAGCCAACACAAAAGACTCACCCTCAGCGTCTGTGTTGTTGATTTCAACGGTGCGTCCGGAGTACAGCTGATGTATGTCGTCCGGCCTGCGAGAAAACAAACTTGAGAATAAATAAATAAAAACTTACCTCAAATATAAATTATATATTTAAGGTAAGTATTATATATAAATTGTACCAGAGGGCTGGTCATTACCTCGCTCAGAGGATAAGCCTCACCACCCAGCGGGGTAATGCTGCCAGCCTTCTGGGCACGCTCCCAGCCTCGAGAGTATTTTTCATTTATAATTTATTTGTAGTTTAGTTTTATAATAAGTTATGAATTGTTAAATAAAACAAATAAATATATTCAACAGACTTATAAAGGAGGTCCTCAATTGGAGTGTATGCATTTGTATATGTTAGAGATATCTTAGCCGATTGTCAACTTGAAGGATTCTTTTTTATTGGATAAGATATTTCGAGGGTCACATTTAAATTTTTTTTTAAATCTTCGGCGGTCTCCACTCCAAAACTCATCTGCCCCAACGGCCGTCGGATATGATCCTTTCGGCTATGTCGGTGACCTTAGATCTCCATCGGACCTACTCATTACGGATCACGTCTTTCAAAGAGACTCTGGATGATTCCTAGTCGGACTATAAGAAATCGTCTAGGTCCATGTATTTCCTTTTCCCAAAACCTTTTACACAAAATGTCCTTTTCCCGAAATGTATTTTTAGCAACATGCCATTTTCCCGAAATGTATTTTTTAGTAACATGCCATTTTCCCGAAATGTATTTTTAGCAACATGCCATTTTCCCGAAATGTATTTTTAGTAACATGCCATTTTCCCGAAATGTATTTTTAGCAACATGCCATTTTCCTGAAATGTATTTTTAGCAACATGCCATTTTCCCGAAATGTATTTTTAGCAACATGCCATTTTCCCGAAATGTATTTTTAGCAACATGCCATTTTCCCGAAATGTATTTTTAGTAACATGCCATTTTCCCGAAATGTATTGTTAGCAACATGCCATTTTCCAGAAGTGTATTTTTAGCAACATGCCATTTTCCAGAAGTGTATTTTTACCAACATCTTGTGCCGAAACGTCTTTTAACCACAAAAAATCATTTTTTCGAATTGTCTTTTCCAGAAATTTCCTTTTCCCGTAATGTCCCTTTCTGACCTGGTGGCGTGGGGCCCCACCGCGTTCTCGGCGAGGCAGAGCACCGCGTGCAGGTTGACGGTGGGCTTGGCTCTGACCATCACGGCGAAGGCGGCCAGCACGGCCGCGGCGCCCGCGCAGTCGCCCTTCATGCCCACCATAGACGTCTGCGATATTACATAACAATCAGCACCAGGGTTCGAGAATATCCGATATTTATAATAAATATATCAAAAAGTACAGCGTCAATGGCGTCGGGGATAAGACGCGGCCTATCATATCGAAAGGTCCGAAGTTCGATCACCGGCTGGGCCATGTACTGATGGGTTTTTTCTCGAAACTTAAGTATATTTACTGACTGCTCTCAAACGGTGAAGGAAAACATCGCGAGGAAACCTGCATACGCCGAAGAAGAAATTCTTAGGCGCATGTGAAGTCCGCCAACCCGCACTGGGCTAGCGTGGTGGACTATAGCCGAACGCATTCGTTGAGAGGGTAGGCCTGAGCCCCAGCAGTGGGGACATTAATAGGCTGTTGATGATATGAAAATATCCGCCCACCCCGTACAGCCGGACACAGGGGTTTGGTACAACAGATCCTGTGTTGCCAGGTATCCCTGTCCTCCGGACAAGACTAGTTATAAAGGTGACTTACGCGCGCCTTGATACTGAGCCCGCCTGTATCGTACACGATGCCCTTGCCCACCCAGGCGACGGTCTCCGTGGCGCCGGGCGCGCGGTACGAGAGCGCGACGAGCGCGGGGGGCCGCGCGGCGGCGCGCCCCACCCCGTACAGCCCCCCCATGCCGCGCGCCTTCAGCTCCTCCCCGCGGATGACGGTCGGCGCCGCTATGTCCAGGTCGCTCGCCACTTTTATCGCAGTCTGAAATGTATTAGGTACGTTTGTTTTCAGTCAATTGCAATTGTATTGTAAATGTACTTTTTCCGTGTTTTGCGTTCGTTGTTACGTATGTTTAGTGAAAGAAAAGGCTAATTTCTGCAATTTGAAACATTTAAGCTCGACACAGAATGTAGATTTAAATTTAATCGACCTCGACGAACTTGTGTGTCTGTCACTAACCTCGACGAACTTGTCTAATTGTCACGAATTCGACGAACTTGTGTAACTGTCACTAACCTCAACGAACGTGTGTAACTGTCACTAACCTCGACGATCTGGTATGTAACTGTCACTAACTTCGACGAACTTGTCTGTCACTAATCTCGACGAACTTGTGCAACCGTCAATAACCTCGACGAACTTGTCTGTCACTAACCTCGACTAACTTTTCTGTTAATAACCCCGAGAAACTTGTGTAACTGTCCCCAACCTCGATGACCTTGTATGTCACGAACCTCGACGAACTCGTGCAACTGTCACTAACCTCGACGAACTTGTGTGTAGCTGTCACTAACCTCAATGAACTTGTCGACGTCCATGATGTTGGCGGGCGTGTCGGCGATGCTGGCCGCCAGCCGCGTCGCGTCGGCCGCGCTCTGCAGCGTGGCCAGCTCCTCCGCGGACAGCGCGTTGTCCGTCAGCTGCGGGTCCAGCGCGCCGATGCCTTCGTCCTCGGATTCACCATCTGTTCACGTTTAACATTTCTCTTCTTATTCTCTAGACGGGGGTGGCAGTCCCTGCACCGACTTTAGGTACAGAAAGATTAGAATTTATCAAAAGCACGGTGTTCCTAGGTATAACTATAGACTCATCTCTTCAATGGGGGCCCCACATAGCTTCACTAGCTGGCAGACTAAGCTCGGCCGCCTACGCCGTTAGGAAAATTAGACAATTAACAGATATTGCTACTGCGAGATTAGTCTATTTCAGCTACTTCCACAGCATCATGTCATACGGCATCCTACTGTGGGGTCAAGCGGCAGATATAGAAACCATCTTTATTTTGCAAAAGAGAGCTCTTAGGGCGATCTATAATCTACGTTGTAGAGAATCATTAAGAGAAAAGTTTAAAGAAATTAATATATTAACCGTTGCCAGTCAATACATTTTTGAGAATATTTTGTATGTCCGCAAAAATATATCTCTCTTTTTGAGGCACTGTGATATGAACACAGCTTATGTTACAAGAAACAAAAACAAACTTGTACCACCACAGTTAAGGCTTAGTAAGGTCAGTAAATCATTCACGGGGCAATGTATACGCTTCTACAATAAACTACCAGAAGAAATCTTAAATATGAATGACAGAAAATTTAAGACTCACATTAAACAACAACTTTGTAAGAAAGCTTATTATAAAACAGTCGATTATCTAAATGACAAAGATGCCTGGTGTTAATGTTACTTCAGCCTCGCACAATCTTTACAAAATAATGTTATGTACAAACTTGATTTTAAAAGATGTGTTGCGGAAGTTTGTTGCGCCGCTTCTTCTTCCCAGCTCTATATAACACCTTGGAGGCGGTGGTAGATAAAAAATTGACGTTGTATAAATGTACCTAGTGTACTTACATGCAATAAAATACTTTTGAATTTTGAATTTTGAACTCCACGACGGGAGTTTTGTGCAAACATTTCTCATCAACATTATTATTATACTGGTGTGCCTTAACTAAATTTTCGTCTCTTGTGGTCTTTTTATAACTTTTTAAAACACGACGATTAAAATTCCCTCTGTGTTGGGTTGGTAAGATGGGCCTTCTAAGATTTTTTTTCGTTTGTACGTCAGTTTTCCCTTTGTCATTGGACAAAGACTTTTTCTGCAATACGAGCATTATATACTTTTTTTATTTTATCCATGCTCTCGCCTTGGGGAAAGACCGCCTCCGGTTTTTATCGGGAGGCATGCCATTGATCTTAACAACTATAATTTTTACACATGCAGATTTGTTTATGCTTATTATATGATCCTATGTATATTTTGCCTTCTAAGGTTAGCACTGACCGTTCTTGGTCTCCTTGACGAGATGTATCTCGACGTTGACGGCGCGGCGCGCGGGCGGCGGCGCGGCGGGCGCGGCGGGCGCGGCGCCCAGCGGGCTGGCGCCCGAGCGCGCCGCGTACAGCGGGAACGAGCGCGCGATGGCCACCGCGCTCGCGTACACGTCGCGCTTGCGGCACACCAGCTGCGGCGATCACGGCAAATCAAATCAACAGCCTATTATGTCCCCACTGCTGGGGCTCAGGCCTACCCTCTCAACGAGGGTGTTCGGGCTATAGTCTACCACGCTAGCCCAGTGCGGGTTGGTGGACTTCACATGCGTATAAGAATTGGCGTATGGCGGTTTCCTCGCGATGTTTTCCTTCACCGTTTGAGAGCAGTCAGTAAATGTACTTAAGTACCCATTGGCACATGGCCCAGCCGTGGATCGTACTGCGGACCTTTCGATAAGATAGGCCGCGTCTTATCCACAACGCTACTCTTACGCCACTGACGCTCTCAATCACATAGCAAACTGTATTTTCTACGAATCTATCTTTAAAAAAAATTGCATGAGATCGTGGGATTGCTGGCGGAAGGCCTTTGTCCAGCAGTGGACGTCTTGGTACTGACCACAATGAACTCGTCCCCCTGGCGCTGCGTGGCGCGCACGACCTTGGCGAGCGCGTGCGCGCGCGAGGGTGCCGCGTGCCGCGAGCGGCGCGCGGGCAGCGACGCCAGCGCCGCCGCGCGCGGCCACAGCTCGCACGACTCGCCCGGCGACGACGTCACGCACGACACGCCGCGCCGCCACGCCTGACAATTTCAATTTCTAATGGGCTCCCTAAACGACATGCAACGTTTACGTGAATGCTTGCTATATCAGGCCAGCACGTAGTTTGCATGTCATGCACGTCAATCATACAACTAGATGGTCATGCATGAGTGACAGCACGTAATGCATGAAATGCCGCATGATCGTTTAGGGAGCCAATAATATGCATCAAGTCATGCCACGCCTGAAAATGGATCAATTCATGTATAGTAGCCGGCAAAGTTCTTGAACATAGCGTCACGTAGTGGGGGAAAGTTCACGCATGTAGTCCACTGATCTATAGCGCGCTCGATTCGGTCTGATCAGTCTGGTTTGGTCTGGTCATCTGATAGTGGTTGTAGTCCCCATAAATGTTTGGCGGTTGATTCCTGCGCAGTGACTAATTTTGGGTGTCAAAGGGGAACTGTGCGAGACAATGTGATGCGTAGAGTCCAAAAACTTGAAAATTTTGTAACCCACAACTTGTAAGTATAAGTATTCACAAAGTATTTTTTTTTAAATAATTTGTATCTATTTATCTATTTGTAGTGTATGTAGTTAATTAACATATATTACTCTTTTATATTATCATATTATTTTATTTAAACTAAACTATCTTTTTGCGCCTACCACTAATTTATCTGCATGGCCCAAATGTCAGCTGGTAGAGAATGCCATTGGCATTAAGTTCGCCTTTTGTACAAATTAGTGCAATAAAGTTTTAAATAAATAAATAAAGTACAATTGTCATTGTTTTATTTGGTTAACGAATAACGTGACAAGGTATTTCAGTTCATAACCGAAACTAAATTCATTATCACAATGCTAACATTTAAATTTAAAACCATTGCTATGTAAATAATAAAATGACAGATAAGAGCACACTACAAAGGTCCCTGAACTAGATTTTATCACAGTATTACAACATTTTAAATTGTTATGCAAAGTTGAACGAGAATTGTACATGGTTTTTGTCAAACATTTAAAACCAGCTGTAGCCCACGGCTTTGCCCGCGTGAAATAAGCCTTTTTCCCCGTGGGAACAGTTTACCGCGGTAAAAAGTAACCTATATGTTATTTCAGGATATAAGCTATCACTGTACCAAGTTTCATCAAAATTCGTTCAGCCGTTACAGCCTGAAAGAGAAACAAACAAAGATCCTTACAAACATTCGCCTTTATAATATTAGTAGGACGGATGCATAGAATGCCGAGAATCTTTTTATTGTTCCATTTAATCTAGACAACAGAATTCAAATGGTTCAGTAATAGATAAATAAGTTGTAGTTGTTGTCGTTCATACCTCTTCCGTGACCCTGGGCTCGAGCTTGCAGCGCACGTCGGCCCACTGCAGCCCGCTGAGGTGAGCTGCCTGTCCCACCACCAGCACCGGCTGCTGCTCGGGATCCGAAGTCGTCAGCCCCCACCGGAACTTGACGCTTACTTCAGCGTTCGACATCCTGCGAACTGAGAAAGATGCGAGTTTGTCTGATGTTTCCTATTGGTACAAATGGTGGGGGTGTCAAATATTATATTCAATCTTCAATTGAATTAATCTGTGACAAACAGTTCAGTTCCAGTAGTTTTTCTATTCCTATAACGGTCACTGCAGTTCACATCACAACTTAAAAACATAGCATGACACCTAATAAATTCTATGAAGTAAATAATTCATTGCATTGCTCACTTCAGTTATTTTCAGTAAAAAAACGTGTCTATAAACATTTTGCCATGCTAAACCATTATCAATGAGGTCATTGATAAACAATAGGTGCTTAAAAACAAACACGATTGTGCTAATGGAAAAAAATGTGTCGCCTACTCATTTATTTTGATTTCATGTTTATTGTTTCAGCACACTATGAAGGAGTTTGAGGAGGTATTTGCATTGCATAATGGTTCAGTTTGCCTTGGCAAATTCACACTGGATACAGACAACATTGTACAAAATAGTACAACTACAGATACTGTACCAGGAAAAGTGGGTTAATACATGACATATCATCTTTAATTCACTCTGTTGGAGCTAAACTACAAATTTAATAATGACTGCCTCTGTTTGTGTTCTCTGTGCATCCAAAAGTGGTGTGATGAGAGTGGCGGTTCTGCACTGACTCCACGAAAGCGGGAGTTTTGTGCAATTCTCCCAGGGTCGTCAGTCCAGCCATCCCAACTCCCTGAAATAGTGGAGTAGGGCTTCTGGCCAAAGACAGCACTGTTGCAAGTTGCTGAGTGGTCGGTTTCTAGTCAGTCCTGTTTCAGATTTGAAATCCTAGGTTGCTGGTAGGTACTTACATGCAATAAAATACTTTTGAATTTGAATTTGAGTCCTGCTCTCCTGCAGACAGTCTGCACAGGGGACTGTCCTGGATGCCTAAGTTGTGCATGTGTTTGTTCAGGTTGCAGTATCCTGTTTTGCCATGCCTCAACAAGTTGCTAAGCATTTTCTAGCAATGCATGGGACAAAGATTATTATTTTTTAGCTATGGCTATGGTCTACAGAAACCTCACAAAAGCTGCTTGACTCATTGCAGCCTATACCTTCATTCTTAATTCTGTTTTATAGTGCCCCTGCTCTAGACTTCAAACAACTTGGTAGAATAATTATCTCTGGCACTCGCCTTCTGCTTCCAACAAACGATAGGACTAGTGTAGCCTGTCGTCAAACAGCAATTTACGATAACAATAAATGTATAGTAATAATAACCTCATTAGCCTGTTAATTTTAACCTAAACAAAACGATAAAATTTCAGTCACCTGCTACGTAAACCTTTGGGTATTTAATGACACTTATATACGCACTGAAAGTCTTAAAAATTAACATGATGGCTTATATAATACTAAAACATGTCAATATTCAAAACAAACAAGATAAAAATACTATAAAACCGCCTCCGGAGCGCTAACTTTGAAACCGCTTACCGTTTGAATCCACAAGTTCCCAGACTTTGGTATTATGTTTCCTAGGAGTTTACCATGCGTGTACTAATTAAAATTGCACAAATAAACAGTTAAAACTGGTTAGAATAAAAGATATTGAGATAAATGTACAAGGAAGAAAGTAAACGGCTTTCTTTCTTTCTTTCTGCCAAATCATTAGGTTTTCGTTCAGAAACAGGGTCAGAAATAATCAACTTAACTGAACTGTCATTATATTTTCAAATAAATTCAAACTTTAGTACCAGATACATAAATATACCAGAAAGGTAACCAAAAGACAAATTACAATATGTAGTTTCCATAATTGATAGTATCCGTACTAATAAATTAATGCTAAACAATTAGTCAGTGTTTCAAAAAATACGATTTCAGAACGATATTAAATTACGTTCCGTTGCACTCAAATTATTAACGCTCTAGTAAATATTCCAAGTTTTCAAACAACATTTATTTGATGAGTAGGCATGAGACAGCAGGGAAACGATCATTTTAAAGTATCCAGATGTAGCAGAGACGCTATCCCATATATACTAGAATTCTATTTAAACTCCGGGTGTTAGGAGGCAAAACTGTCACTACTTGCAGCCAGGCAGCACCACTGAGCATAACTTAATTTGCGTTACATCATATTCTAAAAAGCAATTTGCCTAAAAAGACAAAATGCCTAAAATCAACGTCTAAATTGTAGAATGCTTAAGTATTAAAATGTCTCAAACTCAAATTGCTTTGTTGTAAAACACATTAATTATGGGCCCCTTTCCTGTCACGCGTATTTGCGCCCGCGTCCTGGCGCGGCGAAAGGCAGCTTTAAAATCAAGTTGGGAATGTAGGCATAAATGTTAGAAATCAAACAACACAAGTAATCGACTTTTCTTTATTATCATCTCATAATTAGCTATAGAACATAATCACGTAACAAAACCTTATTCATCCATATATTTATCGCGGTAACTGCTAATTGCGGTAGCTTAGATTTAGATTTACTTTAGAAGCAAGTCCGTATTTAATATGTACGCCATAAAATTCTAGAAAAAAAAACAAAACTGGCAAAGGCACTTATAATCATACATTTTGTTTCACAAAAATAAACTGTGTACCCACACCTAGTTACTGAGAAAACAAATAAAACATAAACAAGATCATTCACCTCTAAACATAATTTTTTTTTAATAGTAAAATATTTTTAAAAGAAATCTTATTAACCAAAAAAAACGTACAAGATAAACTTCATCAAATAAAAACATTAAGTACATTTTAATACTTACTACGTAATCCCAAAGCAAAATTGTTATGAAAAAAGTTAGTTGTATATATTTTTAAATCATTGTACTATTAAAACCCTATATTAAATCTAGCCACCCTATATTATTTTTTAAACTGTCACTAGCCACAATTTTATGATTTCATATTTTAACTAGTTATTAGCAATAGATCATTAATACTTATTTTATTTACAATTGTTAATAATAATATTGGGAAGCCTTTAAAGAACCAAAAATATTTTATATTTTTCGTTTTTCAAAAAAATACCTTTATCAACATATTTTATAGTAGTCTCTTTCTTAATAAGTTTCCAATGATGTAAACAAAATATGTATGTATAATAATGACAATGGGACCACCTCGGGATCGGACCCTCTCAAAAAAAAATTTTTGAAATCGGTCCACAATTGACGGAAAAATCGGTGAACATACATAAAAGAAAAAAAAAATACATACAGCCGAACATAGTACCTCCTCCTTTTTTGGAAGTCGGTAAGAAAAATAGTAATCGTTAAAAAAATGTATAGCTGACATACCTCAAATTTAATTAAAAAGGTGTTTCTAAATAAATAAATAGAATGTCAAATTATTGTTTCATCTTGTCTGAATATGTGGTTAAAAAAAATTTCATAGTGATGAATGTAACCATCAGCCTTTCAACGTCCACTGCTAGACATAGGCCTTTTCCAATGAACGCCACCACACACGAACCATCCGGTCATCGGTCCATCTGGCGGGGCGGGTGTCCCACGCTGCGCGGTCTAGATTTTCTATTATTACGTGATTGTGAAGTAATTTTAACACTGTGATTGCCTATAACTTGTAAAGTGCTTTGTTTACATAAATGGGAACTCATAATGAAAATGACTATAATTCAACAAATCAATTAATTTCAAACGGAATGTTACACAATTCAAAAACTGAAAAAAACTACACTAAATTACAAAAATTAAAAACGGTAAAAGGGTTTTTTTTTGGAAAAATCTTGAAGCTACATTCATAATTCTCTCGTTACGCTCATAATTGATTTCGACATCACAATTAGGTACATACATATTAACAAATAAGTTAACAGTTCAACATTAAATTTTATAACAATTAATTTCATTAGCGAAAAACATTTAGTTATTGTCATTTTTAAGTGACTTAGCATTTTTATTTCTTAAAAACAAAGTGTGACCGGTTGATAATACTCTATACAGAAACCAAGAACCTTTAAAAACCAAAAACGGGTGCTAGAAAATTACATTTTTTAAATTTCATTGGCCACTTTTTTGGGTAACCAGGGAGAACGATTACATGTTCGCTATATTCCGCTTTACTTGTCTTTCGAAAACAAACGCTTTCGGCTGGAAAAGAAAATATACAATGGCGGCTGTGTGAAGTTGGCAGCGTTCTGTGCAATGACTAATTTTAGGTGTCAAAGGGGAGCTGTGCGGGTACACTAGAGACGCTCATTCAATTTCAAGAAATAATTCATTGAGTTGATCAACCGAATCAAACTTTTCAAGTTTTTGGACATCCCTATGTATCACACTATGTCACGCACACATAGACTGTAAACACTGTCAGCGATGTGCAAACAATCTGTGACTATATTCACTCGACCGCCAAAAATTTCTACGGGGACTATATTACAAATCTGTTTTTGCTGTCAGAGCAATACTGCCTTGCGCCATGTTGCCAAATAGCATTTGTTTTATAAGACATCTACAGAAAAACGGAATATACATATTTTCATTTAATTTTGTGCTAATAATAGACCATTTGTATCGTTTAAATATATCATTTTACCAGTTTTTACTTGATAAAAAGAACCTGACGTGTTTTAATTCAGAATATAAGCTGTCACTGTACAAAGTTTCATTTAAATTGGCCTAGCCACTACGGCGTGAGTGAGTAACAAAAATACAAACAAGCTTCCAACATAGAAAACTTTCGCATTACTTTAGATTTTAGTTCCAAACCCAAAAGGGTCGAAAAATCATTATTTTTTTTTAAAAAAAAGTATGTTTGTTGCTCAATCAACGGCTGAACGGATTTTGATGAAACTTGCTACAGTGATAGCTTATATCCTGTAAAAACTTAGGCTAAATTTTACCATGGGAAAAGCTGTTCAGAGCAGCTGGTATCCAGTAATGCAAAAAATAATTTCCCCTAATACAAATACTTCGACATTTATCCTACAATTCATCTAGCAATAACACCAATAATTGCCTATAAACTGAAGATTATCTATTTAAATAAAGGTATGCATTAGATTTTTTAAACCCGAATTTAGCGATGCAATGAGATTGTTTGTTGTCTCTACTTTTTGTGTATAAACTCTACCCTGGCGTAGAGTTACCTGTTACAAAATTTAATAATAATAATGTTTTTTGGACAAATCCCCACACGGCTGTTCAGTCCCAACTAAGCCGAAGCTTGTACATAGGTACTCAACAACTGATAAACATACATAAATACTTTAAATAAATACTTAAATAATAAAGGTTGTCTGGAAGAAATCGCTCTTAGCGATAAGACCGCCTAGATGTACATTACTGCATCTGTTTTTTTCTGTTAATTTTTTAAAATGTGCAATAAAGTGAATTGAATTGAAAATAAAAAAATAATATTTAAAATTAATAAAACTTTTTAATAGGTAGGTAAGCTTATTCCAGGTTATTTTGATTTATGGTAAGTAAAAAAAAATTGTGACATTTTCAGTTACTGTAAATAAACAGAACAAAACATTAGTGTTTTGCTGTTTATTTTTCCTGCATCTTTCTTATTTAGTTTCTGACATGACATCTAATTTTTGGCATGAAAATGCCGCCCCTTGGATATTACAGATTATATAATCCGACACCCATACCCACCCAAAACCGATCATGCCTCCGCGCAAACGATTTCCGCCTTAAATGTGGTGAGCCATGTTATTCCGTGACTCTCCATTCCGAAAACAAGCAACGTTTCAAATCTCAGATTTCGGAATCAGAAAAAATATTTACAATCAGTTAATTAAAAAAAATTGGAAACCTTTTTCACAGCCACAATACTCTAATATGATTCTATACAACTTACAATACAATTTGTATGGAAAAAGATACATAAATCATTGTACATTGGATAGCAGAACAAACTGAATTTTTCAGTAACTAAAGAATATTAAACAGAAATACTAAAAAAGAGTTAATCTAAATGTTTAATCTAAATTTGTCAAGTTTAGATGGAAGCTGTCGCTTAGAGCGTTAAATTTGCTACTGGCAACACTTTTTTTTCTGGCAACTAACAAATCAAAAAGGGTCAAAAATACTCAAAAGCGAGTGTTTCGGAAACTTGGAAACATTACATTGTTATTTTATTTGTACTTAATAAATGGCAAAGACAATTGGTTCAAAACGACTTTGCTTCCAGAGCCGCAAAACCTTATTTCATACAGCATTCAATAGATTTAAGTGGCAATACTGTTTACTCTTTCCATTTTACAAGCTTATTAACTTGGTTTCCAGTTCCCCAAACGAGCGTAATTTCGGTCGCGAAATTTCTGCTCCATTCGGTTTCATACAAAAGTCCAGTTTGTGCCACACGACGACGCAAAAGGACTTTTGTACGCGACCGAAAATACGCGACTCGCAAAATTACGCGTATCAGACACACGCGGCCTGCGGTGGCGGTGGCGGCCTGTTGTATTCCATACGCAAGTACGTGAGATATATATCAGATGTATATAGGTGGACGGATAATTAGAAACAGAGCAAGATTTTCATACAATCGAGGTCACTTTGAAGCCATGGGTCTCCGTGAAGGATTGATCAGGGTATGATCTGATGACGGTCGTCGAGAGAGTAGATGGAGGACTTTCAGATCGCTTTATATATCCAACTGATCAGATGAGCCGTTTGGAAGCAGCATCGTCATAATTCAATAACTTTTAGATTTTCATTGAATACATTTTGATGCCATTTTGCGAATTTTTTTGTTCATTTGTTTTTTTGATTCCTTGTTTCTAATTATCCGTCCACCTATGTATATCAGACACGCGCGGCCTGCCTTTTTCATATTGAAACTGCGGCCTGCGGTAGGTCTGGGTTACGCCTTACGCTCGTTTGGCCTCACCCTAGGACAATACAATATACAATGCGTTTTTCCTTAGGTGTCTTAAGATAGCAAACGCTTTTGCGGTTGAAAGCAAAATGCATGATAGGCGATGTTCCCAAATGGACCGCAAAGTTTATATGGAAATACAAACTTGTTTTTGCTGCTAGGTACCTTGCACGCACATGCAGACGAGACGCAAATAGAGTTTGTTTTCATAAGGCAGCTAAGGAAAAACGGAATTAATAGCTTGTTTGGATTTTTTTAAAATTGTCATATGACGTACTTACATCAGTAACAATAATCGAAACGCAGCTTGAAATTATAAGCGAATGAAGCGAATTGAAAATATTAGGCCGGTTTCAATGCAGCGCGGCTGACCGCTGACCGAAATCATATAATTATCTGGATAACATTCAATTACCAAGCCTGAGAACTAAACTACACTGAACGGTAAAAAGTAGGAGGAATCACTCCATAGGGGGCTTAATTAGGAAAATGGACAAGTTAGGAAGGGGATGAGTTAGGAAGGGGACGAGTTAGGAAGGGGACGAGTTAGGAAGGGGACGAGTTAGGAAGGGGACGAGTTAGGAAGGGGACAAGGTAGGAAGAGGACGAGTTAGGAAAGGGACAAGTTAGGAAGAGGACAAATTAGGAAGAGGACAAGTTAGGAAGCAGACAAGTTAGGAAGGGGACGAGTTAGGAAGGGGACAAGTTAGGAAGAGGACGAGTTAGGAAGGGGACAAGTTAGGAAGAGGACGAGTTAGGAAAGGGACAAGTTAGGAAGAGGACAAGTTAGGAAGAGGACAAGTTAGGAAGCAGACAAGTTAGGAAGGGGACGAGTTAGGAAGGGGACGAGTTAGGAAGGGGACGAGTTAGGAAGGGGACAAGTTAGGAAGCGGACAAGTTAGGAAGGGGACGAGTTCGGAAGCGGACAAGTTAGGAAGAGGAAGAGTTAGGAAGCGGACAAGTTAGGAAAATGGACGAATTCGTCCGGAAGGATTTCCCTAACAGAAAACTACTACTAAACTACTGTTAGGGAAAACTCTAATCAGTGGTGCTAGGCTAAATTACACTTGGTGCTATATTATAAAGAATCTGAGACTAGACAAGGGCAAAGTGGGAATCGTAGAAGACCGAGTGCGTATTAGGGAAGGCTTATATGGCAGTGGACATTAACATTTGATAGAAATTGACTTCTGACAGGTGATTCGTATGTATAACACCTGTGAATAATATTACAATTGGACAGGATCCTTACATTAAATATGTTTTAGTTTCGAAGTAAGGGTTCTGATGGAATACAAAAACATTTTACTGTCGTTTGAAAACCCGCTGCAGTTCAGCGTTTATTAATCGCCGCGATAGGCTGTATGCTGGCGGTCGACGGCGCTGCTATGAAACCAACTTAAATTATCTCATCAATAATATATAGGTACGAGTATACAATATAGACAAGGCTATAATATAGGCTGGGTGTAAAGCTGTATCGAAGCGGGAAGCGTAGTACACAACCCTAGCAGAGCACCTCGCAGGCGGGTATACGCTGGAATACAAAAAAACAGCTCAATACATAAGGTCATTAAAAATTAACAAACTGAACAACAGTTCGTATAAGGTCATTAAAACATAACAAACTGATTTTATCAGTTTGTGTACCGTCATTAAAACGCAACAAACTGAATTCAACAGTTCGTGTAACGCCATTAAAACATAACAAACTGAATTCAACAGTTTAAAAATAAACAAACTAAATTCAATAGTTAGTATAAGGTCATTAAAACATAACAAAATGATTCCAACAGTTTAAACATTTTAACAGTCATTTAAACTGAATTTAACCGTTTAAATAAGGTCATTAACAATTACACAAAACTCCTCGTCGCTAACCAGCGCTTAGTTTGTAAGCTCTACGGCCAGCAGTGGACTGGGATATAATACTGACGTGTATGAGCAGACGTGGTCACCATATCCTGGGCGCGGCGTCCCCGAAGCCCGCCTCGCGCGCCTTCCAGTATTCACCAGAAAACACCCACGTCTCCTCGCCGTTATCCACAGTTTTTCTGTCAAAAAAAGGAAATAATCTAAGAAACTAGAACTCGCGGTTTGGGCGGGGGCCGCGGACCGCAAGGTTAGGGCTGTGTTGTCTTTTTATTTCACAGAAAAAAAATCTACCTTAAGAAGAGATATGAATTTTGGTTCTTGGCCGGAAACCAAATTTTGAGTACCTTTCGGTACCTAAAACCCGCACATACAAACATGGTTTGCATGGTTGTGGTGCTGTGATTTGGTTTTTGACGGGAACCCGAATCTTGTATGGGTCCCTCACACCTGTTCTTCAGATAGTATGGAAATCGAAAACCAAATGAAAAAAAGAAGGTTCTTTTGTTTAGTTTTTTTGTAAAAGTTCTCGTACATTGCCCCGTGAACGATAAACTGACCTTACAAAGTCTTAGCTGTGGTAGTACGGTCGACCGCATGTCAGTGAAGAAAAAAACCAGTATAACTGGTATCTCATAGTATTGATACTCCCTAATAAGCTAGGCCAGCTCAAGGTCAAAGTGTTTCCATTGACGTGCGGTCGACTGTACAAGTCGACCAGAAGGTTTAGTTTTTTTTGCGATTGAGTATAGTAATAGTAACTGACATAATGTGATGACTGACTGGCCTGTTGGCGTAGTGTTAATGACCCTGCCTACTGCGTCAAAGGTCGTGGGCTCGTTTCCCACCCGGGACCAACATTTGTGTGATGAGCATAACTGTTGGTTTTCGGATTCTGGGTGTTTGTATGTATTTAAGTATTTATTTAAAAGTATCAGTTGTTGAGTACCCATTTACAAGCTTCGGCTTAGTTTGGGACTAAACAGCCGTGTGTGAATTTGTCCAAAAACAGTAGAGATGTGTTTATACGTGCGAAGCGGCGAGCCTGGCGAGTGGGGGCAATTCCGTCAATTCTGTTAGTCGTTTAATAATAATCTTTAATAATTTCCAATCGTTTACTAGTAGGTAGGCTTGAGGCATTTAAGGTCTGTTTTTTTATTTTATTTTTTATAACGGACGTACATGTTTTTATAAAGGCCTTCCGCCAGCGATCCCACGATCTCATGCATTGTTTTTAATGATAGATTCGTAGAAAATACAGTTTGCTATGTGATTGAGAACGTCAGTGGCGTAAGAGAGCGTCAGTGGCGTAGGGGATAAGACGCGGCCTATCATATCGAAAAGTCCGGAGTTCGATCCCCAGCTGGGTCATGTACCAATGGGTTTTTTCTCGAAACTAAAGAACATTTACTGACTGCTCTCAAACGGTGAAGGAAAACATCGTGAGGAAACCTGCATACGCCGAAGAAGAAATTCTTAGGCGCATGTGAAGTCCACCAACCCGCACTGGGCTAGCGTGGTGGACTATAGCCCGAACGCCCTCGTGGAGAGGGTAGGCCTGAGCCCCAGCAGTGGGGACATTAATAGGCTGTTGATGAACGGACGTACCGGAACCAGGCGGGCGTGTGCTCGGGGCTGTCGCGCCGGCGCTCGCGCTGCGCCTGCTCCAGTTCGTGCTTGAACTGCTCCGCGGACTCCACGTCGCCCTCCTCCAGCGCGCGCTGGTCAGGCCTGCGGACCAAACGACACGTTACATTGTTGACGATGTACAGTCGACGGCACGTGAGCGGAAACACTTTGACCTTGAGCTGGCTCAAGTAAATAAAACATTCATTTCCCTCATTTTATTCATTCATTCCTAGCCTATTAGGGAGTTTCAATACTATGAGAGACCAGTTTATACTGGTTTTGTTTCCACTGACGCGCGGTCGACCGTACCAGTATTAGTAATGTGTAATAAATAAATAAAATCTAATCCTTTGAGGATATCATCTGTCATGAGGTGTGTTCGGCAGGCCACAGAGAGTTAGTTAACTCTTTGAATATCAGCCTGCCACATGTAACAGGATGACAGCTAGCTAGTTAATCCGCCGGGTAATATGTCATATTATTCAGTTCGCAGTCAATCGGACACCTGTCATTGTCATACATTGTCTTGACCAATTAAATCGCGGTTACGTTTCAAAATGACAGTTTTTTGAGTGTCAATGTCATGTCCGACTGACGTGAAATACGTCCGAGTTTCAAAGGTATTGCGCTCTGAATCTTGCGAGCCAAAGGGTTAGGAGCCTTGTACCGCGCGCTGCGTACAAGGTGACGCGTTGCGTGCGCCATTGGTCCACGCATGCGCAGCTTACTGAAGTAGGTACTGTGCGCAGCTACAATTTTTTAAAGTCACTTTGTTTCCCACAAATCGTTGATTTACTACTTATTTTTGAGAGAAAAAAAGAATGTTTCCTCTAGTAAAATTCGGTATCAACATTCAGGGTATTTCATTATACCACACCACAGATACACAATGGTACAGCTGACTGACCTGAGCCTGGTGTCCGAGGGCGGGAGCAGCTCCCTCATGCCGGGCTCCAGCTCGTTCAGCTCCATCGCGAACCGCGTGAAGCCGTAGTACAGCTCGTGCTCCGGCGGCATGGCGCCTGCGCACGCAAACTTTATTTGGTTAAAAAGTTACAAGATAATTTATATCGGAACTCTAAATTCTTAGAGTTCTTAATTTTTAGAGTTCTTCCTAATTTTTAGGTGCAATAAGTTAGGTAATTCCAGAGATTAACGCATTCAAACAATCAAACATCTGGCGGGTAAAACCTACAGTGACATTATGGATCTCTCCCTATCTCTACATACCCCTGGCGGGTAAAACCTACAGTGACACATGTATCTCACCCGGTCTCGACAAACACTGGCGGGTAAAACCTACAGTGACACATGTATCTCACCCGGTCTCCACAAACCACTGGCGGGTAAAACCTACAGTGACACATGTACCTCACCGGGTCTCCACAGACACTTGGCAGTAAAACCTACACTGACACAAGGATCTCACCCGCTTCCACAGACCCCTGGCGGGTAAGACCTACAGTGACACAAGGATCTCACACGCTCCCACAGACCCCTAGCGGGTAAGACCTACACTGACACATGGATCTTATCCGCTTCCACAGAGCCCTGGCGGTAAAACCTACACTGTCACAAGGATCTCACCCGCTTCCACTGACACAAGGATCTCACCCGCTTCCACAGACCCATGGCGGGTAAAACCTACACTGACACAAGGATCTCACCCGCTTCCACAGACCCCTGGCGGGTAAAACCTAAAGTGACACATGGACTCACCGGGTCTCCACAGACACCTCGCGGCGGGGGGCTCCCCCGCGTATAGGGCTTCGGACCAGCGGCCCTGCAGTCGCAGCCGCGTGCCGCTGCCAGCCTCGGTCACCGCGCCGCGCACCTCGTGCCGACTGCTCGACCACGAGCTGGCCTGTTGTCCACATTATTGAATAGGTTAAGAACAAAATCTCACTTTTCCACTATTGCTTTTTTTTATACGACAGGTAGAATTGTTTGAAGATTGTTGAATTCTAATTTTTTCTACGTCGATGTAAAATAAATAGATATCAACCTATTTTTGTACAATTTTTGTCAATTTAAACAGGAAGTAAACAACAAAATCTTTTTTCTACATCGAGAACCGATGTTTTTTTATTGAATAGACTTTGAAACCAAAAATGCTTACCTTGATAAAGTTGAGTTTACACGTGATATCGGTCCCGTGACACGTTATATGCATATCTCCGTACTGGTCCACCCACCGCTGGCCGCCAAACAAGTTGTGGACACACGTAGTCACCTAGTAGAACAAATAAACATACATTGATCACTTGGAGGATATGTGATGTATAGATAAAAACATTGACGTTGTACAAACGTACCCAGTGTACTAATATGCAATTAAATTTTGACTTTATTTTCTGCTACAAATATTGTCGTGACAAAACCTGCTTATACCTACGCCAAAGATTTGTATGTCTATTCCAAGGCGTATGTCAAATTGTGAAGACCACCGAAAAACCCACCCAAAACCAACCCACCGATTGGGGCACAACAGATCCGTATAGGGTCAAAGTGTCACCAGGTATTACTGGCCGGCAACCAACAAGAGAAGAGACCTTGTTCCAGCTGTAGTGGTCCCCGGTGGTGGCGAGGCGCACGTGCACGCGGCCCGTGGGCTGGAACTCCATGGACTTCCCCCAGAACTTGGTCTTGATGCGCGCCTCCTGCCAGAACCACCAGCGCGGGGACTCCGCGTGGCATGCCGAGATCGGCGGGTGGTGGGACACCTGCAAGAGAGTATAATGAAAGTCTTAAATCGCTTGCTTTTTTTTTCACTCGAAAAGAGGCATTTATCGTAGGAAAAACGCTCTTTCCCTTACTGTGTAGAATAGATTCTGAATTTGGTAGTAAAATAGAACAACAAAAGGCGGTGCGTACCTGCTCGGCGAGGAACCGGAAGCCGCGGTCGTCGCGCACGCACTCGTACGTCTCCGCGAGGAGCGGGTTGAAGGGCTTGGAGGCGGCGCGGTGCGCGGACGCAGCGTACGCGCTCACCGCGAACGCCGCGACCAGCGCCATGCGCTCGGCGGCGCTGCCGCTCGCGCACGCCGCGTCCAGCAGCTCCGAGTACTCGAGCTCCTCGCACAGACGCTGCAGAGGACATTTTAAATAATATAACCATTTTCATATATCGTCGGGCATCTTATAACAATTCGTACAATCAAAAAATCACTCTGCTTTGGTTCTATGGCGGATCTCAGGGACACCGCTGGGGTAGACGAGTTCTCGAGTGCCGACCACGCATGGGCAAGCGTAGTGTGGGACGCCCCCCGGCTAGATGGAGCGAAAATCTGCGTGAGGCGGCTGGCAGCGACTGGATGCGGAGAACCGTAGATACATCAGCGATCTAGTGCAGCCTGATGATGATGATTGATAATGAATTAATCAACAGCCTATTAACATGTCCCCAATTGGGACACAAGCCTACCCTCTCAACGAGTGCGTTCAATCTATAGTCCACCACGCTATCCCAGGGCGGGTTGGTGGACTTCACATGCGCCTAAGAATTTCTTTTTCGGCGTATGTAGGTTCCCTCGCGATGTTTTCCTTCACCGTTTGAGAGCAGTCAGTAAATGTACTTAGGTTTCGAGAAAAGGCCCATCGGTACATGGCCCAGCCGGGGATCGAGCTTCGTACCTTTCGACCACTGACGCTCTAGAAAGCAGAAGCATTATGAGCGTTCCCAAAGCCGCTGCCAACCGACCTGCAGCATGTTGAGCGGCTCGTTGATGGTGACCGGCATGGAGATCTGGCTGAGGTCCTTGCCGATGTTCTTGTACAGCAGGTTCCAGAGGCTGGGCCCGCCTGGCGTGGGCCGCGGGCACGGCAGGCGCGTGCGCCGCGTCCAGCACGACCGCGGCCGCGGCTCGTGCCCGTTGTGCGACGCGCGCAGCGACACGCGCTCCGCTGACAGCACTGGCACAGACAACATATGGTATTGCATACGAGTAACAACAGGGTACATTGGGTCCACTGCTGGACATTCGTACTAAATAGTATTTTTGTACAATGGCAACATTTGAGTCAGCGCCACCTACCAGATAGTTGAGGAACTACGTTGCGTTGAAATATAGAAATTAGAGGTAGATGGCGCCTAGACACAGTCCATCGCGTGGGAATTATTGACTGGCCTGTTGGCGTAGTGGTGACCCTGCCTACTGCGCCAAAAGTCGTGGGTATGATTCCCACCCGGGACCAACATTTGTGTGATGAGCTTAACTGTTGGTTTTCGGATTCTGGGTGTTTGTATGTATTTAAGTATTTATTTAAAAGTATTTAAGTATGTTTATCAGTTGAGTACCCATTTACAAGTTTCGGCTTAGTTTGGGACTAAACAGCCGCGTGTGAATTTGTCCGAACACTTTTATTATACTCACTGGCTCCGTCGGAGTTGTCCGAGCTGGCCGACTCCTCGCCGCTGCTGAGGGACCCGGCTTCCGACGAAGAGTCTCCATCCAGTTCTATGACACCAGCCTACACAAAACACAGCACCGTTAAGCTGGCTTCACAGCTGGACCCAAAACAAGCCAAACCCCTGCTCCATACGTTTGCGTTTGTTTGCCAATTTTTTGACTGCTCTCAAACGGTGAAGGAAAACACGTGAGGAAACCTGCATACGCCGAAGAAGAAATTCTTAGGCGCATGTGAAGTCTACCAACCCGCACTGGGCTAGCGTGGTGGACTATAGCCCGATCACCCTCGTTGAGAGGGTAGGCCTGAGCCCCAGCAGTGGGGACATGTTAATAGGCTGTTGATGATGATGTTCAGAATTAGCGCGATCGGCCAGTTCTACGATCCGCCTTACTATTTAAAGCAACGTCGGCATAGCAGTTTATAAATATTATGTGTGATCCACCTCATCTCCTGGCAGGATCTCGGCTGCCTTGAGGTCGTCGTCGTGCTCCTCCGCGTCGAAGAACTCGGAGGCGGAGACGCAAGACGAGCTGTAGCTCAGGGACTGCTGGAACGGCCGGTTCACCTGCTGGAAACGTACGGTCTTTTCACTGGGATCACAAAATATCTTATACTAGCAAACGCCCCGCGACATCATTCGCGTTAAAATACTACATAGACTCCCCCCCCCCCCCACTGCCCAACAAACCAACTCTTCCCTTCTCTTCCTCTTGCCTTCCCCCCTTCCCCTCGTCGTCTCGTAACGTCTCCCTAAGAAACATTGATGAATTCCTGAAATATTCGCCGACTTATTATACTTTAATACATATTGTGGCCGCTTTTTTTTATAAAACCCAATACCAAATAGCCTATGTTGACACAGAGAGTATTAGCTATCCAACACTTAAAGAATTATAGAGATCGGTTCTGTAGTTACAAAGATTACTTCAAACACACATCCATCCAAACAAACTTTACCTCTTTATTATTAGTAAAGATATACATAGGTGGACGGATAATTAGAAACAGGGCAAGATTTCATACAATCGAGGTCACTTTGAAGCCATGGGTCTCCGTGAAGGATTGATCGGGGTATGATCTGATGACGGGCATCGAGAGAGTAGATGGAGGACTTAGATCGCTATAGATATCCAACTGATCAGATGAGCCGTTTGGAAGCAGCATCGTCATGAAGAAAAAAACCTGCAAAATTGCATCAAAATGTATGAAAATCTTAAAGCTAAGGAATCATGGCGATGCTACTTCCAAACGGCTCATCTGATCAGTTGGATATCTATAACGATTTAAAAGTCATTCATCTACTCTCTCGATGACCGTCATCAGATCATGCCCCGATCAATCCTTCTCGGAGACCCATGGCTTCAAAGTGACCTCGATTGTATGAAAATCTTGCCATGTTTCTAATTATCCGTCCACCTATGTATGTATAAAAAATCAATTGCCACTCGTAAATGGCTCGACCGATTTGGATTATTTTGTTTCGTTTTGTTTGCCACAATACTGGGGTGTTGTAGAAAAATAATAAGAAAATCGTTAATAAAATTTGTAGTTACATCACATGGTACTAACTTATATGGATAACTTGCTCATACGCAAAGTTAGTATTTGTTGGTACAAGAAAATAAAAATAAAAATTGTGATGCTTTATCGTATTCGGATTTTTCCCTTTACTTGTGCTATAAGACCAACCTTGCTTCTTCCCAAATTCCCACGAAAAAATAAAAAAAATAAAGGTAATACGTACTGTCTCCGGGTTGTTGACTGTGGACATCTCGGCGAGGTCGGACGCGTCGTGTATGCGCGACAGCCGCGTCCGGAGCTCTGCGCGTAACACTTCACACGTCATTGTTAACATCGAGTCAAATCTACAGCCTATTAACACGTCTCCACTGCTGGGGCTCAGGCCTACCCTCTCGGCGCAGTGCGGGTTGGTGGACTTCACATGCGCCTAAGGATTCCTTCTTCGGCGTATGCAGGTTTCCTCGCGATGTTTTCCTTCACCGTTTGAGAGCAGTCAGTATCTATAGCCTATTAACATGTCCCCGCTGCTGGGGCTCAGGCCTATTCTCTCAACGTGGGCGTTCGGGCTATAGTCCACCATGCTAGCCCAGTGCGGGTTGGTGGACTTCACATGCCTTCTTCGGCGTATGGAGGTTTCCTCACAATGTTTTCCTTCAACGTTTGGGAGCAGTCAGTAAATGTGCTTAAGTTTCGAGAAAAAACCCATCGGTACATGACCCAGCTGGGGATCGAACTTCGGATCTTTCGATATGATAGGCCGCGTCTTATCCCCGACGCCCCTGACACTCTCGTTATTAATGCGTATCACAGACACACGCGGCCTGCGGTGGCGGTGGCGGCCTGTTGTCTTCCATAAGCAATGTATGTGAGACTTCAGACACGCGCGGCCTGCGTTTGCATATTGAGGCTGCGGCCTGCGGTCAGTTCTCACTATGACAATTCAAACGTGCCACGAGCACTCCGGTCTCCGGTCGCGGCTTACCCGAGTTCTGTTGTATGGCGGAGGAGAGGTTGGTCCGGAGCGCGGCGACGACGGCGCCGCCGGGCGCGGCCGTCGCGTCCGCCGCGTCCACCGCCGCGCGCAGCCGCCCGCGCTCGCACACCTGCCCGCACAAACAAACACACCATGTACATAATAATAATAATAATGTTTTGGACAAATTCACACACGGCTGTTTAGTTCCAACTAAGCCGAAGCTTGTAAATGGGGAAAATAAATACATAAATACATACAAACACCCAGAAACCGAAAACCAACAGTTATGCTCTTCACACAAATGTTGGTCCCGGGTGGGAATCGAATCCACGACCTTTGGCGCAGTAGGCAGAGTCACTACCACTACGCCAACAGGCCTTTCAAATATGGAATAGAATAGAATATATGAATAGAATGAACTATATTTGACACAAGCCAATACACAGGGCCATTGCAAAATAACAAAACAGAGAAAACACATGGTGGAGGTTACGATCTCCAGAGTTTATCTACGAGTCATCATCATCATATCAGCCTGTAGACGTCCACTGCTGGACAAAGGCCTCCCCCAAGGACCCCACGATGACCGGTCCCGCGCCAACCTCATCCAGCTGGGTCCCGCAACCTTCACCAGATCGTCAGTCCACCTCGTGGGAGGCCTACGCTGCGTCTTTCGATACGTGGTCGCCACTCGAGAACCATTCCGCCCCAAGTCGTGTTAATTACACCATTTATAAACCAAGAACGGCTGGACCGATTTTAATGAAACGGGGTACAGTGATAGCTCATGTCCTGGAATAACATATAGGCTGCATTTTGCCGCGGTAAACGGTTCCCGCGGGAAAAAACTAACACCATACGAGCGAAGCCACGGCCAACAGCTATCATACGCCACCTTTGTTTAAAAACTTAATTGCGTTGAGCGATCGCTTTCTATAAGGAAATTTATACATTTACTTACGAGTGTAGAAACGACTCCTTTCAACGTAGCCAGTAGGTCTTTCGCCAGCACCGTGAAGTCTTCCCTGAGCTGCTGGTCGGGGGTGAGGCTGGTGAGGGACGCGGGCCCCGCGGCCGCGCCGAGGGACTCCGCCCCCGGGAGAGACTGCGGCCGCGCCGCCGCGCATGCTGCAAGTTACAATTTCAAGCTTCAGTTTGACGAAGGTACGGTAGTTGTAAAACTATTTTAAAATACTTAGTGAAATATACATGTGATATTGTATAGTCCCCGAGGAGTTTAATGGCGGCTGTGTGAAGTTGGCTGATGACTGCGCAATGACTAATCTTAGGTGTCAAAGGGGTAGCTGTGCGGGGGTTCACTAGAGACGCTCATTCAATTTCAAGAAATGGTTCATTGATTCGTTCAACCGAATCAAGCTTTCAAGTTTTTGGACATCTCTATGTCGCACACTATCTCGCTTACGCACACATAGACTATAAACACTGTAATGTGCAAATAATTTGTGACTATATTCATTCAGCCGCCAAGAAATTCCGTGGGGACTATAAATTAAGTAATAATCTTGAATTATAAGTACTATTTTATTTTCTGTATGTTTCCGGTAACAGTGGCAACATAACGTTGGTGTTAAAATGTTAAAGTGAAATATACATTGTGTGATATTGTAAATTGAGTTAAGAATCTTGAATAATAAGTACTATTCAAGCCATCTCCACCGTGTCTCAATAAATACTTGACAATGGCAGAACCAGTCGTCATTCTAAAGACAATTGAAGCCACAACCAAGAAAATAATAATAAGTACTATTTTATTTTCTGTGTGTTTCCGGCAACAGTGGCAACATAACGTTGGTGTTAAAATGTTAAAGTGAAAAATACATGTGCGATAGTAAATTAAGTTAAGAATCTTGAATAACATGTACTATTTTATTTTCTGTATGTTTACGGTAACAGTGACAACAGAACGTAAGTGTTAAAATATTAAAATAAAATAATTATACATGTGTGATATTGTAAATTAAGTTAAGAATCTTGAATTATATGTACTATTCAAGCCATCTCCACCGTGTCTCTCTAAATACTTGACATTGGTAGAACCAGTCGCCTTCTAAAGACGATTGAAGCTACAACCAAGAAAATAATAGAAGTACTATGTAATTTTCTGTGTGTTTCCGGCAACAGTTGCAATATAACGTTGGCGTTAAAATGTTAAAGTGAATACATGTATGATATTGTAAATTAAGTTAAGAATCTTGAATAATAAGTACTATTCAAGCCATCTCCACCGCGTCTCAATAAATACTTGACAATGGCAGAACCAGTCGTCATTCTAAAGACAATTGAAGCCACAACCAAGAAAATAATAATAATAAGTACTATTTTATTTTCTGTGTGTTTCCGGCAACAGTGGCAACATAACGTTGGTGTTAAAATGTTAAAGTGAAAAATACATGTACGATAGTAAATTAAGTTAAGAATCTTGAATAATAAGTACTATTCAAGCCATCTCCACCGTGTCTCAATAAATACTTGACAATGGCAGAACCAGTCGTCATTCTAAAGACAATTGAAGCCACAACCTAGAAAATAATAATAAGTACTATTTTATTTTCTGTGTGTTTCCGGCAACAGTGGCAACATAACGTTGGTGTTAAAATGTTAAAGTGAAAAATACATGTACGATAGTAAATTAAGTTAAGAATCTTGAATAATAAGTACTATTCAAGCCATCTCCACCGTGTCTCAATAAATACTTGACAATGGCAGAACCAGTCGTCATTCTAAAGACAATTGAAGCCACAACCCAGAAAATAATAATAAGTACTATTTTATTTTCTGTGTGTTTCCGGCAACAGTGGCAACATAACGTTGGTGTTAAGATGTTAAAATAAAACCAACTCACAAAGGACAGTTTGCTCCTCGCATTCCCGCAACACTTTTACCGCGTACTCACAAATTTTTCTTGCTACTATTGTAATAAAACCACCGCTATCGCTCGACATTGTAATATCCCACTGTATGACATAAGTTAAAATAAAACGCATTCACTTAAAATCAACTAAATAAATTATTTTTCGACGAACAAATAAATTTTTTTTTTCTTTTTTTTTTTCTTAGAATTGAAACACCAGCGCGGAACACTTTCTTGCACCACAGGTTACGTAAAAGTATTTTATATATTTTTAATCAAGGTAAATGTAGGTATTTAATAGGCCCTTAAAATGTGACAGCGCTAAAATTAGCGTCGTCCTTATCTTGATAATACTACGTGACAAGGACAGAAACAATTTTAGTGCTACCAAATTTTAAATGCGTACCTTCAAAATCGGGCCTAATAAGTATGTACATTATTGCATCATAGATTTACACAAGATGGTGACCGCTCACCGTACTGGCTCTAATAATAACACCGTGTAAAATATTAACAACGCAGAACAGTAGATCAAGGGCAAAGATAATTAAATCATACAGCAACTGTATTTAGCAGTCAATTTCACGCACGCTTTAAAACAAACTTTTCCAAAAACATAGCCTCTAGACTACTTTAAACTGATTAATTTGTTTAGTTGCACTTTTTTTTTGAGTTTGTGGCTTGGTTACAAAGACATTTAAGCCATGTCTTATTTGAAAACTTTTTAACACTTTTAAAACTTATTGAACATTATAGACTGTTACACTCCTCTGTATAAATATATAAAGAAAACTTTCTCTAAATATTTTTAAGACGATATAATAGTACTGAAGCCGGTGGAACAAGCCAAATACAAAAAATCCGCTCCAAAAAAAAATTAAAGTTTATTTATTACGGATATTAAAAGTAGGTAAGTACTTATTTAAAACTGAAATCCGCCTTCACAATATTATAGATGTAGTTTAGACACAAAAAAATCTCGTTTTTTTTCTTTAATTATACGAGTAATAGTAATCAAGCAGTTTTTTTAAAACACCCATAGGCACCGCCTTACTCTACTGTACTGTATCCACATACACTGTGACAGTGAATGCATCCGAGATAAATCTATAGATTAGATCATCCTATCTTAAGATAATATGAAGACTCTCTCAGATAAAACGAGAATGTATGACCTCATATTCACAAGAAGTCATTTTAAATCAAAATAATACTATACTCAAGAGTTCAAAATGTAATAATCTACATTGTTTTATGAAATAATGTTTATTTTGATGTAATAATTTCACCAATTTCGTTTTGAAGGGTAAACGAGCCGGTGTTTTATCCTTCAAAACCGAAGAAGTTGCCGAAAATAAGGTACAAGGTTATTCCAGTGTTGAATGTATAAAAATCCAAAATCAAACGCAAGCATTGCACATAATATGTAACTAACTGGCTCCTGGTCTAGCATGAAACTATTTATGACATTGGGTTCATTCGTTATGTTCAGCGAATGTCATAGTACTAGCGGCGACCGTATGTTTACTTACGTAATATGATACGGTTGGCGGTGTTTTTAAAACACACCCTTTTAATTTTAATCACTTAAAAATCAACCTTAGACTCAACACAGTAAGGTTGATTTTTACGCGGTTAAAATTTACCACCTAGGAGGTATTCTAGAAACACCGACGATATATTATTGGAAATAAAGTCTGCAGTAAAAAAAACTGTTGTCTAATCTAAAAATAATCTAACAAAACTTCTGTTAAATAATAATTTTTTAGTATTGTGTTTGTTGGCGTATTTTTGTTGTTACTGTTGTTATAAGTTTGACGTTTTTGAAACATAGACAGCGGGCTAAGTTGACATATTTTTTTTAAAGTGGACAATTAAGCCCGCGGGCTGACTGAGCCGTAATGGGCTGAGTTGACTGTAACAACTATGAAAGATTGGACATAATATCCCACTGTACCTACGTGTTGTTAATACCTGAAAGCGGTATCAGATGACGTAGCTAAACATACTGTCGCCGTTCGTACTATAACGTGACATGACAGCGAGCCCTAAAATGTAACTAAAGCTCCAAAGCTCTGGTTGTTCAGTGAGAAAGTTTGTGTTCGTGAAGAAATGTGTCACGAAAGGAATCAAAAAAGGGGGATAAAAAAACAAAATAAAAAATTCTTACGAACTAAAGTAGATGCCAGAAATGTAGAAAGAAAGGCTGGAAAACAACCAGAAAAGTATTTATTAGTTTTCTTTTTTTTGTAAAAGATGCGCAATAAAATAAAGTTTTGCTCAATTTAAAAACTGTTTGAGCATTATCATTGCAGTAAATGCTCAATAAGTATTTTATTTTGTTGCTTATGTTTGGAAGGCCATTTAAATACAAATTTAGATTGTTGATTAAATCTCGAATAAGCAAAAAAAACCTAAATATAAATAATTGATATCAAAATGACGTACTATTTCTTGGTCCTCATTGTATTTAAATTATCTATCATTTATAATTGTAATTACACCATACAATAATGGTGTCAACGTTATTCTGCTTCCATGTCGTTTAAAAATTAATTAAGCGCACTTCATTTCAAGATGTGTAATCAAATGTATGTAGCATTTACATTAATTTTGAAAAACAGTAAAATATAAAAAAAAAATTACCGACGTTTTGACATATTTTTTTTTATATAAAAGTAAAAACTTTTTAGATAATTTGTAGAACATTGGCACATCACATTGGCACATCTCGATTTAATAAACTTGAAGAATTCAGAATAAATTGAGTTCATTTGAAGAAATAGACAAACCTAACAGTCATGCCATGAGCTATGTTAACCCTAAATCTACGTGCGTAAGAAAGGGACAGAAAGACCTGGCTTTTTTTATAAGAGCCATTAAAACTTACCAATTTCATAAAATCCTTGGCAAAGACATACGTTTATTATAATTTAAAGAAAAACAACATTTATTTATTGCACTTCAAAAAATTCCAAATTAAAAAAAAAAACAAAAACCATAGAAAATTCAAAACAACGATAGATATGTACATTAAATTGTTACAAATCTCGATTTTTCATTTCGTGACGTCAAATCCATTTTTTTCTTGACAACACATTGGGACGAACGTTTACTAGGACTCGGGTTACGGGACTGTATTCATAGACTAGAAATAAACACAGAAACACGTTCCTAAGAGGATCATCATATCAGCCTGTAGACGTCCACTGCTGGACAAAGGCCTCCCCCAAGGACCTCCACGACGACCGGTCCTGCGCTAACCTCATCCAGCTGGGTCCCGCCACTTTCACCAGATCGTCGGTCCACCTTGTGGGAGGCCTAAGAGGATTGTTCGGGAAAACTGCCCATATTTTCATACAAACGAAATTTAGGAATTTTTTTATTTGTAAAATTTATTTTTTTACGCTTTTTAACCGCTTAGATAGACATCTGCGGATTCGTAAACTTCGCTTGTAGTACAGTCGACCGCACGTCAGTGGATACACTTTGACCTTGATGTCTAGGAGTTTCAATACTATGAGGGACCAGTTTATATTGGTTTTGTTTCCACTGACGTGCGGTCGACCGTACTTCGGGAGGATCATTGGGCAGCAATCGTGAACTGGCTTTTAAAATAAAATACGCATTTTTAAAAATATCCCCACATATCAATAGAAATAGCAACATAAAGCTAGAAAGAGATAACGCCGTTACGATTGCGTTCGAATGCTTTGAAAGGAAAAAAAGGCTAAGATTAGGTTCAGACAAAGCGGAAATTTGCCCGCGCACTTTTTGACGTCATTGTCAAATGAACCGTATCACTATAGCCTAAAGAACAAAATCGTATGAATGGCCTCGATCATCGCGTACTCAATGACGTCAAAAAGTGCTCGGACGAATTTCCGATTGGTGTGAACCGACTCTTAGAGTAGAGATACTAGCCTATCATATCGAAAGGTCCGAAGTTCGATCCCCGGCCGGGCCATGTACCGATGGGTTTTTCTCGAAACTTAAGTACATTTACTGACTGCTCTCAAACGGTGAAGGAAAACATCGTGAGGATACCTGCCTACGCCGAAGAAGAAATTCTTAGGTGCAGGTGAAGTCCACCGACCCGCACTGGGCTAGCGTGGTGGACTATAGCCCGAACGCTCTCGTTGAGAGGGTAGGCCTGAGCCCCAGCAGTGGAGGCATGATGATAGACTGTTGTTGTTTGTTGTTCACCCGACTCCCTCGGAATAAAATCGTTTTACTGTCTCGCCTCTGTATTAGTGAAATTAACTCTTAGTATGGCTTAGAAAAAGAATGAACCATAGAACCGTAATCAGAGTATAGCATGAAATAGCAATAGTGTTTTACCCCAATAAATTGAGAAGACGCTTCTTATATGGCGGGGTCAAACTGAACATCATCAACAGCCTATTAATGTCCCCACTGCTGGGGCTCAGGCCTACCCTCTCAACGAGGGCGCACGGGCTATAGTCCACCACGCTAGCCCAGTGCGGGTTGGTGGACTTCACATGCGCCTAAGAATTTCTTCTTCGGCGTATGCAGGTTTCCTCAAACTGAACTATCTATTTTAGTCGGGTTGTGGTTTGTTGTACCAACTGCCCCCCAACAAAAAATTCACATACGTAGATAGAGATAGAAGATATTATACCTGTCTTGCTTACTCTTACCACTTTTGCAATAAGTGTGTCCCTCTCTGATTATTATTGTTATTTTAGCAGCTGTTCTATGGGATCCTTGTTCTTAGTAGGATGGTTACGATTGGTCGTCAAGAGAGTGACGTGTAGCAACTCACCAATAGGAAGCGACGCCGCGGAGTTGGGCGCCGAGGACGCCCCGCCGCCGGGCGAGGGGGGAGCGGTCAGCGCTGACAGCGCCTGCAATTGACAATTACAATCTTTTTCACAGCCCATCTCATTTTAAATTGATCAAACAAACTAATAGTTCTCCTAACAAAATAATACTTATTTTTTTTCTTTCAACCCTTTGTAAGTCCCCAGTTATACAGATATGCTACGTGAAAGTTAAATACACTACCGTGTTTGTAATGCACTGGGGAACACATCTACGGCAAAAAAAAATCAATAAGAAAAACATGTGGTCAATATATGCACTCAGCCTGTTAGTGCACTTGAGTTTTCAGATGATAAAAAAAAACTCGCCTATGGTTCGTTTTTAGGGTTCCGTACCTCAAAAGAGGAAAAAGGAAGCCTTATAGGATCACTCCGTTGGCCGTCTGTCTGTCTGTCCGTCCGTCCGACCGATTTATAAATTCACACTCGTGTTTAATAACCCCTGTTATGTACCAGTTTCATAAACTACTATTTCAAATGGGGATGCCCATATGACTTCTACGCTGTGATGCTGACGGGCACTCACCAGGTGCGAGCCGGAAGTGTCGACGTAGTGCGGCGGCGCCAGCTCCACGGACGCGCACTTGCTGTTGGACTTCTTCTTGCGCAGCCCGAACTTGCGCCGGTCCTTCTTCACGCTGGGGGAAGCGCCTTCCAGGGACACCTGCCAGGGCATTCAATAACTTGAATTGTTTAATTTTTTCATGGAACATGAGCCCATACCAACACTACAAAATGATACATTTTCGTCTCAAAAAATAATAACAGATACAATAATACAGTTTTAATAAGTACAGTCGATCGCACGTCAGTGGAAACCCTTTGACCTTGAGCTGGCCCAGCCTATTAGGGAGTTTCAATACTATATAGACTATACTACTACTTTTTTATGAAAATAATTTTTATGGACAACACACGCTTCACCAAAAAAAAATTTTTATGCTAAAATTATTTCCACAAAAAAAGACCAAATGGTTCCTACGACAGTTTCCCTGTATCTCCTATGGTTTCGGTTTTACCCTAAGTGTCCCAGTTAAAAAAACACTCTGTATAGACTAGTTTATACTGGTTATTTTTCCACTGACGTGCGCCCGACCGTACATCTAGGCGGTCTTATCCCTAAAAGCGATTTCTTCCAGACAACCTTTTTACTTCAATCTTTTCTACATTTTCGTATCACAAATTACTAATTATCATCGTCATCAGCCTGTACTAGTCCACTGCTGGACATAGGCCTACTACTATTAATACAAATTACTAATGTACAAACAAAACTACATTACTTCTTTACTTATAACAATAATTTTTTAATACCAACGGTTCCGTACGGGGGACAAGAATTCACGGGAATAATTCACAAAACGTCAACTTCAACCGCAGCTAGCGGTGGTATCTGGAAATTATTAATTTTAAAGCATAGAGTGTAAGGAGGCAAACAACATTTGGTTCCAAGGAGACTGGGCGAAAGTGCTCTATGGTTTTGTTATAATACCTAGCTAATGTGGTAATGATGTTTATTACTAGTAGTTCCGTGAGAACAGTAGACCTCGCCAGCCCTTATAAACCAAACCTAAAAGAAACCAACAAAAGTCAACTTTGGAAACAGAAAAAGTACCTCCTAAAGTGACAAAAATTAGCACTTTAAAGCTTAATATTTCGCAAACGGATCCCTGAATCGAAAAATGTTTATCACACACCCGCGATATTTTTGAAAGACCCATCCAACGATACCCCACACCATGGATATCACGCGGAAAAAAATAATTTTCCATTTTACGTATGCAGTTCTATGAACATAATTTATTTTTTCAACTTTCTTAAGTCGATCCACTATTACTCAAAAACTAATAGAACCTACTTAGCCGTAATAGTTTTCCTTGTAACTACGTTATATATGCTACTGCCATGAATTTTTTCACATTTCCAAAAGCAACCGTTTAGCTGGCAGGGGGGGGGGACACGTGACTCTAACAAAAATTACCGCTTTAAAGCTTAATATTTCGCCAACGGATCCCTAAATCGAAAAAATGGTATTCACACACCAGCAATATTTTTGAAAGACCTATCCAACGATATCCCACACTATGGGATTCACAAGAAAAAAAAAGTTCACTCCCACTTTGCGAGTATGGTAGGTACTCTAAAAAAAATGTTTTTCAAAATTTTATTCTACTCATTTTGTAGGTTTAATTAATTTATACATATGCCAAATTTTCGTCAAAATCGGTTGAAAAATGCGACCTGTAGAGAATTACAGACAGACAGACAGACAGACAGACAGACAGCCGGACAAGAGCATTTTTGGCCAGTCTCGAAACGTAGACGCTTCGCTCGCTTCGCTCGCTCGGTCAATTATTTAAGTTTATTATTTTGCGATACTCTTGTGCAGAGAGACCGAGGTATAGTAGCCGGCAAAGTTATTGAACATTGAGTGACGCAGTGGGGGAAAGTTCGCGCATGCAGTCCACTGATCTAACAATAGCGCGCTCGATTTTTTCATTTCATTTCATTTTCATTTATTTATTTCGTAAATATTTAAATTAATACATGAACTGTTTAAATTCAAAATTAAAAATAAAATTCGATCTGATCTACCAATAGCGCGCTCGATTCGGTCTTATCTACCAATAGCGCGCTCGATTCGGTCTTATCAACCAATAGCGCGCTTGATTCGGCCCAATCTACCAATAGCGCGCTCTATTCGGTCTTATCTACCAATAGCGTGCTCTATTCGGTCTTATCTACCAATAGCGCGCTCTATTCGGTCTTATCTACCAATAGCGCGCTCAATCGGTCGCGCCCCGCACAAAGATACCTATAATTTAGTTCAGCTCAGACAAGTCATTATTCAAGAAGTTTGCCGGCTACTATAAGTGTAATTATAAGACAATGTATGAACGTCAGTTCATTTTTTGAAAAAAGAAAAGATTATGGAATAAGTTTTTGCCACAATTTTTGAAGCGCTTACCATATCAGTGTCGTGGTGGGCCTGGTGCTGCAGCTCCAGAGCGTCCAGCAGCCGCTGCAGCTGCTGCACCGACAGCTGCGCCTGTCCCAGCTCTCGCGACGCGTTCTCCAGCGGCCCGCCGGACTCTGGAAATATGATTCTCAATTATGCTACTGACTACGCCACGCGAAGGGAAGACATGCCGCTGACCGAAGTGGTGGACAAACGGCCTCGAAATATAGCCTAGTCAATCTTTCAAATCGGTTCACAATCGGCGAAGGTATCACGTAACATACACACAAAAATAATCATACAAATCGGTTCACAAACGGCGAAGGTATCGCTTAACATACACACAAAAATAATCATTCAAATCGGTTCACAATCGGCGAAGGTATCGCGTAATATTTACACAAAAGTAATCATACAAATCGGCTCACAATCGGCGAAGGTATCGCTTAACATACACACAAAGAGAATCATACAAATCATTTCACAATCGGCGAAGATATCCCGTAACATACACACAAAAAGAATCATTCAAATCGGTTCACAATCGGGGAAGGTATCGCGTAATATTCACACAAAAGTAATCATACGAATCGGCTCACAATCGGCGAGGATATTGCGTAACATACACACAAAAATAATCATACAAATCAGCTCGCAATCGGCGAAGGTATCGCGTAATATACACACAAAAATAAACATACAAATCGGCTCACACTCGGCGAGGATATCGCGTAGCATACACACAAAAATAATCATACAAATCGGTTCACAGTCGGCGAAAGTATCGCGTAACATACACACAAAAAAATACACTCGAATTGCGAACCTCCTCCTTTTTGAAGTCGACAAATGCCTTGCTGTTCGCAATCATTGTAGAAATTCTTCCTAGACAACTAGTTCTCAAAAAGGAATACAATTTCTTCCTTCAAGCAATTTTATTCTTGACAATTTGTTGGTTATCCAACTCTGGTTTTCTGCGCGGCTGAAATGTATTTGATACGCACTAAATAGCTAGCATACCTTGAAATAGCTATGAAAATCATGAATAATCTGATGAGGGATCCATTGCGACCATTTCTGCCGTGATGGCCGGCGATCGGACTTTTTGTAGCATACATTGAAATCACAAAACGACCTTTCAGATGACATTAGAAAGATAAAAGAATTGTGAAAATAAATCTTAAATATTGGATGTTGATCCCCGGCTGGGCCATGTATGTACCAATGGGTATTTTCTCGAAACTTAAGTAAATTTTAGTGACTGCTCTCAAACGGTGAAGGAAAAACATCGTGAGGAAACCTGCATACGCTAAAGAAGAAATTCTTAGGCGCATGTGAAGTCCACCAACCCGCACTGGGCTAGCGTGGTGGACTATAGCCCGAACGCCCTCGTTGAGAGGGTAGACCTGAGCCCCAGCAGTGGGGACATGTTAATAGGCTGTTGATGATGATGATGTTGATCTTTGGTGTAAGCAGGTTTCCTCGCGATGTTTTCCTTCACCGAAACGGCCGTGGTATTTTAATAAACCATACTTAAGTTCCGATAGATAGATATAGACTCATTGGTACGGGCCAGGTTCGAACCCTCGACCTCGTGAACATGAGGCGAGTGCTCGACGCTTTGGTTAGAAACCGACTTCTTTGTAATTTTTTTTATTTATGAACAAAGAAAAGTACTTCTTCTACGGCAACTGGTTACAAAACGTGGTTGCGATTGCGAATATGGCCGGAAGGAAAAAAACATACCGACGAATTGAGAATCTCCTACTTTTCTGATGTCAGTTGGAAATAATATGTCCAATTCGTGGAATTTCAGTTTTTGGCACATAAAGTCCGGTCACCGGCGACATATGTCATACGCACCTATGATCCAGCCGGCCAGCCGGCCGCCCGGCGTGCCGGACACGAAGCCGGCCTGCGGACCGCGCATCGGCGGCGATGTGGGGCTGACTAGCCCTACGGACAGACACGGGTGAAGGGGCCGGGTGCCTACAGTGTTTCGGATTGTGTCCCACCATCATACACTAAAAGCACTTAATACTTCGAGAAGCAACCGTATGCTCATATCTGGATCCTGGAAGTGGTATACGCTCCTACATCATACTACTAGACGATATCTTGAATATGAAGGACAGAGAATTTAAATAAACAACTTTGTAAGACAGCTTATTAGAAAATAGACGATTATTTGTATGACAAAGATGGCTGGTATTAATATTGCTTCAGCCTCGCACAATCTTTACACACATACAAACTTATTAAAAGATGACTGTGTTGCGAAGGATTGTCGTGTCTCTTCTTTTTCTCAGCGCTAACACCTAGGAAACGGTAGTAGATAAACGGTTGATGTGTAAGAAAGTGTATACTCAAATGCAATAACATATTTTGACTGTTTTTGACGTTTTATCACTTTTTATTTAACTGACGCTTGTGGTACTTCCACCCTGTAAAATTCAATTGCACTTTTTTCTTGACACTTCCAAAATCCAGCAAAACTATTTTTAAAATTTATCTTTTTAATATTTCCAATTGAAATGTCAACTATTGAACGTACAAACGACCCTGTGTTTCTAACAGGCCTTCTGTTTATAAGATATTCTGCGTGGGAGGATTTTCAATCCAAAACACTGAGGTAGAACATGTGTGTGAGAGGGAAACAAACATGTGTTGGATTTAAATGCGAAAATACTACAGAATGCAGAACAGATAAACTTTTGCAAGAAAACATTTGCTACATTCTACTTCTACTGATTCTGGGCTGACTAAGACTAGGAGCGGGCTAAAGCTAAAATCTAAAATACTATGATTTAGGATTAGTCTACCTAAGCTTTAAATCCAATAAATACAGATACTGAATACTAAGATATTCTCTCTGTACATATTTACAAAAACAATAGAACTAGTATTTATTACAAGCCCAGTAAGTAACGGCTAACACAAAGATTAAAATTAAATCGGGCGATGAGTCTTTTCATAACCAGAAGATCAGAATATGGTAAAATGACTACCGAAATCCTGAAAGTTTTCCAGATATCGCAATTTTTTCAAGTAGTTTTCAAACTGTTCTATAACATACTAAAAATATATTTTAAAAATATGATAAAATCATCACAAGAATTTGAAAAAACAAACTGAGGTTTTCACTAAGATCATTTTGTCATATTCTGATAGGTAACGAGAAGACCTTAGATTACTTATGTGACATCTTGTGTAACAGAGGAAGAAGGAACGCTAACCAGAACAATAGGAAGGGTAACTGGAACACCTATAGATAGTCTTCAAATCATCACTCGTCTGGATTTCTATGCTGGAATCCGTGACCGAATTCGACCTATTAGCATCATATTCGTTGCTTAGAAACAGCTGGTAGACTTTAAAATCCTTCTGGGTCTCTTTCAGCAACCGCGTTTCGGGCTCATCTGTTTGCGACTGCGCCGACACTTTGAACGAAGGTGACAGCAACTTAATTTCGTTGATTAAATCTTGCGTGAGTTTCGGAGAACGTCGTCTATCGTTCTTAGATCGCTTCGCTATTTCCCTTTCAATTTGTTGTAAATCTCTTTCTAGTTGACAGCGCTGCGTGTAAAACGGTTTTAGTTCCTTGGGTGCGACGGATTTGAAATTTCTACAGCTGTCCTCTTTCTCAAATGTACATTTGATACCGTTAGTCAAATTACAGTCTATGTTGCGAATCTGTTCATTCCTATTAGATATGCTTCTATCAGTAGGTGCTACTTCTTCTATACTTGGATCGCTGATCAGAGATGTAGTCTGAGCTACAAGATTTTGTTTAACTAAAGGTATAGGCACGTTTATTTTAGGATTGGTTTCGTCTTTCAGGTTTCCTATAGAGACATCCTTTTTCATATAAATTAAAGGTAGATCTTTAGTTGTAATGTAAGCCATTTGGCCTAAATCTTCAGGTTCAGGTATTCTTTCATCTGTTTGTATATCAGAGTCTCTAAATTCTTTAAGTATAACGTAAGCACTCAGACATTGATCAACTAAAATCTTTTCCATTAAATGATTTATGCTGGTATTTACTGATGCTTCGTTTAAAACTTTAAGGTCAGATAACATATTCACATCAAATTGTGTTTCTTTGTCGTCTGTGGATTTCTTGCTGTCTTCGTTGTATATTTTCCCCAAAAGACCCAAACCCTGTATGTTTGTTGAATTTTTCACGACTTTCTCGTGCCTCTTTCGCAATTTCATATACAAGTTGTTTATTTCTTTATACAGAGACGGTATAGTGCTCGATAGGAGCGTCAAATTCTCTAGTAACAACAGAATGAATTTTTCATCGATCGTTCTTGATGCTGGGTTCTCGAAGGCGGTCAAATCAGGGTTTCTGCTACTAGGCGATGTACTGGGTGACTCGTTAGTAGTTCTGAAAACAACGCCCTTGCATTCTTTCATGCGGACTTTCTTTCTGGATTGAAATTTAGCAGCCAAAGAGCTCTTTTTTAACGTCGATATGACGTAGCAAGACTGAGCATCTTCGTTTCCATCTTCGGATTTTTTTGATTCTGTTTCCTTTTGAAAATTCGTATTGCCCTGAAATGATAAATCCAGCGAGTGTTCGCTTTCGTGCATTACATGGAAATACGCTTTGGACGTAGCGTCACTGCTGCTTAAGAACGGTTTCATATCTATTTGGTCTCTGTATGTGTTAGGGCAGAAATCTATGTATTGATTTTTAAACCGCAAATGCGGATCAAATGGAACTCTGAAGTTACTATTTTGTGACTTATTAGTTTTATGCGAATTTGGTTTATCGTTCGAAAACTTCAAATTCAAATTGCCAGGTTTCGATTTTCCAAAATTTTGAGATTTTTCTTTTAATTGTATAGTAATTGACATCAGCCCTTTAGTCTTTTGGTCACTAAACATTGATATATTCTCTAAATTGTACTTAGAAAGGTTTATAACAACTGAATTATCTTTACGATTCTCGTAAATAAATGTTTTTCCTGGATATTGGTCGATTAGTCTTCCTAATTCATCTTTCATTTCACCCAAGTCATGTACTTTCGTATCAGATTTTGCTGTTTTCTTTTCTTTAGAATCGTCCTCCAATGAGTTAGACTTTTTGACCTTATTGAAAATGGTTGTTATATTTTCTAGTATATCTCTCAGATACAATTGCCCTGGATCGACGGTTTGTTTTGTATCCTCCGTTACAACTTTACTATTCGTGTTCACAACTTTTTCTGATATGTTGTCTACAGCAGTGACACTTTTTGATACTTTTTTCTGTACAGATTCAGTTTGGACCTCGCATAGCGGATGTTCCTCTTGTGAATCGTCGGTAGACGTAGTACTACTATCAGTGTCGTCATTACTGGTGTCATGTAGAAGTACGTCTAAATACGCACCTAAAAACTCTTTCGCTACATCAGGCGGTATAGAAGTTTCACTAATAAGATGATTGATTGTCTCTTGTATTTTGGGAAGTTCAGTTGAAGAATTTGAATTTTCCTTTGATTCATTAGAATTTGTCGTTTCTTTCCTTGACAATCTATCTAGGTTATCAATAAGTTTTTTTGTTATTTTAATGTCTTTCTCCTTACTCTGGCAGCTGCGTACTGTTTCACATATATACACCGTATTCTTTAGTAATCTTTCTAGTTCCTGAATTCGTCTCTCCTTTTCAAAACTTTCAGTATTATTGCCGGCTACCTTCTTTCTTTCGTTGCTATTTTTTTTCGATTTTTGTAGTATATCAAATCCTGTTAACTGGGTTTCTTTTGCAACATTGCCAGTAAAAGCGCCGGACAACTTTTGATCTTTGGTGAAATGTTTATTGGACTGTTTGTCAATCGCTCTGGCGCGTTTTAAAGCCTCTTTTACGTGGTCTCGTGTCGAATTCTTCAACCAGTACTCCAGCAGACTTTTAAATAAGGTTTTAATCGGTTCGGAGTCTTTTTTACTAAACTTAGTGTCGTACAACTCTTTCACAATTTGATTTATGTAGTTTTTAACATCGTCAGTGGTTTTACCTGTTTTCTGATTGCCAAATGTAGAAAGGACAAGCCTCTCAGCTATTTTGTCATATTCAGACACTGTCATAGTATCTTGTAATGATTTGTTCTCTTTGTTTATGAACTGATTAGGAGTTTGGTCTCCAGTGTGTCGAGATATTTTTACTTTGTTTTTACCCAGCAACATACTGCGACTGAGCGGTTTTTTGAGAGCGGGTTCCTCCGCCAAATTTCTATATTTGACAAGATTCGTACACTTTTTACTTTTTTTCATAAAAGTGACGTCAGCAGCACTAGTTTTGCCGTTTCTATTATTCCGTGCGAAAAACCATAACGCCGTTGTTGGCTCAATCTTTCTATCGAAAAACATCGACCGCTTTCTTTTACAGTTGTCTTTGGAATTTGATTTAGAGCTCAGAGCTGTAACTTCTGGGGCTGTAGGGGTGTTCAGACTAGCATGGTTATAGGAATAGTTGTACATAACTGAGGATTCGACTTTGGGTTCAGGGCTTCTCAAAGACCTTAGATCCAAGTCTGTACTGTGCATTTGTTTTTCAGCATCAGTAACACCTAGAGACTCGTTCGGGGACCTATTTATTTTAAAATTATCACGCTCATTCATAAACATTCTTGCCATGCAGTTCAGTGAGCACATGCTTCTGAAATGATCGTTTCTTACGTCGAACATTTTATCTTCAAGCGGCTCAAAGTTAAGAGGTACCAATTCATTGTTTTCCAATGTATCTCGACACCAGTTGTCTATGGGACTGTGCGGTGTATTGTGATAGATAGAAGAAGTGTGGTAGCAGGCAATATTTTGAGAAAAAGCAGATGAGAGGACTGATTCGCTGGGCAATTTCAGGACATGAGTATCGCTTGCTGTCGAAGTGTTAGCACTCGAATGGGAAGTACCTACAAGTTTAAGGATTAGGCAAAGAATGAATTGACTTGAAATACTTAAACGCGAGTTGCCTATTCCTAGTAAATACTTACGGGAAGACGTGTCCGTTGGTGGCTGGTCCTCTAAAGGCGCATGGATTTTCGGAACTGACTCACGCGCACCGAATGTCAGTAGGTGCTGACGGTACAGTCTGTAAAAGAAATACGACAGCTATGCATATAAGGAGACATAGAATGCATTCAGCCACGACTGGCGTCTTCACTCACAGTAAGCGGTATATTACTTTTTGGCGTCTATACCTTGATTTACAGAACTCTCTACACATTGCACTCACCGACGAGTTTTTAACACGTTCAGTCACTACTGGCGTCTTCACTCTCAATAAGCTGTGTAAGAAGTGAACTGATTGGCGTCTATATCTTGATTTACAGGACGCTCTAAACATACATAGCACTTGTAGTAGCCGGCAAACTTCTTGAATGGCCTGGACTGCACAGAACTGAATTATAGGCCTCTTTGTCGGCGGGATACGGGTGCGACCGAATCGAGCGCGCTATTGGTAGATTAGACCGAATCGAGCGCGCTATTAGTAGATCAGACCGAATCGAGCGCGCTATTGGTAGATCAGACCGAATCGATCGCGCTATTGGTAGATCAGACCGAATCGAGCGCGCTATTCATCATATCAGTGGACTACATGCGCCAACTTTCCCCTACTACGTCTCTTATAGTTCAAGAAGTTAGCCGTCTATTAACTATATAGTCTTAAACACGTCTTCACCCCATGATGAACTTAGCTATGACGTGACACGTTCGACTCACCGATGCGCCTTGAGCACGTTGAGCCACGTGCGGAACACGTCCGGCGTCTTGGCGCGCAGGTGGTATATGAACTCGTCGGCGTCAATGTCGATGCGCCGGCGGCGCGCCTTCGCCGAGATGACCGACAGGCCGACGTCCACGGAGCCGTGCAGCCGGCCGCGCGCCACGTCCGTCGGCGAGCGCGCGTACACCAGTATGCCGCCGTCGACCACGAAGAAACGCTGACAAATAAATACAACATTATTTTTCACCTCACCGCCACCGGCTCGGAAGGTTATACTTTGTCATTCGAAATCTGCGTGGAAAACTGCACCTCGAAAAAACTTTTTAAAACTTTTCTTCTAATTTTTAGAAGAAGTTTTCAGGACATTTTTCAGGAAGTTTCAGGACATTTAAAGAAGTGGTCAATTCTAATTGTGCTTATTATTATTTGTGGTTCTAAACCGCCGGAAGGATTCAATTCACCTAGTATTTTCCTCGCTGTAGTGAGGTGAAAAATTGTGTGTTGCGCTCGACAGCAAAGTTATTTTGTGTCTCGTACCTTGAAACCCTCGCTACGCTCAGTTTTCAATACTAGTACTCGAACAAAATAACTAACTTTGCAGCCTTGCATAACAAATAAATATTATTTACTTATTTAAAACTTTATTGCACTAATTTGTACAAAGGGCGAACTTAATGCCAATGGCATTCTATACCAGCTGACCTTTGGGCCATGCAGATAAATTATGTTAGAGCCTAGTAGGTTGTGCACTCGCCTCACGCTCGAACCTTGGCCTGTTAAGTCCGTTCGCTTAGATACGGTCGCCTTTGTAAAATGCCGCCCGGCACGCGCCACCTCTAGTCTAAGGATGCCGCGGCGAAAACAAAAGGCGCCGACAGCGGCGTACACCCGCTGTTAAACTTGGCATTTTATATCGAGGCGTTTGTCGCATTTAAAGGGTGTGATGACTGCTGCGTACGTTTATAGAAAATGTTTTTTCGTCGTTGGAAGACAGTTTGGTGTCTCAAAATGAAATTCGGCTGAACCAAAAACGAAAAGACGACCTTTTTATAAAACATGTACCTAAGCACATTTTAATTGATGTCCATCGACGTCAAAAAAATTAACTTGTGTGTGTTGTTAATATTCGTATTTTTTCCAAAATTAATAAATATAAATCCGCGGCCATACCCATATTCCGTTCGGGTGTACCGACACTATCTAAGTGAACGTACTAATGTGTTTTTTAGAACATAAGTACGGTTTATTATTCTTCTTGTATATTCGATGGAGGAAAACAATGCGAGAAAACCTGCGCATGCTGAAGATTAGAATTTCTATTCTAAACCGTATGTGAAGTCCACCAAAAACCGGATCAGGGCACCGTTGTCGGTAGACAGGGGTTTGGCACAACAGATTCCACAGGGTTCAAGTGTCGCCGGGTGTTCCTGATCCTCTAAGAAATACATCATCAACAGCCTATTAATATGTCCCCACTGCTGGGGCTCAGGCCTACCCTCTCAACGAAGGCGTTCGGGCTATAGTCCACCACGCTAGCCCAGTGCGGGTTGATGGACTTCACATGCGCCTAAGAATTTCTTCTTCGGCGTATGCAGGTTTCCTCACCGTTTGAGAGCATTCAGTCAATGTATTTAAGAAATACGTACCTCCGCCAAACTTCGCGCCTCATCACCTTAAGGTTTATTATTGCGTGAGGCTACTAAGCGCCTAATGACCGCCTGCCAAGGCCATTGTCGTCGCTAAACAATAGAATAGCGAGCGAAAAGGGCTTAGCTACGATCGCCACATGCAAGCGACAAAAATTTAAAACGGTAAGGCGGAAAGTTTGTTGATAGTACCTTGTGCCACCCCTTGAGCGGCCATTTCCGCTTCTTGTGCAGGTACCCGTTGAACACTTCGGGCCGCCGGTCGAACCGCTGGCCGTCCTTCAGGCCCTCCAGCACCTCCCACTCGCTGCCGCGCCGCCGGCTGTGGACCGACAACCTCACTATACCACTGTCGCATGGCTTATGAGAAGATTAATTGAGCTGCTCGAAGACGATATAAATGTTGTGTGACGTCTCGCCCAAAAGGGGGAAACGCAAAGAATGAACCATAGAACCGTAATCAGCGTATAGCATGAAATAGCAATAGTGTTTTACCCCAATAATTTGAGAAGACGCTTCTTATATGGCGGGGTCAAACTGAACATCATCAACAGCCTATTAATGTCCCCACTGCTGGGGCTCAGGCCTACCCTCTCAACGAGGGCGCACGGGCTATAGTCCACCACGCTAGCCCAGTGCGGGTTGGTGGACTTCACATGCGCCTAAGAATTTCTTCTTCGGCGTATGCAGGTTTCCTCAAACTGAACAAACACTATCTATTTTAGTCGGGTTGTGGTTTGTTCACAACAAAAAATTCACATACGTAGATAGAGATAGAAGATTTTATACCTGTCTTGCTTACTCTTACCACTTTTGTAATAAGTGTGTCCCCCTCTGATTATTATTGTTATTCTAGCAGCTGTTCTATAGGATCCTTGTTCAATGCGCGAAAACAATGGATGATAACACTACAAGTAGCGGAATCGGCCCGTATAACCGCAAGGTCAATCATCTACTCTCTCGATGATCTCCATCAGATCATGCCCCAATCAATCCTTCACGGAGAACCATGTCTTCAAAGTGATCTCGATTATATGAAAATTTTGCCTTGTTTCTAATTATCCGTCCACCTATGTATATCTTATGCTTATATGCTTAGTGTACCTGCGTGACTTGGTGGCGCGCGACTGTCGCGGCGGCTGGGGCAGAGGCCTGCCGCCGGCCACGCGGTCCCCGCTGTCCGCGGACAGCGACGCGGTCTCGCCCGAGCAGTCCGAGTCGGAAGGCGCGCGCCGCAGCGCCGCCGCGCGCCCCGACGCGCTCGCGCCGCGCCGACGCTCCCCTGGAATCACCACCCGTTTCTTATATCATCATCATCAACAGCTAGTACCCACTGCTGGGGCTCAGGCCTACCCTCTCAACGAGGGCGTCAGGGCTATAGTTCACCACGTGCGGGTAATGGGCTTCACATGCGCCTAAGAGTTCCTTCTTCGGCGTATGCGGGTTTCCTCACGATGTTTTCCTTCACCATTTGAAGTTTCAAGAAAAACCACGGCCTGGGATCCAACTCGGACCTGTCGACCTTATCCACCAAATATCATCAAAATCCGTTCAGCGGTTTAGGCATGTAAAGTAACAACGTTCATCATCATCGTGTCAGCCTGTAGACGTCCAGACTGCTGCTGCTGGCCTCCCCCAGGGATCTCGACGACGCCCGGTCCCGCGCTGACCTCAACCAGCCGGGTCCCGCGACCGTCACCAGATCCGCAACGGTCCACAACGTTCAACGCACTACGCATCCTGGACTCACGTTTGTCGAGATGCGCCGGCTCGGTGGTGGCGTGCTTGAGGCCGCCGTGCGTCGCCATCTCCCTGCCGTTACACAGCACCAGCCATCTCAGCTCAGCTGCGAAAGACAACATCAATCAATCAATCAATCAATCACGAATTAATCGAGAATTAGGCCTGCAAGGCAGCGTCAGTGGCGTCGGGGATAAGACGCGGCCTAAGAACAAGGATCCCATAGAACAGCTGCAAAAATAACAATAATAATCAGAGAGGGACACACTTATTACAAAAGTGGTAAGAGTAAGCAAGACAGGTATAAAATCTTCTATCTCTATCTACGTATGTGAATTTTTTGTTGGGGGGCAGTGTAACTGCATATACCAACTGCCCCCTAACAAACAACAACCCGACTAAAATAGATAGTGTTTGTTCATTTTGACACCGCCATTTATGAAGCGACTTCTCAAATTATTGCTATACTATATGCTGATTGCGGTTCTATAGGATCCTTGTTCCTAGGACGCGGCCTATCATATCGAATGGTTCGAAGTTCGATCCCCGGCTGGGCGATGTACCAATGGTTTTTTTTTCGAAACTTAAGTACATTTACTGACTGCTCTCGAACTGTGAAGAAAAACAACGTGTTTGACAATGACGTCAAAAATTGCGCGGGCAAATTTTCGCTTGGTCTGCCCCGACCCTAAGGGAAAACTTTCCTGCGCGGGCAAAGCCGCAGGAAACAGCTAGTTAAGTATAGATTACCGATTAATACATACAACTTTATAGTATATCTTTACAAAAAAAAAGTTTCACCAACCCAAAGTCAACAGCGTAAGTGGATTTTTCACTTTCATCATAACAGCATTAAACTATTCAAGTGTTACATTGAAACACAATTGTGTATTTATTCACATCACAAATAGGATACGCATATTACGATATTCGTCTAAAACTGAATGTCATAAATTATCAATGTTGCGATATAATTTGATGATTCCGCTTATCTGCAAGTACACGTGAGTGATAGGTATTGCTATCACGATGTGCTATGGAGATCTGTTTGGATAGTGCTTTGCAAACTCTTCAATAAACAACAATAAATAATATTTTATTAGAAGTTTTCCGCAGTTTAGTCTACACGTGCAATTGTGTCAATATAAAAAAAATATGAAACAAGTAAGTTTTAAGTACCTAACTTCCAGTTAGAACAATACTATAACCAATACAATTATGTAATGAAGTGGCATACGGACAGGCAGCACTGATGGTATTCGCATAATAACCTATTTCATGGACGACCTAAACGCGAAGTGACCTAAACGCGAAATGACTTAAACGCGAAATGACCTAAACGCGAAGTGACCTAAATGCAAAATGATCTAAAATGCGAAAGTCCTCAATCAAGCTACTTTTATTCCGATTTAAGGCGAATGTGTATATAGAGCTAGATGTAGGCAATTTCGGAGATACCTATTACCTGCCTATATATTTTAAGGACAGGTTTTTTTTAATAATCTTTATTAATTTAGGGGTTATAAAAAATGTTCAAAAACTTTTCTTCTTGTTCGTGTTTTTTTTTGTTTAGGTTATTAGCTTTTAAGTCATTGTGCGGCTAGGCCATTGTGCGGCTAGGCCATTGTGCGGCTAGGCCATTGTGCGTATAGGTCATTATGCGTTAATTTTTTCTTATGACATTCTGCCAACTTGCGATCGGTCATCAGACCATAAGCAGTTATTTTATTTGTCTGTTAGTGGCGTGGTAGGCATGCCCTCCCATTGTTGGGTTGCCTTCATGAAATGACTATGCGTTATCCCAAGTGTGGGACCGCTTCAGACGCTTTATTTGGAGAGGTTCGATCAGAGATGATGCCAGTCTATTTCGGTGGTTACTTATCCTATTTTTATAGGCTTTGGTCAAGACATTCAGATATTGATGAACTTCATCTGTCCTAGTGAACCATGGCGCATTAACTATTGACTTTAAGACACTGTTTTGGTATCGTTGAATGATTTGTATGTTGGAGTTCTCAAAAATATGATTTTACGTAATTATGCGCCTAGACATAAGTAGCGACTTTCGCCCATAACTTCAGCAACGCATTTCTTTTCGTAGACATTCTGTATTGGATGGAACCAGACGATAGACCTTCTGTAGGTACTTGAAGAATCAGTGGTCCCTATGTATTACTCAACGACTGCAATACAAACTGTAATTTTAATCCCGGATAATAAAAACGGATTTTGGAAAACCCAGAAGATAAGAAACATCATCTTATCAGTGCATAAAGGCGTGTCCATCATAACATAATTAACCAACTAGAATTGTTATCCATATACTGGGAACAGACGAGAACTATACATGGAATTTAGTACCTAGTAGTTGGTCCATTGCGCGATTGGTCAATCAATACGTATTTGATCTAAACACGAAATTGGTAAAATATCAGAGAATTTGATACTTTTATGAAGAAAAAGTTGTGTTAGTATTGGCGTTAGAAATTGAGAATTCTAGTGTTCTAAAAATATATTTATTAGCGTCTGGGTTCAAAATGTCCTTTTCCCAAAATGTCCTTTTCTCGAAATGTCCTTTTCCCAAAATGTCCCTTTTCATTTTTTTTTGAGTCGGTTGAAAATAGACGATTCTTTGAATGAAGATGAAAGCACAAAACATCATAATACAAGTTAGTTCGCCATTGCGATTACTGCAAAACGCCGCTAGATGGCGCCAGTTGTATTATAAAACGCGGTATCGTTTGGTGCCCGGGAAACATAGACATTGCCTGCCTCGGCGGCGACCACCATCCACTGTTGGACATAGGCCTTGGATCGAAAGATCCGAAACTCTTTTTGAAAGGGAAACTCAAGATCGTTGAGAACCCTAATAAATTATGAAGTCACTAGACTAGATGGGAACCCGGCTTCGCTCGGGCTTTCTTTGATCTAAGTACAAACGTGCATGAATTTCTCTCTTTATTCATATTGTTGTCTTTGTTATCGACCCGTATTTTTTTATTTTGTCTATAAGTATGACTACGCATAACTTTTTACAGAGCAGTCCGATTTTGATAATTTAAGCTTTGATAAGCTTTTATGTCGATTCTTTAGTGGTCCCTATACCATTAATCTGCATGTCATGCAATTACGTGCTGTCACTCATGCATGACCGTCTAGCTGTAGTGATTGACGTGCATGACATGCAAACGACGTGCTGGCAGTTGCTTCACCGTACTGATTGATGGTCCATCATGCAGCATGACAATCACGTAAACGTAACGCATGTCATGCAAGCATGATCGTTTAGGGACCGCTTTAGTGAAACTCATAATCTGGGTTAGGGACACCCATGGAAGATGACAATATATTAACATTTCGAGTCCCCGCGGAGTTTAATGGCGGCTGTGTGAAGTTGGCTGATTAATGACTATTTCAGGTGTCAAAGGGGGAGCTGTGCGGGGGTTCACTAGAGACGCTCATTCAATTTCAAGAAACGGTTCATTGATTCGATCAACCGAATCAAACTTTCAAGTTTGATTTGAAGGACATCTCTATGTCGCACACTATCTCGCTTACGCAAACAATTTGCGACTATATTCATTCAGCCGCCAAGAAATTCCGTGGGGACTATATCAATGTAAGCCTTAGGCCTTTGTCCAGCAGTGGACGTCTACAGGCTGATATGATGATATATCAATAAACAACGATGCCGCAAGAACACGCTTAGGCAGGCTGATAGAGCGGAAATATACTCGCGCACTTTTTGACGTGAATGAACTAACTAAAACGAACTAAATATTTACACACTTACGTATCTTGTCATAGATGTCTTTTCACTCTTGACATTTGCGACTAAGTCATCTAGCAAAGAAAGACAAGGCACTAAAGTGATCAGCTATTTACGACGATGACTATTCAAAATCATCCTTGAATCGAACTCACGGCTGATGATGTTAACAGCAACGCCGAAACCACTAAGTAAACTAAACCCTCTCAACAAGGGCGGTCGGGCTATAGTCCACCACGCTAGCACAGAGTAAGTAATATGACGCTAGCCCAGTGCGGGTTGGTGGACTTCACATGCGCCTAAGAATTTCTTCTGCGGCGTTTGCGGGTTTCCTCGCGATGTTTTCCTTCACCGTTTGAGAGCAGTCAGTAAATGTACTTAAGTTTCGAGAAAACGGCATTGGTACATGGCCCAGCCGGTGTCGAACTTCGGACCTTTCGATACGATAGGCCGCGTCTTATCCCCGACGCCACTGACGCGCTAACAAATAACTAATACAAATTGTAACACAGCTAGGTTGATACCTACTTAGTCTAATGATTCATAACACGGTGATGCCAGCATTTACCTAAGCTTATGACATCATATACTAAGGTCATTCATTCGTGAGCTATTCTGCGGATTATATCTTACTATTATATTATCTAACTAGCTTTTTCCCGCGGCTTTGCCCGCGTAGAAAAGTTTTTCCCGTGTACATTGTGAAACTCTATGTAGGAGTTTTGTTAGTTAGGGGGTATTAGCGGACGCCCCGCGACTTTGTCTAGGTTAAAAAGTAGCCTATATGTTATTCCAGGATATAAGCTATCACTGTGCCAAGTTTTATCAAAATCTGTTCGGTAGTTTTTGCGTGAAAGAGTAACAATACATCCTCACATCCGAAAAGCTGGCGTGCGGGCCAGATCTGTGATAGAACTGACGGCCGTTGGGAGCATACGAGCTGAGGAGTGGAGACCGCGGACTTGGAGAGTGGAGAGTCGGACGTGGACTGTGGTGGCGTTCACTGGGGAAGGTCTATGTCCAGCAGTGGACGTCGTAAACTACTACAAAAATCCCTTAATGCTTTACACTTTTGTAGTTAGCGATTACAATAGACTTCTAGCCAAGATTTATATGCAGTCTTTTTTCTATTCCAACGCCCAATGGTATTGAAATATGATCTTTATCAACAATGATTTAAGTGCTATGCCTTTGTGATTATGATTATTCACTGTGTATTATCCATTTGTTTCAATGGTTTAGGTATGATTATCCCACTTCACTTATCTTTTATTAGTTTAATGATAGGCTGTTAAGATAGGGCAAGGTAGATAGGATTAGCCTGCAAAATACAGTTTTGAATAATAAAAATTTTGTCATTAATATATTATTTTTACACAAAAAATTTCACTGACATTGATTTGGTAGTTTCAGCTACCTATTCATGCATATATTTTTCATTTTGGGTACAACAGTTTTGATAGCTATCACACATCTGATTAACTGGACCGGAATATTCTTATTGGAAATTTTTTATCTAGGTGGAGGTCAAGGGGTAGCCAGCTGTCAAACTTGAAAAGTTGAGTAGCTAGGAACACTCCCTAGCTTCGTCAATGCGCATATGTTATTCAAAGGAAGACTGTAAGTATTTCCATAGCTCACTGTACTATTTCGTTCCGATGCCACACAGATGTGAAGCCAATAAGTTGACTTATTAATAGTTTTTCTCATAAATACAGTCAACTGCCAAGACTAATATATAGTATCTAGACTTGATCCATAGACTCAAGTGTTTTCTGTAATTTCCTGAGTGTTACATATATACTGTATGGATGTAGAAAATATTTCCTGTGCCAAGTCGACGCTAGGTAACAAGAAAGAATAGATTACTACGGCTTCTGTCTTGTAATGTATCAAAAAATCGTTTTGCTAATGGTGTAATCCGAAGGTCGATCAGAAAACGGGTTTTCAATATGCAAATTACATATTAAATATTAACAGTTACAAGGTTTTGTCAGATTTTGATCGTTGACGTTATTTAAGCCAAAATGTGGATTTTAGGTGAGATTATTGGTTGTAGATGTATGATTGATATGGCTGTTTAATAACAAACACAATTTAATGGTATATACTTACGTAATACGCTCCAAATAACAATCAGATTACAAACATAATCATACACCAAATTGATTTTAGATTGAACACAATTTTTTGCACAGATTTGCTCAACACTGTAACTTCACATGAAATTTTTTGCACAAAAATATGCTTGATTTAATAAAGAAGTAAATTTTTAGTTCATTTTAGTAAGTAATTAATAGATTTTTGGAAGAAATCCCGCGAGAAACACCATTTTGAAAGATGAAGAAAGATCGCCCGTCAAGGATTTTTTCCGTCCTTGCGTCATTGCGACACTTTATTGAATGACGTTTGTTGTAATGTTGCCACATAATAGACAATAAGTTTCGCCATGGGTAGTCGCCCTATTATTTTTGTTATTGTAAATTAATTAACATTGCTCGAATGACAATCATTCCTTTTTCTCACAAGATCAAAACTTAAATTGTGTCTATGTGTTCGTTAAGAAAATATACCTAGAGCGAAACTTTTTTTTAATCTGTCTGTATATAACTTATTGGGCCGATTGAGCTGAAATATGGAACATACATTTTATATTCACGCTATGTAGGTACCTGTCGGGGTATGAAAAAATAACATTTTGAACATTTATGTTACAATGCCCAACAATCTTGGCAAAATTATTTTATAGTTTTTTTGGTTTAGAGACAGGTTTCTAATAAATTATTACTAAAATTAATTAATTATTATTATTTAATTTTTTTGATATTATACGGAATTAAATCAATAAACGATTTTTAAAACGATATTTTAGGGTGAAGGTTTATATATAGCAACATTATCTCTTTCGACTGTCAGCTGGCGTTTATTGGTTGCGTTCAGTAAATTGCTCAGATTTAAATTACAGGATTGCATGCATTCTCTATTTCATTGCTGCATAATTTTGGTCACGCAATTCTTTTTAAATATATATTTAATTTATTATTAACAGTACTGCTATGCTGACGATCTTACTATGGTCACAGAATAAATAATAGTACCTTCCTACAGTATGTTGTAAAAACCTAAATAATATACCTTCATTATTAGTTTTGAATAATTTCTACCTTTCAATCAAATTGGGCAACCACGTAATAGTCCAGTAGACAGAAGAATGTGCCTTTCGATAATGCTGTAGGTTTGTTTTTGTTGTACCAAAAATGTTGTTGTTGTAAAATAAAATAAAAATAAAAAATAAAAATAAAATGTAATTATTAGTTTCTAACGCCGTATGATACCTGGCGGGCAAACTAACTTATTATTTTTTGGTTATTTAATTTGAACAGGCTCAAATAAAATACATATTTTCCGAGAAATACGTTTTTCCGAGCTGATAAAGGAAAAATGAAATAGGTACTTAATAAAATAATTATTGAAATTACGAGAAAAACAATTATTTTTTATTAAAAAAAAAAAGATATTTTTCTAGATATTTTTTTCGGATGGAACCCGCAATTTACATGACATTGAACTTTTCAAGAAATGTATTCTTTACGGGAAAACAATAGGTATGTCCACTAGAAGTTATGTTTCTCCAGAGCACAGAGGATAGGTATAGGTAATAGTTTCCACCAGAGTGCCCGCTGTAACCGGTTACAATCTGTAGAAAAAAGTCTGGAATGAACGAACCGTACCAAGGGAAGGTCCTTAAAAATTAAAAATGCCTATTACCTACCAAATTTTACTGAAAGAAAAAATACCTATTATTTTAAAAAATAAGGAGAACCTGCATTCAATGGATTTTAGGAAACCGCCTGTCTGAGCCGGGAATCGAACCAGACAAATGTGGAAAAAACCGTTCTGGATTTTCATAATACCAATTCTACCTAATAAAAACCTATTATTTAATTAAATGAAGATGATTATTAAAATAGCAATACGGTTGCAATAATCAATGGTAACTAACTATTCTTTGGTGGAGGCCATGGAAGCCCGCTTTGGTTTTGAGGTTCACAAAAATACCGCTAGATGGCGCTGGCTGTATTATAAAACGCGCTATCGTTTCGTGCGCGCCGAACATAGACCTGGCGCGTAGTATTGAGTACGGTATCCACTGCTGGACATAGGCCTTTCTTGGGTCTTATGATCCTAAACCATTTTTGAAAGGTTAACTCAAGGAAATTGAGAACCTAATATTCATCTAGTGTTGTAGAAGTTTCAGTGTATGGAACTATTTTGCTTGCATTGCAATAGTGTTGTATCCTTTCGGCCACGTTCGTAATGCGGCAGAAGAATATTTCTTCTTCATTGGTAACTGGTTGTTTCTCTTTGTTTGCGCTATCGTTTTATCTGTTTGTCACATTCACATGTCTACTATCGATATTGTGGCTATACAGTTTACGATAAATATTATTCAGATTATTAATATTAATATCGATACCTAGTCGACTATTGATCGACAACTCTAATCTCGTACTCATCAAAATCGGTTCTGAATAAACATAATAACGACATAATATCTTCCAAACTTATTTGGATTAAAAATAAGTTTTTTTTAAAATTAGGGAAAGGGGAAAATTATACCAAATTTTTATATTAATGTGTAAAAATTGTATTCTAAAATAAATAAAATATCACATAGGTTACAGCGCACCTGAACTAAACTACATCTAAATCTTAAAACTTTTAATTTTTCGTTTTAAATCAATCAAATCAAATTATTTATTGGCCTTAATTGCAACTGAGTACGTTGCATTGGGCAGGTCAAATTACAATGGCCTTACAACTATATTAAAATAAGATAATATGTAACTGTATGATATCTCCGACAAGTGATCCGCCGCCGTCCCCGTCTGTGAGTATCACTTTACATTCCGCGCACTCCTCTATGTCTGACGCACTGTGTAGCGTGGCGTGTGACGCGCCGTGTGGCGCGGCAGGTGATATGCCGTGCGACGCGGCGTGCCGCGCACCGTGTGGTGCGGCGTGCGGCGCACCGTGTGGTGCGGCGTGCGGCGTGCCGTGTTGCGTGCCGTGTAATAGCATAGCGTCTAATGATGGCATTGGGAGTAAAAAGGGCGACCAGGTGGTGGCGGCGACACCTCCGTGCCCAGGGGACAAGCGTGGGGGTGCCACTCGCTCCACTAAGCGCCGCCGCCGCCGTCAGCGCGGTAAGCGACTCTCGCTGGCCGCGCGCGCTGCAGCGGCTGCTCGGAAAGGTGACGCTGACGAATATGAGACGGACAAGGCCGACGTCAGCGGGGCGGCGGCGGGCGCGGGCTCGGGGGTGGAGCGGGCGTCACTGCCGCAGCCGCAACAGAAAACCATTATTTATTCAGATGGTATAGGAAAAGATTTTGGTCCCCTTCTGTATAATAAATTAGACCAACAAGTAATAAACATTTGTTGTCCCGATTTGTCCTATAACGACATTATTAATAGATTATTGAGGGACACGAGTACGTTTGATGAGAACACCACAGTGGTTATCATGTTGGGGAGACACAAAAACGTCACCCAAGCGGACATAAATAGGACTATAGAAATATTGATAGAGATTAAGAACAAAACTAGATGTAAATTCATAAATTGCGCATTTCCCTATTGTTGTAACTTGTCACAGGCGCACAATAATCGCATATTTAAAATGAATTTACACTTATATAACGCACTATGCATGTATAATGACACTATATTGTACTTTGATACAAATAAGTGTATTGACAAATTCACTTTGACTGAAAGCAATATGTATTTATCAATGACATATAAAAGACAATTAGCTACTTTAGTAGCATATAATTTACAACATTTTATGACGAATGTTAGTAGTAATACTAATAAACTTATACATTTTTTAGAGTAGATACCACGACAATAGAAAATTCCGCAAATGATGGTTTATCAGTGTTAAACCAGAGGCAGGGATTGTCTAGCTCAGATATGACAAAAGGAAAGCCCAATTTTACTCAATCATTACATCAAAACATTCGGGGCTTTTCTGACAACAAAGTATTAGTACAAAGTATTAGGACAAAGGAGAAGCCAAAGGGACTTAAAATTATTCACCAAAATATACAGAGCTTCTCCGGCAAGATGTTAGAAGTAGAATTATATTTAGAAAGTCAATCTAATATTGACTTGTTATGTATTACTGAGCATCACCTTAAAGAGCATGAAATGTTGTTTGGATACGAAAATTATCATGTTATAAGTTCATTCAACCGAAAGTACGCAGCACGTGGAGGGTCCCTCATACTCATGAGAAATGGTATCAAGGCCAAGGAACGCAAAGACATTGTGGGACTTTCAGTTGAATGGCACATTGAATTGTCTTGTGTTGAGATGGAGAAACATATTGTGGTATGCGTATACAGACCCCCATATGACTCTAAATTTCCTACTTTTGAGTCAGTAATGGAAGATGTTATGAAAATACTTCTTAAAAGTAGAAAACATATAATAATTTGTGGAGACTTTAATGTAGATCTACTAGAAACTAACTCCAGGTTTTCAACTCGATTAATTGGCTTATTTAATTCCTTTAATTTAAAGAATATTTTTCTTGAACCAACTAGGATTACAAGTACCACAGCTACTTGCCTAGATAATTTCTTTTGCAATTGTGATTTTATAGAAAAGACAATTATAAATTGCCTAACATCAGACCACTGTGGGCAAAGTGTTACCTTTCCAGGTAATATAAAACATACAAAAACTGAAATCCTTACTAGGCCCAACACTGTCAGTCGAATGGAGAGATATAAAGATGCTCTTTCAATTAAATTGCCGATTCCTGTTACTGATCAGGTGGAAGTCAATGATTTCTATGTCGATTTCTTCACGACACTGTCTCGGGAATTCGGTAATATTTTTAAAACTAGGAAAATTAATATTAATAACAAGTTTAAATTTAGTGACTGGGCAACCACTGGTATCCGGAAAAGCAGGACCAAGTTATTTGATTTGTACAACGAAAGGTCTTACAGAGTTGACGACAGATTCCATGAATATGTCAAAAATTACTCTAAAATTTTTAGGAAAGTTTGTAAAATAGCCAAGTCATATTATTTAAGTAATAAAATTAAAAATTCGGATAATAAAGTTAAAGCAGTATGGAAAATTATAAATAATGAAACTGCCAAAACTAAACCACGTGAAAATGAATATGCAATCAGAAATAATGGTAAAATAATTAATTCTAAAACAGAAGTAGCAGAGTCCTTTGAAACTTTTTTCACTAACATCCCTATTAAAACCACCGAAGCTCTGCATTCATCGCCTATTCTTGCCGAAAATTTGCTTGTAAAAAACGTTACAATATGTGAAACAGTTTTTAATTTTAGACACATAAACTCTCTAGATATTATTAAGGTTTTTAAATCATTAAAACTAAAATCTTCTGAAGATCTATGGGGAATGTCTGTTAAAGTAGTTAACTCAGTTATAACGATTATTGCGCCTTACTTAGCTTTTATATTTAACATGAGTATTAATCAAGGTATTTTCCCTGACCTAATGAAGCAAAGTAAAATCATACCACTGTTTAAATCCGGTGACAAACTAGATCCCAGTAATTTTAGACCAGTGTCAGTTCTCCCCGTGCTTAGCAAGATTTTCGAAAAGATCATACTGAATCAACTGCTTTGTCATTTCAATCTCAAACAACTTCTTCACGATCGTCAGTTCGGATTTACTAAGGGACGATCAACCACCGACGCAGGAGTCATGCTTGTTAAGCATATTTTTGATGCTTGGGAAGCTTCACATGATGCAATAGGCATCTTCTGCGATCTCTCCAAAGCATTTGATTGCGTTGATCACGAAACCTTGCTACTCAAATTAAAACATTATGGCGTGAAAGACAGAGCATTCGAATTACTTAAATCTTACCTTGAAAATAGAGTACAAAAAGTTGATATAAATGCAGTTAAATCATCTGGTTCAGTTGTGAAAATGGGGGTGCCCCAGGGCTCAGTTCTGGGTCCTTTTCTTTTTCTTGTATATATAAATGACTTGCCATTTCTAATACAAAACATGTCCAACATAGTATTATTTGCCGATGACACTTCTCTGATTTTTAAAATTAGCAGAAGAGCTTGTGATCTTCCTGAGGTAAACAATACTCTCACACAAGTACTTAACTGGTTCAGCATTAATAATCTAGCATTAAATACAACAAAAACTAAATGTATTAAATTTTGCCTACCAAATGTAAGACATGTAGATAATAATGTAACTTTAGGTACAGAAAGATTAGAATTTATCAAAAGCACGGTGTTCCTAGGTATAACTATAGACTCATCTCTTCAATGGGGGCCCCACATAGCTTCACTAGCTGGCAGACTAAGCTCGGCCGCCTACGCCGTTAGGAAAATTAGACAATTAACAGATATTGCTACCGCGAGATTAGTCTATTTCAGCTACTTCCACAGCATCATGTCATACGGCATCCTACTGTGGGGTCAAGCGGCAGATATAGAAACCATCTTTATTTTGCAAAAGAGAGCTATTAGGGCGATCTATAATCTACGTTGTAGAGAATCATTAAGAGAAAAGTTTAAAGAAATTAATATATTAACCGTAGCCAGTCAATACATTTTTGAGAATATTTTGTATGTCCGCAAAAATATATCTCTCTTTTTGAGGCACTGTGACATGAACACAGCTTATGTTACAAGAAACAAAAACAAACTTGTACCACCACAGTTAAGGCTTAGTAAGGTCAGTAAATCATTCACGGGGCAATGTATACGCTTCTACAACAAACTACCAGAAGAAATCTTAAATATGAATGACAGAAAATTAAGGACCTACATTAAACAACAACTTTGTAAGAAAGCTTATTATAGAACAGTCGATTATCTAAATGACAAAGATGCCTGGTGTTAATGTTACTTCAGCCTCGCACAATCTTTACAAAATAATGTTATGTACAAACTTGATTTTAAAAGATGTGTTGCGGAAGTTTGTTGCGCCGCTTCTTCTTCCCAGCTCTATATAACACCTTGGAGGCGGTGGTAGATAAAAAATTGACGTTGTATAAATGTACCTAGTGTACTTACATGCAATAAAATACTTTTGAATTTGAATTTGAATTTGATAAACATTGTAACATCCTAAACAAGAACATATGAAAGTGGTGTTTTACTTGGTAGAAAATGAATATTCATTTATTGGCATTTCCAGGTAATCATTCAATGAATAGAATGCGCGGACTTCAAAAAATGATTTTAGCTTCCCTTTGAATTCTAGCTTAGGTAGCCTGGTGACATTTAATGGCAGCTTATTGTACATTATTATTTTTGTGTGAATTCCCTGCTTCATGACTTTCTGTAACCTTGTTCTTGGATGCACTAACTTTTCTTTGTTTCGTGTATTGTAACTATGCCCGTCCATTCTTCAATTGTTTTGTATTCTTTATTTAGTTGTTTTGTAACTTAAAAACAAACTAACAATAGTTGGTGTTCCAAATGGGACTGCAAAGCATACAGGCGCGACAAACTAGTTTTTGTCCAGCCACCCTCTTTAGGTCGTCGGTCCACCTGGCGGAGGGCCTCCAAATGGACGAGTGAAAATGTATAACAATGGCCATATGATCGGTTAATTAAGATACTTAGGATACCTAAATGCTAAAAATACGGATGTGGCTTCTTTAAACAATTTAATTAGATAAATACCGGGATCCTGGCATTTCCTAGAAGTAGAACGTTAAAGGTGAATTTTGTTGATCGAATTTAGTATTAGTAGATCTACTTATATAAATATTGCGGGAATAAAACCAGCAGGTTCCCTTCCATACTAATCCAACATCCGATTGTATCCGGTTACCTGAGCGTAGCGAGCTTTTTCCGTGTTCTATGGATTGATTACCTACTCTTAACAGACTATCTACTAACAAAAGTCAATCAAATCTACGTATAGATTTCCGTGTCATTCCCCTCATTGACACCAGTAATCCTTCTCCAATAAACATATTCGGGCTTCAAGCCTTTATGCCCCAAGAAATAAGGATACGATTTATCAGTCGACAGGTAAAACACACCATGTTTCGTTCTATCCACTTTTACACCTAAAACATTAGTGATCAGAGGGACATTTCTATAGCAATCAGCGTCTCTTGCTTGCTGGATGCTGTTGCACCGAACCGCTATGAACCTTCCAGGGTTTTTCAAAGCAGATTGCCATAGCGCTAAGACCTGGAAGTGGCTACAGGTGCTAGTGCAAGGGAACATGGTCAAATCCGAGGGCTGGAACTCTCCGCCGTTGACGTAAAAATCAACATGCCCCATCCTGCTTGCCATTCCATACGCATCTATGTTAGTGTGGACAACTTCTACGAAGTCGGCGTTAGAAGCGTCCAGTCTGTCGTCGGGTCCTAGCGTTCTGAAGCAGGGTCCTGATGGTTCCAAGGCGGTGATCTTCGAGACGTTCCGTCCAGTGATCTGCTGGTAGTTTCGTCCGATGTAGCTGACCGTTTGGCCGCCCAGACTGAAGCCGATTAGCTCCAGCTTGGAAGGATCCATGCCTGAGCTGGTGAGTTGGGCCAGGACTTCGGCCACGTGTTTGCCCACTGGACGTACGAGGCGGGATGCTCTGTGAAAGATTAAAGAAACAGTCAATAAAAAGATCATCTAAAAAAATATTTAAATGACAAGCTTTCAAGAACAAGCACAAGAAAGAAATAACCCTGGTCACCTATAGGCATACTCATCAATTCAAACAAACATAAAAAGACCAATTTAACCAGCTCAAATCCGAAGTTTTACGTTAAGTTCTTGAGGAGTTCCAGTCAACTTCTAGCTTCACCATCAGATCTTGATCATCCTGTCAGCAAATTACTCATTGAGACCAATCTAACGAGCCCAAACACGGCGGGGTCATCTTGTTTCGTTGCGGAGTTCCCATGGCTACCTTCCGATGACATCATGAGACCAGGTTCATGATACCATATTGTTGCATTGTCACCGAAGTGACATAGGTATACTACAAATCATTCTGACAACGGGAAGTGGTTCCAATCTTGCTACGTACAAATATGTGAAGTTAACTCTTTGACTCTCATCGTACAACATGTAAGTAGTAAGATGACACCTAGCCAGCTATTCCGCCGGGTATATTATGTCATATTAACCTGACATTCTCATACATTGTCCTTGATGGTCGTTGACTTAGTAAAAATTACAGTTTTTGGGTGACAATGTCAGGGTGTCAGACGGACGCGAAATACGTCGAGTTTCAAAGTTATACGCTCTGAATCTCTCGAGCCAAAGGGTTGAATAAAAGCGTGTAAAAAAGATGAGCCATGTTTAACTCACAGGTGATAGTGGACCGTGGCGAACCTCTGATAGTCCAGCATGAGGACGTTGTAGCCCCTGGCCTCGTACTCGTTGGCCAGCATGCTCCCGATGGGCAGGAACGGGGCGTCCAAATAACCCACCACTATCAGCAACGTCTTCCTGGAACGAGATTACGAGACAATAGAGTTTTTTTATCCACTGCACTTATGTTTAACGTTACAACATGGACAGTTAAATCATCGTCATCATCATCAACAGCCTAATAACATGTCCCCACTGCTGGGGCTCAGGCCTACACTCTCGACGGGCACAGCCTCAATATGCAAATGCAGGCCGCGCGTGTCTGAAGTCTCACATACATTGCATAAGGAATACAAATGGCCGCCACCGCTACCGCAGCCGCTGGCCGCGTGTATCAGGGGCCCCCTACATTGTGTAGCAAAAGTTTTTGCCACTTTAAGATTTCGATTTTAAATCACTGGGCAAAGCGTTATGTATGACATCAGTTTATTTTAAGTACAACAATTTGTCATTTACCAATCAAAATGTAAGTAGGTATACCATTGAGGTAATATAGAGTAGCCACTTCAAACAAAAGTTGTGGTAAATAATTATACACAGACCTATGTTATGGTATAACTAGATGACGGCGGGCGGGGCACGCGGGGTGCGCGCGGGGGTGTCTCCGTTCTCATAGATAACATTCACGCGACTTTGTCTGAATATGAATGAATTTCACCGAAATATGGCCGCCCGGCCACGTGAGTTGGCGCCAATGAACACCAACTCGTGTTGCAAACAGTCGAGCTGGGGTGTCGTCTCTAGTACGTAGTACATATTACCTCGATGGTATATACCTACTTTATTTTGTACGACCATTTCATCTAAGAATGAAAGTGGCTTTAAACAAAAATGTTTTTACGCAACGAACAACTTGATGGCCTTCTTGGTAGAGTAGTTTTTCTGGTGCTGGTTTTTACCTGCTAAAGTCCACCCGTGGGTCTGTAGCGATATTCTTGGCCGTCCAATACGTGTACCTCTGTCTGGTGCTGCCCTTACCCTGCACCATGAAGGACAGGAACTTCAGCTGACTCCTGGGGATGATGGCTGGCTTCGTTGACCCTGGGCCTGAATTTAAAAGTTAAATTGGTGAGCAAACTCGCGGTAAGTTGATAAATAAGTAAGAAAGGCACAGCAGCTGGTTTAATTATTCTGTATTCATGGAGCTAAGATCTTTCGGTGGGCGCGGAATTCGAACCTTCCTGGCTGTATTTATTAACCTTTGCAGTCCACTTTGGCTTAAAGGTTCTGGAACCAAGCCACAAACTTCTAAAAAAATGCAGTCCACTTCGTAGCACCATCTGTTGTTTATTTTGTTTCCAAAACGCAAATGAGTAGTATCAAATTTTGGTACTAAACGCATTAGCTAATCCTCTCAGTGACCTAAGGTAGACTAGAAGAGATCCCTTACTGGGATAAGTCCGCCTTCTACGTCTAACATTCCTTTCTCACTCTCTCCTCTCTCTCCTGTCCTCTTTCTCTTCTCCCTCCCTTTATTTGACTGGCCTGTTGGCGTAGTGGTAGTAACCCTGCTTACTGCGCTAAAGGTCGTGGGTTCGATTCCCACCCGGGGCCAACATTTGTGTGATGAGCATAACTGTTGGTTTTCGGATTCTGGGTGTTTGTATGTATTTAAGTATTTATTTAAAAGTATTTGTGTATGTTTATCAGTTGTCGAGTACCCATGTACAAGCTTCGGCTTAGTTGGGACTAAACAGCCGTGTGTAAATTTGTCCAAACATTATTATTATTATTATTATTATTATCTCTTTATTCAATTAATCCTAAGTATAAATTTTTTATAATATTTTTCTATAAAAACTAATTTAAAAAAAAACATAAAAATCTTACTATTATTTCGCCTAACGTTGTTTTTCATAATTTTTTGCCACTTTCATTGAATTGGCCAATCTTTAAAATTTGCAGTGGTTTGACGCAACAATAACATACAAGGAAGGTAAGGATTGCATGGTTAACCATTAATGTAAGTATGACAGGAAATGGAAATACAAACTATAATACAACCATTGGTAAATGTGTATTTCCCGATACAGCGCGCAATGGTGTGTTATTTTGATTGGTCAATACAATAATGACAAACTAATAGTAAGGCGTTATAAGTTTGTGATACCGCAGGCTTTTCGGTGAGGAAACCTGCCCTGCTATTCTGTAAGCGTATTTGTGCAACTCGATCCTGAATCCGCAGTCAGCTCGGTCTCTAACTCAATGATTCGCAGTTCAATACTCACTTCACTTCGCAAGTGAAGTGTTTATTGTGCAGCTTGTATTTGTTTACACAATGCGACGTCAACGTCTTTCATGATCGGATGCGAAGTGAAGTGACTTGCGATGTGATGGTCGAGTTTTAATTCGTACTTTACAGAATCACACAGCTGATCACTGTTTGCGACGGGGGCGCGCGCGTCGTCTCCACGAGGCTCTGGCAGAATTACCAGCGTTGCAGCCCCAAGCCGGCTGCAGCATATGCTGAGTCCGAGCCTTTCCGCTGACACGACACACAGGCACACGCACGGCTACTGTGCTCTCGGGGGCTCCCAACGTCAGGACTACAGTTAGGTAGTCCTATGTTGTCTCGTTGGGGACCCGCGAAGCGTTCAGTTACTTTATGTTAGTTTTAAGTTATCTGTTATAATTGTTTATGAATATGTGTCATGTCGCCACTCGAGAACCTTTCTGCTCCAACGGCCGTCAGTTCTACGAGCGATGTGCCCAGCCCACTGCAACTTCAGCTTCGCAATTCTTTGAGCTATGTCGGTGACCTTGGTTCTCCTGCGGATCTCCTCATTTCTGATTCGATCTCGCAGGGAAACTCCGAGCATAGCTCTCTCCATTGCCCTCTTGGTGACCTTGAGCCTTCTGGACGTCTACATGCTGATATGATGATGATGATGATGTGTCATGTCAGTGAATAAACGTCTATATATCTATCTATTATACGCCAATGATTACAGTGCCTATTCTAAAGCGTATGCGAAGCACCGTAAGATCACCGCTTTGGAACCTCAGGGCCTTGCTGCAGAACGCTAGGACTCGACGACAGACCAAAAACGGATTGGGGCACCGATGGTGGACAGGGTTTAGCGTAACAGTATGGCCGCCGAGGAATAATCTAGAGCTTAGTAAGACAGATTTGGACTGAGAGCGATGACGTGGTCAATTTGCAATCCAGTCATTCTGATTTAGCGGTGGTAGGATGTTGGGGAGGCCTACGTCCAGCAGTGGACTACTACAGGCTGATTGACAATAATGATTTTGACACCAACCTACCACGCCCTTTATATATTTATGTCGCCAACTTTGACCTTGACCTGGCCTAGCCTATTATGGAATTTCAATACTATGAGAGACCAGTTATACTGGTTTTGTTTCCAATGACGTGCGGTCGACCGTACATAATAAAAACTTGAGTATACACTTAATTGGTGTTGTAATTGTTAATCAGTATTTAAGGTCGAGTTTAAGGTAGGTACTTATACTTATACTTTCTAAACAGGTAGCGCGTATGTTTTTCTCCATAATTATACGACTAGTAGTTCCGTGAGAACAGTAGACCTCGCCAGCCCTTATAAACCAAACCTAAAAGAAACCAACAAAAGTCAACTTTGTAGTTGGAGACAGAAAAAGTACCTACTAAAGTGACAAAAATTACCGCTTTAAAGCTTAATATTTCGCCAACGGATCCCTAAATCGATAAAATGGTATTCACACACCAGCAATATTTTTGAAAGACCTATCCAACGATACCCCACACTATGGGATTCACAAGAAAAAAAAAGGTCACTCCCACTTTGCGAGTATGGTAGGTACTCTAAAAAAAATGTTTTTCAAAATTTTATTCTACTCATTTTGTAGGTTTAATTAATTTATACCTATGCCAAATTTTCGTCAAAATCGGTTGAAAAATGCGACCTGTAGAGAATTACAGACAGAAGGACAGACGGACAGAAAGACAGAAGGACAGACGGACATTAGCATTTTTGATCAATCTCGAAACTTAGACGCTTCGCTCGCTCGGTCAATCAATTTATTTAATTTTTATTGCAGCAAATATCGCAATACTAGGCGCTCCGTTCTTTCTGCCTACCCCGCCAAGGACGTAGCGTGAAGATAAGTATGTATGTATGTATGCACAGTATTTATTTATTTATTAATCTTAATCTTACACAGCATAAGGTACAGAAAAATCCAAAGCGCCATGAGATACAATTTGCAAATAATATAAATATTAGGTAGGTCAACATTAAATTACACAAAATTATAAAATAACAGTCAATTTGTACTTGCAACAGGCAAAATTATGCCAAGGGCATTCTCTACCAGTTCACTTTTGGGTCGTGCTGGTAGATTGTGGTATGTGTCAGTAGGTAACATCTATACTTCTTATAAAATTGTAACGGGAGTATTTCTGCACAGTGAATGGGTTTAAAAAAACTATTGGAATACGTTATTTTAGGTTTAACCAAGAGGTTTCAAATCTCTTTGGTCGCGCGCGCGCTCCCTGTGGAGATCGCATCTTACATATTTAGTATCGGAACATAGGGTGCCATTTACCGGGGGGGTGCGGACAAAGGAAGCGGAGTAGCGGGAGGAGGTGGAAGTATCTTTTCGCTATTGAATTTGAAAATGAGAATGTGTGAGTGAGTCATAATTTTGTGATTATTTTGACACGATTTTGACACCCATAGAATGCTTTTATTAATCATCCTATATGAAAAAACTATTGGAGTACGTTATTTTAGGTTTAACTGACCCCAAAACACTTTTCAGAAAACTTCTTGTCTGTCTGTCTGTTTGTGCCCGCATCACGCTAAAACTACTGGTCCGATTTGAACCGGGTTTTTTGTTTGAAAGCAGGTGGTCTGACTTAAAAACTGGTGTACTTGGATTTTTTAAATTCCAACCCTAAAGAGGTGAAAAGGGATAATAAGGTATGTGTGGAAACAAAAAATTAAACAAATCAAATTTACATACCACGGACAAAGTAAGTAAGACATATACGATACTTTTTAGTGCGAACGAAGTCGCGGGGCATAAGCTAGTTTATAATATTACTATGGATTGGGAATGTTTCTCGTTTTTCCGGTAAAAATTGTCAAGTGAATTGTGAGTGAGTGATAAAGTTGTGCGGTGTGACCGTACCGTTTGTCTCTAAAGCGAAGCCATCACTGTGTTCACGGCTATAGTTACATCAGGTTGATTGTACCAGGCCGCTAGGCATCCTTTCTATTAGTCTAGATTATGAAACTGAATGCTAGGTTAATTACCTAGCAGATGCTCAACGCGACGGCGGTTTTGAAGTGTTAAAGTTGGGAAATATTAGAGCCTGAGGAAGATGGCCTTGCCCTGTTTTTAACCTGTGGGGACACAGGATATTGCTATCCCTTTCTAGAGTTAAGCGCTCCTCTCAACCGTCACCGGTTGGGAATATAAGTTTGTAAATATTATTATATTAGGGACAATTGTTAATAAATTATGCATCTACCAGATCATCAGTCGTTTCATTTATCTCCTGCAAGCAGCGACCCCAAAGTGGTGACCCCGACGTGATATGAACACGCAACCTTCTGATAGCAATATCCTGTGTCCCCACAAACCGTTAATTATAAACAAACCCGGTTCAAATCGGACCAGTAGTATTAGCGTCTCAAACAGACAAACAAGAAATATTTTGAAAAGCATTTTGGGGTCAGTTACAATCCTTATCTGACAGATAAGAAAATAACAGCCATTTAATCTTGCTGTTAGTTTATCAGGCAGCTATAAAATAAGGAAGGTTCGAAATCTCGGGCGCCCACCAAAGAGATTTTAGCTCCATGGTGAAATTAGAACATAGCTCTCTAGCCAGTTATCTTTTTTTATTTTTATTCTCTAGTGACTAAAAGAGAGTTTTATTCACTGTTTTCGAGGAACAATGAAATTTTTATTATTATTCTTTAGTGACTAAAAGTGAGTTTTATTCACTGTTTTCGATGAATAAAACGTTTGTACGTTTTATGCCAGATTAGCAAAATGTCAAATTAGCAAAATACCAGATTCGCAAAATGCCAGATTAGCATAATGCCAGATTAGCAGTACTCTTTTTAGAGTGACAATGGTATCAAGGAATTGTTGTATGAAACTGCACTAGTAACTAGGTAACTAGTAACTAGGTAGGTAGTAGTAACTAGGTATTAAAACACTCAATTACGGCTCGTTTTTTAAACTCACACTCATGTTTTAATAACCACTGATGTACCAGTTTCTTAAACTACTTTCTCGGACCAATAGCTATGAGATAAAAAGATAAAAAGTTGTGCAGCACACATACAAACTGACATATAACCGCTAGGGTATCCCTGCTCTGCTCTATGGTCCGCATCGTCGCACAGACCCACGGCAACACCCAAAATTAGAACACACCATAAATAAATAGACATTTTCGCTAATTATTTCCAAATTCGCACTGTATTAATATTTGAAAATCACAAAGGCTGTCTGGCTACACTTCCTTGGTCTTTTTATTATAGTACCAAAAGTTCGTTAAAACTTTTTGACATTTTGAATTTGGCGCGGATTTTTTTTTTACTTTTATTTTTTTATGGCATTGACTATTCGCGCGCACTGTCTATATGCGACTGATTTGAGCAATACCTATTAATTCACAATGTGACAGTCGAGGTTACGAAGTCAGATACGTAGAGTCCACAAAAAACTTCCACGTGATGGCAAAAAAAAACAAAAAAATATGGAATAATTTTACGGCTTTGGACTTTTTTTGGCGGGAACCGAAGTGTCATGTTTGTCTCTTTTAAATGTACCTATACCTATTTGTTAATTTTATAGGTTTCTACAGTCTTAAATTCTCTGTCCTTCATATTTAAGTTGCGTAGGGGATAAGACGCGGCCTATCATATCGAAAGGTCCGGAGTTCGATCCCCGGCTGGGCCATGTACCAATGGGTTTTTTCTCGAAACTTAAGTACATTTACTGACTGCTCTCAAACGGTGGAGGAAAACATCGTGAGGAAACCTGCATACGCCGAAGAAGAAATTCTTAGGCGCATGTGAAGTCCGCCAACCCGCACTGGGCTAGCGTGGTGGACTATAGCCCGAACGCCCTCGTGGAGAGGGTAGGCCTGAGCCCCAGCAGTGGGGACATTAATAGGCTGTTGATGATGATGATTTAAGTTAATTTATATCCTCTGGTAAGTCCTAGTTTGTTGTAGAATTGCTCCGTGAACAATTACTGATCTTACATACCGTGATAGGTAATATAGTTTGTTTTTAATATCGCATCGTTATCATTATATTCATATTTAGCAATTTATTTTGTCACTAATTTTGCGCATATCAGTTCTCGATTCAATATTTGTATATTTTTTAATGAACAATTTGGTATACGGAACATTCAAAGTTACGATTTCAAATGTCAACTTACTAAAAACGCCTAACGTCGTGAAGACTTCCTGAAATATTCGCCGACTTACTACGCTTTAATACATTTTGTGGCCGCTCCTTTTTATAAAACCCAATACCAAATAGCCTATGTTAACACTGAGAGTATTAGCTATCCAACAGCGTAAGAATTATTGAGATCGGTTCTGTAGTTACAAAGATTAGGTCTAACATACATCCATCCAAACATCCAAACAAACTTTACCTCTATATTATTAGTATAGATTAAAATCCATTGTATGTATATTAGATAGATATGTCATGAGGAGGAAATTGACGTACACAAGGGGTGGGAGGGGTGGGTTAAGAGTCAAGGTAACTGATGATATTTTTAATAAGCAGGTATGTACCTACAAACAAGCAATGTAGGTACCTACTAGTCTATTCTAAGTAATGTTTTATAAACAAAAGTGTATTATAATAATGATATTACCCACGAACACCTGTTTAGTCCCAACTAAGCCGAAGCTTGTAAATGGGTACTCAACAACTGATAAACATACTTGCTACTAATATTATAAAGTTTGTGAGGATGTTTGTTTGTGAGGATGTGTACTCTTTCACGCAAAAACTACCGAACAGATTTGGATGATACTTGGTACAATGATAGCTTATATCCTGGAGTAACATGTAGGCTACTTTTTAACGCGGACAAAGTCGCGGAGCGTCCGCTAATACTCCCTAAGTAACAAAACGCCTAAATGGAGGGCGCTGTTTCACAATGTAGGTACACGGGAAAAACCTTTCTACGCGGGCGAGGCCTCAGGAAAAGCTAGTGCATAATATACTTTTTAAATAAATTCATAAATACATACAAACACCCAGAATCGGAAAGCCAACAGACATACTCATCAGTGATGAGTATATCACACAAATGTTGGTCCCCGGTGGGAATCGAACCCACGACCTCTGGCGTAGTTAAGTTGGCAAGGTCTCTACCAACTACGCCAACAGGCCAGTAATGCGAAAGTTTTTGAAATTGTGTAATTTTTTTAACCGATAACCGCTGGGGTAGACGAGATCTCGAGTGGAGACCACGACTTGGCAAGCGTCCGGCTAGATGGAGCGACGACCTGCGTGAGGCGGCTGGCAGTGACTGGATGTGGAGAACAGAGGATCGTGTTCAGTGGCGCGCCTTGGAGGAGGCCTATGTCCAGCAGTGGACTAGAAGGTACAGGCTGATAATGGTCATAGGACAAAGCAAACAATAACTATCAAAAATCAGTCTTTATTAAAAACAATAGGCTGTGCGTACTGGCAGTCGTCACAACCCTCGTATACTGTCTTGCACGCCCCCCCTTTGCACGTCTCTCCCTTCCGAGGGTAGTCGTGCGGCTTATCTGTGGTGAACCACGGCTTGTGGAGTTTGTCCAGGACGGACTGCTCGAAGATCCGAAGAGAGGTGTCTGTAGGGGCTGGTGAGATGAGCTGCAGCACCGTGGCTAGAAGGCAAATTAAACCCTGAAACAATTTTCTTTTTAATTTGTGTTCATAGTTCGTACTTAACCTTGGTTATCTACACGAAAAATTGACTCCAACTCGGTAACTGGTCATCTAAATGGTTATGTATCTGGAAAGGAAACTTCCGCGGTTATCAACTTGGAAAAAAACTCTATTTTCGAAAGTTAGTGGGGAAGACGCGGCCTGTCAGGTCGAGAGGTTCGAGTTCGATCCCCGGCCGGGCCATCTGCGATTTTTCTCGAAACTTAAGCACATTTACTGACTGCTCTCAAACGGTGAATGAAAACATCGCGAGGAAACCTGCTTACGCCGAAGAAGGAATGCTTAGGGCGCATGTGAAGTCCACCAACCCGCACGGGCTGGCCTGGTGGACTATAGCCCGTGCGCCCTCGTCGAGAAGGTAGTCTTGAGCCCCAACAGTGGGACATTTATTATAATTATTTGAGGTGGGGCTCTTCCAAGACTTATCTAGCCTTGTATCACTGCGACCATTGCTGATCCATTGTGATCGCCGCCTTTACTATAGTTCAGTGTTGAGCTTTGCATCCGTTAGGGACTTCAGCACGCTTTTGGCACCGATTAGTTTTACTTCATCGGGTTGAAGTATGTAGTTGCCCAGATGGACGCTTCTTTTACGCATCAGTGGGCCACATTCACACAGGAGGTGCAATGGTGTTTCCTCTGCCTCTTGGCAGAGTCTGCACATTTTAGTGTCTCGGAGCTTGAGGTTGAACATGTGTTTTTCCAGGCCGCAATGTCCGGTGAGTGCTCTCACTAGTGTGCGTAAATTCTTCCAGCTTAGCGCTAAGGCCTCCGGACATTAATAGGCTGTTAACTTTTTCTAATTCTAAACAATTTCGCGTTCAGAAATACCTTCTGAATTAGTACCTATATTTTCGTATCGAAACGTCCGCATTGGTAGTTGGGTTCCGGCCAACAAAAGCTATTGTATTGATGCGTCAAGGCTACAGAATTTTGGCACAGTACCTTAGTCGACATCGCTTTATGTCGTGGGATATTCGAAAAATTCGGATCTTTGCGAAAGTCCTAGGATTTTTGCAAAAAGCGGAATATTTGGAATGTAATAATGAATTTCGTTATCATCCGAGCTATTTTCAAGATCTTTGCAAAAATCCGGTATATTTTTTTAGGTTAAAGATGAGAGCTGATTTGATTTTTCCGAGTAGCCTAATTTTATTACAGGTTTTAAGCTATCACTGTACCAAGTTTCGTCAAAGTCCGTTCAGCCGTTACAGCGTGAAAGAATAACAAGCATCCTCACAAACTTACACCTTTATAATATTACTAGCATTTTCCCGCGGCTTGGCCCGCGTAGAAAAGGTTTTCCCGTGTACATTGTGAAACAGCGCCCTCTATGTAGGTGTTTTGTTACTTAGGGGGTATAAGCGGACGCTCCGAGACTTTGTCCGCGTTAAAATGTAGCCTATATGTTATTCGAGGATATAAGCTATCACTGTACCAAGTTTCATCAAAATCTGTTCGGTAGTTTTTGCGTGAAAGAGTACAAACATCCTCACATCCTTACAAACTTTCACCTTTATAATATTAGTAGGAAATAGGATATGAATTCATTTAATGCATCAGATCAGTAATGGAGCTATACACTTACCCAAACCTGCATGGTATTGTCGGTATTGCGGCTGTTATTAACATGCCAAGCAAGCGTGGCCGGGCCTTAAATACCGTCCATAACTACCATTGTACCGTAAATACCGTAAACCGACCCCAATATGATGTAGTTGGTATGACAAATTGACAAACATACATAATTGTAAGTACGGTCGACCGCACGTCAGTGGAAACAAAACCAGTTTATACGGGTCTCTCATAGTATTGGAACTCCCTAAATAGGCTAGGCCAGCTGAAGGTGAAAGTGTGGCCACTGACGTGCGATCGACTGTACGTAATGTTTTTGTCTAGAGCTCCGTTAGTGACCGCCTGGCTTAGTTGCTTGAGTATTTGGGTGGCAGTGGGTTTGGTTCCTCTACCACCACCTAGGAAGCGATGGTAGATAAAAAATTGACATTGTATAGGTATGTACCCCAGTGTCAAATAAAATCATATCAACAGCCAGTTAATATGTCCCCACTGTTGGGGCTCAGGCCTACCGTCTCAACGTTAGGACGATAGTCCACCACGCTGCGGGTTGGTGGACTTCACTTGCGCCTAAGAATTTATTCTTCGGCGTATGCAGGTTTCCTCACGATATTTTAGTTTACCGTTTGAGAGAAGTCAGGCAACCTACATTGCATTTGCAAAGGGTGTAGAAGGGTTTACCAAAAACCACCAATAACATTTTAATAGTACATTGTTAACCTAGGGGTGAAAGTAACTTATTTAAGTCCCGAGACGGGGTTCGAGGGACCTCTAAATAAGTCTTGAACCCGAGGGAAACACTGTGTTTTTCATTAAGAATACACTGAAAGTAAAAACAAATACATAAAATGAGTGTTAATACAAATCTCTGCTATACGGAAGTATAAACAAAACTCTACAACTCGAAAAAACAAATGAAGATCGGATTGTCGCTTTCCCGTCTACTTTGTTTTTTTTTCTGTGACCGCCCAGCTATTCTGCCATTATTTTTCATTTCCATAATTGAAAAAATTGTAAATATTTTGCCCAAATCTATGTCATTTTGAAGAAATAGTTGACAGTGATAATAATAAAGTCATTTAAAATATTTATTCTTTAATTATTACATAACTTTATGTTATTTCAATGTTACATCGCGCTGTAATTGAGTGGCTGTATAGACAGTTGGAACATGGTCCAATAGAAATGTCAAAATAGTACTAGTTTTTTATATATAATTTGACAGCTGTCAGTTGAAAGCGATTCTCTCTAGGGCTGAGATGTATTACTTTCAACCTGCCCCACGGGCAACTTCAGACCTACTTTCAGAGTATGAGTAATGAAAAGTACATTTTCTACCTACAGTACCTACACTAACTACCTACCTAGCGCCGCCCTGTCATAATTATTACAAATAACATAACAATCGTATCTCAAGATAGCAATATAATTTCGTAAATGATGAAATAAAGTTTAAAGAATTAATATGATTATTTTCGCATGTGAAGCGAAATTACGATGATTTCATTTTAAGTATACTTATTATGCAATTGCAGCAACTTAGATCTTGCAATTTATATGTTCCTACTTATAAATAACACAACAGTTTTTATCATGATATATTAAATGAGACTTTCAAATAGGTATATCATCAACAGCCTATTAATGTCCCCACTGCTGGGGCTCAGGCCTACCCTCTTAACGAGGGCGTTCGGGCTATAGTCCACCACGCTAGCCCAGTGCGGGTTGGTGGACTTCATGCGCCTAAGAATTTCTTCTTCGGCGTATGCAGGTTTCCTCACGATGTTTTCCTTCACCGTTTGAGAGCAGTTAGTAAATGTACTTAAGTTTCGAGGAAAAACCCATTGGTACATGGCCCAGCTGGGGATCGAACTCCGGACCTTTCGATATGATAGGCCGCGTCTTATCCCCTACGCCACTGACGCTGAAATAGGTATATATAAAAAAGATATTATGTAGTTCTAAAAGATGGTAAGTTATTTATTTATTTATTTATTGATCATTACATAATAGTTAATACATGAATTGTACATACAGTCCTCTAGCGGAAACCTAGATAGGTTTATCTGTAGGAGACGAGTTCGCGTTACCAATATTCACTTAGGGCCTCTTACACCGCTTGCTGATAAAGTCCCAGATACCCTATCTGCATGTTATCTGACAGATAGCCTGTTTTTTTGGTTTCACAGGTATCTGATTGCCTATATCTTATATATTTCATATAGTTTATCACACAGATTTATCTGATAGATTAGTTTATCACTAAGATTACTATCTGTAACAATATCAGGAAGTGGTGAAAGAAGCCCTTAGAATTTAAATTATACAATCCTATTTCATAAGTGCGTAAGGTCCATTTTATCATCATATTATTATACAATACTAAAGGCTTCTTTCACCACTTCCTGATATTGTTACAGATAGTAATCTTAGTGACTTAAAAACAGTTTTTTACCTATCATGATTTGGTAAATCTAGGATTTGGCGTAGTTCGTACTTTTACAGTAACATTATAGATTTTGTTGCCATGCGCTTGCGGTAGAAAGGTTCAATAATTATTCAAATGCCTAAATATGTTAATTTAAATACCAGCTTTGATAAGATTAATTAAATAGAAGCAAAACCAAAACGAAATCATTAATTTTTTGAACTATGTTTAATTAAATTAATAATTATAAGGAGATTTTCCATGGCACTAAAATTGGCTCCAACGAACTTATAAACGAAGATATTTTTTCTTTGTTTGAAACCTATTTACGAAACCAAATTAATTTGATCGCTGTATTTTGTTTCCTTGTAGGTAATTAGTTACGATTGAAGAATTTATAATGTCTTCGTTTGTACGAGTTACAAACAAATAATTTTCGGAGCTTCCATTTTTCATCATCATCATATCAGCCTGTAGACGTCCACTGCTGGATAAAGGACTCCCCCAAGGATTTCCACGACGCGCGGTCCCGCGCTGGCCTCATCCAGCCGGGTCCAGCGACCTTCACCAGATCGTCGGTTCACTTTGTGGGAGGCCTGCCAACGCTGCGTCTTCCGATACGTGGTCCATCCATCCATTTTTCTTAGTTGGTAGTTATTACACGCCTAAACCGCTCCGGTCGTGTTTGTAACCAGCTACTAATTTTAGCTGGTTACAAAACCTTGTTTTGTAACCAGCTAAACAAAAATTGACATGATATTTATTCCTTGTTTTATATACATTATTTTATTATTAATGATCATACACAAGTTGTGTAAAATTGACATTCTGTATTGGCTTTGACATCTTGTATTCTATTTTTATTTTGTTTCTTTGACGATCACATTAACTTTGACCTTTTACGTAAGTTACACTATGTATTAATATTTGTAATGTGTGATAAATAAATCTAATCTAATCTAATCTAATCTAGTACCAGTATGAATAGTATATTGCTAAGCCGGACCGAAAATCGTTTAATAACAAATTTTATTGTTTGCAAATATTGCGCGAGGCTGAAGTAACATTAACACCAGGCATCTTTGTCATTTAAATAATTGTCCAATAAGTAGGTAGAGCGTCAGTGGCGTCGGGGATAAGACGCGGCCTATCATATCGAAAGGTCCGGAGTTCGATCCCCGGCTGGGCCATGTACCAATGGTTTTTTCTCAAAACTTAAGTACATTTACTGACTGCTCTCAAACGGCGAAGGAAAACATCGTGAGGAAACCTGCATGCCCCGAAGAAGAAATTCTTAGGCGCGTGTGAAGTCCACCACCTCGCACTGGGCTAGCGTGGTGGACTATAGTCCGAACGCCCTCGTTGAGAGGGTAGGCCTGAGCCCCAGCAGTGGGGACATTAATATATAGGCTGTTGATGAACTACGTATACTTGAATTATGTCGAAAACAAAGTCATGGCAGGTGGACCATACATAGTGGCCACTATAGTTTTTAGGGTCCGTACCTCAAAAGAGGAAAAAGGAACCCTTATAGGATCACTTCGTTGTCCGTCTGGCCGTCTGTCCGTCTGTCTGTCTGTCAAGACCATTTTTCTCAGGAACGCGTGGAGGCATCAAGTTGAAATTAGTATCAAATACTCAGGTCTGCAGTCCCTTGGAGCCGTGGAAAAATCAGACTTCTAAGTCATCGCAGTCAGAAGATATGGCCGATTTTGCCGCATTCTTTGGTATCTTGTTCTCTTTGTTGGTCGGTGCGACGCGTAACAGTGCAATGTGATGTCAACTTTATAATTGAACTAGCTATATCCGGCGGCTTCGCCCGCGTAGAAAAGTTTTGCTCGTAGAAACAGCTTTTGCCGAGTTATATCTATAGCCTGTGTTATTGTGATAAAAGAAATTAAATAAATATCTATTAGATACTAGGTACATATGAAATCATAACGGGAGTAATTCTGTACATTGAAGGTATTTAAAAAAAACTATTGGAATATGTTATTTAGGCTTAACTGACCCAAAACACTTTTCAAAAAATTGTCTGTTTGTCGCATCACGCTGAAACTACTGGTCCGATTTGAACCGGGTTTTTTTGTTTGAAAGCAGGTGGTCTGACTTAAAAACTGGTGCAATTGGATTTTTAAAATTCCTACCCTAAAGGGTGAAAAGGAATAATAAGGTATGTGTGGAAACAAAAAATTAAACAAATCAAATTTACATGCCGCGGGCAAGTTAGTAACACATAGGTACGATACTTTTTAATGCGAACGAAGTCGCGGGGCATAAGTTAGTAATATATATTACGTAAAGCTTCATCAAAATGTGTTCCGTAGTTTTTGCGTGAAAGAGTAACACACATCCAAACATACAAACTTTCGCGTTTATAATATTAGTATGACTGATTAGTATATAAGGCGGGATTTGATAAAAAAATCACGAGTGGACTCTCTGGTCCAGAGAGGCGTAAGCAAAATGGGGCTCCTATCCGCCATTTTGCTTTTTACCATAGCCTTTGACCGCGGTTTTGGCTACAATTTGGGTGAGATTTTATTTTGTTTTTTAATCAATCAACAGCCTATAATATGTCTAAATTCTCATAGTCCGCCAGTGCTCCTTAGAATTTATTTTAGGACGTATGCTTGATTCAAGTTTTTGTGCCAACGTTCAATTGAACTACTGGGAATGAACTGTGTCACAATCAGTATAGTTCACTTTTTACACTAAACCAAAAAGAAACTCCTAGCACGGAACCCTCTGAGATGATTCGCACAACTCTTTGATTGTTGCAGAACCGTCTCTATCGTGGCCGGGCCAGTACCACTTCGGCGCTGAAACAATCGACCTTTTCACACAAGTGGATAAAACTTTCGAAATATGGTGAGTTAAATAGGGTTATATCGGAAGACGCAGCGTAGGCAGGCCTCCCACGAGGTGGACCGACGATCTGGTGAAGGTCGCGGGACCCGGCTGGATGAGGTTAGCGCAGGACCGGTCGTCGTGGAGATTCCTGGGGACCTTTCTTCAGCAGTGGACGTCTACAGGATGATATGATGATGATGAAATAGGGATGATTACTAGCTGCTGTCCGTGGCTTCGCCCGCATGGGATAAGTACACATAAACCATCAGAAAATTATCTGAATTACAGTGAAAGCCACATCACAATCCGTTGCGTAGTTTCAGAGATCTAAGCGGGCCTCCCACAAGGTGGACCCACGACCTTCAGGTCGCGGGACCCGGCTGGATGAGGTTAGCGCGGGACCGTCGTGGAGATCCCTAGGGGAGGCCAGCAGTCCAGCAGTGGACGTCTACAGGCTGATAGGGATACCAAAACTTAAATACACAAAACGACATCATCGTGGTCCAAATCTGAAATCGCAGGCCAAAAATTAATATTATTTGGAGCTTCAGGCATTTTTTCAATATATTTATGGTTTTGAAATGATAGGTCATGTGACCTATCCGTCAACCCTTAGGAGCCTAGCAGAAAGGAAAAGGGCAGAAATAAAGTATAAAATGCGAGCGAGACCGCGGGAAACAGCTAGTAATAATACATTAATCCACAGGTACAGCGACCAGCACAATCGTTCCCGCATTGATCTGTACGGCGGGATCATCAAGAAGTACTACTATGCACCCGCACGGCACGGCCGCTACCAACCAGCGAGAACTTACAGCGTATGTATCTTTTATTGTCATTAGGACTTACAGCGCTTGTATCTTTCATTGTCATTAGAACTTACAGCGTTTGTATCTTTTATTTTCATTAGAACTTACAGCGTCTGTATCTTTTATTCTCATTAGAACTTACAGCGTCTGTAGCTTTTATTCTCATTAGAACTTACAGCGTATGTATCTTTTTTTCTCTAGATCTTACAGCATATATGCATCTTTTATTATCTTTTTAGAATTTACAGCCCTTGAATCTTTTATTATTACATCTTACAGCGTAGTCTGTCTTTACGGCAGATAATTCGGAAAGTACTGCCGAGAAAGATGGGAAAATTATTCAACAAGAAATGTGCTGACAAAATAAAATAAATAAATAAATGCATCTTTGCGTACGACGACGCTTCACTGACATTTTGTGTTTTCCTTTACGAAAACGTGACGTGATTTAATATCTCCATAAAATCAAGTAGATAGTACATTTTAGACTTTCGCGCTTTGTATTCATAATTATATAATTATTTACGGGTCTTACACACGAAATAGTTTTATTTACCTTGCCCGACGTTTCGACCAGGTTACACTGGCCTAATTACTACTGCCTACTGGCAAATCCTGTCCACCGATCGCCACTACTATCCGCGGATAGTGCGAGAAGCTATTGAAATCAAGAAATTCAAAAATTTTAATAGGGAAGATGGTTTCAAATTGTCACCGTCGTGGAATCCAGTGATCGATAAACTTAAATCTCGTGACTTATCGTCGAATACACCCGCGGATACCGTGAGTGTTGTGTGCCGGGACTTTCCAATAATACAAGATCAGCAGAGGGTAGTTTCAGAAACTACTCACAGCGATTAACAATGACAGCTCGCCTCTCCAGTCAGCTCGTGACCACGGCCAGTGTAACCTGGTCGAAACGTCGGGCAAGGTAAATAAAACTATTTCGTGTGTAAGACCCGTAAATAATTATATAATTATCAAGTAGATAACCTGCAATTTCGCAGTTCCATTTTGAGACCACAGAGAACGAGGTGCCAGTCTCCAAGTGCGAGGTGATGAGAAGATACTGGGACGAGTCGCTGTGCTTTCTGCCTGATCTCGATGAGTTCGAGTACCAAGGTTAGGAGGTTCCGCCGAACAAAAGATCATTTCGACTTAGCATTTATTTATTCTGGAAATAAAGAATTTTAAAGTCCCCGTAGAATTTTTTGGCGGTTGTGTGCAGTTGGCTGATTCCTGCGCAATGACAAATTTTAGATGTCAAAGGCGAGCTGTTCACTAGAGACGCTCATTCAATTTCAAGAAATAGTTCATTGGTTCGATCAACCGAATCAAACTTTTCAATTTTTTGGACATCTCTATGTAGCACACTGTCGCTTACGCACACATAGACTGTAAACACTGTCAGCGATGTGCACACAATCTGTGACTATATTCACTCAACCGCCAAAAAATTCTACGGGTACTATACGTACTTACTATTCAAAAGAAAATATGGGCCGGAGGGCTTTTTTCATACATTCGAGGTCACTTTGAGCCCTTAGATCTTCGTCAGGGACCGATTTGGGTAAGATCTGATGGTGGATCAGGAAAGCTGTTTTCACCATAGAATCAATCAGAATCCTGGCTACAGGCATTTCCTATACATTTTGACGGTAATTAGAGCTTTTTAAAATCTGACTAGTGCATGGTAAAAACGGCTCATCTGATCAGTGAGGTCGGTTGTCTCCTCCATCCGTACTCTGGCCCGCCGCCGGGAGGCCTATGTCCAGCAGTGGACTAGTGCAGGCTGATGATGATAATGCTGTGTTAACTTGTCATTAACCTATCCAACTTTTTTAACCAGGCAAAGAGGAGCATCTCGGGAAAGAAGTAACGGTATGGGCAAAATTAATAAATCGCGAAAACATTCTGAAAATGGAGGAGACACTGTACGTAGTCGAGCACGAAGATGGGATCGGGATTCCTCTCCAGTAAGTAACACATGTAGCCTAAAGCCGTGCTATGTAGCCTAAATCATGCATACAGCATAATCTCGGCTCCCTATGTGTGCTCTACCGCCTGTATAATGGGGAGTGTTCCGAGGAATTGTTCGATCTGGTGCCAACCACCAGTTTTCGCCATCGCACCGCGCGCCGTCAGAATACGGTTCACCCACATTTCATAGATCCCTGGCGGACTAGCACTGTGCGCTTCTCGCGTTCTTTTCTGCTGCGCACGTGCAAAATGTGGAATGACCTTCCCTCTGACGTATTTCCACAGCGCTACGATATGGGGTCCTTCAAGAAGAGAGTCAAAAGAGCTCTTCAACCAAGGCCGGCGCCGCACCAGCACCCCCCGGGTGTTGCAGGTGTCTGTGGGCGGCGGTGACCTCTTAACTTCAGGAGGCCCGCCTGCTTGTTGCCCCCGTACCAATAATAAAAAAAAAAATACAGTTATTTTCGCTATTTCGTTTTACAATTTATTTTCAGGCATATTCAAAAAGCGTATAATTTAGCGACCGGTGGAGTCAAGTCGCATTCGATCACCAACTACTATAACTACGAAAGTCATGTCGAACCGGAAACTCTCGAAGTAGATAGTAAGTTATATTAAAAACTCGCTGCTTTTTAAGTTATTTCTGACTATTTTTCCCTTTGAGAGGCTCCTAAGGGTAGTAGCCTGATGTTAAATAGCCTATACCTTTCCTCAAGAATTGGGCTATGAAATGCAAAAAGAATTTTTCAAATCTGATTTGTAATTTCAGAGATATGCGAATTCAAACAAAGTTTGTCTTGTTTTGTTTTAATCTCTGGAACTACCAATCGGGTTTGAAATTCTTTCATTTTTATTTCATTATTATATTAGTGTAGAATAATTACACTTTAGAGTTGGTCTTTTAGATTCTCTTTGATAAGTATCACTCAATCACAATTAAGTATTTTTAAATTAATTTTACGGCCCTGGAAATATAATCATTTTAGACCCATCATAGTTTTAAAATAATCATATATACAAAAACCGGCGGCACGGCCTGCTCAAAAACAGCCCTCGTTAAGAGGGTAGGCCTGCCACCTGAGCCCTTATCAGTAGGGACTTAAGCGTAACACACACAGCGCGGCGGCGTTGCGAAAGCGTTGCGGCGGCGAATCTGCGGAAAGCGGATAAAAAGCGGAGCCCTTCAGACAACATATACCGCTAGCGGCGGCGGCGCGGCGGCGGTTTGTATGAAGACCGCTCCGCACCGCGCCGCGCCGCCGCCGCTCTGTGTAGGGGTTCTCATACACTACAAAGGCATACAACGCGCCGCCCGCCGCTCCGCAACGCCTGTCTGCGCTAATCTGTCAAATCAAAACGTCAAATCTGTGCGCGCGGTTTTGTCGCTTTCGCCGTCGCACCGCCGCGCCGCATTGATGTAAAGGGCTCCATACTATTTCGAATATTACAGAAAAAAACCGCAACGCTTTCGCACCGCCGCCGCTCAGTGTGTGTTACGCTTTATTATGTTAATGATGATGCGTTTTTAAGAAAAAAAATAGAAAAGACATACATGACACTTCTGTTCCCACCAAAAGAGCCAAACAAAATATAAGTTCCTACAAACCAACCACAGGAACTCTAAATAAATATCGATTCCCACAAATTGACCAACTCTTTCGTCTTTACCATAGAGTTAGGATCTCTGTGGTTGGCCGCGGCCCCCGCCACCAAAGAGATTCGAAACTTGATCTTTACTGAGTAACGTATTGTATTATTTCTTTAACAGAGGAAAAATGTACGACGTGGGATCCATACTCAACGGATTTGGAGACGTCTTTAAAAAAATTGCATCCTGCCATTCCAAGTGATGTCGAACCGGCTTTCCACAGGTATTTTTTTAGAAACTATATGATCAGATCTTTAAAAAATAAGTCTTCTATTTCACGATTGTCGTAACCATCTCTTCTTTATACCGACAACTGGTATGGATGTATTCCTCGTTGTCTTTAGAACTGCCTGTTATAAAACGGGGAAGTAGGGTAGATGGCTGCCGACCGTTTAGATTTTTGTACATTTCTCGACTTCCACTTCATCAAATAGGTTGTGTGAGGTGTTGTTTGAAAGATTATTTAATATTCTACGATTGCTACTTTGAGACCTGTTACGTAAGTGTAGTAATAAAAAAAATTTAAAAATATATAATTTATACCATTGTCACTCTAAGAGCATTTTATTCATCGAAAACAGTGAATAAAGCTCTCTTTTAATCACTAGAGAATAAAATATTTTTTAAATCATTGTTACTCGAAAACAGTGAATAAAACTCTCTTTTAGTCACTAAAGAAAAAATTTAGCATTTTGTTTCTCGAAAACAGTGAATAAAACTCTCTTTTAGTCACTAGAGAATAAAAATAAAAAAGATAGCTGGCTAGAGAGCTATGTTCTAATTTCACCATGGAGCTAAAATCTCTTTGGTAGGCGCCCGAGAATTCGAACCTTCCTTATTTTATAGCTGCCTGACAAACTAACAGCAAGATCAAGTGGCTGTTATTATTTTATCTGTCAGATAAGGATGGTTTTTACAACCTTCCTATCATATAATAAAATGTGATAAATTTAAATACCATACTACTATTTATTTTCTCGCAGTCAATGGTATAAAGTAGAGTACACAACTCGTGAAAAAAAATTTTCATCTCGGTCCTTTTGTATCCCTCGCTCCGCTCAGGATTCTGATCTAGAATCCTTCGCTGCTCTTGGGATTCAACTTAGTCCCTCGAATTAAATTCACTATTTATTCACTTGTCGTATAATCTACTATTTCCTCGTTTTCTCATTTGTAGGTTTTAGCCAGTTAGTTTTTTAATTTTATTAGGTGCCATAATTTATAATATTTATTAATGAAATAATAGATTATTTATATCTTCTTAGTAGGTACGTTTATTTGCATATTTACCAATTAAAGAGAAACTTTAGCACAATAGATGTCATTATAAAAACTATAAAACATTTATTTAGCTTACCAAAAATATGAATAATATTGTCGTTCGATAATAAACAAAATTATCAATCCGGTCTTTAGTTAATGACTTACTCACGGACTAGAATCCTCGCACAATAATGTTATTTGCTTACAGTTTTAAGAAACATCACGGCATGACTTACGCGGACGAAGAACACGAATTGAGGAAAATGATCTTTCACGACAATTGGAAGTAAGTTCAATTATGAGCCAACCTTTGTACAGTTTACAACAATGTAGGTGTCCGATTAATTCGTTTTTAGGTTATTAATGTTGTAGAGCATAAAAAATAAGTGACACGTATTTTTTATAATCTGCCCAGTCTTTTTAAATACCTGTTTTCATCACACTTGCTCGTTCAGGATCTGATTATATGCGTACCTAAAGAAACACAATGGCCTATATATACCCGCTGGAGAATAATGAAAATCAGTACAATATTATACCCCTAGGGCTGTAATGTGTAGCTGGCTGTACTGAACTGGTTTATTAAATTAATTAAGTTGAAAATTAAGTTAAATTGAGTAGGTAACTTGACTTATCTCGACTAAAATAGACTAAACTCGACTGTACTCGCCTGTACTCGACTGTAATCGCCTGTACTCGACTGTACTCGATTTGACTCGACTTGAGTTAAACTGAATTAACTTGAGTTATATTAAGGTAATTAAATTTAACTTAATTTAACTAAATTAATTTAATGAACTTAATTAATATCAGCAAAGTCAAAGAAAATAAATTTGTTCCCTTGTGTCGTAGGTATTTATTTCCTCGCAAATGTGATGAAAAACATTGTGTGCATCACGGGCAGTAAGGGTATTACAAACTCGAGTCATTAAAATCCCTCCGCCTTCGGCGTCGGGCTTCTAACAAACTCTCGTTAGTAATATCCTACTTACTGAACTTATTGCACAATGTACTATTAACTTTATGGCGCGCGGATTATTTTTCGTGCCTGTGGTTGAGGTAGCTAAGAATATGCGTGTTAGTATGCATTGCAGATAGCTATTATTAGTTATTTTCTAGTATTATCTACCTAGATGACTTTATTATGGTTTCTTATATCCAGTAGTGAAACATAATTTATTGTATTTTAGATTCATTGAGGATAGTAACAGGAAAAATCTAGGATACACGTTGGAAATCAACAAGTTCGCAGATCGCACCGACCATGAGCTGAGACATTTGGCTGCCACCAAATACTCGGGACCAATACTAGGAACGCATCCTTTCCCATACAATTCTACAGATGTGGACGCTATTGCCAAAGGGATACCGAAGGAATTCGATCTGAGATCAGAAGGTTTTATGTCACCGATCAGAAGTAAGTTGTTAGCTTATACTTTATCTTGTTAGGGGTGCCCGGTATAACTGGCGACTCTTCAACCCTTTTGTGCCAAACCCATGTCCACTAAACGGTGCCCCAAGGCCCCAACCCGTATATTGGTGGACTTCACACACGCCTTAGCGTAGAAATTTTAATCTTTGGCATAGACTAAACTAGGATAACACATAAATTTTGGTCCTTCGAGCCGGATATGAACCAGCGACCAATGGATGATGTATGGTCCAGACACGTACACATTTATTGCTAAGCAGCATATTTCATTCTCAGATCAAGGGCACTGCGGATCGTGCTGGGCTTTTGCAGCAGCAGCTACGATGGAAGGAGTCCTGGCCAGAGCTAATGGTGGAAAAGTAGTTATGGACCTCAGCGAGCAATCTCTGGTGGACTGTGCCTGGCAGTACGTCATACACATTATAATAATAATTATACACTCGTCTAGCACGGATGAATACTTTTATGTACCTTTTAACTACTCACTCTTTCCCATTAAACAGGACTAAATTAAATATTTGTGAAAACCGTCAGATAAATCCAAAACAAATGGAGCGATTGGCTGAAGTTTTAAATCCAGCCATTGATCGGAAAATACGCGTTGATGATTTTTATTTTAAGTTGAATGTTTTTTAAAACAGATACAACAGCAACGGCTGCGAAGGATCCCAGTCTGTGGATGCTGCCTACGAATACATCAGCAAGAATGGTATTCCCACCGTCGCAGAATATGGACCATATTTGGAAGAAGTATTTAACAAATTATTATAAATCATTCCCCTATTTTTTACCAGTACATATACATACATACTTTATGAAAATTGAAAAGAAAGTGCAACAAAACGTTGATATGGATATATGTAAAAAATTACACGTGCTGAAAAAGCCCAAAAACTAAATTAAAATTATTTATTACTATCAGTCTACCCCGGCTTCACATTGTAATGGTATTGTGTATCAAATACCTCAGGAAATGACCATACAGACAGAAAGGGTCTGATGGAGCCCAGTTTACCATCAAAATCATCATCATCAGCCTGAACTAGTCCACTGGACATAGGCCTCCCCCAAGGCGCGCCACTGAACCCGATCCTTGGCTCCCAGCATCCAGGCATCCGGGGCAATGTATACGCTTCTACAACAAAATACCAGAAGAAATCTTGAATATGAATGACAGAAAATTTAAGACCCACATTAAACAACAACTTTGTAAGAAAGCTTATTATAGAACAGTCGATTATTTAAATGACAAAGATGCCTGGTGTTAATGTTACTTCAGCCTCGCACAACCTTTACAATAATAATGTTATGTATAAACTCGATTATAAAAGATGTGTTGCGGAAGTTTGTTGCGCCGCTTCTTCTTCCCAGCTCTATATAACACCTTGGAAGCGGTGGTAGATAAAAAATTGACGTTGTATAAATGTACCCAGTGTACTTACATGCAATAAAATAGTTTTGACTTTGACTTTGGGTCACTGTCAGCCGCCTTACGCAGGTCCTCGCTCCATCGCTCCGTAAAACACTATGCTCGCTTGCCCAATCGTGGTCATATCTTATTCTAATTCTTAAACGGAGGTGACGGACGGTCCCTGCACCGACTCCACGAAACGGGAGATTTGAGCAATTCCCTCCGTGCCGTCAGTCCAGCCATCCCAACTCCTAAAAGTATTGGAGTAGGGCTTCTGCCCGACGGCCCCAGTCGTGGTCTCGCTATGTAGTAATTTATAATGTCTCTGTGGTCTCGGCTCGAGAACTCGTCTACCCCAGCGGTTATCGGTTCCTCGAAAGATATCTCATACCATGTTTACTATATTGATTGATTAAAGCCCGAAAAACGAACAATGCCACCCTCATCATCATCATTATCAACAGCCTATCAACATGTCCCCACTCCTGGGGCTCAGGCCTACTTTCTCAACGAGGTTGTTTGGCCTATAGTCCACCACGCTAGCCCAATGCGGGTTGGTGGACTTCACATGCGCCTAAGAATTTCTTCTTCGGCGCACGCAGGTTTCCTCACGATGTTTTCCTGCACCGTTTGAGAGCAGTCAGTCAATGTACTTAAGTTTCAAGAAAATGCCACCCTCATTGTGTTGGAAACGTGGAAGTTTTGTGACCTTACCAAGCTTACTACGCAAATATTTTCAGGATGGTTACTGTAACATCAAGAACATGAGTAAGGTGTACAACATCAGAGGGTATGTCGCTGTGACCCCGAAGAGCGAAAACGCACTGAAGGCTGCCATCTACAGGCACGGTCCAGTTACTATTGGAGTGCAAGCAACGCGCAATATGGTCTTCTACAAGGGTGGGATCTTATATGACGGTTCGTGGTAAGTAGGTTAGCAAGAGATTCTTAGGGGTTCTTTCATTGCTTTGATTATGTCCTTAGTCATCAGTCATATGCGACCGTTAAATCTGATATTTGATTATGTATATCAATGGTAAAAGATTGAATGCGGTAGTTTGGATTAAAAGGGACTTAATTAATCTTCTTCTTATGCTGGCGGCCCCTGCACTGACTCTACGAACGCGTAAAAGCCATCCCAACTGCTTGAAGTAGTGGAGTAGGGCTTCTTGCCGATAGCAGGGCTGTTGCGGGTTGCTCGTTGCCGAGAGCTCGGGATCTATTATCAGCGAATGGGCTCCACTGTCTCGCTCTTCTGCAGACAGCCACTGCTCAGGAGACTGTTTAAAAGAGTCAAGTTTAAACGAACTCTTTGTAATTCCACAGTTATAACGGAAGAATGAACCACGCCGTCGTGGTGGTCGGGTATGGACTGCACGACGAACAGCTGTACTGGGTGGTGAGGAACTCCTGGGGCCAAGACTGGGGGGACGACGGCTACGTCCTCTTGTCTGCCAAGAACGACAACTGCAACGTCATGACTACGCCTGTTTATCCCCTTGTTTGACGCACGAGACGCGAGCTCGTGTACGTCATATCCCATTCATCTTGTGTCAATTCCCATCATTCTCCTCAATAGATCCCTCAAAATAATGCGAGTTGCGTTTTTTGTATTGGTCCTGTTACGTTTCTTTATTTTCCGGTCCTTTCATTGTTCCTTACATCTTCAGCCTGATGCAGTGTCGCATTAATAACCAGTTTCTCTAATTTATCGCTTTGTGTTTTACCCTTATTAAATTAATTATATATAATTATCTTTTGGCCTAGTTCGATGTCATGAGTTTTGATGTAGTTTCTCGATATTTCGTACAATTTTGCTTGTCACACTAGTTTTCTTTTATCAGTACTTTTCCGTTATTAATTTTGAACGTTGCTTTTTAACAAAAAATGCCTTTATTGGCCAGTTGGTCCTAGCCTAGTATGATCCTTGGGGTTTGGCACTCTTGATTTTTGTTGTCAACTTTGAATAACACATTTGCTTCTTCAGACTGTCCTTCCAAAGCTTTTCCTGTCTTATTTAAAATGTTCCTACAATATAGTCATTTCAAATTCCGTCCTGTTTAATGATATTTATCCCCTTATCCTTATCCTTAGTCTTATCCTTGAAAGAATCTATTGGTGATGTTTTATGTTTACTCGGTCATTTTTAATTTGTCATTTTTAAAGCTTTTTCAATCCATTTCTTCAATAAATTTCATGCTACTGGAGTGATTTGTGTATTTATTTTATCTTTCCCTCTATTACCAAATGTTAGCAGTATTAGTCGTTTTAAAACCCAAACTGAGATATTGTGCACAAATTTTGATTATGTAAAGCTTAGGTAACGGTTGAAAACCTAAGCTAAGCTGCCAAGAAGGTTTAAATTTCATTGGTGGCGCGCGCGCTCTCTGTGGAGTTCACATCTTGCATATTTAGTATCGGAACCTATGGTGCCATTTACAGGGGGGTGCGGACAAAGGAAGCGGAGTAGCGGGAGGAGGTTGCTAATACAAATTTATATGGAGTTTTAAAATGAGAACGTGTGAGTGAGTCACAATTTTTTGATACATTTGACACGATTTCGACACTCATAGAATGCTTTTATTACTGATCCAAATGGGAGTGGCTAAATTTTATTTTTCAAGTAAGCTGCTGATAAAAATGAGTCGATTAGTGAATATTAATTAAGTGGAACAGGTTTAATAAAAACGAACGACCAATACAGACTGAGTCGCGGTCAATGTTTAATTTCTAGTGTAGGTTAGTACATACCTACACTAACGTAAAAACTATATAAAAATCACAAAGTAGGTACACTAAAAACGTAGATACATGTAGATAGATGGTATAGGCAGGCAAGTACATGTAGAAAATGCGAAGGCGTATCGCACTCACAGAAATACTTCCATGCAGAAATATAAACGAACCACCAGTTGTCAATCCTTAAAAAAAATGTAGCGGGCTTTTTCTTTGCTCTGTGATCTTCGATTAACTATAGTCTAGGTGATCGCAGTTTGTGATCGCATTTCAAATCAAAGTCAAAACAAGGACGTAACTTCGAACAACTTTTTTTTCAGTTAATTTAATTTTCGTATTTCCCTGTTTTTTCTATCCATAATTTTTATTTGTATTTTAATTTCGTAATTGGCATATTATTATTTCTAAATGTAATGAATGTAATAATGTTTTTTTTTGGTGTGAAATTAAATTTTTTCAAAAACTTTACTGTGTTGATTGAAGAGTTTGCATTACAGAATATTCATATTGAGTTAGATGATGGAGTTAGTTATGTAAGGTAGGTAGTTATTTTGGACTAGGTACGTAGAAAGAAGCTCTTGTGCGATGAACGTTTGTCCGAACCCAAGATTTATCGACAAACTGCTTGAAGTCAAGTTTTGGATCAGTGCATAACTATCGTGTCTAGTTATAAAAAATAATCGTCTTGGCAGACGGACAGACAGACAGACAGACGGACAACGGAGTGATCCTATAAGGGTTCCCTTTTTTTCCTCTTTTGAGGTACGGGACCCTAACACACGAGTCACAAACGGTGAAGGAAAACATCGTGAGGAAACCTGCTTACTCCGAAGAAGGAATTCTTAGGCACATGGAAGTCCACCAACCCCTCGGCAAGCGCAAGCGGACCAACTCACTGTGTTGTGTGTTAAGGTACCTCATAAGAGGAAAAAAATAACCCTTATAGGATCACTCCGTTGTCCGTCTGTCTGTCAGCGGTGAGCTGTAAGTTGGGTGTTCAGGGTCTGATAATGGAGCCACAGGAACACCTAAACTAAACAAGTTAAACCCTTCGAGTTTGGGCTCATTTGTTTTGTCTAAAGAAACTTTAATAAAACCACGCATGTATACAATGCATCTCTATGAAATTCAACATTCAATTTATAATTTTGAGCAGGAAAATTCATATCTGTCTTTTTTCCATAAACCTACTTACCTTTTTAAAGATAAAATAGAAATAAAGATAAAATGAGAATGATAATTATCTTCATTATTTCAATTAATACACGATTATTAATTTGAAAAAAAAGCTTTTTTATTTTTCACTATACTACTTTATCAAATTTAAAAAATAATGACCTATAGGTATTACATAAAAGGTTATTAGTTTAGGAAATTTGATATAATGATTGTACGATTACCTACTTACGGGTAATTTTAAAAAGTAACTACCTATCTACTTTTTCCAAAGTGTTAATGAATATTCAACAGCCTATTAAGTCCCCACTGTTGGTGGCACAGCTAGGTCTACCCTCTCAACGAGGGTGTTCGGGCTATAGTCTACCACGCTAGCCCAGTGCGGGTTGGTGGACTTCACATGCGCCTAAGGATTTCTTCTTCGGCGTATGCAGGTTTCCTCACGATGTTTTCTTTCACCGTTTGAGAGCAGTCAATAAATTTACTTCTGTCTATTTGATTTAGGCAGACTCTAGCTTTAAAAATATAGTTCTAGAACATTTTAGTCCTTTGATTTCATAAACAGACTAAGTACCTACATGTAAATACTTACAAATATTAATGAACTTTTAATATTTGTATGGTATGTAAACTTTGGTTAACAAAGCTATTTATAACAAAATCATTTAGCTGAGTTCAAGGATTAATTTCATCGTATAACCATAAATTCATTAATGATTAAAAAGTTAAATCATTATGTTCTCGAAAATAATGAGATAGTGACCCTATTTATTTATCAAATTAAAAAAATTGGGGCTTTTATCAAATTAAAATGATTTAATCGGAAACCGGTCACGGTATAGGGGAGATTGTACACTGATCGCCGTTTCATGCAAGCCTGATTTTAACACTTGTTATTTTCCCTTTTCAAATCATTCATTTGATGTTCATTATAATTATTTATCAATCATCATCATATCAGTAGTTACAGCCATGCTGCGTATCTCTTCCTTACGAATCCGGTCGGCCAAGATAACGCCACACAGCTTGCGTGGAGATCGCATTTCTACAGCATTCATCTTACTTTCAGTCGTCTCCTAGCAAACCCAGGCTTCACTACCGTATAATAAAGTTGGTACCGTAAGATGGGGCTATTTGGAACTTATGGGGCAATTCGGAACAAACCATATTTATAAGTTTCCGCCGCAACTTTTTTTTGGGCAGCTAGAGAAGCTTCAAATAACTACTTGTAATCATGAGAATTGGAATATTCCAAATAGCCCCATCTTACGGTACCAACACCGCATCTTTCGACACATTCTGGTTCTTCGTCAACACCTACAGAGCAACATTAACTTTATTTCCGCCGATTACACGCCTTTCTGCGTCCGAATCACATCTTCCATCCCTATTAAACCTACTTCCATTTTGGCAAACTGAAGTGGCAGTGGACAGGTGTCATCTGTCGCAGAACCGCGGCTGTTTTTCATAATTTCTTTTCTTTCAGAAGATAAATCGCTCTTACCGATAAGAGCGCCTAGATGGTCATTACTGTATCAGTTTTTCTCTTTTTTCTGTAAAATTTTTAAATGTGCAATAAAGTGTATTGTATTGGATTGAATTGAAGATAAAGATGTCCATCACTTTGAGTTATTCTGTTCATACTCGGCCACCGGATCGTTGCTGTCATCCGGTAAATTTGACGTCACCGGTTCTGTAAACTACACCGACTGTCAGTGTGCAATGTCCTTTACAACGTTATCACCCCGTATAAAAGGTTCCAATCCTCAATACTTTGCACAAGTGTCACATCTAGTCCCGGGCCTCACCATGGGGTCTTTAGCCGCCATCTTGATTCTGGCCGCTGTCGTCGACCAAGGCTTCGGCTACGCTTTAGGTAAGATCTACCAGTCGGATTTGAAAAATTCTTATTGCATTTGATAGCCCAACTCTTCAGAAAGGTTATTTAAAAACACGCTTCGACCCTTAGGAGCCGAGCAAAGGAACTTGTAAAACACAGAAAATAGTATCATCGACATCATCAATCATCAACAGCCTATTAAGATGTCCCCACTGCTGGGGCTCAGGCCTACCCTCTCAACGAGGGTGTTCGGACTATAGTCCACCACGCTAGCCCAGTGCGGGTTGGTGGACTTCACATGCGCCTAAGAATTTCGTCTTCGGCGTATGCAAGTTTCCTCACGATGTAGAAAATAGTATCGGTTTTAATTTTATTAGACGTTTTATATTTTCGATTGCAATTTGATATTGATAAGTGGGTATATATTGGATAAGGTTTGGCACAGCCTGTTGGTCATAAAATAACTAAAGTACCTAGGTATCTAATTCTTTTACAGAAGCCTCCATAAACTGGCCGATCAATTACCACTTCAATGCCGAAACAATCGACCTTTTCAGCGGCATCGTCAAGAAATTTGAAATATGGTAAGAGAACAAAATTATTAGACGGACAAATATATTTTTCACCTCACAACAAGCTAGTAAAAGTATTCTTTATCATTCGAAATCTGCGTGCAAAAGTGCTTTTTATAGGCTTAGAGGCGCAAAATGTAGATAGGAAAATAAGTTTATATGACATTTAATCTGTTTTTTCCTCGCTGTGTTGAAAAACGTCGTACGACACGCGTGAGCATTGGTCATTATACTCGAGACTGGATTACACAGCACGAGGCGAAGCCTAGCTACTTTCTGAAAAGTAAAATATAACCAATGCTCACGCCTGTCATACGACGTTTTTCCACACAGTTAGCGAGGAAAAACATAACTTAAACAACTTAGCTAACTTGCATCGTCAGTGGCGTCGGGGATAAGACACATCATCATCCTCCTAGACCTTCCTCCCATTTACTTGGGGTCGGCCCTTCTTGTCCTTCTCCTCCATTCAGCACGATTTTGTGCTGAGTTTTTATTTAAATTTGCCTCCTTTAGGTCTTTTTCGACCGTCGTCAACCAAGTGGCGGGGGGTCGTCCGCGTCCTCGCTTCGTCGTTGGTAGGTTTTGGGCTATTTTAACAATGTGATCTTCTGGGCGTCTTTCTACATGCCCGTACCACCGGAGTCGCTTCTCTTTTACTTTGTCGATGATTGGTGCCACCCTAAAGCTCCCTCTTATATACTCGTTTTTAATTTTGTCCAATAAGGAAACACCCGCTGACCAGCGTAACATGCGCATTTCTGTGACATGCAGTTTGTTGAGATGTTGTTTGTTTGTCGCCCAACATTCAGTTCCATACAGTATGGCAGGTCTTATCGCCGTCTTGTACATCTTGCCTTTTACTTTTAGAGGCATTTTTCTGTCACACATGACGCCAGTGAGTTGTCGCCATTTAAGCCATCCCGCTGTGGTTCTATGGGAAACGTCGCTATCTATTTTGCCATCATTGCTGATAATTGATCCTAAGTATTTAAACTGACTAACAGTGGGTACCCGTGTATTTCCAATGTGGAAATCTATATTATTTATGTTAGTAGTATCATCAAATACACAGGACATATGTTCCGTCTTCTTTCTACTGATTTTAAGCCCATTTTCTTCCAGTGCCTTTGTCCATAGGTTGAGGGTATGTTGGAGATCATCAGTGTCTTCGGAGGCAAGAACGACATCGTCTGCGTATAGGATATTCCATGGTAGTGACTGCTGACAGCCCTTGGTAAGGTAGTCCATAGTAACGTTGAATAACAATGGGCTAAGTGTAGACCCTTGGTGAACTCCGACTTCTATGTGAAATTCATCACTATTTCCTGCTGGGCAAAGGACTTGAGTGGTTATGCCTTTGTACATATCCTGTATTAGGGAGATGTAATTTTCAGGTACATTTTGTGCTCTGAGTGCTTCCCATATTAGCTCTCTTGGGACATGATCAAATGCTTTTTCTAAATCAATAAAAACCATATGTAAGTTTTTACGATTTGTCTTAGCTTTCTCCAGCAGTATCTTTACAGCTTGAATTGCGTCCGAGGTGCCTCTATCTGCTACAAAGCCACATTGATTTGGGGTAAGTGAAATTAATTGATTTAATCTATTATTTATGACTCTCTCCCATATTTTGAATGTGTGCGACATTAATTTTATTGCTCTATAGTTACTGCAGTCTCTAACATTTCCTTTCCCCTTGTAGAAAGGTATCAGGTAACTTTTCCGCCAGGAATCAGGAATGGGTTGGCCTTGGATAAATTCGTTGAATAGATTGTATAGCCAAAGCACTCCCTGTTGTTCTAGATGTTTCCAGACCTCTGCAGGTATTTCATCCGGGCCAGTAGCTTTGTTGTTTTTCATTTGTCGTAGTGCCGTATGTATTTCACCAGGTGTTACTACAGGGAGTGGCCCTGATATTGTTTTGGGTCGAATATACTCCAGATTCCTAGGATGAGACACGTTTAATAAGTGTTTGTAGTATTCTTTCCATCGGTCTTTAATATGTGTATCCTGGGTTAGCAGTTTATTTTCTCTATCATTAAAGTATTTGGCTGTGGTTATGTCTTTTGTGTTATTGTATCTAGTTTTTGCTAATTTGTAAATGTCAACTTCTGATTCCGCTGACTCTAGGTTTTCGTAGAGTTCAGAATTTGATTTTGCCATTGATATAGCTACTTGACGTTTTGCTTCTTTCTTTAGTAGTTTATAAGTGTCATGGTCAACTTCAGCCTTTGTAGATTGCCATATTTTGAAGGCCTCTTTCTTGGCCTCCACAGCTTCCTTTACTGTTTGTTGCCACCAGTAAGTTTCTTTGAACGGGCCTTTTCTATTTCTAGTTTTGCCAAAATGTTTTTCGGCTGTGTTTTTACAATAGGTTTCGAAGTTGTTCCAGGTTTCATTTGTTGTTAAGTTTGTGGCATCTTGTGTACTGAGGTATTCATTTAGGTCCTGTACGAAATGTTTCCCAGTCGGTCCACTCAAGGATTTCCATTTGATTTTTGGGGTAAGCTTTCTGTTTTCTTTAATAGGTTTTGGGAGTTTATACACTGTGACAAGAATTCGGTGTTGGGTTGTTAGGGGTTCGCCCGGGATGACCTTGCTGTCTTTGTATCTTCCTAAATGACTCCGTCTCGTTAGTGTGTAGTCGATCTGAGTTGCTTTGCCGCCGCTCTGATACGTGATGAGATGGGCTTCCTTCTTTTTAAAGAATGTATTTACTATGGCTAGGTCTTGACTTGCAATTGAATGATTCTGTTTCCGTCATTGTTACATGAGCCGTATCCGAACCCACCATGCCATCTCTCGACGTCTGTGTTATCTTCACCGACATGGCCATTAAGGTCTCCTCCAAGGTGGAGAGTTTCTTCTGGTGGAATATTTTGTAATAGTTTATGCAAGTCATCCCAGAAAGCTTCTTTTTCAAGGTCTTCACAACCTGATTGTGGTGCATATGCTGAGATTATATTGAAACAAGGTTGATTCTCTAGGGCAATTTTTAGTGCAATGATTCTATCGCTAATTCTGTCAACATTTATTATTCTTTGTGAGAGAGCTTCGGATAATATGACTCCAACGCCGTTTCTGGTGGTCGTTGTTCCATGGTAGATAAGTTTATAGCCGTTACCGATTTTTCTAGATTTTGATCCCTTCCACTTGGTCTCTTGCACACAGCATGCATCGATTTTACGCCTTTTCAGGACGTCACTAAGTTCGGCACTTCTGCCCGTCATAGAACCAACGTTCCAGGTAGCCATTCGCATTGAAATACATGTGTTGCATCGACCGTCGCTTAAGGGGTACGCCCTAGCATTTATACTCGCTCTTTTTGTGACTTTATTCATGATTGTTTTAAGGACAAGAAGTTGTTAAGTGGCTATTGGGGTTTTTACGGCCGGTTGCCACCTGACGCCAAGACAGTAGCCCTCCTGGAGTGCTTGGGTGCTGCCGTTGAACTTATAAGTTTCATCCGCCACCATCCCTATTGCATCATCCTGCCCAGTGATGCAACTCTAGTGCGACCTAGTTGCCCCAATATGTGAGTTTAGCTCGCCCCTAGGATGCCCCTTCCGCCTGCTCCGCCGGGTCAAATGTAGCCATTTTCGCCTTCGCAGCCGTTGAGGTCTTCACCCGTAACCTTGGGCACGGGATTCGCGTTATACCCCGCGAAACTGGGTCCCTGCCGAACTTGGCCACCCATTCACCTCGGCCTACTGAGATGTAGGGGTGCCCACCCCCGCGACTAGGACGCGCCGGACAGGAGTTACCCAAGTGAGAGACAGAGGAAGGTGTCCCTGTCTCCCCTTGGGCCGGGTTAATGGACGTGTATGATGCCACGCCCAAAGGCTGTATGATGCCGGGGGGTCGGGGATAAGACACGCCCTATTATATCGAAAGGTCCGGAGTTCGATCCCCATCTGGGCCATGTACCAATTGGTTTTTTCTCGAAACTGAAGTACATTTACTGACTGCTCTCAAACGGTGAAGGAAAACATCGTGAGGAAACCTGCATACGCCGAAGAAGAAATTCTTAGGCGCATGCGAAGTCCACCAACCCGCACTGGGCTAGCGTGGTGGAAGCCCGAACACCCTCGTTGAGAGGGTAGGCCTGAGCCCCAGCAGTGGGGACCATTAATAGGCTGTTGATGATGATGATAACTTGCATCGTGATGACCTTGGAAGCGGTGGTATATAAAATATTGACGTTGTATAAATGTACCCACTGTACTTACATGCAATAAAATAGTTTTGATTTTTTTTTTAATTCTTATATAAAGAGCTTAGTCTCTAAAGCGACTATGTCTCTCTATTGGGATCAGCGTAGATACATACATAGGTACCTATCTTCACGCTATGTCCCTGGCGGGGTAGGCAGAAAGAACGGAGCGCCAAGTATCGCGATCCTGACACACCTCTTTCGCTTCGCTCATTCTCTTCATACACGCTCGCCGTGGGACGCGAGTAGATCAGCGTAGATCAACAGAAGAAATCTACCGGTATAGTACCTTATAGGCTTCTTCTGTTGATTCCCCCTTTACTAATTTATAGAGTGCCTTGGCAGCCTCCGATAGGAAGAAAGCCAAGGCACTGATATTGTGACCTAAATCTAATGAATTAACATTCAAATATATTTGTGATCTCAAGGGTGATTTTGACTTTGATGTACTATTGTTACAGGTACAGTGAGACCCACAACCGCTCACGCATAGACCTGTACGACGGAAGCCTCAGACGGTACTATTACGGATCCTCCCGCGGTGGCGGCTATCGTCCGGGGAAAGCGTTCATGGTAAACTTTAAAAGAATGACGTTTATTATTAATCTTTACTAGCTTATGCCCCGCGACTTCGTTCGCATTAAAAAGTATCGTACCAATGTGTTACTAACTTTTTCGCGGCATGTAAATTTGATATGTTTAATTCCTTCAATCCCTTCAATGTAATGATTAACTCCCGTTACGATTTTATAAGTAGTATAGATTGCACAAATATATTTACTTGAAAAACAAGCAAAAAAGATGTGTACAAAGCTGGACTAGGTTTTGACTTGGTAACTATATCTCTTGACATATCTTATTTAAAATGTAAAGTCATACATCTTACTAGACTAACAGCTTCTCGCGGTTTCACTCGCGTCGACATGTGCCTACCTACACAACTTTTAAACCCCCCTCCTCCCCACTTAGCATACTTAGGGGGATTTCCAGTTGAAAACGTTTTAACAGTTTCGTAAAAAGTTGTGTCATAATGTGCCCGTCATAGTTTTTAGAGACGATACAAGATATAGGACATCGATACCTCGAATAGAACTTTGTCGCTTTTTTAAATATAGTTTTACGGCCAAACAAGTCCTTATGGGCCAAATCGTAGTTTATAATCACGAATACATAAAACCGCCTCCAGGGCACAACTAGTGCCATTCGGTGATCTACACTGCAGCTCACACCGCATTAAACTGATAGTAGGTTTAATGTTATTTAACAAGGGACAGAATTGGAACAATCCGGTAGAGTAGTTACACTTTATTTAAATATCACGCACAAAATACATATTAATAGGCACTTATTGCATTCAAAAACACTCACAAAATCCCGCCAAAAAGCCACAACTTTGTTCCAGTACCATCCAGAGACTGTAGAGGGAGACGTGCCCAAGATAGTATGTAAACAGTCCTCTTACTACAGCGACCAAGAAAACTTCTTGCCATCGCTCTATGGTTTCGAATACAAAGGTAAGTACTTAGCACTAAGTACACCACACATCTTGGGCGTACGCTCCCGCCAAGGTCATGTTAGAAGGTCATGCAAAACTGTCGTGAAAAGGCTTGCTATACAGCAATAATCATTATTATTTGCCTGCACGACGTGAAGGATGTGTGCTGGACCTAACAAGCTCTAAGGTTTTAAAAAGTAGGTTTTGGCTTGGTTGGACTAGACTTTTAAGCCATATCTTAATTAAAATATCAAGTAATATGGCTTAAAAGTCTTGTGACCAAGCCAAAACCTACTTTTTAAAACTTGTCTATGCCTTGCTGGATTCCTAGCCGCGCTAGATGGTGTGAATGCTACGTCTAACATGACCTAGGCGGGCGTACGCCTAAGATGTGTGGTGTAATTAGTGCTAGTTAAGGAGTTTTTTTACGGAATGAAGTGGCAATGGCACCTGATTGTAAGTTGCTATGTCAGACTGCTATTGTCACCTAATCGTCTACACTGCAGCTTGCAACAGGGGATTGGCCACAAGTGCCTTGCCTGCCAGTGCCATACCACCACGAGGGCGTAGTATGAATGTCTTAACAATCAGTCCTTCAACGTCCGTCACATATGCCTTCCCCAATGAATGTTACCACATCCGGTCCTCCGCTCTCCGTATCCAGCCGCTTCCGGACACCTTCTTTAGGTCGTCGGTCCACCTGGCGGAGGGGCATCACACGCTGCGCGTCCCGGTCCGCGGTCTCCACTCCAGAACTCGTCTGCCCCAACGGCCTATTCTACGACGGATGTGACCTGTCCACTACCACTTCTTTTGGTGACCTAGTTCTCCGTCGGATCTTTTTATTACGGATCATGTCTCGCGTACCTGTAATTAAATTGGCTACTTTTCAAGAAACTGAAACTAAGCATACATTGCTGTTTGGCGGCAATAATAGGTAAAAAGAAGAAGATAAGAATATTGTAAAAGGACGATACTCACCCAGACTTAACTTAACTTTCCGCTTCTCGCGATGCACAACTGCTGTGTGATTCTGTAAAGTATGAATTAAAACTCGACCATCACATCGCAAGTCACTTACTTCACTCCGCATCCGATCATGAAAGACCTTGATGTCGCATTGTGTAAACAAATACAAGCTACTTAATAAACACTTCACTTGCGAAGTAAAGTGAGTATTGAACTGTAAATCATTGAGTTAGAGACCGATCTCACTGCGGATTCAGGATCGAGTTGCACAAATACGCTTACAGAATAGCAGGGCAGACACCGAAATTCAAGACTTATTACTAAATTAACGGAGTAGGAAAACATTGCAAGGACACTTGAATACGCCGAAGAAGGAATTCCTAGGAGCATGAGAAATCAAGAAGTTAGTTGAGGGAAGTTTAATTCACTTGTCCATACGTGTAACATTATATTTTCTATTTGTAGGTAAGGAAGAGCTTAAAGGTAAACAAGTGTCAATATGGTCCGCTTCACAGACCTATAAGGATGTAACGAGGTTAGAAGATACCCTGTATGTGTACCAAGATGCGCATGACAATGATATTCCAATCCAGTAAGTATATATTACTTATTTACCTTACTTCTTTGACTCATCAACGCGGAAATACAAGAAAATTGTAAGGGATACCAAAAACAAATGGAACAAAAAATTTGAGACAAAGAGAAAAGTAAAAAATATAATTATAAATATCATCGCTACCATTATCCATAAACAGTTCAATGTATTCTTACTGCTGGAATCAGTAAAAGAGCAAACACCGCAAAGAGGAGAAAACGTGAAGGACATACTAAATAATTGTGAAGCGAGAGAAGCTTCTACCACCCTCTACCTCTGTTTATTATGTAAGATCTTCTGCCATGCCAGTAATCAAATAAACTTACTCTGTTTAAGTCCCGATATACCAGACCAAAAAAAATTACATCACCTTTCTCAATTTCTGCGAGGTTGAAAATTTTTAGTCACTACGACAAAGAAGCTGATTAAAGTGCATTAGTAAATCTAACAAATAATTAATTAGAATATCGGAAAGCTCAGGGTGATTTATTAACATTTACATTAACCAAATACACATAAGCAAGCATACTAAAGGAGTATACTCGAATATAACTTAAGAAGATTATTCCAGTCCTCCGATTATTCGGACGTTCAGCCTTAGTATTCACCACAAAACGTTTTTCAGGCAAATCACGAAGCAATTCGATTTGGTGAAAGGCAGTCTTGATAAACACACCATCACCAACTATTATAACTACGACACACATGTGAAGAAGGCATCGTTGGAAGCAGATAGTGAGTTTTGTGAAATCGTAACGTAATGTTATGGATAGGTAGAATAATTATACATACCTACTTATGAAAGTGGACAGAAAATTTGGACAGATATTAGCATCAAGAAAAAAAGTCAACAGAAATGGTTCGGTTGACTTAAAAACTATTAAAAAATAAAGTTAAGTTGATGTAAAAAAAATTATTTTTAGAGAAAGAATGCACCGAATTCGACCCATATGCGGTGGATTTAGAGACTTCTCTCAAGCATTTGCAACCCGATGTCCCGGGCGACGTTAACTCTGCATTCCACAGGTGATTTATAATAGTTTTCATTTTCAACCATAAATTAAGTTGTGATAGATAATTAACTTGCTTTGGGTAGGTACTTTAGCTTACACCTTGTCTTATATTCACTAAGTGTTATTGTTTTTTCTATTAGCTTGCAAGTTTAGCGGCTGGAGAAATTTTAGACGTAAACTCTGTTTTTATAGTTTGGCTGTACCATGAATCACTATCTTGTCTATTCTCTCATTAATTTGAGAATGGCCGCTCTTTGCATTAATCATGATCCTCTCTTAGCAAGAATTCAAAAAAATACCTATTATTTATTTATAGGTTTAAGAAACACCACAATAAAGAATATGAAGAAGAAGAAGAACATGAAATGAGGAAGTTAATTTTTGAAAGGAACTGGAAGTAAGTGTTATTAATTTAACTACATAGGACTTTATAAAGGATTCCACCAAATCTAAGTTCGAGTTTAAACTCACAGAAAAAGTGAGGCCCAATTTATGGATAATCAATAAATTACACTGCGTGAAAAGATTCGGTTATTTCACATTTATTTTGCTTAAACAATACGGTTTATATATTTTAGTAATGTATGAAATCATAAACATATTTATCTATCTAGATGACTTGATGTTGATTGTTGTCGCGTTTTAGGCGCATCGTAGACCACAATAGCAAGAATCTGGGATACAAGTTAGAATTGAACAAATTCACGGATCAGACTCCACAGGAACTTAAACATTTAGCCGCCACTAAGTATTCTGGACCAATAAGAGGAACCAGCCCATTCCCTCATACATTGAAAGAAGTCAATCGCCTTGCCAGTGAGCTTCCAAAAGAATACGATTTGAGGGTAGAAGGTGTCATTTCACCAGTCAGAGGTAAGTTTTAATTCCGTCTCTCCAAACTTCGGTGACTGAAAATATTGTTACCTTTATTGATTATGCTTTAACGGTGAGTGATTTGTTTGTACTAGATCAAGATGGCTGTGGATCTTGTTGGGCGTTTGCGGCTGCGGCAACGTTAGAGGGGGCATTGGCAAATAGTAATGGTGGACGAATCTACGATCTCAGTGAGCAGTCGCTTGTAGACTGTGCTTGGCAGTAAGTAATTAAACATTAACTTTATTTGGTTTTGACGTTTTGTTATTTATGTAATTATATTCTCTCTTTCACTTCTCTACATAGAAGTATCAACCGCTGGAGCATTTCAAGGCAAATGTTAGTAACATGTGTTTTTAACAGGTACAAAAGCCACGGTTGTGGAGGGACCGAAGCTATAGACGCAGTATACAATTATCTCATGAAACATGGCATGCCCACTGTTGAAGAGTACGGGCCTTATTTGGGGGAGGTAACTATAGTCACATACACAGGGAAAAAATCCCCGATCGTAACGAACCGTAGTCTCGTACGCGGCCGAAAGAATCAAGTTCTAGCTACTTAAATGATGTGGCCATTCAAAGTACAACCATTAAAACTTTTTGCTTAAATCACTCTTAATTAAAAAAAATATTACTGACTAATTATAATTTCGGAATGATGTCCGATACCTACGTATTTGGTTTCGTTCCAGTAAAAGGTGTTAATAAAATTAAAAGGCTTCTAATAAAGTGATATCAGAATTCTATTTCTAATTTGACAGTAATACATATTGAGTTAAAAAAAAAAAGTTAAAGAGAAGAAGGTCCAAAATCGGAGCGGCGCGCGAGTTTCCAATTACGTGGTACCTAACACAAATCTCTCTCAGATCTCAATGTATGGTCAACCGCACGTCTGCGGAAACTAAACCAGTGTAAACTGGACGCTACTAGCATGGAAACTCCCTAATAAGATAGGCCAGCTAAAGGTCAAAGTGTTTTCATTCCACTGACGTGCCTTCAACTACGACGAGATAGCCCACACCGCAAAATTTCTGCGCAAGACCTTTCCCGTAATAGTTTTACTATATTTCAGGATGGTTTCTGCAAAATCCAGAATATGACTCACATTACCAATATCAAGGGCTATGTCGTTGTCATGCCGAACAGCCCTAACGCCCTTAAGGCGGCCCTCAACAAGTACGGCCCTATCACCGTAGGTATTCTAGTCACTGACAAGATGATATCCTATAGCAGCGGGATATTCTATGACACGGAGTGGTAAGTTATATAGTCAACTTTCTCTAAGAGACAGCATCCGAAACGAGGTGATCAGACTGGACTGCTACCGTTAAATAAAACCTAGCGTGATGAAGTAGCAGTGGGCAGGACATATCTATCGCAGAACCAACGGCCGTTAGGGCAGACGAATGCTGAAGTGGAGACCACCGGACCAGTACGCGCAGCGTGGACCGACGACAAACTCTATGTCTAACAGTAAACCTTGAAGGGCTGTTATGTATGTATGGTACCAGGATCTGGATAGCAACGCATTGTGTCTCTCTCTAATGTCGTACAAACAAGAATGCATTACCCCAATGAATGCGTTTGGTGGTTAGATGTAAACGTCCCTTTGGGAAGGCCTGGTCTTTCAGTAAACTATTAGGCTGTTGTTTATTAATCTGAACTGAATTTGAAAACCAGAATACAACAATCAATGCTTTCAATAAATGGTAGCACCGGTTTGGCTGAACAGAGATTGTTTGGCGGACTCTCAGAGAAACCTACCTCTCAGAGAAACTCCGAACACAGCTCTTTCCATACATCTTGAGCGACTTTGAGTTGTCGGAATAGTTCCGTTAGCCTAGATGTCTCCATTAACATTTCTACCACTTTTACCATTTCAGTGAGGGCATTGAGCCTTTCATGATGAACCACGCCGTCACCCTGGTAGGGTATGGAGACCGCGACGGAGACTTGTACTGGATTATCAAGAACTCGTGGGGAGAGGTGTGGGGTGAGGATGGCTACCTCCTCATTTCGGCCAGCAACAACAACTGCAATGTCATGAATGTCCCTGTATATCCTCTGTTATAAATTACTATTCACATTGTGATTCTCTTCAATAAACGACTCAAGGCTTGTTAAACGGTTAGCTTAATAAATTCCACGTGCTCTTGCTTGCTCTTTGTTTTATTTGTATTGTTTTGTTATTAAGTTGTCTATGGTCAGGTGGGGTAAGAGGAACACAGGTGAAAGAGAAACAACCAGTGTAAACTGGATGTTTTTTACTCTAAGTCCAGTCATTCTGGTCTACCAGACCATTGTGCATAGAAACAATTTTAGTGCTGTCAAATTTTACTTTGTGCCTTCACTATCGGACCTAGTAAGTACATACTTATAATTGGTGTTCAGTGCATTGTTTTGTTCACACCGGTGAAAGAGAAACGACCAGACTAGAGTAGACTGGACGTTTTTAACTCTTAGTTCAATCACTCTGATCTACCTGACCTTAAGCATAGAAACAATTTTAGTGCTGTCAAATTTTACTTTGTGTTTTCACTATCGGACCTAGTAAGTACTTATTTTTGGTGGTCAGTGCATTGTTTTGTTCACCCAGGAACGTAGAACGGCTGGTTTGAACCCCAGTCTGTCGCGCCAGGCCCGGATCCGCAGAAGTTATTGGTGGCCACGTCACACTTCTCAATGACCACCTCTTGGAAGTTATCTGCAGCAGGCTTCGGGGTTGGGTCCTTCAGGCGCCGTCGGGAGTTGTCAGACGCGACGCAGGCAACGAATGTTAGGAAGACAAGTGTCTTATAGAAGGCCATTCTGTAATAAAGTGTTTAAAGATTAATAACAGTGGTGAACAGAAGTGGACGTTCGAGAAAATGGATGATCAGGGAAAGTAGACGTTCGGGAAAGTGGACGTTCGGGAAAGTGGACGTTCGGGAAAGTGGACGTTCGGGGGAAGTGGACGTTCGAGGAAGTGGACATTCCGAGAAATAGAAGTAATGGACTGAGTAGACATACCGGGAATAATACCAAACGGGCCTGAAGGGAAATTTCAGCCTCTATGGAGTGACATTTCGAGATATCTTTTACACTGCAAAAAATGTGTTGTTTGTTCCTGTCAGATATATAACGAATTAGTAACTTTATATTAACACTGAAGTTTTTTTTTTAATTTTAAAATTTGTTTAACACTGAAGTTTAGTAGTAGTTAAATAAAAATACTGTTCATTCAAAATTTATTATTTAATTTATTTATTATCATTAATTTTAGATAATGCAGTGCTTGGTGTCAATAAAGACTATTCTTTCTTTCTGTCAAAATGTATAAAAAATCCATTTTTATTTTATTTTAGGTAGTTACGCGACCCCCTACGTAAGTTTTTAGTAATTTTCAACATAGCATAGATATAAGAGGCAACTAAAAATGTTGTCTAAGTATACGTATTCAACGGCTCTTACGTTAAAAATAGATACGAAATAAAACAATTCTAGGAAAAAAATACCGTAACAAAACGTTCACTGACGGTCAAAAATAAATACTTACATTTATAAATGTCGGTATATTTCCTCAATTAGTCAAGATAAGTATAAAATGTATATTGAAAAGAGTTCGGTTACGAAACGTTGTTTTAATAGTATAATGCACTGTTCTGTTACTCTCTACGAGGCCAGCTAAATTTACACGCACCGTGTGCAATCGAAATTTATTTTTATTTAAAACTTAATATTACCTAGGTACCTGTAAAGTTCAAAAAGAGAGGTTCAAAATATTATGTACGGTCGACCGCACGGCAGTGGAAACTGGTCTCTGGTATTGAAATTCCATATTAGTGTTAGCCTAACCTATTATGAGAGCCTAGCATTATACTATTTCAAGGTAACTTATTTGTACTTTGACAAATTGGAATTAACCTTTAAACTTTTTACCTTCAGATATTTTTTATAAAATTTATTCCAATTATTTCGCATAGTGGTTCAATCAATGGGTTTATAAGTAAGCCAATACTTTGACGTGTGTAGAAAATTGTACATTTAAATAATCCCTGAAAATTGATAATAATAGGTAAGTCTAATTTTGGATAAATATTTCTATTGTATTTGTACAAAAATTACATTATATAAACTCAAATTCACGGTAGGTAGTATCCTACCTTTAAAACTAAAGTGAGCCTAAAAAAAGTGACGTTTTTGTGTGTTAATTTTATGTTTCAGCCTAAGATGTATGTTTTCAAACTGGCAATGATTGTAGCAATCATGATGACCCTCGTCCTTGCTGATGACAAACCACCTAATTGGAAGATTTTGCTGATCCAGGACTATCGAAGGAGACTTTCCGTGTCTACCCCAACTACTGCTGATCCGTACCCTGAGGTCAGCAGCGTCAAGTGTGACCTGTACACCAACAACTTCTGTGGGACGGCTAAAATCCCCAAAGATTACAAGGGACATCTGCCTACAGCGCTATGGGGATAGTCCCCAAAAATCTCAGGGGACATCTGCCTACAGCGCTATGGGGATGGTCCCCAAAAATCTCAGGGGACATCTGCCTACAGCGCTATGGGGATAGTATTTTATTTTATTATTTTGACATTGTATGAATATGCTTTAATTTAATTACGAATGTCTGTACCTATCACAATATTGACGAGTATAATTAGTACGAATAAATGAATATGAATAGTCCCCAAAGATCACAGGGGACATCTGCCTACAGCGCTATGGGGATAGTCCCCAAAAATCTCAGGGGACATCTGCCTACAGCGCTATGGGGATAGTATTTTATTTTATTATTTTGACATTGTATGAATATGCTTTAATTTAATTACGAATGTCTGTACCTATCACAATATTGACGAGTATAATTAGTACGAATAAATGAATATGAATAGTCCCCAAAGATCACAGGGGACATCTGCCTACAGCGCTATGGGGATAGTCCCCAAAAATCTCAGGGGGCATCTGCCTACAGCGCTATGGGGATAGTATTTTATTTTATTATTTTGACATTGTATGAATATGCTTTAATTTAATTACGAATGTCTGTACCTATCACAATATTGACGAGTATAATAAGTACGAATAAATGAATATGAATAGTCCCCAAAGATCACAGGGGACATCTGCCTACAGCGCTATGGGGATAGTATTTTATTTTATTATTTTGACATTGTATGAATATGCTTTAATTTAATTACGAATGTCTGTACCTATCACAGTATTGACGAGTATAATAAGTACGAATAAATGAATATGAATAGTCCCCAAAGATCACAGGGGACATCTGCCTACAGCGCTATGGGGATAGTATTTTATTTTATTATTTTGACATTGTATGAATATGCTTTAATTTAATTACGAATGTCTGTACCTATCACAATATTGACGAGTATAATAAGTACGAATAAATGAATATGAATAGTCCCCAAAGATCACAGGGGACATCTGCCTACAGCGCTATGGGGATAGTATTTTATTTTATTATTTTGACATTGTATGAATATGCTTTAATTTAATTACGAATGTCTGTACCTATCACAATATTGACGAGTATAATAAGTACGAATAAATGAATATGAATAGTCCCCAAAGATCACAGGGGACATCTGCCTACAGCGCTATGGGGATAGTATTTTATTTTATTATTTTGACATTGTATGAATATGCTTTAATTTAATTACGAATGTCTGTACCTATCACAATATTGACGAGTATAATAAGTACGAATAAATGAATATGAATAGTCCCCAAAGATCACAGGGGACATCTGCCTGTGGCGCTATAGCAAATACTAGCCGTTTCCCGCGACTTCGCCTGCATTGATTAAGTTTTTCCGGCGATATCTATAGCCATGTGTTATTCTGATGTATAATTTATATTACTTTAAAGTTTCATCAAAATCTGTTTCGTAGTTTTTTCGTGAAAGAGAAACAAAAATCCTCACAAACTTTCGCCTTTATAGATAGGACTAGCTGTTGCCCGCGACTTCGTCCGCGTGGATTTTGGAAGTAGGTACCTATCTCTGCTATGTACAGACATACATCGTCTAGTTATAATTTTCCAATGGTAAAATGGATCATTCTAAGTACCTTCACCATAATTTAAGGTATACCAAACCTTCAGGAACAAACTATGAACACCGTATCCAATTTGGTGAAGACAGATAAAAATTTAAAAAATTGTTGTTTTCACTTCTATTGCTCATAAGACTTCTCATATCAATTTTTATTATACGTGTGTATTTTTTAACTAATACAGTATGGGCAAAACCAAAACCATAGGAGATACAGGGAAACTGTCTTAGGAACCTTTAGGTATTTTTTCGTGATAACAATTTTGACATAGTAATCGGAGCAGCTGGAGTTCAGGTGGCATGAATGAATAAGTAGTAAGTTCCTAAGTACATTGCACAGTCTGTTTTATAAGAAAACATTTTATTAAATTTGACTAACTTCTGCTGCTTGGATTTTTTTCTTCCGATACAATAAAATGATTCTAACATGAAACTAAGTCGATACGCATTGTTTAAAAATAATAAAAATTATTTTTCACTGGCGTTCTATGAGAAAACATTTTATTGAATTTGACTAACTTCTGCTGCTCAGATTTTTTTCTTCCGATATAATGAAGTGATCCCTACATGAAACTGAGTCGAACCGCATTAAAAAAAATATGTGCAAATTGTCTCATTTTTATGGACAACACACGCTTGACCAAAAAATTTCTATGTCATAAGACACTTTCCCTGCATCTCCTATGGTTTCGGACTTGCCTATACTGTCCCAGTTAAAAAAACACTGATATCTCCTATGTCTATGACATCGTCTTGTTACGTTAAATGATTTATCTGTAAATGACGATAACTTTTTTCGCTGTTATCCGATTTCAATGAAACAAAGCCTATAAGTTGCGCCAGGCTGTGCTTAATCTACCTGTGAAAACCGCAAGAAAATCCGTTCAGTAGTTTCGGAGATTAGCGATTACAGACAGACAGAAAGACAGACAGACAGAAAGACAAAAAAATTTTAAAATGCTTTTTTGTGTTCTGTTACTCTTTTTTTATCGTCCACACTCAATTTTTTATAAATTTATTCAAAGTACAGACACACGGTTTCTACAGATTTATTATAAGTATAGATTACCAATTTACCAGTAAAAATCGGGTGAATTTTATGTTTATTTTCTCTAGTAATTAATAAAATTATAATTACTTAAATAATGTTTTTTGTATATAAATGGCCTTTTGTCGCTTTTTCATTCGCTTTTGTTACTTAATTGTGTTAAAGATTAATAAATAAAGGAATTATATTAAATGTTTTTTTATATATCGACGGGGAAGTGCTAACAACTCCTAACTTACAAAAACCAAATTTTGCGAATTTCAACTTAATTCATATACCAGTAGATGCGTTTATCGAACTGCATTCATAAGTCGTTTTCTTTAAAAAAATGTAAGTTAGGAGTTGTTAGCACTTCCCCGTCGATATGTTATGGCTTTTTGCCGGCTGGATGAGGTTAGCGCGGGACCGGTCGTCGGGGAGATATTTGCTGGAGGCCTTTGTCCAGCAGTGGACGTCTACAGGCTGTTCGAATTTAACTCTAATACGTCAATTTCGCGTCACATCCCCGCCTGTACAGAATGACTTACCGTATTAAAAGGGAAATTCCCGATCGTGTGATTAATATAGGGGAATCACCTGGTAGTCAGATAATTAAAAGGAGATAGGAATGTTCACGGTGAAGGAAAACATCGCGAGGAAACCTGCATACGCCGAAGAAGAAATTCTTAGGCGTATGTGAAGTCCACCAACCCGCACTGGGCTAGCGTGGTGGACTATAGCCCGTGCGCCCTCGTTGAGAGGGTGGGCCTGAGCCCCAGCAGTGGGGACATAAGCTGTTGATGATGAGGAATGTTACTTTTACTTTTATTATATCAGAAATAACATTTTAACTTTTTGGACATAAGAAAGGGTTCCTGGACTTCTTGGTCTGTGGAGAGCGTCAGTGGAGTCGGGAATAAGACGCGGCCTATCATATCGCAAGGTCCGAAGTTCGATCCCCGGCTGGGCCATGTACCAATGGGTTTTTCTCGAAACTTAAGTACATTTACTGACCGCTCTCAAACGGTGAAGGAAAACATTGTGAGGAAACCTTCATACGCCATAAAGAAATTCGTATATAGGCGCATGTGAAGTCCACCAACCCTGCACTAGGCTAGCGTGGTGGACTATAGCCCGAACGCCCTCGTTGAGAGGCCTGAGCTCCAGCAGTGGGGACATATTTTTTTTCAAAATTCAAAATTCAAAATCTTTATTGCGATACACAGGTGAGTTAGGTAGTGTACATTTGTTTAATGGGCTCTGTGATCTGCCTTACATACAGCATGCAATAATTTTGCAATAATTTATTAATAGGCTGTTGATATGATTTTTGGGTTGCACCGCCAATGATATAGGTAGGGTAGGGTCATTATTATATTCTGTGCATAGTCTTTTACGATCGAATTTATTAATTTTAAATCTATAGTAAAGCTACTAGGTCTTAAAGTCCAAGTTGGCATTGAAAACTTGGAATTGATATTTCATACCTCTATCACTCTTACATGTTTTTTTCATTCTGAGTAGGTATTTTTTTAATATGACGGTATTGAAATATCTTAATAAATACTGAACCAATTTAAATTATTTCCACTGTAGACCTGAGTTTATAAGTCAATGTATAGAAAATTGTACACTGCTGAAAATAAATTGAAAATAGGTCGAGCTCCATTTCTACATATTTTTGCGTATTTCCATTAGAGATTTGTACAAACAGCATCAAGTAGGTACGTAAGTCAAAATCAAAAATATTTTATGGCATGTAAGTACACTGGGTACATTTATACAACGTAATTTTTTTATCTACCACCGCTTCTAAGGTATCCTACCTTTTTAAAAGTTTATTTTATAAAGTGGCGACCACGTGTCGGAAGACGCAGTGTAGGCAGGCCTCCCATAAGGTGGACCGGCGATCTGGTGAAGGTCGCGGCACCCGGCTGGATGAGGTTGCAGGGAGGCAGGAGGTCCAGCAGTGGACGTCTACAGGCTGATATTATTTAAATATAATATAATAATAAAATTCTTTTATTTAAGGCCACACAATGCCCAATATTGTTAGTAACGTCTATCTACTTAATGCTATGTTAGTAACAAGTGACATGACAAACAAATGATAGAATTGACAGGATCCCCTCACCCACCAGGCTCACCGCTTTGCACACTTAATGTGCAAATCAATGAACCTGCCAATCAGGGCGGAATCCAGTCTCTCGGCTGTCATCTTCAGGATTCTATTGGAGCTCCCCCGCACTCTCCGCACAATTGAGGCTGACATTTTACGCATAATTGCGTAAAAGTCGTCCGCTCTGTGGTCAGCAAACATGCCAGAGGCGCTACAGAAGCGGGGGAGACCCAACAGAGCCCTGAAGATGTTATTGTATTGAATCCGCAGAGCACTGTAAGCCCGCTGTGTAAAGTTGGCCCATAGGCAGCTCGTATAAAAAGATTGACAGTATGCCCTAAACAGAGTTAGTTTGACATCTACTGAACAGCGAGCAAACCTATGTGCCACCATGTTACCACGGACTGACAGTGCCCTGCGCTCCCTTTCAATATCCTGATCGTCCTTCAGGTCCTCGGTCACAATGTGTCCAAGGTATTTGAAACTTGAGACACGGCTCCAAGGTACCCCATCAAGAAGAACAGGCGGGACAACATCAGGTCCTTTGTTGTTTCCTTTGAGGACCATTAACTCGCTCTTCTTGCTGTTATACCTCAAGCCGTGCTCTGCAGCATAAAGTTCACAGTGATTAACTAGTTTCCTAATTCCTCCGACCGCTGGGCTCAGCAAAACCATGTCGTCAGCATAGCTGATGTTATTCACACATACGATGATATGATTGAAAGGCATTCTTTTGGATAAATGTTTGTACTGTGTGGATGATTTTTAATTTTATAATGACTAATTTGATTTGACATTGTAATTTGACTTGATTTAAATTTTATTTATTAGATTTTATTTTGATTTATTTAATTTAATTTTAATGTTATTAATTTTTATTTTATTCTAATTTTAAAATATATTGTAATAATTTAAGCATTAGATAAGGATTATAAGCATACAATAACTATTGTTTTAAGAATAAATGAAATTGAAATTGAAAATTGATGATGATTTTATAAAAAGCTTTTGTGTAGTAAATGGTCTTGTAGGTACCTATTGTATTTTATTTTCTTTAAAAAGAAAACTAAAGGGGATACAGAAGTAGTTAATTCTATTCTATAATAAACTAAATATGTACACCTACCTATGTATAATCTATTTTGATTAAAATTCATGTCAATTTGATGTCTTCGTGATACTTTTCAGTGATCAAGATGCACGTTTTCAAACTGGCAATGACTTTTGCAATCATGACTCTCGTCTTCGCTGATGACGATCCCTCCAATCTGAAGAGTTTGCTGGTCAAGGACTATCGAAGGAGGCTGGCAGAGACCACCACAACCACTCCTGACACTTTCCTCGAAGTCAGCAGCGAGAAGTGTGACGTGGAGAAGAATAACTACTGTGGGAATGTCCATATTCCGAAAGCAGGATACGTTCCTTCAACGCTTTGGGGATAGCGAACAATAAACAAGCGCAAATAGGTGTCGATTGGTGCACGCCGTAACTAAATTTGGTCTCTTGTGCTCTTTTTTATCTGTAGAAATAAGAAAGAGATGACATGAATTTTAGAACTGTCAAATTGGTTTAGTCCTGACAGACCATGAATCAAAAAATTTAGCCACTCCCATATTATTATGGATGAGTAATAAAAGCATTCTATGCGTGTCAAAATCGTGTCAAACTAATCACAAAATTATGACTCACTCACACACTCTTATTTTCAAACTCCATATAAATTTGTATGAGCAACCTCCTCCCGCTACTCCGCTTCCTTTGTCCGCACCCCCCCGGTAAATGGCATCATAGGTTCCGATACTAAATATTCAAGATGCGATCTCCACAGGGAGCGGCGCGCGAACAAAGAGATTTGAAACTTCTTGGTATTTTATATGTTGTTTGCTTGAAATAAAAAAAATACAAAAAAATAAAACCGATTTCTTTTGAATATAGCCTATTCTATAAAAATGAACCATTCTAATCGGTTCACAACCGGCGAAGATATGGCGTAACTATACACAAAATAAAAACAGTCGAATTAAGAACCTTTTCTCCTTTTTGAAGTCTGTTGAAAATACCATGCAATAAACACGACTAACTAAGGGTTAGTTAAAGTGGCAGTGGGCTGGTCACATCTGTCGGTGGACCGATAACCGCTGGGGTAGACGTGTTCTCGAGTGGAGACCACGCGTGGGCAAACGTCCCCCGGCTAGATGGAGCGACGACCTGCGCGAGGCGGCTGGCAGTGACTGGATGCGGAGAGCCGAAGATCGGACTCAGTGGCGCGCCTTGGGGGAGGCCTATGTCCAGCAGTGGACTAGTACAGGCTGATGATGATGATGATGACGACTAACTAAAAGACCAGAAGCAGATAAGTTACAATTTAGGCGGTCTTATCGTTTTAAGCGATTTCTTCCAGATAACATCTTATATCCTATGTCACTCATAGGGTTATGATTACTCCTGAGCATGGAATTATAAGCTTAAATCCACATCTAATAATTGATACAAAAACATAAGCCTGATTTGACACGATAAACGCCGAGATTAGAATATTCTATTCTGTCTAGCATGAACTTTTTATATTGAGTAGAAAATTGCGAAGCTGAAGGGGCAGTGTGCTGGGCACATCGCCCGCAGATGTGACGGCCGTTGGGGCAGAAAGGTTCTCGAGTGGCGACCACGTATCGGAAGACGCAGCGTAGGCCTCCCACAAGGTGGACCGACGATCTGGTGAAGGTCGCGGGACCCGGCTGGATGAGGTTAGCGCAGGACCGGTCGTCGTGGAGATCCTTGGGGGAGGCCTTTGTCCAGCAGTGGACGTCTACAGGCTGATATGATGATGAAGTATACTTTCAAAGGCGTAAAAAAGCGGCGTCTGTATAATGATGAGAATGCGCGGGAGCATTAACAGCATCCTGAAAGTGATAGCGGAGATTTGACAGCCCCTTCACTCCTCACTGGGTGTAGGTGCTGGTCAGTAAAAATATAAAATAGTTTTTGAGCTTTTATTTAGTTTTAGGTACCTATTAACATAGTGTAATGTGTGCGGCGTACTAACAATTAAGGATTAATGTTTTCCGAAAAAAAAAACATTTTATTTCATTTCAAAGGCCCGTGTCTAACGTTATCTTTTTCCACTATAATAAAGTAACTATTATGTAGATGGTAGAACCAACATTCTATTATAATTTATACGGTCTGGGTTGACCCTAGATACGGAAAATTTAATGCAATACAATAAGTATATTTCAAGACCGAGTTGGGTATATAAATACAAGTTTTGTGATGAATTTGAAAATTGCAATAAGGTCAATCTTCTAGAGAGTAAGTATTTATTGTTTTACTTCATTGTATTTCTTTACATCATCATCAACAGCCTATTAATGTCCCCACTGCTGGGGCTCAGGCCTACCCTCTTAACGAGGGCGTTCGGGCTATAGTCCACCACGCTAGCCCAGTGCGGGTTGGTGGACTTCACATGTGCCTAAGAATTTCTTCTTCGGCGTATGCAGGTTTCCTCACGATGTTTTCCTTCACCGTTTGAGAGCAGTCAGTAACTGTACTTAAGCTTCGAGAAAAACCCATTGGTACATGGCCCAGCCGGGGATCGAACCTTTCGATATGATAGGCCGCGTCTTATCCCCGACGCCACTGACGCTTCTTCTTTATATATCGTTCACCAATTCACCACACCCGGTCAACGGCCCTCCGCATCCAGCCACTTTCGGCTACTTCTTACTACTTCTTCTACTTCTTCGGTCGTTGGTCCACCTATCATCGTCGGTCCCACGATCTCAACCCTAGAACTCGTCTGCCATAACAGCCGTCGGTTCAGCAACTTATGTCACCTGTCCACAGCCAGCTTGTTAAGCCTTTCGGTTATGTAGTTCACAATGGGATCTTTTCATTACTGAGCATGTCCTTCAAAGAAACTCCGAGCATAGCCCTCTCCATAGCTCGCTGAGCGACCTTTAACTTGTGGATCAGGCCCACCGGCAGTGTCCAAGTTCCTGCGCCGTGATTTCATGATCACCAAAGATTTCTGTCAATAAATAATTTTAGAAAGGTTCTTGAGTGGCGACCACGTATCGGAAGACGCAGCGTAGGCCTCCCATAAGGTAGACCGACGATTTGGTGAAGGTCGCGGGACCCGGCTGGATGAGGTTAGCGCGGGACCGGGCGTCGTGGAGATCCTTGGGGGAGGCCTTTCTCCTGCAGTGGACGTCTACAGGCTGATATGATGATTGACACATTATTTCCGCCGCCTCTTGACGTGCCACTGACAAAATCATAAATTCTATATTAAAAAAATCTATTCTAATTTCAGCATATACTTATCAAAATTACAGAAGTTTCAATAAATCATAAATTACTAATGAACTAAAAATATAAATAAAATATACCATAATTAATTCTATTAAATTACAATAAAATACCTAAGAAAAATAATTAAATTATGTTAATAAATGAATATAATTATTATTGACTACTTAAATAATTAATTAAATTGTTATGTATTTCAGCATTAACCATGTACGTCCTCAAACTGGCAACGCTGCTGGCGACCTTGACCTATGTCTTTGCTCGTGCGGATCCTGACTCCAGCATAGACCCCTCGTCACGCAGGAGGCTTCCAGATCCTGAACCACCAACGTCCTCTGATCCAGCCGTCAAGATCGAGAAGTGTGACGTGGCCACGAATAACTACTGCGGAACTGTATACTTACCGAAACGTCGTATTTGATTGAACTACCGACGTTTTAAAAATCGGCGTGATTATTAATTAAAACACTTGAATAAAACCAGTGCCTTTAGTAACAGTTTATGTTTTCTGTGGTGTATGTACTATACATTATGATACAAGTGAGCTAAGTTAGTCATTACACTTGAGGCTGGGTGTACACACAAGGCATTGCCGAGTATGTAATGAAGCCAAGAAAATGTAATGACCAATGCTCACGCGTGTCATACAACGTATTTCAACACACTTTTTAGCGAGGAAAATAAATAAAATGTCATAAACTTCTTTTCCTTTGATTTTGATGGTAACATGCATCATTGCATCATTAGATTTTTCATTTTGTGCCTCAGTAAGTATTTCTGGCGGCGTAGAATCGTATTCATTACTAGGCTAAGAGGCGATGGTACTAAGCCGCCTAACATTTAAACAGCCTAACATTACAAATATAATAAACAGTAAAATTTATTGTATTTATGACACAAACTAACGTTGATTTGTTGCCAAAAATAAATAATTTGACGAAATGAAATTTATTTGTTCACAAAAATGTTAGTATTGAAAACACACGCGTGTTTTACAAGCTGCTTTATGAACCTAAAAGCCGTGCAATAAGAGCTACTTTACTAGCAAGTGGGTTAAAAAAAGGAATTTATTGTGTTACACATCATTGTGACACTAGGAATTTTTTGTGTTGTTCATTGTGACACTAGAAACCCGGTGACATAACTTTTTACCCACGACGAAACGGAGAAGGTTTATATGGGTTTAGGGTGAGAGGTTGTTTGTTTGTATTGTAACTATTATCTAATCTGTGGTATTGTTGTTGTTGTTTGGTTGGCTATAGATACCTCGGGAGAAGCTGGTCCCCCGTGAAAAACTTTTCTACGCGAGCGAAGCCGCGGGAACCAGCTAGTATAGACTATTCTAGTCTAGGTATTCGATTCAACGCCGTGTCTAAATGTTACAAATTTCGATCTTTCCAATATAGAAAAAATATAAAAGTAACTATTAGGTACGGTCTACCGCACGTCAGTGGAAACAAAACCAGTATAAACTGGTCTCTCGTAGCATTGAAACTCCCTAATAGGCTAGGCCAGCTCAAGGTCAAAGTGCTTCCACTGACGTGCGGTCGACTATACAACAATCCATTATGGTTCTGATCTGACCTTAGATACGGAAAATTTAATGCAAACAGTAAATTGAACGACGAAATATGAGTTGGGTATATAAATACAAGTTATGTGATAAATTGAAAATTGGAGTAAGTGATCGATCGTCTGTAGAGTAAGTATTTTTTCTTTACTTCATGTATTTTTTAGGGTTCCGTACCTCAAAAGAAAGAAACTCTTAAAGGATCACTTCGTTGCCTGTCTGTCTGTCAAGACCCTCTTTCTCAGGAACGCGTGGTGGTATCAAGAGTTGAAATTAACATCAAAACTTACATGGATGATAACTGTCATTGGCTTTTATATTTTGCAAATTTTACTATGTTACGTTCAGATTAAGTTAAGCTGTTGTTGTCCCAAATAAAGAAAATAATAAATAAATAAATGATGAAATAAATAAATAATTTTTTTTGTTTTATTTTTTACTGTTTGTTTAGGTTTAGTTTATTTTTTTAAATTATGTTTGTAGGTTAAGTTATTTTAGTTTTTTAAGTTAGTTTAATTTTAGGTTATTTTAGTTTTTATTATTTGAAAAGATAATGGTGTAATGTGATTATTCGAATGTTGAAATAAAACTTATGAGCTTAAAAAAAAAAAAGATGAACATCTACTAGTGCTTAATTAAGTTTGTACAAAACCCTCATGGCGCGAGTCCCACTTCAAAATAATAAATTCTATATTAATTTTAAAATTCTATTGTAATTTCAGCATTAATCATGTACGTCCTCAAACTGGCAACGCTGCTGGCGACCTTGACCTATGCCCTTGCTGCGGATCCTGATTCCAGGATAGACCCCTCATCACGCCGGAGGCTCCGAGATCCCGAGCCAGTGACCGCCACCGAACCCGACGTCAAGATCGAAAAGTGCGACCTGGCAACGAATAATTACTGCGGTACCGTCCAGTTACCAAAACCACATTGGGGTAACGCGCCCGTGGTTCCCGGAGGCAAATAAAATCTAGGCAACCAATTTAATAAACATGTTTTTTTATTCTACCCCTCCAAAAATTTCAAAATTAAATATGTAATATGAAAAAATGTTTGTTTCATTAAACTTTCTAACTAAATAAAATACAGTGTAAACTCTCTGGATAACAAAAATCAACGGACACAGCATTTTTTTTCGTTGCAAAGAATTTTCGTTGTAGGGAAGAAATAATAATTCTGAGTTTTACACAAAATAAAACCGACTCTTTGTAAAAAATACGTATGATTTTGTGTTACATCGATGACTTGTTGATCCCTCTTTTTTTTAATTATTCACCCTTACGGGTGAAATATTGTTTTTAAATTGAAATGGGACCGGCGTCGAAATATTCACTTAATTAAATAAATTTTTAAAAAATTAGGAACTTTTTATTTCAGTAACTTAATTTTTAAAATTTTTGACAGGTTCAGGAAACTTCCCTTGAGCAAATAATTGCTTGTGTGGGGAGGCTCCGCTCTCTTATATCTATTACAGTTGTTACTACCTATGTATTATTCTACTATAGGTAACTAAATATTCTATTGTTTTATTAAATTAAATTTTTGTTACTTATAAATTTTAAGAAAATTTTAACAAGAAAAGAATCTTTGAAATCGATACGCATCTGCAAAGATATTGCGCAAAAAAAATAACGAGACCGAAATGGGGAAAGGTTTTTTTCACATGGTGTTTTTATTTTCTTTTTTTTCCACGTGGACATGTAAATACTAAGAACAAGGATCCTATAGAACAGCTGCTAAAATAATAATAATCAGAGAGGGACACACTTATTACAAAAGTGGTAAGAGTAAGCAAGACAGGTATAATATCTTCTTTCTTTATCTACGTATGTGAACTACAGCCCGACTAAAATAGATAGTGTTTGTTCAGTTTGACCCCGCCATGTAAGAAGCGTCTTCTCAATTTATTGTGGTAAAAGACTATTGCTATTTCATGCTATACGCTGATTACGGTTCTATGGTTCATTCTTTTTCTAAGTTTAAATACGGACAAGTAAATATTTAATAAATATTATAACCTTTTTCACCCGTAAATAATATTTAACGTTTTTTCTTATTTTAAGCAAAGTTGAACTAAAAAATAAATGAAACAATTTAATATTTTTACAGCTACCGATAAAATTAGACAAGGATGAATTTGGGTACCTATATAAGGTAAGGTTGGAAGTAAAGAGACATACTTAGTGAAAACATATACTTACCTATAATTAAAAGTGCATAATACATTTTCCATCCGTAAGTCACTTGTAGATACATATTGTTTTATTTATTGTATGAAATTTAATTTTTAGCAATGTAACATAGGTATAATGAATTAATCTTGATATAACCATCAATTAAATAAACTTAACATCAATTATATAAACGAAAGAGCGTCAGTGGGCTCGGGGATAAGACACGGCCTGTCATAACGAAAGGTCCAAGGTCGATCCCCGTCTGGGCCATGTACCAATGGTTTTTTTATGTCGAAACTTAAGTATATTTCCTGACTGCTCTCAAACGGTGAAGGAAAACATCGTGAGGAAACCTGCGTACGCCGAAGAAGAAATTCTTAGGCGCATGTGAAGTTCACCAACCCGCACTAGCGTGGTGGACTATAGCCCGACCGCCCTCGTTGAGAGGGTAGGTCTGAGCCCCAGCAGTGGGGACATGTTCATAGGCTGTTGATGATGATGATGAAATAAACTTAACATTAACATACCTAAATAAATAAATAAACCTGAATTGCTGACAACAGAGTTAAAAATAATAAAAGCCCGAGATGGTCAAGGTAACACAAAAACTACAGATCTCCTGTTGTATCTACACATCTAATACTTTAAATTTCTGATTTCAGTATTGAACATGTTCGTCCTCAAACTGGCACCGTTCTTGGCATTCATGACCCTCGTTCTAGCTACACCAGCTGGGTCTCCGCGCAGCCGCAGAGCTCTCATCGAAACCCAAACCCATGCTCCAAAATACCCTGAGGTCGTCAGTGAAAAGTGCGGCCCAACAAACAACTACTGCGGCAGCAAAGATTTGGGCTGGTTGGAATTTTCAAAGGATGGCAAATGAAATATCTATAATAAATAAACATTTATTTCATCGAAGTTACAATGCTGTTTTTTTTTCTTTACCTCTACCAGTTTTACTTTAATTTCAATATATCATCAAGATGTTTGATGAATTAAAATGGGGTGAAAAGAAGTCAAGAGAAAGAAGCCAATGTTCTATACAATAATCGATATTAATGCACGAGCGAGAGTCATCACGAGTATGAAAATAGCTAATTGTGAAACAGTGTACACAATAAATTATCACGACTAACCAATAGTTGCAATAAAATACAAAATGGGAAAAGATTTGTGATCGAATCTGTCAGCTTCCTGCCTCTGCTCTGGATAAATATAAAAAAATCCGAGTTCTAGTCCTTCGTAGATTATTAATGTGCAATAGAAGAAGTGGCGCAAAAATGGATCCCTGTGGAACTCTGCCATCAACCGCTAGGTGGTCAGACGAGGGTCGTCAAATACTAAAATACTCGGATTGACCGTTACTAGAGGAAAACCCTGTTTTATTTACAGATGACAGCCTGAATTCCATAGGAAGCTTGCTTATAATTTTCATGCCAGACCCTGTCAAACGTCTTAGTAATATCTAGAGAAACTGATAGCGCTCTGCCTTGCTTCTCAGTGGCTTCACGTCTGCAGTGCATTGAATACACAGAAGGTCCGCAGTGGACAGGTTTCGAAGAAAGCCCTATTGCTGGTCATTATTGATATTTTCTGGGCATGATTTGAGACGCACCATAAAAAGATTGGCACTATTTAGCAACCGTGTATCCGTTTAAGCTCTGTCCTTACACCGCGACCCTGTAGGATCTGTGTCAGGTCAGCCCTTGTGTTTACCTCTAGTCTAGCTCTCCTCCCCAAGTGTTCGCTGCACAAAAGCTGTTATGGAGGGTAGGAGTCTGTAGTCCTCGGGTTCAGGATAGGCTGTGCCCAGGATATTCATTCGCCTTGCAGTTATTGCATTGCATTCACACAATAAGTCCTCTTCACAGGCTCTACAGATGTCGGTCTCCGATAGTCCTTCATCCTATCCTTAAGAATGTGACATAATTTTTTCATACTATAGGTACCCTATAAATACCTAATCTCTTTTTAGTGTTCTCAGTATAATATTTAATATGCTTCTGACCTTTGATAAGTAGAACATAAAGTTTAATAAAAAATAATGATCGGATCTAATTTCTATTACCTTTACACCTAACAATAAATAACCCAAGGGTGAATTTGGGTATATAAGATCATGTTCATAAAAAAATTATATTGTACACAGGTACACTGCCAGAAAAGTTAAAAGTCCTTTCTGGAATTTCCATCCGTAAGTGTATTGTTGTATTTGTTGTCTTCGTTTAACTATTGAAATTTAAACCTTTGGGTTTTAGAGGGTTTAGTCACTTTTTATTAATAAGACTTTGATTGATTGATGAAAAAAATACGTCTGTTATTCTATGCTAGCCTATCTTAATTATTAAATTATTGGATTTTGACTTACAAACACTTTACATTTTTGTTTTGAAATTTTAGACGTTTTTGATTTATTTATTCTGACATGATGAGTTATTTAATTTACGATGACTTGACTTCATCATCATCATATCAGCCTGTAGACGTCCACTGCTGGACAAAGGCCTCCCCCAATGATCTTCACGACGACCGGTCCCGCGCTAACCTCATCCAGCAGGGCCCCGCGACCCTCACCAGATCGTCGGTCCACCTTGTAGGAGGCCTGCCTACGCTGCGTCTTCCTGACTTGATGATGAATGGCCGATGACTTGACTTATGATTTTTAATCTACCTATTTTATGTAAAAATATGAAACTTGTTTTTCGAAATAAAAAACAATTTAATTTAATTTAAATTATATTTCAGTACTTACCTCTACAACATACATTAGAACTAGCTGGTTCCCGCGGCTTCGCCCGCGTAGAAAAGTTTTAACAGCTTTTCCCAAGGTATCTCTATAAATTATAGCCTATGTGTTATATTCTGATGTCTTGATGATTTGAGATGTGATATTACTGTAAAGTTTCATCAAAATCTGTTGCGTAGTTTTTGCGTGAAACAGTGTTACATCCAAACATCCTTACAAACTTTATCGTATATATGTATCTGTTTATTGTATTGATGAAGGTTCAATTCTCAACTTTTAAGTTGAGAAGTGAACCTTCCGGGATTCGACGTTCGAGGATATAGACGTAACGGACCGGATGGACATTCCGGATAGACGACGAAACGGGCCTGGGGGGTAAATTAAACCCTTTTTTCTAATTTCAGCGTTAAATATGTACTTCATCAAGCTGGCAACACTATTGGCGATGCTGGGCTGCGTCCTTTCTGACGATGAGCAGGTGTCTGGACGCAGGAAGCTGGTCATATACCCCGAAATGACCACCGCTGACCCCTACACCGGGGTCGACGTCCAGAAGTGTGATCAGTGGACAAACAACTACTGCGGATCTCAACCTGCCCTGCCGAGATCCAAATCGGCCTGGCAACCCGGTTCGACGGGCAAATGAAATAAATATAAATAATTTAAAATGTTTTTTATTCATAACTAGCTTATGCCCCGCGATTTCGTCTGCATTAAAAAGTATCGTGCTTAGGGCCGGAGCAGCTAAGGGGTAGGAACCGGTAGTACTCAGATTCAGCATAGGCTGTGCCCCGGATACGCCTTGCAGATATTGCATTGCATTCGCTTAGTAAGTCCTCTTCACAGGCTCTGCAGATGACGGTCAAAGTCAAAGTCAAAGTCAAAACTATTTTATTGCATGTAAGTACACTGGGTACATTTATACAACGTCAATTTTTTATCTACCACCGCTTCCAAGGTGTTAAATAGAGCTGGGAAGAAGAAGCGGCGCAACAAACTTCCGCAACACATCTTTTAAAATCGATTTTATGCATAACATTATTTTTGTAAAGGTTGTGCGAGGCTGAAGTAACATTAACACCAGGGATCTTTGTCATTTAAATAATCGACTGTTTTATAATAAGCTTTCTTACCAAGTTGTTGTTTAATATGAGTCTTAAATTTTCTGTCATTCGTATTTAAGATTTCTTCTGGTAGTTTGTTGTAGAAGCGTATACATTGCCCCGTGAACGATTTACTGACCGGTCTCCGATAGTCCCTTATCCTGCATCTTATCCATAAGAAAGTGACATAATTTTTTCATACAATACCCCATAGAGACAGGATCTGTTTGTGGGTGCTCGCGGCCCCCTATCATCAACAGCCTAATAAGATGTCCCCACCGCTGGGGCTCAGGCCTACCCTCTCAACGAGGGCGTTCGGGCTATAGTCCACCACGCTAGCCCAGTGCGGGTTGGTGGACTTCACATGCGCCTAAGAATTTCTTCTTCGGCGTATGCAGGTTTCCTCACGATGTTTTCCTTCACCGTTTGAGAGCAGTCAGTAAATGTACTTAAGTTTCGAGAAAAAACCCATTGGTACATGGCCCAGCTGGGGATCGAACTCCGGACCTTTCGATATGATAGGCTGCGTCTTATCCCCTACGCCACTGACGCTCTATATAGAGGCGTAAAAAAGCATTCTATGGGTGTCAAAATCGTGTCAAATGTATTATACAATACTGTAACTCACTCACACATTCTCATTATCAAACTACAATAAATTTGCATTTACCAAGAAAGAGTGAGAAGATACTTCCATCTCCTCCCGCTACTCCGCTTCCTTTGTCCGCACCCCCCCTGTAAGCGACACCATCGGTTCCCACACTAAATATGCAAGATGCGGTCTCCATAGGGAGCGCGCGCGCCACCAAAGAGATTCTAACCTTCGTGCTGTACCCCATAAATACCTATTCTCTTTTTATTGTTCTCAGTATAATATATATTAAACTTCTGACCATGAAACTAATATGTACTACGTTGTACGGTCGACCGCACGTCAGTGGAAACAAAACCAGTATAAACTGGTCTCTCATAGTATTGAATCTCCCTAAGAGGCAAGACCAGCTCAAGGTCAAAGTGTTTCTATCGACGTGCGGTCGACTGTACGTAGTACATATTAGTTCCATGCTTCTGACACTTGCTAATAAGAACATAAAGTTTAATAAAAAATAATGATTGGATCTAATTTTTATTACTTTTACACCTAACAATAAATAACCATGGTGAACTTGGGTACCTATATAAGATCAGGTTAATAAAATATATATTGTATACCTACAATCACTGCCAGAAACGGTGCTTTGTGGAATTTCCATCCGTAAGTGTATTGTTGTATCTGTTGTCTTCGTATATGTATTGAAATCTAAACTAAACTTCTGGATTTTAGAGAGTTTGTCACTTTTTTTTTATGAGCGTCAGTGGCGTCAGGGATATCGAAAGGTCAGGAGTTCGATGCCCTGCTGGGCCATGTACCAATGGGTTATTTATCGAAACTTAAGTACATTTACTGGCTGCTCTCAAACGGTGAAGGAAAACATCGTGAGGAAACCTGCATACGCCGAAGAAGAAATTCTTAGGCGCATGTGAAGTTCACCAACCCGCACTGGGATAGCGTGGTGGACTATGACTGTAGTTCGAACGCCCTCGTTGAGAGGGTTATCCTGAGCCCCAGCGGTGGGGACATGTTAATAGGCTGTTGATGATGATGCCACTTTTTAAGACTTTGAGGGCTTCTTTCACCACTTCCTGATATTGTTACAGATAGTAATCTTAGTGATAAACTAATCTATCAGATAAATCTGTGTGATAGACTATATAAAATGTGTAAGATATAGGCAATCAGATACCTGTGAAACCAAAAAAATAGGCTATCTGTCAATTAACCTGCAGATAGGGTATCTGTGACTTTATCAGCAAGCGGTGTAAGAGGCCCTGAGGGTCGTTTCCTTAAACCAGGTTGAATTTGTGCAGCTACAAAAAATAAGTATCTATTACTTTTCAGTACTTACCTCTTCCCCTACAACATATATTAGAACTAGCTGTTTCCCACGGCTTCACCCGCGTAGAAAAGTTTTAACAGCTTCTCCCGAGGTATCTCTATGAATGTGTTATTCTGATAGTCTATATTACTGTAAAGTCTCATCAAAATCTGTTGCGTAGCTTTTGCGTGAAACAGTGTTACATCCAAACATCCTTACGAACTTTCTCGTTTATATGTACCTGTTTATGGTGCCTTTCAAGTTGACATTCGGAGAAGTGAACATTCCGGGACTCAACGTTCCGGGATATAGACGTAACGGACCGAGTGGACATTCCGGGAATAAGACGAAACGGGTCTGAGGTGTAAAATTTGATGGGACTGACATGTTCTGAACAAAAGTCCCAACTTAAAATAAAGATTAAAAATTTTTTTTTTTTTTTTCTTTCTAATTTCAGCATTAAATATGTACTTCTTCAAGCTGGCAACACTACTGGCGATGCTGGGCTGTGTCCTTTCTGACGATGAGCAGGTGTCCGGACGCAGGAAGCTGATCATATACCCCGAAATGACTACCGCTGACCCCTACACCGGGGTCCATGTCGAGAAGTGTAATGCTTTTAGAAACGACTACTGCGGGTCTCTACCTCCCCTGAAGAAAGCGAGCTGGCAAGCAGGCGGGACGGGCAAATGAAATAAATATAAATAATATTAATATATTTAATATATTATAAATATATTTAGAAAGAAAGAAAGAAAAATAATTTATTCGACAATCACAACAAATATACAAGTGAAATTAATTAATTAACCTGACATAAAATCAGGTGGTAGACGATGCTGTGATCGTGAAAAGGTCCCCAGCTCAGCATAGTGCTGCACCCAGGAGGCGCAGCGCTGGTTTTCTGCTGGGGACCTTAGCTAGATGTCCCCGTGTGTGTGTGTGTGTGTGTGTTTGTGTGTGTGTGTGTGTGTGTGTGCGTTCAAAAGTAGACATACATAATTATATTATAATTAATATTTAATATTATTATAATGGAAAACCTATTTGTAAATTACCTCTGGGTTATGGCTTTAGGTTTAAATACGAAATAGGTTACTACAATAAGATCCCGGAAGATATTACCAACTTATCTGAGAACAAATTTAAGTCTTCCGTAAAATCAAACTTGTGCAAAAAAGCTTAAGTTAAATGACTACTTATATGATAAACTTCCATGGAGTGCCTGAAGGCTCAACATAGATAGATATTGTAATGAACAAGCTATATGTATGAAAGCAGGGCCCTCTGCTGTTGGTTTGTTGCTGTTTCTTCCCTTCGGCGACGTACACGTGGAAACACACGTAGTTTTAGTTTTAGACAGAATTGACGTCAAAAAGAGAATATTATATTCCAATTTTGAATAGGAAAACGAATTTTGACTTTGACTTTGAAAGTGTATAACCAGGAGCTCTATTTTTGATTCGCTCGTAGGGAATTGTATCGTCGCATGCGACATAAGTCATACTCGACTTCCAAGTCGCACGACGCTGATTTTCTGCATTTTTGATTCGCTCGCGTTCGGTGTTGCCAATAATATTAAAAATGTAGAACTTTATCCGTTTTACGCAGAAAAAATAAAAACCGGTAATTACCGAAACGTAAAGCGGAACGTAAAATGCTCAGTAATGGTCGAAACAATAGAGACTGTATATGATATTATCTTTGCCTTTTGTTAGAAAAAGTGAACTGAAGTGTCAGTGATAGTTGTCTCTTTTCTTTTGTCATATGGCATTTGACGTTTATTCTACCGCTCGGCTCGTCCCAAGCGACGTTTGGTCGATACCACTCGTTGCCGTTCGAGCGATTCAAAAATGCGGAGTCGAGGGAAAATCTGTAGAATCGAACGCTAGAAGCGAGGAGAGCGAATCAAAAATAGAGCGCCAGTGCGTCCTGCCAGTCATGACCCACGGAGAAACGTGGACACTGCATGACAGTGGACCTGATACACAAGGATAAGGATATGATCCGCAATGAGGCGATCGGACGGTGAACTAAGGTTACCGACATAGCCGAAAGGATTAGCGAGCTGGAGTGGCAGTGGGTCATATCATATATCTGTTGCTGAACCGTCGGTCGTTTTTTAAATTCTTTAAAACGTACATAAACACCCAAAATTTGAAAACCAACAGATATGCTCATCACATAAATGCTGGTCCCTGCACAGAGTAAGTAAATAGTTCCCGGGTGGGAATGGAAATCGTACCCACGGCCTCTGATGCCAGTCAAAGTTCTAAGTATTAAGGAAAAACCTTTAGGATGTCCTAAAATGTCGAATTCCCTAATGTCGAATTCCCAAAATGTCCAATTCCCAAAATGTCGAATTACCAAAATGTCGACTACCCAAAATGTTAAATTCCATATTTTCGTGTCTTACTTTTACAAATTATCAACAGGTGTTAGTTGTTTTTAAACAAATGCGATTTTCAAAAATCTTTTACGTTTTGATTTTATAAAATCTTATACCTATTTCAACCGTAAATAAACTCTTACACTATTTTCTCATTACACTTCTGACCCCAGTTAAGTGGAACATAAAATTCTATTGTAAAAATAAAAGGAACCAATCCTTTATACTTTTATACCTAAAAATAAATAACCAATGGTGAATTTGGGTATAAATTTCAATATATTTGGTGGTAAAAGGGCATTGTTGGAAAAACCGTCAAAAGTGCTTTGTGGATATTCCATCCGTAAGTGTGTATGTATTAAATTCATTTCAAATTATACTTATTTCATTACTTACTAAAATGTACACCTTTGTCTAATTTCAGTATTAAATATTATTATGTACTTTTTCAAACTGGCAACACTTTTGGCGATTATGGGCTATGTCCTTGCATCACCACAAGAATCGCGCAGGAGGCTCCGAGACCCCGAACCAGTGACCCCGAGTACTACGACTGACTCCGGAGTCAAAATTGAGAAGTGTGACGTTTTCGTGAACAATTTTTGCGGCACTCAACCTGCTCAACCCAAATCGAAATCGAGCTGGCAACCCGGATCGAACGGCAAATGAAATAAATTAAAAAACATATTTCTTTAATTGTAAAATTAAATGACCTCTGGATTATTTTTAAAAATATATTTGCATCTATTTTAAATATTTTTACGGTGTTTAATTATAAGGAACATACAGTTATGAGGCTTTTTTTGAAGTAGGTTGAAAAGTAAAAAAAAAAACAATTCATTACTTAAAGCGCCATTTTCACCACACATCTTAGGCGGACGCCCGCCAAGGTCATGTTAGAAGGTCATGCAAAACTGTCGTGAAAATGCTTGCTATACAGCAATAATTATTATTATTTGCTTGCACGACGTGCAGGATGAGTGCTGGACCTAACAAGCTCTAACGTTTTTAAAAAGTAGGTTTTGGCTTGGTTGGACTAGACTTTTAAGCCATATCTTAATTAAAATATCAAGTAATATGGCTTAAAAGCCAAAACCTACTTTTTAAAGCTTGTCTATGCCTTGCTGGATGCCTTGCTAGGTGCCGCGCTAGATGGTGTAAATGCTAACGTCTAACATGACCTTGGCGGGCGTACGCCCAAGATGTGTGGTGCAAATGGCGCTTTAGATATTTCATGCATTTTTCATAGTAGCCCGCCATCTATTGGCGTTTTCCATTACTAACTAACTAGGAGAAAACTCGGTACAACTAGCGCCATCTGCCAACACTTTTATACAACTTGTTTAAATGTATGTACGTACGTAGTGAAGAATTTCCAATGTTCTTCCTCGCATTTTGTTTCGGCGGCAAATTTGACAGCGGTTCGTTATCAATCATTGAACAAGGATACCATAGAGCAGCTGCTAATATAACAATAATAATCAGAGAGGGACACGCTTATTACAAAAGTGGTAAGAGTAAGCAAGACAGGTATAAAATCTTCTATCTCTATCTACGTATGTGAATTTTTTGTTGGGGGCAGTTGGTATGTACCCCCCAACAAACCACAACCCGACTAAAATAGATAGTGTTTGTTCATATATGGGGGGGTCAAACCCCGCCATATAAGAAGCGTCTTCTCAAATTATTGGGGTAAAAGACTATTGCTATTTCATGCTATACGCTGATTACGGTTCTATAGTTCATTCTTTTCTATGTTAACAATAGAAAAACAATAAAAAATAAAAAGTTTCTGATGAGACTTTTTGGCGGGATCTTCTTGGAGAATGTTGTCTCTTTTAGTTAGATGTAATAAAACTAATATTGTTGGTTTTGGTATATTCTGTGATGGTATTTTATGTAACAAGTTAATATTAAATTGTTTATTGTGCGAGAAATTTAAATAAAAGCGTGTAACGACTCAGCCAGATCGTTTCAAATTGTCTCTTCAAATCTTCATTAAAGCTACTATCAGTTTAGCGAGGATGTGAACTGCAATGTGGATCGCCAACTGGCACTAGTTGTGCCCTCTGTAACCGCCGCTTTTTGTATTCAGGATAGTAAAAACTACGACTGGACTAACTTTGTTTCCAATAGGCCTTAATACTCATTAAAAAAATAGTGACTAGTTTGGCCTAAGACCATTATATTATAGTACAATTTGTCAATGATGCTTTCGACATCATGTAATGGGCTCCCTAAACGATCATGTGGCATGACATGCGTTACGTTTACGTGAATTATCATGCTGCATGATGGACCCTCTTGCTTGCTATCACTATCAATCACATAGTACAGTGAAGCAACGGCCAGTACGTAGTTTGCATATCATGCACGTAGATTACATGTCATGCACGTAGTTTGCACGTCATGCACGTCAATCACTACAACTAGACGGTCATGCGTGAGTGACAGCACGTAAAGCATGTCATGCAGCATGATCGCGTAGGGACCACTTAACATTCTAACTTAAATAAAGTCTATGTTTTGCGTGTTTTAATTAATGAATCATTTCTACGCAAATCGATCGCGTGTTGCGGAAACGCTGAGAAAATCGCGTCGCATTTTCAATAGAAACAACTTTATTCAACTTTCCACTCATCATCATCATATCAGCCTGTAGACGTCCACTGCTGGACAAAGGCCTCCCCCAAGGATCTCCACGACGACCGGTCCCACGCTAACCTCATCCAGCCGGGTCCCGCCGTCATCAGATCACGCCCCGATCAATCCTACACGGAGAACCATGGCTTCAAAGTGACCTCGATTGTATGGAAATCTTGCCTTGTTTCTAATTATCCGTCCACCTATGTATAGGTCAGATAATCACCCGGCCCGCGGATTTCAACCATTCCGAGCAAACTTCCGCAGCAAATAAGAGTCTAAAAATAAACCTAGACAGCCAATCGGCAAATAAATTGGAAGTCAAACTTGTAATTGTCAAAGCCAATAAAAAGCTGCGACAAAACGGGCCAAGTTCCGCTCTACCTCCGCGAGACATCCCGCCGTTTATACTTTACTCTCGCAAGTCGCTTAATTGACTCACGGCGCACACGCATGGCGCACATTTTGACGTGAACAGTCAATAGTTAGCTTGTATAGACTTACCAAGTTATCTGTGAGCTGAAGGGTGGCTCTTTCTGTGAACTGAAGGGTGGCTCTTTCTGTGAACTGAAGGGCGGCTCTTTCTGTGAACTGAAGGGTGGCTCTTTCTGTGAACTGAAGGGCGGCTCTTTCTGTGAACTGAAGGGCGGCTCTTTCTGTGAACTGAAGGGGGTTCCTGATTCTTCCACTTCACAGATAACTTGGTAGGTCTATATACTATAATACTATACTATAAAACAAAATTAGGACCTTTTTTATACATTCGAGGTCATGTTTTGAGCCCTTAGATCGTCGTCAGGGACCGATTTGAGTGAGATCTGATGGTGGCTGTCCGGAGTACAGATGGAGGAGGTACAAAGTAATCCAAACAAAAGTAAGAGTCGCGTAATTCACAACCATCTCTCAATGTAAGGTGTTCACGATAATTATAAGGATTATACGCGGTGACATGTGTCATTCTAAACAACCTATTCTGAATAAATTATATTTAAGACTATTAAATTGAAAGTCAAAGTCAGTAGGGTTGTGATAAAAAGGGCCAAGTTCTCGGCTCGACCTCATCTCCGAAGTTTAACCTTTACTTTCGCACATGTACGAGATACGGTGTCAAAGAATGAAGATCATTTTCAGCAATGTGACTTAAATCTAGAAATTGTCAATTGAAGTTTTTAATGGAATTGAGTACATCTGTCTTTAGATTTCCAGTGAATGTTCAATTAAAACTGACAGGCCTACCCACTCAACGAGGGCGCACGGACTATAGTCCACCACGCTAATCCAGTGCGGGTTGGTGGACTTCACATGCGAATAAGAATTCCTTCTTCGGAGTAACCAGGTTTCCACGCGATGTTTTCCTTCACCGTTTGAGAGTAGTCAAGTAAATGTACTACCCAACTACTGGTTTACGGCCGACAGGGATCAGACATCTCGAATCGACGTGACAGGTCGCGTCTTCAACACTATGCCACGGACGCTCTTGAACGAATAAAGTTTAATGAACTACTGGTTTCTGAATTTCCCTTGATTTTCCAACCAGGCTCGCCGCTCTAGCGCCCCGTGTGTCACCAGCTAGGTGTCCCAGGGATGTTTCGGGGGGGATCCATTCAGACCGCGTCGGGCACGCGCCACGGACGCCCGTGCGTTCTCCCGCGACAATGTCATTCCATTTCTGAATAGTGCACCGTGATTGGCCGAAAGATGTCTAAATACAACGTCTTATTGGCTGTTCTGTTCGCCATTTCACTTGTTATGGGTAAGTGATGGTTTGAAGTATTGTTTGGTAGAGATATTTTGTTTCTATGTTGACATTTTAATTGTGTTTTAGCTGTGGTTTTGTTTTGCGAACTATATTTCTATGATCAGTGTCTGACAATTTTGACAAAGGTAATGTAATATTGTTTTGATTGCAGACCTACGTCATATATTTAAATGATATTAAAATCAAGAACTTTACTGTTTTTTACGCGCACGATTTCTTTGTTTGGTTATTTATGAAAATAATAATAATATTTGTAAGTTAAATTATAATAATATTATAAGTAGTTCAATTTACAGCAAAATCATTTTATTCAGTGATACATCCCTAAAATAAATATTCAAATCATAAATTAATTTAAAAGCTACGTTTTTCTACTTACTTAAATGTTGAATGTGTGTTTGTTGGTCAATTTGTTTTAAACACCCTTTTTTTATAAAATTACCATTGTCTTATGCCAGTGTATCTCTAAAAGCAATTATAATGTAATTTATATTTAAACGCTCGAATTGCAAATCAGCAAACACTGGTCTGAAATCCACCGAATTCACCGAGTCAACATTTCATAGCCATTTCAGTAAAATGAGCAGAATTATTGTCGGTTTTCCATTACTGGAATTGCGTTTGTTATTTAAGTGGAAACGTGTTTTATAAAACAATGTACCTACTTACCTAGGTACTCACTTACATAAGTAATTTAAGAATAAAATAATCTTCAGTTTTAGGCACTATTGGAAATCCGGCGGAGTTGGAGGAAATCTTCTACCTTTATGTATTTTTTTTACTGTTTGTTTAGGTTTAGTCATGGTTTAGTTTATTTATAAAAATTATGTTTAGATTAATTTTAAAAACTTTGTTTCAAAATAAATGAAAAATAGGTCAATCTTCAGCTTTTGTTATTAATCAAAAATAGTTTGGATTACAATCTGATTCTTACGTAGACAGTATATTTTTTAAAACAATATATTTGTACTTAGGTAATTGAAAAATACAGTATCATCGGTTTCACCAATTTCACAAATTCGGTTGTATTTTGTGAAACCGATAATACCTACTTACTGTATTTTTTTAGTGCTTTATACCTAATTATTTGGTGCACCGGGGTATTTGCAACTAGGGGGTAAATGCAACTACCTATACTATAACCATAGAGTCAGGATTTCTTTGGTGGGCGCTAGCTTTATTTTCCTTCAAGACTAAAACAATTGAGTATTTGATATTAATTGCAAAATGATACCTCTACGCATTCCTGAGAAAAAGTGTCTTGACAGACACACAGACGGACAACGAAGTCCAATAAGGGTTCCTTTTTAAAAGCTTTTTTTCCTTTTGAGGTACCTACGGAACTCTAAAAAGAAAATTATTGAAAGAATTGACAAGACAACGGCTGTTGAGTCAGCTAGTTTCTAATATAAATTTATTTCTATTTCAAAGATTAATTGAAAATGTTCTCAAACGCCTCTTCAGTGAAATTGAAATGAAATGAAACAAAAGCAGAGTGATGACGAAGGGCTTTCGGTCGCGAAGGTCTTGCCTTTCAGCGATTACCTTCAGCTTATACCTACTCAAGATACGGAAAGAGAAATTTAGGTCGAGTACAAGCCCTTGTGGTAGGGTTGTCAGTGTCACTCTATCCACAAAATATCGATTAATTATCCTAACCTGTTGCACCACCCTAAAACGTTTCTTTTTTTTGGAGTTTGTGGCTTGGTTACAAGACCTATAAAGCCATGTTTTTTTTAAAGTTCATACAATTTCACTTTTAAATTTTAGAGGTAGTATTTTTATATTATTTTGTAAGTTGGGTAATAGTTATAGATACAAAATACAAAACTTACTATTATATAGTAAGATTTTAATTAGGTATAGGTAGTTATAATTATAACAATAGGTAATCAAACGGCTGGGGCTACAAACTTGAATTTTTTTCATAAAGATTCCTCAAATCACCTGGGTAAGTAGGTACCTAACCGTAAAAATTATGTTTCAAGACATCTAATTAAAGAAAAACCCGACTTAAAATATTTTTTTAATGATGGAAATGAAAAATAATGGCAGAATAGCTGGCCGGTCACAGAAAAAAAACAAAATAGACGGAAAAGCGGCAATCCGATCTTCATTTATTTTTTCGAGTCATAGAGTTTATACTTCCGTATAGCAGAGATTTGTATTAACATTCATTTTATCTTTAGCTAATTAATGTTTTTATTTTTACTTTCGTTGTATTCGCAATGAAGAGCACAGTGTATCCCTCGGGTTCAAGAATTATTTAGAGCCCCTAACCCCGTCTCGGGACCTAAATAAGTTACTTTCACCCCTGGGGTTACAATGTACTGTTTACCAACACGCCAGCGGTGTCTCGAACCATAGCTAGGTTTTATATAAACTTCTTTTATTACAAAATATTTACGGGAAATATTTAATGAATATTTTATTGATAATCCCGTTCTATTGAAAAGTAGCCCAAATTGGTTGATGTTTATATCAACAATTTATTATGAGCGCTATTTCCGCGTAAATATGAATGGAAGAGAACACAAAACATCGTTTTTTTCCGGACACTAACAAAGGATATAACCAGGGCCGGACTCAGACCGGGGCGGTAGATTTTAACGGGCGTCTAATGGGGCACTGTAGATTGCGGATTGTTATTTTAAACTAGAAGAACGTTAAATCTCTGAGTTAAATGTTTTATCAATTATTTTTCATTATTATTTTTAACTAGCTTATGCCCCGCGACTTCGTTCGCATTAAGTTGCCCGCGGCATTGTTTCGATCTGTAATTTTTTGTTCCCATACAAACCTTAACTTCCCTTTTCACCCCTTTAGGGTTAAAAAAACCAAGTACACCAGATTCTAAGTCAGACCACATGCTTTCAAACAAAAAAAACGGTTCAAAAAAGACAAGATATTTTTTGAAAAGTGTTTTGGGGTCAGCTATGCCTAAGTAACGTATTTGAGTAGTTTTTTTAATCCCTTCAATGTACAGAAATACCGGGAGTATTTCTTTACGTATTTCTAACAATTTTATAATTGTATAGAAAATTAAAAATTAATATATAAAACACACTTCAAATTACCTATCTCACTTTAAAATTATCACTAATCAATCAACATAGGTATATATTTTTATTATTTAATGGAAGTTGGTAGTTTGGGGCATTGTCTTCATTAATTGAAAGTCAAAACGATTTTTAAAATAAAATTGTACACGAAGGAAACTGCGACCTAACGCAGGTGAAAATTTAATAATCATTATATAGGGCGACAGAACCAGGTAACGACTGAACCGGCTCTGTAATTTCCTAAATTGAACCATGGAAGGCTTCCAAGCCATTATGCGTGTACAATGGAGGCTTTCCGCGACCTTGTGGAGATTTGTTAGGCACTCCTTTGATCAACCATTCGGATGTAATTCTGGACTTTGCTGCTTTAACAGGTGCAAGTACCAGGCACCTTAAGAGAAGGGTAAGAGTGCCAAAGTAATTACAGGCGTACAAGGCTTTTAAATTCCAACCTAGGCCACAATTATTTATTTAAAAACTTTATTGCACTAATTTGTACAAAAGGCGAACTTAATGCCAATGGCATTCTCTACCAGCTGACCTTTGGGCCATGCAGATAAATTAGTGGTAGGCGCAAAAGAGGGATTGTATAAACTAAACCATATGATAATTTATAACAGTTATTAAATAAAAGGTGGTAACTACATACACTACAAATTGATAAATAGGTACAATTTATTAATAAAATAAATACTTTTATTACATAAATAATTTAAATACATTAAATACATACATATACCTACATATACGATTAAAATATTATAAATAAATCAGACTACAAATACAATAACAATTTGCAACCAAGTAAATGCTACAATTATAGCAAGTTGCTACGGCCTGGTATCAGTAGTCCGATACATGGTAGCAACAAATACTTTTACCACACATTAAATGCTTTTAAATAAATACTTAAATACATACAAACACCCTAACCTTTAAAACATTGAAAAGTTTAGATTACAACATTTGAAGTTTTAGTACATTTTAGACTTTCGCGCTTTGTATTCATAATACAAACAAGTCGGGCAATGTAAATAAAACTATTTCGTGTGTAAGACCCGTAAATAATTATATAATTTGAAGTTTTATTTAATTAGGTAAGAATTAATTTATAATGGTAATTAAAAAATAAAACATAGGTACCTAACAAATTAAAAACTAACTAACTCGCTAAAACTAACCAAAGGTAGATCTTCTACCTTTAGCAAAGTTATTTTTTTGGATTTAGGTTTAGTTTATTTGTTTATTAGTATTAGATTTATAATAAGTTATTTTTATTTTTAAATAAGTGTTACCTTTATTACATTGCAATTTGTTAATAAATATTTCTAACTACGAAAAAAAAAACCCGTCGAGGTGGTCACACTGTGACATTGTGCCCAGAAGGCTGGCGGGGTTTCCTTGCTGGATGGCCACACTGGTTGATACGTTGCCTGAGGTACTGGCCAGCCCTCTGAACATTGAAGTCATATCTCAAATATCCCTAATAGATATTATCTCTTTGGTGGATTCTCGCGGCATAGGGGGCAATTTTTTATTTATTCAAGCAGTTATCAAACCCAGGCACTCCCCAAAATGTGTTTGCGAGTATACCTCACGGTCGATGGTTCCGAACCGGACCGTCCGGCTATCCGAAACAAACACCGCATAGTGATATATCGGCTCAAACATGTTGGCTCAGCGGCTGCTTTGAGCGGCTGACACAGCAGTTTCGTGATGAAATGTACATACTAGGGACCCAGAAACATTGCTCGACGTATGATGTTGAATAATGATATAGGTAATTTGAAAAGTACAGAAAGATTAGGATATATCCCTTACCTTAGGATATAACCTTATCTATATATTAGGATATATAGATAAGGTTTATTAATATAAATGTATTTTACAATGCTGATACGACGCCATTTTTTTGGGTTTCGTACCTCAAAAGAGGAAAAAGAAACCCTTACAGGATCACTTCGTTGTCCGTCTGTCCGACCGTCCTTCTGTCAAGACAATTTTTCTCAGGAACGCGCGGAGGTATCAAGTTGAAATTTATATCAAATACTGAGGTCTGCAGTCCCTTAAAGTTGTGAAAAAATCAAACTTCTAAGTCAACGCAGTCAGAAGATATGGCTGATTTTGCGGAATTTTTTTAGTATCTTGTTTATTAAAACCTATGGGGTACTTCCGGTTGACCTAGAATCTTGAAATTTGGCAAGGAAGCAAGGTCTTATAAGCACAAATAAAGGAAAAAATCCAAAAACCGTAAATTTGTAGTTACATCACAAAAAAATCCTTTTTTTCTTGTACCAACAAACTTAACTTGAAATTTTATGATATTTATATTACTGACTGCTCTCAAACGGTGAAGGAAAACATCGCGAGGAAACCTGCATACGCCGAAGATTAGAATTATCGTTCTAAGGCGTATGTGAAGTGCACAAAAACGGATTGGGGCACCGATGGTGGACGGGGGTTTGCCATAAAAGATCCGGAGTGTGGTCAGATATTCCTGGCTCCTAACAAGATCAGATAGCTTCATGGTATGGCCATTATGTAGTCCGTTCACTGAATATACTCCAATTTCGTGTCAGCACGGCTCCAATCTATTTCGCCATAACGCAGTGCTTGACCTATTTCCGGCAGACTGGCCGTCTCTAGCCCTTGGAAACTGCCAATATTCAAATGTCCACTTCAATGTTTGTATGTAGTTTACACGTCATCATCATCATCAACAGCCTATTAATGTCCCCACTGCTGGGGCTCAGGCCTACCCTCTCAACGAGGGCGGTCGGGCTATAGTCCACCACGCTAGCCCAGTGGTTGGTGGACTTCACATGCGCCTAAGAATTTCTTCTTCGGAGTATTCAGGTTTCCTCACGATGTTTTCCTTCACCGTTTGAGAGCAGTCAGTACATGTACTTAAGTTTCGAGAAAAAACCCATTGGTACATGGCCCAACCGGGGATCGAACCTCGGACCTTTCGATAGTTTACACGTAGGTACTTCGCAATTAAAAACCACAGTGTCGAAAGCCTAACAACGACTGCCTAGTCATAAAAAAAATGTATGGGGAAGAAAAAGCTTTAAAAATCTTGACAAATAGGACTAGAAATAAAAGGGACTTGCTGACTTAACAGAATTTTTTTTTAAGGAAAACACTACTGGAAAATTTGACTGGCCTGTTAGCGTATTGGTAGTAACCCTGCCTACTACACCAAAGGGCGTGGGTTCGATTCCCACCCGGGGCCAACATTTGTGTGATGCATATATGTTGGTTTTCGGATTCTGGGTGTTTGTATGTATTTATTTAAAAGTATTTAAGTATGTTTATCAGTTGTCGAGTACCTATTTACAAGCTTCGGCTTTGGGACTAAACAGCCGTGTGTAAAATTGTCCAAACATTATTATTATTATTATATATTATATTATTAAATACCAAGGAAATAACAATTAAAAAAAAAAGATAATCGCTTCTTAATAAATGTTTGTGTTGTAATGTGTTTTTACTAAATTACAAAATGTCCGATTCTGTTACAGCAATTTCATTTACACCTATCGTAAAACTCCGTGTTCGTAATGGAATACGGCCTCGGGGTGCCGTAAACGCCGCCGTGGTGCCGTATTGCCCGATCTAATTTGCGGACATTGGTCGCCTATGAGCGATAACAGACTCCTGGAAATTTCCGGCCGAAATTAGACCAGACCTGTATACAAGGTCTTCGGATCATCATCATAATATCAGCCTGTAGACGTCCACTGCTGTACAAAGGCCTCCACGACGCCCGGTCCTGCGCTAGCCTCATCCAGCCGGGTCCCGCGACCTTCACCAGATCGTCGGTCCACCTGTGGGAGGCCTGCCTACGCTGCGTCTTCCGATTCAATATGCAATGCCAAAAAATATCCTACTAATATTTTGAACGCGAAAGTTTGTAAGGATCTCCAAGGATCTACCAAGGTATCTCAACCAGTTGGGATAAGTGGAAAAAAAATACTTGGATGTTTGTTATTACCTACTCTTCCACGCAAAACTATGGAACAATTTTTGATGAAACTTTACAGTAATATAGATTATACATCAGAATAACGCAAAGACTACAGTTAACTCGAGAAAAGCTGTTCTAAACATTTTTATAAAAAAAGATTTTTTATATCTGATGTGAAAAAACCGGACAAATGCAAGTAAGACTTGCACCCTGAGGGTTCCGTACAAACTTAAATAAATAAATAATCAGAAAATCGGAAATGAAATTTCATCCGCAGTTAAGTTTGTTGGTACAAGAAAAAAAAGATTTTTTATGATGTAAATATGGTTACGGATTTTACCCTTTACTTGTGCTTTAAGACCTTGCTTCCTTGCCAAATTTCAAGATTCTAGGTCAACCGGAAGTACCCCATAGGTTTCAATGACCAAGATACTAAAAAATGCAGCAAAATCGGCCATATAATCTGACTGCGATGACTTAGAAGTCTGATTTATTCACGGCTCCAAAACTAGTCTTGACGGACGGACGGACGGACAACGAAGGGATCCTATATAAGGGTTCCTTTTTTCCACTTTTGAGGTACGGAACCCTAACAAAAAAAAGTTCTTATCCACGAGTAAATGTGACTATTCGACTATACGGAGTCAGTAAGTTAATTAACCCAAAAATCTAGATAGTTCGGTCCACTCCTATAGTTGACCGTCTAGGCAATCAGATAAGCCTTCTCAATTTTGTTTTAATGCCCACCTAACCCTACGAGATGGCAATAAAGTAAACGGCCCACGTTATCTACTCACGGGCCCTGGGGACTAGGGTTGCGTTTAGTGCTGGCCCGATATCGATAGACTATCGATAAACTTGATTGAACTGACGGCCGTTGGGGCAAAAAGCTTCTCGAGTGGCGACCGCGTATCGGAAGACGCAGCGTAGGCAGGTCGCGGGACCCGGCTGGAAGAGGTTAGCGCAGGACTGGTCGTCGTGGAGATCCCTGGGGGACGCCTTTGTCCAGCAGTGGACGTCTACAGGCTAATATGATGATGATGAAACTTGATTGGCAAATTTACATCCATACACACCTACATATCTTCACGCTATGTCCCTGACGGAGTAAGCAGAAAGAACGGAGCGCCAAGATTGGCAAATCAATATCGATATAAATCGTTTTCGAATTCGCGGTCAACATAATCTAGTAGACAGTAAATAGTATGGATTCGCAGCAATTTTTCATACAAACGTAACTTTCTAACCTGGGTTCTCCGCTTGGGGTGTGATCTGTGATGGCCATCCAGAGAGTGAATGCTCCAGATCGCCATACATATCCAACTTAACAAACAAGCCGCTTACACCAGGATTGTTAATACAAAGGCAGCAAAAACGCATCGAAATGTATGGAATCCTGAAACTATGTACTCCACATGAGGTGGCATCAGCATAATAACTAAAAGTCTACTAATCGATACCTTCACTTTTAAAGGAATAAAGTGATTTAGTCAGAGCGTGTAGTAAGAGCGTCAGTGGCGTCGGGGACAAGACGCAGCCTATCACATCGAAAGATCCGGAGTTCGAACCCCGTATGAACCATGTACCAATGTGTTTTTTCTAGAAGCTACTGACTGCTCTCAAACGGTGAAGGAAAACATCGTGAGGAAACCTGCTTACGCCGAAGAATCAATACTTAGGCGCGTGTGAAGTCCACCGACCAGCGCTGGGCTAGCGTGGTTGACTATAGCCCTAACGCCCTCGTTGAGAGTGCAGGCCTCAGCCGAAGCAGTAGGGACATATTAATAGGCTGTTGATTTGATTTGAAAGTGGTTTATCGATACATCGATTGCCGATGTATGAACATCACTAGCCCGCAGGGTTACCCCGTCTGGGGCCATGTGAATTGAGATGCTGCGATAAATGTACCCACTTCGGCATTGGGTAAAATATTTGGGCTGGCTTGTGTAACTCTGATTTTTGGGTCAAGGTCGACTACGTCACTTTATGATCTTATGAGGCTTGGAAGGCAAGATCCCTGGAAAGAGAGCCCTAGTTTTTTTGCTTGTGAGTCTTCGTTCACTATGAAAATCGGGGAACATGCCTATAGGTATACATGTGTTAGATCGATGGAACCATATTAATGTTCATAATTTAAAACGTCGTTTATCACGCCAAAGATTAGAAAATACGTTGTTTAAGTTAACCAAAACATAGATTAATTGTTCAGGGTTTGGCACAAAATATCCCCATTGGGTCGAAGTTGCGCCAGGTATTCCTGGCCCCATAAGCAATGGGCGAGATTTCGTTAAAAAAATTACATGACGCACTGTACTAATTATCAAATCAAATCAAATATACTTTATTGAGCACCAAATTATTTCAAAAGTTTACATTATAATAATTTACTAAACTGTGTACAATCAAAAGGCGGCCATATCGCTTTCAGCGATTTCTTCCAGGCAACCTTAGGGTGATGTTGAAAACTTCAAGGAGTGTAGGTGTTGGGTGCAGACATTAATTATATTTATATCTTGTTTAAAACAAAGTCGCTTGCCGCGTCTGTACGCTTAGACCATGAATTTAAAAAAAAAGCTACTCCCATATGGATGAGTAACAAAAGCATTTTAGGGGGTGCCAAAATAGTGTCAAATGTATCACAGAATTTTGACTCACTATCACACATTCTCATTTTCAAACTCCATATAAATTTGTATTAGCAACTTCCTCCCGCTAATCCGCTTCCTTTGTCCGCACCCCCCCTGATATTGACACCGAATTTTTCTTCGTTTCCCATACTAAATTTGCAAGATACGATCTCCACAGGGAGGTTCGAATCTGCTTGGCTTAGACCTTTTAAACTACGCAACGGATTTTGATGCGGTTTTCACTATCAGTCAGATAATTTCTTCCGGATCGTTTAAATATATGTATCCGCTGCAAAAATATAAAAAGTCAATAATTTGTAAAAAAAAGTAGAATTTTGGTCGCCAATTTATTAATCGCTCCGAAGCCGGGGCGGGTCGCTAGTCAGTGTATTATTAATGACCTACCTACTGTATCTCAACAGGATAACCTCATCAAACAAAACTAACGACGTACGCACTTCCTTTAATTAATTTCGAGGCAATAACCGTATATCTCACCAAACAACTCTTGACACGGCCAGCGTCCGTATCCGGATATATATATCCGGAATACCCGGGTCTATATACGGATATCCGGGCGCCACGGACCGCACTGATTGATAGGCTTGGATTAAAGCCAACGGTGCCAATACGGTGACTATTAATCGTGACAAATTGGATAGGTCTTTCATTTTGTTAATTTAGGGGGGAACAAAGGGAATTATAGGAGTTAAATTGTACAGTCGACCGCACGTCACTGGAAACCTTGAGCTGGCCTAGCCTGTAGGGAGTCTCAATACTACGAGAGACCAGTTTATACTGGTTTTGTTTCCACTGACGTGCGGTAGACCGTATATCATCTCTCTAATAAAAGAGATCCGTACAGACGCCATTTAAAAATTTGCTTTATTCTAGGTAGGTTAGGTGCGTTTGGCCCCCTCATCATCGTCAACAGCCTATTAATATGTCCCCACTGCTGGGGTACAGTCCTACCCTCTAAAATGGTGGGCTTTAGTCCACCACGCTAGCCCAGTGCGGGTTGGCGGACTTCACCTCGAAGTTTTCCTTCACCGTTTGAGAGCAGTCAGTAAATATTCATACTTAGGTTTAAGGAAAACCCAATTGGTACACGGCACGGCCGGGGATCGAACTCGGACTTTCGACATGACAGGCCACTTTTCCCCACTGCACCACCGATGCTCTCACTGAGAAGATAAAAATGCTAAACAAATACATCATCTTATTAACTTATACAACCAGTTAAATGAATTTCTAAGTTACATTTAAGTCATAACTACGTGCTTAAATAAACACGTTTATTATGAAAGGGTTAGGGCCCTATATAAACTGTATATCATTAAAACTACATAAACTATATGTCATTAAATCTGGTCCCTATATAAACTGTATGTCATTAAAACTCCGCACGATATTCGTGGGAAACCTCCAATCGACGTGTTCGACTGGATTCAGGAAATCCAACTTTTCCAAACTAAATTAATCGACAGAGGGATCGCTCATACACAACTTCTAACACCTTGGAAGCGGTGGTAGATAAAAAATTGACGTTGTTTAAATGTACCCAGTGTACTTACATGCAATAAAATATTTTTGATTTTGATTCACTACGTAGTAACGTACGTAGCACATTTTAAATTATTATTCTCTCTCGAATGTCGCTATAAATATGCAAAAATTTGGGTTATTATTAAACGAATATAACATTTCAAGTCATCGATTAACTGAATTTGATAAAGCTATACAAAATTCTACACAAAGTTTTGAAAACATTTTTTTCTGAATACTTTACTATTTACAGATAAAATTACAATTTTGTGTTTTGCAATGTCACTTCTCCTTTTAACAGGACTTTTAACTTAACTTTATTTAACTTAACTTTTAACAGGATTAAAGTCCTGTTCGTTTAGTCAGACCCAAAACAAAACTTTTGACATATTAAGTTTTTGTGTCTTACTACGACTCAAGTAGGTACCTATTTCTAGAACCAAATCTTATTAACTATTGGTCCTTTGACAAGGCCCTTGGGTCGTAGGACACAAAACTAAAAACAGACCTGGGCCTTGCGAGGCTGGCGTAGTTTCTGGTGCGCCCGTAATGAAAACGTGTTTTTTATCCGGCTCCATCCGGTGATTCGTTTGCCGGAAAATATGGACTTGCTTCGAAGCAAACCGAGCGCAATCATGAGAGGGCTCTCTGGTCTGAATTTTGAATTAAATGATTTATTTAACAATCCTGTCTTTATTCAGTTTCAGGAACTTACAGTCAATTACTTAAGCGTATGATGGGTGGAAAAATTTCGTTACGTTAAGATTCGTTACGTTTTGTTACGAAAACTAATGTTTCGTTACAATTTCAGTTACGTTACGACACATCTCTTCTACATTTCACCCTGTTAGGAGACACTATACTTTGAACAAGGTTCGTAGGTACCTATATCGTCATGTTAAAGGCAAAATAAAAATACAAAATTGTATGGCAGATCATTTAAACAAAATGTATGACAGATAGTTGGTTTTGCTTTTAACACGACTATGTTTTCATTTTTTTCGTATTACGATTTTAAATAAGTACCTTAGTATAAAAATATACATACCTATATCGATTTCATTTTGCTGATTATATAAGTAAAAGTTTCTGAGGATGTTTGGATGTTGTTACTAATTTACGCAAAAACTACGGAACTGCTGTGTGATTCTGTAAAGTACGAATTAAAACTCGACCATCACATCGCAAGTCACTCACTTCACTTCGCATCCGATCATGAAAGACCTTGATGTCGCATTGTGTAAACAAATACAAGCTACACAATAAACACTTCACTTGCGAAGTAAAGTGAGTATTGAACTGTGAATCATTGAGTTAGAGACCGATCTCACTGCGGATTCAGGATCGAGTTGCACAAATACGCTTACAGAATAGCAGGGCTGATTTTGATGAAACTATACAGCAATATTCAGATTAACACATAGGCTATAGACACCCCGGGTAAAACATTTCTACGTGGGCGAAGCCGCGGGAACCAGCTAGTAGTTAATATTTCTCGTCTTTTTACCGACAAAAAAATTTAAGTCGCAGAGTTCAGGACACAATAAATTGTCCCAAAATTCCACACCACCCGGATATAATACCCGGATGTAACTAAAAGTGGCATCGATCATCGAATGCAATCATGCCACCCGGATATTCGATTTATTCCCACTTTATGCAACGTTGGAACGCGGCCAGGTTGCAACGGCCCCGGCTGAGGTAATACAGTTTCCGGCTTATTACCCGGGTCACTGCGTCCGAATATCCCGGAGAAGACCTATAGAATAAGAATAAGAATATCCGGATATATAATTTTATATAGAAAGTTTAAAATTGCCAGTCTTTCTATGTTACCTCGGCGCAGCATCTGCAAAATCATCATTATCTTCTTAATCTTTAGATACTAACTATAAAACAAAGTCGCTTCCGTCTGTCCTTCTGTACGCTAAGATCTACGGATTTTGATGCAGTTTTCACTATAATTCAGATTATTTTTTCTGGATGATTTATAGGTTTAATACATGCATGTTATATTTACAGAAAAAAGTCAATGATTAGTTTAGCGAACGTTTGTCAGGATATTTGGATGTTTGTTACTCTTTCTTAGATATCTATCAGACACAGCCTATGACGCCGGAGAGTTGTAATGCAGATTTTTTGGATCTGTACCGCCAACCAATTTCCACTCGTGCCGGTTTTGAATTTTACTTATATACAAGTAAAGTATACCCACTGTTTTGCGTTATATAATAAGCAAATTAAATTACAGTTACAGTGTACGGGAGTAAAATTGTACATTGTTGCCCCAGGGGTGAAAGTAACTTATTTAGGTCCCGAGAATAGTTCGAGGGACTCTAAATAATTCTTGAACCCGAGGGATACACTGTGATTTTCATTGCGAATACAATGAAAGTAAAAATAAAAACATGAATTAGCTAAAGATAAAATGAATGTTAATACAAATCTCTGCTATACGGAAGTATAAACAAAACTCTTCGACTCGAAAGAACAAAATGAAGATCGGATTGCCGCTTTCCCGTCAATTTTGTTTTTTTTCTGTGGCCGGCCAGATATTCTGCCATTATTTTTCATTTCCTTCATTGAAAAAATGGTAAATCCCCCAACCCAAATCTATGTTATTTTAAAGAAATAGTTGACAGTAATAATTATAAAAGTCATTTAAAAAAAAAATTCTTTAATAATTACCTAACTTTATGTTATTTCAACTTTATATCGCGCTGTAATTGAGTGGCTGTATAGAAAGTTGGAACATGGACCAATAGAAATGTCAAAATAGTACTAGTTTTTTTAAAATAATTTGACAGCTGTCAGTTGAAAACGATTCTCCCTAGGGCTGAGATGTATGTACTTTCAACCCGCTACTCAGGCAACTTCAGACCTACTTTCAGAGTATGAGTAATGAAAAACACATTTATCCTTTAGTGGAAATTACAATGACGTACCTACATCCAATTTTTTAGCCGAAAGTAAGCGAGTCAGTAATTTCATGAGTCTACAGAGACTCAAAAAAAAATACACTCCAAAGCAATTCAATTACCCCCCGAGGCGCACCTCGCCCTGTATAAAGGTGGGCGCACACAATGGCCATCATTTGCAAGTCCCCAACTGTAATGGCCGGCCGCTGCCAAGTTTTCAATTCCTGCAGTTTGAAAGCGGAATTGTTCAGCGATTTGTATTCCGGTCGGAGTTTTGTTTCAACTGCATTCGTTTAACGCGTTGTGAATTGTTGGGTCACCTTAGTTTTTAGAGTTCCGTACCTCAAAAGAGGATAAAAGGAACCCTTATAGGGTCACTTCGTTGTCCGTCTGTCTGTCAAGACCCTTTTCCTCAGGAACGCGTGGAGGCATCAAGTTGACATTAATATCAAATACTCAGGTCTGCAGTCCCTTGGAGCCGTGAAAAAATCAAATGTCTAAGTCAACACAGTGAAAAGATATGACGGATTTTTGAGTATTTTGGTAATCAAAACCTATGGGGTACTTCCGGTTGACCTATAATCTTGAAATTTGACAAGAAACAATGTCTTATAGCACAAGTAATGGAAGAAATCCGAAAACAGTTTTGTAGTTAACACCACAAAAAAAGTAGCGACAGGATATGACCTGCATACTGCCATTTCAGCTTGCGAAATCCTTTCGGTTTTTTTCGAATGGCCTTTGTATTGTGTGAAAGTAACAATAACTCCGCCAATTTCAATATCAATAAATTATCATCATCATATCAGCCTGTAGACGTCCACTGCTGGACAAAGGCCTCCCCCAAGGATCTCCACGACGACCGGTCCTGCGCTAACCTCATCCAGCTGGATGAGGTTACATTACATTATAGTTAAAACTAAAATTGATACAAGTTCAATTTCGTCCGCAGATGTTGAAGTGGTAGTTTCTGCTTCAAAAGAAAACACACACTTTCAGTCGAACAAATAGACAGTAAAATCCTCTTTCAGCACAAGAGCGTGAAGTCCTAAGTCCGTAAACACATTAGCGGCCACCACCCGGCTGCCAGGGATGCGATTACCATGGAAATGGCCACAAAACCCCGACGACCATTATTTTGACCGTCTGTCAGACAGATACGACCGTTTACAACGTTGAAGACACTTGCTGATAAAGTCTCAGATACCCTGTAGGTTATATGACAGATAGCCTTTTTTTCACAGGTATCTGATTGCCTTATCAAAACCGAACTAGATAGTACACAAGGTACTAAACAAGCCATGGCCACAACCTTGGCTTCGCCTTGGCCCACATCTACACGTCCAGCAATGCCGGTGTTAAGGGCCGCTGCTGAAATGTAGGTACTATAATTTAAAAATATGATATATACTCCTCGATGCTCAAAACTGAAAATAGTAACGCAACAATGATAGTACACACAGGTGCGCTACGTTGCCGTTTCGACTCCCCGATAAGTCGCTGACAGTTAGCTACCAGATATTTTATCAGAGACTTACGAAAATATTATCCAGACAGATTTATCTGATAGTTTAGTTTATCTGTCAGCTTATTACCTGTAACAATATCATCAAGCGGTGAAAGGGCCCTTAATGTTTGCGATCAAATCAAATCAAATATACTTTATTGAGCACCAAATTATATCAAAAGTGTCATCATCATCATCATCAACAGCCTATTAATCTCCCCACTGCTGGGGCTCAGGCCTACCCTCTCGACGAGGGTGTTCGGGCTATAGTCCACCACGCTAGCCCAGTGCGGGTTGGTAGACTTCACATGCGCCTAAGAATTTCTTCTTCGGCGTATGCAGGTTTTCTCACAATGTTTTCGTTCACCGTTTGAGAGCAGTCAGTAAATGTACTTAAGTTTCGAGAAAAACCCATTGGTACATGACCCAACCGGGGATCGAACTCCGGACCTTTCGATATGATAGGCCGCGTCTTATCCCCAGGGCCACTGACGATCAAAAGTGTACATTATAATAATTTACTAAACTGTGTACAATCAAAAGGCGGCCTTATCGCTTTCAGAGATTTCTTCCAGACAACCTTAGGGTGATGTTGAAAACTTTAACTTCTTCTTGCGAGCCTGTTGTTGTGTCATTATTATTTATGATGGGGCTCTTTCAAGGCTCGCCCAACCTTGTATCATTGCAACCGTTGCTGATCTATTGTGATCACCACCTCACTATAGTTCAGTGCTAAGCTTTGCGTCAGTTACGAGCTTCAGCACGCTTTTGGCACTGATTTGGTTTACTTCATTAGGTTGAAGTGAGCAGTTGCCCAGATGGGTGTATCTTTTACCACACTTGCGCAGAAGGTGCATTAGGGTTTACTCTGCCTCCTGGCGGAGTCTACACACTTTAATGTCCCGGAGCTTGAGGTTGAACATGTGTATGTTCAGGCCGCAGTGTCTGGTGACTGCTCTCACCAGTGTACGTAAATTTGTCCTACTTAGCGCTAAGGCCTCACTCTCAGTTTTGAGGATGTAGGCTTTGATTAGCGCTTTTATTGGTTCAAGCCTGGCCAGTTGGTTCAGTTGTATACGCATTGCCCTTGAAGGACACTTCTGAGCTTCAGGCGTGCCAGGATTTTAGGTATGATTCGGTTCCGCGTAGTGTTTCCTCTGCCTCTGTTTTTGCAAGTTCGTCGGCGCTCTCATTGATACTTACACGGTGTTACGATACGGTGTGATAGGCAGTGAGTATAAAACTTAACTCCGCTCGTCTGGGACGCTGTGTAGACATTTTGTCGGGCCATTCACTGTCTAAAACGTTCTCTCATTGATAAATAGTTGTGACCCAAGAGGCTTAAGGAAGCCCCCTGGATTTATTTTAAATGAGTTGCGAAATTTTTCAGACATTGATATAATACTATTAGTAAAGATTTTCAGTGCGGCATATTTTGTCTGATGTCTGGCAAGCTACCTATTTGCTAGTCTATTTAGTGGTACAGTGAGTAGGTCGCTCGCTACTCGCTAATGGTATCGATTGCCTTATCTAATTTTTTGTCTTTTGTGCTCTTTTTAACTTTAAAAATTAGAAAAGGATACATGAATTTTAGACGAATTGGCTTAGTTCTGTCTGACACAAGAAAATGGTATCTATTGCAATTTAAAACGTGACGATTAAAAAATTCTTTCTGTCTGACCCAGAGAGTTGTTAGTATACATAGAGCGCGCGTTAGCAAGTCTGAACTGTAAGCACGGGTCTGAACAGTCTCGAAATGTTCGGGGCGACGCTACTAGTCACAACACGTCAGTAGCGCTGATTGTTGCTCTCGCCGGTCTTTATTTAGATTTGGAGTAATCATGGTGAAATGTGCAGTGCCAAGCTGTAAACACGATTCACGGAAAAGAACGATCTAGAAAAAATCTATATAAAAGCGTCTATAGAACACCTGCTTACACTTAGCACAATGGGCACTGAGCGATGCGCGCGCTCTATACATAGTTTACTAACTCTATGGTCTGACCGGAATAAACTAATTTGACAGTTCTAAAATTCATCCCATCCTTTTCTAAGTTTAAATGTAAAATGAACAGGACAGAAGTGAAGATATATAAATAAAAAGTGTGTTTCTATAAATTCTCGGTGTTGAAGCCTCGCAATTGGAATAAAGACGAGAAAACGTTAGTCCTTTAAACAAAGAATAAAGAAAAAAAAGAAAAACAATGTTTAAAACCGATTTCTGGGTTTTGTTACCAGGGTCAGATTTAGGGGATTTTAAGGTTTGTACGTTTTATGCCAGATTAGCAAAATGTCAAATTAGCAAAATGCCAGATTCGCAAAATGCCAGTTTAGCAAAATGCCAGATTAGCATAATGCCAGATTAGCAAATGTCAGATTAGCTTAATGTCAGATTAGCAAAATGCCAGATTAGCAAAATGCCAGATTAGCAAAATGCCAGATTAGCATAATGTCAGATTAGCAGAATGCCATAATATAGCGATGATTTTTATTTGCCGTTGAGCCGTTGAGCTGCAGCGTGTGATTGATAATATTATGTTAATAAAACAATAATACTACTTAGTTATAATTATTTTTTCGCCGCACAGAGAATTAGCCTAGTTTTTTTTTATTGCTACGGGGGCAACAACGGGCGGGCCTCCTGATGTTAAGAGGTCACCGCCAAGGAGTTATATTCAAAGGGGTAATGCTGCCGGTATCTTGGGAACGCTGCCTCGATGTGGCGCCCTGGAAGATATTTTTAACTTGAAATAAAAATAATAAATAATATTACTTATACTTACCATTAAAAAAAACAATTAAAACAAAATATATTACTGGTTTTTTGCATTTGATTTTCACTTCATAGGTATATTATAACTAGTAGTTCCGTGAGAACAGTAGACCTCGCCAGCCCTTATAAAACTTAAAAGAAACGAACAGAAGTCAACTTTGCAGTTGGAGACAGATGTAGGTACTAAAGTGACCAAAATTAGCACTTTAAAGCTTAATATTTCGCAAACGGAACCCTGAATCGAAAAATGTTTTCCACACACCCGTAATATTTTTGAAAGACCTATCCAATGATACCCCACACCATGGAATTCACGCGAAAAAAAATCATTCCCATTTTACGTATGCAGTTCTATGAACATAATAAATTTTTTCGACTTTCATAAGTTGATCGACTATTACTCAAAAACTATTAGAACCTACTTAGCTGTCATAGTTTTCCTTTTAACTACGTTATATATGCTACTGCCATGAATTTTTTCACATATCCAGAAGCAACCGTTAAGCTGGCAGGGGGGGGGGGGGACACGTGAGTGTAACAAAAATTACCGCTTTAAAGCTTAATATTTCGCCAACGGATCCCTAAAGCGAAAAATAGTTTACAAACACCCGCAATATTTTTGAAAGACCTATCCAACGATACCCCACACTATGGGAATCACAAGGAAAAAAAAGTTCACTCCCACTTTGCGAGTATGGTACGTACTCTAAAAAAAATGTTTTACAAAATTTTATTCTACTCATTTTGTCGGCTTCATTAATTTATACGCATGCCAAATTTTCGTCAAAATCGGTTGAAAAATGCGACCTGTAGAGAATTACAGACAGAGAGAAAGACAGAAAGACAGAAAGACTGACAGACGGACAAGAGCATTTTTGGCCAATCTCGAAACTGAGACTCTTCGCTCGCTTCGCTCGCTCGGTCAATAAGGTGGCGATCACAATAGATCGGTTATGATCGCAGCAGTGATTTTATTTTATTTATTTGATGTGTGATAGAACTGATATAGTGATACAAGGCTGAGCAAGCCTTGAAAGGGCCGCATCACAAGTAATAAAGGGCTTAACTAGTGCCTCGTTACAGGGCGCCAGAAATACTTAGGGCTTCTTTCACCGCTTGCTGAAGTCCCAGATACCCTATCTGCAGGTTATCTAACAGATAGCCAAATTTTTTTGTTTCACAGGTATCCGATTGTCTTATCTGTCAAATAAACTAACAGCAGGATCAAATAGCTGTTATTTTTATCTGTTAGATATTTTACCAGAGACTTGAGGAGTGAAACACAAAAATATTATCAAACAGCTTTATCTGATAGATAAGTTTATCTGTCAGCTTACTATCTGTAACAATATCAGCAAGTGGTGAAAGAGGCTCTTAGTCCTGTCCTGTCATTCCATATTTCAGAGCATTGTTTGTAGTATGCAAATGAAACAATTGTGTAAGCCGCGCTCTGAAACTCTAAACTTTTGTAGCTCGATACAAAATGTAGGTGTATTTACTTTTGAGTCTCTCTGAAGTTACATTTAATTACACTGCGCCAGAGAACTAGAATACACAAATGTTTAAAACTTTATGCTTACCTCTACATACAGTTAAGTAGTTGAAACTGCATTTAAATTGGCAACACAACGAAACCTGGCAACCAGAAACAAAGTTTTTTTTAAAAAATTTCAGAATAAAATATTTTTATTGAAGACATACATTAATCAAACTTTAAAAATCTAAAATGTATAAATGTAACAAAATTTTGCATCACATGTTTTTTAAATCAAGTTTAATTAAATTAAATTAAATTATTAAATTAAAATTATAAAGATTGCGCGAGGCTGCAGTAATTTATTAACAGACATCTTTGTCATGCAAATAATTATCTATTTTATTTAATAAGCTTTCTTACAAGTTTTTTAAGTGTGACTCTTAAATTTTCTGTCATTTTTTTATTATTTAAGCTTTCTTCTGGTAAGTACCTAGTTTGTTTTAGAAGCGTATAGGTACATTGCCCGGTGAACGATTTACTGACCTCACTAAGCCTTATCTGTGGTGGTACAAGTTTGTTTTTGTTTCTTGTAACATCACATCATAACTTAAGTAGTGATTATATGTCACAGCACAGTGCCTCAAAAAGAGAGATATATTACATACAAAATATTCTCTAAAATTTATCGACTATAAAACCTATTTCTAAATAAACTGTAATAGAAGTTGAAAACGTCTTATTCATTCTCGTTTATTAGCAGGAAAACAAACAATGGCGTTATGTACAAATTCTCACAATTTCGTGAGATATTTCTCTGCGAATATATTGTTTGGTTTTTGCGACAATTTCCGGCTTTGTTGCGTAAGTGGTTGTCAGGACTTGAATAAGACTGGAGCACGGGAAAAAGTCAGGAAATAGAGCACTTCTCGTATTGTATGTAGAGTTCCATGGGTTTGTTAATGGTTTTTACAATGAGGCGCAAAATGGTAGGTATGGACAGGTACACGTATGGGCAGCTACATTAAAATTTTTGATAATTTATTGATTAAATTACTTATTAATTGTTTATTTAAAAGCTGCCCAAACGGTCAAAAAAAACACAAAATTAAAATCGTACAATGTGTGGCCTTCCATTTTAATTTTACGTTAATTTTTTAATTTTAATTTTTTAGAGTAGAATAGAATGGACGTGTGTGGCATTTTAAGTTTTGTTATTCGCATTTAAAAATATACTTTACCCCTCTAATAAGAGCATATTAATATTATTAACATAATAATAGTATCTTCATAAGACGTTTATGGTGACATTGTTACCAGAGCGGAAATGTCGAGCGTCTCGTCGGAAGCGGCATTACGTGCATTGTACGTGGAAACTACAATTTCCTTTGAAAACATAAACATACGTGTATCGATTACCTACCTACCTATAAAAAAGGTAATAAATACTTATCAAAATTAAAATATTTTATACACGTTGTTGTTTTTTTCCTCCCTAAAGTGTGTTGAAAAACGTCGTATGACACTCGCGAGCATTGGGCATTAGACTCTCGGCTTCGTTACGCACTCGACTTCGCCTCGTGCTGTGTACCAGCTTCGAGTGTTATGGCCAATTTAGCTCACTTGTATCATAATGCACTGTAGTATATTGCATAACCGAGTACACTGGGTACATACACGTCAATGTTTTATCCACCACCGCTTCCTAGGTAAAATTGTGCGAAGCTGAAGTAACATTAGTACCCGCCATCTTGTCATTCAAATAATCGTGTATTTTATAATAATCTTGTTATGCCTAAACTTGATTCCTAAAGCTTATCTTCATGTGTCAGTTGCTTCGTAATTTTCCTATGAAAATTGCAAAATCGGAACACCGTAATAAATCCTCCACTTTACGACGCCGATGCGTTATTCAATATTTTTAATATGTTCCGAGTTAGACCAGAATAGGTTATAAAATAATGATTTAAGGGGCTCGTGCCAAAGCGGCGTTTTATTACAGAGACGGATTTTGAAATAAAATTAAATTAACTAAAAAATTCAACAAAGTTTTCGTCACTTTTAATAACATTGTCATCTTTATCATATAAACTAGACTAAACTGGGATATAGATTCTTAGCCTTACCTGTTAAAATCCGTTATTGGTTTTCTAGATCTTAGGCTTCTTCGCTGTTTTTGAAGGAATGGGATCATCGAAAAAGTTTTTGCCCTAGAAATTAAAATACAAAATTTTTGGTGACACGAAAATGTTCTAGGTGAGAAAATAACAAGATAAAACGGGATGAGGAAATAAAAATATGAAAGAAAAGAGAACGGAAAAAAAAATCGAGGATAAAAACAATTCGGTACAGATGCCATACTCGTAGGTCGATGTTACTTAGGTTGCTAATTCTCTTAGCTACGGATTTATCTTAGAGATTTGTGCTAAAGATAGCAAAACACACACTGCTTTGTTTTCCCTGTAACTTTAGGCTGATAAATTGTATAGGCATTGTAATATTTATAGCTAAGAAAAATGTAACAAACAACTCCATGTAACAAGAACTGTGTCAATCCGAGGGGTGGAGGGAGACCTGGTGACCTGGTTCGCAGGGTTCACCTAGTTCAGGATATGTTGGTCTCCACAAATATAGGCTTTGATTAGTATAAATTTGTCTTTGTTTATACGTGGCGATCCAAATCAAAAAGGAGCTTGTGGCGGAAACCACAGGGCTAAATATATTATGTACAGTCAAGGTACAGGAAACTGCATCCAATGGCATTATAAATGTCGGAACCCGAAAATTTTCGACTTGCACGGTGTTGTTTGTTTGTTTGTTTGTTTGTTTGTTTGTTTGTTTGTTTGTTTGTTTGTTTGTTTGTTTGTTTGTTTGTTCAGCGCTGACATTCTAAAAAAGGTTTTCGTTTCCTTCTATGTCTAAGCAGTAGCAATTTTGCAACTGAATAGATTGAGAAACCAGTTGCATTTACGACCTTCATACACCTGTACCCACACACGCATATATCCACTAATATATTCCACGATATTACGATGAATTGATGACTTATTGCTATGACAATAAGGTTTAAAATACGCTTTTGACTTGGGTCAATAATATCTAATTGTTTTCGTGTTGTCGTGCGCACCGTTGTACAGAATAATGACTCATTGAGTGCTACTGTATTTATAAACCTTACTGTACCTACAATAGAACCAAGAGCCAACCTCCTAGCCCTTGTGGTTATTTTATTTAAAAATTTTGTAGTGACCCAATCATGTCGTTGTTTGAGTTATACAAAACTTTGATTATCTTAGAATCTAAATGCCGCGATTATGTCCGTTTTGTTTTGGAATGCCGCTTTGTAAGTCTTATTGTGGAGAACAAATAGATTATTTTGATATTAAAATTAGGTCTTTTCCTGAGTCCGCCCCTGCGTCAGCAATTTATCATTTGAAGTACATAACTCAGCGGTTCCGAGATGATTTCTGACGGAGTCTTCAAGCGTTAAGACGCAGAATGGAAGGCCGATCGGCTCTGGTAGGATTAAGATAAGTTATACGACGGCCGTATAAGAATTATGAGATAGTTCTCATCACAAGGTTTTAAGCCCGGAACACACCGGATGCGTGCACCATGTAAAAAGGAGTCCAGGCTTCATTTCGATGAGCAAGTCGAAATTTTTCGGGTTCCGACATTGCAATTGGATTCGCGCTAAGAAATGCATCCAATACAATACAATACAATACAATACAATCATTTATTATTAAGAAAGATTTTACACGTCAATATTATAGTAATTACATTGATCAATTCATTATAAACCTTCATCCAATGACATTATAAATGTCAGAACCCGAAAATTTTCGACTTGCGGGGAGGATTAATATAAGTTATACCACAGAATACATAATAGGGGTTATACGACGGTCGTATATGCTGAAAGAATTATGAGAGGCCTTAAATAGTTGTCATCACAAAACTTTAAGCCCGGAACACACCGGACGCGTGCGCCGTGTAAAAAGGCTTCATTTCGCTGTGCAAGTCGAATTTTTTCGGGTTCCGACATTGCAATTGGATTCGCGCTAAGAAATGCATACAATACAATACAATCATTTATTAATAAGAAAGATTTTACACGTCAATATTACATTGATCAATTCTTTATAAACCTTCATCCAATGACATTATAAATGTCGGAACCCGAAAATTTTCGACATGACGGGAGGATTAATATAAGTTATACCACAGAATACATAATAGGGGTTATACGACGGTCGTATATGCTGAAAGAATTATGAGAGGCCTTAAATAGTTGTCATCACAAAACTTTAAGCCCGGAACACACCGGACGCGTGCACCGTGTAAAAAGGCTTCATTTCGCTGTGCAAGTCGAATTTTTTCGGGTTCCGACATTGCAATTGGATTCAAGAAACTACATCCAATGGCATTATAAATGTCGGAACCGGAAGATTTTCGACTTACGCGGTGTTATTTGATCAGCGCTGATTTGTACATTCTAAAAAAGGTTTTCAATTACCTTCTATGTCGCATAGTTTTCGATTTGATGATGGAAAATGTCTAAAAACACACTTTCTGTATGCTATTTATAGATGACTGAATTAAAAGGACCAAACTTTATAATGACCAAGTATAATGTACCTTATTTAAGGGCAAATAAAGTCGCTAGCCCGATCTGTCTTGGCAGATTTTTGTCTATAGGCTATCCCACTGTTGAACAAAGACCTCCTTCCTCTGTCTTTCCGGCTCTTTCAGTTATTATAACGTTCCGAAAAGACGCCCAAAAAGGCAAGAAGCCAAGCTTTGTTTATGAGAGGTCAATTTCATTCCCCGCCTAACGACGCGTGAAGATAAGGCAATTTGGGCCGTTTTAGCCTCAAAAGCTTTAACGGCGCTCTTCACTACGACGGCTGAAATATGAGATGTATATCCCACTAATCTATACTAATAATGAAGAGGTAAAAACTGGTGGATAATTTGCACACCTATCTTATGTTGCCAAGAACCAAATGATAGCGGGGTGTAAAAGACACCTAGCGCCATCTATTGACAACTTTAAAACTAAGAAACTGGCGTGATTAGAACGGGTTAAAAAATTGAATAACATTTAAATAGTATACTTTATAACGCGGATGAAGTCGCGGGGCATCGGCTAGTTAGTTATAAACGCGAAAGGTTGTAAGGATTTTCGGATGTTTGTGAGCTTGAATGTATGTAAAATCACTTACGGTCTCCACCCTGTGTATTTCCGAAATTGTGTTGAAAAAATTGGGAAATTTTCAGGAAATAAATTATTTTCCAGGGTTTTCCAGGAAAATAAATTTGCTTTATAAAAAGAAGACATTGCGTAATAAAACTAATAAATATCATCCATTTTTCCAGCCTTTTTTTTCCTATTTGTCTGTCCGGCAGGAATCTTACACCTTTGGTTCAGAATACAACACGTATATTCAATTTTTTATAGCACTAGCCGATGCCCCGCGACTTCATCCGCGTTATAAAGTATACTGTTTATATGTTATAGTTTTTTTCCGTTCTAATCATGCCAGCTTCTTAGTTCTAAAGTTTGTCAATAGATGGCGTTAGGTGTATTTTACACCCCGCTATCATTTGGTTCTTCGCAACTTAAGTTAAGCGTGAAAATTATCTACCAGTTTTTACCTCTTTACTATTAGTATCGATTGCATTGTATAACATTGGATTTTTGCAACAAATGCTGAAAGTTACAATATAAAGGTAGGTACAGTATGAGCCAACACTAAAGTTACAATGAACGAACCAACTTCTCGTAACTCTGAATTGCTCGTAAAGAAATAGCATGATTTCTGAACATAACCGGTATGACCCGGTTCTGCCGGGATTTTACGGCCTTTGTTACGAAGTCAGGTCAGTTTTTTGGGTTCCGTGAGGTATTTTAATGAAGTACAGCAACATTCCAGACTGACAGGAACCGTTTCAGATTGTAATATAATGGGCTCCCTAAACGATCATTCGGCATGACATGCATAACGTGCTGTCACTCATACATGACCGTCTAGCTGTAGTGATTGACGTGCATGACATGCAAACTACGTGCTGGCCGTTGCTTCACTGTAATGATTGATAGCAAGCATGATGGTCCATCATGCAGCATGACATTCACGTAAACGTTGCATGTCATGCAAGCATGATCGTTTAGGGACACTTTATGACCTTAAAAACACAACTTTCAATTACAATCTGAAAGGTCGTGTCGTGAGGAATTTACACACAGGGAAAAAGGGTCCCATGGAAAATTACTGGTAAAACTGCCTTGCGGTTTTCAAACAGGTATATAAATTGTTCCTAGATAACCATCAGTCGCCTTTTGAGGAATATTAAAGTTAAGAAATTTAAGGCATTTTAAATATGTGCGGGCTATAGTCCACCACGCTAGCCCTAGCGGGTTGGTGGACTTCACATGCGCCTAAGAATTGCTTCTTCAGCGTACGCAGGTTTCCTCACGTTTTCTTCGATAAGGAACTGATTTAAAAGGACAAATTATATCTCTATTTGACAGCATCAGTGCCAACAATGCACCAACGTCATAATTTATGAGTCATGAAATAAGAGTCATAAATTATGAGTCTTAACTGAAGCCTGGAAAGCGAACCTCGTGTCAATGAGCGTGTATTTATTACGGACATTATAAATGTCGGTACAGACATAACACATAATATCTAAGGCCTCTCGCACACTCGCTTCTGACTTATTGGAATTCCGACTTCCTAACTTCTCAACTTTGGACATTATGTGGTACTTATATTACTTCCGGCTTCTCTTAGGCTTTGTTGGAAGCGCTTTCGCTTTAGTGAAATCAATTGTCCAAATGCGAAGATATTTTTGTCCGCCTGTATGTCTACAAGATAACTCCAGAGCTGTTGATCTGAAGCTTAGAAATTAATATTCCTTTTCCTCATAATCTTTAATATATTATGACCTGATTTTGGGTGAATTTTCGCGTAATTTATTTTTTTGAAACTATAGATACAGCAGGATAGCCCGGGCCGCCCCAGACTCGCCGGCAAAACAACTATTTATTGATCTACGGATCCTGACTGTGCCGTCCCTTTATATATTTGAGGTAGCCAAATATGTCAGGCGGAACCTAAATGAGTTCCCAGACAGACACTCTTCCAGGAAGCGGCACGACTTACAAATAATGGGTCACCACCTGCAGAAGACAAGCAATTCCATACATGTCATGGGTTCCCGAATTTATAACAAGCTACCGGTCACTTTAAAAGGCGAAAAAACTGAACGCACCTTCACAAGCAAATTAAAAACTATGCTCACCCAAAAGGCCTACTACTCCGTTAAGGAATTCATAGAAGAAAAATGACATTCAATTATTGTTCAATTTTGACACTTTTCATTTTTACTAAGTACTTTAATTTCGCAATATTATTAATATCAGTATTTAAATTATAATTTTATTTGACATTAATGTAAAATTATCATTTTCTGACATCTCTATTTTCTATTATTTTGACATTGTAAGAATATATTTTAATTTAATTTTATTACGAATGTTTGTATATTAAGTATTGACGAGTATGTTTAGTACGAATAAATTAATATGAATATGAATATACAAGGAAGTTTTTTCGATTTACTGTAATATGGTCCAATCTGAAAAATCTACTCGAAGATGAATACCTATTTGAGAATATTCTAGTGAGTTACCGTATACTTACAAGAGAGCGCGGATTTTCATAAATTTTGATGCCATTTGAGGGTTTTTTCTTCATGACGATGCTGCTTCCAAACGGCTTAAACGATCAGTTGGACATCTATAGCGAACTAAAAGTCCTCCGTCTACTCTTGCGACCACTGTCATCAGATCATGCCCCGATCATTCCTTCACGGAGAACCAAGGCTTCAAAGTGACGTCGATTGTATGAAAATCTTGCTCTGTTTCTAATTATCAGTATATTAATTGATGATTGATAAAAATAACAACACAAGTTTGTCAAGTCTGCGGCCACCCTTACGCGTAGTACGACGTTGATATCGAGTGTTTCCGGTAAAAGTGCTTGTAATAGCGGCGCCGACGCGTAATGGTAAGGGTGCGCGCTGAGACGAGCGGAGCGGGGAGCGATTCAGGCCAGGACGAGATCTATTTTTGATTCGCTCTCCTCGCTTCGAGCGTTCGATTCTACTAATTTTCCAAAGAGTTAACACCTCTTTGGTGCGTGCTCGCGGCCCCTTAAAGAGGCGTAAAAGAAGCATTCTATGGGTGTCAGAATCGTGTCAAATGTATGACAGTACTGTGACTCACTCACACATTCTCATTTTCAAACTCCATATAAATTTGTATTAGCAACCTCCTCCCGCTACTCCGCTTCCTTTGTCCGCATCCCCCTGTAAGTGGCACCATTGGTTCCCAGACTAAATATGCAAGATGCAGTCTCCATAGGGAGCGCGCGCGCCACCAAAGAGATTCGAACCTTCCTGCAATTTTCTATTGACTCCGCATTTTTTAAATCGCTCGAACGGCAACGAGTGGTATCGACCTCTCGTCGCTTGGGACGAGCGGTAGATTAAATGTCAAATACCAAATGTCAAAAGAAAAGAGATAACGATCGCTGACATTATAGTTTACTTTTTTCTAACAAAAGGCAAAGATAATTTCATATACAGTCTCTATGGCTTCGACCATACTGAGCATTTTACGTTCCGTTTTACGTTTCGGTAGTTATCGGTTTTTATTTTTAGAGGACTTTATGGAGGACGTATTCGCAAAGGTTAATTCCGCTTCATTTTTTATTACGATGTCAGTGAGTTCGTGTTTTCTTCAAAACCGCTGGTCGCTCCGCTCGTCGCGGGCCGCACCCGCCGCTTGCCTGAGTGCCGCCGACTGTAACATACATCTTCGTACATTCACACGTGTATTCCGTGATTTATATTGTTTTTGCATTACTCATTGAGCGTAGATTATTATGTCTACTGAATAGGTTAATATCGGTTTTAAATAGTTACTTAATTGAATAAGCAAGTGCAATGAAGCCTGAGCCCCCCCCCCCCCCCCCCCCCCCCAAATGAATTACGCCAATACAGCACGGCCCCCAATTCCTGGCCGCCCCACCATTCCTGACCAAGGTAGCATGTCACGGTCACCACCAGAGACTGCTGGATGCACAGAACCGCGGATCGGGTTCAGTGGCGCGCCTTGGGGGAGGCCTATGTCCAGCAGTGGACTAGCACAGTCTGATGATGATGAATGAAGACTTACCGGACTACGGCGAAGCCAGGAGGAGGGTTATGATTTTATGTATTTGCGTCAGTGGCGTAGTGGGAAAGATGCGGCCTGTCTTGTCGAGAGATCCGTGTTCAATTTCCGGTCGGGCCATATACATGACACGAAATTTCTCGAAACTTAAGTACATTTACTGACTGCCCTCACGGTGAAGTAAAACATCGCGAGGAAACCTGCAATTCTTAGGAGTGTGAAGTCCACCAACCCTCAGTGGGCTAATGTGGTGGACTATAAAGCCCTAACGCCCACGTTGAGGGGGTTATATATCTGACCCTACTGTTGGGGGACATATTAATAGGCTGGTGATACTGGAAATAAATAAATAATACTTAGGGCCTCTTACACCGCTTGCTGATAAAGTCCCAGATACCGTATCTGCAGGTTATCTGACAGATAGTCTATTTTTTTGGTTTCACAGGTATCTGATTGCCTATATCTTATACATTTTATATAGTCTATCACACAGATTTATCTGATAGATTACTTTATCACTAAGATTACTATCTGTAACAATATCAGGAAGCGGTGAAAGAAGCCCTTATGATAGTACGCCTTCTCATGGCGAGATTCTCCATTTGGTAAAAGAATGAAATTATACTATTTGACGTTAACATTAAATTTGTAACATTTCTGTCATACCTCTATCAAGTACCGTAACCCCGCGAGGTGAGCCCCGGGCTCGTCGATAAATCCCGCGATTGACAGACTACCCGGGCTTGTAATCCCGCAATCCCGCCGGGATCCCGGGAATCCTAAATAAATAATTAGCTGATCAGTTCCTGGCGAATTTGGTGAATAGTCTGTGTTGCCAGGTGTAACGTTTATCTTGGTAGGTTGAAAATAAGGAATTCACATTTCTAATTTCCTTACATAGTTTTGTTTTACATACAAATAACTGTCAGTCACAATTTAATTAAATCTTAAAAGTAATTAAACCATTGTTTTCAGTAAATCCAATATTATATTTGCAGCCTGTATAGATGTAATTACCAATGTCTATGTCTATTTTATTCTGAAAGACCTACATCTACATCATATCAGCCTGTAGAGGTCCACTGCTAGTTAAAGGCTCCCCCAGGGATCTCCACGAAGCCCGGTCCCGCGCTAACCTCATCCAGCATCGTCGGTCCACCTTGTGCGAGGCCTACGCTGAGTCTTCCGGCACGTGTATACATATTTGTATACATTATTATTATAGGTACCTACTCGTATATGAAAAAAAAGCATTTACAATATCATTTAGGATTAATTTATAAGCTAGCAACACTGAATACGTCTCAGCCAAAGGGGATTTCAAAGTTGGCGATGCATGATTCATTATACGTCCATTGCTAAAAGGTTGAGTGGTAGAGATTACAGACTTAGCTTCTATCTAAGCTTTGAGAGCTAGAACTAGGTTATAATGTATTTAACGACTTTATATTGTGTTCCAACGAATTATTACGAATTAAGGTCAAGACACACGCATCAGACCGACTATTTGACTAAAAATAAAGCCAAGACTAGTAGGGATGCTAGGTGAAAATCAATATTTTGACATTGAAAACTATTCATCATCATATCAGCCCGTAGACGTCCACTGCTGGACAAAGGGATCTCCACGGCGACCGGTCCTAACCTCATCCAGCTGGGTCCCGCGACCTTCACCAGATCGTCGGTCCACCTTGTGTCAATGACATTAAATGAAGAGTATTTACAGGAAAAACGATCTTAGTCACCGTTTTTTTATGCTTAGGCCGTTGGTGGTTGTTCCCCTGTTCTCTTTTCTTCAAATTAAGCTAAAACAACCAACAATTTCTTTAATCAATAAATTCATGTTGAAATATCAAAATTAACAAAGATATCCACGGATAAACCGGGCTTAAACCATCTGTATCAAAACTAAATTATATTTTCTTTACGCTATATCTCTTTAGGCACTTTTAAAGAACTATTTATCCCTGTAGTTATTTAATTTATTAAATTAAAAGGAACAAGACATACCCTTATCACTCGTCTGAGGTTCCCTAGAGGAGTACAAAAGAATCCCTCTGATGGGAGTAAAGTAATTATGCCTCTTTTACCCTGTTGTTGGCGTTCTGTCTAATTATTTGACCATTTCCATCAAAGGAAAGCGAAACAATGGAAAACACAGGCTGTAACAAAAACGTGCTGTATTTATTTTGCGATCTGTAACAATCTACGATGATACCAACGGCTGAAGATACAACAGCGGGAACAGTTTACCGCGGTAAAAAGTAGCCTATATGTTATTCCAGGATATAAGCTATCCCTGTACCGAGTTTCATAAAGATCCATTCAGCCATTCTTGAGTTATAAGTGGTGTAACTAACACGACTTTGTTTTATAAATTACTAGCTGACCCGACAGACTTCGTTCTGTCAAAAGCAAGTAACTACAATTCCAATTTTTCACCCCCGTTTTCTCCCCCCCCCCCTCTCCCTTTTCTTAAAAATGTGAAAATATAAAACCCGTCACTATTTATATAAGATAGCTGTAGCCCGTGGCTTCGTCCGCGTTCTTCCGTCTTCGTTCAGCCGTTCTTGAGTTATAAGTGTTCACCCCGTCCCACCCTCCCCCTCACCCTTAAAATGTAAAATCCAAAAACCCGTCATTATTTATTTATGATACATTTTCATTTTCTAGTTAATGCCTTTAAAGAAACCTCTCACCGAAGATGCACGGGCTACAGTCCACCAGACTAGCCCACATAATAGGACAAGTGTAGAGGATAAGTTCTTATAATGACATGTCGGTTGTTCGCAGTGTCATCGCTGCCGAACCCGACGACAGCTGATGATGATGACGAGGAGGAGGACTCCACGCCGCAGAGCCGCGCCGACGCCGATGACGACGGCCGAGTGTACAAGAACCCGAGGAACTCGCCGTCGGCGCAGTGTCCTCGCGATGAGGAGCAGGCGACGCTGCTGGTACGTTTTTAATGGGTTTTACGGCCTTGGAAACACAGTCCTTCTAGGCCAGCCGGTCCTATGTACAAAACTTTAATTAGGGTTCCCTGGTTCTGAGACACGATCTATGTCCTTATAGTTTGTGTTTTTTTTCCTGGACTAATAAAAAAATTTGCGTGTTTTCATATTCAATTCAATATTTAAAAAACTACAGACAAAAAAACACATACAGTACCTGTACATCTAGGCGGTCTTATCGCTAAGAGCGATTTCTTCCAGACAACCTTTATATTATTTACAATATTAGAACATTATTAGTGCAGTGCCAATTTCTAATTAAAAGTAGATTTCTTTTGTAATGTCGTTTAATTTACGCAATTAAAAAACCCAAGCGGGCGGTTTGCATTCTAATTAGGAGGATTAGGGATGACCCTCGTGCAATCCCGGCCCTTTTAGGAAAAAGTGGGGTTGTTAGAAGCAACTATTTCAGTATAGTCCGTGTGAAAATGGTTGATTTCTGCGCAATTACTAATTTGACGTGTCAAATGGGAGCTGTGCGGGGGTTCACTAGAGACCGGAGATGTACAAAATGGTTTTAAAAAAGCATTTAAATACAAAATGCAAAATACTAAAGAATTGGAGACACAATGCCGAGCCGAACAAAAACGTCTAATGACATGGCACCTTAAGCATGACATTTTGGTCATATTTATCAGTGTCTATCGGTCAAATTCGGCAATACAAGCGTCATTCGTTCATTTCATTTTTTTTGACTGGTAATGTTGCCAATGTTGGCTAAACTTAATCACAAAGTATTTTGCATTTTAAAATGAATATTAAAAATACAAAATACATCTCGAAATGTATTTCAAATAAAATACAAAATGTTTTTGACTAAAAGGCATTTAAATGCAAAATACAAAATAGGTATTTTGCATTTTGTATATATAGTATTATTAAAATAATAGAATTATTTATATTAATAATAGAATTATTTCAAATAAATCGCATCTCTGCTAGAGACGCTCATTCAATTTCAAGAAATAGTTCATTTATCCAACCGAATCAAACTTTTCAACACGCTAGCCCAGTGCGTCATAAGAATTTCTTCTTCGGCGTACGCAGGTTTCCTCACGATGTTTTCCTTCACCGTTTGAGAGCAGTCAGTAAATGCACTTAAGTTTTAATGAAACCCATTCACGACACGACAGGCCAAGTCGACGCGCAGCCTTAAAGTTTTTCTTATCTCCAGGGTCAGAAGTGTCTCCGGAAGTGCTCGTCTGATGAAGACTGCAAGAGCAAAAAAAAGAAGTGCCTCTGCGACGGCGCCTGCGGCATGTCTTGCATAAAACCAGGTGAGTAGACCTAATAGTTAAGGCTTTGTGGATATCTAGCGGGACCAAATCAAATCAATTTTTTTATTGGGCAGGTCAAATTACAATGGCCTTACAACTATATTAAAATAAAATAAATAAACACTGTAACCATAGAGTTAGTATACTAGCTATAGAGCGCGCGCTCGTTGCCCATTGTGCCAAGTGTAAGCAGGTGTTCTATGGACGCTTCTATATAGATTTTTTCTAGATCGTTCTTTTCCGTGAATCGTGTTTACAGCGTGGCACTGCACATTTCACCATGATTACTCCAAATCTAAATAAATACCGGCGAGAGCAACAATCAGCGCTACTGACGTGTTCCCGAACATTTCGAGACTGTTCAGACCCGTGCTTACAGTTCAGACTTGCTAACGCGCGCTCTATGTATACTAACAACTCTCTGACTGTAACATACTAAACAAGAACATTTGAAAGTGGATTAGTAGAAAATGAATATTCATTTATTGGCATTTCCAGGTAATCATTCAATGAATAGAATGCGCTGACTTCAAAAAATGAGTTTAGCTTCCCTTTGAATTCTAGCATCGGTAGCCTGGTGACATTTAATGGCAGCTTATTGAACATTATTATTTTTTCATCACACTTGCTCGTTAAGGGTCTTATTATATGAGTACCTAAAGAAACACAATGGCCTATATATACCCGCGGGAGAATAATTAAAATCAGTACAATATTATACCCCTAGGGCTGTAATATGTAGCTGGCTGTACATTAAGTTAAATTGAGTAGTTAACTTGACTAAACTTGACTAAGTTGACTAAATTGACTAAATTGACTTAACTTGACTAAACTTGACTAAACTTCAAAAATCGTCATCGTCAAAGAAAATAAATTTGTTCCCTTGTGACGTAGGTATTTATTTCCTCGCAAATGTGATGAAAAACATTGTGTGCGTGACGGGTAGTAAGGGTATTACAAACTCGAGTCATTAAAATCCCTCCGCCTTCAGCGTCGGGCTTATAACAGACTCTCGTTAGTAATATCCTACTTACTACCCTTATTGCACAATGTACTATTGTGTGAATTCCCTGCTTCATGACTTTCTGTAACCTTGTTCTTGGATGCACTAACTTTTCTTTGTTTCGTGTATTGCAACTATGCCCGTCCAGCCTTTTAGCTAAATTTCCCTTTTCTTGCTTGGTGTGAATTTCTAATCCTCGAATTTCTAAGACCTCGCTGAACATCATCGTCATCAGCCTGCACTAGTCCACTGCTGGACATGGGCCTCCCCCAAGACGCTACTGAATCCAATCCTCTGTTCTCCACATCCAGTCACTGCCAGCCGCCTCACGCAGGTCGTCGCTCCATCTAGCCGGACGCTTGCCAAGTCGTGGTCTCCACTCGAGATCTCGTCTACCCCAGCGGTTATCGGTACAGATGTAGCCAGCCCACTGCCACTTCATACGTCTCATAGAAAATGTCGTAGTTTACCCTAAAGAAGCAAATACAGAAAATGTTACAGTTCGCTTAGAGTTTAATGGCGGCTGTGTGAAGTTATCTGATTTCTGTCTCTTGACTGATGTTTGGTCACAGAGGAATTAGTTTGGTGTCACAGGGGGAGGTGTGCCGGGTCACTAGAGACGCTCATTCAATTTCAAGAAATAGTTAATTTAATCAATCAACCAAACATTCAAAAAATCAAACTTTGAGCGATGTGCAAACAATCTGTGACTATATTCATTCAGCCGTCAAGAAATTCTAAGAGGAAACTTTTACGCATAAACATTTACATCAGCACGTCTGGTTAGAAACGCGAGACGAAAACTTTTAAGTTTAATTAGAAATTGTTCTCCTTTTCATAATGACGGCAGTTTCAGAGATGTATTCGGAGATTTTCGGTGAAGGAAATCAACGCGAAGAAGTGAAGTAAAATGACTGACATGACTGGCCTGTTGGCGTAGTGGTAGTGACCCTGCTTACTGCGCCAAAGGTCGTGGGTTCGATTCCCACCCGGGACCAACATTTGTGTGATGAGCATAACTGTTGGTTTTCGGATTCTGGGTGTTTGTATGTATTTAAGTATTTATTTAAAAAGTATTTAAGTATGTTTATCAGTTATTGAGTACCCATGTACAAGCTTCGGCTTAGTTTGGGACTAAACAGCCGTGTGTAAAAATTGTCCAAACATTATTATTTATTATTATAATGTAGGATTCTGTATTTTGCTGAGCTTCGACTGCCCTGCGGTGCGCATTTCGCTTGCTTTGTATCTCCACCATGCAACGGGCATGCGGCTGGTGGATAATTTGCACGCCTATCTTATATAATATCTTGCCAAGAACCAAATGATAGCGGGGTGTAAAATACACCTAACGCCATCTTTTGACAAACTTTAAAACTAAGAAACTGACATAATTAGAACGGGTTAAAAAAAATTGAATAACATTTAGATAGTTTATCACGCGGATGAAGTCGCGGGGCATCGGCTAGTATTCTATAGAGTAAAGTATTCCAGAAAGGGACCGATACTAAATATGCAAGATGCGATCAGGGAGCGCGCGCGCAATCAGAGATTTGAAACTTCTTGTCTGTCTCCAACTGCAAAGTTGACTTCTTTTGTTTCTTTTAGGTTTGGTTTATAAGGTCTGGCGAGGTCTACTGTTCTCACGGAACTACTAGTAACATTTATGTATAGAGTATTCCGTAGAGGGAACACCCTGCAAAAATTTCAATAATATTAAAATATAGAGAAATTTCGCATATTTAGGCGTGGCCACGCGTCTTATGCCCCGCGCGCGACCAAGCGTTAGCGCGTTTCAATTGCGCACGGCGCCATCTAGCGACAGAAAGCTGAACTTACGTAATATAATAAACCTGCAGTTTTTGTTTGAAAGCGCTATTCTCAGAAACTACCAGAATTTATTTTTACATTTATATAGATAGCCCAATTCTTGAGGAAGGTTTAAATAATTATAGGCTATTTAATGTCACGCTACGAAAAAGCCGAGCAAAAATAAAAGAAGATAGAAATAACTTACTAAACGCGAAACCCCGGGAAACAGCTACATAGTATATTATAGTACATTACTGCCGCGGCCCGCAACTGAGGCGTTGATGGATGAACGTGTAAATGTGGGCCGAGGCGCAGCCGAGGCACACATACGCGAGTCCATGCCTGCTTGTGGCCAAGGCTTGCATAGTAGTTTTCTCAAACAAATGCGCGGAAATTCAAACTATTACCTATGTAGAACATTTTATTTCATACATATACATTCCAAAATCAATGACTAACATCAATAATTTTCCTCGCGCCAAAATGTACATTTGTTTTTTTTTACACTAAACAGCTTTCAATTTGCAAGGCAGTTCGAAATTTAAATAAAACTTTTGTTATGTTACCTCCGTGGTTGCCATGGTTACACGACAGATATAAGTTATTTGGCCGCCTGCTCTCATTTATTTGACCGGTACCAGAATTGTCGATTTAACTCGAAGAAGGTTGTCAAAACAATGTTCTCATTCATTACCAAGCATGTTTGAGAAAAATATTAATTATACCCATGCATGGATATCTAAATAATTCTGTAGCCAAACAATGCCGTTTGACGTGTTATGGGTCAAGTGTAAAATTTACATCTTTCGAAATTGAAATTAAGGAAATGAACGAAAACGTTCAACGTTATCAACGTTCGATAAAAATTGCAGGTATATTTTCAGGTGATGATCAATGCTTAATAAATAGGAGGGGGGGGGGGGGGGAGGGGCAGTTGGAGGACAGAGGGAAGGGGCGGAGTGTGTGTAGTTGATACTACACAGTAAGTAATAGTCTTTTTAACGCGAATGAAGACGCGGGGCGTTGGGCTTCTTTCACCGGTTGCTGATAAAGTCCCAGATACTCTATCCGCAGATTACCTGACAGATAGCCAATTTTTTTTTTCACATGTATCCGATTGCCTGTACTGTCAGATAAACCAGCAGCTAGCTCAAGTGGCTGTTATTATCTGTCAGATATTTGATCAGAGACTTGAGTGAGGTGTGAAACCTGGTGAAACACAAAAATATTATCAGACAGATTTATAGATTAGTTTATCTGTCTTTATCTCTAACAATATCAGGAAGCGGTGAAAAAAGAGGCCCTAAATATTCATCTATCTATGTCCTATTAAAATGCTTTAACTATCGACATCGAGTCGAGTATTCCGTAAAGGGAACACCTTGCAAAAATAATTAATCTATCAAAAGAGCCGGAAACTTGTTAACTTCGTTCGTGCATTGGGTTGGCGTGTCACGCGCCTTATGCCCCACGCGCGACCAAGCGCTAGCGCGTTTCAATTGCGAACAACGCCATCTAGCGGCGAATAGCTGAACTTACTATATAAACCTGCAGTTTTTTGTTTGAAAGCTCTAATCTCGGGAACTAACAGTCGTATTTGAAAACTTCTTTTGCATGTAGTAGCCCAATTCATGAGGAAGGCATATACATACATATAAAGGCTATTTAATATCACTACGACCCTCAAAAGCCTAGCAAAAATAAAAGAAGTTAGAAATAAGTTATTAAAAAGAGGGGAAACAGCGGGAAACATCTTCTTCTTCGTCCTCGCCTTTTCCCGTTACGCGGGGTCGACTTTCCTAATATTGAGGCGCCATTTGCTCCGCTGATAAGCATCGTCTACAGACAGACCCAACACCTTCATGTCCCTCTGGACATTTGCTATCCAGGTTGTTTGTGGTCTGCCTCTCCCTATCTTTTGTATAGCCATGGATAGGCACCTCTTCACTACGTGGTTCTCGGGTCTACGTATGACATGCATACCACCTTAGCCTGGACTCGGAAAGTTTCTCCGCAATAGGCGCTACTTTAAAGCTGGCTCGTGTATGTTCATTGCGGACTTTGTCTTTAAGGGTAACTCCACCCGCCCATCGTAGCATACGCATTTCAGTGGTATGTAGCTTCTGCTCGTGTGTCTTCTTCGTAGCCCACGCTTCGCCACCGTAGAGTAGGACTGGTCTAACGGCGGTTTTGTAAATCTTACCCTTAGTTCGTACAGGCATTTTTGGATCACACAGAACTCCTGTTAGTTCGCGCCACTTATTATTAATTCTTGCATGCCCGGTCAAATGCAAAAATCCATGACGAAAATGAAAATAAACGTAAGGAAATGGAGAATCAAATCAACAGTCTCAGGACTCAGTGGCCCCAAATGTCGAAACGTCTAATTCTATACAGACTCTAAAGAAAAACGGATTATAATGTAAATAGGTGTTTAATTCATCATCATCATATCAGCCTGTAGACGGCCACTGCTGGACAAAGGCCTCCCCCGAAGATCTCCACGACGACCAGTCCCGCGCTAGCCTCGTCCAGAAATTTCGAATAGGTGTTTACTTTGATTATATTTTTCATCATCATCATATCAGCCTGTAGACGTCCACTGCTGGACAAAGGCCTCCCCCAAGGATCTCCACGACGACCGGTCCCGCGCTAACCTCATCCAGCTGGGTCCCGCGACCTTCACCAGATCGTCGGTCCACCTTGTGGGAGGCCTGCCTACACTGCGTCTTCCGATACGTGGTCGCCACTCGAGAACCTTTCTGCCCCAACGGCCGTCAGTTCTACGAGCGATGTGCCCAGCCCACTGCCACTTCAGCTTCGCAATTCTTTGAGCTATGTCGGTGACCTTGGTTCTCCTGCGGATCTCCTCATTTCTGATTCGATCTCGCAGGGAAACTCCGAGCATAGCTCTCTCCATTGCCCTCTGGGTGACCTTGAGCCTTCTTATGAGGCCCATAGTGAGGGACCACGTCTCGGTACCGTATGTCATCACTGGCAACACACACTGGTCGAAGACTTTCGTCTTGAGACACTGCGGTATTTGGGACGAGAAGATGTTGCGTAACTTCCTGAACGCTGCCCAGCCGAGTTGGATTCGACGATTGACCTCTTTCTCGAAGTTGGACCTACCTAACTGGACGGTTTGTCCCAGGTATATATAATCGTCTACAACTTGGAGCGTAGAGTCTCCAACCTTCAGAGGAGTGGGTACAACACGGGTGTTCGACATGATTTTCGTCTTGTCCATGTTCATTTTTAGACCCACTTGTTGAGAGACTCTACTGAGGCCATTGAGCATTGTGCCAAGGTCCTCCAGGGTCTCAGCCATGACCACGATATCATCGGCAAATCTAAGATGAGTGACATACTCGCCGTTTATGTTGATGCCGTTTATGATGTTGTTTATGATTATATTTTTATGAACTTAAAAAGCCGTCATGACCCTGATAGCCGGATGTCAATTTACGTTTTGTTACAAAAACGTCATAAAACAGATTATTTCTTCCAAGACCTTTGGTACGTTCTGCCATTCTGGAGATGTTTATTAGGTCGTTTGCTTTTTATTGCAAATTTTATAGAAATTTGGCCAATCATAGTAGTACATACAATATTCTTTATTGCGAAAATAAATAAATTTAATACAAACAAAAAAAATATTTTGGGTACGGTCGACCGCACGTCAGCGGAAACAAAACCAGTACCTATAAACTGGTCTCATAGTATTGAAACTCCCTAATAGGCTAGGCCAGCTCAAGGTTAAAGTGTTTCCACTGACGTGCGGTCGACTGTACAAGAAGGACTTCTAAGACGTTCCTCATTATAGCATTGACGTGTAGCACTTTTTCCCACGGGAAAACCTTTCTACGCGGGCGAAGCCGTGAGAAACAGCTAGCGAATAGAGTGCGTGAAAGGTATATTTTCTACACGCTGTATACAGAACTCACAAAATTATACACCCTTTACTAAGCAGTGCTGTTTCATTACCATATTTTCCTGTACATCCTAATATGTCATCCTAATATGTTAAAAATGTCGTAAATGGAATTATGCCACTGGCATGTATGAAAGTATCGTCATTGGATACAGTACGGACACATACGAATAAGCGGGGTATCAAGCCATTATTTTTGTATTCACGTCAAAAAGCGTATATATTACAAAATTCATAGAGATATGACCTCTTTGGTGGATTCTCGCGGCCTAATTTTTTTCATTCAAGACAAAATCGCTTTGAAATCAATGGGTTTTTTTCTTTTATTACTATTAATAAAACTTTATTGCACTAGTTTGTACAAAAGGCGAACTTAATGCCAATGGCATTCTCTACCAGCTAACCTTTGGGCCATGCAGATAAATTAGTGGTAGGCGCAAAAGAGAGATTGTACAAACTAAACAAATGATATTATAAAACAGTAATAAAATAATAGGTAGCACATACACTACAAATTCTTTTGTGCCAAACAAACAAACGAACGAACGAACTGTAGTTACTCTGCCTGCTGCGTTCGGAGTCCCGGGTTCGATTCCCGCCCGCGGCGTGCATTTATCTGACCGATAAATGTTTGTTGTCGGGTCATGAGTGTTTGTGATTGTGTTTGTATGCGTCCATGCCGCCCGCGACACAGGGAGGAGGAAGGAAAACACCGTGAGGAAACCCTCCGAAGAAGAAATTCTTAGGCGCATGTAAAGTCCACCAACCCGCACCGGGCAAGCGTGGTGGACTATAGCCCGAACGCCATCGTTGAGAGGCCTGAGCCCCAGCAGTGGGGACATGCTAATAGGCTGTTGATTTGAAGTGTAGGATAACATTAGGCGAATAATAATCCGGGCACCGCAAAATCCTGAAAGTGGCACCAAAAATATTGAACTGGTTAGGTTAGATACCTTGAATTTGAATTATTAGGTGCCAAGTTTATTATTTCAGTCGCCCGGTTGATTACATGCCTATAACATTTTGTCAAGGTCACCACGGTTTTGCATGCACCGGTATTGTACCACACGTATACTGGAGTGGGTCTATTAATAAAAATAAAATGGAATACCTAACTTAAAAGCTTCGCCGACGGCGCTGAGTGGTCACTCCACCTTTTTTAAGTTAAACCCGCCTGCTTATTGCTCACAGCAATATTCAGCTTACAGCCTAATATTCTGCAGTGGCACTCACTCTGCTTAACTTAAATTTTCTTTTTTGTTACCTACGGTTTTCTATCACTACCTTAACTACCCTTGAATCCAAAAATTTTTCCACTCCCATATGGATGAGTAATAAAAGCATTCTATGGGTGTCAAATGTATCAAAAAATTGTGACTCACTCACACATTTTCATTTTCAAACTCCATATAAATTTGTGTTAGCAACCTCCTCCCGCTACTCCGCTTCCTTTGTCCGCACCCCCCCTGTAAACGGCATCATAAGTTCCGATACTAAATATGCAAGATGCGATCTCCACAGGGCGAGATTTGAAACTTGACTAAACCTGACCGGTCCGGGCGTCTATAGTCACAAACTTTGACTTTTGTGGTCGCCTGTCAGATTATTTCGGTTGATCGAATTTTTCACACGTAGATTTTGTATAGTGTCAGCTATTCTGAAGACCCCTGAGGGTTCCGTATAAAACTCAGCTCTGAGACGGCTCCAAGTGCAAATATAAGTTACGCGGCTTCGCCCGCGTAGAAAAGTTTTTCCCGTGTACATTGTGAAACAGTGCACTCTATGTAGGGGTTTTGTTACTTGTTTTGTTACCCCCGTATTAGCGGACGCCCCGCGACTTTGTCCGCGTTTAAAAGTAGCCTTTAAGTTATTCCAGGAAACTTGGTACAGTGATAGCCTTTAAGCTATCACTGTACCAAGTTTCATCAAAATCTGTTCGGTAGTTTTTGCGTGAAAGAGTAACAAACATCCTCACATCCTTACAAACTTTCGCCTTTATAATATTAGAAAAATACGCTTTCATGTGATAATATAACTACAAATAATCGATTTTTCGATTTTTTCTTTACTAAGGTTCTTGCCATGATTTTAGGTATACCTATTTATTTCGCGAGTAGGTATATCAAAGTATACAAGTGACATAAATTGTCACCCTGTATTCTATCTACAGGCTGTCGACCAGTAAACAATAGATGATTAACTTTTATTAGTCCACTGCTGGACAAGCATGGCTGCTTGTCCCAATCTTCAGATTTGTAGATTTCACTTGAAAATTATATATAAAAAATCACAACCCTGTGTGACCAGATTTTTACTTATTAAAACCCTGAAGGTTTTGCATAATTTATCAAAGAGCTAAGCTTAGGCCAGCTTACGTCGCGCTGGTCAGTGCATAGCCTATTTTTGTAATGTTGGCACACTGAATGGAGACTACTAACAACGTATACGCGAGGGTGCTATTCTCAGATGTCATTATTTTTCAGTACGCAATAAATTATAGCAGAAAATTAAGCAATCTGTAACATTCTACTCAAAACCGCAAGTAGCGACAAAAAATTATATCAATTTCTTGCTAAGTAAAGAAGCTATACCTACTTACTCACATAATATTATCAATCACAACGTAAAGAACTCATCTCGCCCGCCAGTTTTTCGTCGCCCGCAAATAAAAAGCACGATAAACCGGTTTGTTTATTTATGTTTCTGGAAGTCTTATAATTCCATTCTCAGTGAAAACTGGTAACCGAATATGAATTCCGTGAGATTGAATACTGTAAAGAACTAACAGGAGAACTAAAAAAATGTTACATCACTACAAAATATGTCCAATCAATATGTCAATGAGTATGAGTATTTTCCCGGTGCTATGATATTAATAAGCCTTTTTATCAACATTGATGGAAAAATTATTATAAAAAAAGATATGAAGATTTTTATGAACAATTAAAACCGGTTGACTATCTTAACTTTAAGTTTAACTAATTCAAACCGGTTGGGAGATTAATTATTAGCCCCTGATCCAAATCATTCTAACGACTTTCATAACCGATTGACTATCTTAACTTTAAGGTTATTTCAAACCGGTTGGGAGATTACATAACTTTTCAAGTGTTGATGGGTCTTTAAAGGGACACTTGAGAAGATAATGCTTTAAGTGTTGATGGGTCTTTAAAGGGACACTTACGTCAATTTTATTGTTTTTTTGATATGAGCGATTTTTCAAAAAACTGACAGCCACACTTAATGGAGTTTTTTGACTTTTGAAAGCCACGCGAGATTGGATAATAGCCCCTGATCCAAATCATTCTAACGACTTTTATAACCGGTTGACTACCTTAACTTTAAGTTTAACTATTTCATACCGGTTGAGAGATTACATAATAGCCCCTGATCCACATCATTCTAATGACGTTTATAACCGGTTGACTATCTTAACTTTAAGGTTAACTATTTCAAACCGGTTGCGCATACAGAATAGTCCCCTGACCTGACCTTATGCATGTGTAAAGAGCTTGAACTGTGCGCGGCGCACGCTTCGCACTTTAAACATCTTTTCACACAGATTTACAAACGGGAGCTGGAATTTATAAAGGGCGACCCACATTTTACGGCTTTTCAGTGACTCATGAGTTGGCGGACCGTGAATATAAGATTTTAGGAAACCGTGAAACCGGCGCGACGCTTTAAGGGTTCGGTCACGTTGCGTGCCTTATTGGTAAAATGGAACCACTATGGTCCAACTTTCCGTCTGTCCGTCTGTCATCAGCTGCCTATCTCAGCATCTCATCATCATCATCAGCCTGCACTAGTCCACTGCTGGACACAGGCCTCCCCCAAGGCGCGCCACTGAACCCGAACCTCAGTTCTCCGCATCCAGTCACTGCCAGCCGCCTCACGCAGGTCGTCGCTCCATCTAGCCGGACGCTTGCCAAGTCGTGGTCTCCACTCGAGATCTCGTCTACCCCAGCGGTTATCGGTTCTTCGGCAGATGTGACTCTACATCTAACTAATGCCATATCGACACAGATTATCCAATAGTTCCTTACCGTTATCGGCTTGATGTTTGGAATATTTTCAAAAGGTTAATTAATTTAATTTTTTGTTAAAAAAATTAAATGTATTATTGTTACGGGTGTTATTTATAACGTTTGATAATCCCTATATTGATCTACACTAATGTAATAAAGCTGAAGAGTTCGTTTGTTTGTTTGTTTGTTTGTTTGTTTGTTTGAACGCGCTTATCTCTGAAACTACCAGTCAGATTTGAAAAATTATTTTTGCATTTCATAGCCCATAACTAGTTCGACAAACCCCAACCCTTGAGGAAGGTTATCAAAAACAAAAAAAAATACAATAAAGTAAAGAAAAAGTCAGAAATAACTTTAAAAACGCGGACGAAGCCGCGGGGAACAGCGAGTATTGAATAAAAGCGGTAACAAAATACCTTGCCGCATTTTACTATCGAATTTCGAACATTTTTTCCCCGAGAGGGATTAAAAATTTTAAGACAAAATATTCCACAGTATAAATATTCAGACGAGAATTATACAGGGTGTTATATTCCGAGACGTTTACATAAACCAGAGATAAGCGGCGGGTGTCGGCGCTGAATATTTGAATATTATGAACCATCCTGTATATCACTTCCCTTTGCACATAGATTGCAACGTATTCGGCGGTTTGAAACTCGAGAACTGCTGAACAGATATTGATGCTGTTTTCATCACTAATCATTAACAGTTAGTTGCGCCGTTTCTTTAATTAATTCTTCTTTCATTTATTCATCAACGCGAGAATTTATTGTCGTGACAATCCGACAAAAAATGTCGTGATTGCTGTCAAATTGTCGACTTGTGAAGCTTTATGAAATAGGGCCCGGGGACGTTCGTTTGGTTCCCTTATGGTGGCCAGGGTATTGGGGCTCATAAATGGTACGATATACAGGGCTTCTTTCACCACTTCCTGATATTGTTACAGATAGTAATCTTAGTGATAAACTAATCTATCAGATAAATCTGTGTGATAGACTATATAAGATATAGGCAATCACATACCTGTGAAACCAAAAAAATAAGCTATCTGTCAGATAACCTGCAGATAGGGTATCTGGGACTTTATCAGCAAGCGGTGTAAGAGGCCCTAAGAGCCTCTTTCACTTCTTGCTGATATTGTTACAGGTAGTAAGCTGACAGATAAAGTTATCTGTCAGATAAACGTGTCTGTTAATATTTTCGTTTTTCACACCTCAAGTCTCGGATAAATTATCTGACAGATAAATAACTGACTGTGAGTTATCTGACAGATAAAGCAATCGGATACCTGTAAAACAAAAAAATGGCTATCTGTCAGATAACCTACAGATAGGGTATCTGGGACTCTATCAGCAACCGGTGTGCCTTTAGTTATGGGTTTGTGCTTGTAACTCGACCGCTCAGCGCGGTGTCGGTCGTAGCACTACTCCAGTGCTGCCAATGCCCCAGCACTAAGAACAAGTTGTACTGGAACCAAGTTCCAGCACCTTGTATTCATGATTTGTTAGATGAAAGCAGTAAGATGGAGGGATAATTTAACTAATGTAAGCCAGAAGCATAGATTGAGAGGGGAAATCCAGGTGTAGGTTTAGCTTGAATGAAGTTGAGAAGACGGAGGAATGGTTGATATAATGATCTTCAACAGGAAGCTCAATTAGCTTACTGAGAGCTTATTTTCTTGATCCTTAGGAAACTAGGTTTTCATATTAAAAGTTATCGCGTCGAGGTTATGTAAAGACTTAGTTAATCAAAAATAATAACAAAAGACTTGCGAGGAAAGCAAAATGTATTGAGGACAGATCGAGGACAGGTCGAGGACAGATCGAGGAAGGGTAGAGGAAAGGTCGAGGACAGGTCGAGGAAAGGTCGAGGAAAGATCGAGGACAGAGCGAGGAAAGGTCGAGGAAAGGTCGAGGAAAGGTCGAGGAAAGGTCGAGGAAAGGTCGAGGAAAGGTCGAGGAAAGGTCGAGGAAAGGTCGAGGAAAGGTCGAGGAAAGGTCGAGGAAGGGTCGAGGACAGATCGAGGAAGGGTTGAGGACAGGTCGAGGAAGGGTCGAGGACAGGTCGAGGAAAGGTCGAGGACAGGTCGAGGAAAGGTCGAGGACAGGTCGAGGAAAGGTCGAGGACAGGTCGAGGAAAGGTCGAGGACAGGTCGAGGAAAGGTCGAGGAAAGGTCGAGGAAAGGTCGAGGAAAGGTCGAGGAAAGGTCGAGAAATGCTAGTATATAAGCCGTGTAATTGCTACGGATCGGGATTCTATTTTGGGACGTCAAGCTGTCACTACGCTTGGCGATTGTATATTGACACACGGTAATTTATCTCTGTCAGATCTTGAGGAATCAGCCTGGCCTATCAAGGATCTGTGCTGGTTCCAGTTTATTTCTATATTTGGATTTGTTCGCGAGCAAAATAGCCTGTGAAGTCCACAGCTGGACATAGGCAGCAGAAGTGAAGTTCTGGAAGTGATCGTGCTAAATTCAAGTTATTCTTTAGATTCAAGTTCGGGGGGTTGTGTCATGAGTATAGGGACTGTACATCGACATGGTTCGGTGGGCTAAGAGTTGGATACCTAACGGAGACGCCGAAGACTCTTAGCTTCAAACGGCTTTCGGGCTGTATCCAGTCTGTGGCGGACTGGAAGATTGTTCTTTACCAACATAACGATCTAGCAGCCACACATGTCAGAGGAAACTGTAAAACGAGTTGACCAAGAGGCCCCAATCTTTTGGATCAAGCAGGCCTTCATGACCAACCTTTTGCAGAGCCTTCTGTCATGGTCCCACACAATAGGGAACCGTCCATGCTCGGCCGCCTCTGCCATCCTGGCCTTCTTGGACATTACACAGGTCTTAGGACTAGGAACACTTTGAGCTTGACCTACTCCATCTTTTCTGTCGCTTAGTTAGAAGGAAATCATTGCACCTCGATTTCCTACACCACACATCCCACTATTAACAGTAAATGTGAGGTTCCAGCGCCTCTAGTTTTGACCAGCACATTTAGTTCGAATAGGAATATTATTGAGACAAATGTTAGTGATAGGGACGCAAGGGAAATATTTAAAACTACATATTTAAAGGGGAAGCAGGATGTTAGGTATTGTAAAGGGAAACATAGGAATTCAAAATAGTCATAGCTAGGTTCGGGAAAAGCTATAAATTCGTCCGTGTTAAATAAAAGCTGAGAAAATCGAGACATTGAGCTTATATCTAAATGAGGTAGAATAGAGGGAAGATTAGCTAGGAATCCTAGGAAAAATAGCTAGGAATTTTAGGAAGATTAATTAGGAAATCTTGTTGAGAAGCTAGAGTAAAAGAATGGATGCAGTTGAATGTTGGTTTTAAAGAACCTAAGTTATGTCTTAGTTTTAAGGCTATTTATTTATCCAAATAACTTTTGGGATTTTGATTAATAACTTTATTAAATTATCCTTCTTCATAGAAGATGCAGTACTGCCTAGGCTTGCTAGTCAACATTAACTACTCTAAGGCCGAAGGCCGATATTTCATTCGATATTTATCTTACAATCATAAAGAGCCTATGATCTGAGGATTACGCTCCCATCTTCAAAGCAAGCCAGCTGAATATAGTTTCTTGCTCTTCAACAACTGCCAAACCTAAGGGCTAGGCGAGCCACTGGTCCGAAGGATTATGCTCCCATCTTCAAAGCAAGCCAGCTGAATATAGTTTCTTGCTCTTCTTAACTGCCGAACCCGAAGGCTAGGCGAGTCTATGATCCAAAGACTTAGCACTCTTCTGTGAAAGTAAGCTAGCTGAATGAATAGTTTCTTACAAGGTTACAGAGCCAGGGCTGTTCTGCATTTTACTACTACTGCAATACCCTTAGAGATGAAATCCCAAAGCTTATTAAAATATACAAATACTAATATGAAGTTTTATAGCTTCAGTCTGTCATGGCATCTCTCCATTACTTACGTCTGTACCTCGTTTAGACGAGTGGCTCCTCATTCAAAGGGAAGACACAAGTATATATTTAAAACTCCCAAGACTAAGTTCCAATAGTCTAAAGGGTGGACAGGTGCAAAGGTGGGGAAGGAGGCGTTTGCAACAAATAAAAAGGAACTCTTGGAGGTTATATATTACTTGTATCTTCTTTTGGAAACTAAGGAAATTAATCTCAAGTTAGAGTAATTATAGATTTTAGGTGTCGAACTTCTATTCTAAAAGAAAATGGGTTACTATACACAACTAAAGGGTTCACTAGACGATCACAAGGCCAATGTAAGATCTAATTCCCTATAAGCAACTAAGGTTCAGGATATAAATATTTCATGGCGTGCACTAGGTTTCGTAGTTAGGATATTTTATTAGGCCAGGATAGCGTTCAGTACAATTTGGTGCCGTGACCAGGATGATAGTTTTAAAAATATAATGTGCGTGGCTAGGGAGGCTCAATTTATAAATGTCTTATCGGGAATTAGAACTTTAAAGTAGTTTAGTTTACGTGGGTTAAAACCCACAATTTGATGCCGTAGAAATGGAAAGAATCAGAAGTTCGACACTAATAAATAGCATTATATTATCGTAGGCTAAAGGGTAATCAAGATTCTATAATAGAGAGATAAAGACTAAGGATGAAAGAAATATAAATATATATATCTTAGGCTAGGGCTGACTTAAGTCTAGTCGTTTTAGAGTTCAGGCGACTGGGGTTGAGATAGTCTAAATAAGGAAAGCCGTTGAGAGCTCAAGCGTATGGGGTTGAGGTAGCCTGAACGTATTAAAAAATATATCGTTTTGTTTAAGGAGTTTGGAGGTATTAAGATTGTCTGTCTGTTATGGTAGAGTGCATATTGGCTAGAAATAAGATTGACATGCAAGGAGTGTCGAGAAATAACGTAGATGAAATTGTACATTAAGAGATTCGAGTGTGATTAAAAATAAATGTTTTGAATTTCGGGAAAAGAAAATGCATGCTTACTTGTTAAAGTACCAGATCACATAGTTGGGCGGAGATAGCTCGGTACATTTAACTTGGATGGGCCCTTGCTTATTCAGGCTAAATGAGACGGAGCTATGTTTGACATTAAAAGGGTTCTTGTGTTTCAAAGTTTTCTAGATTTACAACTTTACGTCTATAAATAATGATATACAAGTTTAAAGATACCACGGGGAAATACGAGAGCGAGGAGAGGAATAAGAATATTAAGTCACTCGGGAAAGAGTAAGAGCTTATAAAAACACGTAATAAAATACTAATTAAGATGAGCAAAGCAGGGAGAGCGGGGAAGAAACGACCTCATGCGCCGACAGATGCGGTAGGAGGAGAGGCAGAGGAACAAAGATCCAAAATGAATAGAGGGGAAGATCGGAAACAGGCAGGTCCATCAGGAATTATACCTGTTATAGCCCCAAAGAGGCAGAGAGGGGAAGAAATAAAATTGCTCTATCGTGACTTGAGCCGAAAAGTGGATGAACTCTCCTCAAAAATTACTCAATTAGGGGAGGACATAAAGCAGAAAGTGGATAGTAGGTCATCAAAAGAAGATTTGAGTGAAGCGCTGAGGAACGGAAATAAAGAAGTTGTTGCGTTAGCGGACAGGGGAGTAGAACCTACCTCAGGGGTCAGAAGAACCGGCTTGAGAGCAACAGAACTGGGAGATGGGGTTGATGACCTTGCAGGAGGACCTAAGGATTTACAAAAGAGAGTAGTCTATAATATACCGAATTTAGATGTAAACGGGCCAAGAGTACAAAATATTAGAGTTATTTTGTATAAAACTAACTAGTAGAGAGACAAGTTAAGATTTAAATTTAAACCTGGGGAAAAACGAGCAGAGTTTATTGCGACGGAGAATAGGACAAGAAACATGGAGTAAACCTGTGCATTCGACCATGTTATCTTATTCCTTGCGTCACGCCAGCCACCCGCAGATGCTGACTTACCTGACAATTAAGGAGCAAATAGTCGAGGACATAATGCGTCATTATCCAGGGCATATCCAACAAAAATGGGTTATTGCGAAGGTGGTAACGATGGTAGAGACCGCAGAATTCTTGAGAGGAATGGATGGTATAATGAAACAAGAAGCTACGTAAACTTCATTGCTAAAAATTAAACTAGACGAGTCAGCAACGGTATCAAGATAAAGGAAGACGAGAAGCCGCGCGCGAGACAGCAGTATCAGAATCAATAGCGAAGACTCAAAGAAGTAGAGATCGCAGCAGCAAGCGCAGCTTCGAATGTAACTAGATTGTTCGATTTAAACTAGACAAGGCTGAAAGTATTGTTCCTGAATCAGTCTCCAGCCAAAGGGGAAGAGTTGGATGTAAATCAAGTCAGGAGGGATGCTCGGGAAGATTGAGGCAAACTAGCGTAAAGCTCCAAATAAGATTTAACTAAAATTATAGAATCAGACACTACCAAATAGGGGATTTGGTCAAGACAAGGGGGTTAAACAAATCAGACACGAAGCGAAAGATTACTTCGAAATTTGATTTATTATATGAAGGGCCTTATGTAGTAGCCGCAGTCCCGTTTCAAAATGCGTATGTTTTGTGGGATCCTGGTACAAGCAGGGTAAGGGGGAAATTTAATACCATTCATTTGTCAAAGTATTTTGGGTAAAATTAGTTTGGGACGGATTTGGGGACAGTACAGGGTAGGATTTTGATTGGAAAATGATTAATTTATTAGTTAGCTAAGAGGATTAGTTACAAGAAATGTGTTCCTTTGAGTATTGAAAAAAACTTAAATTGTAGGTGAGAGATGCCTTTGAGAACTGCTCGAAGTTAGAGAGTTATTAGTTTATTGAGAAGAGTTGTTGGATTGGAAAAAAAAAAAAATTAAATAAAAATAATAATACATTATAATATTTAATTTTAATGGAGCTCTATTAGTGTAATGGTGTATACTCCAATAGTTGTGTAAGAATTTTATTGTGAGCCACGGCTGCATCATAGAATCCCACGGCAGATGCAGATCGACGGCTAAAGTGCATAGGGTTTCAAAATTTAGCTCTAAGATATTGTATAAGATTTTGACAATAAAGAAACTTAGCTCTGGGGTGCATTGTATAGAAGCAGGAGGCAAGGGATTGGCTCAAGCACACACCCATGGTTACTTTAAATATACACCTGTGAGAGTGGGAGAGGTGACAAGCCATTGCTCAGTTGGAAACCAAGAATTGTTGATTTTAGAAAAAAAATTAAAGGTGAAACTATACTTAAAGTGACATGGTGTGTGGTTGGAGGGGTGTTTTCGGGGGGGTTAAGTATTTGATAATAAATAAGGTTAATAAAATAAAACACAAAATTGGAGAGTTGTATTAAGAAGGTTGAATGGTCGAATTTAGAAGAAAGGAATAGCCTAATAGATTATGAATTGTAGGTTAATCGGAGAAGTAGGGTAAAGCCAAAATAGGTTAAATTTACTTATGATTTAGTATGCTTTAAATTTCGTGGGGTTGCCCGAGCAAGAGAAGTTAAAATAGTCTTAGGTTAGGAGTGATTATTTTAGACTTGGAGCTGAAACCCAATTCGGCGTAGAAATTTCTCATAGTTTTCCATGTAGCTTGTACATGAGAACTAACATCAGGTTAAAGGTTTCAGATTCTGGGAGTCTTTTATAGGAGGAAAGATGATTGATGGATTTATATGATCAAGGATTGATTGACCGAAGTCTTTCGAGCAAGAAGTTGCAAGTCTGGAAGACTAAATAGTAGATAAATGTTTAAAGAACTTATTCATAGAAACTAATAGGGAATTAAAGTAATTTTAATACAATTTTGAACATGAAACGGAAAGGCTAGAATGATGTGGATGAGTTGAACGAAATTAAATGTATCCGGGTAAAGACATGGTAAGGTTTGATAAAGGTATGGTAAAGGTATTGGATATATCTTTTCTTTCAGTCTTAAAACAGCATCATTTGTGCCTTTCTAAACTAATTGGTTTTATTTTAGCTGGGCTTAAGAACAAATGTAAATTTTAAAATTAAATAATTTGGAATATTTGAGAGGATAATCTTGGAGATGTCAGCGGCTTTACCTGGTTAAGCTGGGGGGAGTGGAGGTTAATTTTCGGGTTGCTTAGATTTTGATGGGAAGTTTTAGCAGATGCCTGCGTTAAATGTCTTGTTGTTGTTCTATCAAAGCTGTATGTTTGTTGAGGGGATTATGAAAGATGTATGCTGGTAGTTTAGTAATTAGTTAGAATAATGTAGTTAGAGAAAGAGAGGGATCAAAGGGCTTTGATGCAATGGCAGCGGGCAATTCGTGGGTGATTTTATTGTCATATGTCCTTTGGAACATTTACACGTTACAAATGGTCAGTCTGCGAGGACTTAGGTGTTAGGTTAAATTCACGATTTATGATATTATTTGTCCAATTCGCACATTGATTATATACCGGACAAGAAGCTAAACCGAAACCTGGTTACATGGAACTTGCGGGAAATGACTAGTACAGAGGCTAGATGGAGACCTGATTCACTTTTAATTTAGTGAATTCAGACATTATGGTCTGATAGTTATATTAGTTTGTTGAGTTGGCATCAACGTGTTAACTGCAACATAAGTGAACAGCTTCACATGTTTTCTGTTGCTTCTCATTACGTGATTTCTGACAAGCGCCTGGTATGAATAATTCCAGAAGGAAGTAGGATTGATGATTAGGGGAGGTTGGTTAAATATGGGAGTAAGTCTCTAATTCTGCACGTATGTGTATGTTCTGATGGGGTCAGCTAAAAGGTCGGCTTTTTGCGTTGGAGGCGCACAGGAAGCTGAGAATCGGAGGTGGTTCTCTTTGGTGGAATGGGGCCGAATGATTAGCTGGAGCTACAGAGCTGACTTGTCTCACAAACAAGGCCCTCGTCTGGATGTATGCCTAATAGGGAGCGGGGGGTTACTGTTATATTCTGACTGACTTTGCAGTCTTCTCTCATGCTTTCCGAAGGGTTATGAAATACCAGGTTTAAATACTCACCGCAACATAAGCTATGAAAAAAAAAAAAAAACATAGCTAGCGCTTTGAAGGCATATGATAATAAGATGTTTGAGTGTGCATAAATATGATCTTGAATCCGAAATTGGCTTCGTCACTTTAAAAGAAAAGAGAAACCCTCCAAGTTAAGCTGGGTGCAGAGCTTCTGATATTTTTTAAGTTATTGATTTTAATTAGTATTAAGATTTAGTTGCAAGCTTTAATTTATTGCTCTTGTTGGCAATGGATGAAAATAAATTTGTAGATTATATTTTCAATAAATTTATATTTATAGGTACTGAGTTGCATCAAGAATACAAGAGAGGTTTGGAAAAGTTTGAAAAGTTTGGGAAACCTTTAAAACTTTTGGGGTTGATTGTACTGGAACCAAGTTCCAGCACCTTGTATTCATGATTTGTTAGATGAAAGCAGTAAGATGGAGGGATAATTTAACTAATGTAAGCCAGAAGCATAGATTGAGAGGGGAAATCCAGGTGTAGGTTTAGCTTGAATGAAGTTGAGAAGACGGAGGAATGGTTGATATAATGATCTTCAACAGGAAGCTCAATTAGCTTACTGAGAGCTTATTTTCTTGATCCTTAGGAAACTAGGTTTTCATATTAAAAGTTATCGCGTCGAGGTTATGTAAAGACTTAGTTAATCAAAAATAATAACAAAAGACTTGCGAGGAAAGCAAAATGTATTGAGGACAGATCGAGGACAGGTCGAGGACAGATCGAGGAAGGGTAGAGGAAAGGTCGAGGACAGGTCGAGGAAAGGTCGAGGAAAGATCGAGGACAGAGCGAGGAAAGGTCGAGGAAAGGTCGAGGAAAGGTCGAGGAAAGGTCGAGGAAAGGTCGAGGAAAGGTCGAGGAAAGGTCGAGGAAAGGTCGAGGAAAGGTCGAGGAAAGGTCGAGGAAAGGTCGAGGAAGGGTCGAGGACAGATCGAGGAAGGGTTGAGGACAGGTCGAGGAAGGGTCGAGGACAGGTCGAGGAAAGGTCGAGGACAGGTCGAGGAAAGGTCGAGGACAGGTCGAGGAAAGGTCGAGGACAGGTCGAGGAAAGGTCGAGGACAGGTCGAGGAAAGGTCGAGGAAAGGTCGAGGAAAGGTCGAGGAAAGGTCGAGGAAAGGTCGAGAAATGCTAGTATATAAGCCGTGTAATTGCTACGGATCGGGATTCTATTTTGGGACGTCAAGCTGTCACTACGCTTGGCGATTGTATATTGACACACGGTAATTTATCTCTGTCAGATCTTGAGGAATCAGCCTGGCCTATCAAGGATCTGTGCTGGTTCCAGTTTATTTCTATATTTGGATTTGTTCGCGAGCAAAATAGCCTGTGAAGTCCACAGCTGGACATAGGCAGCAGAAGTGAAGTTCTGGAAGTGATCGTGCTAAATTCAAGTTATTCTTTAGATTCAAGTTCGGGGGGTTGTGTCATGAGTATAGGGACTGTACATCGACATGGTTCGGTGGGCTAAGAGTTGGATACCTAACGGAGACGCCGAAGACTCTTAGCTTCAAACGGCTTTCGGGCTGTATCCAGTCTGTGGCGGACTGGAAGATTGTTCTTTACCAACATAACGATCTAGCAGCCACACATGTCAGAGGAAACTGTAAAACGAGTTGACCAAGAGGCCCCAATCTTTTGGATCAAGCAGGCCTTCATGACCAACCTTTTGCAGAGCCTTCTGTCATGGTCCCACACAATAGGGAACCGTCCATGCTCGGCCGCCTCTGCCATCCTGGCCTTCTTGGACATTACACAGGTCTTAAGACTAGGAACACTTTGAGCTTGACCTACTCCATCTTTTCTGTCGCTTAGTTAGAAGGAAATCATTGCACCTCGATTTCCTACACCACACATCCCACTATTAACAGTAAATGTGAGGTTCCAGCGCCTCTAGTTTTGACCAGCACATTTAGTTCGAATAGGAATATTATTGAGACAAATGTTAGTGATAGGGACGCAAGGGAAATATTTAAAACTACATATTTAAAGGGGAAGCAGGATGTTAGGTATTGTAAAGGGAAACATAGGAATTCAAAATAGTCATAGCTAGGTTCGGGAAAAGCTATAAATTCGTCCGTGTTAAATAAAAGCTGAGAAAATCGAGACATTGAGCTTATATCTAAATGAGGTAGAATAGAGGGAAGATTAGCTAGGAATCCTAGGAAAAATAGCTAGGAATTTTAGGAAGATTAATTAGGAAATCTTGTTGAGAAGCTAGAGTAAAAGAATGGATGCAGTTGAATGTTGGTTTTAAAGAACCTAAGTTATGTCTTAGTTTTAAGGCTATTTATTTATCCAAATAACTTTTGGGATTTTGATTAATAACTTTATTAAATTATCCTTCTTCATAGAAGATGCAGTACTGCCTAGGCTTGCTAGTCAACATTAACTACTCTAAGGCCGAAGGCCGATATTTCATTCGATATTTATCTTACAATCATAAAGAGCCTATGATCTGAGGATTACGCTCCCATCTTCAAAGCAAGCCAGCTGAATATAGTTTCTTGCTCTTCAACAACTGCCAAACCTAAGGGCTAGGCGAGCCACTGGTCCGAAGGATTATGCTCCCATCTTCAAAGCAAGCCAGCTGAATATAGTTTCTTGCTCTTCTTAACTGCCGAACCCGAAGGCTAGGCGAGTCTATGATCCAAAGACTTAGCACTCTTCTGTGAAAGTAAGCTAGCTGAATGAATAGTTTCTTACAAGGTTACAGAGCCAGGGCTGTTCTGCATTTTACTACTACTGCAATACCCTTAGAGATGAAATCCCAAAGCTTATTAAAATATACAAATACTAATATGAAGTTTTATAGCTTCAGTCTGTCATGGCATCTCTCCATTACTTACGTCTGTACCTCGTTTAGACGAGTGGCTCCTCATTCAAAGGGAAGACACAAGTATATATTTAAAACTCCCAAGACTAAGTTCCAATAGTCTAAAGGGTGGACAGGTGCAAAGGTGGGGAAGGAGGCGTTTGCAACAAATAAAAAGGAACTCTTGGAGGTTATATATTACTTGTATCTTCTTTTGGAAACTAAGGAAATTAATCTCAAGTTAGAGTAATTATAGATTTTAGGTGTCGAACTTCTATTCTAAAAGAAAATGGGTTACTATACACAACTAAAGGGTTCACTAGACGATCACAAGGCCAATGTAAGATCTAATTCCCTATAAGCAACTAAGGTTCAGGATATAAATATTTCATGGCGTGCACTAGGTTTCGTAGTTAGGATATTTTATTAGGCCAGGATAGCGTTCAGTACAAAGTATCCCATAGAACAGACGCTAAAATAATAATTATAATCAGAGAGGGACACACTTATTACAAAAGTGGTAAGAGTAAGCTAGACAGATATAATATCTTCTATCTCTATCTACGTATGGGATTTTTTTATTAACTGTCAACAAACAACAACCCGACTAAAATAGATAGTGTTTGTTCAGTTTGACCCCGCCATATAAGAAGCGTCTTCTCAAATTATTGGGGTAAAAGACTATTGCTATTTCATGCTATACGCTGAGTGCGGTTCTATGGGATACTAGTTCTATGCCCCAGCATAAATAGTACATTGCGGCAATATTGCCAGTTATGATATGTACTCGATGCAATGCGAGGAGCGGGCGAGTCACTCCGACCATTTATAATGACTTGTGGCATACTGACACATTGTGTCAGTATGCCACAAGTAGAGCGTCAGTGGCGTCGGGGAAAACACGCGGCCGATCATATCGAAAGGTCCGGAGTTCGATCCCCGGCTGGACCATATACGAATGGGTTTTTTCTCGAAACTTAAGTACATTTACTGACTGCTCTCAAACGGTGAAGGAAAACATCGTGAGGAAACCTGCATACGCCGAAGAAGAAATTCTTAGGCGCATGTGAAGTCCACCAACCCGCACTGGGCTAGCGTGGTGGATTATAGCCCGAACAGCCAGGTTGAGAGGGTAGGCCTGAGCCCCAGCAGTGGGGACATGTTAATAGGCTGTTGATGATGCCACAACCCTGTAGGTACTGTTCTATATTTTGCAGTTTACTCCCAAATTCCCAATTTTACATACTACCCGCCGCACGGCGAAATTTTGAACTAAACAAATAGCTAGCTCTGAGCGAGCGAAACTTGCCGCCGCTTTATATTCCCTGTTTTAAGTGTAAAACAAACGACGCGGGCTTATTGCTAGAAATAAATCACCCTGTGAACAGAGCGCCAGGGCCGGAGCGGGGAGTTTGTGGCCTCAGTCTGTGGGGGCCATAAATATAAGCCAGGAATTCGAGGTCTCAGTTTTTGTATGACGATTTTTAAATGCAATATCGTCAGCTAAGAGTGTAAAACCTCAGATTAATTAATAGTTCCTGTAAAAGTACTAATAAGGAAAGGTGTAGTAGCTCCCAAACTTCTTGATTAATGACCTTGACTGCGCAGAACTGAATTATAGGTCTCTTTGGCGGCGGGGTGCGGGGCGCCTCCGATTCGAGTGCGCTATTGGTAGATCAGACCGAATCGAGCGCGCTATTGGTAGATCAGACCGAATCTAGCGCGCTATTGGTAGATCAGACCGAATCGAGCGCGCTATTGGTAGATCAGACCGAATCTAGCGCGCTATTGGTAGATCAGACCGAATCTAGCGCGCTATTGGTAGATCAGACCGAATCGAGCGCTCTATTGGTAGATCAGACCGAATCGAGCGCTCTATTGGTAGATCAGACCGAATCGAGCGCTCTATTGATAGGTATAACAGTCGACTACATGCAATGCACTACGTCAAGAATTTCACCGGCTTCTGTATCCAATTGTCCGGTTCCGTTTTGATTGTATTGTTGTAGAGTAGGCACTAAAGAAATTTGTAGGGGCCCATATTCAACAAAACCTCATCTTTACCCTTACAATGTACCTAGTTAGTAAACAGTACAATGTATTGATAAACAATACAATGTCTTGTTAAACAATGCAATATATTGTTTAACTAGACTTAAAAAGTTACTCTTACTAATCGCATATTACATAGTATGATAATTTAATTTACCGTTACTCGTTTTTCGGTAGAAGAACAATAGATTTGACAACTATACGTTCTTGTTGTATTGTTGAACATTTTTTTTACGTGTAGTATGAGGAATCTCTTTCGCGCGCCTTCAGCCACCCGAGTAAACTGTAAGTCTCCCATAAGTATTTCATCAAAAAGCAATTTTCATGACAACCTTCAAGACAAACTTGTTTCTGCCAGTTGACCTCCCCTTGGCTACCGGCCCCCCCTTGGCTACGGGCCCCCCCTTGGCTACGGGCCCCCCTTGGCTACGTACCTGCAAAAAATATATCAACCTGTGAACACTGCAGCGGCCGGAATTAATGGGTTGTACATTCCTGTTTGGCGGTCGACGTTTTTTAATTTCTCTCTTTTTATGCAGGAAAGTTAAAATATAATAAAAACACGCGTCCGCGATAAAAAGTACAACCCGCGATACTCCCATAGGTACTACAAACTTTCCCCCCCATTTGCCCCCTTAAAATGTGAAAATCGATGTCCTGTCCATCTGTCTACCCATCTGTCTACCAATCTGTCTGCCCATCTGTCTGCCCATCTGTATGTCCATCTGTCTATCCATCTCTCCGTCCATCTGTCTATCCATCTGTCTGTCCATCTGTTTGCCCAACTGTCTATTCATCTGTCTGTCCATCTGTCTACGCATCTGTCTACCCATCTGTCTGCCCATTTCTGTCTGCCCATCTGTATGTCCATCTCTATCCATCTGTCTGTCCATTTGCCACTTCAGACCGTTATTTTAAGAACAAATCTCTCGGTATAGGATTTAGATAGACTTTAATCCCGAAATCCCTACCAACACCCTCTGATCAAATCCATTAGTAAGTTAATCTAACAGCATCAAGCATAATCTAATAATAAACTACAGCTCCGTTCAGCGCTGGAGCACTCTCGCTACATAATGTACATTGTGAGCTGGGCTTTTAATGAATCCCATTTATGTACAAAAGGATTAGTTCACATAATTATAGAACTAGCTTATACCTACGACTTCGCCCGCGAAGCTTCTGTCTGCTTCAAACCGTTAGGATTTGATCTACTTACACACAACCCCCAATACCCCACCTATTTCATTAACCTGTAAACTTGCCCCGTACTTAAACAAACAAAAAAACGCAATTAATAAATAGTTCCACCCTTTCAGGCGACATGTTTCCGACTCTATCTGTTTCTGACTCGTTACGATTTGATCTACTTACACACAAATGACCCCACCTATTTTATTAACCTGTAAACTTGCCCCGTACTTAAACAAAAAAAGTCCGCAAATAAATAGCTCCACCCTTTCTGGCGACATGTTTCTGACTCTATCTGTTTCTCTAACTCGTTAGGAATTGATCTACTTACACACAAATGACCCCACCTATTTTATTAACCGGTTAACTTGTCCCGTACTTAAACAAATAAAAGTCCGCAAATAATCAATAGTTCCACTATTTCAGGCGACATGTTTCCGACTCTATCTGTTTCTGACTCGTTACGATTTGATCTACTTACACACAAATTACCCCACCTATTTTATTTGCCGGTAAACTTGCCCCGTAAACAAGAAATAGTCCGCAAATTTATCGCTCGTTTCCGCAGCGTAGCTTCCTTTTCGAGCTTTTGTGTTAAGAATTTATTGTCAGTATAAATTAGGCGGCGGTTTGTGTTGCTAGTTTCTTTTGTTGCTTAGTTTTGGCTGTTTTTGGTTCCGTTGGAACAGAACTTTGGACGACGGAAATGTAAAAGATAAACCGGTAAATGATAAACCGGTTGCAGTTAGATAAACTTTATAATTAATTAATATGCCATTTGCGTCCATTCCGAAAGTTCATACCTTGTAAGTTCATCGACCATTACAGAGCATAATGCTTCCAAAGTTGGTTACAATAGATTTGTTAAAGTTGGTTAGACCCCATATATAAAATAGTTGCAATTCCCCCATGTAAGTAATACCTTGTAGAAGGTTATCTCGCCCCAAAATTGGGGGCTAATTTGTTTTGGCGGCGACTAACATGCCTCCTTAAACTCCGATTAATCATTTAGGCATAGAATAAGATTGTAAGATAGAGGGTACATTGCATTGAATTAAATAAACCGCCTGTTAAATTTCGAAGGCTGGTTTCACAGCCCCGTCCGGGTCGCCGAACATCGTTTCAGAGCGACGCACATTGTTCCGTGCGGGACGCATAATGTCGCATTTGTAAAAAGTGAACCATTTCAAATTAATTTTCTCAGAGACAGTCTTTAAGTAAATTTTAAGAGTCCAAACAGAACAAACGTCTTGTCTGCATGTCATTTAAATTCCGTTTCTAGTTTGAAAAAAACTTGCGTCTCCACTTTCTTCGTGTTACAATTTTTGACCCACTGATGCTTAGAGAAAGACCCTCTGGGCAACTGCTCACTTCAACCCGATGATGTGGCGATCACAATAGATCAGTAATGGTCGCAGTGATGGTTTGAAAGATCCCCATCACAAGTAATAATAATCTTCCTCCTTTGGTTTCGTCTAAGACTTCGGGTCACAGAACTTCGCCCCGATAGTAAGGGTTGGACCACATCTATCAGCACGGAATCGCACTTTTTCATGTCTGTATGCTTTTCTGTCGTTCAGGAACGTCATTAGCTAGAGCGAGAAACATATCGGGTGTAAAATATACCGGCGATGCGCCCGGCAGCTCGACCACAAGTCGATCGCCAGCGGGGGCGATGGAGTGCTGACGCGTGCTGCCGCGCGCTATAGCACACCAGCTATGTTTCTCGCTCTAGCAAATGACGTTCCTGAACGACAGAAAAGCATAGAGATATGAAAAAGTGCGATTCCGTGCTGACAGGTGACAAGGAACGCGACAGCATGCGATCGCACGCTATAACACGCCGCAGCACTGACGGGAAAAGTGTGATTCCGTGCTGACAGATAAGGTCCAACCCTAAAAGACGCCAGTGCTTTTGTTGCTACGCCGTGGTAACTTTTAAATGGAGTGTCGCATCTGCATGATTTATTCTTAGTTTGCAGTTAGATTCTACCAGATAATTATGTGGTGTTCTGAACTTGCTTCAGCCGTAATTAAGGCATTAATGGACATGTCCCCGGGCGGGCGGGGCCACCGTCATTATAATAAATCTGGGGTAATGTGAGTTTCTTAGAATTTGTCTATATCCGGCGTTTTTCTCGAAACGAGAGCTGCTTCTCGTCGCTTCGGACACCCCCTTTTCGTTATTTGAGCGTTCAACGACTCTGCTGCTTTGTTCTACTGCCACTGTGTACGGTCGACCGCACGTCAGTGGAAACAGAACTAGTACAAACTGGTCTCTCATAGTATTGAAACTCCATATAGTAACGCCTGATACGATTAAATACTCCTTAGGCTAGGCCAGCTCAAGGTCAAAGTGTTTTCACTGACGTGCGGTTGACTGTTGTCCTTCTAGATCTAGTAGATATAAAATCAAGATATCATTTCATCAACAGCGTATTAATCTCCCCATTGCTGGGGCTCAGGTCTACCCTATCAACGAGGGCGTTCGGGCTATAGTCCACCACGCTAGCCCAGTGCGGGTTGGTGGACTTCACAAGCGCCTAAGAAATTCTTCTTCGGCGTATGCAGGTTTCCTCACGATGATTTCTTTCACCGTTTGAGAGCAGTCAGTAAATGTACTTAAGTTTCGAAAAAAACCCATTGGTACTTGGCCCAGCCGGGAATCGAACTTCGGACCTTTCGATATGATAAGCCGCGTCTTATCCCCGAGGCCACAGACGCTCTTCACTGACTGAGAGATCATTTAATTAATTAAATCGTTTGATAATTGATTCCGCCCGAAGTATTAGATTAGATTGAAACAACAAATAAGCAAGTGAAAAATTTTTAGTATGTGGTCTTAGCACTCAAAATTCTTTGCATCCTTTCAATTTATTGCTGCAGGTGACTAAATGTGCACCTGTATGTGTCTGCGGCAGATAGAGACGGACTTATAGGTGTATCCCAGACACACGCGGCCTGCGGTGGCGGCCTACCGCAGGCAGCAGCTTCGATATGAAAACGCAGGCCGCGCGTGTCTGATGTCTCACATACATTGCATAGGGAAGACATCAGGCCGCCACCGCCACCGCCACCGCAGACCGCGTGTGTCTGGGATATGCCTGAACCTTTACTAAACTTCCGGTTATATATTCCCTACTTGGGAGTCGAAGCCAATAACCCGGCAACAATGGTATGTGACCTTTCCAATTTCACCTCAAAGCTTTCATATTTGTGGAGAATTCCTTGGAAAGAGCGCAACTTATTTCATGTCGTCAAGGATGTGCAGGGTGACCGTTTGTTTAATGTATTTCGGGAATTTCCATTCGCTATAGCCACAAGGTCAAAAATATTTTATTGCATTAAGTAGGTAGTACCTACACTTGATTTATTTATACACCACCTATAATTAATAGCTCATCATATTTTTATTGACACTACATTTAACTTAACACTTAATTTAAGTCATCGCCTGACATCGTTAGTGTATGGTTGTGTAAAGTGATTCCGCACGTTCGCGTGCGCATTGTGTTTTATCGAAAATGGCGGATAAAGTAATTATTAATGAGTTTTTGACTTTTTTACAAAATAAAATAGAAGTGATAGATGAACTAACCATAGTGCAAATATGTGCTTCTAATTTTTCGGACGCCGAAATTGAATCGGGAAAAACTGTTTTATTTAATTCTATTTCTGACGGTACTACTCGCTGCGTGAGTCGAAAAGGAGATGACAGAAATAAGAAAAATATTAAGGACTGCATTAAACTGCTCAAGGAGTCTGACCCTGATAGCCAGCCTGTGTTCGTTGCAAAAGACCTAAATCGCCTACCCCCTGTTACGTTTGACCATGTGGATGTTTCCCGCCTGCTAAAAGATCTGACTTATCTCAAATCTGAGGTACAAATGCTACGGATGGACGCAGTCTCCAAGGACGAAGTTTTAAAGCTAAGTGAGGAGCTGTCGCAATTGAGGACATGTGTCAACAAAAAAGATAACTACAGAAGTCGATCATTTACGAGGGTAAATAATGCATCGCACGAGCAAGCGGCGGTGAGCCGCGTGGAGGACGGAATAACTGCTACAAGGTCGGCCGGCAGCGAACCGGTTCCGTCAGCTGACGACAGCGTGCGCTCGCACAAGCCAATGTATCGTGATATTTTGTTATCACAGCAAGGAGCGCAGGCGAAAAGCAATTCTGACGCGTCGAATATTAAGGTCGACAACGAATTTACTATCTTTGAACGTAAGAGGCGTACTAAGCAAAGGAATTTGCGGGGAACGATGGAGACAACTAGCCGATTATTAGTAGCCGATATGACGTCTGCGATTTATATTTCTAGAATTAGAAAAGAAGTTAAAGAATGCGATATAGTAAACCATATTAAGGATAAGGGCGAGGAGTGTATTAAGGTGGAGCTATTACCACAATTCCATGAGACAACCTTCAACTCGTTTAAAGTGGTTATTCCGAGCAGTAAAATGGATACATTCCTCAAAGGTGATCTTTGGCCGAAAGGATTGGTCTACCGTCGGTTTAGAGAGCGCTACGCGCGGCCCGGAACTTCAGACAAATAATGGATAACACCAGTAAAAGAATCACTATGGTATCGTGTAATTGTAAGAATATTAAGCGATCGATAGATTATGTTCGTAAGATCTGTAAAAAGGCGGACATTATTGTTCTGCAGGAGACGTGGCTACTTCAGCATGATCTGAACTTCACTAATGGAATAGATGAAAACTTTGGATCTTTTTCAAAATCTTCCGTAGACTCATCAGCCGGAATCTTACGTGGTCGGCCGTACGGCGGCCTATCAATTATGTGGCGAAAGTCTGTCTTTTCAAATGTGTCGGTGGAGGATTGTTCATGCGACAGATTGGCGGCGATTCGAATTGAACTCGATAACCGGCAATTGTTAGTGTTTAATGTGTATATGCCTGTAGACACGGAAGACAACCTGCCAGAGTTCACGGACACGATGGGCAGAATGGGTGCTATAGCTGAGGAATGCGACGTAGAAGCAGTATACATGCTGGGTGACTACAATGCGCACCCTCGAACCAGGTTTGGTAACGAAATGTTGGCGTTCTGTGCTGAGCAGATGTGGGTGTGTACTGATGTGGATATACTGGGTATAGACTCAGGTACTTTCACGTATATCAGCGAAGCCCATGGGACGGTGAGATGGCTGGATCACTGTATATCGACCAAGGCAGCCCAGGATACTGTTGTAAATGTGCATATTGACCATGAAGTAAACTGCTCAGACCATTGGCCTATGTTTTTGGAGTGTGATATAGGCTTAGTGTGTAATAGATCATGTGATAACCGTCGTTCTAGTGATACGAGTGCGAGTGCAAGCATATGTTGGGGTCAACGAGACCTGCTTCAGATAAATATATATGGCAAATTTTGCTCTGAAAATCTTATCAGTCTGTCTAAAACTAGTCAATGTACCAACTGTGATAATAATATGTGTATAAATAATAAATGTATTTTAAGTTATATTGAAAAATTATATAATGATACTGTACAAATTTTACAAAGTGCAGCTATACACAGCGCTTGTGCTGACTCTGGTGTACGTAATAGGAGCAAAAGAAAACAGGTTGTGGGCTGGAACTTCCACGTAAGGGAAAGCCACGAAAAAGCTAGACTCTATTTTAAATACTGGATAGAGTGGGGCAAACCTAACACAGGTGTAATTTATAAGAATATGTGTGAGAGTCGCAGAGAATTTAAAAGTAAGTTGAGGTGGTGCCAGAACCATCAGGATTCTATCAAAATGGACATATTAGCGGTGCATAATGTACTGAACGCTATCCTGGCCTAGTAAAATATCTTAACTACGAAATCTAGTGCACGCCATGAAATATTTATATCCTGAACCTTAGTTGCTTATAGGGAATTAGATCCTATATTGGCCTTGTGATCGTCTAGTGAACCCTTTAGTTGTGTATAGTAACCCATTTTCTTTTAGAATAGAAGTTCGACACCTAAAATCTGTAATTACTCTAACTTGAGATTAATTTCCTTAGTTTCCAAAAGAAGATACAAGTAATATATAACCTCCAAGAGTTCCTTTTTATTTGTTGCAAACGCCTCCTTCCCCACCTTTGCACCTGTCCACCCTTTAGACTATTGGAACTTAGTCTTGGGAGTTTTAAATATATACTTGTGTCTTCCCTTTGAATGAGGAGCCACTCGTCTAAACGAGGTACAGACGTAAGTAATGGAGAGATGCCATGACAGGCTGAAGCTATAACACTTCATATTAGTATTTGTATATTTTAATAAGCTTTGGGATTTCATCTCTAAGGGTATTGCAGTAGTAGTAAAATGCAGAACAGCCTTGGCTCTGTCACCTTGTAAGAAATTATTCATTCAGCTAGCTTACTTTCACAGAAGAGTGCTAAGTCTTTGGATCATAGACTCGCCTAGCCTTCGGGTTCGGCAGTTAAGAAGAGCAAGAAACTATATTCAGCTGGCTTGCTTTGAAGTTGGGAGCATAATCCTTCGGACCAGTGGCTCGCCTAGCCCTTAGGTTTGGCAGTTAAGAAGAGCAAGAAACTATATTCAGCTGGCTTGCTTTGAAGATGGGAGCGTAATCCTCAGATCATAGGCTCTTTATGATTGTAAGATAAATATCGAATGAAATATCGGCCTTCGGCCTTAGCGTAGTTAATCTTGACTAGCAAGCCTAGGCAATACTGCATCTTCTATGAAGAAGGATAATTTAATAAAGTTATTAATCAAAATCCCAAAAGTTATTTGGATAAATAGATAGCCTTAAAACTAAGACTTAACTTAGGTTCTTTAAAACCAACATTCAACTGCATCCATTCTTTTACTCTAGCTTCTCAACAAGATTTCCTAATTAATCTTCCTAAAATTCCTAGCTATTTTTCCTAGGATCCCTAGCTAATCCTTCCTCTATTCTACCTCATTTAGATATAAACTCAATGTCTCGATTTTCTCAGCTTTTATTTAACACGGACAAATTTATAGCTTTTCCCGAACCTAGCTATGTCTACTTTGAATTCCTATGTTTCCCTTTACAATACCTAACATCCTGAATCCCCTTTAAATATGTAGTTTTAAATATTTCCCTAGCGTCCCTATCACTAACATTTGTCTCAATAATATTCCTATTCGAACTAAATGTGCTGGTCAAAACTAGAGGCGCTGGAACCTCACATTTACTATTAATAGTGGGATGTGTGGTGTAGGAAATCGAGGTGCAATGATTTCCTTCTAACTAAGCGACAGAAAAGATGGAGTAGGTCAAGCTCAAAGTGTTCCTAGTCCTAAGACCTGTGTAATGTCCAAGAAGGCCAGGATGGCAGAGGCGGCCGAGCATGGACGGTTCCCTATTGTGTGGGACCATGACAGAAGGCTCTGCAAAAGGTTGGTCATGAAGGCCTGCTTGATCCAAAAGATTGGGGCCTCTTGGTCAACTCGTTTTACAGTTTCCTCTGACATGTGTGGCTGCTAGATCGTTATGTTGGTAAAGAACAATCTTCCAGTCCGCCACAGACTGGATACAGCCCGAAAGCCGTTTGAAGCTAAGAGTCTTCGGCGTCTCCGTTAGGTATCCAACTCTTAGCCCACCGAACCATGTCGATGTACAGTCCCTAGACTCATGACACAACCCCCCGAACTTGAATCTAAAGAATAACTTGAATTTAGCACGATCACTTCCAGAACTTCACTTCTGCTGCCTATGTCCAGCTGTGGACTTCACAGGCTATTTTACTCGCGAACAAATCCAAATATAGAAATAAACTGGAACCAGCACAGATCCTTGATAGGCCAGGCTGATTCCTCAAGATCTGACAGAGATAAATTACCGAGTGTCAATATACAATCGCCAAGCGTAGTGACAGCTTGACGCCCCAAAATAGAATCCCGATCCGTGGCAATTACACGGCTTATATACTAGCATTTCTCGACCTTTCCTCGACCTTTCCTTGACCTTTCCTCGACCTGTCCTCGACCTTTCCTCGACCTGTCCTCGACCTATCCTCGACCTGTCCTCGACCCTTCCTCGACCTGTCCTCAACCCTTCCTCGATCTGTCCTCGACCCTTCCTCGACCTTTCCTCGACCTTTCCTCGACCTTTCCTCGACCTTTCCTCGACCTTTCCTCGACCTTTCCTCGACCTTTCCTCGACCTTTCCTCGATCTGTCCTCGATCTTTCCTCGACCTTTCCTCGACCTGTCCTCGACCTTTCCTCGACCCTTCCTCGATCTGTCCTCGACCTGTCCTCGATCTGTCCTCAATACATTTTGCTTTCCTCGCAAGTCTTTTGTTATTATTTTTGATTAACTAAGTCTATACATAACCTCGACGCGATAACTTTTAATATGAAAACCTAGTTTCCTAAGGATCAAGAAAATAAGCTCTCAGTAAGCTAATTGAGCTTCCTGTTGAAGATCATTATATCAACCATTCCTCCGTCTTCTCAACTTCATTCAAGCTAAACCTACACCTGGATTTCCCCTCTCAATCTATGCTTCTAGCTTACATTAGTTAAATTATCCCTCTATCTTACTGCTTTCATCTAACAAATCATGAATACAAGGTGCTGGAACTTGGTTCCAGTACAATCAACCCCAAAAGTTTTAAAGGTTTCCCAAACTTTTCAAACTTTTCCAAACCTCTCTTGTATTCTTGATGCAACTCAGTACCTATAAATATAAATTTACATTTATTGAAAATATAATCTACAAATTTATTTTCATCCATTGCCAACAAGAGCAATAAATTAAAGCATACTAATTAAAATTAAAATTAAATTAATTTTAATACTAATTAAAATCAATAACTTAAAAATATCAGAAGCTCTGCACCCAGCTTAACTTGGAGGGTTTCTCTTTTCTTTTAAAGTGACGAAGCCAATTTCGGATTCAAGATCATATTTATGCACACTCAAACATCTTATTATCATATGCCTTCAAAGCGCTAGCTAGGTTTTTTTTTTTTTTCTTACCATAGCTTATGTTGCGGTGAGTATTTAAACCTGGTATTTCATAACCCTTCGGAAAGCATGAGAGACGACTGCAAAGTCAGTCAGAATATAACAGTAACCCCCCGCTCCCTATTAGGCATACATCCAGACGAGGGCCTTGTTTGTGAGGCAAGTCAGCTCTGTAGCTTCAGCTAATCATTCGGCCCCATTCCACCAAAGAGAACCACCTCCGATTCTCAGCTTCCTGTGCGCCTCCAACGCAAAAAGCCGACCTTTTAGCTGACCCCATCAGAACATACACATACGTGCAGAATTAGAGACTTACTCCCATATTTAACCAACCTCCCCTAATCATCAATCCTACTTCCTTCTGGAATTATTCATACCAGGCGCTTGTCAGAAATCACGTAATGAGAAGCAACAGAAAACATGTGAAGCTGTTCACTTATGTTGCAGTTAACACGTTGATGTCAACTCAACAAACTAATATAACTATCAGACCATAATGTCTGAATTCACTAAATTAAAAGTGAATCAGGTCTCCATCTAGCCTCTGTACTAGTCATTTCCCGCAAGTTCCATGTAACCAGGTTTCGGTTTAGCTTCTTGTCCGGTATATAATCCATGTGCGAATTGGACAAATAATATCATAAATCGTGAATTTAACCTAACACCTAAGTCCTCGCAGACTGACCATTTGTAACGTGTAAATGTTCCAAAGGACATATGACAATAAAATCACCCACGAATTGTCCGCTGCCATTGCATCAAAGCCCTTTGATCCCTCTCTTTCTCTAACTACATTATTCTAACTAATTACTAAACTACCAGCATACATCTTTCATAATCCCCTCAACAAACATACAGCTTTGATAGAACAACAACAAGACATTTAACGCAGGCATCTGCTAAAACTTCCCATCAAAGTCTAAGCAACCCGAAAATTAACCTCCACTCCCCCCAGCTTAACCAGGTAAAGCCGCTGACATCTCCAAGATTATCCTCTCAAATATTCCAATTTATTTAATTTTAAAATTTACATTTGTTCTTAAGCCCAGCTAAAATAAAACCAATTAGTTTAGAAAGGCACAAATGATGCTGTTTTAAGACTGAAAGAAAAGATATATCCAATACCTTTACCATACCTTTATCAAACCTTACCATGTCTTTACCCGGATACATTTAATTTCGTTCAACTCATCCACATCATTCTAGCCTTTCCGTTTCATGTTCAAAATTGTATTAAAAATACTTTAATTCCCTATTAACTTCTATGATTAAGTTCTCTAAACATTTATCTACTATTTAGTCTTCCGACTTGCAACTTCTTGCCCGAAAGACTTCGGTCAATCAACCCTTGATCATATAAATCCATCAATCATCTTTCCTCCTATAAAAGACTCCCAGAATCTGAAACCTTTAACCTGATGTTAGTTCTCATGTACAAGCTACATGGAAAACTATGAGAAATTTCTACGCCGAATTGGGTTTCAGCTCCAAGTCTAAAATAATCACTCCTAACCTAAGACTATTTTAACTTCTCTTGCTCGGGCAACCCCACGAAATTTAAAGCATACTAAATCATAAGTAAATTAAATCTATTTTACCCTACTTCTCCGATTCACAATTTAAAATTAAACTTTTCCAATTATTCCTCCTTCTAATTTCAACCATTCGAACTTCTTGTCTAGATTTCTTTATTAGAGACATTTTCCCAACTTGTCATTCTCTCCTGACATTTCTTTGCAGTCTGTTGTTTCCTGCATCTCTCTAATTTTAACCTAAACTCTTTCCCTTTAATCTTCTACTATGGACCTTCCCACATCTCTTCGCTTCATTAAAGCTTACCAAGACCTCCCAATCCTCTGGAACCCCCGTCACCCCCACTACCATTGCTCTTCTGAACGCACTTCCGCATATTCCTTACTCCTTCCCATACTCTTGTCCCGCTACCCTACATCCACCATCTCCGACGTTCCGAAACAAATAAAAAATCTTCGAAATAAGTACTACCGCGCCAAAACAGCTAAAAGAGGGCACTGGATATTAGACGCCCTGGCCTTTCTTTATGAGGTAAGTTCTAATCTCTTACTAAATTCATTCTTCCGCCCAATCCCCCTCACAAACCTAGGTAGGTCTCCGAACTACTATAACCAAGAAGGTTCGAAACTCCTTGTTCGCTCGCGCGCTCACCATGGAGAAAGCATCCCGTATATTTTGTATGGAAAGAGGGAAACGCCAGTTCCATTTAGAAATTTATTTATTTATGCCTTTGCTGCCGATCCATATGGGATCAGCTATCCCCTTATTTTCCCCAAAACTATAACTCGCCATATTCAAATAATTTTACCAATATGTACCAGTCTAACGCCCCTCAACTCCCAGCTGTCCCTCCGACCGTCTCTCCACCAACCCCGAACCCTACGGTAAGAGTTTTCTAATTCTTTTATCACTCCCTTAATGTTGCATTCCTTCATTCCCCGTCCAAGTCATCCCCTTTTCCCAACCACTCTATTATCCAATTCTCTATTCACACACTATTTTTAGATCCACTACTTATCAACTCTTTCATTAATATTAAATAATTTTTTTTTTTTTCTCCCCTAGCTACTCCTTCCTGTCTCCCCTGTCTCGAGCTTGCACGGCGAGCTCCTACCTTCCCCTACACCCCATTCGTCCGGTCTTGGTTTGCCCTCTGTAAGTATACTTCAACTTTCCCTTCTCCTTGTCTTACCATATATATATATATATATATATATTTTTTTTTTTTTTAACCACGTTTCCTTTTGTTGCAGATGGACAGTATTCTTCCTTCTTCACAACCTGCCGTTTAATTTTTCTCTATCTTCATTACTATTATAAATGTTTCACTTTGCCTTTAATCTTTTATTTACCCCCCCCTAAACCCACGGGGAATCAGCCGCCTCACACCCCTCCAACCACACACCATGTCACTTTAAGTATAGTTTCACCTTATTTTTTTTTTTTTTTCTAAAATCAACAAATCCTTGGTTTCAAGCTGGGCAAAGGTTTGTCACCTCTCCCACTCTCACAGGTGTATATTTAAAGTAACCATGGGTGTGTGCTTGAGCCAATCCCTTGCCTCCTGATTCTATACAATGCACCCCAGAGCTAAGTTTCTTTATTGTCAAAATCTTATACAATATCTTAGAGCTAAATTTTGAAACCCTATGCACTTTAGCCTTCGATCTGCATCTGCCGTGGGATTCTATGATGCAGCCGTGGCTCACAATAAAATTCTTACACAACTATTGGAGTATACACCATTACAATAATGGAGCTCCGTTATAATTAAATATTATAAAGTAGTAGTTTTATTCTAACCGAATAACTCTTCTCAATAAATTAACAAATCTCTAACCTTGAACATTTCTCAAATCAACTCTCTTATACAATTTAAGTTTTTTTTTTTTTCCAATACTCAAAGGAACTTATTCCTTGTAACTAATCTACTTAGCTAACCAACTAATTAAACATTTTCCAATCAAAACCCCTCCCTGTACTGTCCCCAAATCTGCCTTTTATTCAAAATACTTTGACAAATGGATTGTATTAAATTTCCCCCTTATCCTGTTTGTACCAGGGTCCCACAAAACATACACATTTTGAAACGGGACTGCGGCTACTACATAAGGCCCTTCATATAATAAATCAAATTTCGAAGTAATCTTTCGCTTCGTGTCTGACTTGTTTAACCTCCTTATTTTGACCAAATCCCCTATTTGGTAGTGTCTAATTCTATAATTTTGATTAAATCTTATTTGGCGCTTCACGCTAGTTTGCCTCAATCTCTCCCGAGCCTCCCTCCTAACTTGATTTACTTCCAACTCTTTCTCTTTCCCGAGTGACTTAATATTCTTATTCCTCTCCTCGCTCTCGTATTTCCCCGTGGTATCTCTAATCTTGTATATCATTATTTATAGATGTAAAGTTGTAAATCTAGAAAACTTTGAAACACAAGAACCCTTTTAATGTCAAACATAGCTCCGTCTCATTTAGCCTGAATAAGCAAAGGCCCATCCAAGTTAAATGTACCGAGCTATCTCCGCCCATCTATGTGATCTGGTACTTTAACAAGTAAACATGCATTTTCTTTTCCCGAAATTCAAAACATTTATTTTTAAACACACTCGAATCTCTTAATGTACAATTTCATCTACGTTATTTCTCGACACTCCTTGCATGCCGATCTTAATTCTATCCAATATTGCACTCTACCATAACGGACAGACAATCTTAATACCTCCAAACTCCTTAAACAAAACGATATTTTTTTAATACTTCAGGCTACCTCAACCCCATACGCTTGAGCTCTCAACGGCTTTCCTTATTTAGACTATCTCAACCCCAGTCGCCTGAACTCTAAAACGACTAGACTTAAGTCAACCCCAGCCCAAGATATATATATTTATATTTCTTTCATCCGTAGTCTTTATCTCTCTATTATAGAATCTTGATTACCCTTTAGCCTATGATAATATAATGCTATTTATTAGTGTCGAACTTCTGATTCTTTCCATTTCTACGGCATCAAATTGTGGGTTTTAACCCACGTAAACTAAACTACTTTAAAGTTCTAATTCCCGATAAGACATTTATAAATTGAGCCTCCCTAACCGTGCACATATAATTAAACTATCATCCTGGTCACGGCACCAAATTGTACTGAACGCTATCCTGGCCTAGTAAAATATCTTAACTACGAAATCTAGTGCACGCCATGAAATATTTATATCCTGAACCTTAGTTGCTTATAGGGAATTAGATCCTATATTGGCCTTGTGATCGTCTAGTGAACCCTTTAGTTGTGTATAGTAACCCATTTTCTTTTAGAATAGAAGTTCGACACCTAAAATCTGTAATTACTCTAACTTGAGATTAATTTCCTTAGTTTCCAAAAGAAGATACAAGTAATATATAACCTCCAAGAGTTCCTTTTTATTTGTTGCAAACGCCTCCTTCCCCACCTTTGCACCTGTCCACCCTTTAGACTATTGGAACTTAGTCTTGGGAGTTTTAAATATATACTTGTGTCTTCCCTTTGAATGAGGAGCCACTCGTCTAAACGAGGTACAGACGTAAGTAATGGAGAGATGCCATGACAGGCTGAAGCTATAACACTTCATATTAGTATTTGTATATTTTAATAAGCTTTGGGATTTCATCTCTAAGGGTATTGCAGTAGTAGTAAAATGCAGAACAGCCTTGGCTCTGTCACCTTGTAAGAAATTATTCATTCAGCTAGCTTACTTTCACAGAAGAGTGCTAAGTCTTTGGATCATAGACTCGCCTAGCCTTCGGGTTCGGCAGTTAAGAAGAGCAAGAAACTATATTCAGCTGGCTTGCTTTGAAGTTGGGAGCATAATCCTTCGGACCAGTGGCTCGCCTAGCCCTTAGGTTTGGCAGTTAAGAAGAGCAAGAAACTATATTCAGCTGGCTTGCTTTGAAGATGGGAGCGTAATCCTCAGATCATAGGCTCTTTATGATTGTAAGATAAATATCGAATGAAATATCGGCCTTCGGCCTTAGCGTAGTTAATCTTGACTAGCAAGCCTAGGCAATACTGCATCTTCTATGAAGAAGGATAATTTAATAAAGTTATTAATCAAAATCCCAAAAGTTATTTGGATAAATAGATAGCCTTAAAACTAAGACTTAACTTAGGTTCTTTAAAACCAACATTCAACTGCATCCATTCTTTTACTCTAGCTTCTCAACAAGATTTCCTAATTAATCTTCCTAAAATTCCTAGCTATTTTTCCTAGGATCCCTAGCTAATCCTTCCTCTATTCTACCTCATTTAGATATAAACTCAATGTCTCGATTTTCTCAGCTTTTATTTAACACGGACAAATTTATAGCTTTTCCCGAACCTAGCTATGTCTACTTTGAATTCCTATGTTTCCCTTTACAATACCTAACATCCTGAATCCCCTTTAAATATGTAGTTTTAAATATTTCCCTAGCGTCCCTATCACTAACATTTGTCTCAATAATATTCCTATTCGAACTAAATGTGCTGGTCAAAACTAGAGGCGCTGGAACCTCACATTTACTATTAATAGTGGGATGTGTGGTGTAGGAAATCGAGGTGCAATGATTTCCTTCTAACTAAGCGACAGAAAAGATGGAGTAGGTCAAGCTCAAAGTGTTCCTAGTCCTAAGACCTGTGTAATGTCCAAGAAGGCCAGGATGGCAGAGGCGGCCGAGCATGGACGGTTCCCTATTGTGTGGGACCATGACAGAAGGCTCTGCAAAAGGTTGGTCATGAAGGCCTGCTTGATCCAAAAGATTGGGGCCTCTTGGTCAACTCGTTTTACAGTTTCCTCTGACATGTGTGGCTGCTAGATCGTTATGTTGGTAAAGAACAATCTTCCAGTCCGCCACAGACTGGATACAGCCCGAAAGCCGTTTGAAGCTAAGAGTCTTCGGCGTCTCCGTTAGGTATCCAACTCTTAGCCCACCGAACCATGTCGATGTACAGTCCCTAGACTCATGACACAACCCCCCGAACTTGAATCTAAAGAATAACTTGAATTTAGCACGATCACTTCCAGAACTTCACTTCTGCTGCCTATGTCCAGCTGTGGACTTCACAGGCTATTTTACTCGCGAACAAATCCAAATATAGAAATAAACTGGAACCAGCACAGATCCTTGATAGGCCAGGCTGATTCCTCAAGATCTGACAGAGATAAATTACCGAGTGTCAATATACAATCGCCAAGCGTAGTGACAGCTTGACGCCCCAAAATAGAATCCCGATCCGTGGCAATTACACGGCTTATATACTAGCATTTCTCGACCTTTCCTCGACCTTTCCTTGACCTTTCCTCGACCTGTCCTCGACCTTTCCTCGACCTGTCCTCGACCTATCCTCGACCTGTCCTCGACCCTTCCTCGACCTGTCCTCAACCCTTCCTCGATCTGTCCTCGACCCTTCCTCGACCTTTCCTCGACCTTTCCTCGACCTTTCCTCGACCTTTCCTCGACCTTTCCTCGACCTTTCCTCGATCTGTCCTCGATCTTTCCTCGACCTTTCCTCGACCTGTCCTCGACCTTTCCTCGACCCTTCCTCGATCTGTCCTCGACCTGTCCTCGATCTGTCCTCAATACATTTTGCTTTCCTCGCAAGTCTTTTGTTATTATTTTTGATTAACTAAGTCTATACATAACCTCGACGCGATAACTTTTAATATGAAAACCTAGTTTCCTAAGGATCAAGAAAATAAGCTCTCAGTAAGCTAATTGAGCTTCCTGTTGAAGATCATTATATCAACCATTCCTCCGTCTTCTCAACTTCATTCAAGCTAAACCTACACCTGGATTTCCCCTCTCAATCTATGCTTCTAGCTTACATTAGTTAAATTATCCCTCTATCTTACTGCTTTCATCTAACAAATCATGAATACAAGGTGCTGGAACTTGGTTCCAGTACAATAAGGCAAATAAGAATTTTGTGAAATTTTGGCAATCCACGAAAGCACTTAATCATAAACAGGGTTTGCCGGTTAGTGTGAATAATGTTCAGAACCAAGAATTGATAGCTGATATGTTTGCGCGCCATTTCAAAGTGGATCCCCTCAATGTAGAGGACATGCCCGACACGATTATGCCTGACGCGACAGAGGAACCCTTGCAATTTTCTCCTGATGTCATAGCAAAGGTTGTAAGTGACATAAAACGTGGAAAGTCTCCTGGACACGACGGCTTAAGTGTCGAGCATATCCTCTATGCTGGTGATGAGATTTATAGGGTACTATCTGAATTGTTTAATTTATGTATCACACATAGTTATCTCCCGACAGCTATGATGAAAACAGTAGTAGTGCCAGTTGTTAAAAACAAAACTGGTGACCTGTCTAATGTGTCCAACTATAGACCCATATCTTTAGGTACTATCATAGGTAAAATACTTGAACGGCTACTGCAGCCTGAACTGATGAAAGAGGTGGTGATTAGTGATGCTTAGTTTGGTTTTCGTCCCGGTCTCTCTACAGACTCTGCAATACTGTGTTTGAAGCATGCGGTGAACTACTACAAGAGCAGAGATACATCCGTATATGCGTGCTTCTTAGATTTGAGTCGCGCCTTTGATCTGGTCAATTATAAAGTCTTGTGGGACAAAATGCTAAAATATAATGTGCCTGTGACTATTGTGAGTCTGATGAGATACTGGTACGAGAACCAAACGAACACTGTGAGATGGGGCGACGCAACCTCTAGTGATTATAGACTAGAGTGTGGAGTACGCCAGGGTGGGCTGACCTCCCCGGACCTCTTTAACATATATGTTAACGACCTGATTGAGGAGCTGAGGAGCACTGGTATCGGATGCCATGTGCATGGTGTGTGTTTTAATAATCTGAGTTACGCAGACGATATGGTGCTTCTCAGTCCTGCAATCAGTGGTCTAAGAAAACTGTTATCCGTGTGTGAAAGCTTCGCAATGAAAAATGGGCTGAAATACAATGCTTTAAAAACGGAAATGGTAACTTTTCGATCTGGCAGGGGTCCGGATAGAGTTCCGCCTATTTTCTTGAATGGTTCTTCAGTTCAGGTTGTAGAGCACTTTAAGTATCTGGGACACATTTTGACAGATAGTCTATGTGATGACCTGGATATGGAGCGTGAACGAAGGGCCCTGGCTATACGGTGTAATATGCTCGCACGCAGATTTGCTCGGTGCTCTAAGGATGTTAAAACTACATTGTTTAAAGCCTACTGCATGTGTTTTTACACATGTCAGCTTTGGGTCAATTACACCAGAAGATCCTATAACATCCTTAGAGTCCAGTATAATGACGCTTTCCGAATCTTAATGAAACTGCCCCGGTTCTGCAGCGCATCGGGCATGCTTGCCGACGCCAGGGTCCCGGATTTCTTCGCCGTGCTCCGTGGTAGAGTTGCGACTTTTCGAGACAGAGTTCGCAGCTCTACTAACGAATTGATCAGTGCCGTGAATCACAATCTCTACCAGAATGTGTTTCACAGGCACTGGTTAAAAGTACACCAGAGTCGGAACAAGAAATAGGTAGATTTATCCTGTGTTGTTTTTCACCGTCTTAGCGTATTTTTAATGTGTTTTATTCTTTTATTCCTTGTCATTTAATAATAAGCTAGTTTTCGAGAAAATCGATAAAGTAGGACTTAAACTTCATAAAAATTCAGGGTTATTCAACATAACCTCAAAATTATGAATAAGAGAAAATATAATTATTAGGTATGTACCGTAAAAACTGAAGAAGAGAAGGTATACCTAGGTACATATATATACCTGTAATTGTTAACAAATTAAACTACAACGCAAGCGTTATTTCAATTGTGTGCCATGTATAAACCTATAAAGGTTTTTTTAGCACGCACTAATGTACGATTGTATTATTACCTATGTATTGAACAATAAATAATAAATAAATAAATAAATACCGTAAAAAGAACAGAATAGAATGTGTTTAACGGGTGTATAACAATGGAAATTATAAGAATAAAAAATTGTGTGGTCACTACACAATTATTTCTTCTGAAGTTCACTTCAAAAGGAACATTTTTTTTGTTGATATTGAAATCAATAATAAATAAATAAATTTAAACAAGCTTTTATATTGGATACATTAAATTGGATTATACTGTAGGTATTGTCTTTAGAGCTGGATGCAAAATTTGAACGTGATCCGATATCAGGGTGCGGGTAAAAAAATCCCCCCCGGACAGACAACAGGAAACCAAATTAAATAAAAGCTTGTAAAAAACTTCATCATCATCATCATATCAGCCTGTAGACGTCCACTGCTGGACAAAGGCCTCCCCCAAGGATCTCCCCGACGACCGGTCCTGCGCTAACCTCATCCAGCCGGGTCTCGCGTCCTTCACCAGATCGTCGGTCCACCTTGTGGGAGGCCTACGCTGCGTCTCCCGATACGTGGTCGCCACTCGAGAACCTTTCTGTCCCAACGGCCGTCAGTTCTACGAGCGATGTGCCCAGTCCATCGCCACTTCAGCTTCGCAATTCTTTGAGCTATGTATATATATATGTAAAAAACTTATAACAACTTATTACAAAACACCCAACTGTTGGCTACCCCTCGCCACCTGCGACGCAATGACCTGTTTTATGATATTTGATTTGTCTGCCCCCTCCCCCCGCGCCCGCCCGCGCCCCCCGCGCCACCCAGCCAGGGGAGCCGCACCTACGGGATCGTTATAAACTCTTCGAAATTGCTTTTATATAGGTGATATTTTATTATACGTAAAAAATTATAGATGAAAATGTTCTTGAATTTTATTTATAAGCAATCCATAGGAATACGATGATGAAAATCAAATTCTGAATGGGTAAAAGAGTGCTTACTCACACTCGTGAGGTCAAGGGTTCAAACTCGGGCTGGTAACAATGAGTTTTTCAGAACTTATGTACGTACTTACGGTTTATCGCTGAAAGAAAACATCGTGAGGAAACCTGTATGCGCCAAATAATTCTAAGGTACATGTAAAGTCCACCGATCTGCACTGGCCTAGCATGGTGGACTATAGCTCGAACGCCTTCGCTGTTGATTAAATAAAGAAAAATTGGAGTTAATTGATTAAATGTAAACCAATGAAGAGAATCGGAAGACGCAGCGTAGGCCTCCCACAAGGTGGACCGACGATCTGGTGAAGGTCGCGGACCCGGCTGGATGAGGTTAGCGCGGGACCGGTCGTCGTGGAGATCCTTGGGGGAGGCCTTTGTCCAGCAGTGGACGTCTATAGGCTGGTATGATGAAGAGAAAACGTATAACCGAAGGTAAAGCCCGACTTAATTCTTTGCTTTCGACTTAAATGTATCGTTTATTACAAGTTTAACCGCATTTTCTATTTTCCACAAAAAAACTTTTGTAGGCATTCCATTTTAAATCGCGTCCCGACATCAACTTTGACAACTTGCGCCAGTCTCGGCAACTTTGCCCAACTGTATGCGGGGCGCAAAGTTACCCACCGCCGGTACTTTGCCCGAAGTATTCTCAGGCGCAGTTTAAAAGTTTACCTTTGTCGGGAAGGGCGACTGAAGAAAAAGCTTTATTAGCAGTATTTAAAAATGCCGTCGCTTCCGGACAAAGTCATTTAAAATAAGTTTTGTTCGAAATGGGAACCCTAATTATAACGTCTTTTTAAAATGTTAAATGAATTTTTATTATGATAGGGCTCTCTCTCCAGTCTTGTATCACTGCGACGGTTATTTATTTATTTATTTAACAATTTATTGTACACACAAAACATTAACAAGATACAAAACAAAACAGAAAGAACATGTACAAATGGTGAGGCTTATCTCTTTATGAGATTTCTGCCAGCCTACCAGTGACAGGAAAAATGTGTGTTAGGGCAGACAGTGTGTACTAATATACTAAATAAACTATATTATATCAAAAATATTCATAAAGTATAATACATACAAATATTATCGTACATACTTACATACATAATGGATACATAAATATATACACACATATGTATAATATATATATATGCTTATGGATCAAGAGAGAGGTAATGCTCCTTCACTCGCTTTCTAAAGATTGCGACAGACTGGCTGTCGCGTATGTCAGAAGGAAGTGACTTCCACAGCCTGACCGCATGTACCGAAAAGGAATAGGAATAAAAGTCGGTAGAGTGGGAGGGAATATTAAGGAGGGAGCCAATGTGGGATCTGCTGAGTTTATCAACAGGGCGCATAAAGGAGAAACGTTCAGATAAATAGTTAGGGATGGACAGGTTTTTCAGGATGTTGTAAAGGAAACAAAGGATGTGAGTATTCCTGCGGTAGCGGATTGGGAGCCACTTGAGCTGGGCCCTATATATGGTTATAGTCGGTTTACTTAGATAGTGTCGGTACACCCGAACGGAATATGGGTAAGGCCGCGGATTTATATTTATTTCGTTTGGAAAAAAACAATTATTAATAATACATACAAGTCCATTTCAACACAATGTCGATCGACATCAATTAAAATTTGCTTATGTACTGTTTTACAAAAAGTTCGTCTTTTTGTTTTTGGTTCAGCTGAAATTTCATTTTGAGACACCTCACTGTCTTCCCACGGGCGAAAAAACATTTTCTATAAACGTACGCAGCAGTTAACGCGCCTTTTTAATGCGACGAACGCCTCGATATAAAACGCCAAGTCAAATAGCGGGTGTACGCCGGTGTCGGCGTGATTTGTGTTCGCGGCGGCATCCTTTGAGTAGAGGCGGCGCGTGCCGGGCGGCTTTTTACAAAGGCGACAATATCTAAGTAAACCGACTATAACTACTATCTATATATCACCGCCTTACTGTATACAGTTCAGTGCTAAGCTTTGCGCTTCGAGTATGGTTTAATACTCTAAGGGTCAGTTCAGACCAAGCGGAGCCTCGCGCTCGAAGTCAATCATACGATTTTGTTTTTTAAGGTATAGTAATATGATTCATTCCGAAAAGGCAAACTGCACCTGTGACCATCATCACGTTATAGAAAACAACTTAAAGAAAAGGTATCAGAATACGAACAGCCGATATTTATAGCTTTCATTGATTTTACCAAAGCCTTCGACTCTATCGAGCATTGCTACTTATGGCAAGCTCTATACAAAGATGGCATCTCTCACAAGTGGACAGCCTTGGCCACCACGGACTAGTTTGCTCTTCTGGCGCTGGCCGCATCCCCCGCCACGCAGCGCTCAATGACATTATCCGAAGGGCCCTTGTCAGCGCCAGTGTCCCCACAATTCTGGAGCCCCTGATTGTGCGGGACGATGGTAAGCGGCCTGACGGAATGTCATTGATTCCCTGGAAGATGGGCCGTGCGCTAGTGTGGGATGCCACGTGCTCCGACACACTGGCATCGACCTATCTTCCAGCGACGGCTAGGCGAGCTGGCGCAGCGGCGGAAGTCCGCGAGCGCCAGAAGGTGAATAAGTACAGGTGTCTCGGCGCTCAATACGACTTTGTCGCATTTGGCGTGGAGACACTTGGTCCGTGGGGTCCGGGCGCACACGGGCTCTTCAGGGAGCTCAGCAAGCGGCTCAGGGAGGCGACGGGCGACCCTCGCGCTGGCAGCTTTCTCGCTCAGAGGCTAAGCATAGCCATACAGCGCGGGAATGCTGCCAGCGTGATGGGCACCCTGCCGCGGGGGCAAAATTTTTTACACTTTTTTTAAGTAGGAATTTTGTTTGTTTTTAGTTTAATTTATTTCAGTTTGTAAGTAGTTGTATATTATTATAATTTAGTTTTATTTTATTTTTAGTTTATTACATTATCACAAGAACAATGTAATATATTATATCAATAAAAAGTATATCAAGATCATAAAACGTATATACAACGAAAGCTCAGCAATATTATTATCAGTTTAATTAACCACCCTTAGAGCTAAGGGTGGATAATCAACAAAAATTAAGGGATCAACAAGTCATCGATGAATAATTTTTTTACAGTCGGTTTTATTTTTTGTATATAGTCTAAATTTCTAAACATCTGTATTTTTCCATCTCTCTTTTAAATGTGCTGTTTGGACTGTGTTGCACAGTGGCCACTTACCATCAGGTGGCTTCTCTGCTGTGTGATTCTGTAAAGTACGAATTAAAACTCGACCATCACATCGCAAGTCACTTACTTCACTTCGCATCCGATCATGAAAGACATTGATGTCGCATTGTGTAAACAAATACAAGCTACACAATAGACACTTCACTTGCGAAATAAAGTGAGTATTGAACTGTGAATCATTGAGTTAGAGACCGATCTCACTGCGGATTCAGGATCGAGTTGCACAAATACGCTTACAGAATAGCAGGGCTGTCCTTGTACCATGTCGTTGCTTGTTGACAAATTGCTTGTAACAATGTTATTTTTTGTATAATGCCTAAATATCTGTATTTTTCCATCTCTCTTTTTAAATGTGCTGTTTGCACAGTGGACACTCACGACCAGGTGGCTTCTCTGTCTGTTGTACCGCTTTAGGTCGTTAGAATGCCCTTCGTCCCCCAGCCAGACAGACAAATTGCTTGTAACAATGTTAACATCACCTTGGCGAGTGTTTCGCTTCGCGATCCAATTTCTCAAGCTCCAGTTGCTTTCCAAACTACTCGTATAGGTATACGTACTGCATGTTTGAGTTTCGTTGGTACCCCATTTTCCTATTACCTACTATTCCTTTAACAGAATGAAAACATACGAGACGACTTTACGTGCTAGCCCGTCGCTTCGAATTTCGACGATGTTTTCTTTTTTGGTAAAAATAATCTATCAATCAATTAAAGAGACATAGCTTTGAGGGGTATTACACGTGTACAAGGGGATGATTTTTTAAAACACCCTCTCGTTGGAGAGATACTTCAAATGAGGCAGTCTTTCTAAACAATATATTTTTATCAGTTGTTTCCATTTGCGAGATCTAAGTATCCCATCAAATCTAACCCCTCATAGATCTAGCTTTTTTGGGAAAGTGAGTCCTTCTGTCTCACCCTCATTATTGGATTGGAACGTCACCATCATCAGCCTGCACTAGTCTACTGCTGGACATAGGCCTCCCATAAGACGCGCTAGTAGAACCAGATCTTCGCTTATCCGCATCCAGTCACTGCCAACCGCCTTAGGCAGATCGTCGCTCAATCTAGCTGGGGGCGTCCCACTCTAAGTTTGCCCACGCGTGGTTTCCACTCGAGGCTCATCTACCCCAGATTACAATTGAACTTGTTACCATCGGCCTGACGTGTGACCTACGGGGGCAACAAGCAGGCGGGCCTCCTGATGTTAAGAGGTTACCGCCGCCCACAGACACCTGCAACACCTGGGGGTGCTGGTGCGTTGCCGGCCTTGGTTGAAAGGCTAATTTGACTCTCTTCTTGAAGGACCCCACATCGTAGCGCTGTGGAAAAGCGTCAGAGGGAAGGTCATTCCACATTTTGCACGTGCGCAGCAAAAAATGCCGCAAGAAGCGCACAGTGCTGGTCCGCCAGGGGTCTATGTGATGTGGGTGAACCATATTCTGACGGCGCGCGGTGCGATGGCGAAAACTGGTGGCTGCAAGAGTAAAGCGCAGCGGACCTTGCCCGGATATATTCCTGTATGTTCACGTATCGAAGTAGCTATATTAGCGTTTAGGGACTCGACCCGTGTCTCGCCGGCTTTATTGTTTTACGTGACGTATTGCACACGTACATACAGGGTGTTTTATTTCAATGTGTAAAGCCTCCTAAACGCTTAAGGCGCTGGGCTGGTAGGCTCAAACAACAGGGTTTGTCGTCAAAAAATCTGCGTTTTTAAAATGGTATTTACATTTGCATCTATATTAGTTAGCATTATTATACGTAGGAGCCGAAGACGACCGGGACTGATTTACTATACCAAGAGATAGAGCGGGTGCTCACAGACGGACGAGAGAACTCGCGTCCCGCGGCGAGCGTGTTATAATGATGAGACTGAGCGAAGCGAAAAGAAAGCAGTCAATGCTGTGATCACCAATCCGTTAGCCAAGCGTGGTGATTACTGCAATGCCCCCAATGCGTAGGCCGATCCGCTCCGTTCAGATGAGACTGAGCTAAGCGAAAAGAAAGCAGTCAATGCTGCGTTCACCAATCCGTCTGCCAAGCGTGGTTATTACGGAATTTCCCCCAATGCGTAGGCACATCAAAACCGTTCTATTGGGAAGCCTGATGTACAGCAGTCGACGTATTCCAGCTAAGATGATGATGATTGATTTACTTGTAGGTATGAGCATCAGCAGCGAGCTAGAGGGGTCTGGTTTATTCTAAGCTCTACACCCCAGTGCCCTACTAACCTAAGTACCTCTTGTGTTCACTTTCCGTAAACTATTGCCCGCTTAACATTCCCTAAAGGCTTGTCGCAACGCAACATTCAGCTTAAAAGCCCCGTTCACTTAAAACCCTAGAGGGAAAGTAGTATACAGAAGATATGCGGCGTACACTGAAAAGAGATGGAAATAAACATAAAAACTTTGATACTGAAATATCATAAAAAATACACATACTTACCTTCACGCTTTGTCTATAACGGGGTAGGCAGATAGAACGGAGCGCCAAGTATCGCGATCCTGACACACCTCTTTCGCTTCGCTCAGTCTCATCATTCTGTTCACACACGCTCGCCGCGGGACGCGAGTGCTCTGCACGTGTCCGTCTGCGAGCACCCGCTCTATCTGATCCTCGTATGTTAGTCGGGCTCGTCCCCGGCTCCTATTGCCAATATCATTCGCAATCACATTCGCTCAATATTATTTGCGTCGTCATTCGTTCATCAATCATTCGCTTAACATGTCCGAACCAGCGGAGCATGCCTTTTATCCTAATGAAGACACTTTCATCAGTCCAGCCATACTGCGTTCTCTTCAAGATTTTATACGCTTGAATTGCCTTTAATTCAAAACCACACAGGGCAAAGTTGACCCAGTGGTCAACTTTGTAGCCGCCTGCGTGACATACGACCGTTGAACTTCCGGGACTGTCTCACGATTCCAACTTCGTCGGGATTGTCCGCATTAGCATACGCGTGCAATGAATACGGGACAAGTCCTGATGTCCCGAAAATTCATATTTCAGGCGGGACACGGCGAAGGTTGGGATGGTCTTTCATGTCATTTGTAACAGGCACGTACTCAGGAGACGAGGGTCCGATGTAATTTATGGCCACGGTGAGATTTTGCTACAAGTTGAGTTGTAGCTTATGGGCCTGCGCAAACCAAGCGGAAATTTGCCCGCGCACTTTTTGACGTCATTGTCAAATGAACCATATCACAATAGTACATTTTAGACTTTCGCGCTTTGTATTCATAATTATATAATTATTTACGGGTCTTACACACGAAATAGTTTTATTTACCTTGCCCGACGTTTCGACCAGGTTACACTGGCCGTGGTCACGAGCTGACTGGAGAGGCGAGCTGTCATTGTGCCGGGACTTTCCAATAATACAAGATCAGCAGAGGGTAGTTTCAGAAACTACTCACAGCGATTAACAATGACAGCTCGCCTCTCCAGTCAGCTCGTGACCACGGCCAGTGTAACCTGGTCGAAACGTCGGGCAAGGTAAATAAAACTATTTCGTGTGTAAGACCCGTAAATAATTATATAATTATCATATCACTATAGCCTAAAGAACAAAATCGTATGACTTCTGCACGTCGGCGTCGCCTCGCACTTGAGGTCATTCATACGATTTTGCTCGTAAATTAGCAAGAACTAGATTTTTTTTCTGAATTTCCATCGTTAGCTCAAACGTGAAAATGACCATGAAAAAGCCGTCATGAAAGCTAAACCTTACAACTTAGCCTTCACTTTGTAATAGCAAGTCAATTCAGTGGGACTTAGCCTTCACTTTGTAACAGCAAGTTCCGTTAACTCGAGTACCTCTTGGGATGAGAGCGAGGCCCCTTTGTGCTGGCGAGGCCGGGCTGCCTGGGAAATGGCAACTTTGCCATATTTCTTTTAAATCTTTTGCTTTGGTTTTGATTTTTTTATAGTCATAAAAAAACTAATTTAAGACCCACATTAAACAACAACTTTGTAAGAAAGCTTATTATAAAACAGTCGATTATTTAAATGACAAAGATGCCTGGTGTTAATGTTACTTCAGCCTCGCACAACCTTTACAAAAATAATGTTATGTATAAACTCGATTTTAAAAGATGTGTTGCGGAAGTTTGTTGCGCCGCTTCTTCTTCCCAGCTCTATATAACACCTTGGAAGCGGTGGTAGATAAAAAATTGACGTTGTATAAATGTACCCAGTGTACTTACATGCAATAAAATAGTTTTGACTTTGACTTTGACTTGACTACCTACACAAATATTGAGGGATTTTATTTAAATATAAGTACTACCTAAGTTACGTATTTAAATACGTTTAAATACGTAACTTATTTTTATTAAACGTATTATTTAAGTATGTTTTTTGAGGAAAAAAAACTGGTAAATATTGCAAAATACTTACGAACTACGAACAATTACTTCTTTTCTCAAAATTACTTCAGTCTTTTAAGCTGTCTAAAGCGAAAAATCCGACTTATTAAGTTCCTACCCTCAGGGTCGGAAAGTATTTATTATTAATGGCAACATTTTCATTTTGCGCGACGAGAATTTATTTTTTCCATTCATCCACGTAATTTCTGAGCTTTAATTAAAATTTGTTTCGGAAAATTTAATCTAACGTTCAAACAGGGCCGCCTCTAGGGAGGGGCGGCAAACCGCAGGACGTCTTCAAAGTGCTCTAAAATTAAGTAGATAATTAAAATGCTTCGTAATGGAATTTGCTACGACACGCCAAGGGAATAGAGTTTGTAATCATTTTATTAGAGCGTCAATATTGGTCGTGTTTTAATTAAATTTTTTATATCAAAAAAGAAACGTCGGTATAAATGAACGAGACTGTCCGTAGAAATGATTAGGCGTTATCCTTTTTTGTATAATTTACTCAATAAATATCAGAGCATATTCATTAGCTTACCTAGCTTGTTATACAAGGTACTTATAAAAAGGTAGATAGGTAATTAGGTACTTTTATTGCACAAAAGAGCAGGCATTCTACACGTATAGTGAATTCTTAGCTTTTATGGCTAGTTAGCAAATATGATACCAATCAATGTGACATTTAAATACTAAGATTATTTTATTTGACATTTTATTTTTATTGATTTGACATTACACTTACAATTAAGTGAGGCAATGTATTTTATAAAGTTGACCTGTAATGAATATTACTAATAAATTATGTCTATGTCTAGAAATTACATTTCACAATTTTGAGTTAAAATTTACTAATAGATTTTTCCTGGGATGCTTATAAAACAAAGAAATAAACCTGTTTCGAATAGCTTTTCGACCCTTAGTTATGGCTGTGCGTTGAAAGATGAATCAGTAGTCAATCAGTTAGGACAAACCACTTACAACCTTATTTTAAAGGTTGTCTGGAAGAAATCTCTCTTAGCGATAAGACCGCCTAGATGTACCTCCTAAATCTACTGTATTATTGTGTTCTGTTTTATTTTTTTGTGCAATGAAGAGTATTGAATTGAATTTACAATTTTAAAATGTCATTAGAAAAGCGTTAAATTTAAAAACCTTTAAAAACTTTTAAACGACGACCCTGTTCGGTTCAGAGATTTCCTGAATGCGTGTCTGTGTGGACATCTCTTTGTTGAAGTCAAATTAGTTATTTTGTTTCGCTTTTGACTGAGGCCCTTTGAAGAGATATTGAAAAGTTTCAAATGAGAACGAGTTTCAGATACAATTTTGGGCATTTAATTATATTTTTTGTAAAGAATCTTTATGTATTTTCAGAATAAGGTAGGTACGACGGTTTTAGTAAGACTGGTGAAAAATATTCAAGTATAAAGTACGCCAAAGTAAAATAGAACTATAACAATGCTCAGCATCTTCAAAAAATTCGAGATCAAATGTTGTTGAAATTGATGCGTACATTGCCACTTCAAAACAGCTGATCTTTTTATTTCTTTTTAATAACAGCAGTGACACATAAAAATAATTTTGCTATGAAGTTATTATCAGGCGCAATGTTTACTTGTTTCAGATCGAGAATGCCCTGAGTTGGAGCAGCCAGAAATCGGCAAAGTGACGCTAACTGGGAGGCTGTTTGGCAACAAGTACGTGTATTCACTTCTAATGCTCTAAAAGTGTGTCAAAATAGCTTTTGAAACTGAAAATTCCTAGTAGTTCATTTTGGTGTAGAATGCGCATTTATGAAAAAGTGTCTACCTCGTACCTCGAAACCTCTGATCGGGTTTACTGCTCTATTGATCACGATAGATTGAGTTGTACAAAGTTGTCAGTTCTCAGTCAATAGGGAAACGAAATCATAACCTGTCTTCGGTGTGGGCTCAAAAATCAAATCAACAGCCTCATTAACATGTCTACTCTACTGTTGGTTGGGGCACAGGCCTACCCTCGTAGCGAGGGCGTTCAGACTATAGTCCACCACGCTAGCCCAGTGCGGGTTGGTGGACTTCACATGCGCCTAAGAATTCATTCGACTTAGTAAAGTTATGCAGGTTCCCTCACGATGTTTTCCTTGTTTGAAAGTCGTCAGTAAATGTGCCTAAGTTTCTAGGAAAGCCCATCGGTACATGGTACGACCGATCTAAATTGGAATAATAAATATTCTATTCTGTTCTGTTCTGATCCATCCACTCCATTCTATTCTATTCTGGACCTTTTGAAGTACGGGCCGCGTCTTCGCCACCACACCACCGATGCTTATGTCGGCTCGATTTTAACAAATTATAACAACCGTACATTGAACGAAATGGTATCCTCAGGGCGATGTACACGTGTCCCCATGGGTACCACGTGGTCGGGCTTCAGAGCAGGAGCTGCCAGGCGGACGGGAAGTGGGCCGGACAGCCGCCGGCTTGCAAGGAGAACAGTACGTATATAACATACTAGCTAGTTATTTCCGACTATTTTTCCTTGTGCTCGGCTCCTGAGGGCCGTGATTAAATAGCCTATAACCTGCGTCAAGAATTGGGCTATCAAATGCAAAAGAATTAAAATGAATGTTAAATTTCATGGTCTTCTTTTATGTACTTAAAGGGAATTTGATTCTGATGATTGGCCCTTTCGATTTTTTGCACATTTTGATCCCGACTCAGACAGGCGGTTTGCCAAAAATGTTTGAATGCAGTTCTTCTTATTTTTTAAAATAAAGGAATGTATCCTTTCAGTAAAATTAGTATTTACAGTACTTTTCCTCCAGGTATGCACGCTTTTTCCACTTTTTTAAGGACGTTTAACACTCAAAGACTAACTCCTATTGCAGTCTACTGCCTCCAGCCGCCGACCATCGAGCACGCCCGCCACTCCGCGCTGCCGGAGCAGGCGACCTTCGACCTGGACGCCACGGTGCAGTACAACTGCCACACCGGCTACGTCACCAACGGCTTCCCCAGAGCGAAGTGCCTGGCTATAGACGGCCAGGCGTCGTGGTACGGCCCCGACATCAGCTGTGAGCGTGAGTATTTCACCAGGATCATCGGCCTTTCCCAGTAAACGACACCACACCTGATCCTCCGCCCTCCGCTTTTAGCCGCGTCCAGTGCAGAAGCTCACAACGCAAAATAAACATAGCATACTGCTTATAGTCCACGCGTTGGAAGTTTGTCAATTAATGGGCTGAGATCAGCATTCTGATCATTTGATCAGTTCCAGTATCAGTGGAAGTTTGTTACAGGACGCCGTAGTATACAAAGTAGCATAAGGAATATGGAATATGATGCATAAGGAAGCATAATTAGAAGGTTCCGCTGTAGTTCTACTACTGATCATGATTGTCCAGCTCGGTCCTGCGGCGAGCCTGGCGACGTGCCCCACGGCTGGGTCACAGCCGACTGCCACACGTTCGGCTGCCGAGCCGTGGTCCAGTGCGGGCAGGGCTTCGAGCTGGTCGGCAAAGCCGAGCGCTACTGCCAGGCGGACGGCGCATGGGCGCCCAAGGAGCTGCCCACCTGTGTCCGTAAGTACATTTGGAGTTAGACCTTTGTTGACCAATTTTGGTTTTGGGATGAGCCTGTGACGGTGATGACATTTTGAAAGAAACACGCTCATGCAACCACACTGAGACAAGGAAAACGAGAAACCCAAACTCTACAGACTTGCTTCTTAATATCACCATACTAGCCCCATGGTTTTTGTATTGTCACCAGAATTGCTTAAGATGATACGACAATAAGAAGTGGGTGAGAAGTGAGCTGTAAAGTCAAGTTAATGTTAGTCTCAGAGCCAATAGACCTGGACAAAGCTTTCGAGTGATAATATCCGAAGGAATGATGAATATAATTCGCAAATTGAGATTAAATTAAGCGTTCAGTTTTGATTAATAAATAAAATACCTATACAGAAGTCTATTGGTTACCGAAACTTACAATCCCTTTGTCTCTAAAAATTATTATGTTTTTGTCTTAATTTTGCAAATATTCAAATGTGAATCGTGACTAACCAAGCTTATGATGAATTAGGTTACGCAGTTTTTTGTTTCAAGAGTTTCTTGGTATATAAATCAGTAAAGTGGTTTAGTTAAACCACATGGTCTATTGCAAAGTACAGGCTCATCACCAAAACCATCAATTTATTTCACTAACCCTATCGCGTTCTGGCATTGCTTCGTGACAATGTAGTTGCCGATTTCGGTGTCGTCCTTCGTTTTTGGAATGTGCATGGTTTTCCAGTTCTTGTGGATTATGACATGTTTACCGGTGACTAGTTGGCATGATGCTTCAGGGTCTGGCTCCACCAACCGTGGCAGCAGAGCAGTTAAAATTTCAGGTTCAAACGTCACTTTACTCAAGCAAGTTTCGCTATTAATGATTGATTATGTAGTTTTTAGACTTTCGCGCTTTGTATACAAAAAGAATTCGCGTGTAAGACCCGTGTGAATAAAATAATGAAAATTATTTGTGCAGAAGTCTCAGTATCTAATTCTAAATCTTGAGAATCATTATCAAATTCTGGTGATTTTTTCTTCAAATTCATTTTAGCTGATTGGTGTACATAACATATAACGCCTTGTGTATTATCGATGATTAAGCTTATTTCTTATAAGCTTGTGTTACGTTCTCATTTGCTGAACGTGGAGAATCTATTTACTTGAGTTTTATGTCGTTTAAATTTTGCAAATTGCTCTGCTCCCGTTTCTTATTCGCGGTGGAAATTGGCCCTTTCTTTATCGTGATTATCATGGCTATCATTAAGCAATATCATTGTCATGACGCAATCAGTTACATGGATATCCCACTTGATTGGTTTATTAAAATGTCTACCTCTTTAACGATTTACCATTGTCACTTATTTTTAAAGCAATGCCAATGGAATTAATACTATCTAGATTAGTTAACACACAGATAGCGTATTTTTCAATTTCAAATTCTTGCTAATTAGTATTTGGTATTCCATTTGAATGGTGATCGCAGAGTTTCAAATGTTTTTCAAGAGTGGGATTTCCATACAAAATTAGATTTGAAATATAAAAATTTAAACATCTTTTTTCTCCTTTTCTGCTGCTTTAGACGGAGAGGAGAAGGGCACAGTTTGAATTTAACATTAACATTACGTAGTGTTTCAACAATGTTATTACTATATTATAGAATTGTTGTCGAATTCAAATTCTATAAAACTAGTATTGAACTTCCTTCGTGATATACAAAATTTTCTATGGCCATGATAAATATTAACATTACTGTATACTTAATAAAATAATATTGCCTCTAGTCAAATATATAGCAAAGTTTTGCGACAACTATGAAGGAATCTGATCTTTTACAAAATTTTGCTGCTTTTACGAAATAAATAAAAACTTGATTTCTTCATTGAATAAGTTTACTTTAGAAAAAGTTTAAGAACAGCTAGATTAATAATATTATTATATTGACTTCATAGATATCGCAAACACATGTTGTACTTACGTAGATGATTATTACTATTATGTAGTGGAAGCTTTAAATCGATGTTGAACATGCAAGAATTTATTGTAAAGAATTTCTTAACTCTGTCTTAAACTATACTATGCTGTAGCGAAATAAAAGTAAAAACAAATATTATTGTTTCATTTCTTCTGCATGTTATGCTTTGATTTGATTTTGCATGTGTTATTTATTAAAAACTTCAAATTTGAGAGCGAATTAACTTAAACATTTCCTAAAGCATTTCTGTTTCGCCTCACGCTCTGCCATTTAATTTCAACATAAAGTACAGCGCCATCTATCCTCCAACATGAGAACTGTTTGAAGTAGATACAGCGCCATCTATCGTTATACGAAGGAACGTTAAAGCGACGCGTGTCGCCATCTAGTGGTTACGCAGGTGCAGTGTCCGCCGCCCGAGGCGCCGCGCCACGGCAAGGCTGTGTACACATCCTGCGCTTACAACTCTGTGGTCAGCTACGAATGCAAATACGGATATCGGCTCGTTGGAGACGCTACCAGGAGGTGTGGCGCTGATAAGAAATGGTCTGGGACTCAGCCTGTGTGCAAAGGTGAGTAACGATCATATTTATCTGTATGAAAAATGGATCTGCTGAGAGAATGAGTAATGGCTGAGTACGAATGACGATGCAAATATATCGAGCGAATGTGATTGGACAGGATCTAAGAGAGCGGATGCGAGACGGACAAAGAGCCCTCGAGTCCCGCCTTGGAGCGTAGCGAGCTTTTTCCATGTTCTGTGAGTCCCGCAGTGAGCGTGTGTGAAGAGAATGATGAGACTGAGAGAAGCGATAGAGGTGTGTCAGGATCGCGATACTTAGGCGATACTTGCCTTTCTAATACATCACTAAATTAATGTCTCCTCTACAATATACAGAAATCAACTGCGGCCACCCAGGTCAACTATGGAACGGTTGGTTGGAGAACATCTCCTCAGGAACTGGATTAGGAGCTTCCATCATCTTCAGGTGCCAGGATGGCATGAAGATGGAGGGCAATGGGTCGGCCATATGCCAGAGCGATGGGACTTGGAGTCATCCTTTGCCATTTTGTTTAGGTAAATTTTCACTTATATTTTGTTGCCACCACAGTAAAATATCATATCACTGGGTAATGGCCTCATAACAAGGACTTACAGATAATAGTCCACCACGCTGACCCAGTGCAGATTGGTGGACTTTACATATGTCTTTGACTTCCCCTTGAATTTCTTTGGATCATGCAGCACGATGTTTTCTTTTACCGAAAGGCATATGGTATGACAAGTAATTATAAATTAGGTACTCAGTACTCACCATTAAACCTTCCTCGACCTCGGAACTTGGAACTAATAGGTAACTAGACTTATTATTCCAGTAAGGACAATAATAACGAAGACAACGAAAATCCAGAAATGTACGAAATAAATATTTTCAACAAAATTGAACAAAGTGTAAAAATCTAAAGAATTATGTGATCAAAGTCAATAAATGTAACATTAATTCCAGCACCATGCGTGGTCCCCCACGTGTCGCAGGGTCGAGTGGTACTAGTGGAGAACAAGACAGGGGAAAACGAAACCCAAGAGGGAAACACACAGATAGTGGGCAGTTCTTCAATGGTACAACATGGTACGTAAATGATATAGCCGATATTCCAAAGTAGATTCAATTGATATCCCCGGAAAGATCGATTTTCTCTCAATTTGCTAAAGGTATAGATTTTATATTGAACTTCAATATTTGAGGTGTTTCCGCAGGACATAAAACACTATGTCGCAAGAATGTTGACGAAAATTTCTGCAAACTTTTTGGTATTGACACGGTAAACTTGCCTTTGAATCAGAGTGTCACTGCTACACTTGCGATTTCCTCTTGATGATATAATATGATACCCTTATTCTTAATGTCCTTCCTCTAGCTAAAATAATTCTTACAGGAGAAATTATAGTGGTAGACTGCGAGAAAAACTACGAGTTTCCCTCGAGCAATGCAGCTGTGACATGCAACAACGGCACCTGGACGCAGATACCCCGGTGTCAACCTGCAAGGTCTGGAACGTTTCTTTTTATATCACGTTATCCTTCAATCTAAACATTTGCTGCAATCCTGGCACTGCAAGAAGAAATATCATTTCGTTTTCGAGTTAGGATGTTTCCTAGCCATCGTTTGCAGGTTAGAAAGTTGTATGGAATGATGTAAGTATGATTGTCTGCATAGTCAGAGCTCGAAGTCCAGTCGAATCCAGGTTAGCCGACAAAGACCGAAACAGGTTCAAAGGACCGATGTGACAAGCATGTCAGATTGCTGTAGATCACAGTATTGTCAAGAAAATTGTTTTAAATGCCTACCTTAAGCGGTGCACCCAGATAGCCAACAGATGAGGCTTCAAACTAGTAAACCTCTAAATGCCACAAACTAGTCCAATGTAGTCATTCTAGGGAATGCTCCTTCATGAGGAACTATACTGATCATGATGATGCAAGAAGTTGCCAAAATTGAAATTCAAGACATCATCGAGATATACTGCATCCAAATTTCTTTATTCATCCATTTTCAGGTGCAAGAAAATGCCGAAGAACCCCCGTAACGGTATGGTGATAGCTCCGAAAACTGAGCACGGAATGAAAGCCAGGTTCAGGTGCAAGGACGGCTTTGAGCTGAAAGGCAACCCTATAGTAGTCTGCTCGTTTGGTAACTGGAGCGGCGAGAATCCAAAGTGTGAAGAAGGTATTCCTTTTATCCATGTTCTTAGATCAGGGTGGCAAGCCCCTAAACCTACCCCGTGAAGATCAAGTTATCAATATAACCGTACTTGTTTCTCTTCAATTCTTAGCGGGTCATGGCATCCTTGATAATTTGCTTCCACTGCTCTGGATCGCTTCCTTTTTTTTTACACACTTTTTTCTCGCATTCTCGAACTTCAATATGAAACTAGGTCCGTTGATTCCTTTAATTTTTGTTGCAGTATTTTGCCCGTTCCCTGGCTACATAGAAAATGGAAAGGTGCTTCTTGTAGGCAATATGGGATTGTACGATTATAGACCTTATGTCAAAAAGGTAATAGTCAAAATATTTTCATAAGGTTCATCATAGTCGCAATGCCTTAAAAATTAAAACAGTTGTTTCTTGTCTTCAGGTGGTCAACAACAAACAAATAATGTATGAATGCGAGAAAGGTCATGTGCTAACTGAAGGTGCTCCTGGAGCGACTTGCATTGGTGGGCATTGGAGCCCTAGAGAATTACCTAAGTAAGTTGGCCAAATAGTATTTAATTTTACTTATATCGAAGGCATACATGACATCTTCCCACATGACGCTTTTCATAAATCCTTATACAAGCAAAACAATAGTTTAACAGTGAAGTTAAAACAGTCTCTTATTTCCGCAGATGCACGCTATACCAACACCCTCGTATAAGATGGAGTCGACGACGCCGGTCTATTCCAAACCCGGAAATCCGTCATCGAAGATCAGCATACCTCCGCCAATACTACAACAATATCCGCCGTCAGTCTGACCCTACACAGGAATACGTGGACCAATTATACGATAAATATAACCATGACACTCAAAAACCGACCCTGAGACATGCTAATTTCAAAATGATGAAAAAACTTGATAGCACCATCGAAACTGAAGAAACTGATACACCTTTAGAAACCTCCGATGGGGAAAAGCATCCCACAGCTGTTTACACAGTTTATAATGTACATGGTGAGCCTATAGGACATAGACTTTATTCTTACCAACCTGTATACGAGCCGGAAGAAGAAGATATCTTAACTCGTGATGATATATCTGAGTATGAAGACAGTGGTTTCGATCATTTACCCGACACGTCTGTGTTAAAAGGTGGTCTATTCGCTGATCATGAATTTAAACATGAAAACGTAAAAAATATAAATAAATTAAAACACGATTATTTCGAAAGATACGTTGATAAACGCAGAAAAAGATTTCTAACTCCTAATAAAAACAGTGGGGAGAATAAAAGGGAATTAGATATAGAATTACTAAGTGCCGATAGTAATAAGGCTGAGTCTAAAATTGATACAAAAAAAGACATAGATATAGAATTGGAAGGAGCTGAAAGTCATAAAATAGAAATTGTGACAACAGGTGCATTTGATATGAATACTAAGTCTAGAGTTAAACGTGACGTTAATACGGAGGAATCTGAAAGAGAAATGTGGACTGAAGTCCCAAGAAGATATTTAGTTTTACATAATGAAATAAGTGATGAAATGCTCAAAGTTATACCGTTAGAAACTAAGTCTCATAATGATACGGAGAATAAGGATTGTAGTCAAGAATGTGATCAATCACACAATGCTACACACGATATGGCGGTGATACCATTACAATATAATAATACTAATTCAACTGAAGTAAACAACATACTAGACAAAAGAGATAAGAGAACTAGTAGGAAAACCGATAGACTCAATCAAACGACAGCCGCTATTCCTAAGACGTAAGTCAATGAGATTAAATTTAACGTCATACGTGCCAGGATTGTAGCGACTTATAGTGCCTATCACATTTTACTTAGACGTTTAAAAATTATGATAAATAATCATTGTTTTTACAGTGGTCGAGAAGGCAAAGGTGGTAGACAACATCAACCGTCAGAGTCCGCAAGCAGTGATGAAGAGGCACAGAGCACAGAAAATAGAGAAGTCTACGAAGGAGTCAGCAAGACAGATAGCAGTAACAGTGAGAAAGGCAAGAAAGGCAGGCCAAAAAGTCCGTGCGAGCCTATTGAGAGCGACCCGTATGTTAATATTGAGATCGTTAAGTTTGGGCGGGATCCTAACAACACTTTTAGCTCTGGTAAGTATAAGTAGTGAGTGACCAAATACATTTTACACTTATACTAGGAAAAATGAAAATTTGTAAAAACTTGTACCAAATAAAATTAAGAAATCATTCTATAGCTTTATATTTTTTCAGGAACCATAGTAAGAGTAGCATGCGGAAAAGGATATGGACTGAACCTAGAAATGAATGCAACTGCAAAATGCGTGCGTGGGAGATGGAAACCCGAGAAACCAAAATGCGAGATCCGTAAGTTGAAAAGTTACAAACATGGCCACAACACGTATAACCTAAAAGAAAAGTCACAAAATTATTTTTCAGGGAACATTTTGTAGCTTAGTTTTGTACCGTCAACTCACTTCGGGCTTCGGACGTTTTTCGTGGTATGACTTGGGTATGTCCTATAAAAAGCAAAATAAATTCCCCCATGCATTTGGAATAAGCTCATAATTTCAGTTACGCATTTCTTACTATCTATAGTGGAAACCACCACGGCGCGTAGTCTTCTCTGAAAACAGAAACAAATTGATGAAGAGACTAGTAATTTTCACAGAATTATAGAAGACTGCTTTGGCAGAACATTTCCCAAACAAAAGTTGAAGATACTGATGAAATAGATTTATTTGTTTAATAGTATGGCGTATTAAAAATAGGTAAAACTAGCTCATAGGTCATGTCATTCATTCTATTCTGGAGATGAAGTAGAATAAGTTATAAAACTAGTATGTAACTGAGAAAAATGTTATGTTAATAAGGATTAATATTTCGTTTAAGCACCACTTTAATTAATTCTTCTTTCTTCAGTACCATGCCACGTCCCGTCCACGGAGTACGGCATATACACCATGCCATCAGACCCTGGTCAGCTCACGGTTTCCCAACTGCTTGGAGCTGGTATAGGCCATGGAGAGGAGAGGGAGTTGAATGAAACCGATCCTGTACCGAATGGACAAGTCGTACACTTCTCTTGTGAATATGGGTAAGTTATTAAACATTTGAATCTTCATAACAAGAGAACACATTTTGTAGGTAATAAACACATACATTCTCCACGATATGTCCCTGAGGTAGGCAGAAAGATCAAAGCACCAAGTATCGCGATCCTAGCAGACCCCACACATTCGCTCAAGTCAAAATATCCTTCCGTTTTTCAAATTTTACAGCAAAAAAAGATACTTAATGAAAGAATTACTTTACAGCTACAATGTCCAAGGACCCACGAATCTGCGATGCTGGCTTGGTGAATGGGCGGTCACTAGCATGCCGGAATGTGTTGCAGGTGACAGTACAAACCTTACCCAGTACTTCAACTTTGACTTTGTCATGAAAATTGGGTTTATTTTCAACGATTATTTCATTAAGTTTTAAAAAATCTTCTAGCACCCTGTGAACTACCTTTACTACACGGAGCCACATACGAGGCCGGGTACCGCGCTGGTCTGACCGTCGCTCACGCATCATCGGTGAACATCGCCTGCGAGCCGGGCAGGTCGCCACCTGCCACCTTGAACTGCCATTTGGGAAGGTTGCAGCCTACCGTCCATGACTTCTGCCGACCTTTGGGTTAGTATTGATCAAAGATTTTTGCATTAGGACTAGCTGAAGCGGAAGTGGGAAGTAGAAAAGCAGACGTCTAACGGCTAACGGCTAACGGCTAAGGCAGACAAGTTCTAGAGTTGAGACCATGAACCAGTACGCGCAGCGTGGCTCGACTAAGGTGGTCGAAGGCTTGATATGATGATGATGGTTTTTGCAACTGTTGAATGATGCAAGGAAGATCTGTAGTAACGCTTTCGATTATTAGAAAAGGCATATGTCCAATAGTGATAGATAATCGATAGATTGATAATGATCACAAGTAAATTAATTTCTGAGCAAATAATGTAAATACGTTAGCAAATGATAAATGTAACAAAATTATGAGGCAAAAACTTACATTTAATACAATGATCTTGAATATTGTAGGTAGAGTTTTTAATGTAACAAATTAAATAGAAATGTTTAATTTTTTACCGCTTTTAGCAAACTTGTCTCGCCCACGGCCAACATCCGAGTTCCAAAGTGGTTCCGACATCGTCAGAGAAGATATCTCGGATCTAGAACCAGATCTAGACGCAAAAACAATCAGTGAATGCGGCCCACCGGCCAGGTAAATGAATATTTTTAAAATATATTTTTTTGAAAATATGTTGTTTATGGAAATTTCTGTTTTAAACTTCGGAACTTAAAACAGAAGGTGTTATTGCGAAAACTTTTCATGCCACTGTAAATAATTGTTTTCAATCTACGAAATTTGTGAAGGGCTTTTAAAGATTTGAGCACATGTGTATTTTATTTTTTTAACAAACTGCTTTCATTGTAGCTTATGTGTTTTCATTTCTATATTATTTCTAATATCATTCGGAAATTGTGTCACTCACTCATCTCATAATACGAGATGTATAGTGTCATTTGTGATAATGATAATGGAACATATTTCACTAGTTTTATTTTTAACACCAAGACATTTTAAAGACACAGGCAATCAGATACCCTGTTCATGCTTTGAACGCATTCGGTTTTATTTCATTCTTGTTTCTTTTGCTATTGTATTTTGTGGTTGTGAATAGTTGTGATATAAAGAGCGTTGTTGGAGCAAATTGTTATAATAATAAAAGTTTGTAAGAAATAGAACTATTTTTGATTGATTTACAATTTGCTCGAATAAATTCGCAATTTCGTCCAATAGATGATGTATAGAACAAAAAAATAATGTGTTTGCAAAGTATTTGCGTTTCTTATTTGCTGGCTGGAAAGACTGAAAGGGACACAGGCGGTCAGGGATGCCAAGCCCTGGTGAGAGCCTTCTAGGTTCGGACTTTTGCTTCTTTACTTACTCCACCATATTTCTGATCATCAGCATTTACGATATCATCATTAATAACTCAAATAGTTTCATTATCATCAATACTACGATACTCATTTAATTAATCATCAACTATATTAAGTTATATTCCATATTTTAATCAAATAATGATACTCTTTTCAATCGTTGTTTATTCCGTCGGTGATCTTTAAAGATCTTGTCATAATCATGATAAATGTTGAAGGTTTTAACCAAATCCTTAGAAGGCAGGGCATAGTATAATTTTTTTGGGTATTAAAATATCTTTTACGTAAGTTTATCAATGTGGAAGCTGTTTGTATGGCCATGGTATTGGCTTTTATGTCTTGGCCATGCTTGATTTTATTTGCTGTGTTGGTTTTGAAATTTTTCGATGTCTAGTGCATGTTTTCAAAAATTATTCTAAACAATACCTACTAAATTACAGTTATTAATATCCTATCAATTCATGGTGGTAAAAAATACACTACTTCTTAAGGCATTCGCTACGTTAGAGTCTATTTTGGTTAAAAATGAAATGTTATGAGATATACCTAAGAGAAATCGTTTTCAATTTATGAATTGTACAGCTTGAAAATAATCCTGAATTTCCTCAAAGGGTTCAAGGGACGCTCGTATATCGTGACGGAGCCGAAGTCAATGGGACGTTGGGAGTGGAGGGGTACCCCCATGGAACCGAGATCACATTTCGATGTATAGCGTCCTTCATGGGAGAAAAGACTACATGGAAGTTAATCTGTGAACAGGGCAACTGGGTTGGCAAGAGCTTTAACTGCGGTGAGTGGACTAAGAAAACAATGGGTAGTTTCAGACATAACTTTCAATGTGAATATCTCAGAATTCGAAGATTATTCCATGTCACTATTACAATAAGATCTCTGGTTAGAAAACTTTAAAATACGACTAGGTACTTCAAAATTGAAATACCTCGTTAGTGAAGCCTTCACTCTTCTTTAGATATTTTATTTATTTACTTTTATTATATTTTAATCAAATACTTGCAGTCAACCAACGTCTGTAGTAGCATGTGGTACCTTCATCATAAGTAATATCCAGTTAACAAATTTTCGAAACATCTGTTGTACATTTTTGCAGAAGAACTAGAAGCCCAAAGCGAAGAACTCCTTAGCAACAACACCTGCACATTCCGCAATGATGAACCTCATGTCGTCTCCTTCTACAACGACCTGGAAATCACAGAGACCGTTGATTTTCCAGCTGGAGCTGTTATAGTCTCTAGGTAACTGACTTATATCTTTAAGTAAATATGACTTCATACGTCTTTCTTTAGGTTTCTGTTCCGGCGAAGTTAGGTTAGGTTTTTCTCGTGATATGTTTATTTCCATTTAAGTTTTTTATATCTTTATAATCTATTTATCATCTTTTTATTATCTTTAGGTTTGCTTGTGTGTTTATAATTGTTTGTTTCTAAAAAAAAAATTTCAGGTGTAGCGACATTGGGAAATATGCTATAACTGGGTCGCAAACCCGTAAATGTTACGGTGGTTCTTGGGACGGAAGCAAACCTTCATGCTTTGGACTTAATCAGGAGAATGATTACGCCAGTGAGTATTATCTTTGAATAACTCCACTTCTCCGTTTTGTTTCAGTGAGGAAGTTAACGTTACCGGTATTACTAGGGGTATTTTTATTATTTCCTCCGGTACCCGTGGATTCATACTTGACAATGGTACTACTGACATAACGGGGATCTTAGATCTCTTGAGGTGGCAGGATCACCTCTATTTCGATCGCCAACCTGCTTGCTTAGAGTAGGTCGTGATTAGGACATAACCACGGTCCAAGATGGGCTATTATAAGGCTGTTGTTTCTATAGAATCATTCTATCTCATGAAATACTATAGGCCAAAGATCAAAATCCTTAATAAATCCCGAGGTTGTTTTTGTCCACCTCATTTGTCTGTGAAAGCGATTACCTCTCACCTTCATTTCAGTGGAGAAGCCTCCGACGATCCTGTTCCGGTACACGCAGGGTCCCATCGCGCAGACCAACGACGGGAAGCTGCTGGTGTACCCTGGGACCATGCTGCACATGGAGTGCCTCTGGATGAGGAGGTTCGGAAACCCCAAGTGGAATGTCACACATCATTATCCTGAGTAAGATTTTTTTTGATTCATAATCATCGTTCATCCAATCTTTTTTATATCTACATCATCATTATCAGCCTACATTAATCCACTGCTGGTCATAGGCCTCCCCTGCTCTTCGGTTCTTCGCATCCAGTCACTGCCTTAATATACTCTCATAGTTTAGCGGGATGTATACCACATAATACAATAATTAAAATTGTCAAGACCTAATGTGCACTGTATATATACCTACTGGTATCAGTGCGAATTCTTGACCAAAGATGTTTCTTTTACTGGAACTACAGTGACCCAGCAAAACAGAATATGGAGACTCTGACTTCAACGCTGGATGCCACTCATCAGTCCGGTCTCTGCTCAAGAACATGATATAGATAGATATGCTTAGATAATTAGTCCTACTACCTCTTGTATGGTTAGCGTTGAATTTTGGGACTCCTGATCTGATCGCAGGGAGTTGTATAAAACCTTGCACGAACCTTGGACAAACCACTTGTGTTTCACTCTCAAATTGTGTATTTTACGTTACAGTATCGACCGCAAATACCCAGAAGGCTGGTCCACGGACCCCGGTCGGGACAGCCAGCTGGAGTACCGCATCAGCATCATGAGCGCTGAGAAGGAGGACTCAGGAGTGTACCGCTGCGAGACCCCGGCCCGGCAGAGCCATCACGTCGAGATCATTGTCGAAGGTGAGATGAAGACATGAAATGGATTTATAAAGCATGAATTTTGCACCCAGCTAAAATAGTATGAAATAAAAAAAATTGCTAAAAATTTGGATGGTACTGTAAGATACTGACGATGTAAACTAAAACGACAGACAGAAGTAAAATAAATAAATAAATACAGACAACGCCTAAGAAACACAGCTTTTCCGAGCAAGCGTATTCAATTAAGGGAGAATGGGAAGGCAGGAGGCGGCAACAAAGACGTTACACTTTTTTTAAAAAAGCTTATCAGTTCAATAGCTTATCTAACCTCAATCTGGGAATTCAGATCCGAAATTGGGCTGACAATAGACCGCCCGACCTCTGGTGAGCACCCTGCGACAGTGCTGCCGTTGGCCAGAAGCCCTACTCCACTACTTCAGGGAGTTGGGATGTCTGGACTGACGGCCCAGGGGGAATTGCACAAAACTCCCGTTCCGTGTAGTCAGTGCAGGGACCGTCACCGCCGTCTAAGAATATGAATAGCTTCTCCAACCCTTCCTCAGATGTCCATTGCCCTCCGCTGCCAATCCGCCGCGGCCTCGTCCCCAGCAGCCAAGGCACTCGTCTCGGTACAGAGATCAGCTTCTCCTGCGCCAACGGTAATGCCTTGATCGGTGCCCAGAGCCTGCTGTGCCGGGCTTCTGGCAACTGGAGTGCGCCGCTGCCCGTTTGCGAAAGTAAGTTGTAGAAACCAAATGCTATAAAATTCTACGCTGTTTTATGAATCTCTAAACTTCAAATGAGCGTCAGTGGCGTCGGGGATACGACACGGCCTATCATATCGAATCGTGAGGAAACCTGCATACGCCGAAGAAGAAATTCTTAGGCGCATGTGAAGTCCACCAACCCGCACTGGGCTAGCGTGGTGGACTATAGCCCGAACACTCTCGTTGAGAGGGTAGGCCTGAGCCCCAGCAGTGGGGACATTTTAATAGGCTGTTGATGATCAAACTTTAAATTACTCAGTAGTGGATAACTTGGTGATCGCGATCAAAATTGACGTGTATAAATGTGCCCGGTGCAAAAATAATAAATATTTTGGCTTTAACAATTATCCAATGAATTTACATAGTGCGTTTTTACGTGTGTTTGTGTGAAGAGATTGATGTGACTGAGCGAAGAGAAAGAAGTGTGTCAGGATCGCGATACTTGGCGCTTTGTTCTTTCTGCCTACCCCGCCAGGGATATAGCGTGAAGATATATATGTTTGTAAATAAGTGCTAGCTGTAATGTCTGTTGTTTTCAACTGTTGCTATCTGTGGAGATCTTTAATTGGCCTCATATTTATTCCAGGCGTAGAATGCGGCGAAGTGATTCAGGACACTCCACTCAACGAGGGCGAGCGACGCCCACGCGTGGCCGTGGTGTCCAGAGGCGTGGGTGGCCGGGCCGCCTTCTCGTGCCCGTCGGGCTGGGCTCTCAGCGGCGCCTCTGAGACCGTCTGCTTACCAGCTGCTGATTGGGCCAAACCATTCCCTATTTGTAGAGGTTGGTCATTAGTGCGTAGATTTTTTCCCACGGGAACAGCTTTACTCGAAGTATCTATAGCCTATTTGTTATTCTGATATATCATCTATATTACTGTAAAGTTTCATTAAAATCTGTTACATAGTTTTTGCGTGAGAGAGTAACAAACATCCAAACTCACAAACATCCAAACATCCTTACAAAGTTTCGCCTTTATAATATTACGAGTAGTCGGAATAGGAGGACAATCATCATCATCTTCCTTGTACTGTGCTGGACAAAGCCTCCCCCAAGGCGCTCCTCTGAACCCGATCCTCGGTTCTCCGCATCCAGCCACTGCCAGCCGCCTTACGCAGGTCATCGCTCCATCTAGCCGGGAGACGTCCCACACTACGCTTACCCAGGCGTGGTAAAGTGGAGTGGACCTTGGTAAATCTTAGATTTTAGACAGTGTTTCCTTTCACAAAATCCATTACAAATATGAAAATGTCATTCCAGAGGTTTCCTGCCCGGCTTTACCTCCGCCAGTATCAGGGTATGTCCTAGGCAGGGCCCCGTACAGAGCTGGTGACGTGCTGCAGTTCCACTGTAACCCTGAGCACACGCTGCACGGAAGACCGATCCTGGTGTGCCAGGACAGTGGAAGATGGAGTGATAAACCTCCTACATGTAAGTTTTAAAGGTTCCAGTCAAATATATTGAAAATTGTTCATTGGAGAAGGATTATATCCAGCAGGTAGACGTTGAAGCATCATAATTATTTCAGCCTTTCAACGTCCATTGCTAGACATAGGCCTTCCCCAACAAACGCTACCACACCCGGTCCTCCGCCCTCCGTACCCACCATTCCAGCCACCTTCGTTAGGTCGTCGGTCCACCTGGTAAAGGAACGATATGACGACGAATAGGTACCGTAGGAGGTATAGTTTCCGCAAAACTGTACCTAAGGGGTTTTAATTTTATTTAAATTGTGCATACTGTATATTGTATCGTATCGAACCATATCGTAGTGTACCGTATAGTACCATATCGTACTGTACCGTACCATATCGTACTGTACCGTACCGTATCGTATTATTTAATTTAAAATACTTAAAATCAATGACGTCACACGTTCCAGGTGCCCAGGCGTGCACGTACCCCGGCACCACGATATCAGGCCGCATGTCCTCGGTGAAGTTCTACTACAAGATAGGGGAGACGGTCACCTTCACCTGCGAGCCAGGATACAAGCTGAAGGGAGCGCCAATGTTACGCTGTTTGAAGTAAGTCACATTTCATCATCAGCCGAAAGACTGGACAAAGGCCTCCCCTAGGGATCTCCCGACGCCCGGTCCCGCGCTAACCTCATCCAGCCGGGTCCCGCGAACTTCACCAGATCGTCGGTCCACCTTGTGGGAGGCCTGCTTACGCTGTGTCTTCCGGTACGCGGGTCGCCACTCGAGAACCTTTCTGTCCCAATCACAGAACATAATAAAGGAGCGTAGCGAGCGAGCTGTGTCCGTGTTCTGTGATCCCAACGGCCGTCGGTTCTAGGAGTGATGTGCCCCCCGCCCACTGCCATTTCAAGTCACATTTATACATGTTGTATAATCCGATCTTCGGGTCTCCGCATCCAGTTCCTGCCGCCTCACCAGACCGTCGCTTCATCTAGCCAGATAATGCGCCAAAAAGTGTTAAATTAATCGTGCGATTCTTTCAACAGGAACAGGAAATGGTCCAACGCTATACCATTATGCGCGCCAATCTCCAACTACACTTCAGGGGATTCCCTCGCGATGTTGACAGGTGACATCGACGCCATGTTATCCGACGCCGCCATCTTGCCGCCTGACATTTTAAAAACGCGCGAAACGCCCGCCATGTTGTCGCCACAGAGCTACAAAGCGGCCATAACGCGCATCGCAGCCTCAAAATTACTCAGAAGATCGCCCATTGAGACGTATAAAAATAGAATTTTTAGGGTTAATAGGCTGTTGAGAAGAGACACGGAGAGATAATTTTGATTTATATCTAGTATTAATTAATACATTTTATTTTGTTATTGAAACTTCTAAGAGATTTTATCAATTTGGAATCTACTTTATTCACGTGAAAAACAAGTTCTTGTGAATTAGTTTGCGTGAAATCCAGATCTTTAAATTTATTTTATTTTATCTTTCGCATGAATGAGTGAATAAATATTTGTGATTGTAGGAACAATGTACGAAAATCGATTGTTTTACAGATACGTTTAAAAAAGTAGATAAGTACTGAAAAATGTATGTGTATATTGTTTTATTTTAATTTGTGAGTTTCGCAAAATCTTTCAGGGTTTTTTCTAGCTTTCCTAGTTTTTTTTGTAAAAAAATGACTTTAATAAAATAAAAATGTAATTTTCTCACAAACTATGCCTGCGATTCGCTCGAAAAGCATGGAGTAAACAGACTCATGTCGATACATACAACCCATACAAAATAAACATTTACATGCGATTCACTCAGAAATGGTTGAAGCGATATAATCATCCATCATAGAATTTTTTTTGTCATTTTTCAATTTTTAAACCAAATCTTTTTGACATCATTAGGATAAGTCAAAAATACTAAATATTTAGTTCAAAAATACAAAGTATATAAAAAAAAGCAAAAAAAAATTTTTTGATCGAAAAAAGCGGTTCTTCATTACCCTATGCCTGAAACCGTGTTAACAATTTCGTCAACTGTGTTACAAAATTAACTTTGTTTTTGTAAACATTTCCACACAAATGAAATAGGTAATTAGATTTTTTTGTTTGTTATAATAATTTAATATGACTCGCTTTTTCGTTTTAACTTATTAGGTTACGTCTATTAGTGAGTAGAAAGGTTGTGCGGTGTGACTGTACCGTTTATCGAATTAGTGTTCACCGTGGTAAGGAATAAATACATATAAAATCGTATCCGAGTACCTACACTATATTTCAATGGAATTTGTATTAACCTAAGTTTATTTCTATTCATAGTTACCATGTCTTGATCTCGACAAAAATGTTCATAATTTAGACACTTAAGACCTGTTTTTCCTTCGGTACTTACAAAAACAAACTTATTTGCCGCTCGGAAACAAAATAAACAATAGATGGTGTTTCTAAGTGAACTGAAAAGTTTACATGTAACTGAAGCGCAAATAAAGTTTGTTTTTCTAAGACATCTAAGGATATATAAACGAAGCATTAAGGATTTGATAAGAGACTTATATAGGTACCTATTACCTACTTATAAATGTTCAAAGTTTGTTAAAGTTTTTTGATTATAAACGTTTGTATTTTTAGAAATTCTACAGTTATGTTTTTAAGAAATTATATTTGGTTAAATATTAACATTTTGTAAGATCTTTGAATATTTATTAAAATGTTTTTTTTCTATTATTATATTTAAAGTGTTATTCAGTTTGATTATATCTTTATTTGTTAATTGTAATTTTTCAGAAATTTATCACTTAATTTTTTTATCTGTGTTCACAAAAATAAATCAATTGTAAATAAATACGCTTTGCCAAAGAAATTTAGAATACTCATAAATATTAATTATTGTAATTAGGTAGATAAAATTATTAGTTAAAAAATAACTTAAAGTTAAGGCGATTAAAAATTACAATTGTAATTCTAATAACTTAAATTTTAACTATGCTCGATCTGTAATACCACGCACAAATGTTTGGAAATCTTTTTGGTATTTCATTGTCCTGGATCTAAAATAATAGGTATATCAATTTATCTGAAACATTCATTTTTTTTTCTTGATGATGATTCACTCGTATTTTTAAAAATACCTCTAGTGTATTTAAGTTACATTAAGTATCTGTTTTAAATACTAATATTTTTTTATTATAAAAATGTGCATATCAAAAGTTTGTTTTAAAAGCAACTTAGAAAAACAATCATGTCATTTATTGTTTATGTTTAACTGACTACTTAAAATAATTCTGTCCTGCTATACACAAATTAAAGTGTATAATATGATTCTGTAGTTTTTCTGCCCTAATATACAAAAAAAATCTTCGTTTTCCTGGCTACTGCCATTTAACTTTGTTAAAAAGGGACAGAGCAGTAACAAAACCAATCAAATCAACGGCAAAGGCCTATGTCCACCAGTGGTCGTCAAAAGATGTGGAATATACAAATAGTTACAAATAGTTTATTGGTTTTTCCTTCAAACATACTAAGTACTTAAAAACTAAACAATGACCAAAATAGAAAAACTATTTAGAGAAATAAGACTAACTTGGAGTAATTGAGAATAATATAATAAATAAACACCTTGTATAATCTGTTTTCCATCGCAAAAAGGAAATACGCAAATCTGATTGACGTGAGGTACTTAAAAACACTTAATTTGTACCTACTATCTGACATTTTCATTAGCAATCATATATTCATATTCAATATACATTGCCGCTTTAAATTCCACGGTTGCAAAAACAACAGGTGTTAGGTATAGAACCTGGTTTATCCGACTATTAATTAAAAACGCGGTTGGTGAATTATCTACGACAAGACTATAAAAATAAGAAGAAAGGTGAAAGTATTCCTGGATTAGTGGACTGTATTTAAATTATAAGGGGCTGGTTGCTGGTATATGGGAATGCGGGATGAAGGGAGATGAGCACGCCTACCTGGTCTCCAATGGTAACTCTCGAGCAGCAGGCGGGTTCCTTGTGATGAAGCCAGGAGAGCACATACAGCACATACACCCAAGTCATATATAGTTTGTTTTAATTAGGACACTTGTCACTTTCCACCATATATTGCGGAAAGATTAATATGAAGACACGTGCTTTCACGTGGTGCGCGGGAGTCTCGCGTAGGGCTCAAATCGGAGCACGTCACCGAAGGTATTTCACAGCAGAATGTCGTTGGTCTTCCACCCCACTCTTCAATTACGTCGTAAGCATGACGTGTTGCAATAAACCAATCATATAGGCGTGCGTATGAAAGGAAGGGTTAATGAATGAAGCGGATAGATGGAGTTAAAATAAATATGATTACAATAATTGTAAAACAAAATAGATGGCGTTAACATTTCCCCCGGGCTTAAAGGGTTGCCTTTAAAGAAAATAAGAGTACATAAATTTAGTATAAAATAAGCACATAAGTTAAACATGTGAGGGAAAATACCACCTACGAAGCGATAAAAATGAAATTATAATAAACTAAAATAACTAAATTATAGCGAATACTTAACCTAAGTTTAACAGTTTAAAACTATCGGTAATTTTACTGACTGGGCAGAGGGCACAGGCGAACCGAAGGCCGCACGTAACTACCCTTAGAGGTTTTAACAGTGACTACACGTGTAGTCCCATCCTTAGATGGATGCACCTTTTCCACGACACCTAAAGGCCACGAAAAAGGTGGTAGATTATCAGTAACAATAACAACAAGTGGGTTTTAACCACTTTCACCATGCTCTCCATACATCCAGCGAAATGTGGCGATGCTGGTGGAACGTTCTTCCAGTCTATGCGACTTTCAGAGAGCTCCACTTCGAGATGTGGCTTGTACTGGTCCAGGAAGGTATAGAGGTCTCGCAGATACGAACGAGCACCCATAAAATTTGTCCCATGATCTGAATACATACATTGTACAGGGCCGCGGCGGGAGAGAAAGCGCTTTAAAGCATTTAGGAAACTGACGGTACTTAAGTCAGTAGCCATTTCAATATGCGTGGCGCGGGTGGTCAGGCATGTGAATATACACAGCCACACCTTACGGCTCCCAACACCGCGGCCACGGACGGGAGCGCACTGCAGTGGCCCGGCGTAGTCCACCCCAGTGTGGGTGAACGCCTTTACAGCCTGGTTCACGCGCTGACTCGGAAGATCAGCCATGATCGGAAAGTTAGGACGTGGCTTCGCCCTAAAGCATGTATTGCATTTATGAATGCGGTGACGAATGATTCGTCGCGCTGCAAGGATCCAGTAGTGCTGCCTTAACAAAGACATCAGCAGCTCTGGACCAGCGTGTAAATATTTGTTATGATAACAATCAACCAATAGATCGACTATATGGTCGTGACGCGGCAAAACAACAGGGTGTTTATAGCCGTAGTCTTCAGCGGAGTTTGTCAAGCGACCTCCCACGCGTATAAGTCCGTTCTCGTCAAGGAATGGCTTGAGCTTCATGAGCGCGGGGCTGCAAGATTTATTATCTTGTAAGCTGGCAATGTCACTTGAAAAGTGAACATTTTGTAAAACGCGTAGCAGCTTGATTTCTGCGAACTCTAAGTCCGAGCGAGTTACCGAACTGTTACGCGGCAGCATTCCGAAAAAGCGGTAAACGTACACAGTGGCGCGCAGCAACTTTGTATACGACGACATGCGCAGCGCGAGCTGATAGAGTAAGGACTCTGTACTATCGACAGTCACAGGATGCGCGAGCGACTTTTGCTCGGGGACTTCGTCGACCGAGTGTTCGTCGAACTGCGTCATAGGCCATTCTGAGGGGTGGCGAGAGGTCCACGCGGGTCCGTGGGACCACAGCGGGTGGTCGATCAGTTTATCGGGCGTCAGTCCGCGCGATAAACAGTCAGCGGGGTTCTCAATACCTGCCACGTGATGAAAACATTGAGCAGGTATGTTTTCAGTGAGTTTCACAACTCGATTGGCAACGAACGTTTGCCAGCGGTGCGGGGACGAATGGATCCAACACAGAACCACTTTCGAATCCGTAAATGCGAACATTTCATTTATTTTATAATGCGGTTCTAAACTGTCATAAACCACACGCAGTAGTTTTGACAGAAGTAAGGCTGCACAGAGCTCGAGCCGCGGGATGGACACAGGTTTAGTTGGCGAAACCTTTGATTTCGCACACACAAGGTGCACAAAGGTACCTGTACTGTTACATACCTGCACATAAACCACCCCGCCATATGCTCGCTCGCTGCTGTCAGCGAAGCCCACCAGGTTGACGACAGAGCCCTCGACTATGCCCACGTGACGAGGAATGCGAAGCTCATTGAGCCTCAGGAGCTCAGAGCAAAATTGCTTCCAAGCAGCGACGATATGGTGCGGCGGTGTGTCATCCCAGTCGCATTTCATCAGCCAAAGTTCTTTAATTAGAAGCTTGGCGAATAACACGGTGGGAGCCACAAAACCCATAATATCCCACAGTCGGGCGACAGTGGACAGTATCGTCCGCTTAGTGCAGGTATCGTCAGGGGCGGCGACTTCAAAGCGGAAACAGTCATCGGCCTTATCCCAGCGCAAGCCGAGGATCTTGTGAGGCACTGACTTGTCAAACTCGACGTCAGGCGAGGCTCGATGCGATGCGGGAATGTTCTTTAGAACATTTGCGGAGTTGCTGGCCCATTTCACTAAATCAAACTGACCGCTTTTGAAAAATGCTATAAGCTCTTTGCTTGCAGCAATGGCTTGCGCGTCAGTCATTACAGAGAAGTTGATGTCATCCATATATAGGGACGAGCAGGCGGCGGCCACGAACTCGTAGTGGTGGCCTTCATCTTCCAACAACTGCTGAACGACGCGGAGAGCGTGAAATGGGCTTGACTTCAAACCGAAGCAAACTCGGTTGAATTCGTATATAGTCACGGGTTCTTGCGGATTGAATCTATATAAGATTCGTTGAAAACAGCGGTCATTAATATTCATACCCAATTGTAAGAACATCTGACGGCAATCAGCGGAGAGAGCGACAGCAAACAGGCGAAACTTTAAAATAATAGCAAATAAATTGCCTTGTAAGTTGGGGCCTGCATGAAGCAAATCATTGAGAGATGGACTACCGCTGCTACCGTCCAACACGACTCTCAGTTTAGTGGTAGTTTTGTCCTCCCTAACCACCCCGTGGTGTGGTATATAATACGCGGGACGAACAACTCCACCATCACCGGTGCCGGCGACAGGCGATAGATAATCTTTATCTATGTAGTCACGAATGACGTCATCATAGGCAGTTCGCATTTTGAGAGACGCCTCTAATTTCCTTTCTAGGCATAAAAAACGCCTATGCGCGGCGGCGTAAGAATCGCCTAAGTTATAAGGGTCACCGCGGAAAGGTAATGCGACTGTATACCGACCAGTGTCGTCACGAACAGTGGTCGCGCGAAAGTGTTCTTCACACTCGATGTCGTCTCGACTACGAGAATCAAGCGGTGCGGAAAATTCCTCAAGCTGCCAGAAGCGCTGAAGAAGTGCGTCCATAGGATCGTGAACAACAGCACAACATGATGTTGTATACTGATTACTGCGGTTAAGTAACGCGGGAAGAGAACCGACGATAATAAAACCAAGGGTGGTTTCAATCGCATTATTATATGAAACTGTTCCCGGTAACAATAAATGCGGAAACAACGCGGCACCTATCAACATTTGAATCGGCCCGGGCGTTGCATAATCATTGTCAGCGAGCGGGAGCGAGTGTAGGTACGGCAAGGCGGCCGTGTCCACCGCGACGGTCGGCAAGTCGTCCGTGATGCGGTCTACAATTAGCGCTGACAAATCGTAGCTTATGTTTGAGTTAAAACGCGAATAAATATTTAAATTTACAGAACCCTTAATGGGTTTCTCAGAGCCACCTATTCCCTTCACCGTCAAGTGCGTATTACGTCCCTTCAAACCTAAGCGTTTGCATAGGTCGTTCGTAATAAAGTTCGATTGAGAACCCATGTCGATTAAACACCTACATAGTATAGCGGTTCCATTTGAGTCAAACAAAACAACCTGCGCAGTAGCGAGCAATACTGTAGTGGACGGTGTACATTGACGGCTGGGAGCGCGTGAGTCACACGACACTAACGATTGCGGAACAGTAATGGACGTCGAACACAAACGTACCTCCGCGCTCGAGTCGGCGCGTGGTACCGGCGGTTTGTTATCAGTAGGCGCAGTCGACTGAGTGACGAGCGGAGCGGGCGCGTGAGCGTTTGGCGGGTGAACATTACCCGGCTGAGCAGAAGAATCGGTTACATTGTTTCGATCCGTATTTGTTTCGAAACACAACATTTTGTGATGTTTACCATTACCAGAACAACCGCATCTAACATTAGACTTGCAATTATTTGTTCGGTGTTTCCCACTCAGACAATTGACACACGCTCCTCTATCCTTAATAACCTTAAACCTTTCCTTAGGAGTTAACGTCGCGAACTTGGGACATTTAAAGAAATGATCGTGAACAATATTGTCACATAAACATTTGTGATTATCGGAAATAGCTATGTACGCTTGCGGGTTAGGCATTTTACTAATTGACTTACGAGATTTAGCGTTAGAACTCTGAGAACGGTTATCATTATTACTTTGCGGCTTTGTATTTTGATAAATCTTGCACTGACCCTTAATAAAATCAACAAGACCTTTAAATGAAGGGATTTTTTGATCACGCGAATCCATTTCGAACGCGCGTATTGTATCGGGATCTAGCTTTTTTAAGGCCAGATACAAAAGCATGTAATCTGACAAATCCTGAATCTTGAGGTTTTTTAAGGCGTTAGCCGCGGTAACAAATTTATCCATAAACAATTCAAAATTGGATGACGAAGCTGTACCCGTCAGCTTAAGACCGATAATTTGGTCTAAGTAAGTAGCTGCGAGTGTACGAATGTCCTGATACCTATCAATCAACGACTGTAGTATGAGGTTATAGTTTTCACCGCACGGTGTTATACCAGCAAACACACTTTGCGCTTTATGAGAAAGTTTGCCTATTAAATAGTATAACTTCTCTGAATCTAGCAGCCCTGGATCGTCATGAACAGTTGATTTGAATGACGCATAGAATAAAGGCCAATTTCGAATGTCACCATCAAAAGACATTAATTCGATAGGTGGCAGTGACGGCTTAGACCGCTGCGCCGGCGGCGGCGGCGGCGTGGAATTAACTCGCTGCTGCCCGTCATCAGACTGTTTAGACGGCGCGGGCGTCAACTGTGCAACGATTCGTTTAACAAAACTAAACAGATCATCGAATGCTGATATAGATTGGTAATCAGGTTTGGCGTTCGGATCGCTCGTGAGCAACAACATATTACATTCATCTAAAATCGTATGGAATTCCGAACGAAGTACATCAACTAGTTCAACGGAACTTAAAAAATATTCCTTTTCAATTTTTGAATTGTGAGCGGTTTTAGCGAGCTCATAAATACTTTGCATTCGCGCAAACAAAGCATCTCGTTTCGCTAATCGCATACATAATTTTATTTCAATTTCTGACAAAGGAGTTTCTCCATCACTATTATTTGGAGGAGGCATACTTCTCCCAAGATATGACGAGAAATGATAATTAAAGCAATGTAATGCAATGCGGTAATACTCGCTCCGAGTGGGCGAGTGAATATAAAATGTAGGTAGTTTATAAAATATTTACCTAACTTATTAAATGCGTATTTATTATCGCGTTATAAATATACGTATGGAAACGTTATAAAATAAATTATAAGCGATAATAATAATATAAAAATAGGTACACTTTATATGAAAATAATGTATGACCTATACTTTAAGCGGGAATTTAACTTGCTTACAAGTACTTTAATTTCATATAGTAAAATAATTAATATTTATAGGATGTACTAAAAGGCCTGCGGGTGCGGTTAAATAAGTAATTAAATTATATAAATGACCTTCTAGGCAACCTATAAGGCGGAGAAAATATTAAGGTAATAATCGAAACTATAAGATCTATAGACCAAACTGGTAAGAATCCTAGCTCGACTAGGACCAAAATGTTAGGTATAGAACCTGGTTTATCCGACTATTAATTAAAAACGCGGTTGGTGAATTATCTACGACAAGACTATAAAAATAAGAAGAAAGGTGAAAGTATTCCTGGATTAGTGGACTGTATTTAAATTATAAGGGGCTGGTTGCTGGTATATGGGAATGCGGGATGAAGGGAGATGAGCACGCCTACCTGGTCTCCAATGGTAACTCTCGAGCAGCAGGCGGGTTCCTTGTGATGAAGCCAGGAGAGCACATACAGCACATACACCCAAGTCATATATAGTTTGTTTTAATTAGGACACTTGTCACTTTCCACCATATATTGCGGAAAGATTAATATGAAGACACGTGCTTTCACGTGGTGCGCGGGAGTCTCGCGTAGGGCTCAAATCGGAGCACGTCACCGAAGGTATTTCACAGCAGAATGTCGTTGGTCTTCCACCCCACTCTTCAATTACGTCGTAAGCATGACGTGTTGCAATAAACCAATCATATAGGCGTGCGTATGAAAGGAAGGGTTAATGAATGGAGCGGATAGATGGAGTTAAAATAAATATGATTACAATAATTGTAAAACAAAATAGATGGCGTTAACAACAGGACAAAAGCGGCGATGTATTTCAAACACAGCGATTGTTGTGAAGATTAACTTGAAAACGCAGTGAGTGATCCAACGCAATTGAAAAGGAGTGTGGCCAACTTAGTGCTTTCGGTACTAAATCTAGTGCATTTTTATATACGTCAGCGCTCAAATTTTGACATAAAATCCACCCCAAAAAATCCACCCCATGGGTGGATGTCCGGAATGATGTGCTGATGCCCAAAAAGTAAATCCACCAATGGGGTGGATTTCCGGAGTCGTATAAATATTTTTATTCCTGAAATCCGCCCTGTGTGGTATAGTTGTTAATTATGGTATAGTTATTAACTAAAGTGATAGATTTGTGAAATGTAAATACATTATTTTTAGCATTTTAGTGCTATTTTAGCGCATTTTCAATCACCACATTTAACTATGAAACTCCAGAAGAACTCATAAAAAACGTTAAGCCCAATATTTATTAAACTTTCCCAATTTGATTGTAAGTATCTTGCAAAATAAGTATCTTGATATGACATTTAATTTCTAAATAGGTACGTTTTTTTACTCATTGTTGCATTTTTATTTTTAAACGACTTAGTGCTTGTTTATACGTTGTGTATAGAAAATCCAGTAAATCTGGTGCTTTTTGAGATTTGTTTATTGCGCAGACATCCAAGTGGGCTGGCAACACTGGAAAGGAAAACTCAGTCGCGCGCTCGCAGCGGTTTGAGACCGACGCTTTCGGTACGCGTTTCGCGCAAAAACGCGTCAAACTTACCGGCTATCGAGTTTCTATAGTTTTAAATCGAAAAGTGGCAGTGGTAATAAGTTTCAGTGAAAAAAACAGTGGATTTAGTTAAGATTTAGTTCGTAAAAACTTATTTTTTGTGGCCGTGAGCTCGTGACATGGTGTTGCTAATATCCATGGGTGTTTTGTTATGTTCCAACTTCTATGGCGCAATGCATCGATAATGCAGCGATTACTCATAAAGGTGGGTTAATGGTTAGGGTGACGTTAGATTAAGTTTAGTAATTTAGATAAAATTCCAATCATTTTGTGCGGAGTTGGGTCAGATTTTTCTCAACTACCGCCGTTATGGAGAGGGTATGTTTACTTGAAGGTTAACCAAGGATATAGATATAGGTACCTTTTTATTTAACGATCTAGAAATCGCTAGTATCCAAAAATACCTAGTTAGAATTAAAAATATCTAAAATGGCTTGCCTGATCAGTGAGGTGTGTACGGCTCTCTGGACCTCATGCATCCGGATAGCCACCTTCAGATCTCATGCAAACCGTTCCCTGACGGAGATTTAAAGGCTCAAAGTGACCTCATCACAGCCTATTAACATGTCCACACTGCTGGGGCTCAGGCCTACCCTCCCAACGAGGGCGTTCGGGCGTCCACCACGCTAGCCCAGTGCGGATTGATGGACTTCACATGCGCCTAAGAATTTCTACTTCGGCGTATGCAGGTTTCCTCTCGAAGTTTTCCTTCACCGTTTGAGGGCAGTCAGTAAATATACTTAAGTTTCGAGAAAAAACACATTGGTACATGGCCCAGCCGGGGATCGAACCTGCCTCTTATCCCCGACGCCACAGACGCTCCTCGTCTGTATGAAAAAAAACCCATCCCTTTTTGTTTTGAGCAGTATATCGTAGGTACTATCTTTTGAATTTTAATACCTTGTATTTCAAGCGCATACAGACAGCCAAACAAACATATCGTATTATCTATATTACTGTTCTCAGTGCCATTGCCATGCTGGTAACCTTGACGTGGGACTGACAAATAGATTAGCTGTCTTGGCGTATTGTTTGAACAATTGATAATTATTTGTTTAGTTGACAACTCCATTAGAACAATTTTCACGTGCTTAAATTTTTCGAGACGAAAAATATTTATGTGATTTCATTTTTAACCGACTTTAAAAGGAGGTCCTCAATTCGATTATGCTTTTTGTGTGTATGGTACTCGATATCTTCGGCAATTGTGAACCGATTTGAATGATTTTTTTTATTGAATAGGCAAGGGTGGTTTCAATTTGAAAACAATATAATTTCACCCATAAGGCGGTGTAAAATTTCAAAATTTGGGAATCAACAAGTCATCGATTTAAGTAAGTATATAAATCATTTTACAAATAAGATCCTTTTTTTTTTCGATTGTTTTTAAAAATCTGGATATACCTCTTTTAGCCTCTGATTCCAGGCTAACTCCAGACATACTAGAACTAATAACTAGACCATGGACGTAGACCAACCCTTCAAAACTCACAGAACACAATTTTGACGACAAATGGCACGCTTTTTCATTTCCACTCTTCAAGTAGGTATCTTGTACTTACATGAGAATGTTTCAAGTTATTTTCCTGTTCGACTCAATATACTATACAACTTAATGATACTTAAGTTGTACTTAAGTAAGTAACGACACCTCACGCGGAATCGACACGTGTACGCTAATCATTTGCATCCTTTGCAAATAGCACGTAACACAGACATACTAACAGATAGCATTGTTTGTATGTACTTGACAGACAAAAAACATATTTTTAAATGAGTAGTATTAGTTACCTCTATGGTAGCCATGATTCAGAGGATAAATCATTCCATTTTTAAATTACACGACAGATATGAGTTTTCATAGTAATTTATTCGGCCGCTAAGCACGACAGATATGGATTTTCATACAACTTTTCCGGCCGCCTGCTCGCATTTATTTGACCAGTACAGCATTTTGGATTTATCTCGAATAAGGTTTGACAACCTTCTTATGTTCACATTTCCAAGCATGTTTGAGAAAAAGTAGTTAAGTTTTCCAACAGGGTTTTGTTTGAGGAGTTTTTGCAACGCATCGATAATATTTAGTCTCATCCTAAAACGGAACGTGATTATATTATGCTAATAATTAGCGAAGTATAGGTAAAGCGAACCGGTTGGATACACAATAGTCCAGGCTTATTGTTCCCACCGCATTATGCAAAGTTCTTACGTTTAATCTTGAACTGATGTCTGATGATAGGGTTGCCACTAATAAGTTAATCTACTGTCCAATGCTGGGGCACTGCATACGGCTGCACGCGGTCAAGTAGCCACGTGATCGAATCTATATACATTCTTGCTTCTTCTTGGAAGCGGTGGTAGATAAAAAATTGTCGTTGCATAAAATGTACCCAGTGTACTTACATGCCATAAAATAGTTTTGACTTTGACATTTTAATCTATGATATTTTATTTTCATCAATATTACACATTACATACATATATTCACACTATGTCCCTGGTGAGATGGGCAGAAAGAATGGATTTAAATCTGGATACCTAATTACTAGGTAAATATACTTTGTATGTATACTCAGATATAAAAGTATGGATTAAGTACCTCCTTATTAAACCGGACATCAATTATACACATACATAGGTGGACGGATAATTAGAAACAGGGCAAGATTTTCATGCAATCGAGGTCACTTTGAAGCCATGGTTCTCCGTGAAGGATTGATCGGGGCATGATCTGATGACGGTCATCGAGAGAGTACATGGAGAACTTTCAGATCACTATAGATATCCAACTGATCAGATGAGCCGTTTGGTAGCAGCATCGTTATGTAGAAAAACCTGCAAAATGGCATAAAAATGTATGAAAATCTTAAAGTTAAGGAATCATGACGATGCTGCTCCCAAACGGCTGATTTGATCAGTTTTATATCTATAGCCATCTAAAAGTCCTCCATCTACTCTCTCGATGACCGTCATCAGATCACGCCCCGATCAATCCTTCACGGAGAACCATGGCTTCAAAGTGACCTCGATTGCATGAAAATCTTGCCCTGTTTCTAATTATCCGTCCACCTATGTAGGTATTGTAGACCGAACATTTATTTACTGTACCTACAGATTCGCAATCAGAGTGCGCATTTGTGTGCAAATCAGTATTTTTGATGTGTACGATTTTTTTCATTAGATTAGGTTAGATGTTAACTTAAATACAACCCTAAAAACAATATCAAATACGTTGGCAGCCCTATATCTCTACCTCGTGACCTACCTCGCGTCGGTTGAGTTATGAATGAAAAAGATGGGTTCAACCCGGATACGTCGAGTTGTTAAGTTTTTGCTCATTCTTTTAATATTGGTACCTACTTAATATAAAACTGATGTATAAAGAATAATTAGGTATTTTACCTTTGGGCCCATTTCGTAACTGAGATTGGTAACCAGCTTCGGAACGGGAAATTTAAGTCTTCCATCGTAATTGGGTCGAATCACGATTCCATTTTGCCTTCGTAACCGGGATTGGAACCGCTTCAAAACGGGAAAATGTTTGCTGCCATTTGAAACGGTTCGTAGCTATATAGTTACGAACAGGGAATTTTGTTTTCCTAGAAACTATAATTCGTTTTTCTTTAGGAGTTTTATGAAAACAAACACATTTGCCGCTGAAAGCAATTTAAACGATAGACATGATGTTCCCAAGTGGACCGCAAACTTTATATGGTAATACATACTTGTTTTTGCTGCTGCGTACCTTGCTCGCACATGTGGTCGACACGCAAATAAAGTTTGTTTTCATAAGACAGTTAAAGACAAACGGAATATATTGGTTCGTAAGTTCCTGACTAGTTGCGAACAGGGAATTCGGTTTTCCGTTTAATAATTGTATCATTATACGGCGGTGTAGTTTTTTTATTGCTACGGGGGCAACAAGCAGGCGGGCCTCCTGATGTTAAGAGGTCACCGCCGCCCACAGACACCTGCAACACCCGGGGGTGCTGGTGCGGCGCCGGCCAAGGTTGAAGGGCTCTGCTGACTCTCTTCTTGAAGGACCCCATATCGTAGCGCTGTGGAAAAGCGTCAGAGGGAAGGTCATTCCACATTTCGCACGTGCGCAGCAGAAAAGAACGCGAGAAGGTGCACAATGGATACGCAATGTAAGCTTACAATGTATCTTTCATTAGATTTCTTTTCCAACGTTCTTACACAAGCGCTGCGCGCGCGCAGCCGGCGGGAAAGTACCGGAAACGTTTGTTTTTTCACCGACTGACAAAGACAAGGTCGCCGCGAGGGTCGCAGCCGTTCAGCCGCGACTGCAGGGTATAGGGGGGAGGTGGTTACCTACTGAAAAAACATCTTTCATTTCTTGGAGTCGGTTCGTAACTAGGTATATCCTCCTGGGAGCCCACGGTAGAAGCTATATCCAATCTGTGCCCACGGTCTTGCTTGAGGACATAAAAAATAAAAATAAAACAAAACTAAAACATAAAATAATTGTACTTTTTGACGTTCACTTCTCTTGAAGACTATTAAAAATTTAAAATAAAACAAAACGTAAAACATTAAAATAAATAAAAATCCTACTAATATTATAAAGGCGAAAGTTTGTAAGGATGTGAGGATGTCTGTTACTCTTTCACGCAAAAACTACCGAACAGATTTTGATAAAACTTGGTACAGTAATAGCTTATATCCTGGAATAACATATAGGGTACTTTTTATCGCGGACAAAGCCGCGGTGCGTTCGCTAATACCCCCCAAGTCAGAAAACACCTACATAGAGGGCGCTGTTTCACAATGTACACGGGAAAAACTTTTCTACGCGGGCGTAGCCGCGGGAAAAAGCTAGTAATAAATTCGTTCACTTCTCCCAGGACTCAGGAGGATATAGCTACCATCGAGGAATTTATTTTTTATTTTGTTCACTGACGATCACAATAACTTTGACCTTTTAGGTAAACAAGTAAAAGTATGTATACCTACTAGAGTATTGCGTCAGTGGCGTCGGGGATAAGAGGCGGCCTATCATATCGAAATGTCCGGAGTTCGATCTCCGGCGGGGCCATCTACCAATGGGTTTTTTCTCGAAACTTAAGTACATTTACTGACTGCTCTCAAACGGTGAAAGAAAACATCGTGAGGAAACCTGCATACGCCGAAGAAGGATTCTTAGGCGCATGTGAAGTCCACCACCCCGCACTGGGCTAGCGTGGTGGACTATAGCCCGAACGCCCTCGTTGAGAGGCTGTTGATTTGAAAGGGAGGAGATCCAGATCATTTAGACCCAAAATATTAATATTTTCATTGAAATGGGGGTTTGAAATTATTTTTTTTCCCAAAGAGTTCAAGCGGTTCTAGTTTTACAGTTGGCAGACAGACCTTCAAACAAACAATTACGGCTCCCTAATTAAAATGGGTTCGTAGTAAATCAATTGGTAATTATAAAGGTACCTAAGAACTTCAGTTCATCCTCACATTTTTTCCCATCACGTTTTCGAACAAAAACCGCTGTGATTGGCTTCCGAGGTCGCGTAATGTGATTATGATAATCATCGACCAAGCGTGACTGAATTATAAACCTAATTATTGTGACCATTGGATCACGGCTGATCACGATGGCGTGGAACAGGAGCATTGTAGTTTTGTTCTTCAAAAAAGGAGACAAAACCCTTCTCAAAAATTATCGGCCCATCTCGCTCCTGAGCCACGTATATAAGCTGTTTTCGAGAGTCATCACAAATCGTCTCGCACAAAGACTTGACAACTTCCAGCCACCTGAACAGGCCGGGTTTCGAGGAGGATATGGCACCATAGACCACATACACACAGTGAGGCAGATTATACAGAAGACTGAAGAGTATAATCAGCCCCTGTGTCTCGCATTCGTGGACTATGAGAAGGCTTTTGATTCCGTCGAAACCTGGGCTGTTCTGGAGTCCTTGCAGCGGTGCCAAGTAGATTGGCGGTACATCGAAGTGTTGAGATGTCTGTATGACGCCGCGACAATGTCCGTCCAAGTACAAAACCAGCAAACACAATCTATCCAATTGCGCAGAGGAGTGAGACAGGGGATGTAATATCCCCAAAACTGTTCACAAACGCATTGGAAGATGTGTTCAAGACGCTGGAATGGAACGGACGGGGCATAAATATAAACGGCGAGTACATCTCCCATTTACGCTTTGCCGATGATATCGTCGTCATGGCAGAATCGCTGCAGGACCTACAGGAAATGCTGGACAGCCTCAACGCTGCCTCCCGACGTGTGGGTCTCGGAATGAACTTGGACAAGACTAAGGTCATGTTCAACGATCACATTGTTCCGGGACCGGTTACCGTCGACGGTAAGACTCTCGAAGTTGTTCAAGAATATGTCTACCTCGGGCAAACTATGCAGTTAGGTAGAAACAACTTCGAGAGGGAAGCCGATAGGAGGATCAGGCTGGGCTGGGCAGCATTTGGGAAGTTGCGTCATATCTTCTCGTCGCATATACCACAATGCCTGAAGACAAAAGTCTTCAACCAGTGCGTCCTACCCGTAATGACCTACGGCGCCGAAACGTGGACACTGACAGTGGGACTAGTCCGAAAACTCAAAGTCGCTCAACGGGCTATGGAGAGAGCTATGCTCGGAGTTTCTCTGAGAGATAGGATCCGAAACGAGGTGATCCGCCAGAGAACCAAAGCCTTTGACATAGCTCAAAGGGTTAGCACGTTGAAGTGGCAGTGGGCTGGTCACATCTGTCGGAGAACCGATAACCGCTGGGGTAGACGAGTTCTCGAGTGGAGACCACGATTAGGCAAGCGTAGTGTGGGACGCCCCCCGGCTAGATGGAGCGACGACCTGCGCAGGGCGGCTGGCAGTGACTGGATGCGGAGACTCAGTGGCGCGCCTTGGGGGAGGCCTATGTCCAGCAGTGGACTAGTGCAAGCTGATGATGATGATGATGATGATCACGATGACCCTTCATGGTCGTAATTGCATCACAAATTGATAAAGTCACATCAACCAGTTCATCATCATCATCTTTACAGTTCTTCCACGTCCTCTGCTGGGCATAGGCCTTCCCCAACGAAACCCGCCCTCCACTCTTCAGGTCTTGGTCGCGGTCTCCACTCCAGAACCCGCCCCAAAGGCAGTCGGTTCTGCGACAGATGTCACCTGCCCACTGCCGCTTCGGATTGCTAATCATTTCATGAAAAGATGCGTCAGTGACAGGGTCAAATCATCCATTCCTTACGTACACACTGTACACGAAATATTTATTTATAACTATAATCGCAAGCATGTCTACGTAGTACGTATACGAAGGTATAACCTGCGTTACAATGGCGGATATGTGTAATTTCGCTAACCATAGCAAAGTCAAGGCTGAAAGACCACAGAGTATGTAATGGAGATTACGGAAACAGACGAAACACATACAGTTATAATAATAATAATGTTTGGACAAATCCACACACGGCTGTTTAGTCCCAAACTAAGCCGAAGCTTGTAAATGGGTACTCGACAACTGATAAACATACTTAAATACTTTCAAATAAACACATAAATACATACAAACACTCAGAATCCGAAAACCAACAGATATGCTCATCACACAACTGTTGGTCCCGGGTGGGAATCGAACCCACGACCTTGGCGCAGTAGGCAGGGTCACTACCACCACGCCAACGGGCCAAATCTACGGATTTCTATTTTTTTCCCTTACTTGTGCTATAAGACATTGCTTCTTGCCAAATTTCATGATTCTAGATCTTTGTGAAGTATCCCACAGATTTTGATTGCAAAGATACATAAAATTGCGGCAAAAACGGCAGTATCTTTTGACTGCATTGACTTGAAGTTTGATTTTTTAACAGCTCTAAGAGACTGCACACCTGCGTATTTGATACTAATTTCAGCTTGATACCTCCACGCGTTCCTGAGAAAAAGGGTTATTGACAGACAGACGGACAACGAAGTGATCCTTTAAGGGTTCCTTTTTCCTTTTGAGATACGCACCCCTAAAAACGTAAATTGTACACTGTCTAGCTAGATGCTACCATACTAAAGCATATTTACAAAATACAAGTCTCACATACGATATTTTCTTGTGTGTAACCCGACCAATCAGGGTTCTCATAACACCGCTGCAGCGCTGTTTCTACGATGCTATTGAAACTTATTGGATTGGTTAACAACACCTAGCTTTATCGTTACCTGGTCTCAATGTGTTCATTTCTTTATTGATGAATAAGTTTCTCTACTTATCAACTAAACAGTCAATTGATGAACTACAAATAAGTTTCTCTACTTAACAACTAAACAGTCAATTGATGAACTACAAATATGTTTCTCTACTTATCAACTAAACAGTCGATTGATGAACTACAAATAAGATTCTCTACTTATCAACTAAACAGTCAATTGATGAACTACAAATAAGATTCTCTACTTATCAACTAAACAGTCGATTGATGAACTACAAATAAGTTTCTCTACTTATCAACTAAACAGTCGATTGATGAACTGCAAATAAGTTTCTCTACTTATCAACTAAACAGTCGATTGATGAACTACAAATAAGTTTCTCTACTTATCAACTAAACAGTCAATTGATGAACTACAAATAAGATTCTCTACTTATCAACTAAACAGTCAATTGATGAACTACAAATACGTTTCTCTACTTATCAACTAAACAGTCAATTGATGAACTACAAATACGATTCTCTACTTATCAACTAAACAGTCGATTGATGAACTACAAATAAGATTCTCTACTTATCAACTAAACAGTCAATTGATGAACTACAAATAAGATTCTCTACTTATCAACTAAACAGTCGATTGATGAACTACAAATAAGTTTCTCTACTTATCAACTAAACAGTCGATTGATGAACTGCAAATAAGTTTCTCTACTTATCAACTAAACAGTCAATTGATGAACTACAAAATTAAATTTCTCTACTTATCAACTAAACAGTCTATTGATGAACTACAAATAAGTTTCTCTACTTATCAACAACTGTTACTCTTTCACGCAAAAACTACCGTACAGATTTTGATGAAACTTGGTACAGTGATAGGAATAACACATAGGCTACTTTTTAACGCGGACAAAGTCGCGGGGCGTCCGCTAATACCCCCTAAGTATCAAAACGCCTACGTAGAGGGCTCTATATCACAATGTACACGCGAAAAAATTTTCTACGCGGGCGAAGCCGCGGGAAAAAGCTATTATGATATAATTCAAATGGATTATAGGTTCAAAGTCGCAGGAAACAACTGGTGGACTATACAGAATAGAGCAGTTTCTAATCTAATCACAAAAGCCTTAGATCACGCATCGATCACTACGTTCATTGTCGGCTAACAGTATGCCGGCCACAGTTAGGTGCGAGCGAGACGCACATGCGTGTCGCGGGTGGTTGGAGCGGGACAGCTGCGATCAATTTGTGAAGGCAAGTGGAGTGTGAAGAGTTAGGGTTGGCGCAATCTGGTTTTTTTAATCGGCTAGTTCTGCCGAGCAATTTATAAACGCAGTAAGACACTTTACTGCGTTTATAATTTTATTACATATTTGACATCGTTGTGATGAGATCTTTCAGAAACAAAGACCCGTTTTTCGCTACGTGTAATAGAAGTGAGAAAAACAAAAACTATAAACACCAAACCACCATACAACACAACGTACATTCAAACTTTCAAACGCGTTTTACTCAAAACTGTCAAATTGTCCTTACTGCGTTTATAAATTGCACGGCAGAGTTGATGTAAGTACCATCCATAGGTAGGTACATACGCAGGTAATTAAGATTTAACGTTATCTAAGGATTTAAAAAGAATGCATTGTTTCTCATTTTAAAAGATCTTACATATTTTGTAAACTGCACTACAATTTTTTTGTATCCCTGTAAGCACAGGCTTTAGATTTAAGTAAGAGAGATAAAGAAGGAACTATTCTGTCATTCTTATTCATTACAAATATTCCTGTAACTGACTTAATGATCAGTAATTTAATTACCTATTTTATAACAAACACACAAAATATTTTGGTACGGTTAATTGTATTTATTTAAAAGTTTATTACACACAATTGTACAAAAGGCCAGAAAAAAAAGTAATGCCAGAAAAATTGTAAAAAGAAAAAACAGTTGACCTTTGGGCGCAAAATACATCATCATATCAGCCCTTCAGCGTCCACTGCTGGACATAGGCCTTCCGCAATGAACGCCACCACACTCCGGGCCACCTTCAGAAAATACAAACAAGAAAAAAAGTTACGTAACAGTCATTGTACAGTAGACCGCACGTCAGTGGATACACTTTGACCTTGAGCTGCCTGGTCTATTAGGGAGTTTCAATACTTTAATAGACCTGCTTATACTGGTTTTGTTTCCACTGACGTGCGGTCGACCGTACCTACGAGGAATGACCCTGTTGTACTATACATTATGTAGTAGCTACCTAGTAAAAAAGCGTATATTTATTTTCACACTGTATTAAATTATTTAGAATTTTAACTACTGGCAACCCTACCGTTAAACTTGATCGTGCATGACACACCGCACGCATGCACACATGCATATGCATAATAATATAAATAAATACATACGTGTGTGCTCGTGCCGCGACCGCTTCCTGCACCTTTATGGCATCCTTGTACGGAAGTCAGGGATGCGTCCAGAATCATTGTGGTTAAGGCTTTATGGGACTTGTTTTTTATTCAATTTTATGGCACTGAAGACTGGCTTTTGAGTCCTTAATGGGTCCTCATATATGTTAATTATTATTTGTACATACCACACCGAGTTTCATTCGTTTTTTTTACGTTGATTTCGCCTCTTGTACAATACAATACATGACAGGTGTGTCCAAGCTGGACACTTGGATACCTATAATCACCAGCCTGCACTAGTCCACTGCTGGACATAAGACTCCCCAAGGCGCCTCTAAACCCGATCTTCGGCTCTCCGCATCCAGTCACTGCCAGCCGCCTCACGCAGGTCGTCGCTCCATCTACCGTGGGGTGTCCCACACTACGCCTGCCCAGTCGTGGTATTCACTCGAAATCTCGTTTACCCCAGCGGTGACCAGCCCACTGCCACTTCAACGTGCTAACCCTTTGAGCTATGTCAAAGGCTTTGGTTCTCTGGCGGATCACCTCGTTTCGGATCCTATCTCTCAGAGAAACCCCGAGCATAGCTCTTTCCATAGCCCGTTGAGCGACTTGAGTTTTCGGACTAGTCCCACTGTCAGTGTCCACGTTTCGGCGCCGTACGTCATTACGGGCAGGACGCACTGGTTGAAGACTTTTGTCTTCAGGCATTCAGGAGTAAAGTATAATGACGTAGTTTCCCAAATGCTGCCCAATCCTTCTGTCTGCTTCTCTCTCGAAGATGTTTCTACCTTTTTTATTTTTTTATTGCTACGGGGGCAACAAGCAGGCGGGCCTCCTGATGTCAAGAGGTCACCGCCGCCTATAGACACCTGCAACACCCGGGGGGTGCTGGTGCGGCGCCGGCCAAGGTTGAAGGGCTCTTTTGACTCTCTTCTTGAAGGACCCCATATCGTAGCTCTGTGGAAAAGCGTCAGAGGGAAGGTCATTCCACATTTTGCACGTGCGCAGCAGAAAAGAACGCTTGAAGCGCACAGTGCTGGTCCGCCAGGGATCTATGTAATGTGGGTGAACCGTATTCTGACGGCGCGCAGTGCGATGGCGAAAACTGGTGGCCTACCTTTACCTACCTTTCCTTGTAATACATGTTCGAAGACGCAGATGAGGTTGTAATTCAAATCAGTCGATGTTCTTGTGCCCCTTTGCGCGTAAACAATTCGTAAACATTGTAATAGTTCCATTATCAAATCGTAATGAGCTAACTAATTGGCAGCTAAGTAGTTCAATGTCGCCCGCTGGCGTAACGCACATTGGCAAGGTCCCGTTGCCATTGACTGCACGTGGCTCGGCCGGTGTAATGCACACTTCTCTGCTACACGTATTTAGTTACTAGCTTTTTCCCGCGGCTTCGCCCGCGTAGATAAGTTTTCCGTATACATTGTAAAACAGTGTCCTCTATGTAGGCGTTTTGTTACTTAGGGGGTATTAGCGGACGCCCCGCGACTTTGTCCGCGTTAAAATGTAGCCAATATGTTGTTCCAGGATATAAGCTATCACTGTACCAAGTTTCATTAAAATCTGTTCTGTAGTTTTTGCGTGACAGAGTAACAAACATCCAAACATTCTTACAAACTTTCGCCTTTATAATATTAGTAGGGTAGGATAGCTACAATAAAGATTTTCAGATAACATACATACGTTTACAGCTGTTCTCATACAATTATAGGCTTGGAAACATTGAAAAAGTCTAATGAACATGAAAATTAGTTAATAGTTAGTTCGGTATAAGGTTAAGTGGGGTAATGGGCTCCCTAAACGATCATGCGGCATGACATGCATTACGTTTACGTGAATTATCATCCTGCATGATGGACACTCATGTTTGCTATCAATCACATAGTACAGTGAAGCAACGGCCAACACGTAGTTTGCATTTGCACGTCAATCACTACAACTAGACAGTCATGCATGAGTGACAGCACGTAATGCATGTCATGCAGCATGATCGTGTAGGGACCACTTATGACTACCACCGGGCCAAGCAGGACTAACCAAATCTAAGTTCTCATTGAGTGCAGAATTCTGTTCTAGTTTATTGTGGGTGTAAAAATCAAATCAACAGCCTATTAACATGTCCCCACTGCTGGGGCTCAGGCCTACCCTCTCAACGAGGGCGTTCGGGCTATAGTCCACCACGCTAGCCCAGTGCGGGTTGGTGGACTTCACACGCGAACAAGAATTTCTTCTTCGGCGTATGCAGGTTTCCTCACGATGTTTTCCTTCACCGTTTGAGAGCAGTCAGTAAATGTACTTAAGTTTCGAGAAAAACCCATTGGTAGTCTACCGTACATCAGTGGATACACTTTGACCTTGAGCTGGCCTAGCCTATTAGGGAGTTTCAATACTACGCGAGACCAGTTTATACTGGTTTTGTTACCACTGATGTGCGGTCGACCGTACATGGCCCAGCCGGGGAATGTCACAAACTTACTCAAGTAATACATGATCACTTACATTTTGTGCCTCAGTATAATTTTCTGCCGATAGAATCGTATATCGTATAAGTAAAATTATGTTATGGCTTTTAATCACTTCAATCCTCGGCTACGCCTCGGCCCAAATTAACACGTCGTCCATCAACGCCTCAGTTGCGGGCCGCTGCAGTAATATACTCTATTATTAGTTCAATTGAATTACATAATGGTGAAACACCAGAACCAAATAAATAATCAAGTCGATCTGTTAGCAAATTTAATTGTTCCGCTAAGTTGTAATAACTTGCGATTGTACCCAATTATGTAAGCCACCGAAGCCAGTTAGGTTGGTATTCAGCAAATTGTCAAACAATTTGCAATAAGTTGACAAATATTTGCTCACAGATGAGAAGCACGACTACTACTACTATGTTTCTAAGAGTTTTTTAGAAATTATCAAAAATCCTTCACAATGTAAGTTATGCGGTCTAAAGAATTAACTTAACTTTTTATAACGTTTCCTTCCAAGGTACGGAACCCTCTGTGCGAGAATCCGACTCGCACTTGCAGCACTATACTTACGAATGGCTTTAGTGCCTTTCGCGTTGGTGCTATTCAGATTGGGTCCTTTCGCAAAGTAACTATGGGGCGTTCGCATTTGTCCTATTCAGATTGTTGCGTTTCGTGGAATAAATTTAGTGCCATTCGCGTTAGTGCTATTCAGATTGGTGCGTTTCGTGGAATAATTTTAGTGCCATTCGCGTTGTTGGTGACTAGATTGTGGCTCTTCATGGAATCACTTTAGTGCCTTTCGCGTTAGTGCTATTCAGATTGGTGCGTTTCGTGGAATAATTTTAGTGCCATTCGCGTTGTTGGTGACTAGATTGGGGCTCTTCATGGGCTCACTTTAGTGCCTTTCGCGTTAGTGCTATTCAGAATGGTGCGTTTCGTGGAATAACTTTAGTACCATTCGCGTTGTTGGTGACATTTAGATTGGGGCTCTTCATGGAATATCTTTAGTGCCAGTCGCGTTGTTGGTGACTAGATTGGGGCTCTTCATGGATTCACTTTAGTGCCTTTCACGTTGGTGCTATTCAGATCGGGGCTCTTCGTGGATTAACTTGAGTGCCTTTTCAGTTGGTGCTGTTCAGATTGGGACTTTTCGTGCAAAACCTCGAGAACACTAAAAACTTAGCTGCCATGTATGTTTGTCTCTCACTCATTAAATTATACGACCTATTGTAAATGCGATTAGCTCTAATGCTAGCCTTGAACCGATGCGGTTCGACCTCGTAGAAAAGCGGGGGAATTAGAGCGTGGCTCTGTGTTGCGGTGAAAGTGAAAAATAGGGCAGTTTGTGAAACGACTAGTCAAAGTCAAAATATGTTATTGCTTAGGAGTACACTGCGCTGCGGTACATTTATAAACGTCAATGTTTTATTTTACACCGCTTCTTGTGTTAGCGCTGAGAAGAAGCGCGCAACAAACTTCCGCAACACAAGTTTTAAAATCAAGTTTGTATTGATTGTGCGAGGCTGAAGTAACATTGACACCAGGCATCTAACACATTCAAATAATCGTCTATTTTGTAATAACTAAACTAGCTTTCTCACAAAGATGTTGTTTATTGTGAGTCTTAAATTCTCTGTCCTCTGGTAGTTTATTGAAGAAAGCGTATACAGAGGTTCAAAATGTATGAACATGATCTGAAACAGAGTAGTTGAAGACAATTGATGTCAAAAAGAAAATAATTTATTCCAATTTTAATTTAATTCTGTAATTATTTTTTTTGTTCGCCTATTTGTTTTTGTATGTATGTGTCGAAGCGACAAATAAATTATTTATCTATCTATCAATTTTGAATAAACGAATTATCATTTAATTTTATTCTAGGTGATTCATAAAATGTCCGGTTCGTACTTTAACGGTAACATAATGAACATCTTTCTCTCGTCAATAGCATAGTAATGTTCACACACTGTGACAGTAGCTATATACACTGACCACTGTAGTAAATGAAACGTACAGTAAACACTTTCTAATCTAATACAATAAAACTTAGAAACTTAGAAAGATTTGCCATAATAATACTAATGGTATTATATTTGATTTGTTTTATTTTAACGCTGCACTGTACTGTATACTGCCTAATCATTAAGAGAAAAGTTTAAAGAAATTAATATATTAACCGTTGCCAGTCAATACATTTTTGAGAATATTTTGTATGTCCGCAAAAATATATCTCTTTTTGAGGCACTGTGACATGAACACAGCTTATGTTACAAGAAACAAAAACAAACTTGTACCACCACAGTTAAGGCTTAGTAAGGTCAGTAAATCATTCACGGGGCAATGTATACGCTTCTACAATAAACTACCAGAAGAAATCTTAAATATGAATGACAGAAAATTTAAGACCCACATTAAACAACAACTTTGTAAGAAAGCTTATTATAAAACAGTTGATTATCTAAATGACAAAGATGCCTGGTGTTAATGTTACTTCAGCCTCGCACAATCTTTACAAAATAATGTTATGTTCAAACTTGATTTTAAAAGATGTGTTGCGGAAGTTTGTTGCGCCGCTTCTTCTTCCCAGCTCTATATAACACCTTGGAGGCGGTGGTAGATAAAAAATTGACGTTGTATAAATGTACCTAGTGTACTTACATGCAATAAAATACTTTTGAATTTGAATTTGAATTAATGCCAATTACAATTTTTACAATAATTACAATTTTATGGCCTTGGCCATTTGCGATTATGGCAAGAAAATTTTATTTTATTTATTTATTTCAAATTTTATTGCACTAATTTGTACAAAAGGCGAACATAATGCCAATGGCATTCTCTACTAGCTGACCTTTGGGCCATGCAGATAAATTAGTCGTGGACGCAAAAAGAAAGATAGTTTTATATAAAAAAAATTAATAAAAAGAAAATGCTCTTATCTGACGGAAAGCTAAGTACTGAACTATAGTGAGGCGGCGATCACATTAGATCAGCAATGGTCGCAGTGATACATGGATAAGCCTTAAAAGAGCCCCAACTGGCCCCACCACAAAATATAGTAGGTAATTAATACAAGTAAAATCCTAAACCAAGGCAATCAATATGTCAAATGATTAATTACATTTTTGTCTTATCAATATAGGCCATCGCTTTGTCTTTAAAACTAAATCGGTAAAATTATAATTGTAAATACTACTTACCTATTCCCGCGGCTTCGCACGCTTAAAAAAGTTTTGTCTCACATGTGAGCTTTATTTTAACAACCTTCTTCAAGATAAATCGAAACGCTTAACTGGTCAAATACATACGAGCAGGCGGCCAGTTAGTATGAAGTTCCATATCTGTCGTGTTAAGCGACCAAATAAATTAGTATGTAAACTCATATCTGTCGTGTGATTTGAAAATGGAAAGATCTTTTTACTCCGAAACATGGCAACCAAGGAGGTAACCTTTCAAAAGTTTTGTTTAAATTTCGAACTGCCTAGCAAATAGAAAGCTCTTTAGTAAAAAAAAACAAATGAAAATTTTGGCGCGAGGAAAATTTTTACACATTCGTCCACCAACGCCTCACTTGCGGGCCGCTGCAGTAATGTATTCCCGTGGGAGCATTTCCCGAGATTTTTGCCTATGTGTTTCATCAAAATCTAGTTTTGCGTGAAAGAGTAACAAACATTCAAACATTCACCTTAATAAATTGGTAGGAAGGATTGCCTAAGAATCAGCAATCATGAAACAACTGGGTCCTGATATCGCTATCATAATTCAAACAAAGGCCACGGTACTGTGACATCAGTGTTTACCTAGCAATTAGTCATTATCTGCAATGTCGCAAACAATTGTTTAACTGGAACATTTTATTTTTCAGATCGCTGACGACGACTGCGTTTGGAGACTGTGAATTCAGTGTTTCAAGAAAAATAAAACATTAAAGTGACCTATAATTAACCAAGGATTCAATTGGCACTGGATTTGCCAGTGTCAAAAGTATTTCTAGAAAAAGTAACATTCTAAAAAACCGATTGCTTTACAAAAATAGTGTATAGTTTTTAAAAACCCAAAGAAATCCGCCAAAAGTGCAAAGAAAGGGTTTGAAAGCGCATTAGTGATTAGTGCAAGTGTACGAAGGTGTGTATGATGTGTGCGGAGTATGGAAGACCCTCAGCCCATACACAAGACCTGCGTGAGAGTCAACTCTGCTGATGATGAGGAGAAGGACGAGGTCGACCATGACCTGCCAAAGAAAAATCCTTTTATACGGGTAAGTGTAACAACAGAATATTTCAGTTCTTCACTCTCATGTTGATTGTTGTAGAATTTACAAAAAAATACCAACCAAGGGACGTCGCGCCACGCGCTATGTAGGGTTTCGTAGTCAAGCGAAGTACAGTCGTTTTAGCGTGATGCGGGTTTTAACAAACAAACAGACAGACAGACAAGAAAATTTTTGAAAAGTTTTTTGGGGTCAGTTAGGCCTAAATAACGTATTCCGATAATTGTTTTTAAATCCCTTCAATGTACAGAAACATTCCCATTACAATTTTATAATAGTATAGATTCCATGATTCTCGAACATTTTCCGCGTGACAAATCCCATTGTAATGCATTATCGGTGTCGTTAATATCTAGTAAATCGCATTTTAATCTAATAAACAATTAACGTAAGTACTCTCACAGTACGCATGAATACAGTGTGTGTTAACAATGACTAAGTACTAGTGGTTCTGTGAGAACAGTAGACCTCGCCAGCCCTTTTAAACCAAACCTAAAAGAAACGAACAGAAATCAATTTTGCAGTTGGAGATTCAGTACTAAAGTGACAAAAATTAGCACTATAAAGCTTAATATTTCGCAAACGGATCTATAAATCGAAAAATGTTTTCCACACACCCGCGATATTTTTGAAAGACCTATCCAATGATACCCAACACCATGGAATTCACGAGAAAAAAAATCATTCCTATTTTACGTATGCAGTTCTATGAACATAATTTAATTTTTCGACTTTCATAAGTTAATCGACTATTACTCAAAAACTAATAGAACCTTCTTATCTGTTATAGTTTTCCTTTTAACTACGTTATATATGCTACTGCCGTGAATTTTTTCACATTTGCAGAAGCAACCGTTTAGCTGGCAGGGGGGGGAGACACGTGACTCTAACAAAAATTACCGCTTTAAAGCTTAATATTTCGCCAACGGATCCCTAAATCGAAAAAACGGTTTTCACACACCAGCAATATTTTTGAAAGACCTATCCAACGATACCCCACACTATGGGATTCACAAGAAGAAAAAAAGTTCACTTCCACTTTGCGAGTATGGTAGGTACTCAAAAAAAATGTTTTTCAACATTTTATTCTACTCATTTTGTTAGCGTGATTAATTTATACCCATGCCAAATTTTCGTCAAAATCGGTTGAAAAATGCGACCTGTAGAGAATTACAGACAGAAGGACAGACGGACAATAGCATTTTTGGCCAATCTCGAAACATAGACGCTTCGCTCGCTTCGCTCGCTCGGTCAATTAATGATACAGACATATGAGAGCAGCAACGCAGAGGTCTAGTACTGAGATGTAAAACACAACTGATCTGTCATCAGCATACATAGAATTTTTCTACATTAAGTACCTAGTGATTTATTGTTGAAGAAATTTGAAACGATTAATGACTGCTTCCCCATACATGTTTAGTTCCAAAATGCTTCATAGATGCCGCCACAGCAAAAAAAGAATTTTGGCTTGGATACGAGACCTTTAAGCCATATCTTATTTGAATATTATAGTCTTATTTCTTAAATCTATTTAACCGGCGGTTACAGCACGGCCTCCACAAAAACAGAGCACGACCAGAGTTAGTCGGCGATTTTCACTAAGGTTCATATCTTCACTAAATCGATAGTTACTTTAATGAAGATTTCCAATGGACAATTAAGGTACGAGCTGAAAGAGTTGTTACACGCTTTTATTACAATTTCCCGCACAATATGCATCACTACAAGCACTTATTGTGTTAAATACTATCACAATTACACATTAAAACCCACAAAATACTTAATAAGAAAATAAAATAGAAGAGACGACCATGACAGTTCGCTCCCGCCAAAAGAGTCAGTGCAACAAATCTGCATACAGTTCCACAGATTATGTAATGGTACCTACCTACAAACAGTTCTTCCAATCTCACGTCTCAAAATCATGGCGTACGAAAACTTGTAGGCCTGTATAAGTTCCACCCTGTATACAGCCACAATCTGGTTGCCACAAGTATCCTACATGGAGGTTGTTAACCCACTTTTAGAGTTTTTGTTGACACAAACATACACACAGACAATCGCTCGGAGCCGTTGGCGGTTACTGAGAATCTGCACACAGTATATATCTTTAAACTATAATAAAATCGTAACAGGTGTATTTCTGTACATTGAAGAAATTTAAAAAAAAAACTATTGCAATACGTTATTTAGTTATCTGACCCAAAATCACTTTAAAAAAAATCTTGTCTGTCTGTTTGAACCCGCATCACGCTAAAACTACTGGTCCGATTTGAACCAGGTTTTTGTTTGAAAGCATGTGGTCTGATTTAAAATCTGGTGTAAGAACATACTTGGATTTTTAAATTTCCAACCCTAAAGGGGTGAAAAGGGATGTTAAGGTTTGTAGGGGAACAAAAATTTACTGATGAAATTTACATGCCGCGGGCAACAGATAAGTTAGTAAGTAACATATACGATACTTTTTAATGCGGAAGAAGTCGCGGGGCATAAGCTAGTATATAATTCTGTACTTAAGTTTAATATTGTCTTGAGTATTTGATATTAATTTCAACTTGATACCACTACGCGTTCCTGAGTAAAATTGTCTCGACAGACGGACAGACAGACGGACAACGAAGTGATCCTTTTTCCTCTTTTGAGGTACGGAACCCTAAAAATATATTAAGTTGGGCGTGTTAGAAGCAGAGGCTTAGTTGAAGGCAAAGAAGGAATCAGATATTTGACATGAGGTACGTTTAGCTTACGACTATTCTAGGGTCCACAAGCCGATCCCAGACCGGTCTCAGACATGTCTAAATCAGTCTTGTGCAAGTGGAAATTCCTGTGGTCAGCGCAGGTATGCACTATGCAGGTAAAAGTGTCTAATTAGCTGACTTCCCGCTAGTACATTACTAGTTTTTCTGCGTTTTCACTTCTTACAAGGAAAGTTGGTACACTGAGTGGTCTGCTTCTGATATGGTTCGCTTAAAAGTGTCACTAAGCGATCATGCTTGCATGACATGTAACGTTTACGTGAATGACAGGCTGCATGATGGACCATCATGCTTGCTATCAATCAGTACAGTGAAGCAACGGCCAGCACGTAGTTTGCATGTCATGCACGTCAGTCACAACAACTAGACGGTCATGCACGAGTGACAGCACGTAATGCATGTCATGCCGCATGATCGTTTAGGGAGCGCATCAGAATATGTTGTAGAGCCGTAAAAGTAAAGGAAACGTATTTTTAGGGAAAAAGGAACCCTTATAGGATCACTTCGTTGTCCTTCTGTCTGTCTGTCAAGACCCTTATTTCTCAGGAACGCGTGTATCAAGTTGAAATTAATGTCAAATACTCAGATCCCTTGGTGGTGAAACTATTTAACTTCTAAGTCAACGCAGTGGAACGATGTGGTCGTGTTTGCCGCATTTTTGAGTATTTTGGTAATGAAACATATGGGGTACTTCCAGTTGACCTAGAATCATGAAATTTGGAAAGAAGCAAAGGACACAAGTCAAGGAAAATTCCATAAATTTGTAGTTACATCACAAAAAATAATAACAATACTATTAACACTGCAATAAAACCATGCAAACCCATCGAGTTTGGACTCGTTTGATTTGCCTTGACAATTACTCTAATCGTAGATAGTATCCAATCAATCAATCAACAGCCTATTAACATCTCCCCACTGCTGGGGCTCAGGCCTACCCTCTCAACGAGGGCGCTCGGGCTATAGTCCACCACGCTAGCCCAGTGCGAGTTGGCGGACTTCACATGCGCCTAAGAATTTCTTTTTCGGCGTATGCAGATTTCCTCACGATGTTTTCCTTCACCGTTTGAGTGCAGTCAGTAAATGTACTTATGCTTCGAGAAAAACCCAGTACATGGCCCAGCCGGGGATCGAACTCCGGACCTTTCGATATGGTAGGCCGCGTCTTATCCCCGACGCCATTGACGCTCTCTCTAGATGGTATCCAGGTGGTATACAAATGCAAAAAGCAATTGGTAAAACTTGTTTTAAAAAAAAATTTTTTTTTCGTAATTTGAGAACAAAATAATAAAACAACACGACATACATCATTAGTCCAGTGAAAGTGTTTTAATCACTCGCGATTCGGGGAATAATGGCGTGTTTGGTAAACAAGCTATTGTTTTAGTGTTAGGCGGACATTGTGAGAAAATACGGTTAGAAAAGCAAAATAACGATTAAAAACACAATACGCCCATTTTGTTGGCGGGTGACAAGTTAATGACACTTATAAAAGATAATTTATGTCTTTGGAATTACGAAGTACCCTCACACTTTTAGCCTGTAGACGTCCGCTGCTGGACATCGCGGGAAACAGTTAATATTCATTTCTTGGTACAGAACAGACGGAGACAAAAAATTATGCAGATATAGCTGGCACGTATACTCCAAAGTTGTCGGTGCGTTCCAAACTTACGTATACTCCAAAGTTGTCGGTGCGTTCCAAACTTATAGCAGCGAATGAGATACTCTAGACTGTTTCACAAGTCGATTGGGGTCACAGAATAAATAAGTATTTGCGACATGAATGCAATGAGTTCGCATGCCGCCGCCTGCGCACGCGGTGCCTGCAATTAAATACAAATTGCTACTGTGTACTGAGTTAAATAGAAAAAAAATCTATTACGTGAGAGGAAAGAAAGGCAGTCTTGGGCAATGTTGCCTATTGAAGCTGAAAATGTATAAGATGGTGACGGAAATAAACATACTTGAATCATGCCTAGTGGCATTTCTCTGGGAGTTGATAGATCTTATTGGACAATCCAGGATAGGACGACCTAACGGACCAAGTGGACATTCGAGATTAAAATCTAATAGGTCTGAGGGCTTCTAATGTAACAAACTTTTGTCTTCCGAGCTAAAATGTCGTCTGAGACCACTTCTAAGCTGACGGTCTTTATTGCGATATAATAAACGTTTTCCAAAATATGAATTATCTCTTCCAAGCCAGGCACTTTATGATTTACTAGCTGTTTGTTGCGCCGCTTCTTCTTCCCAGCTCTATATAACACCTTGGAAGCGGTGGTAGATAAAAAATTTACGTTGTATAAATGTACTCAGTGTACTTACATGCAATAAAATAGTTTTGACTTTGACTTTTGACTTTGACTTTGTTTCCCGCGACTTCGGTCGCGTAGATAAGCTATAGAGCTTATGTGCTATTCTGATGTGTTATGTCCCAAGGTTTTGTTTCGATGATGAAAAAATCAGAAACAAAATTCCATACAAGTTTCACACCGGCTTCAAGCAGGGCAGGTACCCCAGCCCCACGCGAGGGCATTGCTACATGACTCCATGACTAAACCTGGTCCGGTCACGGTGACCTTAATCCTGGGCGCCGCTACTCGATTGTTACATCGATCACAGGCGGGGCGCGGGGGCGGGGGCGGGGCGCCGACAATGACTGCGCGTGAGTATGCGCCGGTAGATACTGATCGGTGAGACTTATAGATACCTAGCATAATGACTTTAAAGCCTGCCATATATTGGAGACAAGTCTTAAGTTCGTCAGATAGAAGGTTTTATTAGCTGTTAGATAACAAAAAGACCAGCAGCTTGATCTGCTGCATCACCCTTGCTACTATAAAACCAAGCGGAACTTGCAAAAGCTTTTGACCGGGATTAGCATAATATTAACATATTCGAAACTAACATCTAGTTATCTTTATCTTAGGGATTGTTTCCTGGGTGGCCAGCTTTTGTCTAGGTAAATAATAAAGGTCGCCGTCGATGGTTTTACTCAGACTCCAAGCTCATTAAATTTGGTGTACCACAAGGTTCTATCTTGAGTCCCACATTGTTTAACTTGCATATCAATGACATGAGAATGAATCAGAGGCTGTGTTCATATTATCCAGATATGGACTGAACGATAAGAGATAAGTTCTCATATCGTATAGTTCTGGCATTCTCTCATACACAGCAGCAGAGGCAGCAGTATAAAAAGGCAGAACTGCACCAGACGGTCAAAAGGTCAAAGTCATTCTAGGACGATCGTAATCACGAGAAATTTATATCGTAAAGCATTATTGGTAGGTGGATACCAATAACGGAAAGCAATTATGTATAGACAAGTACCCATTGTATGCAAAATCTAACACCCACTCCTATCTCCGTATAGAAGTGAATTGGTGACGAATCAAAGCTAACGGATGTAATATAGATGTCAAAAATCTTATGAACACTGAGGTAGGTCTCCAAAGCTTGTAGGATTTCAAAAATGTACTCTTGCTTGTGTGTCACTTCCGCAAGTCATTCTTTTCTTCTTCCTTTTCTTAATCCTTTTCTTCCTTCTTTTTCTTCCTTCCTTTTCTTTCTTCCTTTTCTGCTTATTTAATCAACTCTCTCTGTCTCCAATTCAGAGACACGTTTTACTTCGTTGATTGACGATAGCGAGTTATTAGTATTTCATTGCTTGCGCGCGGGTCATGAAGGTAGTGCCAAATTTTCAATAACTACCTACGATGGAACAAGGAGGTTGGAAATTTATGTCACCGACCGCCGATTCCCGCTCATGCGCATTCTGTGCTCTGTGGCGTGGAACTTTTTAAATTAGAAATCGTGTACCTACTTTTACAATTGAATTTTCTGTTCTGAAATCCACAAACAAAAGCAACGTTTACAGACAATCAGGGAAGGTCTATATTGTGGATCAGTGGACGATGAAGGACTATGATGATGATGATTTTCAAAGGCCTTAGAACAAAATCTGTTTTCCATCCCAAACTCGACTCGTTTGTATATTCACTGTCAGTGGTACCACCACCGTACTTGTGGCAAGCTGGTGCAATATCGAAATGCCATCGGATTCCCATCTGCGCGTGAGGTCGCCGCGAGGTCGCGTTCCTGTATGGTACCACACCTTTACTGTACTTTATAACTCGGTTCAACACACGTGTCATTAAGAAAGTATGTATGTTAGGATTGTTAGGGTACAGTCAGCGTCAAAAGTAGCTTGTCACTTTAGTACCTTGTCACTCTTAAGTGATGAAACTACAATGAAATGATAATGATTATATTGTTAGAAGTAGGTACAGAGAAAGTTTCAGGTAATTATTCAATTTTCTGGACGAAATTTTAAATAAAATGTAAAACTTCATGGTCTTCCTTTAATTTATGATACTTTGAAGAATTTGATTCTTAAAGTTTCGATCGGTATCATAATAAAATGCAGGTTAGATTCCCGGCTCAGGCAGGTTTTGAATGCAATTGTTATTTACCTAAAAAATAATATAAAGGTTCTTGTAAAATTTGCTATCTTCAACACTTAGGGTACTTTCCCCCCAAAGGAGATTTCGCATGGTTTGGTTCCCCACAGAATAAATAATAGTACCTACTAACCCACTTATGATAATAAAACAGCATTTTGTTTCTCATTTAAAAATAAACATTTTTGACAATTGTTTACCCTATTTATTTTCCACGCACCATGGTATCCTCTTTATTCAATTGACTTAATTTCAGACAGCATGATGCGTGGGCGAATAAATAAAGGGTGTTTTAAAAAAAACATTTATAAAAACATTTAAGTATATAACTACTGTACTGGTCTTCACAACTCGTGTACCGCGTTGCAAATGGCTGCATATAATTTGAAAGGGAATGTAGGTATGTATCTAACAACCTACAACGGCATGCGGTAAACCTTGACTGAGATTATGTGGTTGGCGACTGCATCGGTGACAGACGAGCTGATTGATCGATTGATTGCTGGCTTTCGCGTATCAACCATCCTTCCAACTAATATTATAAAGGCGAAAGTTTGTAAGGATGTGAGGATGTCTGTTACTCTTTCACGCAAAAACTACCGAACAGATTTTGATGAAACTTGGTACAGTGATAGCTTATATCCTGGAATAACATATAGACTACTTTTTAACGCGGACAAAGTCGCGGGGCGTCTGCTAATACCCCCCTAAGTAACAAAACGCCTACATAGACGGCGCTTTTTCACAATGTACACGGGAAAAACTTTTATACGCGGGCGAAGCCGCGCGGAAAAGCTAGTCTTTTATATTTTAAGTGAAATAGGTGTGTCAGGATCTAAAGTAGTTACTTAAAATAGTGTAGATTAAAAATTTTACGTAAAAAAACTTAATTTTATTTTTAGAAATAACTTGAACTGCATTCAAAGAATTTTGAATAATCACCTGCCTGAGCCGGGAATCGAACCTGACAAATGTGGGAAAAACACCTGCATTTCTATGATACCAATCGGAAGGGTCAGCCTTATAAATCAATTTCTGATACATACATCGGTGGACGGATAATTAGAAACATGGCAAGATTTTCATACAATCGATGTCACTTTGAAGCCATGGGTCTCCGAGAAGGATTGATCGGGGCATGATCTGATGACGGTCATCAAGAGAGTACATGGAGAACTTTTGATATGTATATTGACGGCTCATCTGAGCCGTCTGGAAGCAGCATTGTCATGATTTCATAACTTAAAGATTTTCATACATTTTGATGACATTTTTCGGGTTGTTTTCTTCATGACGACGCTGCTTCCAAGCGGCTCATCTGATCAGTTGGATAGATAGTGATCTAAAAGCCCTCCAGTTACTCTCTTGATGATACCGTCATCAAATCATGCCCCGATCCATCCTTCTCTGAGAACCATGGCTTCAACGTGACCTCGAATGTATGAAATCTTGCCCTGTTTCTAAATAACAGTCCACCTAATAAGACCTAGAAGTTTAGAAACATTAAATAGTAAACGCTTTAACGCCCTATGTAGCTTTCATAGCAAATATGTTTGTCTTCATCATTGCTGTAATAATATGGTTAGGCGTTACTTGCTACCAGACATATTAGATCTTTATTCTTACACTAGCTATTTCTCGTGGCTTCCCCCGCGTAGAAAAGTTTTTCCCATGGGAACAACTTTTTCAAAGGTATCTAATAGCCTATGTGATAATCTTATGTATAATCTATATTACCTACTGTAAAATTTCATCAAAATCTGGTGGGTATTTTGCGTGAAAGAGTATCAAACATCCTTACTAACTTTAGCGTTTATAACATTTTACAGACAAATCCAACCAAGGCGACGACCAAACAGATTAGTGTGTTTACGTCCAGTAAGTAGAGTATCTACGTTCAGTTATTCAGTTTCAAACTTATAAACGTACCAAACGTGAAATTTCAACTATAAAACTACGTCCAATAGAACATGGGGTGGTTTAAAAATGCCCGAAAATCAATGACGACCCCTTTTGAAGAAGGTGTTTGATGAAGCAGGTTGCATTCCAATCCAGTAAAGGCTAGAGTGTAAGCGTTTCCTATTTTCACCGTTACGGCTGATCGCGCGCCGCGAGGCTGCGCCCGCGCCGGTCGGCCGCCGCGCTCGCTTCCGCGTTCGGCCAGAGGTGCGCATCCTCTTAAAGGGAAGACAGCGCAGCCATAATATTCCGTGCAGGATTTTTAAAAAAATCGAGCTGGGTAGAAGTCGGGCTACTACCGCTATTTTTTACCGACTTCCAAAAAAGGACGAGGTACTATGTTCGGCTGTATGTATGTTTTTTTTTCGTGAATTCGATGATTCAGGCGTATCCCAGACTTCAGATACGCACGGCTTGCATTTGCATATTGAAGCTGCGGCCTGAGGCAGGCCACCACCGCAGGCCGCAGCTTCAATATGCAAATGCAGGCCGCGCGTGTCTTAGTCTCATAAACATTGCATAGGGAATACAACAGGCCGCCACCGCCCCCGGGATCCCCTTAACATTATTAACAGGCTTATAAGAGTTGTGTGGCATCACAGGAATATTTAAACGGGGCACTGTATTGCCTCTACTCAACCTAAAACTAACCTCTACTCAACATAAAACTAAGTGATAAAATTAGAAACGAAGACATCCGTAAACGAACAAATGTAAGAGACGCTATTGAACATGTCCGGATGATGAAGTGGAAGTGGGCTGGACATCTGGCTAGGAGCGGGGACGGCAGATGGACCAAGAGCGTGACAGAGTGGCGCGGGCCCGGGGCAGGCGTCCGCCGCCCGGGCCGCCCGCTCAAGAGAGACGAAAAATTAATTATTATTTCCTATTTATAATACTTGTGTGCACGAATGTTGGGAACATTAATAAAGGCTTTTTTTTTATTTATTTTATTTATTTATTGTATTGCCAGTTAATCGCTTTTAAATACAAAAAGTTTATAGTTGGATTTAGGTAGGTATAAAGTTTTTAAAATTAACTAGGCATTCTTCGAGGCTGTACCTATCTGATATTATTTTTAATTTCTTAATTATTTCTGTAGACGAACACACGAATATTTGACTATTTTTGTTTTTGTAAAAAAAACTACATTCGGTTTAAGTACTTAGTATCATTTTGAAAGAAAAAAAATCTAAATTTTGTATATTTATCATTTTGAAAGACGTTATTTGGACAAAAAACATAACGCCTTGCCCTTACCGGCGACCTACCATTTTCCCGCGCGGCGGCGCGCGCGCACTCTCCCGCGAGCCGCGGCCACGGCGCACGCGCTGCCCCCACGCCGAACTCATCGAACTTTTTTAAATATTGCCAGTGTGAAAAAAGATTCGAGTGACGAAAAATATGTGATTGAAAAGTGCCTGTGTTGTGAATTAAAATTTGGATTTTTGGAACAAGGTGATTGAAATATTTTTTTTTAGTTTAGTAGAAATAATGGTCAAACAATAGAAGGCGTCTATAGAAAGTATTACAAAGAAGATTCCTAAAAAAAAGTTATATAGATTTCCAAAAAATCGGTACATAGGTATTTCCAGACAGGTCAATCGATCCATTAGTTTTCGAGTAAATTTTCCTCGAAAATATATTTTTTACCGAAATTTTCTTAATTGTCCGATCATTGGCGGGTATTGTACAAATTGTACATGTACCTACTTATGGTTCAAATTTCGATTCAGGCCTTGAAAACTTGCAATTAAGTACCTACTCGAATGTTTCTCCGTATGTCCATTTCTCCGTACGTCCAAACGTAGGTAGATGTTTTTACCAAAGCAGAGGGTGGACCAAATAGTTCAAGGTACTGGACCAATTCAATTGGTCCAGTACCTTGAACTATTACCTATATATTCTGTGCCACAACTCAATAGTCAAACTCAAAAAATATTTTTACTTATATGTACACTGGGTACATACATTTATACACGACAATTGATTATCTAGCACCGCTTCCTAAGTGTTATGAAGCTTAAGGGCTTCCTAAACGATCATGCGGCATGTCATGCAAACTACGGGCTGGCCGTTGCTTCACTGTACTGATTGATAGCAAGCATGATGGTCCATCATGCAGCATGACATTCACGTAAACGTTGCATGTCTTTAGGGACACTTTTAGAGTAGTTTTCGGGTTATATCGCTATAGAGATATCTATTGTTACGGGTTCATGAATGCAATCGTATATTTGGTCACTGTTGTCATATTTCGTGACAATCAACAATTTATTGACAACTTCTAGACTATAAAATATTATTGTTGTTATGCAACGCTCGCAGACAATTTTGGAAGACAAGACCCATTGATATGTTTAGGTAATAAATAAAATTGTTTATATGTGATAATTCCGCACTGTTTATTTCGAATTATTAAAAAAAAACTGGCGAGAAAAAACGCGATTGGAAGACTAAATACAACAAATTAAATAAAAAGTTTGGGAATTTTTTTTAAAGAAAAAATTAAAGCTTACATTTCTACTGCTTTTTTAGAAACCTTTGTCGAAACCTGGTCTAAATTACAAGTAAAACCGCAGGTGGTATCTAGAGCAGCACAGTCTGGGATGAAATCCATCCATTGTACTTTAAAAAAACACTACTTCTTTGCCTTTTTATGAGTAAAAAGCAATTCTCCGGTCACTTTCATTTTGAGTGGCAGTAACTCGGTGCATTTTATTTTTATTGACGCTTAAGTGTAGGTACCTACTTTCCAAACCGAGAAGTAGGTGATTATATCTGATCGTGTGCGCCGTGCACTCACACGGACATTCACAGAGACTCACAAGGAAGGACTCATTACATTAGATTGTTTGCCAAGGCTAGTCCAAAATGGCCGTGGATTCGAAAATACCTCCTGCTGGTGCCTAAGGATATAACCTGACTTTTTACAAATAACAAAAAAATTAAACCGGCGAAAAAAAGGAGCTGAAAAGCGAAAAAAATACAAAGAACCTTTTTAGTCTAACTAAGCTCCAAACAATGCAAACCTTCCTTTTGTTTTCGACGGTAGAAAATGAAACCACGGAAGCTCTTCTTTTTTTGTAAAATGATTTATGTATAGCAACGACCTGTTAATTCCCAATTTTTTTTTCTCCACCTTTTTTTTAATTGCTTAATTAAATTTATATATTTTTTATTTATTTACGAAAACAATTACAGAACATTACAGACGTGTCCAATTCGCCACTGTAAGCACAATATTATAGAAATATTGTTTTCAATTTTAAATGGGACCACCCTTGGAATATAGCCTAATTAATAAAAAAATGATCATTCAAATCCGTCAAAATTTTGGAGAAGATATAATTATCACGTAACATACACAGAAAAAAAATCTGATAAAAATTAGGGTTGGCCACAAAGTAACTACAAAAGTACAGCAAAGCCCTTAGTTTGACCATTAATTCTATTTTAAAATAATTTCTTGAAACAAAATAGAAACAATTTTGTGAAAATTTTCGTTTTCAGTTATAATTATTATAACACATTAAATTATTCGTGCTCGAATAATTGTCAAATGTGAAGTGACAGTGGTTTGTGACTTACTGAACCTTTTGTGATGTGATTTCGCTCTGACGTGCCAGCGGAACGTTTTCAAAAATGATGAAGATGGCAGCAGTTTTGATGGTAAGTTCACCGATAATATCATGATGAATTGATGACCATGACTGTCACTTATCTGGAAGGCATCGTTGAGATAAATATTAATAAAACTAACATTTAAAATGGTGTCGATTTAGTCTATTGTGCTGTTTTTTTAATCTGTAGAAATAAGAAAGAGATGGCGTGTATTTCAGAACTGTCAAATCAGTTTAGTCCAGTCAGACACAAGAAAATTTATCATGGTCTGTTGGCTGAGTTTGGGGGTATTGCAACATAAAACATGGCTATTAGAATTCCCTCTGTCTGACAGAACTAAACTAATTTGACAGTTATAAAATTCATGATTAAAGAAATTAATATATTAACCGTTGCCAGTCAATACATTTTTGAGAATATTTTGTATGTCCGTAAAAATATATCTCTCTTTTTGAGGCACTGTGACATGAACACAGCTTATGTTACAAGAAACAAAAACAAACTTGTACCACCACAGTTAAGGCTTAGTAAGGTCAGTAAATCGTTCACGGGGCAATGAATACGCTTCTACAACAAAATACCAGAAGAAATCTTAAATATGAATGACAGAAAATTTAAGACCCACATTAAACAACAACTTTGTAAGAAAGCTTATTATAAAACAGTCGGTTATTTAAATGACAAAGATGCCTGGTGTTAATGTTACTACAGCCTCGCACAACCTTTACAAAAATAATGTTATGTATAAACTCGATTTTAAAAGATGTGTTGCAGAAGTTTGTTGCGCCGCTTCTTCTTCCCAGCTCTATATAACACCTTGGAAGCGGTGGTAGATAAAAAATTGACGTTGTATAAATGTACTCAGTGTACTTACATGCAATAAAATAGTTTTGACTTTGACTTATGGCATCTCTTTCTTATTTCCACAAATAAATAAAAACACAATAAACGTATAGATAAGTCGTATCGACACCACTGACTACATTATCCAATAGATAGTGTTGCTTGTAACAAGGCATGAGCGAAAGAGATCGATGAACGAACGAACTGTTTAGATGAATGAATCGGACACAGATTATGAAATACATGGTTTGGTTCCTTTTGAACAGAATTTTTTTTTGAAGAAAGAAGTTTAACCGGTTATACTGTACTTTTGTTCTAATTTTAGGTTCTGCATTAATTTGTAGTATTGAATCCTGACCTTTAGCTTCCGATACAAGCGCAAATATACCACTGACCTGATTATAAATTCAGCTGCAATCAATTCGGGTCCTTTTTCATACAAATAAGGTCATTTTGGGTCTTTAGATCTCCGTCAGCAAACGATTTGCGTGAGATCTGATGGTGGCTGTCCGAAGAACGAATAGAGGTCCAGAGAGCCGTACACACCTCACTGATCAGGCAAGCCTTTTGCACCATAGACTAGTCAGATCTAAAATGGTATTAAAATGTATGGAAAACCGCATACGCAGGATTCTGATAGTCTATGGTGGAAACGGCTTGCCTGATCAGTTACGTGTGTCACTTTCTGGACCTCCTCTATCCGTACTCCGGACAACCTAAAGCTTAAACATCTATTACCAAGCCAAAACCTACTTTTAAAAATATATGGGACAGCCAGTCCAGTGATAAAAATTACGGGTCACAATTACGGGCTTATAAAACAACTAAACTACGAACGAAGTGGCCAAAGATTCGCAAACGGTTCTTCACATCACAATGTAAAATTAATACAAAACTAACAGCACTAGGTCATCGGGCCACAAACACTTTATTCTTTCTTCCTTAATGTTGCAATTTCGTCGAAATTTTAAATAATTTATTCAAACAGCATAGGCATAGCTATTTTAAATAAATCTTTAGTTGGTTATCTCACATTTCCCACCACTAGTGGATAAACATTGTCAATGCCCCGTCGTGGTTGGCGTGTCTACGGGACCCGGCTGCATTTCCTGTACACGTAAATACAGGACTTCATGAGCACACAGAAAGCTGTGGAGACGACTCCTTTCTTTTTATTGATATCAATCTCAGCAAACTAGTGCAAATCTTAAATCATATTTTGACAGAATCACAACTTTGTAAGAAAACTTAATAAAAAATTGACGATTATTTGAATGACAAAGATGTCTGATATTACGTTAGCTTCGCACAATCTATACAAACAATTGTTACACAAACTTCATTTTAAAGGATGTGTTGCGTAAGTTTGTTGCGCCGTTTCTTCTCAGTGCTAAGACTTAGGAGGCGGTGGTAGATGAAAAAATAACGTGAATAAAGCAAAACTATATATAAATGTAAAACGTGTGTAAATTTTTATTTATTGTTTAAGGGTAGGTACACTTGGTCCCATAAATAAACTTTGAATCAAAGATTTCGCGAACTTCCATGCAAAAAAACGTTAATGTTTCTTTATTAGTAAACCCTAGTCTACAAAGAATGGAAATTTAATAGTACATTGTTAACCTAGGTGTGAAAGTAACTTATTTAAGTCCCGAGACGGGGTTTGGCGTCCGACGGGTAGCGAGGGCGCCAATAGTTCGAGGGACCTCTAAATAAGTCTTGAACCCGAGGGAAACACTGTGCTTTTCATTAAGAATACACTGAAAGTAAAAACAAATACATAAAATGAGTGTTAATACAAATCTCTGCTATACGGAAGTATAAACAAAACTGTACAACTCGAAAAAACAAAAGAACATCGGATTGCCGCTTTCCCGTCTATTTTGTTTTTTTTTTGGCCGGCCAGCTATTCTGCCATTATTTTTCATTTCATAATTGAAAAAATGATGAATATTTTGCCCAAATCTATGTTATTTTAAAGAAATAGTCGACAGTAATAATTATAATAGTCATTTAAAAAATATATTCTTTAATTATTACATAACTTTATGTTATTTCAATTTTACATCGCGCTGTAATTGAGTGGCTGTATAGATAGTCCAATAGTCCAATAGAAATGTCAAAATAGTACTAGTTTTTTTTAAATATAATTTGACAGCTGTCAGTTGAAAGCGATTCTCCCTAGGGCTGAGATGTATTACTTTCAACCCGCTACTCAGGCAACTTCAGACCTTCTTTCAGAGTATGAGTAATGAAAAATTTTAAACACCGTTCTAATCAAAAAATCAAATCAACAGCCTATACTCTTGGGTTCAGGCCTACCCTCTCCACGAGGGCGTTCGGGCTATGGTCCACCACGCTAGCCCAGTGCGGGTTGGTGGACTTCACATGCGCTTAAGAATTTCTTCTTCGGCGTACGCAGCTTTCCTCACGATGTTTTCCTTCACCGTTTGAGAGCCGTCAGTAATGTACGAGAAAAACTCCTTGGCCCAGCCGGGGATCGAACTAGGACTCAAAGTAACACCGTTAGTTTTTAATAAATCTAGGGAGATTGTGAACGGACAATAAATTTTACGATTTATTGCATTACTTTCTGTTACTGTTTGGGCCGTAAGATGCCTCGGCACTCATAGATACGGCCCGAGAGCCTGATTTCCCGCCATACGGGACTGCCAGTCTATTGCTGTCTTCAGAACACGAGTAAAAGAGCACTACCTCACTCTCTGTAAATAATATTTAGTTTATATATCTACTTTTTTTCATATATATATATATTTAGTCATATATATCTATGTATAATTTTATATATTTAGTATCTGTACATTAGTATATTTATTATGTTTATTAGTATTGTATGTATGCTTAGTTTATATGTGTAATGTTTATGTTAATGTTCATATAATTATATATATTGTTTTAAATAGTACACGCGACTACTGCCTCTCTTTCATTGTGTATCTCAACCGCGGGTTAGCTGGAAGAGATTTCATTGAAATAAGCTTAACCCTTTGTATAATTCTCTGTTCTTTTGTATTGTTTGTATTTTCTGTGTGTACAATAAAGTATTAAATTAAATTAATTTCCGAGGGGTCTACTCCACACACGTCGTGGTTCCCAGGTCGTTGCTCTGTCCAGGTTGCATAATATAGTCCCCAAGAACCAGTAGCCGCTCCTGCCGCCTCGCGATTTATACCGACCTGTTCCGATGGTCATCTAATTAATAACTTGATGTTTGATAAGCGGCTACGTTCAATTTCACACTAGTTTTCATTCGCTTTCGCGTGGGATCCCAGCATTTTTCCAGGGTAGTTTTGTTTTTAATTACTTTATTACCTTACTAGCTGTGCCCGCGACTTCGTACGCGGAGTTTATATAATAAGCTTGTTACAAAGTTGTTGTTTAAGTGCATCTTAAATTTTCTGTCATTCATATTTAAATATCTTATATTTTAAAGTCTGAGGCTTTCATCAGCTACCAGAGGACTGGGCATTACCTCGCTCCTCAGTATCATTACCCCATTCAGCGGGGTAATTCCTTCTGGGCACGCTCTCAGCCGTGGGGAAACGTCACCATTCAGCGGGGTAATTCCTTCTGGGCACGCTCTCAGCGGTGGGGAAACGTCACCATTCAGCGGGGTAATTCCTTCTGGGCACGCTCACAGCGATGAGGAAATGTCACCATTCGGCGGGGTAATTCCTTCTGGGCACTCTCTCAGCGGTGGGGAAACGTCACCATTTAGCGGGGTAATTCCTTCTGGGCACGCTCTCAGCGGTGGGGAAACGTCACCATTCAGCGGGGTAATTCCTACTGGGCTCGCTCCTAGGAAACCTCGAATTTTTTCATTATTATTTATGATTGGTTGTTTAATCATGTTTAGTTTATTTAAGCATACAATTATCTCGTGCGAATAATAATTAGAGATACCTACGTATTTATTTCTCATGCGCTCAGTTCGCAAGTCACGTAAGCTGACAGCCAATAGGTTCACCAACCTGTCAATATCGTGTTTATGGTTTTATTGACTTGTCAGTTGCCCGCGAGCTGCTAACTGGACAATATGGCGTTTGTGACTGGACATAATATTTCATTCGGCACAACTAACTGGACTTTCAACTCTTTGAAGGCTTTTTCAAATAGTGCTACACCCGGAAGGTGCAGACCTTAGCTAGAGTCAGCCTGATTGGGGTGCTTACAGCCTTATCCTGAACCCGAAGACTACCGGCTTCTACCCCTTAGCTGCATCTGCGTTTAAGCTTCTTTGGGATCAGAGCGCCAGGTAAACACAGGGGCTGACATTATAGATCCCATAGGGTCGCAGCGTCGCCGGGTGAACCACCTATATGATAAGTTAACTAGAGTGTCTCCAGAGTATATGACTGTTTATAGGGTAAAACTCGGTAATACGCCCCACTTGACAAAACGCCCCATTCACCTAGCACGCACACAAACAAAGCTACGCATCACACGAATAGAAACGCAAGTAGCCATCAGTCGCCCGACAAGTTGTCTACTACCAAGAAGTTTCAAACCTCTTAGGTCGCGCGCGCGCTCCCTGTGGAGATCGCAACTTGCATATTTAATATGGGAAACGAAGAAAAATTCGGTGTCAAATTCTGGGGGGGTGCGGACAAAGGAAGCGGATTAGCGGGAGGAGATTGCTAATACAAATTTATATGGAGTTTGAAAATGAGAATGTGTGAGTGAGTGTCAATTTATATATACATTTGACACGATTTTGGCACCCCCTAAAATGCTTTTGTTACTCATCCATATGGGATAGCTTTGTTAGCCTGCGTGCTAGGGGAGTGGGGCGTTTTGTCAAGTTGGGCGTATTACCGAGTTTTACCCTAGGTATACAATGGTAAAGATAATGTTGCACCGTCTATTTAACATATCGTACCTGTCATTTCAATCACTATTAGATTAAATGTATCTACGGTATTTATGCTACAAAACACTACGTGATTTATGCCCTTTCGACGTATTTGGCGTTATTTACGCAAAATGCCAAAGGCGTAAAACGCTACGCAAAATGCCGAATACGCATAACGCCAAAACGCATTGTAATGCCGAAATGCATTGCATTTTTGTTCATGTAGCATGCAGTGAGACTTGTCCTCTGCTTGATTATCTTTTCCACCTTTCTCTTCTATAGTCTCCCACATTTGGCTGTTTGTATTATCAGGTGGAGTTCGGCTTCAGACTAAAAAAATCGTTTAGGTACTCCTATCGTCTCCCTTAACCGATTCAATATAGTATGACCTTCATACTGCGATCATCGCAGCCTTCATACCAACCTGTCTGATCTGACTCACGGCGTTACCGTAATCTGACTGGGGCCAGCCGGAATTAACAAAAAAAAAAGTAGTGGCGGGACGAAGGAAGGTTCGGCATTAGCTGGTATCTTTATTTTTATTTATAACCGAAGCCGAAATTAGCCAAATCTTCTTATCTTAATTTACATAAGTGAAGTTTTGTTGTTGAAAACAGATTATTTATGTCAACGGAGTAAACTTTTGCGTAGGTTTTGTTGCATCACACGCATAATGACATATTTCGGCCACGCAAAATGACACTTACGCGAAATGACACATACGCGAAATGACACATACATTCTCAATTTAATCGATTTTATGTGCCCGTGTGTTTAACGATTTATGCAAAGTTTTCATAATATAAACAGACAAATCGGTGCAAATATTTTCCTCTGAAATCCTATAGATTATTCCCGGTTGTCCCCCTGACGATGATGGGGGCAAATACGACATTTTATTTCCCATTTGTCCCCCAATGACCAAATAACTCTAGCAGCAGAAAGAGGGTATTAGTTAATTATTACCTATTGGATTATTTGACGTCACTTTATATGGTAGCCCAATTGGTAAGAAGCGCCCCAAAACCATTGTTTTTCTTATCAGAATTCGGCCAAAACTGTCGAAAGTCGAAGCCGAAACGTCGTTGGAACACTCTGTGAAGTTGAACCACGTAAGAATCCGATCTCGCCGGAAGCTGGGCGCGATGTTACGGTACCAATATTTGGGTCATTGTGTAGGCGAGAGAGAGACCGTTGACTCTCCGGTTTTGTTTATTTTGATGAGTGTGAAGGACGGAAGACGTAATGGAATTGGTCCGCCGTTAATTGATCTCTTTATTTTAATGGTATTTTAATCGTGGGACTAATCAGTTAAACATTTTTCATCATCTGGGCGTTTACTAGGGACGATATAGGTTGTCAATTCGGCCCCAATTTAACACGGGCCGAGGCCGAATTGAATTACTTCGACTACTCTCTCGCTTCAACAAATCTCTCAAAATAAGTAAGTGTTTGGTCACTTTTTAAGACTTCGAAGGTCGATTCCTCGTACATACGAGGTTGAAATAGGGCCACAAAAAATGTATTTTATTTGTCAGTTCAGTACCTATTCTACAACCTATCAGTCCCACCCAGACTGTCCAAATTCCCAGACTGACCAACTCCCAAAATGACCAATTCCCGAAATTACCGATTTCCGAAATGACCAATACCCGAAATGACCAATTCCCGAAATTACCAATTTCCGAAATGACCAATTCCTAAAATAACCAATTCTCGAAATGACCAATTCCAGAAATGACCAATTCCAGAAATTACCAATTCCAGAAATTACCAATTTCCGAAATGACCAATTCCAGAAATGACCAATTCCTAAAATAACCAATTCCTGAAATGACCAATTCCCGAAATAACCAATTCCCAGAATGACCAATTCCCGAAATGACCAATTTTCGAAATGACCAATTCCAGAAATGACCGATTCCCAAAATGACCGATTCCCAAAATGACCAATTCCCAGAATGACCAATTCCCAGAATGACCAATTCCCAAGAAAATACCAATACATATAATAGTACTTGGGTATTGGTCAATCTGGAAATGCTCATAATTCTATTCTAGAATGCATCAAAACATAAAACTAAAATAGTAGTTAACTGTTATGCCGCAAAACAATCTTGTTATCGTTTTTAAAATCTCTTAACTGATTTGTAACAAAACACCGAACTGACCACAACGAGCCCACGACGTCCAATCCAGAGACCAATTCCAGAAATTACCAATTCCAGAAATTACCAATTTCCGAAATGACCAATTCCAGAAATGACCAATTCCTAAAATAACCAATTCCTGAAATGACCAATTCCCGAAATAACCAATTCCCAGAATGACCAATTCCCGAAATGACCAATTTTCGAAATGACCAATTCCAGAAATGACCGATTCCCAAAATGACCGATTCCCAAAATGACCAATTCCCAGAATGACCAATTCCCAGAATGACCAATTCCCAAGAAAATACCAATACATATAATAGTACTTGGGTATTGGTCAATCTGGAAATGCTCATAATTCTATTCTAGAATGCATCAAAACATAAAACTAAAATAGTAGTTAACTGTTATGCCGCAAAAGCAATCTTGTTATCGTTTTTAAAATCTCTTAACTGATTTGTAACAAAACACCGAACTGACCACAACGAGCCCACGACGTCGAGTTACGTAGAAATTTATACAGTTATCGAACAGAACAGGTTTTGGCTTTAATTAATTGAAATATATCGCATTCGGATGTGGCTTAGATACTCATAATTATATAACTTCCTAATGTCAGTCCGTCCGCAGCCAGTTTTTCTGACCTACATAGAGGTATTTAATGCGAAAGGTGAAAGAAACACTTATAAATATTACTAAAAATAGATCTAGTTAAATTGTAACCCTTTGGCTCCTGTAATGACACAGACTTGTTGGTGTGGTAGACCGTCAGTGGCGTCGGGGATCGAAAGGTCCGAAGTACGATCCTTGGCCGGGCCATGTACCGATGGGATTTTTCTCGAAACTTAAGTACATTTACTGACTGCTCTCAAACGGTGATGTGAGGAAACCTGAATACGCCGAAGAAGAAATTCTTTGGCGCATGTGAAGTCCACCAACCCGCACTGGGGTAGCGTGGTGGACTATAGCCCTAACTATAGGCCTGAGCACCAGTAGTGGGGACATATTAATAGGCTGAGGAATCCTCCATACGCCAAAGAAGTAGTTTCTAAGGCATGTGAAGTCCACTAAAACGGATTGGGGCACCGTTGGTGGACTGCGGTTGGTGGGTTTGAAGTGTCACCAGGTATTTCTAGCAAGACAACATTGATAAAATAGATAATATTTATTGCGTAAAAGTCGCTACCTACTCATAATAATATTATCGACAAAAGTCATAACAGGTTTCTTTTTTTTATGATGATCGGTTCACTGGATATCCTAGTTAACCGACAATACGAAATTCACTTCGCGACTGTGTCGTAAAGAGAGAGGTAGCCAGGGCCGGTGTAAGGAAGGCGCATATTTGCGCCCGGGCGCTAATAATGCTTGGAGCTGACAATGTTGTTGATGGTCGCGCCTATGGAGAAACCATGAATACGGTTGGAAGGCACCAGCTGGGGACTGTAAGGCCCGCTGAACACACCACGCAATGACATAAGTGTCGTGCTATTTATTTACCTACATAAAAACAACAATTTCAACTGAATACTTGAAGAAAACCTCCGGAAACGAAGCGCAAAAATACGACTAAGTGTCTGAACATGATTTTTGACCACTTGACATGTAACTAAATAATTATCAGTAAAGAATGGGTTTTTTCTCGAAACTTAAGTACATTTACCGACTGCTCTCAAACGGTGAAGGAAAACATCGTGAGGAAACCTGCATACGCCGAAGAAGAAATTCTTAGGCGCATGTGAAGTCCACCAACCCTGACTGGGCTAGCGTGGTGGACTATAGCCCGAACGCCCTCGTTGAGAGGGTAGACCTGAGCCCCAGCAGTGGGGACATGATAATAGGCTGTTGATTTGATTTGAGTCGGAGATGTGGCACTGGCAAGACACAGAAAACATTTTACTTTTATTTTCATTTTGTTCATTCCTCATTGGTCTTTCCTTTTCTTTTCCTTGCTGAATAGGGGGCGCCAAAATACGCTCAGAGGCGTACGCTCGCCTGGCGGCGGCCCTGGCTAGAGCTAGCATTTCTCCTGGCGATTGCCTCCGCGGCCGAATTCCTCCGATCGTGCTTACCAGACCGCGGCTGCCAAGTTATGCAGGTTTATTCATACTTCAGCTTTATGTCAGATTCGGATCCAACTAATTTTGCACGATATTATAAGGATTCCTTGTCGGACTACGGAATCCTAAAAACGAAGCCAACACACCTAATCGCACCTAAAGATAAAATCAGTTTTTTTCGGGGTTTGTTAGTTGGAGAATATATGAGAAGTTTAATATTAGCTGTGATGATCTGTCGCTACATACCTATTTATTTATAATTTGGTCTCATTCATATTTACATATTGAGTTCGCAACTGGTGACTGAGTCAAGCAACTTAATGCTAGACAGAGATAGCACTGTATGTGTATTGTGTCCCCACAGTTTTCCCTCGCTGCGAATCTGAAAGCGTACCTTAAAGGCTGATCGTGGCTGATCACTTTGATAACAAATCCCAGCTCTCTACGCAAAATGATCACTACTCAATACGACCACTGAAATTCAAACTTGGAATACGCGGAATGACCAATACGCATAATGACACGCATAAATGCGTTAAATGCTCACAGAAAAAGATTTCACACAAAAAATACAATTGATAGAAAAATTACTGCATTGGTCACTTTGAGAATTGACCGTTTTGCGTAATTGAGAGTAATTTTTATTGGTCATTTCGCGTAGATAGCGTTTCCTATAAAAATAAATTGTCACTGCGAAACAGAGAAACAATATATTATGACAGTAACTTTATAACGATTAGACTTTCACATATAACGAGACAACATGACGAGACAGCGAGAGTGCTGTAATCTGTTGTCATATAATGACCTTTTTGTCATAGTAATGGAGTTTTTGTTGTCATATTACACAGGTTTGTTTTCTTTATTGGACTGCCTAGGAGCGTTGAGCTTCTAGGAATCATCATCATCAGCCTGTTCTAGTCCACTGCTGGACATACGCCTCCCCCAAGGCGCGCCACTGAACCCGATCTTCGGTTCTCCGCATCCAGTCACTGCCAGCCGCCCTGCGCAGGTCGTCGCTCCATCTAGTCGGGGGGCGTCCCACACTACGCTTGCCCACTCGTGGTCTCCACTCGAGAACTCGTCTACCCCAGCGGTTGTTAGTAATATTTAGCAAATTTCATGCATTTCTCTTCTTAACTGTAAAAGTAAACTGACGAACGGACTGGACTATCTTGTCAGGGTTAAAGAGCCGTGGTAGCCTAGTTGGTTGTGCACTCGCCTCACGTTCATGAGGTCGTGGGTTCGATCCTGGCCCGTACCAATGAATTTTTCGAAACTTAAGTACGGTTTATTATAATACCACAGGTTTTTCGGTGAAGGAAAACATCGTGAGGAAACCTGCATACGCCAAAGACTGGTATTTAACTATTCTAAGGCGTATGTGAAATCCACCAACAACGGATTGGGGCACCGTTTGGCGGACAGGGGTTATGGCACAACAGATCCCATAGGGTCCAAGTGTCGCCAGGTATTCATGGCCCCCTCAGAAGATAAGATCTTGTCAGGGTTCCTTAAAAATAAAGGAATATGAAAATGGGAACCCTAAAAATTAACTTAGGTGCGTGCACGCAAACATTATCCAATTTCAAGATTCAATTGGAATTTTCTAACAAAACGTTTGCAATATTTAAGTATTTCTGAGTAAACTGAAATTGTTGGAGCTCACGCGAATGCGGTGTTGTGGAAAACTTTAATTGCATAATACGTATTTGTTCGCAGTTTCAAATTGGTATAGTTAGTTATTGTCCCCGTAGAATTTTTTGGCGGCTGAATGAATATAGTCACAGATTGTTGCACAAGTCTATGTGTACGTAAGCGAGATAGTGTGATACATAGAGATGTCCAAAAACTTGAATGAATGAACGTGTCTAGTGAACCCCCGCACAGCTCCTAGTGAACCCCCGCTCAGCCAACTCCACACAGCCGCCAAAAAACTCTACGGGGACTACGACTGCTTATTAATATGTCCCCACTGTTGGGACACAGGTGCTCCCTCTGAATTGTACGGGCTATAGTCCACCGCGCTAGCCCAGTGCGGGTTGGTGGACTTCACATGCGCATAAGAATTTCTTCTTCGGCGTATGCAGGTTTCCTCACGATGTTTTCCTTCGCCGTTTGAAAGCAGTCGGTATCATTCTATCGGTCAAGGACCGGCCGGGGATCGAACTCCCCACTAAGTCGCGACGTTCAATTTGATTCTCAGATAGAAATCTGTCTCGTTATAAGCTTTGATTGATAATTTTATTATAATAAAGGAAACCTGACTCATTGAAGGAACCCTTAATAATTATATTCCTATTATGTCCAACACACACTTCACTTCATTATCTCAGTTACTGAGAAGAATGAACTAACAGTTTTTTCAATGAAAACATCTGTTTTAATCTAATTTATAACGTTAATTAATATTATAATTTATTTATTTGAAGTGAGCACTCCGTTTCACATGTAGAACGTTAATAAATAAATTATAAATACTCATCAGAACACTACATATCAGTAATTAAATCGTAAAAAAGGTGTGTTTTCATAGCAAACGAAATACCTAAACAAGTTTATGTTAAAAAGTTAAAACATTAGAATAACCGAATTATAATATTGTTTTAGTAGATTATTGCATGAAAAATTCTTTTTTTTGTGAACCGATTTGAATTACATTATGTATTCTATTTTTATTGAATAGGCTGCTATAAGTATTTTGAAGGTGGTCGCATTTCAATATGTATAACCTCTAAGGGTGGTAGATAAAACATTGACGTGTATAAATGTATAGATAAAGGCGAAAGTTTGTAAGGATGTGAGGATGTTTGTTACTCTTTCACGGAAAAACTACCGAAAAGATTTTGATGACACTTGGTACAGTGATAGCTTATATCCTGGAATAACATATAGGCTACTTTTTAACGCGGAAAAAGTCGCGGGGCGTCCGCTAATACCCCCGAAGTAATGATACATCTACATAGAAGGCGCTGTCACGGGAAAAACTTTTCTACGCGGGCGAAGCCGCGGGAAAATATAATTTTGCTAGTATAATATAATTTTGACTTTTTGTAGCGTACTAGGTTGTGATTTAAGCAGGTTTTACATCTCTCAAGTTAATGAGTGCCGTCCTGTTTCCGTCCCTTCGGCCACATAAGGTATGGTTAAGTGAATGGAAAGTCAACGGTTTCTATTTGCACATAGTTATTGTGGAGAGACCACTGGCCGCTGACTGGAGCCGGCGGCAGAGGCCTGATTAGTTAGATTCTGTTACGAAAGTTGGAACCAGGTTTAAAACAAAACAGTAGAGCTTAGTCGGAAGCGGCTGGATGCGGAGATCGGAGGACCGGGTGTGGTGGCGTTCGTTGGTGAAGGCCTATGTCCATCAGTGAACATTTAAAGGTTGATATGATGATTATATGATGATAAGTAGAGCTTAAACACTTAAAAAAACGTCTATATAGTTCAATGTCTAGTTCAATGTATAGGCAAGCCTATAGACATCCTACCTAACCTAACCTACTTGGTTCATCATTATCATATCAGCCTGTAGACGTTATATCTGTGATAGTTTTACATGCAACAAGTGCCTATTAAAGTGCATATTGTGCGGGATAGTCGAATAAAAGCGTGTAACGTCTCTACCGGATTGTTCCAAATTGTCCCTTGTTAAATCGACATTAAACCTACTATCAGTTTACTGCGGTGTTAGCTGCAGTGTGCATCACCGAATGGCACTAGTTGTGCCTTGGAGGCCGTGCTGCGGTTTTACGTATTCGTGATTTTTAACTACGGCAAACCGTAGTTAAAAATCAAAGCCTATAAGGACTTGTATCCAACTGGCCGTAAAACTAATTTTAAAAAATAATAATATAAAGGGTCCGAATTCCCGACGCCGGCCCTGCATTCTACCTCTATGGTCATTTCTCTCACTTTCTCCGGTTCAGGTGCCGATGTGGGATAATTAGAGCCATGGTTATGCTCTGTTAAGTGCCGTCGTGTTATAATTATGAGCTAAGTGCGTATCAACTTAAGTGCTACTTACGAGAGTGCGTTGTATTAACAGCCTCACCAAACAGCCTAGAAGTTTATTGAATCGATGCAGAAAAAAAATACCGACTTTGTAAAAAAATCCCCAGATTTTACGCAGTACGCAAGAATCTTAGTACATTGAACATGTACCATAGTAGCTAGACTGTTATGAGCGACTGTACATACGTTATTTTACGTCTCGTACCTTGAAACCCTCGCTACGCTCAATCTATGAAAGATAAAATTTCCAAAAATACATATTTGGATAGTCTATCTAAACGCATAGGTGCTTTTTTCTCATTTTTTCGATATTCCAAATAGATTCGATAAAGAAAATCTTTTCGAAATTTCGTCCCAAAAAATCCCCAGATTTTTCCAAACATTTTCGATTTTCAAAAAAAATTGCTAACCTATTTTCACACTTTCAACGCTATAATGTGTCTCGATAAATGCTGCGCCTTTTGAGCGCTCGTCTGACCCCGTAGCCATAAATTTCTAGAAGTTATCGCAGATTTTGTTTATTTCGTGAAATCGATCCAATAAACATTTTCAATGTTAAAAAGATAGATCGTGTACAATGTAGATCGATGACATAAAATGAAAGGTTTTCTATTCCTATTGATCCCCTAAATCAAATCAACAGCCTATTCATATGTCCCCACTGCTGGGGCTCAGGCGTACCTTCTCATAACGAGGGCGTTCGGGCTATAGTCCACCACCCATCACGCCCAGTGAGGGTTGGAGACAATGTCACATGCGCCTAAGAATTTCTTCTTCGGCGTATGCAAGTTTCCTCACGATGTTTTCCTTCACCGTTTGAGAGCAGTCAGTAAATGTACTTAAGTTTCGAGAAAAAACCCATTTGGTAAATGGCCCGGCCGTGGATCGAACTTCGGACCTTTCGATATGATAGGCCGCGTCTTATCCCCGACGCCACTGATGATCCCCTAATTTCTTATATTTAATTTAAATCCACCCTTACACGTGAAATATTGTTTTCAAATTGAAATGGGACCACCCTTGGATAGCTTCAATAAAAAAGAAAAACATGCAGAAGTTTTTTTTTTTTTTTTTAATTATTTATTTAAGGTCGCTTCAACAACTGAGGTCATTAGCGACCACGTTAACATTAAATGGAGCTGTATAGATTGGTTAATTTCAGGAATTCAATCGTTTCGCTCGTTTCAGAAGTATATTTTGACCATCTTTAATTTAATTTAATTTTAGTACTTAAAGCCCATATTTTGGCCATTAATGTAATTTTAGTGAAGCCTTAACCCAAAATAGTTGAATATTTCTTCTATTGTAGCAATTTCGCTCCGCTTTTACTAATGCCAAACAATAACAGTAACAATGGTTTGCCAAACAGTTTGTGTAACATGAACAATAAGAGATGCGGTGTTACTTCGCGCCAGATGACTACGTACAGTCACGAACCGGGATTGTTGAGCGCCTAGCTTATCATCTTAACTTGGTTGTGTTACACGAATGCCGTCGTTTTTCGTTATTGAAATGTGACCATAGCAACCCTTTTGTAACGACCATTAAGACCGAATTCAATTTGAACCAATAGTGGCTGTTGTTTGAACGTAGCCATAGCAATCATCAAATTATTAATCCCTCTCTCCCATCTCTATTTCGGTCGGAAATTATCGCCCCGAACTCGTTCCGTCGCCACGTAGCAAGTGGCTTGACAATCCCGGTTTGTGACTGTACATACTCTGCCTGGTACTGTAGACCTCACGTCATTGGAAACACTTTGACCTTGAGCCGGCCTGGTTTATATTGGTTTTCCTGGTCTTTATTAAAATAAATTGAAAAAAAGAATAAAAATAAATATTATATAAAGAAAATAATAATATAATAAAATAATAATAATATAATATAAGAATATTCTTAAAAGATACTAAGTTTAAGGATACTTTATAACATGTACTGATTTTCGATTGGTAATTCTCTTATCTTTAAAATACCGGATGTTTCTTTTTTCAACATTTGTCCGGTTCGACTCCCGGCTCAGTCAGGTGATTTTTCAAAAATCTCTGAATGCAGTTTTGTAGTTATTAAAAATAAGTCTTCAGTAAAATTTCATATCGTCATTTCTATCTTCATATAGGTACATCTTTTAATTTACGGAGATTGATTATTTTACTTAATTAAATGTTTTTTTACAGGTAAGTCCTCTATACTGTTAGTCCAACTGATGTCCAAGTAGGTAAGTCTCTTTTCACTGATCACTAGGTTTAAAAACATACTCATTAAAGGAATAATTATTTCTCTGATATTGTTTAAGTAGTATTAACTACTTATTATTTGTAGCTCAACATCATATTAATTTGTCCCCACTGTTGGGGACCTCAACCTACCCTCTCAACGAGGGCGTACGGGCTATAGTCCACCACGCTAGCCCAGTGCGCGTTGGTGGACTTCACATGCGCCTAGGAATTTCTTATTGCGCGTATGCAGGTTTCCTCACAATGTTTTCCGTCACCGTTTGAGAGCAGTCAGTAAATGTACTTAATTTTCGAGAAAATACCATCGGTACATGGCACGGCTTGTCTGACGTGTAGTAAATACCTATATAGTATGTGGCAACACCAACAATCTGCAGTTATTACGCTTATAATGTGGCAACATCCCGGCACGATGATTCGTAACGGATTTAAATCGCTACTTATGCCACAAGGCCTCGAAACATCTCATACAATTGTAGTTTACATAAGATTTGATTATAATGTGGAGTTTTTGATTGTTATCCGGACTTTACCGGTTCGGCCCATGGCCTTGGAAAAGAATGAGATTAGCAATATGGTAACGTCCTACTGTTAGACATAGCTCCAGCTATCTACATAAAAAGGTAACAATGCGAGACATAGATGTTAACAAAATGGAACATATAGATGCCTAGATGGTAACAAAATGGAATGTATGATTTTTGTTTTTGATTGGATATTTTGAAAACGGATGTTTTGGTCTGAAACGCGTGTACCTAGCGGCTTTTTGCAATTATTATTTTTCTTCACACATTTCTTGATAAAACATTTTTTCTCATTAATAAATACCTAGTCTAATTTTGAAAAAAAATGTTTTTAGCTATTGTTTTATGAAAATTGCATGCAACTTCATAGGCAATGACCTAATATTTGTCGGTATTATTCATTCGCATCCGATTCCGATGATTTAGAATCGGACGGAGGTTTTCGTTAACCTCATAACAGCGTTACATCACTAATCGCTAATCGATTACGTAAATCGATTAGTTTCGAATATCGAAGCTGGGTTAGTGAAGTCGATGGGTCGAGACCGCTTCCGACCTTTATGATTGAGTTTTCCTTTATTTATCTGTGTTTATTATCAATCAGAATTCATGTTTAACGACATTTCTATCTGATTATCAAATTGAGCGTCGGTGACTTAGTGGGGAAGACGCGGCCTGTTGCGTCGAGAGGTCCAAGATCGATCTCCGGCCGTTCCACGAGCGATGTGCCCCGCCCACTGCCACTTGAGCTTCGGAATTCTTTGAGCTATGTCGGTGACCTTGGTTCTCCTGCGGACCTCCTCATTTCTGATTCGATCTCGCAGGGAAACTGAGCATAGCTCTCTCCATCCAAAACCTCCAAAACTTAAGTAGGCACGTTTACTGAAAGTTATTAATGTCCCCACTGCTGGGGCTCAGGCCTACCCTCTTAACGAGGGCGTGCGGGCTATAGTCCACCACGCTAGCCCAGTGCGGGTTGGTGGACTTCACATGCGCCTAAGAATTTCTTCTTCAGCGTATGCAAGTTTCCTCACGATGTTTTCCTTCACCGTTTGAGAGCAGTCAGTAAATGTACTTAAGTTTCGAGAAAAAACCCATTGGTACATGGCCCAGCCGGGGATCGAACTCCGGACCTTTCGATATGATAGGCCGCGTCTTATCCCCTACGCCACTGACGCTCTCTCAGTTGTCTCTCAAAGTTCTCAATAGTTGAAGGAAAAACATCGTGGGAATCCTTCGTACGCCGAAGAAAGAATTTTTAGGCCCATGCATGTGTAGTCCACCAACCCGCACTGGGATAGCGTGGTGGACTATAGCCCGTACGTCCTCGTCGAGAGGGAAGCCTGTGTCCTAACAGAGGGAACATTAATAGACTGGTGATTTGATTGGATCAAATTAGCATTACGTATACATTGTGTATCAGAACTTCTATTCTAAGGCGTAAGTGAAGTCCACCAAAAGACGGATTGGGGCACCGGTGGTGGACAGTGGTTTGGCACAACAGATCTAACTAAATTTTAAAATCAAATTAAAATACTAAGACCTAAGACAGACAAGATCAATAGCATTAATTTTTTTGCAAAAATGAGCGTCATATTTTTTTTTGTTTTCTGGAAACAGATTAGATTAGATACATTTATTTCGCTTTTACATAATTAAATTTATTATACATCGTCATAACATTAATATGGTGGTATCAGAATGACTAGATAACAAATTGACCACGTCCCTCTTAGTCCAAATCTCAAAATGTCTAAATCTCAAAATACCTAAGTCGCAAAATGACTACATCGCAGAAAGTCCGATCCGAACAGTTGTGTAGGAACCTGTACATTTGATGATTTCATGCCTTAGTCTTAATAGGTAATAAGAAAAAAACTAAATTTTTTGTAGTCGGGAAATATTGATGATGGATTCTTTTTTTTCGCGAAGCCGTGAGCAAAGCCGCGCAATAACAGTTGTCCACAAACAGGTGTATAATTTGAAGATGCGATTTCGGATTTTTTGCCAGTTTCGTGATCAAATTACCGGGATAGACAATGCCGAGCGTTGGCGCAAGCCGCTGTAAGGCGCACCACTTTCGAAACATTTCTTTGGAACTTTAATTGAGTTAATTGAAGACTGAAAATGGAATTAATCCATGAAATAATTGTATATATATATATTGTATATTGTATATTTTTATTTACAAACATTATCATTACAGATTACATCCAAAGCGATAAAGTTGCCGTCAAATAGTTACAATTACATTAAGATCATCTCAACTTAAAACCAAAATTTTTTTTTTTTTCATTGATACTCCGTTTCAGGTAAGTTTTAAGGAAATATCAGCAACTATTAGCTCTAACGCCCTCGTTGAGAAGATAGGCCTGAGCCCCAGCTGTGGGGACATATCTTATAGGCTGATTAGGCTGTTGATTTGATTTGATTTTAAAATAAAAAGGCCAAAAAATGAAAATATTGAAAAATCTAAGTCCATCATTTTGACATTAAAAAGGTAAAAAATGCATTTAAAAATTAAAATCTATTTTTGCCTAATTAAAATTTTGATTTTTGCCTATTTCAAATTTTGATCAAAATGCATGAAAACTGATTGAAAATTAAGCACAGATTTCTGGCTTAACTTCACTGACTTGACTAGAATATTAATAAGCTTTTCAAGATGAACCACAAGTCAACTAATAGATCAAGGATTCGCAAGTGACATTTTGAAATGGTAATCCGATTATTTTGACACTAAAAACCAACAAACATAAATTTAATTAAAATATACATAATTAGACACCCACATCCTGCGTCTTGCAATAACATAAAATTAAATCATAATACAGACAAGATATTTCTCCGAGACTAAACCGAAAGTTATCATTGAAGAAACCAGGTCATCATCATCATCATCACCTTCTTTCCTGGCGGAGGGGTGTCCCGGTCCGCGGTCTCCACTCCAGACCTCGTCTGCCCCAACGGCCGTCGGTTCTGCGACAGATATGACCCGCCCACTGCCACTTCAGCTTGCTAATCCTTTCAGCTATGTCCGGTGACCTTAGTTCTCCGTCGGATCTCCTCATTACGGATCATGTCCTTCAAAGAAACTCCGAGCATAGCCCTCTCCGCAGCTCGCTGAGCGACCTTACACTTGTGGATCAGGCCCACCGTCAGGGTCCACGTTTCTGCGCAAGTCATGACTGGCAGGAATAAAGCAGGTGATTGGCAGTAACGCTAGAAATCTGAGGCCTAGGCCCAAATTTATACAATCTTGCAATAACATTTTGTTCATTGTTTCCACTAAAACACCTGCAAACCGTTACTGCTAATTAATAAGAAAATACTGTATACAATATAATTAATTATAGAACCTACCACTACCATAGATACGATACTCAGAGGTATAAATTATAGAGGAACTGGTTAACCGTGGAGTATAACATAAACTTAATTGCGAGCGTTAAACGTAACTTTCAGGGTTGCCAGTGCTACCAATATTTTTAATTTACTTCACTCAAAATGTTAACATAAAATAAATATTAACTCTTGTTAAAGTAGGTAATTATATTGTAAAAGTAAATCATATACAGTGTGGCCCTCGTAGGGAAAGTACTTGAAATATTGAAGTTAATAAGTATGAAATTTTACATAGATTTATTTTAGTTTTTTAAATATTATGTTGAATTGCATTCAAATGAAAAATCTTCTGTGTGACCCGGGAATCGAAGAGAACCTACGAATCAGTTCCTTCTATGGAAAATCATGAAATATAGCATTCTCATATTTTCTAAACTCGACTATTTATATAGGGCACCTATAATGGTTTTGTTACTAAATCGAATTTGATGGAATATAAATATATGTAAGTATAAGTATATCTAGTCAAAAATATTCGGAAAAACCTTCTCGGAACATCCATCTACAAAACCAAACTTTTTTTTATATATTTATGTACTTAAATTCTTTTGATATATTGTAACTCCAATCCGTGGCAACCCTAAGTGCAAATGTATGCGCGGGCGCAGTCAGCGGCCGGGTATCGAACCGGCGACCGCGCTAGGGCAACCTAACGGTCCCGTTTACTTCCCGGTACGCCTGGCTTGCGATCCTTGTCCCGTACCATCGGTTTTCAATTCGAGCCGCAATCCTTAGATTACCTTTTAGAAGACTTCTTACGCTGAGTTGATTTGACACGTCTATACTCGCTAGCGACTACATAAGCAACTATCTATATCTCTCTGCTTTCGTAATTAGCCGAAAAGAGATAGTGACCCTGCCTACTGCGCCAGAGGTCGTGGGTTCGATTCCCACCAGGGGCCAATGTGTGATAAGCCTCAGAGCAAGTATACTAGCATACTAACTCTATGGTGATAAGCATATCTGTTGGTTTTCGGATTCTGGTTGTTTGTATGTATTTAAGTATTTATTTAAAAGTATTTAAGTATGTTTATCAGTTGTCGAGTACCCATTTACAAGCTTCGGCTTAGTTTGGGACTAAACAGCCGTGTGTAAATTTGCCCAAATATTATTATTATTATTATTATTTACATAGTCGCTAGCGAGTATTGACGTTGTCAACTCATGGTAGGTTGGGTAATGACGAAATGTAATGAAGAAGAACAGATCCAGGATTTTGATCAAAAACCTAAAATAAACGCCGAGCGTGTATGAAGAGAATGATGAGAATGAGCGAAGCGAAAGAGGTGTGTCAGGATCGCGATACTTGGCGCTCCGTTCTATCTGCCTACCCCGCCAGGGACATAGCGTGAAGATATGTATGTACCTAAAATAATTTCATTAGTTGAGGCAAAAAGGTTCTCGAGTGGCGACCACGTACCGGAAGACGCAGCGTAGGCAGGCCTCCCAGCTGGGTGAGGTTAGAGCACGACCGGTCGTCGTGGAGATCCCTTGTCCAGCAGTGGACGTCTACAGGCTGATAATGATAATGAAATGGATTCGAATGAAACTAGATTGGATGCTAACACCTTGGAGGCGGTGGTAGATAAAAAATTGACGTTGTATAAATGTACCCACTGTACTTACATGCAATATAATAGACTTTGATTAAATTTTTGATCAAAATCCTGGATCTATTTAGGATTATCATAAAATCTATTCTCCTTCTGGTTATAATCCGGTTATTGATCAAAATCCTAAAAATTATTGGGAATTTAAGTACATTTACTGACTGCTCTCCAACGGTGAAGGAAAACATCGTGAGGAAACCTGCATACGCCGAAGAAGAAATCCTTAGGTGGTGGACACCAACCCGCACTGGGCTAGCGTGGTGGACTATAGCCCGAACGCCCTCGTTGAGAGGGTAGGCCTGAGCCCCAGCAGTGGGGACATTAATAGGCTGTTGATGATGATCAAAATCCTAATATAGTGTTGTCTGCTAATTCTGCCAAATAAATTTACACGACCACACGTTTCTGGAACAACAAATGTTTCTAAATTGAACCTGTGGTAGGAGTTTGTATTCCAGCCGCTACATCGTCAGTTTCTAAGTGAAATGGTAGAAAATGACCATCGTAACGCTTCAATGCATTTAAATGGCGCTGGGTGCAGCCCGTACAGCTTAGATCTGTTCTTACTTGTTTAATATACGCTTTTAGTTTATAATCTGTACGCTGACCCTATCCATTTCACCGACTTCCAAAAAAGGAGGAAGTACTATGTTCGGCTGTATATATGTTTCTTTTTCTATTTATGTATGTTCACCGATTTCTCCGTCAATTGTGGACCGATTTCAAAAATTTTTTTTTTAGTCTACTTTTTTTAACCTGTATTTACACTAGCTCTCCCTTCACATCTGAACTCAAAAATAGAGATGAGTAGACTACGATTTACTACCGCTGTTTTCGTCGTAAATTCGACTAGCTTCAGACGTACTAACTAGCCTGTAGACGTCCACTGCTGGACAAAGGCCTCCCCCATGGATCTCCACGACGACCGGTCCCGCGCTAACCTCATCCAGCCGGGTTGCGACCTTCACCAGATCGTCGGTCCACCTTGTGGGAGGCCTGCCTACGCTGCGTCTTCCGGTGTGTGGTCCCATGTGTATTACACTGTACCATTTACTTCAAAAGGTCTTCCACTGCCTACAAAAAATATCAGTAGATCAATGTTCTGCGGAAGACGAGATTGCGCTATCAAATTTTCAATTCAGGTCTTTAATTAAAAAGCTAATTAAAAAAACGTTATTCAAATAAAAAGCAAATTGTAGTGGACCGTGCGAGAGTCAAACAATGACTGGCCGTTTTTTGTGCGAGTTCTTTTTTCGAATTGTCCGGTGGCGCGTGTCGGCCAATCCCGTTATCGGATACAGGTTTCGACGCATGCGCAACTGGAGTACGTTTGGAATTGAAGGAGTATTCACACGTGAGAGCTGCCGTCGTCATTTGAATAAAGATTAAGTACCTTTTTAGGGTTCCGTACCTCAAAAAAAAAGAAACCCTTATAGGATCACTCCATTGTCCGTTTGTCTGTATGTCCGTCCGTCTGTCAAGACCATCTTTTTGAGGTACTTAATATACGTATAGAAAAGCCGCTGCGTTTGGTTCAGATGCGAAGGCAAAAACTTGGCTTGAAACAGTCAAATATTCAAAATGACGTCAAAATTATATTACTTACTAACTGTTTCCCGCGGCTTCGCACGCATAGATTTTTCCCGCGTGACAGCATTTTTCCAGCGTTTTAACAGCTCTTACCGAGGCCTTCTGATGTATAATCTATATTACTGCATAGTTTAATCGAAATCTGTTCCGTAGTTTTTGAGTTAAAGAGTAAAAAACGTGTATCCAAACATCCTTACACACTTTCTCGTTTATAAATATGATTTTGTTTCTGATAAATGGAGGTACTCGTATATAGTCGGTATAGAGGTGAAATATATAAAAAATTGTGGTCCTTGGTTTGACCTAGTTTAAACTGAGCGTTGACATAATTTTAAAAAATATTCATGTCACTCACATCATCGTGTGAAGAAATCATAAAGACCTGTCTCAGTGTTTTTATTTGTTTTTTTTTTCTTGAAATCACTTTAAATCTTGGCGGAAATTATGCCAGTAAGCCAGTAACCTTTATTTAGACTTCCGTTGGCCCAGATTTAAATATTTAATTTAGATTACTTACGTTTTAAATGCCAAGGTTTATGACCTGATTAATGACCTCTGCTTCATTGTCCCCCCAACCAAAATACAAGGAAGTGATGTCAATTGCCATGGCGGTCGGAACTGTTCTTACCTTTGCCTTTGGCATTAAAACAAAATTGTTAGCTAGTCTTCATCATTTGTTGTCCCGCATTCTCTATCTGTGTTTAAGTCGTGTTAGACAAGGATGGAAGCTAACGGATATGACATTTCCTCAGCAAGTTAATAGGAACATTAAACCATGTTTTCCTGGTAAGTGGCACTTACCAGCTCTATCGAGAGTATCTCACTGGCATGGGACACTTTTTGCCTTGTCTGTGGGTTTATGGACTTGCCATAGATAATATTCCATTTGAAATCCGATGCATCTAGAAAATAAAACAGACTTCCGCTTTGTAATAGCAAGCGAAATTTTTTACGAGTGATTTTCAGTATCGCCAGCATTCATGAGAAATCGTATGTATCTTTTCTTTTCGTTTCGCTTGACATTTGATTTTTCTTTTCTCTTCTGAAATATAGGTACTTACCAAAATGTACTCGGTTTATTTATTTATTTTTCCACCGATTTCAAAAAAAGGAACAGCTTTCCATCTCAATTCGGTTGTATTTTTTTATTAGATAACTCAAAACTCCGTTATTATAAACCGATTTGGAAAATTCTTTTCTATTTGACGGGATATACTCCAGATCATGAATTTTTACAAAGAATTCGGTTTTGTTTTATTGTAAATATAACTACTTAAATGATTATTTTGTTAGAATCTCCTATAGGTACTGTAATGGCTGACTCACTTTAAACACGACCAGTAAATTGTCACTTATCATCATTTTATCGACTCAATCCATTATGGCGTAAAAAACCGGACAAGTGCGAGTAGGACTCGCGCCCTGAGGGTTCCGTACAAACTTGATTTTTTTTTAATTCGAAAATTTTTAATATTAGATACTACTTATTTATCACTTAGTGTACTACCTTACATGGATGGTTTGGTTATACTTACGCAAAATTAAGTTTGTTGGTAATAGAAAACATACTTTTTTGTGATGTACATAACTACAAATTTACTGTTTTCGGATTTTTTCCATTACTTGAGCTATAAAACATTGCTTCTTGCCAGATTACAAGTTCTAGGTCAATCGGAAGTACCTTAAAAGTTTTCATTACGACAATACTCAAAAATGCGGCATGGCCATATCTTTCGACTGCAATCACGACTGCTGCAGTCATTGCGACTTAGACGTTTGATTTTTTCACAGGTCAGGGACAACGAAGTGATCCTATAAGGGTTACTTATTTCCTTTTAAGGCAAGGAACCCTAAAAATGGTCTTGGACATTAAGAACGGCCCTAAAAACCGCAGCATTGCCCGAGGGGTGAACTAACCATAAAATAACCGGGTACATAATGATAGTAGGTATGTTAGTACTGTACGATCGAGTATAGTCAAATGACTATAATCACAACGCGTTGAAACAAGTAACCTTATTCCAACCACCTGTTCTTAATAGCTCTATTCTGAAATTACACGTTAAACTGACCTATAAGTCGAGAAAAGTTCAACCGGAGTTAGACTTGACTTTTCTAGAGCGTTTGACTCTATTGACAGTCATTATTTGTGTTTATATTACTGTTAACTTGTTACATTAGAAGTATTACAACTGTGTAATATCACCTTTTTAGCCTTTTATTTAAGAAAAAACCTACATAATTATATACACGAAAGTTTGCAAGAATGTTTGGATGTATGTTTGTCAGTTTGTTACTCTTTGACGCAAAAACTACTGAACAGATTTTGGTGAAACTTTACAGTTACATCAGAATAACAATTATGGGTAGGTATATTCATAAAGTTATCCAAAACCTTTCTGCGCAGCCGAAACCGCGGGAAACAGCTAGCACTTTCTTAGAAATGGTAGATTGTATTGCATTTGTACTAAATTTTTAACCGTTTTCAAGTTATGTTCGTCAAATTTTAAGATATTTAATTCAAAATGCCAACCCTATCCAGCTGATCGGAGTCAATGACACTCTAAAGTACTGTAACGATTAAAAATTAAAAACTAAGAAATTTAATTCAATAAAATCATCATCATCAATTCAATAAAATATATCATAAAAAATCTAATAAAGGTACAGTCAAGGTTCATAAGTGCAGTAGCAGTTTCGCAACTCAATAGATTGAAAGACCAGTTTCAGACTTCCTTTTATATCTGTCTGTTCCCACACTCGCACATTATCCACTAATATATTATTATGTATGTAATGTTACAATAATTTTATATAAATAAATTGAAATTGAAATATTCCTGGATGACTTATTGCTATGGCAATAAGGTTTAAAACACGCTATTGATTTGGGTGGTCAGTTATATCTAATTGGTTTTCGTAATGTCGTGCGCAACGTTGTACAGAAAAATGACTCTTAGCGTGCTACTCCGCTTATGAACCTTACTGTACGTCTAATCATTTAAATCGATTGCTCAATTAAATAAGTAAAACGTCTCATTCTGGAAGGTTGTAAAAGAATTATGATTCCAGAAGTCATAATAGAAAATTTATGATTACCTACTTGGGCCGCTTTTCTTAATTCTATGCAATTGATTTATGGTGATTAGAGAGAAAAAGAGATAAATTTACCTTAGAAGCGGCCTGGGTTGTATAAATTCTATGCAATTCGTTTAGTATCGATCCATTTTAAATTTATGGCATTGTATAGCGAAACTAGAGAAATTAACCTAACGGGTAGATCCAAACAAATGCTGAAGGAACTCTTTCCCTTTGCGGTGCCCCGTTAGGGGTGCCACATGTCTGCCTGTACTAATAAATAATTGTAACATCATAAAATTACCATGTGGCTTGCAAATAAAGGAATATGGAATATGGAAGGAAAAGTACCCTAAATATTCGAGATAGCGAATTTGACTTAAAAGTACCTTTACATAGTGTTTTAAGTAAATAAAATCTGCATTCAAATAATTTTGAAAAACCACCGGACTTTTTAAAAAATCTTCCAGTATTTTTATGATACAGATATGATACAAAGATATGATTTTAATTTGACATCATAGTAAAAAAAGGGGTTCATCCTGTATAGTATTCTGTGGTAAACAATGTCGTATACACGTTTCCTTTAATTTATTCCTTTTATTCACGACAATTCATCATCAACATATTACTATGTCCCCACTGCTGGGACACAGGCCTACCCTCTCAACAACTAAGGCCTATAGTCCAGCACGCTAGCCCAGTGCGGGTTGGTGGACTTCGCATGCGCCTAAGAATTTCTTCATCGGCGTATGTAGATTTCCTCACGATGTTTTCCTTCACCGTTACTTAAGTTTCGAGAAAATGTACATGGCCCAGCCAAGGAACGAACTCAGATCTCTCGATGGTAGTCCGCTTTTCCCCACGACGCCACTGACGCTCTTTATGAATAATGTCATGTAATAATTTTGACAGACATTGTAATTTAGCGTGGCCGACTGTCCATGCGCGCAATCAAATATGGTGGCGTCTTTGCGACTTTTTTTTAAAGTCCAACGGTATTACGCAACATAGTATGATTGGAAAGAAAAGTTTATAATAAAATTACTTCGTAAAAACCGGTTGATTGCGGTAATTTTCACATTTTTCTCGCTTGCAAGATGAGCAGTAAGTACGTACTAGTAAAATACTTACGAGTGTATGGTCACTTAACGTAAATATAAATAACAAAAGAAAAAAAAAACTTTTATATATAAAATTGGCAAGGGCAATAAAATCTGCCATTGGGTCGCTGTGTGCTGGTCATATCTGCCGGAGAACCGTTAACCGCTGGGGTAGACGAGTTCTCGAGTGGAGACCACGACTGGACAAGCGTAGTGTGGGACGCCCCCCGGCTAGATGGAGCGACGACCTGCGTGAGGCGGCTGGCAGTGACTGGATGCGGAGAACCGAAGATCGGGTTCAGTGGCGGGCCTTGGGGGACGCCTATGTCCAGCAGTGGACTAGTGCAGGCTGATGATGATGATGGGTCGCTGTGACCCACCCGGTATTGGTCATTACAGTAAATCCAATAAATATCTAATTGCTTGTTATCATAACACGTTCTTCATATTTTGCAGTCAATCGCTGACATTGACAATGTGTTTGTTTTTTGTTTCTAGTAAACCGTTGTTTCTTTGCAATCCTGTTGATTTGTCGGTACCTGTCTTCGTCGGTTTTCTTTCCATTTTCCTATAGAAACAAACTTAGGTATGACTTTGATTCCAGATTCCTGAGTCATCAAAACCTAGGTACTTTTAGCTAATGTTAATAGTGCCGTTAAGTTGTGCACTAATGAATACGCCAAAGATTAATTTTTCTATTCTAAGGCGTATGTGAAGTCCACCAAAAACGAATTGGGACAGGGGCTTGGCACAAAAGATCACTAAAGGGTCGAAGTGTCGCCAGGTATTCCTCACCCCCTAAGAAGATAAGATAGCCAATATTCTCAGTTGAGAAATTGAGAATGCCGGTTGCACGTTTACCGTAAAACTGCCTTTGATGAAGCTGCAATCGCCTCGAAATATATCAAACTTCAAATTGCTAATCATTATCCCATCTTATTCACCTCTAGATGCCAATTACCTCGTCTCGGTTGCGAGACGAGTTGACAGGACCATCAATATAGCTGGAGCTGTGTCACGCTCTATAAGTTGCGAAGCATGCATTTTGTAATTCATAGCGCATTCGTTATGGTGTATGCATTACATGGAATCGCTTCCTTGTTCATTGTCTAAGTACCTATCGCCTGCGGTTATGCTTCAGTTGAATTTGATTGCTATAGTGTTCCTGCTTGCAGTTTTACTCTGAGTATTATCTAAAAGATAACTTTGTAATTTTTCCTTGTTGTAATAATGTTCATGAGTAGAGAGTTTAATCACGCATTGGCATTATTATGATTACAGTGATAGGGCTCTTTCAATGCTCACCTACCCCTTGTATCACTGCGACCATTACCGATCTATTGTGATCGACGATCTTACTAACGGCCACCTTACTATAGTTCATTACGCTATAAGGAACATCTATACAACAGCACTTTTGGCGATGATTTCTTTTACTTCATCAGGAAGTAAGTAATTCACTTTAGCTTCTCAGATGGGTGATCTTCTACGCATAGTTGAAGTCAAATGTAAGGTTCTGCCTGAAAAACAGTGCCGCAGATTACTCTGTAGCAAAAAGCTGAGGCAGCGTCCTTTTGACACTGTTGCTCATCCCATTTAAACAATAGTTGTATGTGTTTATTAGTTTTAGATGATGCAGTGGGTGCACGCCCTCGTTGAGAGGGTAGGCCTGAGCCCCAGCAGTGGGGAGATTAATAGGCTGTTGATGATGATTAGTGGTGTTAATAAAGTATACTCTTTCTTTCTTCAAGTCTAGTGCTTTTAGATTCCTTTCTAATTCGCAGAGTTTGCTAACGTTTGCAGTTTCAATGCATTTGTTTATACCGGTGTGTTTGAAGTTTCTTACCTTTGTGTTTTATTTATAGTAATGGATAGCACACCGCTAGCTATGTTCATGCGAAACGTGCAACGATGCATCTCGATTACAATTGCAATGATTGCATAGCGGTGCGCTATGAATTATTACGTTTGTATCGGGATTTCTCAGTGATGGGAGCTGTTGGACGTAAAATTTATCGCATATACTAGGGGTATCTTATGCTCTATATTCAGACGTGTCAAAAATCAAATCAACTGCCTAATAATACGATCTTTCTCAGTAGATCCATTGGCCAGATCCATGATAGATCTAGTGAGATTATTTTTTCTCAATAGATCCAATATTAAAATTGTGTTTCTACTGAGAACTTGCTTTCCCTCATTGACCAGATCCATGGATCTGTTCAGAAAACTTCTTTCTCACTTGATCCAATTTGAAAGGTATGGATCTATTGAGCATATTATGCTTTCTCATTAGATCCATGAGCCAGATACATGATGGATCTGCTGAGAATCTTCTTTCTCATTAGATCCAATTTTAAAGATGTAGATCCGTTAATTTACTTTAATTGTAATTAGTGGATACTAGGGAAACGATCGGTGTTCACTTCACCAAACCCTTAACGCCTTACCGCCTTAAGGTTTATTAAGTGCCGAGTGTGAATTTCTTTGATTTATTCAAGACATACACAAGAATTCTTGTAAATATATGACCCAATAAAACATTTTTTTACATTTGCACCCTCGTCACGCATACCAGATGCTTTACTGCAGGTCGGTGCATTATAAAACAATAGCCATACTTCATCCGTCCGCCGTTTATATTCTGGACACGTTAATAAAAATACGTGAAGGTTTTCAAAGGGCGCCGATGTTGCCCAGGCGTGTTCGTTGACTGCCACTTATTTTGCCAGAAATACCTGGCAACACTACGATCCTTTGGGATCTTTTGTGCCAAACCCATATCCACCAACGGTACCCCAATCCGTGTTTTGGTGGACTTCACATGATTATGACATTATTATATAGGTACTATAACTAACATACACACGAATATTTATTAAGAAACGTATACAATTGCTACATAATAGCGACTATTTCATAAAGTATTCAATGCATTACTATTCTAGCCACGCACTAGTGTTGTATGTATGTGATTTAAAATTACAATTGCATAAGTGTAATTGCTAGTTGCAATGTGTATTGAAGCCACGGACTTTTGAGGCGTGGAGTTGACCAATTAGCTGTGAGTATATTATTAACATTAATTTACTTTGCCCGAAACAGAGCGTCCGTGGCGTCGGGGATAAGACGTGGCCCATCATATCGAAAGGTCCGAAGTTCGATCCCCGGGCGGGCCATTACCAATGGGTTTTTCTCGAAACTTAAGTACATTTACTGACTGCTCACAAACGGTGAAGGAAAACATCGTGAGGAAACCTGCATACGCCGAAGAAGAAATTCTTGTAGCCATGTGAAGTCCACCAACCCGCACTGGGCTAGCGTGGTGGACTATAGTCCGAACACCCTCGTTGAGAGGGTAGGCCTGAGCCCCAGCAGGGACATATTAGTAGGCTGTTGATTTGATTTGAGGTATTAAAGTACCTACCTATTTCGACTTTCCCCTTTCACGGTTGGCAAGATAAATTGACTTGCTTGACAATTTAAACATAAAACCCTTTTACCTCTAGATTTTCTAATATTACCTGTAATATAAATGGGTAAAGTTGTAAATATTTACTGTCGGCGACTGGTTGCAAGTACAGTTGGCGGCATAAATTATTGAACTTTATTCGTGCGATTGGTTCCAAGTTAAGTGTAACGATTTAACGATTAATAACGATAAATTGTACGGTGAATCGTATGTTATTAATCGTAAAAATTACGATAACCGCCGGTTTCCGATGCATCGCTATGTAATCGTTGCGTCCCAGTCTGTATGACATGGGGTTATTTTAAAAGTTAAGGCACTAAAACCAAGGGTAGATAGATTGGTCGTCTTGTCTCAGAAGCATTTGCTATTGTTGTGCTCCATTATACTTACTGTCTCTGTTTACGAGTACACTTTTTACCCACGACGGACGGATACGGAACGGAACGGAGGCGGTATATGCGTTTGGCGTTAGAGGTTATTTGTGTGTGAATGTGTGTGTGTATATGTTACCATTTTCCTCGAAAACTACTGGGCCGATTTTGTTGCGGTTTTTTGCATTTGAAAGGTATCATGTCAGAACAGGTTACTAGATATGTTGTACAGCTATACACCACCAGGGGGCGCTGCAACAGCTCAAATGGTTGGCGCTTGAGGACTTCTCAGAAACTATCCAGCCGATTCTAACCTTTTTCAATTAAATCCGTCACGGGTTTTTCAAAATTTTTAAATTTGTGTGTTTATATATTTTACGTCTATGTTATCTCTGAATTGTGTATTTATTAATGTGTATATCCGTAAAAAAAACACTGTATATTCTTTTGACATAAATCTGTGTGTGAGACTGTACCAATTATTGCATACGAGCCATGCAAGCCGCGTGCCCGCAAGTGACAGTGAATTCTGCGCGCGCGCCGCCTCATAGTGTAGTGTTGCCGGAAATCGATAGTCGATATTTACCATTACAATTTCACTGTCGATACTGTAATTTATTCCAAATTTATTAGGGAGGCACAAAAAACTGATATAAAACATTATGATAAAAAATACAAATACTACGTGTCAAAGAGACCGCCCCGGGTCTGACCTGGGCCAAAGGTACCGAAAACGCTAGCGGCTGTAATTTTAATTTCCATATTATCGACAGAATAAAAAGCACCAAAAGCTAATATGGAACACAGTTCGTTTAAAGCTATTACTGCACTGAGGATGTGAAATACAGTGTATACAGCGCAAATCGCCGACTATATGATTAAGTAGTACCCTATATTTTATGAAAACCTTTCTAGATACGTCAGTTTTTTGTATCACTGCGACCATTGATGATCTATTGTGATCGCCACCTACTATTTAATAGTTCAGTGGTCAGTTTCGCGTCAGTTTGAAACTTCAACATGCTTTTGGCACTGATTTCTTTTATATAATCAGGTTGTAGTGAGTAGTGTGTTTTTTAACGCATCAGAATATGCTATGGTGTTTCCTCTGCATCCTGACAGAGTATACACACTTTATGGTAAAAATTAACTGTATTATTTATTATCTAGCAAACGATGCAAGAGGTAGGGCACGCAACACTGACAAGCATAGGAAAAAAAAGCATATCAAAAACAAAAGAAGGATATTTTAGGAAGTTATTTTTAATTTTAATTATGTGTTACCATTATTAGAATAATAAACTACCATAATGGGGAAAGTTCTAAAGAAGGATATTAAAAAGAAGTTGCAACAAAAGAGTTGGCAATATTATCGATAGATCGCGCATCGAATGAGCACAACACTATGTCGCTGCAGGAATGCGAGGTCCATCAGGCTTCGTGTTACGTCGCCTTCTGACGGATCGGCTTTCACTAATACGGTGTTGATTGCGGCACGAGACAAACTACTTGTGGTGGACAATAGCTTATGTACACATCGGCCTGTCAAAGTCCACTGCTGGATTTCTAGTGGCGATAAAGGGCTGGTCAAACCGAATGCAGCGCAGCACAGCGCCGCGCAGCTTAAGTAATGAATGGAATACTAGTTGTTGCCCGCGGCTTTGCCCGCGTGGAACAGCTTACCGCGGTAAAAAGTAGCCTATATGTTATTCCAGGATATAAGCTATCACTGTAGCAAGTTTCATTGAAATCCGTTCAGCCGTTCTTGAGTTTTAAGTGGTGTAACTAGCACTACTTTGTTCTATATATTAGGAAGATTATCCGTTGTTGTACCTATAGAACAAACTTTGGCTTAATTTCCGACTAAACAGCCATGTGTGATTAAAAAAATATATTATTATGTGCTGTGAGATATTAAATTGTATTATAATTTTTAATTGGGAATAAAGGCTATCTTATCTTATCTCATCTTATCTTATTATGGTGTGAGATGTCATGTTAGAATAACAAAAGTAAAATGAGCATTGTTTGTCCTGTTCCCAGGGGTCGGACCCTCGCGTGGCGACGTGCCGCGGCCGGCTTCAGAACCGGCGCTGCCAGCTCAACCAGGAGATCAACAAGGAGCTGCGCCTGCGCGCCGGCGCAGAAAACCTCTTCAAGGTGAGTTCAAATACTCGGATCTCCTCATTGCGGATCATATCCTTCAAAGAATCCTTCCGTTTCTGGTAATTTGTTGTAGAAGCGTATACATTGCCCTTTGTTTTATTGCTACGGGGGCAACAAGCACGGACCTCCTGATGTTAAGAGGTCACCGCCGCCCACAGACACCTGCAACACCCGGGGGGTGCTGGTGCGGCGCCGGCCTTGGTTGAAGGGCTCTTTAACTCTCTTCTTGAAGGACCCCCCATATCGTAGCGCTGTGGAAAAACGTCAGAGGAAAGGTCATTTCATTCCACATTTTGCACGTGCGACGCAAAAAAGAACGCGAGAAGCGCACAGTGCTGGTCCGCCAGGGATCTATGTGATGTAGGTGAACCGTATTCCTGCCTATTTACATTCATAAGTATACAACGAAATCTAAAAATAGATTATTTCGGCTCTTTCGACGCCATCACGCGGACGATCAGTGTGTGATTACCTTTAGGCCGAAGAGCGTCGACGCAAGCGCAGACCCAATCGCACGTGTTATAGATCATTTGAAACGTAACAGGTGTTACACATTCACACCGCGCGGTTATCGGTGGACTTTCTCCGCAAATCTATGTACGAATCAAGTAGAATGTTGTCCTCAACCAAACTTGCGAGGCGGGTACTGCTTTCGTTATGACACTCTGTTTGCTTCTAGTGATTAGTCTAAGACCAGTTGCAATTTGATTTGATTCCCAAATGCAATGTGAGGAAACCTGCATACGCCGAAGAAGAAATTCTTAGGCGCATGTGAAGTCCACCAACCCGCACTGGGCTAGCGTGGTGGACTATACCCCGAACGCTCTCGGTGAGAGGGTAGGCCTGAGCCCCAGCAGTGGGGACATGTTAATAGGCTGTTGATGATGACAGACAAATCAAATTAAATCAATTGCGTAGGTCAACCTATATTGTAAATAATTTTAAGTTCTTGGTGCTATACCGCCGTATTCTTGGCGCCCCGTTCTTTCTGCCTAGCCCGTCAGGAACATACCGTGAACATAGTATGTATATGAGTTTTTGAGTCCAAAGGCCCAAACCGCAGTCGTCGAGGCGATAGATATCTATATCTCGCACAACAATGGGTAACTGTAACAAAATGTACCTCGCAAGCTCTCAAGTATGTATTTCTTAGTATGTTAATGCACCGACCAGCGCCCAAGGTTAGAGGTCAGAGACCGAAGCACGAAAGGGTGTCACGCACCGGCGCGCGCGCATTCGTTTTTGTCTACCTCTAAGATGTAACAATACTTAACAACAGTGTCAATGTACTGGGATGATTCAACGTATGCATTGTTTTGATGATTCGAGGGAGCTTTCCAGTTCCTCTGACGGATTCGTGTATGAAAGGATAACTTTTGAAAGCTTCAAGTATGAAGTTAGAAGTTATAGTTACATCGTTGTGAAAATCCATAGAGTTAAGATCTCTTTGGTGCGTGCTCGCTGCCTCTTAAAGAGGCGTAAAAGAATCATTCTATGGGTGTCAAAATCATGTCAAATGTATGACAATACTGTGACTCACTCACACATTCAAACTCCATATAAATTTGTATTAGCAACCTCCTCCCGCTACTCCGCTTCCGTTTGTGCGCCCCCCCCCCTGTAAGTGGCACCATTGGTTCCCATACTAAATATGCAAGATGCAGTCTCCATAGGGAGCGCGCGCGCCAACAAAGAGATTCGAACCTTCCTGTGAAAATCCATCTGACGACGATAAAAAAACCTAATGTTTGCGCCATAGACAGCGAGCGGTTAAAAAAGATGTCACGCGTCGATTGTTGATTCCCAATTATTTTTTTCAATTGAAATGGAATACCTATAGATTTTTTAAGGTTTTTTGCGTTGAACGTACAGTAAGGTTGTTAAGTGCAGTAGCACCCTAAGAATCATTTTTCTGCACAACGGTGCGCGCGACAACACGAAAACCAATTAGATATAATTGACCACCCAAGTCTATAGCGCGTTTTAAATCTTATTGTCATGGCAATAAGTCATCAATTCATCGTAATATCCAGGAATATATTAGTGGGTATGCGCGAGTGTGGGTACAGATATAAAAGAAAGTCGTAAGTGAAACTGGTCTCTCAATCTATTGAGTTGCCAAACTGCTACTGCACTTTTGAACCTTGACTGTACATTCTTTCCGATATAAACTATCTGTCGTTTCCAGGCGACGACGAACCGGAAGCTGCGCGAGACGGTGGCCCTGGAGCTGAGCTTCGTCAACTCCAACCTGCAGCTGCTGAAGGAGCAGCTGGCAGAGCTCAACTCCTCGGTGGAACTGTACCAGAGCGACAGGTGAGTCGTACAACGCGCTATTGAAATGTTCTCGAGCAGGTATAGTAGCCGACAATCTTCTTGAACAATAACCTTGACTGCGCTGAACTATTTTGTTCTTTAGGCTATAGTGTTAAGGTTCATTTGACAATGACGTCAAAAAGTGCGCGGGCAAATTTCCGCTTGGTTTGCGCAGTCCCTTTGGCGGATCGCAACAGATCCCATAGGGTCTAAGAAAAAAATGGGATCGGATTTTATCACAATTTTCGCATCATTCAAGGTATGTTACCAAACTCTTCTAAATAAAGCTGACAAGATTTTGCTGTTTGTTTTTTGAACGCGCTCATCTCTGGAACGACCAGTCGGGTTTCAAAAATTATTTTTGCATTTGATAGTCCAATTGTTAAAGAAGGTTTTAGGCAATTTGATAATATCACGCTTCGACTTTTAAGAACCGAGCGAAAAGGAAAAGTCAGAAATCTGTACTAATAATAAAGAGGTAAAAACTAGTGAGAGCGTCAGTGGCCTCGGGGATAAGACGCGGCCTATCATATCGAAAGGTCCGAAGTTCGATCCCCGGCTGGGCCATGTACCAATGGGTTTTTTCTCGAAACTTAAGTACATTTACTGACTGCTCTCAAACGGTGAAGGAAAACATCGCGAGGAAACCTGCATACGCCGAAGAAGAAATTCTTAGGCGCATGTGAAGTCCACCAACCCGCACTGGGCTAGCGTGGTGGACTATAGCCCGAACGCCCTCGTTGATAGGGTAGGTCTGAGCCCCAGCAGTGGGGAGATTAATAGGCTGTTGATGATGATGAAAAACTGGTGGATAATTTGCACGCCTATCTTATATGTTGCGAAAAACCAAATGATAGCGGGGTGTAAAATACGCCTAACGCCATCTATTGACAAACTTTAAAACTAAGAAACTGGCATGATTAGAACGAGTTAAAAATTTTGATTAACTTAAAAACTTTATAACGCGGATGAAGTCGCGGGGCATCGGCTAGTAATTTATAAAACGGGAAACAGCTACTACTTAGTTTATAAATGTAGAAAAATTGTGTCTGTACTTACGTATTTTTTTTTTTTAATTTGGTCGGGTACCCCTGGGGGTACCTCAGGAACGAAAACCGCTGGGTGGTCGTATAAATCATCCCGAAAAGGCGAACAAAAGACGCCGCCTGCGCATCATGCCTTAAGAGCAAGATTAATCACGAATAATGATCAATAAATACGAGCCGAGTTCACAATTTCGACATTCCGCAGATCGCTGACGACGCGCGTACAGACATACTTTCACATTTTGATCACCATTTATAATGTACAGGGTGATTTTCACAAAGACACTTGAAAATTATCGAGCGGTAGTTATGAAACTAGCTGTTGCCCGTGGCTTCGCCCGAGCACAATTTATCGCGGTAATAAGTAGCCTATGTTCGCCCGTGTGGTATAAGTTTTTCTACCACGGGCACAATTTATCGGTCCCGGATGTTTTCCTTAATCGAAAAACTTCTAAAAGAATATAAATCAATTATTTTGTAATCTAGATACCTACGAAAAATCATCGAGTTGCTACCTATCATGTCATATTAAAATTATTTGTAAATGACATGAACCGAAATATACGAACCCCTAAAAACAAATTTTCATTCAAATCGTTTCACTAGCTTATAGGGGATCCTAGACACACGGCCTGCGGTGGCGGCCTGTTGTATTCCCTATGCAATGTATGTGAGACTTCAGACACGCGCGGCCTGCGTTTTTATATTGTGACTGCGGCCTGCGGTAGGCCGCCACCGAAGGTCGTTGTCTGGGATACGCTTAAGACGAGCTAACTTCGACTTTTTTTGTCCATACAATCGATTCTCCATCAAAAAATGCTTTTTCTGCACGATTACAAGTAAAAAGAACACCATGTGTCATTAATTATTTATTAGGTGCACATTTATAAGCCTACGCGCGGTACAGAGCCAAAATTACGGTAATGCCATATATAGACCATTTCATTTTGGTTCGGTAAAAGTTGTCGATTTGAATGATGGACAGGTTTATGCAATAGAATGTAACCAAATAAATATTTGCATAAATTTAAATAATTACGTCAGACGAGCAAATAAATTTCGCTTACGGTCCACGACCAGTATTTCCTTGTTATTTATGGAGGTTATAATAATAATAATAATAATGTTTGGACAATTTTACACACGGCTGTTTAGTCCCAACTAAGCCGAAGCTTGTAAATGGGTACTCGACAACTGATAAACATACTTAAATACTTTTAAATAAATACTTAAATACATACAAACACCCAGAATCCGAAAACCAACAGTTATGCTCATCACACAAATGTTGGTCCCGGGTGGGAATCGAACCCACGACCTTTGGCGCAGTAGGCAGTGTTACTACCACTACGCCAACAGGCCAGTCAATTATAGATTCTATAATACGTTGGGTGACAAGAAAACTCACTAACAAGGAAAGGCACCCAAGTATCCGAATATATTTTGTTAAGAAGGTAATAATTGACACGCATTTTTTATAGCTACCCATAACTATAGACACAGAATAAAAGACAAGCCTATAGATGGGAAATCGATCTTGACTAAACCCTCTGACTTTTCTTGAAAGATTTGTTGAAGCTAGATTGAAGTATTTCTTGCCTAAAATTAAGTTTGAAAACTTGGAAAAAGAATTAACCCGATATTTTTTTACTTCCAACCAATGAAAATTGATAATTTAAAGATTTTTATCTTAATTTAGAAGATGTAGGCGATTCTTTCACGTAAGTGTGAGGACCTCTGAAAAATACGGAGCTATTGTACCTCATCAATTAATTAACAGAATTGTTTAATTGTAGAATAGATTAGATTAGATTAGATTTATTTATCTCACATTACAAATATTAATACATAGTTTTCTTACGTAAAAAGTCAAAGTTAATGTGATCGTCAATAAAATAATAATAATAATAATAAATAAAAAACCATAGTAAAACATGTCAAAATAAAATGTACAAAAATGTCAAAATAAATAAAATGTCATAAAGTAGATATTACCAATGTCACTATATGTCACTAATAAGGACATTAACCCTTTGGCTCGCAGGATTCAAAGCGCAACACCTTTGAGACTCGGACGTATTTCACGTCAGTTGGATACACTGACATTGTCACTCAAAAAACTGTCATTTTAAAACGTAACCGCGATATAATTGGTCAAAACAAAGTATGACAATGACAGGTGTCCGAGTGACTGCGAACTAAATAATATGACATCAATACCTTTGAGACTCGGACGTATTTCACGTCAGTTGGATACACTGACATTGTCACTCAAAAAACTGTCATTTTGAAACGTAACCGCGATTTAATTGGTCAAGGCAAAGTATGACAATGACAGGTGTCCGAGTGACTGCGAACTAAATAATATGACATCAATACCTTTGAGACTCGGACGTATTTCACGTCAGTTGGATACACTGACATTGTCACTCAAAAAACTGTCATTTTGAAACGTAACCGCGATATAATTGGTCAAAACAAAGTATGACAATGACAGGTGTCCGAGTGACTGCGAACTAAATAATATGACATCAATACCTTTGAGACTCGGACGTATTTCACGTCAGTTGGATACACTGACATTGTCACTCAAAAAACTGTCATTTTGAAACGTAACCGCGATTTAATTGGTCAAGGCAAAGTATGACAATGACAGGTGTCCGAGTGACTGCGAACTAAATAATATGACATCAATACCTTTGAGACTCGGACGTATTTCACGTCAGTTGGATACCCTGACATTGTCACTCAAAAAACTGTCATTTTGAAACGTAACCGCGATTTAATTGGTCAAGACAAAGTATAACAATGACAGGTGTCTGAGTGACTGCGAACTGAATAAATGACATAATATTACTCGGCGGAATAACTAGCTATCTGTCATCCTGTTACATGTAGCAGGATGATAGTCAAATTAGTGGTATTAACGAAACTAGTATCTCTGTGGCATTTCCGAAACCGTTGGACCAGGCGAGTTCTAGAATTGAGTTTTAGGCGAGGCGTGGCGTGGACGCCCCGGGGCGAGCAACCTGTATGTCATTTAATTGGCTTCTTAATTTTATTACACTGGCCAACTTTTGGATACTGTTTTTGTTCTGGTTATCTATCTTCTAAGGCCAGGAATACCCGGCGACACTACGACCCTATAGGATATTTTGTGCCAATGTTGCCATACTCTTTAGAATAGGTATTACTTATCTTTGGCGCATGCAGGTTTCCTCGCGATGTTTCCCTTCACTGAAATGACTGTGGTATCATAATAGACCGTACCTACTTAAGTTCTTAAAAACTGATTGGTACGGGCCAAGATCTCATGGCGCTTTGTCCTGGTTAGTTCAAAAATAATAAAATATTAATAAAACTTATTATAATGAAAATCCATGGCCAGAAACTGGAGCAGCTATGGATTTTCCGTATACAAAACCAGTTCACCATAACCAATTATTAGAGTGCATCCTTCTGCGAGAGCGTCAATGGCGTAGGGGATAAGACGCGGCCTATCATATCGAAAGGTCCGGAGTTCGATCCCCAGCTGGGCCATGTACCAATGGGTTTTTTCTCGAAACTTAAGTACATTTACTGACTGCTCTCAAACGGTGAAGGAAAACATCGTGAGGAAACCTGCATACGCCGAAGAAGAAATTCTTAGGCGCATGTGTAGTCCACCAACCCGCACTGGGCTAGCGTGGTGGACTATAGCCCGAACGCCCTCGTTAAGAGGGTAGGCCTGAGCCCCAGCAGTGGGGACATTAATAGGCTGTTGATGATGATCCTTCTGAAACCAAATTATATATAACTAGCATTCTCCCGCGGCTTCGCCCGCGTAGAAAAGTTTTTCCCGTGTACATTGTGAAACAGCGCCCTCTATGTAGGCGTTTTGTTACTTAGCGGGTATTAGCGGACGCCCCGCGACTTTGTCCGCGTTGAAAAGTAGCCTTTAAGTTATTCCAGTATATAAGCTATCACTGTACCAAGTTTCATCAAAATCTGTTCGGTAGTTTTTGCGTGAAAGAGTAACAAACATACATCCTCACATCTTTACTTACTTTCGCTTTTATAATATTAGTAAGAAGTAGGATTTGATTGAATAGCCTTGATATAGTTTATAGTATATTCTTTGTTTTTTTAAAATTATCGATAGCAATCTTGGTTCTTTATTTGCGGCGGCCGGCTTGACGCGTTCTCGCACAATGCCGTCCAAGCTCCAAGTAATAATGACCGTATTTTTTGTACCGTTGCATAAATTGGTGCTTTTTATGACATGCTAACATCTTAAAATGCAAATGGAGGCCAATCAATCTGAATATGTGATTTTTTATGACTTCGCGGTTGTCTGCGCGTCTGTCTGTCTCGAATCGGGATTTACATTTTACACCATCGGGTGGTTTATTGGCGCTTATCCGAAGCGGTAGCGGTATAAGTATATTGAGAAAATGACTTTCGAGAAAAAGTCATTTTTAGAAAATGTCATTTTTAGAAAATATCATTTTTAAGTTGGTATTTATTCGTTAAGACGGCTTTTTGATTTACTTACAGACTGATCTAATATCTAGGAAAAATATTTATTTATTTAGAAGATTTTATCCGCGGCTTCGCCCGCGCGCGTAGAATTGCTTTTTCGTGTACATTGTGGAACAGCGCCCTCTATGTAGGCGTTTTGTTACTTAGGGGGTATTAGCGGACGCCCCGCGACTTTGTCCGCGTTAAAAAGTAGCATATATGTTATTCCGGGATATAAGCTATCACTGTACCAAGTTTCATCAAAATCTGTTCGGTAGTTTTTGCGTGAAAGAGTAACAAACATCCTCACATCCTTATAAACTTTCGCCTTTTTATTATTAGTAAGTATGATATGATATGATTTATCTAAAACACATTTTCGAAAGAAATTTTCCCGTAGATTACAGGCCAGTAATAGTAAATTTTGAATCAAAAAACAGTTTAACAAGTCAACCACTGGGCGAGGTAAACGCAAAAACTTTGAATGGTCCATAATGACAGTAATCGTCCCACTTACCCTAAGGACGTCGTTTGCAGTAATGCGCATACTTATGACTACGCAAGGGTTTTTTTCTGACCGTCTCCTTGCGTCTTGAGAAATCCCGTTAACCTGAGGCATAAAATATATATTTTTTTAAAGTATTACCTAATGAGTTTTTTGGTTGAATTTGGTTTTAAGTACGAGACACACTAGTGAGAGCATTCACTGGACATTGCGGCCTGAACAAACACATGTTCAGTTCAACCTCAATCTCCGAGATACTAAAATGTGCAGACTCTGCCAAGATGCAGAGGAAACACAATTGCACCTCCTGTGTGAATGTGGCCCGCTGATGCGTAAAAGAAGCGTCCATCTGACATACTTCAACCCGATGAAGTAAAACTAATCAGTGCCAAAAGCGTGCTGAAGTTCCTAACGGATGCAAAGCTCAACACTGAACTATAGTAAAGGCGGCGATCACAATAGATCAGCAATGGTCGCAGTGATACAAGGCTAGATAAGTCTTGAAAGAGCCCCAACTCAAATAATAATAATAATGCCCGAAGACAAGTCTTCAACCAGTGCGTCCTACCCGTAATGACGTACGGCGCCGAAACGTGCACACTGACAGTGGGACTAGTCGCTCAACGGGCTATGGAAAGAGCCATGCTCGGAGTTTCTCTGAGAACCAGGCGAAACGAGGTGATCCGGCAGAGAACCAAAGCCTTCAACATACCCGGCTCAAAAAGTACGTTGAAGTGGCAGTGGGCTGGTTACGTCTGTCTGAGAACCGTTAACCGCTGGGCAGACGAGTTCTCGAGTGCGCAAGCATAGCGTGGGACACCCCCCGGTTAGATATGGCGACGATCTGAGTAAGGCGGCTGGATGCGGAGAACCGAAGAGTGGCGAGTCTTGGAGGTGACTAGTGCAGGCTGATGATGATTATGTACAAGCTTTTGAGGATTTTTAAAGACTTATGAAGAAGACGGGGGTTTGGCACAAAAGATTCCAAAAGGGACGAATCGCCTATGGTATTTCAGACTTCATAAGTTAAGACAATTTCATACAGGTACCTATGAATTTCTTTAATACAATAACCCTTCTTTTGGGCTTCGCCGCAGTCGGATAAAGTAGTTAAAATGAAAGAAGGATTGTACTAACGCATCTTAATTACCAATGCTTTCTTACATACCGCCGCCGTTACATTACATTTCTCTACTTTCATAATTATACTTAACTTTTTACGTCACAATTACTCTATTTCCGGAATTCAAGACATTTTGTCGCAAGCTTTCCTCTTCAATGTCAAGCTTAGCACTAATTAATCCGTTCTCATACGCGGATTGTTAATTAAAATTAAGAAACGCAAAAAGCGTTTCCGCCATTGTTGCATTTTCCCGCGGTTTGTGGCCACCATGTTGCAGCCATAGAGTGTGGAATGCGCGGGCGGTAAAGAGTATTCTACAAAATAGTCTGCAACTTTTCATTTATTGACCTTGAGCCCAGGTTCATTTCTCTCTATTTGGATCCGCTTTTTAAATTACCATCTTTGCTTTTGGTTTTAAAATGACATTTTAGGTTATTTTTTTACTTTGCGGGATTCGAACGAATTCTGTCTGGGGTGCCTATATTTAAGTCTAAGTAATATACGTTGATGATCTTACAATAACTGAAGTTAGTTCCTTCACCGAAAAACCTTTGTTATTACAATAAACCTTAGTACTTACTTACCTATTTATGTTCAGAAAAACTCATTGGCCAAGGCTGGACGTAAGGCGAGTGCACAACGAACTATAGGCTACCACGGCTTGTTTGCAATCTATAGTCCACCTGTGTTGAGCGTACGAGCGTGCAATCATAGAGCTTACTGGAATGACAAGATAATGGCGCGGGCGGTCTTTGTGCGCTTAGATATACTTACTTTTTATACAAAATTCCTGAAGTCAACAGTGTAGAGTTAGTGCCACAGAACTCAGTATAAATAAACTAGAAGTCGCAAACTCATGGTGACGTATAAGCCACCAGTGAGTAAGTCAAACAGTGAAGTGAAGTTTATTTGGTTAGAATAGGGGTCATTTGATGACATTGTATTGTGTTTCCAGCATTGACATAATTGAATATGGGTCATTTGATGACATTGTATTTGTGTTTCGAGCTTTGACATAATATGAATATGGGTCATTTGATAACATTGTATTGTTTCCAGCATTGACATATGAATAAGGGTAATTTGATGACATTTTATTGTGAAATGAAATGGTTTTATTACTGGTTATAGGTATACATTTGTGTTTCCAGCATTATTATGAATATGGGTCATTTGATGACATTGTATTGTGTTTCCAGCATTGACATATAGATTACGTTGGTTTCCAGACATATTCTGCCAAATACTTAGCGTGCAAAAAATTATAAGATTATGACATAAATGATGCCTATTTATTCTAAGCTCTGTGGTTAGTGCTGCCAGCGTAGGTAATTGATCGATACTCTTATACTGATTTATCGTCGCTTTCGGATATGTTTGACAAAGAAATCGATCTTTATTGCCTCCTATAGCGGACAAACAGTTTTTGTAAGTATATTGGCTCTGTTCAGGTCTGGGGTGTTACAATTTTACGTTCATGCGGTCGTGGATTCGAACCGTGGCACCAATTTTCGTAACCAAGGTTTTTAGGTGAAAGAAAGCTCGTGAAGAAACCTGCGCCAATGAAGTGAGGTTTCTAAGGCGTATGTGAAGTCCACAAAAAACGGTTTGGGACACCGTTGGTGGACAAGGGTCTAGCGCAACAGATCCTGTAGGGTCAACGTGTCGCCGGGTACTCCTGACCTTTAAAACGATAAAATAAGACGATAATTTTTATTATTATTGTCAACAGCAAGGAATGCGTGATGCCGATGATCCCGCTGGGCCTCAAGGAGACCAAGGAGGTAGACTTCCGAGAGCCGTTCAAGGACTTTATTCTGGAGCACTACAGCGAAGACGCCGTCTCGTACGAAGACGCCATCTCGGACTTTATGGACATGAGACAGGTGAGAAAGACGCGGTTCCCAATGTCGAGAGGTCCCTTTCTTCCCCTTTATGTAGCCAAGGACCGAGAAGTAAAAAAACCGTCCAGTAGGGTTCCGTAGTCAGTATACAAACATAAGCGACTTAATTTTTCGTGTGGCGCCATTTTTAGAGCATTTTTGGAACTAAACAAATGTATGGTGATGAAAAACAAGCCATACCACAACCTTCCCAAAAGTAAAGCATTGTTTAGTTCCAAAAATGCTCCATAGATGGTGCCACACGAAAACTAACCCGCGCAATCGACATGTTTGTAGGTACTGACTACGGAGCCCTAACTGATCCCTTTTTTTCGCACTTTTCGATCCTGGCCTGGGTTACGTAATATATGATGAGATAATAAGTATCGTGGAAGCTGGTGTGGTGCGACGGAAACGATGCCAAATAAATAAATACAGCTTCACTTGTGAAAGCAGTTTATATTCACTATAAAAGTTCACAAGAAGAATTTATATTAATACTTTAACTAAATGCTTGCGTCCGGCCATTATCGAGTTTGCAGAGAGAAGGAAGACATAGACAAGTGTCAACTTCGTCAGTAAATATTTAAGGCATAGATACTTACAAAAATTGAGCTATTCTAACAATATTCGTATTGCTTCTAGATCATTCCGATACGAAGCGAAGGTGTGTCAATTTACCTTGAACAAGTATAACTTCCTTTACCTACGCCTAATGTTCCAGGCGGTGCGCACCCCCGTGAGGTCTACGGCCGGGGTCGCTCTGCTGTTCAAGTACTACAACCAGCTGTACTTCATCGAGCGGCGGTTCTTCCCCCCCGACCGCTCCCTCGGCGTCTACTTCGAGTGGTTCGATTCGCTAACAGGTCTGTTTGTGAACAGGGTCACGAGTGAGTCACGGTGATGAGTCCTGCTCACCCAGCCTTGTATCACTGCGACTATTATTGATCTATTGTGATCGCCGCCTTATTACAGTTTAGTGCTCAGCTTTGCGTCAGCAACTTCAAGCACGCTTTTGGCACTGATTTCTTTTACTTCATCGGGTAGAACTCAGCAGTTGCCCAGATGGGTGTTTCTTTTACGCATCAGTGGGGCACACTCGCACAGAAGGTGCGATGGTGTTTCCTCTGCCTCCTGGCGGAGTGGGCACACTTTAGTGTCCCGGAGCTTTAGGTTGAACATGTGTTTGTCCAGGCCGCAGTGTCCAGTGAGTGCTCTCACCAGTGTGCGTAAATTCTTCCTACTTTCTTCCCACTTATCCCCTTTCTCCATGCGATATGACTGGTGCCGTGTTTGTATACAATACCCCCATTTCTCGAAGACAATTTATAGATAAACGAAATTCTGACTCAAACTTTTTTCAGGAGTCCCATCGTGCCAGCGAACGGTGGCTTTCGAAAAAGCTTGCGTCCTGTTCAACATGGCTGGTATCTACACGCAGATAGGCGCCAAACAGGTACACAGTCTATTTTTCCCATAGATTTTGAATGTAGCGAAGAATTACAAGTGCTATGGTTTTTGCAGTAGGATGAAGGAATAAACCGAGTGGGTATTTCGGGAAGAAGACCAGGGCCTGAGGGGTTTTTTGATATCCCTTAAATTTACGAAATAAATAACTATACCTGGCCACCTGACTAAATAACTAGCTGGATTGCTCCATGTATATGATAGTATAGGCCAATTTGAGACTTGATCTCGAGCTCCTGTATGTTTGTCAGGAGCGCAACACGTGCGCGGGCCTGGACGGCTCGGTGGACGCGCTGCTGCGCGCGGCCGGCACGCTCCGGTACATACACGAGAACTTCACCAATGCGCCGTCTGTCGACCTCGCCGCTGACACCCTGCTGGTCCTGGGGGCTCTTATGACGGTACGTACTCTTGCTCATCAAGCCCAAGCCTTAACCATCCATATCCTCCAATATTGATCCAGATTCAACAGTCCTAAGCTCGTTGGATAGGTACTCTTTGGAGTCAGCAACTTCAGCACGCTTTTGGTATCGATTCGTTTTATTTCTTCAGATGGAAGTGATGAGTATAGTCGCCCAGTTTTTTTACGCATCGGTCACACTCGCACAGAAGGTGCAATGGTGTTTCCTCTGCTTTCTGACAGTCTGCACACTAGGTGCTCTAAGTTACAGGCTGATGAATCATCAGATGAAATGTGAGGTGCATAGGGCTATTTGAGGGTTCTGTTGCGTGTTGCAGGCACAAGCCCGCGAGTGCCTGTTCGAGAAGCTGCAGCTGCAGGCGCGGGAGGCGTGCGGGGGACGCGACCGCGAGCTGCGCGACGACCTGGACATGTGCCTCGACCTCGCGCAGGAGAGCGCGCAGCTCGCCAGCGTCTACCAGCAGCTGTATGACAAGGTACCTTAAGTTGGATGGAGAAGCTTCAACAGCAGGCTCAAATTTTTTTTCATGACATTTCCAGTTTAATGTGACGTCACAGGGCCTATAACCAGCTGACGATCAAGACGCTTCCAACGATACCTCATTTGTCAAATTATAATAAGTAGTTTAGAGGAAATAGACGAACATACATATATACTCACATACCCCGGTCAAAGTCATAACCCTCCTTTCTGCTTCACCGTAATCGGGTTAAAATGGGCCGAAATGGGAGGGCAAAGTTTTAAAGTAGGGTTACTAGGTCAAGTGGGGTTTCCAATGAAGGGACTTCATTTGTACATTCAGAAATAGGTTATCATTTACTTTTCATTGCTCATACTCTGAAAGTAGGTCTGAAGTTGCCTGAGGAGCGGGTTGAAAGTAATACATCTCAGCCCTAGGGAGAATCGCTTTCAACTGACAGCTGTCAAATTATATTTTAAAAAAACTAGTACTATTTTGACATTTCTATTGGGCCATTTTCCAACTGTCTATACAGCCACTCAATTACAGCGCGATGTAAAATTGAAATAACATAAAGTTAAGTAATAATTAAAGAATATATTTTTTAAAATGACTTTATTATAATTATTACTGTCAACTATTTCTTTAAAATAACACAGATTTGGGCAAAATATTTACCATTTTTTCAATGATGGAAATGAAAAATAATGGCAGAATACCTGGCCGGTCACAGAAAAAAAAACAAAGTAGACGGGAAAGCGACAATCCGATCTTCTTTTGTTTTTTCGAGTTGTAGAGTTTTGTTTATACTTCCGTATAGCAGAGATTTGTATTAACACTCATTTTATGTTTTTGTTTTTATTTTCAGTGAATTCTTAATGAAAAGCACAGTGTTTCCCTCGGGTTCAAGACTTATTTAGAGGTCCCTCGAACTATTGGCGCCCTCGCTACTCGTCGGGCGCCAAACCCCGTCTCGGGACTTAAATAAGTTACTTTCACACCTAGGTTAACAATGTACTATTTATGTCACGTTTTTCTTCCATATCATTGCAACCATGGACTCTAAGAACAGTCCTTCATACTTTATGGCGCTTTTACCAATAATAAATATCACTGTTCCCTGTTCCCAGATGCAATCGGAGGGTGTTTTCAACTACGTGCCATATTCGTGGGTGTCCCTTGTTCACGTGAAGACTGAGTTTTATAAAGGTACCTGCATTTTCTTCTCTGTTACATAAAATGTTTGGTCCAAACCTCATAACGGATAGGGAGTCGAGCGTGGTAAGCGCTAAACTCTCAGGAGTAAAGAGCGGCAACCCCCTGGCTATTCCACCGGTTCTACTGACGGTTCTGCCAGTAGAACTATTTGGAACAAATGCTCAAACTGGTCTACTACATTTAACGGTAGACCAGATTGGAAGATACACTTCCAGGCAGTTCAACCAGTCTGGTTTTACTGCGATACGAAACATAAAGTTTAATTGAGAGTACAATCATGAACAACGTAAATTTGACTAAAAGGAAGTCTATCAGATAATGTAGAGAGGAAGGTGTAAAATCGAGAGAACCCTCTGGCTGTTCCAACCAGTTCTACTGCTTCTATCCAAACCGTTCTACTGCTTCTATCCAAACTGTTCTACTGCTTCTATCCAAACCGTTCTACTGCTTCTATCCAAACCGTTCTACTGCTTCTATCCAAACTGTTCTACTGCTTCTATCCAAACCGTTCTACTGCTTCTATCCAAACTGTTCTACTGCTTCTATCCAAACTGTTCTACTGCTTCTATCCAAACTGTTCTACTGCTTCTATCCAAACTGTTTTACTTCTTATATTCAAATTGTTCTAATGCTACTATACAAACCGTTCTACTGCTTCTATCCAAGCTGTTCTACTACTGCTATCCAAACTGTTCTACTACAACTACTTTTATCTGTAAAAGAGATTGGATAAAGCACTTCACTGCTACTTTGTTGTGTCAGCGCTGGCGCACCAGTACTGCGCGACGGGGCTGCTGCACGCGCCGGCGGCGGCGCGCGCGCCCGACCGCCTCGCCGCGCTCTACGCGCCCGCCGGCGACCGCAGCGCAGACCACGGTCAGTCCATCTTAGGCTGGTTGTGGTTTCCCGGAGAGGAGACACGTGAGGCGCTAAAACATCGTTTCACAGCAACCCGGATTGTTCCGTACGGGACACGCTCCGGGTCATATCAAAATTTATAATACTTAAACAAAGGTTGAAGGTCTGGTGAAGGTCGCGGGACCCAGCTGGATGAGGTTAGCGCAGGACCGGTCGTCGTGGAGATTCTTGGGGTAGGCCTTTGTCCAGCAGTGGACGTCTACAGGCTGATATGATGATGATGAAACAAACAAACAAACAAAAAACGGACAAGTGGTATCAGTAGCGTTCATCATCAGCCTGCACTAGTCCACTGCTGGACATAGGCCTCCCCCAAGGCGCGCCACTGAGTCCGATCTTCGACTCTCCGCATCCAGTCACTGCCAGCCGCCCTGCGCAGGTCGTCGCTCCATCTAGCCGGGGGGCGTCCCACACTACGCTTGCCGAGTCGTGGTCTCCACTCGAGAACTCGTCTACCCCAGCGGTTATCGGTTCTCCGACAGATGTGACCAGCCCACTGCCACTTCAACGTGCTAACCCTTTGAGCTATGTCAAAGGCTTTGGTTCTCTGGCGGATCACCTCGTTTCGGATCCTGTCCCTCAGAGAAACTCCGAGCATAGCTCTTTCCATAGCCCGTTGAGCGACTTTGAGTTTTCGGACTAGTCCCACTGTCAGTGTCCACGTTTCGGCGCCGTAGGTCATTACGGGTAGGACGCACTGGTTGAAGACTTTTGTCTTCAGGCATTGTGGTATATGCGACGAGAACATATGACGCAACTTCCCAAATGCTGCCCAGCCCAGCCTGAGCGAATCAGTAGCGTTAACTCATTCTTAAGCGCTAAGATTCTAATCCGGAGTGTATGTGTCCAGGGTCCGGCATGTCACCGACCCTCAAATGCGACCAAGAGCTGGACCCTTCCGCGCTGGGTCGGGCGCATCTCGCAGAGGCGCTGGCCTTGTACGAAGAGGCGCTGAGGCTTCAAAGAATGTGTCGGTAAGTGAAACATAGACAACAGGTATGAGGTACCTAGGGTGGGTAATTACTATGGGGACAGAACCTGTAAAAAACGCCTACCCTATCTACTTAACAGCTTGCCCGGGGATATTAAAGACGAGTCAAACAAGAATAAATTTTAAAAAAAGTTAAAATTATACTTATTAGAGAGCATTTGTCCATAGAAAGTAACAGAAAACAAATCATTTTTATTGTACCTAACTAAATTTAATCGATGATGAGACTGTACGATCCCCCAGTCAAACCGACAAGACGGTTTTGGGGGACAAATATATACTGTTATGCTTAAGTATTTGATTAATAAATAAATAATAATAAATAAATAAATATATATATATTTTTAATATTTTCATATACCGTATATATAGTACCTACACTTTTTAATACAGAATTGATAGGGAATTGGACTCTTGGTGTTAATATAATTAATTAAAGCAAGAATTTCTAATAAAAAGGTACTGTTTAAGCAATGACGGGAGAGAAGGAAGTGCTGTAGTTTCCTAATAGCCAATAGAGTCCATAGACATTAGTTCAGTAGTTACAATACAACCGTGGGCAAAAGTATGTAATACCATACAGTCTATCAGCTAATATTGAAAATATAAAATTTACTTTACTGAATCAATTTAACGTTTATTAAAAGCAGCATGTGACCAAGATCGAACGTTACAATGAGTTGTTGTATTGCAGCGAGCTGCGCGGCAAGGAGGCGCTGTCGCTGGTGGTGCGCGCGCACGCCGAGCGAGCGGCTCGCGAGCGCGCCGCGCTGCGCGACGAGCCGGACTTCGCGGACATCGTCGACGCGCCCAACATACTGCGTGAGTGCAGTTCAAATCAACAGCCTATTAACATGTCCCCACTGCTGGGGCTCAGGCCTAACCCTCTCGACGAGGGCGTGCGGGCCATAGTCCACCACGCTAGCCCAGTGCGGGTTGGCGGACTTCACACGCGCCTAAGAATTTCTTCTTCGGCGTATGCAGGTTTCCTCGCGATGTTTTCCTTCACCGTTTGAGAGCAGTCAGTAAATGTACTTATGTTTCGAGAAAAAACCCATTGGTACATGGCCCAGGGCTGAGTGCTGTTCAACCTTCACATAATCTCGGCTGCAATGTTAATGGGTCAGGGTTTCATACAAACGAGGTCACTGCTGACCTTTAGATCTCTGTCAGAGAACGGTTTGCGTGAGATCTGATGGTGGCTGTCCGGAGTACGGATGGAGGAGGTCCAGAGCCGTACACACCTCACTGATCAGGCAAGCCGTTTTCGCCATAGACCAGTCAGAATAAAAAGATATGATACGGCCCCCTTAGCCGAATTCATTGCAGCAAGTGTAGCATTTTTACCACCCTATCGAAATCCATTTAGTATACCAGAGCTCACTTTATCGGCATATCATTTTAATGTACGAAAATGTATGTATTATTGACAATAAGTACGTTTTTTTTAACTTGCAGCTTCATCGAAATTCCAACTAGCCCTAACACCGCCTGACTTCGCTCAGCACCGAGTGGACGACCTATTCAAATGCCTTGGCCCCATCGCCGTGTTCTCAGCCAAGCGCCACTGGAGCGCACCGCGACTGGTCCAACTTCAAAAACACACCGACAAGAGAAGAGAGAGCTACAGAAGAGCGGAGAGACAAAGAAATGGAAGAATAGAAGAATATAACGACATAGAAAGAAACGGTAAAAGAAACGAGAAGCGGGATAGGTCAGAAGACAACTCTACGTACTACAATCAAATTATCAGAAGCGATGAAAAGTATACTGATGAATATGAAAAGAAGAAACTACATAGAGTCATGAAACAGAATGGAGTATACATTAACAGTTACAATAATAATTACGATTATCATCCAAAGGTTATAGATTACGATAAATATGAATATATTAATAGGAATAAGATAAATACAGAATTTAATAAGATTAATACAGAGAACGGTTATATTGAAAAGGAATATATGAATGGGAAGATGAAAAATGGGAGGGAAAGAAGGAAAGGAGATTTGAGGAGAGCCGCGAGTGAATACAATGTTGCAAATTTGAAGATAGATGAAGAAGGATTCGGGTTTTCTGTGAGAGGAGACGCTCCAGTGATCATAGCAGCCGTTGAACCTAATTCTTTGGCTGATGTAAGTATATCTCTTCTTTATACCTTGAACTTGACCACGTCTTGGACATAGGCTGAGATGTAGGAAGAAAGGGGGGTGTTGGAGATGAGGATGATGAAAGAGGGGAAGGGTTTGATGACTGGATAGGTTTTAGGGAAAGAGAGATATAGGGGAATAGAAGTAAGAGGCAACAGTGACGTTTCACGATTAGTAGCGAATTTTAGCGAACCGTGGTAGACGTGCTAGACTGACGTTCATCGTAGCTCGAACCTTGGCCTGTACTAATGAGTTTGAACTTATGTAGGTTTATTATAGGACCACAGGCTTTCCGGTGAAGGGAGACATCGTGAGGAAACCTGCATAGGCCAATGATTGGTCTACGATAAGTCGTCAAGATAAGGTCCCCACTAAAAACGGATCAGGTCACCGTTGGCGGACAGGGGTTTGGTGCAACAGATCCTGTAGGATCCAAGTGTCGCCAGGTATCCCTGGCCTCTTATCAAGATAAGATAAATTTGCGCTTGGGACATTGATGTACTAAACAAATGTTCACTTATTCCATAAGATGAGCGGCATGCGCGAAGGCGACTTCATCATGACGATCGGCGACAAGGACGTGAAGTGGAGCTCCCACGAGGAGGTGGTGCGGCTCATCCAGCAGGCGGGGGACACCCTCACCATGCGCCTCGCCACGCCCATGGACAAGAGCTGCGTCAAGGTACGACATTTTGCACGCATTAACCCATATTTTACACAGAATACAATGTCATAATAATAAAACAAAATTTCAACTTCTACCAAGAGGTGGTCACGTGGTCTTCTACGATTTTGCAAATAGAGAGAAGATGAATTAAGAGCTTAAACTTTGTGTAATTCAGTTTTTAATTAGATATATTTAAACCTAGCACATAACTCTCGTTTATCATGACATCAACCCGTAGTGAAATGGCGGGCTGTCAAACACACAAACGTCATTCCATCTTGTTCCGAAACTTCAAACGACAAATATGAAATACGCAATTAAGAATCTTAAAGTATATCCCAGACACACGCGGCCTGCGGTGGCGGCCTACCGTAGGCCGCAGCTTCAATATGCAAACGCAGGCCGTGCGTGTCTGAAGTGTCACATATACATAGGTGGACGGATAATTAGAAATAGGGCAATTTTCTTACAATCGAGGTCACTTTGAAGGCATGGATCTCCGTGAAGGATTGATCGAGGCATGATCTGATGACGGTCATCGAGAGAGTTGATGGAGGACTTTTAGATCGCTATAGATATCCAACTGATCAGATGAGCCGTTTGGTAGCAGCATCGTCATGAAGAAAAAACACGCAAAATGTCATCAAAATGTATGAAAATCTTAAAGTTAAGGAATCATGACGATGCTGCTTCCAAACGGCTCATCTGATAAGCTCTCGATGGCCGTCATCAGATCATGACCCGATCAATCCTTCACGGAGAACCATGGTTTCAAAGTGACCTCAATTGTATGAAAATCTTGCCCTGTTTCTAATTATCCGTCCACATTGCAATATTAGGGAATACAACAGGACGCCACCGCCACCGCAGACCGCGTGTGTTTAGATTAGGTACAAAATTGAAAATTTTTATTACCCGGCGACTAACAAAAGTACTCACTATTCATCCACAGTCCTCCCCCGACATCGCTCGGCACACCAGCTCCAACCAGGGCTCCGTGTCGGCCGCGTCCACGGCTTCGAGCGGCTCGACGGCCGTCACAGCGCGCTCGTCGGCGCGCCGCCCCCCCTCCTGGAACCCCTTCCGACGCAACACCTCCAGAGACAACAGCTCCCACAGAGGATCGCATACCAGCAACGTCATATTCAGATAGGCGACATCTATACTCGTCACGGTATTAACTTACAGCGCCATCTGTTGGCAATAGTAAAATGCACATTTCATCAACAGCCTATTAATCTCCCCACTGCTGGGGCTCAGGCCTACCCTCTCAACGAGGGTGTTCGGGCTATAGTCCACCACGCTAGCCCAGTGCGGGTTGGTAGACTTCACATGCGCCTAAGAATTTCTTCTTCGGCGTATGCAGGTTTCCTCACGATGTTTTCCTTCACCGTTTGAGAGCAGTCAGTAAATGTACTTAAGTTTCGAGAAAAACCCATTGGTACATGACCCAACCGGGGATCGAACTCCGGACCTTTCGATATGATAGGCCGCGTCTTATCCCCAGGGCCACTGACGCTCTTTTGCACATTTAATCACCAGCAATAAAATTTTCTCAAACATGCTTGGAAATGTGAACATTATTTTGACAACGTTCTTCGAGTTAAATCGTCATTGCTGTACTGGTCAAATAAATGAGAGCAGACGGTCAAATAATTTGAATGAAAATCCATATATGTAGTGCCTAGCGGTCAAATAATGACCATATTAATTCATATCATGTCATGTGACCATGGCAACCACGGAGGTAAAATAACAACAGTTTTTTTAAAATTTCGAATTGCCTTGCAAATTGCAAGCAGTTTAGTGTAAAAAAACAAATTAACATTTTGGCGCGTGGAAATTTATTGTTGTTCGTCATTGATTTTGGAATGTATAAGTATGAAATAAAATGGTATACATAACTAGGTAATAGTTTAAATTTCCGCGCATTTGTTTGAGAAAACTACTATACAAGTCTTGGCCACAACCAGGCATTGATGGACTCACGTATGTGTGCCTCGGCTACCGCCTCGGCCCACATGCACACGTTCATCCATCAATGCCTCTGTTGCGGGCCGCGGCAGTAATATACTATTAGAGTGCGTGTTTATGCCTAAAAAGCATAGTAACAGAAGCCTAAAGAAATAGTATGTTTCATATTCTAGATAGAGCCTTTCTGTCTTTCTTTTTGGTTCAATCTTAATAAGGGCTCCATAAACGATCAATCTGCATGACATGCATTACGTGCTGTCACTCATGCATGACCGTCTAGTTGTAGTGATTGACGTGCATGACATGCAAACTACGTGCTGGCCGTTGCTTCACTGTACTGATTGATGGTCCATCATGCAGCATGACAATCACGTAAACGGAACGCATGTCATGCAAACATGATCGTTTAGGGACGCTATTAGTTTTATTCTTAAAAGGAATACGGTTTTCATCGGTCCTCTTGTTAAGCAAGATAAAATATTGGCATCTGATTTTGTTGGTGCGGGGTGGTTAGGTAGAATTAATATAAGCGCCATCTGTTATCTAGTTTCTATAACTAAGGAAGATGTCCAATATAGATCACGGATTAAGAGGACCTAAATTCGGCTATGAATATTCTAAAGGGAGTTAATTTCTTTTTATAATAAGCATTGAAATTCACTATCAATTTTGACAGTGATAATAAGAATTTTCCAGTAAGTCCTAGGTAGTTCCAAACCTTGGCAATAGATGGCGTTGTACGAAGTAGATTTTCTTAAAACAATGTTCACGGATTTTGTGAAGAAAAAATTTGACTATGGTCAAATAACAAGGTGATTTAGAACTATTTCATTTTTGAAATTTGCTGAAATCTGGAGTAAATTCCAACTAGGGTATGTGCTTAAATCTAGGGTTACTTGTGTGAAGTTTAAAATTTGTGCACGATATACATATAGCCATGATACCGTTTTGTTTCACAAATACGCTAGTGGCGCCGCCTAGCTGCCAGTAGTGGTAGTTTTGGGTCAGTCAATCAAAAAGTTATTAAAAGTTGCGTTAATTCGTTCTTCGATTCAACTGTATATTCCTCTTTACCTTACCCACTTACTGATTCTAAAGACATACCTACCTCTAAAATTATTTCTCTCTTTCATACCGGAGAACTTTGCAGGGAGCTAATTTCAGAGAAGTGTATAGATCGCCGGTTTCTTTTCGGCGGTTGAATGAACAGAGTGACAGATTGTTAGCACATCGCTTACAGTCTATGTGTGCGTGAGCGCGATAGTGTGATACATAGAGATGTGCAAAAACTTGAAAGTTTGATTCGGTTGATCGAATCAATGAACTATTTGTTGAAATTGAATGAGCGTCTCTAGTGACCCTCCGCACCGCTCCCCGCTGACCGTATAATAGCCATTGCGCAGAAATTAGCCAACGTCACACAACCGCCGAAAAGAAACCGGCGATCTATATCACGTTCATTATAGGTACTATTTTATTTTTTATGTACTTATTTGGTACCTAACTGTCACATCTTTATTTTCGTCTAAAAGAAGTTGCACAGTTTATGATTTTGTCGAAAATCGACTTAAAATCGAATACGAAAAATATCCTACCTACTTGGTCGCAAATAGATTGTAAGAAAATACTTTACCCAGTTGAAAGTTCGCTCTACCTGAGGTATAAAAGGAAAATACCAATCGCGTAAAAACTTTTAGCTAAAAAATTTCATTACGGCCTGAACGACATGTTATGTCGTTTATAAATATGTGTTTTTTTTGTAAAGAAACTAGTTTTTGTTGGTATGTACCTATATATACCTATATTATACATTTTTATAGGTTTAAAATAAATAAAAGGTTGTTATAATTTTGGTTGTGATCGATTAAAAAAGTTTAAAATTTTATTATTGATCGCAACCAAATATTTGTGCTGGTAAAAAAGTTGGTTTAATTTTGTAAAAAGACTTTAATTATCGATTAAAATGTATATCAATGTAAAAATGTTGTAATTTAATATAGTATCATTTAAATAAATGTATAAATTGTTATCCATTACACATTGCCTATGTTTTTAGAATAAAAATTATTTAACGGAATTCATCTTGTTTTAATCTAAGTTTATTAACAGTCCTTGGTTCAGTTTAATAAAGACATGCCCTGAAGACCTAGTAACCTTTGCCTTAAAATGCATATTTAGTTTTCCGTTGGCAACACTGAATCCGAGGTATCGCCACTTCCGGCTACCTTCTATTTGCCTTCTCTAATAGAAAAGGCATACAATATAATTCGTTACAATATACTTACACATAATGAAGTATGTAATTACATTTATTAAAATAAATTACTTATTCATTGTTAATTCCTTCAAGAGTAAGTTCATTCAACGGAAATTCTGATTCCGTCATTTGACTAACCGTACCGCTACGTCATCACCCGGCGGCCATTCTGAATACGCGGAACGGACCGCGGAATGCGTGCCGCACAGTCAGGTACAGTATGGAAACTGATTGCCATTATGTATAAAATCTATTTTGGTTTGTTTACATATAATTATCTGTCAATGTCACACAATTGGTTGAAAAGAAAGTTTCCTCTCTCTGCTCTCTCACAGCAATTATGATCATCATCATATCAGCCTGTAGACGTCCACTGGTGGACAAAGGCCTGGCAATTATGATACTTTGACAGTTATTCCCATATAAATAATAACGGACTAGGTAAGCGTCCCGCGGTGAGCGTGTATGAAGAGAATGATGAAAGAGGCGTGTCAGTCAATACGTGGCGCTTCGTTCTTTATACCTACCCCGCCAGGGACATAGCGTGAAGATATGTATGTATGAATAAAAAAAATATTTAGTGATTGTATACAGCAGTATTTTGTCGAAAAAGACCAGATGTGAATGTTTCATTTTCCATACATGAAGAGGTCTGTTATTTCGTAAAATCTGTACACAATAATACAAGTTTCTACACATGGAGATGCATTCATTTAAGAGTGTATTGTTGAGAGTAATCATCAGTTATCAATAAATTAGTGTCGACAAGAAATCACTAGAACTATTTTCTTCGCGATACCAATAGTGGGCCTAAAGCCCTTTTCACGCATCCAAAAATACAGTAGCGAGTTATAGGTATAATTGGATTTAATGGGTAGAAAGTGAAAAACGTCCACCCGAAGGTTTTTTACTTTCCGAAATTAACTCGCTACCTACTAAATAAGTAATAATGTTTGGACACTTTTACACACGGCTGTTTAGTCCTAACTAAGCCGAAGCTTGTACATGGGTACTGTACTTATGGATGTGTAAATCGGGCCTAAAGGAAAATTTCTATACATGTCTGGCATAAATCAAAAAATTTTGCCACTCCCATATGAATGAGTAATAAAAGCATTCTATGGGTGTCTATGCTCGGAGTTTCCCTGCGAGATCAAATCAGAAATGAGGAGATCCGCAGGAGAACCAAGGTCACCGACATAGGTCAAAGAATTGCGAAGCTGAAGTGGCAGTGGGCTGGGCACATCGCCCGCAGAACTGACGGCCGTTGGGGCAGAAAGTTCTCGAGTGGCGACCACGTATCGGAAGACGCAGTGTAGGCAGGCCTCCTACAAGGTGGACCGACGATCTGGTGAAGGTCGCGGGACCCGGCTGGATGAGGTTAGCGCAGGACCGGTCGTCGTGGAGATCCTTGGGGGAGGCCTTTGTCCAGCAGTGGACGTCTACAGGCTGATATGATGATGATGGGTGTCAAAATCGTGTCAAACTAATGACAAAATTATGACTCACTCACACATTTTCATTTTTAAACTCCATATTAATTTGTACTAGCAACCTCCTCCCGCTACTCCGCTTCCTTTGTCCGCACCCCCCGGTAAATGGCATCATAGGTTTCGATAGGTACTGAATATGCAAGATGCGATCTCCACAGGGAGCGCACGCGCGACCAAAGAGATTTGAAACTTCTTGATGTCTGGTCAATATTATTATAGTACTACTATTCCGCTTGCCTATACTGCGCGCAATCCTCCGGAAACGGAGGGAAGCGAGTTTAATTTAAGCCAGTCTGCCGAACGGCGTTCGAGCGAGCGGATGTTTTTGTGCATTTGTTTCATTCGCACTCATTTGTTTTTCCGTTAGTCTGAGAGTGACAGCATTATGTAAGCTACGATTTCGGCATTTGATGGTGATTTTTGGTGAAAATCCGTGTGTTTCCGTTCCTTTCTATCGCTATAGCGTTTGTGCGCGAGCGACAATGACGGCTGTCACCTCGGAGCGCATCATAAAATCCGTGCGGAAATATCCATGCATCTGGAACAATACCATCGAAGATTATAACGCTAAAACGAAAAAGGTCGAGTGCTGGATTAAAGTGTGCGAGCAGGTGTACGGAGATGAATGGGGGGAAAGCACGAAGGAACAACAATTACTAAAAAGTAGTTACCTACAGTCGCAGAAGCAGTAGAGTTAAAGAAGAAGCGGAAATTTGCCCGCGCACTTTTGACGTCATTGTCAAATGAACCATATGACTATAGCCTAAAAAACAAAATCGTATAATGACTTCTGCACGTCGGCGTCGCCTCGCGCTCGACGTCATTCGTACGATTTTTTTCTTTAGGCTATAGTGTTATGGTTCATTTGACAATGACGTCAAAAAGTGCGCGGGCAAATTTCCGCTTGGTCTGCCCCTACCCTTACGAGTAATGCGGCTGGCAGTCGACACATCAACAGCCTATTAACATGTCCCCACTGCTGGGGCTCAGGCCTACCCTCTCAACGAGGGCGTTCGGGCTATAGTCCACCACGCTAGCCCAGTGCGGGTTGGTGGACTTCATATGCGCCTAAGAATTTCTTCTTCGGCGTATTCAGGTTTCCTCACGATGTTTTCCTTCACCGTTTGAGAGCAGTCAGTAAATGTACTTAAGTTTCGAGAAAAAACCCATTGGTACATGGCCTAGCCACGGATCGAAAGCGACAGTCGCGGCAGTCTACACTCGATACTATTGAATTCCATCAATAGTATCGTTGCTTTTGTGCTATCGACACTACTGAGTCTCTTATTCTTAGACGGCGGTGACGGTCCCTGCACCGGCTCCACGAATCGGGAGTTTTTATTTTGTATTTTGTATTTATTTGTATATTTTTATTTACAAACATTATCATTACAGATTACATCCAAAGCGATAAAGTTGCCGTCAAATAATTACAATTAAATTAAGATCATCTCAACTTAAAACCAAAAAATTTTTTTTTTTTCATACATCAAAATTTCATCATTCAAAAATACAAAATTGCAATATTGTAATACATAAAAACTTAGCACACAAATACACACAAAAAAAAACAGTTAAAATATTATGACGTCATAAACAGAATCGGGGTCAACAAGTTTTGTGCAACTCCCCCCGGGCCGTCAGTCCAGCCATCCCAGCTCCCTGAAGTAATGGAGTAGGGCTTCTGGCCGACGGCAGCACTGTTGCAGGTTGCTCGTTGCCGAGAGGTCGGGATCTATTGCCAGGCCCGTTTCGGATCTGAATTCCTGTGTTGCAGGACAGTGAAGCACTGCTTGCTCCACCGTCTCGCTCTCCTGCAGACAGCCCCTACACAGGGGGCTGTCTGTGATGCCCAGATTGTGCATGTGTTTGTTCAGGTTGCAGTGACCCGTTATGATGCCGACCAGGAGTCTAAGGTCGCTTCTGTTGCGTTTTATTAGAAAATTGGTGAGTTTCCCATCGCTGTGAGGGAGCATGGAGCGCGCTTGCTCGCAGTCCACTCGGGTTTCCCACAATTTTTCGTGTTCCTTGTTTTTTACAAGGAGTCTCCTAACCGTGTCTGCTGATGGCAGGCACAGTGGTGTCACTACTGAGTCTCATCAATACTATCGATAGTTTGGCAACACTAATTCGCACCCCATATTCCTCCAGGGACTGATCTGAAGAAGAAATGGCACAACATACGCGACTACCACAAGAAGCTGATCGACTCCGAGAGGCGCGGCGGCTCGGGGCTCTCGAAGCGCAGGAAATACGTGTTCGCTGACCTTCTAGAGTTCTTGCGGCCGATCCATGAAGGGGACAGGTGTGTGTATTATCTTATCTTATCACGTGCTGTGCCGCAACGCAACGCGCTGTGCTGCAACGCAACGCGCTGTGCTGCAACGCAACGCACTACGTTCTGGTCCGCTATTTTTGTTTGGGAAAATGGCAAACAGTGAGCTAACGTTAGTATTTTTGAGTTTTCTGACGATTTATATAGGTTTTACTAAATGGAATAGGTAGGTATATATTTAAGAAAATAAATAAATATGAATGATAAAAATATATGTGTATAAATATATAATTAGGCATAGGTACCTGTACATAAAGAAATGGAGTTTAACACTTAATTTTAAAAATAAAATCCCTCATGAGTAGAATTTGCTATCTTCGATAGGTATTTATGGTTAACATAGGTAGTACATATGTACATAGTAAACAAGACAATACATACATAGGTGGACGGATAATTAGAAACAGGGCACAATTTTCTTACAATCGAGGTCACTTTGAAGCCATAGTTCTTCGTGAAGGATTGATCGGGGCATGATCTGATGGCGGTTATCGAGAGAGTAGATGGAGGACTTTTAGATCGCTATAGATATCCAACTGATCAGATGAGCCGTTTGGAAGCAGCATCGTCATTATTCCTTAACTTTTAGATTTTCATACATTTTGATGCCATTTTGCGGTTTTTTTTCTTCATGACGATGCTGCTTCCAAACAGCTTATCTGATCAGTTGGATATCTACGGCGATCTAAAAGTCCTCCATCTACTCTCTCGAAGACCGTCATCAGATCATGCCCTGATCAATCCTTCGCGGAGACCCATGGCTTCAAAGTGACCTCGATTGTATGAAAATCTTGCCCTGTTTCTAATTATCCGTCCACCTATGTAAATAAATAATACATAATAGACTTTTATATGAGTTTTTTAGAGTTTTCACTCTTCTCTAAAATTACTGAATGGATGCGAATGGGGTGTTCCATTGTTGGATAGTTTGGCTTCCTACTTAAAACTTATTCTAAGTAGGCGAAGCCACGGGTCTTCAGCTTGTATCTACTTATAATTTAATACTATATAAAAAACAATAATAAATAAATACATTTACAAAGAAAGAAAATACAGCGGTCAAATTATTCTTGTTACAAATAAAATCTTCAATTTGTAGCTGGTTACAAAACTCGGTTACAAACACGGTCAGCCGTTTATTTCGTGTAAAAATAAAAGCTTAATTGTAAGGATAGTGTAACTATTGTAACAGAATATGACTTGTTTTAGGACTGCGCCAATCTACGAGGAGTATCTGGAAGAAGAAAGTTACGATCGGGATTTATGTACAGAAGACAAGAAGGACCCGAATATTCTGAACATTGATAATTCCCCCGAGCGCACAGAAGAACGTTACACGGACCCAATCGAACGTTACACGGACCCGATCGAACGTTACACGGACCCAAGCGAAGAGGACGCGGACCTTTTATTCTTCAAAAGTTTGTTGCCAGATTTGAAAAAGTTAACGGACAGTCAGAAATTTGATTTTAAGTTAGGAGTTATGCAGCTATATAAAACAATTAAAAACACGCAGTCGGCGGAGTTCGTGTAACGAAGCGTTGTGAAGAATGCGAAAACCCGAGAAAATTATGTGTAAGCTTTGAGCTGGACTAGCCTAATAAGGAGGTTCAATACTATGAGACTAGTCAAAGTCAAAGGTTGTTCTTGTAAAAGTTCATGCATTGTAGACCCTGTCAGGGCATAGCAACATTTACAATGGAGAGTTACATTATAACATTTATATTGACATTGATAATATTTTTACATAATAATTTGAGATTGCACACACTGGTTTTGTTACCACTGAAAAAATCCTGTATTTTTGTCGAAGTCGAGAAAACGAAGTCCTTATTTAAAAGTAAAATAGGTAAAATTTCTTATCTTCAATATTCCAAGTAGATATTTTACCTTGTGGGACGCTCGGTACTTTATAACGCGAACAAAGTCGCGGGGCGTCCGCTACATTGGAAACGCAGCTTTAGAGTCGGTTCAGACCAAGCGGAAATTTGCCCGCGCACTTTTTGACGTCATTGTCAAATGAACCATAACACTATAGCCTAAAGAACAAAATCATATGAATGACCTCGAGCGCAATTTCCGTTTGGTCTGAGCCGACTCATAAGCTAGATTCATTTTTAAGAAAGGTTAAAGAGAAAGTACAGTCGACCGCACGTCAGTGGAAACAACCGGAGCTAATAAGAGGAATCGCATACAAACCTATTCCCGTTTTCTCCCTGAATAATGACACTAGAGAGAAAAAACATACAATCTATATTGACCACTGCCATGTCCGTCTTTTTTTTAAATAAAATAACTAATAAGAACTACGAACTTTCTAAAATTGCTAGTTATACCGCCCGTTAGCAGGTTTAGAGGGTTCCTAGTTCTTATATTAGTTGCGATATTGATAACAGGGTAATTTTTTTAAAATACTATGAGGCCTGGGGCCGAGCTCGCTAATTCTAAATGATATTACCAAATCCAAACCACAAAACGCTATGCTGCATCCACACCTTTGGCAAACCTTTACAAACGCAAACGTGTGGAGCAGGGGTTTGGCGTGCGTTTGTAAAGGTTTGCCAAACGTGTGGCATAACGTTTTTGGTTACGGTAATAAATATCGTTCAGAATTAGCGCGATTGGCCTCCAGTTTATACTGGTTTTGTTTCCACTGACGTGCGATCGACTGTACTTATTAAATAATTATAAGAAATAAATAAACGGTTATTTTGAACAACGATTTTATTATATAATTTACATAATAATCTTAGTATCTACCTACTAATAAAAGTAACATTCATTTGCTTAGGGTGAACTTAGTCTCTGACGCCGAAAAATAGTTTTTAACTTTTCCTGAATTTATTTGGCCCCAATATTCTAAAAATATAAATTTCGCGAACTTTCTACAATATCACAGCCTTAAATCATCCCAGGTAGGAAGGTGACGTTACCGACGAAACAGGGACAAAGCCACTTACGTAGTTCTAACGTAACAGAAGTCACTACCCAACAATGTGCGTTTTAAAGACGTCTTTAATTTACGAAATACAGACGTCCTACGCGGGACGTCAAAATTACGTTATTTAGTTAGTTCCTTTTGACGTCACCACTGACGTCTCTGACGAATAAAGTACGTTCGATAGACGTCTTCAAAGACGAACTCTTTCAATGGTTAAATGCAATTTGAAATTTATGTACTGTTAAATAACGTACATATTGTATCGATCGAAAGCAAGCGCGCACGCGTTGCACTCGCTCAGCGCCCGCCCAGAGCCCGCGTCGCGCAAGAATCGCATCTATGAACGCGCGCTAATATGAACGTTATTAAACAGTAAATAAATTTCAAAATTGCATTAAACCCTTGACACGCCCAGCACCCGCGTGGCGCACGCGTTGCGATCGCGTAGCACAAGAGTCGCTTCGAGTGAACGCGCACTAAGACGAACGGCATTGTGTATAACCACAGATGTAAGCAAGATATTGGTGTCGATTCGGCTAACGCCCAACTAAACTAAATTTTGGTTATACATGTCACTTTCGTTTATTTCCGAAAGAAAAGAGACAGCAGATTGACTTTTCTGTTTGTTTCAGATACTAAGGATTTTGCAGTTATAAGTCTGCTGGCGCACAAAATAAAGCCAACATCGAAATTACCAAAAACTGATAAAAAAGGCTTTAACAAAGTCTCAATCGTGGAATCAAAACAAGCTTTTATAACGCTTGTCAAGGTAAGTCATTAGTTATTTTATTGTTAACTGCTCCTTCCATTTGTGTAACGTTAAGGTCTCTTTAAAGCCGTGGTAGCCTATTTGGTTGTGCAGTCGCCTCACGTTCTTGAGGTCGTGAGTTCGAACCCGGGCCCGTACCAATTAATACTTGCTTACGCCAAAGAAGAAATACTGAGGCGTATATGAAGTCCACCAAATCGACTTGAAGCACCGATGGTGGGCAGGAGTTTGGCACAAAAGATCCCTAAGGGTCGAAGTGTCGCCAGGTATACCTGGCCCCTATAAAGATAAGATAAGGTCTCGTACCTTTTAAAAGTCCGCTAATTTCTTAAGTTCTTTCTAAAGCCTAGTCTTATATTTGTTCTAGAATTACGCCGATATAGACGAAACTTTGGTGAATAGACGCCGGTCCTACAATAGAAAAGGATTAACATGCCAACCAATGATTATATGTGTTGGTACACCTGCAGCGCTTGATGGATTCTACGTCGTGATCGATGACATAAAATACCGGTTTGATTCCTTGAGGAAAGCAGTGGACGTCTGTTTCAAGTGTTTCATGGTATTGAACCTCACTTATCCAAAGGAGTGTGAACAATTGTGGCTTTTTATTCAGCACTACTTTTATGATATTCAGCTTACAACTGATAAAAAATTCTCTCAAGTGTCTAATTTCATCAAAGAATTGCAGGCGTAATAATAAAAATGTGGAATTGTTATATTTGTCTCGGTAAGCTTGATAGCATCAAAGGACTTGTTCTTCATTTAAAAGTTATACATAGTTTAGCCGCAGATTCCTCGTACAGTTGTAGTCAAAATAATTGTGGCAGGACATATACCACTGTTAAAAGTTTTAGAAAACACTTAACCACACATTCCTCCGACTCCCATAACGAAATTGGTTCCACTTACACCTCGGACATCATTCAGTCTTCTAATGCTTCATTGAATAGTTATGAAAGAAAAGAGTCATTTGAGGTAGAAGACAATACTTACAAGGAAACTATTAAGGACTCCTTAGAACACTTAACTTTATGGCTATATGGTCATACTGAGTTGAACAGAAAAACTGCCAATGATATTCTTGCTCGAGTAAAACAGCATGTTACTGAACCGATTGGGACCGTTTTATCTGAAAAAGTTATGCCACTTGTTAGCGAAACACCTATAAGATCAGGTTTAGAGGAAATTTCTAAGATATGCAATGATCCTTTTAGTAATGTGTCAACAGAACACGAACTAATAAAAAACTTAAAAACTAAAGGATATTTCATTTGTCCGCGCACTTTTGTTATTGATAATTCCATAAACATAGCACATGCAAACTCTGCATTGAGACTCCTACCGAAAAAAAAAACTGGCGTAATTTTACCTCTTGCACAAACTCTCAAACAGTTTTTTGAAAGGCCAGGTACTTATAGCGTAGTTACAGAATATATTAAAGAATTACAATCCGATACAAGCTCATCCATTTCTAATATTGTCCAGTCATCTTATTGGAAAACTAAAATAAACAATGAGTTGGGGTCAAAAGACGTTATAATTCCATTGTATATTTACTTTGATGACTTCGAGTGTGGTAATCCGTTGGGAAGTCGCGCCGGAAGACAGTCAGTTGCGGCAACGTACTGTCAAATTGCTTGTCTTCCACCGCAGTACTCTGCTATGTTAGAAAATATATTTGTCCTAATGCTTCACTATTCTTCAGACAAGTCATTTGGCAATGGTGTTATTTTTCGTGAACTTGTAAAAGATTTAAAGGTTGTGGAACAGGAAGGTGTACATATTAAGGGTCCCAATGGTTCAGTTAAATTACATTTTAAGTTGGCCTTAATTTTAGGTGACAACCTAGGATTAAATACTGCTCTTGGATTTAGTAAGTCTTTTTCTAGTAATTATTATTGCAGGATTTGTAAAGAACATAAAAATACTATGTCTACAGCAAGTAAACAAAATGATCAATTATTACGCACTCGAGCAAATTATGAGACTGATATCCGTTCAAATGACCCAAGTAAAACGGGTGTTCGCGAGGAATGTGTTTTTAACTCATTGTTGTCATTTCACGTTGTGGAAAATTTAAGTGTTGATATTATGCATGACATCTTTGAGGGTGTTTGTCATTACGACCTATGTCATATAATTTTATATTACATTGATTATATTAAGATATTCGATCTGAACACTCTTAATAATCGAATACAACTGTTTAATTACTCTACATGTACAAACATTCCAGGAATAATAAAAAAGGAACACTTGTTACATAAAAGGTTGCACACTAGTGCTTCTGAAATGATGACATTAATTCAACATTTTCCCCTTGTGGTTGGCGATCTAGTACCTACTGATGATGATGTATGGAACTTTTTATTAATTCTTGTCCAAATTGTGGAATCCATTTTAGAAAGAAGTGCTAATGAGGAAACAATACGTCATTTAGAATCTTTGATTGCAGAACACAACATTCAGTATGTACTTCTTTTCAAAGAGAATTTAAAACCGAAACATCATTTCATGATACACTATCCCTATGTGATCCGAAAGTTAGGTCCACTAAGAAATTTATGGTGTATGCGGTTTGAGGCAAAGCATAAGTTACTAAAAAATATAGCCAACAACACCTCTTCCAGGAAAAATTTGCCTTATACTTTAATAGTAAAAGAACAGTTAAACGTAGCGGGTAGAATGCAAAACGGAAAAGAATTAAGGAAAAGTATTATCCTTGGAAAAAACGACCAGTCTGACATTTCTGCTTTAATAAACTTAACAGATAATCAGAATTATGGCCCACTTAATCTTTGTTTAAAAAATACAGTTCAATGGATTAAATACAATGGTATTAAATATGTTACAGATAATATAATTATATTGACTACAACCGGCGAATATGAGTTTTATATTGTGAAACATATACTTCCATCGACATCTGATGAAGTATATTTGTTATGTGTAAGAATTACTTGTTTAGGATTTAACGAACATCTAAGATCTTATCAATTAAATGTTACTGATGTTGGCTTTGATTTGACTGTAATTGATGTCAGTCAAATAATTGTATTTCCCTGCACTGCACATTCTTTATCGAACGGAGATGTATACTGCAGGGTAAGATTTATCTAGCATCTTATACTACCTACATAGTCCAGTCGTCATAGATTTAAATCGGTAGGTTACCTTGCGAAAATCCCAATTTAACGAAACTTTAGGATGTTGGTTGTAGTTATACAGTAGGTTGCACACCCAATTTTCCGAAAAAATAAAGCATGTGGAAATTTAAATACATCTTTTTTTGTATATGAAAATAATAATAATCTAAAACCTATCGTGTGGGGTATCAAATGAAAGGGCTTCATGAGCTGATTCTAAATGTATGCTACATCATTACATTGCAGCTACCTGTAAAAAAAATACATTTTCAAAACATACCAAGTTTTAATAAAACATACGTCAAATAACTCTACATTCAGCCGTTTTCTACCTGCAGGAGCCCAAACTTGGTATGTTTTGAAAATGTATTTCTGTTTAAAAAACAGGTAGTTGCAATGTAATGATGTACTCGTAGTATATATTTGGAATCAGCTCATGAAGCCCTTTCTTTTGATACTCCACACAATAGGTTAATTATATTGGATGTTGCACTACTGTATAATCACAAACAACATCCTAAAGTTTCGTTAAATTAAGATTTTTTGTAAGGTAAAAATCTATGACGACTGGACTAACATGTTCAGGTAGGTTATTACGTCGGTACCTACTCGTAATAATATCAACTTTTTATTTCTTTTCATTGGTATGTTTCTTTGTTATTTTTTGTGTTTTTTGATGTAACGTTGCATTGGTATTCATCCATGAGCGGATTTTATATTTTGATTTTAACTCGTATACAGCGTGGAATAAACAAACCTGTTTCTTTTGTTATTTTTAGCGTTTTTTGATGTAACGTTGCATGGGTATTCATCCATGAGCGGTTTTTATATTTTGATTTTAAATCATAGACAGGGTGGAATAAACACACCTGTTTCTTTGTTATTTTTAGCGTTTTTTGATGTAACTTTGCATTGGTATTCATCCATGAGCGGATTTTATATTTTGATTTTAACTTGTATACAGGGTGGAATAAACAAACCTGTTTCTTTTGTTATTTTTAGCGTTTTTTGATGTAACGTTGCATTGGTCTTCACCCATGAGCGGTTTTTATATTTTGATTTTAAATCATAGACAGGGTGGAATAAACACACCTGTTTCTTTGTCATTTTTAGCGTTTTTTGATGTAACGTTGCATTGGTATTCATCCATGAGCGGTTTTTATATTTTGATTTTAACTCGTATACATGGTGGGATAAACACACCTGTTTCTTTTGTTATTTTTAGCGTTTTTTGATGTAACGTTGCATTGGTCTTCATCCATGAGCGGTTTTTATATTTTGATTTTAACTCGTATACATGGTGGGATAAACACACCTGTTTCTTTTGTTATTTTTAGCGTTTTTTGATGTAACGTTGCATTGGTATTCATCCATGAGCGGTTATAATTCAACTAGGTTTTTTGTTCGTTTTACCGATACGACAGTTAATCCAACGAATTCTATTTGTTATACTAACCATAATCCTTAGTAAATCTAACAAATATTATCGGTGTATATTACCAAAAGTATATGTTAGGTCAACAGGAAAAATTTGTTGTTTCAACCAAAATTCTTAGTAAAATCAACCAGGTTTTATCGGTTGGTCTTACAAAAAACTTTTGTTCGTCCCAAGAGGAATTTGGTTTAATTAAAGAAATTTATTGGTTGTTTCAACCAATAATTGAAATTTTTTTTGTTCGTTTAACCGAAATCTCACAGTTAATCCAACACATTTTATTTGTTATTCTGACCACAAACACTCAGTACATCTAACAAATATTATCGGTGTATACTACCGAAAATATTTGTTATGCCAACAGGAAAAAAACTGTTGCTTCAACCGTAATCCTTCGTTAAATCCACCAGGTTTTATCGGTTGGTCTTACCAACAGCTTTTGTTCGTTCAACAGAGGATTTTGGTTTACTTAAAGAAATTTATTGGTTGTTTCAACCAATAATTCAACAAGTTTTTTGTTCGTTTACCCGAAATCTCAAAGTTAATCAAACGAATTTTATTTGTTATTCTGACCACAATGCCTCAGAAAATCTAACAAATATTATCGGTATTTACTACCGAAAGTATTTGTTACTTAAACAGAATTAAAATGATGTTCTAACCGACATACCAGTTAAATCCACCAGGGTTTATCGGTAGGTCTTACCAAAAGCTGTTGGTTCAATAGATGATTTCGGTTCGGTTAAATAACTTTATTGGTTGTTTCAACCAATAATAATATGCGACTTTTTAAATGTAACAAATATATAGGTATATCCTACCGAAGGTATTTGTTAGTTGCACATGTTTATTTTGGTTGAATCAACAAGGAACTGCAGTAAATTACACAATATTTTATGTTTATTCTACAGAATACATTTGGTTAAAGTGACCTACTTACTAGTATGTTAAACCGATTTGTTCGGAATATATAACCAATGTTTTTGGTTAAAATAACAAAAAAAATATGTTACTTCTACAGAATAATTTTGGTTAAATTAACATAAATACTAGATTAGATGTACAACCGATTTAGTTAATTATATTTAAAATATATAAACAAATTTTTGGTTGAATCAACTAGAGTTTTGTTAATTTAACCGAAAATCTTGATTGGCGCCATATCAACAGGGAATTTCGGTTAGGGTTTTGTTAAATTAACCGAAAAATCTTGATTGGCGCTATATCAACAGAGCATTTCGGTTAGAGTTTTGTTAATTTAACCGAAAATCTTGATTGACGCTATATCAACAGGGAATTTTGGTTAGAGTTTAGTTAATTTAACCGAAGTTTTCGTTCAGTGATACACAAAACAAGTAGTAATTCGATTGTAATTACAAAGAAACTAAGTAATTTAGAAGAAAGAGTAACAAAACAATACTTGGTTACTTTAACAAAATAAACTTTTGTTAAATTTACCAAACCTATATTGAAAAATCGTAACCATTTCTAATATTGTTGTTAGAACAAATATGTGTTTGTTGTTACTAAAGAGAATAATTGTTGCTGTGACAGAGAAACAATTGATTTAACCAATTTCCGTGTTATTTTTATCAAAGTTTATTGTTAGAATAACAAATTCAAATTTGTTACTTTAACATAAATCTTGATTGGCGCTATATCAACAGGGATTTCGGTTGGTTTTTGTTAATTCAACCGAAGTTTTCTCTCAGTGTAATATGCCCAAGAAAGCCATCACTTACATAGCTATTTTCAGAACATAGCTTTATAAATTTATCTGGACTCATGACAATATTATTGATGTTAAGTAGAGGAGAACCATGCGCAAGCAATGATTCCACTAAAGAAGTTAGAAGGTTATCCACAGGATTTCAGAAACCCAGGGATTGATGAGGTTGCAGAGCATTACGCTTACAGGCACTTTGGTAGCGCGAGAGTCGACAGAATTACAGATAAGTTACACAGATCGCAGATATCCAAAGATGCCGTTCTCTCAGATCTCATGGAGTATGATAGAAAATACAAACAGAGGGTTTTGAATGATCCAGTATATGAGATGGCATTCGAATCGGTGCGTCAACAGATGACACCAAAGGAAAAGCTCATTCCTTTAACTCTTGGTGGAGTAGAGAAACACACGGATCTACCGAAAAACAGATCACCTGGTTTACCATGGAAGCAAAAGGGTTACAAGACTAAAGGCGATTGTCTGGCGGATCCATCGGCGGTGGCCACATGGCACAGGAAGTGGGACATGATCGGCAGAGGTAGAGGAGATCAACATCTACCCGACACGGCACTTTTTCTCCGGGCGCAAATCGCACGAGCCGGAGCTGAGAAGGTACGAGCGGTTTGGGGCTACCCGATTGACGTAATAATCGAAGAAGGTAGAACCTTTTATCCGTACCTGGAGTGGCTGAAACAAGCTGACACCCCAGTCGCATATCAAATAGACATAGCGACAGGAGGCATGCAATATATTGATTCAATGCTGAATACTTTCCCTGAGTCAAAATATGTGGTAGCGGACTGGTCAAAATTCGACAAGACAGTACCGCCCTGGCTAATACATGACGCGTTCACCATTATAGCGAACGCTATGGACATGACTAAAGTGCGCGACTCTGAAGGCAAAATATGGCCCGTTAATGAGTCACAAAGCGTCAGGCGCTTTTCACGGATAATCAAGTATTTCGTGAACACCCCTGTGCGTATTAACGACGGACGCAGATGGAAGAAGACAGGAGGCGTTCCGTCCGGATCCATGTTCACCAATGTCATCGACTCAATCATAAACATGATTGTGACACGTTACATCAGTTACATCAGATGTCTATGTATCTACTGGTCAAACCATTGACAATTGCACCTCGTAATGTGTAGTAGGTACCAACAACTACAGCCGAGACACAATCCACGACATTAAATGATCCGAAATTAATCAATTTAAATCCAATTGAATCAATTCCACTTTCAATTCCGAGTAGTACTGGTAGTACACCTAAAATTTCAAAAGTACCCGTGACGAGGAGCAAAATTTTGAACAAAAAACCGAAATTACAAGTAGACCCAAAATTAACCTATTTAAAGCCAGTAGTGGTCATCGACAAAATTCCTTTAGATAAATCGGAAACACCAAAAAAAGGCCGACCCACTAAACAAAAGAGGGGCAAAAAAGCAAAGCGACTCAAAATAATTTGGAAGCGGTTAAAACATGTGACACTTCACACTCCAAGTTAGATTAACATAGAGAGGCTGTCGAACGTCGTTCAGAAGAACGTCGTCAAGCCAATAGCGCGGCTTTCAAACGTTTTTTTCAGCAAAAACGAGAGTTTCATCTCGCGAATGTCGAAAGATACTCACAGTAAAATCCTAAAGTCGAAGTAAATTCGTGGTACCTTAGTAACACTACGGGCGAGCTCACGAGCTGAGTGCCGGAAAAAAAAGAAAAAAAGGACACGTCAAGACAGGATTCCTCCGCGCTTTTTTCATGCACGTGCATATTTTCAACACTGGTACGAATTTCTACAAAATACAGTTTACATACTACAATCGAAGTGATTGAATACATTCATTATGGCTATGCCTCAAGAGCCCACAGGCAAATTAGCGGGAGACAAGCTAGCCAAACTAATTGCCAAGCGAGGAACCATCAAGGTCAAAATAACACGTATAGTGGAACTACGTGAACGGCGCCATAGAGGATACAGACCTACAGGCATTGAAAGTACGCGACCAGGAAATTCTCTTAAGGTTATCAGGAAAGTCTTAGACAATTAATGGACAATTTTGACGACATTTCGAATACCTGGTTCCTAGACTAATAAATAGCTTACCTTACGACATAAGAAACAAAATAATGTTGTAAAATGTGGGTGTTAAGAACATGAATATTATTGTTACTTAAATATTGTTAAATAATAATAATAAATATTTAAGTATGTTTATCCATTTACATAATTATCAATACAGTACACTACAGCTCTTTTGATCTGGACGCTTAGAGTCATTGCTAACGTATCCTATTATTTTATTATGGCAATTTGGCCCCATCAAATAGAAGTCAAATAAGAACAAACATGAGTAATGTGATCTATAAAAGTAAATTATTATTATAACTGATAATAAAGTGCTGTCTGCGGATTATCTGTGCAGATAATAAATGGTCCCGAAGTGGGTTCGCAGCGCGCGCACCGAGCGATAATTCCATCCCAGCGGATTGGCAGTTAAGGCGAGGCGTTGAGAATTTATAAAAGTCAAAATGTCGTAAATCCAACCGCGTGTCCGCTCGACCGCTCCGTAAAATAAAACTTAATCACTGTTGACATTTGACGAACACCTGGCCTCACAGAGAAAACCATTAAATAATTCAAAATTAATGCACTAATTAAATATGTTCCTGTCCGCATTAAGTCATCACGCCGAGGTGTTTCCATAAGATTAATTTGAGGGATTGACTTATGACGGTTTCGCGCGTCCAGTCTCTAAGCGCTCTCAGATTGGAGCTAAGTATTGGATGTGAGCGATTTGAACCACTTTTTTACGATCCCTTAGCAAAATTCAATGTAAACATAATCAGGCGAAACTGATGCGTTCGCTTATCGATTAGTATATATGGGAGTTGCCGCCCCCATACCGATTCATTCGATCTTGTACTCCGGTTCAACTTATATCTCTGTGTAACTCCCGTGTAAACTAGTTCAGTTATTTACAAGTCTTTATCTATATTTCTTTTATCAATTTATGAGTAAGACGGCAGTACGCCGTCAACCGTAAAGGTTCAATTACCGAAAAGAACCACGTATCATCATCAATTGACGCATCGTCATAAAGCACCTTGGCGTAGACACCTCCTACATTACTGGCGCAGCCGGTAGGATTCTGCAGCGACGAAGACACCGAATGTACCAGGTTAAAACCAGAACCCAAGCAAGTGTGAATTCATCTATACACTGAAAGGTGTAAAGAACGGCATACCTATTCTTTTTAAAGAATTAATGCAGAAAAGGAATTAAACAATCAAATTGATGAAATCTCTACATTTTTGAGCCAAACGACGAATCGGGAGGCTCTATAGCAGTTTCTGAATTTTCTTCCTAACCAAATCCTTAGACATTTTTATTTTTCATGCACATGCATTATTTTGTGTCATTTTATGTTATAATTTTTATTTTTATGTGTACACATGTGTTTAAAATTTAAATAGTACATACAATAGTACTATAGCAGCCTAATAATACGCTTTGCTTATAATATTGGACTCATGAACTATTTGTCGCATAAAAAGCGAATTAAATAAATCAAATAAAAGCGAGAGCAGCCTGATCAACTACTAATAAATTGCATTTTACGAAACATTATGTATTGTGTATAGAAATTGCGATGATAAGGGCTTTGTACATTTACCGCGAGACAGTAAGAATGAAGGTACATTACCGGACCCGTAGTGAGATACCCGTCAATGATTTGTGGGTCGTTCAATAAAATGCCGCCCTTCTGAAATACTTCTCACATCAATTTTTAAATACATGACCAAGGGGCCTGATGAGTCGCGAGTAGCCATAATTCCTGAGGAGCATCGAAATAATGAGATAGAGCAATATGACACAAAAAGATATATAGGATCCTGCGGCGTGGCGAGTCTTAGAATTCGACATAACTGCTCGCGAGCCTACTGTCAAATAACTTTCGGTGCATCTGGACAACAACAAATGGTGTACTTTAAACCTGGCCTGAAGCATCCAGCAGAAGCACAAGCCGCGCCTGTAGGTGGTTCCGATCTTGTGACATATTTTAATCGGCCGAATCATGAGGAATTTACAAATTTAACCTATTTAGATTTTTATGAGAAATATATTGTTCACACAAAACGCCCCTCAACAACGAACGTCCAAATTTTTGAATCAAATGATAACAAGTTTGTTACTAGGCGACAACGGTGAGAACTTGTGTCGCGTATGTTTTGGGTCGCGCCCTATTGGGCGAACAATTCTATTTGCGCCTTCTTTTAACGTCATATCCTTGTCGCAGTTACCAAGACCTTATTAATCTGGGTGGTCCAAATTGCAAGATTTTACAGGAAGCTGCTAAAGCTTAAGGAATCGCGAACGACGAAGCGAAGTAGCAGACGGCTATGTTGGAAGCATCTTCTTTTATTCAATGGACCACGGCTGCGTAGCTTTTTCGTTCTTATCAAATCAGCGAGGACTTTCTGGAACGTTTGCCTAACGAAAGTGACAAAGCATTCACGCTTAGTCTAATCCATATTGGCAAGTTATTACGTAGACACGGAAGCTCGTTAATTGAACAAGGCTTACCCGACGTTTCGGATTCTACTACTGAATTAAGTCGCAAACGGACTGAATACAGTGCAGATCGTCTGACTACGTACCTCAAATACAAACGGTACTCAAAGAGCAGAACTGATTTTAAATGCCAGTGAAATAATTTAAGACGAGGCCCCTATGGCACATAAAATATTTAATTCATCTATCTAAGGATAGATCATTGCGTGACTTGATGCGGTCAGATGGTGTTTGGTGGAAAGATAATAATTCTTGCTGGCGACTTTCGTCAAATTCCACCAGTAGTTCCAAACACGAAAACTTTTACAGACATTCAAATTCAAATTCAAAAGTATTTTATTGCATGTAAGTACACTGGGTACATTTATACAACGTCAATTTTTTATCTACCACCGCCTCCAAGGTGTTATATAGAGCTGGGAAGAAGAAGCGGCGCAACAAACTTCCGCAACACATCTTTTAAAATCAAGTTTGTACATAACATTATTTTGTAAAGATTGTGCGAGGCTGAAGTAACATTAACACCAGGCATCTTTGTCATTTAGATAATCGACTGTTTTATAATAAGCTTTCTTACAAAGTTGTTGTTTAATGTGAGTCTTAAATTTTCTGTCATTCATATTTAAGATTTCTTCTGGTAGTTTGTTGTAGAAGCGTATACATTGCCCCGTGAATGATTTACTGACCTTACTAAGCCTTAACTGTGGTGGTACAAGTTTGTTTTTGTTTCTTGTAACATAAGCTGTGTTCATATCACAGTGCCTCAAAAAGAGAGATATATTTTTGCGGACATACAAAATATTCTCAAAAATGTATTGACTGGCAACGGTTAATATATTAATTTCTTTAAACTTTTCTCTTAATGATTCTCTACAACGTAAATTATAGATCGCCCTAACAGCTCTCTTTTGCAAAATAAAGATGGTTTCTATATCTGCCGCTTGACCCCACAGTAGGATGCCGTATGACATGATGCTGTGGAAGTAGCTGAAATAGACTAATCTCGCAGTAGCAATATCTGTTAATTGTCTAATTTTCCTAACGGCGTAGGCGGCCGAGCTTAGTCTGCCAGCTAGTGAAGCTATGTGGGGCCCCCATTGAAGAGATGAGTCTATAGTGATACCTAGGAACACCGTGCTTTTGATAAATTCTAATCTTTCTGTACCTAAAGTTACATTATTAACTACATGTCTTACATTTGGTAGGCAAAATTTAATACATTTAGTTTTTGTTGTATTTAATGCTAGATTATTAATGCTGAACCAGTTAAGTACTTGTGTGAGAGTATTGTTTACCTCAGGAAGATCACAAGCTCTTCTGCTAATTTTAAAAATCAGAGAAGTGTCATCGGCAAATAATACTATGTTGGACATGTTTTGTATTAAAAATGGCAAGTCATTTATATATACAAGAAAAAGAAAAGGACCCAGAACTGAGCCCTGGGGCACCCCCATTTTCACAACTGAACCAGATGATTTAACTCCATTTATATCAACTTTTTGTACTCTATTTTCAAGGTAAGATTTAAGTAATTCGAATGCTCTGTCTTTCACGCCATAATGTTTTAATTTGAGTAGCAAGGTTTCGTGATTAACGCAATCAAATGCTTTGGAGAGATCGCAGAAGATGCCTATTGCATCATGTGAAGCTTCCCAAGCATCAAAAATATGCTTAACAAGCATGACTCCTGCGTCGGTGGTTGATCGTCCCTTAGTAAATCCGAACTGACGATCGTGAAGAAGTTGTTTGAGATTGAAATGACAAAGCAGTTGATTCAGTATGATCTTTTCGAAAATCTTGCTAAGCACGGGGAGAACTGACACTGGTCTAAAATTACTGGGATCTAGTTTGTCACCAGATTTAAACAGTGGTATGATTTTACTTTGCTTCATTAGGTCAGGGAAAATACCTTGATTAATACTCATGTTAAATATAAAAGCTAAGTAAGGCGCAATAATCGTTATAACTGAGTTAACTACTTTAACAGACATTCCCCATAGATCTTCAGAAGATTTTAGTTTTAATGATTTAAAAGCCTTAATAATATCTAGAGAGTTTATGTGTCTAAAATTAAAAACTGTTTCACATATTGTAACGTTATTTACAAGCAAATTTTCGGCAAGAATAGGCGATGAATGCAGAGCTTCGGTGGTTTTAATAGGGATGTTAGTGAAAAAAGTTTCAAAGGACTCTGCTACTTCTGTTTTAGAATTAATTATTTTACCATTATTTCTGATTGCATATTCATTTTCACGTGGTTTAGTTTTGGCAGTTTCATTATTTATGATTTTCCATACTGCTTTAACTTTATTATCCGAATTTTTAATTTTATTACTTAAATAATATGACTTGGCTATTTTACAAACTTTCCTAAAAATTTTAGAGTAATTTTTGACATATTCATGGAATCTGTCGTCAACTCTGTAAGACTTTTCGTTGTACAAATCAAATAACTTGGTCCTGCTTTTCCGAATACCAGTGGTTGCCCAGTCACTAAATTTAAACTTGTTTTTAATATTAATTTTCCTAGTTTTAAAAATATTACCGAATTCCTGAGACAGTGTCGTGAAGAAATCGACATAGAAATCATTGATTTCCACCTGATCAGTAACAGGAATCGGCAATTTAATTGAAAGAGCATCTTTATATCTCTCCATTCGACTGACAGTGTTGGGCCTAGTAAGGATTTCAGTTTTTGTATGTTTTATATTACCTGGAAAGGTAACACTTTGCCCACAGTGGTCTGATGTTAGGCAATTTACAATTGTCTTTTCTATAAAATCACAATTGCAAAAGAAATTATCTAGGCAAGTAGCTGTGGTACTTGTAATCCTAGTTGGTTCAAGAAAAATATTCTTTAAATTAAAGGAATTAAATAAGCCAATTAATCGAGTTGAAAACCTGGAGTTAGTTTCTAGTAGATCTACATTAAAGTCTCCACAAATTATTATATGTTTTCTACTTTTAAGAAGTATTTTCATAACATCTTCCATTACTGACTCAAAAGTAGGAAATTTAGAGTCATATGGGGGTCTGTATACGCATACCACAATATGTTTCTCCATCTCAACACAAGACAATTCAATGTGCCATTCAACTGAAAGTCCCACAATGTCTTTGCGTTCCTTGGCCTTGATACCATTTCTCATGAGTATGAGGGACCCTCCACGTGCTGCGTACTTTCGGTTGAATGAACTTATAACATGATAATTTTCGTATCCAAACAACATTTCATGCTCTTTAAGGTGATGCTCAGTAATACATAACAAGTCAATATTAGATTGACTTTCTAAATATAATTCTACTTCTAACATCTTGCCGGAGAAGCTCTGTATATTTTGGTGAATAATTTTAAGTCCCTTTGGCTTCTCCTTTGTCCTAATACTTTGTACTAATACTTTGCTGTCAGAAAAGCCCCGAATGTTTTGATGTAATGATTGAGTAAAATTGGGCTTTCCTTTTGTCATAACTGAGCTAGACAATCCCTGCCTCTGGTTTAACACTGATAAACCATGATTTGCGGAATTTTCTATTGTCGTGGTATCTACTCTAAAAAATGTATAAGCTTATTAGTATTACTACTAACATTCGTCATAAAATGTTGTAAATTATATGCTACTAAAGTAGCTAATTGTCTTTTATATGTCATTGATAAATACATATTGCTTTCAGTCAAAGTGAATTTGTCAATACACTTATTTGTATCCAAGTACAATATAGTTGAACTATTCAGTCAAGTCATCACCAATTTGGCAAAATCTAAAAAAGTTTTCTTTGGTCAAGTCACAACGGTCGAAAGATGTGGAATTTCATGAATATTTGATGCAACTTGGTTCCAATCAATTTCCAAATCAATTACATCCGACAAAAGTAGGCAGACACATTCAAAATTTAATAGACGTCTCAATCATTTGATATGTAACAGAAGTTTGTTTTCCCTGGTGTCGATTTAGATGATTTACCAGATTGATGTGCGCAAAGAGCAATATTATCAACTCATAATAAAAGTTTTCAGGACATTGATAAAAATACAAATCTGTACTAGAAAATTTTTATCAATCTACAAAACAGTCACGGAAGTTGATGATGAATTATTTTTAAGTACAGACTTTTTAAATAGGATGCATCCAAATGGTGTTCCAGACTACAATCTGACATTAAAAATAGGATGTGTCTGGTAATACGAATTCTTAAACACACTTTTTGTTTAAAACACCAATAGAACCAAATAGTCCGATCGAAATGTGCCCCTTCAACTTACGCGATGACCTTTCATAAAAGTCAGGGTCAAACGATAAATCGGGTCGAAATTGATTTAAGATCTGACGTGTTTAGCCACGGACAACTCGTATGTCGCATTGGCCGCATGCGTAACCGAGAAAACGTCAAATTTTTATTGCCGTCGGATAGATCAATGAACAAACCTTTTGTAAATAATGTATTTTATCCAGAGTTATTATAATTATTTTGACTTAGCACTTCCTGGAAAGAGACGTATTGTTCACCTCTATTTTAATCAGTAAGCAATTCGAAATCATGTAATTTATTTTTATTTTTAATGGAAATCATGTATGTACACTACAATTTAGCAAAATCTAGAAATTTTTTCTTTGGTCACGTAACAACGGTCCAAAGATGTGGAATTTTCTGAAATTTTGATGCAACTTGGTTCCAATCAATTACCATTACATCCGACAAAAGTAGGCAGACACATTCAAAATTTAATAGAAGTCTAAATCATTTCATAAATTAATAAATTGCAGTACGAATAGAAAACTCTCTCTTGAATCCAACACCAGCAATCAAGATACAAACAACGTAACAGAAGTTAATGATCTCATTGTTTTTGTTTTCCCTGGTGTCGATTTAGATGATTTACCAGACCGATGTGCACAAAGAGCAATCTTATCAACTCATAATAAAAGTGTTCGGGACACTTAACAAATCTATACTACTTGAAAACAGTGCCATTACTGTTTTCAAGTAGGTCTATACCACGACAATGCGATATCTTCGGAGCATGTTTACGGACATACGATTTCATCCAAAAGTATATATACTAGAGAATAGATGGATGCATGTTATTCTCAGTAATAGGCAGTCTTTTTAGCAATTGGATTGTTTCTTGACTGAGCAGGTAAATAGGGTGTAGTCGTTTTCGACAAGCTGGCGGACTCATAGACAGACACGTAAATGTGTTCGCCGATAGGCAGAGAATAGAGAGAAATAAATAAAGACTAAACGATTTGTTGCTTACCTATAAAAAAGAAAAGATAGTTACGCCGCTACGCTAAAAAAGGCAAGGAAATTGACTGAAAACACCAAATTCCAAAAAGCTTTAAGTAAATTTGCCAATTCTGCAGAGTAAACCAATGGCGTCAGGATCGAATGCTGCACTATTACGGCACCTGTTTTGCAAGTGTGAAACATAAAAAATATACTTACGTGTGAAATTTATTCCGAAAAAATCTAATGAAATGGTAAAAATGATACGTGTGAAATCTATTCAAGATGGTGAAAGTCATGAACATCATGCGCGTGATGAATCAGAAAAGAATTTGAAAACTCCCATAAAACATGCGGATTTATCGACCCTGATTTGCTTTTCTTAGGAGCAAGCCTGGATGGTCTCGTGGAAGAGGAAAATTTTGAGGAAATATAATGTCCATACTCGGCTAGAGGAATGAGTGTTGACGATGGCGTTAGAGAAAAAAATTGTTTTTTGGAAAATACACAAAGAAAATACGATTACAACGGACTAACTCTTGTACGAATTCTTCATTTGAAATTCAATAGAGTATCTTTTTTTATAAAAGTTCATTTTCTGCTGAATTTAACTCGCGCGGTCGGGCGTGTGTACGTATCGTTCAAGGCTCATATAATATAGACGCGGAAAAAAATGACAAATCCAATATCATTGTAAACGAACTGCTAGCATTTGTACAAAACAAAATTTGTGTAATGGACCATGAAAGTCTAATACAAATCAGTGTTTCATCGTTCTCAGTTGAATAAAATAAATAGCAAAATCACGTCAACTTCAAAACACAAAGTGATTTAAGGAATCATATTGAAAATTCGTCATTTTTTAATTCCAAAGCAAAGAAAACGTGTCCCGTGGCATAGATTTTAAAATTTATAACACATCAAACTTGTGGATCCACATGACGAGGCACCAAGTGAATTGGACGCAACAATCAAATTTAAGAGACAAACAAAAATTTAACGTAAAATGTTATCATCAATACTCGTACATAATACATAATATTACAGTTAATACATAATATTATATATTAATAATCCTTACTCGGGCAGTTACTGTGCACAAATTGCAAAGATGCACTCTAGATATAGCAGTTATTGATTTAGGGAAGCTTGCCACACTAACTTCCCATGTTCGTTGCCATTTATTTAACTCCCCATTATTATATATAACAGTCCTAAAATTGTCAAGTCGAAATATACGTGTATCTACGTAAAATCCTCACAAACGGTGTTTTACTACATTAGGAACAATTCCCGCACAAAAGAAATTCTTCACTCAATATCCTAATTTCAACTGACAGTATCTCCCCATGTTCGTTGCCAATTATTTAACTCCTGTTTTCCACCTGTTATCCTAACTCCATTATTATAAAAGACAACAAGACTCCCAAATTTTCACCCAATATCCCAATTCTGACTGACAATGAATATTAATATGAATATTATTCTAAGTTTTATTTTATTATTTATTTTAATTTTCATGTATTCGACCTGCAATGTCAAAACATTATTGGCAGATTAAGCTGACATGAGTCAGAGAGTAAAGAGAATTCAAAATTCAGTTTCCATGTCAAATTCAAGGTAGGTCTAGTCGACGGGTCGCAGGTCTCATTCGACGGTGGTATAAATGTTTTTTATGGGTACGAAATGTAGAAAGAAGACTTGAACCCTGGCTGGCGAAACAATCGAATTAAGATCAGGCAAATAACAACATCCACTCCCAGTTTCTCTCTAAACTCCAAAGAAAAACGTCCATCATCTTGGGGAAGACTACTTTATCAGATAGCCTGACAACCCAACGTAACTTCAGATTCTCCACTCAACAATTCCACCTGACTGATCTGTCAATCCCATTCCCAAGTTCGTCATAAACATGAATTTCTCAATATCCCAACTTTATTTGACAAGCCCCCTCCCACATTCGCCACAAACATGTAGCTCCCAATTTTCCACCCCATATACCACAACCGCATTTGGACAATCCTCCCCACAAAGTTTCTCATATACAACTCAACAATTATTCTCCCCAATTTTCACTCATTATCCCAATTCTAACTGACAATATCTCCCTATGTTCGTTGACAATTATATAACTCCCGTTTTTCCACCCGTTATTGTAACTCATTTTAATAAGTCCCAATTCTTCACCCAACATCCCAATGTCAACTGACAATATCCCCCCCCACGTTCGTTGCCAACGAGAAAGACAACTCAATTAGACAACCCCACGTAACTTCCGATTCTCCCTCCACCCAACAATCCGATCTGATCTGACAATATAATTTCCAAGTTTGCCACAGACATGTAACTCCCAATTTTTCACCCCATATCTCACAACCGCATTTGGACAATCCTCCCCCAAAGTTTGTCACACACAACTCTACATTTTTTATTACTAAAACAATTACAGAATCATAGATTCTCCCAAATTTTCACTCAATATCCCAATTTCAACTGACAATATATGACGTTTATTGCCAACGAGAAACAGAACTCCATCAGACAACCCCACGACGTAACTTCCGATTCTCCACCCAACGATCACATCTGATCTGACAATAACATTACCAAGTTGTCACAAACATGGAACTCCCAGTTTTCCATCCAATATCCATCTTCAGCTGACCATACCTCTTCGACGTCGCCACAAACATGTAACTCCCAAATTTCCTCCCCCAAAGTTTGTCACATACAACTCTTACGTTTTTTATTACTAAAACAATTACAGAATCATAGATTCTCCCAAATTTCCCCTCAATATCCCAATTTCAAATGTATTTCAAATTTCAAATTTGTAATGTATGTTCTACATTAGTTTTATCTTTATATTTTTGTGTTAAGTTATATATAATTATTTGATAGTTTTGTAGGCTTTATTGTAAAGACTTAAGAGATACACTTATTTCAAATGACAATATCTCCCCATGTTCGTTGACTGATGGCCCGCTGGGGTCACGGTTTCTCTCAGGAAGCAGGCAGACCGCGCTGAAGACTGCCACAAAATAAAATAACAGGAAACATCTATGGCAATTTCTATAATACATCTTATAACTAGTCAAAAACGATTTAACAACTCGTGTAACTGTGGCCGAGCAATAAGATTTGACAGATGCAAAAGCAAAAACTATTTTTAATTATTGCACTAATTTTCTCACGTTGAGATTTAAATGCCAAAATCGGCCCAATAATTAAACAAGTTTTTGCTCTATAGCTAAGTCTGCCATAGATTTTGATATTTAGACAAGCTTAATATAACAGTATTGATCTTCGCGACACCTGTCAAAATCATCAAATTAGCAGCCTCCAGGACTCTACATATTAAATAACATTGCATTTCCTGATTATTCATGGAAAAAAGAACATTTTATATGAATTCAGGTTTCCCCAATCTGAATTCCTGATCGGGAATTCAGATTGGGGAAACCAGGAAACCGTACGTTTTGCGCCAGCCCTAAAGCTCTCACATTTATTGTCTAAAAATTATTAATCTATCTCACATTTGTCAAATTATTCTAATTTAAAATGTCAATATTTTCGTACGTATTCTAATTTAAATTGCACTTTATATCAGCACCAATGTCGCTTAATTGCAATGTTTAAAGATTCATCTGAGAAGACATTGAAATCGGTTCAGTGGACAGATGAATAAATACAGGCGTTATGCATTGCCCTTTTTTTCGCTTAAGTAGCCATAGTCGGGTAAAATAATTGAACCGTTCTAAGTTATAAAAACAACCAATTCACACTAGACTCAAATGGCTTGGGTTTTGGGTTGAACTCAACCGCGGAGGTTGCAGGCACGAAGTAGAAACTAAACCAGAACAAACTGGTCCCTCATAGCATCCTAATAGGCTAGGAAAATCGCGAGCGAAGCGGGAAACAGTCTCCACTACCTCTCATGACCAAACTCATTGTCAACATACGCCTTAACATGATCATAGACACCAAAGAACACGCAGCCGCCGACCATGAACGCGGAGACCCTGGGCGTCACGCCCGCGAACAGTCCTCTCACGCCGGACTGCACGTAGATACTGGTGAGCACGGGCACGATGCGCAACTTGCGCGTCGCGCTGTACTCGTCGGCGAGCATTATCCGCGTCTTGGCGAGGTCGAGGGGCGTGGTGACGGCCGCAGCGAAGCCGCCGGCCAGCGAGCCGCACGCGGCACTCTGTGGGAAAACATGGCTTATAATAACAATAATGTTTTGGATGATTTCAGACACAATGTATGTAAATTGTTTTTGAAATAAATTGATTGATAAATAAATTTACACAGTTTAGTTAGTCCCAAATTAAGCCGAAGAACAACTGATTAACATATCAATCAACAGCCTATTATTATGCCCCCACTGCTGGGGCTCAGGCCTACCCACCCTCTCGACGAGGGCGTTCGGGCTATAATCCACCACGCTAGCCCAGTGCGGGTTGATGGACTTCACATGCGCCTAAGAATTTCTTCTTCGGCGTATGCAGGTTTCCGAACGATGTTTTCCTTCACCGTTTGAGAGCGGTCAGTGAATGTACTTAAGTTTCGCGAAAAAACCCATTGGTACTTGTATTTATAGTACGAATTTGTCAGCAAATAAAGGCTTATTTTTGACATTACCTGTAAACTGTTGATTTGTCCATCGTTGTGCTCTCGGACCATGGTCTTCAGCATCTCCCAGATGGGCAGCTCTATGAAACTGAAGGGCAGGTCCCGCGCCACCGTCGAGAGGAACCCGCGGTACACGCCGCGCCGGAAGCCCTCTGCTTTGTACGCCTGACATTGAACAACAAGTAAACCGTAAAAAAATTTATACTTAAGTTTTTCCCGTGTACATTGTGAAACAGCGCCCTCTATGTAGGCGTTTTGTTACTTAGGGGGTATTAGCGGACGCCCCGCGACTTTGTCCGCGTTAAAAAGTAGCCTATATGTTATTCCAGGATATAAGCTATCACTGTACCAAGTTTCATCAAAATCTGATTGGTAGTTTTTGCGTGACAGAGTAACAAACATCCATCCTCACATCCTTTGGCCTTTACAATATTAGTAAGAAGGAAGAAAGGATAGTAGGATATATAAACAAGGAAAGATTAGCAAGCTGACGTGGCAGTGGACAGGTAACATCAGGTGGGTAGATGCAGAGGACGGGGAGTAGTGGCCTTCATTGGGAAAGACCTATTTCCGACAGTGAACGGCTGAAGAGCTGATATAAAACGTGTCTTTATAAAATATCCTAGCGCACGGCTTAAAAGGAAAACCTCGCTGGCTAAAGAGAAAGAAACGTGGACACTGACAGTGGGACTAGTCCGAAAACTCAAAGTCGCTCAACGGGCTATGGAAAGAGCTATGCTCGGGGTTTCTCTGAGAGATAGGATCCGAAACGAGGTGATCCGCCAGAGAACCAAAGCCTTTGACATAGCTCAAAGGGTTAGCACGTGACGAGGCAGTGGGCTGGTCACATCTGTCGGAGAACCGATAACCGCTGGGGTAGACGAGTTCTCGAGTGGAGACCACGACTAGGCAAGCGTAGTGTGGGACGCCCCCCGGCTAGATGGAGCGACGACCTGCGCAGGGCGGCTGGCAGTGACTGGATGCGGAGAGTCGAAGATCGGACTCAGTGGCGCGCCTTGGGGGAGGCCTATGTCCAGCAGTGGACTAGTGCAGGCTGATGATGATGATGATGATGAAAGAGAAAGATTCCCAAAGACAATGCTATCAGAGAGCCAACTTAGAACTGACTTTAGTTAACCAACAAAAACTATAATGTAATGCTAGCAATTCTTACCTCTAAAAGTATAGAAATGCCACTGCGTCTCCCACTGCCGATGTATGTTTGCTTCCTTTGCTTCGCTATTTCGGTCGGCACACGAATTATACATGCAAACTGAAACAAGAGATAAATGTTAAAATGTTAGACCAAGACAACATCAAAAATCAGTCAGGCTAGCTGGGTCTAGAACTTAGGATTTACAGTTCGGATCAAAGCAACTTCTAACACAGGTTTTTTGAAAAACACTCATGGACACAATATACGTAGGTCGTTTTATACATTACTAGCTTTTTCCCGCGGCTTCGCCCACGTAGTAAAGTTTTTCCCGTGTACATTGTAAAACAGCGCCCTCTATGTAGGCGTTTTGATACTTAGGGGGGTATTAGCGGACGCCCCGCGACTTTGTCCGCGTTAAAAAGTAGCCTAATATGTTATTTCAAAGATATAAGCTATCACTGTACCAAGTTTCATCTAAATCTGATCGGTAGTTTTTGCGTGAAAAAATAACAAACATCCTTACAAACTTTCGCCTTTTTAATATTAGTAGGATAGGCTTATTATTATAGGGGAAAAGGTGAGCCGCTATTTGGAATGACTATATCTGGGCTATTGTATTTATGAGATCATTCGAGATCATTTTGATCCCTTGGGTATTCAGCTGGGATTGATTTGGGTGAGATCTGGTGATGGAAGAGGTAAACAGCTTCCGGGGAATCAAACTCAGACATCTTGCACTCGAGTCCAATGCACAAAGGCAAAAGTGACAGGCAGGCAGCTGGATAGGGAATTCGGAGAACTTGGGAAATGTCTACGTGCAGCAGTGGACGCCTGTATCCTCATGACGATGAGAGGTAACTTACCACTTCTCCAACGCTGGCCGCAAACATGTGCACAACGGGTGCATACTGCGTCGCAACGTGAGGCTGGACTAGGGACTTGGTTCTCTCATACGACACGAAGAACAGTGCGGATGTCGGCATGGATGTGGCGGCTACTGTTGTTAGACCTGGGTGGGAATATTATAAGTTATTGATACTTTTTTGTACTTACTTATACCTACTAGCTTAGTAGAATGGTACCCCAAGAGATGGAAAAGAAAGAGAGGAAGACAATACTGTAGATGGGAAGATGACATGAAAAGGGTTGCAGGAGGAACATGGATGCAAGGAATAAACAAGGAACAGAACTGACTGGAATGCTCTGGAAGAGGCTTATGTCGTAAGACAAGCAGAGGACAATTAATCGCGACACACTGGGCGGCGGCGTTGCGAAAGCGTAGCGGTTTTTTTCTGTAATGTTCGAAATAGTATGAAGCCCTTCACATCAAAGCGGCGCGGCAAACGCGGTGAGAAGGCGAAAGCGACAAAACCGCGCCCACAGATTGGTACGCGCCGCGCGGCGCGGCGGCGGTGCGGTAAGGCGGCGGCGCGTTGTATTCCTTTGTAGCAGCATATGAGAACCGCCGCGGGTGCGGAGCGTTCCTTATACACACCGCCGCCGCGCCGCCGCCACAAGCGGTATTCCTGTCTGAAGGGGTCCGCTTTATATTCGCTTCCCGCAAATTCGCCGCCGCAACGCTTTCGCACCGCCGCCGCCGTCTGTGTTACGCTTTAGAATTAAGAACATTAAGTAATGTAAACCTCTACATTATATAGCTATAATAATAATACCTACTAGCTTGATGCCTGCAATTTCAGGCACGCTTTGCTCGCTCGGCTCACGCAATATTGTCACCAGCAACCTATGGCTATACTAGGCTAGAATTTTTTCTTGAGCGTAAGAAAGGAGGCTTACTAAAGCGTGACACACTGGGCGGCGACGTTGCGAAAGCGTTGCGGCGGCGAAGGTTTGTATGAAGAACGCGCCCCGCCGCCGCTTTGATGTAAAGGGCTTCATACTATTTCGAACATTACAGAAAAAAACAGCAACGTTTTCGCAACGCCGCCGCTCATTGTGTTACGCTTTAACCTGCCACAGAAAAAATTGGCCCAATTTGGCTTCGACACGCCCGCTTTTTGAGTGCATCAGAAATAGGTGTATGGAAATAAAACGATCAACTTACCTACCTTTGTATACACCTCTGAAGCCGCCGGCTTTCTGGAAGCCCTGCTTGCTCTGTAGACGAGTCTTCAAGGTATCGAGCGGGTACAAGGCGACATCCACCGAAATGCCTGCCGCTGCCCCAGCCTGTGGGACAAAAATTAATAATAAAAAAAGTACACAACCTACAAAATGCGTAACAAAAAAAACGCAAATTATTATAGCAAGTGAGAAAATGTTTACAACTTACCAGTAAAGGTGCTAGGTAACTGGAATTCATGGTTTTTGGTTTCTCTGCAGACCCCATGAAGAAACATTTTGTGTGAATTACAATGACATTAGATTTCAATAGAAATGAGGAGCCATCCCACCAATCAATCGACAGACAGGCGTCGCTTGCTTGGCTTGCCGTTGCTGTGCACAAATTAGATAGTATACGTCCAATTGCTGTGCCGCCGCCGCCGGCCGACCGGAAAGAAAGAAAAACAAAATGGCGAGAAAGAATCCAGTGCTGCCAACCTACCAACACCGCCACTTTATTTGGATTTTACGGCCCTGGAAACAAAGTATTTTTAGGCCCATCATAGTCTTAAAATAATCATATACAAAAACCGGCGCTTACAGCACGGTCTTTATTATTAACTAATTTAATTAAGGACAAAAAATTTCTTCGCTACGCAAATACCCAAAACTTGTTACTCCGCTATCGTAACAATTTAGATGTACATTTTGTGGATTGCCTCATTTGGTTTTGTGGATTTTATGATTGAATTGCCGCGCTCGCCGTGGTGTAACCGCTGGTTTTTCATATTATGATTATTATACAAAATTACGACTGGCCTAACATGACTGTTTCTGGGGCCGTAAAACTCTATAAAAAATATAAACGGAAATGGAAATCGAATAGTTGTGGGAGGTTGGTAACTTTTAAGGGCCGACACGGAAACGGAAATAAAAGTCCTTCCCTGGGTGGTAACTCCGGATGAGATCCTATTTAAATTATTCAAAATTTGAATCAAATATTAAGAAATTTGATCAGTTAGTATTTACGTATAGTATCGTTTAAAAAGGAATTATATTTAATAAACAACTATAAATAGATATATTTTCCTAAGCCTTTTTTTTATTGACACTGGCAGTCGTGGAAATAATAAATATACAAAATGTCTGGTTGCCCAGCAACGTCGTAATTGTCGAATACGTTTGGAATCTAATCGTTTTTCCTATGATTTTCTTTTAGAGGGGTATTATTCTCAGGTATTTATTATAAACGATGCCCAAAGTTCAACCTTGCAAGGATCCCCATGAGGGCATACAGTACCATCGTATTTGGTCTGGAAATGAACCAGGCTGCTACCAACTACATAGGTATTTTACATATTTCCTTCCTATTAAAATTCCTACTAATATTTAAAAGGCGAAAGTTTGTAAGGATGTGTGGATGTTTGTGAGGAGTTAAATGTATCCCAGCAGCTTCAATGTGAAAACGCAGGCCGCGCGTGTCCGAAGTATCGCATATATTGCATAGGTAAGACAACAGGCCGCCGCCACCGCAGGCCGCGTGTGTCTACGGGAAAAACTTTTCTACGCGGGCGTAGTCGCGGGAAGCAGCTAGTTTATTATACATATACCATATACGAAGAATAGCGTCAGTGGCGTCGGGATGAGACGCGGCCTATCATATCGAAAGGTCCGAAGTTCGATCCCCGGCTGGGCATTATAATAAACCGTACTTAAGTTTCGAAAAACTCATTGGTACGGGCCAGGATCGAACCCACGACATCATGAACGTGATGCGAGTGCACAACCAACTAGGCTACCACGGTTGTTTTATTCGGAAATTAAGGTACTGAAACCTTAACAGATAATTTGATGAAAAATTAACAGATAGTATAGGTACTGATTAATATCATAGTGAGGAATCGTGCAAAAATTATGATAGATGTGCGAAATGAAGGCAGTACAAACCGTACCATTTAGTGTTACCAATTAGAGTTGGTATAAGTGTTTCATTCCGTAGAATTATAAATCATCATCAACTGCTTATTATTAAGTCTGTGACTGCTCTCAAACGGTGAAGGAAAACATCGTGAGGAAACCTGCATACGCCCAAGAAGAAATTCTTAGGCGCATGTGAAGTCCACCAACCCGCACTGGGCTAGCGTGGTGGAGTATAGCCCCCAAACGCCCTCGTTGAGAGGGGAGGCCTGAGGCCCAGCAGTGGGGACATTATAGGCTGTTGATAGCGATACCATATACAGAGTACCTACCATAAGCAGGCCAATCTCGATAGTCGATAACAATTGTTTTCAGACCATCTCAATGCCGCCTAAAATTCCCGCCGACGAAGCAGCCAATCCACAAATGCGAGATTCCGAAAAAGGAGACCATCATGGTTTCCCAAATAGGCATCGGGTGGAGGAAGCTGGTGGTGCCAAAGCATCGCCAGAAGAACTACTACCCTGCCGTCATGGATAAGGAGGAATATGATAGACTGAAGCAGCAGGCTAAGGTAAATAGGTAGCCTAGCTTATCGTGATGCTATCCGTCATCATCATATCGTTCGGAAGACGTCCACTGGTGGACAAAGGCCTCCCCAAAGAGCTCCACCGTTTCTTGTTCCGTACCTATTCCTCGAAAAATTCCCCCATTACCCAAATGTGGCCTGGAAGGTAAAGGCCGCCATTGTTCACTAGCTTAGTGCTTCTATTACCATTGTGTCAATATAAATTACACAGTTTACAGATTTTCTTTCTTCTTTCTTTCTTAATGTTGCAATACTACTTCAGATAGTCTCCAAAGAGGAGCAGATCCAAGCCATGCACGCCCAAGAGGCGGCTATCCAGGCCGCCGCCAAGGAGTCCGACCTGAGGAAGCGGATGCTCAAGAAGAACCTGCTGCCGCAGCCGGGCGCCGAAGCCGCCACCGGCACCGCCGACCCTGAGTTGGAGGGGCCTGACCAGGCAGCCCATACGCTTAGCAGAGCTGAGGGTATCGGCTGTTTCTTTAACTTCTTTTAATAAGGTTTACGGCCCTGGAAACGTTCGTTTTCAATAGCCATGTGAGACGGTGGAAGAAGGTGGCCAGGAGCGGCTGGATGCGGAGGTCCGGGTGTGGTGGCGTTGATTGGGGAAAGCCTATGTCCAGCAGTAGACGTTAAAGGGCTGATATGATCTGATAGTATACAGACATAGCTTTAAAAGTTGGTGCATTGAAGCAGCAGTGGGCTGGTCACATCTGTCGGAGAATCAATAACCTCTGGAATAGAAGAGTACTCGTGTGGAGACCATGACTAGGCAAGCGTAGTGTAGCGTGAGACGCCCCTGGCCACTAGTTCTGACGCGTTGTCCACAGTGCTCAAGGCAGACACTATGCAGGGCCCTCGGCTCTGCAACCAGATCATCCTGGCCTCCAAGTGTCACGCCATCCGAGACGCGCAACTCGCTGAGAAGGAGCTCATCAAGAAGGAACTTGAAGAAGAGGAGAGACGGTAAGTTGTTTGGATTAACTGAATGTGCGACCCTGATGATCGGCGGCCACCTCTGCCCCAACCAACAGACATCGGTTCTGCGTTGCAGTGTGGCCTGATCTCTTCGTCGGAACCCTCCTTGCGGATTTTCCTTCAAAGAAATCCTGAGCAACAGCCTCTCTGTAGCCTCTGGGACTTCAAATTTGAACTCGTCTATCATATCCACTACTGTCTCAGTACCCATTTTGATCACTGTGACCTTGCTAAAATAATCTAAAAGACGTTCTTCTGGATGCTGAAGGCTGGATGCTATAATGGAAGAGAACCGCCAGGCTGCTGTGGCCCGCGCGGAAACTGAAGAGGACAGGCGCCATAACCTGAGGCTGCAGAACCTCGCAGCATTGAAGGAGCAGATTCAGGCGCATGATACTGCCAAGGTACATTATCAGACACATTTTCTTTAATCTAGACCTCCTGGTAGATGGGAAGATTGTTCTTCTAGTAGAAATAGGATTGCAGGAGAACGTGAATGCAAAAATCAAGGAACAGAACAATCTGGAACTAGAAGATGCTTATGTCACAAGACAAGCGGAGAAAGAGGATTAGAATGTATTTCACTGGACGACTGCCCAAACCCCAGTGACATCAAATTTTGCACAAAAGTTCCTCCTATAGGTAGCTCTGAAGTCCACTATGAAAGGTTTTTTTACTGTTGGTCTGTGAACTGGCATTTTCACCAGATAATGGAAGCGGAGCGCATCGAGGAGGAGAGCATCCGAGTGAACCAGGCCAACATCGCGATGCAGATCGACGAGGCGCAGAAGTTGAAGGAGAAACACGGCAGGCAGCTCAAACTGAAGGAGATACTCGACCAGGGTAAGAGATGACCTTTTAGAGATATTAAATTACAAGGGAAGATAGATAGTCTACAATAGATGCGAGTATATTGAAGAATGGAAGACAAAAACCAGCAACTCTTTGTCAGAATCGAGCTAATATTAATGATTTCAAGCTGAGTGTATTGGTATAGGTAACCGGTCAGAATGTGAAGGTCTTCCCCAGAGTCGGATACGTACAGAAGTCTATCTTTGTCAGGATAATAATATGTGCTAAGGTTGATGGTTCCAAGGTTCTTCAATCTTATCTTCTTGAATAACAAATACCTGGTGACACTTCGATCCTAATAGGCTCTTTGTACCTAACCCATGTCCACCGATTTTTTGGTGGACTTAACATACATTATGTAGATCCTACTACGGATTTACACCCATGACATAACAAACTGACCCTGGACAACTCTCTTCTCCCAGGAAACGCCGAGATCTTATACTACAAACAGTTGCAGAACGAAGAAGAACGTATAATGGACATGCGTATCAACAATTTCCTGAAGAAGAAGCACGAGCGTGAAGCACAGAACAAAGCCGACGCAGACGCAGTGAAAGCGGCCAAGCAGAAAGGCATAGACCACATCGCTAAGGCTCAAAGGGTTGGTGAAAACTCGTTTCCAATAGATTCATTGGCCAGATCCATGACGTATCTAGTGAGATTTTTATTTTTCATTATGATCTGTTGTGGAGTTCTCTTCTCTTCTCTATCCGTACTCCAGACACCCACCATCAGATCTCACGCACTGACGTTCACTGACGGAGAAATTGTTATCACAAAAAAGGCCTCATGGTTCCTAAGACAGTTTACCTGTATCTCATATGGCTTCGGACTTGCCCATACTGTCCCAGTTAAAAAACACTGTACATTATAGTTATTCCTCTCAGGCAGAACAAGAGCTGAAAGAGGAATTGGAGCGCATACGCAACCTGAAGATCCAAGAGGACGTGGAGAGGGAGTACCGACGGAAAGAGAGGGACAACGCCATCAAGAGGAACAGGGAGATCAAGGAGCTTCACGAGGCCAGGGTACAGCAGGTCAGTACCGCACGCACAGCGTGTGACGCCCCTAGGCTAGGTGGACCGACGACCTGAAGAAGGTGGCTGGTGTGGTGGCGTTTATTAGGGAAGCCTATGTCCAACAACGGACGTTGAAGGGCTGACATGGTGATGAAAAGAAGTCGCGTTTTTGATGAAAATCAATTAGTATTTCGCCAATAACTCGCGGGTAAGCTCTCTGGTATAGCTGTTGATTTCATTTCTGGTGCCTCTGTTCCCCACTCCGCAGATAAACGACATCCACCGGCTGATCGCGCGCGAGATAGCCAAGGATGAGCAGAGCTTCAACAACGCGGCGAGGCAGAACGAGGACTACATCCGTAAGGAGAAAGAGGTCGGTATGAGGACTTCAAAAAGCCATCAAATCCAGTGGCAGTGTGCGGGGCCATCGCTGGTAGAACTGACGGCCGTTGGGGCAGAAAAGTTCTCGAGTGGCGACCACGTACCGGAAGACGCAGCGTAGGCAGCCCTCCCATAGGTGGACCGACGATCTGGTGAAGGTCGCGGGACCCGGCTGGATGAGGTTAGCGCGGGACCAGGCGTCGTGGAGATCTCTGGGAGAGGCCAGCAGTCCAGCAGTGGATGTCTACAGGCTGATATGATGACCTATGCCAAAAGCTAATGTATGTATTATTCCTGTTTTGTACGTTTCCAGTTGGACGACAAACGCAAGGCCCGCATCGAGCGGCACCGGCAGGAGATCATGAAGCAGATCAACGACAAGGAGCGCGCCAGGTGAGGAGCACCCTGTAGCAAGACGAGAAGCACCATGTGCACAGGCTTTTCGGTGAAGGAAATCATCATGAGGAAACCTGCAGACGCCAAAAATTGGGAAATTCTGTTCTAATGCGTATGTGAAGTCTAAAAAAAAACAGATTGGGGCACCGTTGGTGGACAGAGGATTATGCAACAGATCGAAGTGTCACCAGGTATTTCTATGCTCATTTGTGTGGGACTCCTTCAAGGCCTGGCAGTCTGCGCGCTTTAGTGTCTCGGAGCTCGAGGTTGAACAGGTGTTTGTTCAGGCCGCAGCGTCGGTCCCTCTAAGATAATGTTGTGTCCAGGACGGAGTGGCGAGAGAAGATTCACAACGAGGGCGTGGCCCTGCGCTTGGAGCAGGAGGAGCAGGACAAGTACGAGAGGAGGGTCATCAAAGAGAAGGTGGGCGCCATACCATTACATTTTGCTGATTTATTCCGGAAATACACCGCAAAAAATCGACCCCATGGGGTGGATTTCTGGAATCTTATCTGACATATTTGCTCCGGAAATCCACCCTTGATTGGGTACAGTAGTGCTCAGAAATAAAACGCCCTGAGCGTTCCGTACAAACTTAAAGAAATAATTAGAAAATCGTTAATAAAATTTGTAGTTATATCACATGGCACGTACTAAGTTATATGGATGACTTGCTCATATGCAAAGTTAAATTTGTTGGTACAAGAAAAAAAAAGTGATGCAACTACAAATTTAAGTTACGGTTTTCGGATTTTTTCCTTTACTTGTGCTGTAAGACCTTGCTTCTTCCCAAATTTCATGATTCTAGCTAGTTCAACGGGAAGTACCCCATAGGTTTTGATTACCAGAATACTCAAAAATGCGGCGAAATCGGCCGTACCTTCTGACTGCGTTTGACTTAGAAGTTTGATTTTTTCACACCTTCAAGGGATTGCAGACGTGAGTATTTTCATGTTAATTAAATGGCAGGTGGGAGCGATGCGCGCCCAGAAGGTTCACGAGAAATACGTGAAGGAGGTGGAGCAGACCCTCGGGAAGCACGGCTACCGGCTGTGATCACCACCTCGCATCATCAGCCAGGACGTCACACTTAGGTTGGCTGTTTGGACAAGCATATACTTATTCGCAAGTCTTGAGCACTGAACTTACAAAGAAGTTTTTCTACAAACTGGTTTTAGGACTATATTATTGTGAGGCGCCGCCGCTGCTCTGTGAGTTTTGACAATCGGCGCGGCCGCTGCCTAAATAGTACAAACTTCTAATCTCGATCTCATTATAGCCCATACAGTTTAACTGTAATGGGCTCCCTAAACGATCATGCGGCATGACATGCATTACGTGCTGTCACTCATGCATGACCGTCTATCTGTACGTGCTGGCCGTTGCTTCACTGTATTGATTGATAGCAAGCATGATGGTCCATCATACCGCATGACATTCACGTAAACGTTGCATGTCATGCAAGCATGATCGTTTAGGGACACTATGAATTGGCCCTTACTTTCAATAATGCTCGAAATTAGGGTAATTCCCATTTGTTCCGTGGAACAAATTTGTCTTCTTTTATCATAGAAACAGTAAGAAAAAAAAATCATACGTCAGTTCTATAGAACAAATAAAATTGGATATTAAATTAATTTACAATACTCATTTCAAATTGTGTGTAATAAAATAAAAAATAAAGAAAATAAATAATTTAAAAATACATACTTTAATTGTAATAATAGTTCATACCAATTCACATAATCACACTTATATTTTACATCAGTCATAAATATAACATTACTACGGTCTCCTAACCACTCTACACCCGTTGTCTTTAGGTCCTCTTAAAATGGACCAATCCAATAAATAATCCATTTTTGGACCCCTTAATGGGTGAACCCATTGGGGCATGACACATTGTCAATATTATCACGATAGCTATCGTGATATTACTGATAGTAATAATAGGCTGTATCGCAGTATCATGATATCACAGAGTATCCAGAAATTCGCGATAATACGGACACTGTATTATGTCCCATTAAATGATCAATCTTTGGTAATATTAATGGGTCAAATGATGCAACTTTTCACCCCTTAATGGGCTCCCTAAACGATCATGCGGCATGACATGCAATACGTGCTGTCACTCATGTATGATCGTCTCGCTGTATTGATTAATAGCAAGCATGATGGTCCATCATGCAGCATGACATCCACGTAAACGTTGCATGTCAAGCAAGCATGATCGTTTAGGGACACGTTAAGAGACGCATTACTTAACATAATATAACGTAATTAATTATGATTCCATCAACAAAGAATCACTTTCAGGCTACTTCGAATGCCTACAATAATTGTCTCAGATGAAACGAAAGGAGGTAGATACGCGACTGCTCACTGCGTGTGGTCACACAAAACTAAGTCCATGCCTTGCGGCCGCCATCCCAACTTTTCCAACAACTTTTCCATATCCGAAACCAGTTGCCAACTAAGAATACTACGTTTTCCACCTTTCAATTTCATCTAACAGTCCTTATTGATGGAAATTGCAATACTATCCTCACTTCATGGCGTTCTCCCCGAGCTTGACCACCTTGTCGAGGTTATCTTTGAGGGTTTTGATCTGTTCCAGAACCTGAGAAAGCAAAAAATATATGTTTTGTGTTTTTGTTTTGTTTTTTTGGACAAAATAACACACGGCTGTTTAGTCCCAACTAAGCCGAAGCTTGTAAATGGGTACTCAACAACTGATAAACATACTTAAATACTTTTAAATAAATACTTAAATACATACAAACACCCAGAATCCGAAAACCAACAGATATGCTCATCACACAAATGTTGGTCCCGGGTGGGAATCGAACCCACGACCTTTAGCGCAGTACGCCAACAGGCCAGTCAACGTAACGTCAGCGTCAGTCAAAGTCATATAATAATAATGTTTGGACAAATCCACACACGGCTGTTTAGTCCCAAACTAATCCGAAGCTTGTAAATGGGTACTCAACAACTGATAAACATACATAAATACTTAAATACATACAAACACACAGAATCCGAAAACCAACAGTTATGCTCATCACACAAATGTTGGCCCCGGATGGGAATCAAACCCACAACCTTTGGCGCACTAGGCAGGGTCACTACGACTGCGCCAACAGGCCAGTCTATTAACTTACTATGTATTTAATTGTACATGGTTATTGTAAAAAGCTGTGAAAGCCGACACACGTGTCAAAAGCAGTAACTACACGATCATGCGGCATGACATGCGTTACATGCTGTCACTTATGCATGACCGTTTAATTGCAGTGATTGACGCGAATGACATGCAAACTAAAACTAAGTGATTGATAGCAAGCATGAGGATCCATCATCATCATATCAGCCTGTAGACGTCCACTGCTGGACAAAGGCCTCCCCCAAGGATCTCCACGACGCCCGGTCCCGCGCTAACCTCATCCAGCCGGGTCCCGCGACCTTCACCAGATCGTCGGTCCACCTCGTGGGAGGCCTACGCTGCGTCTTCCGACACGTGGTCGCCACTCGAGAACCTTTCTGCCCCAACGGCCGTCAGTTCTACGAGCGATGTGCCCAGCACACTGCCACGTCAGCTTCGCAATTCTTTGAGCTTTGAAAGAATTGCGAGGGTCCATCATGCATCATAATTCACGTAAACGTAACGCATATCATGCCGCATGATCGTCGAGTGTGCGACTTACCCCCGGGTCGAGGAGGGAGAAAGGGATGTAGGCGGAGGACTGGCGGAGCTCCCGCGGCTGGAGGGACAGCATCGTGCCGTCCTTCAGCATTATGTTGCAGTTCGCCTTCTGGTCCGCTTGCATTCTACAACGAGACATACACCTATTTTTATGTATGCTTACAAAAAAAAATGCAATTCGATCAAAATTCTATTATGTTTGGACAAATTTACACACGGCTGTTTATTGCCAAACTAAAAGCCGAAGCTTGTAAATGACTACTCAACATACATAAATACATACAAACACCCAGAATCCGAAAACCAACAGATATGCTCATCACATAAATGTTGGTCCCGACCTCTGGCGCAGTAGGCAGGGTCACTACCAACTACGCCAGTAAAGTTAATTTAATATTGAAAAATATACAGAGATCCCTGGGAGAGGCCTTTGTCCAGCAGTGGACGTCTACAGACTGATGTGATGATGATTCTTCTATCTTAACTCGGTTACTTACGAGGAGTATGTGGGCACCATGACGGGCGAGCCGGTCATGGAGACCACCATCTCACCGGCGCGCGGCTGCCGCAGCACTGTCAGAGGGGTTTCTGGAGCGACCTGCAGATAAGATAAGTCATAAGTAAAGATGAGATGAGAATTAATTCATCAACAGCCTATTAACATGTCCCCACTGCTGGGGCTCCACCACGCTAGCCCAGTGCGGGTTGGTGGACTTCACATGCGCCTAAGAATTACTTCTTCGGCGTATGCAGGTTACCTCACGATGTTTTCCTTCACCGTTTGAGAGCAGTCGGTAAATGTACTTAAGTTTCGAGAAAAAACCCATTGGTAAATGGCCCAGCCGGGGATCGAACTCTGGACCTTTCGATATGATAGGCCGCGTCTTATCCCCGACGCCACTGACGCTCATTTAATTATTTTGTTTTATTAAAAGCTTGTTTTTAAAATATTTTTACATTTAGACTTATTTCTTGGCTTTCCCTGGGAGATCGAAACAGAAATGAGGAGATCCGCAGGTGAACCAAAGTCACCGACATAGGTCAAAGATGTGCGGAGCTGAAGTGGCAGTGGGCTGGGCACATCGCTCGTAGAACTGACGGCCGTTGGGGCAGAGAGGTTCTCAAGTGGCGACCACGTATCGGAAGACGCAGTGTAGGCCTCCCACGAGGTGGACCGACGATCTGGTGAAGGTCGCGAGACCCGGCTGGATGAGGTTAGCGCAGGACCGGTCGTCGTGGAGATCCTTGTAGGAGGCTTTTGTCCAGCAGTGGACGTCTACAGGCTGATATGATGATGATACCTTAGGCGTGATGGGCGGGTAGAGGTCCCTGGCGTACTTGTTGCACGCCGGCGTGCGGTACACGGCGGGCGTGTGGTACACGGAGCGCGAGCGGCGGCGCGGCGCGTGCGCGGGCCGCGCGGCGTGCGCGGGCGCAGGCGCGGCCAGCTTGCGCGCCGACGCGTCCGCCGAGCGCGAGCGGCGCGACGACGCCGTCGAGCGGCTCGGCGGCGGCGGACCTGCGGCCACGCGGCAAACGGTGCAGTTGCAACATTACATATATGATAAAAATAAAAGGGGGAAAAAAAAAGATAATATGTTTGACAAAAAATAATACTGACTTTGTAAAGAAATATGATTTATGTACATCGTTAATAATATTAATATGACAAATTTACACGCGGCTGTTTCGTCCCAAACTAAGCCGAAGCTTGTAAATGGGTACTCAACAACTGATAGACAGACATACATATACTTAAATGCATACAAACACACAGAACTCGACAACCAACAGATATGCTCATCACTCATAGGTTGACCGCAGGTGGGAATCGAACCCATGACCTCTGGCGATTAATGACTGGTTAATCCCAAATTTTTTAAATATTATCCACCCTTACGAGGTGAAAATAATATGTTATCAAAATGGCTATATTTCAATAAAAAAAAGTATAATTCAAATCGGTATCGGCGAAGATATTGCATAACATACAAACAAAATAAAAAATACAGTCTAATTGAGAACCTTCTCCTTGATGAAGAAAATGATGATGATGAAAATGAACTTTCGGGAGTGAAGGAAGCGAAGACTCCAAGTGTTTCCAAGCTCGAGTAAGAAAGCCAGACTCACCCATGCTCTTGCGCAGCTTGGCGCCGCGCTCGCCCGAGCCATGCGAAGAGTTCTCGGTGATGTAGCCTGGCCCAGAAAGCGCCCGGTTAGTCGAAATGTATGACAATGGTGGTTAGTTCAGACATTTGTAGTCAGAGAGAAAGATTAATGATCACTTTTCATCAACATATATAGAAGGATGTATAAAAATAGAATGTAGTCTTTGATTTCTTTTTGCTTACTTTCTTCTTTCTTTTAAAGTATAATTTTTGTGCTGAAATTTTCAAATAAATAAATGAAATGTAACTATTGAAGTAGGTTTAAAAATATATTTTTTATTTTTAAATGTTATCTTGTCCAATCAACCAAACACCAAATGAAAGAAATGAAAAATGTGTAACTGAAATAAAACATCATGAGAGTGTCATGTTTAGTGGTTGCGATTACTTACCATCATCATGAGAAGCCGGTCGGGCAATGTTGCCGCTGTCTTCATTTATATGCAGTGTATTTTTCTGCGTACAGATAAAAAAATATATACAAGAATTACATGACTGCAGTCATTGAAATCTAGTAGTTTTTACTTTCTGTCCCAACGGCTGTCAGTTCTACTATGTATTCTTCACTAGTAACTTTAAATATTTCAAAAAATACTGCTGTATTTTTAAACATAGCCCTACCCTAGTGTACACCACCACACCGTCTTCCGCATCCAGCCGCTTCCGACAGAAACATGGAGAGGCTTTTATCAACAGTGGAATAATTTTGATTGATCATACCATTTCTCCGACTGTCATGTTCAGGTATTTCTCACTGGCGGTGCGCATCAGGATCTTGAAGGCTATCTCGATGCCCTGCACCTCCATCATGGCGCGATTGTCTATTGCCTGCTTCTGTGCTTCAACTTTAAAATGAAAATCGGTTAGATTGTGTGTGAAAATTAGCCAAAACTAGGAATAAATAGCCTTTATTTACAATATTAATTTGGCTCAGGGGTCAGACAAAAGGGGGCGCAATGAAAAAAACTTAGAAAAAATTCACTTTTTTGGAATCCGACGCTGCCCTGGCGTCGGATTTTTTCCTTGGCGCCCCTTTTGTCCACTCCAACCGTGTGAACCACTCCACTTCATGAACGTGAGGCGAAGGCTAACAAAAACTGTATAAATAAAATGTTTGTAAGAACACGGCTGTTTCACTCACCCAACCTATCAAATGTCTTCAATATTTCGGCCTTTTCACCCCCATCTATCGATTTCTTGTCTTTTTTCGTTGGACGCTTCGTCCTCGGCATTTTGATTACGACAAAACACTAGCAATTAAACTAAAATTATGAAAAAACAGCGAAGAATGCTCGACTTGTGTGAACAAATAAAACGGAAATTTATTTTCAAATTTGACATTTCGATCGTCAGCTGTCACGTTTCACAAGAAAGAGAAGCAAGGTATTTACTTCTCTTTTTCTCTTAACATCGGATACACGCAACATTCTTGTTTGTTCTTGTTCAATATTAACCAAGCTACAGAGCAGAAAAAGAAGAAAGTAGAAATCTTGATCGTAAATAGAAGATACCATCCTCTACGCTACGCTTTATTGAATAGTAACCCATGAATAACCATAAAACCATGGAATTGAGTCGAGCATTACGCTGCAACGCTTCCAGTCACAATAAAAATAAATGATCTTTGGTAAAAGAATGCGGAAATGATAAAAAGAAACGTATTATTTGCTAAATAACATTCTACAATTGTATTTTAGGATATAATTTTTAAAATATAAAATTATTTAAAATCATAAAGAAAGTTATTTTTTAATTGTACCAAATTATGTGAAGAGCTACCAATCAAGAGTGTTGTTCTTGATCTCCGCAGTGCATTGTTATGATGAACGAAGAATGGCGGACGTTGTCATTGTTGGAAGTTTGTTCACATTTTTGTTAATAAACGCTTGTTGCGGTAAGTTTTTCACAAAATTTTACATCCATTAATCTTAGCTGAACTTTATCTGTCGTTTGTGGAAATATCAGTCTCTAGCTATCAGTTTAAATGCGAGAAACCAAGGTGGCTTCCAACTTAGCATTCCTTTCGTTTTATTATTGTTTTTCAATATTAGGTTGAAGTGTACCCTTGGGGGCGCTATTTGCTTTACTGGGGACTTTAATAATAATGTTTTCTAAAAACCACAGAACAGAATAATGGAGAGAATAATTTTATCCAATGAGCAATCGTATCTAACATTTCCCTCAATAAAAATCATTGTCAGCGAACATATACGATACTGATAATCTCACCCAAAGATAGATTGCCCCATTGCATGGAATTCCATTACGACCCCATTTACAACACTGACAAGCCATGTTTAAAAGCATTGCAAGCAGTGTTTGTTTACCTAAATGTAAAACCCAAATACATATATCCAGCAGGTCTGCCAGGCCTGGACACTCTGCACGAGGATGGAGCTCCCAGCACCCAAGCCACAGACAACCAGCTCCGCGACGACGCTATGTCCATTGACAAGATGATGGTACATCATCCAAGGTGATTATGAATTTATGAATACTCTTAACCTGACTCCGCATTAAATAACTAGTATGCTAAAAGATCACTAATCTAAGTCGGTTATATTAGACAGAGCAGCTGTTGATCTTATCTTTATAGCCAGGCCACACTGTAACCCTACAGGATCTATTTTGTCAACTCCTATGTTTTTTTTTATCTGTTAACCTCCTCCCCAAGTATTCACTGCACAAAAGCTGGATACCTTGCTGCTAGTGCATTGCATTCGCACAGCATCATCGTCTCACTGTCATTTCTATGGGCTCTACAGATGACTATATCCGATAGTCCCACCCATCTCATGAAGGAGGTGCCTCACACCGATCGAAGTTTACTGTGAACGCTCCTAAGATAATACGGACAGTTCTATCCTAGGATGTTAGTCATTTATGAAGTGAGTGACATGTCATACTACCCAAATATCCTTTGCAGAGGCCTGTACACTTGTTAAGGCTTTTTATGTCATTTGGCCTGGTCGGTGCCACCCATCATCTGACCAATTAGGTTGTCAAGTATCATCAACATAGTGTACTGATGGAAATTATGAGAAGATTTAATTAAAAATTATTTTTCTTTTACGCCACACAGGAGAAGAAAATTTCAGAAAAGGTAAAACATTATAATGAAGGAATAATGTAGTGTAGAATAGAATTTACAGTTTGTTGTTTTTGTTTTATTTTATTCTTTGCTCTGTTATTTATTGTTATTATTATATATATAGCTATAGTTTATTGTTATTATGTTATTCTCCATTCATATTTTACTGTTATCAGCAGGTATCATGTACTAATTACATGAATGAAGTTATTTATAATTATGTTGCATGTCATGATTATTTTATATACATTAATCGCCACGGAAGCATATAATTGTATATTTGTTGTTTCACTATCATTACTATTAATAGTTTTTAGACACAGTTTCTTTGCCTGTTTATGCAAAATTGGAATACAATATTCTCTTTTTGACGTCAATTCTGTCCAGGTTGTTGAGCACCCATCCGCAAGCTTCGGCTTAATTTGCGACTAAACAGCCGTGTGTGTGAATTTGTCCAAAACATTATTAATTAACTAGCTTTTTCCCGCGGCTTCGCCCGCGTTGAAAAGTTTTTCCCGTATACAATGTGAAACAGCGCCCTCTACGTAGGCGTTTTGTTACTTAGGGGGTATTAGCGGACGCCCCGCGACGTTTCCTGCGTAAAAAAATATCCTATACGTTATTCCAGGACATAAGCTATCACTGTACCAAGTTTAATGAAAATCTGTTCAGTAGTTTTTGCGTGAAAGAGTAACAAACATACATCGTTACAAACATTCGCCTTTATAATATCATCATCATCATATCAGCCTGTAGCCGTCCACTGCTGGACAAAGGCCTCCCCCAAGGATCTCCACGACGACCGGTCCTGCGCTAACCTCATCCAGCCGGGTCCCGCGACCTTCACCAGATCGTCGGTCTACCTTGTGGGAGGCCTGCCTATGCTGCGTTTATAATATCAGTATGATGATTATTCCAGGTATACGTGCTACCAATGCGAGTCGGCGGAGTGCGAGGTGTTGGGCTCCGGCGCGGCGGGCGCGACGTGCCGCGACGCGCTGTCGTGCTACAAGGCGACCGTACGCGCGTCCGACGGCGCGCTGCGGCAGTCGCGCGGGTGCTCCGCCCACCGGGACCACTACCAGTTCACGTGCCGCACCAACCAGCCGCCGCCGCCAGCCACCGGGTGAGTCACTGTAAATTGTATTATAGTACCAGCTGTCCCGGCTCTGTCCCTTCCTCCCCCCCTCCCTTTTATTTAAAATGTAAAAATACCCCTTCACTATTTATTTATGATAGCTGTGGCCCGTGGCTTCGCCCGCGTGGAATAAGTTATTCCCGCGGGAATAGTTTACCACAGTAAAAGTAGCCTATATGTTATTCCGGGATATGTGCTATTACTGTACCAAGTTTCATCAAAATCCGTTCAGCCGTTCTTGAGTTGTAAGTGGTGTAACTAACACGACTTTGTTTTATATATTAAGATTAGAAGATAGAAGAGATAGATATGTAATGAAACGCAACCGAGGCGATCTTAAACACCTGATTGGCATCATAACAGGACACTGCAAGTCCATCAATGCCTGGTTGTGGCCAAGGTTTCTAAAGTACTTTTCTGAAATAATGCGCGGAAATTCAAAGCTAATTAGTATGTACCTCCTATGTAGAACATTTATTTGATACATTAAACAGACATTTTGGCGAAACAAATCTGCTATTACGTCTGGGCTATGTACCGGTGGGTTTTTTCTCGAAACTTAAGCACATTTACTGCCTGCTCTCAAACGGTGAAGGAAAACATTGAGGAAACCTGCATACTGGCGTGGTGGACTGTAGCCCTAACGTCCTCGTAATGCTTGAGCCGCAGCAGTGGGGACATGTTAATAGGCTGTTGCTTTATTATTATTTATTTCCTTCAGCCTGCGCAAGCGCCACGCCGGCCAGCTGAACGTGACGTGCTGCCAAGGCGACATGTGCAACTCGGGCGCGTTCCCGTCGCTGCCGCCGGCCGACACGGCCATCGAGCCGCTGCCGGCTGGCGCGTGGAAGCTGTGGGCCAGCGTGGCCGCCTCCGTGCTCACCGTCAGCGCGCTCGGCGCCATGGCCGTGTTCGTGCTTAGGAGGAGTCACAGGTAATGTCAAAAGTCTAGAAAGAAAGAAAGAGAGTTTTTTTTTGTTTTGCCACATGATTACAACAATAAATATGTACGTAATTTAACTTAAACAGTAGTACAATAATACTTAACTTAAATCATGGGAGCCGTGGTAGCCTAGTTGGTTGTGCACTCGCCTCACGTTCATGAGGTCGTGGGTTCGATCCTGGCCCGTACCAATGAGTTTTTCGAAAACTTAAGTACGGTTTATTATAATACCACAGGTTTTTCGGTGAAGGAAAACATCGTGAGGAAACCTGCATACGCCAAAGACTGGTATTTAACTATTCTAAGGCGTATGTGAAGTTCACCAAAAACTGATTGGGGCACCGTTTGGCGGACAACAGATCCCATAGGGTCGAAGTGTCGCCAGGTATTCCTGGCCCCCTCAGAAGATAAGATAAGAAAACTTAAATCATGCAGACTAAAAATATTATCTGCCTACGTGCACTGGTCGACAAATGGTTGCGCATAAGGCAGTGCCCATTGAATAAATATTTGAGTTACAAATAATAATTGTACGCAATTGTAAAAGATAGTTCATAGATTTAGAATAATTATGTAAAAGTTTCACAGTAAAAGTCCCACAATCGTTAAAGACGAAAGTTTTTAACCAGTGCGTCCTGCCAGTCATGACCTACGGCGCAGAAACGTGGACACTGACGGTGGGCCTGATCCACAAGTGTAAGGTCGCTCAGCGAGCTGCGGAGAGGGCTATGCTCGGAGTTTCTTTGAAGGACATGATCCGTAATGAGGAGATCCGACGGAGAACTGAGGTTACCGACATTGCCGAAAGGATTAGCAAACTGAAGTGGCAGTGGGCAGGTCACATCTGTCGCAGAACCGACGGCCGCTGGGGCAGACGAGTTCTGGAGTGGAGACCGCGGACCGGGACGCGCGTGAGACGCCTCTCCGCCAGGTGGACCGACGACCTAAAGAAGGTGGCCGGAAACGGCTGGATGCGGAGAGCGGAGGACCGGGTGTGGTGGCGTTCGTTGGGGAAGGCCTATGTCCAGCAGTGGACGCTAAAAGTCTGAGATGATGTAAAAGTTTAATAATAAACCCATACTTACTAAAACTATTTAAATCTTAATAATAAAGTGTTAGAGAATAGATAAGTGTATGTATGTAACGTGTGTGTGTGCGTGTTTTTAAAATTCATTTCTAAATCATCATCATCATCATCATCATGTCAGCCTGTAGACGTCCACTGCTGGACAAAGGCCTCCCCCAGGGATTTCGCTCATCCAGCCGGGTCCCGCGACCTTCACCAGATCGTCGGTCCATCTTGTGGGAGACCTGCCTATGCTGCTACTTCCGATACGTGGTCGCCACTCGAGAACCTTTCTGTCTAAAGTCTAAATATACTGCTCAAAACATTTAGGGGAACAAGAATTTGGTTTATTCTAATTTTTAAAATATTCATCATCATCATATCAGCCAAAATACGTCCGCTATTAGTCCATAAACGTCCATTATTTGGTTTAAAATACATTTTACGTCATCTTCATGATATTTTCTGTTCGAACTTTTCTGCCCTCTAAGCTAAAAAGAAAAGCCGAAATCACCATCAACAGCCTATTAAGATGTCCCCACTGCTGGGGCTCAGGCCTACCCTTTCAACGAGGGCGTTTATGCTATAGTCCACCACGCTAGCCCAATGCGGGTTGGTGGACTTCACATGAGCCTAAGAACTTCTTCGGCGTATGCAGGTTTCCTCACGATGTATTCCTTCACCGTTTGAGAGCAGTCAGTAAATGTACTTAAGTTTTGAGAAAAAACCCATCGGTACATGGCCCAGACGGGGATCGAACTTCTGACCTTCCGATGTGATAGGCCGCGTCTTATCCCCGACGCCACTGACGCTCGCATATAGACTATATAAGTAAACAATGATGCAGAATTTTTTTGAATTGAAACAACAGAGAGAATTTAATATATAAAATAAGCCATCATTTTCATAAAACCATATTCTTCTCCATTTCCAGGCTGCGGGTGTCGCGGGCCGCCCTGCACAAGCTGGGCGCGGACTCCAACTACTTCTCCACCAACATCTACAGTCCTCACGTCACCAGCGCCTTCTACGAAGGTACAAAACCTACTTGTCGTTTTTTTGTATTTTACGGCCTTGGAGACTCGGTCCTTCCAGACCAGGCCAGTCGTAGTTTATATTGTTCGGATTACATGAAACCGGGGCACTGGTCATGAGTTTACAGCGTCTATGATCGCTAGCGACTACGTGAATGCGTACTAGTGCTGTTTCTTTTCGACTAATTACGAGACAGTGATGACAATATAACCATATAGTTTTTATACGTAGTCGCTGCCGAGCATCAACACAATGCAGTGACAGTGACGTACATTTTTTAAAATATAGTTTTACGGCCAATTGGAAACAAGTCCTTATACGCCAAACCGTAGTTTAAATTCACGAATACATTAAACCGCAACACGGCCTCCGGGCACAACTAGTGCCTTTCGGTGATCCACACTGCAGTTAACACCGCACTAAACAGATAGTAGGTTTAATGTCGATTTAACAAGGGACAATTTGGAACAATCCGGTCATAAACTTTCAGGTATAGATGGAATCAAATTCTACCATGACGTCCAAAGGGATCCCCCCTCTTATATCTCCTTGAAAATCATCAAATTCACGAAAAAAAATCTTGCTGTAGTGGCAAGACGACCTCAGTTTTATTTTATTTGTAAAAATTTATCATTATAATTTGGTGGTAGTTCATGTATTAACCTCCTGTATCCAGGCGTGGACGGCAGCCAGAACGGCGGCGGTCTGAAGGCGGTGGCGGCCGGGGACTCGACGCTCCGGGAGTACCTCGAGTGCTCCGTGACCAGCGGCTCGGGCTCCGGCCTGCCGCTCATGGTGCAGCGCACCCTGGCCAAGCAGGTGTCGCTCATCGAGTGCGTCGGCAAGGTATGACTATACCACAATACAGAAATAAGCAGAAACTCAGCCATGACCTCGAAATAAGTGCCTGCTCGTCATCAGAGGGTCGTCTGTTTGGAGGAGGTTTTTATTTTGCTGTAATTCCTCAGTTTAGCAGAAGTATTGAAAATTCTTGAAAACGAAAGCCTTCGACATAGCTCAAAGGGTTAGCTCGCTAAAGTAGCAGCGGGCTGGTCACACCTGCCGGAGAACCGCTGGGGTAGACGAGTTCTAGAGTGGAGACCACGACTTGGCAAGCGTAGTGTGGGACGCCCCCCGGCTAGATGGAGCGACGACCTGCGTGAGGCGGCTGGCAGTGACTGGATGCGGAGAACCGAGGATCGGGTTCAGTGGCGCGCCTTGGGGGAGGCCTATGTGTGTGTTTTGTATTGTAACGGTATAGACATTATGAAAAACCTTTAAAATTTACTTCAGAAACTTTAAAATATACTGCTTTTTTATTTTATCTTTATTACTAACGTACTTTATGATGTTTGCTACTAACTAAATTTGGATGTAATGTCTGAAATTAATTTTATTTACGCTTGGCTGCAGGGTCGGTACGGCGAGGTGTGGCGCGGCTCGTGGTACGCGGACAGCGTGGCCGTGAAGATATTCTTCTCGCGCGACGAGGCCTCCTGGCGGCGCGAGACGGAGATCTACAGCACGGTGCTGCTGCGGCACGAGCACATCGTCGGGTACGTCGGCAGCGACATGACCAGCCGCGGCAGCTGCACGCAGGTGACACCACCCACCCACCTCACACAACACCAGACACCCCCCATAATCTGTCACGGAGGTGGCCGTCCCAGCAGACTCCACGAATGCGGGAGTTTTGCGCAGAAAGCGGGAGTTTTGAGCATAAAGCGGGAGATTGCGCCGAAAAGCGGGAGTTTTGCGCATGAAAGCGGGAGTTTGCGCAGAAAAGTGGGAGTTTTGCGCACGAAAGCGGGAGTTTTGCGCACATACTCCTCCACCCGCGAAGATGATCTGGTTGCAGAGCCGAGGGCAGCAGCACTAGCAGCGCGGCACTGAACTCGATCCTCGGTTCTCCGCATCCAGTCACTGCCAGCCGCCTCACGCAGAACGTCGCACCATCTAGCCGGGGGCGTCCCACCTAGGCTTGTAATCGGTTCTCCGATGTCATATCAGATGTGACCGTGTTTCCAGTAGAGTCTGTCTGTAGTCTCTGTCTGCGGAGGCGGTTCCCTCGACATGACATACGCGTCTTCCCTATTACCTACACCACTGACGCTCTATTAGATAAGATGTAAGTCATTGACTGAATTTTCCCCCACAGCTATGGCTGATCACGCACTTCCACCCGCTGGGCTCTCTCTACGAGCACCTGAACCGGACGACGCTCACACGGCACCAGATGATGGTCATCTGCCTCTCGACCATCAACGGGCTGCTGCATCTCCACACCGAGATACACGGCACGCAGGTAACATGAGACCGGATGTCAAAAGACCTTACCGACAGATGCTAATGTCACTTTTTTTAATGGGGTTTAAGGCCCTGGAAACAGTGCCCTTTTAGGCTTTGACTGTTTTAGTTTTTACTTGGCTATTAACAAATAAGTAAGTAGATTATGTCCCAAAGTGGGTGTATCAGGGACGAGCTAAGTAACACAACCCTTTTAACAAGCTGTATGGCTAAGTATGGGTGCTTAAATAAATTTAAAAAGTTAATTTTCTATTAATAATCAAATGTTTAATAATTGCAGTTAAAAATTGCTGCATTAATTTAATGAAAAGTGATTTCGCAGTGTTTTCAAGCTCCCAGTCCCTTTCGCAGAGGTTCGTAACGCGCGGGCGTTTAAATACCTGCCTCCGCTTCATCCCCGGTGCGTTCTCCCCCAGGGCAAGCCGGCCATCGCGCACCGGGACATCAAGTCCAAGAACATCCTGGTGAAAGTGAACGGCGAGTGCTGCATCGCGGACTTCGGGCTGGCCGTGACGCGGCAGCACGCGGCCGCGCTGCGGCACCACCACCCGCGACAGGGCACCAAGCGGTACATGAGCCCGGAGATGCTCGACCAGAGGTAACCAGTCGCAGCCAGCCAGCCTACCATTCATTCCTACAACCCTGACACTCTGTCTATTACTTTTAAGGCCGAATTCACCAACAGATTAAACAGATAATTAAAGTTTAAAAGACAGTTTAACAATATTTTGCTGTTCACCACTCATTAACCGGCATTACCGTGCTTTAACCGACTGTTTAACTTAACCGAGGTAAGCGACTCAGTTTAAACATTGGTTAAGTGTACTCTTCAATGTGAAATTGTGCGCAGTATCTATACTATTTATAAAATCGTAACGGGAGTAAATCTGTACATTGAAGGGATTAAAAAAATTAAATAAAAATGCTAGACGCTTTGAGTTATATCTTTGAAGAAAATAATGTATTTAAGATGATTTTGAAGCAATATTGAGCATAATTTTGGCCGCGGAGGAAATTTTGGCTTATTTTACAAATACAGCAGAAATTATTTCGTAAAATATGACGATAAAGCGTTTGGTATGTACCAGGTTTCGCTACCTATTTATCAATTAGATAATTTGAAGATTTTGAGATTTGTTTCGCCGCCGCCACACCGCCACCGCAGGCCGCGTGCGTCTGTAATAAACTGACCCCGAATAACCATAGAGTAACAACAGTAGAGTAATTTGATGTTGATTGTTGATCTGTTTGTGTTTGCAGTATAAACGTGTCGTGCCTGGAGGCGTACCGCAAGTGCGACATGTACGCGCTGGCGCTGGTGCTGTGGGAGGTGTGCCGGCGCGTGGCCCCCGCGCGCGACTACCGCGCGCCCTTCCAGGAGCTCGCGCCCGCAGACCCCTCGTTCGAGGACATGCGCAAGATCGTGTGCGTCGACGCGGCGCGCCCGCAGCCGCGCGCCGACCACACACACCCGGTCAGTACTAGCTGCAACCACTAACCGCCTATCTATGTGGAATCATCACAGATACACAGCACCTCTGTGAGGAATGTCAAATATACAACACCTCTACGAGGAATCACAAAGATACAGCTCATCTTGATGAGGAATCCCAAATATACAGCTCATCTTGATGAGGACTCCCAAATATACAGCTCATCTTGATGAGGAATTCCAAATATACTACTCATCTTGATAAGGAATCCCAAATATACAGCTCATATTGATGAGGAATCCCAAATATACAGCTCACCTTGATGATGAATCCAAAATATACAATTCAGTTTGATGAGGAATCCCAAATATACTACTCATCTTGATGAGGAATCCCAAATATACTGCTCCTCTTGTGAGGAATCCTAAATATACTGCACTTCTATGAGGAATACCTAATATACGGCACTTCTCGACGAGGAATCCCAAATATACAGCTCATCTTGATGAGGACTCCCAAATATACAGCTCATCTTGATGAGGAATTCCAAATATACTACTCATCTTGATAAGGAATCCCAAATATACAGCTCATCTTGATGAGGAATCCCAAATATACAGCTCACCTTGATGATGAATCCAAAATATACAATTCATTTTGATGAGGAATCCCAAATATACTACTCATCTTGATGAGGAATCCCAAATATACTGCTCCTCTTGTGAGGAATCCTAAATATACTGCACTTCTATGAGGAATACCTAATATACGGCACTTCTCGACGAGGAATCCCTAATATACAGCTCAATCCCATCCTTGTTTCATTCATCCAAGATGTTGTATTCTACTAGCTCTTGCCCGCGACTACGTCCGCGTGTATTGACTTGATTCTACATGACCCTTCCATCAGTGGACGTCTAATTATGATGATGAAACTGTCCTATGTATCAATCCATTCAGTACATGTTTGTCTATAAATTTTTATTCCCCATACTTCCCCATGGAAAATCAGGGGATGAATTAGTTTTTTTTTGTTAATTTTTTTCCCTCCCACAGACAATGGTCGGCATGGCGAACCTGATGCGCGAGTGCTGGCACCAGAACCCGTCGGTGCGTCTCCCGGCGCTGCGCGTCAAGAAGACGCTCCTCAAGCTGGCACACAACGACTCGTCGATACACCTGCACGAGGATAACGAGGTGTCCGTCTGAAGTGGGACGTAGCTCCCGTTGTCTTGGTGCCACGAACGGTCGGTGGACGTTGGTGGACGGATAATTAGAAACGGCTAGGTTTTCATACAATCGAGGTCACTTTGAAGCCATGGTTCTCCGTGAAGGATTGATCGGGGCATGATCTGACGACGGTCATCGAGAGAGTAGATGGAGGACTTTTAGATCGTTATAAACATCCAACTGATCAGTTAAGCCGTTTGGAAGCAGCTTCTCTTTAAGATTCTACTCTCTCGATGACCGTCATCAGATCATGCCCCGATCAATCCTTCACGGAGAACCATGGCTTCAAAGTGACCTCGATTGTATGAAAATCTTGCCCTGTTTCTAATTATCCGTCCACCTATGTAGATATTGATTTGCTCCTAGGGAAATATTTTACGTATTTAATCCGATTTGGGGCTCTTTCAAGGCTCACCCAGCCTTTCATATTTGATAACCAGTTACAAAGCGAGAGAAAAAACTTCCTTATTCCCTTTGATTTGCAAGTTACGAGAACAGGACAATAGTAATTATCAATGATAATTAAATGATCATTTTGTTTCAGCCTGTCCACAAACTAATGTAATTATTTAATTCAAAATAAATATAGTTACAATTGTCTTATAATATAGATACCTGTGTTTATCTGTTCTTTCTCTTAGGGCTATATTGAAATTCTTATTTAGAAAAGAGGCCTTTTACTAAGCTTTATTTTAGCTTTTAAGTTCACTTATAATTTTAGTTATATTATATTTTTTGTAAGCGCTAAACTGTATATTCCGTTTTTATAAGATTAAACCCCTTGAAACAATACATGCAAAGGTCAAAATCTTTGTATTTGCTTCATGGATAAAAAACATTTTGACGCGTAAGCCCGCTCTGCATAGTTATTTTTGCTACAAGTCCCACTTTAATTTTCTATGGAATATATTTTGTTTACAAACCGCCACCAATAAACGGATTGGGGCACCGCTGGTGGACTGGGGTTTGGCGCAACAGATACTGCAGGGTCGAGTTAGGTGTTCCAGGCTGCATAACAAGATTGTTATTAAAAAATAACTTCCTTTTGTTTGTTTTCCAAATGATCGGTTCAATTATTGTAAACAATTGTTTACTAATTGTTTATGCGTAGATACTTAAACATTGAAGTGCCGAATAGTATTGTAATTTAGTCGTAATGTATAGACACCGTTAGCTGGCTTTGGATGGCTCAATCAGGGCAAAAGGTTTGTTAGCACTTGGTCCAATATCAGATAATAATAAAGAGGTAAAAACTGGTGGATAATTTGCACGCTTATCTTATCCTCCTGGGACCCCACGGCCTCACTTGAGGACATAAACATTAAAAATAAAACGAAACTAAAACACAAAAAAAATATTAATCATAAAATAATTGTATTTTTTGACGTTCACTCAGCGTTCACTTCTTTTGAGGACTAAAAATAATAATAAAAAGTAAAACATAAAAATAAATTAATAAAAATTCGTTCACTTCTCCCAGGACTCAGGAGGTTATATAAGTTGCGAAGAACCAAATGATAGCGGGGTGTAAAATACACCTAACGCCATCTATTGACAAACTTTAAAACTAAGAAACTGGCATGATTAGAACGGGTTAAAAATTTTTGAATAACATATAAATAGTATACTTTATAACGCAGATGAAGTCGCGAGGCATCGGCTAGTATCAGAGAATATGGTACACTTAATATAAAAAGCATGCGTATTGGATCATGTAATGCAATCTCTTGAATATTTCTTTGTCCTAGAAAGAAAATAATTCAATCACAACTGGACTTTCTTGAAATAAAAGACATTTGGACCAATTGCGTGTTTAGACCAATCGCGTATTGGACCAACTGCTAGTGTCTGGTTGGACTTAAATTTGTGTATATTATAACTCTAATTGAAACGTTCCAGCTAACGGGGCATAGTTCGTGTATTATAGTAGGAGAAATATTGTAAATAGGTGACATAAAGGTAACTAACATTATGTTTCTACCCTATTGGCATACGGAAACAAACGCATTTGCGTCTCGATAAGAAAATAGACCATAGATGGTGTTCCGGAATGGACTGCAAAGTGGTAATACAAACGGGTTGATAGATATCAGAATGACTGGATCGCAAATTGTACATTTTAGACTTTCGCGTTTTGTATTCATAATTATATAATTTAAAAATTAAAAATATTATTTTTAATTTTTTATAATTAATTTTTATTTTAAAATTTTAATAGGGAAGATGGTTTTAAATTGTCACCGTCGTGGAATCCAGTGATCGATAAACTTAAATCTCGTGACTTATCGTCGAATACACCCGCGGATACCGTGAGTGTTGTGTGCCGGGACTTTCCAATAATACAAGATCAGCAGAGGGTAGTTTCAGAAACTCACAGCGATCAACAATGACAGCTCGCCTCTCCAGTCAGCTCGTGACCACGGCCAGTGTAACCTGGTCGAAACGTCGGGCAAGGTAAATAAAACTTATTCGTGTGTAAGACCCGTAAATAATTATATAATTATGGATCGCAAATTGACCAGGTCGCTCTTAGTCCAAATCTCAAAATGTCTAAATCTCAAAATACCTAAGTCGCAAAATGACTACATCGCAGAAAGTCCGAACAGATGTGTAGGTACCTGTACATGGATTGGTATCAGAATGACTGGATCGCAAATTGACCAGGTCGCTCTTAGTCCAAATCTCAAAATGTCTAAATCTCAAAATACCTAAGTCGCAAAATGACTACATCGCAGAAAGTCCGAACAGATGTGTAAGTACCTGTACATGGATTGGTATCAGAATGACTGGACCGCAAGTTGACCACGTCTATTTTGTTATTAATGTTGGATATTTATGTTTAATGCCGTAAAAAAGTTTTACTTTCCCATTCGGACTTTCTGCGATGTAGTCATTTTGCGACTTAGGTATTTTGAGATTTAGACTTTTTGAATTTTGGACTAACAACGACGTGGTCAAATTGCGATCCCGTCATTCTGATACTAACCCATACAAACTTGTATTTCATGGCTACATGTATAATTTGCTTCTGAGATGCGAATAGCTTTTGCTTCGTATGCCATGATGCCGGTTGTTGAGAGACGATAATTATATTTTTTAAGTTGTGTTGCCATATTTTTAATTATTTTTACATTGTAAATTAGGTAACTACTGGTGTAGCATTTTTTTTGTATACAGCATGTAAGCTTATGCCATGGAAAATGTGTTTTTTGTATGATTTTTTTTCTATTAGTTTTTATTATTAATAGGGTATTAAAATTAAGTATGATATTGTATAATATATCTTTATTGTATTTGCCGTATTATTGAATCTCCTCGGTTTCGCAGCTAAACACTTGTTAAAATTACACTACAGAAGCTTTAATTTAAGTTTGAAACTCTTATCTCATACGTCGCCATTTTGGATTCAGATCACAACGGAAAGTAATCCGAGAAAATATATTTAATCCGATCGCTTATTGGAATTGTGAAACGTGGAAAACCTAAATAAATATAGTCTACATGTGCTATAATACATATTTCGGTACTAAGATTACCAGTTGCTTCAAAATGTTATATTTTTGAAGGTCAATGTTGAAATGATAATAGATTTCTTTTTTTTGTGAATTTGTTTGTCCTGTCAACTATTTGTTTGTTTTTTTTGTGATTTGCTTGTCCTGTCAACTATTTCCCATAGAGTTCATTCCCATCGAAGTGTCTATGGTTTTAGTTTAACAATAAATTGATTGATTGAGTATATTTTCGCGGATTACTTTGACTGAAAAAAAACATGGCGGCGTATGTTAGCGTCTAAAGTAAGTTATTTGTTATTCTCTACCCGACTGCGAAAGCGAAGTAGGGTAATGTTTTTGTATGTACCTATATGTAAAGCTACTGCCATGCATTTAACTTTGGTTCCTGCTTTTAAATGATTAATACTCAAATGTTTAAAAGACAATAAAGTGTTTAATTGAATACACAGATGATTATACAGTTTTAGATGGATCACACGCAAAATGACACACTAGACCATTTTTATGGCGTATCACTGACACACGTATTCCCTATGCCATGTATGTGAGACTTCATGCATATTGAGGCTGCGGCCTGCGGTAGGCCGCCACCGCACGCCGCGTGTGTCTGGGATACGCTTTAATTAAGTTGGCAATTACACATTTTATTTATTCTAATAAAGTAAATCATATACGAAGTTAGAACTGCATAGTTCTATATAATTATTAAAGATAAATGATTGTGTTCAGTCTGTATATAGTTCGAGTATATAGGATGTAGCGTTACGTATATTTAAGTTAAGAAATAAATACGCCGCAGATTTATGAAAGAAATAAAAATACCTATTTGTCTAATATATGTTTGTATTTATTTTGATAGAAAGACTTGGGAATAATCTGTCCATTAATAAAAATAGCATCAAAATCGGATCTCACCTGTGTGAGGGATATAGACATATATCTTTTTGGTGCCTAGCGTAACATTAAAATATGGAAAACCATTTTATTTATTTATAATCTATGAAGTCAGCACGCGGAAAGTATTTTTTGTACAGAAGAAGGAAGGAAAAACTTTTTCCTGAAAATATCTGTGTGAGTAATGGGAAACTACGGTGAAAAGAAATAACTACAACAAGTTTGTTTAAAACATTTAATTATAAATTAATATATAAAAAGCATTACAAGACATTACATTAATAACTTAAGCTAAGAAATGCACGAGTTGGTACGTTCCTTATTCATATAGCATCTGATTTAGTTAAAATACTTTAAAAACACTGAAATAATACTTACAATAAATGCTTTTATACCTCCATTTATATTAGCTAGGTGCGCGGGAGTTCATTTTGAAAAATTTGCATTATTATTTTTAATTTAAAAATATCGCAAATAAAACTTGCTTAGAACTGAAAATGTCGGGCAGAATCTACCACAATTTAGACTTCCCAATTCCTGTTTCCGCTAATACTGATTTTCCCAACCGTTACTCTCACTTATTTTCATGATACCGATATTTTGGTTGGACACTTTTCAATTGAGGGTACCTACCCCACGCACCAAACTATATGAAGTAGATTTAAAAATTTCGTTTCTGCACTCTATTCTAATCGTCAAACAAAATTGACGGTTCAAAGTGCTGGGGATCCGATCTAAGAAAACAGATTCATAGCTGATGAAGATCTTTGCAGAGACAGGCAACTTGAGGAGAATGAACAAGGATCACGAATCAGGATGATTTAAATGAAAGTCCGGTGTTCCCCATACGTATTTGTGCCTCCAGAAAACTGATGTTCAATTTGCTCAACCTTCTAATCCTGGCGCTCATCCTGGGCCAACTCCTCCAGATCCTCCTGGTCGAATTCGGTGTCATCCTCCACCGTCGCCTCCTGGTACTGCTGGTACTCGGACACCAGGTCGTTGACGTTGCTCTCCGCTTCACTGAACTCCATCTCGTCCATGCCCTCGCCCGTGTACCAATGCAGGAAGGCTTTACGTCTGAACATGGCCGTGAACTGCTCGGAGATGCGCTTGAACAGCTCCTGGATCGCTGTCGTGTTCCCGATGAAAGTCGAGGACATTTTCAGACCTTTGGGAGGGATGTCGCACACGGCGGTCTTCACGTTGTTCGGGATCCACTCCACGAAGAAGCTGCTGTTCTTATTCTGGATCGACAGCATCTGCTCGTCGACCTCCTTCATGGACATGCGGCCTCTGAAGATAGCGGCCACGGTGAGGTAGCGGCCGTGGCGCGGGTCGCACGCCGCCATCATGTTCTTGGCGTCGAACATCTGCTGCGTCAGCTCGGGTACCGTCAGGGCTCTGTACGACTGGCTGCCGCGGGAAGTCAGCGGCGCGAAGCCCGGCATGAAAAAGTGCAGCCGGGGAAACGGCACCATGTTGACAGCTAACTTCCGAAGATCTGCGTTCAACTGGCCCGGGAACCTGAGACACGTGGTCACCCCGGACATGGTCAGTGAAACTAGATGGTTCAGGTCCCGATAGCTCGGGTTAGGAACTTTAAGGGTCCGGTAGCAAATGTCGTAGAGGGCTTCGTTGTCTATGCAGTAGGTCTCGTCTGTGTTCTCGACTAGCTGATGGATGGACAGAACCGCGTTGTAGGGTTCCACCACTGTATCTGACACTTTGGGCGAGGGGACGACCGAGTATGTGTTCATGATTCTGTCAGGGTATTCTTCTCTGATCTTGGAGATGAGCAGCGTGCCCATGCCGGAGCCGGTGCCGCCGCCGAGCGAGTGCGTCAGCTGGAAGCCCTGCAGGCAGTCGCAGTTCTCGCACTCCTTCCTGACGACGTCCAGCACGGCGTCGACTAGTTCGGCGCCCTCGGTGTAGTGCCCCTTGGCCCAATTGTTGCCGGCGCCGGACTGGCCGAACACGAAGTTGTCCGGCCGGAACAGCTGGCCGTACTCGCCGGAGCGCACGGAGTCCATGGTGCCGGGCTCCAGGTCGAGCAGGATGGCTCGGGGCACGTACTTCCCCCCGTTCTCCGCCGACGCAACTGCCGACAAAAGAAACTACATGTTATTACAAATTTAACTTTGGTTGCAACATTTAAACCATTTCCCGCATTTCCCAGTGTCCGAATTATCTGAAATTTGGTGTCATCAACAGCCTATTAACATGTCGCCACTGTGCTCAGGCCTATACCCTCTCAACGAGGGCGGTCGGGCTATAGTCGCCGGGGATCGACTTTCGGACCTTTCTATATGATATCAACAGCCTATTAATGTCCCCACTGCTGGGGCTCAGGCCTACCCTCTTAACGAGGGCGTTCGGGCTATAGTCCACCACGCTAGCCCAGTGCGGGTTGGTGGACTTCACATGCGCCTGAGAATTTCTTTTTCGGCGTATGCAGGTTTCCTCACGATGTTTTCCTTCACCGTTTGAGGGCAGTCAGTAAATGTACTTAAGTTTCGAGAAAAAACCCATTGGTACATGGCCCAGCTGGGGATCGAACTCCGGACCGTTCGATATGATAGGCCGCGTCTTATCCCCTACGCCACTGACGCTCTTTGAACTGACAAAATTTGGTATACTATACGTAATTTCTGTAACAACTAAGGACGTTGGAATTGCCACCGCCTACGGCCCCCTAGCGATGCCCGCGCGTGCTTATTCTGTGCTCTGTGGTGACAATGCAGTAATATGGTAGGTATACATAACAGAAAATCCCTCAATGTTTGTGTGGTTATTGTGGAAGACCTTAAAAAAATAATGTTAACTGACCGCCACCGCGCAAGTGTATGTACGGCTTAAAAAGTTCAAAAATAAACAATTACTCATCTCATAAAAACATGCTTAAAGTACCCACTTAGATAGTAATAAAATACAATAATAATAAAATCATCTTGTAATCTTAAGTAAAATAAAGTGATCATTGAACGTAACATGTAGGTATTTGGTCAGTTGAGATAAAAACAAGTCAATGGCCGAATTGTTTTCCTCGTTTTATATCTGCTAAAGACAATTATGGGGACAAGATTCAGCTCATAGAAGGAATCGTCTATAAGCGGATTTCTGGATTCTATTATATTCGTAACTTTTACTCTTGCCCATAATAGATAGATCACAGGTAATGTCAAGCATCATCATATCAGCCTGTAGACGTCCACTGCTGGACAAAGGCCTCCCCCAGGGATCTCCCTCACCCAGCCGGGTCCCGCGACCTTCACCAGATCGACGGTCCACCTGCCTACACTGCGTCTTCCGATACGTGGTCGCCACTCGAGAACCTTTCTGTCTAAAGTCTAACTATACAATTCGGCCAATTGTTTTCCTCGTTTTATATCTGCTAAAGACAATTATGGGGACAAGATTCAGCTCATAGAAGGAATCGTCTATAAGCGGATTTCTGGATTCTATTATATTCGTAACTTTAACTTAATTTTGCCTAATTAAATTGCATATTTTAATACTATTAGTGGTATTATTTGAGGGATATGGAATAAAATATCGTTAAATGTATTTCCACTTGACTATAGAGGTGTTTTAAAAATTACAAACATTCAAACTGTTGTGCCCTAGTATTTTAACAGTAAATTACTGAGAATGAAACACCAATGGAATGTTGGACGCCTGAACAAGCAGATAGTCAATTAATGAATATTTCAACAACGTACGACTAGTCATTTTTCAGATTTCTAACATGTACAGAGTAACAGACAGAATATTTTCGCAGTGAGGAGATCCGCTGAAGAACTAAGGAGAAGTAACAGTGGACACAACACTTAATAGACTAAACGCGAGAGGACGAACTGCGTCTGGACGAACAGCGAATTGGACCAAAACTGTTATAGATTTATGCAGATGGACTGCTGGAACAGGGCACTGCAGTGACGAAAACAGTCGAGTCGGTCGCGGTCGTATACAGGGTGACACATCGATATGGGTCAGTTGGAGACGTCCGAAGCTAAAAGAGAACAAATATCTATATTCTGAGGAACCAATGTCGTCGGTTTTAGAGTAAAGAAAAACGGAATTCATAGATTTAAAAAAGTCATAGGTACTAATATAGCAGCCATTTTTACGCAAATTCACCACTTGAAGTACAAAGGACAATCAAAATCGTTGTTTAGACGAGTTGATAATTGTTTTCAAGAAATTAACTGTAGTTTCCAACAATTAACGAGTAGGTACCTAAATAAATAAAATAATATTATTTTTAGTTATGTACCTATAACGTTTCATAGCAACATTTGTTCCTTACAACCTACACAATCAACATTCATAGTAAAATAGGTACTTAACAAAAATTTTCTTCAAATTTTCCGGGTTTGATTCCCGAGTAAATTAATAGTTTTTTTACTCTATGAACGCAGTTTTTCCTACCTTTAAAATCTACGACAAGGTTCCTTATAGAACATAATATTTTCCATATTATATAGTTTCGGACGTCCGTAAGTCCGCATACTGACGCATCTTGATGTGCCACCCTGTATACGGCGGCGCACGCTCGGCCGCGCTAACTGTCGCGGTACTGTTACACCTACCTATTATTATTCATTATCTACCAACTGAATGTGATTGCGGGGTAATTATGAGCTATTCTCTAGTAGATTTAAAAATATTATTCTAAATTCGACAAATACGAAATGCGAAAATGTTGCCAAAAGCCCGTGGAGCAAGGCCATAAAATTATTTAAAAAAGAATAACTATTCCACAGACCGTGTTGTGTTGTGTCTGCAATTTTCGAATTTCGATTCTCGATTGACAATGACAGCTGAGATCAATGCAATGCCATTTATTGCTAAAACAAGCAAGATAAATTTTGATTCTACTGAAAAATCGATCAATCTGCCTATACCAGATTAATATAATAAAACCAAAGAGTTTGTTTTTTGTTTAAACGCTCTAATCTCTGGAACTACCAGTCGGATTTGAAAAATTCTTTTTGCATTTCATAGCCCAGTTCTTGAGGAAGGCTATAGGCTGTTTAATATCACGCTACGACCCTTAGCAGCCAAGCAAAAAGGAAAAAAGTCAGAAAAATGAAACAGCTAGTACCATTCAATAAAATATTTTCACTTTGAATTACTTCTTCGTATTTCCAACGTAATCCATTTAAATCCGCAGTAATTGTTCAATTACAATTTACAACAATTACTAGACCGACGGACGGTCACTAAGTAAGTTTTATGGGTTCAATGATCTCCTGGGAGCTACAATTGTAGTTTGTCATTAAGTTGATTGAAGACTATTTCATACGCAATAAGTGCCTACTCGTTTTTTCCTGAGCTGGTCAGTGGACCAGCAGTGGCTGGCCATAGCCACTGATTTTGCCTAAGGTAGATAATTGCGTTACAAGGGGACTTTGTTCCTTACCTTAGGCAAAATCAAACTCGCACAAAACAAAGGCTAGATGCCGGAGATGGCCTTAGAACGCTGTCGCCTTCTCATGCGCAGTCAATTGGTTCGGTGGACCTTCACCAGATCGTCGGTCCACCTTGTGGGATGCCTGCGCAGCGTCTTCCGGTACGTGGTCGCCATTCGAGAGCCTTTTTGCCCCAACGGCCGTCAGTTCTACCAGCGATGTGCCCCGCGCCCTGCTACTTATGCTATGCAATTCGTTGAGCTATGTCGGCGACCTTGGTTCTTCTGCGGATCTCCTCATTTCTGATTCGATCTCGCAGGGAAACTCCGAGCATAGCTCTCTCCATTGCCCTCTGGGTGACCTTGAGCCTTATGGTGAGCCTTCTCAAGTGAGCGGCCATGTTTCGGTGCGCAGGTACGCTCATGCATCTCCTCATTTCTGATTCGATCTCGACCTATACTTGACTATCTCGACTGTAGACTGTTACTGGTTGTAAGGGTGTGTACGCACCAGAGGCCTCATTGTAGTACACGGAGATGCGCTCGAGCTGCAGGTCGCTGGTGCCCTTGTACTCCCCGGCGGGGTCGATGCCGTGCTCCTCGGATATGATCTCCCAGAACTGCGGACAAACACACAAACCTCACATTAGATTCAATCATGAGAGCGTCAGTGGCGTCGGGGATAAGAGGCGGCCTCATATCGAAACTTCCGGAGTTCGATCCCCGGCTGGGCCATGTACCAATACGGTTTTTCTCGAAACTTAAGTAGGTACCTACATTTACTGACTGCTCTCAAACGGTGAAGGAAAATATCGTGAGGAAACCTGCGTACGCCGAAGAAGAAATACTTAGGCGCATGTGAAGTCCACCAACCCGCACTGGTGGACTATAGCCCGAACGCCCGCGTTGAGAGGGTAGGCCTGAGCCCCAGCAGTGGGGACATGTTAATAGGCTGTTGATGATGATTCAATCATCATTTGTAGATTTAATCGGGTTCCTTTTGATTCGTTCGAATTTTTAGAGTTCCGTACCTCAAAAGAGGAAAAAAGGAACCCTTATAGGATCACTCCGTTGTCAAGACCCTTTCTCAGGAACGCGTGAAGGTATCAAGTTAATACTCAGGTCCCATGGAGATGTGAAAAAATCAAACTTCTAAGTCAACGCAGTCAGAGTTATGGCCGATTTTCCCGCATTTTTGAGTATTTTGGTAATCAAAACCTATGGGGTACTTCCCGTTGACCTAGAATCATGAAATTTAGGAAAAAGCAAGGTCTTAACAGCACAAGGAAAAGGAAAGGAAAAAATCCGAAAATCGCGAAAATCCGAATGCCGTTTCTTATAAAGATCAAAAAACTCTATCGGACCAACTGAGGTTAGAGACTAGTACTATTATAAATATATTCTGTGGTTAGAGTACCTACGAGAGTAACTACAGAATTGACGTTAAAAAGTGTATATTATATACCAATTTTGAATAAACGAATTTTGTCTTTGACTAGAAAAGTCAGAAATCGCAAAAGAAAAATCCGGGTCAATGAGTCATCGGTGAACAAAAATCATTATTTTTAACACGCATGTAACGCCAATCCCAAATGTTGACACGGATTTTATGGCTTCCGTACACATTATGAGGGCAAAAGGAAGAATGTCTAACTTGCTCCGATTCCCGAGTTACGGCGTTACATAAAAATTTTATGTTACCGTTAAACCATTAAGACGGATTTTTAAACCGTGTCGGTAGATCTATAAAAGCTTTGTGGTTTTAATTGCTTGGGAAACTGGATGACTGAGTCAGTTTCAGAATTTTGCGGTAACACAATGTTTTTGATCGAAAACTGATGGTTACGGAAATGGACAAAAACCGTAACCTACATAACTGCTTAAGTGCTTGTGTATGGATGGCTAAAAGTGATTATGCTGTACTGTGTTTCCTGTTTAATAGCGGTAATAAAATAATAACTATGGAGTCACTTTAAAAATTTAAAAACTAGCTTTGTGGTGACCGCCACATTGTCTGGAAGAAATCGCTCTTAGCGATACGACCGCCTAGATGTACATTATTGTATCTGTTTTTTTGTCCGAACTTTTAAATGTGCATAAAGAGTATTGACTTCAAATGAAAATTGATTATGCAATATTGTATTGTCTTCAGAACCAATGGCGCTGGGTTAATTTCAGCAAGATCGGATTCTAAAGTAGTGGAAAAATCAATCGCATAATACCCTTCCCGACAGACTAAACAAAACTAGGTGTATTTGTTTTTTTATTATACTGCCTCTCTTTTCTCCATTGTCCCCAATTCAACTCAAGTATTGTCTTATTTATTCAAAACTAGATCCGTCCTCTGTCCCATTTCTTCGACGAGTAAACAACAAAGATAAAAGACTGTAAATTACACCCAATATAATATGGCTTTGTAGTTTGACCGCTATCTAGGTACTTTGTACTTATGGTGGACTATCGACCGATAACCCCTGATAAACCATTGCGTGCATGTCGTTTATTAACATAGTCCACTATTTATTTTAACATAACGTCCGGTACCTAGAACAATTGTGAATTATGTAAATAAATGACACGTTTTAGCACAGAGTAAGTAATAGTCTGTTTTAGCCCTAATATTGCGTTGTTGGTGCTCTTTCAAGGCACCTTGTATCACTGCGACCATTGCTGCTCTATTGTGATCGCCGCCTCATTATAGTTCAGTGCTCAGCTTTGCGCCAGTTAGGAACTTCAGAACGCTTTTGGCACTGATTTGGTTTCATCATCAACAGCCTATTAACATGTCCCCACTGCTGAGGCTCAGGCCTACCCTCTCAACGAGGGCGTTCGGGCTATAGTCCACCACGCTAGTACCAGTGCGCGTTGGTGGACTGGGGTGGTTGATTTGGTTTACTCATCGTATTGAAGTGAGCAGTTGACCAGATGGGTGTTTCTTTTACGCATCAGCGGGCCACACTCGCACAGAAGGTGCGATGGTGTTTCCTCTGCTTCGTGGCAGAGAGTGAACACTTCAGTGTCCAAGAGTTTGAGGCTGAACATGTGTTTGTTCAGGCCGCAGTGTCCGGTGAGTGCTCTCACCAGTGTACGTAGATTCTTCCTTAGCGCTAAGGCCTCTTTCGCAGTTTTGCGGCTGTAGGCTTTGATCGCTTCAGGCCTGGCCAGTTGGTCCTGTTAAGCATTACGCTTGACACAGACTCCTGAGTTATAGGCGTGCCAGGTTTTTGGTACGGTTCGGGCCACATAGTGTTCTTTTTGCCCCTGCCTTTGCAAATACGACTGGAATTGACTGGACTAGGCTCTCAAACGTTCGAGTTTATCAGCCCGAGTGAAAAAAATTCTCCAATTAGAATAGTCCGGTTCCAGTTAGAAACGTGATAGGTACTTAACAAATTACTTCAGTTCTACCCAAAATATGCCAAATACAACATAATAACAACATTTTAATATACAAAATCAATGTAATACATTCGATTAACCGAAATTATCTGATAGGTGGCAAAGGGAGGAGCTTTGGGACGTGAGGTCCCAGCACGTTTAAGTGGCTAGACTACTACTAGATTAGAATTAACTACTTTCTAATAACTAATTTAGAAGTTAGGTGAACGCCTTCCGCAAAGTTCGGCGCACTGTTATAGTTAGCTATGGCAGTGCGTCCACCTGTCCGCCGCCGCACGCGATAGGTCAAACCGATTTGCTGGGGACACAGTAACAATGTTATTGATCGGGTTTTTGATAATTGCCGTCTAGCGTACCAGTGAACTACGGTACCTATAGGCAAAAACCCCATACCAAAGTCAAAGTACACGAGTACATTTTTAAACACGTCAATTGTTTATCTAACACCGCTTCCAAGGTGTTAGCGCTGGGAAGAAGCGGCGCAACAAACATGCGCATCATATCTTTTAAAGTCCCCACGGAATTTCTTGACGGCTGAATGAATATAGTCACAAATTGTTTGCACATCGCTGACAGTGTTATAATCTATGTGTGCTACATAGAGATGTCCAAAAACTTGAAAGTTTGATTCGGTTGATCGAATCAATGAAGCATTTCTTCAAATTAAATTAGCGTCTCTAGTGAACCCTAGGACATCTCCCCTTTGACACCTTAAATCTGCCAACTTAACACCGCCGCCATCAAACTCAGCGGAGACTATAACATCGAGTTTGTTTAACAATTATTTATAAATAATGTATGGGGCTGAAGTAACAATATCACAGCCATCTTTTTCAGTCAAATATTCGTATATTTTATAATAAGCTTTCTTACAAAGTTGTTATTTAATTTAGTTAAATTCAATATCCTCTGGTAAGTAGTTTGTTGTAGACTACGTTAGTAACAATAATAAATTTAAACTCTTCAGTTCCAAATTTAGTCCCAATCGGACCAAAGGTTTAGCCTCCAGAGCCAAGCGTGACGGACGGACGGAATTGAGCTACTTGAACACGTTATTTTCCTGAAAATTGGAAAAACCAACCTTCCTCTACCTCTGGTACTGAGTTCGAGAAAGTAAAGAAATGTGTGAAAATAACAAAACATATGTTTCTACCGAAAGCCAGTTACGTACACGGCAGAAAGTTCGTTGCTAAATTAGTCATCAGTTAGCATTTTAAGCACTGCTTTTGTTTCTCCCATATGCCAGACACCAGCAATTAGTTTAATATTTATGTTAAAAGCTCTCAGACAAATTGTGGTCATCAATAACCTAAGTCAATTAAGGACATACTAGTAAATATAAGATGCTTCTATTCAGGTTACCGTCACTTTGACTTTTGAACTCCATTTGTATACGCAGCTTTCCATGAGTCATGACTTCAAAACAATGCATAAGCACTGTTTTCTCGTGCCACCAGAAGGTATACTATTTCAGGCCTCTCAGAAGGAATGAACGATGTTAAAGTCTCGAAATATATTTTTGTTATGTTTTTTTTAATACAGCACAAACAATTGTCGTCCTTAAACTAGTGAAACACTTATTTTACTGACTTGACTGTTGGTTTCTTTTGAAGGGTAAGTGGGTACTAAGCTGCCATAATGGTTTAATAGATTGACAATAGCTCGGGATTGAATGTGATTGAAAATACGGGCGTCAGCGCGACGACTCAATGGAGATCGCAGAAGTCACAGAATAAATAAATCTGTCATGTGTCAATTGAAGATATCTTGTTCTGACTCGGTAGTAACAAAAGGATGTATAAATAAACAATCCCGGGGAAGACATAGCTCTGTACGTATGAGTCTTTTTGAACTCAAAATTACAGAATAATTTATTGATAGAACGATCAGGTTCATTTACAAACTACTTACCTAGGTAAGTAAGTAGGTATTTTTTCTGTTAACAGTTTACAAAGTTTGATCTTTGCGTCATCAATTCACAATTCAAATAGGCTCTAACTAATTTTGGAAAGATTTCTAGCTGGCTAAGTTTTAAAAAGTAGATTTTGACTTTAAATAGACTTTTAGGTTATCTTAAAATAGAAAGTCATATTTCTTATTTTATCAAACCAGTGGTTACAGCACGGCATCGGCAGTCCACAAAATGCAGTTAGTGTAGGTAGGTAACAATACTTATCATGTTTTACGTTTATTGTTCTACCCAGAGAGTTGTTAGTATACATAGAGCGCGCGTTAGCCAGTTTGAACTGTAAGCACGGGTCTGAACAGTCTCGAAATGTTCGGGGCGACGCTACTAGTCACAACACGTCAGCAGCGCTGATTGTTGCTCTCGCCGGTATTTATTTAGATTTGGAGTAATCATGGTGAAATGTGCAGTGCCAAGCTGTAAACACGATTCACGGAAACAAACGATCTAGAAAAAATCTATATAGAAGCGTCCATAGAACACCTGCTTACACTTGGCACAATGGGCAATGAGCGATGCGCGCGCTCTATACCTAGTATACTAACTCTATGGTTCTACCAGATTAAAGTATGGATTGGATTGTATTTTAAAAATTTCATCGTTGTTTAAAATATCTACATCGGAATTATTTACCGCTGCTTTTTGTTAGGTAGGTACTATTATTTTTATTTTGTTAAACGGTCCCTAAACGATCATGCTGCATGATGGACCATCATGCTTGCTATCAATCAGTACAGTGAAGCAACGGCCAGCACGTAGTTTGCATGTCATGCACGTCAATCACTACAACTAGACGGTCATGCATGAGCGACAGCACGTAATGCATGTCATGCAGCATGATCGTGTAGGGGCCGCTTTACAGTTTGTACGAAACACGCGCCTATTTCTACACTGACGCCATGTTGCAGTCAATACCGGTAATTACGGAAACCCGCAAACTGTCTGCGTTGTAACGCGATCCAAAGCGTTACCGTGAACTGGGAACCACGATCGATGACCATGTGGTACGTTACTAGTCTTTTTGTCTGTCTAACAATATGTTACATTACAAGTCTTATAAAAGGCTTAACAAAATACAATACACAATACCTAGTAGTCTTATAATTATCTAGTCTTATAATTATATATCTCGTGAGCCACATCCGCCAGAGGGCCCAGGGACGGATTAAGGGAGACATAGAGCTGGAGGACATTACACCACCGGTGGAAGCAAAAGGACCTACTACCAACTTTAGGTCCTTCAAGCTCCGAGTCCCGGCCGACCTAAAAGATGTTTTCCTTAATCCGGACTTTTGGCCAGTAGGAGTAGTGTTCCGGCGATACAGGGAAAACAGGCATACCCACCAGTCATCTAGTGCATTCTAGTTTTTAAGTTAGTCGTAAGTTATATATATTTTATATTGTTAAATATGTATGTTAGTCTTTAAGGTATATGTAGTATAGATTTTATATTTTTATATTGTTAAGATAATATGTATGTTAGTCTGTAAGGTATTTGTAATATGGCCCTCGTAGGCTGAAATAAAGTTTATTATTATTATTATATTATTATTATTATAAAACAAAATTAAAAAGGGATACGTAAAATAGTATTTTTACATAAAACGTTACAGTTTTGGAGTTTATAACTTTGTATTTCTCCTTTTACAATGTAAGTTTGTACTTTATGTTATTACTAGCTGATGTCCGCGGCGTTACTCGCGCATCCTAAAGAAAACCATGCCAAATAATCAAAATATACATAGCTCCAAAGCAACATGAAATTATATGGGATTGGTTGGTTGAATATTTCAAAATGGCGATGGCGGTCGATTGAATAGAATACAAACGTAGCATTTTTCCTTTAAATCGACCATTACTTTGACCACCGACTGATGCCCAGCGACAATTTGGAATTAATTATTGGACAAAAGTTAAGTTTCCGTGAAATTAGAAATTTCCTTTAAATTTACGCGGCAAGTGAAAGTTTTACGATCGACGTCACAATCGCAAATCTAGATTATAAGGTGGCAAAGGCAATTAGCCATTCAGCCAGTAATCGGAGCGCTAAAATGGCGTAAAAGGTGAGAGAGCGTAGCGAAAAAAAATTATCGCACTAACTTTCCGCCCGCGTCGTTGCCCACTTTTGGGTTTTAATGGGAGGTTTTCTTAATAATCTGTGGATCTGTCAGAAGCATGAAATTATCTGTCCTAGTTATCTGTCCTAAAATAGTGCAACACATAAAAAATACATTAAGTTTAAAAAAATTATGTTCGACAAAAAGTCTAATGCAAAATAAAAATATATCAAATAATATTTCATTATCATCCTGCATTTAATCTATGATCCTGCATCCAACATTCAATAAAAAGCGTTCCATTGATTTCACCTTGAATGAAAAAAATTTGCTACCGAGAACCCACCAAAGAGATCATATCTCTATGGATCTTACATAATTAAGATGTCAAGACTCGAAAACTCCAAAAATAGAACTTCAAATGAAGTACCTAGATTTTTATTTTTATTAATTTTATGGCCTTGGCCTTGGGTCTTATACGAAAATTTATGCATGGTTTGACATTCGATGATAGTATACAGTCAGTGCCATCGCGTGGTATTTATATTTTAGCACTAGTTATATTTTTTAAAAGAGCCACTTGGAAATCACTCATTTACAAATTAAGGTGGGTGTTATGCATGACTAAACATTCTGGAATTTCTGTTTTTCAAATAGCATTTCGAAATAGCCCACTTCCCTTTTGTTTCGAAACGTCGGCCATCTTGGAGACAGCTCGACTGCATTTTCAAAATAGAATTTAACTTTTTCCTTTCTTGTTGCATCGCGCGTGGCCGTTGACATCGGACTGCGTCTTATTTTCGGCCAGTAGCCGGGAGAGTTTCCATATTTAAATCATTCTACAGGGATGGCTCTATACTCTGGGTTTAGAAAAACCATAAAGAAACGATGAGGAGTGGCAAAATTTTTTGATTCATGAGAAAAACCTTATTAAAACACATGGCTGCTGCGTCGCCAGTTCTTCCTTTTTCTTGGCTGGAACTTGGCCTAGCACGCTACCGCGTTCTAGATAATAACTTACAACTACGCGTCCAACACTATGCAATTTTCAATTAGCCGTACTTAAAAACAGAAGTCAAACAGAACGTCTGGCCTGTTGGCGTAGTTGGTAGTGACCCTGCCTACTGCGCCGGAGGTCGTGGGTTCGATTCCCACCCGGGGCCAACATTTGTGTGATGAGCATATCTGTGGATTTTCGGATTCTCGGTGTTTGTATGTATTTAAGTATTTATTTAAAAGTATTTAAGTATGTTTATCAGTTGGTGAGTACCCATTTACAAGCTTCGGCTTAGTTTGGGACTAAACAGCCGTGTGTAAATTTGTCCAAACATTATTATTATTTTTTAGAAGTATGTAGTAGGTACATACTAAATTAGGTAGAAAGAGAGACTGTATCATAAAAAGTCAAAGTATGTGACAATTGTGACATGACGTTTGCAAAATCCACCTACATCTGTGGCAAAATCCCTCGAAACTAGGCCATAAAATAGTGTACGAAATTATTCTACCGACAAAGTTTTTGAGTCTCGATCTATATTTGTTTGTATATCTACCCTAAGTAGCTTATAAGATCACATGACTTATTCCCATGACGATAAGGTTAAACCACGCAATTGACTTGGGGGTCAGTTATTTCTGATTGGTTTTCGTGTTGTCGTGCGCACCGTTGTACATAAAAAATGACTCTTAGCGTTCTACTGCACTTATGATCCGTACTGTACATTTTTGCATGACCCCCCGACATTGGAATAGACCCACGTCCTTAAAGTCCTGAGTGCGGCCCTGACCTGAATGTAACGCGACACTGATCAAAGGGTCTTTTATAGTCCACGGATGAGATCAACCGAGGAAAATGTAAAGGATATCGTCTGTCAGTGGGTTTATTGCAGTACCTTATAAAGTACCTTACTGTCATGAATGGAACTCATACATGTATTATTTTATTACTGACTAGCGGACGCCCCGCGACTTGGTCCGCGTTAAAAAATATCATTTCTAGGATATCTATATCTATTTATCAAAATCTGCTCAGCCCTCCATACCTATAGTTCAGCTGTCATAGCGTGAACTTTCGCATTTATTTTTAAGTAAAGTAAGTGTGGGAAATTTGAAAGCATTTCACTGTTATTTAGGTTACCTATTTGAATGCAGTTCCACTGTTATTTAGGTTACCTATTTGAATCACGCAGTTTCACAGTCATTTAGGTTACCTACCTATTTGAATGCAGTTCTACTGTTATTTAGGTTACCTATTTGAATGCAGTTCCACTGTTATTTAGGTTACCTATTTGAATGCAGTTCCACTGTTATTTAGGTTACCTATTTGAATCACGCAGTTTCACAGTCATTTAGGTTACCTACCTATTTGAATGCAGTTCTACTGTTATTTAGGTTACCTATTTGAATGCAGTTACACTGTTATATTCATTGAGGGTAACTATTTGAGTGCAGAGTCACTGTCTATTTAATTTTTAATGCAGTTTCACTGTTATTGTTACGGTACCTACTTACCTATTTGAATGCAGTTTCAGTGTTATTTTCAGAGCACCTAACTTACCTACCTACTTCGAGAAAGGTTTTAGGGTACCTTACCTACACTAGATACCTAGGTATTAACAATTTTTCTCTGTCTAAACTAATTTCTGTTAAAGTTTAGAAACAAATAAATTCTCAGAAAGTTCAACCGGACCCGCCTGGTGGACTAGTCTTCTTGTTTTCATCGTATAAAGTACAAATAGATTTGTAAAGGGAAGTACCTAATGCTAACACCAGATGTATCGACGATAGACATGTTCCGTATATCGTAGTTTCTAGCCGGTGCCTGCCGGTGGAAGTCAGGCAAATTAAATACGTATTTTTAGCTCCTAAAATAAGAGGTTTCTTGATAATCTGTGGATCTGTCAAAACGATGATATTATCTGTCAAAAGGCAAGTAATTGAATCTAGTTAAATACAGTCATTACAGTACCACGAGAAATGACATACATAATTTTTTAATTAATATACTTACCTAAATTGAATTATTATCTTTGTTATACATTTGTATAAATTGTATATTTGACGTATAATGTGAAATTAAGAATAAATGACTGAAACTGAAACTTGTAGTATGAAGAATGGATTCGGCGAAATTTTTCGAAATGTGACTTTTTTATGTTAAATTCAAATTCAAATTCAAACTCTTTATTCGTAAATCACCGGACTTGACCTCATTTTGTATTAAAAATATTTTAAAGAGGCTTTTAATTGTTTAAAAAATTAAGTAATAGTAACCATCGAGATAAAAAATGCTTAATAAGAAAATTTTCGTATTAAAAATATTTTAAATAGGCTTTTAATTGTTTAAAAAATTAGGTAATAGTAACCATCGAGATAAAAAATGCTTAAAAAGAAAATTTTCACATACGTTTCAAACAACACTGATGAATAGAATCAACTAGAATTTCTCAACCCCGCCATATTTTAAAAACATCAAACAAAAACAAATTCCAATGTTGAAATAACCCGAGAGACTGAATGTAAACATTCACAGCCACTTACAGACTGTGAGTTGAGAAAAAATTACAAAAATCGGAAGCAGCCGCCATCTTGTTTGATGATTGAAATTTTTGGCGGGAACCGACGTGTCATGTTCGTCACTTATATTTTATTTTCCTGTAAAATGTATATTGCGGGTTTTAGTGTATGAATGTGACAATTTTGTATACTTAAAGTGATTATGGTTGTGTATATTGTGCGGGAAATTACAACTAAAGTGTGTAACAACTCATCAAGTTCGTTCCAAGCACATTTTTGTATTTCGAAAACTATAACGACTTTTTACTGAGGTCGAAGTTAGAGGTTCTTATTTCGCTGTTCTTATTAGAATTTTAGTACTGTCAAATTAAAAAGATTAAGAAGAAATAATTTTAGTCGCCTTGTTATAAATTTATATAGAAACATAGAAAAAGAATGAACTATAGAACCGTAATCAGCGTATAGCATGAAATAGCAATAGTCTTTTACACCAATAATTTGTAAAGACGCTTCTTATATGGCGGGGTCAAACTGAACAAACACTATCTATTTTAGTCGGGTTGTGGTTTGTTGAAAAATTCACATACGTAGATAGAGATAGAAGATTTTATACCTGTCTTGTTTACTCTTACCACTTTTGTAATAAGTGTGTCCCTCTCTGATTATTATTGTTATTTTAGCAGCAGTTCTATGGGATCCTTGTTCAATGTATAGAAACCTGGTGTCTGACAGGACTGAACTATTTTGACAGTTCTAAAATCATGTCATCTCTTTGTTATTTTTAAAGTTAAAGAAAGAGCACAAGGGACCAAAATTTAGTTAAGGCGTATCCCAGACACACGCGGCCTGCGGTGTAGGCCCGCAGCTTCAATATGAAAACGCAGGCCGCGCGTGTCTGAAGTCTCACATACATTGCATAGGGAATACAACAGGCCGCCACCGCCACCGCAGGCCGCGTGTGTCTGGGATACTCCTAAAGCGTGCACCAGTTGTTCTAAATCTTATTAGTCATGGGTTCACCTAAGGGCATTGAATTCTTGCACACCTATCTACATAAAGTGTTCCGATGGCATATCATTGCCTCGTAATTCGAAATGTTAGTGCTTTTCTTTGCCACCATTACCACATGTAGACTGGTTGTTAAAACACCTTTTATCTTCTAAATGCGTTTACTTTGTTAAAGTGCGCGCGGTTTGTTTTAAAGTAGGTTTTGTTTGATTTAAAACCGTAAGGGATTTACGGTAATGGCTTAACGTTCTTATTTTGGTGATCAAATAGTTTTAAATCCGAATTTAGAAAAACATTCAGTCGAGTTGAGGACCTCCAATTTTTTTGTAGTCTGATATTGATAAGACACGTCTATGTATCAAATCAACAGCCTATTAACATGTCCCCACTTCTGGGGGCTCAGGCCTACCTCTCAACGAGGGCGTTCGGGCTATAGTCCACCACGCTAGCCCAGTGCGGGTTGGTGGACTTCACATGCGCCTAAGGATTTCTTCTTCGGCGTATTCAGGTTTCCTCGCGATGTTTTCCTTCGCCGTTTGTGAACAGTCAGTAAATGTACTTAAGTTTCGAGAAAAGACCCATTGTTACATGGCCCAGCCGGGGATCGAACTTCGGACCTTTCGATATGACAGCATGCGTCTTATCCCCGACGCCACTGACGTATACCTATGTTCATTCATAAGTTACACGTCAATTAATAAAGAACTCTTAAGAAGAGATAATAATGTTTTCAGATTCAATACATATTCAAATACATCCCAATATTTATTCAATACCTATTAAGTACATGTCAAATAATAATAAATGATAGTTGGAAACAGGAAAACTGCAATATTGTACAGTCATTGCTGTAAAAACAGCCGAGACCGTAGTCTATAGTGTTGCAAGTGAGAAAAGATAATCTATCGATATTATTGTGAGCTCGAAACTAGTTCACAATATCTATCGATTGTTTCCCGTTATGTCAGTAGTACCATCGACTAGTACCATTAGTATAAGTGACACAACTTTGTACCATCAATGTCACTGGCAATACAAAAATTGATCGACCGCCTCGATTGCTACTGGGCTTGGTCTTGATTTATTTCTGTTTGTTTTGATCTTTTGCCGCTGGGGTTGGCCAGCATTTGTATACAAAGTGGCCCCGATCTGGATAGTGTATTAATTAATTTATAGGTAGGTACGTACAGTAGCAGTATTTATAGGAAGTAGGTAACTATCTATTAAATCTACGGACGTCGTCTAGTTAGGTATAATTTTTCTATTGAAATTATTTATTTAAGGGAAAAATATCCACCAGATTTTAAGTTAGACCTTCAGGGACACAACCATGAAAACCGCATACAATTTGGTGCAGTAGTTTTTTGCGTGAAACAAACATATAGACACAGGTTTTTTTTAAAATTATTGTTTTGGTTTATAGTGCTCTTATAGACCCCTCATATGATTTTTACATAAATATCTCCTATTTACATTATAGACATCGTTCAGTTATAAATTTAATCATGACGGCCGGGGGTTTCTACATTGCGAGGTCAGCCATCGATAGTCGAACTATCGATAGTTCCGCAGCACTAGTCGCGTCGCTTACAGTGGCCGGCGCCGGCGCAGCGCCGCAGATTAGAAGATAATTAGTGAGGTACCGACGGACTGCGGCGCGGGGTCGATGAACTCGAGCTAGTAAAATAAATCTGCGATGACGCATCGTCTAGTGCAATTTTTGGAATTCGGAAATGAAATAAATAGACGTAGCCTGCGTTACTCCGCGGCTGAGGGGGCGTCCATAAACTAGGTGGGTAATTTTGACCTCTTTTGACACTGGATGTGGCGTGGCAGCCGTGGCTTTTACGTGCCTCCGAAATGGAAATAAACATGAATGTTAAAAATAATAATCATACTTTATTGGCAATTATTTAGTTGCATGTCAAAAAAAATGTCAATATAAATGTCAATAAAAAAAAGCTACTCCCATATGGATGAGTAACAAAAGCATTTTAGGGGGTGCCAAAATAGTGGCAAATGTATCAGAAAATTTTGACTCACTCACACATTCTCATTTTTAAACTCCATATAAATTTGTATTAGCAACTTTCTCCCGCTAATCCGCTTCCTTTGTCCGCACCCCCCCCCCGGATTTTGACACCAAATTTTTCTTCGTTTCCCATACTAAATTTGCAAGATGCGATCTCCACAGGGAGCGCGCGCGCGACCAAAGAGGTTCGAATCTTCTTGGAAATAAATATCTGTATTCTGTACAGATTCTGTAGCCTATAAATATGTCATCTATATATAAAAAACATATGTCTACCGCTTGTTGACCAAAACATCGCAAGCGACATATAAAAAACATTCAGACAGAACTAACCCTTAAATGAGTATTTTATATTTGTAACAAACTACCAGAATAAATCTTGAAATTAATGTAAATTTAAGAAAGATAAGGACAGAAATTGTTATACTCAATTTAAATAAAATTGTATGAAAGTATTTAAATATAAAATAGACGATTGAATGACAAAAGATGCCTGGTGTTAATGTTACTTCAGCCTCGCACACGCTAACACCTAGGAAACGTTGGGTGTACTTAACTTCTAGCAATATTTTGACTTGTCTTTGACTGTGTAAATTGTTTCATTTCATTCTCAATATCTACATAATATTGATCATACACCGTAAAAACTCACTCAAAATGGCAAGTCATTCAAATTAAAGAAGTAGACTGAAGATAATTATTACTAGTTAAGTTGTTTTTAATTAAGTACATTATACCATGGCATGTTGCACATTAGACCATAGTGATTCTAGGGTCATTGCCCGGGGAATAAGTACCTAAGTAGCAAGCGACTCAAATTGCGGCAATAACAGGCGGTTACCGGCGTTTGTCGCCAAATTATACGAATTACTCAATTATAACCGAACTAATCTGTAGGTATTGCGGTATATAAAATTGTCATTGTCAACGTCATTTCAATATGTCACTGTATATTTAAAACCATTAGATATTTTGACTGAAGGTGAGATATTTCTAATCCTCACCAGAAGTTTCGAATCGAAATCATCATCATCAACAGCCTATTAACATGTCCCCACTGCTGGGGCTCAGGCCTACCCTCTCAACGAGGGCATTCGGGATATAGTCTACAACGCTAGCTCATCTAATCTAAATACTGTTTTATTACTCAAATCATTCATAGATTCATCTCACATATTATAGTCAGCGATTACCTTTCTAAATGTGATAATATAGGCTACCATGAATGACAATTTGGACTTATTTGTTACTATAGTAACGCAGTAAAAAAGTCCTCTAAACAAACACCATTAAAATGAAAAATATCTTATTCAGTTTAAGCGAAAAATAGTGTTTCAAACATGTTTCCAAAGAGTTGGAGCACAGCCAAGAAATTACGGATGCAGTGAACCGAAAGAGCGAATGTTTACGGGACACATTTTCACTCGCCATGTTTCATTTATTTATTGGCATCTATAAAATGTCACTCACATATTTATTCGCCATTTCACCATATTATTGCAGACGGTAAATAGCTCTAATTGGATTTTTATTGATCGAGGTACTTTCAACTGTAGCACTGTCATAAAAGATTCAGTATGTCAATCAAGATACGTAATATGACGTTTTTCTCCGCCTAAGAGCTTGTGATAATCTGTAATCAGCTTAAATAAAAGTAATTATTGATTTAGGCCACGGGGAAAATGTCAAATGTAATTAATAATATACTTAGGTACAATTTCCAAACAGTACATTGTTATTTTAAGGATGATTCTGTAATTTATTTAACAAGGACATTCATTGTTTAAAACTATTTTTAGTTAGGCATTAATTGATGTTTTAACTGGGCTTTACGGCTCTGGAAGTCAAGGATTTATTGATTATGACGTAGGTACGTATTGCAAAACAAGTAGATAAAACAGGTCTTGTGCATGACGACCTCCCGCCATGTTATAGCTGACGAGTGACGATCAAACAAAAACAAACATAAAAAACAGTTTATAAGAAAGTAAACAAGTAGGTATTATCTTTGACAAATATATTTTCTGGAACTCCTTACTATGACTAAGTCTTGATTATTAGAGTACGGTTCACATAGTTCCGTGGAAAAGCAATTTAGTCTATGATTCAGATTCAAAGTAATGGATTAAAATCGTGACTAAAATGTGGAGTAGAATAGATTGTACTCTGGCTGAAATGACTAGATTGGTAAACAGATATAAAATGATTTGTATCTATACTTACAGTGATTACTTTTGTTTATACAAGAGATAAGGGATGAATAATGCATATAGGAAGTAAAGATATGTTTGTATTCTCGGCAACTATCTGTAACTATTATTGTATTATATTTTTGTGCGTCGCTCCAATTCTACTCAAATCAAATTATGGGCCAAGGGACACTTTGAGTTCTTAGATATCCGTTAGGTAACGATTTGCGTGAGATCTGATGGTGGCTGTCCGGAGTACTGATAGACGAGGTCCAAAGAGCTATACCACAGATTAGATAATAGTTCCTACTATACACACAACTGATCACATCAAAAAAAGATATAAAATATCATCGAAATGTATGGAAATGCGCATACGCAGGATTCTGACTATTCCTATGCAGTTATTACTTTTACTGAGATGGTCTCTGGAAGGTTTAAGTGACTAAGGGCCTCTTACACCGCTTGCTGATAAAGTCCCAGATACTCTATCTGCAGGTTATCTGACAGATAGCCTATTTTTTTGGTTTCACAGGTATCTGATTGCCTATATCTTATATATTTTATATAGTCTATCACACAGATTTATCTGATAGATTAGTTTATCACTAAGATTACTATCTGTAACAATATGAGGAAGTGGTGAAAGAAGCCCTAAATCATCGAGTTACATAGATATATAAAGGAGTAAGGAAAGAGAGAAACGGTTTTAAAGATTTTATAGAGACGTTTAGAAAAAAAGGGCAGAATCTAGTGACTAAATAATATAACCCTATTTCGTTCTAGTTTACGTTAGAAATAGACGTTTTCCTCGAGGAAAAGTACCATACAGCTTCACTGGACGTAACGTCACAAGATAGACACGGAAACCACATCAATATTGGACTAGACACACATAGATGGCTGCGTATAAAGGTGACTCAAACCCGTTGCACCAAAAATAGTTCAACAATAACAAAAGGAATACCATCACATCAAAGAATACGCTAAAGATGCAGGTAAAAGCACACGCAGATATTCAAAAGTACTGAGGCAGGTATTAATAATTGCTTACCGAAGGAGGAAATTGATGGAAAACAATCGAGGCGTGCGTGTTCGCAGCAAACCGTGAAGTAACTAACTCATCACATGAGTATCGAGACGTGTGCACTGTATTTACAAAGTTTTCGCCATATACTTTTCCTACGCATGAGAAGACGTTCGTCGAAAACAAATTCAATGTTTTCAGGAGCCCCCACCACCCAAAATCGTCGTTCGAGTTGAAGTTCGAGTGACCCCCCCTCTGACACACTTGTTGACCCTTTCCTCCCTCTCCCTTAACGTGTGGCGTAATTTATGGATGGCCCCTTATAAAAAATGTTTGCATTGCAATTATTATGGATTGCTTTAACCGTAGGTACCTACATAACTATAAAAATTAAATGCTTTTATTACACTCAATTACTTTAAAACTTAGAAAGGGGGGAGAAAATTTTGCGAGCGTCCGCCCGCATACGAGTGTCGTTCTTATGGTGATGAAATCTAATAATCAAATCATTTTAAGAACAATATAAAATCTAAGCGATCTAGAATGGTAAACGGTATCTTTATTCTCTTTTATAATGTAGTTATAGACCTACCAAGTTATATTCTGTGAAGTGGCAGAATCAGGAACTATGCAGAATGTCATTCGGCCGTCAGCACAAATTGTATAGAATGACGGGCATGGAGCGATGGCAGAGACACCCTTCAGTTCACAGATAACTATAACTTGGTAAGTCTATATTTTAAAATACTTACCTATATGAATATTTAAAGCTTATATGATGGCCATAAAAAGGCTTTGTTTCCAAAGCTGTAAAATCCGTTATTAAAAAAATCTAGTGAACTGTCAATCTAAATTCAAAACCATGATTCACGTTCGCGGGGAAATGAACTGGGGCGTGCGCAGAATTTGACATTAGCTCGTAATAATGGCGTCTGGGCCTTATAGGACCCACTATTGTTCCATACCTTCTCTGACGAGTATCCGGCCTTCATTGTTTGTAAGTACATGTAATTTTAAGATTTAAATATGTAATTGTTTGAGACCAAACTTGGCGTTTTGACGTCATATTAACGCAAAGAGGTTCCGAGTAAAGAGTTTTTACCATAAACTTGATAACTATAAAAATCTATGGTTTGGATGGAGAGTATTCCATATTTAGATTTTTGAGCAAACTTAGAGCATTTAAGACGTAGAGCATTTAATCGAAGAACACATTCATTATTGTTAATGTATAAAAACTCATTTATTATTATAGTATTATTTTTACCGACTTCCAAAAAAGGAGGAGGTACTATGTTCGGCTGTATGTTTTTTTTCCTTTTTTTAAACTTAAAATGAACTTCCTACCTACCTACTTACCTTTTTCTAATAATTATAAACGCGAAAGTTTTTAATGATGTTTGGGTGTTTGTTGCTCTATCACGCAAAAACTACGGAACAGATTTTGATGAAACTTTACAGTAAGAAAATATAGAATATATATCAGAATAACATAACACATAGCCTGTAGATACCTCGGGTAAAGCTGTTCCAGCTGGAAATTTTTTCTACGCGGGCGAAGTCGCGGGAAACAGCTAGTACAGTCTATGCAGAAGTCACTGGCGACATCAAATTGAAATCTTTTTTATAGATATTGTATTCTCTTTGGTTAATTTTTTAGTTTGATTTTTAAATTTCATGCAAAAATTTAATTTTAAACACACGTAAAAACTAATTTATGACTATTTAATAATTTGTATGTCCCGTTCGTTCTGTAATTAATATTGCAACCGCGTATATCCATACCGACCTATTTCAAATGTTTTGGCATTCTTTCAGGGTTGTCAGCTCAATCAACGAGATTACGACAGTGGCGGATGAGGTTGCCGGAATATTGATTTAATGCAATTTTGAGATACGTAATTATATTATTTCTACTGCAATTAAATATACCTATTATGTTAATTACAAATCACAATTTTTACTGTAATTTTAGAATTTAATAATGTAATTAGGTACATATTACCTATGATAGTCCTGTAATTAAAGAATATTTCCATAGTTATTCCAGAAAATCCTTAAAAATCGCAAAATTGCGTATATTTAGGGCCGACTTTTAAACAATAAATTAGGTACGAAAACATGTGCAAAACATGTCTTAGTAAACATAAATACATGTCATGTGACAACCCTGGCGTATGTATGATAAAATAACGGTTTATAACGGTCTTTGACGTTGAGCACTTTTCTGATAATAGCAGCGTAAATGACAATACGACCATTATACCGCTTTATTCGCGGACTGACGGACAGACAGACGGCGGCCAATTATATACCGAAATTTATATATACAGGGTATATATTTATATACGTTAAGATGGGTCAGTGTGGTGGGTCATCTATGAATGCAGTTACCTATTTTAGAATCTACGACATGGTTCTCTATAACATATTTTTCTATATCTTATATGTTTTGGACTTCCACTTCCCCAATACTGACCCATAGCCTAGGAATAACCTAGGATTAGTTTTTTATAGCTATAAGATTGCTTCAAGTGGCCTATTATTATTCTCAGCAGTTTCTTTTTCAGATAGTTTTTAATAATATCAATTTACAGAGCTATTTATGTACTTAGTTTCAATCTTACCGACAATATATTGTAGGTATAGTTTAGGAATAATCGAGTGAGATCACATAACTTTTACCCTGTATACCAGCAAGCTAGAATATAATTATAATAGCCATCTTACTAATGCTATTCTGTAATTGTATCTACAGTTAGGCATATTATGAGTTATGACAACTGGCTAGATTGCAGTCACAAAAACAACTGTTTGAAAACTACCAATGTGTACCTATATAGAAATACGTAAAAAATGAATTTTATTTAAGATCCAGAAGTTTGTATGTTCGTCGAACTCGTTTTTTGTCCGTCTGTCTGTTGGTTAGTTTTTATTTATGAATGTCTTTTCGTAGCTTTGCTATTCATGTTTTCATACATACTTTGGGCTATAATCCCATAGGGGAAGACAGAATGGGAATGTTATGAATCGCGATCTTGGTAACCTGTTTCATCTCAATAGTTTCATCTTAATAAGAAACATCTGAATACAACCATGTTTTACGCAAATAAATATTACTTACTTAGTTTTTTTTTCAGTGAATTTAGCCAGTGTCACAGTTAGGGAAACAGATATGTATGATAAAATATTTTTGTTGTTTGTTTTTAAAGTTTTTGTTAATAGTTGCCTATAATTTTATTGGCAATAAATTAAATTTCAACGAGATCGGACAAAAAAGTTTGTAACCGAAAAATGTGTTTCCAGCGCCGGCTGTTAGAAAGCATATCATTGCCTTGCTCCAGTAAAAAAGTGTAAAAAGCGTACAATCACGCCGCGGCCGTAACACTTAGGTAGGTATTGGACATGAAAGTCGGCTTTACTTGAACTAGTGGAATATTCTATGCTATTCTAAGTTTTATGAAAAAGTTCCATCGCCTTTTTTAATAGGTTCAGCCACTCTTTGAGCACTTTGAGGGTAGGTACTTAAATACATTTTACTCTCTTCGAAAGATGAACAATGTCTTTTCCATTGCCTTGTTATTTTTGATGATTAATGTTTCAAGGTTTATGATAGTTTATGTTCTGTGTTTTTGGGAAAGCAAAGGCAATTTTTTTATACACAGCTAAATACACGTTTAAAATTTGACAGCACTGAAATTATATTCCTATTTCGAATCATTAGTTATAATGCTGCCATTGTGCTTCAGACAGAATCATATTTAAATTTAAAAATTCGAAAAACTGTCAAAGTCGCACAATGAGTGTGAGAGAGACAATCCGAATGTAAGGGAAAACAAATACTGTTTAAGATTAAATAAATAATTCCCCCTTCAACGGATATCTGCTAATCTTTTCTTAATTTTCTAAAATCGTATAGGTAGGTATAGGTATACCTCAAAATGTCTTAAATCCGGGATATTTCTGACGTATCTAAGGTTAGACCCCTGTAGTGACTTCAGCACCTTTCATGATTTATTTATTACGGACAAGTATCTTGCTTGGTCAGTGTAAATTACCTAGGTACCTTTATTAGTTTTAGGCATGTAGGTATACTTACCGGCGTTCATACAAATCAAGGCTCAAGTTACTTGCCGCCAACTATAGACCGTAATATTAATATGATATATGATACACACTTAGAGTACATAAACATAAGCTTTATAGAAACACACATCATTTATGTAGGCATTTGAATACGACACCTTTTTATTCAAAGTACCTATACCTACCTACATATTAAATCGAATGAAGACAAATGTTCATAAGCGTAGGCTATAGTCACTAAGCATACGAATAGTTTTTTTCGGTAATAATATACCTATTTTTACAGAAGACTGTTTATCACGTTCATTTTATTAACAATAACAATAGATATTTTTTTTGAAAATATGAAACAAGTTGCTGACATGACAGATGTGACCGTTAGAACTTAAAATTACGGGTAGGTTTGGTATCTTATAAATAAAAAATGGTAACACAAATTAATTACTATTAATTACACTCATTTCACCTAAGTACCTACGTATTTTTCGTTAATTTCAAAAATAAAGTCGCAGGTGTCTACCTAAATTTAGAAAATAAAATGTCCAATCGAGAAGACATAAACGTGAAAAATATTTTTAAAAAAATAAACTCACTTTGGCGCCAATCTGGTTCCCGCACTGGCCGGCCTGAATGTGCACTATTTCCCTCATTTTTGTTTTTTAAATTTAAATTAAATTACTAAAATATAAACTAGACGGCTCGACGGTCGGCGTGTGACTATTCTATTTCCACCGAAGCCGCGCGCGACGGCTGGTCCGCACTCGAGGGAAGTGAAATAAAAGGAACGAAACGAACGAACGGGCGAGTGGTGTCGCTCGGGGTGTGTGTGGCCAGAGTTCAAAGCTTACCCTAATTTAAGGGAAGTTGCTTTAGTAGACTCGAGCGATTTTGTGTGACTGTGTGGTGAAGGTGGAAGTCAATCTTCCTTGCTGTGGTGAGTAGGAGTAGGCGACTTGAAATAAACTGGACAATTTATGAAATCTGGTTTTTATAAGAGTTATGTCACAATTTAAGCCTTCTATAGGTCTATTTTATTATGGAAATTGTCAGGGATCCGCTGCTCCGCGCCATTGACAAAATATGGAAGTCTGTAGCAATGAATTAATTTTAATGAGAAACAAAAAATGGATGATATTTCAATTTTATAAGATAATTTAGAGGTAGAAATAAGGCCAAGAAATGTTGCTAAAAGGAGGTTAAGACCAGGCGTCGTGTTCCATATCCAACTTTGTCACATCAAATCAAATTATGACGGTCACCACTATTCAATTCATTTTAAAGTAAATGCGTTCTGTCTTGAATGCTAGGTAGTGAAGATTGTATTTAAACGAAAGAATCTCTGATCATAATTTCTAGAAAATGGCACATAATTCACGTGTATAGTTTTATACTGAATGCCTACTATTATATTATTATTATTAATTAGTATAGTTAAACAACAAAAGCTGAGTAATTTGTACGCTGGCAACACTGAATGATTCATGCACCGCTAGCAAGTTCAAGCGCGGCCGGCGACCGGCAATGGAAGTATTAAATTAATTCGTCTGCTAATTATTTATTAAGTGATGCACTTGCCTTCTGTCGCGGTCTGAAGTCCACGGTTCAGATAACAATGTCTTTATTTAACGATTGCTCTCGCGAGGATTCGGGCCGTAACATTGAGCTTCCGAATAGTTATAATATATACTTACATACCTATACATACTTATATATCTTCACGCTGTGTCCCTGGCGGGGTAGCCATTGCAGAGAGAACGGAGCGCCATGTATCGCGATCCTGACACCTCTGTCGCTTCCCTCACTCGCATCGTTCTGGAGCTCTATTTTTGAACCGCTCTCCGCGCTTCGAGCGATCGATTCTACTGATTTTCCTTCGACATCTGATACAAAATTCAGTAGAATATACCGCTCGAAGCAAGGAGAGCGATTCAAAAATAGAGCTCCTGTTCACACACGCTCGCAGCGAGACGCGAGTGCTCTTGGTGTGTCTCGAAAGTCTCCAATCAATTCAGCTAACGTAGTTAAAGTCCCACTGGTGCATACTTTCGCGCTGTGGTCCCCTGGGTGTTCATGTGACTTCTTAACATACTAACAAGGCAAGTTAAATAAAAATTTGTAACAATAGGTATTTAAAAAGCTTACGGCAAAAGCATATTTAGGTACTTAGAAAAAGAATGAATATTTATTAATGTGGTAACCATTTCGGGTAACCGTGACGCGTTGGGAAAATATTCAATTCAAAAAACAGTTGCAACGGATCATATGATCGGTTGGGACAAAATAATCACAATTTCTTAGTTGCATCGGATCATGTGATCCGATGGGAACTTTTTGTGTGATCAGATGCAACCCCGATCGGATCATATGGTCCGTTGGGAATAATCCTGTGGATTTCCTTTAAAAACAAAATGCGGCCACGATGCAAATGGATTGAATCAATCCTTTTTCAATCGTTCATTCTTTTGACTAATTTCTTTAGCCTTATTATCTGACAGGCCTATTGGCTTGGTTAGTAGTGACCTTGTCTACGCCAGAGGTCGTGGGTTCGATTCCTACCCTTAGAGTATACATAAGCTAGCTATAATATCCCACCCGAGACAACATTTGTGTGATGAGCATGATTGTCATTTAGTTTTCGGATTTTGGGTGTTTGTGTGTATATAGGTATTTATTTAAAAGTAGGTATAATATATGTTTTTTTGTTTATCAATAGTTGAGCACCCATCCCAAGCTTCGGCTTAATTTGGGACTAAGTCTTGTGTGAATTGTCCAAAAACATTAAATATTATTTCAAAATACAACGTTCATTCTAGCAATAATAAAACAGAAGTCATAAATTAATGTAAGTATATTTCAGAATGAATTTATATAAAATAATACAGGCTAAGATGCGCCGTTTTAAGTTAGTAGGGTGCAAAAGAAAAAAAAACATGGAGACAAAGATTCTGTAAATAGCAACACTCCCCGACCGCTGTAACAAAATGGAACAAATAACTTCACTCACTGTTTAAAATTAGGTACTTTGTAATCATCAATAATCATTTAATTCATTACGATAGGGTTGAAAATATCATAGCATTGGATTTGAGAGGTGTAGACGTAAGTTGGTTTGATTCCCGTGGCGACTGGCAAGATTATTCTGAACTGAAGATGACTAAAGACTGGAACGATAACCATATTCTGAATTATTACAAACAAAAAAAAAAATTTTTATCAACTTTGTACAACGGATCCCCTAATTTTTTTTCACCAACTATTTTTTTTTTTTTTTTTTTTTTTTTTTTTTTTTTTTTTTTTTTTTTTTTTTTTTGTGGCTTCCCACGACAGTGGATTTAGCCAGTGTCAATGTTAAAAGTTAGGGAAACGGATATGGGAAGAAATTTTGGAACGAAATTTTGATAGGATCAGGAAAAGTACAATAATTACAAATAATATATATACAGTTTGTGTAGAGTAGGTAACTAGAATGTGCACTAAATTTTTATGTTATTTCTAATAACGAAGGAAGATAGGATATAAAAAATTTCTATGTTATTAGTTCCAAGAAGGCAAGATACTGATGAAGGGAAGGGGATACGGATGGATATAAGCTGCTCTAAGAATAAGGAACGATCGTGAATTGGACATGAGAAAATTAAGTGATTCAAGTCCCCCACATCTTCACCACATTCACAAGTCGGGCTATCAACAATGTTCAGCCATGCTAAGTGTGCAGGAGTACAGACATGACCCAAACGCATGCGAATAATAATACTTGTCGAAATTTTATTGAGTTTTACTTTGGCGAACCATGGTTTAGAAGGAATTGTACACTGAATTTTACGGTAAAATTTTCCTACGGAACCCGTCATCCAAAGTTCGGTCCATGAGTTTTTAAGGTAAACCCTAGGAAGGCTAGCTAGATCATGACAATAGTTTTTGTAATAGAACATGTCCCCATTTTCCACTGCCTCTTTGGCAATTCGGTCAGCTTTCTCATTTCCAGTAATGCCACAATGTCCGGGAAGCCAAGCAAATGTAACTGCATACCCTTTGTTAATGCACTTGCTTAGTAAATCGCGTATTTCAAAAATAATAGGAAATTGTGTTTTTGATTTGAAAGGAAATCTTTCTAAAGCTTGCAAAGAACTCATTGAATCTGAAAAAATTATAGATTTACGGAGATTCATTAACAAAATATACTCAACTGCTTTTAAAACACCAATACATTCACCAGTAAAAACTGATGACTCAGGGGGAAGTTTGATTTTTTGAACAATGTTGTACTGGGAGTGGAAAACGCCAACTCCAACACAGCTACTAGATGTTAAAGAAGAGTGTTTAGAAGCATCGGTAAATATGCGGTGCCAACCCTTCCAGTTTCTGTCAACTAAGAAATTAAAATTAGAGTTTTGTTCAATATCATTTTTGACAATACCCAAGTTGTAACATATATTGGGAGTTATAATAAGAGATTCGAACTTACCCTGAAAAAGAGGAGCTGTTCGAGAGTGATGGGTAGGAGCTATTAGGGATTTATATTTTTCATAACTTTTAACTAGACATGGAGTACGTTTATGAGACCAATATGGAGATGTAGACACCTCTTCTGAAAGACGAGGTAGTCGGAGAGCGAGAGGATGATTGGAAAAATGTAAACAACGAAACAGAAATCGATTGGATAAGAACTGACGTCTCAGATGTAAGGGTGGATCATTACACTCAACTTGCATGGCGTTGATTGGACTAGACTTCATAGCTCCTAAAATAAGTCGAAGGGCTTTAGATTGAATAGAGTCAAGTTTACGGAAAGCCGCTACACTTCCAGGTTCTAATAAAAACGTGCCATAATCAAGAATACTCCTTATTAGAGCATTATACAGAAGTCTTAAAGAAAAAGGGTGGGCTCCCCACCAAACTCCTGAGAGGCATCTTAGAATATTCAGATTGCGTTCACATTTAGCTGCGATGAAATCGCAATGTGGAAGTCCAGAAAGCTTAGAATCCAATATCACCCCTAAGAATTTAACTTGATTCTTGACAGGAATAGGTACATTATCATAAATCACATTTAAAACAGGGAGTAAACGCATTCTGGAAAACAAAACTACTGTACTTTTAGAAACTGATAACTCAAGACCATTAGACTCTAACCACGATTTCAATAAGTACAAAGAAGATGTTAAGGAAAGAGAAGCATTTTTAGTAGAGTAGCTAGACAAATATAAAAGCAAATCATCGGCATACTGAAGGACTTTAATTGAACCATTAAGAGAAGCCTCTAAATCATATGTATAAATATTATACAATATTGGACTTAGGACAGAACCCTGTGGCAGTCCCTTCCATACTAATCTAGATAGTTTGGTATTATCATTAAGATAGAGGTTAATAGATCTCTCGGATAAAAGATTAATTATAAAATTACTCAACATTTCAGGGACATTCAAAATTTGTAATTTTGTTTGGAGGATCGGAATTATAACGTTATCATATGCTGAGCTGATGTCTAAAAAGGCAGCAAGAACAGATTCGCCTTCAGAAAAAGCCATATATATATCAGATGTAAAGATACTTAGATTATCAATCGTACTTTTGCCCCTTCTAAACCCATACTGACTATTGGCTAAGAGAATTTTACTTTCTACAAGCCATTCTAATCTGTTTTTAACTAAATGTTCAGCTATCTTTAATAGCACAGATGAGAGGGCAATAGGGCGATAGGATGAGGAATCCGAATGTGGTTTATTATTTTTCAGAATGGGAATTACAACTTGGGATCTCCAAGAAGGAGGAATGTTACCTGTAACCATAACTGAATTAACAATATCAAGATAATAGGAGAGAGTGATATCACTAACATTTGCTAAAAATGAATATGGTATACCGTCGTCTCCGGGGGCGGAGTCTTTAACTTTGGAAAGAATACCCTTAAGTTCAAAGAGAGAGAAAGCAGCATTAAGACCTGATGTATTATTTACCACGCTTGAGTGAAATGATGAGACAACAATGTTTTGCTCAGGAGCTGAAGGAGGAGCAAGACGATCCATGAACTGTTCTGCTAAATCTGAGGAAATGAATGACGGAGAAGAAGAATCATTAAATGCACATCTAAATCTTTTAATGTTTTTCCAAACAACAGAAGGACTAATATCAGGTGATATAGAAGTACAAAAACGTCTCCATCCTTCTAACTTCTTTTGCTTTAATAACTTTCGAGTATTTTGAGCAATCAAAGAGTAATTATCAAAGTTCTCTGTTGTCATCATATAATCATATTTTTTCTCAGCCTCTTTTCTCTTTTTGATAGCCTCAGTGCATTCTCCATCCCACCAAGGCGGTGATGGAATTGAATCAGAACGTCTTAGAAATACAACATCAGCAACCTCAATCATAATCTTGGCCAGAGAGTCAGAATACTCAGCCTCATTCCCTGAGCAAACAGGCGGGAGACGAGTGATCTTCTCCTCTACTTGACTTTTAAAAATATCCCAGTTGGTATCAGCCAGTTTATATTTTAAACGAGGGGATCTATTTAAGTTTGGCGCAGAGTGAAAAGGGAAAGAAATTATTAATGGATAATGGTCACTACCAAAAGATGAATTAAAAGGGAACCAAGAAAGAGAAGAAGCCAAGTCGGAAGAACAGATTGATAGGTCAGGAACACTAATACCCTCATCTGGTGCTGTTCGACGTGTAGGTAAGCCAGAATTTAATATACATAAATTGTAAGAGTCTAAAATTTCTAACATTTTCTCACCATAGTAAGAGGATGTAGAACTGCCCCAGGATTGATGTTGGGAATTAAAATCACCCAATAATAAAAATGGTCGAGGGAGGAGGGAAATAATATTTTCTAATTCACTATACAAATGAGACGAAGGGTGAGGTATATACAAGGAAACAACACAAATATTATTTACAATGACTGCAACAGCAGCAATCCCTACACTATGTACAGGAAGTGAAAAAGATGAGAAAGAAAGAGAGTTTTTGACAAGCATGGCTACACCACCATACCCGTCTGGCCTGTCTTCTCTAATACATGCATAGCCAGAAATCTTAAGAGAAGATTCTGACTTAAGCCATGTCTCAGACAGAGCACATGCAAATGGGTTGTATCTATTTAATAAATAAATTAAATCAGTCTTCTTGTTCATTATACTTCTGCAATTCCATTGGACTATCTTGGCGTGACTGTCCATTAACGTTAAGAAGTTGAGAAAAAAGTTCAATAAATGGGGCAACGTTGGACGGTATCAAGTTAGATTTGGATAGAGAATTTATTAAAGTAATAATAATATCTGAAATTGACAATTGTTTATCGGTGTGTGATTGGTCAGCATTATTTTGAAGAGCAGTGCCTTTTGAAGGCAAAGGCGTATTATAATCTTGAATAATAGCTTCATGAGCTGCCATATCATAGCCCTGATTTGGCTTGGTAGGAGAACGAGGCTTTAAAAACACAGTTTTTTTATAGGACATATTAGGTGAAGCCGGGTTGTTTGGCGGTTTAACTTGGGAAACATATTTAGTTTGGCTGGAAGCTACAGCAGCATATGATCTGATAAATGAGTGGCGAGGGTGTTGTTTTAACGCTTCTGAATAAGATATGCAACTTTGAGCCATAGTTTTTTTAACATCTTGTTGTCTCAAATATTCCGGGCAAGTTTTACTAGTAGCAAAGTGTTCCCCATTGCATGAGCAACAAGAGACATCCTCTGTACTACAGGAGTCACCTGAATGCTGATCGGAGGCACATTTAAAACAACGAGGCTTCGATCTGCATTGGAGCTTTGTATGCCCAAAGCGGCAGCAGTTATAACATTGGATTGTAGGATAGATGTACAACACAACAGGTAACGCATTATAGCATATAAAAATACGAGTAGGTAATACCTGACCATCAAAAGTAAGCACAACTGTTTCTGAATTATTCCATTCGACAAATCCTTTGCTAGTATCTTTATATTTTAAACGTCTCACTTTAAGAATAGAACCACATCCAATAGGGACAGAAATATTTTCCTTTACCTCATCCTCAGACCAGTTAGCAGGGACACCTCTAACTAAACCCATGCGGGTGATATTAAAAGAAGGGATAAACGCCTTTAATTTTTTCTCCGTTAAACATTGCATGTCAACAAAATTATTAGCATCATGAAAATTTGAGAAAGATATTGAAAGTCTGTTTCTACCTATCCTTTTCAAGCTGCCATTTATTATATTTTTAATTGAATTTTTTTTCAGAAGTTTGCCAAACTCAATTGGGTGAAGAGTGGAGCCGTCATCAGGGGAAGATAATTCTTTCTGTATATGCACAATATATGGGGCCACGTCTGTACTTTGATACTTCCTCACTGCAAGATGAGGTGATGAGGTACCTATGGACTGTTGAGAAGAGTTTGAAGTTGGCATTTGGATCTGTTGTGGAAGACCTGAACTAACATTATCACCAGATTTAACAAAAGGCTTCTGCACAAAAATATTATTTTCCGGTTCTATTAATGAATCTTCACATTGACATGAATTTATTTTATCTTTATCTGAAACCGTAGAGCTACGATGTTTTCTCTTTTTTTTATTGCAATGTTTGCATACTTTATGTCTAGCACGGATCCTTTTTCTTTCGCTATTAGAAAGGTTTATCGACCCATCCTCCGTATCCATAGCACTGGAAGATTCCATATTATGATCTTGGATAGTAATATTCAATGCTATTTCCTGGGGAGTGACGCCGCCCCCGGGGTCCGGGGGCTCGTCTCCCATTATGAAATGTAAAACACTTACCTACTCGAAGAGAGGAATTATATTGCAAATTGATATATACAAACACTAAATACAATTATAATACACAAATATTTACAAAAACACTCCACCTGATCCTATATTTAAATAAAAATCAGAAAAAACCAAAAAACCACGACCGTCAAGTTCGCCGTTTCCCGCGCTTTTTTTTTCCACCAACTATTTAAACAATATATATTTTATACTTTTTTTTTCCAATTGAAATGGGACCCAGGTAGCACTATGTTTTTTTTTTATAAAGGTTCACACAATCGGCGAAGATATCGCCTACACCTACTGTGCGACTGTGATACACCAAACGACACCGTTTGTGCGAAGCCACAGAGGAATTAACGCGAAGCATCGTTCGTGCGAAATACGAGTGTGCGATGTACGATTGTGCGACATGTCAATTTTGTGCTAAGTATAATTCGTGCACACAAAAAAACTTTGACTACAGAACCTCCGCCCTATTGAACTCGGATGAAAAGAAATAAAATGGTAATAAGTCTTCTTGATTACAGAGGGAAAGTATCTTGACAGGCGGACAGACAACAAAGTGATCTTTTCATTTTGAAGTACAGAGCCCTAAAAATGACCTCTTTAAACGTCACGTGGTTTACGGAAATTGCCTACACGAAGACAAAGATAAGCATTGCATTAGTATAGAGAGTATCAAAATAAGTCCGTAATGCATTTATTATCTCCAAGAGCCGGAAAGTTCTGTCCAGAGCTGAGTGGAAGACGCCTATAAACTGCTACGTTACAGGGTGTATTGTTTAAATATTATGTTTTTATATATACACTGGCTCCGAAAGTGTGCAATTCTATTACTGCAATAATAGGGCTGAAAACAGCTTATTTTAATGACTGACAAAATGCGGGAGGATAAATTATATGAAAATTCATTATCTACCCCCTATTTTTTTTAACACTCGCGCATTTACTTAGGTAGTCATGATTCATGACCAAAATACCGAAAAACAATATGCTAAGACCTCAAAAATCGTAGATTGTAAGTACTTTCTGTTTAAAATTTAAACTTTGTTCTGAAAATTACCAAACAGCAAGTACCTAGGTATTTTATTTTTATTAGTAGGTTTTGGCTTGGTAACGAGACCTTTAAGCCATGTCTTATTTTGAATTTAAAGTCTTATATCTTAAATCTATTTAAACCGGCGGTTACAGCACGGCCTCCACAAAAACAGAGCTGGAGTTAGTCGGCGATTTTCACTAAGGTTCTTAAAAGATTTCCAATAGACAATTTTGGTACGAGCTGAAAGAGTTGTTACACGCTTTTATTAAACAGCAAGTCTATTCTCTAGGACCACAGAATAAATTAATATTAGTCTAGGACTTCATAGAAGTCTTAATGCGTGACACCAGCCCGCCTTCGCTTTCCTCAACCATGATGCGATAGGTATTGGAAGCATGTTATTCTATTCAGCCTGTATATTATATTCTAGCAATTAAAAGCGTAGACATGTTTGTTTTGATTAATGATTCATTCCATCTAATTGACACGTCTCGGATACACGTCTTTTAAATATAATTGTGGGTATATTTTATATTGTAGCTGTGGAAACAGAGAAAAATTTGATTTAAACAATAAACCACAGAGTATATTTTAAATAGGGAAACAATAAATACAAGCGACGAAGGGATGAAAATCTTTTCGTGGATGTTTTACAAAATTAGTGCTACAAAACTTTGTGGAAACATACAACTAAGTAGGTACATAATTTCTAACTCGATGCGTCTCCTTTACCTGTGATATAGTTTGAAAATGTAAGTAAATTTTTATTTCTTTACACCCGTTAAAATTAGAACATTAAATTGGTACACCTACAAACAGATAAACTCACCGGGAATTTTTGTATCGGCACAAGGCTTCGCAATACGGCACAAAAGTATACAAGCCGCAATGTTTGTGCCGCTTACGAGTATGACACAAAAGTTAACGGTATAAAGAAGGCATTATATTTGACAAATAAAAAAATACTAGCTATAGTATATTCTAGGTTTATTACAGTAAATAGTTTCATCAAAATCTGTTTCACGGTTTATGCGCGAAAGACTAACAAACATAGTTACAAACTTTCGGGTTCAAATTTTAATAATAGGATTAACTTATTAGGAAGGAAATATTGATTACTAAATAAATATATTTTAAAATGTTTGCAAAAATTTACACACGGCTGATTAAAACCAACAGATATCCTACCTACTCATCACTCAATGTTGATCCCGGGTGGAAATCGAACCTTTGGCGCAGTAGGCAGGGTCACAACTAACCCCTAACAGGCCAGTCAAGTCAACGTTGTTGCCTTTTTAGCGGGAGATGTGTGCGGAGCTCGCGGATCTGGCGGTGACGCTGTTCGAGGCTGGCGCCGTGCGGCTCGGCGACATGGAGGCGCAGCGCGGCCGCCGCACGCCCGTCTACTTCGACTTCCGGGTGGTCGTGTCGCATCCCACGATTATGGTGAGACTTCTGTCCCGTCCTGTGGTTGTGGTGAGTCTTCTGTCAGAAGCTAGTCGCGCCCTGGGGTTGTGGTGAGTCTTCTGTAAGAAGCGAGTCGCGCCCTGGGGTTGTGGAGAGTCTTCTGTAAGAAGCGAGTCGCGCCCTGGGGTTGTGGTGAGTCTTCTGTCAGAAGCCAGTCACGCCGGGGTTGTGGTGAGTCTTCTGTAAGAAGCGAGTCGCGCCCTGCGGTTGTGGTGAGTTTTCTGTCAGAAGCTAGTCACGCCCTGGGGCTGTGGTGAGTCTTCTGTAAGAAGCGAGTCGCGCCCTGGGGTTGTGGAGAGTTTTCTGTCAGAAGCTAGTCGCGCCCTGGGGCTGTGGTGAGTCTTCTGTAAGAAGCGAGTCGCGCCCTGGGGTTGTGGAGAGTCTTCTGTCAAAAGCTAGTCGCACCCTAGGGTTGTGGTGAGTCTTCTGTCAGAAGCCAGTCACTCCGGGGTCGTGGTGAGTCTTCTGTAAGAAACGAGTCGCGCCCTGAGGTTGTGGCGACTAGTGGCGAGTCTTCTGTAAGAAGAGAGTGCTGACCTGGGGCTTTTTTATTTTTTTTATTGATCATTGCATATACATGAATTGTACATACAGTCCTTTAATGGAAACCTAGATGGGTTTATCTGTGAGACGAGCGATTTGTAGTGAGTAGTGTTGTTGTAAAATCCTAACAATAAGACATTATACAGCGCCATCTATGTGATTTTTACGGAAGATAACCTGGAAAACGGCTCATTTGGATGGAATCATGTCCACATTGTATTCTATCTGCCATAGATGGCGGTGGCACGGCAACTGCAGATGCTGGCTTCGCAAATAAACCACGAGCTGTTGTGCGGCGTGCCGTACGCCGCGCTCCCTCTAGCGGCCGTCATGTCCGTCCACTCTCTCACTCCAATGCTCATGAAGCGCAAAGAAACAAAACTATACGCCACCAAGAAGATTCTCGAAGGAGATTTCCAATGCAACCAGACATGCCTTGTCGTTGAAGACGTGGTGACCTCTGGCGGCAGTTTGCTAGAAACAGTTGGCGCGCTACGAAGCGAAGGTTTAGTTGTTTCCCACGCCGTCGTGGTTCTCGATAGAGAGCAAGGTGGCGCTAGTGTGCTCAAACAAAATGGCGTTGAAGTGATATCGCTGTTTACTCTGAAGAAATTGATGCAAATTCTATGTGATGCAGGCAAAATATGTACAGAAACTGCAGGCGTTGTCTTGGAGCATATAAGGGAATGTCAGTTTGGGGTCAAAGATAACGTAGAATAGCCTTTTTATGGCGTTTTTTGCAGTTACAATGGGGAACCTAGTAGGTACCTACCATACCTACCTACACACAAAATCTAGTCTAGAGGTATTATCTGTAATAATTAATAATAGGTACCTACTTACTATAAATTGGCCTGTCCCAGCTAGACAATAAATTATCATATACCTAGAACCAGTTCACATCTGGCTAGACCATGCCTGTATTTGGTGGTTTTATTTTAATAAGTTTACCTTTTTAATATTATGTACCTATGACGATTTACTATATAATATGGAGCCATAATCACAATGTTTAACCTGCTACTGTATTATTTTTCCTCATTCTATATGACCTGTTCTCAGCATTGTGTGGGCGGTGAACATATGGTCGCCACATCCGGTGCATGCCAATGCATTTATTTGCATAAATTATTAACTAGCTCTAGCTTCCAAATGCAATACACTCGTAATTGTCTTCCATCTGGTCAGATCCAATCTGGTATTTACTATCTATCTACCTACCTACACATTATACCTACGTTATATGTTCCGAGGTTTTTGAATTACTAGTTATTGACAGCTATGTTTTGTACGACTTATTTCGGGAATAGTAAATAAAAGCAAATATGTAAAATCAAGGTAGTTTATTAGTCGCCAGATGGAATATAATTAAAAACCTTTGATCGAGCTGGAAAAATTGTACGACAATACTCATCACACTGGGTACAAAAAATTATTATAAATTATTTAAGTATAACTTAGGTTTAAAATTCAGTTTCAGCCTTATATAAAAAAGATCTTTTCCTTTTTTGTGTTAAATCTGTTATCTTTCCACCGTGGGGGTGTTTGAAGCGGCACGTCATTCATGAGTAGGTCCTGTTTATAGGAATAAACATCCGAGAGCGCCCTTCGTTGAAACACGGAATGTAAATTCTTCTACAGACTATCGACTCCATCAGGAGCGACTGTTATTATAAAGAAAGTCTAAAACACTTTATAAAATAACTTAAGAGAAAGCTAAATGCAGACGCCCCGAGAGGCAGGGCGAGCCAAGACGAGTGTGACGACGCGAGGGAAGTAGGTGGTGGTAGGTAGTCTAGTTGTCCTCGATCTCCTGCTCCTGCTCCTCGTCGAACTCTGCGTCCTCGTCGGCGGTGGCCTCCTGGTACTGCTGGTACTCGGACACCAGGTCGTTCATGTTGCTCTCGGCCTCTGTGAACTCCATCTCGTCCATGCCCTCGCCCGTGTACCAATGCAAGAAGGCCTTGCGCCTGAACATGGCCGTGAACTGCTCGGAGATGCGCTTGAACAGCTCCTGGATGGCGGTGGAGTTGCCGATGAAGGTGGCGGCCATCTTGAGGCCGCGCGGCGGGATGTCGCACACGGCGGTCTTCACGTTGTTCGGGATCCACTCCACGAAGTACGACGAGTTCTTGTTCTGGATGTTCAGCATCTGCTCGTCCACCTCCTTCATGGACATGCGGCCTCTGAAGATGGCGGCCACGGTCAGGTAGCGGCCGTGGCGCGGGTCACACGCCGCCATCATGTTCTTGGCGTCGAACATCTGCTGCGTCAGCTCGGGCACGGTGAGCGCGCGGTACTGTTGGCTGCCGCGGGACGTGAGCGGGGCGAAGCCCGGCATGAAGAAGTGGAGCCGGGGGAAGGGGACCATGTTGACGGCCAGTTTGCGGAGGTCCGCATTCAGCTGGCCGGGGAACCTCAGGCAGGTGGTCACGCCGGACATGGTGAGCGACACGAGGTGGTTCAGATCGCCGTACGTGGGTGTGGAGAGTTTGAGCGTGCGGAAACAGATGTCGTAGAGAGCCTCGTTGTCGATACAGTAGGTTTCGTCGGTGTTTTCTACGAGCTGGTGGACCGAGAGTGTAGCGTTGTAGGGTTCTACCACTGTATCTGACACTTTGGGCGAGGGGACGACCGAGTATGTGTTCATGATTCTGTCGGGGTATTCTTCTCTGATCTTGGAGATAAGGAGCGTGCCCATGCCGGAACCGGTGCCACCGCCGAGCGAGTGCGTCAGCTGGAAGCCCTGCAGGCAGTCGCAGGACTCGGCCTCCTTGCGCACGACGTCCAGCACCGAGTCGACGAGCTCGGCGCCCTCGGTGTAGTGCCCCTTGGCCCAGTTGTTGCCGGCGCCGGACTGGCCGAACACGAAGTTGTCGGGCCGGAAGATCTGTCCGAAGGGCCCCGAGCGCACGGAGTCCATGGTGCCGGGCTCCAGGTCCACCAGGATCGCTCTGGGCACGTACTTGCCGCCGGAGGCCTCATTGTAGTACACGTTGATGCGCTCCAGTTGCAGGTCCGAGTCCCCGTGGTACGCGCCCGTGGGGTCGATGCCATGCTCGTCGGAGATGATCTCCCAGAACTGTAACAAAGGAAATTGGATCATTAGCTATTGAGAACTGAGATAACATCCAAGACTGCAGTCTTCATTTTACATTCCTATTGCACAATTATTAGATCTTATTTTAGACATGGCGGACAGAAACCAAACGCTGCAGTGTCTTTGATGTGGATCTAAAATTAACTTTATTTGGTGGCGGCGAGTAAATTTGGCGTCAAAGATGTCCGTTGCCGATTTAAATCTTTACATAAGAGGAATTTGAGACAAATAAAATATTGGAACTCGACAAAATCTAAATTTGCGAGTTACACACCCCAAACGAACTCGCGCCGTCTAGTAAAGTCAAAATATACTAGTAGTTCCGTGAGAACAGTAGACCTCACCAGCCCTTATAAACCAAACCTAAAAGAAACCAACAAAAGCCAACTTTGGAAACAGAAAAAGTACCTACTAAAGTGACAAAAATTAGCACTTTAAAGCTTAATATTTCGCAAACGGATCCCTGAATCGAAAAATGTTTATCACACACCCGCGATATTTTTGAAAGACCCATCCAACGATACCCCACACCATGGATATCACGCGGAAAAAAATAATTTTCCATTTTACGTATGCAGTTCTATGAACATAATTTATTTTTTCAACGTTCTTAAGTCGATCCACTATTACTCAAAAACTAATAGAACCTACTTAGCCGTAATAGTTTTCCTTGTAACTACGTTATATATGCTACTGCCATGAATTTTTTCACATTTCCAGAAGCAACCGTTTAGCTGGCAGGGGGGGGGGGGGGGACACACACGTGACTCTAACAAAAATTACCGCTTTAAAGCTTAATATTTCGCCAACGGATCCCTAAATCGAAAAAATGGTATTCACACACCAGCAATATTTTTGAAAGACCTATCCAACGATATCCCACACTATGGGATTCACAAGAAAAAAAAGTTCACTCCCACTTTGCGAGTATGGTAGGTACTCTAAAAAAAATGTTTTTCAAAATTTTATTCTACTCATTTTGTAGGTTTAATTAATTTATACATATGCCAAATTTTCGTCAAAATCGGTTGAAAAATGCGACCTGTAGAGAATTACAGACAGACAGACAGACAGCCGGACAAGAGCATTTTTGGCCAGTCTCGAAACGTAGACGCTTCGCTCGCTCGGTCAATTAAGAAATAATGCAAAAACTTTTTCAGAAAATTTTCACATTTCCATTTGGAGTAAAAACCATAAGGAACAGAAGCAAAGAAGACAGGGGGAGTCGGGAATGGCGTCAGTTGGCACCGCGGTGACTCATCTGTTGCCAAGTGACAAACGGCACTAAAACAAAGCCCAGACTAGGGCGTCATCTACATAAATATCTACCTATCCTACTAATATAAAGGCGAAAGTTGGTAAGGGTGTGAGGATGTTTGGATGTGAGGATGGATGTTACTCTTTCACGCAAAAACTACCGAACAGAGTTTGACTTGGTACAGTGATAGCTTATATCCTGGAATAACTTAAAGGCTACTTTTTAACGCGGACAAAGTCGCGGGAAAAAACTAGCAAAAACTAAAATTTCTATTGACATAGAATTCAACTGAAAAATAGCCCTATACCGAAAATAAAAATCATCGTATATTATTCGTACTGCGATGGATGAGTCACTCGTGTCCTAGCGACGACTCGCGCTAAAACAAAACCCAGACGGGACCGTCGTCGCGGCATTACCATGTTCACGACGAGGCCGTATCGATCCCACGAGTTACTTGTATTAAGTCATGCTTAAATGGATTAACGATTAATGTGATATTAGTAGCCGGGGGATAGACTGACATACCTGGGGGCCAATCGCGCTATCCAAAGCATAATTCAAAACGTTACTGCACCCACATGTTTGGGAAACCTTTACAAACGCAAACGTGTGGAGCAGGAGTTTGGTTTGCGTGTATTATCTACATAATACACCACTAAGCATCAGGAACAATCATGGAAGAAAGAACATAACACGTTTTTTTTAAATACTGGGCTTGACGGCTCTGGAAGCAAAGTCATTTTGTTCATACCATTAACCGAAACAAATAGTGAAGAACATAACACGAAGCACCAGTGTTTCCAAATATCTGAAGCTATTTTATAGCCTTATAGTATAGTTTAAGGGTTGATTAAAATCTGTGGAGATAAGAATTCTGTTTGCGAGGCGTCATTTATTCCCTCAGCAGAACTGAAAGGCCGCCTACTACCAAGTTAAGTATTAACTTCACATAACAGCGCCATATAAGAGGAGAACGCGTGGGCAAGTTTCTTATTTCGATCGGCCCGTAAATCAAGTCAGGGCCTGCGCGGACTGGTCTGACGTTTTGGGGCCGAAATGAGCATAATTCTCCGGACAATGTAGTATACATTACCTACATGTAGTATGTGGGAAGGTGATCTTGGTAATGCATGTATTGTAAAACTGATGACTTTACCATGTCTGGCTGAAAAAGTGGAAGAGGATATGCAACACGTGTGAAGATAGTATTCAATCTATGTTACAGACATCAAATCTGTGTTACAGACATCAAATCTATGCTATGTATGAGGTAAGTATTATGTAAGATGTAGTGGAATTAAATGAAACAGCTCATAGAAGCTTAACTCAGAAAAACCAAAACAATCCACTATGGTTCAGTCAGATTTGGGACTAGGTATGCAATGTATTATTCCGTGATGATAATGAGATGAATCATCAAAAGTTTTCGTTAAAAAGGGGCTACTTTTAGGAGATATGTACACACAGCAAAAAAAGGTCCGACCACGCTGCCAAAAAATTGCCTAAATTGGGTCATGTAATTTACTCTGTGTCGCGGCGAGCGACTGAAAATTGTAGCGGCCTATGATATCGAAAGGTCCGAAGTTCGATCCCCGGATGGGCCATGCACCAATGGGTTTTTTCTCGAAACTTATGCACATTTACTGACTGCTCTCAAACGGTGAAGGAAAACATCGTGAGGTAATCTGAATGCGTCGAAGAAATTCTAGGCGCATGTGAAGTCCACCGACCCGCACTGGGCTAGCGTGGTGGACTATAGCCCGAACGCCCTTGTGAGGCCATTTGAATATAGGGTTCCCTGTAAAAGGTTCTGAGGTGAGGTATGATACGATCTAAACAAAGTCGTGCTTTGTTTTTTTAACACTGCGAGGGTAACGCTAGGCAAAGTACGGTCGACCGCACGTCAGTGGTAACAAAACCAGTATAAACTGGTCTCTCATAGTATTGAAACTCCCTGATAGGCTAGGCAAGGTCAAAGTGTTTCCATTGACGTGCGGTCGACTGTACAAGTCATCCGATGCCAATAAACTACCATTTGCCAGCCATTTTTTAAATCGATTATCGCAAATCGATGATTGCGGATAACTGAACGCATCAAAGAGCTGATAACATCAGCAAATAGACGCGAGCGAGATTAGAAATTAATTAATATTCTCGGCTAATTGAAAACGCTAGAAAGGCAGCTAAGCTAGACATGAATGACAGAGAAAGGTTGAATTATGAATAGATATCTAATCTACCTACCAACTTCTATTAGGTACAAAATTACAAATATGCGAAATGCGTTGATTTAATCAAACAATTTTGTTGAAAATGGATTCATTTATTTTATGATAGCGTAACTTAGCGCTTGGAATATTTTTGTTAGCAAGCTGAAGTGGTAGCGGGCAGATACGACGCCCATTCGCTATTATCCTAAAATCCTACTTATATTATTAAAGCGAAAGTTTGTTTGGATTTACTCTTTCACGCAAAAACTACCGAACAGATTTTGATGTAACTTGGTACAGTGATAGCTTATATCCTGGGATAACATATAGGCTACTTTTTAACGCGGACAAAGTCGCGGGGCGTCCGCTAATACGCCCTAAGTAACAAATAGCCTACATAGAGGGCGCTGTTTCACAATACACGGGAAAAACTTTCCTACGCGGGCGTAGCCGCGGGAAAAAGTTAGTGTTAAATAAATATTAGTTTATTTATAATTTTATTACCTATGTGTTTTGATATTTGGTAATCGTTCCTAGGTTGTATTTATTGTTTGTTTATATGTAAGTACAATGGGTTTTACCTGATAAATGCTTATATATAGGTATTATTATAATTCCAGGATATGCCTGTCGCTGTAACAAGTTTCATCAAAATCCGTACAGTTGTTATAGTTATGTTTACGGAACCCACCCATTATATTGGCCTTAACCAAATCCCATGATGAAAATGAAACTACACCTTCAGGGCCGGGTCCCTAAATTCGCTGCAAGGGCCGACGTGACTCGCCGATGACTCACACCTGCTTGGGGTTTGAGTAGGGGGACAATTTGTCTCCCCTGGCATCTGTATTATTCATTCGTTATACCAGTATACAGGGAGACTTCAAATCCTTCCTACGTACTAATATTATAAAGGCGAAAGTTTGTAAGGATGTGAGGATGTGTGTTACTCTTTCACGCAAAACCTACCGAACAGATTTTGATGAACTAAGAAAATATTTAAGAACTGAATCCGGTGCCGGTCGAGTCAACTAACCAGCTTTAAAACTAATTCATTTGTTGCCATAATTAGCCTTTCATAAGCTTTTACAGATGGTAGAAAAATAATTCCGATTCGTCTCGACATTCCGGGGTGACATCATCTGGCAACCCGCCAGCCAAGAAACAGCGTTTCCTGAAATCTGTTGGAGACCTGACACTATCAATTTTAACTGTCTTAAACAGACTGGCGCTTTAAAAACATTATTTTGAATACAAAGTCAAAATTTTTTTATTGTTAGTACACTGGGTACATTTATAGTGTTTTTTTAACTGGGACAGTATGGGAAAAACCAAAACCATAGGAGATACAGGGAAACTGCCTTAGGAACCTTTTCTTACAAACAAATAGAAATCATCAAATTATCAAACTAAGTAGAAATAAAAAAATCAATCAAAAACACTTTGCACTGGCGTTAAATGAGAAAACATTGAATTTGACTAATCCTTACATGAAAAGAAACTGAGTCGATCCGCTTTAAAAAAAATTTATCAAAATTACTCATTTTCATGACAAATCACGCTTGGCCAAAAAATTTACTATGTCAAAATTGTTTTCACAAAAAAGACCTAATGGTTACCGGCTAAGAGAGTTTACCTGTATCTCCTATGGCTTCGGACTTGCCCATACGGTCCCAGTTAAAAAACATACTGTATATTATGTTCATCTACCACAGCTTCCTATGAATACCTAAACTACTACGTATTCTTAACCCAAGGCTCAAATAATTTCAATGATGTCAAACTGAATTAAAATTGCGCAAAACCAAACTGCCAGTGTTTATCCAATTAACTGAAAAGGGTACTTTAGAATTCAATTAGAAAATTGGATCAGCACATATCAGCCTGTCAAGCCTGTCAACGCCCACTGGTTTGACATTGGAGACCCAACGCTGACGTAATGGCCTGTCAGATTATTCAGTCCCATGATCGGGCTGATGAGACTTTTTCGTATCAGTAGTTCGGTGATGCAGAAAACCGGAGTACTCTGCCGTTTAGTTTGATGCGTTAGTATTTTATCTCAAAGCCACACTTAATGTCCTGATCATGGAACTAATACGTACTTTATATTAGTTCCATGGTCCTGATACAAGATACTATAAGATACCTACACTAGTGATATGAAGTTATGATACAAGAAATATGTATCTACAAACTTTCTACGGACAGCAGGTGGGACAGCAGGTGTCCGGGGCAATGTATGCAACAACAAGAGGATATCTTGATATGAAGGACTGATTTAAGAATCACATTTTAGGAACGGAACTTGTAAGAAAGCACGATTATTTGAATAACAAACATGGCTGGTAGGTATGTTACTTCAACCTTGCAGTCTTTACAAACAATAGTTTTTTTTTATAATCAGTTTATATACAACGTGTTACAAAATACCCCTTAAAAATATAATTAATTATCAAAGCCAACCAGGGTAACCAGGTAAGTCAGGGAACCAAATAGTTTTTCTAAATAGGGTTTGCACATCAGTGAAAAAAAAAAAAAAATTGGGGTATATATTTTTATAATCTTTTGTGTAGAAGATATTAAAATTGTGATTAGAGTAGTGTGCTATGCCATAGTAAATGTATAGGAGTAATAAAAATCTATATTTTGGACATATGCAGTTACTTTTTCATATTAATTGGTATCAATTTATTAGGCTAGCTATGACGTATAGTCCCCGTAGAGTTCAATGGCGGCTGTGTGAAGTTAGCTGATTTCTGCGCAATCACTAATGTTAGGTGTCAAGGGGGAGCCCTGTGCTAGCCACTAGAGACAATCAACTGAATCAAACTTTCAAGTTTCTGGACATCTCTATGTAGCACAAACTAAAATAAACACTGTCAGCGATGTGCAAACAACTTGTGACTATATTCTTTCAGTCGTCAAGAAATTCTACAGGGACTATACCTATATTCATTATCAGTAAGTACAGTCTACCGCACATCAGTGGATACACTTTGACCTTGAGCTGGCCTAGCCTATTAGGTACTACGCGAGACCAGTTTATACTGGTTTTGTTACCACTGATGTGCGGTCGACCGTACAATATTTTTTATTGAATCTGGCAGTTTTTTCTCGAAACTTAAGTACATGTACTGACTGCTCTCAAACGGTGAAGGAAAACATCGTGAGGAAACCTGCATACGCCGAAGAAGAAATTCTTAGGCGCATGTGAAGTCCACCAACCCGCACTGGGCTAGCGTGGTGGACTATAGCCCGCACGCCCTCGTTGAGAGGGTAGGCCTGAGCCCCTGCAGTGGGGAGATTAATAGGCTGTTGATGATGATGATGATGAATCTGGCAGCTGTAGCTCAAAAGCTGTGAAATTCCTTCCGTGTTCCAGCTTTCACAGCGTGTCCCGCATATAATTTTTGCCAACCCTGCGACCGTCTGTCAGTGTACCTATAAAGTGCGAACGTTCGCGTCATAAAACTAAAACCGACTAGTTTTCGAAGTATCTGCTATTTTCGCTCATACGGAAGATCGGGTCGATGGCCTACATGAGTTATAGGCGCCTATACCTAGCGCTGTGGAGTGATGAGCCCGTTGCTTCCCGCTTTATTTTAATTAAAATTTTATAGGTAGTAGGTACCTATACCTACGTTGAAAATTGTTTGTAAGTAATAATTATGTATTGTAAATAGTGTATAACATAGTATATATGCACGTAGCACTCTGTCCATTTGCGGTGACCTAACGGGGTGCCACATGTCTGCCTGTACTGATAATTAATTGTAACACCATACATACCATGTGGCTTGCAAAATAAAGAAATATGAAATATGAAATTTATATGTAAATTAGTTCACCAAGCTATGTCAAATGAAAGTAAACGGCAAGTTACTTAGGTATTAAGTTTGTATTTATGTTCAGCCTGTTCATTCCGAGACTCTTGTGCTCTTTTTTTATCTTTAAAAATAATAAAGAGCTGGCATGAATTTTAGAACTGGCAAAATATAATGTTAGTCCTACTAGTTTCTATTGCAATTTAAAACATGACAATTAAAAATCCCTGTCTCTAAGCTATTAGAAAACAAACAAAAAAACTATACAATCAGAATCTTATTAATTGGCACAAAGAAAGATTTACCTACTAATAAAATGGTCTGGACAGACAGCCGGATAACGGAGTCATCCTATAAGGGTTCCTTTTTTCCTATTTCGAGGTAGGTACGGAACCCTAAAAAAGTAGAATACCTAATATTTGCGGTTGACCCAGCTGGATGAGGTTAGCGCAGGACCGGTCGTCGTGGAGATCCTTTGTCCAGCAGTGGACGTCTACAGGCTGATATGATGATGATTTGCGGTTTTGGATACTACCTACCTAGGTACCTGGATATGTAGGTACATATCTTCACGCAATGTCCCTAACGGGGCAGGCAGAAAGAACGGCTGTTTATTTTTTATTTTTGCGATTTTAGTTACAATACGCGAATAATCCTAATTATTATAACCTAGGTAATAAACATTTGCATACCTAGTTTTTTACTGGTTTGGTCGAATTTTTCTGCGCTAGATGATTGGTGGACCCTTATCGCAGGGCGCGGGAGGCAACCTTGGGCTGGGTTCAATTCAAAACAAGCGTGCCCTTATTCGTAACGGTTATTTTAAGGCGGTAAAAAAATGGTAATGTCAGTAGGTAGGTATCTATGGTTCTTATCTATGTTTATTGAGTGATTGATAAAGGTTTTTTCGATAAATAATCTTTATTACCTAGGTACAAAGGCAGGTAATGGTTCCATTACTACACCTAGGTACCTCGGTAGGTAATGCATTCAATTTTAGTCACTAGTACTTTTTATACCTATTTAAAGATGATTTTTTTGCGTCCTCCCTCTTTTCTCTACTCTATCTATGCCTCGGACAACAAAATTGCCTTGCTAACTATAATTCTGCTTTTTCAGTGTTCACTGGCCGTCTGGGCAAAAAGTTGAGGTTTTAGACAGGTCAGGTAGAAGTCACTGTAGATCTCGAAATAACTAATTTGAATCGACTAATTTTACTCCAGCGAATAGCGAAATAACACGTGGAAGTTCACTTGAAGAACAATACCTACCTACATAAAAGCGATCAATACCGCAAAATATAGGTGGGGTTGACTAGGAAAAACAAGAATTTCTCGTCAATTACCCTTATTTCACACAGTAAATTAATACAAACGCCAGTAGAACAAAGGCAAGTAAAGTAGGTAGGTACCTGCCTACTTGGCTTGTTTAGTTTCGGGCCACACCCAGACAGAATATATCCAGTAATCCCGTTATTACAAAGAATTTTCAACATAATTGGGGTGGAATTGTAACTAGCATGCAAGAATTAGTAAGGAATTCGTTGCAAATACCAAGATTTCTAACGTCGGCGGCAGACGAAACAAAATGCCGGCCGCACCGCAGCGTTCGAAAATCAAAGTTTACAGCTAAGAAAAACAATAGAATGGCGAAATACCTTGGCTCCGATCTGGTTGCCGCACTGTCCGGCTTGAATGTGCACGATTTCCCTCATTTTGTGTATGAACTTAATAAATTACTTAGAACTCTAAAAATTTCTGCTCCGCACGCACCACGTACTTTGGATGTTGCTTGAAGAATAATCGCGTTTCGTTCGCGTTCCGTTTTTCAGCAACAGTCCCAGACCCCAGTGGGTGTGCTAGTGAAGTGCAACGCTATCGATAAACTGTGTCGCAATGCGACATCGACCTCGCTCGATGTTACCATATTAAGTAGGTATGTTTTTATTCTTCATTTACTTAATTGTTAGTATTTTTTGAACATTCTAAATTATAGTTATGAGTCTTAAGTTCTACTAAGGTTCACGTCACTTATACTTGAATTTTGAACGCGCTAACACCTTGGAAGTGGTGGTAGATAAAAAATTTACGTTGTATAAATGTACCCACTGTACTTACATGCAATAAAATAGTTTTGACTTTGAGACAAAATGTACGTACTATGCTACTTGCATAGCATAGTAGGTATTTATTCACTACTATGCGCTTTCATATATATCCCCACATCTCCAAAATATTGCTACCTATTAATAATACCTTTTTTTGTATTTTATTTCAATAATTTTTAAGACGTCATTGACAATCTAATGATAGTAATGAATCCGAAGATTCACGATTCATTCATGATTATTGTTACATTGTTCTTTCAGTATTTACATGTTTTAATAATTGAAATATGAAGCACAGATACGTAATAACAGATACAAACAAAGTAATGGTTTGCACGCATCTGCGATAACCACACACATACGTATAGACCGATCATCGCAGTGTGCCATGTATATAACTTGCAGAACTGTTTTTCTATGGCCAGCAAAATTTCGACCTTCTCACACTACAAGGCATTTACGGTACCAAGTATAATTGACAGTTTTAGTATTATATTATTATTTTTTAAACAATTTATCGATATCGATAATCCGACAAGCATTGAACGCACTATAATATTTTGCCGCTTCCTGATTGGTTGGAAAACTTCTACACTGGCATCAATGTAGCCAACATGTCGAAATTGGGCGTAGGCTCGTTTTATGTCTGATTGTTCTTTCTATGCCCCTATACCATGTAATAAATGAAAAAAATCACATTATTAATTAGTTTGAGAAATGTTGTATTTTGTTTAAAGGTTTCTGCTTGTTTCAAATGTCTAATTCATATTTTCGTTACAGGTGTTCCGCTTCGCTAAGTTGGCATTACGTATCCGGCTGCGCGCGCTGCCGGCCGGTGCCGAGTCGGTTGCCTGCCGGCCGGTAAAAAAACAATAGAAAATCCTACCAATAAAATCAATTATTTATTTCGCCATTCATTTGCGATGAGAACCTATTTAAATACAATGCCCATAATTATTCATCCCAAGCAAGGGTTTATGGTTCTATTGAAAATTGTATTTTTTTTATTGTCTGTTGTACTTTTTTCTTGCAAGTACCTACCTTATAGCACAGAGGATGCGTAATGTAGGTAGGTACTATAAATTACAATTTTATTTATAGGTAGGTATGTACCTACTAAACAAAATTATAATTTAAACTATGGATAGGTACCTACATACACTAATTTATCACGCATTCTACCATTGAGGCATTGGTAATCGATCGTAATGAAATATTGTTATAGGTAATTGGCAATAGATGGCGTTAGTTAACTATTACGATCATATCGATCGTAGCCATAGAATTTATCGATCGATTTTAGAAACGAAATAATAATATGTCACCTACCTTACATATGAAGTTTACACAGACGATGCTGCGGTTCGTCACCTGTATTTACCCTTCAGTCGCTTTGACCTTATTCGAGCACATGAGTAAAAATAAAAATAGGATCTTTTTCCGTTATTTTTTTAAGTACATAACAAAAAATATCATGCATGAGAGACCTTTATCAAAATTTCAAATATTTGCGACTAGGATACCTACCTACCTATATTTTATATAAATACCTATCCGATTTACGAAACCTGTAAAAGGTAGGAAGCCGAGTTTCTCTGCATGCGACTGAAAGAATTTGAATACGAAAGAATTTCTCTACTATGGGACATACAATAGGCATTCCAGAAGTTGTATGTGTGGTAAAAAGTGTATGGGAGTGGCTCATAAACGTAATAGCGTCGAGTGAAAAGTTAAAAGCATTTGCTGAGTGGAAGAGAACCGGCCAGCCAACTGTGGGTCGATACACTGCAGCTGTGGACGTGTGGAGATGGCTTCCTAAAATTATATGTTCGTCTACTTTGGACACAGGCGTGTTTACCCTATTTACATTGGCCAAGTGTTTGGTTGGAGATAAAGAAGTACTACCCGCCAACTGAAACGAGTCACTTGGCCTCGGCCTCCCTCCGCCTCCCGCTTCCCCACCTCGCCCGCCCGCTCTCGTCATGGCGCGACAGTACCGTTCGCATAAATGTGACAGTTCAGATATAAGTGACATCGTGCCATTAATAAATGATGATGGAGATGAAATTTTCTTTAAGTATCTAACTGCTTCTTACACAATGTTTTATTTTTTATTGAAAATATAAATAAATAATAATTTATTCCCAAACCTTTGGCCCAATACTTTCTAAATCTTTTTTGCACTTTGTACCTATGACGGCGGGGCGACGTAAGGGGAAGTGGGAGACGCGGAGAGACTCATTATAGTTGCTGAGTAGTAGGTACCTACAGATATAGTACCCGTAAAGTTTCTTGGCGGCTGAATGAATATAGTCACAGATTGTTTGCACATCGCTGACAGTGTTTATAGTCCATGTGTGTGTAAGCGAAATAGGTATCCCTCTGTAGTTTGTGCGAAAATTAAATGGCAAAAGCTTGTAAGGATGTTTGTGAGGATGGATGTTTGTGAGTGAAGATGTTTGATACTCTTTACGCTGTAACGGCTGAGCAGATTTTGATGAAACTTGGTACAGTGATTGCTTATATCCCGGAATAACATATATGCTACTTTTTACCGCGGTAAGCTGTTCCACGCGGGCAACAGATAGTACTTACTATAAACAAGCTACAAAATCGCATCCCACTACTAAACTCCGTATGTTTGTTCAGTGTTTGTTGCTTCACTTAATCACGCTATAACGGCTGATCGGATTTTGATGAAACTGGTCCAGTGGTAGCTCATATCCTGAATAACATGGATACTTTTCAACACGGAAGAAGTCGCGGGGCGTCCGCTAGTAAATTATAATACTAAAGCCGTCTCCACAGCTCGCAGCCTGCAGTCCGAAAAGTCCGCATTTTTGCGGGTGTGTCCCATTCCAGCCACTAACACATTTGTAACATGCACAAGAGTCCATATAGGCATTCTAACTCAAATACCATCACACTATGTCCCTAACGGGGTAGGCAGAAGGAACGAACGTAGAGCTTGGCTAATCAAACAATACATACCTGATAATATTTTGTATCTCTTCGCACTACCTATGTCCACCGCGCTCAATTTTCTTATTGTAAGACAGTACGGTATCTTCATTCTTTAGTTTCATCTTAGCCCTGCTGTATCCGTCCTTGTACAGTCGACCGCTCGTCGGTGGAAATACTTTGACCTTGACGTGGCCTAGCCTATTAGGGAGTTTCAATACTACGAGAGACCAGTTTATACCGGTTTGTTTCCACTGACGTGCGGTCGACCGTACTACGTGTGCCAAATGTTATTTCATAAATTAGGTATGTATATCTTTATTATTCACATTACAGACCATCTGGCCGGCCATATATGATCCACGAATTTCTCCGTGCGCTGGCGCCTTGCAGACGGTGTTGCATAGTTTGAGTACCTACACTGGATCGCTGAAGTAATAATTATTTCAATGAGATTGTAATTAAGATACTAAATACGTTCCCACTATTGCTTGTAAATATACTTACTTTTGTTATTTTTTAAAAGGCTTATTTTTTAAAAACCTACTAGGTACCTATTTTACATTGCTTAGACGAATACAATCATAGAGGCAGACATAGGTAATTTATTACGTATTGCATTGAATAAATCGAATGTAAGTAGGTACGTAGCTATACCTAATCAAATTGCATTGCGTTGTATTATTAAGACGTACTTACCTGATTATTTGGGTTTGTAGGACCATTTTCAGTAAGCAAAGCAAGCAACTAGGTATACCTATCATCTTTTTTCGGTTTCATCTTACTTAATCCTAAGATTTTCCAGTGGAAAATATAATAGTGACTTGCCTATAGATATCGGATCATCGGTTAATCTTATGATTAACATTAGGATTATGTAGGTACCTACCCAGCAGATTCATATAATCCGCTTTTACTTATTTTTTTTAAACCATGTCATTGTTTTTGTAAAAGGGATCGTCATACGTACATACATATAAATACGAATCTTTATGTCAAAAATACAAAATTTAATTGAAGTTATGTCAATAACATAACATCAGTGTCAATAATTACTTAATAAATAAAATAAATTTTATGTCATTTCATTACACATTGTAATAAAAAACTGAATAAATTACAAAATCATAGATTAAATTGTCAAAGGGTCTGTCCCATAGACATAGATCTATGTCTGTGGTCTGTCCGCTTTCATTATTAACCACCTAAGTGTAGGTACATTAATATTCATGAATCCTTATTTGGGCTTCAATAGCATGCAGATAGTGGACTTTGAGAGGCCTCAAACTGGAGAAGAGATTGGAAACTATAATGATAAGACACACAAGAGAGTAAGTTTAAAAAAGCAACCTATAACCAACAACGTGCGGGGCTACGTTTCGTAACCTGTGAGCAAAAGTGAGTCACGCCGCTTTCTCGAACGCATCTTCGACGTGAATTGTAATAAAGCCCAACCAAACTGACATGCGAACAAGTGACGTTTGTAGGTTAGGTAGGTAAGTTTTTGTAACTATGTTTTTAGGGAGTGACAGTTCTGTATGTATCTATTCTGTGGTAAAAATTAATAAAGTGTCAGTTCAACATTTCCACCCAAATTAAATGCCAGTGGAACATTACGCCTTGTTATTTTTCTTTCGTATCTGTTTATGTGAATTTACACAACAATTAACCAAAGTGACTAAACGGAGGTAATGAAAGTAAGGCACCGTGTATGTTAGGTAGGTAGGTACCTATACCTACCTAACTACTATATTTTAACCTCTTGCCCTTCATGGGCTATGCCCAACTGTGGGATCGGAGTGGGACCTATGTATTAAAGGCAGTTTGATTTTATTTCACGCTTGAATCACAAAATTAGGTAGGTAGGTGTCTCTTTTGCTGCGCACAGTCGAGTCAATGTAAGTAGGTAGGTATATAGGTACCTACATAAAGTTTAACTTTTTGATAAAACTGAGCAATAAACAAAACAAACAGGTTTTGACTGACATAAAAACATGCAAGAAAATAAACGAATCACCCGCCAGGTGACATCACTCCAGAGCGGCCATTTTGAAATATATAAAATGCAAATCCGCTAGGGTTGTGCATGACTTTTTTTGTAGGCTATTTGGTTGTGCGCTGTTTATTAAATACGTTATAGATTAGTTTTTTTATATTAATTAGTTTTGCGTTCTTAAAAATTCACAAAATCGTTTTTTGAGGTTAGATTTTTTTTCTTCCAAAACTCGTACGTAAGAAGTTGTTTTATATTCGATACTAAAAGTATGTGTATGTTAGTCATAGGTTTTTGTCATACCTACTTTGTTTCTACAAAAACACTGACCTACTTTGAAAGGAATGGCAAACGAATCATAACATTGTCTTTTCATTACTACAGCTGACGTATGTGCGTGATCCACATACTTCTGGCTGTTTGCGCTAAATTGATGTGACACAATACTTTATTTATAATGGTTTCAAAGCTGACATCATGTCGTTATCAGAGGGAAACTATCATGCAACCAGTATATGAAGAACTCTTTGAACGCCATTTCTGAAGTGAATTAGGGCCAATTAGACGAAGAACAGGATCTGACAGAGGTCTGTTACAAATAGTCGTTTTTGAATAGGGGCATTTCTATTTAAAGAGCCAAGGTAGGTAAGTGATGTCAGGTGTATACAATCATATATATACTGTGTAGAATATACAGACATACAATTGAACTGAGATACAGTAGCGATTACTGTGCAATTATTTTACTTTTCAACTTTTAAAGTATGCAATTGATTTTTTGCTGTCTTCACGTGTATGTAAAGTGAATAATAATTACTTGCGCTACTTTTGGCCAAGTTTTTGCATCTACCTGGTGTAATGGAGGTCTTCCTTAAACATACATATATGGCCGTGACATACTCTAGCCTTGCTTGACTAAGTAACTATTGAGTCATGTATAATTTCTTGTACTGCCTATCTTATCTCTTGGTGAAGTCATATGTGCTGATAACTTGTTTATTTATCCTTTTTATCTTTAAAGGACGTACTGATGGATTTCAATGTTACTTAATCATTGATTGATCATTGAATGAATATGAAAACAACTACGAATAAATAAAAATCTTTATTATATACATTAAATTATCATTGAAATCAATTTTAATAATAGTAAAACTTCTGTTATTGAAGCCGTCATAATTTTTCACGTTTGGTGTTGAGAAGGAGACCAAACTGTCATAGTCATAAATACACAAAGTGTGTCTATATTTAGTAGATCACTCTTTACAAAATTCAGATCTTGCTCTCGACGAGGCTTTGCGGGTTCACGAGGAATGTATTCAAATTACAAATGCTATCGATTCGCTTCCGTGTCATCATGACCGGGCGATATGTCTTGCTAGTTTAGTCGTGCATTCTGTTAAAAGTTAGAAAGCAGGTCTTTTCAAATTCACAGTATAGGAATCATTAAAAGTTACTTAAAAATAAAGTAACGCGAGATATAATGGCATGTACTTGGTTGCGAGGCAACTAGTGGTTTGTCAGTGTTTAGTGATCGAGCTCCTGCTCCTGCTCCTCGTCGAACTCTGCGTCCTCGTCGGCGGTGGCCTCCTGGTACTGCTGGTACTCGGACACCAGGTCGTTCATGTTGCTCTCGGCCTCTGTGAACTCCATCTCGTCCATGCCCTCGCCCGTGTACCAATGCAAGAAGGCCTTGCGCCTGAACATGGCCGTGAACTGCTCGGAGATGCGCTTGAACAGCTCCTGGATGGCGGTGGAGTTGCCGATGAAGGTGGCGGCCATCTTGAGGCCGCGCGGCGGGATGTCGCACACGGCGGTCTTCACGTTGTTCGGGATCCACTCCACGAAGTACGACGAGTTCTTGTTCTGGATGTTCAGCATCTGCTCGTCCACCTCCTTCATGGACATGCGGCCTCTGAAGATGGCGGCCACGGTCAGGTAGCGGCCGTGGCGCGGGTCGCACGCCGCCATCATGTTCTTGGCGTCGAACATCTGCTGCGTCAGCTCGGGCACGGTGAGCGCGCGGTACTGTCTGCTGCCACGAGAGGTGAGGGGAGCGAAACCAGGCATGAAGAAGTGGAGCCGGGGGAAGGGGACCATGTTTACAGCTAATTTTCTGAGATCAGCGTTCAACTGACCTGGGAACCTGAGGCAAGTTGTGACACCAGACATTGTGAGGGAGACTAAGTGGTTGAGATCACCATAGGTGGGTGTGGAGAGTTTGAGCGTGCGGAAACAGATGTCGTATAGAGCCTCGTTGTCGATACAGTAGGTTTCGTCAGTGTTTTCTACGAGTTGGTGGACTGAGAGAGTCGCATTGTAAGGTTCTACAACGGTGTCTGATACTTTGGGCGAGGGGACGACTGAGTATGTGTTCATGATTCTGTCGGGGTATTCTTCTCTGATCTTGGAGATAAGGAGCGTGCCCATGCCGGAACCGGTGCCACCGCCGAGCGAGTGCGTCAGCTGGAAGCCCTGCAGGCAGTCGCAGGACTCGGCCTCCTTGCGCACGACGTCCAGCACCGAGTCGACGAGCTCGGCGCCCTCGGTGTAGTGCCCCTTGGCCCAGTTGTTGCCGGCGCCGGACTGGCCGAACACGAAGTTGTCGGGCCGGAAGATCTGTCCGAAGGGCCCCGAGCGCACGGAGTCCATGGTGCCGGGCTCCAGGTCCACCAGGATGGCTCTAGGCACGTACTTGCCGCCGGAGGCCTCATTGTAGTACACGTTGATGCGCTCCAGCTGCAGGTCCGAGTCCCCATGGTACGCGCCCGTGGGGTCGATGCCGTGCTCGTCGGAGATGATCTCCCAGAACTGTTAAAGAAAGAGAAAATACGTTAATAAAATTTTGATATGACTAGGCGAGCGTTGAGCAGACAGAATGCAAGCCCATTAAAATACCAACGCAAAAGCTCTCCGAGCTCTCACTGTTTGTAGGTAAGTGCGTTTGCGCATTGCTACTTTCAAACCGGTTCTATGCAGGCCCTAAGTGATATCATGGGAGAGAATCTACAAGTTCTATTCATATTTAAATTCATAGTTAAATGTGAAATTCTATTATTGTATGGACTGTTGATTTTCAACGGTGGTTAGAACGGCATGCCAACAACGAAGCTCAATGAACCGCGTCGGAAATGGTAGACAGGATGCATAATATATCTTTAATGGGTACTACAGCTTTACAGTGGATTACGCAAGACAATAGCGTGATGTATACAGGCGTGTACCTCACAATACACCGTGGCTCGGCGTCTCGGCGACGGGCGACGCCCACGACGCTTCCCGTATTTGGCTTATCTCGCCTTATAAGCAGAGAATGTCTTGTACCCGTTCATTGAAACTTATTAACATTCGAAACTTTTCGATCCTCGCGATCCGCGGACCGGTTGCCGGATTTATCGACCATATGGTACGAAATTTCATAATAAATTTACATATAGTGATTGGATCATTGTTTTCGAAGTAGGTAATCGTCTGATGTATGACTGAAGTCATGAGTCAACCTGTTTTGTTGCTGTAAAAGCTTACGTAGCTGCTAAAATGCTAGTAAATCCTTGAGATCGTTGCCCACAAAAGGCTAATAGAGACGCTTAGCGACTGTTCGAACAGCATTAAAATTCAGCTCTCGGTATGATGTCATCGTGCAGTACGTAGGTGTGCCTGTGTGGGTAAGCCGATCACGTCGCGCTTGACACAGCCGTATATGGCTATATGACTAATATATACGCTGACTTCGATACGAGGTCAAGTTTCGACGAATCAACAACTATTTATACTGGAATCTCCTCTGAGAAGAAACAATCATTTCGCTGAAGCCACTTTGCCAAATCGGGGGCAATTGCTAGACTGAAAGTTTCTGTTTAAATTACAGTCATTACCTTAGATCATTAGGTCAAAACAAAAGGATTACAAACGCTAAGAGATACCTATCATAAAAACGGTGCACGCCAAAAAGTTATACTTTCAAAAAACGTCATGACAGAGTGATGATTTTTAATAAGTAACAACAAAAAGTGAAAGGCGATCGGGTGCTGTTCGATTGTGGCGCGAAAGGCTGCTTTCTTGGTCGTAACTAGATAAGAGAAGGTGGGTACATACGATGAAAGTGTGTGAACGGCGGTGGGCACAATGAAGCACTTGTAGAAATCCTGGTCTCTAGTGCACAATACACTGCTCGCTACCCTACCTGCTTAACAATACAACGGCCGTTTCACCGAACAATCTTAAATAATTCACGCGCTGACCATAAGTGGGGTCGGGAATCTCTTAACGGTTCTTGAGACAAAAATATTGCGCTGTAACAGAGTGCATCAGCTTTGGCGATAGATATTTATAAACCGTCGGCCGACGACCGACGGTTCACTGCCCTCGTTAATCTCTAGGCATTTCTTTTGGTAATCTTAGAATTTTGATAAGATAAACTCGCAAGAAGTCTATATTAGTTGACTTTGAACTACTCATGTCCAAAAAGTTTGGGGGAGGTGAATCACATGCGATATTTAGTCGGAAACGCAACAGAGTGGAAAATGTAGTGCTCAGTTGAAATCATCGCCATTGTTTTCGTCTGTAATCACACGATCAAATTGTCCGGAACCCCTTGTGTACAGACAAAGCTCTGAAGCTGAATTAACATAGTGTATCCATGGCTGAAAAAGTCTCGCCTGATACTCAGTGTTGCGTAAAATAAACGAGAAACGAATGAAAATGTTGACACAGCTTGTTCACGTACTCATGTACGTGTGTTAATGCATCTCCCGTCATGAGATTCCAATGTGATTATAGCTGATTCACGTTCCGAGTAACGAACGGACCAGACTTGAATAAGAAATTGTATAATGTAATAAAAGAAAAGAAACCAGCAGCGCTACAAACGAAACGCGGCGTAACGGGTCAATCAATAACATCTGTTTCTATGAAGGCAGTTCACTTGTTGAAGCTCGTCCCAGATATTCAACTGGGGTTCTGTTACCGTGGAATTAAAGTTACGGTAAAAAAAGCTGATTGCTTGAGATTTATTGGTCTTAATTCCACTGAATCGGTTTTAATTCATTAAACATTACTTTTATTGGTTATTGAGAGTTTAATAATGATTTGAGTCTGAAACTCCAAGCTATACTTGTCGATCCACATGAGATAAATAAGCTTGAAACAAAACTTTTTATAAAAAGTGACATTTAAATCATTAGTAACCAGCAAAAGTGCAATAAACCGGCATAGGTAGAAGATCTGTATCAACAGTCGATTGCAAGCAAATTCATGCACCGCCGAGTCTTAGCTCGGAAGTTTCACCGCCGACTAGATTTGATAAGAAAGTTGTTAATTACAGCCAATTTACAACACAATTAGCTAGAATTTCTAAGTGTACCTCAAAGTTTCGTTTTGAATTTAAAGAGCATCATAAAAGTAGCTCAAACACTCTAAACAAGATCGTAATAAACTTAAGAAAAACATCCAAACTGGTTTAGTTCCAGTCAATTTATTTTATTGAAATGTTTACGGTCGCCCTGACGACAATCTATTTTTATTTGAACATCAATAATAAGTGGAGTCGGCGGATACAGCTCGATAAAAACCACAAGTTGAATCAGTGCCCGGATTTGGACTTTATTTATTCATCACATGGACTTTCGAAGAGCATTTAAAGATATACCTATTAAATCTACCATCGCATTCATTCTGTCCTAGGCAGGATGCTCGGATAATGTAAAATATAGCTAAGTAACAGACGCCACGCGACTTCGTCTGCCTTAAAAAGTATCTTATATGTTATTTCAGAATAAAATCTATCAGTTAGGTACCAGGTTTTATCAAAATCCAGTTCAGCCGTTGAAGTGTGATTGGATTGGTCAACGAACATTTAGACTTCCGTATTTAAATGACAAATGGCTTATAAACAACCTGTATATAATATCAATAGCTATATCCGATGGGTACCTATTAAAGCGTGAACGTTAGGTACCTAGTAACTAACAAACATTATAACAGACTTTCACAAAATATTAATTATAAAAAGCGTAACAGTTAGATTATTTGAGAGGGTGCGACAGCCCTACCCTTCCAACCTGATCATGCGTGAAAAATTCAAATTCCGAACGTCGCATTTGAATGGAATGGAATGGAACTATGCAATATAAACTATCATTCAATGTCCGACTGCCTGGGTTCTTTATGAGTGACCTCCTTTCCCTGTACAAAGAAAAGTGCAAACTGTCGACCTACCACAAAAACACAAAGGTAGCATTATGAATAAAATTGTCTATGAAATACACTACAAGCTCAATTCTCCAGCGAATCCCCCGGTAGATAACGAGAACCGTTATTGACCGTTATAACCAAGCGCTCGTCCGCGCCGGCCGCCGCGTCGTCGAAAAATCTATGGAATTCCTAAAGGCAAATATTATAAATCAGGTAACAGAAACTCACTTTAGCTCCGATCTGGTTCCCGCACTGGCCGGCCTGAAGATGTACGATTTCCCTCATATTTTGTTTTTTAAAATTGCAATAATTTAATACTATACACTATACGCGACTCTCGCACAGCACTACTCGTGGATATGATCCGTGCGCGGCGCGGAGCCCAATTTTGAGGCAAGCTTCGCCTCCGCGCGGCGCCGGAGCGCGCGCCGTGATTGGTCGGCCATCTTGGCGCGGCGCGCTGCTCACTTCACGTTCGTCGTCGAGAGGTTATCACTGCCAAAATGGATGGAGACCGGAGTTCTGTTTTCCTATACATGGACTTGGTTGGTAATAACTGCGATAAGATTCTTTTATTGCGACAAACGAGATGGGGCAGCTTTCGTGTTTTTATCGTCAAGTTTTTGTATATTTTATTTTTACTGAAAGTGGATATTCAAAATAAGCCAATATGGCCTTATTGCAATGATAAGTTTTTTTACTACTTACAAGCTTTATTATACTTTGTTTCCAGGTTTTGTCTGTCCGGGAGAAATCTTGCCATCGATTTTTTTTACTATTTCCCGATACCCTATCATGCCCAAAATTTTCACCCACCTTTTTTTCTGATGTCAAGGATTCTGACTAGTCTATCTATGGTGCAAACGGCTTGCCAGATCAGTGAGGTGTGTACGGCTCTCTGGACCTCCTCCATCCGTACTCCAGACAGCCACCATCAGATCTCACGCAAACCATTCCCTGACGAAGATCTATAGGCCCAAAATGACCTCTATTTCATTTATTTTTTGACTTATAATATCCTTTGAGTATTATCGGTTGGTTCTGTTTTACATGCCTGGGGCTATGTTGTGCGATCACGCGTGTATTTTTGGCCCCACAGTGGGACAACACGCAATTAAATTGGCTCTATTACAACACACCCTTTATTTTACAAAATTTACATAGAAACAGATACCCTACCTACATTTAGCGTAGATTATTGTTTTTGTCACGTTAGCAACTATGTTGTTTAGTCAATAATATTACTGACTTCTCTGTAGTACTTCGACCACTATTAGCTGGTCTTAGTGACAGAGAGTTTATGAAACACATTACAAACAGCTTTGTATGAAAGCTTATAAAAATTGACGATTATTTGAATGACAAAGATGCCTGGTAGGTAGGTATTAATGTTGTTTAGCCTCGCACAATCTTTTTAACTTGATTTCAAAAGATGTGTTAAAAAGTTTCTTGCGCTTGCTTCATCTTTTCAATTCTAACACCCAGGAAGCGGTGGTAGATAGATAAACAATTGACGAGTAAACGTATATACCCAGTGTATTCAAATCCACATAATTTATAATTAGATTTTGATAGGTTGATTAGTTTCTGCTAAAACAAATATTATATTTGCGAATACTATCTACCTACGTACCAATTATAGCTTTGATTAGAACCGTTAGCAAAAATTAATGGTTATTTTAACATTTTGTCAGGTCGTTAACCTAATACTATATTTATACAATATCAGTCACCTAATATGGATCTTGAAAATATATGTTTTGCCTTACATGTCAATATTAATGGTCTATTTTGCATTTTGCACGATATTTCGATCTATACAATACTTTTTGAGAACAAATAAAATTTAACATAAGTACCTACTTTCCCGTGGGAAATCAATAGTCTCCACAGTGATTTTGAATGGATTGTTTAGTTTCGAAATTCAAACACACAAAACGTTGAATTATATCATTCTCTAGGTATTCTATGGAGAAGTCTGATCTGTCAAGTTTTTATTTTTAAATACGGCATACGGCTCTGACTACGTTGTTTATTGACCTAATCCCATTTCTCAGAAATCGGATGTGATCATTCTGTGGTTTTGTTTCCACAGCTTGTACTATTAATTATATTCTGCCACGTTAGTATAGTTACGTAGGTAGGTACTCTATACAGCTGTTATAAATACCTTTATATGTATCATCTTATTCATGCTAACATAACAAAACAGTCAATTGTTCCTAATTTACATTATTTCATGTACTTTGAAACATCTCTATTTATAAAAATTAACTAAAACTCATTAGAAAAAAAGTAACATTTGATTGTATTCAAATCCTTTTTATTAACTTTCAATCATCCGTGGCTGGCGACGAAGCCCGTAGGCCTCCGGGTTGAGTTGTTTCTGTCGTCGGCGACCGCCGGCGCCGCCAGCACGGCCACCAGCACGATCACCAGAAGGTACAGGATACGCATACTGTGGCCAGAAAGCCGATAGCCATAAGAAAGTTTTTGAGTTGCAGTTGCAGATAGAATACAGCGTCAGTCGCGTAGGTTTTTCTCGAAACTTAAGTACATTTAGGGCCTCTTACACCGCTTGCTGATAAAGTCCCAGATACCCTATCTGCAGGTTATCTGACAGATAGTCTATTTTTTTGGTTTCACAGGTATCTGATTGCCTTTAACTTATATATTTTATATAGTCTATCACACAGATTTATCTGATAGATTAGTTTATCACTAAGATTACTATCTGTAACAATATCAGGAAGTGGTGAAAGAAGCCCTTAATGTTCTACCTATAATGCAGTGTATAAAGTATAGTTGTGATGTTTATGTCCTGTTAGTTTTGAATTGTAAGGCGCTTTGGAATCTGTCTGTAATGCCTTATATATTGTATATGAAATAAATAAATAAATAAATTTACTGACTGCTCTCGAACGGTGAAAGAAACCTACATATATGAGGCGCATGTGAAGTCCACCAACCCGCACCGGGCTAGCGTGGTGGACTATAGCCCGAACGCCCTCGTTGAGAGGGTAGGCCTGAGCCCCAGCAGTGGGGACATGTTCATAGGCTGCTGATTATGTTCGGAACGGGACTGTAGCCGAAAAAAACCCACCTAAAACTTTTGTGCGAGTGTGGCCCGCTGATGATTTTTTATTATCAACAGCCTATTAACATGTCCCCACTGCTGGGGCTCAGGCCTACCCTCTCAACGAGGGCGTTCGGGCTATAGTCCACCACGCTAGCCCAGTCAGGGTTGGTGGACTTCACATGCGCCTAAGAATTTCTTCTTCGGCGTATGCAGGTTTCCCCACGATGTTTTCCTTCACAGCTGTCAGTAACTTAAGTTTCGAGAAATAAACCCATTGGTAGGTACATTGGTTTCGTAAATGTTTTTTTTTTAATTGCTTACAAACGATAACATAGCCTAAATTATAAGTACTTAACTGGTCTTTTAGTAGGGTTATGTTTTTTTATCAATTTGCATTTATTTTGTTTGATATTCGAACTCACCTGTATATATTATTATCTCGAATCACTCAGTAATCTGGAGTTATAGAAGAACCTACGTTTTATTTAAACTAAAAAAGTCGAAACGTTGAAAATTGCGATTCGATGCATAAAAATTACTTATTTATTTCAATGCTAATGGTTCGTAGGGCAATTGAAACAAACTGGGACACAAAGAAAAGTAAGATATCTATTTTATTTTTATTTAGTTTATTTTATTTAAAAATTTATTGCACAAATTTATACAAAAGGCGAACTTAATGCCAACGGCATTCTCTACCAGCTGACCTTTGGGCCATGCAGATAGATTAGTGGAAGGCGCAAAAAGAGAGATGTTATTGAGTTATAATTATTTTTCACGAAAACTATACGTACCTTTACGACCTTCGGTTATTTTCAGAACATTTTTCATTTGAGCATTTTTCCCATATTTCGCGTGCGGTGTCCTTCCGACAAAACAATCGTCATCATCATCATATCAGCCTGTAGACGTCCACTGCTGGACAAAGGCCTCCCCCAAGGATCTCCACGACGACCGGTCCTGCGCTAACCTCATCCAGCCGGGTCCCGCGACCTTCACCAGATCGTCGGTCCACCTTGTGGGAAGCAAAACAATATAAACTGACATCTCATCATAGCCTTGAAACTCCCTAATAGGCTAGACCAGCTCAAGGTCAAATTGTTTCCACTGACGTGCGGTCGACTGTACAACCAATTCATACATTTTTGCCCAAGTCATAGGAACATATCGAAAACGAAAGTCCTTTTGTTGAATTTTGAGACAGAGTTCATATACCTAGTTATTTTTACAAAGTTGCATAGAAAGTTAACTTTTATTCTCTAGTTGATTCAATGTGTATCCCCCCATATCTTAAAATTAAATCAGGTGTATTAGTTGCCGTGTTATTTCACGCATGGCATGTGTAGGGTAATAGTAGGTAAGTAGGGTATCATGGGACCTTCACCCGAGGCCATGTGGGGCCATGGCTGGCCGTGGACCGGAGTTTCAAGTTAACATATACCTCCATACTACGCTTGCGGCTCAGAAACAAAATAAATAATTTAATTCTTGTTGATAATGTTAAGTACTTAATCGAGTTACAGTTTTGAAGGTCGTTGTGTATTTTTGTTTCACTATTCAATATTCTCTGTACGCAAATACCTCAGTGGCTTAATGGAGAAGAAACGCCCTATCATGTCGAGTGGTCCGAGTTCGATCCCCGGTCGGACCACGTACTTACCAATGGTTTTTTCTCGAAACTTAAGTACATTTACCGACTGCCCTCAAACGGTGAAGGAAAACATCGTGAGGAAACCTGCGTACGCCGAAGAAGAAGTCCACCAACCCGCACTGGACTAGCGTGGTGGACTATAGCCCTAACGGCCTCGTTGAGAGGGAAGGCCTGAGCCCCAGCAGTGGGGACATGTTAATAGGCTGTTGATTTGATTTTTTGATTTGACTGTGTTGTTGGACTTTGGTTTAGCCAACCTCCTTATGGCAGATCAGCCAACTGCGGTCACTCCTCCTGGTCAGTCTCCTCCTAATATAAAAAGTCTAGGAAAGAGAGCATACGGTGGGGTAGTGGAGAAGACGCTGTGCCACGTACATTGGTCCGAGTTCGATCCCCGGTCGTGCCAAGCTCCAATGGGTTTTAGACGAAACATAAGCACATTTTAATTAATAGGCTGCTGGTTTGATATGGCTCGCTGGTAGATAGGTATTGTACGTTTGTTTGTCATCTATAAACTTATAAAGCAGTCCCGCCCACGCGGCTCGGGGCGCGAGACGCGATCGATGACGTGTCCTGGGCCCCGCGCTTCCTTATTTAGCTCTAAACGTCAATAGACGGTCTATCGAATAACTTTCGTGTTTGTCTTCCGATGTAAGCTAAGAATAAGGATCCCATAGAACAAACGCTAAAATAACAATAATAATCAGAGAGGGACACACTTATTACAAAAGTGGTAAGAGATATCTCTATCTACGTATGCGTAGGTACTTATCCCATGCGGGCGAAGCCGCGGGCACCGGCTAGTCAAAGATTAATTACATACTTTTTAGGGTCCCGTACCTCAAAAGAAGAAAAAAGGAACCCTTATAGGATCACTCGCCATTGTCCGTCTGTCTGTCAAGACCATTTTTTTAACCTTAGAAGCGTCAATGGCGCAGTGGGGAGACGCGGCCTGTCATGTCGAGAGGTCAGCGTTCGATCCCCGGCCGTGCCGTGTTGCGATAGGTATCTATAGAAACTGAAGTACATTTACTGACTGATGGATTTTCTCAAACGCTGAAGTAAATTACAATAATGAAAAAATACATGTTATTATTTTGTGATGCGGCTTTGACCAGGCTCACCCAGTCTTGCACCATTGAGACCATTGCTGATCTATTGTGATCGATCACACAGTTCAGTGCTAAGCTTTGCGTCAGTTAGGAATTCGCACGCTTTTGGTTTTTACTTCACACACACTTCACACTTGTTTTACTTCATCAGTTTGTAGTGAGTACGGGTGATTCTACTGGGGAAAAAATAAAAACAATATTTTATAAAATCAACAAAACTGTTTTTTTTTTGTTATTGAGATCAAAATAGCATTAATATAAAATTTAATTAGCATCATTATTATGTCTGATTATCTGTTGCATAATCGTCTGTTCTAATATCTCCTTCAATATCATTTTCATTGTCTGTTTCTTTATCTGTACCAATATCTCTTTCATTAACCGTTACATTAACATTTGATGTAACGGTTAATGAAAGGGATACTGTTGCACTATTTGTTCTAATAGTCATTTCTGTCTACGCTATGTCATTTCTGTCACTGTGTGCAGACAGAAATGACGTAGACAGAGATGACGATCTCACGTTAGTTTGATCTTAACTAATCTATAATTAATTGATTGTTGGTGTTGGTTACCTGATGCAGATAATATTGGTTTTTGTGCATAATTACAACCAGTTAATAAGTCACAAACCGAAAGAATTTCAAAGATATTTAACCTGAACAGATTTATGGTTTCGACCTACCGATTCGGAGTAGAATGACCGGTACCTACTCACTAATAGACAGAACACTAATCCTGTATAAGTATAACGCAATAACAAAATCGTTACCTACACGAGTTGATTAATTCGAACATAAATAAACGTACGTATATAATTAAAAGAATATTAAATACAAGACATTCTATCAATTTTAGATACAAAGTTTCTTAGCAACATTTACTCCTTACAACCTACACAATCAATATCCATAATAAAATAATATAAGTTTTTTTTTTCAATATGTCCAGGTTCGATTACCGAGTAGTGTATGAGCTTTATTAAAATCTATGGATGCAGTTTTTCATATCTTTAAAATCGATGACATGGTTCCTAAGAACAGATCTTCGTATTTATATAAACACTAATTTTTTGATTAAATTAAACGTATCTCTTTTAGGCAATAAATATTTCGTATCTCTTGTATTTTCGGACTTCCCCATACTGACCCATCTTAATGTTACACCCTGTATACCTTATATGAGTATTTCTTTTACGAAAACTTATGTATTACCTACACATACATATTTAAGAGGTTATAGACATTTTTCCGAACCCACAGGCGTTTCACTCGCATGTTTAATATTCAGTGGCTGACATTTTTGGTCATATTAGATGGAGCCTTTCCTTAAAACTAACCAGAGACGGACTCAGTTTGGGGCCCAGCTCCAGGTCTGGGTTTAGGAAATCAATCCTTAATTTTTAATGTAATTTTGTTAAAAAATTATTTACATAAATCTACTACCTACAAATAAATTAAATACAAATAAAGTAAGAAATTAACTACCTACGAAAAGCTGACAAAAACTGGATCCAGGAGGCTGGCCGCATTGCCTCGATGAATGGCAAATAGTAAGTGTTTAAATTATACTTAAGTTGGTGCTTAAATTTCTAACAACTCATTACAAGCCAAGGTGCGAACCTTGTGAATGCCCTCGTCGAGAGGGTGGGCCTGAGCCCCAGCAGTGGGGACATGTTTAATAGTCTGTTGATTTGAGGATTCGAACCTCAGTTCTTATGTTGTAATACCCAAATCTGAACGCAATTTCGGTCATAATGCATCACTGGACTTTTTATTGATCTAAAAGTTCAATTCAATACACTTTATTGCACATTTAAAAATTACATACAAAAAAAGAGAAAAACAGATACAGTAATGTACATCTAGGCGGTCTTATCGCTAAGAGCGATTTATTTATTTATTTATTTATTAATTCTGATTTATGTATTATAGATTGTCTTAAAAACAATACACAATAATACAGTAGATTTAGAACGTACTGCTATGCGTTCTTGTAACCTTAAAGTCATGTGTTATTATTATTAATAATTACATTATAATTACCTACTTTAAAGCACTTCACTCTCACCATTTATAAAACGAGGATAACTATCATTGGCTTTTATATTTTGCAAATTTTACTATGTTACGTTAAGATTAAGTTAAGCTGTTGTTGTCCCAAATAAAGAAAATAAAATAAAAATTCCAGACAACCTTTGGGTAGAGAATTTAGAGCAAATTAGAAGGTAGGTTGTGCAGTTAGCATATTTTAAAAATCTACATACACTAAAATACATAGGCATACAAAAAAATTCATACATACATATATACATACATACATACATACAATGTTATCGATAACAACAATAGTACATTGTTACCCCAGGGGTGAAAGTAACTTGTTTAAGTCCCGAGACGGGGTTTGGCGCCCGACGCGTAGCGAGGGTGCCAATAGTTCGAGGGACCTCTAAATAAGTCTTGAACCCGAGGGAAACACTGTGCTTTTCATTAAGAATACACTGAAAGTAAAAACAAAAACATAAAATGAGTGTTAATACAAATCTCTGCTATACGGAAATATAAACAAAACTCTACAACTCGAAAAAACAAATGAAGATCGGATTGCCGCTTTCCCGTCTATTTTGTTTTTTTTCTGTGGCCGGCCAGCTATTCTGTCATTGTTTTTCATTTCCATCATTGAAAAAATGGTAAATATTTTGCCCAAATCTATGTTATTTTAAATAAATAGTTGACAGTAATAATTATAATAAAGTCATTTAAAAATTTATATACTTCAATTATTACATAACTTTATGTTATTTCAATTTTACATCGCGATGTAATTGAGTGGCTGTATAGACAGTTGGAACATGGTCCAATAGAAATGTCAAAATAGTACTATTTAAAAAAAATAATTTGACAGCTGTCAGTTGAAAGCGATTCTCCCTAGGGTTGAGATGTATTACTTACAACCCGCTCCTCAGGCAACTTCAGACCTACTTTCAGAGTATGAGTAATGAAAAGTTCTAAGCAGGTGAAGAAGAGGGAAGTGAAGTGAAAAGTTCTACACTTTTTCTCAAAACATGGCCCGAACGAGGCCTCAAACACGCGAGGGCCACGGCTCAGGGCCTGGACTAAGTCCGTCCCTGTGCTCGTATCGATCGTAACCTTACCCCCGGCCGGGTGAGTCACGGCGTGACGTCACCACCCGGGGTTCGGTACTCTAATGTGCTAATGGAAAACAGTTTTGGGAACACTCTTAGGGAAGGGGGACCATTTTGCTAGTGATGTCATTTTTGTATGAAACTTTTAAAAATAATGTTTGTATAATGTTTAATGTTTTGGACAAATTCACACACGGCTGTTTAGTCCCAAACCAAACCGAAGCTTGTAAATGGGTACTCAACAACTGATAAACATACTTAAATACTTTTTAAATAAATATATAAATACACACGAATACCCAGAATCCGAAAACCATGTTGGATTTTAGTCTGTAAGTAAGCTGGTGTTATTAAATAAATAAATATTACCCGGCAGAAAAAAGAAACAACCATTATGCTCATCACACAAATGTTGGTCCTGGGTGGTAATCGAACCCACGACCTCTGGCGCAGTAGGCAGGGTCACTACCACTACGCCAACAGGCCCCCCTTTTTTCCCTATAGAAGCCAATCAGGAATTAGAAATGTGCATTTATTAGGTTACGTACTTGCTTTGCTTCATTAACTATTTATAGGTAATTACCTACTTATTTTTTTAAAAGCAATCTTCGTTGAAGTCAAATAATGAGCAATTACATTAGACACTTAAAATGATCAGATAAATGAATGGGACGCAAGGACCCAGGAGCTTTATTTTTGGATCGCTCGCCTCGCTTCGAGCGGTAGATTCTTCGACATCCGATACAAAAATCAGTAGAATCGACGGCTCGAAGCGAGGCGAGCGATTCAAAAATAAGGCTCTAGGTTCCGTTATGAACTATTATGTAATCTGTGCTCTAGGGGTGGTAGTCCCTATGCAACTTTTTCTTTTTTTTCCTCAACGCTCGCGCTTCCATGTAGGTAGTTCATTCATACATTTTGCTGAACGAAGCTCACGTAATTTTACTGCAGTACGCGCTGGACTTGGCACATCGCTCGTAGAACTGACGGCCGTTGGAGCAGAAAGGTTCTCGAGTGGCGACCACGTATCGGAAGACGCAGCGCAAGCCCCCCACAAGGTGGACCGACGATCTGATGAAGGTCGCGGGACCCGGCTGGATGAGGTAAGCGCGGGACCGGTCGTCGTGGAGATCCTTGGGGGAGGCCTTTGTCCAGCAGTGGACGTCTACAGGCTGATATGATGATGACGCGCTAGGCCTTTAGACCATGAAATATGGAAACTTTTTGAAAGTAGGTGCACACAAGCTTGTACTAAATGTACTCACTTCCTGAGCGGGTGTTTGGGCGCTGCGCGGGCGCACCGGTCCTCCCACCGCGTACCTTCGCCCATACCCCATAAGTAGGTATTATTATGTGGAACGCTCACCAGGATTCTACCGGTTATCTTTCTTGTTAAACGGCCAGGAGTACCTGGCGACACTTCGACCCTACAGGATCTGTTGCGCCAAACCCCTGTCCGCCAACGGTGACCCAATCCGGTTTGGTGGACTTCACATACGCCTTAGAATTTTTGTCTTCCTTTACCTCATGATGTTTCTCTTCATTGAAAGGCCACATTAATTTAATAAACGGTACTTAAGTTCTGAAAAACTGATTGGTACGGGAACTGAACCTCCGACCTCATGAACGTGAGGCGAGTGCATAACCAAATAGGCTACCATATGTCGGTGACACAATAAAGAATTTTTCACAATACACAATTCTGTATTGTCTCTGTGAAGTTCATTCTAGTCCTTGATGAAGAGATCCGATGGAGAACCGAAATGATATTAGCGAGTAGGATTAGCAAGCTGAAGTGGCAGTGCCACATTGTCGCAGAAGCGACTGTACGAATATAGATAAGCTAAAAGTTAAAATTGTTGGCAACGGGCGCCCGTTGGATGACTGCTAACAAACCAGCAGAGATGCGATTTATTTGAAATACTTCTATTTAAAATGCAAATACAAAATGCAAAATACCTATTTTGTATTTTGCATTTAAATGCCTTTTAGTAAAAAAACATTTTGTATTTTATTTGAAATACCTTGCGAGATGTATGCATGATCAAGATGTATGTATGTATGATTCAAAATGCAAAATACTTTGTGATTAAGTTTAGCCAACATTGGCAACATTTATTTGAGATTTGGCCAAAAGGTGTTTTATTTTGAAAATACCTATTTTGCATTTAGCATTTGAAATACAAAACGCAAAACTATTTGGTATTTTGCATTTTGTATTTAAATGCTTTTTTAAAACCATTTTGTACATCTCTGCAAACCAGCCTAGAGTTTATGGGTAACTCTTGCGTCATCGCTAGCTATAACTTACTATGTTTACTTACAAAGTTAACTACATAGTTTAACTTGTAAGACTCAAGCGGCTTCGTATGTAGGCGGACCGGTCGTGAGTCAGCGAGCGGCGCGGGCGCCGGCGGCGTCGGCTCAAGGCTGCTGCATCCGCGGCACATCTGTCGTTGAAAACGTTTCTTTACGGAAAACAATCAGTCACAAACAAAATTGATAACATTATTATGCAAAGTACCTAAATAAAAAACCTAATTAAGGCATCTATACGGCGCAGAAATTTTGACAATGATGGTGGGCCTGATCCACAAGTGTAAGGTCGGTCAGCGAGCTATGGAGAGGGCTATGCTCGGAGTTTCTTTGAAGGACATGATCCGTAATGAGGAGATCCGACGGAGAACTAAGGTTACCGGCTTAGACGAAAGGATTAGCAAGCTGCAGTTGCGAAGGGGGAACCGCCCCTCCAGGTGGACCGACGACCTGAAGAAGGCGACCTTTTTTTTATACTTTATTCTTTAATATTACACAATTTGTACAATATAATATTTACTTGAGCGGATGAATGCGGAGGGCCGGGTGTGGTGGCGTTCATTGGGAAGGCCTATGTCCAGCAGTGGGACGCTGAAAGGCTGATGATTATGACGATCAAAAACCTGAAGTTCCGCTAAATAAGTAGGTAGGTAATTACAAAAAAACGAAAAGTGAAAGTGGGAGATTTGTCCATAAGCAGATCAATTAAAGGATTAGGGCAATGGTAGGTATTTATTGCCGCAAAAATACCAATACACTTTGAGACAAATCATGTTTGGTCTGGTGCCAGCCACCAGTTTTCGCCATCGCACCGCGCGCCGTCAGAATACGGTTCACCCACATTTCATAGATCCCTGGCGGACCAGCACTGTGCGCTTCTCGCGTTCTTTTCTGCTGCGCACGTGCGAAATGTGGAATGACCTTCCCTCTGACGCTTTTCCACAGCGCTACGATATGGGGTCCTTCAAGAAGAGAATCAAAACAACCTTGGCCGGCGCCGCACCAGCACCCCCGGGTGTTGCAGGCGTCTGTGGGCGGCGGTGACCTCTTAACAGCAGGAGGCCCGCCTGCTTGTTGCCCCCGTAGCAATAAAAAAAATCAACCAAGACCCGAACCCGTGACCTCTTAATATCCCAATCCAATTAATCTATAAAGACACTGTTAGGTATACATTAAATATTAACTCCGTAGGAGTTGCGTAGGCGAGTAAATAGTTCATATTCTACCAACTTACACATTCCTCTCTGAAACTAACAAATATCCTAGACTAGTCTGTATTGTAAGACATTAAAGACTGCATGGTTTGAGTGACGTGTAGGTAAACGGGTAAAATCATTAATTTCAATTTACGTGGCAATATGGGACATCAGGGATCCAGATCGTTATTACATCGAGATATGTACGGTCGACCCCACGTCAGTAAACTGGTCTGTCATATTGAAACTCTAGGTCAGCTCTAGGTGATGTTTCCACTGACGTGCTGTCGACTGTACTTGGATTACGTACTAGAGCCGTGGTAGATTAGTTGGTTGTGCACTCACCTCACGTTCGAGCTCGCGGGTTCGAACCCTGGACGCATCAATGAGTTCGGAATTTACGTATGGTTTATTAAAACAGGCCTTTTCGGTGAAGGAACCGTGAGGAAACCTGCATAATTAGAATTAAGGCGTAACTGTTAGGATCCATGCATACTCCGAAGAAGAATTTAAGTCCTGTGAAGTCCACCAACCCGCACTGGGCTAGCGTGGTGGACTATAGCCATCATTGAGAGGGTAGACGTTACCTGAGCCCAACAGTGGGTACTAATCTATGTCCCACTAATAAAAGCGAAAGTTTGTAAGGATGTTTGTTACTCTTTCACGTAAAAACTACCGAACAGATTTTGATGAAACTTTACAGTAATATAGATTAATGGCCATAGATACCCCAGGAAAAGCTGTTCCCACGGGAATAACTTTTCTACGCGCAAACAGCCAGCATACTTAACTTTAATCTAAATAGACTCGTATCTTATCTCGAACGCCGCAGAATTCCGTAAAAAGAAACAATTTATGCGGACAGTAAGTAATGCTGCATCTTTCTCTGACGCACGCAGAGCGAAAAGTAAACCCTGCAGATAAGGCCCGAGCCACGCCCCAACAGCCTAGGTCAAAGAAATGGGACCTAACCGACATATACCTACATATAGGTTAGGACCAGTGGCGTCGTAGTCAGTTAAACCAGAGATTAACCACAGACTACTTATTATAGTACCTACTGCCGTACATGAGCCTCACTCCCGAACTATGCTATATACCAAGAAGTTTCAAATCTCTTTGGTCGCGCTCCCTGTGGAGGGTAGGGGGGGGGGGGGGGGGGGCGCAAAGGAAGCGGAGTAGCGGGAGGAGGTTGCTAATACAAATTTATATGGAGTTTGAAAATGAGAATGTGTGAGCGAGTTACAGTATTGTAATCCATTTGACACGATTTTGAAACCCATAGAATGCTTTTATTATTCATCCATATGGGAGTGGCAAAATTTTTTGATTCATGCTATATATACCTACTATAGGAGGTAGATTTATTCACCTATGCAATACTTATATAAAGAATTTTATGTTCCAAGACCATAAAAATATTTCAGTGCTTTTTATGGTGTTAAAGAATAATAATAAAAAAATCAAAAAAAAAATCTAAGCTAGTTTTTATTAAAATTAGTTTTGTCATGACGAGCTTATATTGTGTAGGCAGTAGGGTTGAGATTAGCTCATTATGGAAACAAGTACTTTCTACCGCACGTCAGTGGAATCAGAACCAGTATACACTCACCTCTCATAGTATTGTAACTCGCTAATAGGTTAGGCCAGCTCAAGGTCAAAGTGTATACACTGACGTGCGGTCGACTGTACCTACTTTACATTGATAATCTAAAGAATTTTTATTTATTTATAGACTGAGCGAAGCGATAGGCTGTCAGGATCGCTATACTTGGCGTTCCGTTCTTTTTCTGCCTACCCCGTCAGGGACAAGCTTGAAGATATGAGGGGTAAATATTAATTTTCCTAGACCTAGCGCATTGCGTATGTATAACTGGAGATTAAGGCTAACCTCAGCTTACCGCAGCGCCACCGGGCCTGGCACAAATCCAGCCGGTATTGATTGTATGGAGCGACGACCGGCGGCCGCACATGTACCTACCTAGTACCTACAATTTCCTTTGTGGGCGTATGTCCACTGTCAAAATGTCACAATTTGAGCAGCCTTCATAGCGGAACAGTAATTCTGCATTGCTGTTCACATATCAGCACTACAAAGTCCACTGCTGGGCATAGCCTCTTCTCCAATGAGTCCTCCGCATTCGGCCAGCATCCAGGTCGTGCCACGCCGCGTACCGGCCCGCGGTCTCCACTCCAGACCTCATCTGCCACAACGGCCGTCGGTTCTGCGACAGATGTGACCTGCCCACTGTAAATTAAGCTCCATAATCCTTTCGGCTATGTCGGTAACCTTAGTTCTAATACGGATCATGTCCTTCAAAGAAACTCCGAGCATAGCCCTCTCCGCAGCTCGCTGAGCGACCTTACACTTGTGGATCAGGCCCACCGTCAGGGTCCACGTTTCTGCGCAAGTCATGACTGGCAAGACGCACTGGTTGGACTTTAGTCTTAAACGATGGTGGAAGGCGACGTGAAGTCTTGACGCAGTTTTCCAAATGCTGCCCAGACCAGCTGGATTCTTCTGTCAGCTTCCCTTTGTTCCTACCCAGCTGTATGGTCTATCCTAGGTAGACGTGCTCCTGAACAAATTCGATATTATCGACAATCACTGCGTAGTGTCATATTTATAATGTAAACGACTTTTTATTACCTAATATAGGTAAATAATTTTTAAAGGATAACAATAAAAAACTTATTATATAAAACTAAACTTAAAAATAAATTATAAATAAAAAAACCCCTCGAGGCTCCCCACCGCTGGGAGCGTGCTCAGAAGGCTGGCGGCATTACCCCGCTGGATGGTGAGGCTGATCCTCTGAGCGAGGTAATGCCCAGCCCTCTGGTCGTTGGCAGCATTTTTTAATAATTAATGTAATTATTTTTTAATATTATTTTTGACATTTTTATTTCAGTTTTATTCCGGTCGACATTAGACTAAAAGAAAAGCAATCGTTTAATCTTATAGTACCTACTCGTATGTAACTTTAGCAGTATATTTCAAGAAAACCCCTAAGTCGAATTTTGTAATAATATTCTATTCATATTTTTCGACGCTTGCAACACTTTTTTTGAGGCTGTTTTCAGTTTTGTTTGACATGTTGTATCTTGACATTTTTACTTTATTTTTTAGTATTGTTTGACTTTATTGACTGTAATGATTCATGTATTTGATATTGACATTTTTTCTTCTTCTTTTTGACATGTAACTAAGAAATTACCAATAAAGATATGAATATGTGAGTTGGTAACTCACTTGAGTAGTACCATTGATGGTAGAAGTGACACAACCTTGTATCCTTAGTACCATTAAAAAAAAAATGTTGTGTTAGGTCGACATGCGAATTACCAAATACTTTTCAAAGAGGCCACCCTTCCACCCTTAGCTCAAATTCGGAACCCTTTTGCCAGTCGGATTTGAAATATCGGAAGGGCACCTCCAGGCTAGCTTCCGTAAAAATCCGATAGGTGGCGCTGGCATTGGACTTAATTTTTTTCTAATCGCTGCATGGCTTGAATGGAAATAACTAGCTACTCCCATAGGGGCCCCCTAAACCCACCAAAGAGATCATTCCTCTATGCTGCATGGGCTTAAATTTCCAAAGTATTAAAAAAATTAAAGCGTCTTTTGGCGAGTCTAGTCTGAGTGTTTCACCACACATCTTAGGCGTACGCCAGCCAAGGTCATGCAAAACTGTCGTGAAAATGCTTGCTATACAGCAATAATTATTATTATTTGCTTGCACGACGTGCAGGATGTGTGCTAAAAACGTTAGAGCTTGTTAGCTCTTAACGTTTTTAAAAAGTAGGTTTTGGCTTGGTTGGACTAGACTTTTAAGCCATATCTTAATTAAAAATCAAGTAATATGGCTTATAAGTCTTGTAACCAAGCCAAAACCTACTTTTTAAAGCTTGTCTATGCCTTGCTAGGTGCCGCGCTAGATGGTGTAAATGCTACGTCTAACATGACCTTCAGCGGGCGTACGCCCAAGATGTGTGGTGAAAATGGCGCTCCAGTCTAGCCCTTTCTGTCATTTTGATATAACTGCGCCATCTGTGGTCTTTATGAAAGCTAGCCTGGAAAACAGTTTATTTTTTTTCCATGAAGTTCGTCCGATGCCATGGCACTATTATAATCCTCTGTGGCTATAGTCCTATGATCATCATTGACAGGACAGGCTATGCAGATCCAACATACCAAACATCAAAAATCTGAGTCAATTGTAAGTAAGCAAAAAGTCATCGAGTCTGAGGAATGTCGTGGCTATTACAATTTCTCCGACGGTCATGCATGAGTGACCGCACGTGACGCATGTCATGCCGCATGCTCGTGTAGGGACCTGGGGACTGATGAGTAAATCAAACAGGGAAATATCTCATAAGGCAGGTGTATATTGTTTGCGGCGGCTGTGCCTACGCGTCGGCGATGGTGACCTCCACCTCGACGCCGGGCTCGATGTTGATGGAGGTGATCTGCTTGACGATCTCGGAGGGCGAGTGCAGGTCGATGACCCGCTTGTGGATGCGCATCTGGAAGCGGTCCCACGTCTTGGAGCCCTCGCCGCACGGCGTCTTGCGCGTCGTGATGCGCAGGATCTTGGTCGGCATGCGCACGGGACCCTGGAACGAACAAACGGGCGGTTCAGATCGCACTTCAATAGTCCCCGTACAGTTTAATGGCGGCTGTGGGAAGTTGGCCGATTTCTGCGCAAGGTGTCAAAGGGAGCTGTGCGGGGGTTCACTAGAGACGCTCATTCAGTTTCAAGAAATAGTTAATTGGTTTGATCAACCGAATCAAATTTCTCAAGTTTTTGGACATCTCCATGTACACTATTTTGCTTACGCACATATAGACTACTAGCTTCGCCCGCGTAGAAGTTTTTCCCGTGTACATTGTGAAACAGCGCCCTCTATGTAGGCGTTTTGTTACTTAGCGGGTATTAGTGGACGCCCCGCGACTTTGTCCGCGTTAAAAAGTAGCCTATATATTATTCCATGATATAAGCTATCACTGTACCAAGTTTCATCAAAATCTGTTGGGTAGTTTTTGCGTGAAAGAGTAACAAACATCCTCACAAACTTTCGCCTTTATAATATTAGTAGGAAGGATAGGAGGAAATATAAACACTGTCAGCGATGTGCAAACATTTGACTACATTCATTAAGCCGCCAAGAAATTCCGTGCGGACTATAAGTTACATCATTAGGTACCATACTTTTCAATGCGAACGAAGTCGCGGGGCATAAGCTAGTTAATAAATAAAAAGGAAATAAATCCTCAAAATTGTTTTAAATTTAAAGAAATTGTAACTCTCCTATGAGCAGTCTGTGGTACGGACGGACACACAGACTGCACTTTGAAGAGTACTGCTGTAGCACCGTGGTGGGTGAACCCAGCATTACGGGCAATGCTGGCTGAGTTTACCCCGGCGCAGATCTACACCAATATTATACACTAGCTGTCCCCGTGGCTTTGTTTTCCTTTTTTCTCAGCTCCTAAAGGTCGTAGCGTTATTTTAAATAGCCTATAAGCTTCAAGACCGGTAGTTAACGAGATTAGCGCGTTCCATAAATAATAATAAAACTTTGGTTATATTATATTTGCCATAGAGCTAGGCTCTCTTTGGTGGGCGCGCGCGCGTAGCTTAACTTTTTTTCTTCGAGATATTAGTTTAATAGATTTTGCCTGTCTGAATAGTTTTTCTTGAAATTCTGTATAAATATATTGCAATATTATGAATGTATGGTATATTTTATTATTTTCTGATATCCCATTATCTCTTAGTATCTCTACTTGTACTATTTGATATAATCTTTGGTACGTCCAACAATTGAATCTATTTTTTTTCTTTGTACTTTTTTGCATGCTGTTTTATTTAATGGCTTGGAAAAAAAGGCTAATAATATTTTATTTATCTCCAACAACACCAAGAGAAAATACCAACCTTCACACGAAGTTTCTGTTTCCTCGCACCGTTGATGAGGTCAGCGCACACCTTCTCCAGTGACCTCACGTTCCGGGATGTAAGCGTGATCCTGATCCGGTGGATCGGAGAGATCTCAGCCTGGGGCTTCTCGATGTCCTTGCCTGACACGACGGCGGCTGCCTGGAACGTGGTAACAAGATTTTGGTTTTTGTTTCTCACTCAGTTTATATTTTTATAGGCACTTCTTGCATAAAATACTATCAGATATACGACAAAAACCACAATATACATTTTTAGGAGGATACAAGAGAAATCTTGCGAAAAGTGAAAATTCGTAGAAAATAGGAATCACTGGCAGTTACAGGTTAGGAACTCGGAATTTTAAATTTTTGGCGAGTGCCAGAGCCTATGAGTGTGCATTCTCACCCAGGTTTTATCTAGTTTGGGCACTGACACATTGACAAAAATGCATTTAAGCAACGCACAATTAAATATTTCCACTTACACGTGCAAACATAACCTATATGTTGCAACCGCTAAAAACGATGTCGATATTGGGTGAAAATGGAAACTATCGCGTGTTATGTTGTAAAAGATGTTACTTACCATTTTTGTTGCGATTTCTCGGTCGAGATAAACAATTTTTCAATTAAAAATTGCTCAGCGCTGAACCGGAGAACAGCTTTTCTTTTAACGAATGAATGAAAGGAAAGAAAGAACGAACTAAACGAATGAAAAGGAACTAATATTACATTCATTAATAATCTTTCATTCATTTCTACTTCTCTATGGTATAGCAGTGTTGCCATTGATAGTCATTTATTTACCCCTTATTGTTTTTGTCCGTTTATTTTGAAACGCTTAAGAAAAACAAAGTTTTTTTATCTAAAACGAAATATCATAATTACAAAACGATTATACATTGATATTGATATATTAATTTATATAGGTAATGGAATCCGCAACGCAACGTGAGTAGCTAAATTTAATAACTGCCTTCGGCTCTTGATCCTCAAACGTTGTTCAGCATTAGAGTCTTGACTTGTTTGTCGAATTTCCTGAAAAAAGACCTATAATTAGAAACTTCACGCATGCCTCGAACATAATAATACAGTAACATTAATTTAATACTAAAAACTGCGACAAACTTTTATTTGCAGCAAGTATTCAGACGTACGCGTAGATAGGGTTTTGTGAAAACACAGTAGTGGGTTATACTACACTATACGGTTTTGGAGGTAAATTTTATTTATATAGTGGTATTTTATTATGAGGTCAATTTAGATTGCATTTTAAATACATAACTGAAATATCATTGTATAATTTTATGGTAGGGAAGAATGGGTTTCGAAAGTTTTATACCCGAAGGCCGACAGAATAATATAAGACTAAGTACATAAATACATATGTATGTATTAGATTACATAATAGCCCGTTAACAGAGGACATTAATGGGCTGATAATTATGGAATTAAGATAACTCACGTTGATGTAATCTGGTCGCCAGGCAAATGAAACGGATTGCACATTGCATCTGCATACAAAGCATGGAGTCTCCGCAGCGCTGTTCTAACTTCTGCGTCGCGTATGTTACTCCCGCTCGGTGATGAGGAGCTCGTGACTAGGACTAGTTTTATTTTCGTATTTGTGACGTACCCGTAACTATAATTAAATAAAACCCATTTTATATAAATTACCTATCTAAAAGTAAAAATAATAATTGTTGTTAAACAGCAGCGCCACTGGCGGAGCGAGTTAGATCTCTAACAATGAACGTAACAGGCCGAGATATATGTTCAACTAAAACATGAATTGAAGCATTTAGTGTGGGTATTAAATTAAACGTACATTTTATGAGTATCTGTTGAATAAAGTAATCCAAGATACAAGTCTCGTAGATCAGTGCGAGATGTGTTTGAATTGGTGCCTGTATTGTTGGCGTTGGTAGAGGCAAGTCTTTCTTCCAATGCATCCAGAGCTGTGTGGACGAGCCATTGGCGTGACAATTCGTTATCCGTACTGGTATCATTGCCGATACCGCCTATGTACAGCGGCGAATTCTGAAATAAATAAATGCTTGTATTGTAAATGGATTTTCCCAACAAGTAGGGTAATTTTTTTCATGTTTGTATATGGCGACTGTACAACAAGAAAACAAGTGTCAAAATCATAGACTACAGAGTGGTCAAAATTAATTCGATCGCAATGACGTGGTTTTACGTAAAATAAATTTGGTATTGCTAATGTTCAATAATTATCGGTAATACTTGTGACGATTTAGATTGCAAACTTCAAAAAATAATGCAGTGGCTGATAAAGTGAGAAATAGTGCTAAAACTTACATCTTTTCCGATAACTGCGACGCAGACAGCCATTGTTTTTGTGTACATTTAAGACCGGAAGTGGGTGTATTGTGTTACCAACACAACGAAACGACATGTCATTGAAGAAGTAGGCCAAACGACGTCATTTCCGCTCCTTAAATTGGCGCTGGCGGGAAATATTATTTTTGTCTACTTTATTCTTACTGATAAATATCCAAATCGATTAATAATTAATTATAAGCTGCGCAAAAATGTGTTTAACTAAATTTGAATGATGTGTAAATTAATAGACGGAGCTAAAACTAAATAGCGTTCTATTTTCGTTCGACATTTCGTCGCACAAAGAACTGCAGTGAACGGTGCAATCGAAAATGATGCAGTACGTGGAAATAAACAAACTGTTGTACGAAATCAACGACATAGGCCAGAGGGTGCTCGTTAGATCGACAGACTCCACCAGCCGAGCCTACCTGCGCTTCACAAACAAAACTGGACGACCTGTTGATATCTGGTGGAGGGATTTCCAAGGAAAAAGACACCATTACATGCGCCTAGAAGCCCACACTTTCTACGATGTAAACACGTTCCTGACACACCCATGGGAGTTCACAGATGCTGCTACGGAGGAAAGGTATGTTGTGAACAATGCTATTATATTTCGGGCGCCGAATGAAATCGGCGGGATGTTGTATAGAACGAACTGGAACGTCACCATCAGTGTCAGGAGTCTGAGACACACGGCGCTGCTTTCGTTGGCCTCGGTTCTCACCTCAACATGCCGTGTTCGGTCCATGGGACTGCCTCGGATGCTGGAATCAGAGCTCACGGAGCTGACTGCAATGCTGCACGGTCCGCCCCCTGTCCGGAATGAATGACGAAAGCCGAAAGAGGAATCAAGTGACAAACATAATTATATGATATATTTGCTGTGTTATTTCTTATTTTTTAGCTATGGCTGCCTTTTATTTCTTGCCCGTAGGATGATTTCTGGCGGTCCCGATGATGAGTAAACTATTGCCAATTGCGATACCACGGCTGGGGCAAAGTGTGGGGAATTGTATTCAAAAATGTTATTGATTCATCACAATGTTCCTCTGTCAATGTTATGTAGGTACTTTGAATACATTGTCTAAGATTATAATGTAAAAAATTCTGGGCAACATATGACTTGTAGGTTCGGAACTCCAGCTCGATTGGTGGAGCAGTTTTAGACTTATTCCGCAGATAGACAGATAAATAGCTTCACAAATACTGCCCAGGAAGGAAGGCTGCTAAGTGTTATAAGGGAGTTTTATTTGAGTAAATGGTGGCAACAGAATTTCTAGTTTGTTCACTCTTTTTAATAGTTTCTTGCTTTTCTTATTTCTTTCACCAATTGAAGAATAGAATTCATCATCATATTACTATTCTAGTAAACCTGATCAGACCCTGTTTTTAATTGATAATTCTAAAACCGTATGTATTTTGAAATGATTTTTGCTGTAGGTTATCGTCCTCATCTAAAAGTAGTTGGGTGTTGTGAAAATATTTTCCCTTTCGGTAATCATGGTAAAAATATTGTTAAAATATTGTTCAGGTGCTTTCTGTAAAACGAAAAGAGAGAGAGCGTCAGTGGCGTAGGGGATAAGACGCGGCCTATCATATCGAAAGGTCCGGAGTTCGATCCCCAGCTGGGTCATGTACCAATGGGTTTTTTCTCGAAAACTTAAGTACATTTACTGACTGCTCTCAAACGGTGAAGGAAAACATCGTGAGGAAACCTGCATACGCCGAAGAAGAAATTCTTAGGCGCATGTGAAGTCTACCAACCCTCACTGGGCTAGCGTGGTGGACTATAGCCCGAACGCCCTCGTTAAGAGGGTAGGCCTGAGCCCCAGCAGTGGGGAGATTAATAGGCTGTTGATGATGCATGATTGTTCAGGTGCTTTCTGTAAAACTAATTAACTTTGGCAACTGAATTTTGAATTCAAAAACTCAATATGAAGTTCTGCCTCCGTTCAGTATTACTGAATGCGTCTGTATCTGGTCACTACACATATTATGTTCCTTTGTTTTCGTAACTGGTTATGAATAACAGTTAAACAAACAGTTCCGTAACCAGTTACGAAACTAAGGGCCAAGTCCAGATTTGGCTGAAATAAAAATAGGTCGAACACTACCCATTACTACTAGGCACTTATACTCTGAAACTTTGAACAAGATATTAATCTCTGTGTATCATATCATCCTCACTTGCATACTGTACATCGCTTCGTAACACTGATATCATACGTAGCTATGGAATGAAGAATGATAAGGATTTTAATAAATATAATGTAATTTATGGGAGGAACAATCTGGTGCTCAAAGCACTGTGTTGGTTATATTAGTCTATTTAAGTCCAATTCTGGACCAGGGCACAGAAGGAGCATCTGCCAAAACAAATTATATTTATAGGGCATATTATATTTTGGAGATCGGGTGGTCGATGTGGCTCCGGCCAGGTTCGTAACCGTCTATAAACGAAGATTTTTGTCTTGCTTTGTAACCGAGTTGTGACAAGAATGATTTCATCTAGGTAGCTTTCCTTGTTACAGAGTAAACTCCATTTATCAAACTCCTATTTAACGTCAAACTGTGTAATACGTAGAAATTACTTGACTTTGGTTACACTGGTTACGATCGAAGAATTTGTACCAACTTAATGTCTCCGTTCGCAACCGAGTTACATAAATATATATTTTTTTCTGAACTCGGCTATGAAGCAAGAAAAAAATTCTTCGTTGTATAGGTAGTTAGAGAGCTATATTATATTATTATTTAATATTATAATTTTTATATTTATTAAATAAAACGATCTTTAGGAAGGTTAGGAGTGGTGCTATTCTGTTTTGAATACCACATGCGATAGGTAGGATTGTTTTAATAAAATGCAGCCCCAGTTTTGAAGGTGTTTTCTACATGTATAACCCTTACTAATCATCATATCAGCCGAAAGAGGTTCAAAGCTAGACAAAGGCCTCCCCCAGGGGCCTTCATCAGATCGTCGGTCCACCCCAAGAAGTTTCAAATCTCTTTAATCGTGCGCGCGTGGGAGTGGCTAAATTTTTTGATTCATGGTCCACCCTGTGGGAGGCCTGCCTACGCTGCGTCTTCCTTAAAAAAAAATACTAAGCTGATATAAATACTAAATAATAATACACTATTTAATCCCAAACTAGAATTTTTTACCTAACTTGTACCTACTTAAATGTAAGTACGTACATTTTAAAAATCTGGTTGTTTAGTGAGTACTTTCATGATATACCTATAAATGTTATGAAAAATAATACCTAATTAAATGTTGATTGAATTGAACTATGAAACTTAGTGAAAAAGTTTTAATGAATAGTAAATGTAAATTCCGAAGATTTTAAAAATAATCTATAGGTAGGTACATACTTTTAAGCTGATTGGTTCCACCCTGAAGGGGATCCCAGACACACGCGGCCTGCGGTGGCGGTGGCGGCCTGTTGTATTCCATATGTATGTGAGACTTCAGACACGCGCGATCTTTAAAATTATCTGATTTAAGTAGGTAGGAAAGGTTATGAGGAGTTGGTGATTCTCAAGAAGTTTATTATTATTATAAGCATTTATTCAATGTTTAACTTTAAGATTTAAGTTTTGTATTCTATAAAACTAACACTGGTCTTAGTTTATCCAACATGTTATTGATATTTTTGTACTAAAATTGTGCCATATCATTTTTTTATAACGATTTTTTTTTCTTTATAAATATTTTTTATTAGGTACTTTTAGCAACTATGTACCTATTTGAAATGTACCTTCAATCGTCTAGTCAATATTTTAACAAAATGGGCTTAATAAAAACCAATAACCAGCTACTTACCGTTTAGTATATTCGTAACTACTAATAATGTAAGTCCAGTTTAGAAATTGTTGCGAAACTGTAGTAAACTGATCTTATTTTCAAATCTGTCTAAGGAAGCAATCTGTAGCAATTACAATGAACGGTAGTTATTTTTACTGAAAAGTAACTAAACTACAATTGTTACCGAAACTGGCTTCAAACTGCGACAAATATTTCTCACTCTGTAGCTGGTTACATTCTAGGCCTAAGGGTTTATCACAGACATAGATATCTATGGTTTTTATTATGGTTATTGTAAACAATACCCTGGTGCATTTCAAAATCAAGCTAGGTATGCCAAATAAAAGTTCTTTAAATTGACGAGTCTATATTATATTTTATGAATATGTTTTATAGCTGATAGTGTATAATTATGGTTATTTATAAGCACTGTGGTTTTCATTACAATAAATATACATGTTTATCAATATTACTATTTGTTTTATTAATCCAAAAGAGGATTTATATTCAAGCTTCCAGCGGTAACAGAATTTCCTGTCAGAAAATAATTCCAAATCGAGCTGGAGAATTTTTGAAATCGGTACACTAGTTGCAAAGATTAGGTACTTCAATTTATAAATTTAATTGCTATACCAACTAAGGTCATCAACATAGCATCGTGATCGCATTAGCAAGCTCAGTGTTAGTGGGCGGGCCACATCTGTCGCAGAACGACGAGTGGAGTAGAGACAGTGGACCGATAGCGCCCGGTGGACCGACGACCTAAAAATAGGCCTGTTTGGGAAGGCCTATGTCCAGCAGTGCATGCGATAGGCTGTTGTTTCAAAATACAAAACCCAGGTCTCAAGCTCTCAGTTTTAAATAGAAGCATCAGAAAAAAACTACATTTAGGGATATAAAAAATAATTTATTACATATAAAAAAAAGTTAAGTGGGTATTGAATCACAAATACGCTGGGTAAGTCATTAAAATGGCAAGTCAATCTTTATTCTCCTTGTGTATGCTGGCCACAGCGGCTAGGGCTCCTCCGGGGATGAATCGAACAAAGTTGTCTGCGGTCAACGGCCCGAGTGCATACATTCCTTTAGGTGCGTTTAACAGTTCATGTGTGGACTTATCTATAGCAATCGGGTTAGAACGACCATCCACCGGCTTCTTCGGATCGATACCGAACCCAATACCGCTAGAATACGGATTCTGATCACATGTGCACTTATCCGTTGGCTCCGAATAAGGTATCACATCGCACCTACTGTCTTTGAGACTGGTTTTAACTATACCATTTTCGATATGACTGATCAAACACGTACACTTGCCCTCGTTTCGTCCGTTGCAACCCGGTATATCACATTTAGAATCTGTATTGCCATTTATTTCTGTATAATTGAGGTACCTAGACTTGCAGCTCTGAATGCTCTGTCCAACGACTGACTTGAAGTAGTACCAGTGGTTCTTCAAAAAGCACTGCGCTTGGCTCTCGTATTCAATTTTCCTATCGGAGGATCCTTTGGTCTCGTCAGCGCATTTGGTGCATTTCTTCACGTCAATGCAGCTCAGATCGAAGTTCGTCTGAAGGAAAAACAGATCGGGCTTCGAGCCGATGAGGACAGCGATGACTGCAACGGTTATTTCTGTGGTCTCGTTTGTGGCTAAGTTGAGGAGTTTGACCCGTTTGAGGCGCAGGGCGTTGTCTTCGATGTCCTCAGTGTTGAGTGTGGGGTCACAGTGGTCGGTGGTGACTTCCACGATCATGTGCTCCGGGTACGAAGTGTAGTTGGTGTGGTTGCCCGATGCTCCGTCGCACATCATTTTGTACACCTGTTGGCGGAGAATTTTGAATTTATATAAACCACTAGACGATGCCCCGCGACTTCATCCGCGTTATAAAGTATACTATTTATATGTTATTCAAAATTTTTTAATCCGTTCTAATCATGCCAGTTTCTTAGTTTTAAAGTTGGTCAATAGATGGCGTTAGTTGTATTTTACACCCCGCTATCATTCGGTTCTTCGCAACATATTTAAGACTATTATCTATTCTGTGATTTAAGTTAAACGTGCAAATTATCCACCAGTATTTTTCCTCTTTATTATTAGTATAGATATAGATTGCATACCAAAGGCTTTTCGGTTAGGTAACAAACAATCGTGAGGAAACCTGCATAGCGTCTAGGATCATGTTTTACCTGTGTGTAGTCCGGGTAGTCCTGCGGGGAGAGCCTGGCGAGTGCGTGCGCGGGCGCGCGGTGCGCGTGCCGCACGCGCAGCCCCGCGCGCAGCGCCAGCCACACCGCGTCCGCCGCGCTCACGCCCGACCCCACCACCAGCACCGACGCGCGGCTGCCGGTCACCGCTGCAAACAACATTACACATACTTTTTTATAGTGGTGTTTACGGCTCTGGAAACACGGCATAGTTTTAAAATAATCATATACAAAAACGACCACATCAGTCCACAAAGGCTTTTATTTTAGTTTCACGCACATTATACACATGCACAGGCATCTATTGTATAAAATAGTATCAAAATTATACATTAAACCCCGCATTATACAGTTATCGGAATAAGAATATTAAAAACTACGATTGGCCCATAAATACGTCCACTGAGGGACTGTGGCCGAGAATGCGGCGCGCTGCACGTCCGCGAGCAGTTACGACTGGGCTATAAACACTTTGTTTCCAGGGCCGTGAAACAAATTTAAAGTACACAGTAAAGTGGGATAATTCAAAAGAAGACGCTAATGGCGTCCTCAGTGGAAGTGTGAATAACCGTGTGCGTGCAGCTACGACTGGGCTATAAACACTTTGTATCAAAGGCCGTGAAAACCATTTAAAAAAGTACAGGTGTGCAAAAGACGCTAGGCGTCCACAGTGGGAGTGTGACAGAGAGTGACTGACCGTGCCCTTGCAGCGCGTGCACTGCGCGCTGCACGTCAGCGAGCGCGTGCAGCGCGTGGCGCGCGACGCGCGGCTGCAGCGCGTTGGGGCGGTCGCCCGCGCCGCACGCCACCACCACGCGCCGGCACGCGTACCGGAACGGCCGGCCCTCGCCCGCGTCGTACCTACAACATACATACAGTCTATAACACGCCAGTTTCTGGAAAGCTCATCATCATATCAGCCTGTAGACGTCCACTGCTGGACAAAGGCCTCCCCAAGGATCTCCACGACGACCGGTCCTGCGCTAACCTCATCCAGCTTTTCTATCTGGAAGGCTAAAATAATTTAAATCCTACTAATCTTATAAAGGCGAAAGTTTGTAAGGTTGTGAGGATGTCTGTTACACTTTCACACAAAAACTACAGAACTGATTTTGATGAAACTTGGTACAGTGATAGCTTATATCCTGGAATAACATATAGCCTACTTTTTAACGCGGACAAAGTCGCGGGGCGTCCGCTAATACCTCCTAAGTAACAAAACGTCTACATAGAGGGCGCTCTGTTTCACAATATACACGGGAAAAAGGTAGTCTGTAAGAAATCGCTCGTAGCGATAACACCGCCTGGATGTACATTGCTGTATCGTTTTTTTCTGTAATTTTTTTAAAATTTGCAATGAAGTGTATTAAAACTTTTCTACGCGGGCGAAGTCGCGGGAAAATGCTAGTAGTATCATAGACAGTTACCCCGAGACGCAGTACGTGGCGTTGTTGGGGCAGGAGGGTGAGGCGCAGGGGGGCCCCCCCGCGCGCGGCACTAGGCCCACGCTGCTGACCACCACGCCCGACCGGAAGTACCGCTGCGAACAAGCAACACGAATGTCTAAACCAAGTCCAGTTTCCCAATCCATTCCCCGGAACGTCCGAAAGTCAAAAAGACAAAATATTTTATAGCATAGAAGACCGAATACACTGGGTACATTTGTTTGTACACGTCAATTGTTATCTACCACCGCTTCCTAGGTATTATCGCTGATTAGAAGCGGCGATATAAACTTTCGCAACACATCTTTTAATATCAGTCCATTTTCCCGAATGTCCAATAAACGAGATTTTCAGTTTGATTTCGTGACGATTTTTTCATTTTGAAATTGGTACTTTATACGTATAGTATCGAAGTAAAACAATAACTAATGTCTTTATTAGCAACATCTGTAATTGTACGTATATGATAAAAATCCATTATACGTACGTATATGATATAAATCCAGTAGATCCATTGGCTAAATCGATCCTCAGTAGATCCATTGGCTAAATCGATCATGCTCAGTAGATCCATTGGCTAAATCGATCATGCTCAGTCCATTGGCTAAATCAATCATGTTCAGTAGATCCATTGGCTAAATCGATCATGCTCAGTAGATCCATTGGCTAAATCGATCATGTTCAGTAGATCCATTGGCTAAATCGATCATGCTCAGTAGATCCATTGGCTAAATCGATCATGCTCAGTAGATCCTTTGGCTATTAATTTTTCTTACTAGATCTGTTCTCAAAATACTTTTTTTTACATTTTCCCATTGAATCGTCTATTGTTCTAACAGCGCCATCTACTGGAGCAAATCCGCACTGACCTGTAACTGGCACGCGTGCACGTATCTCCGGCAGTACTGCGCGACGGCGCGCGCGGACAGCCGGCCGGCGCCCGCGGCGCGCGCCGCGTGCGGGGGCAGCGCCAGCCACGCGGCGGGGGACAGCGTGCGCACGCCGGGGGGGAACGTGTGCCACGCGCCCCCCGGCGGGCCCCGGCCCAGCACCACGTGCTCGATCTGGCGACGACATGACCACGTACAGTACAAAACGAAAACCACTGGTTTTTTTTATCCTACTGATATTATAAAGGCGAAAGTTTGTGAGGATGTGAGGATATTTGTTACTCTTTCATTCAAATACTACCGAACAGATTTTGATGAAACTTGGTGCAGTCATAGCTTATATCAAAGTCAAAATATGTTATTGCATATGTGTACAAGAATTGCGAAGCTGAAGTGGCAGTGGGCTGGGCACATCGCACGTAAAACTAACGGCCGTTGGGGAGAAAGGTTCACGAGTGGCGACCACGTATCGGAAGACGCAGCGTAGGCCTCCCACAAGGTGGACCGACGATTTGGTGAAGGTCGCGCGACCCGGCTGGATAAGGTTAGCGCGGGACCGGTCGTCGTGGAGATCCTTGGAGGAGGCCTTTGTCCAGCAGTGGACGTCTACAGGCTGATATAAGTACACTGGGTACATTTTATACAACGACTGATTTATCTACCACCGCTTCCTAGGCGTTAGCGCCAGAAGAAGTCAATATGTTACCTGTTTCTCTATGTCGTGCTTCCACTCTATGAGCGAGTCGGCCTCGATGCCGAGGTCGGCGCACGGCCGCAGCAGATTGTCCATCTGAAATTAAAATAACAAGAAGTTTAAAACTCTGTGGTCGCGCGCGCGCTCCCTGTGAAGATCGCATCTTGCATATTTAGTATCGGAACCTACGGTGCCATTTACAGGGGGGTTGCGGACAAAGGAAGCGGAGTAGCGGGAGGTGGTTGCTAATACAAATTTATATGGAGTTTGAAAATGAGAATGTGTGAGTGAGTCACAGTATTGTGATTAGTTTGACACGATTTTGACACCCATAGAATGCTTTTATTACTCATCCATATGGGGGTGGCTAAATTTTTTGATTCATGTAAAATAATAACAGATTAAAAAAAACAACGAATATGTATGAAGATTCGTCGGGGATAAGACGCGGCCTATCATATCAAAATGTCCGAAGCTCGATCCGCGGCTGGGTCATGTACCAGTAGGTTTTTCTCGAAACTTAAGTATTTACATTTACTGACTGCTCCCAAACGATGAAGGAAAACATCGAGAGGAAACCTGCATACGCCGAAGGAGAAATTCTTAGGCGCATGTGAAGTCCACCAACCCGCACTGGGCTAGCGTGGTGGACTATAGCCCGAACGCCCTCGTCGAGAGGGTAAGCCTGAGCCCCAGCAGTGGGGACATATTAATAGGCTGTTGATTTGATGCATGACTAAATAAACAAGTGAAGTTGTTGTCTAGAACTTAAGACCTGCACAAAGGTATCTGTTAGCTAGTCACGCGTCGGTGTCCCGGCATCGGGACGCTTACGTCACGCGCATTGTACTTTAATTATTTATTGTCTAAGGGTGTTTTTTCAACAACCAACCCCTGACAGCGACACTTTTCATTTCATGGTTTTTTTGACACTGTCGCTAGATTGGATAAGTAGGATTATCGTATGAATCCACACAATTCCGTCGCCAACAAAATTGTAAGTCAAAATGTCGCCTACGTCATCATATTGTGTGCAAATGTGACCAACTCACGATTCTTGACTACCTTTGCCTACGTATCTAGTTAGAAAACAAATTTTAAAATCCGAAAACTTGTTACATGAATTTTTCTATCGTAAAATACAGTTTTTCGTCGCTCAAAAACTAACATTTTATAAGCACATTTAAGGTTTCATGTCGTTTGACGCGTAAACAGTTTCGGTTTTTAATAGGGACGGGCTTTTGTATAATTTATGAGACGCACTAGATTTGACCGAATGTAACTTGACTTAGGGCTTCTTACACCAGTTGCTGATATTGTTACAGATAGTAATCTTAGTGATAATCTAATCTATCAGATAAATCTGTGTGATAGACTATATAAAATATATAAGATATAGGCAATCAGATACCTGTGAAACCAAAAAAACAGGCTATCTGTCAGATAACCTGCAGATAGGGTATCTGGGACTTTATCAGCAAGCGGTGTAAGAGGCCCTTAATGTTCCGTTAATTGAATAACTTTATCGAGTTTTCCTGAAATATGCTACGATATGGGGTCCTTCAAGAAGAGAGTCAAAAGACCCTTCAACCTTGGCCGGCGCCGCACCAGCACCCCCGGGTGTTGCAGGTGTCTGTGGGCGGCGGTGACCTCGTAACATCAGGAGGCCCGCCGGCTTGATGCCCCCGTAGCAATATAAAAAAAAATTATGTTCTCTACCAACTAAAAAGGTACTTTAACCATACCGAAATGGTAATGGAGCCTATTAAACATGTCACCACTGCTGGGGCTCAGGCCGTTCGGTCCACTGTGCTACCCCAGTGCGGGTTGGTGGACTTCACATGCGCCTAAGAATTTCTTCATCGGCACATGCGATGTTTTCCTTCACCGTTTGAGAGCAGTCAGTAAATGTACTTAAGTTTCGAGAAAAAAACCATCGGTACATGGTCCAGCCTGGGATCGAACTTGGACCTCTCGACATGATAGGCCGCTTTTTCCCCACCACACCACCGACGCTATCATATGCATAGTTTACATAATTTAACATAATGTTAAATATTACACATTCATGAACATGTTTCTCTTTCTATATTTTTAAGTAAAAGAGAACAAAAAGTTTGATTAATTATAACAAAAATATAAGTACAGTCATCAAAGAAAGCTTCTAAGCACCCGTAAGGCGTAAACCGCGTGCACGCATTACGAAATGAATTATTATGCACTTGGTAAATAAGGTAATAAATTAAGATTAAATATAAAATAATAGATAATAACACTTTAAATAGATTTTATTTTCATTATTTTCGTGCCCTTTCGTGTTTTTTCTATTTTTGTTTTATATAAGTACTTTGTTGTTATATGGGTGTGAAAGAAATAATAAATAAAAATATTTTTTGCAGTACATAGTACACTGGGTACATTTATACACGTCAATTGTTTATTAATTGTCTGTAAGCTTATAAATTAATAATAAATGAATTAAGAATCCAACGCCACATCCTGGGTGTTAGCGTATAGAACAAGCGGCGGCGCTACAAACTTCCACAATACATTTAAAAATCAAGTTATTATAACAATTGCCTGATTGCGAGGCTGAAGTAACATCATTAACAGCCATCTCTGTCATTCAAATAATCGTCTATTTTACAACGTCTTACAAAGTTGTCGTATAATGAGATCTTAAATTATCTGTCATTCATATTTAATATATCCTCTGGTAGTTTGTTGTAGAAGCAACATTGCCCCGTGAACGATTTACTGACCTGACTATATCTAACTGTGGTACCGATACAAGTTTGTTTTTATTTCTTGAATCTTATTTTGTGTAAATATTAAAGTCTCGACTGCAACGGTGTGACCAAAAACTTATTTCGTCGACAGTACTACATACACTTTTTGCTGAGTTCTTATTATATAGTTCTTATTTCTCGAGTTCATTTCCAAGGCCGTCCCGAGTATCAAATAAAACAAAAAAAACTGGTTCCACCTAATAAATCACGCGGAGAACTGGTCAAGACCCTTTTTGTGAATATTTTTTTAAATTATTATAATTGCAGATTCTAAGGCCTGATGCGAGGCCAAATTGAGCTCCAAGATTAGGTTTTCTTTCACCCAAAAGCTGTGGTGTGCAAATCTTTACTTGATACCAAAACTATCAGGATACTTCGAAGAGTATTAACTTTAGCATGAGATTATATGTTCTTTGGCATGGGGAAACCCAAACTACTTTTAATTAACAGGAAACCAAATTCAAGTAAGACAACTTCAGATAAAGGAAACACCCAATTTGCATTCTATAATGATATCCAGTACAGCACTTTTGTGCCAAGGTTTTTGAAATTTCGAAAAATAAAATTATCAAATCTCCATGCAAATAATTTGTGGAGCGATAAGCGAATTACTTTTATAATGAGTAAAAATCATTGAATAAAATTATATGCTAAAATAAAAATAAACTAAACTAAAGTAATTTAGTTTGTATATAAACTACCTATTTATGGCAAATCGCTGGTTTGTTTGCCCGAAATTAAAGGATTAGATACTTTTACACTTCTTAATAGGTACTTACATTTTTACTACCTATACCTTCCGGCCGAACTCTGTACCACCTATACCTTCCGGCCGAACTCTGTACCACCTATACCTTCCTGCCGAACTCTTTACTACCTATACCTTCCGGCCGAACTCTGTACCACCTATACTTTCCGGCCGAATTTTTTACTACCAATACCTTCCGGCCGAACTCTTTACTACCTATACCTTCCGGCCGAACTCTGTACTACCTATACCTTCCGGCCGAACTCTTTACTACCAATACCTTCCGGCCGAACTCTTTACTACCAATACATTCCGGCCGAACTCTTTACTACCTATACCTTCCGGCCGAACTCTGTACTACCTATACCTTCCGGCCGAACTCTTTACTACCAATACATTCCGGCCGAACTCTTTACTACCTATACCCTATTATATATTCTGTGCCTATACCTTCCGGACGAACTCGTCCACAAATTTCAAACTCTTGAGGAAAAAAGTAAATAAGAAACACCCAGAATCCGAAAACCAATAGATATGGTCATCACACAAATGTTGGTCCCGGGTGGAATTCGAAGCCACTACCAACTAAGCCAACAGGCCAGTCAATTTCCATGGACTGAAACATCTGCAATTATTTGCCTACTTGACTAATTCTATCACGCGGCTACCGTGCGCATGGTATTCGGTTTGTTATCTATCTCGCTCAACACGTACCTACCACGCGGTATCAACATGGCGGTGGCACACCATACTTACACCACATAACAACAAGTTGACCTTTTATGATAACAAAATATATGATTATATTATCCTAACTGACAGACAGTACTTTCTGCCACCAAACTACATTATAGTTTGGTTTGGTCTACATTATAGAATTACGAGTCCTAAGATACTATAGAGTTTGCTACTCTTTTGGCTCTAACTAGTCGTGAGTAAAGTAAAGTAAGATATGACTTAAATACCTAGTAACCAAGCCAACACCTCCTATTAAAAACCTAGAGTTGGCTGACTAGAATTCTCCCACCGGTAAGACGACTGCTGTGTATTGGACTCACCAATAAAGGTATGGGGTTGTGACTCCTCCCCTCCAGACCCTCGGCCAGCTCCATCAGATCTGCCTCGTAGAGATTCTGTCCGGGGGGTAGGTTTGATAATCTGCAAAGAGAGGCAATCTAACTTGCTAGTTGGAACTCTTTTGGCTGGGCCGAAGTGTCATGTTCGTCTCTTCTATTTTATTTTACTAAAAAATGTATTTTGCGGGTTTTAATTGTGATAATGTTCAATCTTTTTCTACGAATTCACACGGTGCTATGTTTAGTTTCGATCTAGATCTCGATTATTCTGGTAAAGTCACCACTAGTCTTATGAGTACCAGGAAAGCGAGCAAAGCCGCAGCTACGAGCTATGCGTGTAGGTACCTGGCTCGAAGCATATCGTCGATGGGCAGGTCATCGGGCAGTTGCTTCAGGTAGGGCACATTGCCGGCGAGCATGAACGACGTCACCATGCCGCTTGGGCCGTTGCCTGCAACCAAGCAATCAATCAATCAAACAGGTGCATATACTGAAGAAAAGTTGAGTCAAACCAGCAGCCGTGTTTGGGGAATGCACGAATGACGTTTTGAAAAAGGGTCATTTTGCGAAATGATGAAGGGACATTTTGCGAACGGGACATTGTCCGCCTAAATGCAAAAAAGTACCACCAGTTAGACATGGTACAGTTCTATAGTACCTATTACTGGGAACAAAGGATTTTCAGGTTTCACGACATTAGGCAAAAACTCCGCCGGCACAATTCCCATACCAAGTTTGTATCGCTTCTACACAGCTAGTTAGTGCAGTGTTTGAGAATTTTCTAGATTACTCGTCTACGGGTTAAGACTCCCGGGTCAACTGCTTTGACCCTCCAACGGCGCCGCTTAAATATTAGCTGAATTAAACTCATTTGCTAGGGTCAAGAGGTGACGGAATTTTACTTATCTCGTTAACTATTGTTTTCTTATGGTTATTTTAACCGTGTGTACGGAGATCATATCCATCAAATAATTCCCAGGCTTAGCCGATGGGGAGATCCGCCGAAGAAAATAACCGAAAGGATAAACAAGCTGAAGTGGCAGTAGGCAGGGCAAATATGAAAAAATATGTAGAAGGAAATGACGGCCGTTGACGGTTGGCCTGCTCAAACGTATCTAGTGATGAAAAATTCGGAAGAAAAAAACCATGATAAAAAAAAACTTGGTGGTTTGGTTACCATAAAGGTACAGGTATACTAACTCTATGGTAGCACAGAATATATAATAGTTACAAGAAAAACAAACTACTTACCAATGACCACCACTTCCTTGTAGATAACTTCATCAGATAGCGTGTGTTGGCAGGGCTTCATACTGTCTTTCATTTTTAAAACTATATTTATCACATGCGAACTCCTTCGTTCCAGCTTACGAAACTTCTTATTTCGTACCTGACTGTCTGCCGTTTATGATCTTTGTCCGATTCTATATTCGAATTTCCAGATCGTAAGAATTTTAAATTCTCACCTCACCTTCTAAATGCAATTCTTAATGAATAAAAATAAATTATATCACAAGCAGTTTAAAGTCTTACGGACTTTTTTTTTTCTCTTGTTAATTTTCTTTCTACGCCTTATATTTCTGTAGTAGAGGTCTAGAGATGCCTTTTCAGTGCACACTGCCACTTTTGACTATGTTTTCTGCAGTTCAATGACTATTCTGACTACGAACGTTGAGTCGCTTTTTATCTGAAACCAAAGACAATAGGTTAATTAAAAAAAAATGTAGACAAACTTTTTTCCGCTGTGACATTCGGAGAAGCTAATGCAGTATTCTCTACATATTAAATTAATCATTCAACTGTCAGTCATTTAAAATCTTGATATTAAAATAAATTTATAAGAAATATTTTTTTTATACATATTTTGTGTTGTTTTACAGGTACCCAACTGTACCTACGTAATATTCCCCCTATCTTATCTGGATGAAGTATTTGCTGATAAACTATCAGTGATAAATAATAATGTTTTTATCATTTTGTCATATCTTTCGAGTGTTTGCTCTTTGGGCCAAAGCTATCGGAAGCCGGTCGGCGGGCGCCCCCCAAAATATGTGGATGACGTCGGCACTGAAAAGCAATATCACGGTTCTATATGACGTAAGAGTACAGTCGTGGAATAAAGTAAAACCTAATGGCTGTCTACTCTTTAAGTTTTTTTTTAATAATTAAAATCAGCGATTAAAATCAAATTTGTATTTTTTACACAAATTCATTATTAAAAATCTAGTGACTTACATTAAAAAAATAATTAAACTATGCAGTTTTGAAATAAACTTTTTAACAATAATCTGATAATTTTTAAAATTGTATTTTTATTTTTATAAGTATTAGAAAGTTGTAAGTCATTATCCTTGATTATTTACCTTATCATTAACGGTTAAAAATACGACTTTAGAATAATAATAAAAAATAAGACAAATTATTTATTAATAAAAAACTTTAAAATATAATGATTTTAATCAACGCTCTCCGTCGTCCATTCCGCCTAGCCTGGGTAAAGTACACAGTTGTATTGTATGAGGAAAATGGTAAATATAAATCAGTGAAATGATTAATCATTCATGTAGTTCTTAGAGCAAACGGAAAATCCAATTTGTGTACACAGCTTTATTTAGGTATATTAATTTATTAGGTAGATACCTAACAACACTTGTCCAAACATTACTTGATAAACTTGTCATAAATTTTCCTTATGAGTAACAGTTAATAATTATGATAATTATATCTTTAATTTTCGCTACCAAACGCAAGCTGACTTTCTCGTGGAGAACCGTGATTTTTCCGATGTAAAAATAGCCTATGCCCATCTCGAATTGATTAGCATTCCAGAAGTGAAAAAATATTTAGAATCGGTCAGGTATACTTCCAAAAACTACCTACAGCATAATTATATAATTATTTACGGGTCTTACACACGAAATAGTTTTATTTACCTTGCCCGACTATAATTATGAATACGAAGCGCGAAAGTCTAAAATGTACTATTACCTACAGCAATAAATAATTTGCTGTAAGTAATTTTTGGATAAAGCTAGTGCTTTAGATGATTATTTTGCTTTAATTTTGGTGATTTTGTAGTCAAAGCCCGACGTTAGAGCTCTCCATCCAGGTCTGTCCATACAGTCCCGTCAGACCCTCCAAGATCTGTTCAGTGCACCAAAACCCTTGTCCACTAAACGATGCCCCAATCCGTTTTGCTGGACTTTACACACGCCTTAGAATAGGAATTCTAATCTTTCGTCACTTTGTCTTCGAAATCTGAGCATCTGAAAAGGCTTAAGGATTTTAAGGAGGCAAATATTTATTCGCTGTATTTAATAAAGTACTTTTAATATGAATGGAATATAGTTTGTTCTACCGGTATATCTATAGAATCTAATATGTATAACAGCTCTAGCATAGTCATGTTTACCATGTCAATGATTTGTAAAATAATAATAGCCAAACAATCTTTTAATCTACTGATGCCGTAATGCCATTACATGATTTGGTTTGGAACACACGATAGCCTAACGATAGGCTATCACGGCTATAAAATGGCTTTCATCCGAGATAACCCCCCCGCGGTGTGTGATAACATAATGTCACTGTCATCGTGAACACAGGAATGATTCTAAAATTAAACCCAGTAGGAGTTATTGCACAATTAACTGTTTGATTGCATTAATTTAACAAGTGGATACGTCCTCTTTGACATTGGACTTAATTACGTCTAAAAACAAAAAAAAAATTAGTACCTACCTAGGTAAACCGCTGTATTTGTAGAAACTTAAAAAAATATTTGGTAAAATCTTCATACCGATTTCAAAAATTTTATGAAAAAATACTTTGAAAAGGTACGTTCTTTCTTTTCTTATGTCGCGTTTCAAATCAAAAGGGACCTCACCGCGGCATTTAGTTTCCGAGATAAGTAATAAAATAAAATATTTTTTTTAAATACTACAAAATTTTATTTATAAAAAAAACAATAGGTGCTAGGAGATTGGTTCTTGGATCTATGGTTAGGCATATTTATGTAGTTTTCAGCCCTATAGATAACACATTTTCAGCTGTACAATATTATTAACCAATATTAATTTCGCAACTGGTATCCCGAAATCGGTTTTTGAGAGCGTCGTTCGGTCTACTGATTGTCATTCATAAAAAAAACCTTGCGGAGGCGAAAAGAACGGAGTGACAAGTACAGCGATCCTGACAGAGATCATTTTAACTTAGGCGTAGAGCCAAAAAGAGATTTGAAACAAGCATTCGACTAGCTAGCTCCAAGAACAAAACAGAAAATATTTTTGAGACGTTTTTTTCACGGTAATTTTAAAAATAAATCGTCACTAATAGCGTGCGGTTTGCAATGTAGGTCGTAATGATAGATGGGATGTTAAAACAAACAGAATAAGACTGGTAAGTAGATCGAGAGACCTACCGTAATGTTTTTAACTAATAGGTAAAAATTTAATAAGCAAAATAAACAGCGTGAGGAAGCCTGCATACGCCAAAGAAGAAATTTTAGGCGCATGTGAAGTCCCGCACTGGGCTAGCGTGGTGGACTATAGCCCGAACACCCTCGTCGAGAGGGAAGGCCTGAGCCCCAGCAGTGGGGACATGTTAATAGGCTGTTGATGATGACGTGAGTAAAATTAACTAGATAGAAAAAACAATAGTTCGTTTCTTCATGACGGTGGCTGCTTCCAAACGGCTTATCTGATCAGTTGGATATCTACAGCGATCTAAAAGTCCTCCGTCTACTCTCTTGATGACCGTCATCAGATCATGCCCCGATCAATCCTTCATGGAGAACCATGGCTCCAAAGTGACCTAGAGTGTATGACAATCATGCCCTGTTTCTAATTATCCGTCCACCTATGTATTATGGATATTACGATTTTTAATATACTTTTCATTTCAAGAAGCCATCTTGCCAGTTATAGGAAACATAGTCATCTATGTAAGTGACTGCTTGTTTTTGCTCATCAGTTCCGATGTCAGTAACTAAACTCCGTATGGCCGGGTGCCAGCGAGACGGCGGCAAGCCCTTGAGATCGTACTTACTACAGAGTATGTATGTACACTGTAATTTGCAACTAGTTTTAATGCCCCATAGTAATCAGTGATTACTAATGACGGATTACAACGACGGCAAACAAACTTGTGTTTGGAATTTTTGCGTCTGTATTTTCAATTTCAATTTATTCAATTTCAATTTATTTATTTATAGAATTATTGTAACATTACAGATTAATCCAAAGCGATACAATAATATAATTTTACACTAGGGACGAAATAGGCAGCCTTAGGCTTCACCTCAACGGCTGGAACAGGCGGCTTTTGCTGGGAGAAAACCATGAGCAAAATCGCATTTTGCCCATTTTTTCCTTTAATTTGCATAAGTACGATCCTTTGCTTATTTTATTTTGCTAAGAAAAAGGAGCAGGTTAAATGACAGATGGTCACTTGTTAAAGTTCAAATAATTGTTGAAATTATCCTTTACTGTTCACTCGGCTTTACAGACAACATTAAAAAAATCCATAGCAACGACTAATCAATTAGCGAGACCGCAATCGATGCGGAATCGCGGATGTGGATTACCTTTGTTAAATAAGTGTTATCTATAAATTTAATGAGCATATCTAATCTAAAATTTATCTGAGTTAAGGACTGCATTGAGATTAATTTTCTAATAATCTAAAATTTCTCGACAAAATATGATTTTTAAAATGCACTAATCATACCTACACCTACTTAATTGATACCTGTGTATACTCAATCTGTGTGGAAATAAATGATTTATTATTATTATTATACCTAGTTGTCATTTAGTCATAATGTCAAAAATTAAATAAGTAACGAAATAGCAACAATTTCGAATGATATACAATTTCAAATAGTATAGTCAATGAAAAATAAATAAATAAAAATGTTAAAAAAAAATCAACGCGCGATGTAGGTATCGGGAATAAACGAAATAGATTTCTATGTAATTTAATTTTGTTGTAAAATATTTGAATTTAAAATAACCTTATTGGTTAGGTAAGGCTTATACCTGAACAATCACTCTAAATAAAAATAATATTATTTATTTCTATACTTAATTATTATTTTGCTTTAGAGTTGATTCGTAAGCGTAAGAAAAGTGAAACTCAAATCCTCATTTTGGAATAAGAATTACAACATTTCCGAGAAGCGTAGTGAAAATATTGAATTTCAAACGAACTATTAATTAATTCAAATTTATGTTCAAATCTCACCTTCCAAACAATAAGTTGAATCGTTCACAAGTCCACAAATAATAAAAGAAACACTAAACGCAAAAACCGCACAAAACGAAGCCCAAAAGAATGAGAAATCACCACGAAACGTAATTCGAAACTCGAAAATCAGCAGCAGACGTGCGCTCTCGACCGCGTCCGCCGGCAGACTGCCATTGACTCCGAGTCCACTGAAAATTATGTATAGAGCCGGTGTGATATACGTACACTTATCTATAGATAATATAAACAATGGGCAATCACTTCTCTATACATATTGTAAAGCGTAAAGTCTGTCTTTTTCATTATAGTTTTTTTTTTTTTTTGAGAACCCGAACAGGGGTTCGTTGGTGAACAGACCAACGGTGCCTCAATCCGTTTTTTGGTAGACTTCTAATCGTTGCAGGTAACTTTAATTAATTTGCATGTGTGTTTGGCGCCGATTCAAAATTATTTAGACTTACATTAGTGTAGGAGCTAAACTAAAAATGTTATTTTTTATTATTTTTCGCTTTTCAGAAACTGTTTTCGACAGTTTAATTTTTTGGTCAAAAAGTTTTTTTGAGGTTGACATTCATTTGCACGTGATATCACTGTCAAAACATATAAAGCGGTTATTAGCAAATTATTTGACAGCTGAATACTCGTCAAAACTGACACACAACTCTCTTGGCTGGCTGTACTAGGGTGTACCCAACCGTAAACATCGGTTGTCGTTCGTTTAGCAAACTTCGCAAGCATAACAGCAACGATTGCTTGTCTATGTTTTGAAAAACAAAAGATAATATGCGCAAGCAAGGAGATCGAAATCACGCTTAGAGCTAAATATTTGATATTTTCATTCATCGCGCATGAACGAAATGAATGAACGATGTATGATATAATCGGTTATTTTTTAGAATTTCTGTAGAAAGGGGTCGAGCCGCAAATTGACTGCCGTTGGGGCAGAAGAGTTCGGGACCCTGCTAGATGGATGACGACCTGGGGTAGCTGGAAAGCGGCTGGTTGAGCATGGCGGAGGACCGGGGGCGCTGCAATCATTAGGGAAGACCTATGTGTAGACATTTTAGACAAAGAATGAAATGAAAATTCGTTTATTCAAAATTGGAATACAATATTCTCTTTTTGACGTCAATTCTGTCTAAAACGACGTCTATTTCCACCTGTACATAGCGAAGACTAATACTTACTCTGTGACATAGCCGAGGGGTTGAAACAGCAACAAACCCAACAGCACAGGGCCCTTTTGTTCATCACAAATGTTTTTATCTATGTCGAGCCGTCAGGCACTCCATGGAATTTTATCATATAAGTAATCATTTAACTTCTAATATGCTTTTTTGCATAAGTTTGATTTTACGGAAGACTTAAATTTGTTCTCAGATAAGTTGATAATTTCTTCCGGGATCTTATTGTAGTCCCACAAAAGATTTATCGATTTTAGATAAGTATTGAATAAAATGGGATACGCTGTTCTCGGTACGGTAGGACTTTCAGAGCAGTGCTTTATGTCTTGGTTATCTCTTTTCTCTCCACCCCTTCTCCCACTCCATGCCTCCCTTCTTCCACTAATTCCCTCCCTTCCTACCTCCCTTCCACCTTCGATGTTGTAAAGTCACTTTGAATTAATAATTGGTTGATGTTGTAAAAACACTTCAGATTACTGCGACGTTTCGAATCAAACATCTGATCTTACCGGGTATTTTCTTCAAACTTGCGAGCGGAGTCGCGGTCACAGCTAACCTAGACTAACTACAAATCGATCGGAATACAATTACACAGTTCTGGCTGTAACATTAATGTACATTGATAGATTAACATAGAGGACAGTGTCAGGGTCAAAACCGTCGCATATATATATAACTATACCTACTAGATAGCTGATACGTCAACACGATCTGTATCTTAGCTACGTCATTCCAACATCTTTATCTTAGAAATGTTAATACATTTCGCTACGCTCGAATTGCTTGGAATAGTATTTCATGCCAACTGCGGACAAAACGTGCCCTTCCTACCTTTGAGATGACAACGTCATCAATTTCACGATCAGCATGTCACCACAGCGAGACTTCCAGCTTCCTCATGCAAAGGATTCTTTAGGAAAAGAAGCACCTCTGATAACTGAAAGGAAAGTCTTGGGAACAAGAAGGATTTTATAAGAATGCGAAAACAGCAGAAACGGAAGAGCTGGTAGTCCGAGCCTATCTTAGACGAAGCAAGTATTCCAGGGGGCCAATCAAGCTAATTCTGAATGATAAATCCAAACCATAACCAAAAACGTTATGCTGCATGTACACGTTTGGCAAACCTTTACAAAAATTCACAGATTTCGAGCCTCACACGACTGTCGAGCACATTGGAAATGAATCTACGGAATTCGAAAAAATATTGTATATTTTCAAAGGTTAGGCCACAGGGCAAACCCTTAACCCGATCGTCTTTGTTTTAGGCTCAAATTGTAGCTGACTAAATTGTCCAGTGGAGTTTTCTCAAATTTTTGATTCTCATTCTTCGTTTCCAAAATATCCAAAATCAAAATCAAAGAGCGCCAAAATCAAAAATTGGGAAAAAATTGAATGTTTTTTTCATTGAATTGAATGTCTGTTTCGGCCATAACTTTTTCGTTCTTGACTTTCTCGAATAATTGTTCTTGCACCTTATAGCTCTCGTGAATACGCGTCTTTTGAGCCTCTTTTGAATATCATATCTTCACAATTCTGCGAGATATAAGGGGATCGCACTTTTTCGTGAAATCGGAGCATATACTGGAGCGAACAAAAAACACGTCCAATGTCAAAACTCCTGCTCTACACGTTTGCGTATGTAAGGGTTTGCCAAACGTGTATAGCTTTCGCTGAAGTAGAAAAAGACTCTACGACTTTGCGTCCTATTTGTCACTCTTGTTCATTCGGTAGGTAGGACATTACAATTTTTGGACAACATATTATTGTATCATTAGTTCCTATAATGATTGACAAGGAAATGTATAATCTTCTGATGTTTAAAGACAGATACTTCTATCTTCACGATTTGGACCACTATATAAAAACACTGGTCTGTTATTTTTTCATGTTTTCAAACACATCAAGGCAAGAACTAACTTGCAACGTGCTTCACAAACTCTTTCGAAACAAGTTCTTACTTGTTACCCCTCTAGGTTCGCCTTCAGCTCACGTCGAAACTAGTTTCAACACTCGGGTTAAAAAAGCTTCATTATGCACTCGGTACGAAATAAGTATACCATTTCAGCACTTACTCTACATTATTAGTAAGAATCAAATCCCAGCGTGAGTCTAACAGTTCGTCCACGTTTCTGGCGATAATAATCTATACATATAATAAAATCGTAAAGGCCAAAAAGTCTGTACATTGAATATATTCGAAAAAAAACCAACCAGGGCGACTTAAAATGAGTAACTGAACATGTTAGAACAGTTTTAAAAATTTTTGTCTGTCTGTCTGTTTGTTTGAACGCGCATCACGCCTAAACCGCTGAACGGATTTTGACGAAACTTTGTATAGTGACAGTGTATATCCCGGAATAACATAATAAATCACAAAAATCTCGAAAATTTGCCGAGGAATAACAACTAGCAATAAAAAACTCTCATTTGCTAAAATTTGTATGAACTTACAGGTCAGAGTAGCCTGGTTATTATAGAAAGTGTTACAAAGGATAGGGCTACTCTGCAAACTACCATAGGTTTTTCATTATAAACCCTGACTGACTAACATACAGGATGTAACAAAATCCCTATATTGACCGGTTACAGGGGCTCTCGGTATCGAATACCTACTAATTTGTTTTCTACAGTGACTGGCCGTTGGCTTAGTTGATGGTGAGTGGTAGCCACGGGTGGTGACCCTGCCTACTGAGCTAAAGGTTTTGGGTTCATTCCCACCCGGGGCCAACATTTGTGTTCGCGCGTTTGTTCGTGCGTTTGTACGCGCGTTTGGTTGGTTGGTTCGCGCGTTTGTTCGCGCGTTTTGCGCGTTTGTTGGTTGCGGGTTGTTCGCGCGTTTGGTTGGTTGGTTATTTGGTTGGTTTGTTCGCGCGTTTCGCGCGTTTGTTCGCGCATTTGTTTGCGCGTTTGGTTGGTTTTGGTTATTTGGTTAGTTTGTTCGCGGGTTTCGCGTTTGTTCGCGCGTTTCGCGCGTTTGTTCGCGCGTTTTGTTGGTTGGTTGGTTATTTGGTTGGTTCGCGCGTTTGTTCGCGCGTTTCGTGCGTTTATTGGTTGCGGGTTTGTTTGCGTGTGTGGGTTGGTTATTTGGTTGCTTTGTTCGCGCGTTTCGCGCGTTTGTACGCGAGTTTCGCGCGAATGTTCGCGCGTTTGTGTGCGCCTTTGGTTTGTTGGTTGGTTTTGCGCGTTTGTTGGTTGCGGGTTGTTCGCGCGTTTGGTTGGTTGGTTATTTGGTTGGTTTGTTCGCGCGTTTCGCGTTTGTTCGCGCGTTTCGCGCGTTTGTTCGCGCTTTTCGCGCGTTTGTTCGCGCGTTTCGCGCATTTGTTCGCGCGTTTCGCGCGTTTGTTCGCGCTTTTTGCGCGTTTGATCGCTTGGTAGGTTAGTTGATTTGTTCACGCGTATCGCGCGTTTGTTCGCGCGTTTGTGTGCGCCTTTGGTTTGTTGGTTGGTTATTTGGTTGGTTTGTTCGCGCGGATCGCGTTTGTTCGCGCGTTTCGAGCGTTTGTTCGCGCGTATCGCGCGTTTGATCGCTTGGTAGGTTAGTTGGATTGTTCGCGCGTTTGTTTGCGCCTTTGGTTTGTTGGTTGATTATTTTGTTGGTTTGTCGCGCGTTTCGCGTTTGTTCGCATAATTTTATTGTAACTAGACGCTGTCTGAGTATAGGAGAGATAGCTATACCTACTTCCAAAATCCACGCATACGAAGTTGCGGGCAACAGCTAGTTAATAATAATATTATCACAGAGTGTCAAAAACATCACACACCCGATAAGTGACTGTGCATTGTGTAAGAGTGAATGATGTGTCAGTTTTGGGCAATATAGGTATGCGATAAGAAATACAAGTCGATCTACAATTGACGTTGCGGGTGACCCGTCTTGTAACAACATAGACACAAAGTACCAATCGTGACCTGTTACCATGAATTTAAAAAAACTAGTTACTCCCATATGGATGAGTAACAAAAGCATTTAAGGGGGTGCCAAAATAGTGTCAAATGTATCACAAAATTTTGACTCACTCACACATTCTCATTTTCAAACTCCATATAAATTTGTATTAGCAACTTCCTCCCGCTAATCCGCTTCCTTTGTCCGCACCTCCCCCGGATTTTGACACCAAATTTTTCTTCGTTTCCCATAGGTACTAAATTTGCAAGATCCGATCTCCACAGGGAGCGCGCGCGCGACCAAAGAGGTTCGAATCTTCTTGCCTGTTACAGAGGCAGTCAGGTTCGAACATAAATATCTTTTTATTTATAGTTCGTTCACTTAGATAGTGTAGGTACACCCGAACGGAATATTGGTCACGCCGCGGATTTATATTATATTTTTTAGGAAAAAATACGAATGTAAACTATAACACAAGTTCTTTTCAACACAATGTCGATGGACATCAATTATAATTTACTTAGGTAGGTACATGAGTTACAAAAAGTTCGTCATTTTGTTTTTGGTTTAGCCGAAATTTAATGTTGAGACACCTCACTGTCCTCCCACGGGCGAAAAAACATTTTCTATAAACTTACGCAGCAGTCAACACACCATTTCAATGCGACGAACGCCTCGATATAAAATGCCAAATTTAACAGCGGGTGTACGCCGCTGTCGGCGCCCTTTGTTTTCGCGGCGGTATCCTTTGAGTAGAGGCGGCGCGTGCCGAGCGGCTTTTTACAAAGGCGACCGTATCTAAGCGAAGGGACTTTACAAACTACTTGGTTATCTGTCCGTCCGGGAGTCTGTCGATATTTCGAGCACTTCCCGATATCCAATCGTGCTCACACCTACATAGGTGGACGGATAATTAGAAACAGGGCAAGATTTCCATACAATCGAGGTCACTTTGAAGCCATCACTTATAAATCTGTGTAAGCCATGGTTCTCCGTGAAGGATTGATCGGGGCATGATCTGATGACGGTCATCGAGAGAGTAGATGGAGGACTTTTAGATCGCTGTAGATATCCAACTGATCAGATGAGCCGTTTGGAAGCAGCACCGTCATGAAGAAAAAACCCGCAAAATGGCATCAAAATATATGAAAATCTTAAAGTTAAAGAATCATGACGATGCTGCTTCCAAACGGCTCATCTGATCAGTTGGATATCTATAGCGATCTAAAACTCCTCTATCTACTCTCTCGATGACCGTCATCAGATCACGCCCCGATCAATCCTTCACGGAGAGCCATGGCTTCAAAGTGACCTCGATCGTATGAAAATCTTGCCCTGTTTCTAATTATCCGTCCACCTCTGTACCTTTAGTTTCAGAACAATACAATATAGATTCAGATTTTTTTATTGCCTAATCACAATTATACGGACATAGATAAATTCAACTAACTCCATGGAAAATACCGTAGAGCATACGTCAGTGAAATATGCACACTTATTCGAATCGATTAATTAATAATGAATGTATAAAGGCCACTATTAAAGCAATTACACCGTAAGTACTGCACCGGCTCTGCTGCGTACTTAGTGATATGATTGTACCCTACGAAAATATTCCGCAAGGCCGTTGATATGGAGATTGGACCGTCATTATCTATACAAGCTTTTGACCACGAATTCGCCTGCGTAATCGAAACCTACAAATCGTTTGTCTTGACTGACTGATCCATCATCATATCAGCCTGTAGACATCCCAGGAATCTCCACGACGACCGGTCCCGCGCTAACCTCATCCAGCCGGGTCGCGCGACCTTCACCAGATTGTCGGTCCACCTTGTGGGAGGCCTGCCTACGCTGCGTCTATACGTGGTCGCCACTCGAGAACCTTTCTGCCCCAACGGCCGTCAGTTCTACGAGCAATGTGCCCAGCCCACTGCCACTTCAGCTTCGCAATTTATTGAGCTATGTCGGTGACCTTGGTTCTCCTTCGGATCTCCTCGTTTCTGACCGAGCACAGCCAAAACTAATAAGTATAGGAAGCTGAAATGGAACATGAGGTTTATTTTAGAACGTAAGTATCTACTAAGAATGGATTTTTGACAATTTCAAATTTAAGGAGGGGGGGGGGGTTGTTTTAACGCGACCGAAGTCGCGTGGTGTCTGCTAGTCTATGATAACCATAAGTGTCCATTCATAACACGATTTTCGCTTCGAACCATTTCAGTGAAATCGTTACTGCCCCGCTCCGTTTTATCGCAACTTGATAGTTCTTAGACCAAAACGTTCCTTACGAGTTTCTCTAACTTTCTGCGTAAACTGCATCGCAATCTATCAAGTGGTTCCGGGTATAGGTGGACGAACAGATAGACAGATGAGGTGACAGAATTCGGAATGGTTGTCTTTATCTCTCGTCTGCATTACCACAATAACTTTGCAGTCACATCTATTGTTTAATCTGTTTATAAGAGGCAAATGGGTTTCGTATGCCACTTGTATTGTAACAGATGTTAGCCAGGTGACGATAGCCAGTCAGTGCGCCCGTCATCGGTAGTATAGTAAATATTCCCACGGAATTACTGCGATTGTCGCATGCGACGCTGTTTTAACAATTAAAAGATAATATTTTAAATAGAATTTAAAAATATACAGGTGTAGGTTTTGATTGAATCACCATATTGATTAAATTCCATTGAGAGTTTTCGAAGCGATGAGAAATGTTTATTGTAACAATAGATTGTTTTACATTTCATTTGCTGCAGCACCCTGTAGGTAGAGTTTGGGTTTTGGCCGAATATTCGGTCAAGTTGAATGTACATTTTATATTCATCTGAATTTTCACAAAAAATAAAACCCGACATTTCATGTTCAAAAACAAACTAGACAACTTTCTCAAACTTTAAAAAAAAAACACAATAAATAATTATTGAATTATGAAAGTCGACTGCTGACATGGAAGCATTAGTTAAAGCTTCCTTTCCATTTAAAAAATAAAATTAAAAAATTTTTTTTGTAAAAAAAGATTAATGATTTTGTACTTACATCGATGATTTGTTTTTTAAATTGTCTACCCTTACAGGTGCAATATTGTTGGATGTTTGTGAGTTTGGATGTATACAGGTACGGATGTATACAGGTAAGGATGTATACATGTACGGATGTATACATGTAAGGATGTATACAGGTAAGGATGCATACTTGTACGGATGTATACATGTGCGGATGTATACATGTAAGGATGTATACATGTACGGATGTATACATGTAAGGATGTATACAGGTAAGGATGCATTCTTGTACGGATGTATACATGTATGGATGTATACATGTACGGATGCATACATGTGCGGATGTATACATGTAAGGATGTATACATGTACGGATGTTTGTGATTCTGTCACACAAAAACTGCGGAACAGATTTTGTGAAACTTTATAGTAATACACATTACATAAGAATAACACTTAAGCTTGTAGATAGGTACCTAACTCGGGAAAAACTGTTCTCACGGGAGTAACTTTTCTATGCGGGCAAAGCCGCAGGAAACAGCTAGTAAACTATATAAATCACATCGGTTGTCCGATACGGTACTAGTAGTGACTGTACACAGCAAACGGATGCCTACCGTGCCTACCGACTGAGCGAATCCACCCACAAGTAGTTAGGTAACAAATAATGACACTGCAGTACTAAAATGTACAGATAACTGTACAATTTTACATTAATTATTTATATCTCCAGTCAGATAGCATGTCCCCATTAACTCTTACTTGGGGTTCATTATTTATCTCTTTAAAGAACCGCAGCCAGCGGAACAAACTGATTATGGTTATTTATGTGACAGTTGAATTCAGGTTTTTGAAGATCAAAATTATATTGCTGACTCAGCGTGCATGCGGGACTAAAGCTGCCTTTGAAATTACCGCTTTAAATAATCATCCTGTGGGTAGTGTTCACTCACTTGATAATAAGGCCGAAGATATAGAGTAAGGTAGGGAAGGCTAGGAGAGCTGATAATCCGAGCTGATGATGCGTTTTAAAAACGGGGCGTTTTGAGAACGGGAACTTTTGAGAACGGGGCGTTTTGAGAAAGGGAACTTTTGAGAAAGGGGCGTTTTGTGAACGGGGTGTTTTAAGAACGAGTTTTGAGCACGCGGGACATTTTGCAATCGGAACATTTCGTTACTGACCGCTTTCTCCCACACCGATTTGAGCCTTTGACAGGTTATTCGCATTTAATAAAGAAACGGACTTTATCCAAACATACAAATGAATTAAAGTTTCTGATTAGATTAACACGCCTGCAATTAATGTAGGTAAGAAGTGAATGATATTTCAGTTTTGCAGATAACATGTACAATTTGACATTTATTTATGTCTCCTGCTATCGGTCCAGCCCCCCCATTAACCCCGGGGGTTCATCGCACATCGTAGTCACCAATTAATGGGTTGAAAGTAAACAACTTTGTTGCCGGTTACTGTACCGCGGTACAAAAATGAGTGGTTCTTTAAAAGCTTCAATATGTGTAGCCCGTGTTAGTAGTACAGTCGACCGCACGTCAGTGGAAACACTTTGACCCTTAGCTGGCCTGACCTGGAGTTTCAATACTATGAGAGGCCAGTTTATACATATTTAGCATATTGTAAATCCTCTTTATTGGCAGTATGAGCAATGTAATCTTTGATAATAATTACCTATTTTTTCTAAGTGCTGTGGATTTTGTGAAAAAAATAAAAAAAATACTGGTCATGATTCAACTGACGTGCGGCCGACAATACCCAAATAACCAATACGAAAGGTCGATGCGATCCTTTGGTCGGTTTAGGACCACAAATAAAAATGAATTTAGAATTGACCACTTCTTTAAATGTCCACTCCTAGAAATTACCACTTTCTTCTTCGATCACCATATACTATGATCGAAGACTTTCTTATACCTTCTTGAAACCTTACTCCATGTTGAGACTAAGTACCAAAATACAATATTGACAATGTCAATAAAATTGAATTGACAATCACAATTTGTAATGTTTGGCCCCCCTAAGCCCCCCATCAATTTGGAAGTGCCTTGGTACCGATGCACGCCACCTCTTAGAATACCGCCATCGTCACTCGGTTGTACGCTTCTATCTACTCTTTTATTAGGAAAACAATTCTAAAAACAATTGTTGTTTATACTTCAACTTGAAAACAAAACGGTTCTTCATCGAAATTTGTGTCACTACAATTGTTAGTCATCATCATCATATCAGCCTGTAGACGTCCACTGCTGGACAAAGGCCTCCCCCAAGGATCTCCACGACGACTGGTCCTGCGCTAACCGATAATTGTTAGTAGGTACTTTATTGTTAATTGTATTCAGATTTCATTGCCGATTAAAAAAAACTGGTCTAACATATTATGACTAGCTGTTTCCCGTGACTTCGTGTTTTATAAGTTATTTCTGCCGTTTTGTGCTCGACTCCTGAGGGTCGTAGCGTGATGTTATTTCCTCAAGAATTGGGCTGCTATCAAACGCAAAAAGAATTTTTCATCACACTTGCTCGTTAAGGGTCTTATTATATGAGTGCCTAAAGAAACACAATAGCCTATATATACCCGCGGGAGAATAATGATAATCAGTACAATATTATTACCCCTAGGTGCTGTAATGTGTAGCTGGCTGTACTGAACTGGTTTATTAAATTAATTAAGTTAAATTGAGTAGTTAACTTGACTTCACTTGAATTAACTTGACTTCACTTGACTTGATTTAACTTGAGTTATATTAAGGTAATTAAATTTAACTCAATTTAACTAAATTAATTTAATAAACTTAAATAATTTCAGCAAAGTCAAAGAAAATAGATTTGTTCCCTTGTGTCGTAGGTATTAATTTCCTCGCAAATGTGATGAAAAACATTGTGTGCATCACGGGTAGTAAGGGTATTACAAACTCGAGTCATTAAAATCCCTCCGCCTTCGGCGTCGGGCTTCTAACAGACTCTCGTTAGTAATATCCTACTTACTACCCTAAATGCACAATGTACTATTTCAAGTCCGACTGGTGGTTCCAGCCAGAGATTGGCGCGTTCAAACAACCTTTTTAGCTCTAATATAATATTAGAAGGTAAGTAAACGTATAGATTCCAGTCTTCAGGAAACCCGGGCGGCAGCAGGGTTGATGCTTTTTTATTCTTTTTTTTATGAGGCTTTGGACCATTGCTTTTATGCTTTCAGATATAAGGAGAAAAAAGGGGCTTTTGGGCGGGATTTTGTGGTGACAGTTTTATGCAACAAGTGCCTATTAAAGTGTATATTGTGCGGTATAGTTAAATAAAAGCCTGTAAACGACTCTACCAGATCGTTCCAAAATGTCCCTTGTTAAACCTTCATTAAACCTACTATCAGTTTAATGCGGACGGGAACTGCAGTGTGGATCACCGAATGGCACTAGTTGTGCTTTCGTGGAGGCCGTGCTGCGGTTTTATTGAAAATCGCCGCCTATTATTCGTGCCCTGTTTTTGTGGAGGCCGTGCTGTAACCGCCGGTTTTTGAAGAAAAACAAACAAAATATGACTTGGCTGTATGGTCTATGACTTTTGCCTGTCCATCATTGGACGAATTCAACAAAAAAAAATTAAGGAGAAAAAGAATTGTCTACAAGTCCTATTTCCTTTTATTTTTACCAGGAATCGATATTAAAACCATTAGGTATACCTAAAGCGTCGTTAGTCTCCCATGACGACGTCAGCCGACCACAAACAATATGTATTTTGTTAAATGTATCTATAGAGCGCCATGACTGGCACAAACTGAAGGACGCGCCACCACACTATTGATTCCGAATTCAGGTACGGATTTAGGGACTCTGTCGCCCCGTGGCGCTATTTTAAAGATGTGTTTCCAGAGCCTCGATAAAAAAAACTAAAATCATCAGTGTACTTGCAGCTATATTTTAACAGTTACGGACGAGAAATGGCATAATAAATTCATGTTACAATCATCATCATCATCAGCCTGCACTGGTTCACTGCTGGACATAGGCCTTCCCCAAGGCGCGCCACTGAGTCCGATCTTCGGCTCTCCGCATCCAGTCACTGCCAAAACAAATTTATAAAGTGCATTCTAACATGGCAATGCATGAACGCACTTTATAAATTAGTTAAGGTAGGAATCAACAGAAGAAGCCCATAAGGCACTATACCGGTAGACTTCTTCTGTTGATCTACGCTGATCCCAATAGAGTGACTAAATTCTTATTTAAAAAAATATATATCAAATTAATATTAATGTCAAAATTGGTGTGCGAATAAAAAATATGTTAATAAGTTTTACTCGCGGTCAAGAATGTGAATCATTTATTTTAAAAATAGGGAAAGTTTATCAACTGCCTGGCGCCTTCCTGAATGCGGGTCTGGTTTGTTCAATTGATATGATGATAATGATAAAATACTGTGACATATTCTTTGAGGGTGTGTGCGTGTTGTAGGCTTGTGTGTGTTATCCACAACAGTACCTACGAAGCCTAAGTATCAGTCATTTGACCTTTTCAAAAAGGTTAGTTACGCGTCCTTGACGTCATTATACCTAACAATTTGAATTTTGTAACGAAATTAGTCAACTCATTTCAGCAAAAAAAAATACATATATCATTCTTTGCGAAATTACAGACAAAGATGTAAAGTCAAGCGGAAATACTTAGCAGAAAAAATTTATAGGTAAACTGGCTTGACAAAGGAAAAAAAAAGATTTTATAAAATAATCTTATACTTTTTGGTCTTTTAGTCCGTTAATACAATTAGGCGGACAGTGTCCCGTTCGCAAAATGTCCCTTCATCATTTCGCAAAAGGTCCCTATCGCAAAAGGCAAGACCCTTTCAGCAAGCCTATTTAAGACGTGTTTCACAAATAAATAATTTGATTGGTTACTTAGGCAATTACAAAAAAAAAATCTATAAATATTTTTTACATTTTACAAGTAAGCAATGCATTGCAATGGAAGCGAGACCGAGCGCGGAACAACCGACGCGTTTATTGAACTTGGCGCGTCGCCCATTTATTGCGTAACACTTTGTAACACGACGTAACATTTGGTAACACCTCCTGCGAGCCGGCCTTGGTGCCTCAGGCTTAACTGCCTTGTCTAGGCACGCGACTTCATCATTATCATCATATCAGTCTTTTGACATCTGAGTACACTAATCATAAAGGCTTCTATATTTTTTAATGTCAAAATTTCCAATCATGGCCGCAGGAATCTATGCTAATCATCATCAACAGCCTACTAACATGACCCCACTGCTGGGGCTCAGGCCTACCCTCTCAACGAGGGCGTTCGGGCTATAGTCCACCACGCTAGCCCAGTGCGGGTTGGTGCACTTCACATGCGCCTAGGATTCGGCGTATGCGGGTTTCCTCACGATGTTTTCCTTCACCGTTTGAGAGCAGTCACAGACATATTAATAGGCTGTTGATGATGATGATGATTTATAATTCTACGGAATGAAACAATTATACTAACTCTAATTGGTGATATTGAATGGTACGGTTTGTACTGACTTCATTTCGCACATCTATCATAATTTTTGTATGATTCCTCACTATGATATTAATCAGTACCCATATTATCTGTTAATTACTGAAACCTTAATTTCCGAATAAAACAGCGGTGGTAGTCTAGTTGGTTGTGCACTCGTCTCACATTCATGAGGTCGTGGGTTCGATCCTGCCTGGCCCGTACCAATGAGTTTTTCGAAACTTAAGTACGGTTTGTTATAATACCACAGGTTTTTCGGTGAAGGAAAACATCGTGAGGAAAAGTCTATAACAAGTCAGTTACCTATACACGGAAAAGTGATATCAAAATATCACTTTTCCGTGTCTATGTTTTTCTTGACACTTTACCCCCAAGTTGCTACGTGTAGATCTTTGTACTCCTGGTTTCCTAACAAGTTAATTTCCTAATACACCAGCCCTGAACCTTTGGTCTTACGAATGCTAGGTAAAGGCATCCCAAACAGGGCTACCCTAACCACAATTGTCTGGCCTGTCGGCGTAGTTAGTAGTGACCCTGCCTACTGCGCCAGAGGTCGATGGTTCGATTCCCACCCTGGACCAACATTTGTGTGATGAGCATATCTGTTGGTTTTCGGATTCTGGGTGTTTGTATGTATTTAAGTATTTATTTAAAAGTGTTGTATGTTTATCAGTTGATGAGTTCCCATTTACAAGCTTCGGCTTCGGCTTCGACTAAACAGCCGCATGCAAATATAAACTCGGTTACTCATTCCACCATCGGAAATCACCGTTTACGAGAGCGTTATCAAAAAGAAAATCAACAAACGTTAATCAATGCAAACATTCTTAGGTAGTTATTTATTTATTGAAATTCCTAGGCAATTTCACAACTTTGCGAAAACGGGAAATCACTCCAATGTAAATATTGTGGAAGTCGCTTCAGAATACAGAAGAAGGCGCTCGTAAGCAATATTTCAATAAATACCTAGTTATAAATTAATGATGAATTTAATTGAAGGAATTTATTGCAGGATCAGCCTGGGGAAGGTTATTATTATTTGTGGTGGGGCTCTTTCAAGGCACACCCCGCCTTGCGATCACTGCGACCATTGCTGATCTATTGTGATCGATTACTACAGTTCAGTGCTAAGCTTTGCGTCAGGACGCTTTTGGCACTGTATTGTTCTATTTCATCAGGTTGAAGCGAGCCAGTTGCCCAGAGGGGGGTTTCTTTTATGCATCAGCGGGTCACACTCGCACAGAAGGTGCAGGGTTTCCTCTGCCTCCTGGCACACACTGTGTGTCCCGGAGCTTGAGGTTGAACATGTGTTTGTTCAGGCCGCAGTGTGCGGTGAGTGCTCTCACCAGTGTGGGTAAATTCTTCCTCTAAAATCTTCGGGCTAAGGCCTCACGTAGGCTTTGATTAGCGCTTTGGAAAGCCTGGGAAGTTGGCCCTTGGGTCCTATAAATTAGTTTAAAAGCATTCATCATCATCATCAACAGAATAATTAGTATGTCCCTTCTGCCGGGGCACAAGCCTAACCTCTCATCGAGGTCGGATAGGCTAGCCCACCACGCTAGCCCAGTGCGGGTTGGAGAACTTCTTCAGCGTATGCAGGTTTCCTCACGATGTTTTCCTTCACCGTTTGAGAGCGTCAATGTACTTAAGATTCTTCCCCACGACGCCGCTGACGCTCTGCATAAAAACATTAGGTTTTTACGAATATTTTTCAGGGCAAAGCCGAGAGCGAACACTAGTGTCAGAAACGCCAGATGCCAAGAGCTAGAAAAAATGTGTCTGTACGATTTATGGCATCAGCAACGAATGGCTGGAGCTAGCATGACTAAGGATTTAGTTTTTGCGCTAGCATTATAGCTGGATTTAAAAATACAAAAACGCCAAGTCATGCCGTGTCTACATTTTACGTAGATTATATCACCCACGTCATGCGGACCTACCTCGCCCCCCACCCCGCATTCAGGCCGATTACGTCATTGGAGGTATATAGGGCACATAGGTTTGCTTAGGTTTAGGCCCAGATTAAGGTCACTGAAATAAAAGAAGTCTTCTAAACATAATATAATAAAATCTAGAAACTGGAACACGCGTAAAGGTTCCTCAACAACTAAGAAAGGGTTTTCTAAAAACCTTAGTAGAAGGTTAAAATATACACAAAAATATATATTTGAAGACTATTACTTACTCTGTGGAAAGACGCGTTCGTAGTCAGCAAAATCACTGAATGATAAAATGTTTTAGTTTAACTAAAATCGTGACTGCTCAGCTCCGTGTTGTCGGAGCGTGATGATTTATATATGTCTAAATGTTCCTCACGAGACTCTCTAAGTGACAGTGGCAACTGTATCAAAATCGGTTAAGCGGTTCTAGAGTTATAATCAAACATACTGGCATAGATATGTAAATATACTTGCTTCCTGTGAAGTGAAGTTAAAACAAATATACTTACTCTTAGAAAAACGCAAATAACCAGTGAATTAGACGAAGTAATTTGCTGAGCGTGTCTGTAGCGTTAGGAATCGGGGTCACGGCTTCGATTCCCGGCCGAGGACACCGGCGATTTAGAGCGAGATTTTTAGGGTTCCTTCGAAGTTTTTGCCCGTCTGTATGTCTCCCGGATAACTCGAAAACTACTCAACTCAGAAACTTTGAACATACACACAGAGTTGCCTGATAATGATGGAAAAATTATAACTGTTTGAGATTCGTTAATATAATCCGAGTACCTACCTAGTTTTACGAGAACTAAAGAGCTGGAAGAAAATTGTATTAAGAAAACCTGCTTTTTTAACCCTTTGTATCATTTTCTTATTGTTTCTTTAATGTGGACAATAAATTATTTATACAGAGTAGTGTTAGCAAGAAGCTCCGTCAGTGTTACACGAAATTGACGTCAAAAAGAGAATATTGTATTCCAATTTTGAATAACAATCGTATTTCGCATGAACGATACTTCGCACAAATGACACGTCGCACTATCGTACATCGCACACTCGTGGTCGCACTTCTGTAATAATACCAAAATCGATGGAACCCGTATTTAGGTACGTACGGCGCGTACTTCGCTGACTTTTAGAAGTCAGCTGTTCCACTAGCTAGACTAGAGTTGGCCCTGACTGCACTTGCGTTTAAAAGTAGAATAACCTTCGGGGATAAGTCCAGCTACGCTACATCCGCAGTTATATTCATCTCAGATTTATTGCTTTTAAAGGTCAACACGAAGTAGTTCAACATCGTGACCTTATATAAAGGTAAACCTAGTGGTGTGTCCACAAAAACAATTATAAACAAACATGTCCCCGTCTTCGTTATTATCGATATGTCACTTTCTGTGGCTGTCACAGACAAACTGGAAGTAATGAACACATATTTACAAACAACTTCACTCAGGTATATAGACTTACCAAGTTAACTGTGAACTGAAGGGTGGCTCTGCCATCGCTCCATGCCCGTCTTTATATATATTTTGTGCTGACGGCTGAATGACATTCAGCGTAGTTCCTGATTCTGCCCCTTCACAGATAACTTGGTAGGTCTATACCTTTCCTGACAATTATAATGTAGGTTTCTCCTTGGATTCCTATTCTTACATTATCACAGTATCACTGCAACCATTACTGATCTATTGTGATCGACACCTTATTAGTTAGGTGACAAGCTTTGTGTCTGTTAGGAACTGCAGCATGCTTTTGACTCTTTATCATCAGGTTGAAGTGAGTATTGGCCAGATGGGTGTTTCTTTTATGCATCAGTGGGCCACACTCACAGAAGGATCTCTCCTCTCATTGGATCCCTATATGTAATTCAAACATGTCAAAATTATTTTAATTTTGCTGTGTGAGAGATGCCTTATTAAGGTGGTTGGTCAGTCAGGTCAGACCGTGCTTTGGGCAGGTTGATGTCCACCAGTGGACAGTAATAGGCCACAATAGACTCATGAAGGTCAGGAGAGAAGGGCATACAGGCATGATTATGGAATACTGAGGACAGGTAATAGTATAGGTTCCCTCACGATGTTTTTCTTCACCGAAGTCTGTGGTACCTAGGTATTATAATAAATAAACCGTACTTGAGTTTCGAAAAACTCATTGGTCAAGGTTCTCGCGCCAAGGTTCGAACCCACGACCACAGAACGTGAGGCGAGTGCACAACCAACTAGGCTACCACGGCTCTAGACTGCAGCTTCAGTTTAAGTCATTAACTCACCAATACAGCCTATGAGCACGTGTTTGCATACAGTTTTCACGGAATCGCTGACAATCGACGATATACAAGTACGAACAGTTACATCCTCTCGCGTTACATAAACCATGATGCCGTACAGATAACAACACCAATAAAACCACGAGAACACGCCCCAAATCGTTATAAAACACCCTATGACAAGCACCACGAGTTAAATAAATCATTACGAACTAAACGTACAAATATGGATCTGAAGGTGTTTCAAAGGTGATTTTAAAGATTTAAATACCGTTTAGTATACAGATATATGCGAAAATGCAGGTTGAACGCAGTAGTATTAATAACTAACAGCTTAATATACAGAAAAAATTAAATTACTTACCGAAATGTGGCGAGGTGCAGTCGAAACTATTGCGCTACCATAAACACTATTTTAAAGTACACTTGTCTAATCTATGTAATAAATAGTATAGTTAAACTGTGAAGCAGAAGTAATTATTGCTGTTTTCACTCAAGATATGGACGAAATAACGCGAAAATTTATTGAAACGTGTAAAATCTTCCCGCAAATTCACGACTCAGCCGACCTCCAGCAGTCGATGGAGAAACGTCAGAAAAATGGTTCGCTTTCCAGCCGCTAGAGCGCGCCACCGCCTTTGTAAAATTCTGACATTTCTTACGGCTGCGTTCACGAAATGTATAATTAACGGCTCGTTGTCACATAGGAGAACTTGTTCCACTGGCTTCTTCATCATTTAGAAAGAGATAGCAAAATGCGGCTTCGTCCATAGCGAGAAAAGGATAGCGACTAGAAAATAATTAGGGCACAGGGGCCAGCTACTGGAACTGGCTTTTGTTCGTTCCCCGCCCGAAATAGCTGAATTGATTGATTTTATCTCGCGCGCTAAACCTACCTTTGTGTATCTTTGTTTGTGGCGAAAATTTAACTAAAATGAAAGTGAAGCTGGCTACGCGCTCAGCGCGGCTCGCCAGAGAGAAGGAAATGTTTGAGACCAACCCGCCGTGGGGCATAAATTGCGCTCCAGACCCTGACAAAGAGGACGACTACTGCCTCCTGGTGAAGATGTTGGGTCCGAAGAACTCCCCGTACGAGGGAGGGTCCTTCCAGATCCTCGTTGACGTCCCTGAGAGGTACCCATTCGAACCGCCGCTGGTCAAATTCACGACACCAGTCTACCACCCGAATATTGACAAAGGTAATATACATTCCAGAAACTGACGGTAGAATTGTAGAGACGTAATTTGTAAAACGCATTTGCGGTTCAGACTGAAGCAATTGTCACAAATCATGAATTAAAGTGAAAATATTGTCTTTTCATATTGCCTTTTGTATGCACTGACCCAAAAGAATTCTTTAAAAAAAGACAGTCTCACTAACATGCTAGTTGCCTCGCTCCTTGGTAGGTACCTAACTTTATTGTTGAACAATAGTGGTTAGTTTTCACCCCCTACGAGGACTAGGGTTCATCCAATGACATTACACACTCCCCTGGACACATTTGTTGACTTGTTTGTCTTTTTCATAAAGTACAGGAGAAGATCTAAGTATGTATGTTGTATAGAGTGTGATATAAATGTGCAAATCTTTCAATTTCAGGAGGCCGTATCTGCATGGATATGTTGAAAATGCCACCGATGGGAACCTGGGTGCCGACAATTACTCTGGAGACACTGCTGGTCTCCCTACAGAGCCTCCTTGCGAACCCCAACCCTGACGACCCCCTTATGATCGATGTGGCCAACGAATACAAATTTGACTTGGAAAAGTTTAATGAAAATGCTAAGAAGCATACTGAGAAATTTGCAATGTAATTGTAACATTTGGAGGGTAAGACTTTCTGTAGTGAGATCTGAGGCTGCAAAGCCTATAAAACAATCGCATACATGTTTCCGGTTCCATTCTTTCCATGTTTTAAATAATCTAATAGTTTATAGTTTGTCAGCCAGCCAGGTAATACAGCCAGAATTTTAAATTTTGGCTAAGGTCATACACTTAATCAGTAAGTTAAAGATCTTAGTTGAGTTAGGCAGGGCCCAGACCCCCTGGATGTCTATTTAACAGTGTCACTTATTAGGAATAAGTGTTTATAGATGTTGCATTTATTGTAATCATAAATATGAATGTATATGTATTGTTTATTTTGTTACTACCTATTCCTATTTTATGTGCTATATGGAAATTGTTATTAGAGACATTTATCATGTTTGGCTACATCCTGAGCTGTTTATTTTATTACATTGTTGGATTGTAAGCTAGAAAAAACACAGACACCGTTAATGTTAAGTAATGATCCAGTATTTTTGCATTTTTCAATATTGTTTATACAAATGCAAAAACTTATTTGAATTATAATAAATTCTTAATTGAGCTCATTCAATAATATAGATCTTATCATAGTTATAAGGGTTATGTATGAAAGAATGTTTTAGAGAGGCTATGATAAAGTAGTCAAGCGGCAGAAACTTTTACGAATGGTTTTAGCCTGGTGTGGTGTCACCATTTTCTGGATATCACCACAATCTGCACTGACTGGCACCCAACCCGGGGCTGCAAGAGAAAGTTACGGACTACAGTGAAAAAGACTCAGCAAGCAGTAATAGCAAATTCAAAGGCAATGTTAAAGCAGTATATGCATAGCAACGAGAGATGAGACGTCACACATACTTAAGTTTGTATTCTAGACCCCAAGACTTGCCACTATATTATAATTTGTTCTGTTAAATAAACATAATTTATTTATAATATTTATTACAACTCATTACAATATTCATGACAGTTTGAGGTGAGAAAAAGATTTAGTTAGACCCCAAGACTTGCCACTATATTATAATTTGTTCTGATAATTAGACATAATTTATTTATAATATTTATTACAACTTATTACAATATTCATGGCAATTAGTTTAAGATGAGGAAAACATCAGTGGCCTCGGGGATAAGACGCGACCTATGATATCGAAAGGTCCGAGGTTCGATCCCCGGTTGGGCCATGTACCAATGGGTTTTTTCTCGAAACTTAAGTACATTTACTGACTGCTCTCAAACGGTGAAGGAAAACATCGTGAGGAAACCTACATACACCGAAGAAGAAATTCTTAGGCGCATGTGAAGTCCACCAACCCGCACTGGGCTAGCGTGGTGGACTATAGCCCGCACGCCCTCGTTGAGATGGTAGGCCTGAGCCCCAGCAGTGGGGAGATTAATAGGCTGTTGATGATGATGATGAGGAAAACATAAGCATTTATGATGTTGATGTCTTTGTTGGAGTCAGTTGTAGAATTTGCATGTCTTAAGTTACTAGGTATGTGTTAGATAATACAACTCTCGTTGCTGTATACTAACTCTTAGAAAGTGTTAAGACCAGAGAGTTGTTAGTATACATAGAGCGCGCGTTAGCAAGTCTGAACTGTAAGCACGGGTCTGAACAGTCTCGAAATATTCGGGGCGACGCTACTAGTCACAACACGTCAGTAGCGCTGATTGTTGCTCTCGCCGGTATTTATTTAGATTTGGAGTAATCATGGTGAAATGTGCAGTGCCAAGCTGTAAACGCGATTCACGGAAAAGAACGATCTAGAAAAAATCTATATGGAAGCGTCCATAGAACACCTGCTTACACTTGGCACAATGGGCAATGAGCGATGCGCGCGCTCTATAGCTAGTATACTAACTCTATGGTTAAGACAGTTTGCAGGTTTATCTTTTAGGATAATAAATTTAAAGTGACCCTACCTCTACCAGTAGTCTCAGTATTTACCAAGTTACAATTTGTGAGTCTGTCACTATTAGAGTAGAAAACTATTCTATTAAATAAACATCTAAGTGTTGATCAAAGAATTTTATTTGGTTCCTTTATCGTCAGTTTCTTTAGGAGTCTTAAGAACACTGTCACTTTTATCAAACATCTTTGTACAGTCGACCGCACGTCAGTGGTAACACTTGGACCTTGAGCTGGGAGTTTCAATACTATGAGATTAGTTTACACTGGTTGTGTAACCACTGACGTGAGGTCGCCTGTACCATTATATTATGAACAGCTCTCTATCCAGAGGCTGAGGAAACAGCGTGCGCATGTAAGCCTCTTACAGTAGGTGCAAGGCTGTGGCTGAACAACAGGTTGCAATCCTCGGCATGCCGGGGACGCTCCCAGAGGCCTGGTCTGCCAGGACATGAAGAAACTGGTGGGTTACTTGATTGAGCTTTCCCAGATGGAGTAACCACAACGGGCCCAAGAGCCTAATTGCAGAAGAGTCCACAAATTAAAATCAAGAAGAAAATCTGGCTGTTGGAATGCTAGCAAATATAAGCACATCACCGCTGAACTGACGAAAGTAAAGCTTATTTGGAGGTTCAGCATAATAGCAAAGACCATAGAATTAATTGTGATGCTACTTTTGATAGTTAAAACTAGTTAATATGTTCTAGACTATCACAGTTTTCATGTCATTGATGATGATTGTCATGTGATGGCTCATTTCAACCAGTATCGGTACTGCTCTCATCCCCTGAACTGGCACTCTCTGTCTCAGAGGAACTACTGCTCTTTTTCACCTTGTTCTCTACAGTTTTTTCTACATTGGCAACATTTTCTGTATTATTTTCACTATCTTGCTTCAGTTCTTTTTTCTTAGATTTCTTCCCTTCACCACTGGTTGTGGGCTTGAGGGTTTCTGTGGACACAGTGGCAACCATTTTGGATTCCGTTCTGGTGTCGGATGGCTTGAAATCCTCTTCATCTTCCTCGTCAATCGGTTTTCTGTTTGCTATTGATGCTGCTACGGCAACTTTGTATGCTTCTGGGTACTGTGTGCTGAAATTAATAAAAGAATTGCTTTAGAAGTTCCACTTTAAGGAGTTTTAGATGGACATGTTTTTCTATGGGAGTGATATAAATTATAATGTAGGTAAGTACAGGTAGGTTCTAATTCATAGATGGGGTCATCAACAGCCTATTAATTACTGTCCCCACTGCTGGGGCTCAGGCCTACCCTCTCCACGAGGGCGTTCGGGCTATAGTCCACCACGCTAGCCCAGTGCGGGTTGGTGGACTTCACATACGCCTAAGAATTTCTTCTTCTGCGTATGCAGGTTTCCTCACGATGTTTTCCTTCACTGTTTGAGAGCAGTCAGTAAATGTACTTAAGTTTCGAGAAAAAACCCATTGGTACATGGCCCAGCTGGGGATCGAACTCCGGACCTTTCGATATGATAGGCCGCGTCTTATCCCCTACGCCACTGACGCTCTCATGATGGGGTCACCTATGCAACATATCAAGTACTACTAACCTCAGCTTAGTCTTAATAGCACGTATCTTCTTGAATATGAACTCGAGGTCCTTCTTCATATCCAGAAGCAGCTGTGTGTGTTTCTTAAACTCTGTAGAAGCGGCCCGAAGACGGGTAGCAGACAGCTGGTTGCAGTTTGTGAGCATCTCTGTCGTCTTCTCAAAGCGCTGCAACCTGCAGTGATATCAAGGTAAGAGAGTGAGTTGAAATTCGTTGAAATTCATTGTCACTGCTGCGGACTACTATTATTGTGAGGCTCTTTCATGGCTTGTCCAGTCTTGTATCACTGCAACCGTTGCTCATCTATTGTGATAACCACCTTTACTATAGTTCAGTGCTAAGCTTTGCATCAGTTACAAACTTCAGCATGCTTTTGGCACTGATTGGTTTACTTCATCGGGTTGAAGTGGGTTGCCCAGATGGGTGTTTCTTTTGCGCATCAGTGGGCCACACTAACACAGGTGGTGCAATGGTGTTTCCTCTGCTCCCTTGGATTGGAATGGAGAAAAGGGGGCGCTGAAATTTTTTGACAATGATAATGTGTGACAGTTAGCAGTCGCAACACCCCGAAGGTTAGGTTCGTTAGGTTACTGGTGACCCTTGGAGCGAGCGACACTACTCCAAAAAAGTGAAATTTTTCCGGTGACCGGGGAGGCCTCAAACGCCAACCTACATGTTCTTCTGAGCCCGTATCACGGTCTCCACGTCGGCCTGGTCCACCATCCCCGCCAAGCCCTGCACGAACACCTCGGGCGCCGAGTAGTTCTGGAAGCACTCTATTGAGAAATCGCTTTCGGGTGTGTCGTTTGCCATTTTGTTTATTTGTAACAATTAACGAAAAATTACGGTATAGAAACGAATTCGTAGAGAAAAATCGCAAATTTTTATTAGATTGATTCATAAACACACAGAATTTCAATGTCACTCAGTCAGTCAGGTCACTAAACGTCACTCACGTCATTAATCAATCACTTATTTGTTTTCAAACGTCAATTGTCAATGTCAAAAGGCAAAGGTATATATATATGAGTAACCAGCATACTGTAACGTTATACAACACTATATTTTAGAAAGGGAACGAGTCGCCATTCCAGGAGATCCCTCTTAAGGATACAGGACAAGAAGAGTGGTGTATCAGATTTGACCAAGGAACTAATATAACGTAGTACATATTAGTTCCATGGATTTGACATAATTTCAGATGTCAAATAATTTGTAATAAGGACAGGGAGAATGGAGGCGCGGAGAGGAAAAAAATCATTGCGCCCCCTTTTGTCCACACTGACCCAGAGCACAGAGGACTATAATAGTTACTACAGAGTCATGTTGTTAAGTCCCATTTTTTTAATGAAACATTGTGAAATCAAACAACAGACTTAAAAAATCCCTGTGAACTTACCAAAGGTGTACGATGTATCTACCTTTAGAACATACAGAAAATGTTCAGCTAAAGGCTGACCCATTGTGTGATATTCGGATTTTAATAAGACTAGTGGTTCTGTAAGAACAGTAGACCTCGCCAGCCCTTTTATAAACCAAACCTAAAAGAAACGAACAGAAGTCAACTTTGCAGTTGGAGATTTAGTACTAAAGTGACAAAAATTTGCATAAAAACAATAAAGATTAATATTTCGCAAACGAAAAAAAAGTTTTCCACACACCCGCGATATTTTTGAAAGACCTATCCAACGATACCCAACACCATGGAATTCACGCGAAAAAAAAATCATTCCCATTTTACGTATGCAGTTCTATGAACATAATTTAATTTTTCGACTTTCTTAAGTTAATCGACTATTACTTAAAAACTAATAGAACCTACTTAGCTGTCATAGTTTTCCTTTTAACTACGTTATATATGCTACTGCTGTGAATTTTTTCACATTTCCAGAAGCAACCGTTTCGCTGGCAGGGGGGGAGACACGTGACTAACAAAAATTACCGCTTTAAAGTTTAATATTTCGCCAACCGATCCCTAAATCGAAAAAATGGTTTTCATACACCAGCAATATTTTTGAAAGACCTATCCAACGATACCCCACACTATGGGATTCACAAAAAAAAAAGTAGGGCTGTATGGACAAAGCTTCCCTTGCCCGTCCTCAATAGAGGACAAACCAAAAAAAAAAATTCACTCCCACGTAGCGAGTATGGTAGGTACTCTAAAAAAAATGTTTTTCAAAATTTTATTCTACTCATTTTGTAGGTTTAATTAATTTATACATATGCCAAATTTTCGTCAAAATCGGTGGAAAAATGCGACCTGTAGAGAATTACAGACAGAAAGACAGAAGGACAGACGGACATTAGCATTTTTGGCCAATCTCGAAACGTAGACGCTTCGCTCGCTCGGTCAAAAATAGACTGCAGATTGGGAAAATAATACAAGTGGGCATTTAGGTACTGATTGAAAACTTTTTTAATTTTAATTTAGAAATTTGCTTGCCCTAATCCAACCACTTCGAGTTCAAAAGGGACTCCATACTGCCTTGCGCTCGTTCCCATACTTCTGCGCCAATAACTTCGCTTTGGTTTTTCCATTTTCTTCGTTTTTAACAATGCCTTCAACTTCTGAACCATCGTCATGGGCAGAAGCTTCGCCTGTTTCGTTCGGTTGGACCTGAGATCATTCATATTAAAATAATAATCGTCTGAGACGTTTCGGTTGGTTCGTTGTAACTGTTTTAGGAGATGTATTATATGATTTCTTTGCATGGTGTCTTCATTTGAAACCTTTTTATTTTTTTCATTAAGGAATTCCATAGCGCTCTTTAATAAATTGTACCTAATAAGGTCTTCAGTGGTAAAGGAATCGGGCTGGGATCGTTGTATTTTTTTAATATAATTATATTTACTGGGATCTTTGTTGCCTTTGAAGTCATCAAGGTCAAGAATGATGACTTTTGCGTTGCTGAGTTCTCTAAGTGTATCGTCTAAATCCATTATGCTGTCAGTTTCGTAAAATTTTTCTTTTTTTATTTTACCATGCCTTATTTTACCATTTGAATCGTCTAAAGTTGACTGATCTAGTAGAAATACATTTACGTCATTGTTAAATCTGTATTTTTTTACTAGTTTTAACGGTGATGGTAGGTTTTGGGTGACATGGCGATTATATTTTAACCATCCTCGATCACTTTCACTTCCATCATCATCATCATCTCTATTTTCTCCCACATCGTCTTCATCTCTGTTTTCTCTCTCATTATCATAATTATTGTTTTGGTTTTTCCTGTCACCAAAATCATCCCTGTCTTTTCTATCGTGGTCAACATCCTTGTCTTTTATCACGTCGCCATCATCTCTATCGCTTTTATCATTGTCATAATTTCTAAATTTATCACGATAATTATTATTTGCTTCATTCAGTTGTCTACCTACAAGAAGCCTATCTAAACTCGAAACTTCTATTACAATGGCGTCTAGATTAACATTGACGTTATATTTCTTACCGTGACGCGTTAGCCATTTTATGAGGTCGTTGCTTTTAAGGGATTCTGATGTTGCATCATCAATTTTGACTCGATCGTCATCATCTGTTTTGTCATTACTACCACGGCGTTTTAATGTCTTGACAACATCTTGAGTTGTTATTTTTACTAGCCCAAGTACAATTAAGATTTGGTTTAATCTTAAGATCATTGTTTTAAAATTTTGAAATTATTCGTTAATTCGAGCATTCCGTCTAAATATTAAAGTCAGAAGTGCTTCAGTTTGTTACATTTTATGGCATTTTAAATTAAACGCGTAATTGATTTTATGTTTTTACAGTCGATTGAAGAAATTTCCATTTAAAACGTTGATAACAAAGTTATCAAGTGTATACCTAGTAGGTACCTATTTAACTAAGGAACAGAACATGGTAATCAAGTTATTAAAGTCATACTCTGGGTGTTTCCACGAGACAAGTAGACACCAAATGAATGATATACCTACTATATTATTTAATGAAGGTGAAAAAAACGTTTCATTTGATGATGCGACAATCGACGACTCGACGTCGAAAGTCGAAACTGACAATGCAATAAATAGTCTTTCATAATTTCATAGTTTGAACTCATATCGTTTCATAAAATCTCTCGACATCTACTTAATACGATTTAATTTTTATGCAATGAATTATACGATATATAGAAATTAATCAATGTAGTACCTACCAAGATAGGTATTAAAATTTAATTATTACTGAATTAAGTTGTACAGAAAAATCATAAGTTTGATACGAACATATACGTTAGTGTATATATCTCCATACTCGTCGTTTCAGTTTTGCTAATCGACATTTCCTCTTCTTCTTTTTAAGATCACGTGCTTTTCTTAATTTTTCTTTTTGTTTCCTGGTCAGAGGAAAAACACTTTTCCTCACATTAATATTTATTTTATCATTAATTCTACGAAATAGTCCAATGGTGTCTATGTCACTAATATTTAAATTCGTTTTTTTATTAACAATTCTGTCGTCATAAATTTCAAAGTCACTGGGATTTTCTTTGAACTCTTCCAACAAACGTATCAAACGTTTTCTTTTACCTTGTTCCACTAAAGATTCTAATGTTAATGTGTTGAACTCATCGTTTTCAATCAATTCCAGCAGTTTGTTCACAACTTCACTATCATTTTCAATGGAGTCAGTCGAGATGGCTTCCTTAAGTTCATTAATATGATCATTATACGTTTCTAGGTTGTAATTTTTTAATACGTCCTTAAAATTAAGAATTGCGGAGTTAAGGCCATCGGGGGTATCACTAACGTGTAGTGGATCTTTGCTATTGTAATCATTTAATCTTCTTCTGACTCTTATTCCATTTCTCGGCCAATTTAGATTTTCAGCACTTTTACTTTCAGCATTCATTGCGTTGTCGGGTATTTGTTTTTCTGTATTTGGAAAAGTACACTGTACAATGGCGACTAAATCATTCTTAAGCTTATATTTTGTACCGTGGTGCTCAAGCCATTTTACGTGATCATCATTTGTTCCACGTTCTTCTTTTACTAGATTACTACTGTCATCGTCTTTTATTATGTCGCTATCTGATTGGCGATATTCTAAATTATTCTCTGCATTTGATATATCTACTACAACAGGGTACAAATCTTCGTTGACTTGCAAAAATCTGCCGTGACGTTGTAACCATTTCGCGACATGCTTCTTTTTATCTCTTTTCTCAAATCTATTACATTTGTTGCTTTTACATGGCAATTCGTCATAATATCTGTCTTTCCAAACTGTAGCTTCATAATCTTCCATAACAAATCTATACCTATTATCACAATCTTCACAACTTAGGTCATCATAATTATGATTATTGTCCAATTCCTCAACCTTAACTTGGGGTTCGGCTGTACGTAGCGCTTTCTTCTCTAAATTATTATGTATAAAATCTAAACTAAACAATCTTTGGACGCTTTGAAAACGCAAGCCATGTACAAAATTTTCATTATCTTTGAAGTTTTCATCTATTTCATTATTTCTCCTCAAATTTCTTTGACACGTGGTTGTTATTATTCCAAATATAAATGTTATGTGTAATGTTGGTATCATTGTTTATCGGTTTACTGGGATAGCCATTAATTTCATCGCCATATTTCACTGTCGAGCCTAAAATGTAACTGATATTTACACTGAACATTTTTTTTGTTTATTTCCTGAAATCATTACTTTTGATTTTAATCAAACGTGTAATTGAATTTCATATTTACAATCAGCTTAGTCAGCTTTAGAGCAGATGTCCGTCTAACAGTGGTCATTCATCATCAGTCCCTGGATAATGTAATATGTCACACAATAAGTGAAAAATGACAGTTCCTTTACAATCTGACACGTCTGTCTCTCTCACTCATGGTGTAATTTTGACAGTTGGTGTAACGTCCGCCGAATGAGACCTGTATTGATGTGTACGAGAGGTAATGGATGTTTGCTCGATTTGTCAAGTAGATGTTTGGGTGTGTCGATTACCCCGCGGAAAATGACAGATTGTATAAAATTGAAAAAGCTATAGACGGTATCTCCCAGAGTCGGCGGCTGCCGTGTTGCTTTATCGATGTATGTCACCTCACCTCTAGGATATCGGTTAACAGATTTTTTTGTAGTAAGATTTGTTTGGTCAAAAATAATGAAGATAATTTAAAACACTTTTATTGGTTGATATTATTACAATATATATGTTTGAATAATCTTGATTCTTGCTTTAAATTCCATTTGCTTGATATTGGAGTTCCGTGTTTATTTAGAAACAATTAATTGTTAAAGTTACACTAAGGGTGTAACAGAGACAGTAACCAGATTGTATATAAATACCCATTTGCTTGTCTTTTCCACTTATTGTCTGACATTTATTCGTATTTACGTACGTATCTACGTCAAAGTTTCATTAACGATTATTATTTCGCTTCTTTTTATCATGTTGCAGAAAAAAATTAAGTGCTTTTACATTCCTTTTGTTTTCTCCGATATATTTCACCACATTGTCAAAATTTATCTGAGGGTTACGCAATGGAATGCGGAATATTTCAAAAAATCCTTTTTGTTTGGATTCACCATCTCTATCATTATCATATCTATTATCACCATAACCCTTAGAGTCACATCTTAGATTATAATCTCCCTTACAGCCGCATCTGAGGTCATCACCACTATCTTGATAATCATCATCGTCAAATTCTCCTTTACGACTACGACCAGAACCCTTACAACCACATCTCATATCATCATTACCCTTACGGCCACATCGTAGGAGGTTGATATCATCATCACTATTGTCAAGTCTGTCATCACGACCACAACCCCTACAGCCACATCTTAGATTATTATTACCTTTACAGCCACATCTTAGATTATCATTACCCTTACAGCCACATCTTAGGTTGTTATCATTACTACTAACGTCATTCTCATTACTATCGTCAAGTCTGTCATCACGACCATAACCCCTACAGCCACATCTTAGATTATTATTACCTTTACAGCCACATCTTAGATTATCATTACCTTTACAGCCACATCTTAGGTTGTTATCATTACTACTAACGTCATTCTCATTACTATCGTCAAGTCTGTCATCACGACCACAACCCCTACAGCCACATCTTAGGTTGTTATCATTACTACTAACGTCATTCTCATTACTATCGTCAAGTCTGTCATCACGACCACAACCCCTACAGCCACATCTTAGATTATCATTACCCTTACAGCCACATCTTAGGTTGTTATAATTACTACTAACGTCATTCTCATTACTATCGTCAAGTCTGTCATCACGACCACAACCCCTACAGCCACATCTTAGATTGTTATCATCACTAATGCCGTCATTCTCATTACTATCGTCTAGACTGTCATCACGACCACAACCCCTACAGCCACATCTTAGATTATCATTACCCTTACAGCTACATCTTAGATTATCATTACCCCTACAGCCACATCTTAGATTGTTATCATCACTAATGTCGTCATTCTCATTACTATCGTCTAGACTGTCATCACGACCACAACCCCTACAGCCACATCTTAGATTATCATTACCCTTACAGCTACATCTTAGATTATCATTACCCCTACAGCCACATCTTAGGTTGTTATCATCACTGATGTCGTCATTCTCATTACTATCGTCTAGACTGTCATCACGACCACAACCCCTACAGCCACATCTTAGATTATTAGCTCCCTTACAGCCACATCTTAGATTGCTAACATCACGACCACAACCTGAACAGCCACATCGTAGATTGTTATTATCATCTTTATCGTAATTACCGCCGAATAGTCTGTTATGAATATTACCCTTACAGCCGCATCTTAGATCATACTCTAGCTCTCGAGCATCACTTCGAGTTAAATCACGACTTTTACCGCGATGACGCTTATTACCATAGTTATTATTCTTCTCAGCACATTGGTTTCTGCTTTGTTTTTTGCAGCATCTACACCTTAGATTGTGGTCATTATCGCATCCCTTCTTTATTTGGTCATTAATCGCACGACGGATGTTCCAAATAGTGTCCGTAGCTTGATTATATTCGTCTACATTTTCGCCAGATCTAAAAAGTACGCGAACGGGTTTCGGACAATGTTTCTTTTTTATTTTCTTGCACATTCTGAGAGTTAATTCGGAGCGGTCGTATTTTCCGTCATTTTCACACTCTGCTTCTCTTCTCATACTGTTGGGGTTAAGAAATAAGTTTAAAGATTGCATAATATTCTTGTGATCATTCTTGTTTCTATCTGAGCGATGCTTTCTGAATCCCAAAATGTTCAATATTTCATTATCATCTTTGTCGTCATCTTTCTTTGGTTGTCTTATATCCTTTTGGTCAGTAAAACTTATTACTCCAAAAAGAATAACAAAGTGGTGTAACTTTAAAATCAGCTTCATTTTCAGATGTTTAATTATTATTGTAGGTACTTCATCTGCAACACATTTATTGCATTGCTGATAGAAATGAAAAATGCAAGGTTATATTTTGTTTCCTGTTGTAAGTTTTGTTAGTTTTGGTTTCAAATAAGCGTGTCATTCGATTATAGATACACAGGTAGGTAAGTAATTAAAAAGTTAACTATTTATGATACTTACTTCCAATGTCCGGGCAGTGCTTTTAAAGTCGGATTTTTATTTATTCGGAGTACTTGGAGTTAACTGACGTTTACTGGGTTGCTTGTATGTTTTGATGAATAACATAACACACTTAAGTATCTTCATGTTATGTCCCTGACGGGGTAGGCAGAGAGAACGTTCGGGCACAAGTGCAAAAACAATTGCTTAAAAATTGAGTTCAAGATTATTTTAGTTTTAAGAAATAGAGTCGTTTAAGAAAAGAATTGTATTAAGTCAATCACTCCTCTTATCCCCAATCAAAAATATCTTACTACATTTTACGAAGACGTTTTTAGGAACCTAAACTTTCCCCTTTGGTTTCAAAATTTTTGATTATGGCATGTGGCCTAACGGATTTTGACAGGACCTTTGCGGACTTAAATATAAGTTTCGGATTACTTATATTAGTTACCAAGGTTTAGCAGATGCCTCTTTATTAGTTAGTAGCTTCTTCTATTGAAGGATTTAAAAAACAACTCAGCTCATCAGAAACAAAACTTTATTCCTCTATCGGTGCTTGTAAGTACCCTTGCACCTTCATTTCAATCGGGACCGCGTAATGAACAAGTATATCTTTTTCGAGATCAGCTGGGTCAGCGTTTCTTCCACTTCGCCTGCCTCCATGGGAACCGTGTAAATAGTTGACTAAATCCCGGTACCTCCTGCTTCTGGCTTTGTACGCTTGGAGATTGGTTTCATATTCGTCAACGCCTCCGTCTATCTCCTGAGTTTCCATGTTATCGCGGTAAGCGTAATCATTACGATCACTGCGTCTCAATTCTTTGTGTCTTATTTGATTTCGTCTCACTGGCCTGCGTCTCCTTGCGTCTAAGTTTCCAGGGTCGTTCGTCTCCTCGGACCGGATGTTTCGCCGTAAGTCCTCGTCGTTGTTTCCGTGGATTGCGTTTTGTTGTTGAATCATGGAGGTCAGGTCGAACCTGTCGTTGTGATCACCGAACGTGACGTCTGGTTCCATTCCCGTGTTGATAGAATCGATGCCGTACTGACATAGCGCTGTTGGGATGATAGTCAGTATTATATGTGATAAGACCTGCAAGAAATGTTATACATTACGATATAGTAATTAGACTAAGCGAAGCGAAAGAGGTGTGTCAGGATCACCAGATATTTTAAACAGTGAAACGGTACCAGTTTGCACCATCAATGTTACTGGCCGATGGTACAAATGGTCTGGCGGCGAAGATACTGGGTACTTTAAATGCGAAAGTTTTAGGTCTTCTTTCACCGCTAGCTGATAAAGTACCAGACACCCTATCTGCAGATTATTTGACAGATACCCAATTTTGTTAGTTTCATAGGTATCCGATTGCCTTATCTGTCAGATAAACTAACAGCAAGATCAAGCGGCTGTTATTTTTTGTCTGTCAGATGTTTTTCAAAATTCAAAATTCAAAAGTATTTTATTGCATGTAAGTACACTAGGTACATTTATACAACGTCAATTTTTTATCTACCACCGCCTCCAAGGTGTTATTAAGAGCTGGGAAGAAGAAGCGGCGCAACAAACTTCCGCAACACATCTTTTAAAATCAAGTTTGTACATAACATTATTTTGTAAAGATTGTGCGAGGCTGAAGTAACATTAACACCAGGCATCTTTGTCCTTTAGATAATCGACTGTTTTATAATAAGCTTTCTTACAAAGTTGTTGTTTAATGTGAGTCTTAAATTTTCTGTCATTCATATTTAAGATTTCTTCTGGTAGTTTATTGTAGAAGCGTATACATTGCCCCGTGAATGATTTACTGACCTTACTAAGCCTTAACTGTGGTGGTACAAGTTTGTTTTTGTTTCTTGTAACATAAGCTGTGTTCATATCACAGTGCCTCAAAAAGAGAGATATATTTTTGCGGACATACAAAATATTCTCAAAAATGTATTGACTGGCAACGGTTAATATATTAATTTCTTTAAACTTTTCTCTTAATGATTCTCTACAACGTAAATTATAGATCGCCCTAACAGCTCTCTTTTGCAAAATAAAGATGGTTTCTATATCTGCCGCTTGACCCCACAGTAGGATGCCGTATGACATGATGCTGTGGAAGTAGCTGAAATAGACTAATCTCGCAGTAGCAATATCTGTTAATTGTCTAATTTTCCTAACGGCGTAGGCGGCCGAGCTTAGTCTGCCAGCTAGTGAAGCTATGTGGGGCCCCCATTGAAGAGATGAGTCTATAGTTATACCTAGGAACACCGTGCTTTTGATAAATTCTAATCTTTCTGTACCTAAAGTTACATTATTAACTACATGTCTTACATTTGGTAGGCAAAATTTAATACATTTAGTTTTTGTTGTATTTAATGCTAGATTATTAATGCTGAACCAGTTAAGTACTTGTGTGAGAGTATTGTTTACCTCAGGAAGATCACAAGCTCTTCTGCTAATTTTAAAAATCAGAGAAGTGTCATCGGCAAATAATACTATGTTGGACATGTTTTGTATTAAAAATGGCAAGTCATTTATATATACAAGAAAAAGAAAAGGACCCAGAACTGAGCCCTGGGGCACCCCCATTTTCACAACTGAACCAGATGATTTAACTCCATTTATATCAACTTTTTGTACTCTATTTTCAAGGTAAGATTTAAGTAATTCGAATGCTCTGTCTTTTACGCCATAATGTTTTAATTTGAGTAGCAAGGTTTCGTGATTAACGCAATCAAATGCTTTGGAGAGATCGCAGAAGATGCCTATTGCATCATGTGAAGCTTCCCAAGCATCAAAAATATGCTTAACAAGCATGACTCCTGCGTCGGTGGTTGATCGTCCCTTAGTAAATCCGAACTGACGATCGTGAAGAAGTTGTTTGAGATTGAAATGACAAAGCAGTTGATTCAGTATGATCTTTTCGAAAATCTTGCTAAGCACGGGGAGAACTGACACTGGTCTAAAATTACTGGGATCTAGTTTGTCACCAGATTTAAACAGTGGTATGATTTTACTTTGCTTCATTAGGTCAGGGAAAATACCTTGATTAATACTCATGTTAAATATAAAAGCTAAGTAAGGCGCAATAATCGTTATAACTGAGTTAACTACTTTAACAGACATTCCCCATAGATCTTCAGAAGATTTTAGTTTTAATGATTTAAAAGCCTTAATAATATCTAGAGAGTTTATGTGTCTAAAATTAAAAACTGTTTCACATATTGTAACGTTATTTACAAGCAAATTTTCGGCAAGAATAGGCGATGAATGCAGAGCTTCGGTGGTTTTAATAGGGATGTTAGTGAAAAAAGTTTCAAAGGACTCTGCTACTTCTGTTTTAGAATTAATTATTTTACCATTATTTCTGATTGCATATTCATTTTCACGTGGTTTAGTTTTGGCAGTTTCATTATTTATGATTTTCCATACTGCTTTAACTTTATTATCCGAATTTTTAATTTTATTACTTAAATAATATGACTTGGCTATTTTACAAACTTTCCTAAAAATTTTAGAGTAATTTTTGACATATTCATGGAATCTGTCGTCAACTCTGTAAGACTTTTCGTTGTACAAATCAAATAACTTGGTCCTGCTTTTCCGAATACCAGTGGTTGCCCAGTCACTAAATTTAAACTTGTTTTTAATATTAATTTTCCTAGTTTTAAAAATATTACCGAATTCCTGAGACAGTGTCGTGAAGAAATCGACATAGAAATCATTGATTTCCACCTGATCAGTAACAGGAATCGGCAATTGAATTGAAAGAGCATCTTTATCGGTAAACCATCATTTGCGGAATTTTCTATTGTCGTGGTATCTACTCTAAAAAATGTATAAGTTTATTAGTATTACTACTAACATTCGTCATAAAATGTTGTAAATTATATGCTACTAAAGTAGCTAATTGTCTTTTATATGTCATTGATAAATACATATTGCTTTCAGTCAAAGTGAATTTGTCAATACACTTATTTGTATCAAAGTACAATATAGTGTCATTATACATGCATAGTGCGTTATATAAGTGTAAATTCATTTTAAATATGCGATTATTGTGCGCCTGTGACAAGTTACAACAATAGGGAAATGCGCAATTTATGAATTTACATCTAGTTTTGTTCTTAATCTCTATCAATATTTCTATAGTCCTATTTATGTCCGCTTGGGTGACGTTTTTGTGGCTCCCCAACATGATAACCACCGTGGTGTTCTCATCAAACGTACTCGTGTCCCTCAATAATCTATTAATAATGTCGTTATAGGACAAATCCGGACAACAAATGTTTATTACTTGTTGGTCTAATTTATTATACAGAAGGGGACCAAAATCTTTTCCTATACCATCTGAATAAATAATGGTTTTCTGTTGCGGCTGCGGCAGTGACGCCCGCTCCACCCCCGAGCCCGCGCCCGCCGCCGCCCCGCTGACGTCGGCCTTGTCCGTCTCATATTCGTCAGCGTCACCTTTCCGAGCAGCCGCTGCAGCGCGCGCGGCCAGCGAGAGTCGCTTACCGCGCTGACGGCGGCGGCGGCGCTTAGTGGAGCGAGTGGCACCCCCACGCTTGTCCCCTGGGCACGGAGGTGTCGCCGCCACCACCTGGTCGCCCTTTTTATTCCCAATGCCATCATTAGACGCTATGCTATTACACGGCACGCAACACGGCGCGCCGCACGCCGCACCACACGGTGCGCGGCACGCCGCGTCGCACGGCATATCACCTGCCGCGCCACTCGGCGCGTCACACGCCACGCTACACAGTGCGTCAGACATAGAGGAGTACGCGGAATGTAAAGTGATACTCACAGACGGGGACGGCGGCGGATCACTTGTCGGAGATATCATACAGTTACACATGTGATTATTCGTCAGAGATGCAAACCTTTCTTCATTATATCTACTTAGCTCCAACAAGTTATCCATCGCCAGCATGAGTTCACTGTTTTCTTGTAGTGCAAGGTTATATTTGGTGGTGACTGTTTCTAACGACTGTTTTAACTCCTCTATTTCCAACCGCAAACACCGTGTGTCGCATTCACAACTACTTCGGGAATCCTCAGCTGTGAGGTCAATAGTCACAGTATTATTTATAGTATTATTCTGTAATATTATGGTATTAATATTGTATTGCTCAGAGGATGAGCTAGCGGGGTAGGACGTGCTGACAAGCTCTTGAAATAGCGACTGAGTTTGCTGCATCTTCAGGTCTTCATTCGTGGCTGTGAGATGTGAAATTTCGTCGCGAGCCTCGCGTAGGCCTCTTTCCAAGTTCTTCACATGGCCCAGGGTCTCCTCAAACTGTCCTCTGTCGCGGTCCGAGCTGTCAATTACGCATAGAAGTTGATCTCTTTGCGCAACAACATCCTGGAATTGAATGTCCATCTCCGCTATCTCATCCTTTAATGCTTTATTTTTATTTATGATTGTTACAATTTCCTTTTCACTATCTTCTCTTTCCATTAACAACCGCCCATTCAACTCCTTAGCTGATTTAAGTTCTATCAAAACTACTTTCAGCTGACTTTCCAACTCCTTGTGGTGTGCAGCTCTGCGGGTCAGCATTTTGCTTTTTAATTAATAAAAACGAAAATACAAATTTAAAAAAAAAACAGAAACGATTTGAATAAGCGACTTTTGAATTTGAATGAGCGGTCAAAATTTCGAGTTTATTACCCGCCAGAATAACTGAGCTTGTACCAGCTCCTTACAATTTGGCAAAAACGCTACCGCTTATGAATCTTGTACCACACAACAATACGAGTATGCGATTAGCCTAACAACATGTAATAATTACAATAAAAGCAATATTTAAGATTGGTATCTAGAAAGAGGAATGCTTATTTCGTCCCTAGTTTAAAATTATTATTGTATCAATGATTGTATCGCTTTGGATAATTAATCTGTAATGTTACAATATATTATTATTTGTACAATTATTACTAATTTGGAAATTGAAATTTGACTTAAGAATTATTTAAATCTTGGTCTAAATTAATAAAAATGTTTTACTCGCCTTAAATTGGAATGAATGAATAGAACATAATTTCCAAATAATTTCTCAAGTACCCTACGAGCCGGTATGGCCGTCACTTTTTATTCACTATTTACTAATATAACTTATTAGTATGCACCTAAATACAACACAATACACTTATTACACGAATATCTAACGATGGCACTGGTTTTTTACAACTAATAATTACAAATGCGTTTGAAATTAAAAATAATCAGCGGAGCTGTTCATAGAGACTAAGGGCTTCTTTCACTACTTCCTGATATTGTTACAGATAGTAATCTTTTTTAGAGACTATAATAGATTTTTTAGAGATTTTTTAGAGACTATATATAGAGAATATAATTTTAATAGAGACTAAGGGCTTCTTTCACTACTTCCTGATATTGTTACAGATAGTAATCTTAGTGATAAACTAATCTATCAGATAAATCTGTGTGATAGACTATATAAAATATATAAGATATAGGCAATCAGATACCTGTGAAACCAAAAAATTAGGATATCTGTCAGATAACCTGCAGATAGGATATCTGGGACGTTATCAGCAAGCGGTGTAAGAGGCCCTAAAGGTGTGCAACACGAAAATATTATCAGACAGATTTATCTGATAGATAGTTCAGCTTACTATCTGTAACAATATCAGCAAGTGGTGAAAGAGGCCCATAGTGTTTGTGAATTTAAATGTGCATATGTTGCCAATCACGCTGAACGGATTTTGATGAAACTGAGACAATGTCACTGAGATAGTGTGTAGTATCTTCACGATTTATGCCTGACGAAGTACATAATTAGCTTAATATATCCTGAATAACCTAAAGGATACTTTTTAACGCGAAGTCTACTAGTAGGTATCCACATAAAATAAACAACACACACACCAGGAGGCTAATAAACTTACTAAATGTTGCCATGAGTTAAAATTCTAACGAGGTAACTACAAAATAACTATAGTTTACAATAAAATATTTGATTTCCTCACCATGTTTCAGAATTAATGATCTCGCAGTGAATCTAAATTCATTACGGCGGAAGCTATGCTATCGGATTTTTATGATTCCACTATAAAAATTAAACTTGAAATTGGTTTTCACTCTGGCTTCCTTTGTTGTGATGTGACATTTGTGGCGTTCCAAATCAAAAGGGATATGGCGTCAATTATTAGATACCGAAAGTTCTCAAACCACGACAGGACACGATTGGGCTGGCTCACTCTACAATTTTTTAAAAATAATAATCGAAATGGGCTCCCTAAACCACAGAACACGGAAAAAGCTCGCTACGATGGACTTATATTTCTATGCCCTAAACGATCATGCGACATGTCATGCATTACGTGCTGTCAGTCATGCATGACCATCTAGCTGTTAGTGTTTGACGTGCATGACATGCAAACTACGTGCTGGCCGGTTGCTTCACTGTATTGATTGATAGCAAGCATGGTGGTCCATCATGCAGCATGACATTCATGTAAACGTTGCATGTCATGCAAGCATGATCGTTTAGGGACACTTTAAGGGCTATAAGGTTGGTTCTTGGGTCTATGGTTAGATATATTTAGGTAGTTTTCTGTTTTCAGCCCTCCACAAGGTCCCTTTTGATTTGGAACGCCACATTCGCATAGGACGACTAATCTGTGACATTTGCTTCGTAAATATTTCGAAGAATCCATTCGTGTAAAAACATCCATTACAATTCACACAATCCGTCTCATCAAATCGCCATAAAAACGACGCGTCGGGCGCGCGCCCGCGGTCGGCCGGTTGGCGGGAAACTGTCGGGAAAGCGCGGGGAAAAAATGCAAATGGCGGCGCACGTGACGTCACGTCCGCCGGCAGATGGCGCGCGTGTGTTCGACTGATGTCGTTATAATTACGTTCGCGGCTTGTTTTATTGCTCGGGGAGATTTTCCGTTTTTCTGCTGCAAATGTGAAACTTTGGTTATGTTTTCTTTATTGATATGATGAAATTACAATATTTCATTTTATTTCCAGCGGCATGCTGTAAGGATATTCACAGGTGCCTTGCCCAGACGGTGGCGAGGCCGGTGGTAACTTTATTTTACGGCCTCTGCCACAGCCAAAAAAATCCAAATGAGGTAAAACTAATCAAGATTCTAAATACATAAACGTCAAATAGTTATTTACACAACAAGAGACGAAAGTGTCTTTTCCCTGCCAGCGACATTGAAGGCTGATATACGAAATATTGTGTTAGTGTTTTGAGCCACGAGCGAAGCGAATGCTTAAACACTATTTTTTAATAATTTCGTTATGGAGTGTTTGTCAAGTTGGTTCATATTCAAAGAAACAAATCAAATAGGATTCCAAATTTAAATGTAAAACACTATAGAGAACAAAATACAATTTTAAACGTTAGTTTCGATGAGTAGTTCGCTCCTTTCGATCATAGAGAGAGAGGTGAAAAAATTATTTACACATCCGATTAAAATAGCTACACTGTAAAATTATTTAAAAATACATATGTAACTAGGTATGTAAGAGCTGCACACGTGTAGAACAATGCTCACACTGTTAGTTCCGGTGTATAAATGTTCTAAAAATACACATTCAAAATGTAGAGTTTCTTCACTAAACTGATTGAGTATAGGTACTACTTAAAAATTACGTCCCGTCTTGCAATAGGTAGGTATGTACATGTACGTAGGTACGATCACGTAATAAAGGTATAGGTACTTACATAGAGACATTTTTAACCATCTGAAACAACAACAATTTGGAATAATATTTATTTCACACCCGCCGCACGTGGCTATTGTGCCCCACACCAGCTAAACCGGCCAAGCGCGTGTCTGACCACGAGTATACTGCAGGGTTCCGAGTTTTACAGTTTTACGTGATAAGTACCCGATTTTTTCCTCTATACCTCGGAAAGTATTATATTTAATGGAAATAATACATACCGTAATATTATTGTTATTTCATTTTATTGACAATCACAAGGTGACAGACAGAACGTCTGTCCATAGTAGAAAATAGATCAATAGAAGAGTTTGGTAGCTGAAGCAAATAGATGGGACACATCAGAAAGTTTTCATCACGTGATACCCGAAATACTTTTTAATTTTTCATTGAGCTTCAATATTATGCAAACGCAGGCCGCGCGTGGCTGAAGTCTCACATACATTTATAGAGAAGACAACAGGCCGCCACCGCCACCGCAGGCCGCGTGGTCTGTGATACACTTTAAACATTCAGAATTCCATATATCTTCAACAGCGCACTTGTGTAAAGATTTTTTTAAAGCAGTTCTATTTACAACGATATTTAAGTTTTTTGAAAGCTTTTAAGGATTTATTGAAATAGACAAAAGTACTTAAGTTGGTACGTAGTAGTTGGTAGTAGCCATTGTTCTGACTGGTTCTAAACAACTCTTCTAAAAACCTTACGCAATGTCCAATCAAATCAAAAATATTTTATTACATGTAAAGTACACTGCGTGCATTTAAAAATATACAATTGTGTAGGTAATATCCTAAGATTAACTGCTATGTAGGTAATTTTTTTTCTCAGCAACATTGCAATCACGTTAGAGAAACCTAACCTAACTAGCTTTTGTTGTAAAAATAAGATGTCGGTTTTCTGAAAAAAAAAACAATTAGCCGAAAAATATATTTATAGTTTTTTACATAGGTTTTAGTTTATATTGTAGTTAGTTTAACTATGTAACAAATAAAACCTATACATATTTATAAATCTACAAGAACGTAGGAAGGGTTCGTTGTCGGACTACGGAACTCTAAAAATAGGTAGAACACTGTGCACACAGCTGGCTTGTGGCCGGGCTGCCGGCAGTTAGAACAGGTGCCTTGTGTTGGTTGAGAGCATTGATACCGAGGTGGGCGGGTCGTGACTCCCGACTGCGATTCTTCAGGTCCATCCACTTTAGGCCACCACCAGTCCATCAGCTTGTCAGAGGCCTATCAATAGTTTGAGTTATTTTCGGCTGGTACCCATGTATCCCAACCAGTAGGGATAAGTGGAAAAACAATACACTTATATCTACCGTTGCGACAGGTGGAAACTGAAAGTTCACTTATACCTACTATACATAAATCATAATCAGCCTACAGACGTCCACTGCTGAACAACGGCCTCCCCCAGGGATCTCCACGACGACCGGTCCTGCGCTAGCCTCATCCAGCCGGGTCCGCGACCTTCAACCATTAGTCTACTTTGCAATATGCCTAAAACGTACAATGTCTAATTATCAAAAGGTCTAAAAAGCAAAAATTACTACGAAGAAATACTTATAAAGAGAAATGATAAATCGCCTTCATACCGCCATTGTTTGGTTTAAAAAGAAAGTCTCCACGTACAGATGTAATGGACATCTGGAACGAGTCCCCTGCTGGACATGGATCTCCCCCAAGGCGCGCCACTGAACCCGATCCTCGGTTCTCCGCTTCATGAATGCTGGTTATACCTATCTCAAGGTGATAAAAAGTGTAAGGTAAAAAAACCGTCAAAATATTAGTAAGGTCCTACTTTTTTTCGGAAAATAGTGACTAACAAATTATTGACGGTGTACTTACGGAACCCTAAAAACGCAGCTTCCGGCGCGATGACGGGCGGGCGTTTTCCGCCCTCAGACCATCCGTTTTCCAATTTCCAACTCCACTCCAGTCGTCAGTCGACCGCCGGACGCGCTTCCGAACGGACTCGCGTATCCGCGCTTTCCTGTCACACTGACAGATCGCGTTCGAAACATAAAATTTCGAGCTTCTTCAAATTTAATTTTCTTTTTTAAAATAGGCTCTTTAACGTAGCCCGTTTATTGTTGTGTTCCATTTGTTTTGTGTAGTTTTTGTGATTTTAAATAGTGCATCACCGCTGTGGAAAGACTGCCATAAAATCTGAGGAAAGCTGTTAGTTGTCAGCCGTCAAAACGTTGAGGTAAGCGTTGAAATTATAATTTATTGGTCCGCTATAAATTACGCAAGACTGCATCAAAAAGATTTTCTTGGACGACAAAGACAAAAATAACCCATAGAATGGGATGGGGTATGAAACCATTTCGTGCAAATTTTATTATATTTAATTACCCTACTACCTACTTAAAATGTATGATTATTGCAAATTCATAATTTCGGAAACTATTTTGAGGTAAACTTACATGGGAACTTACAAATTAAATAATAATAAAAATATTTTCATTCGAATTATAATATTATTCATAGCAAGATAATTCTACTAAGACATCAAGAAAACTTTTAGGTAGCTCTTTAATTCTTTTGTATAAATAAAAATGGACGTTAGTTATCTACCTACATATTTATTTCGAGAAAGAATTTACTGATTTTATAAGTAGTTCATAATCTGAGACCTACGAACTTTAGTTTTGAACTATGAACCTAAAAAAACTTGTGAAGGTTTTTTTATATTAAGTTTTACGGCCGTGGAATTAAATCCGTTTAGGCCCATCATAGTTTCAAAAGTTAATTAACAAAAAAAAACGTTACAGTACCACAAAAACAGGGCACGACTTACTACTTAGTCGGCGATTTGCACAAAAGGTCACATCCTCACTAAAGCGTTAGCTTTAATGGAGATTTCGATACTGAAAATTATAAGGCACACTAAAATTGTTTCTGTCTCTGTCATACATTATTACGAAGGTAAAAGTCGAAACTAGTCCATAATTATATTATTCTATATTTATTATTATTATTTATTAGTCTATATTATTTATAGTGCTGTCAAATGTTAAATGCGTGTGCCTTCGGAATCATACGTAATGATAGGTAGGTAAACGCTTTTTTTTAGGTTTTCCGCACAATATACACAACCATGTAGCACAGTAATATACACTGCACTTATTGTATAAAATACTATCACAATTATACATTAAAACCCGCAAAATGCCAAAAATTTTTACCCCCATTACTTACACGGTAGGTTTTGCTGTCAGTTTTACCATGGTTTTACCACAGTCGAGCGGTAACTGACGGACGGATGAATGATCGTCTAGTGCGGTGACTGACGAAAATCTGCATTCTTTCTTTTTTGCATCATGCAACCATCAGTCATGACTGATGGAATTGACTGACGCTGGCATGATCGTCTAATATACGCCTAATAATATGACACTTCGGCTCCCGTCAAAAGAGTCTCCGAGAAAAGAGTTCAGCTTCGACGTTCTAAAATTGAAAATAGAAGGGGTGCGTTCGAAAACTTATCAATTTCTTGGGGCTTATTGCTGGCTGGAAATAAATAAAACGATATTAGTTTTCATAAAGCGGCACCTGGCCGCCGCCGCCGCCGCCCCGCCGCCCCCCGCGCGCCCGTCTCAGCTGCTGCAGCCAATATAGCGTCATTAAACCCTACAGCCGCCGTTGGGCACCAAACGCGACGCGATTTATTATTCTTCGGTTTTCCCTTTTTTTTCTTTTCATATTTGCATTGGTAATAGTGTTATCATTAATACTTATTGATTTTGTTAGAAAAATACGGGCACTTGAGCTTAATTACTAAATTTCCGGAAAGTGGAGATCGTTTTGTACAGAAATGGCGATAACTTTCGTCTTCGGATTTTCTTTTTCTAGGTAAGTAATTAAGCAATCTAATTTAATTACTTACTTATCAAATTGTTCGGAAAGCGGAGACCTGAAGACTTACTTAGTTGAGCCGCCAAGTTTGTGCAAAATTATTTTCATACAATAAATGTATCGTCATAATATAATCAGTCTATCGACGTCCACTTGCTGGACATAGATCTTCCCCAATAAATGCCATCACACCTGGTCCTCCGCCCTTGACCATCAGCCTCCTCCGGCCACATTCTTTAGAAACAGTAGATACTTTCATAAGTATGAGAAATGTAAAATATTAACCTATCAAGGAAAACACTAATAACGCTCGAAGTATTTTACAAATTTTCGTTTCGACGATTTTCTTATGACATTTATAATTTGTATACAATACGCCAAAATAGTATTGTGATTGGTATAGAAAAAAATTATGTTCTGCAAGTCCTAATGACTTCCAGAAATTACCCAATTAATCAGTCATGAAGTGCCTTTATCAACATCACATCTTGGAGTTTCATCCACCGATTTCTTAGCGGAGTATCAAAGTAGCTCTAACTACTATTAAGAAATAGGTAATTTATGAGCAAGACTTGTTTACATTACATATTCAAAGCAGTAACAAAAAAAAAATATTACTTTGATGTGTTCAACAATTCAAAATAGTTTGTTAATATAACTTAAAAAATAGTCAGGTTTCCGCCCGAGTTTGACCCCCGACTTCTAAAAGCGAGCACATTCCAAAATAATCCGACCTACGCTAAAGATTAAAGCAAGTTGCTGGTACTGTCACCTCACAGACTGCCGAATGCGGGTCAATTGTCGTTTGTCGTTCGTCGTGTCGCGTTGAATGCGGGCGCGAAGCTAATAACGCGGGCGAAAGGTTCGCCGGAATGCGGGTTATATTATCTCTCGTTAGGAATTAGCGGTCTTCATGCGGGCTGGGGGTTAAAGTGCAGCGTACTTTTTGTTTTTGGCTTCCCACTTCAATAGATTTAGCCATAGAGTTAAGATCTCTTTGGTGCGTGCTCGCGGCCCCTTAAAGAGGCGTAAAAGAAGCATTCTATGGGTGTCAGAATCGTGTCAAATGTATGACAGTACTGTGACTCACTCACACATTCTCATTTTCAAACTCTATCATCAACAGCCTATTAATGTCCCCACTGCTGGGGCTCAGGCCTACCCTCTCAACGAGGGCGTTCGGGCTATAGTCCACCAGTGCGGGTTGGTGGACTTCACATGCGCCTAAGAATTTCTTCTTCGGCGTATGCAGGTTTCCTCACGATGTTTTCCTTCACCGTTTGAGAGCAGTCAGTATATGTACTTAAGTTTCGAGAAAAACCCATTGTACATGGCCCAGCCGGGGATCGAACTCCGGATCTTTCGATATAATAGGCCGCGTCTTATCCCCTACGCCACTGACGCTCTTCAAACTCCATATAAGTTTGTATTAGCAACCTCCTCCCGCTACTCCGCTTCCTTTGTCCGCACCCCCCCTGTAAGTGGCACCATTGATTCCCATACTAAATATGCAAGATGCAGTCTCCATAGGGAGCGCGCGCGCCACCAAAGAGATTCGAACCTTCCTGGATTTAGCCCAGTGTCAAAACATGTCAAAGTTTGCAACCTTAAAAAGCAACATATTTTCCATGAAGCCAGGATCTCTTTGGTTGGAGTAACTAAATTCGATCCTTCCCGATATTTTCACATAGGTAGTCGACTGTGACATAATATGCGAATGTGGAAGCCAATAGCGGTACTGGTGATCTTAACTCTTGGCTGCTACATGTAGGTAGCTACTAGTCATGACAGCTGCGCCGTGTATTACGTCCTATCATTCAGTTCACAGTCACTCAGACACCAATGTAAATCCCGGTTACGTTTCAAAATGTAAATTTTTTTGAGTGACAATGTCAGATGTTTGACTGACGTGAATACGTCTCTGAGTTTAAAAGGTATTGAGCTCTAAATCCTGGGAGCCAAAGGGTTAATCATATTTTCCAGAAAGGTTCGAATCTCTTTGGCTGCGCGCGCGCTCCCCTATGGAGATTGCATCTTGCATAATTATTTAGTATGGGAACCAATGGTGCCACTTACAGGGTGGGTGCGGACAAAGGAAGCGGATTAGCGGGGGGAGGTTGATAATACAAATTTATTTGGAGTTTGAAAATGAGAATGTGTGAGTGAGTCACAGTATTGTCATACATTTGACACGATTCTGACACACATAGAATGCTTTTTTTACGCCTCTTTAAGGGGCTGCGATCACGCACCAAAAAGATCTTAACTCTATGATATTTTCCATTCCTCTCCCCATTTAAGTTTTCCTTATTGATTGTCTTATACATAACCATCTAAATACCTTTGCTTACTTCTTTCCTTTGGCGCCGAAACGTGGACACCGACAGTGGGACTAGTCCGAAAACTCAAAGTCGCTCAACGGGCTATGGAAAGAGCTATGCTCGGAGTTTCTCTGAGAGATAGGATCCGAAACGAGGTGATCCGACAGAGAACCAAAGCCTTTGACATAGCTCAAAGGGTTAGCACGTTGAAGTGGCAGTGGGCTGGTCACATCTGTCGGAGAACCGATAACCGCTGGGGTAGACGAGTTCTCGAGTGGAGACCACGACTAGGCAAGCGTAGTGTGGGACGCCCCCCGGCTAGATGGAGCGACGACCTGCGCAGGGCGGCTGGCAGTGACTGGATGCGGAGAGTCGAAGATCGGATTCAGTGGCGCGCCTTGGGGGAGACCTATGTCCAGCAGTGGACTAGTGCAGGCTGATGATGATGATGATGATGACTTCTTTCCTTTACCCCAATCCTATAATATATGAGTAGGTATCTGGGATGAATCTTGCGAACGGTTTTTCGACCACTTGCCGATAACCAATCGTGGTCAAATTTTGAACCCAACTTTGGTTATAAAGACAATACAGATAAAATACTTAAATTCAATGTTATAGTTTATCTAATAAAAGTTTGTTTAATATGTTACAACTTTTGTAATATTCATTAGGGTCGACCGCGCGTCAGTGGAAACAAAACCAATATAACCTGGTCTCTCATAGTATTGAAACTCCCTAATAGGCTAGGCCAGCTCAAGGTCAAAGTGTTTCCACTGACGTGCGTTCGACTGTACAAGTCATGTACTTTCCTATTTTTGATGGACATTTCGCGCGCTTAGGCGGGAGTGGGACCTAAGCGGGAGAGGGGGAAACGCACCCCTTTCCTTATTCCTGTGCGCCCCGTAATTCGCGCCCGCGCCGCGCCGCGCCGCATCCGCCGGCCACAGCTGCGCCCGCCAATAACACTGCACCGTCATCTGCGGAGCCCAGGTGCGCCGCGATGGATATAAATTGTAACGGAGAAATTCCAATAACTTCGGAACGAGAACTCCTCGCCTATCCTCTTTAGGAGTCCGTCAAAAACTCAAAGGGGACACAAGCACAGAAAAGATAATTAAACAAGTAACAGGCACAGTAGACGGAAAAGGAACCTACTGGGACTCTTTGGGAGTTGAAGTGGCATGTCTCTTCTATTTTTTTTCTTAAAAAATGTATTTTTCTACTTGAGTAAAAATTGTGTAGTATTAAACAGATTAGAGCGTCAGTGGCGTCGGGGATAAGACACGGCCTATCATATGGAAAGGTCCGGAGTTCGATCCCCAGCTGGGCCATGTACCGATGGGTTTTTTCTCAAAACTTAAGTACATTTACTGACTGCTCTTAAACGGTGAAGGAAAACATCGAAGAAAAAATTCTTAGGCGCATGTGAAGTCCACCAACCCGCACTGGGCTAGCGTGGTGGACTATAGCCCGCACACCCTCGTCGAGAGGGCAGGCCTGAGCCCCAGCAGTGGGGACATGTTAATAGGCTGTTGATGAAACAGATTACCTATGATGTAGAGACTATTACTTACTCTGTGCCTAAGCGTATCCCAGACGCACGCAGCCTGCGGTGGCGGCCTACCGCACGCAGGCCGCAGCTTCAATATGCAAACGCAGGCCGCGCGTGTCTGAAGTCTCACATACATTGCATAGGGAATACAACAGGCCGCCACCGCCACCGCAGGCCGCGTGTCCCAGACACACCCCTCCCCATCACCTTTATATCACTCCGTCTGCTCTCGAAATCACATCGTAAATTCGTAACCATAGCAACAAAACAAAACGCCAATACAATTCTAGAACGTTTTCATTTCGAAATACAAAAATTTGAAGTCACAGCGGCGCCACTGTAGGTATGTCTTCTCGCTCGTAATTCTCATTGTTTTCATTGGCGCATCTGTGCCAACAAGCGGCGCGTGCGCGGCGTCTGTCGGCGCACGCGCCGGCCGGCCGGCCGTGACGTCACACGTCTGCGCCTCCAGTACAGTCGCCCGCACGGCATAGGAAACAATTTGGCCTTGAGCTGGCCTAGCCTTAGGGAGTTTCAATACTATGATGACAAACCTTTTCATTATTTGACTGTACCTTGCCCTAGGTAGCTATATCAGCCAACTTCACACAGTCGCCATTAAACTCTACGGGAACTATACCTACCTAGCTATATATTTAAATTAAAAAAGAGCTTTAATAAAATCTTTTTTCATCTCACCGGCTCGGAAGGGTATACTTTCTCATTCGAAATCTGCGTGGAAAACTGCACCTGGAAAAATACTTTTTAAAACTTTTCTTCTAATTTGTAGAAGGTGGACATTTAAAGAAGTGGTCAATTCTAATTGTGGTTATTATTATTTGTGGTTCTAAACCGCCGAAAGGATTCAATTCACCTAGTATTTTCCTCGCTGTAGTGAGGTGAAAAATTGTGTGTCGCGCTCGGCAGCAAAGTTATTTTGCGTCTCGTATTTTGAAACCCTCGCTACGCTCAGGATTCTATCTTTGAACCCTTCGCTTTGCTCAGTTTTCAATACTAGTACTCGCACAAAATAACCAACTTTGCAGTCTTGCATAACTATTAATTACCTAAAAATTATACTTATTGCTGGTTTTATCTTCTATACTACATAAAAAAATTGTAACGGGAGTATTTCTGTACATTGAAGGGATTTAAAAAAAAACTATCAGAATATGTTTTTAGGCCTGACCACAAAACACTTTTCAAAAAACTTCTTGTCTGTCTGTTTGTGCCCGCATCACGCTGGAACTACTGGTCCGATTTCAACCGGGTTTTTTTTGTTTGAAAGCAGGTGGTCTGACTTAAAAACTGGTGTACTTGGACTTTTAAAATTCCAACCCTAAACGGGTGAAAAGGTACGGGAACAAAAATAGTAAGGTAACATATACGATTATTTTTAATGCGAACGAAGTAATGTTTATAATTGCATAATACGACCGTAATCCATGGCGTTTTGGTTCATTTCGAATAGGTACATAAGTACTACACCCTGTAACCTACACCGATACATCACACGTCCTAGATACAGGATGCTCCGTAATGCTCGTTCATTACGATTACTCGTATAGTGGGTGTTGAGTAGACAGGTGCGCGGTCCCACGCCTCGACGGAGATATATCTCATTGTTTGAAATAACAAAACCTTTGTCCTACGATCGTAATATTATCTAGTTAAAGTAAAGCACTTCATACAAAAATTTAGAGAAAACATAAAAAAAAAATAGTGGAAACCTGTAATTGGTTTACTGTTTACAATTAAGTTTTCTTTTGTTTTGTTTAGAATTCAATTTTATTGCTGTATTTATCAAATTTATAGTTAATGCCGGCAAAATTTATAACATATTAAACAAGATTTAAAAAAATTATAACAGATTTAAAAAATATGTCATTTTGAATCAAAAAATTTATCCACTCCCTATATGGATGAGTAATAAAAGCATTCTATGGGTGTCAAAATCGTGTCAAATATATCAAAAAATTGTGACTCACTCACACATTCTCATTTTCAAACTCCATATAAATTTGTATTAGCAACCTCATCCCGCTACTCCGCTTCCTTTGTCCGCACCCCCCCTGTAAATGGCACCATCCGTTCCCATATTAAATATTATGCAAGATGCGATCTCCACAGGGAGCGCGCGCGCCACCAAAGAGATTTAAACCTTCTTGGTTTTTCCAATAATTTAAAATAAAATAAAACTGAAAAATGTGTCCCGAACTTATTGTACAGTCAACCGCACGTCGGTGGAAGCTCTTTGACTTTAAGCTAGCCTAGGATTTTCGATACTATGAGAGACTGGTTTGTACTGTTTTGTTTCCAGTGACGTGCGGTCGACCGTACACTATAATACGACCGTGATCCAAAGCTTTACAGTTTATTTCGATTATAGAACACATCGCAGATTTGAGATAGATTATAAGCTCACCAATCACATATCACAAACACACGCGTTCTGCGGTGGCGGCCTACCGCAGGCCGCAGCCTCAATATGACAACGCAGGCCGCGCGTGTCTGAAGTCTCACATACATTGCATAGGGAATACAACAGGCCGCCACCGCCACCGCAGGCCGCGTAAAGCATAAACCGTAAATTTTTTTGTCCACATTCACAATTCGTCAGTTTACAAAGTTCCGGTTATGATCATATCGTCTAAAAAGCAATTGCCAAAATGCCTAAAAATTATGTACAGTCGACCGCACGTCCGTGGAAACACTTTGACCTTGACCTTGACCTGTCTTATTATGGAACTGTAATACTATGAGCGAACTGATATACTAAGAGCGTCAGTGGCCTCGGGGATAAGACGCGACCTATCATATCGAAAGGTCCGAGGTTCGATCCCCGGCTGGGCCATGTACCAATGGGTTTTTTCTCGAAACTTAAGTGCATTTACTGACTGCTCTCAAACGGTGAAGGAAAACATCGTGAGGAAACCTGCATACGCCGAAGAAGAAATTCTTAGGCGCATGTGAAGTCCGCCAACCCGCACTGGGCTAGCGTGGTGGACTATAGCCCTCGTTGAGAGGGTAGGCCTGAGCCCCAGCAGTGGGGAGATTAATAGGCTGTTGATGAATACTATGAGAGACGAGTTTATACTGGTTTTGTTTCCACTGACGTGCGGTCGACAGTACAATGTCTAATTCACAAAATGTACAAAGATCCTAGAAAAGGACTAAGTATACTGCTGGAATTGGAATATTGTTATCACAGGCAAAAACAAACATGGCAGATGACAGGCCAAGGCGATGGTGGTATAGAGATGGTATTAATTAATGAAATGCAGATAAAGTGTCCCCCGCATGCGTATACAGGGTGCTCTCTCGGGCTCACGGCCCGCGGGTAGCGACAGCAAACAACAGTTAAGTATAGTCCCCTCGGAGTTTAATGGCGGTTGTGTGAAGTTGGCTGATTTCTGCGCAATGTCTCTAATTTTAGGTGTCAAAGGGGAGCTTGCGCGTTCACTAGAGACGCTCATTCAATTTCAAGTGATGGTTCATTGATTCGATCAACCGAATCAAACTTTCAAGTTTTTGGATATCTCTATGTAGCAGCACACATAGATTATAAACATTGTCAGCGATGTGCAAACAATTTGTGACTACGTTCATTGTGCCGTCAAGAAATTCCGTGGGGACTATATACATATCGTTTATAAAGCAAATGCGAATACAGCAAAATGCTTAAAAAGTAAAATGTATATGTTTAATTACCAAAACGTCTAAAAAGCAAATTGACTAAAAAGCAACATGTCTTAGTAGCCAAACATTAAATGTTTTTAGACGTTTCACAACTTGGCAATCTAAGTTTTTGAAAATTTGTTTAAGCGTTTTGCAATTGCAAGGGCAATTTGCTTTTTATACGATACCAAGAAGTTTCAAATCGCGCGCGCGCTCCCTGTGGAGATCGCATCTTGCATATTTAGTATCGGAACCTATGGTGCCATTTACCGGGGGGTGCGGATAAAGGAAGCGGAGTAGCGGGAGGAGGTTGCTAATACAAATTTATATGGAGTTTGAAAATGAGAATGTGTGAGTGAGTCATAATTTTGTGATTAGTTTGACACTATTTTGACACCCATAGAATGCTTTTATTACTCATCCATATGGGAGTGGATTAATTTTTTGATTGATGCACGATACGATAAGACACAACCTGTAAAGTTGCCTGTTCCCAATGGGAATCATACCCACGACCAGCAATTTTTATTAACCCCACGACCTCTGGCCAAAGGCCATATTACTGATCCAACCCAGCATTTACTTGTCATTCAAATTAGAGCTTTAAAACCTGTGTCGTGAAATATATTTCGCAATGTCAATATAAAAAGCCGCCAGCAAGCTTACAGCTACCATACGACTCGACGCGGAGTCCGCGCGCTGCGAGCGAGGAGACCGCGTGCGCACAGCGCGCCCACTGCGGGACATGCGTTAGCATACTATATAGTTTGTGGCGCTGCCAACGAGCTGTCACCTCGCGGGCGGCTAGCGGTAGCCGAAGTTTGAGGCGGTGCTGTGGTGCAGCTGTGTCGTTATAATGTAATACGACCTTAAGCCGACGAGGAGGTCGGACCTTGACGTACGTTGCTGACGGTACAGCTCCCGCATGGGGAACGGCGATTGCTGCCCGCACCACAGTGTTGCCAGCTGATAAATTGGGCCGAGCTGTACGTAGTAAGACGTGCGTACGTAACGTGCATTGAACAAGGATCCCATAGAACAGCTGCTAAAATAATAATAATAATCAGAGAGGGACACACTTATTACAAAAGTGGTAAGAGTAAGCTAGACAGGTATAAAATCTTCTATCTCTATCTACGTAGGTATGTGAATTTTTTGTTTTTTGAAACCACAGCCCGACTAAAATAGATAGTATTTGTTCAGTTTGACCCCGCCATATAAGAAGCGTCTTCTCAAATTATAGGGGTAGAAGACTATTGCTATTTCATGCTATACGCTGAGTACGGTTCTATAGTTCATTCTTTTTCTATGGTAACGTACGTACAAGCGGGCCCTCAGTGTGGCCGCTTTATTGTCGTTTAACTACACTAAAGAAGGTACTGGTCAAGCAAAGGGTATGTATCAGCTTCGACAAGTCTTCAGACGGCATTAATAGTACATTGTTAACCTAGGTGTGAAAGTACCTAACTTATTTAAGTCCCGAGACGGGGTTTAGTTATAGGGATTTAGTTATATATAGTTCGAGGGACCTCTAAATAAGTCTTGCACCCGAGGGAAACACTGTGCTTTTCATTAAGAATACACCGAAAGTAAAAACAAAAACATAAAATGAGTGTTAATACAAATCTCTGCTATACGGAAGTATAAACAAAACTCTACAACTCGAAAAAACAAATGAAGATCGGATTGCCGCTTTCCCGTCTATTTTGTTTTTTTTCTGTGGCCGGCCAGCTATTCTGCCATTCTTTTTCACTTCCATCATTGAAAAAATGGTAAATATTTTGCCCAAATCTGTGTTATTTTAAAGAAATAGTTGACAGTAATAATTATAATAAAGTCATTTTAAAAATATGTATTCTTTAATTATTACATTAACTTTATGTTATTTCAATTTTACATCGCACTGTAATTGAGTGGCTGTATAGACAGTTGGATCATGGTTCAATAGAAATGTCAAAATAGTACTAGTTTTTTTTAATATAATTTGACAGCTGTCAGTTGAAAGCGATTCTCCCTAGGGCTGAGATGTACTACTTTCAACCCGCTCCTCAGGCAACTTCAGACCTACTTTCAGAGTATGAGTAATGAAAAAATAGTTTGACGGTGAATATTGTTTTATGACGCGCGCAACCGAATTTCCGGATCCCTATAATGCACGACATTGTACATGTACATAACATACCTGCCTAAAAATTCGCTTTGAGCACTTAATTAATTAATTTACAAAAAATAGTAAATTGGCTTCGGCAGTTTCATGTGGGTATGTTTTTAATTTGATTAAAATGATTAATTTGACGTTTTTCCTTTCTTTTAAAATACTATGTTACTTAAGAAGAATTATTATTTTTTGTCCATTCTTTCGGTTGGCATCATAAAAATAGGGGTGATTTTTTTTCCCATTTAAGTCGGTTCGATTCCCAGACGAAGCAAGTAATTCTTAGAAAATCTTTAAATGCAGTACTAAATTTTAAAAATAAGATAGTCTTCTTTCAGCAAAATATCCTATCTACGTATAATAGTGTTGTACAGTCCGCCCAGACGTCATTGGAAACACTGACCTTGGGGAGTTTATAAGCTATGAGAGACCAGTTTATACTGGTTTTGTTTCCACTGACGTGCGATCGACCGTACGGCCTGAACAGCCAGCTAGACAAATATTTTGTGTAGATAAGGCCCGATGCGGGCCCGCACCCGCGTGCAGCGAGACTGCCGCGGATTGTTGACGGTCTGCGGACGAGGCGATAAGTGCACGGGGTTCCGTATAGCCGAGGTAAGATAACCATTCGTTTTTACCCGACCACAAAGAGTAATTTTTATGGTAATTTGGGGATTGACATATCCTTGTCTTATTCTCAAATTAAAATTTACTATATTTACTACAAATTTTCCCAATTACTTGGGATTAGATAAGTGTAATGTAGTAGTAGTCGTGTATCTGACGGGACTAATCATAAACTACTTTGACAGTTCTAAAATACATGCCATCTCTTTCTTATTTCTACAGATAAAATAAGAGCACAATAGAATAAATTTTGATAAGCAGTGCAACTCCGAATTGACACGATTGTATTAGCCCAGTTAATTTTGTACAGTCTGTACATTTTTAGACAGTTTTCCTCCCACTAGTACTAAAACCTTCACCACGCGCCCCCATTTCCCGCAGCCTCCCCCCCAACTCCCACTCGTCAGGTGCGCCAAATGATTAATAGTATTTGCCGACGATTAATTCATCCCCCCTCCACTCAGCAGCCAGGGGGGGGGCGTAGTGCGGTCAATAATTTCTGTCAATATTGTGGCATACGGGTTTTTAATTTGGTGTGGTGAAACTGAACCCTATTTTTAATTGAGGTGTAGTGTAGTATCTGTGACTGGCGTGTTGGCGTAGTTGGTAGTGAACTCTGCCTACTGTTCCAGAGGTCGTGGGTTCGATTCCCACCCGGGACCAACATTTGTGTGTTGGTTTACGGATTCTGGGTGTTTGAATGTATTTATTTAAAAAGTATATAGTTGCCTATATGTATGTTTCTCAGTTGTTGAGTACCCATCTCCACAAGCTTCGACTTAGTTTGGGACTAAACAGCCGAGTGTGAATTTGTCCAAACATTAAGTATTATTAATATCTCATCTTCCAAAAATACCCGGCGACCTTTTTGGGGTTTGTTGTACCAACCCCCTTTCCACTACCGGTGCCCAAATCCATTTTTTGGTGGACTTCACATACGCCTCACAAAGTTTCCTTCACCGAAATGCCTGTGGTATTATAAGTGCCGAAGAACTCATTGGTACGGGCCAAGGTTTGAACCCACGACCACCTCGGCTACCGCGGCTCGCGGTGTATATTCCGTTTTTCCTGAGCTGTCTTATGAAAACAATCTTTATTTGCGTCTCAGCCACATGTGCCAGCAAGGCACTGCAGCAGCAAAAACAAGTTTGTATCACCATATAAACTTTGCGGTCCACTCGGGAACATTGTCTATCGTTTATTTTGCTTTCAGCCGCAAATGCGTTTGTTTTCTTAAGACAGCTAAAGAAAATTTGATTATAGGATAGCTGTTCTCTTTCTTCCTCAGCATTGAACATCTGGTCTTCCCAAAACGATATTTTCGAAGAGGTGGTAGGTTCCCTTTGACCCACTCTTAGACTGTAAATCAGCAATCCCATTTCACTCCTATCAAGACTGGTAGAGTAGAGTAAATTGTAGCATAAACAAAGAAACGATCAAAACATTGACCCGCCTCGATCCAAATTAATGTTTTTCGCAAAACAAACCTAAATAACCAGTCAGAAACACTCTGACATTTAAATGAAAGCCCCACCTGTGTGTTTCCCACGGAATATTATCTAGAGTTGCGGCTCTCAAACTGTGGACCCGTGTACCCCTCAGGGTGTGCGAAGTAATCTCTAACTCAAATGAGTTTGCTTATGTGTAATAATATTAATGGGAATGATTAATGAGTAATGAGTTTGAGTAATGAGGTTGCTACAAACATATTAATTTCACTCGATGTTAAAATTCCAACTACATAATTATCATAACTCTAATAATCTTACGTGTACTGATGACGTGGCAACAACATTCTAAGAGTAATTGTTATTTTTGGAAAATTTTACTGCCTATTTTTAATGAATGGATAGACTTAGGGCTTCTTACACCAGTTGCTGATATTGTTACAGATAGAAAACGGACAGATAACGTTATCTATCGGATAAAGCTGTCGGATAATATTTTCCGTTTTCACCACTCAAGTCTCTGTTAAAATAACGGGCAGCTAAACTGTCAGCGATTTACCGGGGAGTCGGAACATTCCGTTCATTCAGTTCATTCTTCAGTTCAGTTCATTTGTTGCGTTTCTATTTATGCATTTTTGGGAATCGAAAATTATCATATTTATAAATTAATATCTTAAATTTTATTTTAAAAAGTATTCATAAATACTCATAAATTATGTATTTATGTATAAAATACAGAAAGTACATTATTGAGTCCGTTTTTTTGTAATTATTCTTGAGAATAAAATAAAAAATACCTACGTTTATTGCGTATAACGAAGCGAAGCAGACTTCTGTATATATAGTCTGTGTTCATGTTTATTGTTTTTGTGGTGTATAGCAAAGCTTTTTTATGGATTTTTGTGGTTCTATAACTAAAGATACGATACGAATTACGTGTACAAGTATTTGAAGTGTTTTATAAAAATACTGGGGACATTCGCAGGCAGGATGGCTTATTATGACGGTCATTGGTGTCCATATCGGAAGTCAAGTTCGGAAATAATGAACGCCAGATGCCTGGTCGGTGGAGCAGTCCTCATATAACTACCCCTCTCTCTTCGTGCTGATTGATGATCTAGTGGTGGATGGTCAGGGACATGTGGCATTCCCATTTAGACAAAGTGATTGGGAGAATAGAAAAAGACGGTGAAAAAATAAATTTCGCATCATGCGATTGTTTCCCTATCAAAAGTAACAAACAATAAGATAATAATTATGTAGGACGGCGGGTACAAACTGGCATAGGTAGGTATTTAATTTCAGTTTCTACAGAGCTTCAAGCTTGCCAGGGGTTCTGGGTTCTATCGATAACACCCATGTAATCAATGTTTTTTTGTATTCACAATTCAAATGTAGGTATGACATGTAATTAATAAATTTACCATGTTTTTGTTTTTGTAGATGTGCAAATTTGATTTAAATATCGTGCAATTTTGATTTAAATATCATGTGCGAGTAGTCAAGTCTGTTAACCGGGTCAACACATGATAGTAAAGTGTGGAGACAACCTGTTGAAAGGTGTCATTGAGATGCTGTATAAAGAGAACCAAAGAAGATCCGAGTCTGGTGCCAGTGAAATATTCTACATGGGATGGGTACCTAATATTGAAATAAAGAAAAATAACAAAACGCATTTAAAAACATTTTCATTTATATTATTGTATGTACTAATTCTATTTCACATTTTCCCTGAGAAACTACTGCTTGGCACAGCATTTTAATAATGTTCGTCCTCGGAAAACGATGGCTGTAATGAAATAATAGTAATATAGTATTAAAATAGGATTAGGTATTAGAGGACTGGGTGTGGTGATGTTCATTGGGGAAGGCCTATGTCCAACAGGCGATGCTAAAGGGCTGGCATGATGAAGTATTGGAGTGGGAAGATTGTGTTAAAGAGAACCAAAGCCTTTGACATAGCTCAAAAAGTTAGTATATTGAAATGGCAACGGGCTGGTCATATTTGTCAGAGAACCGATAACCGCTGGTAGGTGAGTCCTACTACTGGGCAAGTGTAGTGTGGGACGCCCCCCGGTTTGATAGAGCGACGATCTGCATAAGGCGACTGGCAGCAGTGACTGTAACATGTAAATAAAATATTAGTATGGTACGATCATTTTATCAATTTACCAGTTAATATGGCCGCACTGTTGGTGCACAGGCCCACCATTAGACAAGGGTGTAGGGCTCATAGTCCACCAAGCAGACCCAGAATGGGTTGGTGGACCATATGCATGTTTCCTCATTAAGTTTTCCTTCACATCAAAGCCAAATACAGATAGGTACTAACTTTGGCCCTATCTTTAAGGAATCTGGCGAAAAGTGGTCTCAGATTTTGCTATGCTTCGGACACTTGATATGATTCTAGATTCTGACGCTGTGCCTACACCACTCAGATCTCTCTTAGGCGGGTTGGTGGACTTCACCACCAACCCGCACTGGGCTAGCATGGTGGACTATAGCCCGAACGCCCTCGTTGAGAGGGTAGGCCTGAGCCCCAACAGTGGGGACATGTTGCGGGGAGGCTGTTGATGATGATGATTGCAGCGTTACTGAAACAATGAAGTTACAATATAACTTTAAAAAAATCGCTAGTGTGGGCCCATTACTTGATCAAAGTATATGTGATTGGTACTTACATATTGGTACAGTATTGGTTGTTGTTTTTATGCTATCTTCTGTGTAAGAAAGCAGATAATGAACTGCTTTTTTTGTTAGCTTATATCTATCCCTAAACGCCCCATCACTATATTTTGTAAAATTATCTTCTCTATCCCTGACTATGGGACGTGTCCGTGGGCGCGATAAACGGTCATGAAATTCTTCGAATTCGTCTTCTAAATAGTCAAATAAGTCCATTTTAAAAAGAAACAGTGATAAATCCATAAAAAATTAACACAAAACTGAAGTATTACCGCGTTAAATTCGAAAAAAAACAATCCATATCCGACAGATAAAGAAATAACAGCCCCTTGATCTGGCTGTAAGTTTATAAGGCGGTTTACCGGACAGATAACGCAATCAGATACCTGTGAAAAAGAAAAAAACGGATATCTGGTAGATAACCTTCATATAGGGTATCTGGGACTTTATCAGCAACTGGTGTAAGAAGCCCTTAGTCATTCGGAGATGATTAATAATAAACAATAATTATTGTGAAAAAAAGCAAATGGGTTTGATTTTTTCCGGATGATTTATAGGTACTTATTCCATGCGGGCGGTTTGCTTGTTCATTTGTTTTGTTGGTTAACTTATCTGCAGGAAATTTCTCATGTCGCAAGCATACCTATTAATTTTAACATGACCCACCTACAAGATCGCCGAAAACGGAACCTGTGCTCTGAACAATAGTAAATAGGAGTTAAAATATCTTGCTAACCATAATAACAACAGTTCTCAGCCCCCCGTTCCCAGCAGCCTACTATTCCTGGCTACGGTAGCGGTATAGGTTATGGTTTGGAGGACTAAAGTATCCCCGGGTAGAAAACCAGTTTTGGAGTAGACACCGCGCGTGGGTATGCTCTGCGTGGGACGCCCTCCGCCTGGTGGACCGATGATCTGAATAAGGTGGCCGGAAGCCGCTGGATGCGGAGCGCGGAGGACCGGGTGTGGTGGCGTTCATTGGGGAATGTCCAGCAGTGGCTGATATGAACAGTTAGGTAACTAATTTTACTCAAATATAGCGGAAGATAACACAGGCAAGTGGGTGCAATATAGAAAATTTGTTGTGTCGTGATTTCCGTCTATAAAAGGGGAGCGGCAACCTAAAAGTTTGAGAACCCTCGTATCTAGGTAAAATCGAGCAAACAGTTTAGGTTGATTGGTTCGGTTTTAATCAAACTTTTGCTTCTCGCGCGCGCCGGCGCGGGCGTGCGGCGTGCGGCGTGCGGCTGACAGCTCCATTATGGCGGCCGATCGTAGTTAACATACTCGATTATGAGTTTATGACTAAAACCATCTAAAACTGTGTCGGCAGCGCTGTCACCGGCAGTTCGAGCTCACAGCTTTTGCTTTTCTGAATGCTTATGGCTGGCCGCTTACGAACGTTTCTTTCAAAAGGATTTTGGCCAAGAAGTTTCAAATCTCTTTGGTCGCGCGCGCGCTCCCCGTGGAGATCGCATCTTGCATATTTAGTATCGGAACCTATGATGCCGTTTACCCGGGGGGGGTGCTAATACAAATTTATATGGAATTTGAAAATGAGAATGTGTGCAGAGTGAGTCATAATTTTGTGATTACTTTGACACGATTTTGACACCCATAGAATGCTTTTATTACTCATCCATATGGGAGTGGATAAATTTTTTGATTCATGATTCTGGCTGACAGCCTAGAACGTTTCTTCTTTATGATTACCGGTAGCTTACAATTTGAGTTGCATTCTGTCTGGCCGCTTACGATTTGTGCTTAGATCGTTTCGTGTTTTACCCGACTGCGGCGAAGCCCAAAAGGAGGAATATTTAAGTACCTATTTGAGAGTTTAAAACCTTTTGCTTTTTAAAAAAGAGTTCTGGCTAACTGTTACGATTTGAGCTCAAAGCCTGTTATTTAAAGATTTCTAGCTGGCCGCTTACGATTTGAGCTCTGTGTTTTGCAAAAGAATTCTATTGTCTGCCAGGAAGGTTCGAATCTCTTTGGTGGCGCGCCCTATAGCAAATTTTTTTGATTCAAGATCGTCTGCAACGATCAAATCGTTACGTTTCTTTTTTATGTTTACGGGCCGCTTACGATTTCAGCGAATAATTTTATCTGTAATTTTTGTTTTTAAAACTATTAGGTGAGTACTTAATGGCAGCTTACCCGAAGTTTACACTTTGTTCCATTTATTAGGACATAATATAACTACAGTTACATAGAGCAACAAAAAGGAAACAAATTTTAACTTCGGTACCTAGTCAACTTCATGCAATCTCTTTTTAGATTTTTTTTTTCTGTAAAAACAGTTTGCATGCGAGGTTCGTACGCAACGGCGGATCCAGGGGGGGGGGGGGGGGGGGTCATGGGGTCATGACCCCCCCCCCCCCCCCCCCCTGAGCTGGTTCCAGAACTTAGGTGGACCACTAATTAAACATAGGTAATGATTTTATTTATATATTTTGTCACCATACAGATTTTATGTAACTACATACCTTCAGTATTTTTAATTACAGTACTTACGTACATTAATAAAATACCTACTTTTTACTTGTATCTATTGTTATCAAAATTAAATTATAAGTTCTTGACTTGACAACGACTATGTGACCCCCTCCTGGCGCCAAAGCTGGATCCGCCCTTGTTCGTACGGTTTTTTTAATCTACCCACCGAAACGGGAATCCTTTGAGTCCGCGGCGGCCCAAGCCCGATGTTCCGCCAGTAAGCACTCCGCCAAGTGTCGGCGCTGACGGTGACAGCTCGATTACCCCCCACCATCACCCCATACCCCCCACAGAATTTTGTGTAGCGGCGAAAACCTTTGATTATTTTTCTTGCTTTACTAGTCGCGGTTGGTGCAAAAGCTTAGATTTAAGCGTGACACACACTTAGCGGCGGCGTTGCGAAAGCGTTGCGGTTTTTTTCTGTAATGTTCGAAATAGTATGAAGCCCTTTACATCAAAGCGGCGGCGGCGCGGCGCGTTCTTCATACAAACCTTTGCCGCCGCCCTGTGTGTGTCACGCTTAAAGGGAACGCAGCCTGCGGTGGCGGTGGCGGCTTGTTGTATTCCCCATTAACCAATGTATGTGAGACTTCAGACACGCGCGGCCTGCGTTTGCATATTGAAGCTGCGGCCTGCGGTAGGCCGCCACCGCAGGCCGCATGCGTCTGCTATAGAAAAAGATAAACAGTTAAGTACAGTCGACCGTATGTCAGTAGGTACTTTGACCTTGAGCTGGCCTAGCCTATTAAGGAGTTTTAATACTATGAGAGACCAGTTTATACTGGTACGTTTTGTTACCACTGACGTGCGGTCGACCGTACGTGCTCCTCAATAGCCTATTAATATTACGTCCCCACTGCTGGGGCTCAGGCCTACCCTCTCAACGATTGCGTTCGGGCTATAGTCCACCACATGCGCCTAAGCATTCCTTCTTCGGCGTATGCTGGATTCCTCCCGATGTTTTCCTTCGCCGTTTGAGAGCAGTCAGTAAATGTACTTAAGAATCGTGGAAAAACCCATTGGTGCATGGCCGGACTTGGCTACCAAACCCAGTTACGAAATGTGACCAAAGTGAAAAACATCACTCATATTTTCTTATTTCAAATCGTCGCGTTAAGATCACTTTGGTGCTCGCGGCCCCTTAGAGAGGCGTAAAAGAAGCATACTATGTGTGTCAAAATCGTGTCAAATGTATGACAATACTGCCCTGCTATTCTGTAAGCGTATTTGTGCAACTCGATCCTGAATCCGCAGTGAGATCGGTCTCTAACTCAATGATTCACAGTTCAATACTCACTTTACTTCGCAAGTGAAGTGTTTATTAAGTAGCTTGTATTTGTTTACACAATGCGACATCCAGGTCTTTCATGATCGGATGCGGAGTGAAGTAAGTGACTTGCGATGTGATGGTCGAGTTTTAATTCATACTTTACAGAATCACACAGCTGTGACTCACTCACACACTCTCATTTTCAAACTCCATATAAATTTGTATTAGCAACCACCTCCCGCTACTCCGCTTCCTTTGTCCGCCCTGTAAGTGGCACCATCCGTTCCCATACTAAATATGCAAGATGCAGTCTCCATAGGGAGCGCGCGCGCCACCAAAGAGATTCGAACCTTCCTGGTCGCAATGCATGTACGGTCAACACAACTGTTACGTGTTGTAATTATCGCGCGTGCGAACATGTGGCCGCATCGATTTTATGCCGCGTACCGTCCGCAAAACACACAGCACCGGCCATATTTGACGTCACTTTTCCTATGGATTTTTAATGGGTTTTACGGCTCTGGAAACTAAGTCTTCTAGGCCCATTATAGTTCTAAAATATGCAAAAGAAGCGGCGGCTAGACCTACCAAGTTATCTGTGAAGTGGCAGAATCAAGAACCACACAGAATGTTGGCCGTCAGCACAAAATATATAGAATGACGGGCATGGAAAGATGTCAGAGCCACCGTCAGTTCACAGATAACTTGGTAAGTCACGCCGGCCTCCATAAAAACAGAGCAAGACTAGAGTTAGTCGGCCATTTTTAAAGGTTCACATCACACTAAAGCGTCAGTGGCCTAGAGCGTCAGTGGCCTCGGGGATAAGACGCGACCTATGATATCGAAAGGTCCGAGGTTCGATCCCCGGTTGGGCCATGTACCAATGGGTTTTTCTCGAAACTTAAGTACATGTACTGACTGCTCTCAAACGGTGAAGGAAAACATCGTGAGGAAACCTGCATACGCCGAGGAAAAAATTCTTAGGCGCATGTGAAGTCCACCAACCCGCACTGGGCTAGCGTGGTGGTAGCGTGGTTGGACTATAGCCCGCACGCCCTCGTTGAGAGGGTAGGCCTGAGCCCCAGCAGTGGGGAGATTAATAGGCTGTTGATGATGAAAGCGACAGTAACTTTAGCGGAGATTAAACAGACAATTTTGGTACGAGCTGAAAAAGTTGTTACACGCTTTTATTTTGATTTTCCGCACAATATATACAACCACAAGCGCATTATAATATTAAAATCTGCAAAATACATTTTCTAGGGAAATAAATAAATAAAAGGTATCTTCTATGGCACTAAGGACAAAATTTAATTATTTAATTTCATAGGGAGGTAAATACAATTTTTTTATCTGTTATGTGGCCTGCCCACTGCCACTTCAGCTGCCCAATCTCCTTACTAATGCTATTTTATTAATGAAATCTGCAATTTCCAAAGCATCTGTTACCGGCGCAAGGCATTTTCAAACTTTAACAATAGACTTTATGGTTCGTTATTATTTGAATGATCAATAAAAACTCTATTTATATTTTTACACGGACTTCGTCTCGTGCATTAAAAGTTCAATAAAAGCGAAAATATGTCTAAAAACCGGTAAAGTGTGTGTCGGACCACGAGTTAGGGTTCCGTATTAGATTTCCCTGCATTTTAAAAATTACTAAACCCTTATTGGGATCACCTTGTTCATCAAGACCCTTTTTCTCAGGACGGAGTAAAGGTGTCCAGTTGAAATTAACATCAACCTGAAAATGGTCCAGCCATCCTGACGTCAGAATGACGTAGTCCAACAGCACCCGTCCGAATAGCACCTGGTCGAATAGCCTTGCCTAGTCTACGAAGGGCACCGATCAATTTTTTTTGGCAGGTGCTAAAAAATGGCTGTTTGGCCACTTTTTTTATTATTAGGCTGAGGTAAAGAGGTAGGTACTAATTATACCACTTATGGTTGCAAATAGGTACTAAATGATTGTGTCTATCATATCGAAAGGTCCGAAGTTCGATCCCCGCCTGGGCCATGTACCAATGGGTTTTTTCTCGAAACTTAAGTACATTTACTACTGCTCTCAAACGGTGAAGGAAAACATCGTGAGGAAACCTGCATACGCCGAAGAAGAAATTCTTAGGCGCATGTGAAGTCCACCAACCCGCACTGGGCTAGCGTGGTGGACTATAGCCCGAACGCCCTCGTTGAGAGGGTAGGCCTGAGCCCCTGCAGTGGGGACATGTTAATAGGCTGTTGATGACTAAATGATTGTTCTTTGACCTCAAATATTTCGTCCAGCCATCCTGATGGTCAGGGGTTCTATTCGCGGGAAAATCATGCTGGAAAAACTCTTCTACGGGCGAAGCTGCCAGAAACAGCTAGTCTACATTCATAATTAAGTGTGTACGGGACCCTCAGGGCCCGAGACCTACCCGCACCTCACCGGGTTTTTAATTACTTCACACAGCAATTAATACCTCCGTGTTACCAATTCTGCTTTTTCGTAAACATCGGCGATTGTAATCCTTCTCTGTGGGTGAGGTGTGGGGTGGCTACGCAGTTCACGAGGGCCTTCCATAAGCCACGTGGACCGCGTTAGGGAAGCGATGCGTTTGTGTTTATACTGCAGCTGTAATAAGGCATGTGATTCCTCTTTTTGAGTGGCTTACTTTCGTTACGTTCGTTCCCACTATTAGTTCAGTTGACTGAAGAGTTCTTACATAAGTAGTTCAGTTGTAAATAAAACTACTTTTTCACCTGGTCTTCTACCTGTTTAATTTGTCGTATTTTTTTGTGTCTTTTTTAGACACTCACTTGTCCCTTTAAATTTTTTCCTCGCGATGATTTCCTTCACCGTTTGAGAGCAGTCAGTAAATGTACTTAAGTTTCGTCTAACTTGGCTATAGTCCACCATGCTAGCCCACTGCTGGTTGGTGGACTTCACATGGGCCTAAGAATTTCTTCTTCGGCGTATGCAGGTTTCCTCACGAAGTTTTCCTTCACCGTTTGACAGCAGTCAGTAAAATGTACTTAAGTTTCGAGAAAAAACCCATCGGTACTTGGCCCGGCCGGGGATCGAACTTCGGACGTTTCGATATGATAGGCCGCGTCTTATCACCGACGCCACTGACGGTTGACCTCACAGTCCCTGCCTAGAATTTATTCTAGACTGGCACAAGTGGGGATGGAGAGAGTCGGCCCTTGACTACGGCGAGGAAGACCAGACGCCCACCACATCCTCAGCGCTGCTGCGTGTGTACCCTGGATCCCCTGCCGACCTGATCGATCACACACCTCACGCTGACAATTGGCTCCGGAACAAAATGAACGTTGACTTATGAGCTAAATCAACGCCAAACGATTAAATAAATTTTCTAGACTATTAGCCAAAATGGGGTGCGTAGTTTATGTATGTCCCCGTAGGCGAGGGGGTACAACATCTGGTCGGGCAATCCCTTACAGAGAAGCCTGTCAACCGCAGCCGCGCCCGGCGCCCGGCCGAACACTTATTTATCTGAAACCAAATTGATTCGTTTGATATGTTTTTGAGTTTGTTTTTTATGTCACTTTGTGTTTGAGTTGGGTGCTCGTTAAGTGGGGCAGACCCCCGACACTCAAGTCCACTGCTGGACATAGGCCTCCTCCAAGGAGCCACTGAACCCGATCTTCAGCTTTCCGCGTCCAGTAGCTCCATCTAGCCGCCCACGCGTGGTCTCCACTCGACAACTTGGCAGTTATCAGGTCTCAGACAGACCAGCCCACTGCCACTTCTACGTACTCACTTGTTGAGCTGTGTCACTTGTGCTCTAGCGGCCACTTATCTAGTCTTCCTATGAATGTGCTATTATGCGAAATTATGTCAAAAATTTTCCAATACGATTTTTCTTTCAGGATATTGGGCGTTTATAACAATTAGGTACCTAATGATTTTTACCTTAATTATATGCTATTAATTGTAAAACATTCAGAGGAGTAATATAGAGTTTTTACGTGACAGAATTCACTAACGATTCTAAAAATTTATGACCTCATAAATCGCTCGACAAACACGCTACAACAATTGCCGACACCCGCTCATTCGGCGACGGCCGCCATTTTGAAAAATTAAGCGTAAAAATTCACATTAGCGACAGCCTAAGCGCTATTATATTATACGATTTCCTAAATGAAAATCCATATAACACGGCAGTCGGTGGCACATGGTGGCGACACGGATGTAGAGTCGCGCTGGAAGCGGCATAAGCGCAGTTCAGTTTGACCCTTGAGCGCATTTACTTAAAACAAAGCATCATAGTGCTGATCACCACACTCACTAATGTGCCTTGAGCGCACTACCTCACAATAAAACATCATAGTGCTTACCACACTCACTATACCGGATACTTAATTAAATTCCAATGGACAAATAAAAAAAAATTGACCCAAATTTGAAATGCCTGTAAAGTTCTGAATACATAGGTAGCGGTAGTATCGAGAGAGAAGACCGACTTTTGAGATGAAACAAATTAAGATAAATATCTCATAAAGGATACAAGACAGAAAAGGAGGGGAAAAAGGGAGATTTAATCGGTTGCATTGACCAAACAATCAAACATTTTTGATTGGTAAGTAAGTAATGAAAAATCTACGAGTCATTTATCTAAGGACAAAAAAATTTATGAGTCCTCAAAATTAGAAAAAAAAATTTGACCATCATATAATTGAGCAAGTAGTCCGTCGGATATTCTGCGACCGCAGTAGTCGCTTCCAGTGGCGACTAATTCCGTTGCGGCGACATTCATTAAAAGCCGAGCTGTGCGCGTCGGCGCCACCTGCCGCGCCCAGGCCTAACTACCGCGCTACTGCTGCCCGTGACCAGCACCGCACACGACGCGTACGCGGTCACCGTGTGCCCAGTTACATATGTACGGTGCAACCTCAAGTGCTCCAAATATCGTTTAGACTATCGTAGGATTCGTAGGTAACAGTTTTGTACGTAGAGACAATGGTCCACTGCTGGACAAAGGCCTTCCCCAGGGATCTCCATGACGACCGGTCCCGCGCTAACTTCATCCAGCCGGGTCCCGCGTCCTTCACCAGGTCGTCGGTCCACCTTGTGGGAGGCCTGCGCTGCGTCTTCCGATACGTGGTCGCCACTCGAGAACCTTTCTGCCCCAACGGCCGTCAGTTCCACGAGCGATGTGCCCAGCCCACTGCCACTTCAGTTTCGCAATTCTTTGAGCTATGTTGCTCTTGTTGCCCTGGAAATAATACGATACGTACGGTCGGCCGCTCGTCAGTGAAAAAAAAACTAGTGTAAACTGGTCTTTCATAGCATTGAAATTCCTTATTAGGCTAGGCCAGCTCAAGGTTTCCACTGACGTGCGATGGACTGTACTTTTGGCAAGAAGTTTCAAATCTCTGGTCTGGTCTGGAGATCGCATCTCGTATATTTAGTATGGGAACCATTTACCGGGGGGGTGCGGACAAAGGAAGCGGAGTAGCGGGAGGAGTTTGCTAATACAAATTTATATGGAGTTTGAAAATGAGAATGTGTGAGTGAGTCATAATTTTGTGATTAGTTTGACACGATTTTGACACCCATAGAATGCTTTTATTACTCATCCATATGGGAGTGGATAAATTTTTTGATTCATGACTTTTGGCAATGACCAGTATGTTCAGTGGGACCAACCTTATCATGTTTTTGCAACTTTTTTTTTAGTTTCAAGCGTCTAATTGCGAAAGCCGTACTGATCCAAAACCTCTCGTATATAGCCTCGTTGATCCGCGACTAAATCCCGAATGATCCTGATATATACGTATGGATGTTTGTTTGTGTGTCCGCGCGTGTTTGGACAGTGGGCCCGCGCGGCGGACGCCAGCTGTGCCCGCCGCCCTCCCCCGCCCGCCCGGCTGTCACGTGCTCGGAAATAAATTTACAGTCTGTGCTCGCTGTCAGAAAAGTTTTTAATCCTAGCGAAATGTTTCACAGGTGTTTATGGCTTCGACGGCCGTCCGGATTAGGTACGACCGCATGAAAATGACCGCTTCTTGCAATATTATGACGACTTCATGAATTGACCATTTATGAAGTGACCACTTCTGAAAATGACCACTAATGAAAATTACCCCTTCTTGAAATTACGACTTCATGATGACCATTCTTGAAATGATCACTTCATAAAATGACCATTCTTGATCACAAATGAAAATGAATAAAAAGTACTTAATTCTTTAATATTTTTCTTTATTGAACCTAGATACCTACCAATCTGCTGGCTATAGGCCACAAATAGAAAAATAAGTAAGTATATAGGAGTTCATAACTATTGTTATGAATAAAGATATGAATATGAATATGTGAAAAATAGTTACAAAACAAGAGAAAATGAATATTTCTTGAGATGGCCACAAATGAAAATGAACCTTATGGTATTGTCCACTTCATGAAAGAAAGAAAGTTTTATTGCAAAAAAGTTTATCGATTACTTTGTACGAGTATAGTGTACATAAGGACGTTTTTCAACGGTTGGACATTTATTACAGTAAATCCTTTTATTAATCTACCGTAGAATTTTTTGCCGGCTGAATGAATGTAGTCACAGATTGTTTGCACATCGCTGACAGTGTGATGATAATCTATGCGTGCGTAAGCGAGATACTGTGACACATAGAGATGTCCAAAAACTTGAAAGTTTGATTCGGTTGATCGAATCAATGATCTATTTCTTGAAATTGAATGAGCGTTTCTAGTGAACCCTGCACATCTCCCCCCTTTGACACCTAAAATTAGTCATTGTTCAGAAATCAGCCAACATCACACTATTGCCAAAAAACGTCGACTATACCCTGTATAGAAGTGGCACATTCAATTAAGCGGGTCTGTCTGCCAGGTGGGGGTGGCGGGCTCTCCCGGTATGCTAATATGGTTGCCACGTCTTCTGGGAGTTCCCACCTTCCGAGGGGGGGCGGACTTTGAAATAACAACTATTGGAAATTGAAATGTCAGCAGTTAGGTGCGTTTATTAGCTTCGCCTGAAGCCTACGCCGGGTGTCCCCGGCGGATAAACCCGGAAGGGTTCTGTCACGAATACACATGTTTGATACATCAGGATCGAAATGCATGGTTCGTGTAATAAATAAAAGATGAATGAATTTTTTCTTTATTCTGTAATTCATTTTAGACCAAAGGCGTCTAAACCAACTTGTCCGTCTATTTAAGCATTATTTAACTTTCTTGGTTGGTTATTTCAGTTTCAAATAAATCTATGTTAAAATACCTACATGTCATTTTCAACAGCTTTCAGTAAGATTTTTATATAAGTAAGAAACAATGGTTCTTATGTGGTCCCTAAACGATCATGCTTGCATGACATGCAACGTTTACGCGAATTATCATGCTGCATGATGGACCACCAGTACAGTGAAGCAACGGCCAGCACGTATAGTTTGCATGTCATGCGCGTCAATCACTACAGCTAGACGGTCATGCATGAGTGACAGCACGTAGTGCATGACATGCCGCATGATCGTTTAGGGAGCCCATAAGTCCATTACTTTGACATAAGAAATTTTATAAAATAGCTCATTATTAGAAACCAAATCGAAAAATTAATTAGCTTGCTCAAAGTTTGAAAGACCTTATAAAAATGTAGGAAGGGTGACTATTGTAAAAGTGTCCCTAAACGATCATGCTTGTATGACATGCAACGTTTACGCGAATTATCATGCTGCATGATGGACCATCATGCTTGCTATTGTAGGATTTGGGGTTCCTACTCCCTGGTCGGTTGAATGAAATAGTCTATTTGGATAAACTGTATTTAATTACTGTCCAAATACTTTCTTATGAATATACGAGTGTTACGAGTGTGGGGGGCGAGTGATGGGGAACGACTGTTGACAGTTCATCTGCCCATGACGACTTACCTAATAAACGAGCTGTTAAAGCTGCTTTAAAGGATCTGTGCCATCGTTCTACTAACCCGTTAGCTTGTGGGTGGTAAGGAGTTGTCCTTATTTTATTTATTCCTAGCAGTGTCATTAGCTCTTTAAATAATTGACCTTGAAATTGCGTACCTTGGTCGGACGTCAGTCTGGCTGGGCATCCATAACGACATATCCACGTCTCATATACTGCCCTGGCTACTGTTTCAGCGGTCATATCTTTTACCGGTACTGCTTCCGGCCATCTGGTAAAACGGTCTACCATGGTTACGCAATACCTATAACCCTGCTCCGTTGTCGGTAGGGGACCTACTAAGTCTATATGTAAATGTTCGAAGCGCGCTGCTGGTTCGAACTGCCCTAGCGCCGACTCTGTGTGACGATTGACCTTGGATTTCTGGCACTGAACGCAGGTTTTGGCCCATGTGCCTACATCTACATTCATCTTCTTCCAGAAATACCTTTCTTGCATCAACCTTTTAGTCTCACGGCTTCCTGGGTGGCTAACGTTATGCACACTGTCAAATGCTGTTCGTCTAAACATTTTAGGTAGGTACGGACGTGCCTTATCTGTGGATGTTTCGCACACGATAGGTACGTTGCTACCTGGCAATATGATCTTTTTAAAGCGTAAGCTGTTCTCGGCCTGCATGTTTTGCAACTGCTTATCGCTACTTTGTTCCCTGGCCACTTCTACGTAATCTATTGGTGATGGACACAATATTGTTTCAACACCACTTCGGGATAGACAGTCTGCTACGCTGTTGTCATGTCCCGATACATGCTGAATATCCGTTGAGAATTCTCCTATAAACATAATCTGACGCGTCCTTCTCGGTACTTCTTTAGCGCTACCTAATTTTGTGAACGCGTAGATCAGAGGTTTATGGTCTGTAAAGATTGTAAATTTTCGTCCTTCTACCAAATATCTGAAGTGTAGAACAGCTAAGTATATTGCTAATAATTCTTTATCGTAGGTGCTATATCGCTTTTCCGTATCGCTGAGGTTTTTTGAATAATAACCTAACGGTTTTAAATTTCCGTCTACAAGCGTATGTAGGACGGCGCCTACACTGTCATCCGATGCGTCCGCCATAATTGATAAAGGTGTATCGCAAGACGGGAAGTATAATGTTACGGCTTCGAGCAAACTGTTTTTACAAGCGATAAATGCATCGTCTGCTCGTACGGTCCAAGGTATGGGCGTTTTGTCCCTTTTCTTGGAATTATGCAAGAATTTATTAAGTTCGGCTTGATGCCTCGCTGCTTTGGGTAAATGAGACCTATAAAAATTCATCATACCTAGAAATCTTCTGAGTTCTTCTACCGTTTTAGGTTTTGGGAAATCCGAAATCGCTTTCACTTTCTCTGGTAGTGGTTTCACTCCGTCTGCTGAAACCTCGAAACCTAAAAACTCAATTTTGCTTTGACCGAAACTACATTTAGATAAATTTATAGTAATGCCATATTCTTCAAATCTTTCGAAAATAAGTTTTAAATGTTCCCTATGTTCGTCCTCGGACGCGGATGCTATTATGACGTCATCGATATAACAAAAAAGAAAATCTGATCCGACCTGATCTTTTCCGCTGTCGCTTATGCACTTAATACCGTGTAATACTGTGTCATTCATGAAACGTTGAAATGTAGCGCCTGCGTTTCGCAATCCGAACGTCATACGTTCGAATTCATATAAACCAAATGGGGTCGCTATTGCTGTTTTTGGGATGTCTTCTGGGGCCACGCAAATGTTATGGTATGCCCTGTTGAGGTCTAAACGCGTGTACACTGACTTGTCCTTTAAAATATAAGTAAAATCTTGTAATCTAGGGATTGGGTATCTGTCTGGCTGGGTGATTGCGTTTAGCGCACGATAATCACCACAGGGCCGGATTTGGCCGTTCTTTTTTGGAACTATGTGTAGTGGACTAGCCCACGCACTCTTTGAAGGCCTACAGATGCCCAGATCCTGCATTACCTGGAATTCTTCCTTCGCTTTTTGGTACCTCTCCGGTGGTAGCGGCCTGACGCGCGCATGCACTGGGGGTCCAGTTGTTTCGATGTGGTGTACGACGCCGTGTTTGGGTGCCTCTTTGAACGACATCGGCTTGGTTATCTCTGTAAACCTAGATAACAAATCACAGTACGGATGTTTAGAGTCTAGGGTTGTCACAGTCTCGTTTTTACATTTTGTCACAGTGCCTATCGTATTTAGCGTCGTCACTTGGTCAATCAGTTTCCGTCTACTTAAGTCGACTAGTAACCGATATTTTACCAGAAAATCTGCCCCAATGATGGGCTGCTTAACGTCCGCTATGATAAAAGTCCACTTAAACGCTCGTCTTAAACCTAAATCTAACTCTAGCGTATGCAACCCGAATGTCCGAATTTCGGTGCCGTTCGCTGCGTATAGACAATAAGTTGCACTATCATTTAGTTTTGACTTTTTATACACTGCACTTTTAGGTAACACTGAGACATTTGCTCCACTATCTATTAAGAAACGTAAACCTGACTTTTTGTCTGTTATGCACAAGCGGTTTTTTTCGGTGGTGGTACAGTCTCCCGCGGCCGACTGTACCTCTTTTAGTTTCCCTGTTGTTTTTCATTTTTCCAGGCGCACGGCTGTATGCACTTCTTCGCCTTGGTTTTGAATCGGTAGTGGAAGAAACATAACCTGCCTACGTCACTGGGCGCTTTCCTGTCCCGCGACTGGCTTCTGCGGTTGCTGCGAGCTCTCGATCCTGTCCTGGCATGGTCGTTGGACTCTCTTCTGCGGGACCTCCCTCGGGTCCTCTCCATTCCGTCCAGCTTTGTTGTTAGCCTGGCGATCGCTGCTACTAAGTCTGTATCCTTGCTGGTCGAGGGTTTCGGACCGCTCACCGATGCTATGCTGCCTCCGCTGGTTGTCGCCTCGATTACCTTGTCGGCGATGGTGGCCTTGACCGTGAGGTCTTTTTCCGCTACGGCCAGTACGGCTTGCACTGCTGTGGGCAACTGGTTCTGCCACAGTATGGTGAGGGTCTCCTCCGTAACCCTGCCCTTGGCGAGATCCTTCATCCGGCGCAGGAGTTGCGACGGCTTTTGTTCGCCTAACTCCATCTCGGTCATTAGTTTTTTCACCTTCCGCGCCTCCGACTCCTCGTAAATTTCTAGCAGCCTGGCTTTCAGCGTCCCGAATTTGTTAGCTACGGGTGGCTCTGCCAGAAGGTCGCTCACCTGCAGTATTATTTCCCGGTCGAGTTTTGCCACGACGAGGTTGTATTTCGCCTCGTCACTCATGTGCTGCGGGTGCAGTACCGCTTCGACCTGGACGAACCAGAGCCTGGGCTGCTCTTTCCAGAAGTCTGGCAGCCGGGCTTGAATGGATACGGCAGCCATGATGTCTGGCTGCTGGACTGCTGGAGGTGGGTTCTCTTCTGGTACGATTGCTGGGTTTTGCATTTTATTTCGCACTTTACTTAACGCTCACTTATGACTCGCGGTTTATGCGTGTTGATCGCGCCCTCACACTCGTAAGCCCACGTGGCGGGCGAGTCGCTCCCTAATTAAAAATCCAACCGACACTAAAAAGTTTTCACTAATCACGTCGGGGTCACCAATGTAGGATTTGGGGTTCCTACTCCCTGGTCGGTTGAATGAAATAGTCTATTTGGATAAACTGTATTTAATTACTATCCAAATACTTTCTTATGAATATACGAGTGTTACGAGTGTGGGGGGCGAGTGATGGGGAACGACTGGCTCGGCGGCGGGCTGCGCCCGCGCGGCCGGCTGCTTATTGTCGTGTCATGAGTTTTGTGCCCCCACACTATCAATCAATACAGTGAAGCGACGGCCAGCACGTAGTTTGCATGTCATGCACGTCAATCACTACAACTAGACGGTCATGCATGAGTGACAGCACGTAATACAAGTCATGCAGCATGATCGTTTAGGGAGCCCTTAAGACATACTCACTTCAAACAAAATCGTATACGCACACGAGTAATAACAGAGTTTTATTAAAGCTACGGAACGAACCCGCAAACAGCCCGGGGCTTTGGGGGCTCCAGGTTTAGTGCACCGGAGCGTAGGGCGGCGCCGACAGCTGGCGGAGTCCCAGGCCCGGCCCGCACTTACACATTGCCCCCCCATAGTCTGTGCCGCAGCGTCTGTGCACATCGCACATTGCTACAAACGTCACAGTCAAATAACTAGTGGTTCCGTGAGAACAGTAGACCTCGCCAGCCCTTATAAACATAACCTAAAAGAACAGAAGTCAACTTTGCTGAGTAAAGTGTCAAAAATTTGCATTATTACGCAAACGGATCCCTGAATTGAAAAATTGTTTTTGATCACCCACCCGCAAGACTTAAAGACCTATAGAACGTTGTTTTTAATAGTACATTGTTATCCTAGTGGTGAAAGTAATTTATTTAAGTCCCGAGACCGTCGGGCGCCAATAGTTTGAGGGACCTCTAAACAAGTCTTGAACCCGCGGGAAACACTGTGCTTTTCATTAAGAATACACTGAAAGTAAAAACAAAAACATAAAATGAGTGTTAATACAAATCTCTGCTTTAAGGAAGTATAAACAAAACTCTACAACTCGAAAAAACAAATGAAGATCGGATTGCCGCTTTTCCGTCTACTTTGTTTTTTTTTCTGTGGCCGGCCAGCTATTCTGCCATTCTTTTTCATTTCCATTATTGAAAAAATGGTAAATATTTTGCCCAAATCTATGTTATTATAAAGAAATAGTTGACAGTAATAATTATAATAAAGTCATTTAAAAATAGATTATCGGCCTCTTAAACCGCTTGCTGATAAAGTCCCAGATACCCTATCTGCAGGTTATCTGACAGATAGCCTATTTTTTTGGTTTCACAGGTATCTGATTGCCTATATCTTATATATTTTATATAGTCTATCACACAGATTTATCTGATAGATTAGTTTATCACTAAGATTACTATCTGTAACAATATCAGGAAGTGGTGAAAGAAGCCCTATATGTTCTTTATTTATTACATAACTTTATGTTATTTCAATTTTACATCGCGCTGTAATTGAGTGGCTGTATAGACAGTTGGAACATGGTCCAATAGAAATGTCAAAATAGTACAATTTTTTTAAATATAATTTGACAGCTGTCAGTTGAAAGCGATTCTCCCTAGGGCTGAGATGTATTACTTTCAACCCGCTCCTCAGGCAACTTCAGACCTACTTTCAGAGTATGAGTAATGAAAAAATATATAAATGCATAATATTGCATTGCCCATCAGGGTATCATGTTGCAGGGTCACTCAAATTTAACATCTCTTTCATACCAATATTATAAAGGGGAAAGATTTGTATTTTTGTATGTTTGTAATTAATAAACTCAAAAACTACTGTGCCGATTTCAAAAATTCTCTCACCATTAGAAAGCTACATTCACCCTGAGTGACATACAGGCTATATTTATCTATATCTATGTCCACCCGTGCGAAGTCGGGACGGGCCGCTAGACCAATATGGAGGCAAAATAGATTATCATTTCATTTCAACAATACCCATGGAATTCACGAGAAAAAAGAAATCCGGATTTTACAGGTATGACTCTAAAAAACAGTTTTTTGATATTACAAACTTTGTCGGCGTGATATCGACTCCAATACGCGAGCAAAGTCACAGAAAAAGCACTAGCTAGGCTCTTTCATTACACAAGCGAGGTACAATTCTTGCGATTTTTTTCTATCGATTATTCCAAAAATTGAAATCGCTAGCGGCATCTGGCGCCCGCCGAGCACAGTGCGGGCCGCGGGCCGCGGCCGACGCGATCTTTTCTATATTAATGCGGGCGACAGTTGGCCACCCCTTCCACCGCAGCAGGGGGTACGCGACAGGGGCCGCAGAAAGAAATCAAGCACTGGTTGGTTCGTGCCTTATTATTTAGTAAAGTTCATACAGGGTGGAACTGAATTGATTAAAAAAAAACAAATCAGCAGCCTATTAACATGACCCCACTGCTGGGGCTGAGGCCTACCCTCTCAAGCGTTCGGGCTATAGTCCACCACGCTAGCCCAGTGCGGGTTGGTGGACTTCACATGCGAATAAGAATTTCTTCTTCGGCGTATGCAGGTTTCCTCACGATGTTTTCCTTCACGGTCAAGGATAGCTGGGTCTTGAGAACAAAACGGTTTTTTTTTCCCAAATTAAAATTATACAAAAGTTGATCATTGATCAGCTTCATTTTAGTACAAGTGACCGGTGGAAGGCCCCGGCAAGCAACGCCGCGGGGTACAGTAGTAAAGAAAAAGGTCACCAAATCAATTTATAAAATAGATGAAGGGTGTAACGTCATTTCCTTTTCCGTTTCAACCCCTTTTTATTGAATAAATAAAAATAAATGCATTTTTATTACGGCAATAGCTGTGAATGCCCGCGTTGGCGACGAAATAGCCTTTAGACGTCCACTGCTGGACTTAGGCCTTTCCCGCTGTACTATGAAAACCTTTTTCTAAAGAGCGTCGGTGCTGCTCTCAAACGGTGAAGGAAAACATCGTGAGGAAACCTGCATACGCCGAAGAAGAAATTCTTAGGCGCATGTGAAGTCCACCAACCCGCACTGGGCTAGCGTGGTGGACTATAGTAGCCCTTACGCCATTAATATGCTGTTTATTTGATTCGCCCCTCCTTCAGGTCGTTAGGTCAATCGGGCAAAGGCACAAACCACCCAAAGGTAAATGCATGTTTAGAAAGAATCAAGTCCATCGTATCCTCACAACCTACGACTTTAGCACGACCTGTATAGTCCACCACGTCCGTTGGTATGGACTTCTACAAAATTTCTAATTGGTCAACATCACCAGCCTATTAACATGTCCCCACTGCTGGGGCTCAGGCCTACCCTCTCAGCGAGGGCGTTCGGGCTACAGTCCACCACGCTAGCCCGGTGCGGGTTGGTGGACTTCACATGCGCCTTAGAATTCCTTCTTCAGCGTATGCAGGTTTCCTCACGATGTTTTCCTTCGCCGTTTGAGAGCAGTCAGTAAATGTACTTAAGTTTTTGAGAAAAAACACATTGGTACATGGCCCAGTTGGGGATTGAACTCCGGACCTTTCGATATGATAGGCCTCGTCTTATCCCCGACGCCACCGACGCTCTCTCACAACTCTCTAATTTTCTAAATTTACTTCTGCTGGGTGTTGTGGTGTGGGTCCTCCTCGCGCCGGCCGGCGCGGCGCGGGCGTCTTGCCGCGGCCACCCACGCTTCCGCTCGCCATCTGCGACCACGCTCGCATAATCCCAACACGCCGTGTCCCACTGCTATGGATCTTACACAATCTTATCTATACTAATATCTATAGTACATTGTGCAATAAGGGCAGTAAGTAGGATATTACTAACGAGAGTCTGTTAGAAGCCCGACGCCGAAGTCGGAGGGATTTTAATGACTCCAGTTTGTAATACCCTTACTGCCCGTGATGCACACAATGTTTTTCATCACATTTGCGAGGAAATAAATACCTACGACACAAGGGAACAAATTTATTTTCTTTGACTTTGCTGATATTATTTAAGTTCATTAAATTAAGTTAAATTTAATTACCTTAATATAACTCAAGTTAACTCAGTTTAACTCAAGTCGAGTCAAATCGAGTACAGTCGAGTACAGGCGAGTACAGTCGAGTACAGTCGAGTACAGGCGAGTACAGTCGAGTTTAGTCGAGATAAGTCAAGTTACCTACTCAATTTAACTTAATTAATTTAATAAACCAGTTCAGTACAGCCAGCTACACATAACAGCCCTAGGGGTATAATATTGTACTGATTATCATTATTCTCCCGCGGGTGTATATAGGCCATTGTGTTTCTTTAGGTACGCATATAATCAGACCCTGAACGAGCAAGTGTGATGAAAATATATAAGTACACAATAGCTGTGTCAGTCATTGACTTGTGTGTCAGTCATTGCAGCCAATAGGACCCGTTTGTTTTCAAGTCAGTAAATGAATTGAACTAAGGTCATCAACAAAAATGTACTTAAGTTTCGAGAAAAAACCCATTGATATACGATAATCTCGATTGATATACGATCTCTATTGAAGTATGTAGATATATGTAGATGTAAGTGTTAAATATAAGAGCTTGTAACGTGTGAAGTATGTTCAGTATTAAAGTGTCAACCGTAGAGAGAGGTTGTTTAATTACTCTCATAACCACGTCTCCCTAAGTCTCACTATAATTAATTACTAATCTGAATTTATCTTAAGATTTTGACATTTCTATAATTCTATTGCTTCATTAGTTTTACCAATATAATTTTACGAATAATTATATTATGATAACTGTTACTAACTCATAATTTGTAACAATATTAGTACACCAACTGGTTGAATCAAAGGACTTCTAATATTTTCAATTTCAATTTATTTATTACAGCTTAATCATCAACAGCCTATCAATCTCCTCACTGCTGGGGCTCAGGCCTACCCTCTCAACGAGGGCGTTCGGGCTATAGTCCACCACGCTAGCCCAGTGCGGGTTGGTGGACACAGCTTAATATTTACAGTAAATACACCAAACATACCAAGCTACAGTCAGCTGTGTGATTCTGTAAAGTACGAATTAAAACTCGACCATCACATCGCAAGTCACTTACTTCACTCCGCATCCGATCATGAAAGACCTTGATGTCGCATTATGTAAACAAATACAAGCTACACAATAAACACTTCACTTGCGAAGTAAAGTGAGTATTGAACTGTAAATCATTGAGTTAGAGACCGATCTCACTGCGGATTCAGGATCGAGTTGCACAAATACCCTTACAGAATAGCAGGGCAGTTTACAAATTAAATTATACAACTACTACTCTACTACTACTCTAGAGCGAATAAAATATTTCATTTCATTACGACGTCATAACCCTGACGCCACTGACGCTTTAAATTTTGCTCTCTTGTGTTCTTTTTTGACTTTAAACATTGGAAAAGGATGGCATGAACTTTAGAAATGTCAAATTAGTTTAGTCCTGTCAGACAGAGGGAATTTTAAACGTCAAAAAGTGTCCTTAAACGATCATGCAACGTTTACGTGAATGTCATGCTGCATGATGGACCATCATGCTTGCTATCAATCAGTACAGTGAAGCTTCTTCTTCCCAGCGCTAACACCTTGGAAGCGGTGGTAGATAAAAAATTGACGTTGTATAAATGTACCCAGTGTACTTACATGCAATATAATAGTCGTTAATACGTTAGACGTCAAATTGTCAGCTGATGGTATTTAAATAAAATTTATTAGTTTTAAGTCCACGGCCGACTGTCAAGGAACATTTGAATGTCGCCTACAATGGATTTTTCCGGGGGAGTATTTTGCTTTAAAATTACACTAATATCAGTATTACATGAAACAAATTTAATAAAAAATACAACCTTTACAAAAATAATGTTATGTGTAAACTCGATTTTAAAAGATGCGTTGCGGAAGTTTGTTGCGCCGCTCTATATAACACCTTGGAAGCGGTGGTAGATAAAAAATTTACGTTGTATAAATGTACCCAGTGTACTTACATGCAATAACATAGTTTTGACTTTGACTTTCAATTCAATTCAATACACTTTATTGCACGTTTAAAAATTACAGACAAAAACAAAAACAGATACAGTGATATACATCTAGGCGGTCTCATCGCTAAGAGCGATTTCTTCCAGACAACCTTTGATAGTTTTTACTTTGACTTTGGCAACGGCCAGCACGTAGTTTGCATGGAATCATTCTCACCAGTTCCATCCTTTGTAGTTACACGCCCAGCGCGGTTATGATCAATCCGTCTAAAACGGAATTTGTCTATAAGACAAAATGTCATGCACGTCTATCACTACAGCTAGACGGTCACGCATGAGTGACAGCACGTAATGCATGTCATGCCGCATGATCGTTTAGGGAGCCCGTTTAGAAACATAGTATATTTTCTTGCCTGTCGAGTGTAATAAGTAAGAGAGTAGTAAGAGAGCGTCAGTGGCCTCGGGGATAAGACGCGACCTATAATATCGAAAGGTCCGGAGTTCAATCCCCGGCTGGGCCATGTACCAATGGGTTTTTTCTCGAAACTTAAGTACATGTACTGACTGCTCTCAAACGGTGAAGGAAAACATCGTGAGGAAACCTGCATACGCCGAAGAAGAAATTCTTAGGCGCATGTGAAGTCCACCAACCCGCACTGGGCTAGCGTGGTGGACTATAGCCCGCACGCCCTCGTGGAGAGGGTAGGCCTGAGCCCCAGCAGTGGGGAGATTAATAGGCTGTTGTTGTTGTTGAGTGTAATATTAGAGAGATGAGTGCACGATTACGTATGTACCTTACGTAATGTAAACGAGGATCAGTGTATGTCTGTTGTTCCGGCGGCGCGGGCGCGGGCGCCGACCGCACGCGCGTGTTTACGTGCGCGCCGCACGCCTTCCGGGCTCGCGCCGCAGCGCACGCGCAGCTCACAGGATATTACTGCAAGCGACCGCACGTCAGTGGATACACTTTGACCTTGACCTGGCCCAGCCTACTAGAGAGTTTCAATACTATGAGAGACCTGCTTATACTGGTTTTGTTTCACTGACGCGCGGTCGACCGTACAGCCGATTTGATCCGAGCAAGTGTCAGGAAAGTAACTATGAATGTAGGTTATGCGATACGGAGAGAAACTACCTGAAATATTGAAGATAGGAGAAATAAGACATAATTTTATTTTTAATATCTGCAATCAGAGATTTTTGAAAAACCGTCTGCCGGACAAATGTGGAAAAAACACCCTGTAGTTATATGATACCAACCGAAAGGTTCCATCATAAGAATTAGTTCCTTATTAACTTAATTTAAAGGAAGACCGTGAATTAACAAAGCGCTAAAATCAGCATTTGAATTCATGAGCCGAAACGTGTTCACTGACGGTCCCAAAACTCTAGTGAGAAAATCAAAAACTTTGAAAGTGAAATTTTGAACTAAAATGTGAACTATAAGTCACTCAAAGGGGTATGTATGGACAGAGCCATCAGAGTTTCCCTGAATGATCGCGCTAATTCTGTACGTTATTACCAAATCCAAACCATAACCAATATCGTTATGCTGCATGTACACGTTTGGCAAACCTCAGCAAACGCAAGTTAAACGTGACAGGGGTTTGGCTTGCGTGTGTAAAGGTTTGCCAAACGTATGCAGCTTAACAGCTGGTTGGAGTTGGTTAGCGCGATTGGAGCCCTGGATTTCAATCCATCCGCCAGAGAACTGAGTCGGCTGGTAGTGACTGGATGCGAAGAACCGAGGATCTGGTTCAGTGGCGCGCCTTGACCTGTGTCCAGCAATGGACTAGCGCAAGCTGATGATCACATCCGGCCACCTCCTTCAGATCGTCACGACAACAGATGTAGCCCGCCCACTGCTACCTCAGCTTGCTAATCCTTTCAACTATGCCGATGTCGGTAACCGTTCGCACGGCCACTACTGAAAAACTAATATCGATAATAAAGTTTGTAAAAGCTGCAACACTCGAGCGGCACCTCCGGGAGGCTGGCACAAAAGGACTTTGCTTCCAGAGCCGTAAAGCCCGGTAAAAAAACCTGGAAGGGGGTCGTAACCCTTACTTTAGTATTTAATATTACCCCTACTCTTGTTGTGCTTTTGTCTGCTTTATGGGTAGGTATTGGGGGTGCCCTGATTACCTATGCTCTAGGTCCAGGGTTCAAACCCTTGATCAGGTTCTGTTATCAATGATAACTTTGAATATTTTAACGTTTAAAAACGTGTTTATTGGTTTTGTAATGTACATACAGCGTAAATTTTGTATTTTAAAAACATACCTAGGTAATGGTAGGTATAGACTTAAATTTTTTTCGCAATGTTAGATTAATAGGTTAAAATACATAATTATATATAATTATATTTTATCTAACTTCACAACCTACCTTTCTCTTCTATAATATCCTGTAACCAAAGGTTGTCTGGAAGAAATCGCTTTTAGCGATAAGACCGCCTAGATGTACCTTCATAGTCTACCGTATTATTTTGTTCTGTTTTTTTAATTATGTGCAATAAAGAGTATTGAATTGAATTGAATATAAAAATGTCAAATTAAATATCAATTAATTTATAGACAGTATTTCAGACTAGTTTACAGAATAATTAAAAACATGGATATTTTTATGTTTAAAAAAATTGAACTGAAGATTTTCTTTTTTTTTCTAAAGACACTTTTTACATAAAGGTACTTACAATATTCTATGAAATCATCAATTTTCACTGATTTTTTTTTTCAAACACTTTGCTTTTCTCAAACATTTTGCTAATCCAGTATGTTTAAGAACCCATTTTTTTACCGATGCCTTTATTTCCACAAACTTACTTAATTACATCTGGTGCGATGTAGTTCGTTTCTCGAACTCTTGGTAGCGGTAAAGGGTGGTTTCGACCCCCACTAGGGGTCGCAGGGGGCGCGGGTGGGTCTCGTCTCGTTAGCACAGGTGCAGGCCAGGTGCGGGCGGGGCACCATTTTTACTTTCGCACGTAATTGAACTATACAAAGTTGGTGATACGTCAGTTTTGGATAGTTTTCTTACTAAGAACAAGGATCCCATAGAACCGCATTCAGCGTATAGCATGAAATAGAAATTTCGTTTGCGTTTGACACTTAGATATTTTTCATATTTCAATCAATCAGCCGTGTGTGGATTTGTCCAAAAACATTATTTTCAATTACATTATTACATCAATATTATATTTTGGTGAAGACATTTTACAAAAAATTTCGTAAAGATATTTAGGGGTGGAATTTTCGTCAATATTGTTTTTCAACTAAAAGCCTAAATATAAAATTTCACGTTTCTAGTCTCAGCGGTTTGATGAGTCAGTGAGTCAGGTTTGCCATAAAAATGAGATTACGCGCTCTTAGTCCGAAAAAAGTACGCGCGAATCGCGTTGTACGGTCGACCGCACGTCAGTGGAAACAAAACCAGTATAACTGATCTCTCATAGTATCCTGTAAAACATGACCTATCCTATTAAAGGCACCAGTCTCACACAAAGACCGGTTTCAAGTTATCAAACTGCATGTTAATATTGTTTCTAACTGTATTTAATTTTGTGTGAGAAAAACAAATAAAATTTGTATTTAATTTTGTATGAGTATTGAAGCTCCCTAACAGGCTAGGCCAGCTGAAAGTCGAAGTGCTTCCAGCGACGTGCGGTTGACTGTACCTACTAGAACTTTAGCGCGACGCGTTACGAGCAGGAAGGTTCGAATCTCTTTGTTGGCGCGCGCGCTCCCTATGGAGACTGCATCTTGCATATTTAGTTATTTAGAAAGCTTATTATAGAACAGTCGATTATCTAAATGACAAAGATGCCTGGTGTTAATGTTACTTCAGCCTCGCACAATCTTTACAAAATAATGTTATGTACAAACTTGATTTTAAAAGATGTGTTGCGGAAGTTTGTTGCGCCGCTTCTTCTTCCCAGCTCTATATAACACCTTGGAGGCGGTGGTAGATAAAAAATTGACGTTGTATAAATGTACCCAGTGTACTTACATGCAATAAAATACTTTTGAATTTGAATTTGAATTAGTATGGGAACCAATGGTGCCACTTACAGGGGGGGTGCGGACAAAGAAAGCGGAGTAGCGGGAATGCTTTCTTTACGCTAAGGGGCCACGAGCACGCACCAAAGAGATCTTAACTCTATGGTTACGAGTATTTTTAAAATATATCCCGTTCCAGCGGCTGTGTAGTGTAACTGTGTGGAGTGACGTCACGCCGCCGCCGGCGCGACCAGACCCCGCCACCTGGCCGCTGTTATCGCGCGCTGCGCTACATCAGCCAGCAGCGAGCCCGGGCGGCTGGACCGCCTCACCCACGCGTCACACAACAGGGCTGACACATAGAAAGTAAAGAGTACTATTTATACCCTCCTGGGACCCCAGAGCCGGGGCTCTGGGGTCCCAGGAGTCAGAGTTAGGACACAAAAATTAGAAATAAAACATAACTAGTACATTTTAGATTTTCGCGCTTTGTATTCATAATTATATAATTATTTACGGGTCTTACACACGTACCTGGTCGAAACGTCGGGCAAGGTAAATAAAACTATTTCGTGTGTAAGACCCGTAAATAAATATATAATTATGAAAACATAACTAAAACATTTTAAAAAAATCATTAAAAAAATATTTAATGACGTTCACTTCTCTTGAGGACTAAAAATTAGAAGTAAAACATAACGTAAAACATAAAAATAAATAATAGGTAAGTAAATAAAAATTCGTTCAGTTCTCCTAGGACTCAGAAGGATAAGCAGTGGAAAAACCGCTAGATTGGATTAATTTGTGGAGCAAAAAAAAAGCGCTAGCAACCAAAATAAAAACGTAAATAAAATAAAAAAAAAATTTTTTTCATCATTACACGTAATACATGAATTGTACATACAGTCTTCTAGCGGAAACCTAGATAGGTTTATCTGTTGAAGACGAGTTCGCGTTACCAATATTCACTTAGAATTTAACTTAAGCAATCCTATTTCATAAGTGCGTACAGGTCCATTTCTATAAAATAAATTAAAATAAAATTGATAAAAATATTGGCCGTGTGCGTTTGTAACCTAATTTACTGAAAAGCATTATAAAATAAAAATATGGCAGCCCTGGCATCACGGTCTCTGTTTATAATAGACGTGGAACATGTTGCAGTGTTTCAGAATTTCTAAAGCCACTAACGTACTGTCAGTGCCCTATGATTGATAAGGAGGCGTTATCAGACTGTTAACAGATTTTCAGATCAACGACATTTTGTCAAAAGAGTAAATTTCAACTGTTTTGGTTCCAGATGGAGGCGAAGGTGAAAGAGGAGATTCCAGACAAGGATTACAGTCAACCGGCTACCACTGAAAGACGGAAATGTAAGTACCTACATACATACGAGTTTATAAAATGTAACACAGTGTATAAAAGTTGTAAAATAATCATACACACACACATAATATACTCACTTCAAGAGATTCATTCCGCCTTAACCTTTCCATTCATTCATTCATTCCATTCATACATTTCATTCCATTCCTATCATTCATTCATTACATTCATTCATTCCATTCCATTCATTCCATTCCATTCCATTCCATTCCATTCATTCCATTCCATTCCATTCATTCCATTTATTCATTCATTCCATTCATTCGTTCCACTCATTCAGTCCATTTATTCATCCCATTCATTCATTCCATTCATTGATTCGTTCCATTCATTCAATCTATTGATTCATTCAAATTCTCTTCCGCTCCTGCCGAAATCCCGAAACCTAGCAATGCGTGTACTAACTCTAGCTCTTGAAAAATTCGTCGAAAAATGAAAATTAAATGAAATGAAAATTTGTTTATTCAAAATTGGAATACAATAATCTCTTTTTGACGTAAATAAAATATTCTCACAAAACATACAACTACAAGCCGGACACTTGGGTTTCCTTGTATAAGCCTAGGTAGGTACAGCGTACGGTACACTTATCATCGAAAAACATGAAATGTCATTATACGTAGTGCGGGGGCGGCTTGTGGGAGCGCGAGCAACTGTCGAACGATCATAATCTGGCAACAGAGCCGCCCGGCACGGACGGACCACGCAAGCATCGCGTGGAGACAGCGCTAGCTGCGCTGGATGCGGCACATCGCAACTATGACATCGAAGTCACTTCCAAAAAGCTTATTAAGTCAACAACTTATTTCTATGTAATGACTAGCTGTTTTCCCGCGTTTTGTAAGTTATTTCTGACTTTTTTCTTTCTGCTCTGCACCTAGGGATCGTAGCGTGATATTAAATAAGCCTGTAACCTTCCTCAAGAATTGAGCTATCGAATACAAAAAGATATTTTTAAATCCGACTAGTAGTTCCGCAGATTATAGCGCGTTCATTCAAACAAACAACTAACTTTTCAGTTTTAATAAAATACTATAGGATAGTATATATGATCACATAGGATTAAATAGAGCGGGTGCCCACAGACGGAACATGCAAAGCACTCGCGTCCCGCGGCGAGCGTGTGTGAAGAGAATCATGAGACTGAGCGAAGCGATAGAGATACTGGGACAAATTTGTACCTGGGATTAATCTGATAGCGTGACACACACTGGGCGGCGGCGTTGCGAAAGCATTACGGCGGCGAAGGTTTGTATGAAGAACGCGCCGCGCCGCCGCAGCTTTGATGTAAAGGGCTTCATACTATTTCGAACATTACAGAAAAAAACCGCAACGCTTTCGCAACGCCGCCGCTCAGTGTGTGTCACGCTGTAATGTCAAGATCGCGAAAAAAATTTATATAGGTGCATAATGAGGTCTAATAACCAAGCCACCACCTCTATAAAGAAACTGTCGTCGACCGCTTCGGGAAGGTTCTTCCAGTTAGATCGTAGAGCATTGTTTCCAACAATTTCTATAACAAAGACCTCGTATTTACTGAAGGCTAAAGTATAAATTCGAAACATTTACACAGCTAAGCTCCCGGTCTATGCAGCTTTACCACATTTCGGCGAATAAATATATAAGGTTCTCTGGAAGAAATAGCTCTTAGCGACAAGACCGCCTAGGTGTACATTATTGTATCTGTTTTTTTTTTTCATTTTTGTCAGTAATTTTTAAATGTGCAAGTGTATTGAATCTGAAATAAATTTCATTTCATTTTTATTACGGGTTTTGAAGGATCTTTTCCTTGACTATTATGCTATATTGCACAGATAAATACATTTTCAAACTATGTAAAATTTGTTACAATTAAATCTCACTCATTATTAATTTCACTCATTCGTTCAATTTGTCTATATCTTTTCGGTTAAGGGTCCTTGTATTTCAACTTTAGATTTACGTATAAAAATTTATATAATCATATTGTTATTTCATTAAGATATGTCTTTTAATTAGGTAATCAATATGACTTTTAATAATACAAATAAGTAATTTAATCCACAAATACATTAATGAAGAACTATTTAATTAACCTACCACTTAAGTCTTTACAATAAAGCCTACATAACTATCAAATAATTATATACACAAAAATACAAAGATAAAACTATGTACATACGACCCTATCAGTCGAACAGCCCGCCTCGCCTCGTAGCCGGTGCAAAGGTGCCCATAACGCTTCGGTTAAGGTGAGTCATATTCAAATGTTGGCAGTACTGTTTATTGCACTTTTGACTGGTGCAAGAAACAGTACTGCCAACATTTGAATATGACTAAGGCAAGCAAAAATAGACTTTAAGATGACGAGCCTGCGTACCTACACATCTATCGCGACATCTAAGATCTACCCGACTGCCCGTGGTGTGGGTATATCCCTGTGAATCTTAACACATGTCTCTCCCTCCCCCATTTCCACCGGATTACCTGCTAAAGTAGTTCATTTAATATTATCCAGCTAAGAGCGACGCGGCCGCTAGACCCGGGTGAGAAAAAAACAATTAATAGTACATTGTTAACCTAGGTGTGAAAGTAACTTATTTAAGTCCCGAGACGGGGTTTGGCGCCCGACGCGTAGCGAGGGTAGCCAATAGTTCGAGGGACCTCTAAATAAGTCTTGAACCCGAGGGAAACACTGTGCTTTTCATTAAGAATACACTGAAAGTAAAAACAAATACATAAAATGAGTGTTAATACAAATCTCTGCTATACGGAAGTATAAACAAAACTCTACAACTCGAAAAAACAAATGAAGATCGGATTGCCGCTTTCCCGTCTACTTTGTTTTTTTTTCTGTGACCGGCCAGGTATTCTGCCATTATTTTTCATTTCCATCATTGAAAAAATGTTAAATATTTTGCCCAAATCTATGTTATTTTAAAGAAATAGTTGACAGTAATAATTTTAATAAAGTCATTTAAAAAATATATTCTTTAATTATTACATAACTTTATGTTATTTCAATTTTACATCGCGCTGTAATTGAGTGGCTGTATAGACAGTTGGACCATGGTCCAATAGAAATGTCAAAATAGTACTAGTTTTTTTTAATATAATTTAACAGCTGTCAGTTGAAAGCGATTCTCCCTAGGGCTGAGATGTATTACTTTCAACCCGCTCCTCAGGCAACTTCAGACCTACTTTCAGAGTATGAGTAATGAAAAAATATCTTATTTCATCATCACATCCCTTTAACATGTCCCCACTGCTGGGTGAGCCACACCCTGTGAGGCCTAGAATGAATTTCGTTAACATCCGAGATATTTTCAGAATCTTTGCAAAAATCCGGATTGTTTTAGGTACCTAAATCGCGAATTACCGCCGGGCATATGCGTTGATTGGCTAACGGCAAATATTAGGTTAGGTTAGGTGTTCTGACCAACCAAAATGAAGATTAGATTAGCCAATCAGCGTTCAAGTTTCTGATCGTACTAAACAAACTGGGATTCTTGCAATGATCCTGTTAATAGCTAGTCATCATCATGTCATCAACAGCCTATTAATGTCCCCACTGCTGGGGCTCAGGCCTACCCTCCCAACGAGGGCGTGCGGGCTATAGTCCACCACGCTAGCCCAGTGCGGGTTGGTGGACTTCACATGCGCCTAATAATTTCTTCTTCGGCGTATGCAGGTTTCCTCACGATGTTTTCCTTCACCGTTTGAGAGCAATCAGTAAATATACTTAAGTTTCGAGAAAAAACCCATTGGTACATGGCCCAGCCGGGGATCGAACTCCGGACCTTTCGATATGATAGGCCGCGTCTTATCCCCTACGCCATGGACGCTCTTAAGCTATCTAATAGCTAGTATGTTTACATAAATCTCTCTTAAATTCAAATAATCCAATTTTCCGATTATCCTTTCGACATAGATTAGTATAGACTATAGATAAACTAGAAGGTGAAAAATGTCGTGATAGCAAATGATAGACAATTGGTGTATGATTGAGCGCGATAATCATAGGTCTACCCTTCAGTGTGCTGGGGCGGAGTTAATAATTTATTGGAGCAAGGACTCGACCTGACTGGATAAGACTCAGCTATGGAGTCATGCCTGCACGAGTCCACTGCTGAACATGCTTCCCCAAGTTGCCACTGAACCCGATCCTCGGTTCTCTGCATCCAGTCACCGCCAGCCGCCTCACGCAGGTCGTCGCTCCATCCAGCCGGGGGCGTCCCACACTACGCGTGGTTTCCACTCGAGAACTCGTCTACTGCCACTTCAATGTACTCACTTTTTGAACTCTATATCGACTGGCCCAGGACTTGGTTTCCAATTGGCCGTAAAATCTTTTAAAAAAGTTCGTCCAGCCATCTAGCAAAGTTTTTGAAGCTGTAATTTTATTTAAGGTAGTGTTAAATCATTGATATAGTTAAATTAGTGACAGTGGTAGGTATTTGTTTTGTGGTAGGTAATATCCAATCCAGTATCCGTTTAAACCGTATTGCTAACCGATGACCATCGCGGGCGGAACCACAGCAAACACCTTGAATAAAACATCGTGAGAACGCGCGCGTGGCCGGCCGGTATAGGGACCGATTATACATATATTGTAGTGCGCCTCGTCTGTCCGTTTCTGACACTGACACTGTCGTGGAGTTACCCCAGCTTCCCCACGCGTGGCCTCGTGATCACAGTCAGATCAGAGTCTTATTTAAAAGTCTCCGAGGAATTGTTCGATCTGGTGCCAGCCACCAGTTTTCGCCATCGCACTGCGCGCCGTCAGAATACGGTTCACCCACATTACATAGATCCCTGGCGGACCAGCACTGTGCGCTTCAAGCGTTCTTTTCTGCTGCGCACGTGCAAAATGTGGAATGACCTTCCCTCTGACGCTTTTCCACAGCGCTACGATATGGGGTCCTTCAAGAAGAGAGTCAAAAGAGCTCTTCAACCTTGGCCGGCGCCGCACCAGCACCCCCCGGGTGTTGCAGGTGTCTGTGGGCGGCGGTGACCTCTTAACATCAGGAGGCCCGCCTGCTTGTTGCCCCCGTAGCAATAAAAAAAAGTATTTTTATTGCTTTTCTAATATCTTGGACAAATTCACACAGGACTGTTTAGACTCAAATTAAGCCGAAGCTAGAGTCCTGACTGTGGACCCTACTGTAACCGCTCGTTATTTCTTTATGATTACTTTCAAACATGGAACTAATATGTACTACGTAGTACATTTATTAGTTCCATGCTTTCATTCTATGATGGGCGTCAAATCACTTTGTTTCCAGGGCCGTAAACTCTTATTATAAAGGATATATCTCAGGGAGTACTGTTATGAATCTTTTGGAACCAAGCGCGCTCGGCCATCGTGTACTGGGGCCATTAGATTACTCACAGAGTAGGTACTAACAATATACTGAAACGAAGTGCGGTACGTAGAGCAAGCGTATATCCTGAAGCGAGCGAGTCCGCGGTCGACTCATAGTATGTTTACACAAAATGACAGGTTACTAATGATTTATTTACTCTGCATAAAGCTCGTGCCCGACATCCACGGCAGCCTGTCGCCTTCAGCCTGTCATTTCCCACGATTATCAGCTGAATTCTTCATACAGCCTACCTTTTGATTTATAGAGGTAACCTTTTCATGTTTGTCGTACATCGAATACTTAAACAAATATCTATCTGTATTTAAAATAATATTTAAAAATATATAATAATATATTAAATATAATATATAATATATATATTTTTTATCTGTATGTAAAATACAAATTGAAATGAATTTAGACCACAAGTTGGTTAAAATAACAAACCAAGCAACTAAAAACACAATTCAAGAAGATAACCTAACACCTAATATATTGTCGCTTTGTTTATTATTACTTGTCAGTTCATTACTTCATGTCTGGTTCCAAGTATTCTCTCTTTGACTTAACTTGGTGACATGGCGTAATCGACTCTTAAATACAATTTAGTTTTAGTATTGAAAATGTCGCACGTTAGAAATTAACTAGCGGACGCCCCGCGCCTTCGTCCGCATTTAAAACTATCCTATATGTTATTCCGTGATATAAACTATCACTGTACCGAGTTGCAACGAAATCCGTTCAGCGGTTATAGCATTAATAACAAACATACAAACTTTTACTTGTATGTTTTTATGCAGTGGGTTGACGAAGCCTTTAGTTCTTTATTAAAAATGTCATACTCAAACAGTTGATACGCTAATAAACTTTATCCAATTGAATATTTATTAAGTCGGTGGTACATTAGGGCGGCACCACACTTGTGTTTTTGTCGCGGGCTCCCGGCGCGTGTCCGGAACACGCTCTTGTCGCCTGCGGCCTTATAACCCACCCTAGGGATGGGGCGCAGTCGATAGTTGGGAGCTGTCGATATTTATTTTTATTTATTTTATTTTAAATGAAAAGACAGCTTATAGCTGATGCTTCCATATCAGCAGTCGACTTGCTTTCATTATTTATATTAATTTATTGCGTCTTTTTAGATTTGAGGAAGTTGTCTAGTCTGTTCTTGAACATGTTTACAGAAGTGGCAGAAACAACCGATTCTGGCAGAATATTCCATTTGGATGCAACCCTGTTGCCTAGAAAATTCCTGTAGGGGTTCAGCTGTGCATTGGCTCTTTGTATTCTCATGTTGTGCCCTCTGAGAGTCTCTATGGGGTTAGGGTGGGTACTCATAGTTCGCTTAGATACGGTCGCCTTTGTAAATGCCGCCGCCGCCTCCAGTCAAAGCATGCCTTGTGGCTGTTCCTTGTTTGCATCATACGTCATCATATCATAAGTATCAGATTCATAAGAGATAATTCAGTTTCGTAGACAAATAAACACATAAAGTGTACCTACGTAGTATCTTGTTAGATTAAAATATATAAACTAGTTTTCAGATCTAATACTAGGTACCTACCTATTACTTATGTATGTTTAAATTGTTATTTATCACAATAGTAGATTAATAGTACACAACTGGTAATTAAATATTCAGATTAATTATTTTTCTCAAGAAGGCAACCCTTACTGAGTCAGTGACGCGTTAGAAAGAGAGGGAAGTCGTAGGTGAATATCTTTGTAGGCATTTAGCGCCCGTGAGCGCTGAATTGCACTTTATGCGTCGTTGCTAGAGTCGCTATTTGTTTAAATGTTTTGCGAAGATACCTTTCTGTCCCTACTATTATCTATTCTGTGGTTAGGGTTAAATATGTTCCTTATGTCAGATGAGTTGTAATATATTTCCGAGCGAAATGTACTTCATCGAACTATTCCTGTCTGTCCACTCAGGGGATGCAAGTGGGCGAACAGATTAAACTTTTTATTCATGGTTTCGACGTGTCAGGGTGTTTACCTATCATCATACTAGCCTATTGATGTCCACTGCTGGGCATAAGCCTTTCCTAATGAACACCACCACACCCGGTCCTCTGCCCTCTGTTGTAAAAGTTTATATCAATTCTTGAAGAAACTGGTATCACTGTTACTGTCACCTGTCACTTTGACGTATGTCACCCGTCATTTTTTGATCTGTCAAATTCTCTACCATATTCGTGTATGAGGTGTATGTACGTTCTGTCTCCTGCCATGTCTGTAAAACTAAATCTAAAAGCATCCTTGTTAATTGTGATTAATATCTGCATCTACTAAGAATAAATGAAACGCTCTGACATCGTAAATTATAATTTGTTATAATTTCAAGAAACAAGAACCCACTGCGTCACTCTCCTAGACCCTCTGCATCCAGCCACCTTCTTTAGGTATTCGGTCCATGTCAACTATGCGACCGATGTAGCCCACTGCCACTTCACTAACCTGTCACTAATAAATATAATAAAATATATTGCATTTTTTTCAGACTTTTACATGCCTATGCTAACTTACAATGTATGTATGACAATGTCTCGAAACTTATGTACATTTACTTCTCAAACGAAAATGAAGGAAAACATCGTGAGGAAACCCGCATACGCAGAAGAAGAAATTCTTAGGCGCATGTGAAGTCCACCAACCCGCACTGCGCTAGCGTGGTGGACTATAGCCTCGTTGAGGGTAGGCCTGAGCCCCAGCAGTGGGGACAGTAGGCTGTTGATGATGATGACAATGTCAAAATATTTGTGTCGCCGTCTGTGCGTCCTCCTCTGACATCTACGTCGTCTCTTTGTCTCTTGCCAATCTCGTCCAGGTATTTTCGCTACTTTTACCTTCCACTGCACACACTGCCTACGAAATAACCTAATACAATTTTATTGTTTTTATCAAGAAGTATCGAATCTCATTGGTGGCGCGCGCGCTGCCTGTGGAGTTCGCATCTTGCATATTTAGTATGCAAGATGCTGGGCTGGGCTGCATTTGGGAAGTTGCGTCATATCTTCTCGTCGCATATACCACAATGCCTGAAGACAAAAGTCTTCAACCAGTGCGTCCTACCCGTAATGACCTACGGCGCCGAAACGTGGACACTGACAGTGGGACTAGTCCGAAAACTCAAAGTCGCTCAACGGGCTATGGAAATAGCTATGCTCGGAGTTTCTCTGAGAGATAGGATCAGAAACGAGGTGATCCGCCAGAGAACCAAATCCTTTGACATAGCTCAAAGGGTTAGCACGTTGAAGTGGCAGTGGGCTGATCACATCTGTCGGAGAACCGATAACCGCTGGGGTAGACGAGTTCTCGAGTGGAGACCACGACTAGGCAAGCGTAGTGTGGGACGCCCCCCGGCTAGATGGAGCGACGGCCTGCGCAGGGCGGCTGGCAGTGACTGGATGCGGAGAGTCGAAGATCGGACTCAGTGGCGCGCCTTGAGGGAGGCCTATGTCCAACAGTGGACTAGTGCAGGCTGATGATGATGATGATGATATTTAGTATAGGAACCTATTGTGCCAATTACCGGGGGGGTCCGGACAAAGGAAGCGGAGTAGAGGGAGGAGGTTGCTAATACATATAGAGTTTGAGAATGTGTGAGTGAGTTACAATATTGTAATCCATTTGACACGATTTCGACACCCATAGAATGCTTCTTTTACGCCTCTATAAGGGGCCGCGGTCGCCTACCAAAGGGATCCTAACTCTATGGTTTTTATCGATACCGGCTCGCGTCGCTCGCGCCACGTCACTAGGCTGCAGCACTTAGCGCCTGCGGGTGTACACGGCGCGCTGCTGCGTCTGACGTTTCATTCTGCGGGCGTCGGGGCCACGGCGGGGCACGGGGGGCACGATACGGGCCCGTCGGGGGCTCGGGGGGCACGGCCTGAACCTCGTGTGCTTAAATTTTTATTATTATTGAATAGAATAGAATCAGTGGGGAAGACGTGACCTGTCATGTCGAGAGGTCCTAGTCCGAGTTCGATCCCCGGCCGTGCCATGTACCGAGAGGTGCATGCTTTAACTAAATTTTAGTCTCTTGCGCATTTCTTTAACTTTGAAAATAAGAAAGGTTTAGAACCTGTCAAATTAGTTTATTAGTCCTGTCACGATTTCTACAGTTATATGATAAAGATAGGCAGACTGTGTTTCTTCGTTTAGATATCGTAATGGTAGGTATGTCTTTTAGTAGAATGGAGGGGTGTGTGACAGGATGACGCATAGTATAGTCCACTCAGCTGGAGGACTTGGCGAGTGTCGTGTTCTGCACAGACGCGCTGATATATGGGCCACTAGTGGTGGACGATGGAGTTGGGACAGCGTAGGAAAATAGGAACCTTCGAGCAAGCCTTCGAGTCCTTTTGAAATACTTATCCTAAACTTATTTATTTTTATTTATTTATTTAATCTAATATACATTGTGAATTACATTGACAATTGGTATTGAGGTGTTGATAAACCAGTGTATTGGTTTGTCCCAACACCACCATTCGTGCTGTCCATCGGTTATTTAAAGCAAACAAGACATAAATTACACTAAGGTAAAGAAAGCATAACATTGGTATCAAAAGTTGAACATGAACACAAAAAACAATACAATAGGTAGGGTAGATACATAAAAATTGGAGTGAGCGGCCCATAGCATCCAGCAAATAGCATGGCATTTAATACGTCATCACATCACAACTACAATATTATATTTCATTATACGGTTTTTGGGGTCGCTGCTTGCAGGTGAGAAATGAAACGACTGATGATCTGTAGATGCATATTTTATTAACAATTGTCCTTATTATTATTTACAATATTAGGTTCGCAACCGGCGACGGTTGAGAGGAGCGCTTAACGTTAGAAAGAGATAGTAATATCTTGTGTCCCCACAGTATTCCCCCCCAAGCGACAGCGTACATATATACACAGATCTAGATGTATTATTATACGATATAATTAAGGTATACATAACGTTACCTAACTATTTGCTGTACAATTATAGTAAAATATTACCATAAGAATACTAATTCTATACAGACAGATTTTTTTACATCGTTTGTATATACATTTTATCTACGTGAATATCGCGCGAGTCAATTTGTGCTTCGTTGCGGCGCGTAGTGGGAGAAACTGGCTAGCGCGGTGCGGGGCGCGGTGCGGCGCGGTGCGGGGAGGTTGTCCACTGCGCCGTCATTTGGCCGGTCGGCGCGCGCGCGACGCTCAGTCGGTTTGCTGCCTTCGCTCGTCGCCGTCGTCGCCTTCACTTGCTTGCTGCGCGCGCTCACGGACTGCCTCGCCTCGCTCGCTTCCTCGCCGCGTGCTTGATAGTGACGACTCGTCGCATTTCTTTTTAACTGCGCTTGTTATTAAGAGTGTCGTCACTATGATATGTACATGAAGATTGAAGATGCGTGCACTTAGTAGTCGTCGAAAACGTTCTTTTCAGAGCGACTGCGCTTCCAAATGCGAATATAGTTTCTCGACTCCGCACCAAAACGTTCTTTTCAGAGCGACTCATTGCGTGACGTCATAATATAAACTGCTCTTTTCAGAGCAAATTGCGTGACCATAAAAACTGTTCTTTTCAGAACAATGTTTCATTCGCCTGAACGCTTGAAGTCGTTGTGTGTTGACAGTGATACTCAGTGCTTTTTAGGAGTGATCTATAGTTTTGTGAAGTGCTTAATTTTGACGTTTCAGGCTTGTGTTGTTTTTTGTTCGGTTCGTTGCAGTTATTCAGTCATGCTGTTCCCCGAGATGCGTACTAATGCTATCATGTCGGTGCCAGCCGGGTAGTTCATCCATGGTTTCTGTTTTGGTATTTTTTCGTTTCAGGTGTCCAGCAGGTACGATTGGTTGTTTCATAAGGTACGCTTGGTTGTTTCTCCTCTTGCTGGGAATAGGTAAATGGCGAGTCGCGTCTTTTTTGTTTTAGGTTGTATAGATATATCGATAGGAAAGTAGCTGCTTGTTTAAAATAGTGGATCGTTATTCCATATGCACGGTGGGCTGCATTTATGTGCTCTTTTACCGAAACGGTCGTGGTAGAAACAAACTGCGTTGGGTGTCACGGCTTGCTCAGTTTGTGGCGAATTGCGTAATATCTTGGCTTCTAACGCTACGATTCGTCTTTTCAGCTGTGCTAATTCTTTTTGAAGCTGCCTTTTTTCCCCGATGCAGTCTTGGCGTTGGCACTCGTCTTCCGTGGGCCGGCTACATTGTTGAAACTGTTGGGCGATCTTTGTCATTATTTTTCTCACGTTTGCCATATTCTTCTCCACCTCCATGGCCTTCTCCTCGAAACTAGCGGACACATTCATGGTTGTGGACTAGTTGACTGATGCTAGGGTTTTATATTGATAACTTGGTTTTGAGACATGATGTTATTATTATTTGTTGTGGTTCGCAACTATCGATAGTTGAGAAGAGTTGTATTTGGAAATTGTTGAACCACTTAAGGTTGGATTTAGATTTTTTTTTTTTACTACCCCCTTTTTTATATGCCGCTCGCGTATCGTACTGTAGGTTTTGACACTCTGCCTGATCTAGTTGTGTAAATGATGTTTGAACTGTTTTTTGAATTTACTTGCGTTTTTTTGCTTTGGCTTGTAGTTTCTCCGTCATCTGTTAATATGTAGGCTGGTTTTAATCTGTCTAGAGATATTATGGTTGTACGTGTCGGTAATTGGATTTTATGGAATTTTTCATGACGTTCTAGCACTTCGAATGGCCCGTTGTATGGTGGCGTTAGCGACGGTCGAACTGTGTCGTTTCGGACGAATACATGCGTGCAGTTTGATAGATCTTGGTGGATAAAAGTCGTATGGTGCGCTCTGTTCCTTTCTTTTGGTATGAATTCGGTCATTGTTTTACTTAGTTCGCGTACGTATTCTGCATCGTTAATATTTTGCTTTGACGGCACAAAAAAATCTGATGGAATGCGTAATTGTGCTCCGTATGTTAATAGGCTTGGGCTTAAGTTGTTGTCGGTTCGAATAGCTGTGCGTATTCCTAATAAAACTGAAGGTAGTTCCTCGGTCCATTTGGTTGTTGTTGACCTTGCCATTAATGCTGCCTTTAGCGTGCGGTGGAATCGTTCGACTTGGCCGTTGGATTGTGGGTGATAGGGTGTTGTTCTGATTCTTTCTATTCCGAACTTTTTTAATAAGCAATTAAAAATGTTCGCCTCGAACTGTCTGCCTTGATCCGTGGTTATTCGGATTGGACAACCGAATCGTGATATCCAGTTTTCGTAGAATATTTTTGTTACAGTTTCTGCGGTTATTTCGCGCGCCGGTACTGCTTCAGGCCATTTCGTATATCTGTCTATCATAGTGACGATGTACTTGTAGTCGTTTGATGGCGGTAACGGTCCGACTATGTCTATGTGTACATGTTCGAATCTAGATGATGGTGGAAATGTGCCGATTGGGGTAATCGTGTGACGATTGATTTTAGCTTTTTGACATGCTATGCAGGCTCTTGTCCATAGGCCAATGTCTTTGTTCATCCCAGGCCAAAAATATTTTGCTGTTATTTGTTTCCTCATTGTACGAGTGCCGGAATGACATAATTCATGTTGCATTTTATATGCTTCTTGCCGATATGCCTGTGGTAAATACGGTCTCGGTGTGCGAGTAGACATTTCGCATGATATTGAGTTCTTGGCTCCCGGAAGTGTTATTTTTACAAAATTAAGGTTTTCCCTTTTCTTTAATTGTTTCAACTCTTCATTACTGCTTTGGTCTTTAGCTAACTGATCATAATTGATTTTCATTGGACAGCTAATCACTTCTATTCTCGATAGCCAGTCTGCGACTGGATTGCTTGGACCTTGTAGGTATTGGATGTTGGAGCAAAATTGACTTATGAAGCTGAGTTGTCTTTCACGCCGTGGCGTGTCGTTGTTGCTGGGAGCTTTCGTTAATGCGTAAGTCAAAGGTTTATGATCTGTGAGTATTGTGACGTCGTTTCCCTCGATTAATCTTCGGAAATGTTTGACGGCTGCATACATCGCTAATAACTCACGATCGTACACACTGTAGCGGCGTTGTGTCTCGCTCATTACTTTTGAATAAAAAGCTAATGGTTTCCAAAAATTGTCTTTGTTTTTCTGTTCTACTACTGCTCCCAAGCTGTGGTCTGATGCGTCCGTCATGATGCGTAACGGTGCATTGCTGATGGGGTGCGCCAGTGTAGTAGCTTTCAATATGCTTTGTCTGCATTTTTCAAAAGCCTTCTCTGCTTCTGCATCCCACACTATTGGGGACTTGTCGTTCTTCTTTGTGTTGTGAAGGTATTTGTTCAATTGTAGCTGAGCCTCTGCTTGGTGCGGAAGGCAATCTCTGTAAAAGTTTAGCGTGCCTAAAAATCTGCGTAACTCTTGAACTGTTGCTGGTTTTTTAAAATTTGAAATGGCTTCGATACGATCGATAGGCGGAGTGATGCCGTCCGATGTTACTTGGTAGCCAAGGAAGTTAATTTTCGATTTTCCAAATTCACATTTTTCGATGTTAAGAGCTACACCGTGATTATTTAATCGTTCTAGTACTTGCTGTAGGACTTTCTTGTGCGATTCTTCGTCTTTTGTATACAACAATATGTCATCAATGTATGGGAAACATCCTTCTACGCCCCTTAGAACTTCGTGCATAAATCTTTGAAATGTTTGTCCTGCATTTCTGAGCCCGAATGGCATTACTCTAAATTCAAATAATCCAAATGGTGTTATGATCGCTGTTTTCTCCGGATTTGACATTGGGATCCAGTAGTAGGCGCTTTTTAAATCCAGTTTTGAGAATACCCTCATGTTGTGTAATTGATATGTGAAATCCTGGATGCGTGGTATTGGGTATCTATCTGGAAGCGTTACGGCGTTCAATCGACGGTAATCACCGCAAACTCGTAGGCTGCCATCTCGTTTCTTTACGATGTGGAGGGGGCTTGCCCATGGACTTTTCGAAGGCTGGCATATTCCTGCTTCCATCATTCTTTCGAATTCTAATTTTGCCACTTTGTACTTGTCTGGCGGTAAAGGTCTGGCTCGAGCATATAATGGTTGGCCGCTGGTTTCGACGTGATGCACGACCTCATGCTTTGCTGGTTCCCTCAATGATAGTGGTCTGAGTACGTTCGGGTATTGTTTCAGGATATCATGATAAATGTGGTCTTTATTTATCATATGCACTGAGTCTTGTTCCGCCTTAATTTCTATTGCGTTGATGGATAAGGAAGTAACTTGGTCAACTAACTTCTTATGGTGTATGTCCACCAATAGCTTATAATGCCCGAGGAAATCAGCGCCGAGGATTGACGTTTTTACGTCCGCAATAATGAATGCCCATCTGAATCGGCGTCGTAACCCGAGGTTTAATATTAATGATTTCTCCCCGAAAGTGTTGATAGGAGAGTTGTTTGCTGCGAATAATTTGTGTGAGCTCGATCGAGCTACTTTTGACTTGTTGCTAGCTGCTAGCACGGATATTTCTGCGCCCGTGTCGATGAGGAAACGCTGTCCCGTGTCGCGGTCGAAAACGCATAGGCGGTTGCTTGCGCTGGGAACACCGATGCCCGCCACCATCGGTGTTGAATTTAGTTTTCCGAAGTTTTCTTCGCTTTGCAACACGGTGGTTCGCAACGCCGAGCCTTATCCCCAAATTTATAATGGAACCAACATTCTCGATTTACGTCGTCGTATTGTCTCGAACTTCTGTCCGCGCGACTGATTGATCGGGAACGCGGTCGTGTTTGTTTTTTAAAGGAGTTTCTGCGATATTTTCCTCTACCTCTGCGTAGTTCTGCGACCTCCAATGTCAGTTTCTCTAGTTGTGATGCTAAATTTTCAAAATGCGATTGTGATGGTTGTGTTTGTGAGGTTATTGCGGCTATACTGGTGTTTGGCCCGTATTCCAGCATTTTATCGGCCATGTTTGCTAAGGTGTCTAAAGACGCCTCTGTATTTACTGACAGTACAGACCGAACGTGAGCGTGCATTTGTTTCAACCATTCTATTTTTAAGCCATCCTCCGTGATCATATTACCACCGAGTTCGCGCATTTTTCTTAATAATTGTGACGGTTTTTGATCGCCTAACTCAAGACCGCTTATTAACTTTTGGAAATTTTGAACGTCTGACTCCTCATATACGGAAATGAGACGTTGTTTAAGTGTTTCATATTTATTAGTAATGGGTGGTTTTTTTAAGAGATCTGAAATGTGTCTTAAGTCTTCGTTTTTTAACTGTTGAAGTAGGTAACGACATTTTTGGTCGTCCGAAGTTTTTAGCGGCTCAATTACTGCTTCGAACTGGATGAACCAAATGGCAGGCATTTCGCGCCAAAATGGTATTAGGCGGGATTGAATCGAAACCGCTGCTATCACATTTTCTTTTTGCATTGTTTCTTCTTGAGGAGTGGGCTCCGTCGGAGACAACATTGCTGCTCGAAATTGTACTTGTTTATTTGCTTGTCGGGGTCACCACTTTGGGGTCGCTGCTTGCAGGTGAGAAATGAAACGACTGATGATCTGTAGATGCATATTTTATTAACAATTGTCCTTATTATTATTTACAATATTAGGTTCGCAACCGGCGACGGTTGAGAGGAGCGCTTAACGTTAGAAAGAGATAGTAATATCTTGTGTCCCCACAGGTTCATTCAAAGTTATCTACAAATAATCATTTTTACAAAAATAAAACCGACTTTGTAAAATTTTATGTATAGGTAACCGATGACTTGATGATTCCCTTATTTTTTAAAGTTATCACCCTTAGAGGTGGAATATTGTTTTCAAATTAAAATGGGACCACCCTCGCAATGTATCCTATTCATTAAAAAAAGAATCGTTCACAATCGGCGAAGATATTGCGTAACATACAAAAAGAACATTACAGTCGAATGGACCTTCTCCCATTTTTAAGTCGGTTGAAAACATCGGACCACGAGATTTTAGGTATTTTAGAACTTCATACCTTCGACCATTCACGGAATTTCCCATTGAACGGGGTCCCTACCTGAAAAACAATTTAACTTAAATGCCCCAAAAGCAAACAGTTTGGCAACTAATAAAGCATTACGTCAAATCGTCGCGAGCACCGAGTCGGGGCTCGGGGGTCTGGGTGTGGGGTCAGGGGTGGTGTGTGGGGGCGCAGGTGTCCGCCGAGTGGCCGCCACGATAAGGGCGGGCCACGGAAACCGCGGACAGTTGCGAGGCAGCTACCCCGCCAGTTGCGACAGGTTGATCTGCAGCGCAATTAAAACTGATTTGCCAAATTCAATATGCTGGAACATAGAGGTAGTCAAACCTATGAGGAAAGCGTAGGTATCCTAGACACACGCGGCCTGCGGTGGCGGCCTACGGCAGGCCGCAGCCTCAATATACAGACGCGGCGCGTGGCTGAAGTCTCACATACATTTTCCTAGGGAATAAACAGGCCCAAGGGTTGTCAAGGCAGTCATTCTATAGTTTTGACAAATTTAAAAGAATATCATTGACAATACCTAATCTAATTTTTGACATTATTTAAGTTTTGATTATTTTACATTTTATTGTCATTTTTTATTATTTTGTTTTTGACTTATTTATTTTATGTTTTGTGTTTTTATTATTCAATGTTGTTTGACATTGGTTCTAATTGAATTTAACGACGTATAACAAAAGTTATCAATAAATATATGTCTATGTCTAAGACCTGCTGTAAAACTAAGCGGCCATGCTGCGCAAACATATTATCAACCTCAGTACTAGGTCTCGCGCTGTCGCTGCTGCCCGTCATCGGTGTATGCCGCAGCTAGTTACATACAATATGTGGCACAATATTTTCGCCCAGTAATTGTGGAGGCGAGATGAAACCGCGGGCCGAGGTGTCGCCTGCCACGCGCAGCGGCTCTCCATAACGAGTAGTGCTGCCACGCATTACGTTATATCGATATCGATAGAGGATAGGAGTTACTTTTAAGTAACATGTAACAGAATTACTAGGCTAAGGAATAAACTACCATTATGTAGAAAGACAAAATGTGTGAAACAAAACGTTACGGCGACTTAAAGAATACTTATAATAAATAAATTAATAACAGTACATAATATACGATGTAGGTATAGAAAACATGGATCTGTGTTGTCTGAAAACAAATTATTTATATTTTATATTAATGATAATCCACTCTCTCTTTCTCACACACACACAGACAGTTAAATGTCGACCCCATCAAGTGTTAACTGTATATTTTTCATGTTTTATTTGTCTAAGTAATTCTTTTTAATATTTTCCAAATTGTGTGTTCTAAACAAAAATCTATGAAAACTAGGATTTCTTGTACATACCTACTAACATATGAAAATTAGACAAGGTCAAGACATTTCACGAATATAATAGTTAATTTTAATATCTATTAAGTGTAAGTAGACCGTGTATTTGGGAAATGTATTAAGGTTGTCTGGAAGAAATCGCTCTTAGCGATAAGACTGCCTATAAATGTACATTATTGTATCTGTTTTTTCTTTTCTTTTTTGTCTGTAAATTTGAAATGTCCACAAAAGTGTATTGAATTTTTTTTTTTTTTAATAATAATTGGACAAATTTACACACGGCTGTTTAGTCCCAACTAAGCCGAAGCTTGTACATATGGGTACTCGACAACTGATAAACATACTTAAATACTTTTAAATAAATACTTAAATACATACAAACACCCAGAGTCCGAAAACCAACAGTTATGCTCATCACACAAATGTTGGTCCCGGGTGGGAATCGAACCCACGACCTTTGGCGCAGTAGGCAGGGTTACTACCACTACGCCAACAGGCCAATTGAAAGTATTATAACGAAATCTATTTTACTTTGTATATTTAATCGATAGGCAATGGAGGCGCATCCCTAGCGGCGTGCAGCGGGGCTGTCAGACGCACGCGGGTCGCACTTGGCGCGGCGCTAGCGTTTCGACAAAACTTTTATTTATTCTGTCGCTCGCAGCTTACTTGGCTATTTCACACCGCAATAGATTGCGGTATAATTTGTTTTTAAGTTTGTATAACGCAATCCTACCAATATTATAAACGCGAAAGTTTTTAAGGATGTTTGGTTGGATGTACCAGGTGGACGGATAATTAGAAACAGGGCAAGATTTTCATACAATCGAGGTTTTCACTTTGAAGCCATGGGTCTCCGTGAAGGATTGATCGGGGCATGATCTGATGACGGCCATCGAGAGAGTAGATGGAGGACTTTTAGATCGCTATAGATATCCAGCTGATCAGATGGACCGTTTCGAAGCAGCATCGTCATGATTCCTTAACTTTAAGATTTTCATACATTTTGATGCCATTTGGCGGTTTTTTTTCTTCATGACGATGCTGCTTCCAAACGGTTCATCTGATCAGTTAAATATCTACATTGATCTAAAACTCCTCCATCTACTCTCTCGATGACCGTCATCAGATCACGCCCCGATCAATCCTTCACGGAGAACCATGGCTTCAAAGTGACCTCGATTGTATGATTAACTTGCCCTGTTTCTAATTATCCGTCCACCTATGTATATTTAGATGTTTGTGACTCTTTCACCCAAAAACTACCGAACAGATTTTGATGAAACAGCAGAATACCACAGGCTATAGACACCTCGCTGACTTTACAAACGCGGGCGCAAAGCTTTGGACATAGCTCAAAAAGTGAGTACATTGAAGTGGCAGTGGGCTGGTCACTGTCGGGGAACCGATAACAGCTGGGGTAGACGGTTCTCGAGTGGAGACCACGCTTGGGCAAGCCTCGGCTAGACGGAGCGAGGATCTGCGTGAGGCGGCGGGCAGTGACTGGATGCGGAAAACCGAATATCGTGTTCAGTAGCGCGCCTTGTGGGAGGCCTATGTCCAGCAGTGGACTAGTACGTACAGGCTGAAGATAATGAATTTGTAATTAAGTAATTTCCAAAAAAAAGTTGTTCAGTATTGTAATACTGAATGCACACGTATTTGATTGAAGTTCACATTTTTATGAATTTTAAATTACTTACCCAATATTTTTTATATAAAGTGAACATACCTGAGACTGCAATGTAATGATTGCTGCATAAAACCACTCAAGGGCTACACGTGGGTTGCCAGCCTAAGGGGGTAATACAGCAATAAACCATAAACTAATAGTAATTTCGATCGATTATAGTAGACATATAAATATTCAGTAAAAACATGATCATATCAAAAACATGATCATTTAAAAACATGATCATAATAAAAATTTAAAATTCGCGTTCCTATTACAATATATTTCACTTCAATATCCTCTTGTCCACACAATTTACGAAAAATGTGTGGCCACGAAAAATGCTGCCTCACATTCACTAGTTGCATTTCTGAAATAATTTGTGTGAAGGTATCTTAAAATGCTGCTTTGTATTTATTTACTAGGAAAGTAATAATCAACAAAAAGAGCTATTGAATTTTTATTCGTTAGAAACTTGAAAATCGTGTTAAAAAATAATGTAATAAATAGTTAAGTACCTACTACATTAATTTATAACAGAAAAAGAACCGTGTCTTGAAATCTAATCTAATAAAATACATACACCAGTACAGACTAGACTACCCCGTATTTAGACTCATAAACAATCGGCGATTTTTTTAAGCACAAGTTTAAACAAGGCGTAATTTTAATTCTATATTTTTCAAAAGTATTTTTATGTCAGTCTAAATAACTACACAATAAACGTCTCAGTTTAAAGTTTTTTAATGTATTTTTTTTTCAAATAATCGCCTACACACACTTGTTTCCACTGCTTATGAATACGTTTTTATTTATATAAAAAAAACCTTATTTAGAAGAGCTACTGGTATGGAAAATGGTATGGAAAACATTCTAGCCGTAAGCCTCGCCAATGTCTCCGCGGACCTAACGGCCCCAATCCAATAGGCGCCTGTTCAAACTGAATGGGCGATGAGTTACGTGCGAGCGCATAGACCCCTTGTTTGTTTATATCCCGATATTGGACCAAGCTCTACCTAATAACCTATAGCCCTGTATGTACTTCTACCATGAATCAAAAAATTTATCCACTTCCATATGGATCAGTAATAAAAGCATTCTATGGGTGTCAAAATCGTGTCAAATGTATGACAATACTTATACTCACTCACACATTCTCATTTTCAAACTCCATATAAATTTGTATTAGCAACCTCCTCCCGCTACTCCGCTTCCTTTGTCCGCACCCCCCCCCCTGTAAGTGGCACCATCCGTTCCAATACTAAATATGCAAGATGCGATCTCCACAGGGAGCGCGCGCGCCACCAAAGAGATTCGAAACTTCTTGACTTCTACCATGAGTTTTCAACGTTAATACACGCTAGAGTACGTAAAAACTTGTATAATATGTCTCTGTTATTCTTAATGAGTCGAAAACAGCTCTATTAACAGAAACTTACTAGGACGTTGATCATCATAATCAGCCCTTTAGCGTCCACTGCTGGACATAGGCCTTCACCAATGAACGCCACCAAACCCAATCATTTACCCGCCGCATTCAGCCGCTTCCGGGCCCCATCAAGTATATTCATATTAATTTATTTTGTAATAAACATACAGCGTCAATAATTATAATAATATGTAATACTTAATTAGTATAAAATACAATGTCCAAGTCATATTAAAAAATGTCAAATTATTGAAGAACCATGTAAGAATATCTATTTGTACTTAATAATAATCATAAAATAAATTATGTCAAATTAATTATTAAATAACTAACTAACGCTTGGTTAATAACTATAATAATATGTATTATGGTATATTTAATTTATATGTATGTGTGTAAATATTATAGTATATATAGTTTTTTAAGTTTATTTCAACTGCCTTTTTAAAGTTACTGTCTTCGCACCTACCACAATCTATCAGCACTGCCTAAAGGTTAACTGGTAGAGAATGCCCCCGGCATTAAGTTCGCCTCTTGTACAATACATGTGCAATAAAGTTTAAATAAAATAAATAAAAATAAATAACTAACGCTCGCCCGCAGTTTTCGTGGCCCAGCGAGCTCTATGAAGCACGGGCGTGCCCAGAGAGTTGTTAGTATACATAAAGCGCGCGTTAGCAAGTCTGAACTGTAAGCACGGGTCTGAACAGTCTCGAAATGTTCGGGGCGACGCTACTAGTCACAACACGTCAGTAGCGCTGATTGTTGCTCTCGCCGGTATTTATTTAGATTTGGAGTAATCATGGTGAAATGTGCAGTGCCAAGCTGTAAACACGATTCACGGAAACAAACGATCTAGAAATGAAATCTATATAGAAGCGTTCATAGAACACCTGCTTACACTTGGCACAATGGGCAATGAGCGATGCGCGCGCTCTATAGCTAGTATACTAACTCTATGGGCGTGCCTGTACAAACCCTCGGGCGCGTGCCGCCGCATGCACCACCCTGTTTATGCTCGCCCACACCGGCCCGCGCTTGTTTGTGCCGGCACCAACCGGGTTGTGTCGGCATAAACAAGCACATCGGATCTGGCGAACATCGAATCGCTTAGTGCTAATTCCTTTGGAGCATTTTTTTCCAGTTTTCGCTAAACAATCTTGGCCAAACTTGGCTCAAAATTGATTGTCCTGTTGGCGTAGTGGTTGACCCTGTCCACTGCGCCAAACGTCGTGGATTCAATTCCCACCCGGGACCAGCATTTGTGTGAGGAGCTAACTGTTGGTTTTCGGATTCTGGGTGTTTGTATGTATTTATTTATTTAAAAACACCAGCTTACTTACAGACTACATCCAACATGCAAGTGGGTTAAACAATACATTCAATTCAAATTAAAAATTAAAATGTCAAAAAAATAAATGTCAAAAGAAAAAATGTCAAAATAATGCGTTACAATAATTCCGTGCAGTGCTTATAATATAAGGTCTATTACCGAAGAGATCCAGGTCCAGGTCCATTTAAAAGTATAACGTATGTTTATCAGTTGTTGAGTACCCATTTACAAGCTTCGGCTTAGTTTGGGACTAAACAGTCGCGTGTAGATTTGTCCAAACATTATTATTATTATAAACAAATGTATCCTATGTGTGTGAAATCAATAGGTACGTTGTTTTCGCTCAATTACTCCAGAATATCAAATCTTTAAAACTCTTGCACTTTTTGACGTCACTGACAAATGAACCATATCACCATAACATAAGGTACAAAGTCGTGTGCGCGAGGCGACGCTGACGTCTGTGTTGGCATTCATACGATTTTGTACTTTAGCCTATGGTCTTAAGGTTCATTTGACAATGACGTCAAAAAGTGCGTTGACATTTTTCCGGTCTGTCTGCTTAGATGGTAAATTATACCTTCTCTTCAGTTTATGTTAAGATATAAATGTTGTTGCAGCGACCGCTGCGGGCAAGGAGCGGCGGTCGCCGGAGCACGAGGAGACCAGGTCGTCTCCCACTCCTGGGCAGCTGAGCCCACAGAATAACGGGACCACAGGTGGGTGGGGTTACGGATGGACTTGATATAAGAAATACGTTCAATCCAGTGGTGCGACTATTGAACAAAAGAAACGAACGAAATTTGAACGAATGAATGAATGTGAAAATGAGTTTAACCCTAAAAAGGATATAAAATAAACAACATAATATCTGACCCGGCGGTCAAAACTGAAAGCAAGTTAGAATCATGAAAGTAAGTAGTGTCGTTTACAACAATGACGCCATCACCGGGTCAGTTAGGTTCTCGATAAGTTTGTGTAATGAATGAGTGAACTGATGAATGATATCCTTGTCAGGAGAAATCAATCATAGCCTATTTCACTTCGTTCCGAGTGAGGTTCCGAGAATGTATAGGTAGAATGAATGGATAAAAATGTTTTTATTGTTATTAATTGCTGCGTTTACTCGTGTTACATAATTTCCGGAGCTCTATTTTTGAATAGCTCTCCTCGCTAGCGCGGTCGATTCTACTAATTTTCCTTCGACATCCGATACAAAATTCAGTAGAATCGACCGCTCGAAGCGAGGAGGGCTATTCAAAACTAGAGCTCCTGTTCTCCCAGCCGCGCTCTCGTCGACGGAGTCCGCGTCGCCGCCGCTGCCGGAGGGCTCGCGCGCCGCGCCCGCGCTGCAGCGCCTGCGCCGCTTCCTGTCCGCGCTGCACCACTTCGCGGGCGACGTCGGCGCAGACACCGGCGAGAGGGTCCGCCAGATCATCTTCAATCTCGTCGTAAGTTCAGGTTTATTGCGAAGCCTTTACAGCATAGAGTTAGTATACTAGCTATAGAGCGCGCGCATCGCTCGTTGCCCATTGTGCCAAGTGTAAGCAGGTGTTCTATGGACGCTTCTATATAGGTAGATTTTTTCTAGATCATTCTTTTCCGTGAATCGTGTTTACAGCTTGGCACTGCACATTTCACCTTTTCTTATTCTTATTCTTAGACGGGGGTGGCAGTCCCTGCACCGACTCCACGAAACGGGAGTTTTGTGCAATTCCCCCCGGGCCGTCAGTCCAGCCATCCCAGCTCCTTGAAGTACTGGAGTAGGACTTCTGGCTGACGGCAGCACTGTTGCAGGTTGCTCGTTGCCGAGAGGTCGGGATCTATTGCCAGCCCCGTTTCGGATCTGAATTCCTGTGTTGCTGGACAGTGAAGCACTGCGTGCACATTTCACCATGATTACTCCAAATCTAAATAAATACCGGCGAGAGCAACAATCAGCGCTCCTGACGTGTTGTGACTAGTAGCGTCGCCCCGAACATTTCGAGACTGTTCAGACCCGTGCTTACAGTTCAGACTTGCTAACGCGCGCTCTATGTATACTAACAACTCTCTGCTTTACAGCCTTTGAAGATTTACACAGGTGTTAAATGGGTTAAACTGGCCAGGCATAAGCGCTAATCAAAGCCTTCAACCGCAAAACTGCGAATGAGGCCTTAGCGCTAAGCAGGAAGAATTTACGCACACTAGTGAGAGCACTCACCGGACATTGCGGCCTGAACAAACACATGTTCAACCTCAATCTCCGAGACACTACAGTGTGCAGACTCTGCCAAGAGGCAGAGGAAACACTATTGCACCTCCTGTGTGAATGTGGCCCACTGATGCGTAAAAGAAGCGTCCATCTGGGCAACTATATACTTCAACCCGATGAAGTAAAACTAATTAGTGCCAAAAGCGTGCTCAAGTTCCTAACGGATGCAAAGCTCAACACTGAACTATAGTAAAGGCGGCGATCACAATAGATCAGCAATGGTCGCAGTGATACAAGGCTAGATAAGACTTGAAAGAGCCCCACCTCAAATAATAATAATAATGGGTTATACTAGAGGGTTAAAGCGTGACACACCCTGAGCGGCGGCGTTGCGAAAGCGTTGCGGTTTTTTTCTGTAATGTTCGAAATAGTATGAAGCCCTTTACATCAAAGCAGCGGCGGCGCGGCGCGTTCTTCATACATACATTCGCCGCCGCATTTAATGAAGTTGAGATGTATGTGTCGGCAGGCGGGCGCGCTGAACATCGACGAGTTCCAGGCGGGCGTGCAGGAGTGCACCAACTACCCGCTGCGCGCCGCCGTGCCCGGCTTCCTGCGCGCGCTGCTGCCGCTCGCGCAGCGCGACCTGCACGCGCGCGCGCGCCGTGCCAAGCAGGTCAGTCAGACATAGAGGTGTTCCAGGCGTGCATTAACTACCCGCTCACACAAAACAAAGTCAAACGTCATGTCTTCTAAACGCAACAATTTGTCGACCCTCATATTTGTTGTGGCAGACACCGCTGCAGTACATCCGGTCCCACGAGCACCTGGTGCTGGAGCCAGGAGGCGACGGCGGTGACATCTTCGCGCCACACCCTGCAGGGGTGGAGCTGGGCACCAAGCGGCGAGCCAGCGACCCGTGAGTACCTTACACACTTCAATTTCAAACTCTTTATTCGTAAACATTACCGTGTGTTTCTCGCAAATAAATTTCATTCGTTCATTTGTTCGTTCGTTCAATCAATCATTCATTCATAAGTGATAATATTTTAAGACGGTACGGTCGACCGTACGTCAATGGAAACAAAACCATTAAATGTCATGTTATTTACTATGGAATATTGACTAATTTGCAATGGCGATTGGTTATCAACTGTAATAAAGAAAGAGTATACTTTATTGACACCAATGCATCATCTAAAACTAATGAACACATTGTTTATACAGGGTGAGCAACAGTGTCAAAAGGACGCTACCTCAGATTTTTGCCGCAGAGTAATCTGCGGCACAGATTTTCAGACAGAACCTTAGATTTGTTTTTAAGCTATGCAATGTACATTAATTGACTAAATAATAATAATAAAACCAATGTGAACTGGTCTCTCATAGACTCAGCTGAGGTACTTACAAAAAAAATTGACGTGTTAAGTGTACCAATACCAAGTGTAACTCATGCAACAAAAGTATTGATTGCGCCAACGCGCCACCACATTTATCAGACGACAGTTGGAACAGCTCCTTCAAACCCCATTAGCCAAAAATCAAAACCAATCTCCATCAATGCCCGTCGAGCCAGGTGCGTGGTGCGGACAGGTAATTTGTACCCCCTCCCCCAACCCACTTCCAGCTTCCCCCTTCCCCCGCCGGCTGTCGCGCGCAGAAAGCACTTGAGCGCGGAGTTGACAGTTTTTGTGGTCAGCCTTTGACGGCGATGATGCGTGATTGTATTGTAATCGATTGAGGTTATGGGCCCAGGAAAATGTTTTTTTATTGCTTTGACGAGTTCAACGTATTTGTACCTATATCACCTTAGGCATATTGTCTTTAATTGAAATTCTGCATTTCGTTCGTGTTCAATGAAGTAGGTACTGTTAGTGTTTTGGAAGAAATTTCATCTCAGGCTGGAACTGAACAGGCGCTCTAATTTTGATTCGCTCTCCTCGCTTCTAGCGTTCGATTCTACAGATTTTCCCTCGACTCCGCATTTTTGAACCGCTCGAACGGCAACGAGTGGTATCGACCAATCGTCGCTTGGGACGAGCCGAGCGGTAGAATAAACTTCAAATGCCATATGACAAAAGAAAAGAGACAACTATCACTGACACTTCACTTCAGTTCACTTTTTCTAACAAAAGGCAAAGATAATATCATATACAGTCTCTATAGTTTCGACCATTACTGAGCATTTTACGTTCCGCTTTACATTTCGGTAATTACCGGATTTTATTTTTTCTGCGTAAAACGGATAAAATTCTACATTTCTAATATTATTGGCAACACCGAACGCGAGCGAATCAAAAATGCAGAAAATCACCGTCGTGCGACTTGGAAGTCGAGTATGAATTAAGTCGCATGCGACGATACAATTCCCTACGAGCGAATCAAAAAAAAATACATACAGCCGAACATAGTACCTCCTCCTTTTTTGGAAGTCGGTAAAAATAGAGCTCCAGAAAGGTTATTTGTACCTATATCAAGGCATATTGTATTTAATTGAAATTCCGCATTTCGTTCGTATTCAATGAACTAGGTAGGTAGTATTAGTATTTTGGAAGAGATTTCATCTGAGGGTGAAATAGAAAGGTTATGGTACTTAATGGTAAAATCAAATTAAAACACTGTGTCTAAGGTTTTGTTTCTGCCTACCCCGTCAGGGTGAAGACATGTATCTAGATGAATTTCAGGTTCAATTAACCAACTGGTAGGTAGCTGTATTTTATGGGAATCTGGTATTTATTTGTTTTGTATTCTTGCACATATAGGTATAAAAATCTGTACAAAGGTGGAATTATCTTTTGAGATATTTTCTAGAAACGTTCACTGTCGGAGAAATAAAAGTTAACTGTTAAATACTTTGACATCGGTATAATTAATTCCAATGTCCTATGACACACGCATTTCCGCAGTTTTCCAGGCGTATCGGCAGACCACAGCCACGGGGCTGTTTAGCCCTGAGTTATTATTATGGCCCCATTTGGCAGGCCCGCAGGCCCCGCGGGCCCCGCAGGCCCCGCGGGCCCCGCAGGCCCCGCGACCACGCTTTAAATTCCCAAACACCCCCATTCGTTAGATCCATGTGCGGGAAATATGGCGCTCCTAAATTGTGAAAACATGCCGAGGCTGGATGGCCGTGCCAAACTACATCCCGCTGACTAATCATCACAGGGGATGCCATATTGGAACCTAGCGGCTTCTTTCACCGCTTGCTGATAAAGTCCCAGATACCCTATCTGCAGTTATCTAACAGATAGCCTATTTTTTTTGTTTCCAGGAATCTGATTGCCTTATCTGTCAGCCATATTTATCCGCCTGTTAAACTAACAGCAAGATTCAAGTGGATGTTATTTTTTTATCTGTCAGATATTTTGTCAGACTTGACGTGTGGAACACGGAAATATTATCAGACGGATTTATTTGATAGATTAGTTTATCGGTCAGCTTAGTATCTGTAAGAATATACACACGTATTTCGCTTCGCTCAGTCTCACCGTTCTCTTCACACACGCTCGCCGCGGGACGCGAGTGCTCCTCGCATGTCCGTCTGTGAGCACCCACTCCTGATCCTCGTATATCAGCCTACCTCGTCCCCAGCTCCTATAACCAAATGTTTACTAATTGCACAACATAATACTTGCACGACAATTTTTCATTTAAAACCGACACTGCGACACCACCCTGCATCACCTCACTTTTGTTAATTCATCATTATGTATTTAGTGTAATAACTGTTCATATAACTCTCAACTTCTTGTTATTTTGATCATGGTTCTTTTTCTTGTCATTACATATATTATGGTTTCAACTCAGATACAACAGGCGAAGATTGTAATTAACTTATAGAAATCAAATGTATATTTTCATATTTAGGTGATATCAGTTGTAATCTTCCGGAAAGTAATTAAATAAATAATAAATAAATAAATAAAATAAGCTGAAGTGACAGTGGGCTGGACACATCGCCCGCAGAACTGACGGCCGTTGGGGCAGAAAGGTTCTCGAGTGGCGACCACGTATCGGAAGACGCAGCGCAGGCCTCCCACGAGGTGGACCGACGATCTGGTGAAGGTCGCGGGACCCGGCTGGATGAGGTTAGCGCAGGACCGGTCGTCGTGGAGATCCCTGGGGGAGGCCTTTGTCCAGCAGTGGACGTCCTGATATGATGATGATGATGAAATAAAATACTATCCCGTATTAAGGGATTAAGATTTGGATTTAGATCAAATTACAAACATTCAATCTATAGTTGCCCTAATTGTTTTCGACATTATAACAATTGCAATCTGAAATCGTTTAAAGTTGGTATTTTAGCGTAATGATCCGCAACGCCTGCCGTTCGGCGCAAGCAATTATCGCGATCAGAACTTTGCTATTACATTACTCGCAGGCGCTGCTCGCAGGCGCTAGGTGCGGTAATAAGGCCCGCAGCTGCCGCCGATCGGCTCTACCAACTATTTATAATGTACTGCATGTGTACGAACAATAAAACGTTTACTAGGTACTAAATTGTATGAGCGAAAGTCTGTTATTTGGGCAGAAATTATATGAGTGAGTTCACGAATATATTTGCATTGTTTGTTAGAGACTTCTGATTCCAGTCGTGCACGCCATTATATTTTCATATGGTATTTTATCACGTCAATAATTTTTATCACCATCGCTTTGCTGGCCATCATCGGGCTGAGGCCTTTGCGAAATTTAGATTTTGTTTTTTGGGTAAATGTGACAATAAAATAATTTATGCTAATTTGTCTAGTGCAAATTATGTCTGTCTAGGTGCAAATTATGTTGACCTAAATTAAATTTTCCACTAACCCGCATTGGGACACATATGCTGTTGATTGGAAATTAAATTAGTCAATTTGTCTGCGACGTAAAGCTATGCAAAGGTGCTTTTCTGGGTTCACTGACTGGTTTTTTACTTTCTCTTTGATACCTACTTCAGTTGAAGTGTTTAAAATGGGTGTGGCTATGTTTTACCGATATTTTTCTTCCTTAAAGCGCCTGCAAGATACCTCCGAGAAATAACGACGATCGGAAGTTAGATCGCTAATTGCTCGGCGTAAACAAGCAGGCGCTGCGAATTTAAAGCGGCCCACTCAAGTGCAGCTGGGGCGCCAACATGTGTTGCGTTCTGGAACTTACGGCTCTAGGGATTAAGTTTTGATTTATTGTAATCAATTTAATTGGACCGACGGAGTTGTGTTTGTTGCGCGACCCATTAGGTACCAACCAAAGAGACTACATGAAGTTAATTTTTTTCACTTTGCTTTTTGTTACACATGGCTTTGCGTATTTAAGAGAGACGGACCGCACTTTTGTACTAAAAAATTATGACCTGCGACGGATTGATTGATTGATTATACTTGGGGAGGGGCAGAAATACCTGGCCACACTTCGTCTCTTTTGGTATCTTTTCCCCCTATCCACCAAAATTAGAATTGAAATATTGATCTTTTGCATTTGCTGGTTTTCTCGCGATTGTTTCCTTCGCCGAGAAGCCTGGTTCACACTACGCTGGTGGCCTTATAAACGGTACTTATGTTCCATTAAACTCATTCGTACGGGCCGAGACTCGAATCCACGCGCTAATGAACGTGAGGCGAGTACACAACCCACTAAGCCACCACGGCTAACTTTTTATATGTGTGTAGTTCATTACCTTGTAATTAATTGACAGATCCTTTCCCAGCAATGTGTCAATTAATCAACCTGTCGCTAATGAATACTTATCTATATGTCACGTAGATGACTTGATTTTATTTTCTAAGTAAATATTCAGTTGACTAGCAAAGATGAATGCTATAGGCCATCCATAGATCACTACAGCGCATTTCAATTGCAGTGGCACAAGGCACGGCTTGAACAACAATGCGTTCGATTGGCGGCTCCAGCGCGGTGTGGTACAAACTATGAGCTGAAGCGGGAGATACCACAAGCGACAGCGGGCTAACTTGCAAGACCCTCATTTGACGTCTGTTTTTGTCATAAATAGTATTGTCCCTTTTAGTCTTACGTTATGGTTTTTTGTTATATTTTTTGTTCAGTAATGTTTTTTGTCAATTAACAATTTCCAAGAAATAAAGCCTTACACAAAAAGTTAGTACAGTCGACCGCACGTCAGTGAAAATACTGAGACGTTGAGCTGACCTAGCCTATTAGGGGGTTTCAATACTATGAGAGACCAGTTTATACTGGGTAATTTTGTTTCCATTGACTTGCGGTCGACCGTACGTTAAAGTGGTAGTCAAATCTGTCGGAGAACCGATAACCGCTGGGGTAGACGAGCTTTCGAGTGGAGACCACGCGTGGGCAAGCGTAGTGTGGGACGCCCCCGGCTAGATGGAGCGACGCGAGAGGCGGCTGGCTGTGCCTGAATGCGGAGCACTGAAGACCGGGTTTAGTAGTGCCATGGGGGAGGCCTATGTCCAGCAGTGGACTAGTGCAGGCTGATGATAAATTATCAATTTCTATGTTGGATGCAGGTTAGGGCGGGGAACCGGATGTTGTAGTGATTATAATTAGCGAAAGGCCTATTTCCCGTAGTAGATAGATTAGATTAGATTTATTTATCACACATTACAAATACTAGTACATATAAACTTACGTAAAAGGTCAAAGTTAATGTGATAATGAAAATGATGTTGAAAAGTTATAACCCATGTTCGTATAGACTTTAAACATGTTGCATTACTATCTCGCTGGTCGCGCTTGCCTTGCGCGGGGGGCGCCACCGCCATTCCTCGGCGTGCGAGGCGTGGCGGCCGCCTCTTGTTCCGATTATTGTTTATCGCCGATTGCACTTATCGCTTGCCAACCTTTGTCGTTTGTGACTTAAATCATTAACCAATAGCGGAACAAGACATCAACTTTATTGACAAAGCTAGTTAAAATAACAATTATTTCTCTTATGGCAGAAAGAACAGAGCGCCAAGTATGCACGATCCTGACACACCTCTGTCGCTACGCTCAGTCTCATCATTCTCTTCACACGCTCGCCGCGGGACGCGAGTCAAAATAAATCAAAATGCGTTTATTCAAAATTGTAATACAATATTCTCTTTTTGACATCAATTCTGTCTAAAACTACGTCTGTTTCCACCTGTATGGCCGAGGGGAAGAAACAGAAACAAACCCAACAGCACGGGGCCCTTTTGTTCATTACAAATGTTTAAATCTATTTTGAGCCATCAGGCGATCCATGGAATTTTATCATTCAACAAATCATGCTCCTTACATGTCCATCTGATCCTGGTAAGACAGTCCAGCTCGTCCCCGGCTCCTGCTGCCACTTACAAAATTAAATTAAATGAATAAAAATTAAAACAAATTTTTACTTAATTCATTCAAATGTCTATGCGGTTGTTTGAGTTAGTTTTCAAATGTTGGCAGTACTGTTTGCTTGCACTGGTACGAGCAAAATGTTGAACCATTTTTATACCTACTACTATACTCTATATCCGCTAACTCTTGTGCACTTGCACCGCATCCCAAAATAGATTTATCCCGCTCGCTCCAGTTTGTTCGGAGTTTTGCATTGTCCTATTAATAACCATTGTTCTATTAACGGAGTTGTGTTTACGCACCGATGTCGTCTTTGATCTCTTTTGTAGTCTTAAAACAAACGTTATTAAGGAATTGTAGGTTTGGAAAGAGAGGGGTAACTTTCAAAACTTTTTCGATTGAATTTACAATGAGGAAATTACATTGTGGTAAAGGCATCATAAGCATAGTATTTAGGAGAGTGAAAGGGGGAGAAAGAAAGAAAGAAACAAAGAAAAGAGAGACAAAAAAAATACTCACATGACCACGTCGTAGGGCAACACACAATTAGAAATAACAATTAAAATAAAAAAGATTAAAAACCTAGCCTAAAATCAGGTAACTAGATAAGAATGCTGTGGATGTGAAGAGGTCCCCAACTCAGCGCAGCGCTGTGCCCAGGAGGATACAGACATTTTCAGGGGTAAGAAGCTGACGGCTGACGATCTTGTCCCAGGTTGTACGAGTGCGCGCAGACGAACGGCGCGCACGACGAGTACCCCCCCGCGCCGAAGCGGCCCCCCGCCCCCGGCGGGCTGCTGCTCCCCCCGCTGCCCTCGCCCTTCTACCCGCTGCCCTCCAACGCGACGCTGTTCGACTACTCGCAGTACCAGCCCTACCCGGGCCACGCCGACGCGGCCTTCGAGAGGAGAGACGGTGAGCATTGAAGCTAGGACCAGGCCTACCCGTGCCACGCCGACGCGGCCTTCGAGAGGAGAGACGGTGAGCATTGAAGCTAGGACCAGGCCTACCCGGGCCACGCCGACGCGGCCTTCGAGAGGAGAGACGGTGAGCATTGAAGCTAGGACCAGGCCTACCCGGGCCACGCCGACGCGGCCTTCGAGAGGAGAGACGGTGAGCATTGACGCTAGGACCAGCCCTACCCGTGCCACGCCGACGCGGCCTTCGAGAGAAGAGACGGTGAGCATTGAAGCTAGGACCAGTCCTACCCGTGCCACGCCGACGCGGCCTTCGAGAGGAGAGACGGTGAGCATTGAAGCTAGGACCAGTCCTACCCGTGCCACGCCGACGCGACCTTCGAGAGGAAAGACGGTGAGCATTGACGCTAGCGGTCGAATCATCAACACGGGCCTTGGTGAAGTTCCTAACTGACGCAAAGCTTAGCACTGAACTAAGTGAGGTGGCGATCACAATAGATCAACAATGGTCGCAGTGGTGCAAGGCTGGGTGTGCTTTGAAAGAGCCCCATCCTTCGCAAAGCGGTAGAAGGGTGACGTTCTTACATTACGTACTCTAGTAATCATAAACAGCCTATTGCACAGGCCTACCCTCTCAACGAGGGCGTATGGGCTATATACCAACACGCTAACCCAGGGCGAGTTGGTGGACTTCACATGCGCATAAGAATTTGTTCTTCGGCGTATGCAGGTTTCTTCACGATGTTTTCCTTCACCGTTCAAGAGCACTAGCAATTGATCTGATTTAATAGCTGTAAGGATACCAACAGAGAGAAATAGAACGACGCAAACAGGTGGGGCGCGAGCGAGACGAAGTGAGTCAATTAAGCCAAAGTGGCCTAATTTATGAGGTCCTTGCGCTAGAGACTAGTAACCCATCTACTGCTTTCCTGATGATGACGCGTTCTATACTCGAGCAGGTGGCATCTCGGTGCGCGACGTGTCGTCGATGTCGGAGCCGCGGGTCGCGGGGGCGGCCCCCGGCGGCGGGGGGCTGCCGCAGACCGACGACGAGTGGAGGAACATCAACACCATGCTCAACTGCATCCTCAGCATGGTGGAGAAGACGAAGAGGGCGCTCGCGATCCTGCAGCAGAGAGGTGAGCATTCACTCACCACTACAATAATGCACATGCCAAGGCATTTCAAAGTCCTATACGCACTATCCATCCTGCTTGTCGTCCATGCAGGATGCGCGCGCGATAGCCCGTAGACTTGATGGACAGCAAAAGTGTCGATGGACAACATTTGCTGGAAGCCGTGCACGGACGGCCAGCAAGGACGGATAGTGCGTAAAAGGACTTTACAAACATCCAAGACCCGCGAACAAGCATCTATCGGTCAGACACAAACAGGCCCACTGACCAACTGGGCTACGGAGGCGTCGATAGTACAAATTGTATGTAAATACAAAGGTATTGTGTAATCCAGGTGTAGAGCCGACGGAGAGTAATGACATCAAACGGGTCGCCAGCGAGATCATGGCGGCGGCCGTGCGCCAGACCGAGGAGCGCGTCGCGGAGGTCCGGAGACGCGCCGAGGACGCCGTCAACCAGGTCAGGTGGAATGTGAACCAACTTGAAGTTGTACCGATTGATTTGTAGGCAAGAATAAGAGGTCTCTTGTAGAGATATTTCCACCTTCGTAGACATCTTTCTTGTAAGTTTGCGAAACTCACGCTTTCGTGGAGTCTATGCAGACAGCTACCCCCGTGTAAGAATATAGGATAATAAATATAGGATACAACTGGTTAAATCAGCCAGTTCATTAAATCCTGGCATTAGAAATCATAGACCCGTCGTTGATCGAACTAGAATCAGGATCACTCTGTATGATCCTTGTCGGACCGGAGAAGCCCTAAGAAGACGCTCCATCCTCATCAGCGTGAACGGGAGTACGGCAACTTCATACCAGCATATGGGGCATCTTTTTGAGCTTTGGAGTCCGACGAGGAACCCCAGCTTTCAATCAACTGAGGATCCTGATCCTGGTTCGGTTGCCGCACTATCGTCCTCACAGACCAATTGGAATGCCCAGGTCAAACGGCAAGCCCTATTGGAGCTGCAGCGGGCGATCGGCGCGGCGGAGTGCAAGGCGCTGGAGCTGGTGGCGGCCGAGCGCGGCAAGGGGGCGGAGCGCCGCCGCAGCCCGCCGCCGCCCGGCCGGGACCTCAGCCCCAACGCGGCGGGACAACAGAACGTAAGCTAGCACTTAATTGCTGGTACTTTATTGCGAGTAGGAGCACCTCCAAAGGATCTTGATACTTCATCATTGGGGTATTAGATTACATTTTTATGTATATTATCTATTAGAAGAATCGATTTTTTTATTAACATTTCGAAGAACTCTAAGTATTTTTCGTGGACCCCATTTCAACCACACATCTGGAGTTATTTAGACATCAATATTATTAGACTATCCCTGGTTCCTTACTCTTACCGGCGTACCCAGACCTTAACTAATGGTTCATCATCATCAGCCTGTAGTCCTGTACCAGCCCATTGCTGGACGTTGGCCTCCCCCAAGGCGCGCCATTGAACCCGCTCCTCGGTTCTCCGCATCCAGTCACTGCCATCTAATAGTTTATCTACCAGGAATTATATTCCCCCTAGAATACTGGCTATCTTACTTGGTTTTTAAATGATTGTGTGTGTGTGTGATCAGTGTTGCTGGAATTGCGGGCGCAAGGCGCAGGAGACGTGCTCAGGTTGCAACGCGGCGCGCTACTGCGGCGCCTTCTGTCAGCACAAGGACTGGGAGAACCACCACCAGGTCACTCCACTTACTCTCAGCATCCACCTGCCCTGGGGCTCCACCAGCCCGTCGATGTCGACTGCTGGACCCTTCCCCAATGGGCGCCACCACATCGGTCCACTTGTAGTTGTTCAGACTGTGTATACCTACATGCAGAAGAGCGGAGACGCAGCCTATCATGTCGAACGTTCCGAGTCCGGGTTCAATCTTCGGCTGGACCGTTATCGATGGGTTTTCCCGAACCTTAAAGTAAATTTACTGACTGCTCTCAAACGATGAAGGAAAACATTCGTGAGGAAACCTGCGTATGCCGAAGAAGGAATTCCTTAGGCGCGTGTGAAGTCCACCGACCCGCACTGGGCTAGCGTGGTGGACTATAGGCCGTCGTTGAGAGGTCTGTACACCAATAGTGGCGACATTAAGATGATGGGGACATGGGGACTCAATACATAGTGCTGTCTCTATCTAGCATTTAGTTACTCCTCTCACCAGTCACCAGTTGCGAACTTGTAAATATACATCGACAGATCTTCAAAGAACTACACTGTATTTCATACTCCAACAAGCTTCCCCAAAGGCGGCTGATGTTTTAATACAATATCTACTTTCAGGTCTGCAGCGGACGAGACCAGAAGCCGACCGCCCTCCTGCGCACGTCCCCGCCAACCACCACCAGCTCAACCAAAACCACCCGCGCAACCACCCCCATCTCGGGCACCAGCAACCAAAGCAACCCGGCCACCACCGTCTCCGACCGGTTACCCGACAACCGGTTGTCGTTAACCTCCTTGAATACCGCGGAAAGGTTGCTGGTTAACAACCAAGACAGGGGGTTGACGGCGACCAATAATGAGAGGTTAGCTTTGGCGACGCTGTCCTCGGCTCAAGGGTTGATAGGAGGGATTGGGGGGAAAAAATGACGCCTCAGTAGGGATGTGATGAGTGTCAGGTTTCCTAGGAAAGTCAGGAGGTAAAACTGCCACTGCATACTGCTAGGCGGCGCCACTAGCGCAGAGGTAAATCTAAAACTGTATTTCATCATCATCATCATATCAGCCTGTAGACGTCTCTAGGGACCTCCACGACGACCGGTCCTGCGCTAACCTCATCCAGCCGGGTCCCGCGACCTTCACCAGGTCGTCGGTCCACCTCGTGGGAGGCCTACGCTGCGTCTCCCGATACGTGGTCGCCACTCGAGAACCTTTCTGCCCCAACGGCCGTCAGTATTACTATATTTAGTACCACACAAATACAAAAATTATGAATTAAATTCCATATCTAGCTTCCAACATTTTCATTTCGCTCTTTTTGCTACCTTCAAGGAAAGCGCAAAGTTTACTGCTTACGTAGTGGCGCCGTTTGAGGCAAGCTTTTACTTTAACCTCTAGAGTGATTTGTGGGTATTTTTACTACAGTCGGCCGCACGTTCGTGGAAACACTTTTACCCCGAGCTATGGTATGAGAGACTAGGTTATACTGGTCTTATTTCCACTGACGTGCGTGACCGTACAATTAGAAATGTTTCGTTTTTATTTAAAAAACACCAAAGATAGACGCGCCTAGTGCCATAAATTGTTGTTTTAAAATTTAACATTTTATCATATTTATTTTAAGAAATCCCAGAATTTACCTTATAAACATGTAAACATTTCCTTGTACGCACATATTGTAATAGTTTTTCACATTGTATTCTTAGATAGGATTGAATAGCATAACTTCTGCAACGCAAAGGGATTTCTTAAAATAAACTATATGTGTAAATATCTATAGTATAATTCATTATACTAATAATAATAGAAGAAAACTGTGTAAAGACAATTATTATATCTTATTAATTAAGTATAAGATTTAAAGACTTAAATTATAGAGTTCCATGTGCAATATTAAAATTTAATTAATTTAACTTAACTGTCGCTGTATATAATTTTCGAATTTAATAAAATTAATTTAAGATTAAAAGTTTAAGGTTAATATATTGAATTAATTATAAGTCATTATTGATTTTGGATCTGGTTCAAATTCCTATTAAAAATGCAATGTTAGAAACCACTTTGATGTTTTATTTCATTACTAGCTTTTCCCGCGGCTTCGCCCGCGTAGAAAAGTTTTTCCCGTGTACATTGTGAAACAGCGCCCTCTATGTAGGCGCTTTGCTACTTAGGGGGTATTAGCGGACGCCCCGCGACTTTGTCCGCGTTAAATAGTAGCCTATATGTTATTCCAGGTTAGAAGCTATCACCGTACCAAGTTTCATCAAAATCTGTTCGGTAGTTTTTCCGTGAAAGAGTAACAAACATCCTCACATCCAAACATCCTTACAAACTTTCGCCTTTATAATATTAGTGGGAAGGAAATAGGATAGGATAGGACTAGTAGGATAGGATGAAGCGGCAACCACCTGATGGCAAGCGGCCACCGTTGCATTGTTGCCTGCAACAGCTCAAGGGCACAAATGAACCACCACAAATGAGTTACCATGCAACTTATGGTAGAATGCCTCGCGTGTCATTCTACCATAAACAGATTTCGATATAGTTTTCATTAATTACACTCACAGATAACACCGGTCTATGTCCAGCAGTGGACTAGTGGAGGCTGATGATGATGATAGTTGGCCGGTGTCATCTCTGGAAAAAACGCTACGACAAAACACACAAAGAAAATCCTAATATCAATTTCATGGTGTGTCAGGATCGCGATACTTGGCGCTCCGTTCTTTCTGCCTACCCCGCCAGGGACACAGCGTGAAAATAATATGTATGTAATTTCATGGTCTTCTTTTAATTTAAGACACTATATTAGTTTGAAGAAATTGCTTTTTATGATTAACCCTTTCGATTGGTATTATAAATCACAGGATTTTTTCCACATTTGACCGGTTCGATTCCCGGCTTAGACATGCGGTTTCTTAAAATCTTCGAATGCAGTTACATTTATTGTTGAAATTGAAGAAATGTTTCCTTTCAACAAATTTTTCTAACATCAAAATTATAGTACTTTCCTTACAACCACGGCTTTTATTTTTTATCCTGTAACACTGTGGTAACACTTTGACCTTCAGCAAGCCTGGCCTATTAGGGAGTTTCAATACTATGAGAGACCAGTATCGGAGAACCGATAACCGCTGGGGTAGACGAGTTCTCGAGTGGAGACCACGACTCGGCAAGCGTAGTGTGGGACGCCCCCCGGCTAGATGGAGCGACGACCTGCGAAAGGCGGCTGGTAGTGACTGGATGCGGAGAACCGAGGATCGGGTTCAGTGGCGCGCCTTGGGGGGGAAGGGGGGGGGGGGGGGGGCGTGTGTCCAGCAGTGGACTAGTGCAGGCTGATGATGAGAGGCCAGTTGATACTGGATTTGTTCCACAGACGTGCGGTCCGACTTTTTCCGCTAACTCACAAAAACGTATTTTTAAAAACATCAATTCTCAGTATATTTTATCTTTAAGAATTTTATTATTTTGATGTAACATCTTTTCCTACAGCCTTCCCGCACTAATCCCAACTCAAAACTTCTACGACATACCTACCCCCTTGTTACGCTTAAAAACCCCCGGACTCCTTTGATCCCTTCCGCTTGATTCAACAAAGAGCTCGACATGACTGACATCTTTGTAACGTTACCCGCTTTGTAACCCGATGCCCCGGGGATGCGAGCCGCAGACGTCCGTTCCCCTTCGCGGCTGACAGCGTTGTGGCGTAAACGTTACAAATTTGAAAGTCTAAACGTTTTCGGTCGCCCGCGGCCAATCAGCTTCTTTGACAACGAGATACTGTTTTTAGAAGAGAATGCCCTGAGGCTTCGAAAATAAAGGCAATATAAGAATATTGCAACCGACTTCCAAAAAATAATATTATTATTAATGTTTTTGGGCCTATGTACATTCTTTATTGTTCCATTAAATCATCATCATCATATCAGCCTGTAGACGTCCACTGCTGGACTGCCGGCCTCCCCCAAGGATCTCCACGACGCCCGGTCCCGCGCTAACCTCATCCAGCCAGGTCCCGCAACTATCACCAGATCGTCGGTGCACCTCGTGGGAGGCCTGCGCTGCGTCTTCCGATACGCGGTCGCCACTCGAGAACCTTTCTGCCCGTCAGTTTCGTTAAATGTCAAAATATAAATACACTGTCAAAATTATAGTAATTAATAATAATTGAAAATTCATAATATTATTACATGTCAAACAACCACTCCCTGTACCGTCTCCCGTCCAAACGTCCCCACGATGCCGGCAGGCACGACTACTTTGGTACATAATCACACACCTACATAGGTAGACGGATAATTAGAAACAAGGCGAGATTTTCATACAATCGAGGTCACTTTGAAGCCATGGTTCTCCGTGAAGGATTGATCGAGGCATGATCTGACGACGGTCATCGAGAGAGTAGATGGAGGACTTTTAGATCGCTGTAGGTATCCAACTGATCAGATGAGCCGTTTGGAAGCAGCATCGTCATGAAGAAAAAGCCCCGCGAAACGGCATCAAAATTAATGAAAATCTTAAAGTTAAGGAATCATGACGATGCTGCTTCCAGACGGCTCATCTGATCAGCTGGATATCTATAGCGATCTAAGAGTCCTCCATCTATTCTCTCGATGACCGTCATCAGATCACGCCCCGATCAATCCTTCACGGAAAACCACGGCTTCAAAGTGACCTCGATTGTATGAAAATCTTGCCCTGTTTCTAATTATCCGTCCACCTATGTATCTTGCTCCTTTTGGTATAATCTAAGGCCATAAGAGATATGTGGAAGCTGGAAGGTAATTAAAACCTGTTGTCCAGCGTGACAGGACAGCGTGACAGACGGCGGCTGTCACGTCGGTGACGTCACACGTGACGTGACGCGCGTCCCGGCGTCACGTGACGTCACTCGAGCCGCGCGCCCGATGGGAGATTCAACAAGTGCGCTCACCACGCTTTCGGGGAAAACCAGGAACATGGTAATACTATACAGAGTGTTTTTTTTAAATGGGACACTTAGGGCTTCTTTCACCACTTCCTGATATTGTTATAGATAGTAATCTTAGTGATAAACTAATCTATCAGATAAATCTGTGTGATAGACTATATAAAATATATAAGATATAGGCAATCAGATACCTGTGAAACCAAAAAAACAGATTATCTGTCAGATAACCTGCAGATAGGGTATCTGGGACTTTATCAGCAAGCGGTGTAAGAGGCCCTTAGGGTAAGGTAAAACCGAAACCAAGGAAAACTGTCTTAGGAACCATTTGGTCTTTTTTTGTGAAAACAATTTTAGTATAGAAAATTTTTTGGTCAAGCGTGTGTTGTCCATAAAAAATAGACATTTTGATCAAAAATTTTTTTGATGCGGATGGACTCAGTTTCATGTAAAGATCATTTCATTGTATCGGAGCAAAAAAATCTGAGCAGCAGAAGTTAGTCAAATTCAATAAAATGTTTTCTCATACAACGCCAGTGCAAAGTATAATTTTGATGAAATTTCTTTTTAATGCCTATCGACTTAGTTTCATGTAAGTCTTAATCCGCATCAAAAATAATTTTGATGAAAATGTCTAATTTTTATGGACAACACACGCTTGACCAAAAAAATTTCTATGCTAAAATTGTTTTCACAAAAAAAGACCAAATTGTTCCTAAAACACTCCGTATAATTGATGGAGAGTAGGCTCAGAGTCACTTTCAAGAATAAGATCCGTAATGAGGAGATCCGACGGAGAATTAAGGTTACCGACATACACGAAAGGATTAGCAAGCTGAAGTGGCAGTGGGCGGGTCACATCTGTCGCAGAACCGACGGCCGTTGGGGCAGACGAGGTCTGCCCTGCACTTCTGTAAGCGTATTTGTGCAACTCGATCCTGAATCCGCAGTGAGATCGGTCTCTAACTCAATGATTTACAGTTCAATACTCACTTTACTTCGCAAGTGAAGTGTTTATTGTGTAACTTGTATTTGTTTACACAATGCGACATCAAGGTCTTTCATGATCGGATGCGGAGTGAAGTGAGTGACTTGCGATGTGATGGTCGAGTTTTAATTCATACTTTACAGAATCACACAGCTGGAGTGGAGACCGCGGACCAGGACGCCCCTCCGCCGGGTGGACCGACGACCTGAAGGTGGCATGGAGGCGTTTTATAGTGTAAACGACTTTTTATTATCTAATATAGGTAGGTTAATAATTTTTAATGAATTAATTTAATTATTAAAATTTTATTTTTTGATATTTTTATTTCAGTTTTGTTTGACATGTTGTATCTTGACATTTTTATTTTATTTTTACTACCGTTTGATTTCTATCTGCTGATGCGGAGGTCGGAGGACCGGGTGTGGCCTATGTCCAGCAGTGGACGCTAAAGGGCTGAGTGATGACGCAATTTTCCGTACATTTGCTTCGTGCGTCAAACCGCATGGTCCCCGTACCCTCCCGTCGGCGCCACTCGCCTCCGAGTGCCGCCCACTCGCGGCGGTTTAATCACGGCACGTCACTCATACACTCCCATACACGTCCCATCCAAGTCCCATCCAACCCACCCGCTCTCATACACACTTCGCTTTCGACGTCGTTCTCCAATTTTCATCTCTTATATAGACGCCAAGGATTATAATGCTCTGTGGCCAAGGTGAGTCGAGTACGTAATGCTTATGTAGTTTGAAGGGTATGTAGTTGGAAGGATGTTGTTTTCCAAACCTAATGGGCTCCCTGCACGATCATGCGGCATGACATGCATTACGTGCTGTCACTCATGCATGAACGTCTAGCTGTAGTGATTGACGTGCATGACATGCTAACTACGTGCTGGCCGTTGCTTCACTGTACTGATTGATAGCAATCTGATGGTCCATCATGCAGCATGATAATTCACGTAAACGTTGCATGTCATGCAAGCATGATCGTTTAGGGACACTTTAAGTAAAGTTTTAGGAAACATTTGAATGACAATTGCTTATAAGTCGGTAACCACAACATGATATACAGGTTGTTCCACAATTCAACGCCAACCCTTCAAGGGTTAAGAACAGCTTATGACTAATTAAAATATTAAGACCTCAGTAAAGTCGATTTTTAAGAATTTCTGAAAGATCTACATTTTAGATCAGTTTTTCGAATGACACAAATACCTAGTAAGCCTGCTACTGACCACAGTTTTAAACAAAACTAGTAAGGTACCTAGGTAGTGCTAACTATTGGAGACAATACCATTTCTTAATTTTTTATTGTTTATTCTACAGACAGACAATAGGTACAGTCGACCGCACGTCAGTGGAAACACTTTGACCTTGAACCTAGCCTGTCAGGGAGTTTCAATGCTATCAGAGACCAGTTTATACTGGTTTTGTTACCACTGACGTGCGGTCGATCGTACAATAAAGAGAAGCTTAAGTACCAACGGCTAACTTATCTCTTCAAGAGATTCCTTCGTCATAATTAAATTTTAAATAAAGCTGATAAATTTAAATAAATCTTGAAAACTAATTTAGTTATTTAGGTCATTTTCTATAGTCTAATATTACCTCTTGAAGGTGTCGCGTTGAATTTAGGTACATCCTGTACACTACTACCTCCATTACAGGGAATTATATTTTTGAATCACTAAACCTATAAGGAATCGTGCGTCAGATTTAACCACAGAGTAACAATTGGCAAAGACCACAGAACAGACAAACGGAAATTGCTTAGAATCCTCCCGGTAAAATGATTTTATTTTTATTAATTGCTCTAATATACTTAGAAGATATGCTGTTATGTAACATATACCATTTTTTTAGACGCTATGTTTACCGTTTTGCTTGCTGACTGGTGGCTTATAAGTCACCTAAGCGGCATCAGCTCAACGGGGGCTTCTAGTGCGTCACATAAGAAAACATTTTTTCGGTTAAAAAACACATTTTTTTTCTTTTCGATCGCAAGAAATCATTCAAAAAAAATCATTTCAAAAAAAAGTACACAATAATACAGTAGATTTAGAAAGCACAATTATGCGGTCTTATCGCTAAGAGCGAATTCTTTCAGACAACTTATGTCTTCCATCCTTAAAGTCTTGTGTTATTATTATTTAGACTATAATTTACCTACTCTTAAGCACTTCATTTTCACCTCATAAAACGAGGCCAACTATCATTGGCTTTTATATTTTGCTAATTTTATTATGTTAAGATAAACTGTTGTTGTCCCATATAAAAAAAATAAAAATTCTAACCTCGGTCCGACATCATCTACTGTGTTTTGTACACTGTGGCCGCGGATGAGTCACCTGTGACCCGCGGTACAATCAACCTGTTTGTTACCTTCCGACAGCCAACAGAGGACAGAGGCTTGCATTGATCGTTGTTGATCGCGACCAGCCATTACCTCACCATGCGATCACTGGTAAGCTTGCGTTTATTATTTAAATTAAATATTTTCGTAAGTAACATAAATGCTTGCCTAACTCGATTAGGATTTTTTTTAACATCTTATTCTTTGGTGTTTTTAATGATGATTAAAAAATGATCAATGATTAATTGCTATAGACTGTGTCAATGGGCAAAGCGAAATCATGTGACAGTTCGTTCATTTTGAATAAATTGGCATATATATTAGGCATAAATATGAAAATAAATATGTGTAAGCTTGTTAACGAATTTGAGCTCATTAGATCTAAAGGTCTTGATTGTAGTTTGTTGATATACGGTAGTCAGGGTTTAATATTTCAATTTTCAATAAAAGCTTGTCTTTATAAACCTACTTTATTTTAAACGCGAAAGCGTGTAAGGGTGTTTGTTACTCTTTTTCAAAAACTACGAAACATAGATTGTCTGTAGGTACTATGGGATCAGAGGGAGTCGAGTAAGAGAGAGGGAGTTAAAATGGGTAAAGCCCACCAGACTAAACATACCTCATCTTATACTGTACCCAGGCGAAGCCGCGGGAAGCAGCTAGCAGAAAATCCTATGGCCCTTCCAACCTTGCGGTTATCCGGACCAATTTCGCTACTTGTAGTGTTGTCATCAATTGTTTCCCCCTTCTGGGCGTCACATAACATTTACTTTACTTAATATATTCAGACTGGAAAGAGTATTTCGACCAACGATCGCTAGAAATATGTATATGGTACAAGACTATTCAAGATCAGCCTCTGCGAGTACCTTGGTTCGATGAATTCAAACTGAATAGACGTGTAATTAAATTAGTAGATTACGTTCTGGCCACTACCCATCAAACAGGTTTGGATATCTCATGCAAAGGAGTGATACTCCGAACTGTGATGTCTGTGGAGTTGTTGAAGATGTCCAACACCTGCTGATGGAGTGTGACAGGTTCAGGAATAAGAGGGAGTTAATGATGAGACGACTCAAGCTGAATCCACTTGCTGTAGGTTTGGCTCAGTCTATCTTGTCCAAGCCTGCATCTGTGGCGGCACGATCCTTAAATGACATTTTTGAGTCGCCTCGTCAGTAAATCTCGGTTAGGGTACGATGGGACTGACATGTGGTTATCAAAAGTCCCAAAATAAAAAAAAGATTAAAAAAAAAAACATTTACTTGGTCGTCCAGCAGCTCATATCTTCTCTTATGCCAAGCCTTGGCAGATTCTCTCGGTCGCGCGAAACCGCTAGTATTTTTGTATTTAGACTTGTTTTTGATGGCAGCTGCTGGTGTGTGCCGTGGCCTTGCTGGCGGGCGCGGGCCGCGCGGCCCCCGTCGACCGGCCCTCCGACGAGGTGGTCATCCGCGCCATACTGTCCCAACAACTCACCAAGACGCCCACGGCTGGGGTTAAAGGTTTGCACCGTTGTTTCTGAGAGATCGCGTCCTGCTAGGCATGACCTACGGCGCAGAAACGTGGACCCTGACGGTGGGGCTGGTCCACAAGTGTAAGGTCGCTCAGCGAGCTGCGGAGAGGGCTATGCTCGGAGTTTCTTTGAAGGACATGATCCGTGATTAGAACTAAGGTTACCGACATAGCCGAAAGGATTAGCACACTGAAGTGGCAATGGGCGGGTCACATCTGTCGCAGAACCGACGGCCGTTGGAGCAGACGAGTTCTGGAGTAGTGACCGCGGGTGGACCGACGACCTGAAGAAGGTGGCCGGAAGCGGCTGGACGCGGAGAGCGGAGGACCGGGTGTGGTGGCGTTCGTTGGGGAAGGCCTGTGTCCAGCAGTGGACGCTAAAAGACTGACGTAGTACTGGACTTGGAGGTGCGAAATGTGATTATGTTTACTTTCCTAATGACTATTATAACGTTTGCAGGGGGTCCCCTGCGGCCGCCGGCGCCGCGCAAGGGCGAGTACGTGTGCGGCGGGCGGCTGTGCAAGCTGCGCCCGGGGGAGGTCCCCGCCGGATGCGACGGCGTTTGCCAATACCGTATTTAATAATGAATGACCTAAGCATTGAAAGAAATATATAAAAAATCTCGTCACATTTCGTAGGAAAGGTACTTTTGAATAACAGCGCCATCTGTTGTCGAGTAGAAATACTACGGTGCAGCTATTCAGCAAGAAATGGCGCTGTGTTAAGTTAAATGTGATTAAAGTGGTGTTAATACTTAATTTGAAAAATAGATGGCACTGTACAATAAGTTTTGTATATTGTTATTTAGAAAAGTTTAAAAATAGGTTTTAATAAAGCTTTGAAACTTTATGCGATATTATCTATTAATTCCTCTCTGGCCATATTTAATATTTCAAAAATTTTGGCGACGTAAATATTTCCCCAGCAGCGCCCCTAGCGGCCGAAACAAGAAAAATAGCGTCTCATTTCGTAGGAAACTTTTTGAATAACAGCGCCATCTATTGTTGAGTAGTAATACTACGGTTCAGCTATTCGACAAGAGATGGCGCTGCGTTAATTTAATGATTATGGTCTTACTGAATTTGAAAAATAGAATAGAAATTGAAAAAAAAATAATAGAAATATAGATCTACGAGCTGCCTAAATAATTCGTCTCATACAAACTCGAGCGGCCTATTATAATACAGGCCTAAAGCACGTGCTTTTTACTCTACATTAACAATATGAGTCACTTTCAAGTCTTTTTCAACACCCTCATAAAATATAAAATATTAGGTAAGTATGTCAGTACATTTTTGTAAAATAAAAACTGTATCAATTATAATAAACATTTAATATCATCAAATAAAACGTCGTATGACACATGAGCACTCTCGCCTCCATTATGTCAATACACAGCACGAGCCGAAGGCGAGGCTCACCAAATTAACTAACTTGTAATATTAATGTACTGTTATCAACTTTGCTCTTTTTCCTCGTTTCTCTCCTGTCATTACACACCCGGCTCCATTACGCCCTCGCCTTCGCCTCGTGCTGTGTAACGTCCAACCTATCTCACTCATGAACTATCAACTTTGCCCTTGTTCTCCTTCCTCTGCAAGGCCCGCTCCCACTGCTTCTGCGACTTCTTGAAGGTGGGCACGTCCAGCTTCTCCGCGAGGATCCGTCCGTGGCGCGTGCTCTGCAGCAGGCTGCTCTTGTCGGCCAGCTCGCTCATGATGCCCACCCTCTGGTCGCGCGACGCGCCCGCGAACATCGCCTCGAGCGCGCGCGACCCGCTCTGGTGGAGCGCCAGCTGCTGGTAGAAGCCCTGAGGAAACAACATCGACATGGAAGTCAGGCTACCACCGTTTGACCCAATGGCTCGGTTGTTAAGCACCAGAGGCCGTGGCGTGGGTTCGATTCCCACTGGGGACTGGTTGGTCCTGGTCTGGCTGTTATATTTGTATCCTTGTCTGATTCCCGTAATACAGATTTCATACTATTTCATACATAGTTATTAACTCTTCGTATTCTGGATTCATTCTTTTGTATTTTTTCTACTTTATTTACTTTTCTGTAGTTTTTGTAGTCATGTTACAAATTCGGAGTATGTAAATTTTATTTTCTAGAAGAGCGGTGCCTTCTTCTCATTATCATCATATCAGCCTGTAGACGTCCACTGTTGGACAAAGGCCTTCTTCTACAAGTAATTTATTTACTTAACAGAAGGCTCTAATGTCATATATAATTAAGTTTAATGAGAAACGAAATAAACATTTTTCATTCCATTTTTCCATTTCAAAATACTACTTTGAAATACCTACCTATATTTGTGTGTATAAAAAAAATAATTTTTTCGTGAATACAATGATTTTTGGTAATGTTATAAAATATCAATAGATTTATTAAATGTAAAGGAAAAATTTGGCAGTGACTGGATGCGGAAACCCGAGGAGTTCCGTGGCGCCTTATGAGAGGCCTATGTCCAGCTGTGGACTGGTGCAGGGTGATGCTTGGTACCTGCATGTTGGCGACGAGCTTGTCCCTGGCGCGGGCGCCGGCGGTGGGCGCGGCGCACAGCGCGTCCGCCGCGTGGCTGCCCTTCTTGTCGCAGAGCACCACCAGCAGCTGCTCGGGGCTCAGCGCCAGCAGGCTGCTCACCGCCTTGGCTGGCCGCTGTCGCACAAATATACCAATCCATAATAATAATCATCATCATCATCAACAGCCTGTTAACATGTCCCCACTGCTGGGGCTCAGGCCTCGAGGGCGTTCGGGCTATAGTCCACCACGCTAGCCCAGTGCGGGTTGGTGGACTTCACATGCGCCTAAGAATTCCTTCTTCAGCGTATGCAGGTTTCCTCACGATGTTTTCCTTCACCGTTTGAGAGCAGTCAGTACATGTACTTAAGTTTCGAAGAAAAAAAAACCATCGGTACATGGCCCAGCCGGGGATCTAACTTCGGACCTTTCGATATGATAGGCAGCATATCATCCCGACACCACTGACGCTCTATTAATAAATAAGTCTAAATATATTTAAAAAAAAATAAGCCGAAATACGAAAAATTTTTTTTAAAAAAGAACCTTTATTAACGCTTTCATAAATATCTACGATTCAGTATGGTAAGTTGTACTCACTTGGAACCCGAGTATAGTCTGCAGTATGACCGAGCCGTGCACGTGTATGAAGTACTCCTTGTGCAGCGCGGTCAGGTCGAGCCGGTCGAGGGGCAGCAGCCGCAGGCAGCACACCGCCAGGTGCTGCTGCTGGTCGGCGCCGGAGCACTGCAGGACAGACGCCAGGGCCTGGAGACACACGGCACGCTCTCAAACTGACTCAGGTCAGTCACCTATCGAAAAAACTGTCTAAAAAATTTTTTTGGCATCCCAGGCAGCAACGTTCGATTTTTTTCTTGTAAATATGTTTAAGATTATTTAGTACTGACGTCGAGGAAGCGCGCCTGCCGCGCGTGCAGCCGCGCGCACGCCTTGGCGAGCGCGACGAGCACGCCCGTGTTGCCGCTCGCGAGCAGCGCGCCGAACTTGTCCGACAGCTCGTCGAACATCGGCTCGAACTGCACGCGAACAAGCAAACAAACATTCACATAAATCTCAGCAAGGATATGACGGGAACTCTAAAATATAAATACAACGGGTTCGACGAAACTCGTCCCATTCACAGCTCATTCCCATTCATAGCTCGTCCTATTCGCAGCTCATCCCCATTCGTAGCTAGTCCCATTCGCAGCTCATCCCCATTCGTAGCTCGTCCTATTCGCAGCTCATCCCCATTCGTAGCTAGTCCCATTCGCAGCTCATCCCCATTCGTAGCTCGTCCTATTCGCAGTTCATCCCCATTCGTAGCTATTCTTATTCGCAGCTCATCCCCATTCGTAGCTCGTCCTATTCGCAGCTCATCCCCATTCGTAGCTAGTCCCATTCGCAGCTCATCCCCATTCGTAGCTCGTCCTATTCGCAGCTCATCCCCATTCGTAGCTCGTCCTATTCGCAGCTCATCCCCATTCGTAGCTAGTCCCATTCGCAGCTCATCCCCATTCGTAGCTCGTCCTATTCGCAGTTCATCCCCATTCGTAGCTATTCTTATTCGCAGCTCATCCCCATTCGTAGCTCGTCCTATTCGCAGCTCATCCCCATTCGTAGCTAGTCCCATTCGCAGCTCATCCCCATTCGTAGCTCGTCCTATTCGCAGCTCATCCCCATTCGTAGCTCGTCATATTCGCAGCTCATCCCCATTCGCAGCTCGTCCTATTCCCAGCTCATCCCCTTTCATAGCTATTCTTATTCGCATGATGATATGACGATGATGATGATGACTAGGGGAGCCTCGAGCACGCGCGAGGAACTTTCCCTACTGTCTGCGCCGAGCATACCTCCTCCTTGACCTGGCAGCTGTCCACCAGCCGCTGCACCGTGAAGTTGACCATGGGCACGCTGGCGAGCCGCCCCAGCCGGTTGATGAAGCACTTGGCGTATATCTGCGTGTACATCTTCTTCTTCGCCACGTACAACGCCGCCTCTAACAGCCTGGAAACAAACACCATTTTTTTTGAGGCTTGTGACTCTTAAATTACAGCCTCGTAAGGAAATACTGTCTGCCTTATTACTCAAAAAGAAAAAATCATTTCGGGAAAAGGACATTTTGAACCAAGACGGCCGCGGCTTATAAGAAAGGTAATCAGGTCATTTTATTTTAAATTTCATAACCTGTTTCAGTAAAAGCTTTGAAATTGAATACCTACTGTACTAGCCAACTCACCTCACACTAGATTCCGACTGGAACACTGGAGGCAAGTCTTCAGCCTGGTCTTTACCTTTATCAGCATTACTTTCCCCTTTCTCTTCATCTACGTCTATTTTTAAATCTTTCTTCTCATCATTGGACGTTGGTTCCCAATCGTCCGGTGCGAAACTCTCATTCAGCAACTTCTTCACTAAATCCCTCGTCAGATTTTTATCCACGTTTTTGACGGCATGTAATAAAACTTGTAACAACGCTGAGGTGAGCTTCTCGTACGGAAGATCCTTGAACTGCGGCCATAAGGACAACCTGTTCGCAAACTCCTTTACAATTTCACTGAATTCATCGGGTACGCTTTTGTATTCCATGTTTATAAGATGCGGAGGAAGCCCTCGGATTGCCGCCGAGTCCATTTTAAATATGTTGTTCTTCGGTTTTTCTCCAGGTAACAAAGTGATTCCGCTCAGGCATTTTAAAACGCTCCGCAGTATGTGGTTAGCATATGGATCCCATACGAAGTCTTCCAAGTTATTCAAGGCATATTTACTTATATTTATTGTGAATTTGTGGCATTTCTTTATGTGTTTCTTTTTATATTTAATTTTTTCATGTTCCAATTTCAGTTTTTTCTTTGGAACTTCTTCTGTATCGGATGCATCACCATTTTGTTGGCTCTGTAAGTGCTCCGTAGCTCTTTCACACGCCACTTTTAGTAAGGTCTCTACGACGTGACTTGAGAAATTATCAGAGCACAGTTTTCGTAGTTCCGGATACAGTATGTCCATGAATCGCTCAAGGTCTTCGGGTGAGGAGTACGGGAGCAGCAGCTCCACTACTCGACTACCGAGCTGGTTGCCGACTACGTTCAGCTCCTCGCCTTTTGTCCTTTCAAGTACATTGTTGACCAGGGTATCTGAATTAATGAAGTAATGATTATTTTATCAACTGTCTATAATGTCACAGTCCTGTTACATTACAAAAAACTGTTGACTTGCATTTAGATTATCACCCAGTATACAAATAAGGGGGTAAGGTAGGTTCTCCCATAGGGGGATCCTAAATCAATACAAACCTTGTATACATCCATAACTTTGAAGAGAATGATGAGACTGAGAGTAAAGAGATGTGTCAGGACTTCAATACTTAGTGCTCTGTCTACCTACCCTGTCAGGAACATAGCATGTAGATATGTGTGAATGTAAGTTAGTTGCTAATACATAGACATAGCCCGAGTTTTTGGGGGCGACGCAGTTAGTTCAAAGTCAACCACATTGTGAATGCATCTGCAGGCTCTGGACTTTGTTTAAGTTTAAGGAACATTATTATATTACCATAGTTTTTGCATGTCTTATGTTACGGTCGATCCATGGGGTGTCTTCTGTTTACATATTGTGTACATATATACTAAAGTGGAAAATGTTTCTTTCATCAGCAATTGGGGAATTGCAGTTGTCAGTGGTCTCTAAATTGTATTTTTTAATGTGTTTGTCCTATGTAAATGAACCTCAGGTTTATCGGCATATTGTTATCTATTTAATAAACTGGTGTAATGGTAATGAATTTCGTCAAAGACAAAACTGTATACGGTTGGGCCACAGTATGTCTGCTTTATTACGAAGCATTGGTGTAGTGTTGCTAGCATTATCTAGATTGCAATATAGTAGTAAACAAAATAGAATTCAGAGTCACCACACTCAATGATTAAGCCTAAGAATAACAGTTTGAACTTGGCCTTTTTAAATGCTAGATCACTAAATACCGGAAAAGATGAACTTTTACTTTCAATGGACGTGTACAAGCCGGACATACTGGCTCTTAATGAGACCTGGGAAAAAATAGGCGATAATGTAAACGCTCCAGCCATACCAGGCTATACACTTAAGCACATCCCTAGGTCCGACGGCCGAAGAGGAGGCGGAGTCGGTTTTTATATACGTAAAGGTCTTAGGGTGACCATACTTCCACATCCTAAGTCTAACTTAGAGCAGATGTGGATCCGGTTAAAATTATTAGGGTCGTATATAGCTATAGGAACGGCCTATATACCGGACCGAAACCATCCCCCATTAGATGAAGCCCTTGATGCACTCAGCACTTCGGCTAGTGCTTGTGGTTCATGTAACTACATCTGTATTTTTGGAGATTTGAATGTGGACATGTTGGAAGTAAACAATAGAACAAAAGCATTAAATGACTTTCTTAAACAACATGACTTGGTTCAGGTAGTCAATAAACCGACAAGAGTCGCTGGCTCGTCAGCTACATTGCTGGATCTAGCCTTGACCAACACTCCTGACAGATGTAACGAGGTTAAGGTACACCATAATACCCAACTAAGTGACCATGCTATGATTATAGTAAAATTAAATATAAATAAACCTAAAACCTTTCCAAAACACATTAGATCACGACCTCTTAAAAACATAGAGCCCCTCTTGTTTCAAATGGACCTGTTCAATATTCCCTGGGAAAATGTACTGACAGAAAATAATGTAAACAGCATGACAAGCATGTTCACGAAGTACATGATTGAGTTATTCGATAGACATGCCCCTGTGGTCGGGTTTCTTGCCAAAGACCGACCATGCCCCTGGATAACAGATAACGTGAAATTTATGATGAACCTACGTGACAAAGCATTATGTAGAGCACAAGTATCTAAGAATAATAGTCACATTGAGTACTATAAAAGCTTGCGAAATCTGACAACAACCACTATCAGACTGGAAAAGAAAGCATATTTCACCCACTTTGTTAATAGTAATGCAAAAGATCCAACCAAAATGTGGCACCACCTAAAACGCACACAAGTATTCGACAATCCTTGCAACGACATTTTACCTCACTCGTTAAACGACCCAGACAAAATAAATAATCACTTTCTCGATATCCCGGGACGCGACACTTGTGATCCTCATCTGCTTAATACATATAATGAGAGAAAAAACCCAGACATAACATTTGATTTACTTCCTATAGACGAGCAAACAGTTCTAAAAATTGTAAACTCTATCAAAACTAACGCCTGTGGACAGGACGACCTCAACTTGGAAATGATCAAACTAACATTAGCAGCAACTCTTCCAGTCATTACAGCAATAATTAATAAGTCAATCGAAACGGGAACCTTCCCGGAAATGTGGAAACTTGCCTTAATTAAGCCCATACCAAAAAACAATTCTGTAGAAACACTAAAAGACCTTAGACCAATAAGCCTTCTGCCAGTATTGTCAAAAATTGTAGAACGTGTGGTACAACGTCAATTGACAGCATTCCTGAACAAAAACAATATCTTGCCTCATATCCAATCCGGGTTCCGTGCAGGATATAGCACTAACGCCGCTCTGTGTCATGTTACTGACGATATTATATCGGCATCAGACGTAGGTCTGGGATCAATATTGGTGCTACTGGACTTTTCCCGTGCCTTCGACTGCATCAATATAGAACTAATGATAAGAAAGCTCACACATTACGGTCTCTCCAGTGCTACTTGCGATTGGTTTAGGTCTTTTCTTACTGGCAGGTCACAGCAAGTGGTAACCGAAGACGCTAATGGACGTAAAGTAGCCTCCAAAGTGAGAACGCTAAAACGAGGTGTCCCGCAGGGCTCTATCTTAAGCCCAATCCTATTTATAATGTATACGGCTGATCTTGTCAATGTCATTGAGCACTGCAGTATTCATCTATATGCTGACGATACCCAAGTGTATCATTCCTTCAGACCAGACGAAACCACGGATGCAGTTTTGAGGATAAATAGTGATCTCGACAGAATCTTTGGATGGGCGGAGAAACACGCTCTCATTTTGAACCCTGCAAAGTCGAAGTTCATCGTCATGGGCACTAAAAACCAGATTAGGACTATAATTAGCCAAAACCCAGGAATAGCAGTAAATAGCAGGGATGTGGTCCAACGAGTTACAGTAGCCAAGAATTTGGGAGTATCGATGGACGGCGAACTTAAGTTTGAGGATCATATAAACCAAAAAGCCAGAAATGCTTTCTATAGGCTCAAGAAGTTATACGGAATTCGAAGCTTTCTTGAGCAGGACGTCCGTATCACACTTGCAGATGCACTGGTGCTCTCTCTCTTTAATTATGGCGATGTAGTGTATGGTCCACGTATTTGCAAGAAAACAGAGAAGGCGATTCAAAGGGTGCAAAACGCCTGTACGCGATTTATATTTGACGTACCAAAGAGAGGTCATGTGACTCCATTCCTTGTCAGTAAGGAAATACTTAAAATGGCAGAAAGAAGAAAAGCACATTACGCAGGCTTTGTGTACAAAATAGTTAGGACGAAAGTACCATGCTATCTGTATGATAAACTGAAGTGGTGTAAGGACTGTTATGCTAGAAACACGCGTTCTACTTGTAAAGACGATCTATGCATACCAAAACACAGGAGCAACGGATTCAAGGGATGTTACAAATATGCGGCAGCAAAGATCTGGAACGATCTGCCTCCTCCGATCCGTTCCCTAAAAACCGTGTACTCGTTTAAAAAAGTTTTAAAAAATACTCTGCTTCAAAAACAAAAAATAGAGTTTTGTAATACCTTTACAAATGGAGAAAAGCTTCTGGGTACTCTAAAAACTAAGCTGGGAGCGTCATCAGGCCGCAAATGCGCAAAAAAATATTAGGACACAAATTAGTATTCATTAACCCTATCCTTTTTTGGTTCTCATTCTATTATTATTATTATTCCTCTTAATTTTTAGCAAAGAGGTTGTAGGAATTTTCTTAGTTGTTTTTTATGTTGGTCAGTCAAGTCATGGCAAATAGACAGATGTGGGTAGTCGCCTGAGATCTAGGTAGGAGATACTTAGGTGAAAGGATACACTTTGAAAATCAGCGTCGGGCAAATATGTGCCGGCATTTAGCTGAAAATGTATCCTTTTGTCACATCCTATTTTTCATAAAGTGTACTAACGCTTATACCTAACACTAGAATATACTTTTTATTATATAGAAATATGTAGTGGCTACTATGTAAGGAAAAATTCAAAGTCTTAAATATGTGCGTCATGCCTGTAATGACCTATGGTTGCCAGACTTGGGCCCTAACAAAAAAGAATTTCAGAAAGCTAGAAGTGTGCCAAAACAATATGGAAAGAAGCATACTAAACATAAAACTTAAAGATAGAGTCAAACTAAGTACAATAAAAAAGAAGTCAAAAATGATTAAGGTTTCAGAGATAGTTAAACAACAGAAATGGAGATGGACAGGACACATGATTAGAGAAAAGATAGAAAAATGGACTAGGGATATAGTAGAATGGTACCCCAGAGATGGAAAAAGGAAGAGAGGTAGACAACACTATAGATGGGAAGATGACATGAAAAGGGTTGCAGGAGGAGTATGGATGCAAAAAGCAAGGAACAGAACTGATTGGAAAGCTCTGGAAGAGGCTTATGTCGCAAGACAAGCAGAAATATAGAATTAAAGTTATTTAGAATTAAGAATATTATTGTAAATTTCTGCAATAAATAGCTATAATAAAAAAATAATAAAAAATGTAGTGGCTAAGTAATAAAAATGTATGTTCTATAATTCATCAGCTCTGTGACAATAAATGATTATTCTATTCTATTCTATTCTAATAATGACGGTCAAAATGTTTCCAAGCCCCCGTAGCATCCCCAAGGGTTCACTCCAACCCTGGAGACCACAGTGGCGTCTAGCCCAGATTTAGCTCAATAAATATGTTGCAAATATGTGTCATGTCAGTGAATAAACGTCTATCTATCTATCTGCTGAAGTTTGAGAAAGACGTACTTTGTTAACTTTACTTATTATGTTTAAAGTAGCAAACGGACAGACAGTCTGCTTAATGGTAAGTAGCGTCTACTAAACCTGCACCGAAACGGCATGGCCACCAGGACTATGTTAGAAGCCTCATGTGCAACACAACAAGGATACATTGGTGTTTTGCGGCAGAAATAGGCAAGTAACAAACATATTATGTAGGTACTCCTACTAGAGTCAACTTACGCCTCTCCTCTACGTCCTCAATGCCTTGTTTCATGGTATCGAGTATACCAACGAAGTATTGATAGAATTCTTCAGACATCTTCGTTCCGCGCCCCATCTGGCCCCGTTTAGCGTATTTTTTGGCGTTTGAAAGAAAGTTTTTGGGTCTCTTCCGCCATTTACGTTTGTTTGGGTTATTAACGGAGTTGTCGGCTACTTCTTCTTCACTCATTTTAACAGTTTAAAAACACTTGAACACCAACAAAACAAAGCAGTTGATGGAGCGGTGCGGTGCGCTAGCTAAAAGTGAGGTTATGTTATCTAAACGTCAAAATCATGTGTTGATTTTTTTAATGGGGTTTACGGCCCTGGAAACAGTGATTTTAGGCCCATATTTTTACAAATATTCTGAAAAAACTTACAGCAGCACGCCTTAACAAAAACATGGCACGACCTGAGGTAAGTCGGCAATTTTCACTAAGGTTCGCATCCTCACTAAAGAGAGAGTTAAGTACTTTAAAGGTAAGAAAATAAGAAATCGAAAGAAATCGCTTTTTGCGATAAGACCGCCTAGATGTACTGATGTAATCCACTGTATTTTGTGTCCTGATAAATATTTGTGCAATAAAGAGTAGATTTTGATTTGAATGGAAGACGTACAACGGATAATTTGGACTGAACTAGACGAGTAAGTACCTAACAATGCTTTTAGCTATCGATACAAACTTTATTACACTTTTTAAGCACTTGTTGCAATAATATTAGAACAGATATAGGTAAGTTAACCAAAATAAATAGACCAAAATCCATATATATAATACCTACTTGTATGTACTTACATTTTAAAAACTAAATCAACAAATGAGACGACCATATCTTATGACATCCCGCCAAAAGGTTCATGTTATCTTGGGGTTGGTGGACTTCACAAGCGCCTAAAAATTCCTTCTTCGGCGTCCATGCAGGTTTCTTCACGATGTTTTGGTTTCACTGTTCGAGAGCAGTCAGTAAATGTATACTGCCTATTATGTAATTTGTGGTACTGCTTCGAGAAAATCCCAGGCACAGCACGGCCGGGGATCGAACGCAGACCTCTCGGCGCGACACACGCCCACTACGACACTATACTCCGTACCTCCATACTCCGTACAGTTTACGATTACGGAATTCTTATTGCTATATGCAATTTCTTCCAGTCAACCTTTGCATCGGGTAGAAGATTTATGTCGGGAAAGTTAAGCTGTGCTGTATTATATTACAAAGTTACGAATCTAAAATCCTACTAATCCTAACTCCTATAGTCTTTACGAGATATTAAAAAGTTTGTAAGGATGTGTGTTACTCTTTCACTCAAAACATACGAAACACATTCTGATGAAACTTTACAGTAATATACCTCCCTATATTATACCTACATCAGTCACAAGTTGTAGTTTGATGTTTGTTGAAGTTACCAGATTCAAAAAGAAACTCCATGACTTTTAATTGAGAAATGTTATATAGCTTGAATGAATTTCTTGGTGAGGTCCATCTAAGGTTTTATTTTCTTTTTTAGTTAATTTTCTTGACATTTTCTGTATCTTTTTTTGACATTGACCTACAATTGTTTGATGTCCGTGGCGGGCGGGACATAGCTGAGCTCTTTGACATCTCCATCAATGTATTTATTTACCTATGATCCACAATAAATAAATATTTGATTTGAAGTTTTGCAAGAGAGTTTCTGTAACAAAACTAATGAATGATTCAAATCAAAAATCAAATCAAAATGTCTCTAATGTGATTTTAGGTAAATATTACAAAAAATGATGTTATAGTTTAGAAAAGTCCCATAAAATCTGTCATTTCGACATACAAATTGCACACAGATTAAAATGAAAATAAAATTATAAACATAAATTGCACAAGCGGCTAACAATAATCTAAATTAAATTATTATTTATTAAATTCAATACAATTCCAATGTCAAACGAGTGTTTGTATACCTATTTGATATCATGTGGAAAACAAATTCATAGGTGTAAGCATTGTTCGCTGTGTCCAAACGCGATACCATCGTGGCATACTAATTGCATTCCCGCGGCGTCCCATCAATGAATCATTACCATACGATAAACATTCCCTCCCTAGTAATAACACGTAAAACAAAAAGAGAATTATTGTCGTCTCTCTCCCACCACGGCCAAAGAACTGCAACAAAACCACCCACCAAACTAGTTTGTGAGCAAGCGTTCCGCGGGAGAGCGCGCGCCGAGCCTGCGCGGGCGCATGTTTCAGTTCCATCTTTTCTCTACAAACAGAAACTTTAATAGAACATTTCAAAAAACCACTAAAGTTTCGTCTAAAAATAGATACTTATACACATTAGATTTCAAATAAAAATAATTGGAATTACAGAACGAAATTCGGGAACTCGTGTTTATTTTTTTATTTTTTAAAGTTCAAAAACTTTACATTGCATACAGCTCAGGTCAATTCAAAGTGCCACGATCGCTGAATTACTGGATTTTAAGGTAGGTGCGAGTTGTTAGTTAATTAGTTCGGGAGGAGGCGTTGACCGATGTCGCCATGCGCCCGCGCCGGTCGCGGTGACACTCCCGACACATATTTACTTACTTAGCATTCTTGCATAACATCAGATAGGATAAGCTGGTACAGTCGACCGCACGTCAGTGGATACACTTTGACCTTGAGCTGGTCCTAGCCTATTAGGGAGTTTCAGTACTATGAGGGACCAGTTTATACTTGTTTGTTTCTACTGACGTGCGGTCGACCGTACTTACATCGTATTCTTGAGAACACCACGTGTGGGCTTCGGTTACAGCATTTTTTTTAATTAAAAAAAATATGTAGAGACCTACCTAATGGGCTCCCTAAACGATCATGCGGCATGACATGCATTACGTGCTGTCACTCATGCATGACCGTCTAGCTGTAGTGATTGACGTGCATGACATGCAAACTACGTGCTGGCCGTTGCTTCACTGTACTGATTGATAGCAAGCTGATGGTCCATCACGCAGCGTGACATTCACGTCAACGTTGCATGTCATGCAGGCATGATCGTTTAGGGACACTTTAAGGTTGCTGAAAATAGTTCGTTCTCTGTGGCGCTAGGAATATCATACTCAGCCAGCTTCTAGAGGTAGGTATATACTACGTTACAAGTCATTAAATGTTTAACGGTGAAAATGCGATATATTATAGACAAGTCAAGCGGCGCGACAATATGAATTAATTTCATAGGACACAAATTATTAGATACCTACTACGAATAAATACAGCATAATAGAGGCTTGTCATTACAGATTGGAAAGGCTCGGTAATTTTTTTTACTTCCTTTTAATTCTGGGAATTAAATAAAAATATTCTGAAAATAAAAGAAAAAAATCATGCAGCGAGCCCATATTAATATTAACTTAACTTCAAACTGTTACAATATTGCAAATAAATCTCATTATTAATCATTATTCATTCACTATGTCTTAAAGATAAGCCTTAGTTAATCAAGTTGGCAATACTTTACATAAAATGTCAGTTGAAACGATACCAGTGTAAACTGGCCTTTCAGAGTATTGAAACTTTTTAATAGACTAAGCCAACTCCAGGTCAAACTGCTTCCACCGACGTGCGGTCGACTGTACAAGCAAAAATAGGCTTTAACATGACGAAACTGTTTATACCCCGAGTGTACAAAGGCAGCTCCTCTTTGCATGTAACTCAAGTAGGTAGATGTTCACTCACTTAGAATGAGGTTACCTTACTTACCCACACAATTCCAAGTATTTCATACTCCAACATTTCACATACACGCATTTTCATGAAATCACGAACCATTGTGTAGTGGAAAGAGTGGAAGCGAAGAAGTAAGGGCAGGTCAAACCGAATGCAGCGCAGCGCAGTATTTAGTACCTATGATTTTTAGTAAAATTCCCATTCATTTCTTCTTTGAATATCTTTTTAGCGAGCTTAAGATCCGAAAAACTCATTGCTACGCCCCGGGTTTGAACCTTGGACCCCATAGAGTCTAATGCCAAATTTAATGCCAGGGTTCAAGCCGTCGTTCGTCGTTCACAGGTTCAAATTTATCGTGTATGATTTTTCTTAAATTTAATTTGTATTGTGTTGGTAGATTACCAACACATTAAATTTTTTAAAATCATACACGATAAATTTGAACCTGTGAGCGACGAACGCCGGCGGGAGCTTGCTCCAACCAGCTGAGCTAACGCGTCCAATGTGCAGAGTAGAGCGTATTTGACAAATCCCACTAATATTTTAAAGTTATTTCTGCCATTATTGGAATTTTCGCTCTGCTCCTAAGGGTCGCATAGCGTGATGTTAGGCAAGCCTATAGCCTTCCTCAAGAATTGGGCTATGAAATGCTAAAAGAATTTTTCATGGAAAGCAAAGGGAAACTTGCTTCAAAGAAGCTTGGTGTGCTGAACAGAGCTAAGCGATACTTCACAGCGGGCGAAAGACTAGTGCTCTATAAAGCACAGGTAAGGCCCCATATGGAGTATTGCTCTCATCTCTGGGCCGGTGCACCACAATATCAGCTTCTTCCACTTGACTCCGTTCAAAAACGTGCAGTTCGGGTCGTCGACGATTCCATACTCACGGGCGGGCTGGAGCCCCTTAGTCTGTGGAGAGACATCGGCTCCCTATGCGTGCTCTACCGCCTGTATAATGGGGAGTGTTCCGAGGAATTGTTCGATCTGGTGCCAGCCACCAGTTTTCGCCATCGCACCGCGCGCCGTCAGAATACGGTTCACCCACATTTCATAGATCCCTGGCGGACCAGCACTGTGCGCTTCAAGCGTTCTTTTCTGCTGCGCACGTGCAAAATGTGGAATGACCTTCCCTCTGACGTTTTTCCACAGCGCTACGATATGGGGTCCTTCAAGAAGAGAGTTAAAGAGCCCTTCGACCTTGGCCGGCGCCGCACCAGCACCCCCCGGGTGTTGCAGGTGTCTGTGGGCGGCGGTGACCTCTTAACATCAGGAGGACCGCCTGCTTGTTGCCCCCGTACCAATAAAAAAAAATCCAACTGGTAGTTTTAGAGATTAGCGCGTTAAAACAAAAAAAAACTCTACGTAGTATACCTAGATGTGTTCAAAATTTCAGATTAAAAATGTTTCAAGCCTTAGCAATTCTGGAAGGCCTGAGATGTGTCCTTCACAGCCCGCCGTGGCCACTGGCCTTAGCCGGCAACCCGTCCCGCTATTAAAAAAAAACAAGTCAAGAGCGTGTCGGACCGCGCTTAGTAAGGTTCTGCATTACAGATTTCCCTCCTTACCAAATAAGTATTCTGTGTCCTTACGTAAAATAAACTGAGGTGGATACAAGTCGCGCTACTGCCGCTAGTTTTTAGGGTTCCGTACTTCAAAAGAGGAAAAAGAAACCCTTATAGGATCACTCCGTTGTCCATCTGTCTGTCAAGACCAGTTTTTTTCGTGATTTCGATGATTGTTCTCGTTCAACTTCAACAAGAAACTTAAGTTTGCCGCGAGTCGACACCTCATTGTCAGAACTCACTGCCGCGATCTATGACGTCATCACGGTAAAGGGAGGGCCGAACATATATTTTTGTGTTGTCGCCGAATGGGTTTTCGCAACGATATGACTATAACTTTTAAACTTTAGGAGTATGAAGCTTTCAAAAGTACGTGAATTTTACGTCGCAATTTTTCCGGAAAGCCCGCCCCCCTGGACGACTAATAACTGTGTGACAGATCATCTTAAAAAGGGTTCGTGTAGACCACAGAACGCTAAAAAGCTTCGCTTATTACAGTCTGCAAGTTTTTACCTGTGCAGAATCGCTGTGGTCAGACGTCATAGCTCTCTTTTTGATGCAAGACGAGAAAAGTAAGGATTTCACATCAAAAATATATTTAATAGATGAATCTCCAGAATCTCTGATCTGATTTTACAAATAACCTTCTAACATTTTCTTTATATATGACTGGCCTGTTGGCGTAGTGGTAGTGACCCTGCCTACTGCCCCAAAGATCGTGGGTCCGATTCCCACCCGGGACCAACATTTGTGTGATAAGCGTAACTGTTGGTTTCGGATTCTGGGTGTTTGTGTATTTAAATATTTATTTAAAAGTAGGTATTTATGTGTTTTTATCAGTTGTTGAGTACCCATTCACAGCTTCGGCTTAGTTGAGACTAAACAGCCGTGTGTAAATTCGTCCAAACATTATTATTTCTGTTATATTCTGGGTTATGTCGCTGGGTTATGAAACAGGCCCGGATTATGGTCGTTTATACCAGTGACATAGAGGTCTCTAGTTAATTGACCTAACTAAGCTAATCAGCGGCCATACACCTTTGTGAGAAGTATTTTATCTCAACTACTTACAATCGGCGGGCGTTGCGAAAGGATTATTTTCATGGGTGACATGAATATTCCACATTATAATTATTTTACAATAGTTAATTAAGCCTTTACATTAGTAAAAGGATTTTTGAAATTGGTGCATTGATTACAGAGATATAGGTAGGTAATAAACAAACTTTATAAAATAGACCACTGTATAAAATTTATTCTTTTGCCCTTGTATATATTCCATTCAATACTCTATATTGGACTTAAAAACAGATACAATAATACACTAGCTTACATAAGAACATCAAGGCGGTCTTATCGCTAAAAGCGATCTCTTCCAGACAACCTCAGGATATCATGAATATATCATCAACATCATCAACAGCCTATTAACATGTCCCCACTGCTGGGGCTCAGGCCTACCCTCTCAACGAGGGCGCTCATGCTATAGTCCACCACGCTAGCCCAGTGCGGGTTGGTGGACTTCTCATGCGCCTAAGAATTTCTTCTTCGGCGTATGCAGGTTTCCTCACGATGTTTTCCTTCACCGTTTGAGAGCAGTCAGTAAATGTACTTAAGTTTCGAGAAAAAACCCATCGGTACATGGCCCAGCCGGGGATCGAACTCCGGACCTTTCGATATGATAGGCCGCGTCTTATCCCCTACGTCACTGACGCTCTATGAATATATAATCGTATCAAATGCCATAAACTTCGCCTTAACTTTCTTTCCACGTAAACTTATGACGACCGGTTTGATGCGGTTTTTCAATAAAAACTAACGGTATTCTTAACCAACCTTTAAATTCCAATGAAAGCGAAGCTAACTGAAGCACAGTGGATAAACATTGCATCGTCAGAATACGCTAGCTATAAGCAAACCACATAACTCGCGGGACGCCCGCGGGGCAAGAGGTAGGTGGGCGCGGGTATCGATACACACGTAATTACTTGTTCCGAGATAAATCCAGATATATATTACTCGAATGCAAAAGAAGATAATGAACTTTGTCATTTTATTTCATACTAGCAGAGCCCCGCGACCTCATTCGCTTTAAAAAGAAGGCTACATATGACATACTATTGAGCTGTGCATGCAATACTTCAAACCAACCAACCAACCTACCAACCAAACCAACCAACCAAACCCGCAAACAAACCCGCAAACAAACCGGCAAACAAACAAACAAACAAACAAACAAACAAACAAACAAACAAACAAACAAACAATTACGAACACATCAAAAAATAAACTGAGATTCAGCACCCCCGAGAACCTAGAAAATGGTATAACATCGATGCGTTGCCCGTGATAGTACCACCAGATCAAATGGCATCGAATCATGTGATAAACTCTTTGCTAAATAATAAATGAAGTCTTCTACTTTTTACATGAAATCTTTTTCTTCATATGGAAAGTCAGTTGCCGATTTGCGTGCATTTTGGTTGCCATGGAGATATTTCTTGTTGAAAGAAAGAATAAACGTTGTATATTAATTGTTTGACTTGCTTGTTAATTTTCTTAGAAAAAATTTTGGACCGTCCATTTTCAGCGTTCATCTTGGGAAATATCTCTGGAAAATTAATCTCGTGTAGATTTTTTTCCGAGCGTCCGTAATCAAAAAGCCGACTGCACGCCGCGGGAGCCGCTAGCGTACTGAGGAGCGTCACTTGCGCTCCCTGCCGCGCGCGCGCGCCTTCACCTCCGAAACGCCTGAGAGTTCCTCCGGCCCCACCTACTTCTTGCCCCGCGGGCGTCCCGCGAGTTAAATGGTTTGCCTATACTGCCCGCGGCTTCGCCCGCGTGGGATAAGTTTTTCCCGCGGGAATCTCGGTAAAAATAGACATGCCACAGGGTTGCGTGAGGTCTTAATTTAAGGAATGAAAGTCTTACTTTTTTGACATCGGAAATGTATTTTCGTTCGCTCCAGTATAGGCTCCGATTTCACGTAAAAGTGCGATCCCCTTAATCTCGGAGAGTTGTGAAGATATGATATTCAACAAAAGCGTCAAAAGAGAGAGAGCTGTAAGATGCAAAAAGAATTATTCGAGAAAGTCAAAAACGAAAAAAGTTATGGCCGAAATAGTGATTTTTTTCCGAATGATTTTGGCGCTCGATATTTTGGAAACGGATTCCGTAGATTCATTTCCAATGTGCTCGATAGTCGTGTGAGGCACGAAATCTGTGAATCTTGTTGTAAATTTTTAAATATTATTATTCAGTAGATAATACGAACAGAGCTACGGGCAATGACTAGTGTATAAATATAAATCGGAAACACCCGTCCTCCAAACGTGACGATGGCAACGATTCCAGAGCTAATTCACACAGCATTTAGTCGTAATTAACACTAATTATAGCTGTTATTAGAACTCTTTGTTCTAGTCTGTTAGTTGGGACACCGAATCGATGTTTTAAATTCTTTTGGACATTCAGGATTTAAAACATTTTTTCAGTTTCTCTGTCATTTGTAAAGTATGCTTCAGTTTGTTAACAAGTGTTCTTAAAAGCTTATTTTTGGAGTTTTTGAATTTTGTACTCCTTGGTCCTGGAATGTACTTACCTTAGATTGAAAATTTCAATTCAAAGGATTCAAAGGTTGTCTGAAAGAAATTGCTCTTAGCGACAAGACCGTCTAGATGTACATTATTGTATATGTTTTTTTCTTTTTGTCTGTAATTTTTTTTAAAGGAGTTTTGAATTGAATTGAAAATTAGCTTTACAATAGTCAAAGTCTAAATTTAACCAATTGTCGTAGTGGTTTTTCAATAGTTTTAATTTTTTTTTTTTATTTTTTTGTGATTACGTCTACAATGTGTAAGTATTATTCAAGTATATGTGAGTTGGTACCAACTAGAGTTAGTTCTATTTTCACGAAGGCTAGAGGAAACACAAAATTCGCTAGAAGGCAGATGTTACAAGAGGCCAAGAATTATCTTTCATCATCATCATCATATCAGCCTGTAGACGTCTACTGCTGGACAAAGACCTCCCCCAAGGAACTCCACGACGACCGGTCCTGCGCTAACCTCATCCAGCTGGGTCCCGCGACCTTCACCAGATCGTCGGTCCACCCTGTGGGAGGCCTACGCTGCGTCTTCCGATAAGTGGTCGCCACTCGAGAACCTTTCTGCCCCAACGGCCGTCAGTTCTACGAGCGATGTGCCGCCAATTATCTTTACCGCCAAGGTAAAGAAAAAAAACTGCTGTTTTACAGTTGGAATGGGCGGAAATAGAATAAATCCAATTTTTTACCCGACCGCGGCGAAGGAGGGTTATTTATTTATGCTACCTATCTGTTTTCGTGAAACTGACACAATAGAAATTTCAGGATTTTTTCTTTCGGTATATTGAAATATTCGAAATAACCAGACATCGACGCATAGGTTGGCCAATAACAATTTTACCAGCAGCTTGCCAAAATGCGCTGAGACTTGAGACTAAAATATCTTCCAAACTACAATGGATTTTAGAATTTACGCGTAAACATAAATTTACGTAAACAGAGAAACATTACGTTTTATTATTCACTAGCGGCTCGTCCCGGCTTCGCACGGGTGGACATTTTTTGCAATAAATATAGCCTATGTCACTCAGGGTGAATGTAGCTTTCCGATGGTGAAAGAATTTTTGAAATCGGCACAATAGTTTTTGAGTTTATTAATTACAAACATACACACAAAAATACAAAATTTTCTTCTTTATAATATTAGTACAGATATAGATAGATAAATATTTATAGATCAAAAAATATTCGAAGTATAGGTACACGAAGTATCAAAATTTTACACAAATAGAAAATTTTCAATTGGTTTCCGATTTCTCTGACTTAACTACAGTTGTAGTAATAAGATCGCATCGGCAGCTCATAGCGAAAGAAACTGTCGGCGCGTAGCGTTCACCAGCGCTGGTGGTGCGTGACCGTCGCGTCGGCCGTTAGCGGCCTATACTGGAGGACTTTGCCCTTCCAACGTGTTTTGACGTACATTCAATATCAGTGCATAATTTTACAATATCCATAAAGGTCGTGGGTTCGATTCCTACCCGCGGCCAACATTTGTGTGATGAGCTATCTGTGGTTTTCGGATTCTGGGTGTTTGTGGGTTTAATTTAAAATATTTATGTATGTTTATCAGTTGTTGTGTACCCATTTACAAGCTTCGGCTTAGTTTGGGACTAAACAGCCGCGTGTAAGTTTGTCTAAACTAGTGTCACTAGTACCATTGATGGTGTCACTTGTACCATCAATGGTACAATTGACACTACGCGAAAAAACATTATATCAGTGTATAATTTCACAATATCTTGTGTGAGATCATATAGTTTTTTCAACCTGTACAGACTAGACCTCTAGGGAAAGTGGTGTTCTCAACTTTCATCCCCATTGTGACGTTTCCTCCCACGACTGCAGGTGGCATGATGCGCGAGAGCATGCGGCGGCTGGCCTCCGACGAGTTCGGCGCGAGCGCAGAGAGGGGCGCGCATGCTCGCCGCGTGCGCATCGAGCTGCTCGACGGAGAACACATCAATATCGACCTGCCCGTGAGTACCTTAGTAATACTTAGGGTTCCATGCCAAAATGGTGACAAGGAATCCAGCTAGATATATCTATAGACGTTTTAATAAACAAGAGCAGTTTTTTCCCGCGGGAACAGTTTTTCCGGAAGTATCTATAGCCTATGTGTTATTCTAATGTATAATCTACTAGCTTTTACCCGCGGCTTCGCCCGCGTAGAATAGTTTTTTCCGTGTACATTGTGAAACAGCGCCCTCTATGTAGGCGTTTTGTTACTTAGGGGGTACTAGCGGACGCCCCGCGACTTTGTCCGCGTTAAAAAGTAGCCTATATGTTATTTCAGGATATAAGCTATCACTGTACCAAGTTTCATCAAAATCTGTTCGGTAGTTTTTGCTTGAAAGAGTAACAAACATCCATCCTCACATCCTTACAAACTTTCGCCTTTATAATATTAGTAGGAAGGATAGGATAGGATATTACTGTAAAGTTTCATCAAAATCTGTTCCGTAGTTTTGTGCGAAAGAACAAACACCCAAAGGTATTTACTAACTTTCGCGTTTATAGTATTAGTAGGTTAACAAGATACATAAACACATACATCACGCTATGTCCCTGGCGGGGTAGGCAGAGTCACACCTCTGTCGCTTCGCTCAGTCTCTTCACACACATACAACATGTTTTAATATGTTCAATAGGTACGTTTGTTTCTGGTACGTTGACGAACGCCTGTGCCAATAGACAAAGCGATTTGCGCGCGCGCAGCTATTTCAATCTATCGCTTTCTTACTAGATCATCGTAAAATAATCGTAAATCTTATTCAGACAGCCCACTCGTAACAGTTATTGTTTATGACTTTGTAAACATTTATGATTGCCTTTAGGGCTGCCTGCTACACGATCATCAGCTTCGAATGTCCAAATATGTGAACTTGCTTGAAGAAATCTTAAAATTTTGTGAATTTGAGCTATTCATATGCGTATTATTTTTTTGGGTAGGTAGAACTGTACAAATGTTCTAGCTATCACGTTTGTAATTGGAACCTGAAATAATTTTGTTGGAGTTTTTTTCACCTGGCACCCCAAGAGGTTTAAAGCTGTCAAATCGGAGTATACTGTCTGTCTATGCTTTCCTCGGGGGCAATGTGGCCAACTTAGTGCTTTCGGCACTAGATCTGGTGCATTTTTACAGATGTCAGCGCTCAAAATTAAATTTTAGTGCCTAGTGCCCTTTTTAGTGCTTTTTCAGTCACCACCAAAAGTACCAAGCGACGAGCGAGCGCGTATCGGAAATCCGAATTTATGTATGAAATCTGGAGGAATCACTGCTTCTGTAGAAAATTTCATTCACCATTCACATTTTCTATGAAATTGTCGCGCCATTTTCAAATCGATCGAGGCAGGCAATACTGTTTTGTTTTCTGTCGCGCGATGAAAATTATATTTACCGACTGTGCTCGCCGACTTTGATTTTATTTTGTAAGGTACCTACCTAACTAAATTGATATTGAGTTTCTAAATTCTTTTACTCATTTATATTGTTGCGTTTTTTTAAAGTTTTAAACATCTAGTGCTCATTTCTTGAAAATCCTGTAAATCTGGTGCTTTTTTAGATTCGTTTAGTGCTCAAACATCCAAGGGAGTTGGCCACACTGCTCGGGGGCGGACGCTAGGGTGGATGAAGGAGGTTCGTTACAATACAGCTTACCCCATAATATGTTTGTTTCCAGCGCAAGGCTTGCGGCGGCGACCTGCTGGACCGCGTGTGCGAGACCCTGGACGTGTCGGAGCGCGACTACTTCGGGCTGCTGCACGCGCAGCGCGGCGACCCGCGCGTGTGGATCGACCTCGGCAGGAGGCTCTCCAAGACCTTCAGGAGTGAGAGTCGAATCAACAACCTTTAATACGTTCCCACTGTGGGGCCCAGGCACCACGCCATCCCCGTTATATGCAGGTTTCCTCACGATGTTTTCCTTCAACGTTTGAGAGCAGTCAGAAAATGTTCCACTGCTGGACAAAGGTCCCCAAAGGATCCGCATCCAGTCACTGCCAGCCGCCTCACGCAGGTCGTCGCTCCATCTATCCGGGGGGCATTCCACACTACGCCTGCCCCCCACTCGTAGCCTCCGTTCGAGAACCCCTACCCCAAACATAATCGGTTCTTGGATAGATATGACCAGACACGTAGTACCTTCTCAGTAGTCTGTGGACCAGACAATACTGCCTGCCACTTTACCGTCCTACTTACCTATTAACTTTTTGAGCTAATATCGAAAACCTTTTGTTTTCTGGCAGATCTCTGGCACAATGCTGCATGCACTCGTAATAAATTGTATTGTGTCCGTGATTCCAGACGAGCCATGGGATGTGCGGTTCGCTGTTAAGTTCTACCCTCCGGAGCCGGCGGAGCTTCACGATGACGTCACCAGGTACCAGCTCAGCCTGGCGGTACGACGGGACCTGATGGAAGGTCAGTGGAATCTTCACATTTTGAAAATCACGGGAGGTTGACTTTCATACAAAAGTTTACATGACACAACCTGAACAATTGTGGCGTTCTACAGGGGGTGAAAAATACATAAATAAGTATAACCATAGGTACAAGACCTAGCCCTTTGTTCCAAATAAGTAGTTATATCTGGTTGTCAAACTTGTATCTTCGATAACTTGGTCTTGGTCATGTTGCCAACAATTGTAGAGAAGATGACACATACATCATGATTTGGAGCTCATGTAAAATACCAGACTTATAAGAACCGTTGTTTCCAGGCCGTCTCACCTGCTCGGCGATCACCTACGCCCTCTTGGGGTCGTACATCCTGCAGGCGGAGCTGGGAGACTACGAGGAGGGCCACATGACCCCCGGAGTCCTCAGCGAGCACCGCGTGGCGCCGCTCCACGCCATGACCGAGGACCTGGAGAACAAGATACGAGAGTTGTACAGGAAGCATAAGTGAGTCTTCAGAGACAAACTGTCAATGTTGATCTTTTAGGTGTGATTGGCTGACGGTGTTGCCCAGAAGATGAGCTGCGAGCGAGAACGTAGAAGTGGTAGTGGGCTGGTCACATCTGTCTGAGAACCGATAACCGCTGGGGTAGACGGTTCCCGAGTGGAGACCACGGCTGGGCAAGCGTAGTGTGTCACTCCGGCTAGATGGACCGACTGCGTAAGGCAGTGACTGATTGCGGAGAACCGAAAATCGTGATCATTGTCGCGCCTTGGGGGATGCCAATGTCCAGCATTACACTAATCGAGGCTGATGATGATAGAAATTTCGCACGTAGATTTCGTCCCACATGAAATCGGCGCACACCACTAGCCTATCAGGGACATAACGTGAATATATAATATCTGTCTGTACCTACCCTACCTGAATATTCTGCCATGACTGCAGAGGTCAAACGCCCGCGGAGGCGGAGCTGAACTACCTGGAGAACGCGACAAAGCTGCCGCTGTACGGCGGCGAGCTGCACTGCGCCAGCGACGCCGACAACGTGGACATCCTGCTGGCCGTGGGCGCCGGCGGCATCGCCGTCTACAGGGACGGGTCAGATTTACACTTCAAATCAAATCAACAGCCATAATATACCCCCACTGATATGGCCTGGCCTAACCTCTCAACGAGGGCGACCGGGCTGTAGTCCACCACGCCAGCCTAATGCGAGTTGGTAGACTAATATACACGTCATGCGCCTACGAATTCCTTCTTCGGCGCACGTGAAGTTTTGCTCGGCTCCTAAGGGTTGTAGCGTGATGGGAAATAGCCTATACGATTCCCTCGAGAATTGGGCTATTAGTAATAGTGTATATCCCTGGTCAACATATAGGCAATAGAATGTCTCTAAAATTGGCCGAGAAATAGGGGCCACAAATAAAAATCTCTCATTTCCTAACATTTCAGTTCAGAGTACACTGGTTAGCATTGAAATGCTACAGATGCTTTCAGTCTAGAAATAATTTGTCATACATATTCATTTATCCACGCGGACGAAGTAAAGGAAAAATAATTTTTCAAATCCGACTGGTAGCTCCAGAGATTACCGCGTTCAAACAAAAGACAAACTCTTCAGCAATATTAGGTATACTATACTTACTTTCTGACGTGTCGTGCCCTCCCCGGCGCAGGCTGCTGATGAACCGCTTCCCGTGGGCGAAGATCACGAAGATCAGCTACCACAAGCGCGCGTACACGCTGCGGCTGCGCGCGGGCGAGTTCGACGAGTTCGAGGCGCACGTGGGCTTCCGGCTGGCGAGCTCGCGCGCCGCCAAGAAGCTGTGGCGCTGCAGCGTCGAGCACCACATGTTCTTCAGGTACATAACAACGTCACTACGTTTTGCTTTACAGGCAGTTTGATGTGGAAATCTCTATATAACACCTTGGAGGCGGTGGTAGATAAAAAATTGACGTTGTATAAATGTACCTAGTGTACTTACATGCAATAAAATACTTTTGAATTTGAATTTGAATTTGAATTGGAAGAAAGGACAGACTGAAGTGTGAGAATTGTGCGCCTTAGTGAAAGCGTGCTGCGACCTTGCAAACAAGATTTGAACCACTTCTCTGTGTCCAAATGATCTGAAATTTAGTATATAACTTCGGAAACAATCCAATAATGTAGTATCATGAAGCTGGTCTGATGTTCAGTGGAAAAGTGGCCATAGGAACTCCGCAACGAAACAAAATGGCCCCGCCGCGTTAAGCTCGTGAGATCGGTCTCATTTACTGACAGATGGTGATCTAGGTCTGTTATTGAAGCCAGAATTGGGTGACTGGAACTCCCCAAGAACTTAAGCGGTTTTGCGGTTTTTTTCTGTAATATTCGAAATAGTATGAAGCCCTAGTACATTTTAGACTTTCGCGCTTTGTTTTCATAATTATATAATTATTTGTGCCGGGACTTTCCAATAATACAAGATCAGCAGAGGGTAGTTTCAGAAACTACTCACAGCGATTAACAATGACAGCTCGCCTCTGCAGTCAGCTCGTGACCACGGCCAGTGTAACCTGGTCGAAACGTCGGGCAAGGTAAATAAAACTATTTCGTGTGTAAGACCCGTAAATAATTATATAAGTATGAAGCCCTTTACATCAAAGCGGCGGCGGCGCGGCGCGTTCTTCATACAAACCTTCGCCGCCGCAACGCTTTCGCAACGCCGCCGCTCAGTGTGTGTCACGCATTAATGGAAACCTTCGAATTTGGCCTCGTCGGACCGCTGTTCTAATCGATCGTTGTCCTAAAAGGACTTGGTTTCTAGATGCGTAAAATCCATAAAAAAACATTGCAAATCCCTTTTTATGCACCCGCGCCCGAATTCTCATTGTGGCCTCTGGCTATGGCAGTGTATCTTCACTACGAGTGCCATGTAATGTTATGTCTTGTGTTGCAGACGAGAGGCGCCTGTGAAGGTGGACCGCGTGTGCGGCTTCCCGCGGCTGGGCTCGCGGAGGCTGTCGTGCCGCCGCACGCTGCGCCAGCTGAGGGCGGAGCCCGAGCCCCTGCCCAGGGAGCTGGCCGTCTGACACGAGTATGACAAGATATGACAGCAATCCTCATCAATCTAGACTTTAGGTTTGTTTACCCGCGGTACCTCCTCTGATCTGTATGGTAGTAGCAGAGGAGATTTGTTTTACTCCTGGTATCTATTTAACTAGTAGTTCCGTGAGAACAGTAAACCTCGCCAGCCCTTATAAAACTTAAAAGAAACGAACAGATGGAGGTACTGAAATGACAAAATTAGCACTTTAAAGCTTAATATTTCGCAAACGGAACCCTGAATCGAAAAATGTTTTCCACACACCCGCGATATTTTTGAAAGACCTATCCAATGATACCCATGGGATTCACGCGGAAAAAAATCATTCCCATTTTACGTATGCAGTTCCATGAACATAATAAATTTTTTCGACTTTCATAAGTTGATTGACTATTACTCAAAAACTAATAGAACCTACTTAGCTGTCATAGTTTTCCTTTTAACTACGTTATATAAGCTACTACCATGAATTTTTTCACATATCCAGAAGCAACCGTTTAGCTGGCAGGGGGAACACGTGAGTCTAACAAAAATTACCGCTTTAAAGCTTAATATTTCGCCAACAGATCCCTAAATCGAAAAATAGTTTTCACAAACCCGCGATATTTTTGAAAGACCTATCCAACGATACCCCACACTATGGGATTCACAAGAAAAAAAAAGTTCACTCCCACTTTGCGAGTATGGTACGTACTCTAAAAAAAATGTTTTTCAACATTTTATTCTACTCATTTTGTCGGCTTGATTAATTTATACCCATGCCAAATTTTCGTCAAAATCGGTTGAAAAATGCGACCTGTAGAGAATTACAGACAGACTGAAAGCAGAAAGACAGACAGACGGACAAGAGCATTTTTGGTCAATCTCGAAACTTATACAAAATTATAAAAATCAATTATACAAAAATAATAAATGTATATAATGAAGTAGGTAGGTAGGTAAGGTAGTTAATTCTATTCGCCGCTGTTCAAACGTACCCAATAAACTGTCAGCATTCTCTCGAGATACATTGATCCAGGTAGGTATACGATAGACCAACTAACGTTATTTTAATCTAGGCAAAGGTATTACAAATGAAACATTCAATGAATACCACAGGTGTATCCAGCCCACCCCTAGTGCCACAGGTAAGCGGGAAAGTTAGACAGAGACTTGTTGAAAGTTGACTTGTGCAAGATTTCCAGATGTGACATCTCTTGTCTGATCCTAGATTTATGTAGACTTTAGACATATTTAGTCTTCCTAGTCCTAGGACCGCTGCTAATATATTATTTCTTTATTTTTATTAATTTATTATTTTCGTATTCGTCGAAAAAAATAAAATGTTTCCAGTAGAGTAACATTGTATTTTCTTGTATGACTTTCATCATCATCATCATATCAGCGTGTAGACGTCCACTGCTGGCCAAACGCCTCCCCCAAGGATCTCCACGACGCCCGGTCCTGCGCTAACCTCATCCAGCCGGGTCCCGCGACCTTCACCAGATCGTCGGTCCACCTTGTGGGAGGCATACGCTGCGTCTTCTGGTCCGTGGTCGCCACTCGAGAACCTTTCTGCCCCAACGGCCGTCAGTTCTACGAGCGATGTGCCCAGCACACTGCCCCTTGAGCTATGTCTTTGACCTTGGTTCTCCTGCGTATGACTTTATGTAGATTCAATTAATGTGTATGACGTACATACGAGTATTAAGTATAATGCAATTATGTAGTAGGTATTTGCTAAGTGCCATTATTATTAAAATTCTAGTTATACCTAAGTAATAAATATGTTTTAAATGCATACGCTTCTGCTAAACGTTTAAGGATTGATTTGTATTCTTTACTAGCTGTTCCCGCGGCCTCGCCCGCGATTTAATTTAATTTAATTTTATTTATTCAGAAACAAACAGTCGTTTACATAAATATTTTTCAACTTATATAAAGTAAAACTAGACCTATAGTTTCCTTAATTAACTATAATAACAGGCACATTGTATATTCTAATATTTGAAGAAAAATGAATAGAATTATGTATTTAATGTTTTCAAGTTTAGTTTACAAGATCCTAAATGCTTTATTTTTTATTTATTTAATGCAGTGTTTACAAAATCCTAAATTTATAAGTTATTTCTTTCTTTTTGCTTGGCTCCTAAGGCTCGTAGCGTGATTTTAAATAGGGAGTCATTTTAGCTTCCTCCATAGAATGAGGTTATATGCAAAAATAATTAGTCAAATCAAGAAATGGTAAAATAATTAATTCTAAAACAGAAGTAGCAGAGTCCTTTGAAACTTTTTTCACTAACATCCCTATTAAAACCACCGAAGCTCTGCATTCATCGCCTATTCTTGCCGAAAATTTGCTTGTAAATAACGTTACAATATGTGAAACAGTTTTTAATTTTAGACACATAAACTCTCTAGATATTATTAAGGCTTTTAAATCATTAAAACTAAAATCTTCTGAAGATCTATGGGGAATGTCTGTTAAAGTAGTTAACTCAGTTATAACGATTATTGCGCCTTACTTAGCTTTTATATTTAACATGAGTATTAATCAAGGTATTTTCCCTGACCTAATGAAGCAAAGTAAAATCATACCACTGTTTAAATCTGGTGACAAACTAGATCCCAGTAATTTTAGACCAGTATCAGTTCTCCCCGTGCTTAGCAAGATTTTCGAAAAGATCATACTGAATCAACTGCTTTGTCATTTCAATCTCAAACAACTTCTTCACGATCGTCAGTTCGGATTTACTAAGGGACGATCAACCACCGACGCAGGAGTCATGCTTGTTAAGCATATTTTTGATGCTTGGGAAGCTTCACATGATGCAATAGGCATCTTCTGCGATCTCTCCAAAGCATTTGATTGCGTTAATCACGAAACCTTGCTACTCAAATTAAAACATTATGGCGTGAAAGACAGAGCATTCGAATTACTTAAATCTTACCTTGAAAATAGAGTACAAAAAGTTGATATAAATGGAGTTAAATCATCTGGTTCAGTTGTGAAAATGGGGGTGCCCCAGGGCTCAGTTCTGGGTCCTTTTCTTTTTCTTGTATATATAAATGACTTGCCATTTTTAATACAAAACATGTCCAACATAGTATTATTTGCCGATGACACTTCTCTGATTTTTAAAATTAGCAGAAGAGCTTGTGATCTTCCTGAGGTAAACAATACTCTCACACAAGTACTTAACTGGTTCAGCATTAATAATCTAGCATTAAATACAACAAAAACTAAATGTATTAAATTTTGCCTACCAAATGTAAGACATGTAGTTAATAATGTAACTTTAGGTACAGAAAGATTAGAATTTATCAAAAGCACGGTGTTCCTAGGTATAACTATAGACTCATCTCTTCAATGGGGGCCCCACATAGCTTCACTAGCTGGCAGACTAAGCTCGGCCGCCTACGCCGTTAGGAAAATTAGACAATTAACAGATATTGCTACTGCGAGATTAGTCTATTTCAGCTACTTCCACAGCATCATGTCATACGGCATCCTACTGTGGGGTCAAGCGGCAGATATAGAAACCATCTTTATTTTGCAAAAGAGAGCTGTTAGGGCGATCTATAATTTACGTTGTAGAGAATCATTAAGAGAAAAGTTTAAAGAAATTAATATATTAACCGTTGCCAGTCAATACATTTTTGAGAATATTTTGTATGTCCGCAAAAATATATCTCTCTTTTTGAGGCACTGTGATATGAACACAGCTTATGTTACAAGAAACAAAAACAAACTTGTACCACCACAGTTAAGGCTTAGTAAGGTCAGTAAATCATTCACGGGGCAATGTATACGCTTCTACAACAAACTACCAGAAGAAATCTTAAATATGAATGACAGAAAATTTAAGACTCACATTAAACATCAACTTTGTAAGAAAGCTTATTATAAAACAGTCGATTATCTAAATGACAAAGATGCCTGGTGTTAATGTTACTTCAGCCTCGCACAATCTTTACAAAATAATGTTATGTACAAACTTGATTTTAAAAGATGTGTTGCGGAAGTTTGTTGCGCCGCTTCTTCTTCCCAGCTCTATATAACACCTTGGAGGCGGTGGTAGATAAAAAATTGACGTTGTATAAATGTACCCAGTGTACTTACATGCAATAAAATACTTTTGAATTTGAATTTGAATTTGAATTTGAAATGTCAAATTCTTTTAAATTTTTTTACGGCCTCGATTCGTTAGTCAAATTGATATAATTTTTTATATTTATTATAATTAATTTTAGAGTACCTACATTGTGTTAATTGATTGGAAGTTTGTGTCATTAAATATGTATATTAAATATAAGTACACATTGTACTAAAATTACACCTAAATTACAAGATAAAGGTTTTTTTCATTTACGGTCGTGTCGTTCAGGAAGACATAGCTGGACCTCACTCACTCACTCACCCATTCACTCAAGTGGGTAGCAGAAGCTCTATTTTTGAATCGCTCTCCTCGCTTCGAGCGGTCGATTCTACTGATTTTTGTATCGGATGTCGAAGGAAAATCAGTAGAGTCGACCACTCGAAGCGAGGAGAGCGATTCAAAAATAGAGCTTCAGGTCGCCCAGACCACAGAACACGGAAAAAGCTCGCTACGCTCCCGCTCGCTAACTTGTATTTCTATGGTCCAGACTGTCTGCTATTTATTTTATTTTTATTTCTTTACAATAATGTAATATTTAAAACTAAAAGTCAAGAGCGTCGCTGCCGTAGTGTGGAAGACGCGGAGTTTCACGTCGAGTCGGCAGGTCCGAGTTCGATCCCCGGCCAGGCCTGTCTTTCTCGAAACTTAAGGACATTTACTGACTGCTCTAAAACGGTTAAGGAAAACATCTGTAAACCTGTACACGCCCGAAGAAGGAATCCTAAGGCGCAATGAAGTCCACCAACCCACATTGAGCTAGCGTGGTGGACTATAGCCCGTACGCCCTCATCGAGAGCCCGCTCGGATACATCATAGGCTGTTGATTTGATTAGGTAGGTATGTAAAATTGACTGGCCTGTTGGCGTAGTGGTAGTGACCCTGCCTACTGCGCCTGAGGTCGTGGGTTCGATTCCTACCCGGGACCAACATTTGTGTGATGAGCATAACACTGTTGGTTTTCGGATTCTGGGTGTTTGTATGTACATATTTTATGTATGTTTATCAGTTGTTGAGTACCCATTTACAAGCTTCGGCTTAGCTTGGGACTAAACAGCCGCGTGTAAATTTGACCAAACATTATTATTATTAAGGTTCTCTGGAAGAAATCGCTTTTAGCGATAAGACCGCCTAGATGTACCTTCTTAGTCTACTGTATTATTTTGTTCTGTTTTTTTAATTATGTGAAATAAAGAGTATTGAAATAAATTTAAAAAAATGGACGAGAGATAAGTACAGCATGTAGATATGTATGTACAGTCGACCGCACGTCAGTGGAAACACTTTGACCTTGAGCTGGCCTAGCCTATTAGGGGGTTTCAATATTATGAGAGGTCAGTTTATACTTGCTTTTGTTTCCACTGACCTGCGGTCGACCGTACATACATACATGCAATTATATTAATATGTAAAATTACAGGTGATTCGCAGTATGACGCCAATGTTGACCACTTAACTGCAGAGCCGCATACTGAGTTGCCTTTGCCACTCGGGGAAAAAATACACCTCATTTGCAAGATATTTCTTCTCATAAATTTAAAACCAGTTGTTTCCCGCGGCTTTGCCCACGTAGAATGTTTAACGACGGGACAGAACCCTCTTACAATGGACGTCAGAGCTGTACATACAGGAGCTAGGAGACGGGTCTGCCGCGCCTGTATGCACGTACATGCACGTATAGAAGCTGGGAGCTGGGGCTGCCGCCTCTATACGCGCAGATGACCAGTCGACACCTAGAGCCCTATATTCCTAAGTCCCTAACCTAGTCATAAATAGACATACATATATATAAATATGTCCAGGATACCTGCTACCATGAGACCTAAGGTAGCAAGCGGATGGTTGGAAGGAAGTGGATGGATTGGTGCAAGTGGTGGTTGGTGGTTGGCTTTTCTCACTGCCAGTCAAGCAGGCTCACAAGACTGATCAGGTTCTGACGGCTAGGGGTGTCTTGGCCGCAGTGAGAGGTTGGTGGTGCGTGGAATGAGACTCAACAATGAATGTTAGAATCCATTTATTTCACCTAATATTTACATATTTATACTATTTCACTTACGTGCTAATACGCACTTACACTACAATATAACTTTGTACATAACTACCAATAACAACCTACTCATCACTACCAATGTTCTAGTTTTATAGCTAATCTATTTAGTTTGCAGCGCAAACAGAGCTAAATTTCAAGTCTCTAGGCTCACCGGTTTAGGCTGTGCGTTGATCAATGTGTGCATTAGCGGAGTTTAATAGCGCTGTGTGAAGTCGGCTGATGACTGCGTAATGACTAATATTAGGTGTCAAAGGGGGTCACAGAGATATAAATGTCTGTGGGGGTTCACTAGAGACGCTCATTCAATTTCAAGAAATGGTTCATTGATTCGATCAACCGAATCAAACTTTCAAGTTTTTGGACATCTCTATGTAGCACACTATATCTCTCTCGCTTACGCACACATTTATTTATTTTCGGAAGACCAACAGCAATAAAAGAGTATAACATAACAAAAGTACATGATATGAGGCCAATTATAGGTCTCCGCAGATAGCAACAGCCCTGCTATTCTGTAAGCGTATTTGTGCAACTCGATCCTGAATCCGCAGTGAGATCGGTCTCTAACTCAATGATTCACAGTTCAATACTCACTTTACTTCGCAAGTGTAGTGTTTATTGTGTAGCTTGTATTTGTTTACACAATGCGACATCAAGGTCTTTCATGATCGGATGCGAAGTGAAGTAAGTGACTTGCGATGTGATGGTCGAGTTTTAATTCGTATTTTACAGAATCACACAGCAGTTTTAAACAATAAAAATACGGATAGCACTTACAGAACATACACGCATAGAAATAAAAACAGAATTTAAAGAAAAAAAAACAAAAAAAAAACTCATTTCCTAAATATGTCCGTCGAAGAATGTATTCGCCGTAGTAGTCGCCTCGCCGACGCAACGCTAGGTGCTAGATAGATAGACTATCAACACTGTCAGCGATGTGCAAACCATTTGTGACTATACTCATTCATCATCATCATCATCATCAGTCTGCACTAGTCCACTGCTGGACATAGGCCTCCCAAGGCGCGCCACTGAGTCCGATCCTCGACTCTCCGCATCCAGTCACTGCCAGCCGCCCTGCGCAGGTCGTCGCTCCATCTAGCCGGGGGGCGTCCCACACTACGCTTGCCTAGTCGTGGTCTCCACTCGAGAACTCGTCTACCCCAGCGGTTATCGGTTCTCCGACAGATGTGACCAGCCCACTGCCACTTCAACGTGCTAACCCTTTGAGCTATGTCAAAGGCTTTGGTTCTCTGGCGGATCACCTCGTTACGGATCCTATCTCTCAGAGATATCATTAGATACTCATTCAGCCGCCAAGAAATTCCGTGGAGACTACTGACATCGTATCATTAATTTTCCCCGACTATACCCGTCCAAGATCAAGGATAAGTGGACAGGTTGTAGTCACGCATGGCTTTCGGTCTCGAATGACGTCAGAAAAGTTCCGCTTGATTTATAAATAGCAAATATACTTAGTTTTCAAACGTTCTTATACATTATTTATAAACTAACTAGCTGTTGCCCGTGACTTCGTGCGCGTGGACTTTCCAAACACGTAACTACAAGTGTCTCTCCTATTTTTCCTATGGGAAAAAACATACACCGGATTTTAAGTTAGACCTTCAGGAACACAACTGTGAAAACCGCATCCAATTCGGTGCAGTAGTTTTCGCGTGATGCCGGAACAAACATACAGACAGACGAAAATTCTATAAATTATTGTTTTGGCTTCTATTGCTCTTATATAGGTACCTCAATTTTTCAGTAAATGTACTTATACATGAGATCAGAGAAACTCCTTTGACACTTCCGACCGTGTTAATGGGATCCCAGAGACACGCGGCCAGCGGTGGCGGTGGCGGCCTGTTGTATTCCATATAGCAATGTATGTGAGACTTGCGGCCTGCGTTTGCATAGTGAAGCTGCGGCCTGCGGTAGGCCGCCCTCTGGGATACGCTTGTCATCTTCAATTGTTTCCGTTTCCCCCTTCTGGGCGTGACGTCATATAACATTTTCTTTGTCGTCGAGCAGTCTTCTCTTACGCCCAGTAAATGTATAATTAAGTTTCGATGATAAAACCCTGTACATGGCCCGGCCGGGGATCGAACTCGGACCTCTAGCACGACGGGCGAGAAGACTCCACTACGCCAGCGACGCCGACGCCCTAAAAACGTGGTAAATTACTAGTCTATATTACGTTCAGTTGACTTGTTTACTATAAATTGTATCTATTTTTATACTAACAAGGGCAATCCCACGGTAAACTACATAGCTAACTATATAAAGAATAATGGTATAATTATAATTGTATAGTGTACCTATACGGCCATTTCACGGCACTTAATGCGGAAATGAACATATTTTTATCAGCTTCGCAGGTATGTATTCATAGTCCAATAAAGTTAAGAAGTTATTCGAAAAATCGCATTGTAATAAGGTAAGTTGCGTTTCAGGTACGGTCGACCGCACGTCAGTGGAAACAAAACCAGTATAACTGGTCTCTCATAGTATTGAAACTATGTCTATGCGTCTGAAAGGTTCTACCACGCACGGCTCTGGACTCTCTTTAAATAAATCAACTTAACTGTACATTAGGTAGTTAAATAAAATCTTATCTCCCAATAATTATCGTACTACTTAATATGCAAATTAATTAAAACGTGACAACATTTCCACCGGCATTAAACATTTTAAGCAGTCATTAAAGAAATCCTTCCACGCGTTCCGAGAAATTTGTTAAGGTTTTTGTAGTATACTAGCTGTTACTCGCGGCTTCGCCCGCGTGGATTATGTCATCGCTGTAAAAAGTAGCCTATGTCCTACCCCAGGGTTGGATGTGTCTCCACACCAAATTTCATCAAAATCCGTTCAGCGGTTTAGGTGTGAAAAGGTAACAGACAGACAAAAGTTACTTTCTCATTAATAATGACTAATATTGACCCATTAAGTCAAGTCATGGCCAAAAAATATTTGGTAGATTTATGCTTATTTATAAGGTCTAACTAAGATTACAGCAGCCTTCAACAGGACCAGATTTGGACGAGAACCAAATCAATATTGATAAACGGCGGATCAGGATTAAACTCCAGTTTCGTAACTGGTTACGGAATTGTATTTAATCCACTTTCACAACTATTTTTGTGACCAATTTACGGATCAAAGTTATCTCCAGTTTCGTAACTGGTTACGGAATCATCTTTAATCAACTTTTAAGACTATTTTCGTAACCAATTTACGGATCAAGATTAGTTATCTCCAGTTTCGTAACTGGTTACGGAATCATCTTTAATCCACTTTTAAGACTATTTTCGTAACCAAGTTACGGATCAAGATTAGTTATCTCCAGTTTCGTAACTGGTTACGGAATCATCTTTAATCCACTTTCACAACTATTTTCGTAACCAATTTACGGATCAAGATTAGTTATCTCCAGTTTCGTAACTGGTTACGGAATTTTATTAATCTCTATTTTAAAAAATACTTATCGCTATAAGTAGTTGAAAATGGACAAAACATATCAAGTTTTGACAGTAACTGTTGGCGACAGAATTAGGTACCTAAGAGCACAGAATTTCTATGTCTGTGGGTATGAGGGTCGGTGGTCCACCTGCAGCTCCCTTCCACCGGCCCTGCCCCACCTCGTTGATATGTTTATAATTATAACAGCACATCTAGAACATCCATTAAGGTTTTATTCCTCGATTCTTCGCGCGTGTGGTCAGTGCGCGGAGAGCGGACAGCGCGCCTCGACGCTACCAGCTCAGGCAGTGGTCACCATCATACGTACAATATCATATATATATCATACATAACATATAGTGTGAAATAAAACCAAAAGTGAGTTTATTCAATCGAGTTTTTGACGGACTTGAAACAGGTTAGTTTACTGTCTGTTAGCCAAGGTTTAATGATGATTACTTATAAGACGATTTTGAAGATGGAGAGACCCATAGGCCAGCGGTGGACTTGTTTTTAGTATTACGTGTCAAAATGGTAAAAACGAACCCATTATATGGTCCAGTGGCGTTCGGGGATAAGACGCGGCCTATCCGAAAGGTCCGAAGTTCGAACCCCGGCTGGGCCATGTACCAATGGGTTTTTTCTCAAAACTTAAGTAAATTTACGCTCTCAAACGGTGAACGAAAACATCGTGAGGAAACTTGCATACGCCGAAGAAGGAATTATTAGGCGCGTGTGAAGTCCACCAACCCGCACCGGGCTAGCGTGGTGGACTATAGCCCGAACGCCCTCGTCGAGATGGTAGGCCTGAGGGGACATGTTCATAGACTGCTGATTCGATTTATATTAAATAAGTGACAGTGGAAGAGTTTCGTGTTTCTGCGATTAGATATAGGTACTGTAACGTGTGGTACGCATTGGGAAAGACGTATGTCCAGCAGTGGACGTGTAGAGGTCGATATTAGATACCTACCTATTTATTTAGTATTAACGTCTTATGTACGACTTCTGAGCTTGCCCCGGAGGTGCCTGGAGACAGTCGTCTTAATTAGGGTTCCGTAGTGAAAACAAGGAACCCAGTTTCGCCATGTCCGTCTGTCCGTTCGTCCGTATGTCCGTCCGCGATTTTTTATATGACATAAAAGTTTGTTTAAAAATAAGGTCGACTCTGGGGTCACGGTCTTTAAATGAACTAAAACAGGTGAATTCTTGAAAAATAACAGAAGTTCGAGGTTATATTAGAAGGTTGTTGCCACAAGACCAAATGTCAGTTCCGGTATCTAGTTATTATTTATAAGCTGACTTCATCATCATCATCATCATATCAGCCGAAAGACGTCCACTGCTGGACAAAGGCCTCCCGCAATATGAATAAGATTCGTCTTATTTTCTTATTAAATAAATAATGTTTCTAATAATAAATGAGTATTTCATGTAGGTACCGGTGTCCTATACAATGCCAATCCTTTAAGCCTTAAAATCTGTCCTATCCTATTAGTTAATAGGACACCATGGAAGGCAGGCAGGACACTACCAACTACGCCAACAGGCCAGTCAATATTATTATAGGATAGGCAGTCAAAAGTTTCTTGTTATGTTTTGTCGTATGTACCCACTTATACTTCGTTATGGACAGTCCATCACCATGCGGTGGACCATACCTCTCCTGGCCGTGGTCTCGTGGGCCGCCGCGCAGAACACCACCTCCAGCGAGAAGCCGGGCTTCTTCGACCAACTCGGCAAGGGCATACAGAAGGAGATCCGAGACATTAAGCACCCCGTCGAGGAGACCATCACTACCATCGGCTCTAGCCAGTGTAAGTACATCATCAGTATCACTAGTCCACCGCTGGACGTAGGCCAAGGCGCGCCACTGAACACGATCCTCGGTTCTCCGCATCCAGTCACCGGCCCACTGCCACTTCAACGTGGATTTTTTTTTTTTAATTTTGAAAAACGTGCTTACCTACTTTTGAGCTATGTAAACAAGAAATAAACTGTGCTTATTTTGTCTGTACACGACGATACGAAGCTCCACAAACGATTTCTTTCGCTGACTAGGACTGCACTTTTTAACGCGACTGTACATACATAAGTATAAGTACGTAGGTACAGTCAGCGTCAAAAGTAGCTGGTCACTTTAATACCTTGTCACTCATAATGTCACGCTGAGCTGGTTTTTATTATCTTTTAGTAAAAAATACCTAATGGTTCTAACATTATTTAGAGATGTAGGAGAAAAATGGGAAAAATACCATAAAATAATAAAAACCTAGCATTAAAATGCCAGCTGTTTCAATTTCGACCATAAAAGTATGAAACCTGTCATCAACAGCCTATTAATCTCCCCACTGCTGGGGCTCAGGCCTACCCTCTCAACGAGGGCGTGCGGGCTATAGTCCACCACGCTAGCCCATTGCGGGTTGGTGGACTTCACATGCGCCTAAGAATTTCTTCTTCGGCGTATGCAGGTTTCCTCACGATGTTTTCCTTCACCGTTTGAGAGCAGTCAGTAAATGTACTTAAGTTTCGAGAAAAAACCCATTGGTACATGGCCCAACCGGGGATCGAACCTCGGACCTTTCGTTATGTTAGGTCGCGTCTTATCCCCGAGGCCACTGACGCTCTTGATGAAACCTGTACGATGTCGTAATTCATTTTGTTTGATTTCTACGCAGGTTCTAACGTGAAGAAGCTGGTGGGCGTGGCCTACGAGCAGATAGAGGGGGAGAAGGAGCCAGACCTGAACCAGCTCACCCTCAAGTACCTCAGCCGGTAGGTTCTCCATTTCATCAACAAATGTCAAACGCACTTGTTCAAAGAAGACCACTAATTTGTTAGCCGTACCCCGTACCACAGATACTTATAGTTCCTAAGCCGTACTCTATGTTTGTGGATATCTTGGGCATCCATCTGTGTCATTTTTCTTAAAAAAAACCAACAATTTTGTATGGATATTTTATAAATTATACATATTCATACTGCCCTGCTATTCTGTAAGCGTATTTGTGCAACTCGATCCTGAATCCGCCGTGAGATCGGTCTCTAACTCAATGATTCACAGTTCAATACTCACTTTACTTCGCAAGTGAAGTGTTTATTGTGTAGCTTGTATTTGTTTACAGAATGCGACATCAAGGTATTTCATGATCGGATGCGAAGTGAAGTGAGTGACTTGCGATGTGATGGTCGAGTTTTAATTCGTACTTTACAGAATCACACAGCTGATAAAGTCATGTTGTGTATGACCTATAAATACTATAATACATGAGAATTCAATAGCTCAAACCATTTGTGAGTAAATCGCAAGTTTCATGTTTTGTAGGGGAACCATACAAACTAGTTTTATCCCAGACCAATGGGTACTACCATAGAGATAGGATCTCTGGTGGGTGCTCGCGGCCCCCGGTACTACTTACTATGTCATAGACAAATCAATGCAACTACGACGTGCAAAGTTGCATCAAAATCGAAAATTATCCTGTAGTTTAATCAGTATTTCGTATTAATTCAAAAAAACAAAGGCAATAGATGCTCTCAGCCATAGTCAAAAATTGAAGTGGAAATGGGCGGGTCATGTAGCACGTCTTGAAGATCGAAGATGGACAAAAACAGTTACGACATGGAAGGGTCCATTGGGTAAGCGAGATAGAGGAAGACCCTTCACTAGATGGGATGATGAAATAAAAAAAATTGCTGGCCCACAATGGCAAAAAATAGCCCAAGACCGAGAGAAATGGAAAGCTTTGGAGGAGGCCTTTACCTGAGAGGGGTTCCAGTGAAATAATAAATTAATACCTACTTAAAATATACATGTTTTTTTTAATTTTATATTTTTTAATAATAAAATTAGGTTAATATATAACATAGATAGGTACCTACTAAATGTTTTTTTCTTTAAGTTAAAAAACTGGAAATAAAAGGCTTTTTTTTTTCTTTTTTTTTTCTTTTTTTTTTTTATTAATTCAAATGCAAGGCAAAACTTGCTGACATTGCTACCCGCCATTCCAGCTATTGCCAGCTAGAGAATACATATTGCTACGGACCCTTCCAGAAAGTAGAACGCTCATCGAGCTGAAGATTTTCCACCTGTTGGTGTTCCCAGAGCATACAACATAAGTTACAACATCGTGGAGGCTGCGCGGGCGATCCCCGAAAGCCGCGACTTCAACCCTCGCCAGAACCTCATCATCTTCATCCACGGCTTCACCGACGACCCCAGCAAGGCCAGCTACTCCAACATCAGCAACGCACTCTTCAGCCAAGGTCAATATTTGTATTTCGGTTAATTTATTCTCAAAGAAGAAATAGACAGAAATTTTCACATTTTTATTTTCTATTTTTCTGGAATAAATATGGAACGTACTTACCCCACGATTGTGAGTCACGATCCCCATCTTTAAGTAGTATAAATCTCAGATTATCTAGGAAATCATGAATGCCCGCTGATTCACTCGTTTCCATAATATGCCGGGAGAATTAGTAATTGGTTGCCATTGTTTTACATGAGTGTCATCATTATTTTATAGCAGGATAGATATAAACTTTACTTAATGTAATACACGTAGTAAAAGTCATAGTTAATAGCTAGTATGTACATATTCAATTTGTTAAAATAGTATTCAATTTTCCGCGGAGCTGGAAGGCGACGTGAAGTCTTGACGCAGTTGTCCAAATGCTGGCCAGCCCCACTGGATTCTTCTGTCAGCTCCTCGATATGTCGTAGGATAATCGGAAAATTCGGATCTTAGCGAAAATCCTAGGTAGATTGCAAAAAGCCGGATGTAACTGGAATTTAAGAACGAATTTTGTTATCATCCGAGCTATTTTCAGGATTTTTGGAAAATTACGAGTTTTTTTAAGACGATTGGAAACTTGAACGCTGATTGGGTTAGTTTATCTGTCATGCGTAACGTTTAAAAGCAGCCAACCAGCGCTCATTAATTACGAAACGTGACCCGTTTTTCTCTATCATCCTAAAACAGGCCGGATTTTTGGAAAGATCCTGAACTCGGATGATAACGAAATTCATTCTTACTTTCCAATTATCCGGCTTTTTGCAAAAATCCCAGGATGTACGCTAAGATCGGAATGTTTCGATTATCCTACGACATATTTAAGTGATGTTAATGTTCGGAGACGCAGCAGGCCTCCCACAAGGTGGACGACGATCTGGTGAAGGTCGCGGGACCCGGCTGGATGAGGTTAGCGCAGGACCGGTCGTCGTGGAGATCCTTGGGGGAGGCCATCAGTCCAGCAGTGGACGTCTACAGGCTGATATGATGATGATGAATGTTCCAGGCGAGTACAACGTGCTGGCGTTGGACGGCAGCTCGCTGATCCACTGGCTGTACCTGCGGTCCACCACGTACGTCCGCTTCATGGGAGAGAAGCTGGGGGAGGTGCTCGCCGCCATGGTGCACAGTGAGTTGCTCTACCTGTTAGCATTTATAAAATACTAGCTGTTGCCCGCGGCTTTGCGCGTGTGAAATAAGTTTTTCCCGCGGGAATAGTTTACCCCGGTAAAAAGTAGCCTACGTGTTATTCCAGGGTATAAATTCTTTACCAACATCAAGATCCGTTCAGCCGTTCTTGAGTTATAAATGGTGTAACTAAAAGAATTCTGAAGGGAAACCTCCTCCAAAAATTGTTTATTTCATCTATTTATCTGTTTATTGCAAAAGAAACAAAACGAAAAGAACATGTAGGTACCTACTGATGTCGTGAAGCTTATCTCGTTATGAGATTTCTTCTAGCACACCAGTGACAGAGAGTACGTGAAAGAGCATACAGTGTTGTGTACTCAACTAGGTATATAATTATAAACTACCTAACAATATACCCTATATAAAGTACCTATACTACATACATACAATTAATGCATGTTGGTCAATTAATACGCTGAGAGAATAGCACGTTATATTAGTAAGTAAATTATAATTATAAATTTTGGCGTAACAAATCAAAAGAAACCTTATCATGGCGTTTAGTTTCCGAGGACAGTCGACCGCACGTCAGTGGAATCACTTTAACCTTGAGCTTGCCTAGCCTATTAGGGAGTTTCAATACTATGATTGAGAGACCAGTTTATACTGGTTTTGTTTCCACTGACGTGCGGTCGTCTGTACTATGTAATTAAAGTTTTGTAAAATGTCTCAAAGGACGACGCGATCACGCCACACAATTGGGTCACTACAAAAAAAAAAAGAGCTAGGAGGGATGTAGAAGTATGTACATTAGTTAATGTTTATATGTAGGTATGTTCATTTTATTTAATTTTTATTGTATACATACTGGTTTAAACCATGTAGATAACCTTGCTAGACCATAATCCGCTACAAAATAATAAAAACTAGAAAGAGAATAGAAGAAATAGTTTCTGAGCAATTTGGACTTTTAATAAAATTTCGTAAAAAAAACTTTTCGTATCCAAAAAACCTTGTATCATTTTTACTAGCGTGTGAAAAAATTCTCATCTGTGATAAATAAAAAATATATAAATATAGAATAGCCTACGCATAAAAAGTTTCGGTAGGTACTTATTCGACCAAGAACCAGTTTAACATAAATATTGTCGTATTATTGACCGAGCGAGCGAAGCGTCTAAGTTTCGAGATTGACCAAAAATGCTAATGTCCGTCCGTCCTTCTGTCTTTCTGTCTGTAATTCTCTACAGGTCGCATTTTTCAACCGATTTTGACGAAAATTTGGCATGGGTATAAATTAATTAAACCTACAAAATGAGTAGAATAAAATTTTGAAAAACATTTTTTTTAGAGTACCTACCATACTCGCAAAGTGGGAGTGAACTTTTTTTTTCTTGTGAATCCCATAGTGTGGGATATCGTTGGATAGGTCTTTCAAAAATATTGCTGGTGTGTGAATACCATTTTTTCGATTTAGGGATCCGTTGGCGAAATATTAAGCTTTAAAGCGGTAATTTTTGTTAGTCACGTGTCCCCCCCCCTGCCAGCTAAACGGTTGCTTCTGGAAATGTGAAAAAATTCATGGCAGTAGCATATATAACGTAGTTACAAGGAAAACTATTACGGCTAAGTAGGTTCTATTAGTTTTTGAGTAATAGTGGATCGACTTATGAATTTGAAAAAATTAATTATATTCATAGAACTGCATACGTAAAATGGAAAATTATTTTTTTCCGCGTGATATCCATGGTGTGGGGTATCGTTGGATGGGTCTTTCAAAAATATCGCGGGTGTGTGAAAAACATTTTTCGATTCAGGGATCCGTTTGCGAAATATTAAGCTTTAAAGTGCTAATTTTTGTCACTTTAGTAGGTACTTTTTCTGTCTCCAACTACAAAGTTGACTTTTGTTGGTTTCTTTTAGGTTTGGTTTATAAGTGCTGGCGAGGTCTACTGTTCTCACGGAACTACTAGTTTACACAGTGTAAGTAGGTACCACAGACTTGGTAAGTACCATGGTCTGCGGAGGCAGTACGGAGGCGAAAAACGCGACAGAGGCCTGTCCCCCGATCTGTAGGAAATGATGCCAATCAAGGCTGATGTTTACACGGTTCCATGATTGCTGCAACATTTTGCAACACATAACAATTGGATCATGAGTAGGTTACCTAACTAGTAACTACCTACTTCATTCACAGAGCAATTGTTACACATGGGAGAGTTATCTATAACCTCGAGCCACAGATTATATAGTCAAGTTAATTCTAAGTACGTCAAAGCTCGACCTTACCCATCCAAATAGGCAATTTATTTTTAAACAGTTGATTTCAGCAATCTTTTAAGGGAAATTTTTAGTTGCATCATTTTCGTTGCCAAATATGTATACGTATACATACTTACCTATAAAATTATCTTTTGTCTATATCTATACTAATGTTATAAAGACGAAAGATTTTTATTTTTGTGTGTGTGTATGTTTGTAATGAATAAACTCAATAACTGTGCCGATTTCAAAAATTCTTTCACCATTGGAAAGCTTTCATCCTGAGTGACATAGGCTACATTGCAAAAAAATGGCCACCCGTGCGAAGCCGGGGCGGGCCGCTAGTAATAAATAAAAACAGACAGTCGAACAACGAAGTGATCCTTTAACATAAGTTGTAGCAGTTGCAGCAGTAGCTACTACCTACCTACTTAGTTGTAGTAGTTGCAGTAAGCAAGCCTACTCACTATCGTACACGCGTCGTGCACGGACGGCCAGCAGGATGGATAGTGCATAACTGTCATGATGTGATGTTACGTTGCAGGCGGCGTAGACCCGTCCGCAATCCACATAATCGGTCACAGCCTGGGCGCGCACGTCTCCGGCTTCACGGGCAAGACGTTCGCGCGGCTCACCGGCCGACGCGTGGGCAGGTATACACACCACTACTGGACTACGTCTTTTTAAAAGTTCACCTACCATACTGATACTCCGCAAATACATATACATAAAGCAAGAATATCGAAAACGATGTAGACTTACAATTTTATCGTAAAACTCGATGGTCGCGCCCAGCAGGCATGATTTGTACATACATAGGTGGACGGATAATTAGAAACAGGGCAAGATTTTCATACAATCGAGGTCACTTTGAAGCCATGGGTCTCCGCGAAGGGTTGATCAGGGCATGATCTGATGATGGTCATCGAGAGCGTAGATGGAGGACTATCGCTATAGATATCCAACTGATCAGATGAGCCGTTTGGTAGCAGCATCGTCATGTAGAAAAAAACCTGCGAAATGGCATAAAAATATATGAAAATCTTAAAGTTAAGAAATCATGACGATGCTGCTCCCAAACGGCTCATCTGATCAGTTGGATATCTATAGCCATCTAGAAGTCCTCCGTGTACTCTCTCGATGACCGTCATCAGATCATGCCCTGATCAACCCTTCGCGGAGACCCATGGCTTCAAAGTGACCTCGATTGTATGAAAATCTTGCCCTGTTTCTAAATAACCGTCCACCTATGTATAATAGAATCAAGCTGTGGATGGAAGAAACGAAAAAGATAAAGAAGTTTACTACTTATAAGTTTATAATTGGAAATGATAGATAGTTAACGTCAAACAATGATAAATACATAAAAGTTTATTGAAAAAATTCGTAAAAATAAATGTTTATTTCATTTTTTTCCTAATTTATACAAATAGGTATTGTGATTATTTGCAAGAATAAACACACAAAACTGCCAATCTCGCGAGATCCCGAAGTATTGTTATTCATAAACTCGCGAGATCTCGCCTGATCCCCAATCTCGCGAGATTGCATTCCCGAGTTACAACGGCTCCTCGCCTTGATTTGAAGTCGGCTTTTTTAAAAAATAATCATAAAACACAAATTTGTGAAAAATCGAGCGCGCTATTGATAGATCAGACGAATCGAGAGCGCATTGGAAGCTAAAGTACTGTGGTGGAAGAGAACACTGCAGACGAAGCCCGCCATATTGTATTTGCAGGATATCCGGCTTGGACCCGGCGGGGCCGTGCTTCAGCCACGTGGAGGACGACCTGAGGCTCAACTCGACGGACGCTGACTTCGTCGACGTCATACACACGGATGGTGGAGTGTTTGGGATTAAGGAACCCGTCGGTAAGTGACCATTCACACACTTACAACCATGTCTTCATATTGGTGATGGTCACGCTAGGCAAAGGACCTGGATGGTCACCATCCTCTTATCTTTTTAGCCGTCAAACAAGAAAGGAAGCTGAGCCAAAGAAACACTAGTGTAGCTCATCTCATACTTATTATTAAAACCTAAGGAACATTTGGGGTCGCTGCTTGCAGGTGAGAAATGAAACGACTGATGATCTGTAGATGCATGAATTTATTCTCATTTGTCCCTATATATATTTACAGTTTTATGTTCCCAACGGGTGACTGTTGGGATGAGTGATTATCTCTAGAAAGAGATAGCGATATCCTGTGTCCCCACAAACACTTGGTTACGCCATAAACTATTTCAGTATACATCTAGGGAACCTACTTACTGGCTTCGCGAGTGACAAAGACAATTTGATGAGGGGTCGTTAGGTATGGGGGCGTCAGTAGGGATAAGACGCGGCTTATCATATCGAAAGGTCCAGAGTTCGATCTCCGGCTGCATGGACCAATGAGTTTATTCTCGAAACTTAAGTACATTTACTGACTGCTCTCAAACGGTAAAGGAAACCTGCATACGAAGAAGAAATTCTTAGGCGCATGTGAAGTCCGCCAACCCGCACTGGGCTAGCGTGGTGGACTATAGCCCGAACGCTCTCGGTGAGAGGGTAGGCCTGAGCCCCAGCAGTGGGGACATGTTAATAGGCTGTTGATGAGTTGATGATCGTTAGGTATACGATAGAGGGCGGACTCGTTGTCACATTGGTGTGTTATTCTTCCTGCTCCGCGTCGGGACTTTATCATAGTTTATTGACGCCCCCAGGCCAGGTGGACTACTACCCAAACGAGGGCTCCCAGCAGCCGGGGTGCGTGTTCCAGACGTGCAGCCACAGCCGCGCGTGGCTCTACTACGCCGAGTCCGTGCTGCAGCTGCGCGCCTTCCCCGCCCTCCAGTGCGCGGACTGGAGCGCCTTCAAGAAGGGACAGTGCAAGGGAGACATCAGGTCAGCTTCAATTCATCATCATATCAGCCTGTAGACGTCCGCTGCTGGACAAAGGCCTCCCCCAAGGATCTCCACGCCGCCCGGTCCTGCGCTAACCTCATACAGCCGGGTCCCGCGACCTTCACCAGATCGTCGGTCCACCTTGTCGGCCTGCCTACGCTGCGTCTTCCGATACGTGGTCGCCACTCGATTACTCTTATGTAATCTTCAATTAATTCTAGCTTTAATTACTCGTATCGAATATAGTCGTACAGTAAAGTGGTGGGAGTGGAGACCACGACTGGGCAGGCGTAGTGTGGGACGCTCCTCGACTAGAACCGGAAGTCGGATTCAGTGGCGCGTTTTGTGGAGGCCTGTGTCCAGCAGTGGAGTAGTGCAGGCTGATGATAGACTATAATCATCATCTGGCTGACGAGGTTGGCTGCTATGACTCACTCCTGGTGGACGTTGCTTGCAGCTACATGGGCTACCCGTCCAAGGCGGGCACGCGCGGGCTGTATTTCCTGCAGACCGGCGAGGACCCGCCCTACGGCCTCGGCGAGAAGGGCGCCAAGTACACGAAAGACGAGGGCGTGGTGAAGAGCGTCTCCAGGCTGTTCGGGTAGCCCAGGTGCAGGGGTTCGGTGCCCAGTCAGGCAACTGTCTCCGAGTGGTATACAGGTGGCGTGACACGATAGCTCAAAAATTTGTGTGACGTATATGTATTGAGCGGCGCCGATGCTGTCTTAGGGGCGAGGCAGACCAAGCGGAAATTTGCCCGCGCGCTTTTTGACGTCATTGTCAATGAACTTTACCACTACAGCCTAAAGAACAAAATCGTGTGTGTGACCCCGAGCGCGAGGCGACGCCGACGGGCAGAAGTCATTATACCATTTTGTTCTTTAGGCTATAGTGTTATGGTTCATTTGACATTGACGTCGAAAAGTGCGCGGGCAAATTTCCGCTTTGTTTGTGCAGTCCCTTAATTTCTCATACAAACTCATGTACAGTACAGAGCGCTTATTAATACAGGGCCCATATGTACCGGATAAATACAGGTATTTTTTTATATTAAAAACTGATTAAAAATAAAACTAATTATAAATATTTTTTAAACAAAGCATTTTTATTGTAATCCCTATTCAATTCATAACTTGTTTCAGTGAAACACAAACTGATACGGAGCGGGGACTCTTACAAAAATAAACATCTCAATAAATATACGACCATAAATAACACAAGGGACGTAGACCAAAGTACAGTCGGGGGAAAAACACCGTTACAGTCAAATTTATTTATATAAATGCGGAATATGTTGTTGGGATGTATAGACCTAAACACAATACCTATTTTGTTAAATAAATGTATACATTACCGTTTATGTTCTCCTGAGTTAAAAAAATAAATATTATCGCACAGTAGTATTCACGTTGTAAACTTCTGTATCCTATAAAAACGACGCCTCGACTCGACTTCTTACGTAGCAGCATTCGTACTATGTAAATGAACAAAAGGAGGTTGAAAACGTAAAACGCTGATGCTGTACCGAGTACTGCCTACCTCTTTTTTGAGTGACAAACGCGACCAACGCAGCCAAGGTGACGAAAAAGTTACATTGAGGATTTTAGGTAAAAAAAAAAAACATTGATAGTGTTAATTGCCTGCATTTTGGTTATTTATGCGAGTGCTCTATGAATAGATATTGTTAAAAATGTTTACTAAATTGTTATGTCCTTTTTGACTTTGTCGCCATAGTATAAAATTATTTTTTATTAATAAGGATTTGTGTTTATAAAAATGTTGAATGCACAACGCAATAAACAGATCATGCAATATTTTTTCCCCAACTATACTTATAACATAAAAACTCAATACACCTAAATATGCCACGTTTTAGTACTTCAATCTATTACTCAAAGAAAAGGCTCGAAAGTCGATCTTCCTAACGTGGCATATAAAATAATATTTTCCACATAAAATGTCAAAATTATAAAAAACGTACAGACAAATGAAGTAAAATCAGATTTAAAATCAGCGCGGCCAACCGCCCACCATATAAGGGGTGTGTATTTTTAAAAGGTCGTACCCTTTCGGAGGAAATTAAAAATCCATAAATATAAACAAGAAACCAACTTCACTACGTTTTTTTATTATTGGTTTTTATATTATTTTTGTTTTTTTATTTTTATTTTCCAATTGATGCACCTTTTAAGTTTTAAGTCTGTTCGATTTTCTGTCACGTTTCAAAGAGTATATAAAAAAAGTTGTTCACATTGATGGACCATAAGTACAGTCCTCAGAAAGGCCACCACGTTTCAAACTTCTGTATAAACTTAAGTCCTATTACAAACATATCTACGGCTAACGCATAAGAAATATATTATTATTAATAATAATAAATTGTACAATATCAGTATCGATAATGAATATACCATTGCGGTCACTCTGTGGGTATTTATTGGATACATCGGCTGAAAAGGACCATCTAGATCCATAAAAAAAGATTTTATGTGATCAAACACAAGTGACGGACGTTCACAATTCGTCACAAAAACAGGTCAACAAACAAATTCCGTGACTGTACTTTTAAATAATCCCAGAGTGACCGCAGCGGGCTAACTGTTCCATAGAAATAATCCTAAATATTGAAAAAGTAGAAAAAAAAACACTTTGTGTCATGATCTAGCGTAGAGTCTAGATAATTCTAGATTTGTGAACCGTTTCACCAGGTATTGGAATGTCCTGCGTTTTTACTTTTAATTATTTATACAAAAAGAAACAGTGATGTGATGATTTCTGTTCTGCCACCGCGAGCGACATGCTAAATAACGATGTTGATTTAAATCGTTAACGCAATTATTAACGTTGTGCTTTGAAATAACTTGAAGATAAAATGCTTATCTGGCCTTAACGTACATGATTCCTAAACACCGACCAAGCTTTGAAATAATCAATACAAGATTTTTAATCAATACACCGTCATGACTTTCCAGCAACGAACGATTTTCCTAGTTAGTTTCGAGCTCTCGTGCGTTAACGAAGTGCTGTCCGTTTACGTTTTGAAGTGTTTAACGGCTATAGTGATCTCATATTCATCTCTAAGTGTTAATTCTGTAATGTTGTTTCATGAGTTTGTTTTTTTAAGCTGAAATCGCTTACACTAACTATAGAAAAATCGCTCATTACTACATACCGAGTAACTTGTTAAAACATGGTTTATTTTGAGTGTTTTCATACAGATTTATTTGATATAACAGACACGACAGACAAAATTGTATGCACAATATCACTAACACCTAAATAGTAGCACCTAAGTGGTGAAATACTTGGAATGCGACTAAATATCTGCATCTATATCGTCTTTAGACATAGAGATAGGATCTCTTGATAGTAGATAGCCCGGAGTATTTCTTTTTCTTCATGGAGTTTTTTTTTTCCTTCATGTCTTTAGATATCGGAGACACATTACACGTGTTGGCATCAATTAGCATGACTAGATCGCAATTGTCGCTTCGCTAGATAGAGGTTCTTAACTTATTGTTTTTATTTATACTATATTTTCTGTGTATACTTAGAGTATACGTAGAATCGTCAATTTTATTAAAATTATTTTAATATGCAAGACCAAAAATAAAAAGGCATAGAATTAAGTCGTCATTTAGCGAATTAAATAAGTAGTCATTATGCGAAGTAGTCATTGTGCGGTACTATAGTCGTTTTGCGATCTAGTCATTCTGGGCAAAATGTTATTTTGACAATTTTAATACCCGTGTAAGATATAAATACAGATTAATTGGTCACATTCATGTCATAGCAACACGATCTATATAAATCTCTTTTATTTAAACATATTTTCTGTAGATACGATTTTTAACACCTCCGATTTTACACGAAGCGACTTCTTAGTCGTGGCGACTTTAAATCGCTTCGTGAATTATCGTTCTTGGTCAGTTGTGCGAAATTACATATTCCTATTATGGGATCTTAAAGGTGATTCTTAACCAGGAATCCAAACATACAGGAGGTTCAAAAGTCTAGCAATAAAATCTTTTTTTTATTAGTCCCGTGCTACATTGTATCGTGATTAAAATAAAGGATGATTTTTAAACCTAAACAACGGTGGTTACCTCGTGTGACATGTTTTAAAGCTATTTCACATAGAAAAACGATAAAATATGAAACTTTATATACCTTTAGTACACGAACACTTGATTTTGTTAACTATGGCAACATTGATACTCCTACCAAGCCGGAAGTTGAACTGAATTTGCCTTATCCTAAGCTAGTTATATAAAAAAAAACTTTGAAAAATGCTGTAATTGTCAACTTATAAAATAGTTTTTACATATTATAAAAAATTGCATTTCTTAACTTCTTTTATGAATAAAAAAATTAAATCGTAAAAGGTGCGTTTCGACGTCACAACATCAAATATAATAATCAATTAACTTTCATTATTAATTAATTAATATAAACGTTTAATTAAATAACTTAGTTAATAATATTCGCAGTGATGTCGCTTACAGCTATATATTTTTGTATGTAACTCGATATACATACACATTTATACATGACTCTAGCCGCCATTTTGTATTATTGTATAAAACAATTACAATTATCAATGTAATTACGTAATCATTCATGCATTGAATCCGTCCCAATTTTTTAAACCAATCCGTATTGCCCACCATACATTTTCTATTTCAGTTGTTTATGAGTCGATACAAAAAACGACTGTGGCAGTTTTTAAAAGTCGATTGAGAAGCCTATTTAATGTAAGTGAAATGAAATTTTTTTGAGAATTTTTAAAAATCCCATTTAAATAGCAAATGAACGGTGGGTAGTTTCAACAAATCCAATCAGCGTTCGTTACTTTTCCACATAACAAAGAAATATCGAGCTTGTCCCGGAAGAATGTCGTAAGCGACACATACAAAGTTCAATTTCACACCTAATGTAAAGGCGCCTAAACGCGTATTTCATATTTGTCGCTCACAATAATGTTCTTCCAAAAACAATCTCGATATTACTAATCAAATGCACCACTATGGTATGTGCCAGGAACATTGAAAATAAAGTGTTCCTGGCATGTCGACTCCTAACCGCAGACTTAACGAAATTGTTATTGTAATCAGTTACATGAAAAGTTCAAAATTTTTGTCGCTTACGTTGTTAAGTAGGCTGTTAGGGCTCGATATACTATAGAGTCGCTACTACAGTATTGACAGAGGCTCGCTGCCCGCGGGGCACGGTGCGAGAGCGGGACGGCGCATAGCGTGCTCAGACGCACTAGAAAGAGACAGGTGACGCTCAGCGCTTCCATAGACGATTTGACATAACTTTTTATGCAGACTCACTTCTACCTCAACAGCGGAGCCCCGCGGCCGTCGAGTCTTACAATACTGCGCTGATATGAAAGAAGGCGACTAAGTGATTTTTGCAACCTTTAGAAATTTGCCATAAAAGGTGCCACTGATTATCTACAAATCTAGGAAAATTAGTTTCTACTAGTGTTGCAAGACTCGCTTTGAGTCCAATTTTATGAAGAATCGATTACATGAGACTTCTTTCTGAGCTCGAAGCTTCAAAGTTTTTATCGTCTGAGTGTTAATTAAGCCAAAAGCCAAAGTTTCTAATTCTTTTAAAGACTCGAGTCCTCGTTAGAGACTTGCGCTCGATTCGATTTAAGACTTCGTGCCTATGAGCGCTCCGAATCCTGCATAATCGAGTCAAATCTTCAAAATTACGAACCGTCTCTATCGCAACACTAGTATCTATACAACTCAAAGAAACTGCAGTAATCTTCATAGAATTCTAGGAATTCAGTTTGGCACCTTTTGTCGCCAACCTAAGTCAATAAAACCCTCAGTGGCCTTCTGTCGTACAGACGACCTCACGTCAGTACGTCAGTGAAACAAAACCAGTATAAACTGGTCTCTCCTAGTATTGAAACTACCTAATAGGCTAAGGCAGCTCGAGGTCAATGTTTCCAGGGACGTGCGGTCGGCTGTATGTCACACAGTGTTGCCAGCTACTCTAACAATGTTACAAGGTGGCGGCCGCGCGCGGCGCGTCTGGTCGCGCGTTACGGCTGCGTGCTCTGCTGCTGGATCTCGATCTTCTCCACCGTCATGTCGGGGTTCATCGCCGTGGCTTCCTGCGGGACACAATAAATAAATAAATAAAAATAAAAAAGCCTTTTATTTCCAGTTTTACTTAACGAGAAAAAAAAAACATTTTATCTACCTATACTATGCCACAATAACATCAGTTTATAGTTTGTTCATATTTGGCTACTGAAGAGAGCTTTCAATGAACTTCATCATCATCATCAGCCTGCATTAGTCCACTGCTGGACACAGGCCTCCCCCAAGGCGGGCCACTGAATCCGATCCTCGGTTCTCCGCATCAAGTCACTGCCAAGCCGCCTTATGCAGGTTGTCGCTCCTTCTAGCCGTGGGGCGTTCCACACTACGCTTGCCAAGTCGTGGTCTCCACTCGAGAGCTCGTCCACTCTCTCTCCGGCAGATGTGACCAGCCCGCTGCCACTTCAACGCGCTAACGCTTTGAGAGCTAACTTCATCATCATCAACAGCCTATTAATATGTCGTCCCCACTTACCCTTTCAATGAAGGCGTGTTGGAGGATGGGGGGTGGGGTGCACTATACCTGTATGGCTTCCGCGAGCGCGCGGTCGTGGTCGATGGGGTCGCCGTCCGACTGGATGGTGATCTTCTGCTCCACGCGGGTCTCCACCACGCCGTTGCGCTCCGTCTTGTACTGAAGTGACAAATTTTAAGATTAAGTAAGGTATCCCAGATATAGGAAAAGGAAGAAGACCACCGAAAAGATGGGAAGACGATATTAAAAGGGCAGCCGGAGGAGGTCTATGGATAAGACGGAGCATGGATCGCTCAGAATGGAGCACTCTGGGGGAGGTCTTTGTCATGGGACAATTGGAGGGAGATGGTTGCCACTTATAATTAGTTAAAAATTAATTAGCTTGTAAGAAACCTCAACTGTAACCTGCAAATAAAGACTTTATTATTATTATTAAGGTTGCACCATGGGCTGACAGATCCCTACCTATGGATAACGAGCACCCTGCAGCGGTGCTGCCGTCGGCTAGAAGCCCTGCTCCATTACTTCAAGGAGTTGGTATGGCTGGACTGACGGCCCGGGGGGAATTGTTAAACTCCCGCTTTCGTGGAGTCGGCGCAGGGAGCGCCAGCCCCGTGCAAGAAAGATAATCTAGTGTACGAGAAACTCACGGTGATGGTCTCGACGGTGCGCGTCTTGGAGCTGATGGTCTGCGAGGAGACCACCTCCCCCTCGGGCGGCTCCTCGCCCCCCTCGCCCGCCTCGTCCGTCGCCGTCTCGGGCTGCGCCTGCGGACCACTGCTCGTCTGCAAACACCACGCACGCATACAATTAGTAAAATTACAAACACATTTAAGTTCCCCATGTAGTACCAGATTCCATGTGTAATAGCCGGTTCCCCGTAAGTAGCCGGTCCCCCGTAAGTAGCCGGTCCCCCGTAAGTAGCCGGTTTCCCGTAACTAACCGGTTCCCTGTAAGTAGCCGGTTCGTCGGAAATAACCGGTCCTGGAGGCGGATGTATACCCACCCTATCACCCCACTCTTCTAGCCACTGCTAGAGTTGTGCGAACACTAAATAACAAAAGCGTTGAGAATTTTTTTGTGGTTTGTACAAACATCATCATATCAGCCTGTTGTAGATTTTAATTTTCATTTCATTTCATTTATTTATTAAAATTCACAAATTAAAAGAATAAAATTTTAAGATGATGTAGAATTTAAGAATTTCAGATTTCATGGTTTTCCTTTCATTTAATTTATTAAGTTTGTTAGAGAGATTTCATACTTATAATTGACCCTAACGATCGATGCAATAAAAGTACAGGGTGTAATTTTTACAGATTTTAGTCGGTTCGATTCCCGGGTGTGGAAAGCGAATTTTCGAAAATCTTTGAATGCAGTTTTCTTTCCTTTCAAAAATAAAGGAATGTTTTCTTTGAGTAAAATTTTCTGTCTACAGTATTATGAAGTATTACTTAGTACTAAACTAAGAGTACTTTCCCTCCAGGTGGCATTACAAAATTCCACACTGTATTTTCAAATTCAAATTCAAAAGTATTTTATTGCATGTAAGTACACTGGGTACATTTATACAACGTCAATTTTTTATCTACCACCGCCTCCAAGGTGTTATATAGAGCTGGGAAGAAGAAGCGGCGCAACAAACTTCCGCATTTGTAACCAATGTCAACTTTACTCACCCTGGTGGTGGCGCCGTGCACCATGGCGCCGAAGGGCGCGTTGCCCGCCACGGTGGTGGTGGTCGTCGTGCGATACGAGCCCGGCTCCTGAAGGTATTGCTCTAGTTTACTTAACAGTAAGCTTGTGAATATATCATATATTACAAGAGAGCGGCTTAGCTGTGTACAGCAATTAATGTGTCGCACTAACCTGAGATTAAAGCAAGTAGCTAGGACTCACGTTAACCTCGAATTAAGACTTTACGTTAACTGTACCATTGTTTTACACATACTATGTCTAGCGATTCTGTAGATAGATACATTATATTCACGCTATATCCCAAGCACCGCGATCCTGACACACCTTTTCGCTTCCTTATTCATACATCATTGGTGGACTTCACATGCGCCTAAGAATTTCTTCTTCGGCGTATGCAGGTTTCCTCACGATGTTTTCCTTCACCTGTTTGAGAGCAGTCAGTACATGTACTTAGGTTTCGAGAAAAAACCCATTGGTACATGGCCCAACCGGGGATCGAACCTCGGACCTTTCGATATGATAGGTCGCGTCTTATCCCCGAGGCCACTGACGCTCTGCAATGCAAATGTCGATAGATAAATAATAAACTTCTAATCTCCATTATTAACAATCCTATTCATAGAGATAGGATCTCTTTGGTGGGTGCTCGCGGCCATTCAAACATTCCTGATCACACACATAGACCTGAAAATCATTATACAACTCCAAATTCACGTTTCTTGCATCCTCATCTTTCCAAACCCGACTCGCGAATTAGATTTCTAGTACTCGATATTATTATAACATAAAAAAAATCATTTAATTAATATTTTCCATACATACATACCTGTGTATTCAATTATTCATTTTAAGACTGCACAAAATTTTGGAAATCCAAAGCAATAGGTACATGCAGAATAAACAAAATGCAAATATTACATGCTACCACAAATACGTTTCAAAACTCAATGCAAAAATATCAAAAAGGAAAATAAAAATTGTAGCTACTCACATTTTACTGTTTCGTTCTAGATTTTTATAGTTTCCATTAAATTTATCTAGTACCAGCTAAAGTATCATATAAGTGGAACAACTAAAATTATAGTAAAATTCAACTAGACTGGTCATTAAGCTGCAATCGAATGTAGAAGTCTCTTATGTATGATTTGATTTATGATGATTTTAGCTGAACCACTGTCAAGGCCAAGTTTAAAATAGAACAGCAGAATGGTCTGGTAGTTCAAGTAGCGAAGGGTAATAACCTTAAGAATATTACACAAGGGAAATATTCCAATCTTAGAAAAAGCCATAACTTAAATTTTAAGTGTAAAGATGGATTTAAAACTACTGTTCTAACATACTGCACCATTCTACTGCCCTGCACTTGGTCACCCAATACTAACCGTGGTATAGTAGTGGCCTTCTCCCGCGCCCTCTTCAAAATCGATCGGCGTACCAGAATCACCGCTGCTCAGCGAACTCTCTGAACCGCGTCTAGTAAGCTGATCACCGGTGATGAACGGGTGATGAGGCATTTAGGTGACCGTCACGTCATGTTAAGATTGCCAAAAAGTTGAGAAGTTATTAGTACATCGTCCAGATACACGATGAGGTTTTAATTAGGGATGTGTGATTTTGGCCGTGTAATATGACAGTACCGAGTGTGGTGAAAATGAGACCATAATCGAGCCCATGGCGGGTCAGTGTGACGATCGGTGATGGAATAACCAAATATTATGCCATGTTCATTATCCACAGTGATTTGTTAGAAACCACGTTTTTATTGGTGTGAAGAGGCCAGTTTTGTTTGAAGGCCGTTCGGTTTTTAGTTTCACGTCATGCCAGTATCCAAGCGTTATTGCAATAGTAGCGGGAGTTCCGGTGAATCATGTCCATTTTGGATGTCGATTTCGAATGGAAAAAAGAACAAAAATAAAGAAATTAGAACAAATTGTAACATGCCAGGGCATGACAGATTTTTCACCATTAAATTTAATCTAATAATTAGTTTAATCTGACAAAAGATTGCTATTAGGAATTTTTACAAAAAAAAGTGAAAGAGCTGTCATATTAATGCAAAGGCAATAAAAAACTAAGAATATGGATGTATCAAACTTAATTGAAAACAAAAATCAAACTTATGCCATGCTAATGATCATGAATTTAATCAAATGAATGCGCACTGAAATGTACCTGTCTGTACTGTCATTTAACTAAGATTGTGAATTACCTTATCGCCAGTCGTAACCATGGTTTTGACTTCCTGGGTCAAAACGCGCTGCTCCTGTCTCGTCGCCGATGACGTGAGGGTATGAGCAACCGTTTTCTCCTCCATCTGCTGCGTCTTCGCCTTCGTGTCGAGGTCATGGTGCGTGGTCGCCGTCCGCGTGGTGACGGCCCTGGCTGTCACGTATGGACTCTTCCCCTCGATCGGCTCAAGACTTTCCGCCTAATAAGGGTTAGACTAGCATGCTTAAACTATTTACATAAAACTAGACATTTACGTTTAATCTACAGAAGCTGTAGCTTGAAAAACTAATTAAAAAGAAAAAAATTAGGCCACACTTTACAACAAAATTTAAAGGACAAAAATCAGGGAGGCGTCTCATTTGCCTGTTAAGGTTACTGGAAGTTTATATACAGAATCAAACGAACCTTATTCGTGTGTGTCGAGAAGGTGACTTCACCAGTTCCTAGGTTCTCCACTTCTTGTTCGACGTTGTGGGTAACTCCCTCATCATTTTTCGTCAGGAGTTGCTTGGTAGTCGTCTTCACAACCACTGGGGGTGTGGGCGTCTTCTTGCTCCGCTGCGAAACTGGGATTTTAGAGGAAGAAAGCGGGGTGGAAGAAGAAACATGCCCCTGATGCCTTATATGTTCACTTGTAGTGTATTCAGTGAAAGACTTAGGTTCGTCACCTCTAGCTGGACTCTCATCTTTCCCAAAGGTAGAAAACTTGTGTGTATTTACAGTTTGAATGTCAATGTTAGCCGGTAGATCTTGAGTTTCTTTCTCGATCGTATAGTTTCCACTCTTGTCTTCGAAATGAGAAGGATCTATTTGAGAGTAATGTAGAATCAGTTGACCAGTTACTGGGTCTCTCACAGCAGTGCTCGGGTCTATGTCGCCTGTATCGGGATCTATATCTCCATATTCAGTTTTAATTCTTCCCGTGACAGGATCAATTTTGCCTGATAACGTCATGGTTTGAGTGACAGTCGTTCGAGCACCTTTGAGCCTAGGATCATCTGGATCCACGTCGATTGTTTCTCCAGTTATTGGATCTATTATTTGATATAAATAGACAGTCTTCGTAGTTATAATCCTACCTGTCGTTTCATCGATTGTGCATTCCTTAGGATCGACCTCTTTTACTCGTCCTTTGTCGTCTTTTTGTGTTATTATGAATATCTTGACAATTACCAACCTGCCTGTTTTTGGATCGATCTTACCCAATTTTGTGTAAATCTCTCCCGTTCCTGGGTCGACTTGTGATGCAGAATACAGTGGTTGATTGTTTTCATCGACTTCGCCAGTTGCGGTGTAAATCTGCCCATTGACTGGATCAACTTTGATAAGAGATTTATGGATATCATTTGTTCTAATAATAGTTCCAGTTTTGGGGTCAAGACGACCGTATATTGTGATGATGTAACCTGTAGTCGGATCGATTTGACCAGCAGTGTATAGAAGCTCTCCAGTTTGAGGGTCCTTTGGCCCGGCAATCCAGATCTGGTTGGTCTTAGGGTCAACTTTGACATTTCTAGGCTCGTTGGAAACGATTTGCTTGCCGGACACAGGGTCGACTTTGTTTTGGATTATTCTTAGGCAGATCAATCTACCAATATCCTTATCAGGTTTACCGGATTTAGGATTAACTTGTCCACTTCGAAGCAAGAATTGCCCAGTAACCGGATCAACCTTGAACTCTTTACTCTCGTACTTTCCTGTCTTAGGATCGTTGTAAGTCACCGTGCCTTTGACAAGATCAATTTGTCCGTATTTCGTATCAATCTTGTTCGTGTCAGGATTAAGTTGACCTGTAGTGCTTTCAATCACCGAGTGTTTAGGTTCAATAACTCCCTTCTTAGAATCAACTTTGCCCACAAACGTTGTTACTTCAACTACTGGGTCGATATGTGTTCCTACTACTAGTACTTGGCCAAGTTTAGGATCTGATTTTCCAGTCTTAGGATCTACTGCACCAGTAATCGTAATCTGACCAGTATTTTCATCAATCTGAACAGTTTTGGTGTCTTGAGCTCCTGAAGTATCAGTGACAAAAATGACTCCATTGGACGGGTCAATAACACCGTATTTAGTTGAAATGTGACCAGTTTCAGCATCAACTTTGCCTTTAGTATGTTCGAAAGTACCATCGGAAATATTAACTGTGCCTGTCCTGGGATCTATTGGGCCAGTTATGGCAGTGATGTCAACTAAGGGATCGTCTTGCTTAGCAACGCTCAATAGCATACCCATGTTAGGGTCGACTTTGCCCGTTTTCGGATCAATCGCACCAGAATGAATAAATATCTGTCCTGTTTCAGGCAGAACTATACCCTCTTTAGTCTGTTTTTGGCCAGAGGCATCAGTAATAACAATATTACCCTTGTTTGAGTCAATAACTCCGTATTTTGTTTCAATCAGGCCGTTAGGATCGAGGATGCCAGTAAGATGTTCAACTTCCGCAGTATGTAGGTCTGGTTTCTTAGTTTTAGGATCGAGCTTCGTAAACACGACCATGATTTTGACGATCTTTCTTTTTGGCGGTTCAGGAGGCGCTGTTGTTGGTTTAACAGGTGCCGCTCGTTGAACTGAAGTAATAGGCGCAGCTCTTTGAGCGTGACTAGCAATGATAGGCGATGAGGTACGCACGGGTGATTGTAAAGGAGTATGTACTGGAGAAGAAGCAGGTGTCTTTACTGGTGAAGGAACTTGTCTTGCGGGGGAAACGCTAGTTCTTTGGGACACTGGCGCTACTTTAGGTAGTACATTATTCTTATCAACAATAGTCAACTGCTGAGCATAAGAAGCATCTACTTTGCCTGTCTTGGGATCAACTACTGCCGATGTTACAATAATATTTCCTGTCTTGGGATCGATTTCAGCCTGCTTTAATTCTTGTTTGTGAGTCACAGGGTCTTTGTACAGGATCTGACCGGATTTAGGATCAATAATGCCGAAGTCTGTGTGTATTTTTCCGTCTTCAGCGCTGACATAACCCTTTGATGCGTCAACAGTACCAGCACCGGCATCGACAGATTTTGTTTTAGGATCATATTTACCTGTTACGATAACGAGACGGATCTCACCTCTAGAAACTGGCTTGGCGACAGGAGTGATCGTTTTGTTTACAATGCTGTATTGTTGAGCTAATGCAGGATCTACTTTGCCAGTCTTAGGATCAACGACATGACTTGTGATCAGCATATGACCAGTTGCAGGATCGACTTGAGCTTTCTTGACCTCTTGCTTGCCAGTCTTTGGATCAGTAACAATGATTTCTCCCGTAACAGGATCAATGATTCCAACAGCCGTGCGAATTTTGCCGTCAGGTCCAATAGTGCCACTGACAGTATCTACATGACCCTGACTGGCATCAATCTTCTTCGTTTTAGGATCGTACTTAGTAGTTATGATGACAAGATGGATCTCTCTCTCTTTTGGTTTTGCATCTTTGTCAACAATGCTTAGTTGTTGAGCGAGCGAAGAATCTGTCTTACCTGTTTTTGGATCAACGATGCCAGACGTGAGTATGAAATGACCCGTTTTAGGATCCGCAACGGCTTGCTTTATGTCTTGCTTGCCTGTCTTGGGATCAACATAGTCAATCTTTCCGGTCTTGGGATCAAGAATGCCAAAGTTGCTGTGAATTCTTCCATCGGAAGCGACGACTCCTCGAGATGTTTCTACATGGCCATTAGGGTTATCTAATCTCTTGTTCTTAGGATCATACTTGCTAGTGATTACCACCAATTGCACCTCCTTTCCGGGCACGTTAGCAAACTTGTCCTTAGGCTTGTCGCTAATACTAATTTGTTGCCCTAAGGTAGGATCAACTTGCTGTGTAAGAGGATCAACCACACCTGCTGTAAGCAGGAGATTACCAGTTTTAGGATCAACTGTAGCTTTCTTCACATCTTGTTTGCCTGTAACTGGGTCTGTGATAGTTATCTGTCCAGTGCTTGGATCGACCACACCGAAGTCAGTATGGACCTTATCATCGGTTCCAATTTTGCCGGGAATAGTGTCTACATGAGCATTGGATAGATCTAATTTCTTGTTCTTAGGATCATATTTAGTTGTAATTATGACCAGATTGACGTGTCTCTCAGGGATTCCTTTAGGAGCGTCTTTGTCGACTACAGTCAATTGCTGAGCGAGGGATGAATCTGTTTTACCAGTCTTCGGGTCGATGACACCTGACGTAAGAATAAAGCTCCCAGTCTTTGAATCTATTGTAGCTTGTTTCGAATCTCTCTTTCCTGTTTTTGGATCTGTGAAGTGAATCTTTCCCGTATTAGGATCCAGAATACCGAAATTGGTATGAACGGTACCGTCCTTGTTACTGATGATAGCTTGGGAAGTCTCAATAAATCCATTTGGATTATCTAGTTTCTTGTTCTTTGAATCGTATTTAGCTGTTATCGCTACTAACTGGACTTCCTTTCCTGGTAATGATGCAAAAGTATTGGTAGGCTTATCAACAATACTATATTGCTGTCCTAGGTTAGTATCCAACTGTCCTGTTCTAGGATCCACCACACCAGACAGAAGTAGAATATTTCCTGTTTTAGGATCAACTTGCGCATGTTTGATCTCTTGCTGTCCAGTTTTGGTATCAGTGACCTGTATGTCACCGGTTCTTGGATCGATGATGCCGTATTCAGTGTAGATCTTACCATCGGTGCCACTCAAGACACCCTTCACAGAGTCGACGTGGGCAAAAGTCGGATCTAATTTTTTGCTCTTCAAGTCATATCTGCTTGTAACGACTACTAATCTGATTTCTCTGTTTGCTTTAGTCGCATCTTTCTCAACTATGCTGAACTGCTGTCCAAGAGAAGAGTCAACCTTTCCTGATTTAGGGTCTATGACACCAGTTGTAACAAGCATGTTACCAGACTTTTGATCAACATAAGCTTGTTTTGGTTCTTGCTTTCCTGTTTTTGGGTCAATAAAATCGATCTTACCATTTCTTGGATCGATAACGCCGTAGTTCGATGCAACTTTACCTTCTGGTCCCACAATAGCTCTGGAAACATCTACATGTCCGTGAGAGGGATCAAGCTTCTTATGTTTTCCGTCATATTTTCCTGTGATTACAACCAAGTCCACCTCTCTACCAGGTTTAGATCCAACTTTATCATCAGCTCTCTCCACGATACAATACTGCTGAGCCAACGTAGGGTCGATTTTGCCTGTTTTTGGATCTATCACACCAGAGGTAAGCAATATATGACCAGTCTTGGAATCCACATGACCATTTTTGACGTCATCCTTTCCTGTAGCTGGATTAGCAAAAGTTATTTGACCTGATTTGGTATTTATGAGTTCTTTCTCTGTTTGTACTTTCCCATTAGCCCTATTTATTGTTCCTTTAGTTACTAGAACAGTTCCGTTTGCATCGTCAAGCTTTTTAGACTTCGGATTATATTTGCCAGTAATGATTACTACTTGTACTTCGTTTTCAGGTTTAGAGGCTACAATTGGCACAGCCGCTGTTACAGGAGTTTCATGCATTGCTCTTTCAGCGTTTAGTAAAGCAACTGTGGGATCAATAATGTTTTTAGGGGCTTTGGCTTGTTCTTTCAAAGCGGCTGACTGTACGTAATCGATACCAGGTGTTCTGAGTTTGCTAGGATCTTCGGGTGTTTTACGTTTTTCAGCGCTTTCAGCAACTCTCTTGTCTTCACCTGGAGCATAGTTGAAAGCCAGCCCAGACTTTCTTGTAGAAGGACTTTGGCTTTCATCGTGACTTCTTTGTTTATCTCCTGATACTGGTTCTTTTTCATAGCTGAAGGCGCCCTGGATGAAAGGCTTAGAGCGCGTGGGGCTCTTTTCAGTATCAGTGTATTCGTAAGGTTTAGTGTAACCGGGTTTATCTTCAGGTTTCGCGGGACTCTTTTCCAGAGAGCTGTCAGGATTCGAGCTTTCGTTAGACGTATCAAGCATAGCAACCTTAGCTCTGGGCTCTTTGATCTTCTTATCTTTGTCTTTAGGCGATTTTGGTTTGTCTCTGGATTTGGGTGATTTGTCTTTGATTTTAGGCGATTTCTCTTCTCTGGGTGACCTGTCTTTCCTGCCACTACTAAATATTCCTCCAAAACCTCCCGCCTAAACAGATTGGATGGGGATCGGAAAAGAAAAAAAAAACAAATTAAAATAAAATAATTAATACAAAATTATATACTTAAACGCGACATTTTGTGTTTTTAGTATGAGTATTGCATTGCATTAAAAGAATAAAATATTTCTCACATCAAAGGTGTGTGATCCGTGCGAAACGTACTTCTTTTTTGCGAATTTTAAAATTAAACTTATACCAAAACACACTGAGCAAACATAATAGAAATGCAATATGCTTTATGCACCGCGCATGCCTTCTAATAGCATTTTCTAACATTTATATTTACAAAATGTTTGTATGATACACTAATTTCTACTCTTTAAACATCAGTGGATACTGTGACCGAAAATGCCATTTCGTCTACCATTCTTGCGAGAAATCGTCATAGTAAATAACAAATAGACAGATAGTCAAAATCGAATTTGTTTACTGTAGCTGCGTACACAGCACTGACCTTGGACTTCTTGGGTGTGGTATCCACATTGTTTGTGATTCCAGGATCGCTGGATGTGTCAGTACCTGAAAATGTCAAAAGATTATGTCCCAAAACCATTCAGAATTCATTCACTTTTGGTGCAAATAATATGAAATAGCCACCCAAAAAAAAAATATGCTGTTTTCTCTTGTTTTCTCTTAGAACTTGCCCGTCCAGCATTTGAATAATATGTGGAAAATGTATAAAAAATTGAAAAGAATGATTTTCGAAATCAAAACCAAGGGACAATACCTTAGAGCTTTGGTGTCATTCATAGTAAGAAATGCTTCTTTAGACGGACATAAATTCTAACAAAATATACACACATATCTTCACGCTATGTCCCTGGCGGGGTAGATAGAAAGAACGGAGCGCCAAGTCTCGCGATACAGAATGTAGTACCTTTACTTTGGCCGGCTCTGGCCGGAAAAAAATTGGACCCAACTAAGCTAGAAATACCCAAAATTGAGCTTACCGTTCTCAGCCGGTTTCCTGTGCTCCACGATTTCCTCTTTCTTCTCAAGAGGAGCAGTCGGCATCACCTTCACCGCGCCCGGTGGCGGCTTCTGGAACGATCAACACCATCTTTTTACATCGATGACATTATTGTTTCTTCATATAGTCCGATATAGTAGAAAATATTGGCGGCTGAATGAATATAGACACAGATTGCTTGCACATCGCTGACAGTGTTCATAGTCTATGTGTGCGTAAGCGAGATAGTGTGCTACATAGAGATGTCCAAAAACCTAAATGTTTGATTAATCTGTTGATCGAATCGATAAACTATTACTTGAAATTGAATGAGCGTCTCTAGTGAACCCCCGCATAGCCACTCTTTGACATCAAAAATATGTCATTGCGCAGAAATCAGCCAACTTCACGCAACCGCCAAAAAACTTTACGGGGACTAATACAAGTCCACCTTGTTATTACTGTTATAGTCTTACATTTTACATTAATATGCACCTCACCTAAGCGAGTTGGTTACCTATTTAATAAATAAAATGACTACTTCTAATGTTACAAAATCTAACAATGAAAACAAAAAATTTCGAGACGGATGGATATGAAAATCGTTTTTTACAAAATGCTCAGCGCCTTCTGTTCCAATTGTCAATGCCAAGTTAATTGTATTCAACATTACATTGTAAAGCCGGTATTGCTCGGTTCCTTTTTGCCACAGATTGCCGACTCATAAAGAAAATCATATCAAAATCTATTCAGCAGATCTTCTAATCATAAGCTGACCGAAAAGATAACATCGCAAACGAATATTCGTAATTAGTTACAGACAATGTGGAACCGCTCGTAATGGCTATACATAGGTGGATGGATAATTAGAAACAGGGCAAGATTTTTATATAATCGAGGTCACTTTGAAGCCATGGTTCTCCGTGAAGGATTGATCGGGGCATGATCTAATGAAGATCATCGAGAGAGTAGATGGAGGACTTAGATCGCTATAGATATCCAATGATCACATAAGCCGTTTGGAAGCAGCATCGAAAACAACCCAAAAATGGCATCAAATTGTATGAAAATCTTAAAGTTAAGAAATCATGACGACTTCCAAACGGCTTAACTGATCAGTTGGATATCTATAGCGATCTAAAAGTCCTCCATCTACTCTCCCGATGACCGTCACCAGATAATGCCCCGATCAATCCTTCACGGAGAACCATGGCTTCAAAGTGACCTCGATTATGCCCTGTTTCTAATTATACGTCCACCAATGTATACGGGGTGGATAGGGGGGTATGTCGGCACCTTGTCAGCCCTGTCGGCGATGTACTCTCCCTCGAGCGAGGAGGCGGAGGAGGCGCTGGCGGTGCCGCCGGAGCGCCGGCGCAGCTGTCCGGCCGCGTGCGACGTCACACAGTTACGTACGGGCACAGATAACCAACAATACACGCCGCATGTTCAATCAACAGCCTATCAACATGACCCCACTGCTGGGGCTCAGGTCGACGAGGGCGTTTGGGCTATAGTCCACCACGCTAGCCCAGTGCGATATGACAGACCGCATTTTATCCCCGACGTAACTGACGCTCTTATGTTCATTGAACATGATAAATTATGGAGAAAAGGCGTCATTTATCACGCCACCGACCGACCCAATCGCGAATCCTAGCGCGGCATTGATGTGCGGTGAGCTGAGCGTCAGTTTCTCTGTAAGGCGCAGCGCAGACGAGGGACTTTGCTGCGAACTCAACGCACGCGGTAGACAATCTGTCCGAGAAGTTCCAGTTACATATGAGCGCCGATCGCCAATTCCGTGGCGGCGGCGTGATGTTAAATACACTTCATGTTTAGATGTCGCTCGTCTGCGCGGTGCCCAAGCTGCATCTATTGCAGGTTATCTGTGCGTACGTGTTACGTTATCCAGTGCCGTCAGAGGAACCGTCAATTTGATCGCAACGTTTGGCGTCATTAATAAAGATTATGATTAATTTATGAACAAAAATTACCATAGAATGATTCACATTTGCCTCGGAAATTAAGTTAACACAAGGAAATCATTGTCACCCTACGCTTCCTTGTTCACTCTGTTAAATCCACGTAAATATTTAATCAAAATTTCAGATTTTTGTTTCTAAAACTAATGATCTCTTTGGACGAGACTGTTTGTTTATGAACTCTCAAGCTCAGGGACAAGGCCTTGGACGCCAGCCCCGGTTCGTTCCTGGTGCAGAGGCTGTCCATAGAGACACAGCGCGGGAACGCCGCTATAGTGGCCGCCAAACTATCTGGCACGCGCAGTCATAAAACGTGGGAGCGGCATTACCAATATCGCGCTCTCGCTCGCACTTACGGGCCTTATGGGAGGACGTAGTGACGCGCCATATTTCTGTCGATTATTGTTATTATAATAAAAACTTGTTTTGAAACATGCTTTATTCAAACTAAAATTTATAGTATTCTTAGAAACGATCCAGATCCAGATCTTGCCATTTATGTTTGCTTGCTGATTTATGTCACCCACAACACTAAAGTAACATTTCAGAAACGCGTCCATATTGATTGAAAATTCAAATGCAAATGACAAAATATGTGTATTGAATGAAAATATATAAACTGCAAGGTAGCTTTCCTGACTGACCTACCAACTTATTGACCACACAATTAAAAATATTTGTAAATAGTTCTTCGAACTAATTACACTATTATCTGTTTGCAATAAGTACTCAATTCATTAGTCAAAGTATCGACAATGCGCGCGGAACATGCACAACCCTAGCGCTTAATTGTTTTATGGGCCCGCGTGCCATATTGTTTGGCGTCCACTATAGTGTCGTGGGCGCCAGCTGCGATACGGGGCGGGATTTTAGAATAATTTTAAGACAATATGTGTAAGTAATTAGTTGTATATTTAGATTAAAAATTCATTAAAATCGTTTTCTATTGTATATGTTTTAATTAGTTTACTAAATAAAGCGCGCCAGACATCACTTGTTTCCTCCGAGGGCACCAAACAAAACATAATGGATCAACATGAAATACAGTCTCGCATGCACACTAACATGTATGTGTGTATTTTACTAATTTACATAGTTAACTTCTCAACTAAAGTGTTATTTATTAGTGTGATGCTAAATAAAATGAATTTTGATATGACATCTATTACGTGCGTGTGTGTAGCTATGATTCATGTAATAATCAAGCTATTGGTCTCAAGAGTCATTACGTAGTTCTATGGTCACCGACGAAGCTGAAGTGGCAGTGGGCTGGGCACATCGCTCGTAGAACTGACGGCCGTAGGGGCAGAAAGGTTCTCGAGTGGCGACCGCGTATCGGAAGACGCAGCGTAGGCAGGCCTCCCACAAGGTGGACGACGATCTGGTGAAGGTCGCGGGACCCGGCTGGATGAGGTTAGCGCGGGACCGGTCGTCGTGGAGATCCCTGGGGGAGGCCTTTGTCCAGCAGTGGACGTCTATAGGCTGATATGATGATACATATTCATATTCATTTATTTTGTAATGAACATACAGCGTCAATAAATTAAATCTACAGGGTGGATTTTTAAGATGGGACAGTAAGAGCGGGTACCTTAACCGTTATAGTTACAAGAAAACGTTCCTAGGAGACCATCCGTAACATTTTGAGACATTTTAACCTGCATTCACAGATTTTGAAAAAAATGTACGGTCAGCAAGAAAAAGGGCAATTTACACAAAAACTTATTTCATGCCAATCGATCCCGTTCCTTATGGACATCAAAAAACTCTATAGGACCAACTGGGGTTAGAGTACCAGAAAAGTCAGAAACCGCAAAAAACTTCTCCCAAAAAACTTTTTACGATAGATAGCCTGGCATCTACATTCCCACCACCACACCGATCCCCCTGCCACTCGTCTACTGCGAGGATCAACAGGGGTACCAACACAAAAACACCTACCGGTGAGGGTAGGCGACGTCCCTGGGACTGACTCGACGCTACCTTGGGCCCCAGACAAATTAATGAAAGAATTAAAGGAAAGAAGTAGGAAAAAGTTTCCACTTCCCCTCTAGCAAATGGCCGCCACAGTCGAAAATAAGATAAGATAAAATTTATTTCAGTATAAAACTTAGCCTAATACAATGAACATGAAATTTGTTAACCTACTATTTACACATAAAGCTCGTAGGGTGATACCTAAACTGAGTAAAATAATTTACTTGTATCTTAGGTATCAAATGTATTATACCTAAGTAGTAGTCAGTGCATAATTAGGAGATTTGTGTAATAATAATAAAACTGTCTGGTCATACCTTCTCCTTGATGGTGGGTCGCGGCGCGGGCTGCGGCGGCATCGTGTGCCGCTTGGCGGCCTCGGGGCCCAGCGGGTCCTCCGCCCCCGCCAGCGCTGGAACAAGCAACATTACACTTTAATACATTAGCATAACCATACCCCGTATCGGAAGACGCAGTGTAGGCAGGCCTCCCACAAGGCGGACCGACGATCTGGTGAAGGTCGCGGGACCCGGCTGGATGAGGTTAGCGCAGGACCGGGCGTCGTGGAGATCCTTGGGGGAGGCCTTTGTCCAGCAGTGGACGTCTACAGGCTGATATGATGATGAACCATACCCCTGGTATACAGGTCTTTACCTAGCCTAGGAGCCAGGAGTCCAAACCGTTTTACTGTTTCTCTTGTACAATCTTTTATATCTGTTATTTTCAACATTATTAGTCCGGCTGGACATTTTTCAGATTGGACATTATTACAGTAAATCGCTGGGCCATGTATGCACTATACACGCAGAACTTTTTGGCGGTTGTGTGAAGTTGGCTGATTTCCTGCGCAATGACAAATTTTAGATGTCAATGGGGAGTTGTGCGGGGGTTCACCAGAGACGCTCAAGCCAATAATAAAGCTGAGGAGTCTGTTCATTCGTTTGACCGCGCTGAGCCCTGGAACTAACGGTCGGATTTATTTATTTATTTTTGCATTTGGTAGGCAAATTCTTGAGGAAGAACACACAATTACTGAGAAAAAGAAGAAAGCACTACTAACATCACGCTACGACCCTTAGGAGCACATCAACAGCCTATTAATCTCCCCACTGCTGGGGCTCAGGCCTACCCTCTCAACGAGGGCGGTCGGGCTATAGTCCACCACGCTAGCCCAGTGCGGGTTGGTGGACTTCACATGCGCCTAAGAATTTCTTCTTCGGCGTATGCAGGTTTCCTCACGATGTTTCCCTTCACCGTTTGAGAGCAGTCAGTAAATGTACTTAAGTTTCGAGAAAAACCCATTGGTACATGACCCAACCGGGGATCGAACTCCGGACCTTTCGATATGATAGGCCGCGTCTCATCCTTATAGGAGCACAGAACACAGAAAAAGCTCGAGCTTAGGAGTCACCGGGACACAGTCACGGGACCCTCAAACGCAAAAAAAAACGCGGGCGACGCCGCGGAAAACAGCTAGTAATACAATAACAAGGAAATATTAGTCACACCAGTAGCCAATATTACCTTCACCGCAGTCGCACGCCGCAACATTATCATGTTATTATGTAAACAAACAGTTGTGTGAAATTACTAGTAATTAGTACTAAGGATCATGATCTTTTACACGGTTCATGTAAACATTCTTAGAGATTTGAATCACAAATAAGTCTAATGGAGTTATTAACCGTGGCCATAGAATATATAATACCGTGGCCGACATAATCAAAACAAATAAAAACTTCCCAAGTTGTTTTTGTTTACTTTTAAGGCAACATCGAAGTAGAATAGAGTTCTCTATTTCTCTCGATATTCTTTAAGCTTCCGCACAGAGCCTTATTCTTATTCTTCCAGAGCTGTGGAAGTTCTGAAAGACTTATTCCTACACAATGTGTTCTAGCGGAAATGAGTTATCTACAGGGCTAAAAACTACATGAATATACCTAACCGTAGATCCAAGAACCAACCTCCTAACCCATTTTTTTTATATAATTTTTTTTTAATGACCCAAGAAGTTTCAAACCTCTTTGGTCGCGCGCGCGCTCCCTGTGGAGATCGCATCTTGCATATTTTGTATGGGAAACGAAGAAAAATTCGGTGTCAATTTCAGGGGGGGGGGGGGGGGGGGGGGGTGCGGACAAAGGAAGCGGATTAGCGGGAGGAGATTGCTGATACGAATTTATATGGAGTAATTATAAATGAAAATGTGTGAGTGAGTGTCAATTTTGATATACATTTGACACTATTTTGGCACCCCCTAAAATACTTTTGTTACTCATCCATATGGGAGTGACTAAATTTTTTGATTCAAGTAATGACCCAATCGTGTCGTGTATTCGTTTGAGTCATGTTACAAAACTTTAATTATCAAAAACACTGAATGCCGCGATAAGGCACCTTTTGATTTGGAATGCCACCTACACTCGGCTGCAATTAATTCGGGCGAGGAGGCCTCATACAAACAAGATCACTTTGTCTCCTTAGATCTCCGTCATGCATAGGTTTGGATGAGACGTGCTGATGGCTGTCCGCAGTACGGATGGAGGAGGTCCAGAGAGCCATACACACCTCACTGATCAGGCAAGCCGTTTTCACCATAAACAAATCGGAATAAAAAATCATCAGAATGAATGGAAAACCGCATACGCAGGGTTCTGATTAGTCTGAGGTGAAAACGGCCTGATCAGTTACGTGCACACGGCACCCGGGACCTCCTCCACCCGTACTCCGGACAGTAAGCATCAGATCTCATGCAACCGTTCCCTGACAGAGATCTAAGGGCTCAAAGTGACCTCGTTTATATGAAAAAGTCCCTCTGACCCGAATTCATTGTAAAAGGATGTATTATGTAAATTAAATGTATTGGATATCAATTAAATATATACATAGGTGGACGAATAATTAGAAACAGGGCAAGATTTTCATACAATCGAGGTCACTTTGAAGCCATGGTTTTCCGTGAAGGATCGAGCCGTTTGGTAGCAGCATCGTCATGTAGAAAAAACCTGCAAAATGGTTTAAAAATGTATGAAAATCTTAAAGTTAAGGAATCATGACGATGCTCCTCCCAAACGGCTGATCTGATCAGTTGGATATCTATAGCCATCTAAAAGTCCTCCATCTACTCTCTCGATGACCGTCATCAGATCACGCCCCGATCAATCCTACACGGAGAACCATGGCTTCAAAGTGACCTTGATTGTATGAAAATCTTGCCCTGTTTCTAATTATCCGTCCACCTATGTAGGTATATACGTATGTAAAAAAACTGACTTGTACAATTACGACCCCAGCACTCATTGAACACCATTATCCACAACACAGAACTGTCCAAAACACACACAAACTTATAGTAACTTTATAAGTGACACTAAAAAACCAAGAGATATTCGTCAGTGAAGCTCCGCGTACCGACTGATCGGTTTCGGCCGCACTTGGTATTATAAACAATTATGTATACACAAGTAGCTGCGCGTCTGTCCGAACGTTGCTTGTGAGTAAACAGTGTATTAATATCGGCTACTTCACGTCTAGTGCCGAAGCGCGGTCTGCACATCTGGAGGGACCGCGGCCTGCGAGATGGTGGCACGAACGTATATATCTACAATGTATCTTTCTACTACATTTTAGTTGCTAATTGTTTTTAAATTAAAAAAATTATACGTGTTCCCGGTAAGATCCTTCATCAACAGCCTATTATTATGTCCCCACTGCTGGGGCTCAGGCCTACCCTCTCAACGATGGGCACCACGTTGCCATGTTATGTGGGTTTCCTCACGACGTTTTCCTTCACCGTTTGAGAGCGGTCAGTAAATGTATTTAAATTTCGAGAAAAACCCTTTGGTACACGGCCCAGCCGGGGCTCGAACTCGGACCTCCCGACCTGATAAGCCGTTTCTTCCTCCAGGACGCCACTGATAAGGTAAGATTCTTGTTGTTTGTCTACTTTTGTGTATAGGAAAGAACCCATGTAGTAAGGGGCTTTGCTTGCAAATTATGTATTTATTTTTGGGGGTTAGACCCATTCAGATAATATAGTACTTAACTACTTCAAATAACAGTTATGGTACATAACTATCCGTAAAAATCTCCGTTCTCATAGATAACATTCATCGCGCACAGATGCGACTTAGTCTGAATATGAATGAATTTCACCGAAATATGGCCGCTCGGTCACGTGAGTTGGTGCCAATAAAAACACCAACTCGTGTTGCAAACAGTCGAGTTGGGGTGTCTTCTCTAGTACGTAGTATATATTACCTTGATGGGTAGACCATAGCCAATGGTTGGCGTTGCGTTAGTTTAGTGGTTATTTATTCTAAGTTCAGTGACGAGATTGCTGCATAACACCGTCCCAGGTTGCAGCCTGGCGAGGTGACAATTGGGCAATGTAATGAATGACTCACTCAACTCTGATGCAAACATTATATTACATATATCCGCAAGGAAACGTCATGCGCTCTGTTTGTTTGGTGTTCTAGGTAAAATGAGTTTTGACAACAATATAATTCTCAGTAGGGCATAATATCAAGGCTCAAGGTCACTCGGAGGGCAATGGAGAGAGCTACGCTTGGAGTTTCCCTGCGAGATCGAATCAGAAATGAAGAGAACAAACAACATAGCTCAAAGAATTGCAAAGCCGATGTGGCAGTGGGCTGGGCACATCGCTCGTAGAAGTGACGGCCGTTGGGGCAGAAAGGTTCTCGAGTGGCGACCACGTATCGGAAGGTGGACCGACGATCTGGTGAAGATCGCGGGACCCGGCTGGATGAGGTTAGCGCGGGACCAGTGTCGTGGAGATTCCTGGGGGAGGCCTTTGTCCAGCAGTGGAGGTCTACAGGCTGATATGATGATGATGATAATTAAGTCTCAGTAACGCATAATTTAAGTAAAGCTTATCGCAGATCTTTGAGATTTTAGAAATCGGTTTCCATTTTAAAACTACACACAAATAACATGTGCACTTGAAATTGTTGTATATATTTCAGACCGCGGAATCCGAAAGATTTTCGTATGTAACCTTGAGATCAAGCCCGTCGTATTAATAATGTAATGTATAAAGCGTATCACAGACACACGCGGCCTGCGGTGGCGGTGGCGGCCTGTTGTATTCCCTATGCAATGTATGTGAGACTTCAGATACGCGCGGCATGCGTTTGCATATTGAGGCTGCGGCCTGCGGTAGGCCGCCACCGCAGGCCGCGCCTGTCTGGGATACGCTTAATCTCACGGCGCGATATCGCTGCGAATATAAACAGCGTGTCGCCGGCCGCGGAGAGATGCGATCGTTCGCGGAAACCGTGAGGTAATTCGAATTCGTGCGATCCTCACCGACTTTAGTCGGAATTTATTGCGAAACTCAGTTTATTTCGGGCGGGGACTGAAACCTTAATCCAGGAATCAACATGTAGGATAAGTTTTAAGCCTTGGTGAATTCGACGGATGGAGGAGGTCCAGAGTGCGTCACACACCTTAGCAAACCGTTTTCACCACAGTTTGGCATTAAAATGTATGGAAAACAGTGTATGCTGGACTCTGACAGTCTATGGTGAAAACGGCTTGCCTGATTCGTGAGGTGTGTATGGAATTCTGGACCCCCTCCATCTGTACTCCGGACAGCCACCAGCAGATCTCACCCCAAACCGTTCCCTGACGGAAATCCAAGGGCTCAGTGACCTTAAATGTATGGAAAAGGCCCGCTGGCCCTTATTTTGTTCTGAGTAGTAGACATTTAGGCCGCGATGTGACAACCATCATCAGATCTCACCCAAACCGTAGCCTGACGGAGATGCAAGGGCTTAAAGTGACCTCGAATGTATGAAAAAGGCCCGATGGCCCTTATGTTGTTTGGAGTATAGGCTGGTGTGTATGTGTGTGTGTACTGACCGTCCATGCTGCGCGAGGAGAGCTTCCTGTTGGAGAGCGTGCGCGAGAAGTGCGGCGGCGCGCGCTGCGGCGGCGCGGCGCGCGACTCGTAGTGCGTGCGCCCGCTGTACCGGAACCGCGAGCCCAGCCGCGGGAACAGCGTGCTCTTCTGCGGCGGCTCCGGGCTCATCAGCCTGCAACACCACACACCATCACTCACTCGGTGCATCTCTAGTATGGAGGCAATGCAATCCCAGCGGCTGCGGTCGACTAGAGTGTCGCCTGCGGTCGCGGTCGCCTCTATTCCAAGCGCGGCGACATGACGACACGCCTGCAGGCAGCCTTGTAGCCTCATGCCACAGTCATCGGCTTTATGGAAACATCAAAGCGTTTCGGACTTGTATGCATCTTTAGTCTTACAAGGAAAGGTACCCAAGTATCCAGTTCCGATTTAAACGGACTTTATAACGCGGAATTTTGAACAGTTCCTAGTAAATATTGGTGTCAAAGTGGAGGACATATTAATACTTAATAGGCTATTGATTGATTGATTGCCCACCTGAAGAAGGTGTGGTGCTCGACGCACGTCTTCCATAGCTTCTTGGCGGCGCGGTGGTTGGCCAGCTTGAAGCCGACGGTGGACTCGAACTGCTCGAACTCGCCGGGCCGCAGCTTCACGTAGAAGTTGTGCCGCTTGTAGCTGATCTTCAGGATCTTCGGCCACGCGAACTTGTTTATGCGCAGTCTGGCACACACACAAACAAACTCATTCATAATTTTACTACTCAATAATGCGCAACGGCGGATCCAGGGGGAGGGGCCACATAGGTCCATGACCCACCGCACCCACCGCTCTAATAAAAAGATTAACTATCCTCTAGTTATTTTATTGTAATTTTCGAGTCCCTCTGGCTCGAAATCTAAATCCACCCTTGTTTTGTTAACGCGAAAGCGTGCATGGTTGTTTTTCGATCACACCGTAAATGTGGTTGAATGGACCGCAAATGTGGTTAAAAGCCTAGATCAATTACCCTTTAAACCGGAAGTAGCATAGCAAGTTGGTGGCAGAAACAGATAAAGAGAGTGGAAAATAGATGATGTAGATAAAAGTACAGTGTGACGACAAAGAAAAAATATTACTCGTAGTAACACCAGTGTTACAAGCTGGTGTGACGACAAGTCCGCCCTCAATAAAACTACCCATCTAGAAGTACCCTGCATTAACGAAACTCACCAGGCTTGTACGGTCGACCGCACGTCAGTGGAAACAAATCCAGTATAAACAGATCTCTTATAAAATTTAAACTCCCTAATAAACTAGCTAGGCTAGCTCATGGATGAAACAAAGGCAGGGTCCTGTGCTGTTGGGTTTGTTGCTGTTTCTTCCCCTCGGCGACGTACAGGTGGAAACAGACGTAGTTTTATACAAAATTGGCGTCAAAAAGAGAATATTGTATTTCAATTTTGTATAAACGAATTATGCTCAATTTTCACTGACGTGCGGTCGACAGCCGCACTACTCACTTGTGCCTATGGACCAGGAGGCCGGATGAGCAGACCCCCAGGGTAATGTCCACGTTCTCCGAGTCCTTGGCGGGGTGCAGGTCCACGCCGTACATGGCCAGTTTCTTGGCGTTCTCCAGGTAGTTCAGCTCGGCCTCCGCGGGTGTCTGGCCTCTGTTGGTAAAGTGAGTACATGTACAAGGACATAAGTATACATACATAACGACTCCGGCCGTGTTTGTAACCGTTTTGTAGCTGGTTACAAAACTCGGTTACAAACACGGCTGGAGCCAGCTACATATTGTAGCTGGTTACAAAACTCGGTTACAAACACGGCTGGAGCCGGGTACATATTGTAGCTGGTTACAAAACCCGGTTACAAACACGGCTGGAGCCAGCTACATATAGTAGCTGGTTACAAAACTCGGTTCCAAACACGGCCGGAGTAGTTTAGGCGTGCCATAACTACAAACTAAGACAAATTTAAGATTCGTTTTTTTGTTCGTTTGTAACTCGGTTACAAACGAAGACATTATAAATTCTTCAATCGTAACTAATTACAAGGACAGAAAATATACATATCTTCACTCTATGTCTGTCCCTGACGGCGTAGGCAGAAACAACGGAGCCCTAAGTATCGCGACACAAATAAAGTGCGGCAAATCTTTTTGGCGGTTGAGTGAACATAGTCACAGATACTTTGCACATCGCTGTCAGCGATGCGTTTACAGTATATGTTGCGTAATTGAGATAATGCGTAGAGATCGCCAAAAACTTGAAAATTTTGATTCGGTTGATCGAATCAATGAACTATACAATACAGCACCATATACATATGACTACAGAAGCCTGTCTCTTAGACCGACAGCAGCAATCACTGGTACCTGTGCGTCTTGTGCAGCTCCAGGACCTTCTCCTCGAGCTCCGGCGTGCAGTCGGCCGCCGGCACCAGCTTGAGCTGCTTGCACAGGCCGGCTCCCTCCTCCGTCTCCTCGTAGTCCCCCAGCTCCGACTGCAGCAGGTAGCTGGCAAGGAGCGCGTGCGTCACCGACGAACACGGCAGACGGCCTGGAATGCCAACAATTGTGAGTGAACGCAAGCCATAGATGAAGAATCATTTGCTGCGTGTCGTGATATCGAAGTTATTAGGTTAAGGGCTTCTTTCACCACTTCCTGATATTGTTACAGATAGTAATCCTAGTGATAAACTAAACTATCAGATAAATCTATGTGATAGACTATATAAAATATATAAGATATATGCAATCAAATACCTGTGAAACCAAAAAAACAAGCTGTCTGTCAGATAGCCTGCAGATAGGGTATCTGGGACTTTATCAGCAAGCGGTGTAAGAGGCCCTAAATGTTTTCTGAAGTGTCATTTAATTACAATTCTAGTATTCATTGAGTGTAGAGATATGAAAAAGCAGGGAAAACCCTGAAATCGACTTACAACAGCGGCAACAGTGCCCTTAATTTACAGCACTCAGAACAATTTTATGATTCACATACAACATATTCAGCAATGTCCTTATTTTCAGCATTTTGAACAATTTTATGATTCACATACAGAATCTCCAGCAATGTCCTAACTTACAGCAATTTGAACAGTTTTACTTTTACAATTGGCAAGTCTTACTTTCGAGCAGGTCCTTGCGAATAGCCAGCACGAGCTGGTACCGAGTCAGCTCCTCCTGCAGCTGCGCCGGCTCCGGAGGGTAGAACTTCACAGCAAACTTCAGCTCCCAAGGAGCGTCTGTCGGAAAACATTTAGGATCAGTTACAGTGACCACACCCGATACTTCGACATTCCTCAAGACTAGACCAACTAATATTGATCAGGGTACCATGCCAGGATCGTAACCAAGAATTACAGTTATTCTTTTTAGTACTCTAACCTCAGTTGATCTATTAGTTTTTTTTATCTTTATGAGAAACGATATCTTTATGAGATCGATTGTCATATAAATTGTTAATCTAATGGGCAATTTATAAAATATAAATCTTTATAAATTGCCCATTTCCTTGATGACCGTACATTTTTTTCGGGTCAAATTGTCTTAAAAAGTTAAGGACAGTCTCCTAAGAACGTTTCTCTCTAAGTACAACGGTTAAAGTACCTGCCCTTACTGAACCGCCACAAAAATCCACCGAGAGATATACAGGTATATCTCGAAATTACGAAAGACAGAGAGATATACCTGTATATCTCTCTGTCTTTCGTAATTTTACGCTGTCAACTCAAGGTACCTAAAGAAACTGATAGCAATCCTGGTCACTATCCTACCATGTTTTGGGATAAGCCTGGCCCAGCTGTGGACTTATGTGGTGTAAAGGCACTAACGTTTAAGCATCTTGGAGACGCGCTTGTCGAGGTCGACCCAGGCGTGCGGGTCGCCGCGGTCCTCGTACGTCAGCCCGAAGTAGTCCTTCTCCACCAGGTTTAGGCTGTCGCACACCTTGTTCAGCAGCTCGTAGCCGCGGATTTTCCTCTGCAATCAGGAATCAGTTCTTTTCAACTTCTAACGAGGTGTAGGGCAGTGAATACAACTACAGTTTGTCAAAAGAGCCCTTCGACCGCGGCCGGCGCCGCACCAGCACCCCCGGGTGTTGCAGGTGTCTGTGGGCGGCGGTGACCTCTTGACATCAGGAGGACCGCCTGCTTGTTGCCCCCGTAGCAATAAAAAAAAATGTTTGAGCCGGAAATATATTAAGTATTTGATATTGAAGGAATCTGTTTATGGGGGTACTGTTCGACAATTAATAACGGTAAGATTGAAAGTCTATGCGATAGCCTGTGTGTGTTTGTGTAAGTGTGTATAATATGTAAACATTAGGTCTGATTGTATAGGCATAAAGGTAAAATTTGACAGCACTAACATTGCTTTTGTCCCTGTCACACAGTATGATGAAGATAAGGGAGATTTAGTGCTGTCAGATTATAACGTGCGCGTTAAGGATCGGGTCTACTGTCAGATTGCATACTCACATCCGCTTCCAAATCCATGGTGGACCCGTCGAGCAGCTCCACCCTGATCTTGACGAGGTTCCCGGCCGGCCGGCGGCGGGGGGACCCCTCCTTGGCCTTGGCCTTCTCATCCTTGGCCACGCCCTCCGGCATCGTGCCGCGCTACCTTCACCGCCTGGAAGCAAGGAAAACATACAGCTTTAGTTTCTGTAAACTGATTCGGATAGACAACCAAATATAATTTTTTACAAAAAATAAAAATTTAATAACTTTTTGTAAAAAACATAATTTGTGTACACCGACGACTTATTATATTTAAATTAAATACCCTAATTATATTTAAATTTCCGCCCTTAGAGGTGAAATATTTATTTCAAATTGAAATAGGACCACCCCCTCGAAATATAATAAAAAAGAATCATTCAATTCGGTTCACAATCGGCGAAGATATCGCGTACATACAAAAAAAAAACAGTCGAATTGAGAACCTCTTGATGAAGTTGGTAGAAAAATACACAGTTTCAGTTTTTGTAAGCTGATTAGGATAGTAATCTTCAAAATTAATTTTTAGTAAATTGCCAAACATTTTTTGGAAAAAAAGGAGATATTTTTTTCCAATTTGTTTCAAAAATTCACTTACAACCAGGACGTGTTGTATCTCTATTAGTTCGAGCAAGACCTCCCAGTTAGGTTGGTTGCAGGTTCAAATACCGTGTGAATTTTTCGATACGATGGACCCTTGCGCAAATTATGTTAAATTTTTTTTGATATTCTTTTTCATTGCATAATCATGCGACTCCAAAAGCTGTGCGTGACTGTGCGTGTGACACACTCAAATGCCTATCTCAAATCAAAAATGAAATCTAATCCAAAATACATAATAATGGAAAATATGTTCGAAGCTCTGAAGGCAAACGACAACACAAATGAACAGTCGGCCGCAAGGACACAATGAGCGTATAAATCAAGCAACAGCGTGGGAATCGACAATGTATACAGACACCGTTCTCACTGCCATGGCGAAGACAAGGACGCAGGTATTCAATGAAATGAATCAGAAAGCCCGAGTGATAGTTAATAAATTAGCCGATATTGATGAGTGAATGAATATCGGTAAAGCTAAAGGTCTACCTACAAACTTACGAAGAATATATGACGCAATATATAAATTATGATACATACATATATATTTTCACGCTATGTCCCTAGTGGGGTAAGCAGAAAGAACAGAGCGCCAAGTGTTGCGATCCTGACACACCATATGATACCAGTCAAGAAAATCGTCGATCATGGCGCAAACAATTACTCATCAACAAGTTACAGGAATACTGATACCGTTAGAATATAACAGACTAGGTCCAGAGTGGAGATGGACTAGCCGAACTGGATTAAATGTACCGACGACCTGAGTTTAGTCAAAAGTGACTAGATGAGAAAAGTGGAAACAGAGCGTAAGCAACAAAGTACGCTGTCTGCGACGGCACCAACAAGATATATTTACACTTCCCACCTCGTCGTAACTTAGGATAATGGAACCACGCCTACACACACGAAACACCCATTACACAATCACGAGAGCCGCACACTAGTAATTACAAAGACGTAAACTAAGGCGCCATTACGCGAATTGAGGAGTTCATTAGCAACTGGAGAGACATTCGTGGAACTGAACTAGACAACGGTTTGATGGAACTTCCTTATCACCTATATTTGATTTTCTTGGATTTGACAAGTTACAAAAAGACTGCCGCGGAGTATTTACACTGAGTGAGTTATGTAAGAGAGGGCTGTATATTAAAAGAGAGAAACAATAAAGTAAGAGTCAAATAAGCAGATCACATCACATGGCCCATGTTTGTCTCAAATGTCTTATTCCCACAATGACAACTTCCGAAAATGCCAACTCCTAAAGTGTGCTTTGATATGAAGCAAGCGTTTCAAATATTAAGTAACAATGTCACTGGGCACTCGAGAAGTGACGTAACCGTTTCGATGAATGATGACCGCGGGCCGCGTCCTTAATTCGTTCAATTGACACCCGAGGTTCCTCAATGGACGCAAGGACAGACAGACAGAATAATGCTATAAATAACAGCTTCAATATTTGAAAAAGCAGCTACGCCGCCATCGATTGGATGCTTAGTTTACTTATCTACTGATTGGCGGCGAGAAATCAGTGAAAATCATTAGTTAAAAGTTCCTTTTAAAATATTTAAGGCAAAAACTAAAAGTAGGGTTCATTAGTTTTGTAAGAAATGCAAAAGAAAATTGTAAATGGTTTTAATTTTGAACAAAAAATCCCTACAAACAACAGCTCAGAAATGTCCAAGCATAGTTTTACTTAAATAACTTTGCTTCTGCTTTGTATTTGCTTATTATTACTTATTATCGTCCTATTGGAGGCAAAACTCCCTACTTCATCAACATCATCAACAGCCTATTAATGTCCCCACTGCTGGGGCTCAGGCCTACTCTCTCCACGAGGGCGTTCGGGCTATAGTCCACCACGCTAGCCCAGTGCGGGTTGGTGGAAATTCTTAGGCGTATGTGAAATACGCCTAAGAATTTCTTCTTCGGCGTATGCAGGTTTCCTCACGATGTTTTCCTTCACCGTTTGAGAGCAGTCAGTAAATGTACTAAAGTTTCTAGAAAAAACCCATTGGTACATGGCCCAGCTGGGGATCGAACTCCGGACCTTTCGAAATGATAGGCCGCGTCTTATCCCCTACGCCACTGACGCTCTTACTCCCTCCCTCCCTACTTACCTACATTTTTTTGACAAAATGAAATGACATTTAGGTTTATTGTTGTCAAAGTGTAATTTTATTTCCTTGAAAATATGTAGTCAGAGAGCTTTGCTTCCAATAGGAGGATGAATGACGTGTACATCTGATTCGGTTCAAGCCAGATTCAAATTGCCTATCGATGATACAACAAACAAACTGATAGACATTCAGCACAGGATATAGACATCTGGCTACGGGCCAGAGATGAGTCACTCGATGAAGATTGAAGACATGCTCCACTGCATTTCAGTTCCGATGGGTTCATTATTAATATTTATTTAAAGACTATGAATAACTTGGGATTTCATAAACTATTTCCACGTTTGATCTTTGAATAACACGCTAACGTTACAGAAGTTGAGATGATTAGAAGCCTGTGCTATGGAAATGAATAAAAGGTTAATGAACATAAAAGTTACAAGAAGTCAACAATAAAACCAGTTAAACAGATCTTTCTAAAGAAGAAGTTTGTTTGCTGAGATTCGTGGACACTTGACACATTGAAACCTTTGAGGCTATCCGATTATAACTAACAGGAAGGATCGAATTTAGCTAGCGCGGGCGCCACCAAAAAGACCCTAGTTTCATGATAACTAGACGTTGGAGTAGACGAGTTATACCAAAAAGGCAGCATCATGGACAGACGAGAAAAAGAGCCAGTAGACACTGAAGCGAGGAAGATGGAAGACCCGGGTCCAATCCAACAGTGAAGTCAAGTCTAGGGATGACTCAATGCAATCTTTTTATAAATCTGCCCTCATCTAGCACAGCACTACTCATCGAGTAAAATGCAAATGAGTGACAAACCGTAGGCACAATTACATCACCGCAACCCTGACCATTCACAACGCTGGCATCCATGACATCATGCCACTGTACTGACCGCTTAGTGTAATAATCTACTTTACATTGAAATACAATATGTTAACAATTGTGAGTTTTAATCAAAAACTTAAGAATGATACCCACGACTTCAAATCACTTCATTATTCAGTTGACGACAGTAGAAGTCGAAGCTAGGAGCTGGCATTGTACACATGGAACCGATTGGTAAAAATAATCGTTACAATACGCTTGCCGTATAAATTAATTACTTACCATCCGGAGTACCCATTGACGATAATGATAAAATACATATTATAAACAACGAATGAAATGAGATGTTATCTTCATACCACAAGCTTCTCGGCGAAGGAAACAATGTTAAAAAATTGCATACGCTGAGGCTTAAAGAGTCTGTACTGCAGTGTATGATATACAATGTATCCACGAGCGGTCGAAAAATGTATGGCTTACATTGGACCCACACAGCTCGCTAAATATTTATAAACGTTTAAGAAGTACGTGTATAATGGATACGACTTAAAAGACTTCAACCAACCACATCGCGAAATAATTCGTTTTTAGCAGGGCTTCGCATTGAGGAAAACCTAACAGATAACCCGTGGATGAGATTTACACAGCCAGTACCGAGAATAAGGAATATTCGTCGAGTACTAAATTAAGATCGATCAAACAAATACGATCTCTACGCAAGCTGTGCGGCGTTACCTTGGCCGACCGAACACGCAACCAACAAATACGCAGTATGGCTGGACTGAATGAAAGTGTCATCGTCGTTAAGATGAAAGAAAAAACATGCTCCGTTGGTTCCATAGAACAAGGATCCCATAGAACAGCTGCTAAAATAACAATAATAATCAGAGAGGGACACACTTATTACAATAGTGGTAAGAGTAAGCAAGACAGATATAATATCTTCTATCTCTGTCTACGTATGTAAATTTTTTGGAACAAACCATAACTGTCAACGCACAAAAACCCGACTAAAATAGTGTTTGTTGAGTTTGACCCCGCCATGTAAGAAGCGTCTTCTCAAATTATTGGGGTAAAAGACTATTGCTATTTCATGCTATATGCTAATTACGGTTCTATGGGATCCTTGTTCTTAGGTTGGTTCGGACTTATTGAGAGAATGAGTGATGAACGAATGACCGACACAAACTTAACGAGCGAATGTGAGTGGCAGCAGGAGCCGGGGATGACATACAGGATCCGATAGAGCAGCACACAGACGGACATGCGAAGAGCGCTTGCGTCCCACGGCGAGCGTGTGTGAAGAGAATGGTGAGACTGAGCGAAGCGAAAGAGGTGGTCAGGAATTCAGGATCGCGATACTTGGCGCTTCATTCTCTCTGCCTACCTCGTAAGATACATAGCGTGAAGATATGTAAGTATGTACTAAACAAAGTATATAAAGCAATAAAACCATTTCATTTCAAAGATGATAGCGATGATTGTTGACCATAAACATCACAGTATACGGAACAGCATTCAGCTTTATGCTAGTTATGACGTTCCCGTAGTTTAACAGCTCACAATAAGAGTGAGCGAATTATCGGCAATAGAGAATGGACCGTAAACAGTAGTTCAATAGCGATTCGGCGCCAAAACTCATTAGAATAATGGAGACCGGAACAGTAAGGTACTCTGAGCATTGGAGGCTTTATGTAGCTTTACGAACGAACACAAAACGGCGAATCACGCAGTTGAAGGGTTTTGTGTGGTTAACGTGAAAAGAAAATGAAAGACTTCATAATAAGCCTTACACTAAAGAAAAAGTTAATGAATTTTACATTGAAAGAGAAGCACGATTATATGAACACGTGTAAGGTAATTTTAGGGAAACGTGTAAAAGGAGAAAATATACAAATCACAGTGAACTCTGTCAGGCATTTCATTTACAACTTTTATTTCTGTTGGAATTATAATGTGGAGGCAAGCCTGCTCTTTGCTAATCATGCGATGATACTCGTTGACAAGCGGACGGAAAAACACGTCAGCAAACATCACAATAATGTTTCTTTTACAAACACATGGAAAGCTGTCTTTCTAACATAACTACAGCTATCAAAACACGGAACAGATGCAGCAAAAACAAAACGCTCCCAACACGTGCCCGGTTAGTTAGCTAACTAACAAACATTCTTGACGGATGATTCAATCAGTTCCAACGTCTGGGCGAACGATACTCGAGTGGGCACGGTGTATCATGGGCGGTTCGTAGTCGAGTATACATGTACTTGATAACGGCGCAGGCGCGTAAATCATTCACTGACAGTTATGTTTGGAAGGAAGATTTATAGTTCTCAAATAGATCTTTATTGAACACTAAACAATGGTACAGCCAATATTATGACTGCTCTTCCAGTTGCTTCTAAAGCTAAGTAGTCGAGTATCCGAAACGAAATTGTGAGCTTGCTTTGAAATTAGAGGCGTTAAGCCAAGAAGTTTCAAACCTCTTTGGAGATCGCATCTTGCATATTTAGTATGAGAAACGAAGAAAAATTTGGTGTCAAAATCCGGGGGGGTGCGGACAAAGGAAGCGGATTAGCGGGAGGAGATTGCTAGTACAAATTTATATGGAGTTTGAAAATGAGAATGTGTGAGTGAGTATCAATTTTGATATACATTTGGCATGATTTTGGCACCCAATGCTTTTGTTACTCATCCATATGAGAGTAGCTTTTTTCAAAAATTCATGCGTTAAGCCGTTGGCCAACTGTGGGATCCTACAGAGTACAAAGCAACAGTACAATATTGTGTTCCACGACTTTGTATCCGAGGCCCCTCCCAGAAAGTATTACCCATTAGCGTGTCTGCACGCAACCAGGGAATTCTAGGCCGCAATAAGTGGAATTATTGCTGGGAACTCGATGGTTTCTGGCATGGAATATGGTTTATGTTACTGCGAATTCCAATTGCTGCTACTAATGGTTAGAAACTCGTCGAGAATTAAGTTATTGTTATTTGTGACGGTACTCTTTCAAGGCTCACCCAGTCTTGTATCATTGCGACCATTGCTGATCTATTGTGATCGCCACCTCACTATAGTTCAGTGCTAAGCTGCGTCAGCTATAGGAACTCCAGCACACTTTGTTCTACTCTATCAGGTTGAAGTGAGCAGTTGCCCAGATGGGTGTTTCTTGTACGCATCAGTGGGTCACACTCGCACAGAAGGTGCAATGGTGTTTGCTCTGCTTCCTGGCAGGACCTAATATCTGCTTACATAACAGGACATCTTTCAAATCTGAAAGGCACTGGAGTTCTCCCACCGAAACGGTTCAAGCGCACTCATAATCAAGCAACAAAGTGATCCCACAAGGTTTCCGTTTTCAGATATCCATTATGGATTTGGCAGGTGTAGTTACTCTCTTGTGCCCTAGATCACTGGCTCGGCAATGTGCACGTATGTCCGACAGCACTACGTCCACTCTCGCCTGTGGCTCTGATGCACTGACGTAGCTGCCCAATACATGAACACACGAGACAGCACGTGTATGTGCAATGCCATACACTACAGCAGGGAACCCTGATAATCAACGGAAATTTTAAAAAGGTATTCGAGGATCACCGTGGCCCCACCTGCCGTACTTACTCCGGCGTGTACCTACTCGTAATAAAGCTGACAGCGGGGCGCGCCGCGCGACCCGTGACCCCAATACCGCCCAGCCCTGCGCACCTGTCCAAACGTACTGTACTCAGCTATGTGCGTACCTAAGGACGTTACGCGTGACAGTACTTTTGAAAGTCATGCGATCGTGGTCTCGAGCTCGCATGAGGCATATAACATCAAAAGCAGATATCTGTCGCTGTGCCAAAAATGAGTCATTGGTCACTATAGAGTTAGGATCTCTTTGGTTGGCGGCCGCGGCTCCTTAAAGAGGCGTAAAAGAAGCATTCTATGGGTGTCAAAATCGTGTCAAATGGATTACAATATTGTAACTCACTCACACATTCTCATTTTCAAACTCCATATAAATTTGTATTAGCCACCTCCTCCCGCTACTCCGCTTCCTTTGTCCGCACCCCCCCGGTAATTGGCACCATAGGTTCCGGTACTAAATATGCAAGATCCGAACTCCACAGGGAGCGCGCGCGCCACCAAAGAGATTCGAAACTTCTTGTTGGTCACAATTAGAAGACAGTTGAAAGTTGAATTTTGCTCTCACTGCTCTAAACTTGAATTTTGAGATACGAGATTATCCATTTCATGATCTCAGATGTTAGTTCGAATCTCACAGGAAGATATTGCAGCAGAAAATTGCATATTGCGATCCGGAATGGATCATGGTAGCCCAAGCTTACGTGCCTAAAGAAGACACGCGATCGTGATTATGGTGTGAAGCTTCAAGCTAATCAAAATATAGTTGTTGTATGAAAATTGAAAGTTAGATTTTTGCCCATGATTCAGTCACAAGAAGCATGGTGGTTGAGGCTTACAACCGCAGTAACTAAGATCATCATCATTAGTTTGTCATCTGCGGCAACCAAATGAAACATGTCACCAAGAAAAGGTTTGTACCGAAAGTACCAGCAATCAATGGTAGTTAATGTACGTTGCGTAGCTTTCTCCGCATCCACAAACAGTCAGACGCGGAAACACTTCTTCTCTGTACTTAAGATATGGCATTTTACAGTATCTTAAACCATAGAGTAACCGCCAGACTTGGGAAATATTCCGTGCCAACGACAATGGTCAGAGCAAACAAAAAACATCACTTTCACCCGACAGTACTCACGTTTGATCGCGCAACGCTCGCCGCAAAAAGGCTACTATAATGTAATGAGAACAGAATCGAGAAACGTGCTGGCCCAAACAAAAGCACGGTGGCGTCACGAGTCGCGGTAGCTACCGATGGATGTATGATATTACGGTACAGTCACCCTTCGGTCATAATAGACCTTAAATTGTTACTACAATAGGCCCGACTCTAATCCCTGTCTCACATTAATATCAAGATAGAGACGGCACGAATTTTAGTACTGTCAAATTTTAAATGTATGGCTTCAGAATAAAGGCCGGGTCAAACCGAATGCAGCACGGCGCAGCACAGCACAGCGCATCACGGCTTATGACGTTGTAAATGTATGGGTTATTATGGGAGAGGACACACCAACGCACGATGCTGCACAGCGCTGCGCAGCTACGCGCGTACCCGTGCGTCAAGCCACGCAGAGCCAACCCGAGCACATCGTGCGCGTGCCGTGCCGTGATTGGTACTCACTAGTTGACGTCACACCGCGTGCGGCGATTGCTCTGCGCTGCACCGCATACGCATCGCGCTCTGCGCTGCACCGCATACGCATCCGGTGTGACCCGGCCTTTAAGCCTAATGGCAATTTTAATTTACCTAATCAGTTCAAGATACGTAGATAGAAATTCTACAACAAACAATCCTATCTTACTAATGTTATAATGGCGAAAGTTTGTAAGGATGCGAGGATGTTTGTTACTCTTTCACGCAAAAACTACCAAACAGATTTAGATCAAACTTGGTACAGAGATAGCTTATATCCTGAAATAACATATAGGCTACTTTTTAAAGCAGACAAAGTCGCGGGGCGTCCGTTAATACCCCCTAAGTAACAAAACGCCTACATAGAGGACGCTGTTTCACAATGTGCACGGGTAAAATTTTTCTACGCGGGCGAAGCCGTGGGAAACAGCTATATTACCTTGCGTTTTGTATTTTGTGCCGACACCATACTTCCCGCTGTGTACGAGGCATAGACAAGCCAGTGTTCTCTGCCAGAGATAATGCAAAGCTCAGACGAATAATAATACAGACTCCTTCAGACTCTCGTCGTGGCCCGTCATCTCTCGACGCGAAAAAGCGCCGCCAAAAAAGGAACAGTGGCCGAACAACTTTCGCTTGTTATTACAAAACTTGCGGTAACTTTCTACGCACACTCGTGTCCTTTGACGAGAGAGAAAAAGTCCGCAATCTGTACACTGCCGGCAAAAACTTTGTATAAATACAGCAACAACTATGTCGAGCGCGTCAGTGGCGTCGGGGATAAGACGCGGCCTACCATATCGAAAGATCTGGAGTTCGATCCCCGGCTGAACCATGTACCAATGGGTTTTTTCTCGAAACTTAAGTACATATAATGACTGCTCTCAAACGGCGAAGGAAAACATCGTGAGGAAACCTGCATACACCGAAGAAGAAATTCTCAGGCGCATGTGAAGTCCACCAACCCTCACTGGGCTAGCGTGGTGGACTATAGCCCGAACGCCTTCGTTGATAGGGCAGGCCTGAGCCCCAGCAGCGGGGACATGTTAATAGGCTGTTGATGAATACTATGAGGGACCAGTTTATACTGGTTTAGTTTCCACTGACGTGCGATCGACCGTACAAACGTGGTAACTTTGAAACCTGTTTCTCCGCAAGGGATTGATCGGGATGTGATCTGATGATAGTCATCCAGAGAGGGAATTGAGGAGGTCCAGATCGCTAAACTGATCAAGCAAGGGTTGTTTATAAAAAAGGCATCGCAATGTATGGAAAACCTAAAACTAAGATACTCCACATGGTCTGTGGTCGAAGCGTCACATCTGGTCAGATGGGTCAGCAAATTATAGTTTAGATATTAATAATATTTGGTGATTTCAACTACGAGACGCTTCAGATTTGATAACAAAAATATATAATGGTCTATATAGATCGGTATTATAAAATGATTTACGATATAATGTCCAATCTGAAAAATGACCAACCGTTGAAAAATGTCCAAACTGAATAATGTTCAATCTGAAAAATGTCCAAACTGAAAAACGTCCAATCTGAAAAACGTACAATCAGAAAAATGTCCAATCTGAAAAACGTCCAATCAGAAAAATGTCCACTCTGAAAAACGTCCAACCTGAAAAATGTCCAATCTGGAACATTTTACACTACAGAACCTTAAAAACCACTATTTATTTATTTTTCAGATTGGACATTTTTCAGGCTGGACATTTTTCAGGTTGGACATTTTTCAGGTTGGACGTTTTTCAGATTGGACGTTTTTCAGATTGGGCATTTTTCAGATTGGACATTATTCAGTTTGGACATTTTTCAGTTCGAGCATGGTCGTTGGACATTTTTCAGAATGGACATTATTACAGTAAACCTTATAAATTAGGGAATAACATTTTGATAACAAATATAAACTTTGGAGACAAAAATTGTTGTCGAAAATTTTTACGAGTAAGTAGCTATAATATTTTGATTTCAACTTTGAGCTGTGCTAGCGAAAAATATCTGAATATCTCTTGGAGTCCGAGCTATAGTTATGGTGTAGTGGAACCTATGTCGGTCGGGCCCCAGCCGACAGTTAGCCGTGACGTCACCTGCCTGGGGGCAACGACCTCGGTCATAGAGCAAGCCCATTACAGAACAGTAAAGTCTAATTCGCTGAGAAACGCGCCGCCAAATTATATTGCGGAGTTAAAGAACGTAAAATTATAGTCGCTTTATTTTGTTCATAGGGCAGAGCCCGAACAATTCTAATTTTCATTGTTATTTTGAATAGCCAAAGGCACAGATTATATAATCCAAAGGCTTATTTTATGACCTGTTTATATCTGAATTAACGGCTACTAGGAGACCACCACCACTACTCCGTGACAAGGACACACTGACCCCCCTATATATGTACAGGGATGATTTTTCGAAAACCAAAAAACGAAATTATTATCTTTTACAGCATTTTTACGCCACCAAAAACCGGCTGAAATTCCAAGAAGCCAAAGCCATTAGTGAAGTAAAAACAACATCACAAGGGAATCACTTTCATAAGGCGCAAGGTGCGCGATGCGAGACCTCCCCTCTAGCCGTCTGTCTTGCGACTTATCAGGCCGTGACCACCTTTTCCCGTTTCCCGTTACCAAGCACTTGTCTCCAAATACAACATGCCCAGAAAGGTTACACAAACACATATCCGTCTTTCGGTAAACGTTTCGATATTTGATAACTAAATCACACGTTTTCACAAAAAATAAAACCTACTTTTTTGTAAAATTTATGATTTTCGTACCCTGACGACTTATTAATCTCTTATTTTTTGTTGTTCCACCCTTTAGAGGTGAAATATGGTTTTCAAATTGAAATGGGACCACTCTCGAAATATATATTAGCCTATTCCTAGTAACAATTACTTATTCTGTGTTATCCCATAAACAAAGAATCCTACTATCCTACTAATATTATAAAGGCGAAAGTTTGTAAGGATGTTTGTTACTCTTTCACGCAAAAACTACAGAACAGATTTTGACGAAACTTGGTACAGTGATAGCTTATATCCTGGAATAACATATAGGCTACGTTTTAACGCGGACAAAGTCGCGGGGCGTCCGCTAATACCCCCTAAGTAACAAAACACCTACATAGAGGGCGCTGTTTCACTATGTACACGGGAAAAACTTTCCTACGCGGGCGAAGCCGCGGGAAAAAGCTAGTCATTTATATACGAAGACACATACAAAAAAAGGCCAGGTGGGTACGGTCGAGTGCACGTCTGTGGAAACAAAACCAGTACAAACTGTTCTCCTTCACTAGACTAGCTCAAGGTCAAAGCGTTTCCACTGACGTGCGGTCGACTGTATAACCCAAAAACAGCTAGTTCGCGTATAATCTTTGGCGTAATGTTGACCATAACAGATCGGCTTTGTGCGCCGGCGTGTACAGTCGACCGCACGTCAGTGGACACACTTGACATTGAGCCGGCCTAGCCTGTTAGAAGCGTCAATACTATGAGAGACCAGTTTACACTGGTTTAGTTTCCACTTATGTACGGTCGGTACGTTTCGGTGGTCCCTCGGCATTATAATTACACGCTCCGGCTACACTCGGCATCGGATGTAGGGGCCCTGCCGGTGGACTCTGAGTTACACCATTGAATTATGGTGGTTTTAATTTGAAGCTTTCGGTAATGAACAAGCTATTATGTATGAAAGCAGGGCCTGTGCTGTTGGGTTTGTTGCTGTTTCTTCCCTTCGGCGACGCACACGTGGAAACAGTTACAACATTTACAAATGTAATTGTGGATCATTAAAGATTTTTTTTTTCTAAGCGCACAACTTACACATCACCGTTGATACATCCGTGAAACGTCAGTTCTCATTGACAATTCATTGATTTTTGTCAATGAAAACGGACGTCTCACGGATGTATCAAGGAAAAAGTCTAGGTTGTGCGCTTAGAGAATCGATCTGCAGATAGAGCGGGTGCTCACAGACGGACACGTGAGGAGCACTCGCGTCCCGCGGCGAGCGTGTGTGAAGAGAATGATGCGACTGAGCGAAGCGAGAGAGGTGTGACCTCCGTTCTTCCTGCCCGTCACATAGCTGCGTCACACATAGGCGTTTTCGTCCGTTTTAATCAAATCAGTTGGCCAGGCATTCCTTGGTCACACCAAACCCCCCAACCCCCACTTGAACATTTTGGTCTCTTTGCTACACTCCCAATTGCTAGAGGGGAAGTGAAAACTTTTCCTACTTCTTTCCTTTCTTTCATTAATTTGTCCGGGGTCCAAGGTAACGTCAGTCCCAGGGACGTCAGCTAACCCTCAGCGGTAGGATTTTGGTGTTAGGTGCTTCTGTTGATCCTCGTTTAGAGAATTGGTAGGGGGAAAGGTGTGGAAGCGGGGAATGCCACCTCGGCAGGGACATAGCGTGAAGATATGTATGTACGTAATCATTGTATGCACAAGAAACATCCCTATGACGTCTCTTTTTAAACGCAATGATGTGTGGAAAGAGATCGTCTACAATTTCACATACATTAGCACACAATGTGCCGACTACAATGGTTCTCTAACGTGGCATTGTCTCGACGCTTTCTTCGACAGTTATTGTTCATTTTGAGACTTAATTCAATTAAATTATACCACTCAAAGAAGACTTTGTTGTTTTTATTTTGCCATATAATGTATGTTCAAAACAAATAGAGCTTTCTTTGGCTATTTTCGTACAGAACAATGTGTTTTCTTTGACCAGTTTGTTTACAACCATAAGATAATAAACCTTGGTCATGTAACATTGTGAAGACACAATACATAGTGCCATCTCTGTTTAGCATCAAGTTACTCCTCTCACTAGTCACCAGTTGCGAACTCAGTATGCAAATATGTATAAGACCAAATTGTAAATAGAAATCCATAGACAGATCTTCAGAACTACATTAGTCTTCTCATTTCTTGTAAGTTACTTGATTCTAGACAGAGATGGCACTTCATTTTGTGTCCCCACAACAAGAACAAGTCATTCATCATCATCTATTCTCTTCCTCCTCAGGTCTTATGCCATCTGCATCCAGTTTGAGCGGTTCGACATTCGCGTAAAAATCTCGCTTGACATTGGTGGAAGAATTCGACTTCCAATCATTCCTTCTAACCATCAGACCAGAAGTAGAACAGAACAATGTAGAAGAATTAAAAGTTCACGATCAAATCTTCAAACCTGACCATGAAGACCTAAAGAAGGTGGCCGGGAGCGGCTGGATGCGAAGGGGGGAAGACCGGGTGTGGTGGCGTTCGTTGGGGAAGGCCTGTGCGCAGTTGTGGACGTCGAAAGCCTGATAATGATGATGATCAAATCTCTGACAAATCCACCGACAAACATACACGTCGTGTCTGATTAGAACCTCCATTTTTGGCGTCTGCTAAAAAGAAAACATTTTCCCGACCGCATTTGTCAACGATCATTGCACATGGCAGGTCGCGATGACGCAACACGGCAAATATTCACACACACCGATCTCAGGAATATGACAAAACGTTGGAGAATTTCACGGCGGCGGTACGATTTGTTTACGATACTGTTTCACGAAGCTATACGTGCACGTGTGTGTCGCATGACATCATTGGACCACTGACTATGTTTATTAGTAGTCATAATCAAATCGTTAAATTCACAGCATACTAATCTCAACTATCTGATGTCACGTCATAGACATCGGTTGGACGTTTGTCAATTTGCAATCAGTTCGTTAGAAAAGACTTATGGGGGGAGGAAGAGGCCAACAACCCCCCCCCCCCCCCTTTTTAAAAGACCTTTTAGACATTTTGAAACGAAAACGTCAATCATTTAAGATTGGCATAGATCTGATAAGAGCAACAACAAAGGGGAGGCTCGGCCCTGTTTCCCTGCAGAGGACATTGACTTTTGAATGTTGATTGAAAAATCAATGTTGACAGTAATCGTTCTATACCGTGGAACTAAACAAAAGATCATTACCGTAACGCCAGGCTTGGCTCCATGACGGACGGACATACAATTTTATGTTATCATTATATTACCATAATTTATTCGTATTTTGTTATATAAAAAAAACAGATAATGCACGCTTAATAAGAGGCTGCATCATGTTCTATATTTTGGGATTCTCTAGCTGTCTATTGTAAACCAATATAAATAATTACAAAACATTTGTTTTCACTCTCGTAAAGTATTCCTGCTTAACCTAAAAGACTGCGTATATATGTTACTGTGTGTTAGTCCCAACAACGGAAAATCCTAAGTTTTGACAGTGATAGATGGTAAACGCTCCCACAAGGTGGACCGACGATCTGGTGAAGGTCGCGGGACCCGGCTGGATGAGGTTAGGTTAGGAGCGCTCGTCGTGGAGATCCCTGGGGGAAGTCTTTGTCCAGCAGTGGACGTCTACAGGCTGATATGATGATGATGAGATGGTGAACGTCCGGATTGTTCTTTAATAATCGGTTCAGTTAGGTTTAGGTTAGGATAGATTTTTTTTTATATGGTTTATCATACCTGTGTGGTATAAACCTTAAATTTGCCGGTAAATTCCGAAATTAACAATAAATACTAGTTTTACAAATAAATCCTAGTACAGTTCGTGTATTTTACAGAGATTTTCCAGTATATATAAGGAGATTTCCGCGTGCAATTTGCGTACGTTTGTCGTTCGAGTTGGCACGTGTGTGGCTGCTCGCACTGCGGCGCCGTGGTAGGGGCGCGGCTGGCGGACGGCCAACACTCTGGAATCAATTACCCCGAGTTCACTGGCACTTTATCATACCTACCTGTTGTGTCTTCGCGCCAAATCGCGTTCACTATCACATTAGCTTTCACGATATACGACGCCCTTCTCGGTTTGCATACACTGCCGGTAAAAAGTTTCAAGTCACAGCAACATTTTCATACAAACGTTGTAACTTTGAACATTGGGTTCTCCGCTAGGGATTGATCGGGGTGAGATCTGATGATGGTCATCCAGAGAGTGAATGGAGGAGGTCAATACATCCAACTGATCAGATGAGTCGTTGCGACCAGAGACCATTTTTTTCTGTTTTTCTATGAACAACCCTGGACCTTCTCCATTCACTCTCTGGATGGCCACCATCAGATCACACCCCGATCAATCCCTGGTGGAAAACCAAGGTTTCAAAGTATGTGTATGAAAATGTTGCTGTGAACCCAAACTTTTTACCGGCAGTGTAACTCTAGAGATTTGGGGTCATTGGGGTGAACAGTGAACACGAGGTCCTCTTTCACGACATAATTCTTGAGAACGAAGGCCCTAACAATAACAAACATGTCCGGTCGATCTGAGAAAATAATGCAAAATGAAATAATGCAAAATACAAATGAAACCCAAATTCGATGCGTCTCTAAAGCACCCTAAGCAGATATTTAAAGAAATTAGACCCCGTAAGACGGAGAAATTACCCCGTGGGCGGGTCTCCAGCCAAGCGCAAAGTTATTTGATGGATGGCCCATCACCAATCAGGCTATAATAACATTTGGCGACATTATACTATACACTTTGATCGATTGCCGACCAAGGGTGGAGTTGCTGATCCCTACTTTGACTTACAAGGAAAGGCACCCAAGTGTCTCGCTCAGATTTTATTCATTCTAATGTAGAGTACCTACAGAAAAATAATTTATAACATGTGCTCTTGGACATGTCACATTTTCTATACTTTCACACGTAATTCTCTCAAGAACTTAAGTACTCTTCAGTCAGCTCTAAACACTAAAGTATATTTAGGCAATTTGTGCGAAACTCTTTAATTTGTACAACAGCAAGTAAGCTGCAAAGATAAATTTTGTACAACCCACGAGCCCTGCAGATGTTTAATATAATTTTACCTTGAAATGTGAGCCAACTCTTTCATTTGAACTCCCAGCATAAACCCAAGGTTACAAATTGATACGTACTTATTTTGTTGTGGTTGCCCAAATTCAACCCAGTACCAGGAATCGACATTCAAACCCTCCAAATTGTTCTGAGATATTTGTGGAAGCGTGATGCTAGTTATTTCTTGCATTCAAGATATGTTTGAAATAACAGACCCGTGTTTTGTTATACCCGTAGCGGTCTTAATCATATTTACGTGAAGAAATCAGCCTTCACAATATAGAATTTTCCGTCATGTTATGAAGATGAACAGTTTGGAAGTAAAAGTTGAAACTACGCGAAGAGTCAATATAAGTCCTAATAACTGGTAGACAAAAACGTACAAAAGCGGTAGCCCGGAAAAGAGAAACAAACAAAACCTACTGGCATCCAGACGTGAAAGGCTATAAAAACAGTTTTTATTCCTAAGAGACGTGAATTACATTTACGATAAAGACGCGATTAAGCATGCCCTAAAACGTTTAAGCTGAAATAAAGCCGATGCCGACGCGCCGCGGGCACCCTCCGCGTTTGATCGATTGCATCCCCCCAGTGCGTGACTTGATACCCACTCCCCCCGTAAACAGAACCGTTGAGCACACAACCTATAAAGACCTTTGTGTTATAATCCGACAAGCATCAGGATAGAAGAAAATCTTGTCATGGTACGGTCTATTTTTATAAACATGGTTCTGCCAAATAACAATCAGAACCTTGCCAAAGGAAGTCCATTGACGAGCCTGGTTTGCACTCGCCTCAAGTTTTTGGGCTCGAATCAATGATTTCGTAATTTAAATACGTTTGGGTATACCACAGGCTATTGGATGAAAGAAAACATCGTGAGGAAACCTGCATACGCCAACGAAGAAATTAGAACAAGGCGTATGTGAAGTCCACAAAATAACGGTTGGTGGACAGGGGTTTGGCGCAAAAGATCCCAATAAGGTCGAAGTGTTGCCAAGTCCCGCCCCGTAACAAGTCCGTAGAAAATTGATCTTATTATGACAAGGTATCCCAAATCCAAATTTGAACACATTACATTGTTTTCAGAACAAAAGGTGGGTGCAAAATTTCAGCACGATCGGATATCGGGAAGTAGAATCGTACGCAAGATTCCTGCCGGACTAGTCCGATAGCGCTAGGCTATTTTGAGGTCATAAATTACAAAAATTCTAAAGTTGCCTATTTTTTGCCTGTGGATACAGTTGTACCTAAAAAGTATATTATTGCGTTTTGTGTCATTTCTTGCACTTGCATTTTGAGAAATTCAATGATTTGTGACTGATTTGTTTAATTCAAATAGAAACTGCCAAAATTAATTTAAAGTTTGAAATCTAATCGGTATTGTACCTAAGATAGCCTGAGTAGTGAGCAGACCTAGTTTGTGTCATATTAGTCCAGTGCAAACTGATAAAAGGTCAGTATGCACAAATGTTGCCAAAAGAAAATTACAATTGAAAAAATAAATATAACTTAACTCAGATCACCTAAATATGCCCAATAAATAAATTTGTGCCAAATTAATGCATGCACTTTTAAGATTTTTAATTATTTTGTTTTTCAAAGCTACAAACGCTCTTAAAAAATATTACAATTATTAGAATTCACATATTCAATATCATAAATGCATAAAAGATCGACAATTTAAATTTGTGTCATTTTCATGCATGGATACTGTACTTAAATTAATAAAAAACAAAAAAATGTTTGCGCTTGAAGTGCGCGCGGCACGGCACAAAGGGGCGGCGCGGCGCTTTGTTGACGCGGTGACGGACGGCGGCGGGGGGGTGGGTATACGGTCCATCCATTCTAATACTATGCAGAATAGGCACCTACTTGTCCTGAATTTGTAGAATCTACAACCGAAATCTAAATTTTGTAAACGTGGTTTATTCCCAGCTCGCCCCCTTCCCATCTCGGCCCCCAAGAAATTATATCTACGAAATATTCCCAACTCGGCCCCATGCCATAAATCACTACAGTCACGGAACACTACAGTACGTACAGTCACGGAAAGAATAGAAGTCAAATAGTTTTTAAAACAATTTGTTTAATATTATTAAAATAAAGGGTAAACGTACAGAATTTATCCCTGAATTGGTGATCCACCTATGTGTATAGTACCTATGTATAGTCAGTCAAAATGAGTAGAATAAAATCTTGAAAAAAAAATTTTTTTTAGAGTACTTACCATACTTACAAAGTAGGAGTGATTTTTTTCTTCTTTGAATCCCACAGTGTGGGGTATCGTTGGATAGGTTTTTCAAAAATATTGCGGGTGTGTGAAAACCATTTTTCGATTTAGGGATCCGTTTGCGAAATATAAGGCTTTAAACCTGTAACCTACCACGCATTATCTGTATGGCCCAAAGGTCAACTGGTAGAGAATGCCATACTGGCATTATGTTCGCCTTTTGTACAATTATGTGCAATAAAGTTTTAAATAAATAAATAATAAATAATTTTTGTTAGAGTCACGTGTTGCCCTATCCCCCCCTGCCAGCTAAACGATTGCTTCTGGATATGTGAAAAAATTCACGGCAGTAGCATATATAACGTAGTGTAGCGGATAGAATGAATCGATGTCGTAGTCGAGTGAATCTATGTTGTAGTCGAGTAAATCGATGCCAGCTCTATATAAACGAGCCGTACCGGTTGCACACGATCAGTTAGTTTCGAGCTCTCGTGCGATACGAAGTGCTGTCCGCTTATGTTTTGAAGTGTTTAACGTCTAAAGTGACCACATATTCATCAAAGTGTTAATTTTGCAATGTTGTTTAATGAGTTTGTTTTTTTAAGCTGGAATCGCTTACAGTAGTTAAAAGGAAAACCATGACAGCTAAGTAGGTTCTATTAGTTTTTGAATATTAGTCGATCAACATATTATTATGAAAGTCGAAAAAATAAATTATGTTCATAGAACTGCATACGTAAAATGAGAATGTTTTTTTTTCCTCATGAATTCCATGGTGTGGGGTATCGTTGGATAGGTCATTCAAAAATATTGCGGGTGTGTGGAAAACATTTTTTGATTCAGGGATCCGTTTGCGAAATATTAAACTTAAAGTGCTAATTTTTGTCACTTTAGTACATAATCTGTCTCCAACTGCAAAGTTGACTTCTGTTGGTTTCTTTTAGGTTTGGTTTATATGGGCTGGCGAAGTCTACTGTTCTCACAGAACCACTAGTATAGTTTAGGTGAGTACCTACTGTTGACAAAAAAAGACATGAATGAATATATAAATAGTATCGGATTGCTGTCAAATATATATGTGGATGAAAAATTCGTTATCATCATCATAACAGCCGGAAGACTGCTGGACAACGGCCTATCCCCCAAGGCTCTGCACGACGACCGGTCCCGCGCTATCCGTACCTCTAATATTGCATTCCCATTGACGTTTCTCACCAAATTCAACTGCTATCTCATTTATTTTAACTAAGCCTTTAAACAGCTAACTCTACATAGAACTAACCCTTTAAATAGTTAATATTTTCAACTAGACAGCAAACATTAGGTACCTACCCCGCGCTCCCGCCTGCGCCTGCGACTGCGCTTGCGAGGACTGAGGACAGTTTCTGGATTTTCTTTAGTTTAGTTGGCTTCTTGTCTTAACCTTATACGTACGTGATTGCATAGTCATCGCATCAACGTTATATCCTATTGTGAACCTATCAAGCTAGAACTTCGTCCGATATGGGATCTCGCGTCATATTTGCCAAGTTGAAATGGATGTAGCAGGCATTTTGTAGATAAAGGGCTAGCCCATTGGCTTAGAACCAGTCCAGTAGTTGTTGGGCTGTCTTGACCAGCTTCTCTTTCAACAATACGACGTTTGATTTTGTGACTAGGGCCGCTACGTCGTTTGCGTACATGTATACCTCCGCCTTGGCTACTGCTGGAGGTAGGTCGTTGAGCAGTAGGGCAAATGTGGTATTCGACTGGCACGAGCCTTGAGGCACACCGAGGTCGGATAGTGCCTCGTCGGATTGGACTTAATTAATACTAATTAACTTAATTAATAACGAATACTCGTTATTCGATATTCTCTGTAATGTTCCTTTGCAAAATTGTTATGTCAAGGAGTAATGTTAAATTGTTAAATAAATAAAGGCAAATCAAGGCTTTTTTAAAGTTTATTTACAAGATCGTCACGCGCCCCGCCCCTCCCTGCACGCGTGATATTCTTTCCGAACAATGTAATTAAGATAGGTAAGTAGGTAAGGTACTCGCAGTGTCGGCAACGTCAAAGTTTTGCCGGGCGCTTGCCGCCCGCTCATCGCAGAACGAAAAGTCTCTATGTGCTTAAAATAAAGACCAAATTTGCTCGAAAGTCGAATGGGTAACCCCTTCATAGAGTTACCTCTTAGGAATGGTTTGCTGAGCTGTTCGATAGGGTTTTGAGAAGAAAAAGGTTAAAGATTATTTTTATTATAATTAATTTCCTTTCGAGAATGCGCTTTAATGGTTTATTGAACGGGCAAGGTCTTATAGCACAAGTAAAGGAAAAAATCCGAAAACCGTAAATTTGTAGTTACATCACTTAACAAATAAAAACTTTATTATTATTTGCGTATGAAAAAGTCATCCACTTAAGTTGTGACATACTTAACTACAAATTTTATTAACTATTTTCTAATTTTTCTTTAATTAAATTTGTACGAAACCGCCAAGGCGCGAGTCCTACTCGGTTTTATTTTATTTTAATCATATTAAACAAATTATTTTAAAAACTGTTTGACTTCTATTCCGTCCGTGACTGTACCATGTAGGTAGTGATTTATGGCATTGGGCCGAGTTGGGAATTTTTTGTAGATATAATTTCTTGGGGCCGAGATGGGAAGGGAGCGAGTCGGGACTAAACCGAAACCAGATACACATTTATTGTTTTCAAAAAGAAGTATAAAATATCTTTGGTCGCGCGAGTAGCAATTTTTTAAAATTCATGGTTTTCAACCTTCATTTTACTATGCTATTTCACATAAAATCAATGAGACCGAAAAAATACGGACTTGTTTCAACTCGCTTGCACCGAGTGTCACGCGCCGCGCGCCTGTCTCTGGCCGGCTGGTGTGCGTGAGCCCCGCCCCCCGCGCCACCCCCCGCGCCCGCGCTTGCCTTGCCTTCGAATACGTTCCCGTTTTTATTATTAAATAAAAGATTCCATTGACAAAAACGACACAAATTATGAATAGAGTTTCGTTACACCATAATAATAATAAAGACGTAAACTCTAATAACTTGCATTTTCTTTTGTGACTTTTACATGGTGTTGTAAAAAAAAAATAGAAAAGCTGCAGATACCGTGGATGAATTCGACACAAAATGTTTTGAACAACAGATACCAGTGATCTAAAACGAGTAACACCTATTTAACCGATTGTAATATTCTTTTGGAGCTATTTAGGCGACGTGTTAGGTACTGGTTAAAAAACAGTGTTCCCGTGGACAGAGATGACACAAAAAGCCTGTGTACATCGGCTACTACTTGGTTATTAACATGAAAGAAAAATTTTCATCTCTAATTTTCTTTTAGTCCGATTTTGTTCAAAAAGACAAATACCTAAATATCTACCTAAGCAAATACCTAGGATGACACAAATTAAGGTATTAGGTCGGGGAAATGGTCCGGAAACTATATGCGAAAAACCAACAACTTTAGTATTTTTGAAACCTCAAAACCTAGCGCTATCGGACTAGACGGACAATCAGGAAACCAAGTAAATAAAAGCATGAAAAAAGTAATTCCTCCGATCCCGATATAGATACATGGTATATAGGTACTGCTGGCTGTATCAATGTGAATAGAATATGTACCTTAGTAAACCGAGAAATGACGTTATTTGGTTAGCGTTCCCCCAGTTGGCGTCATTCATCGGCATTGACAAAGTTAAACGCAATACTCTCTTCCCTACACACGTACAATGAAGTCACATCTTGTACGTGACCTTTGGCACCCTTTCATAAAAGACGTCATTCGACAAATAATTGGGGTGTATTTGTAAATAGAATATTACTAAAGATGAGATCAAAAGGTATGAAAAGGACAGATTTATTAGCTTTGGAGCACTTGCTGTGAGCATGCATGAGCTAACTATGCGAAAATGAAAATTCGTTTATTCAATATTGGACTACAATATTCTCTTTTAGACGTAAATTCTATCTAACTACTCTGTGATGTCATGAGAGCGTAACGCAGGTGGAAACAGAGTAGTTTTAGACAGAATATTTCGGTGAAGGAAAACATTCCGAGCAAACCTGCATACGCCGAAGATAGGCGTCTGTGTGGTGCACAAATAAACGGATTTGGGCGCCGTCGGTGGACAGGGGTTTGGCACAAAAGACCCCAATAGGGTCGAAGCGTCGCCAGGTTTTAAGATTAAAGATATTGAACGGGACGGGAGCAAACAGGGGCTGACTGACATAAAAGATCACAATTAGGGTCGATCGAAGAGTTGCCGCCTTGTCGATTATGAATATAACAAGAGGATATCTGAATACGCTGAAGAAGGAATTCTAAGGCGTGTGTAAAGTCCACCAATCTTCACTGGGCCATGGTAGACTTAAAAACATTTCTATAATCCTACTATAATATTATAAAGGTGAAATTTTGTAAGGATGTTTGGATGCGAGGATGTTTTCACGCTGAACAGATTTTTGTTGAAAATTGGTACAGTGACCGATTATATCCTGGAATACATAACATATAGGTAGGCTACTTTTACCGCGGTAAACTGTTCCTGCGGGAAAAACTTATTTCACGCGGGCAAAGCCGCGGGCAACAGCTAGTCAATATATATTTTAAAGGAAGACAACTGACACTGACTGACTGATCAATGCACAGCCCAAACCGCTGAGCCTAGAAACTTGAAATTTTGCACGGAGGTTCCTCATAGAGCTAATAACTCTGACGTGCACCAAGTACGGGTTTTTCCCACGGGAAAACATTTATACGCGTGCAAAACCGTGAGAAACAGCTATTTACCCAAAATATTGTATCCCGTGTAACACAGCAGCTGTTTCGGACAGCGGAACTATCGATTGGTGCGAATTTGGGGACCGCGCGTCCCAAGCGAGGTCACATCTGGGTCAGATGCAGATATACAGGCCTGCGGGGTCTGCCCCCGAAATTTTAGCCCAATATTGCGAATGTCAATAAAAGATTGGAAAGATGGATAGAATCTGATTTGTTGTTGGAACAGAATCATTTTCTTAGATGTAAACCATGCAAGTTTATGAAATAAACAGACAATCTCTAGTTGAGAGTACAGAACACAGTGCCTTAATGATTGCTGTTAATTTGATTGCGATGGCTTTATGAGTACAGCCGATTATTGTGGAATTCTTAGAAGCTGTCATCTTTAAAGTTCGCCAAAAATAAATAAACTTGAGACACAACACAATCAACCAAACTGTCAGGATCGCGATACTTGGCGCTCTGTTCTTTCTGCCTACCTCATCAGGGACATAACGAAAGATATAGGTATATAGTCTATGTGTTATTCAGATGTATAATCTATATTACTGTGAAGTTTTATCAAAACCTGTTCTGTACTTTTGGCGTTAAAGATTATCAAACATCCTCACAAACTTGCCTTTATAATATTACTTGTAGGTTAAATAACTCAGCATCCTTTATTTCCTCACAACTCTCAATTTGTTTAACAGATTATAAGTACAGTGTGTAATCGACTCTCCCATAACCCCATAACAGGTCTCGACCTAACCATCGCAGGATACCCATTCTGCCGGCAAAATCAGGTCGGCTATTTCCGGCACAAGACGGTGGCCCCGCGCGGTTCCTGTCATCTCATCACACTAGAGGCGACAAAGTCCTTTTTTATCGTTGCCACTCGAAAAGGGGCTTTCATTTGGTTCACCGATTACCGTGAGTAAAACGCTGTTTCCCTGTGAGATAATATCATTCACCTCTGAGTATGAATGATCTATTTATTTCTCTCGCAGTCAATGATGAAAAGTAGAGTATACAACTCGTAAAAAGTATTTCTCGCACGACTCAGGCAGGATTCTATTCTAGAATCTCTCGAAGGAAACTCCATTGTTTTTCCCACTAGTTTGGTAATCTACTACTATGGTAAACTTGTTTGAGTATTTATTTTGAAATTTTTGACTAGGGGTGGTCTTGAAAATTACAAGGATTTTTTGGCATTTTGACTTCTTGACTCTTTGGTCATCCAACTCTTTTGTCTGGGCAACCAAGTCACTTATTCAGCCGACTTAGTACAAGATTAGATTTAGATAAAACGAAGGATTCCTCCACAACAAAAACAAAACTGTGTAGAACAAGGAGACTTTTATAAAGAGCGACTTTTATGCCCAGCAGTTGAAAATTTTCGGCCCATGTTTTCCAGATTTTTCGTTAATAGACCTGCTTCTCTTCACAAAAGAAATACTAACACACGTAATGAGTCCGGAATACACACCGACACCACCTTGCAACAAACTACACACTTAAGACGACACGATAGGGTGTTGTTTCCCTTGTTTCTTTGATAAGAACACTTCGCATCTCATCGCGTGACGCGGCTCCAGACAGGAGGGGAAGCGGAAAAGGGGAGTAAGTGTGTTTAAAAATCGTAGTTGTTTTTATGGGAAAAAGTTTTTGTGGTGAGTTGTTACGGCGGCGCCGCCCGCTGTCTGCACGTGTCGGGCAATAAAAGGTATGTGTTATGATTTCGCGGTACACGGCTCTCTTCATCTATATCTTCAGCCTGCACTAGTCCACTGTTGGACACAGGAGCGCCACTGAACCTGATCTTCGGTTCTCCGCAACCAGTCACTGCGCAGATCGTCGCTCCATCTAACTAGATGGGGGGCGTTTCTCACACTATGCTTGCCCGCGCGTGGTCTCCACTCGTCAACTCCTCAGATATAACCAGCCCAACGTACTGTTTGAGAAATGTCGAAGGCTTTGGTTCTCCGGTGGATCACTTAGTGTCGGCTGTATTTTCGGATATTGTGCCTGCCACGCCTCTCTTATCACTGGCATTTAGCCATTTAAAAAATTTCAAAATTCATTTTTTTAACTATCATTCTTTTGAGAGTTATTCAACTTATTTAAAGTCCTTGGCTGTCTTTATGGTTTAAGGTTGTGCTTTGCTAGAAATATATTTAAAATTTCGTAGGTAAATAAATAAATAAACATATAAATAATAAAATTTAGTTAACCTCCGAAACGACACCATGGTGTGTGTGTATTATATTATAATTTCACGGTGAATTACAAAACTGATACCTGAACCGAAGCCGGTGAAGCATTGACTGATCGATTTTCAATGAAGAGACGATTACCTGCAACAGAATAGATAACATTATCAATAATGGCGTTCAAGTCGACTGAAATGAAATTGATAACTTCAGTTTTGGAAAACGTTGTCGAAAAGTAAATCAATTTTAAATGTGTAAATGTGTAGTGTCGTATACGAAGAAAGAAAACAACAGGAAGAGAAGGAAACAGAAGAAAAAACCCTAAAATATTATAAAATTATCAAAAATAAAACTCAAAAACAAAAACATTTTATTCAAACGATCGACGATCCAATTGGGAAAGACCTTTGTCCAGCAGTGGACTTTGAAGGCCTTGGATGATGTTAACAATCACCGGTGTATCCTAAGAACCTAAACCTAACCTAATCACCGCATTCGGACATTCATCATCATCATCAACAGCCTATTAATCTCCCCACTGCTGGGGCTCAGGCCTACCCTCTCAACGAGGGCGTGCGGGCTATAGTCCACCACGCTAGCCCAGTGCGGGTCGGTGGACTTCACATGCGCTTAAGAATTTCTTCTTCGGCGTATGCAGGTTTCCTCACGATGTTTTCCTTCACCGTTTGAGAGCAGTCAGTACATGAGTTCGGACATTCACAGAAACATAATATACTATTACGCGATAAGAAAAAGAAAAGAAAAAAGAAAATTTCTTTTTAGAAAGAAAGAAAGAAATCATTTCTTCGACAACCACAAAATTACAATAAAATGGGTAAATAACTTAATTAAACCTAATATACATCAGATAGACGATGCTGTGGATGCGAAGAGATCACTAACTCAGCATAATGCTGCACCCGAAAGGCGCAGCGCTGGTTTTCTGCTGGGGGCCTTTAATGGCAATTCAAATACGACCGTCTCTCTGACCCCTGCCTCCGTATATTTGGATCGGATATTTGACTGTGTAAAAGAGCTAAAAATACCGCGCACTCCACACGCAGCTGACTTTGCTAAATCCAGAGTTACGACGCGTTCTGTTTACGCCGCCCGCTGCCCCCAATGTTTACGTCTATACTATTACTAACCATTTTGTAACATATTGTATTGTATATTTATATTGTATATATTTTTTATTTATTTGCAAACATTATCATTACAGATATATATCCAAAGCGATAAAGTTGACGTCAAATTATTACAATTAAATTAAATTAAAACATTAAATATTGAGCAATAAAATTACAAACTAATAGCTAAAATTACCAACATTATGCAATTAAATTACTTATCATAAAACATGTCCAATTTAATATATATATTTACAATAATTAAACAATGTCAACAATATTATATATACATGTACGTAAGTACTTCGAGTAATGTACTACGAGACCCCGCGATTCCGGTTAAGACTATTTTTCACTTGAAGAGGCTGACCACCCTCGAAATATAGGCTATTATTCACAGTAACGTAAAAAATTAACAGTAAAAAAACAAACTTTAATTAAATGCTCTAAAAAGAAGAAAATAGCGTTCACAATTAAATGCCAATACAACATTTCATGTCTGTGCTGCTAACCATTGAGGAGTTCTATAGTCAGGCAGGACCCAACCCTGAGTGCAGCAACCATATCATGATAAAACTAAAACCACCTATCATAATAAAATGCGTGTACAAAATTTCTTGCCTGTGCTGTTGACCGTTGAAGAGTTATTTTATCTGGAGCTAATCCTGGATGTCGATATAAAAATGCATTGTCATCGGAAATAAAATTCAACTCCGTAGGATAAGAAGCGATGTTTCTAATTCAGCTTGCAAGATTTGACATAAACAAACTAACATTGGAAGTTAAATAAAAGGTTGTAAAAAACAGAATCATTCGGCGAAGATATCGCGTAACACGCACACATAAAAAAACAGTCAAATTGAGAACTTCCCCCTTTTTGAAGTCGGTTGATAAGACCTTGTGAAAACCCATCACTTCCATCACGTCTTTTTAACGGCTATAAAACTAGCAGTCACTTCATCAAACCCGCCAACTGCCGAGAGGGTGCCGCCGACTGTTTTGACGGCGAGTGCCAATTTGCGAGCCGGCGGGAATGCGAGGACCTTTTTTATTGGCCAATATAGTGTAGAATTGAGTTTTACAGCTTCATAACACGAGTAATAGCGTGCTATTAGCTCACCAGGCACTTCGAGATGACCTAATACCGCGGAGTGTAGTGACATTCGTCGAATCATGCTCTTGGATTGGATTTAATGATTTCATCACTGCTTTTAAATTTGATTACATCAGTGTTCATCATCATCATATCAGTGTTTTAACGTCCACTGCTTGACATATAGGCTTTTTTATTGCTATGGGGGCAAAGCAGGCAGGCCTCCTGTTGTTAAGAGGTCACCGCCGCCCATAGACACCTGCAACGCCCGGGGGGTGCTGGTGCGGCGCCGGCCAAGGTTGAAGGGCTCTTTTGACTCTCTTCTTGAAGGACCCCATATCGTAGCGCTGAGGAAAAGCGTCAGAGGGAAGGCTTAACCCAATGAACGCCACCACGCCCGCATCCAGCCGCTTCGGGCCACCTTCTTCAGGTCGTCGGTCCACCCGCGGTCTCCACCCCAGAACCCGTCTGCGCCGACGGTCGTCGGTTCTGCGACAGATGCGACCTGCCCACAGCCACTTCAGCTTGCTCTAAAAAACTTATCCGACGCAGGCGAAGCCGCGAACAACAACTAGGTAGTTGACAATAAAATCATTACTGTGACGGCACGGGCGGCAATTGGGGTCAATAGTCCATTATCTCTTGTTTTATAGTCATTCAGTCGATAGACGATGACTCCGCCGCCCTTATAGCCTCGGACTTGATTTACACCGTAGTGACGCTGCCCACGTCTCGAGCCTAGCTTATTACGACTACTTGGAACTTATATTCACACATCTATGTTATTTACTAGCTTTTCCCGCGGCTACGCACGCGTAGAAAAGTTTTCCCGTGTACATTGTGAAACAGCGCCCTCTATAGGTGTTTTGTTACTCAGGGGGTATTAGCGGACGCCCCGCGACTTTGTCCGCGTTAAAAAGTAGCCTATATGTAGTATTCTCAATCGCCGCCTATATGTTATTCTAGGATATAAGCTATCACTGTACCAAGTTTCATCAAAATCAATTCGGTAGTTTTGCGTGAAAGAGTAACAAACATCCTCGCATCCTTACAAACTTTCGCGTTTATAATATCAGTAGGAAGTAGGATACAATTAGTCCAGTTACGTAACTGTTTTTCGTAACCAGTTACTTAACTGGTTAAGTATTGTCCATTTTCACATAGAGTTTCTACACTGGCCATGTTTTGTCCAGTTTCTAAACAATCTCCAAAGATTGTCTCAAAAATGGGACAAAAAATCCAATTGACCAGTTACGAAGATGGAGATTATTTAATCTTGACCATCTTGAGCGGTCACAGATACTAAAGTTTAAATTTTTGATAGGAACCAGCCCAAAACTGTTAAAATGTCATACAATGGGTGTGAGAAATACAAACATCCGATTGTAAAGGAAATGCCAATTTCTCTCTTTTCCACACATTGCGTGACATTGACAGATAATCGCGTTGGCTGGACTGGTTTTCATAATACATTCCACTGACCAAATGTTATGTTTTTGTCTCTATTTATAGATACTTGTAGGAAAGAGATAAGGGAATTCTTTGTCCACGCTTTTCAGTTCAAGGGCAACACATAATCAATACAATATAATCATCGTCGCAATCAATATTGTCCTATCTCTACTACTGAAGCTCAAAAAAATCACTTCAGAATTTTGAATCACATATTTGAACATCAGTTTTAAATATATCCTACTAATATTTTATAGGTGAAAGGTTGTGGGGATGTTTGTTACTCTTTCACGCTGTAACGGCTGAACGGATTTTGACGAAACTTGGTACAGTGATAGCTTAATTATCCTGGAATAACATAATAGGGTACGTTTCACCGCGGTAAACTGTTCTCTCGGGAAAACTTATTCCACGCGGGCTACAACAGCTAGGTTTTTAATATATATTATGGAATAAATAATTAGGGCGGAGTTATGATCGATTATTATGAGAATTATTTCATCCCGAATTCAACAATTGAGGCTATGATACATACAATACTTTGATGTTTACTTCTATCACGCCTATCATCATTATCATCAGCCTGCACTAGTCCACTACTAGGCACAGGCCTCCCCCAAGGTGCGCCACTGAGTCCGATCTTCGGCTCTCCGCATCCAGTCACTGCCAGCCGCCTCACGCAGGTCGTCGCTCCATCTAGCCGGGGGGCGTCCCACACTACGCTTGCCTAGTCGTGGTCTCCACTCGAGAACTCCTCTACCCCAGCGGTTTAAGGTTCGTATACACCTATAGACGTGTAAAAACAGTCAATTTCTTCATTCTATTTTAACAACGTCAGTATACTGAGATTACTATATTGACTAGCAATATAGTGTCCGGCAATAAGCGTCAGTCAGTACCTAAGCGGAGCCGCGGCCTCGCGCCGTAGTGTACGAGTGGACAGATGACCGCGTCGAGTCACGCACGCGCTTGGGTTGACATACATAACAGCGCATGCCATTCAGGTAATGGGGCGGTTGACATCGACGCGTCCGCGACAATTCCTAAAATTCATGCCGTCTCGTTCTTATTTTTAAAGATTAAAAAAAACACAAGAGACTAAGGGCTTCTTACACCGCTTGCTGATAAAGTCCCAGATACCCTATCTGCAGGTTATCTGACAGATAGCCTTTTTTTTTGGTTTCACAGGTATCTGATTGCCTATATCTTAAATATTTTATATAGTCTATCACACAGATTTATCTGATAGATTAGTTTATCACTAAGATTACTATCTGTAACAATATCAGGAAGTGGTGAAAGAAGCCCTAAATTTAGTTAAGCGCACTACAGACACAGCGGCGGCGGTGCGAAAACGTTGCGGCGGCGAATCTGCGAATATAAAGCGGAGCCCTTCAGACAGGAATACCGCTTGCGGTGGCGGCGCGGCGGCGGTTTGTATGAAGAACGCGTTCGGTTTAGTTTGGGACTAAACAGCCGTGTCTCCACAAATTTGTCCAAACATTATTATTATACAACGAGGTCAACTCAGTTCCGAGACGCTAAATACGAACAGGCGTTCGGGCGCTATACAATACAACAAGACGAATTTTGTAGCAATAGGCAAAGTGCCAACAGTGGGGTTCAACCCTTGGTCGCCTGCCTTACGGGGCATCGGCAGATGTGCGGACCATTTATGGAGCCAACAAATTTGACCGTTCGAAGCGGTAGACGGAGACAGACAGCGCATCTGACTGATGGTAAATGGCCACAATCACCAATGAACAAAGGTACTTTAATTTCCGCCGCTAAGCAGCAACAAATCTTATCTAGTCAGGGGGCCAGGAGTACCCGGCGACTCTTCGACCCTACAGGATCTGTTGTGATGAACCCCTGTCCACCACCGGTGCCACAATCAGATTTTGTCGGACTTCACCATACGCCTTTGAATACAAACTCAAATCCTTGGCGTATGCAGAGGTACTCATCAGACAATGAGGCCTAAACAAACACATGTTCAACCCCAAGCTCCGGGACACTGTGCACACTCAACCAGGAGGCAGAGGAAACACCATCGCATCTTCTGTGCGAGTGTGGCCCGCTGATGCACAAAAGAAACACCCATCTGGGCAGCTCACTGAAGAAGTATAACATACTAACTTTTTATTATTATTGCAACGGGGGCAACAAGCAGGCGGGCTTCCTGATGTTAAGAGGTCACCGCCGCCTAACTGATGCCAATCTTAGCACTGAGCTAATAGTAACTTGGCGATCATAATAGATCAACAATGGTCGCAGTGATAAGCCTTGAAGGAGCCAAGAAATAAGGTCGAATTGAAGGTAGAAATTGAATCCGAGAGGCGAATAAAGTGTGTATTTCGAGCGTAAAGATGAGAACGCACGCTTTCTCACTATTGATGTAATCTGTCTTACATCATATCCCTATTCCGAGGCGGTATTTATATCGCGGGCCCTGCGGCCGTTGTGGCGAGGAATGCGCCATCTGGCGCCCGGACCGTGTGGTGACGTCACCCGACAATAAAACAGTTCTTGAGATGCTTGGGGATCGTCTGGGATTCGATGCTTGGATTGATGGGTGTTCAGTCATTAATGTTTTCGGTATGAATGAAGCAGCGAACTGTCGCCAATTCATATGCTGCGGCTACGGGCTAACTCCTGCAAGATGACATTGATGCATTTCGCAAAATGTCCGCTACGAATAAAATAGCGCTACGATATGGGGTCCTTCAAGAAGAGAGTCAAAAGAGCCCTCCAACCTTGGCCAGCGCCGCACCAGCACCCCCCGGGCGTTGCAGGTGTCTGTGGGCGGCGGTGACCTCTTGACATCAGGAGGCCCGCCTGCTTGTTGCCCCCACAGCAACAATAAAAATATATATCCCACTCCTGAAAGCGTAACCGGTTCGCGAAATGTCCCTTTAAAAAGCCCCGCTCGCGAATGTTGTCCGAAATGTGAAGACGTAACAAACAGACGGACGGAAAGACGGTCAAACTTTCGCAATCCATCTCAGTTTGGATAATTGTAGTATTTTATTTCAAGGAAAAATTGTCTTTCTCGAGACATTCAAGGAACATTAAAAATTTTATTGACGGAACCCGCAAATTGCGTAGGCCTTACACTTTGTTGACTTTAATCAAATAACAATTTCCTTTTCGGCTATTTCTCATTCACAGCAGCACCTCTCTTTCCTTCAATAGTCAAAGTGTTATAGCCACGTAGTTCGGGGACGCTCCCTAATTTCGGTAATAAATATTCCAAATCGTCATCCAACGACTGATACCCCTGATGCGTTCACAAGCGCCTGGTACCACGCACCACAATAAAAAGCCACTACCATGGAACCAGCAAACAGGGTATCATAATAATGGTTGAAATGCAGAATAGATGTACCGTAACGAAACTGAAATTGTATCGAAACTGATGCGTTTCATTAAGTACGGGTTATCAGTTTCGTAACCATTTATCAGTTTCGCAACAATTTATCAGTTACGTTACAATTTATCAGTTTCGTGACGATTTATCAGTTTCGTAACTATTTATCAGTTTTGTTACTATTTATCAGTTTCGTTACAATTTCAGTTTCGTTGCGATACATCTATTCTGCATTTCACTATAATCACAGCTATTAAATTAAGCATATCTAAAGTTGTGAAATTCTAAAGCGATCAGGATTGAACTGACAACCCAAACGGGCCATGCGTTAACGGACTGAGTTGAGCTTTCGCGTCTACTTTAGGTTCTATATTTCAGAACCACTTCTCAGAGTGAAATTGCCATAGAAAATGATGGCAAGGTTTGTAGTAAAACTGTGGAAACTTCAGGACTTTATTTATTTATCAAGATATTCCAGAAAAACAAAGGCACATTCAAATGTGGATGCTGCATTGCTGAGTTACTATTGATTTTACAGACAGATTTTATTGGTATTCCGATGGGGAAAGTTGTCCGATGGTTGCGGAGGGGGAGAAATGACTGCAATTCGAGTTACTACGCCCGTAGTAGGGGCCCAGGACGCGCTACGTGCCGGAATGGCGTGATGACATCCGATTCATTCGGCTGCATGGCGTGCGTTCTATTATTGACAAATAGTTTCTCACATTTTTCCCGTCGCATGCGACTGTTGTGATTTCATGTGAGACATTATGTATGGCTAGCCGTTTCCCGCGGCCTCGCCTGTGTTTCACAGGTAATTTCTGCCCTTTTATTTTTGTCTCGGCTCCGAAGGGTCGTAGCGTAACGATAAACAGCCTATAACCTTCCGCAAGAACTGGGCTATGAGATGCAAAAAGAATTTATCAAATGCGACTGGTGGTTCCAGAGATTAGGGCGTTCAAAGAAACAAACCCTTTCGTATTATTAGTATAGTATAGATTAACTGGTGCTTCAATAAAAAAAATTATGTACTTGTATTCTCTTCATATTTCAACTTAAACCACATCAAAAATATACTGATCACTCACTCTGACGTGCAATCAGTATGTTTGGTCTACAATTATGTATTTATTTGATGTGCATTTTGAGAAAATCTTTTTAGAAATTAAGCTTAATTCATACAAAAATGTAATTTCAAAATTCTAGCGTTGAGTTTTCAACGCAAATCAGTGGGGTCTCCACGCATTATTGAATACAATGCCCTCTCAACCAACAATGGGTGATGAATACAATACATAACCACGTGTAAATACTTATAATTATTACATGTTATGTGTCGCAGGCATCGAATACTGTTAGACGTTTCATAAAGTACCTACACCGATTACTAAAGTAATAAACTTGGCACCTTATAATTCAAAAATTCAAGGTATCTAACCTTCGATCACCATATACTAGGTGATCGAAGTATCTAACCTAACCTACCCAGTTCAATAATAATATTTTAGGTGATACTTTCAGGATTATTAGGATTATTATTTGCCATAAAAAATTGACGTTGCATAAAATGTACCCAGTGTACTCATTTATGCAATAAAATATTTTGGCTTTGACCACAGGAGAAGCTTCAAAAGTCAAAGAGTACCAATTCTTTGACTTCGATTGCTATGTTTGAAGCTTGGCTCGACCGAAACTATGCGGAGTGGAGCCCGTGTGTTTTCATATTATTATTATTTTCATAATTTGTATTGTATTGTTTTAATATGTTGTCGATTGGGTAAGCCCTGTAATGACACCATGAATTGTAAGTCATAAATTGAAAATAAATTGAAATTGAAAATTGAAATATTCGACCTATAGGATTTCGTTATATTCCGCCGATCAGCTCCAAAACGAAATCATATTGGTCGTTTAAAGAAGTTGACATTTTTAAACGCGGTCATAAACCGCCGAAAGGCTCGTGACACTGATCCTTTGTCTGACGTAAGTCCATATTTGAAACTAGCTGTGGCCCGCGGCTTTGCCCGCGTGGAATAAGTTTTTTCCCGCGGGAACAGTTTACCGCGATAAAAAGTAGCCTACATATGGTATTCCAGGATGTAAACTATCACTGTATAGTATCAAGTTTCATCAAAATCCGATCAGCCGTTACAGCGTGAAAGAGTAACACACATCCTCACAAATATCCTAACAAAACGGCTTTATAATTTAATGGGATGACTTTGACTCTCAATCCAAGTTATTTTTCCACAATAATCTAAAACCCAAATTTATTTGCCCGCACCACGGTCCATCTGAGCATTTCTTGGTATGCCTAATTTCCCAACTCAGCCGCGTCATGCATTATCTCCCGCATCTCGCCACGGCACGTGGAGCTATGAATGTCCGTCCGTCCGTCAATAGCTTCTCCCGAACTGTTCAGTACAACCACTAAATACTTACCTACTAAATACACTCACGTAATTTGTTGACCTTTCATTGCGCGTTAAAACTATAAAGTGAAAAAAGTACGTTTCTAACGCTGTTTTTTCTTCGCCGTGGTGGTAGAGATAAAAATAAACTGGTAAAGATACCAAATGTCAGAATAACACTTACGCAGTAATTCGTATATTGCTCAAAAAGCTAGTACGTTGAAGTCAGAAAAAAAAAAAACTGAAATGACATTAAAATCTATGGAAAACCGCATGGACTCTGACTAGTCTATGGTGCAAACGGCTTGCCTGATCAGTGAGGTGTGTACGGCTCTCTGGACCTCCTCCATCCGTACATCCAACAGACGTTGGAGAGACCTGACGGAGATCTAAAGACCCAAAGTGACCTCGTTTGTATTAACACTGACCCGAATTAATTTCAGGGGAGTTTATTTAATTTAAAAAGGTAGAAGAGAAAGTAAGAAAGGCATCGAACGACATTTTAAATCCCGCATATTACGATTACTTTAAAATTGATATTAAAATCCAATAAAACGCTTAAAACCTTTCAAAATCGCGCAACGAATAATAAAACTGAAGGAGAAGTCATTAAAATTCGGCCATTTCCATGCTGTTATACGAAAAAAACTCAATCGCCGAAATGGCTGGCCATTCAAAAATTTAAACGGCCAGTGCGTGGCAGGCCGGCCGAATACAATGCAACATCTGAACTTCGAAAATAATGGAGGGACCGTTCCAAAACACGAGATTTTCCCGGATACTCTGTCATCTGAACGAGTTTGATTTAATTAGACAGGTCCTTGCTTCAAAAATACAGTTCTAGAGGGACCAACACGATTTAAAATAAGGACATTTTTCATGTGAATTTGGGATTAGTCGCGCTCGCGTTATATCCCTTTCGAAAATTGGGAAGATGAGGGGAAGGGAATTTTGGTTATAAGTCGAATCTACGAGTAAGTAAATGACACTGTTCGATCATAGGTATACTAACTTATATCTTTAATCATACTTTCAACATCCTACCGCACGGGTCACGTAACAGAAAGCATTTCGTCCCACACCGAATCAAAATTTTTTAAAAATCTTTTATAAGTTCTGGAACAGGTCTCAAATAAAGAGTGACAATCTTTATTGGCAAGGTTATAGTGCGACCGGCGCGGTGACATGACATCACGCTCTATATATAGTTGCGACCGGTCGGTCGCGACCGCGGCGGTGTTATCGTGCTATCAGCACAGTAATAAAGGTAAAAATTCGGTCAGTACTGGAGTTAACACCGCGTTCGTCAAGAATTGGATTTTGGACCAAAGTGAAGCGATGCCGAAATCCGGGTCCACATCAAAGAGTTTCTTCATACTTCAAATGCAAATCAACAAGCTTATTATTATGCCGCCACAGTTAGGGCACAGGTCAACCCTCTCAACGAGGGTGTACCTATATAGTCCACCACGCTCACCCAGTGCGGGTTGGTGGACTTCGCATACGTCACATCTGGAGTGTAAGCATAGTGTGGGACGCCTCCCCGGCTAGATGGAGCAAGGATCTGCGTGAGGCGGCTGTCAGTGACTGGATGCGGAGAACCGAAGATCGGGTTCAGTGGCGAGCCTTGGGGGAAGCCTATGTCCAGCTGTGGACTGGTGCAAGCTGCTGATGATGACTACCACGACTTATAAGGAGACTTTCTTTGTCCAACACGTGCTCAGTACGGCGCGTATTTAACGGTCAAGACTTTTTTTTATGGAAAAGGCAATGGTAAGAAAGACCGAATGGCTATCTAACGCGCTCGGGTCGCGAAGTACTAAATGAAGACCGGTTTCTGCAGTCATACTTAAAAGCTGCCTCTATTGCTAGGTAGATAGTACAGTCGACACATTAATTGGCTCGTCAGATACAAATTCAAATCGTATACAATAATTTTCCAAACTACTCAAAAACAATGCATTGATGGATAGCATAAAGGAAAAAAAATTAATCCCGCGGGCGCCCAGCAAAGAGATCCTAACTCTATGGTGGTTAGCATGAACGATTTTACTAAAAAGTTGCAAATTTTGCGCATAGATGGCATTGCGTTTACCATCAGCTGTCATTGTTCAAATTCGGTCTGTAGTTTTTTTTACAATTTTATGGCCTTATTGGTATTGTGGCCAAAGTGGGTGCAAACGCCATACAATTACGGCCTTACGGGCTTTTGCAAATATTCTCGCAAAATGTTGACATTCGTTATACAACCAGCCAGTGCTATCTATCGACAAAATATTTAGATGTAGGTACTTATTTCACAAGTACAAAATTCATTACCAAAAAATAACAAATACAAATATTTTATTTAGATCACAAAATGTATAAGTACACAATTATTATTGATAAGTTGAATTAGAAAATAACAAAGTAGGTTTCACAAAATAACATGTCTACATAACTGGTGGTTTCTGTCACCTGCACTGACCTGTGGGCCGTCTCGCAGGGTGACAGCTACAACATTCGTGGTTAGAGAAATTCAAATTAAAATAACGATAGATAAGTTAGTTATATAATATTGTACAGTTAGCGTCTGCACACGACTGTCCTTTAAGGTGGCGAACTACTTCTCTGGCGGAGTGTACAATCTGGTTGCGAAGCGAAGGCTATATCAATCTAACTTCACAGCCGTTTAACGGTCCCGGCAGAGCCTGCCTACTCGCTACGACTAAGGCTAGACGGACAGACAAAAAGTTTACGATTCATAACAGGCATTTGAAACGGAATTTAATAAGAATGCGTTCCACAACGTAAGAATTAACAAGCTGTTTTAGACAGACTTCCATTCCAGACATTTTGATGTTTTGTTTCCAATATTAAAAGCCAATTTGATCAATAGGGTTTTATGTACTATATTAGACCTCGCCTGAAGTCTCTACCGCAGAATAATTAATACAATAGCTTCACTTGGGTCGGGTTTTTTAATATTCGAAACGTATCGGTGCATCGGAAAATAAATATCGCCGATACCGATGTATCGGGAAAACAAAAATATCGCCGATATACATAACGGTATCTGACGCATCGCTACTTTTAGCGACACCAAAAAACAAAAAAAACTACAAGACATTTTATTCATCGAAATGCGCCGACAGTTGAAGTAAAGGGGATAAAAAATAACACAATTTTCAAGGAAGTCTATAGAAAGTAATTACAGCAATAAGCAATCGCAACTTAGCTACGATTAAACTTAACAGCCGATGATGCGATTAAAGGCGCTGGGTTCGTCGAACCGGCCGATTAGAGACGACGTCCGTCCGTCCGGCCATAACTAGTCTTACCTTTGCAGGATTGCAATACATATAGGGGTCTATGCATGCCGTGCAATAACTATATTTTTTAATTAATGGATTTTACGGCCAGAAACAAAGTACTTCTAAGCCAGTCGTAGTTTTTAATATTCAGACCGGGGCGGTTACAGCACGGCCTCCACAAAAATAGGTCACTCTAAAGCGTTCGACACTGTATTTCACATCTTAACTGATATGCAACGCCCAATCACAGCCATTTCTCTCGTTCCAATATAATTAATTACCCTTGTCATCGAGTTAGCACCTCTTATGAAGAACCTTTCAACGCGCACGGTAGCAAATTGAATACATTAAACGTAGAAGTTGAGTAATTAATATTAAGATGAAATTTTTAACATTAAGGTCGGGCCGGAACGCACCTGCGAGACATGTGCAGCGCGTTGCGTGGCAGCTCCGCTGTAATGTATGAAACTGTATAGGAGACGTCGCAACGGTTGTGTGGCGCTTTGGTGCGCTCCAAGTAGTAGGCCAGATACTGGAGACGATGGTCCGTCGACCGGTATAAAAAAAGATGGTTGAAAAAAGAAGAAAAAAGGAGAAAAGAAATGTCCGGCTGGAGTGGGTATAGGACCGTAGGTGGCCATAATCCTAACAGTATAGACATCGACAAGTTGCTACTTTTCTCTATTCACCTAAAGATTAACTGTTTTGCAGAGTTAATGTGGTACTAAATGCCATTGACTTCGATTGAAAGGTTTGGAACTGATCGCGTATTTGGAACAATAATAAACATACGTCGAGACGGAGCAATGCTATCCTTCGAAATGAGGAATTTATAACGTCTGGTAGAGTGAAAGAGACAGTAAACGAAGGCGAGAAGTTTCATACAGTTTTACAAACAACAACACCTGCTGATAGAGTGTGACATGTACAGGAATAAGATGGATTTGATGATGAGAAGACTCGACTCCATGTAGGTTTGGTTCAATCAATTTTGCCCAAACCTGCATCCGTGGCAGCTGGAACTCTATAGTACGTTAAGTTTGAACCGCCTCGTCAGAAAATCTTGGTTAAAGTATGATGGGACTGACATGTTGTAAACAAAGTAACAAACTAAAACAAAGATTTAAAAAAATTTCAGAACATCTGATCAAGCGTCAGGTAATGTGTAAGCACCTTTGCTTAGCTAGCATATTGTAGTGCCAATGCTACTTTATGAAGACCTGTTATTTTATATCGTTCCGGTGGCGATTGTAATTTTCCATACTTGTCTTTTAGGATTAATGGTATCCATTACTTGGAGGATGTAACAAGTGGGTCGGATTGTCTTCGATAGATTGGCTCTTAGAAAGCGTTCTAGATACTCCTAGTACACAAAGAGTTCTGTTCGGGTGTCGCAAAAATTGACATGTTAGAAATGAAAGGCATTATTTGCGAGAAACATGGCTTATATGAAGGTTGACAGATTGAGTTTCACATGTATCGCCAGGTTAGTTGCATGCAAAGTTTTCTTACAACTAAGGTTTAAAAAAAGTAGAGTCGAATTTTTTAATAAATCCGAATTAAATTCGTTTCAAAATGCACTTTCAGATCTCCCTCTCTATAAAAATATGTATTTCATATGCAATTTCTTCGATTTGATTCAAAGCTATGAAAAAAGTTTGGCTTTAATCCAGTAGATACGTATAAATTGCTTCGTTTCGGATCCCCAGCTTACAAGCGAAAACCTTGACCTTATAACTAGCAAAAGAGGACAATCAGGATTTTTCGTCCTTGGACCAAAGTTGGCAGCAGGTTTTGGCATCGGCTGCCAGGTTGTAATAACTAGAGACCAACAAATATTTATCTCTATATTAAGAATTTTTACAAAAACAAAACGGACTGCATAAAAAATTCTACATCGATGACTTATTGATCCCCATCATTGATCCGATTCCCTGGCTGGTCATTTAAATCGGTTCAATCTGCGAAGATATAGGGTAACACACACAAAAATACAGTCCAATTGAAAACCTGCTGCTCAGTTGAAAATAAAAATGTGTTTCGGTAACAATTTCGGTAGGCCAATTTAACTTAAAGTCATTTCTGTATCATGAATTAGTTGCAGAAATAACCTCCGCATCTACAACAGCAATATGCTACATCTGCTTCAAACTTGGTCATCATAGTTTTGTGTGACATTTCCTCAGTGTTAGCATTGTCATTCCTGTCTTCAAAATTCTAATACCTCCAGTTTCCACAGTTAAAAAGATTCGTTGTTTTATCACCGTGCATTTTAATGGAATTAACAACTTGTAAGCGCACAATTACAGAGCAACAAATTAACACTAATCAGTAATCACAGCAGTGAATGAATGACTCACTGAATGAGGCAATCGTCTCGGAGTGAGAAAGAGGTCTCCAGTTGTTTGTTTTAAACGAAATGCTTTCCGACACGCGGCTTTGCTTGCACTCTCTATGAATTTTAGTTAGGTAAGTTAGTTTGGTTGGTTAGGTGGTTCTTAGTCTTACTTACCTATATGTTTATCCTAAATGTATTGTTTGCGTAGTTTGTTTTAGATGGTGTTTGGGGTTGAACAATCATCTCAACTTATAATCAAAAATTAACCGACACATCATATTGAAAACCAGCTGCCCTCCTTCGTTCCACTACGTTGACATTGGCAGATTTATTGTGCCTTAAAAGCATAGTAACAAAGACCAAAAAAAATTATGTTGCTGTCAAAATCAAAAAACTCCATTACGTGTTGCTGTCAGTTTTGGTTTTTGAAAAATCACTCTTATGAAATAAATAAATAAACAAAACGCGCGTGACGTCACTGGCCGCTCAGAGGACATCGACACTTGGTATGTTTGTATGTAAATACATATAATATGGTCTAATTTTTATCATTAAATAGTGACATTGTATATTTCTTGCACGTCCCTGCAATGCAGTAGAGTAGAACCTTTCATTCCGATTCTGTGCCATCCCGTGAGCATAAAAATTATATCTAAAAAACAAGATTTTTTTATACTATATCCGACATACGTTTAACCTTGACTTACGTAAAAACTCTACCTTGATGCGGCGGTCAAGGAAAACGTAGCGAGAAAACTCACGCATGCCACAGAAGTCATTCTAGAAGGTCGACGAGGTATCACCAACCAGCACATCTGCTGTTACTGGTGTCCCATTGCCATATTCAACACCACAGCCCATCATCTGCTATTACTATGTTATGTTATTCCAGGATATAAGCTATCACTGTCCCAAGATTCATCAAAATCCGTTCAACCGTTCTTGAGTTATAAGTGGTGTAACAGCACCTTGTTTTATATATTATGATATAAAAAAAATTGAAAAATAATAGAATTGGAATACAATACATCCTTTTTAACGTCAATTCTGTCTAAAACTACTCTATTTCCACCCGTATAGCCAACAGCACAAGGTTTGGGGAGTTATACGCCATATCACATTAAAGCCATGTAGAATGAAACGTCAACCCACATGCCGCCTCATCCATCCACGATTGATTAAACATTGTAACATACAGAACACAAACTGACAGACATTCTGTTTATGTGTTCCTTAACGAAGAATGAGGCGACGCGACACGAGGTTATCAGCATTCGTCAGGGTTATAATGTAATCTTCTAAATATAGGAATGGTATAATTCCTGTGGTGCCAACGCTTCTGTTAATAAGCAACCGGATGTTTTATTCATGAGAGAAGATAAGGCGGTTGGTTTTCCGGAAAAAATGACTTCGAATTAGAATGTAACAAAATTACAATAGAGTTGGCGAGTTGGTACTTGGTACCTACATTGTCATTAAAAAATCGTTAAACAGAAAGTGGTTAGTCGAATGTTCCAACACAATGGAAGGTAATATAACATACAACATATACTGTTAGCTATTGGTGACCCAGGTATCTTGTTAAAAACAGGAGAATGCCTTTAGTCGGCTTATAAAGTATGAACTGTATGGAATATGTCACGTGGCACTCCTTGTAAATCTGCTGCCACGACGACGCAACCGGTCCGGTGTGACATCTTCCATACGGTTTCATACATTACAACGCTGCTGTTACGGCACGGATCCGGTGCACACCGGACTTAACTACGAGCTGGAACGCGCACTCATCTGTTACACTCCGGCCTTAAAGCGTAACACACACTGAGCTGCGGCGTTGCGAAAGCGTTGCGGTTTTTTTCTGTAATGTTCGAAATAGTATGAAGCCCTTTACACGCCCAGTGTGTGTCACGCATAAGGCTCGAACGCAATCCAAAGACAAATCGGAGCGGATGCCACATGGACAATAAAATTGTAATGTTGTAAGTACTTGTTAAACGCCATTAATATTAACGTACTTCCCGCACCAGAGCGATCGTAACTTCGTTAGCCAGTTCGTAATTTATTGACACGACCAGTGCATGTGTGACATTAGGTATTTCGGAGTGGAACACTAGATTCTAGACCGCGTCGCCGACGCCTACGCGCCGCGTGGGCGGCCCAAATTGTCGAGAGCGAGTCAACAATCAGAGCTCAGCTTCCCCGCTATTGTTACTTAGTATATATCTCAATTAGTTTGACACATGTCTGGGAAGACAAAGCTAAGCACACGCAGCGAGAGGCGAGTGGAAATTGCTTGATCATTTGGTTAACTATAAGATGCTGTGAGGTGGTATTTATACAGCAATTCATGAAATGTATTATGGTAATTTTGATTTTCCTGTTGTTGTTTAAAGTAACCCATCCTATATGCTTATGGAATATTCATCATTATCAAGTTAAGGCGCGCCACCGAACCCGATCAGCCGCATCCAGCGTGGCGTCCCACACTACGCTTGCCCAGTCGTGGTCACTCGAGATCTCATCTACCCCAGGGGTTACCGGTTCTCCGACAGATGTGACCAGCCCCCATCCACTTCCACGTACTAACTTTTTGAGCTACCTATGTCAGATCACCTCGTTGCGGATGCTGTCTCTCAGAGATACTCCCAGCATGGCTCTTTCCATAGTGACTGAGTTTTCACACTGGTCCCACTGTCAGTGTGCACGTTTCGTTCATTTTTATACTAGCTTTTCCCGCGACTTCGTACGCGTGGACTTTAGATAAGTACGTGGATGGATGAAGATAAAATTAATTTGTTACCTAACAAAGCAAGCCAAAACATTTTTTTCTGAACCGATAGCATCTGTAGCATTTTCAATGCCAACAAGTCTACTCTGAGCTACAAGTTCATACAAATGTTAGGAAATGAGAGATTTTTATTGCTGGTCGCTACATCTTGGCTAATTTTCGAGATGTTTCAGGTATAGCCTAGCCTATATGTTGGCCAGGGATATAGACTATCTCAATACAAAGTTTCGTCAAAATCCGTTCAGTGGCAATAGCGTGACGGACGAACAGACAGACAATAGACTAGCGTCCATAAACCTTAAGCGTGGGGTAAACACACACTGGGCGGCGGCGTTGCGAAAGCGTTGCGGCGGCGAAGGTTTGTATGAAGAACGCGCCGCCGCCGCCGCTTTGATGTAAAGGGCTTCATACTATTTCGAACATTACAGAAAAAAACCGCAACGCTTTCGCAACGCCGCCGCTCAGTGTGTGATATAGCGTAGGACCTACATGTATACCTACTTACTTATCCTGTCACACTATACTATCATTCGCATCAATCTATTACCATCAATCAACGCGTGTCGCTAACGCCAAGCCAAGGCCTCGACTGGTCCCAATCAGGCGTGCCAACCTTATACGACGAAGTAGCGAACGTAGAGGAAACGTCTCTCCACTGGGACGACGGGAGAGAGCGGTTATAGTTGAATTAATTAAGCTGCTCAATGAGGGTTCCGACTTTAAGGGCCTGATTATACCGCCTCTTGTGAGCGAAGCGTGGGCTCGCATGCGAAAATTAAGTGTTTTGTTTTCTAACCCCTAGAACGGACTTGTATTTAGCAGATCGAGTCCGAAGGACTCATATTTCACAATTGAAAGAAAAGAAAGAAAGAAAAAATAATTTATTCGACAATCACAACAAATATACAAGTGAAATTAATTAATTAACCTGACATAAAGTCAGGTGGTAGACGATGCTGTGATCGTGAAAAGGTCCCCAGCTCAGCATAGTGCTGCACCCAGGAGGCGCAGCGCTGGTTTTCTGCTGGGGACCTTAGCTAGACGTCCCCGTGTGTGTGTGTGTGTGTGTGTGTGTTTGTGTGTGTGTGTGTGTGTGCGTTCAAAAGTAGACCTACATAATTATATTATAATATATTAATTATATTTAGTTGATTATATTTAGATTATATTTAGAATTATGAACTTATAAATTGATTATATTTAGAACTGCCCCATCAAGTATAGCTTTATTTAATCTGCGGTGAAGCCTCAGGCTATTAAGGAGTGAGGATATTTGACGAGGGCGGGCGGGCATTAGACGATAACGGGGTTATTAATGATCTTAAGAAACAAAAACAAAATTCTTCTTTGGGTAGTGATGGATGACGTGGCATCGTTAACAATTTCGTCTAGGCAACTGCAAATCGTTCAACGCTGTCCAGTTTGAAGACAAATGAAGCAGTTTCATTCAATTTTGAAAAAAAATCGCGAATTTTTTAAGAGCGGTCGCTGATTCGTTGCGGGATTTTTAAAAAATCTTAGGCTAATTTCATTTATGTGGTTAAATAAGTTGCCTAAAGAAACGATGTATTCGGTAATAAATAAAATAAAATTCACAAAGCTTCTTAATTTTTTTTATCTTAGGTTTTTTATACTACGATGATTCAGTAAATATATATAAACAAATGGATTTCGCTATCTGAACATAAATAAATAATTGATAAAAGAACTCATAAAAAAACGAAACACGTAAAAGTATTTATTGTTTATTTAACTTGTTTTCGTGTTTTATTTTTATTAATGTAATAATTTTGGCAATGTTATTTGTAAACGAAACGACCTGTAACATAGGTTATCAATAAAAATAAATATGTCTAATCATTCACAATATCCAGTTGACAAAACATGTACAAATATCATTACTTTTTCAACAATCTCGTCATAGAATTTGCTACATGAATTATTCTCATGTCAAAAATTTTCACACATTTCACAACTAAACAATGCCTTCAAACTGAATGGGTACTGAATGAATGCCCGACGCGGGGTACGGCGTGGGTTGGCCCGATTATCGTTCGCAATACCATGCGAGACTTGCAATTTTGGGTTCGACAAAAACTTAGTCTTCCTTTTGGGTGTTCAAACATACCACGGAACTGGTTTACGGCTTTAATAAGAGCTCGTACAGTCGAAGGCAAAACTATGCGAGTTTTACTTCACTCCGTGTGGTATCATGAACAGAGAAATAGTACTTCGTGTTCCTCTAGGCGCTGAACAGGCAGCATCTCACCACCAATTCAGGGTGGGCGATCAATTAGGGAACAGACCTCTCGCCCTGTGTTATGGGGCAACGAATACAGACACGGCATCGTCGTAAAAGGCCTTCGGGGACGCGGAATCATAGAGAGGGGCATGGGTACACAGCCCATGCAAGCGTCCCCGAAGAAGGTGACAGCCTATTGTTGGTCTAGTGTTGCTGCCACCACCGCGAGGGTACGCGGATAGCAACTTGTATCCCCCAGAGCCGGGCCGCTGTGCGAGAGGTATGTAGCCGGCGACCGGAGTCTCTCGATGGCCTCCATGGGGTTTTAGTCGGTGCGAGACCCACATAACCCGGTCTTCCCCCAATAGCCCACGATAAAAAAGGCACAAACCTCACAGTATTTGGGAGAGGCCTGCTCTCTAGTGGACTTAATTTAATAAAAATCAGTTTGACCGCCAGGAAGCGACTTTGTTGAGCTGAGCTTCGACTTTTGAGGTTGACTGTAGGTTTTTTTTATAGGTACATATACGTTTAGGTCTCATGTTTGTGCGTGCGCCAGTCCGGTTTTTGTGTCACGCATTCACTTTTTGGCGTCCCGCCAAATGCATTTCAAGCAACATTTTGATTCGCGAAAAAACAACCGTTGCTTTGAATGTTTGATGTTGTTAAGCACAGTTAGTTTATAATTCGCGCAGCGTCCATTTTGCGTGATGCCCGCATTTAATTGTAAAACCAATGGTTTAATGATTGGATTTAGCTATTCATCAATCATCAGAAAAGTTATAGCTCTTGAAATTGATGGTTATTTTTTAGATTTATATCGTACCTATACGTGTGGCACATATTTCTTAGCCGTGAGATTGGGGTCACTGACGGCTGCCACAAAAATTGCACTTTCGGTAGGTACCACTCGGGGGCCATTCTTAATCTCAACTTCTCTTCTATAGAAGTGGTATTTAGTGTTTTATTATTAGGTGTATGTTATTTTACTACATATTAATATAAGAGTTATGTAGTCAGTGCGTCAGTGGCCTCGGGGATAAGACGCGACCTATCATATCGAAAGGTCCGACGTTCGATCCCCGGTTGGGCCATGTACCAATGGGTTTTTTCTCGAAACTTAAGTACATGCACTGACTGCTCTCAAACGGTGAAGGAAAACATCGTGAGGAAACCTGCATACGCCGAAGAAGAAATTCTTAGGCGCATGTGAAGTCCGCCAACCCGCACTGGGCTAGCGTGGTGGACTATAGCCCGCACGCCCTCGTTGAGAGGGTAGGCCTGAGCCCCAGCAGTGGGGACATTAATAGGCTGTTGATGATGATGATGTAGTCAGTACTAAATTAGTCCCATGAGTTCACGCTCTATCTCAAACTGCGGGTTCCTACTCGATGTTTTCATTGACAATGCGCAATTCAGATTCGCCTGAAGATTTCCCACAAAACATAATAATTTGTTTGAATGTTTAACACATTTGTTCGAGTCTCTCACGATACAGAGTTTCTTTAAAGGACATGATTCGCAATGAGGAGATCCGACGAAGAACAAAGTCACCGACAGGTGGACCGACGACCTAAAGAAGGTGGCCGGAAGGTGCGGAGGGCGGAGGACCGGGTGCGGGGTTCCCTGGGAAAGGCCTACAACCAGCAGGAAACGTCAAAGTGCTGACAAGTATCTCATTTCACGATCCGGTGACGACTCGTTCAGACATTAAGAACTGTCGCTCATTAACTCTTTGACTATCAGCCTGCTACATGTAGCTTCTTCTTCTTCTTCTTTGTTTAATGGCAATTGGTCGTCAGACAGTGCGATCAACCATTACTGCCAGTGTCAAGTTATGGAAAAGGCACCATATGGAGATTGACCGGTTGTAAAATGTGCAAAAATTCCAAAAAGGGGTTGAGTTACCTGAAAGAAACACTGCATCATGCACACATACAAACGACACAAGACATGTAGCTAGTTATTCCGCAGAGTAATATGTCATTTATTCAGTTCGCAGTCACTCAGACACCTGTCATTGTCATACTTTGTTTTGACCAATCAAATCGCGGTTACGTTTCAAAATGACAGTTTTTTGAGTGACAATGTCAGGGTATCCAACTGGCGTGAAATACGTCCGAGTCTCAAAGGCATTGCGCTCTGAATCCTGCGAGTCGAAGGGTTAAGAACGAAATGTTTGACTTTGGTGAGTAAATCCATGGACGTTGGCTAGTAGCTTGTTACATCTAAATATAAACAACAATATCTTCTCCTGACGTAATTTATAAGCGGCGGGTTAGCGTAATTCTGTGTGGGCCGGTATTAATAGTAGCGTAACGTGTCAAGGCCCCTACGTTCTGGTAACAGACGGACGGACACAGAAAAACTACAAACGCATGAGTGCACAGAGCCGGACAATATTTCTCGGCCATGAATTTTTTTAAGACTGCTACCGACCTCTATCGGGCCTAGGAAGTGGGCCACTGCCATGATTTTTCTTTCTTTGCGACTAAGTACGATATGGGGTCCTTCAAGAAGAGAGTCAAAAGAGCCCTCCAACCTTGGCCGGCGCCGCACCAGCACCCCCCGGGTGGTGCAGGTGTCTGTGGGCGGCGGTGACCTCTTGACATCAGGAGGCCCGCCGGCTTGTTGCCCCCGTAGCAATTTTAAAAAAAAGGCAGAGAGAGATTATCAATATTATTAAAGTAGTATTCAATTCAATTCAATTTATTAAAATAAACTTATTGTACCATTACAGATTGAATATCCAAAGCGATACAATAAATGTTTAAACTAGGGACGAAATAGGCATTCTTCTTTCTAGCATTTCCCAGGATATGAAAGTGGGGAAAAGATCCATCATGTATCTCTTCAATGGATCTTAGTGGAACGGGGGGAGGGGCTTGTCGTCCCATATACCGCTTCATATCGTAAAAACACGAAAAAAACCGTTTCTGTGTTATGTTAACTGTAACAAACAAACACCCAGCCTCTTATCTGTGTAATCCAAGCAAACTGCTCTTTAAAAACTGTGCCATCGAGATAAGCACAGCTGACGTTGATCCTAAACTTGGAATACACTTTGTTTGCACTTAAACGGGGTAACGTTGATGTGATGAGTAACACCTACTATCTCCACGAACGTCTCAACTACAAACAAAACTTTCAACGCAGCAAATCCGTAGCGCGATATGAATAGTTTTCATAGCTCTTGTACTATGCTCTAGATAATATAAATATAATATAGAAACATACCAGTACCTCAGCCAACGTATCATTCAACCAGGTACCGTCGCCAGCCTTATGGGCACAATGCCACAGTGTGACCACCTCGACGGCATTTTCTATTTGTTGGTAGTTAATTTTAATTTTGTTATTAGGTACTTAAGTTTTATTTTATAATAACAATATTAAACATACTGTTTATTAGGTAATCACTTGAATGTCGCTTTTAAAGATTGTAATAAATTTTTTATATAAAAACATTTCTACTAGTATGATGCATTACTGTTTTATTAACACTGTACTGAAATTGTAAACAAAAATTTCGCAAGGCATTTTTAGTGTTTTCAGTATCCTATGACCCAAAGTGCCTTTTTAAAGGAAATTATATGACTAGATTTGGTCGTAGAAAAAGGTTACAAACACATAATACTTACACTTACATAATACTTTAATGCTATTAAAGTTGTCGTATCGGAAGACGCAGTGTACGCAGGCCTCCCACAAGGTGGACCGACGATCTGGTGAAGATCGCGGGACCCGGCTGGATGAGGTTAGCACAGGACCGGTCGTCGTGGAGATCCTTGGGGGAGGCCTTTGTCCAGCAGTGGACGTCTACAGGCTGATATGATGAATGCTATTAAAATAATCGTGGTCCTTGGGAGGATAGAGGTTCCTAAAAACACGATTAGTAACTATTATAGTCCTCTGTGACACGATGGTGACCACTATATTTATAAATTCCACCCTTGGGAGGGTTTTCCACTCCGACGAAGACAGCAGCCAGTTTGTAACAACCAGCTCCATTCATGAAGCTATGTTGTAACGTGCGTGCTTGTTATCTATCCAGATAGCATATTAGACTACGTTATAGAGGTAATTAAGGTGTTTTTCAGACAGTTTTATATGTCAAGGTTTCCACGGTTGCAAAAATTTAAGCATTCTTTTTATTTTTGTACTAGTGAGGATTAACGGCTGGTCAAACCAATTGCAGGACAGCGTAGCTTTCTGTATTGTGGCGCAGCGCAACTTAAGACGTTGTAATGTATGGAATATTATGTGGTTTGCCACACCAAACGCACGATGTTGCACAGCGCTGCGCAGCTACACATTACGCGTTTGGTGTGTCATATCTCATAATATTCCATACGTTACAACGTCATAAGCTGCGCTGCCTTCGGTTCGACCAGCTCTTTAGTAACCTGAAGTGGCGTTTGGCGTCAACAGACCTAAATAACCTGTAATGTCCCAAGAGTTGAGTTGACTAACTGTTCCCAAACTTGTGGTAGTCAGTGGTAACATAACAAAATGAGCTGATATTGAAAATGGTTTAACCAGTCCAAGTTTCCCAACTTCCGTTCGAATTTCCAAGATATCGGTATGATATTTATAATACACGGTCGATCGGAATGAGGCGAACGCTCCGGCGGTGGGCCCCGCTGTTTATTTAATTAATAGCGCGTTTACCCGGCGTTAAAACGCTGTAAAATTGGGATTGTTTTTTCTGGAAAGTAGGTCGATGGTGGTCAGAATAGAAATAGGCGGTAAGAGGCAAGTCAGAGCCGTGTATCCTCACGTTCATGGATTCGAACCTTGGCCCGAACCGATGAGTTTTTCAGAACGTACGTGCGGTTTATTACAATACGACAGGTTTTTCGGTGAAGGAAAACATCGTGAGGAAACCTGCATACGCCAAAGATCCGTATTTCTATTCTAATGTGTATGTGAGTCCACCAAATCACGAATTGGGACTCTGTTGGTGGACAGGGGTTGACACAACAGATGCTGTTAGGGTCGAAGTGTCACCAGGTATTAGTAGTACACATCGTCTGTATACATATATATATATACTGTATACATATTATATATCGCGAATAATCACAATAATTAGGGAGAGCACATGCATAGTACTGACCTGACGTTACCAGACTGACATATGTGTAGGTACCCACAATGTCCATACATAACATGCCTTCCCCTCGAGATAGTCCATTACACTTAACGTATCACTAACACTAAACACTAATTCACCTATCACTACACACTACACTATTTAATGTACTAGGTATTGTTTATTATAACTAAGCACTTTCTTCTTCTACAGAAGTAGATACAGCATCTGTATCATCTTCTGACTCACTCTGCAAAGCGACCCTCTTTGGTTCTGGTGATCCTGGAGAGTTCGCCCATGGTCTTTTGGACCCTGAAGTTGATGGTATTTTTCCTGGACTCTGGTGTATCACAATGTCTTGTGGCCCTGATACTCCCATAATACCTGCCCATTTACTAGGTGAAGGTATAATAACTTCTTCTTCATCTTCATCATCATCATCATGACATTTATTTTGTGTGTAACTTCTTTTGGGTACTGTCACGACCTGTTCTCTACAGTCTCTGTTTACAGTTTGTGTTTCGTTTTCTAACACTATGTCTTCTTGCTCACTATCTTTCTTTCCCCCAAAACTTTGGATCTGATTAATGTGTCTCGTCAACAGTCTTCCATTCCATCTTACCAAGTATCTACAAACTCCAATTTTTTTCTCAACAACACCTTTTAGCCAACGAGGCCCTGAACTATAGTTTCGGACATAAACAGTATGTCCTACTTGAAATTCTCTGGTTTTGGTATTCTCATTTGTTTCTATAGCATCCAGTTGTTCATGATTTTTATATGTGAGGGGATTGAGGCAATCCAATTTAGTTCTGAACCGCCTGTGATTCAAAAGTTCAGCAGGGGTCTTATCATTCACACTATTAGGTGTAGTGCGCAGCCCATACAATATCATGGGTAACCTAATATGCCATGGTTGTGTAGATTGTTTTTTTAACTTGTTTTTAATCGTTTGAACTGTTCGTTCTGCCTGTCCGTTGGACGCTGGGTGATATGGAGGTACTAGCACTTGCCTGATATCGTTTGAAGTTAAGTAGTGTTTAAAATCTTCAGAAATGAAACTCCTCCCATTGTCACTGACAATAGTGTCAGGTAATCCTTGTTCAGCAAAAACTTCCCTCAATACTTTGATTAATGTAGCACTGCTCAAGTCGGGAACAATCTTCACTACAGGCCATTTTGAATATGCATCTATCAAAATGATAAATGTTTTCCCTTGAAAAGGTCCGGCATAATCTATATGTAGTCTAGACCACGCTTTATCGGGTCTTATCCACTGGTGGGTAGTTTGAGGTGGCATATTACGATGTTCTGCACAATTGTTGCAATTCCTTACCAAATTCTCAATCTGCCGATCAATGGCTGGCCACCAGAAATAACTTCTAGCCATTGCTTTTGTTATCACAATTCCATCATGATTTCTATGTAACTCTTCCAGAACATAAGGTCTCATTTTTTCTGGCAAAACTACTCTACTACCCCACAAGATACAATTTTTAAATATGGACAGCTCATCTCTTTTGTGCCAAAACACTTTAAATTCATTTTCTATTTTTGTTGGCCAACCACTGCGAATCCAGTATAATACTTTACTCAGTGTAGTGTCTTTTTGTGTCCATTTTGCTACATCTTTTGCTGAAAACTCTAATTCAATTGGAGTCTCTTCAATCAGTAGTACTCCAGAGTATTCTTCTTCATTTGATTGTTCGTGTGATGGCCAACGACTCAATGCATCGGCATTACCGAGCTTCTTCCCTTCTACATATTCTATTGTATAATCATAGGAATTAAGTAACAGTGCCCATCGCAACATCCTTGGCGATATCATGTTAGGAATTGGTTTCTTAGGATCAAATAGCCCCAATAATGGTTTATGGTCAGTCTTAATTGTGACTTTCCTACCACTTATGTACTGGTGGAATTTTTTTAGGCCGAATACAATCGCTGCTGCCTCTTTGTCTATCTGAGCATAATTTCGTTCATGCACATTCATCGTTTTAGAGGCAAACATAATAGGCCTTACACTGCCATCATCATCCTCATGTTCTAGCACCGCCCCAAGTCCATACTGGGAGGCATCACATGAAAGGATTAACTTTTTATTTAAATTATAGTGCACTAATGTGTCTTTGTTTGACAGCATGTTTCTTAATTTTTCAAATGCCTCCTGATGTTGTTTCCCCCATTTCCACTTCGCCTCTTTGTTTAACAGTCTGTACAATGGTTCTGCTACGTTGGCCTTGTGGGGCAAAAATCGATCATAAAAATTGATTAATCCCAAGAATGCCTGGAGCTCCTTCAAGTTACGAGGTGCTGGTGTTTTCTCAATTGCGTGAACTTTATCTTCACATGGGTGAATTCCTAATTCATCAATGACAAAACCCAAAAATTTAACATTCTTAGCACCAAATTTGCATTTTTCTTTATTCACTCTGAGACCTGCATCTTGTAGTCTCTGTAGAACTATCTCCAGTCTTTCATTATGTTGAGCTACACTGGTCCCGCTGACAACAATATCGTCCAACAGAACGGCTACACCAGCAATTCCTGCTAGCAATGATGACATCAAACGTTGAAAAATTCCAGGGCATGCTTTTACTCCGAACGCCAAACGCTTCATTTTATATAATCCTTTAGGCGTATTGAGGGTTAGAAGCTGAGAAGTGGATTCATCAACCAGGACTTGCGTATAAGCCCTCTCTAGATCAATTTTTGTGAACAGTATACCTCCTTGCAGTACAGCAAATGCTTCATTTACAGTAGGTAGGGGATAAGTGTCAGTATCCGTCACAGTATTTACTGTGGATCTGTAATCTCCACACAGTCTCACATTTCCGTTTTGTTTAATAACAGGTACGATGGGTGTTGCCCATTCTGAATGCGGTGTTGGTTCTAGAACACCATCTGCCACCAATCTATCTATTTCTTTAAAAACTCTTTCCTTGATTGCAAAAGGAATCTGTCTACTCTTTAAAAATTTCGGTGTTGCACCATCTTTTGGTGTAATATTTACTACAGGACCTGTATATTTCCCTAAACCTTCTTGAAATACCTTTTTGTATTTCTTTAGTAAGTCAGTAACATCATTTGTGTTTATTTCTATACTGTGGACTCCCAGTACATGTATATTTAAATGATCAAACCAGTTACGACCAATCAAACTAGGACCATTTCCTCTAGCAATAAAAATATTTAAATCTTTCTTTGTACTCTTATGCTGTACTTGTACTACAGTTTTTCCTAACAAACTCAATTTATTATCCGTCCATGTCTTCAGTGCAACATTGACTTCCTCCATTTTAGGTAGTCTACCTTTCCATATGAGTCTGGCAGTCATTTCACTAATTAAAGTGAAGGCACAACCTGAGTCGACTTCCATTTCAATTTCTAAGCCATTCAACAGTACTTTCACTATAAATGCTTCCACTCTGTCTTGTCGCACATTGTTGATAGAGGTTTCATATAGACCATTACAATTTGATCTCAACGCACTACCATTCTGTTTATTCTTAAGCATACAGACAGCCTCTAAATGGCCTACTTTTGAACAGAAATTACATTTGCTCCAGCGGAATTTACACTCTCCCCGGTGTTGTCTACCACATCGAAAACAAGGTTTATCTTTATCAAACTGTTTATCTATTTTTTTATTTAATATTTTGTTTACCTCCATAGGTACTTCAAGATCCACCTTTGGTGTATTCGATCCCGCTACTACAATAAGGGTAGAATCAAGATTTGCAGTTTCATGTGACAAAGATATCTCACATGCTTGATCAAATGTTAATGTTGCCTGTTGTAGCATTTTCTTCTGTATTTCTTTATCTCGAATTCCACATACTAAACGATCTCGTAATGTACGATCTAAGTCTTTAAAATTACAATGAATGCTCAACTTCCTCAAACTGGCAATGTAATCCCTGATCTTTTCATGTTCTTCTTGATTTCGCGTATGGAATTTAAAAGATTCTATAATCTCATTTGGAGTTGGATGGAAATGACTGTTTAACTTGGTTACAATAGTTGAAAAAGTAACCTCACTTATTTTTGACGGGGCAATCAGTGATGTTATCAAATCAAATAACTCAGAGCCACATACCGCTAGTAAATTCGCCTTTTTCTTACCATCTTCCACTATATCACTTGCTTGTAAACAAAAAGAAAACCTTGTGATGTAATTTTCCCAGCAGCCATGTGCCACATCAAACTCAACAAATTTTACACCCATTTTACACTTTCACTTGTAATAATTTTATTAATTACGCGTAAAACACTTAATTGCACACACTTTTCTATGATTTCCGACTGCGCCACTATTATATATCGCGAATAATCACAATAATTAGGGAGAGCACATGCATAGTACTGACCTGACGTTACCAGACTGACATATGTGTAGGTACCCACAATGTCCATACATAACAGTCACATGTTAATAAGCAGCTACCAACAAGTAGATGTTCCACAATGAGCCAGACCTGTGATGTCATCAGGAAGTCTAGAATTGCGGCGCCGAATCTAACTCAATGCACTGTCTTTTATCTAGATTGCGGGTGATGTCACCGCCCCGCTCGACGAGGCACTGATAAAAGGTCGAGGCCAATATATGTGGCGGTTATTGGAAGGCGATACGTCGTGTATTTTTAGTATCTTATATTATTGAATGTGAAAGTTAATGGGTTTTTGGTTGGTATGTCAAAGGACTTTCCATTACACATTCAGCCATCAACCCTCCCCTTCTGTACTAGTTTGTATTAACTGTAATTTAATTACAACTTAGGTACATAATTTAATACAACACAAACAATTCTTCAATGAAATCCTACTAATATTATAAACGCGAAAGTTTGTAAGGATCTGTGTTACTCTTTCACGCAACTACGGAACACATTTTGTTAAAACTTTACTGTTAATATGGCAATACATCACAATAACACGTAGGCTATTATAGATACTTCGGGAAAAGCTGTAACCGCGGGAAAAACTTATCTACGCGGCCGAAACATCTAGTAAAAGTATAATGTCGAAGGCATTATCATGTGAACTACCCATGGCTACTATTACATCTGTGCCATGGCCCAAAAAAAAGTAGTAAGGAGTCCACAGAAATAAGTATGTCTTATACATGGACTTGCTAAACTGGTTTGTACCCTCACTGATTAAGGCTATTAAGTAAAACAAGTTATAATTATAAGTTATACCTATTTGGATGTGTAGCGGGCAGCGATGTACCTACTCAGTTAATGATCCTACTTCCGCTTGCATGACATAACTTGGTTTAATAGCTAAAGTAGACTGTGAGGACTTTACATTTTCATTTTAAAAACTAGTGAAACAAGCAGACGAATCAGCCGCACCAAACCAAGAAACCTCTGTTCTTACCATCAGCAGACAGAAGAAAACACAGACGAGGAGAATGAAAGACTGAAGAGATGAGCTCCATGCTATCACAGTGATAGTAAACTCACAAGCTTTCTAATGAAACGCAACTGCGGAATCAGACTTCTGGTTGGCATCATAACAGGCAACCTGAACAAACACATGCACAACTTTGGCATCACAGACAGTCCCCTGTGCGGGAGATCGAAACAGTGTTGCGCTCTAGAGATAACACTTCGCCAGGCTGTAAGTAAACATATCTAGGTCATGAAAACCATCATTCTGGCCAGTTCTACAGCCATGTTAGCGGTAATGTGCATATAAAGTAGCGTGACATGGCTTGTACGTGCCCAAGCCACCTCTGGCGTATAAACTATTACCTACTTATCAAATGTGGGACGGCCGGCGACGGCGCCGCGCCCAGCTCACCCCGCCCGCGCCCCTCCAAACATTCCAATAAGAAAAAAACACATCTTTACACAAAACTTGTTAAATTAAAAATACTAATATAAAGGTACTATCACGATGTTATTACCTTTAACTACTTTTAGCTCCTAAAACCCTTGTGTAAGGTCAGCTATCAGTAGTAGTAGGTACATAGTAAGAAATGCCGATATCATTTCTTGTTATTGCGTAGATAAAAACATGATAAATAATAGAAAGCAAAACGAAGTGAACATTATAAAGCAACTGACCTGTTGATCAACAAGATCCCATTAAACGGCGACTGTGGAAAGCCGGAGGTACAAATTTTCACACGACCACGTCCTTCTCGGCACGTAAACACTACCTGGCTCACAAAATAAAGGGAGAACTGGTAAAAACACAAACACCACGAATCCACCTTTACGGCACTGTTTCACCGAACACCTTGTAAGTCCTGTTAAGTTTGCTTTGAACAATTTGTGCACAGAACTATCCACCACAATTTTCATTCATCGCAAGGTGAAATCACTCGAGACGAGCGGCAGTTACCTCGCTCAACTGACAAAACTACGGGGCGCGTAGAGGAGAGCGGCAGACAGCGCGCGCGTCATCCGCCATATTGGAAGATTACGTCATCCGTCGCTACGTTTTTTTTTTGCATTTTTTTCGGATACACACTCATTCCGGTATAATAACGAAAAAATAACTAAAATAATTAACTAATTTATTTGTATTTTATTGATAATAAATATAAGGTTTTACTATTAAAAAAAAAAAAAAAACGGTTAAAATAACGAAAAACGGATACATCCTTCATCATTCAAACAAAAATTCGGTTTTCATTTCATTCGTTCTTCAAGAATACTGTTCGTTTTCCCTCCGAGGGATAAAGGAGACGTTTCACGAATGTATGGAGCCCCGGCCTGGACCTTGTACACATATAATTATGAAATGTCAATATTATATAAAAGTGGTTTAATGATCATTTTGGTATATTTTGGCTTAGTTTTTGTGTAGAAATGCATTAAACGTTATATTATAGGCAACACTTACCCTAAAAATAAAGATGGCTGCCACTGTCAATGACATATCATTTGACGTTTTCCACGACGTTTCCATTCGTTTACCATTCCACATTTTTTGTCGTGATCTGCAAAATAACTTGTGCCGTGTTGTTCCCAGCTAGATATTTACATAGGTATAATTATTTTCATTACAGTGCAAAAAATAATTTTTAAAAAAGACGCCTGTCTACCCTGTCTATGATTAATAATTCATAGACAAAGTAGACCAACGTCGTCTTTTTTCCAAGGCTCACGCAATGCCTAGATGTGGAAGGAACGATTTTAAGCCAGATCTTTTATAGTCATGGAAAGCTGATTTCAAGTACCTCTAGTCAAGTATGTTCGGATACGCATCAATTATTTATAATTCATAAAACCGATAATCGGTTCTCATCACTAGTGACGCGTGACTGATGAACGCAGTCACACCATTAATCTGACGTCAATCTCACTAAGACTGACGGAATCAAAATATTCAGAAATCCATCCGTCCAATCTATCAATCCGTGGGTTAGATGGTCAGTTTCGCGTCAATATTACCAGACTGATGGTTTGGACTAATATAAAACGATTGCCTAACCGACGTCAATGAAAGAACGAGGAAAGAATCGGGATAAAGGGATTAGTCAAACGGACCGGATTTGGCTGTATGGCTAGATACCTTTACCTAAAAAAATGCTTTTATAACAATCAATGCAGCCATCAAACCAAAATGATATTCAATGCAGCCAACAAACCAAAATCACATTCAATGCAGCCAACAAACCAAAATGATACTCAATGCAGCCAACAAACCAAAATGACATTCAATGCAGCCAACAAACCAAAATGACACTCAATGAAGCCAACACACCAAAATGACATTCAATGCTGCCAACAAAATAAACCAAATTCGTGACATTACAAAGTAGGTACGTTCAGAAATCACAGCTCGAAACTTCGACACATTTTTATGCAATGAAAAATAGTTGGTGTATAGCTGTTTTATGGAAGTTAATAACCAACTGACGATCAGTTTTCCCATTTTTGTTTTTTTATATATTTGTTTCTTAGGAAGATAATTTAGTTCATGATTGACAGTTATCCCAATACTCAGTTTCGGAACGGACTCGTATTAAACGTACATGTTGCCAGCTTTGTCATCTATTTAATAAAATATTGCTTTTCTACCAGAAAAATACTGCAAATATTTCAATTTTAGTATTATTTTAATAACCTTCAGATTTTTCCTCGAATTTCCCAAATGTGTACATAGTGCAGGCCGGATCTGAAACGTCTCCTTTGACCAAAAAAATACTGTTCGTTTCATTGCTGATGTGGCTGCTAAAAAACAGCTAATTTATTACAATGCGTTAAAATATCACGGTATTTTTGGCCCGCTTTCATCGCGGTCTGTACTTGTGGATTGGGTCAAAAATAGAGCTTACTGTTTGATGAGGCATTTCAACGTATCACGCTTAAAATCGCGACATGATTTGTTGTGATACACTTTTAGAACAGATTTAGGACAGAATATAATAATAGTTGTTGCTTTAGTCAGCGAACTTTAATAAGTATAGAAGCATTACTTCATACAAATTTATTTGAAAATGTGAGATTCGAATTAAAACAAATGCAATTATGATATGCTAGTCTGAAGTAACAAAACGTGTAAGATGATTATAGACCATATCGCTATGCGACAAAGTATACATTTGCTTGAATTGAATTCTACATTATACATTTTGATGTCTAGTACACATACTCAAATCACCTACTGCTGGGAACAAAAGAGTCGCCGCGGCGACTCTTTTGGTGTCATCATTTTTAGGGCTTAGTAGTATTTCTATACATATTAAAGTTCGCTCGCTTTAGTAACAAACATGCAGGTTTTAATGCATTTATTTCTTAGATGTTTTTTATGAAATGTGGGCTGCGATCAAGGTTGAAGATGTTAGTTCAAAAGTTGAAGATATTAGTTGATATGTAACGAACAGTACAGTTTGGCATTTTGACATTGACATAGTGAGTTGAGTGATTTGAGTGAGTCAATCGTTTTACATCAGCAGTAGAATTTCAGTGAAATTCCAGCTTTTTATTGTTTGTTTTAATAAATTAAGCCCTGTATCTTTAAATTTGAATACCAGTTAGTGTTTGTGTCAAGTTTTATCGAACGAAATAACAATGCAAGGTATGACTAAAGAGTATACTATGGCTAAAGATTTACGAGCTAAGTGCGTATTTGTTTTGGTTCTTTTATACCATTTAATGCATTTCAGACACAAGACCAGAATTATATGAGGAAGTGAAGCTGTACAGAAATGCTAGGGAACGTGAAAAGTGAGTAATAATCTCTCTGTATTAAGTTTTCCGTAATTTTCTTTCTTCATGATTTATTATATTAAGGGCTGTTGCAGGTAATGTTTTTATTGATTTTTAGCCACAGTAATCATGATGATACAGTTTACATCTCTCCAATACAATTTTTAGTTGTACAAAGTGTTTAAACCGTGGTAGTTTAGTTGGTTGTGCACTCGCCACACGTTAAGATGTCGTGGTTTCGATTCGTGGCCTGTGTCAATGAATTTTTTGGAACTTATGCACCTACGGTTTATTATAATGCCACACCTTTCGGAGAAGGAAAACATCGTGAGGAAACCTGCATACGCCGAAGAAGAAATTCTTAGGCGCATGTGAAGTCCACCAACCCGCACAGGGCTAGGAGGACTATAGCCCGAACACCCTCGGTGAGGGGCGAGGCCTGAGCCCCAGCAGTGGAGACATTAATAGGCTGTTGATTTGACCCTGTTTATGACGCAGACACGACAACATGGCGGAGCTGTACGCGGTAGTGAGCACGCTGCAGCACCTGGAGAAGGCGTACATGCGCGATTGCGTGCGCGCGCAGGAGTACACGGCCGCGTGCAGCCGCCTGCTCGTGCAGTACCGCGTCGCCTTCAAGCAGGTTCAGGGGGACGAGTTCCCCACCATAGACGCGTTCGTCAGCAAGTTCCGGGTAAGTATCTTCCTTAACTCTTTGACTATTAGCCTGCTACGTGCTCTTGGAGTGCAGGATCGTAGCGGAACAACGGGCTGCATTCCTTGGCATGCCGGGGACACTCCCAGAGCCCTGCCAGGACGTGAAGAGACTGGCGGAGTTCCTGGTCGAGCTTGGCTGGTTGGAATAACAACAAACAAAGCAACTGGACTTTGTTAACGAAATAAACATTTATTTATTTTATTTTTATTTTAAGCTGGACTGCCCGGCGGCCCTGGAGCGGATACGAGAGAATAAGCCTAACCTGATTAAGGATGACAAGGGCAACACCAATAAGTACATTGCTGAAACTGTCTCTGTGAGTAACAACATTCTCTAACCTAACGGTTTCTTTTATGAAAGAACCCTAACTCTCCGAAATGAAAGAAACTTGGCAGGAATGTAATGTAGAGCAACCACATATACAATTTTGTATTTCTACTGCCTTTTTTATCCGATTGTGTAATACTTTGTTCACTGTACGCCTAACCGCGTACGACTGAGACGCATTGCTGGGGAACCAACGTTTTCTCTCCCAATTACAGGCGACACTGCGTCGCGGCGTCCTTACGCTAATAATGTAATATAGTATGTCAATAACTTTCGCGTTTATAATATTAGTAGGATGGATATTGAAGTTCGCAACTGGCGACTGGAGAGAAGAGTACTTAATGCTAGAAGGAGATAGCGTTATATATTGTTTTCCCACACTTACCAAGCCCTGGCAGTCACACGCTTGTTGGTGAAGTGAGCTTGTTTGTTGCGCCAGTTGTTCATAACGCTGATGGACAAGCTGCGGCTGGAGTTCCGCGCGATGGACATGATCCAGCCCGAGCTGCGCGACCTGCGAGACACCATGGACCGCCTCGCCATGCTGCCAGACGACTTCGAGGGGAAGCTCAAGGTAACACACACAATACACCGTCTCATTATAGTCATTACCCAGGGTTAGCATGTGGAAGTGGGCTGGTCACATCTGTCGGAGAACCGATAACCGCTGGGGTAGACGAGTTCTCCAGTGGAAACCACGACGAGGCAAGCGTAGTGTCCGACTAGACCCGGTTAGATGGAGCGACGACCTGCGTGAGGCGGCTGGCTGTGACTGGATGCGGGGAAATGGTGGACTAGTACAGGCTGATGATGAAAAAAGACGAATCATCATCAATACTCTTCCATTTCTTCTTCAAAGTCTTTCAACTAATATTCTTTTTTTTAATAAGTATTGTGTTGTGCTACACGCCGAACGGATGTGCAGGTACAAGAGTGGTTGGACAAGCTGTCGGAGATGTCCGCGTCGGACGAGCTGTCCGAGGCGCAGGTGCGCCAGCTGGTGTTCGACCTGGAGAGCTCGTACGGCGCCTTCAACAAGTTCCTGCATAAGGACTGAGCTGAGGCGGCAGACAGGTGCGTAGTAAGGCCCTCCCACGGTGTGGCACACCGGTACACACATACACTCATTCCAACACAAACCCACGCAATAACAGATATATAGAGACACACACACTCCCAACTCTCATAGACGCTCATCTATGAGAGACAAACTCCCTTTCTCTGCCTTTCTCTATCATACACACAGATACACTTTCACATTGTTGATTGATTGATACAATTATTGTCCCTTTCTATTATTACAGGTGTAACGAAGAGCTCAAAAGTGTTGTGTCCCAAGCCATCTCAAGTAGCTTCGTTATTTATCGCGTTTACACACTAATTGTTTATTGTTGTATTTAGGAGAACTATTCAAATTTAATTTTATTTATGTTAAAAAAAATTAGTCAATTTTCACATTCACAGCATTCAGTTCTTAATGCAATGATCAGTCTCGGAACATTATAATTAATATTTAAATGTGAATGTATGGATGATTACCAAGGTCGCCGACTTAGGTCAAAGAATTGCGAAGCTTAAGTGGCAGTGGGCTGGGCACAGGGATGTAGGGAGGGATCGTAGAACTGACGGCCGTTGGGGCAGAAAGGTTCTCGAGTGGCGACCACGTATCGGAAGACGCAGCGCAGGCCTCCCACAGTGGACCGACGATCTGGTGAAGGTCGCGGGACCCGGCTGGATGAGGCTAGGGCGGGACCGGTCGTCGTGGAGGTCCCTGGGGGAGGCCTTTGTCCAGCAGTGGACGTCTACAGGCTGATATGATAATGATGATGAATTTATTTCCTCAGTAACAGTTAGACGGATTTTGATGAAACTTGGTACAGTGATAGCTTATATTCTGGAATATCCAAACAGAATACTTTTAAACTTGGGTATTTTTAATTTTAACTAAGTAAAGAACATTATGTTTATTCATATTATTTATCGGTAATATACTATGTAATAAATTATTAAATAATTGATGTTATTATTAGTATTAAATAAGTTATATTGGAAATACATTTTATATGTCAAGTCACTTTTTTACTTTCTACCGAGAGAAGGGGTTAAACTTTGAAATTATGTGTACCTTCAAATAAATAGAAGACCTAAAGACTATTGTTTTAACTATTATCTAAAGAACTAAGATCAATTTAATAAACTTTATTCGCACATTTAAAAATTACAGACAAAAAGAAAAAAACAGATAGGTATAAAGAACTAAGATCAATTTAATAAACTTTATTCGCACATTTAAAAATTACAGACAAAAAGAAAAAAAACAGATAGGTACAATAATGTACATCTACGCGGTTTCTTTGCGATTTCTTCCAGACAACCTTTATCAAATAAATTTGATAAGTTAACAATCGTCCACTAGAAAAGCGACTTTAAGATAGACCCGGATAATACAAGTCTTATTGGCCCACTATGCCTCCGAGAAATTAATTAAAAATTTAATTTTCAAAAATTAATTATAACATTTTAATGCTTTTTAATTTTTACGATGAAACATTGCGTAGTACAACATTGCAACTTGCGAACAAACCACGGTTACTTGCGTCTCGGATACGTAATATCCTATCCTATCCTACTAATATTATAAAGGCGAAAGGATGTGAGGATGTATGTTTGTTACTCTTTCACGCAAAAACTAACGAACAGATTTTGATGAAGCTTGGTACAGTGATAGCTTGTATCCTGGAATAACATATAGGCTACGTTTTAACGCGGACAAAGTCGCGGGCCGTCCGCTAATACCCCCTAAGTAACAAAACGCCTGCATAGAGGGCGCTGTTTCACAATGTACACGGGAAAAACTTTTCTACGCGGGCGAAGCCGCGGAAATAAGCTAGTACAATATATGGTGTTCGGAAGCCGACTGCAAAGTTAACGTGGTAATACAACTTATTTTTATTGCTGACTAGCCGATGCCCCGCGACTTCATCCGCGTTATAAAGTATACTATTTATGTTATTCAAAATTTTTTAACCCGTTCTAATCATGCCAGTTTCTTAGTTTTAAAGTTTGTCAATAGATGGCGTTAGGTGTATTTTACACCTCGCTATCATTTGGTTCTTCGCAACATATATAAGTTAAGCGTGAAGATTATCCACCAGTTTTTACCTGTTTATAGATTAGTATAGATTATGATGACTATCATCGAGAGATCCTGCGATGTTACACTCGCTATATTATTGATATCCATGTTCTATCCACATGAGGTGAGTATCAAAATCAAATAGGTAATAATATTTTAGACAAACAAAAAGAAATTTACACACGGCTGTTTAGTCCCAAGTTAAGCCGAAGCTTGTGAATTGGTTCTGAAATACATACAAACACCCATGATCCGAAAACCAACAGATATGCTCATCATACAAATGTTGGTCCCGGGTGGGAATCGAACCCACGGCCTCTGGCGCAGTAGGGTCATTACCAACTAAGCCCACAGGCCAGTCAAAGCATGGCAGTAATCACATTTTTCACAGAGCACAGAATCGCCGCCAACCGCAGCGTGATTCCGTGCTCTGTGACATTGTTAATACCGTCTACACAGAGGGTTTAAAAAGTGTTGTGCGGTGTGGCCGTACTTATTTATCTACAGTGCAAAAACAACGCCTTCCAAAACATAGACAAGAAATACCATCTAGTGTCGGAATCTTACAACGTGGCCCAGCATTTGTTCAACGAAGGGCGGACCAACTACAACCGGCTGAAGGAGAAGTCCCTCCATACCATAGACACGTTCCTGGACTTGGTCCACATCATGAACGAGGAGATGGGCCGGGAGCTCAGATCGGCCATAGTCAAGTTCTATAAAATTAAATATTTCCACGATTTCACCAATTACGCTATTTCTATGGAGGAGGTAAGCAAGGCTGAAAGTGCTCGTGCCTGGAGCTTAATTTTTTTTTTAATAAGTGGCCCCACCGGGTGGGGCTTTTAAGACATTTTATTATTACGTACAAACATACGTACCTATTAAACTTTTAAATAAATAATTAAATACATACAAAGAAACACCCAGAATCCCAAAACCAACAGATATATTATGCTAATCACACACAGTTGTGGTCCCTGGTGGGAATCGAACCCACGACCTCTGGCGTAGAAAGCAGTGTTACTACCAACTCAGCCAACAGGCTAGTCAACTTGAAATTGGAAACAACAGTCGAAATTGAATAATTATCATTTTAATTAAATGTCAGCGTCAGTGGCGCCGGAGATAAGACGCGGCCTATCATATCGAAAGGTCCAAAGTTCCATCCCCGGCTGGACCATGTACCAATGGGTTTTTTCTCGAAACTTAAGTACATTTACTGACTGTGTGGCGTTTATGCACGCCCCTAGCGGATTTATTTGGTAACACTTAATTGCATCATCATTCAAAACTTTCATTCTAGATGTCAATTAGATTCGTTCTTCATCTCACAAACTTGCTCAGACACGCTAATTAGTTTTTCTAGCCATTTATCAGTAATAAGCTTTTCCCTGTTATTTCTTAATGTGTAACAAGTGTAATCAGTATCCCAGTAAACACTATATAAACGACGTACGGAGTTTTATTGCACACAAACGCAAAACGGTAGAACGACACCATCGTTCGCCAAATTGGTGACCCCGAGCGAAGAGGATTTTCTGTGCGCAGTCGTCGACATCGTGTTATTGCTACGGGATACTCGTATAGATGAATCTACGAGTCTCGTCACCCAACACTCATCACCTTCGGATTATCACTACTTGCAGCGGGCAAGGCGAATCGGACGCTCGCGGTCAAGGACACCGCCATCCGGCCGGCATCGAATTTCATCGTCTACTTCGTGGAATTGCTGCTAAATTCGTCTAAATACAGCTGTGAAGTGCGTCCGTGTAGTGTATGAGTCGCTAAAAGTGCATTTCAGTGCTAAAAAACATAAAAAGTGCGTTTTTAGGTTGGTAAAAATCCAACACCTATAGGTATACACGTACCACTGAATGATACTCGCATTCGTGTTCAGTTCATTCGAATGCAACTCACTCTAGCGCATATTCGACCTCTATCGTCGATTTTTTTTTTTTTTTTTTTTTTTTTATAATAATGGCCTTTTGTATTGTGTTTAAGGCACAATAATTCCGCCAATGTCACGTAGTGGAAAATACACAGTGGGGCAACTTTGATCGGTTTCTAAGAAAACACCTTTTTTGTTAAGATTGTTGCTCGATACCAAAATGATATCACGAAGGAGAGTAAAACGTACACTATAAATAAATATATATAAAAAAAGGGTACATAGGACATTACAGAGTAGGAGTATTACAGTTTGATATTGAACATTTGAATATATTTGCATAAATACTTAATTAAGGGAGTATCTACATATGTGAGCAGAGTTTGGAAATTAATGGGGCGAGGAATCTCGCGAGGAAGCACATCGTATAGAGAAATAGGGTACTTGTTACAATTAAAAAAAATGTGATCCGGGGTACCCTCGTCAATGCCACATTCACATAAAGAGTGATCCCTTACCCTAATCTTTGCTAAGCGTACCGGGGTACACGCATGTCCCAGACGCAGCCTGCATATAGTGGACACAGTTTGTTTGGAGTTCTCCTTAGCTCGGAAAAACCATGGTTTTCGTGGAATGGACGGTTGAATATTTCCATAATATCGGCCTTTGTTCAGACGTGAAGAATCCCACAAAGCTAACCATGACTCTTCCAAATGGGGGCGTGCAAGAGAAAGAAGGTCCGTTGGATGATTTATGAAATGGGTTAAGGAACCTGACTGGGCAGCCTCCTTTGCCCATGTGTCTGCTTGCTCGTTTCCCACAATACCACTGTGGCCTGGGATCCAGGCTATTACTACTTCTAGGTTACGTCTATAGCACTGCCATAATATTTCCTTGATTTTCAGGATTACTGGTGATTTAGTATTGGATCTGAATTGGTTACTAATTATGGCTTGTAGACAGCTCTTTGAGTCGGAGAAAATCACAGTCTTACCAAGACTATGTGATTCCACATAAGCTATCGCTTCCAGGATTGCAATGGATTCTCCTGTAAATACTGAGGTCTGAGGTGGACTTTTGAAACTCAACACAATTTTGTATTTGGGGATCCAAACAGCAGCACCCACATTGCTACGGTCAGAGAGCTTTGATGCATCGGTGTACATTGTCAGCCAGTCCTTCCAGTTTTTATCAACAATACTATTGAGTATGCCATTAGCCGCTGGGTCATCTTTGGTAATTCCGAGATCAAGGAGGATGTTGGGTTCGTGAATAATTGCATCGTAGTTACACGAGAAGAGAGGGAGAATTGGGGATTGAAATGTTGGGGGGCTTAAATCTTTGAACCTTCTGAAGCTGTTTAGAGTTTTAGGAGGGGTCTTATGGGACCAGTAAGAATTTACTGTAACACAGTGGGAAAGTGTCTCTAAACGACTCAGGATAGGATGCGTGAGGAATTGTACAGCTTTAAAAAAAAATCTGTCCGCCAAGAATTGCCTGCGCAAATCCAGCGGAGGGTCTACACATTCAACCTGAAGCGCATTCTTTGGAGAGGACTTCATTGCTCCTATAATAATACGAAGACACTTGGCTTGTAACAGGTTGAATTTTTCCAGAGCAGTTCTGTTACAGGGCTCAAGGAGGAATGATCCGTAGTCAAAATGACTACGGACCACAGCATTATACAGTAGCTTTTGGCAGTATGGGTGAGAGCCCCACCAAACACCTGACAGAGCTCTTAGAACATTAATCCCCTTTTCGCATTTCTGTGACACAAAGTTAATGTGCGGGAGGCCACTCATTTTGGGATCCAGGATGACTCCAAGAAACCTTACTTTATCTGCAACAGGGATAATTTGATCTTCACATTTGATCTCGATATCAGGAATGGATCTTTTCCTCGTGAATACAAGCACCTTACTTTTAGAAATCGATAGGGCAAGACCATGCCTGTCGAGCCATACGTTGAGGTAGTGCATAGCCGAATTAAGTCGAGAAGATGCGTCGTCAATTGATTTCGCATTTATGTACAAGGAAATATCGTCGGCGTATTGTAAAATATTGCAGAAACAATTAACGGACTGTTCCAGATCATATGTATAGATACTATATAACAATGGGCTGAGAACAGAGCCTTGAGGGAGACCTTTCCAGACTGATCTAGGAGGGAGGAGGGTTCCCTGGGATCGGACTTTAATGGACCTAGCCATTAGAAGATTGGTTACAAAGTGAACAATCCTCGGTGGAATACTCAGATGGAGCATTTTCTGCCTGAGTAACGGAAGAATGACACTATCGTAAGCAGAAGAGATATCAAGAAATACCCCTACGAGGAACTCTTGACTTGAGAAGGCCAAACGAATGTCGGCCATTATGACGCTTAGGCTGTCCATAGTGCTCCTGCCCTTTCGGAAACCATATTGAGTTTTGGCTAAGATGTCTTTGTTTTCCACTATCCATTCCAGCCTATTCTTGATCAAATGTTCCAAAATTTTGCACAGCGTAGAGGAGAGCGCAATGGGGCGATAAGAGGAGGCATCCTTGGAGTCTTTGCCAGGCTTTAAGATCGGGATGACTGTTTGGTTCTTCCATGATTCTGGGATGAGGCCCGTAATAAAAATATCATTTAAAATGTCAAGAAAATATGACTTTGCAGTAATATTCAATTTAGTAATGAAAGAGTAGGGTATGCCATCCTCTCCTGGCGCAGAGTCCCTTAGACCATTTAGAGCAATTGTTAGTTCCGATATTGAAAAAGGCTCATCGAATCTGTCAGACGAAGAGGGTGAGTTTGCTGAAGGGAAGAGCTCCTCACCAGGAACAAAAGTGGGGGCCAGTTTGTCAACAAAAGTATTTAACCATAACGAAGGATCGTTAGACGATACTGGGCAAGTCACCATAGAGCCACGGAACCTTCTCACATTACTCCATACTAACGAAGGTGGGAATCTAGGGGAAAGGCTCTCACAGAATCCCAACCAACCCTTCTTCTTTTTTCCAGAGAAAAGTCGCCTAGCCTGGGCAGACACCCTCTTGAAATGAATAAAATTTTCAGATGTCATGGACCTATTGTACCGACATTCAGCTTCTTTACGGATTCTAATCATGGAAGAACATTCTGCATCCCACCAAGGGGGAGAACTTAGTCTCAGTCTGGCTGGTTTTTTAGTAGGGATATGCGAGTCGGCTGTTTCTACCAAGCATTGTACAAAACATGAATATCGGGACAAAGTGTCCAGAGAGTGACTTGGATCCAGATTCCGTACCTTATTATCAACATCTGAGGCAAAGCCCTGCCAGTCAGCTTCTTGTAGTTTATATTTGAGTAGAGGTTCTGGGAGGGCATTAGGTCGAACAGTTAAGGGTTTTGATATAATTATTGGAAAGTGGTCACTGCCATATGTCTGGGGGAGTGTTTTCCATGATAGGAGGGTTGATAGACACGGGGAGCAGGCCGAAAGATCAACAGCAGATTGGGGGTTTTGGTTTGGGTAAACTCTATGAGTAGGCGAACCATCATTGATGACGCAGACATTTATGCTGTCAAATAGATCTATCAGGGAAGAGGAAAATGAATCACTATAATGTGAACCCCATGACACATGATGTGAATTAAAATCCCCTAATAGAATTAGAGGGGAGGGAACAGCTGAGCAGATTATATTTAAATCAGAAATTACATTAGAACTAGGATGGGGAATGTACACTGACAAGAAAGAAACGCCCATTACTTTAGCGGCAACGGCATTAATATCTGGGCAGTGATGTGGGAGGGGTATTTCCGAGTATGTATATGATTTATTGATCAACAGCATACATCCTGCATAGCCGTCGCCCCTGTCGTCCCGCAGACACGCATACCCCGGGACCCCAAATCGGGATCCCGGGCGCAACCATGTCTCCGAGACAGCAGCGACAGCAACACAGTATTTTTTGAGCAAGTAAATAATTTCGTGCTTTTTATTAGAAATGCTTCTACAATTCCATTGTAGAAACTGGGTGGAATCCATTGGAGCGGATGAGGTCGGCTAAGTTAAAGATTTTATCTGCAACGTTGTTCGGTAGACTATCGTTAAATTTTAATATTATATTGCTAAGAAGAGACAGTAGTATCTCCATGAGATTATCGTTGGGGGTGACAGATTCCGAGTTCTGTATCGCACAACCATTTGGTAGCTGAGAGGGAGGAGGGTTCCCAACTATAGCCTCATGAGCTTGTCTATCATATCCTCCAGCGAGGGGGGTTCTGGATCGGGGTACAGTGACTACAGTCTTTCTGTATGAGTTCGAATAAATTGGGTGGGATTGGGAAGGGACATCTTGGGTTGGAGGAATTCGTCCTTTTGCCACTTCTGCATAAGGCACCCGGGGAAGAAAATTGTTATTAGGAATCTGCGATTTTGCTTCTACATAAGAAATACACTTTTCAGACATAATTTGTTTAATTCTTTTTTGCCTATCATATTCAGCGCATTTTCTGTCGGTGGCAAAGTGATTGCCTCTGCAATGCACGCAATTAGCGGCCTCCGCAGATATTTGGCAACCTTCACCACTATGTTCCAAGGAGCATTTATAGCACCTTGGCTTAGAGCGGCATTGCGTTTTTATATGTCCAAAGCGACAGCAGTTATGGCATTGGATAGTTGGAAGTTGATAAACTTCGACCGCCAGTGACGTGTAGAAAGCGTAAACATGCTTCGGAAGTGTCTGCCCTGCAATTGTGAGCACTACTGAGGTAGTAGGCAACCAATTGGGAGAGCCGTCCTGGTTGCGTGTTTTTCTGTTAAGTCTTCTAGCCTTCATTACCTTACCAGTACCTTCAGGGAGTTCCAAGGCATGAACCAGTTCCTCCATGGTCCATTCTACGGGCACACCACGTACCAATCCCATGCGGAAAATATTAAAGGAAGGTATGGTCGCAGACATTTTCTTAAGGCTCAAGCATGGATGAGATAAAAAAGTGTTCGCATCATTTGCCGATTTAAACTCCACGCTCACTCTGTTTCTACCTACACTTTTAACGCCATCTTTCTTAATATTTTTAATGTCATTCTGGTGTAAGAACAGACCTACTTTTATTGGACGAAGTACTAGACCGGCGGATGGGTCCTCTTCCTTGCGCGTCAAGTGGACAATATATGGGCCCTGATCCGAGGGACCGTATTTACGATCTGTTGCAGAAAGGCTTGGGTGTTCGTATATCGTTTGAATAGAGGCAGACGGGGTTTTCTTATTAATGTTCCCTATTTCTGTATCAGCATGGCGCTTCCTCCGGTTGGAAGTCTCGTTTTGTGAAACATCAGACTGGGAAAAAACGGGAGGGGAATCCCCAGGGGGGTCAAGGTCTGGTGGTCTACCATTGCCACCGGGGGACTCGTCCCCCATGGCTACACCGTGCCGATAAAGGCTTAAATGTTAGTATAAACACTTAATTATTTAGTTATAATTAACCCACCACCGACAGAAAATAAGAATATCTCAACAAAAAGGGTTAAATTTCGTGAAAAATCAATGAAATTCAGAATAAACTCACGACCACGTGTACTAACCAACTCCGCTGAGGCCGGAATCTCCTATCGTCGATTTAGAGAACGATTTGACAAACGTCAATGTCATTAAGTGTCACATGTCAACTTGACGTTTCAACGTTCGGGTGCACGCAAGTACAATTTTCATTTCGCTTTGTTTGAACTTAAAAATACTAAAAACAATACTTTTGGTTTGCAAGTGGTATTTTTATGCTTATGGACTGCTTATATTAATTTCGCATACTACAATAACCTCTAGTAACAAGCTAGGTTTGTTTTGCGAGCAGCTAAGTACCTGTATATTGTACAAATAAACTTTTGTTTTTGCCTGTCTAACTATTGCATCTCTGTATCTACTAACCAACAGGTAGTGGATTACTAGTACATGGTTTTGGGTATTTTACAAGCATACTACAATTGCACCTGGTTTATTTTACATGTCTGTTTATGTAATTTTGGTTTGTATTTTTGTGTATTTAGCATGACAATGTTGTGTGCATATACTTGTTCTTAGGTTGTGTGATTTATTTTGCATGTATTTTTGTCTTGTGTTAATTTTAAGTTCTTGTTTGTGGTGGAATTTTTGTGTCAAACATAATTTAGCTTTCTGCGCTAACAAAATTTTTGTTATTACTAAAAGGTTTTGGTGTTGCTAAATTATTATTTTTGTGTCTCGCTACAACATTAATTCATATTTTGTCGCATTGTTTGCACTCGCTTATTTAACATTCCTGCCAGGCTGTGTGGTATTTAATTATTAACAAATTAATTTAATTTACCCTTTCACAATGACTGAGAAGGAACTGCAAGAAGAGCTGAAGCAGCTCAAGTCTGATAATGACAAGCTGTTGTTGGAGCTCAAGCAAGCTAAATCACCCACTAAGGTGGAGGAACCGGTCCAGCCTCAAGTTCACAGGGTGGCCGTAAAATTACCTCCATTTTGGGCCGACAAACCGGCCATGTGGTTCGCTCAAGCCGAGGCTCAATTCAAGATTGCAGGCATCACCAGTGATGACACCATGTTCAATTACATTGTCGGCCAGCTCGATCAGAGGCTTGCTGGTGAAATCGAAGACATTATGACAACACCACCAACACAGGATAAATATAAGAAATTAAAAGAAGAGTTGATTCGCCGCTTATCCATTTCTGAGGAGCAAAAGGTCCGGCAGCTTATTAGTGATGAGGAACTCGGTGGCAGGAAACCGTCACAGTTTCTCAGACATCTGCGCTCTCTTGCCGGAGCCGCACTATCCGACGAAAATATTTTGCGACAACTATGGCTGCGACGCCTGCCACAACAAGTCCAGGCAATATTAGCGGCCCAAGCAGATCTCGGTCTTGATAAAATTGCAGATCTGGCTGACAAGATCATTGAATTATCTCCGGGATTGGCCAATGTTTATAGCGCATCTAGCAGTTCACCTTCTGCTCTAGATAAGCTAGCGCAACGTGTTGAGGATCTAGCAAAGCAAATAGCTGCATGCACATCTTCACAACACTCTCACCGTTCTCGCAGCCGATCCACCTCGGTTAATAAGAATCGGTCACGCACTAATACTCCTGATTCTACTCCGGATAGTTCCTCCAAGCGCTGTTGGTATCATAGAAGGTTTGGTACCAAATCTACTAAATGCATTGCTCCATGCAACTGGACTTCGGAAAACCCGACCAGCAATCAGTAGTGGCCGAGTCTGATTGCTTACCTCTCGGCCATCGTCTTTTCGTTACAGACAAGGTTACCAAACGGCAGTTTCTTATTGACACCGGATCCGATTTATGTTGTTATCCCCACCTTTGGCTCCCAGGACGGAGGCCGACCTCCGACTATGAGCTCATCGCAGCTAATGGTAGCAACATCCAGACTTTTGGTACTGTTAACCTGTCACTGAACTTTGGACTGCGCCGCGACTTCGTTTGGCAATTTGTAGTAGCTGATGTCTCCAGGCCAATTATAGGCTCAGACTTTTTAGCTTATTACCATCTTTTGCCAGACTGCCGAAATAAGAGACTGGTTGACGGCACAACTGGGCTGTCTGCTGCAGTTTCTACGGTCAGCAGTGAACAAACTGGCGTCAAGGCCGTAGCATCTGGAAATCCTAACTTCGCACAAGTGCTCGCTGAGTTTCCGGATATCACACGACCTCCTGGCGTTCCTAGGGTTGTAAAGCACAATACCGTTCACTATATTAAAACCACAGACGGTCCTCCAGTTTCCAGTCGTCCTCGTCGTTTGGCACCGCAGAAACTCACATCTGCTAAAAAAGAGTTCGAGGATATGGTGAAATGCGGCACTGCGAGACCTTCGCAAAGCCCGTGGTCATCACCGCTACATATGACTGTGAAGAAAGACAACACCTGGCGTCCTTGCGGCGATTATCGCGCCCTAAACGCTAGGACAGTTCCTGATCGTTATCCTGTGCGGCATATCAACGACTTCGCGCACAACCTCAATGGAGCTACTGTCTTTAGCAAAATTGACCTGATAAAAGCATACCATCAGATTCCCGTTTTTGATGAGGATATCCCGAAGACCGCCATCGTTACCCCGTTTGGCCTCTTCGAATTTCCGTTCATGACCTTCGGTTTACGCAACGCTGGACAAACGTTTCAGCGTTTTATCGATGAGGTCACACGGGGTCTCGATTTCTGTTTTCCTTACCTTGACGACATCCTGGTCTACTCAGAAGACGAAGCTCGTCACCAGAAGCATCTGCGAATCCTTTTCCAGCGCCTCCAGGATTATGGTGTAGTGGTAAACCCAACTAAGTGTGAATTGGGCGTTAAAGAGATTGTTTTCTTGGGCTTCCACGTTAGCTCCAAAGGCACTCGTCCTCCGCAGGATCGCATCCAAGCACTGCTCGATTTTCCACCACCTGAGACTGTACAAGATATGCGCCGTTTCTTAGGCATGTTTAACTATTATCGCCGTTTTGTTCCACAGGCAGCTGAATCGCAAGCGCCGCTAATTGCCGCCTTGGTCTCCACAAACAGCAAAGGTCGAAAACCTTTTCCGTGGACGCCCGAGCTCCTGGAACAATTTGAAGCCTGTAAGAAGAGCCTGTCCAATGCCACGCTATTACAGCATCCGGTCAACAACGCCCGCTTGGGTCTGTTCACCGATGCCTCTAGCGTCCACATCGGTGCCTGTCTCCAACAGCAGATAGGTGAGGACTGGTCCCCATTAGCCTTTTTCAGCAAAAAGCTGACTCCGCAGCAGGCTGAGTGGCCAACCTACTACCGAGAACTCCTGGCCGTGTACGAAAGCGTTCAGCACTTTCGCTACATCTTGGAAGTCCAACATGCGACCATTTTCACAGATCACAAGCCGTTGCTGTACGCCTTCGTACAGCGCCGAGAAAAGCTTCCCCCTCCGCAGCTGCACCAGCTGTCTTTCATAAGCCAGTTCACAACGGACATCAGGTACATCAAGGGGGAGGATAATGTCGTGGCTGACGCTATGTCCCGAATTGACGCCCTTTCACTGGAACATAATCATGAGATGCTTGCTAAGTCCCAGGAATCAGATCAGGAGCTCGCAGACCTACAACTGAAGGGTTCTAGCCTGCAGCTGTCTAAAGTCCCCATTCCTGGCACTGACATTGTTTTAACTTGTGATGTTTCCACAGGCAAACCGCGTCCTTTCGTAACGCGTGCTCTCCGTCGAGGGGTGTTTGACAAGTTACATAACTTGTCCCATCCCGGCGCGCGAGCTACCGCTCGTCTTGTATGCGATCGTTTCGTGTGGCCTTCTGTCTCAAAGGACTGCCGCGAGTGGGCGCGCGCTTGTGAAGCATGTCAGCGCAGCAAAGTCTCCAGACATTCCACCGCTCCTCTTGGTAACTTCGATCAACCATCGGGCCGTTTCATGCATATCCACATCGATATCATCGGACCTCTGCCTGTCTGCGGTGACTATCGGTACTGCCTTACAGCTATAGACCGAGTGACCAGGTGGCCTGAGGTTTGGCCTATGCGAACCATCACCGCTGAGGAGGTAAGCGAGACTCTCACTAGGGAATGGATTTCGCGTTTCGGCGTGCCCTCGATTATAACAACAGACCAAGGCGCTCAATTTGAGTCCGATCTGTTTCGCCGATTATTGGAGAATTTCGCAACAAAACGCATTCGTACGACGGCATACCATCCGTGTGCGAATGGTATGATTGAGCGTGTCCACCGTCAGCTAAAAGCTGCCCTCATGTGCCACAACGATTCGTGGGTGAGGGCGCTTCCTTTTGTGCTTCTTGGCATGCGCTCATCCTTCAAAGAAGATCTGAAAGCCACAGCAGCAGAAATGCTATATGGCGAAGCCCTGCGACTTCCGGGAGAAATGCTAGTAGCACCTCCCATCTGCGGAAATGTTGAAGACCAAGCGGATTTCGTCGTGCAACTGCGACATAAAATGTCCCAAATACGACCCATTCCTGCTTCTCGACATTCCTCGCCTGCTTCGTTCGTTTTCAGAGACCTTCCTTCGGCAACTCATGTGTTTTTGCGTGACGATTCTGTTCGCCGGTCCCTACAGCCTCCCTACACAGGTCCGTACGAGGTTGTTGATCGCGCTAGCGACGGTAAGACGCTTACCATTCTCATCAAGGGAAAGAAGGTGACAGTGAGCGTCGACCGCGTCAAACCTGTTTTCGTCGAGCATCCTCTCTTGCAGCAAACATCTCCAGAGTCTCCGCCCAAGAGTCCTTCCAGTCAGCCGGAACCAGCTCCGGTGCAGCCAAAGCCTGCATCGTCATCATTACCAACTGATTCTTCACCACCTACGAAAAAGCCTTATACCACAAGGTCTGGCAGACGTGTTAGATTTAAAAACTTAGATTAAGTTTTTGTCTCCGTAGGGGGGTGGTGTGGCGTTTATGCACGCCCCTAGCGGATTTATTTGGTAACACTTAATTGCATCATCATTCAAAACTTTCATTCTAGATGTCAATTAGATTCGTTCTTCATCTCACAAACTTGCTCAGACACGCTAATTAGTTTTTCTAGCCATTTATCAGTAATAAGCTTTTCCCTGTTATTTCTTAATGTGTAACAAGTGTAATCAGTATCCCAGTAAACACTATATAAACGACGTACGGAGTTTTATTGCACACAAACGCAAAACGGTAGAACGACACCATCGTTCGCCAAAACTGCTCTATCGGTGAAGGAAAACATGGGGAGGAAACCTGCATACGCTGAAGAGAAAATTCTTAGGCGCATGTGAAGTCCACCAACCCGCACTGGGCTAGCGTGGTGGACTATAGCCCGAACGCTCTCATTGAGAGGGTAGGCCTGAGCCCCAGCAGTGGGGACATGTTAATAGGCTGTTGATATGATTAAATGTTCCCTAGATGATAGACATAACCGAGCACTGTCTAATAGAGCCCATCGAGAAGCTCGACCAGATCCGCGAGCAGTTCCACCACGTCATCAGGAACTTCGAAGACGTGAGGAACTTCGACACTGTCGACAAATGCGGGAACGAGCTGCCCGACGAGGTGGCCGCCGCGCATTGCGTGCTGCACCAGGCTGTGCTGTAAGTAGGATGTGCTATAAGTATAGGATGTGCTGTAATAATATAGGATGTCTGTACTGTAAGTACCTATAGGATGTGCTGTAAGTATAGGATGTACTGTAAGTATAGGATGTGCTGTAAGTAGGATGTGCTATAAGTATAGGATGTGCTGTAAGTATAGGATGTACTGTAAGTATAGGATGTGCTGTAAGTATAGGATGTACTGTAAGTATAGGATGTGCTGTAAGTAGGATGTGCTATAAGTATAGGATGTGCTGTAAGTATAGGATGTACTGTAAGTATAGGATGTGCTGTAAGTATAGGATGTACTGTAAGTATAGAATGTGCTGTAAGTATACGCTGTGCTGTAAGTATAGGATGTGCTGTAAGTATAGGCTGTACTGTAAGTAAAGGCTGTGCTGTAAGTAGGATGTGCTGTAAGTATTGAATGTGCTGTAAGTAGAGTGTGCTGTAAATATAGGATGTGTTGTAAGTATAGGCTGTACTGTAAGTAGAGGTTAAGCTGTGAGTATTGGATGTGCTGTAAGTAGAGGTTAAGCTGTAAGTATTGGATGTGCTGTAAGTAGAGTGTGCTGTAAGTAAGCTGTGTGTTAGTATAGGACGTGATGTAAGTAGGATGTGCTGTAAGTAGAGTGTGCTGTAAGTAAAGGTTAAGCTGTAAGTATTGGATGTGCTGTAAGTAGAGTGTGCTGTGAGTAAGCTGTGCTGTTAGTATAGGACGTGATGTAAGTAGGATGTGCTGTAAGTAGAGTGTGCTGTAAGTAGGCTGTAAATATAAGTTGCGCTATGTAAGCAGGATGTGCTGTAAGTGTAGTGTGCTGTAAGTATAGGTTAAACTGTAAGTATTGGATGTGCTGTAAGTAGAGTGTGCTGTTAGTATAGGACGTGATGTAAGTAGGATGTGCTGTAAGTAGAGTGTGCTGTAAGTAAAGGTTAAGCTGTAAGTATTGAATGTGCTGTAAGTAAAGTGTGCTGTGAGTAAGCTGTGCTGTTAGTATAGGACGTGATGTAAGTAGAATGTGCTGTAAGTAGAGTGTGCTGTAAGTAGGCTGTACTGTAAGTATAAGCTGCGCTATGTAAGCAGGATGTGCTGTAAGTGTAGTGTGCTGTAAGTATATGTTAAACTGTAAGTATTGGATGTGCTGTAAGTAGAGTGTGCTGTAAGTAGAGTGTGCTGTAAGTAGGATGTGCTGTAAGTATAGGATGTGCTGTAAGTAGGCTGTACTGTAAATATTTCCCTACTCGCGCGAGCAGCTTCAACGAGACAATGCAGGAGAGCCTGGTGACCATAGTGGAGATAAAGACGCGGCAGTACGCCCAGGACATGAACGCGTCCATGCACGGCGTGCAGGCGTGCCTCAACGACTTCGTGCCAAAGTTCTTCGACCAGCTACTTGTGGACGCCTACACCACCAGCTGCGGATACCTTAAGGTTAGACAATTCTACTGTGGCGTGCATTTAGATATAACTTGAAGTGGAGTGCGCGTGCCGAGACGATTTTCTTTTTTTCTAGCTTTGAAATTAGGGCTAGGTAGGGCTACCGTCCCTACCTACAGAAGCAATAAAAAGTATATTTTCTCAAAAGTCTTCACACTATTATTAGGTATGTACCTACTTAATAAAAATATTTACCTATCTGAGTTTTATTGAAGGTGGTGAACGCATCTATCGCCGACCTCATCAAGGACAAATGGCGAAGCAACGACACCCTTTTCCCGAACAAGTGGAGCCCTCTAGTGAAGTTACTCAAACAAAAGTTAGTTTTTTTTGCCTTGATTACTAGACCTTTAAGCCATACTTTATTTATTTTTTAATATAAAGGCTTATTTATTAAACCTACAATCCACAAAAATACGGCACAACTAGAGCTAGGTAGTTGGCGATGATTTGCACTGTGATTTAGATTTACAGCAAGAAATTTTCTAAGGAATATTGCACACTTTTATTTTTGTTTCCCGCACAGTATTAAGGCGGTTTAGGTGCACTACTGGAGCCAAACTGAAGCACACCTATATTGCATAAAGAAACCCAAAAACCTAACTTCAGTTCCCACCAAAAGAGTCCGTTCTTCTCTTACATTAATTAATTTTCCAACTGATTTTATAAATTTTTCAGAGCTGAAAAACAGTTACAGGAGCCCCTATTTTTGACACTATTTGCTGCGAATATTACATCGAAAGATATACTTTCAACTTTGTATTAATACGTTTTGAATAAATTTATGTTAAACAATGCAATAATGGTTTTAGTTTTCTTTAAAATGGTAGGTGTAGGAGCTGGTATTAACTAAGTTACCGTTGAACTTAGGATGGTGCTCTGTGAGATTTGACAAGCTGCTTAAATAATTCAAACTCATGTAATCTCTCAAACGCGGCAGTGCCGCGCCGTGTGGCCGCCGCTGTCTATAATACCACCCATAATCTGAAAGTTAAGTAACTCTGAAAGATTAAGACAAATCAAACTTTACGAAATAGTAAGCTGTTTATGTCTAAATTCCTTTGCTTTGTTCTATTAATTTCAACGAATCAAGGTCTGTCATCATGTGTCAAGTCAACCGACCTACTGTCACTGTCAGTCACGTCACAACAAAGAAAAACGCGCGCGCGGCGCGGAGGACGCTTGTTTTTCATTACTAGCTTAGTTTTCATTATTTTATAATTGAAACAAATCATTTTTTGAAGCAAGATGGGTAAAGCTGTGCGTGATATGCTGCAAAATGGGCGTTCATATGACGAAACCGATAGAATCCCTGATAATATCACTATAACGAACTTGGATATTATAATGTATGTTGTGGCTATTGTTGGTCATTTTGTGGACCTCGGCTTTGATATAAATGTAGCTTTGAGGTACTACTTGGGGGGAATGATGACGGAGTTCGGCTGGACCCTGGCCTTTATACTTATTCCGGCGTTTGTGAATACTGCAGTGTCTGTCAGAATGTAAGTACAGTAACCTATGTTTTTTTTGTTTAATTACTGTTGCCGAATTTCAGATAGCCTAGGGCCGCACGGAACCTAAATACATCACCAAATTAAGGTATAATTTTTTTTTGCTTGATTTTTTTTTCAAAATGCCCCCATGCCTATCAAAATTTTCTAAGTTTTTTCATAGTGCCCCCAAGAGTTCACACCAACCCACTCAGTATAAACAATTTTTATTCTGCTTTTCTACTGGCTGCCTGATTGTCATCTTCAACTCAACATAACAATTGTATTGAAACTGTGTATTGAACAGTTAATACTAAAATATTGTATATGCAATTACAGGTATTCACAAGACAAACAGCAGGACTCCTTGTCGAATGAGTTCACAAAGCGACGGTGGGTGCGGATCTTCATCCTGGTGCTGCAGATGGCGCCCATACTGCGCTTCACAGATGCTCTCATGTGAGATTACAATTTATATTATTGGTTTAACTCCTGGGTTGGTGGCTGGCCCAGCCAGCAGTGTACGACTACGAAGCCAACCATTTTTATGCCCCTGTGAAAACGGATACCATATAATATAGCGAACATATTTTTACAACTGTCTGTCTGTCCCAACTCAATAACTGACTTATACATACTTTATTTATTTATAATCATGGTTTTTTAAGAAGGTGTATGGAACTTGGGATTTGGGGTCCAAGTGCTACAGTGGGGGCAGATAATTATACAATTTGGCCCCAGTGTAGGTGTCATTTAGGTGTTATTTTATTTGTGTTTTGTCTTGAGTATATATTTTGATTTCGATTATTTTCAGGGACATAACTAAGTGTTGCCATAGATTGTTTTTTTTATTTGGCGAAAATATTTTTATTAATCTAATATCTACCTTCAATTAATCTCACCTTATCATATCAATGTCACTGATTGCTTTTTATACCTAGGACTGATTATTCTAGACGCCTTGATCTGTGCCATTGATAAATTTTACCTTTCTGTTTGATATTTGATAATGAAACTTATCCACGGCCTTCTGAATGTCTTATCTTGATTTACTGTTTTTTAAAACAAAACTAATAAGCTCTTTACAACAAAAATGAGTAGAAAGTCTCCCTTAACCGTGTGGAATAAGTTTATCCCTAAAAAGTAGCCTATGTTATTCTGGGATATGAGCTATCACTGTACCAAGTTTCATCAAAATCAGTTCAGCCATTACAGCATGAAATTTAATTCAATTCAAATTCAAATTTTATTTATTTCTCACACAAAGCGCTCACCCTCCCCCCCCACACCACACATTGCTACACCAGCTCGTTCACAGTGCAGGCAGCGAGGCTCTGGAACCTACTCCCTCCTACTCGCACTCCTGGCTGCGATACGGAGTTATGCTGTGGGGAAACAGCACCGACGCACATAAACTATTCATACAACAAAAAAAAATTATAAGAAAAATAACAAATATAGATTCAAGGGAGAGTTGTAAACCACATTTCGTCAGGCTCCAGTTCTTAACCCTCACCAGCCTATACATTATGGAAATCTGCACCTTTGTAAAGAAGAATAAACACCTCTTTCCAACTTATTCAAGACCACCAAATTTGAGAAATAAAGTTAGGTTAGCGCTACCAAATAGAAAACTACAGATGTTTGATAACAGCCCATATGTCATGTGTATAAAAATATATAACAAAATACCACAAGCGTTACAAAGCAAACTACAACAAATTTAAAAATATGCTACAAAAACATCTGATAAATAAAAGTTATTACACACTTGAAGAATTCATGACAGACCAAACTACATAGTACCCTTACTCCTAATATATTATAAAAAGTAATACAAATATATAAACAAAATTAAATGACTTATTTCCAAAAAAAAATTTTGAGTGTTAATAACATAGATATGTAAGTAGGTATGATATTAATGATACAAAAGATTATATAAATATAATAAATACGAGTAGAACACAACATAATTTATAATGTATAATTGTTTAGTAATGTAAGAATTTATTGTTAATATTAATATTGACACAACCCTCATATTGCTGTGCCCTTGCAGGGCGTCACATGTACTGGCTTATTTGTACCTTGTCATCTTTTAACATGTGGCTTTGCAATAAAGTTTGAATCTTGAATCTTGAATCCCTATCCATGTAAGAAAATCTCCCTCACTGGCATCCTTTAAAAATAAATTAAAAACTAACTCTAGGTTCAACATCGATGCTTTGAGCTAACAAATATAGTTTATATTATCAACTATTTAGTTTATATATATATTAGGTTAGGTATATATATAATTTATAATATATGTATTATTATATATATTTATATGTATGTATAAGTATATGTATTATATATGTACTTACTGTATATGTAAATAAATAATCTGTGTAATAGTATGATCTATGTAATTGTAATGTATTATTTTGGTTTATGTATTTTTAGGGTAAGTTTACAGACAAGTAGTTCTTTCTCCAACTTTACTACGAAATTGTGGTACTTAACGCAAAAGCTAATCCTCTCAGTAACTCTAAGGTTGACTGGAAGAAATCCCTTAGTCGGATAAGTCCGCCTTTGTACTTAGTTTCACTGGTTTTACTATCTGTTATTGTAATGTTTTTAGTACAATAAAGTGTTTACATAAATACATACATACAAAGATAATACTAACAATAATAACATGCAGTTTGATAAATACCGGAAATGAAATTAACCGGAGACCGGTCTTTGTGTGAGACTGGTGCCTATATTAGGACAAGTCCTGTTTTACAGCTCACCAGGTTTGGTCTGGTGCCAGCCACCAGTTTTCGCCATCGCACCGCGCGCCGTCAGAATACGGTTCACCTACATCACATAGATCCCTGGCGGACCAGCACTGTGCGCTTTTCGCGTTCTTTTCTGCTGCACACGTGCAAAATGTGGAATGACCTTCCCTCTGACGCTTTTCCACAGCGCTACGATATGGGGTCCTTCAAGAAGTGAGTCAAAAGAGCCCTTCAACCTTGGCCGGCGCCGCACCAGCAACCCCCCGGGTGTTGCAGGTGTCTGTGGGCGGCGGTGACCTCTTAACATCAGGAGGCCCGACTGCTTGTTGCCCCCACAGCAAAAAAAAAAAACCAGGCCCCCACTGGAAAATGAGTGGGCTGAGTACGAGCGTCAGCGTTGAGTGTGTTTGTGTGTGTGTGTGTGAGGGTTTGTGTGTGGGAGGGTGAAAGAGTAACAAACATCCTTACAAACTTTCCACTTTAGGATTAACCCTATTCTAAATAAAAACTACACGTGCATGCCTGCACGTGTTTATCATAAAACGGTAATCATAAGAGACAGCTGGTCAACAAAATCCATTGTTTTTATTGTTTGATATGTGAGCTGAGCACTCATAAAGAAATGTCGGATACTTTTTAAACCTACTGATAACATAATATAGGTAGGTACCAATTTAGAATAAAAATATAAAATTTACAATCTATTAGCCAATAATAAGTCCTTATACCGTCCGTACTCGTCCCAAATACCGCAGTGTCTCAAGACGAAAATCTTCGACCAGTGTGTGTTGCCAGTGATGGATGACATACGGTACCGAGACGTGGTCGCTCACTATGGGCCTCATAAGAAGGCTCAAGGTCACCCAGAGGGCAATGGAGAGAGCTATGCTCGGAGTTTCCCTGCGAGATCGAATCAGAAATGAGGAGATCCGTAGGAGAACCAAGGTCACCGACATAGCTCAAAGAATTGCGAAGCTGAAGTGGCAGTGTGCTGGGCACATCGCCCGCAGAACTGACGGCCGTTGGGGCAGAAAGGTTCTCGAGTGGCGACCACGTATCGGAAGACGCAGTATAGGCCTCCCACAAGGTGGACGACGATCTGGTGAAGGTCGCGGGACCCGGTTGGATGAGGTTAGCGCAGGACCGGGCGTCGTGGAGATCCTTGGGGGAGGCCTTTGTCCAGCAGTGGACGTCTACAGGCTGATATGATGATGATGAAGTCCTTATAATAAACTAAACTAGTCTTACTCTATGGAGTTGCGTCTTCTAAGATGTTGATCATTTCCTCGCCAGCTACGCCGTGAAGTCCCGTCGGGCGGAGCGCAAGCGCGACCCGGCCTCCCAGCGGTACTACTACGGCCTGATGCTGAAGGAGGACTCCGACGCGGCCCTGCTCAGGATCTTCGAGGGCTTCCTGGAGGCCGCGCCGCAGCAAGTTCTGCAGACCAGCCTACTGTTCCGCAGATATGACGACCTCGCTGGTACGTAAACCCCATCATCGAGGCCAGTGTATATTCAATTTCAATGACTAAATGAATGTATACCTACTTTAATGTATAGTAAATAAAGCTACACATCGGACACCATCCCACTGTGTAAGTGTGGCGTAAACGCGGACACTTTCGAAACTGGAGTTTCGAAAACAACATTATTTTTCTTTATACGAAACCATGTTGCTTAGAATAAAGAAGCTTCTTTCGAGACTCATTAACAACTACTTGAGATTAAAATGAAGTTACTGGAATAACTAAGCATAAATAAATAAAAAACTAACAGTTTGTAGATGTGTTGAATGAGTTTCGAAAAAACATTCTTTATTCTCAATTCGAAAACGGAATAATTTTTCTTTCTATGTAACCAGTTTCGAATAAAGTAAAAGTATTCTGTTTTCTAAAGTGGCCGGAGCGGGCGCAAAATGGTTTCAACATAAATTGTATGTGTGTTTTCATAGTCCACCAGATCCTGTCGATCGCGTCGTCGGTGGTGGGTCTGGGCTGGTGCCTGGCCGCGTACCAGCGCGCCGTGCGGTTCGCGCAGCAAGACAAGCTCAACATGAGCTGGGCAGGCACGGCGCTGCAGACTCTCTGGCACTTCCTCGTCACACGTCAGTGTATACATCATCATCAACAGCCTATTAACATGTCCCCACTGCTGGGGCTCAGGCCTACCCTCTCAACGAGGGCGTTCGGGCTATAGTCCACCACGCTAGCCCAGTGCGGGTTGGTGGACTTCACATGCGCCTAAGAATTTCTTTTTCGGCGTATGCAGGTTTCCTCACGATGTTTTCCTTCTCCGTTTGAGAGCAGTCAGTAAATGTACTTAAGTTTCGAGAAAAACCCACTGGTGCGTGGCCTAGCTGGGGATCGAACTCCGGACCTTTCGATATGATAGGCCGCGTTTTGCAGTTTATACATAAACTAGCATAATTGGGGGACTAACATATTTATGTTAATATAAATGAACGGTCGGAGAATTAAAGGCCAAAATCTTTTGTCGAAAATATATTAGCCCGTTTTCTCTGGTCTTGTCAAGATCGTCGTCTGTCCCTTTTCTGTCGTCCGTTCCTCAGTCCTGTCAAGTCAAAGTTCTAGTCTGCCAGTCATGTCTTCAGTCAAAGGAGGCTGGACGCCACAACATCCCCACCTCCAGTATTGGAAGCCAATACTCAAGATGAGGAGTGGACGTCCAGTCGACAAAGTTTCGTCACCGGTCGTCTATAGAGCGTGCGTCCTGCCCGCACGTCCACCACACGCACCTGTCCATCTCTACCGGGATAGACCTTGTCAATGATACCTCGTAACCATAAGTTACGAGGCATCTGGTCGTCGGCTATAATTACGACATCTCCTGCAACGAGAGGCTCGACAGAGCGGAACCACTTGTCCCTCCGGGTTAGAGATGGCAGGTACTCTTTCACCCATCTCTTCCAAACCAAGTCAGTCAGTCGTTGCGCTTCTCGCCAGTTTCGTCGGTGTAAGTCTCCGTCACAGTACGTACCGAATTGGTCAGTTATATCGAACTCAGTCTTCGGAATTAGAAAGTCGTTGGGAGTCAGTGGCGGGTCGTCAGCGTGATCGATGGGCACATATGTCAGAGGTCTCTTATTGACCATCGATTCAGTCTCCGCGAGGACAGTTAGTAGTGTCTGATCACTAGGCGTTCGTTCTCTGAGTGTCGTCTTTAGAGCTGTCTTTACCGATCTAATCAGTCGCTCCCAACAACCTCCCATGTGTGGAGCATTTGGCGCTATGAAATTCCACTCCATTCGACGGATACTGCCGAATTTTAGAAGCTGGTCTCGGTCAATGGCTTCTACAGAGTTTCTTAATTCCCTTTCAGCTCCCCTAAAAGTCGTGGCATTATCACTCCACATCTGGAGAGGATAACCTCGACGGGCAATGAATCGTCGTACTGCCATTATAGCGCTGCTGGTCGTCAAGTCGTGAGTAACTTCAATGTGGACTGCGCGCACTGACAAGCACGTAAAGAGAGCCCCGTACCTCTTTTCTAGACGGCGACCCACCTTCACTGTAATTGGACCGAAGTAATCGAGCCCTGTATATGCGAAGGCTCGCCCTTCCGACTTCAGTCTGATGATGGGAAGCTGCCCCATTAGAGGAGGAGAGGGCTTCGCGCGTCGATTCCTACATTCCTGGCAGTCATTCCATATTGATCGTACAGCATTCCTGCCATTTACAATCCAAAATCGTCTTCTCAGGTTATTAAGCATTAGTTCTCTTCCCATGTGAGCGATGTCTTTGTGGTACTGAAACATTAAGAGACGTGTGTACCGATCTTTAGGGTTCAGAATTATTGGATGCTTAGCGTCATTACTCCAGTCTGCGAGCTCAAGACGTCCGCCAACACGAAGGATCCCATCGTTGTCCAGAAAGGGCGTTAGTTGTCGAATCGTGCTATCTTTACTAACACCAGTCGAGTTCTTCTTTAATGAGCAAATTTCCGTCATATAACTTCTGTGTTGGCTTTCCTTTATCCAGATAAGCTCAGCGGTCTTTAATTCTTGGGCAGTCAGCTCGCTGGTAAGCCTTCTGCTAGGGTTTCTAACGTTATAAATAAACCGAAGTACCCAGGTCGTACTTCGCACTAGTCTCCAATAAAGAGAGAAACGGTCTTCGTCAGGTAGGGCTTCATTTCGGGACAGTGACACTAAACAGATCTGTTTAACTTCAACGTCATCTGGATCTAGAGAAGGTTCTTTATCTTCAGCTGGCCAGAGACCCTCGGGTTCGCGCAGAAAGTCTGGTCCTGTCAGCCACCTAGTATTGTCATCAGTGCTCTTTTCACGGGTGGCATCGTCTGCGGGATTCAGATGCGTTGGAACCCACCTCCAGTCGTGGAAGTCCGTCAGTTCCGATACCTCGCTAACGCGATGAGCTACAAAGGGTTTGAACCTCCCGGAGTCCGACTTTATCCAAGCCAGTACTGTTTTTGAGTCTGTCCAGTAGCAAAGTCGAGAAACAGCTAAGTCCAGATACTTCTTTGAAGTCTGTCCAAGTCGCGCGCCCATCACAGCTGCCTGCAACTCCAGTCTTGGTATACTTAAAGTCTTCGTTGGTGCGACTCTAGCACGTGCCATTATCAGGCTAACATGCCAGGAACCATCAGTGGCTTTGGCTCGCAAGAAAGCCACGCTTGCAAAGACCGTCACTATTAATAGGACAAGACAATATAGACTTAATAGTTACCAGACAGCTCATTCAGGGACCTAAAGACGGACCTATGGTCTCCTTGACAAATCTAGGTTACGTAGTTCACGGTAAATCGACAGCCCTGACCGCTCTGACACCAACCGACGCGCCAGTACCTGCCATCTCTAACCCGGAGGGACAAGTGGTTCCGCTCTGTCGAGCCTCTCGTTGCAGGAGATGTCGTAATTATAGCCGACGACCAGATGCCTCGTAACTTATGGTTACGAGGTATCATTGACAAGGTCTATCCCGGTAGAGATGGACAGGTGCGTGTGGTGGACGTGCGGGCAGGACGCACGCTCTATAGACGACCGGTGACGAAACTTTGTCGACTGGACGTCCACTCCTCATCTTGAGTATTGGCTTCCAATACTGGAGGTGGGGATGTTGTGGCGTCCAGCCTCCTTTGACTGAAGACATGACTGGCAGACTAGAACTTTGACTTGACAGGACTGAGGAACGGACGACAGAAAAGGGACAGACGACGATCTTGACAAGACCAGAGAAAACGGGCTAATATATTTTCGACAAAAGATTTTGGCCTTTAATTCTCCGACCGTTCATAGTCCTGTCAAGTCAAAGTTCTAGTCTGCCAGTCATGTCTTCAGTCAAAGGAGGCTGGACGCCACAACATCCCCACCTCCAGTATTGGAAGCCAATACTCAAGATGAGGAGTGGACGTCCAGTCGACAAAGTTTCGTCACCGGTCGTCTATAGAGCGTGCGTCCTGCCCGCACGTCCACCACACGCACCTGTCCATCTCTACCGGGATAGACCTTGTCAATGATACCTCGTAACCATAAGTTACGAGGCATCTGGTCGTCGGCTATAATTACGACATCTCCTGCAACGAGAGGCTCGACAGAGCGGAACCACTTGTCCCTCCGGGTTAGAGATGGCAGGTACTCCTCTGTCGTCGTATCACGGAGGTGGTGCTGCTTCGTGAAGACTGTGCAGATCGAGTCGGCGAGGGCTGGCGGCTGCTGTGGGCGGAACGTCGGTCGTGCTCCCCCGTGACGTCAGCAGCGGCAGTCGGGCCCACCATTCTTGCTTGTCGTCTTGTAACTACCATAGGGCGGGTCAATCCGGCTCGAAGGACCACTATGAACGGTCGGAGAATTAAAGGCCAAAATCTTTTGTCGAAAATATATTAGCCCGTTTTCTCTGGTCTTGTCAAGATCGTCGTCTGTCCCTTTTCTGTCGTCCGTTCCTCAGTCCTGTCAAGTCAAAGTTCTAGTCTGCCAGTCATGTCTTCAGTCAAAGGAGGCTGGACGCCACAACAATAAATAAATAAAACTAGCTTTTTCCCGCAGCTTCGCCCGCGTAGAATTTTTTTTCCCGTGCACTGTAAAACAGCGCTCTATATGTAGGCGTTTTATGACTTAGGGATATTAGCGGACGCCCCGCGACTTCGTCCCCGTTAAAAAGTAGCCTATATGTTATTCCAGGATATAAGCAATCACTGTACCAAGTTTCATCAAAATCCGTTCAGCCGCTACAGTGTGACAGAGTAACAAACACCCTCACAAACTTTCGCCTTTATAATATTAGTAGATAGTAGCAATCACAAACAACATCCATTACTTGGGGCTCAGGCCGACCCTCTCAACGAGGGCGTTAGGGCTATAGTCCACCACCACCCAGTGCGGGCTGGTAGACTTCGCATGCGCCTAAGAATTCTTTCTTCGGCGTATGCAGGTATAAATACCTACCTAAATAAAACAACAACACACATACAGCTTTTGTAGGTACTGTAAAAAAATGCTAAAAATATATCATTATGTACATAATAATCTTTTTTTCTTTGCAGTGAGCCGAATAATATCACTCTCAATGATTGCATACCTGTACCCGTACTGGACCGTCCTGGCTTGCGGCATCCACATCCTCGTCATGACGACTTGGCTGCAGCTCTTCGACCGCTCCCCGTTCTGCTCGCACAACAAGCTCGCTGAAATGGCCTTTTCACTCGCACTTGGAGCAGTCTACCTTTTCACTTACATCCTTCCCGTTGAAGGCAGAACTAGGTATAGATACACTATTTACTATACTTTATGTTTTCTACAGAATATTACATGCAGTGTTATTTGGTTTGTGTACGCAAGCGACGTCATGAGAAAGTCTGTGTTCTTTTACCCGGCTTTCGGTCTAAGTATTGGACCGTATTGTGTAGGGATCATTTTCATGGTGGTGTATTATGCCTTCTTTCATCCTAGAGTTAGGAAGGGGATAAGGGATGTAACGGTTAGTTTCAAGGCTACTGGGGAAGTGTCTGACGTTAGCTAGTATGTACTAGCCGAGTTATACTTTAGTCATAGGCTGTTAGTGAGGCTAGACAAAATGTTCATAGTTGGTAATACAAAGTATAACAAAATTTTGTGACCCATTTGTTACAAAATTCAAAATCGTGTGCTTGTTCCAACTTTTATAATACCTTTTTTAAATTCTCAATTGGTACTAGTGAGAAAGATTATATACTCTTAATGTTGCCAAGATTATGTAATTAGTCGTAAGTTGAAACAAACAGTTACGTAAGCCCAAGACTGACTATTTTAAGAGTAGTCAAAGAGTAGGTTCGAGTAGTTTTTGTTATTAACTAAGTTATCAATAATACAGTCGACCCGCACGTCAGTGGATACACTTTGACCTTGAGCTGGGATAGCCCATTAGGGAGTTTCAATACTATGAGAGACCAGGTTATACATACTCGTTTTTTCACTGACGTGCGGTTGACCGTACATACATATATTTAGGCTTTATTACTTGCGGGTCAGTGGCGTCGGGGATAAGATGCGGCCGATCATATCGAAAGGTCCGGAGTTCGATCCCCGGCTGGACCATGTACTAATGGATTTTTTCTCCAAACTTAAGTACATTTACTGACTGCTCTCAAACGGTGAAGGAAAACATCGTGAGGAAACCTGCATACGCCGAAGAAGAAATTCTTAGGCGCATGTGAAATCCACCAACCCGCACTGGGCTATCGTGGTGGACTATAGCCCGAACGCCCTCGTTGCGAGGGTAGGCCTGAGCCCCAGCAGTGGGGACATGTTAATAGGCTGTTGATGATGACTTGCGGGTCAGGCAGGAAGCGACGTGTCGTGATCCTGAACAACTATTCTTCTTAATAAAGCTGATCGTTCGCATCGAAAGCAGTAATCCTACTTTACTAAAGAAATGTGTAAGTTTTATATTACCTGAGATTGCCTCAATTTTGAAAGTATTGTTTTTTTATATTATAGAACATAGTTTTTAGTGCAGTGTCAAAGCAAAATTTAGCAATAATCTACTACTTTACTTATGATATTGATAAGATGAATCTCAAGTGTTCTTAATTATATTTTTACCTATAAAATTTGTCAATGTTACAGTATTTTTGTATTAAAATGTATTACATTACTGGTTATTATTATTCTGCCCTAACTCCCAATTTTCTTGTAGTTTTTTTTAGTAAGTTATTTAACAATGGTAAAATGTAGCCTATCTTACACTGCGAAACTAACAGCCAATCTCCACTAGTGGAGAGACACCGTAGAATGTTACACCTTGCTTACTATCTGTATTAAATCTGATTTTACATAATAGATTTGATAGAAAAATAAAACTAAACATAACAATTTCATGTCTATATTTCATTAATATTTTATTATATTTCATTACTACCATATAAACGGAGCTCGTTCCCGCAATATTTTTAAACCAAACTTATTCCATTCAATCTGGTTGATCCACAACTCTATAGCTGACTCTAGACAGGACATGACAGCTGCTCCTTTCCACACTGTACTCGCCGGATCAATGTCTTTCGGTGATGTCACAATTTCCAGTTGTTCTGTCTTATACGTGTAAGGTATTTGTAATGCCAGACGGTTCTGCAGCCACAAGTACAAACCGTGTATTTTAACTCCGCCACCAACAATCAAAATGCTGCTGTACATTTTACGCTTTAGTTCCTCAGTGGAACTGCGGTCTATACTTTGCAGTATTGCAGCGTCTAGAGCTAAAACCTGCCCAGGAGCTAAGGAGCCAATATCACCAGAACCTCCTTCTAATGCATCCACTACTATATCCTCATCTGGATTAGCAGCTGGTTGGGTTTCGTTCACAACTTCAAACTGCTGACTCTCATTGGCTGCTGGATCAACAACCTCTCGTTTGCGACCCGTTTCTCTAAGAAAGTCTGCATCAAAAGGATCTTCGGGATCACTTGGTTGTCGAGTTTGTATCTTTGTAGCTTTTGAACCGGTTATTTTAAGTAGATCCGTATAGAACATTGATAATGGTGATATTATGCATTCATCTCCAACTTGCAGTGTATATTTATTAATTATATCTTCAGGATGGTCGACTAAAAATGACTTTTCCTGTGGACCACATACATTTAGATTCACATGACAGAATTCTTCGTACATATTCCTCATCAACATTACATCTCTTGGTATATTTTCGTTCCAATTCTTATATGGAAATGCGCTTTTATGAAACATCCAAGATAAAGCTTGACACAAATCTCCCGCTCCATAATCCATTCGTAACCTTGTCGTCTTATGAGAAATACCATCTTCAACACAGGATATTGCTGTTTTCTGATCTCCAATGTCCACTACGCATGCAGAACCAATACCAGCCCCAAAAGTTGCACCAACACTCTCCTGCACCAGAAAACAGTGTCCAAACCCCAAATCTTTCAACAATAAAGACATTAAATACTTCAAATGGCTTCTAGAGTAAATATCTGGTATTAACAGCACACATCTGTACTTTATAAGCTCTAATAATGGTATTCCTAGCTTAAATTCTAATATAGAACTCCATATCGTGTACAAATCATTCAAAACTGATGAAATTGAGCCACCTACTTCAGAGTGGATGTTAAAATCTCCTCTTCGGTACGGGAAATGTATGTTGTAGGGTAATTCTGGGTCGATGTCGAGGACTAGGTCTCCGATTACGACGTCACATTGCACCTGAGGCCATGGCTCGCCGTGTCCCTCGGATTCTGGAAGAGACCGGCGGTTGAACGCTGCGATTTGCTGCGGCGGCGTCGCATACCGCCGGGCTCCGTTCGACTGCATACACGACTGAAGCGTATGCGATATTTGGAGCCTACATTCTTCCAGTTCCTCGATCAGTTCTTTCGTTTTAGGCACGCTGGGCGGGACGAAAGGATCGCGGTATATTTTACCTCCAGGGCGGCGTTTCCTCGCTATGCAGTGCAGTTGTTTTACCGGCAACAGGTCCGAGGCGCGTCCGATTCGTACGTAAAGAGAACCTGGGTGGATCACGATGATTCTGTTGGACGGGAACTGCTGGAATTGCTCTGGTATAGGTTCATGAATCGGCATAGTCAGAAAATGACGGGAATATAATCTAAAGCAACAGTGAACTAACACCACAAATTATATAGTATACGTCTAAACTAACACGGTCTGTCGTAAAGTTCTCGTAATTTTCTTTCTTTGATTGAAAAAATCAAATCCGAATGAAAATACAAAAATAAACAACGAAACCAACCTATCAATCTAAGTATTTTAGGGCAAAGGTATCCATCCACCTTAGACAGACTTTCTGCACGTTATCCAGAGTCTGACTTTACAATTCTTGAAATATATAAAAAAATACCAATGCAAGACTCGAAGAATAGTGTTGTATAGAGGTTGTATGAATAAAATAGCGTTGGCGTAAATAAATTGAATCGATACAATAATATCAGCTGAGAGAGCTTTGCCAAAGATTGTGATAATGTAGCTGGTAACTGTGCTGTGATTTCAAATTGAGCTGATGAATTCCGCCAATGCCCTAATAAAAAGTAAAAAGAATGACTTTGTCTGTCAGTTGCAGTCATCTGTCAGTGTCATACAAATCTCATCGCGTTGTGTTGGTTGAGTTCGCACTTCGCCGTTCGTTGCTGTGTCGCAAAATCGCAAGAAAATAAATAATTTCAAAGTGTTTTTTGTCAAAATTGATCGGAAAACTCAAGAAAATGGTGTCGCGAAGTCTGACGGAGGTGTTTGTGCTAATGCGCAACAATGCAATACACAGCAGACAGATATTCTCAGAGCAAGTAAGCCATATCTTTCTGTTATTGATTCACCAAATTAAAGCTCCGTATCTCCGATACACACATATCTTTAAGCTATGTCCCTATGGGCGTAATTACACTGGTATGTTTCATCTTGACCTTGCGTACACTGGTACCCACGGGCCACGATCAAAGAAACCGCGGTAGTCAACTGCAGGGTAATTTTGGACCATATCAGCAATGAACAGGATTGGAAATGTTTGGATGAAGCCTTTGCCAAAACCAAGCAAGGAGATCTGTCGTTGGATCTCTAAGTGATCACTTTAGATTTAAATTACTTTATTTCTTGCTCTGTGTATTAACTTAAGTATTGTCTGTGTAAGGTTTATCTATTTATCTTTACTAATACAATAATACTAAAGAGTTTTTTTGTTGTCTGTTTGAATGTGCTAATCTCTGAGACTACCAGTCGTGTTTGAAAAATTCTTTTTGCATTTCATAGCCCAATTCTTGAGAAAGGTAATAGACTATCTAACATCACGCTACGACCTATAGGAGCCAAGCAGAAAGAAGGCAGAAATAACTTATGAAGCACTGGCGAGGCCACAGGGAACAGCTAAAAATAAATAAAATAGCTTTTATTTTCTCTTTACATTTACCATTTACTTAATTAAATAAAAATAAATAAAATAGCTTTTATTTTCTCTTTACATTTACCATTTACTTAATTAAATAAAAATAAATGAAATAAAAATAGCCTTTAATTTGCTGTATCTTATTTGCTAAAGAGATATTTCTAATTTATTACTTAAATTATATACTAGCGGCCCAGTTCTGGGCATAGGCCTCCCCCAAAATTCCCATTCCTTTTATCTTTCCGCTTTCCTGGTCCATGTGGCACCTGCTTCCTTTTTAAGATCGTCCACCCATCTCTTTTTTGGTCTCCCTCTTAATCTTTTTCCGCCTCTTGGGTACCAAATGGTTGTAATTTTCGTCCACATTAACATAATTGCTACAAGGAAAAGATAGAATATGTAACATCCTATATTTACCTTGGGCAACTTATATCATTTCAAGACCAGATGGCACAAGAAATTGACAGAAGGATTACAAATGCTTAGAAAAGATATTGGCATATAAAGGTTATTATGATGAATAGCAACTACACCACAAAAGTGAAAAGAAAACTCTTCAACACAATTCAATTTTTGTGTTGTGGCATTGCATCGAGTCCACGATGATTCTGCCAATGTCCAAGGTTGAAGGACGCACAGTGCTTTAATCATTGTACGGTAACAGACGACAATATTCTGATAAGTGACTACTGAAACAGATGACAAACACAAAACATGTAGGACGACACAAACACATATAGCTGTAACGCGCAGCACATAATATTATATATACTTAATAAATATACAATAATAAAACGTAAGAAGTTTGGGAGGTTCTTAGTTAGTCTAGAGAGGCTTAAATTCTGATATTGTTAACTGTTATAAATTTACACAGGACGTTTACGAGGGGAGAGTGAACTAGTGCTTCAACACATGTATCCTGCAAATACTAACTTGTCAATCTTGGGCCACAATGTGGCCACAACACAAGCACTGCAAAACAATCTGAGAACCTGCCAAAGAAGCATGGAGAGAAGCATCCTAGGGTATCTATTTTTTCCATATGTTTGAACAGCTAGTTCATTATATCACTCAATGTTTTCCTCCTCAGCATGACTCGGAGCGCGTCCGTCTCATGCGGTCGAACCAGAACGAGATGGAGGCGGGGCTGGAGACGCGGCCCGAGTCGCACGCGCCGCCGCCCTGGACCGACGCGCTCGAGGAGGCACACTACATCATCACTAGGTTAGTTTATAAAATTCAAGTTTTTTCCCGCGTAGAAAAGTTTTCCCCGTGTACATTGTGAAACAGCGCCCTCTATGTTTTTGTTACTTAGGGCGTATTAGCGGACGTCCCGCGACTTTGTCCGCGTTAAAAAGTAGCCTGTATGTTCCAGGATTTAAGCTATCACTGTACCAAGTTTCATCAAAATCTGTTTTTGCGTGAAAGAGTAACAAACCTACATCCTCACAAACTTTCGCCTTTATAATATTAGTAGGATAGCCTTTACTGACATCTAGTTTACATTACAAAACATATTTTATCTAAAATGGTTGACGACATCAACAACCTCTTGGTCGACTGTACAATGTGACCAGACCAAACAGATTTGAAACAATATTACACATTATCTATGGCGGCGCGCGCGGTAAACTGCTACAAAGGCGCCATCATGTACATTCACTATGAATTGTGTCTGCAGATAAATGGTATAGACTTACCAAGTTATCTGTGAACTGAAGGGTGGCTCTGCCCTCGTTCCATGCCCGTCATTCTATACATTTTGTTCTGACGGCCGAACTGATTCTGCCACTTCACAGATAACTTGGTACATCTACATGTTGAATTGCGAACCTGCTGCTTTTGTTGATGTTGGTTGAAAGTATATTTCATTTCATGTTTCCGCAGACTACGAACCAAGCTGGCAGAGTTGCAAGCGCGGCACGAGCGGCAGATCGCGCGGCCCGCGCTCGACGACAGCTCCGAGCAGCAGCACATAGGCCGGCTGACGGCCGACATCGGGCGGCACTTCACGCACGCGCACTCGCACCTCACCGCCATCAGGGCGCAGGTGCGACACGGTGGGTACCTACACTCTTGTACTCCCTGTTCCCCTCCCACTTGGGGAGAGGCTGTTACAATAGATCTCATAGGATCGCAGTATCGCCCGGTGAGCCCGACACCCTTCTACAAGATAAGATAGGATCTTATCTTATCTTCTGAGGGGGCCAGGAATACCTGGTGACACTTCGACCCTATGGGATCTGTTGCGCCAAACCCCTGTCCGCCAAACGGTGCCCCAATTTTTTTGGTGGACTTCACAGACGCCTTAGAATAGTAAATACCAGTATTTGGTGTATACAGGTTTCCGATGTTTTCCTTCACCGAAAAACCTGTGGTATTTTAATAAACCGTACCTACTTAAGTTTCGAAAAACTCATTGGTACGGGCCAGGATCGAACCCACGGCCTCATGAACGTGAGGCGAGTGCACAACCAACTAGGCTACCACGGCTCTGGATAGGATATACTCCAGGTGCAATGGCTCCAGCAGGAGAGTTTGAAACTTTCTCTTGAGGATACTACGATCAGTTTCGTTCTCTACGTTTTCGACATAAGGCGGTTCTAAACAGACATGGGGCGGCACCTCACGGCCACCAGGGCGCGGGTGCGACACGGTGAGTCGTCTACTCCAGGTGCAACCACTACTTCATCTGGAGATTGTGAAACATTCGTTTGAGAACTTAGATATAGCTTAAAACTTAAGGATGATGGAGGCCTCTGCCCAGCCAGTAATGGGGTTATCTGTACCTCATCAATCATCAATCTCCACTGTTGGAGCAAAGGCCTACCCTCTCAACGAGGGCGTTAGGGATATAATCCACCACGCTAGCCCAGTACGGGTTGGTGGACTTCACATGCGCCTATAAATAGACAGGTCGAAAACCCCATGGTAAGATTGAGAAGATAGTTGGCAAGAATTTAAGACATATGTCAAATATTGGGACCAATAACTGCATAATGATGAATTTGATAATGACTTAAATCTACAATTTAATTTATCACTAGTTCTGACTTTTTAAAATTCTATCTAAAAATCACCATTTGACTTCCAGGTAACAAAACAGAACAAAAACTAGCTGCCAACGTAGTCCTAGCCCTCGTCACGATGCTGCAAGACCTGAGCATCACCTTCCGCTCGGCTCAGTCCAACTACCTCAAGTCGTTGACGTCAAGAGAGGAACGATCAAACGCATACTTCGACTTACCAAACTTCGAGGAGCTCAGCTTGGACGATGACACAGAACTGCTGCCAGGCTTATCGAACAACCAAACGGATCTCCTGTTCTCTTTACCGAGCACCTCGGGCACACAGAAAGGTAATTTTACAGATGAAGACCACCATACAGACGATGTGTTCCAGAAACAAGCGTTAAGTCAGAAGCAAATGTTGCTATTGCAAGAAGAAAACACCAAAATGGTAGCGGAAAGAGAGGAGGAAGTGAACAAGATTGTTCGTTCTATTGTAGATTTGAACGATATATTTAAGGATTTAGGTCATATGGTCCACGAACAAGGTACGGTGTTAGACAGGATAGACTATAATATAGAGCAGACCCAGGTGCAGGTGCACGAGGGTTTCAAACAGCTGCAGAAGGCTGATAGGTACCAGAGAAAGAACAGAAAGATGCACTGCATCCTTGTGTTGGCTGTGTCACTTATATCAATGGTAATTCTACTCATCATTGTGAAGAGCTAGTTTTGATTTGATATTTAGTGACAAGTTATATTTTTATCTCAGGCGCTTTCCTCTGGGTTTGACAAGGTTATCGTGTATTTAAAGGCTTCCCTGTGATATATCAAGATATAGGGCGGAAAAACCAAACGCTAGCAGGAAAATTTACAAAAAAAAATCTGAAAATAAAATTAATATATTAGTAACTAGCTGTTGCCCGCGACTTCGTCCGCGTGGATTTTGGAAGTAGGTACCTATCTCTGCTATGTACAGACATACATCGTCTAGTTATAACTTTCCAATGGTAAAATGGATCATTCTAAGTACCTTCACCATAATTTAAGGTATACCATACCTTCAGGAACAAACTATGAACACCGTATCCAATTTGGTGAAGACAGATAAAAATTTAAAAAATTGTTGTTTTCACTTCTATTGCTCATTAATAATATTTAATTATTATTTTATGTATTATTATCCACAAGCAGTCGACTTTAATTGGATTTGTTGATTTTTTTTCGCAATTGTGTTTTATCAAGCGCCTTTTTATGATTTAATACAAAAAATGTTTTATTATTATTCATAGTCCTAAGTAAAATTTGCTATTATCAATATTTAAACTATACTTATTATACTGCAGCTAGCGTTCGTTTTTTCGAGCCCTTACGGGGCTTCTTCAATATATCTTTCTATTGGAGACCTTTCATTTGAGTACCGACTCGAGTTTGTCTTGTGATTCTCGAGTATGACCAAAATAAATCTAGACTCGTGAGTTGGACCTTGTTCGACTCGGATCTCCTTACCTGATGGATGGAATCTTATTGTATAACCTAATAGTGATTTTGCCTTATATTGTGTAGTGGAATTCATTCTGTAATATTTATTACTGTTCTGCGATCATCAATACTATATAGTAATAGTATTGATGATCGCAGTTACTGTTAAATTCTCTAGAGGCTCAGTAGTTCGGTTTGGGATCTTTCTTACTGACTGTTATTATACCTTAAGAAACTGCACGTTAAACCAAGAGAAATCGGGTCATACTCATAATACTTCTTTTATTATATTCCCGAAGTATTTTAAAAGCGTTGATCGTATCGTATCGTTTCTTTATCCAAATTATAAAAATATATCAAATCAACAGCCACTGTTGAGCTCAGCCTACCCTACCCCCTCGACGAGGGCGTTCGGGCTATAGTCCACCACGCTATAGCCCAATGCGGGGTGGTGGACTTCACATGCACCTAAGATTTCTTCGGCGTATGCAGGTTTTCTCGCGAAACAGTTCCAGGATTACTTCGATCGAATACATAAAAGTGGGTGTTTTCGCATCTGTCACCTCGGCGCTGTTCCCACGGGTGGAGAATTTGTGGGGAATTTAATTTCCTTGACCAGTTTCCAGGATTTTCCTGCATTAATTTAAAAGAATTTACTTAATAGTAGTTATAGTAGAATTCTTTCAAATCATGGAAGTGTTTTGAGCAACCAATTTTTTTTATTCCTCAAAGAAGGAAGGAGTTTTATCAGTGTTGGTTACTGTAATAAATTCCCGAAGAAATTCTCGGTAATCAAATTAAATCAACAAAAACATTGAACTGTACTATATTATTTATATGGATGTGCACATTCTAGTCTTTATTTCATTTAGCATAAGAGTTAACTGTTGTGTAAAAATGTCGTACCTAAGTTTTTTGAGGAATATTCCCATGTGCTCCACATACTTTATAATACAGCTTCTCTACGACTCAACTTCGCGCGACAATTTATAAGTTTATAATTATAAATCATAACTTAAGGCTCTGTTCCATCTATCCCAATTGTGATTAGTGGAACTTTTACATTCTTCCAACTTGTTTAAAACTTATAAACACATTTATATTTAGGTAGGTAGGTACTTATTATTTTCATATACATTTTCTTATTAAAGTTATCGATTTAAGAACTTTTTTATGCAGATGGTGCTAGGATGATTTTAAGTTTATAATTTTGACAATTTTATAATATTGGTCAACTGTACTGTAAGGTACTTTACTGTAGCTATGGTTGGAAGAATGGAAAAATAGTTCCATATACCTACAGAGCACAGAATGCGCATGCCCAGGCATCGCCGCGCGCCCGGGGCGGTCGGTGGCATTTTCCAACCTCTTTGCCTCCACCACACATTCATTACAGTTAAATGTTGGCGGTGCGGATGGGAATATTACTATTTACTTTGCATTATAGTAATTTATTTGTTGGTATTAATTAGTAGATTAGATAGGTAATTCTAATTATAGACGAGGTAAACAAATGAAGCTTTTTGTTAGTGATTACTTGATGATCTATGGGCCATGCTTAATTTGGTAAAGACGAACCATAAGTTATTGTTAAAATGTATGATTGGAGTGTGCCAATGTGTAATGTAATATTTATACCTAGTAAGGTAGGGTAGGTATGTTCAAAAACTATTGTTGGCTAATTTAATTAATAACAAAAACAGAAGATGACCCCGTTTTTGCCTCAATTACGCTAGTAACTCTTACATCTTCCTTCTGTGATATCTGGTTGCCTATTTAGTACAAAGTCCAAACTGCAGACTGACCAAAAAAACGTCCAAAGAATTGGCATTGGATACGACCATACAAGCGCCATCTATTTACCTTTCTAAAATTAAACGTTTTTAAGGGTTCAGTAGGGTTAGTTAGACATGGTGAGATGTGATTTGGACATTTTGTTTTGGTCAATCTGCGATTTGGAAGTTCTACTAAATAGGATATTGAGCCAGTTGTATTGCATTATCAGTCGGATTTGCCCCCTTACGGCGGTTTTCCTGTCACGCGTGTTTGCGCCCGCGTCCTGGTCATTCGCGCCCCCCGCATCCCGTCCTTTCATACAAGCTTTTCCGTGGCAGGCGGGTGGCGCGCATGACAGGAAAGGCTTGTAGGAAGGGACTGGATGCGAGCTGGCGCCAGACCAGGACGCGGGCGCAAACACGCGTGACAGGAATACCGCCCTTAGTGGGGGGGATAGCGGGTAAGCCAGTATGAAACTTTGGAATAATTCCATTTTAGAGGCTAAATACCACATAAAGACCTTAAAGGGATTGGATGTTTGTGATTGTGTGTCTATGCCAGGGAATCCTACCTAATGGGGGGTGTGAGCGTGTCACACGTTATGAGAATTCAACATTTTGTTCCTGAGCGGTTTATAGGGCTGCTGGGTGCGCCTATCGAGGTCTCCTATACGGGGGTCGCATTGTATAAAAATAAATTGTACATAAATCAAAATGTAGGTAGATAAATTATAATTGTTAATTTATAAATGACATACAAAATGAAAATATAATGCATTGAGACTTTTTATTTCGTTTTTCATTTCCACGTATCATTAGATAATACTGTTTCCCGCGGCTTTGCCTGCATAGAAGTTTCTTTATGAATTATAGCCTTATGTTATCTATATTAGGTACTGTAGTTAAGTTAATGTCCGTGACCCCAGCGGGCAACCACGTGAGATCGTGTCCTACTGTACGCCAATAATTAGTGCCCAAAAATCAGAATTAGTGCCCCAGTAGTTTTGGAGACAACGGTTTGAAGGTGGTCCCGCTACGCTCACGCTCTCCGTTAAGGTCGTTTTCTGTCAAGCGATAGAATTCGTGCTGTAAGTGCATCTAGTTGTTAGTTTGCTGCATCCATCCAAATTCATCCAATGCTTTGACAACTAGAATCGAAAAGGGGGTAGAAAAAAAACAAAATACTGAATTGCACTAAAGAATTGTAATCAGTGATCTCAATATACATAGTTACTGTTCAACCTGTTTGTCACAAACCCTCAGAGCGGGAGCAATGAGCACATCAGATATACAAATTCATTATACGGACCATGAGTTATGACCAGAGGCACCTTGGCTGCCGATCCAAGACTGCCTCTAGTCTTCAATTGCATTGTTACAAAGGCACAATAATGAGATGTAGGTAACCTATTTGACCATAGTTTACTTTATAGCATGTTTACAGATTATTATACCATACAGTCATCTATTTTTTATACATGTAATGATGCTTTAGCTGTATTACACTAATCACAAATCAAATTTTAAAGTCTTATAAATTTTACAAAGTTCTCTTATTAATTTATAGGTACTCAAAGTCTGAATTTCAAGATGGAAAGACTGGAAGGAAGATTACACAATATGATGAAAATGTAAGAGCATTATTTAGCTTTTGGCCTTAGTAGAATGCTGTCTGTGAACTTTTCAACCCATAGTGGAGTCTGTCAACATAGGTAGCCTTTTAGTAGAAAAAAGTGGAGTGAAAGAGCATTATATGTAGAAATTCCACATCACATGTAGAATTTGATTATTCAGTACTTTCTGTAAGACAAACTCAAGTTTACAAGTAGTCGGCATGTGCCCATCGACTCCCTACACTTACAGCGAACACAATCAAACGTTCACAACACAAAATACAACGCAAATCAAAAACTCATTAGAACTAGATACGTACAAACTATGAATCTTTGTGTTTATTATAAAATTCGTCTAGATACTTCTTATAGGCGGCTTGGTTCGGCCATAGAAACGACGCCTGCTGGTTCAAGGGGCTTTGCGTGTTTGGCTCGGCTAACAGACTTTGGATTGACAGTAACACCGTGCGGACGTCGTACAGAGCCGTCCATTTGTCCTTCAGGATGTCTAAACATATTATCCCGGTCGTGTCCACGTTGGGGTGGTAACAGGGTGTTATGAATTTCACCATGGGAGGCGCGTAAGGGTACGAATTTGGAAACTCAAGCGACAGTTTGTACTTGTGCCCTGCGTAGACGGTCTCCTGGGGTCCGTTGATGGTTCCTACCCATTTAAAAAGGTTGTCACACTCGGGGAATGCTGAAATCCCCTTGTCAGCGCAACGCATCAGCTCCATCAACTCTTTCTGCAGTCTGCCAACAAAGAAATTAGGCAATTAAGGTGATTTTGGAAAGATACAAAGAGGAACCACGTAAATGCATCGTCATAAACATACCTTTTGCTCACTGCATGGTTATCCTTGAGTTTTATTGTGTCCTCGTTTTGTTTGGCGGGGTTCGAAGACGAAGCGTAAGTAGGATTGATGTTTTGGGCCATAATAAGAAGGAAAATTAAAATAAGATGCCACCAATTGTCTGTTATAAAGAAGACGACTTCCTGTGATTTGAAAAAGCTCCAATTTTATTGGATATTGGCTCACTTTTGACAGCGAGCGAGGTGTAATGGCGGCCAATGCAAAACAACGGAACAGCGCCATCTCTAAAATTACTGGCACAGCATTAACGTCGTTATTAATAACACGTTAATTATCGAGTTAAATTAAATTCATGATAAGTTATTGGGTGTTTTCTTTCAATATTATATAAATGAATTTAAACTTTATTTGGTTATAAAGTTCATAGGTAATTCTAGATGGTTTTATTTTTTGGGTTCCGTAATTCCGTTATAAACAGAAACCAAGCACTGCTTTGTAGCATTGCTTCAATCGTAGAAAAAACTGTATAATTTTTGTTTCACCGCGTTCACCGCCATGATACTATATAATATAGTTTGTGCCAAATAAGTACTACTTCTGAACATTTTATATGTTGAACATGGCAGTTGTACATACATAATTGCCTGAGCATTATATGGCGGTGAACGCGGGGAAACAAAAATTAATCAGTTTTTATAAATGGTTATGTAAGTATGTACAATCTGCTATGTTCAACATTTCTAAAATGTTGAACACGGACAGTTGTTTGTCTATGCATGGCGGTGAACGCGGTGAAATAAAAATTAAACATTTTTTTTATATCATTGAAGAAATGCAATACTTACACGATGCAGTGCTAAGTTTCTGTTTTACAGGAATCCAAAAAATAAAACCGTGACCTGTGAACTTATTGCTTTCCCGCGAATGGTCGATTTAATACCTCTAGGTAGTTAAGATTATTTTGCCCTACTCGTAATTTGAAAAGTAGGTAGAAGATACATTCACTTTCACTTTCTTTGGTGAGTTCAATGTTCACTAAAGCGTAAAATTAGTGATCAGTGAGGCGAACTAAAAAGTAAAAAGAACATAATTTGGAAGTCTATTTAAGATCTTGCTACAAATCACTATTTTTCAGTATTGATGAAGGTTTCAAGTGATATCACCGAATATTCAGCATTATGAGTTACAAAGTAAGTACGAAAAGTAAAAATTGTAACAATATGTTTATTTGGTTGTGTAGGTAGGTAGGTATGTACATTGTGAGGGAAAAGAAAGTAAAAACGTGTGACTTTCTCAGTTCAATTCAAAATTGTCCGTTGTAAACCTTCATTAAAGTTAATATCACTTTAGTGAGGATGTGAACCTTAGTGATAATTGCGGGCTAACTCTAGTTGTTTCCTGTTTTTGTGGAGACCGTGTAGTAACTGGCGGTATTTTGTATATGAATAATTTAATTTGTATAGACTTTATTGGACCTGAAAGAACTTTGTATCTAGAGCTAACACATGTTATTAAAAAATCATTTCATTCATTCATTCGTTTAAAAAAAAAAAGGAAAACTAATGTCAATGTCAAAAGTGTGCGTTGCGTGCGTGTTTGTTTTCGTTTGTTGAGGGGATAACAGAAAATAACCAGGTTTTATTGAATTTTGTGTTAATTTCTTTTACCATCAATTGCCTGGGTGCATTCCTCCTTAATAGTAACGCACCTAAATGAACAAAATGCCTTGCCAAGTTTATTTCGAAGACCGTTTCATAGCGATCGCCGATTGCGAAAACGTATCGAACATCAAGGACAGAATTTCACAACAATTTGGTGTTCCTTCCGAAGATCTCTTCGTAACCGTCAATGGCAGGACAGTCCCTGGCGATTTAGTGCTGAACACCATAGAGAATGTCAGAGTTTTCACGAAACTCGTCGGAGGTAAAGGGGGCTTCGGATCGATGTTGCGAGCCATCGGCGCACAGATCGAGAAGACCACCAACCGTGAAGCGTGTCGCGACTTGTCCGGCCGTCGGCTCCGGGACATCAACGAAGAGAAGAGGCTGAGGAAGTGGCTGGAAGGTCAGGAGGACCGGGAGAAAGAGGCGGCCGACCGTAAACAGAAGAAAATAGAAAGGTTGATTGCCGAGCCTAAGATTCACGTCAACTTGAACCCGACATACGAGAAGGAGCGTCAGGAGCTGCCGGAACGTGTCAGCGCCGCGGTGGACGCTGGCTGGCAGGCTGCCGGCTCGTCTAACGAAGGCTTGAAACGCAAAGCCGAAGACGAGAAGCCTAAAACTAAAAAGAAGAAGTTGTGGATCGATGCAGAGTTGTCGGACTGCTCTTCCCTCAGTGACGACGAGGAGGGCGATGTTAAGGCTAGCCCGGGGCTGGCGGTGTCCACGGACAGCGGGAATGAGTCTGATAAGGCTTCCGAAGTCAGCAGTAAAGCTTAGTCACTGGCATCATGGCTATGTTATAGTGAATCACTATTTAACTATCTCCTTCAAATCATGACTGTTTAAGATAGATGTGTAAAAATATTGAACATTCTAGAAAAAGTTATTTGTACTACAATACACAAAATACAATCTGTTATAATTTTGTGAGTCGTTATAAACATTTCTATTCGAAGTTTTAATAAAAAATTCTACATTTTACCAAAAACAATACACAAATAGAATGTTATTAATATGATTAAACTAAATATGACTACTAATTCATGTAAACCTGTAAAATTAAGATTTTATGCATTAAATTTTAGTAGTAAATTTATTCTTGATTTTTATTTGTACTTTAGAATACGCAACAAATACAATAGAGAGGAACATTCTTTGTCTTCCACCTCATTATCAAAAGATTTCATAAACAGCATTTTAGCGCCTATTTTTTAAAAATAGCAATATTGCTAAGCGTATATCATCGTCTAGAGTTAAGAATGAATGTGATTACAGTCAGGCGCTTTGAGCGCCTTGGCGCTGCTGTGTGTGCTGATGCTGGTGGCTGCCAGGCCTCAGGAGTTCGACGACGAAGACGACGGCGGTAACGGTCACGCCGCAGAGCGCAAAGGTAATTTTTTACTAGATTTATCTAAAGAAAATCACAAAGACCACTTCGCAGCGTGGCTACTGTTGATGTCGCCATAATGTAATCAATCATCAACAGCCTGTCCACTGCTGAGGCTCAGGCCTACCCTCGGGCTATAGTCCACCACGCTAGCCCAGTGCGGGTTGGTGGACTTCACATGCGCCTAAGAATTTCGTCTTCGGCGTATGCAAGTTTCCTCGCGATGTATTCCTTCACCGTTTGAGAGCAGTCAGTACCTAAATGTACTTAAGTTTCGAGAAAAAAACCATTGGTGCATGGCCTAGCCTGGGATCGAACTCCGGACCTTTCGATATGATAGGCCGCGTCTTATCCCCGACGCCACTGACGCTCTATGTATTTAACCATTTTTTTGCAGATGACGTATCCAGAGTTCAAATTAAAGTGTACCGTGGGCCGACCAAGAACGACGGCTACGCGCCCTGGGGCTTCTGGGTGAAACAGCCTTCAGACGAGGACTGACCCTCCACGAGGTCACCAATAAGTTATTTAGAAAATAATTAAAGATAGTATATTTACATATAAGTATATCCCAGTAAAACATGTAATGACCGGGTTTAGAAGAAGGAGCGTAGAGACACCTTCAAGGTTGCCTAAGAACTATAATAATTATACTTATGTAGGTACAGTCGAAGTATGAAAAGGTTCGTTTCCTTAAGGAGGTGAGGCGGTCTTATCGCTAAGAGCGATTTCTTACAGACAACCTTAATTGTATTATTGCTTGTACCTGTACAAGAAACAGAATTGCTAATAAATAACTCAAATAAATAAATGCAGACTACGAACAAGTAAAGAGATTTTTAATGAGATTTAAAGGTAAGAAAAAGAAAGCAAGGAAGAAAGAATGCAGGACACTCCGCGAATTTCGTGCATTTTTTCGTTTTTACATCTTTTCTGTTGTTAGATAAATCTCGTATTTTGCTTTTGTTTCTGTTAAGTCGGAGTTATTCAAATGTTGGCAACTGTTGCTTTCACTTGAACAAGGAAAAATAGACTTTAAGATGATGTACCTCTCATACCACGACTGATGCAGAATGTATTGGCACCTACTATAGAAACTCGGCGTTGTATAATAATATGATTCTTTTATTTAGATTTAATTTCGTTAAAAAACGTAGCAGCTATCCTGTTACTCGCTGGGATGTTCTGGGCGCTTTTAGGTTTTAATATTAATTTATAAAGCCAAAGACTTACGTTGTAAATTTCTTTTTCCCATTGTTTGTAAGCCTTTAAAGATAGGTACCTATATATCATACATACCAACATTACTTAGTTCAAGCAATGTTTTTCATAAAAATAAAAATAGCCTTTATACATTTTTTTCATGCAATTTTAATTTATATTTATTATTATCATTATTATTAAATTTATTTATTTATTTATATTTTCTATTGTATTTTTATCTGCCCTTTTTCGGGTAAAGGCCTCCCCCAATCTCTCCCACTCTTTCCTGTTCTTCGTTTTTCTGCTCCACGTTACTCCTTCTTCCTTTTCGATATCATCTAGCCATCTTTTCTTTGGTCTTCCTTGTGTCCTTCTGTCTCCCCTGTTACTCGTCTGGAAGAACAGTTGAGGCTGCTCAGCATTTCCGCAAGATCCTGCAGCGACTCTGCCAACACTACTATGTCGTCTGCAAATCGGAGGTGTGAGATGTGCTCGCCGTTTATACTTATACCGAGTCCCCTCCAGTTCAGTGTTTTAAAGACGTCCTCCAGTGCGCTGGTAAACAGTTTCGGGGATATGACATCACCCTGCCTGACACCCCTTTGCAACTGGATCGGACCTGTCTGCTGATTCTGAAGTCATTACGTGACCTGCCCATCTCCATATATAGGTATTATGCTATATTAAAGTTTTATTTTACATTAAACTTGTCGTTTACAGATCTCACTGTGATTAATATTAGGACCTAACTACCTACCTAATAAAAGTTCTAAAACGAAGATAAATAATGCGCCCTGATGTTGTAAATAATAATAATAATAAAAAATTATTTATTGCGTCATGAGGAACAAAGATCTTATAATAAAATTTGTAACAAACACATGAACCTTGTTAGGGCACTGCAACATTTATACTTATGGAGTTAATATAATATAGTTTCAGAGTTACATTAAATTTTCGAAATTAATACCTAATTTAATATTGTGCAGTAATGTGCAACGACTAATTTTCATTCAGTTTTAAGAAATAGTTCATTGATTCTGTTTCACAGTTAAATAAAAGAGTATTTTGGTATTAATTTATTTTATTCTTTCACTATACATCCACCATCTCTAATCAAAGTACAAAGACAATCTAGAATCTACTCTAGGGGTGTACTACAATAGATTCTTTCAACCAAATAAAACTTTTCAAGTTTTTGGACACCTCTACGCCTCACATACTTATTACCTAACGATTACACAGACACTGTCAGCGACGTACAAATGTGTAATCTGTGACTTGTAATCCATTTGCACGATAACCTACCTACCTACTACCTCTTCACTCATAGAGTGGTCGTTCTTAAATTTAAAAAACTCCTGGAGATTGATATACAAAATTTCATTCAAATCGCTTCACCGGTTTATGTGTTAGACTTCGTAAGGTCAGTAAATAGTTCACGGGGAAATGTAGGTATAGTATATGCATATTGTTCTACAACAAACTACCAGAGGACATCTTGATTATGAAGGAGAGACAGAGAATGAATTTGAACGACAATGATGCTTGGTATTAATGTTGCTTCAGCCTCGCAGTCTTCAATTGTTATACAAACTTAATGTTAAAAATGTATTGCGGAAGCTTATTGCGCCGCTTCTTCTCAACATCTAGGCGCTATAGACAAAACATTGACGTGTATAAAATGTACCCAGTGTACTCATAGGTACTCACATACTCTGACTGTGTTCATCAATAAAATCAGTTACAATTCAATTCTGAACTTAATTAAAAAATAGAACACAATAATACAGTAGACTAATACAATAGACTAAAGTACAGAAGACTAAATAATACAGTTTATTTAAAATCTGTCTATACATACCTACGTCTCAAGAATTATTATACCATTTCAGTTTGTATTTTTCTTCGAAGGTCTCAAGGTCATGGGCGATACTGCTGTTTTTTAGGTCACCTTTAAACATATTGAGAAGTACGTTTATAGCATTTGTCACATAGAATGGAGTGGAATTTTTTCGTACACCAGTACCAGAATTATACATTAACAGTTCATAGTTTAAAGCATTAAAAATAATATTTATCTGACTTTTACATATTAGACTATTCACATTGACATAAGTGCCACTAGTAGGAAAACGTTTCTTTTCATTGACCGTAACAGCTGATGTCCAGGTTATTCTCCTTTCAGCCAACATATTCTGTAGTGGTTCGGTAAAGTTAGGTTCATTCATTATGCTAGTAAAAGTGTTCTTAAGTGAATCCAACTGCACATAGAGTTGCTGGTCTAACGGTTCATAGTTGTTGGTGCAATCACTCCAGTTGAGATAGCAACTTTCATGAGACGATTCTTCTAGTCCATTGTCTTTCATCGTGTTGTCCACACTAGGTTCAATACGAGACATTGTATAGTTTAGTTTCTCAAGCTGTACATTCAACGATTCCGCACATTTGAGCTGTTTGTGCTGCATATCCAGAACTTTTTCTATTTTATTATCTTGCTTTTCTTCTGTCTGTTTGATTAAGTCTACCCATACCAAGTTGTATTTCTCTTCGAAAGACATCTCATTGTGTATCCCATCTAGTCCGTTATGAATGATATTGTCGATGACAGGTCGAACCTTCCTCAGAGCATCTTTTAGTTTGGTGTGATCATTCGCAGCTTGCTGTAAATAGAACTGTATTGCGGGTAAATTAATGTTTAAGTGCGTGCCATCCGATGGGAAACGTGTTGTTTTGTCGACCTTATGTGGTGAATTTAAGATTTTGAGAAATTGGGCAGAGCTGTCGAATTTGCTAGAAGTCAAACACAACCAAATAGAGTCATTGAATTCTTTCAAAGGAACATAGGAATGTTTTAGAATGGTGTTATGAGTTTGTTCCCAATTGACATACCCGCTTATTGTTAGTTCTTCAACTGTCTCGATCTGTGGTTTAACATTAACTTCTTTAGCTGATTCTTCTACGTTACTATCCATATTTTCAACATATTTTGCTTGCTTTACCAAACTTGCTCGTCTCAATTTTGAAGCCTCATCAACAGTTGCTTGATTGTCAACATTTTCTTCTTCGCGCCGTTTGTCCAATAACTGATCAAGTGCTGTTATTAGAATCTTTTGCTGATCAACTAGAGCTTGAAGGGTGTTTTGGTGTGCGGCTGCCTCTCTGTGGCGATTTGCGGACGTGGCGGCCAGATCTGCTACTGCATTCTCCAAGAGTGCGAGTCTGTTCTGTGTGCTATCCATTTCACTTTTGTATGAGCACCTTCTGCAAACGAAAGATGTTGCGATTATTGTGATCTAATTACAATTCGGTTGATTTTAGTTTATTTATCTATATAAGTCTGTGTCGATCGATACCTTTTTAACAATGATGTGGTATGAATGATACTGCAATCTTATCGTGAATGATAAATGGAATAGTAACAAATACGTAATGATAGCTTCGTGCCGTGATTATATTCTAGCATTCTTAAAAATAAAATTGTGTTCCATTTTGTATTGTACAATATTTATAAAATCTTAAATATTATATTGTTTTAAGATCATTAAAATGAAAAAAATTAGTAATTAAGTAGGTATATTTAAATAAACCTAACTATAGTACCTACCTAATACCTACCTTTAAATGCGAAGTGTACGAAATGCGACGAAACGCCATATTATCAGACTAAACTGGAATCGTTGTTCGTGATTGTTTTTCCTACCTAGATACTATACAATGTGTCTGTGGCGAGTCTAGATAATGTTCAACAGGCGACGTCACGACGACCGACACTCGTGTTGCGCCTGCGCCGGTGTCGGTATCAAAACATCTCCGACTGCCTAAAACGACGCTTCCTCATATGATTAGGAAGGCGAATACCCCACTCGGTTCGCCTTCCTAATCATATGAGGACGTATTTGTAACATGTAATTTTTTTGTTACAATCTGAAGTGGCGAACGGAATTACCTGATGTCCAAGGGTCACGCAGAACGTCGCTCCATCTAGCCGGGGGCGTGCCACACTGCGCCTACCCACGCCTGGTCTTGGGAACTATCTACCCCAGCTAGTCAAGGTGCTATTCGGACGGGTGCTCTAGCTGGACTACGTCACAGATACGTCTAGTCGCTAAACAAAGAATGAACATGACGCATTAGACGTATCCTAGACACACGCGGCCTGCGGTGGCGGCCTACCGCAGGCCGCAGTCTCAATATGCAAACGCAGGCCGCGCGTGTCTGAAGTCTCACATACATTGCATAGGGGAGACAACAGGCCGCCACCGCCACCGCAGGCCGCGTGTGTCTGGGATACGCCTTAAGTTCAGAAACAAAGCGATTACCTAAAGATTTCATGGGCTAGTCCACAAAAAGTATTAAGTAGGTTCTTACTTACAATGTTTTTTTATCAGTTTTAATATATTTTCTAAATTTATATGACTATGTTATTTAACTATGTTATGTTACTTAACTAAATAGGTATTGAAGCGTGCAAAAATGCATAGAGGCGATGGCCGATATATCGGGTTTTTATTATCCACGGGCCTGACCCCGATTCTGTTTATGACGTCATAATATTTTAACTGTTTTTTTGTATGTAATTGTGTGCTAAGTTTTTATGTATTACAATATTGCAATTTTGTATTTTTGAATGATGAAATTTTGATATATGAAAAAAAAAAATTTTGGTTTTAAGTTGAGATGATCTTAATGTAATTGTAACTATTTGACGACAACTTTATCGCTTTGGATGTAATCTGTAATGATTGTAAATAAAAATATACAATATACAATATATTTTTTATGTATATCGGCCCAATACCTTTTAAAATCCATCTACATTAGTTGGTTTTGCCGAATATTTCCAATTGTTTGACGGAAAACTGACTCTGAGTGTGACATTTTAGCGCTGTACTCTCCCGTTAGCCGAAGTGAGTTTGTTTTAGTTAGTTATCACCTCACAATGGCCCGTGGAAATTAGCGGGTTACTGCACAGTTAGTGTAAGTACACGCGTCTCCTGCGTTACGAACGGTCCCATGGAAACACCAGTTCAGTTAAACTTGAAATTCTAAACCTATTGTAAGACTTGTGAGTGTAGCGTGAGGAAAACAACTTCTCACTTTTATGTCATCATATCATTCTGTAGACGTCCACTGCTGGACAAAGGCGGTGAGCCAGGGATCTCCACGACGACCGGTCCCGCGACGGTTACCAGACCGTCAGTCCACCTTGTGGGAGGCCTGCGCTGCGTCTTCGGTACGCGGTCGCCACTCGAGAACCTTTCTGCCCCGTCTGCGGCCGTCAGTTCTGCGAGCGATTTGTATGTAATTGTACTTAATTTTAATAAAGTAAATTGAACACGGCTATGATACAAAAGTAGATAGATTTCTCTCTCTGATCATAGATCTTTTTTACTTTTTCTAACAGTGAGAGTTGGCTGGTAGAGATCTCTGGTAGATCAGTCCTCATTTAATTTTGTACACATCTTTCTTGTTTTTTAAGTAAGTAAATTTATTTGTGTAATGAAGAATACAATTAATACCAAGGAAAACTATAGGTAACCTAACTATTACATAGTATATCGACATTAAGATATCATCGGCGAACCCGTCGCGTTTCACCTATCTTAACAGAAATCCTAGAAGTGTAAAAAGATTGTTCACAGAACATTTAGTACCTAGTGTCTAAGTGAAAAATAATAAAAGGGAAAATTGAGTACGGAAAGATAATGCAGTTTATTGAAGTGATGGGGCGTCGAGAAGTGAACAAGTTGTTTCATCGCGGTAAGAGCTCCTCATATTTTAGTATCTAGTACCTTCTAAAGTTTTTTTAAAGACAAGGCGCCGTAGTATCTATCTTGTTAGAAGTTCAGACCAAGCGGAAATTTGCCCAAACACTTTTTGACGTCATTGCCAAATGAACCATAATATCACTATACCCTAAAGAACAAAATTGTATGAATGACTTCGAGCGTTTGGCTTGCGTTTGTGAAGGTTTGTATATACAATACAAAGATTGTACATGCATAACGTTTTGGTTATTGTTTGGATTTGGTAATATCGTTCAGAATGAGCGCGAATGGCCCCCAGGTGTCCGTAGGAGGTGGGTCTGCCGCTCGCTGGCGGGCGTGGTCACCTGCTGGCTGCTGTGGTGGACCCTGCGCCGGGAGTCGAACCCGCTACTCGCGGCCGCCCACACCGACGCGCAGCTCGCCTACTTGAGAAGTAGCAGGAGTTTGAAACATTATCTCGACAATATGTTAGTATACCCACTGGATCATCACCTTTTGGCCGACTGTTGGACAAACTAGTCAGTCATCATTTTTTTATGTTCCGTTTGAATGTATGAGTGAACGATTGATTGATTGATTGAATGAATGAATGAATGAATGAATGAATGAATGAATGAATGAATGAATGAATGAATGAATGAATGAACGAATGAATGAATGAACGAATGAATGAATGAATGGATGGATGAAGGAGTAAATGGATGAATGAATTAGTGAGTGAGAGTTTACAGCATTTGCAGTCATTGGCTACCAATTGTGCTACCTGTACTAACAGGTTTTATACCCCTCTTAGGCAGCCGGCCGTTGGTACAGTCGAGCTCACGTCAAGCTAGATACACTTTTAAGGCAATGTCAACTTTATTTTTATTGAGCAGTAAGGCTGTATTTACCGACGTGATCTTAACTGTACAAAAAAAAAAACACAGCGGGCTTGAAATATCATTATACGTGTTATTTATGTAGGTAGGTACGTGTATTTTTTCTAATAATGTTCCCAGCCACGTGCTGATCGAGCCGTCGTCCCCGGCGTGCGCGGAGCTGGCGCCGGTGCCGCTGGTGGCGCTGGTGACCAGCGCGCCCGGGCGCCGCGCGGCCCGCGACGCCGCCCGCCGCACGTGGGCGCGCCACCAGCCCACATACTTCGTCATGGGCCTGGATGCGGACCGCGGTGATGACCAGCTGGTGCGTTTTTGAGTTTCAATAGAATCATCATCATCAGCCTGAACTATCCTCTGATGGACATAGGCCTCCCCCAAGGCGCTCCTCCGCGCATCCAGTCACTGCCAGCCGCCTCACGCAGATCGTCGCTTCATCTAGCCGGGGGGCGTCCCACACTACGCTTGCCTAGTCGTGGTCTCCACTCGAGAACTCGTCTACCCCAGCGGTTATCGGTTCTCGGACAGATGTGACCAGCCCACTGCCACTTCAACGTAGGTATGTAGGTAGTTTTTGAGCTTTTTTACCCTGAGAACCTCCTCTCTTTTTGAAGTCGGTTGACTTGAAAGAAAGCTATTAAAAATAGACGGTTATTTAAATGACAAAATGGTGATGACAAGGTCCAAATTAGCTTGGCTAATAATACCGTTTCTGTCTTCCATGGTTTCTTCCAGATTAACAACTACATGGAAGCGAAGCAGCGCGACGACCTGGTGGTGTTTGACTTCGCCGACCACCACCAGAACCTCACCACGAAGGTGGCGCTGGCGATGCGCTGGCTCCTCGACCGCTGTCCGCAGGCGGAGTTTCTTCTTAAGGTATTCTGATCTCAGCCTGCTAGATCGAACTTAGATTTCTTCAGATTGGAGCTGCTTCCGTCTCACTTGGGTCCCTTCTGTTCAAGGTTGAAGATGACGTTCTGATCAACCCCTGGACGTTGCAGCAGGTGTTGAGAGACAATCAAGACTCTAAGATAGTTGGTGCGTTATTTTAATTAAGTTATTTCTGACTTCTTTCTTTTCCTCTTAAGGTCGTAGCCTTCCTCAAGAACTGGGCTATAAAATGCAAAAAAAAATTTTCAAGTAGTAATTATATTGATAGAGCGCGTTCATACAAACAAACAAACAAACAACTCTAAGCTTTATTATATTTGTATAGAAATGGGATTCTTATCAACTAGATGCAGTTATCAGTACCTAACCTACCTAATATGACTGTGAATATGAATCATTTTTTCGTTTTGTTTCATTTTGTTATATGTGGTGATTGATTGAATATCCTGGGAATGCTCTCTGTGACAGGGTCCGTAGTGAGTAACGAGCCCGTGGTCCGGCAGCCGGGCCGGCGGGGGTACACGCCTCGGTGGCTCTACCCCCCAGAAGTGGTGCCTGAGTTCGTCTCTGGGCACACCTATCTTATAAACGGTAATAATTACGTTTAAAGCATCACTGTCCTCATCATCATCAACCTGTACTAGTCCACTGCTGGACACAGGCCTCCCCCAAGGCGCGCCACTGAACATGATCCCTTCCGATCCCAGCCGCCTCGCGCAGGTCATCGCTCCATCTAGCCGGGGGCTTGCCCAGTCGTGGTCTCCACTCGAGAACTCTACCCCAGCGGTTATCGGTTCTCCGGCTGATGTGACTGCCACTTCAACGTGCTAACCCTGTGAACTATGTCGAAGGCTTTGGTTCTCTGGCCGATCACCTCGCTTCGGATCTTATCTCTCAGAGAAACTTCGAGGCCCGATAGCTCTTCATCATTCAGTCAGTGCTAAGCTTTGCGTCAGTTATGAACCTCACCACTCTTTTGACACTGAATTGTTTCACTTCATCTGGTTGAAGTGAGTAGTTGCCCAGATGGGTGTTTCTTTCACGCATCAGTGGGCCACTCGCACAGAAGGTGCAATTTCAATTTCAATTTATTCAATTCAATGACGTTTCCTCTGCTCCATGTAACAATTAAATTACACGTGTTCCAGGTAACTGCATAAGAAGCATCCTGAAAGCCGCCTACAGCGTGCCCATGGTCAACCACGAACAGGTCTACTACACCCACCTAGTGTCCACATCCCTCGGCTACTCACTGTCCGACGACGTCAGACTGACCCCGTGGGGGCCTCACTGGCCATCTTTGCAGCCACCCTGCATGTTTTGGCCGCACGCCTCGGTGCGTGGTCTGAGCCCTCAGGATGTGCTCAGCGTATGGCCGAAATTGGAGGCGATCGGCAAAGCTTATGAAAACAATGAGACTGTATGCGAAGGTATGCTTAAAATGGCATTGTTTATCTTTTGATTTTTTACAAAATAAACTTTTTTTATGAAAAGTTTTTTATTTCTCATTTTCTTGGAAGCCTACAACGCTCATTATGACGGAAGTCAGTCTTGACGTCGTATGGGATTGTATGGCGGATTCCACACTGAAGCTGGAGCCTAGGCCACTGCCCCATATGTGAGGGTGGGTGGCCAGGTTTCTATAATCTTCTCTTACGACACCGGCCCGTCAACTGAACACCTGTGCGGCGTCGCAGATGCCGAGGTACCTCCACCAACTGCGATAACATTTAACGAGCGGTCGTCTTATTTCGTTCAATTAACATTGTTCGGTTAACTTCATTCAGTTAACACAGGGACGGATTTGAACTTGGCTGTTGATGACACTCGGCCACAAAATACAGTAAAATGTTGCTCGTGCAGCATTCCAGTTTATTTTTAAAGCTTATTCTAAAGGTTCTCAAAGCTAGGTAAGTCGTTTAAGCAAATAAGGTGAAATTTGACATAAGTAAGTACCTAGGTTGGACAATCCAGTTGGTCCACGGGTAATACCCCAGTTAAAGCCGCGAGATCCACTAAAAGATTCACTAGATGTAAATCCTACTAATATAAAGGCGAAAGTTTGTAAGGATGTTTGGATGTGAGGATGTTTCTTACTCTTTCACGCAAATACTACCGAACAGATTTTGATGAAACTTGGTACGGTGATAGCTTATATCCTGGAATAATATTTAGGCTACTTTTTAACGCGGAAAAAGTCGCGGGGCGTCCGCTAGTGAATAATAAAATTGGGATAATGCAACACAATTTTGGAGAATTAACCGAATTCTTTTTAAAGAAACCCCTCATTAAGCGGAGTATCTTATGATAGGTCTGTAGGTACTACCCGACAACTGAAACGAGTCACTGGGCCTTGGCCTCCCTCCGCCTCCCGCTTCCGTACCTCGCCCGCCCGCTCTCGTCCTAGCGCGACGGTACCGTTCGCATAAATGTGAGAGCTCGGGCTTAAGTGACGTCGTGCCATTAACAAATGATGATAAAGATGAAGATTTCTTATGTATTCTTACACAATGTTTTATTTTTTAACAAAAATATAAATAAATAATAATTTATTCCCATACTTTCGCTCAATACTTTGTCAATCGTTTTTGCACTCTGTACCTATCACGGCGGGGCGACGTAGGGGGAAGCGGGAGACGCGGAGTGACTCATCATAGTTGCTGAGTAGTAGGTCTACTATGGAAAAGATATACGATAATCGAATTGAACGAATCTCCAAGTCCGTCCCGCGATTCCAAACAAAGCATTAAGGGGTGAAGTCAGGCGGAAACCATAAATACTGACATTGCGTGCGGAACTGCACCGAGGATCAGACTGCGCCATGGACAACAAGCTGGCGATAGTGATAGTGGTGATATTCACCCTCGTCGTGGACCACCGCGTGGCAGCGGGTGAGAGCAACATATACTTAGCATTAATTACAGTGTAGAGATTCGAAAACAAACTGGTGAAGGCCGCAGGACCCGGCTGGATGAGGTTAGCGCAGGACCGGTCGTCGTGGAGATCCCTGGGTGAGGCCTTTGTCCAGCTGTGCACGTCTACAGGCTGATATGATGATGATGATTGAAAACAAGATACCAAAGCCCAGTTTCGGTAGACAGTTTCGCGGATAGACCACTCTGTATACGCTATCCTGGTGGAAATACGGTGTCTGGTGAATCCCATCTTGGGATATTTAAGAAGTAGTGGTATTAAAGTATACTTATTACATACCTAGGGTGATGCTTAGAAATGGCTTAGATTTAGATTTTGGGACAAAAAGTGAGAGACATACAGTTCTACTATTTATTGATGATTTGATTATCCCTGAGAGAAGATTATGTTCATTAATGTTACATAATGTAACCTCTATTAAAATTCAAATACCTATCAAGATTTTAAAAAATGACAGGCAAATAAAATTCGAAAGTCACCTAAAAGTAACCTGGACAAATTCTACCAACGTTCAGCTCAAACATCTGGGTCTGCAACCTGCAAATTTTGTAGAAATTTCTCAAAAATCGCAGAACTAAGAATTAGTTTATAAATGCCGAAGTCGAAACGAAAAATTAACTTACCGAAAATCTTCTAGACTTCTTTTTCCAACGTCGGCTACCGAAGCTCCATGAACTCGGGAACACTGGCTTTAAATGTGTCCCCGGTCGTACTTGGATCACAGTTGAACAAAAACTGCAGAAAACTGGAGAACTGGACAGTAGCGAAGAGGAAGTGGTCTCAAGAAGAGGCCATATGAACCATCCTCCGAGCAAAGACGAGTCCTGCAAGATTTGCGTCTGCTCCATCGAAGGGAAAGACCAGTACTGCAGTCGGAGGCCTGCGATGAACGTGAACGAATGCCTCAGAATGAGCAAGTTGATGGAAGATTTTCAGAAGAATGTTCCGTATGACCACGACAGGACCCTGGCGTACAGGATCAGGAGAGGTCGGTGCTAGGCTGGTGGCGGTCAGTGCAGTTGAATCGCGAATTAGGGTTACATTTGAATACTCTAACCTAGAGACAGGTTGTAAACGTGCAAGATCAAATAATTTACAAAACGAACACAAATTTTCTTTGGTTTTATGAATTTATGAACAGGTATCCCAGAAAATAGTGATAAAAATAGTAACTAAAAAGTGATCACAGTTTGGTAAAAAACACGACAAAAAAATCCTCGAACACTATTAAACTCGCGGAAAATAAATAGGGTTTAAACCAAGGGGTGAAACGGATTCCTCTGGAAATGCTCCGCTTGACATTATTTTGGGACACCCTGTTGTTTGTAGAATCTCTTCGAGTCCCCCTCAAATAAAAACATTAATACCTAAACTTTAAATATTTATCAACAGGTTTTATATTGTAGTATATATAAATATTTTTATGAAGTCAGACATATGAAAAACGTAGAATTCTCTTAAATCAAGCGAATGTAAGCCGGAGACGAGCTGGACTGACATACCAGGAGCATATAAAGCGGGTGCTCACAGACACGTGTAAACCGACACTTGGCTCCCTGTTCCTTCTCCCAACTCCGACAGGGACATAGCGTAACGATATGATAATGTAGAATTCTTTTTATTAAAATGATTGTTCCCACAACCAAACCACAGATTACATCTGGCACAACGACGAAATCCCATACGAGGCTAAAGCAAGATGCTACAGAGGACACTCTTACTACAGCAACAGTCCGAAAGCGAACGAAACTGATATTGATGTAGGAGAAGACATCACATCACTACTCGACTACAAGAACAAGTCCATCTGCTTCTACTGTGTGTGCTCTGTCAGCGGAGCAGAGGTCGGCTGTGTGCAAAGGCATCAGTGGTACTGCGAATACTTCAGGATCATAAGGGAGCAAGGGTCCATCAGAGATAGATACAGGGTGCTGTTCCAGCAAGACAGACCTCAATACTTCAGCCATATCTCTTGGAGACTAAGGAGGAAGATGGACGAAGGAATTTACGATTTGATAGAAACTGGTATGCTGTTTTAAAATGAGGGAAATGGTTTGAGCACCGTTTGGGTTTCTTTTCTTATAATGCTTTTAGTCTTGGGTATCCTCAAAATGTTTATTGGTTGATTTGTGATAGGAATGTGATGTGTTTTATTTAATGTTGTGACTGAATTATGGCAGGGCGTCGCCTTTTGCAACCAATCTTACCGAATTTAAGATTTACCTTTCGCGTATGACTATATATTCTAGTCTTTGAAATTTTGGCATTTGACAACTTATGGAAAACTTAGAGATTTCTCTTGATCTTTCGGCTTGTAAAGAAAAGATTGGTGCTTGCAGGAGGCGACGCTCTGTGCTGCGGCCATCCGGACGGGCATCGGCGGAGTCTCCACAACCGGGTCAGCATGGTCTTCAACAATATGAGGCGGAGGGTGCCGAAGGAGAACCTGCTGAGTGGAAGCCCTGTGGGGGACTATGTGGACTTCATAGTCAACAACGACTAGAGAGATGAAAGGAAATGTACATCGTTTGTTTATTTGTTACAAGAAAGCATTTTTGAAAAAAATGATATACCTGCTACGATTTTGATTACTACTTACTAAGGTTTTTAGAGAAATACTAGACATTTTGAACAAAATGATCTTAGCAACTTTATTTTATTTAAATTGTGAACATGAAGATGGTGAAAGTCATAGATTCAAAGAAATAATCAAGACAGAAAAAGATAAATAAATATAAAGAGAAAACAGAATTATTTGGATTGAAAGAACACAACGCTGGACCGCAAAATTGTGTTTTACTTTTTGTTTTGTGTCAATGATAACTTTTTATAAAAAAATATTTATTAACAGTGAACAGTGAAGTTTTATAGTAACTAATTATTTGTGTTTTATATTTTTATACCATGTTAAATAAGTAATGAAGCATTACCTAATTAAAAATTTGTGTGAAATATGTTTGAGTGATTTCAAGTTCATTTAAAAAATACTCATGTACTAATTAACATGCACGTATTTGTCTCTTAGAATGTTTTTGAAAAACAAAAACGCACCTTTTTCGCACGAAATGATTTCAACTGCACTGATTACACATAATAATGCACAAATAATTTTTTTTTTTTTAAATAATTTTTGCTTTATTTATTTTAGTACTTAGCACCTATGTTGCTCGTTGTTCACATCTATTCTTAGTCACTTTTTTTTTCCTACCTATTGTCTTTTTCTCGCACTTCTTCATTCCACGAAACGAGCTCCCAAAGAAAATCATGCGGGTGCGCATTTGCATTTGTAAGTACCTAGTCTTACAAATAACTTATTTTTCTCATTATGTTCTTGTCTCTCGCATTGGTCGGACGTGTGCGCTGCAGAAAAACTGATTCTGTTAAAAATAACTGACTCTGTTTACCTTTAAGTGAGAAGAAGTCCTTTATCGACATGTAAATAAATAACAATGTCTTTTGATCAGCTGCAATCTATATGTTTTACATGTTAAAAAGTTTGATGACAACATGTAAAAACCATCCTTCCCTTTACCTCTAGTCATTGGCCATCAAGCTGCGAGAATTTTGTTCCAGAGTTCGATTCGTGGAATAGAGTTCTAGGTATATTGTGTTTCCCCTCATACATTTTCTGTTCACATTTAGCAGCCCTGCTATTCTGTAAGCGTATTTGTGCAACTCGATCCTGAATCCGCCGTGAGATCGGTCTCTAACTCAATGATTCACAGTTCAATACTCACTTTACTTCGCAAGTGAAGTGTTTATTGTGTAGCTTGTATTTGTTTACACAATGCGACGTCGAGGTCTTTCATGATCGGATGCGAAGTGAAGTGAGTGACTTGCGATGTGATGGTCGAGTATTAATTCGTACTTTACAGAATCACACAGCTGTTGGTCTTCCAAAAAAGAAAATAATGCTTAATATTATTTATGATTTGATTTTAATAGTGGATTTGAAGAACAACAAAACGGCTGAATCAATTTTACGTAAAACAAAAAATTGTGCTAATGAGATAACTTTAGTAAACACATTAAGACGTATTTTTCTTTCAAATTGTTTGGTTTTACATAAAGTTTTATATATTTTTAAATTAATTAATAAAACAAATTTTATTTAATCATTTACTCAGATAAAATTGTTCTAGTTACATTAATTTGATACAGGAATTTTATTTCAACTAATGTTTTGTCTTGTAAGTACCAATTACTTCATAAGATAGGGAATAAAATAGATTTTCTTTATGAATTATGAATATGAATCGAAGGCAAGTGAATTACATTTTCAGTGGGCTCGGATGTGGAGTCGCCTCACTGTGTCCCTTTCGTGTCGGAGTACTCAGACTGTACCGAGGGTAAGTTCATTACAATTTGTTACAATAATCTCCGCCCCTGCGAGTTAATGAATTGTCCATACCCAAAAATACATCATTTATTTATACATTTATTTATTACTAGCCGATGCCCCGCGACTTCATCCGCGTTATAAAGTATACTATTTTTTAATTTTCAAAATTTAACCCGTTCTAATCATGCCAGTTTCTTAGTTTTAAAATTTGTCAATAGATGGCGCTAGGTGTATTTTACACCCGCTATCATTTGATTCTTTGCAACATATTTAAGTTAAGCGTGCAAATTATCTACCAGTTTTTACCTCTTTATTATTAGTATAGATATAGATTATTTTCTCCATTATTTAATTTATTTAAACTTATAAAATCGTTGGTCCTTCTTTTCCCTGTAGCATTTAGTTCGTCGTTCAGTTTATTGTATTTCGGGAATGTTCACCAGGACCTCATTTATCTAAGCCCAAATCTGAAAGAGCCGGCAAAAATTGAATGCTATTCCGGTAGCATTTCTCCGCCTAAGCATTTCTTACTGTGACACCAAAACTCTAAAGATCATTGTCCTTGGTTTTAATTGAGTTCGAAAATCTGTCCCTTCATACAATTTCGATGAATAAGTATATTTGCCTCATTCCAAAATCTCCTCTTCCTAAACATAATTTCAACATATTTTAATAAACCCTGACTGAACCTGTGACCTGGCCTTCCGACTTATCATTGAACCTGTAACCTAGCCTGCCGACTTATCAGTGAATCTGTAACCTGACCTGCCAACTTATAACTAGACCTGTGACCTAGCCTTCCGACTTAGCGCTAATCCTGTGACCTGGCCTGCCGACTTATAACTGATCATATTATGAACTCAGAGAACCAGTGCTCGGGCTGCATCCGTTGCACGTGTACCGCCAGCGCGGACTGGTCGTGCGGCCGCGTGGTCGAGTGTCCCGCCAACGACTACGCTCCTGTGGACGACAACGCACTCGACAATGCACTCACTGTACTTTATTCTGGTGAGCACCTGCAACAACTGATGCCTAACTGCAAAAACTGATGCCTTACTGCAAAAACTGATGCCTATCTGCAAAAACTGATGCCTATCTGCAAAAACTGATGTCCAGCTGCAATAAATCACGCCAAGTGCAAAAACTGATGCCTAACTCCGATAACTGATTAATGCCTAAGGCGCATGTAAAGTCTATCAAACTGTGGGCCAGCGTGGTGGACTATCGCCCTCAGGGTAGGACCTGCCCAACAATGGGACGTATCTATAAGCTGTTAATTTTTTAAAGGGAGATATTACTAAGATGTTGATATCTGTAAAGATATTTTGTTTTCCGCCGCCGCTGTCTTACCTACATATTGCTTAACGTGATATCTGTGATTTGTTATGTTTTAGAATTGAAAAACAAGGAAGCATCCAGTTTGAAGGCCCAAGCTCAAGCAAAGCCAAAAGAAGATCTCATATTAGGTATTTTATCATGCTTTTTTTTACTTTTGCTATTGCGAATGTATTATGTGATACCGAGAATCTATTGTAATGCCTAGTTTACACACTGGCAACTTTAGTTTCGGCCCTTTGTTTGTGCCTCAGGGAATATGCGCAGGCCATGTGTAGCTCCACAAGTATCGCTACTAGTTTCTTTGGTATAGACGAGCAATAATATGTGCACTTATCTTGCCTAAATCTTCTCGCACTACCTATATGACCTTCTTTTAAAGATGGGCTTTCGTTTGACTTCAATCTAAACTGACGATAATGATCATGACACAGAATATGGGAGTGCTTCCCAATTCATGAATAAAGTTGGAGTTCCTCAAACTTGTTTTTATATATTTTTGATTTTTTTGCGACTGTTTCAGTGGGGAACCAAAACAATATTTTTAAAGAAATTCAAAACACTTTTAATTGTTTTCAGGGTATTTGATTGCTGTACCCTGATGAAAGCACCACCGCACACTATATTTTCTATCAATAATAGCACATAGCACAGCACTGAATAAAACGCTTTTCAATGTTGTTCATTATTCTTTTAAAAACTCTGTTGTCATAGAACTCTATCAATAGCAATACTTCTAATTACTTACCTCTCTAAGATGCAAATAATTCTACATAGTATAATGTTATAGGCTTGGTAATCGGTACCCAAATAACCCTAGACCCACTAGCACGATGAATCCATTCAAAGGTAAGTGGATTATAACATAAACTAAAAATAATTTGTAAAGATGTAAAACGGTAAATAATATTTCAGATAAAGATGACGAGTTGGAGCGGAAGATAATAGAATTGATGACCCGCCAGAAGAGGTCAATAGACAGTAAGGCGAAAGGCAATAAAATGGGTCAGAAAATCAATGGAACTGTAAAGTTTTATCACACTGTGGATGAACTTAATGAAGGTAAGATTAAAGGAATACCATGGGGATAGATAGGGTAGGGACAGGATAGATTAATAGGACAAGGCTAAGTAAAATATATAAATGATCTCAGAAAAAGTATTAGTTTTCGAGGCGTGCTCTTTGAATATCGCATAATAGAAAGTTACAACGACCATGTGTATATGCGGTCAGGGTTTTGGTTGAGTTAAGATATTTTTATTTCTCCGTGTATAATAGAATTGTAAATTAATAACGAAAATATGTTTCAGATACACTACGAAACACTAACATATCAGGTACTCTACAAGCTAAGAAAGTAGACACTGTTCGTTTACCAAAAATATCCCGAAGAACTAGGTTGATGAATGCTGGAAATATGTCATCTCAATCCAGTGATCCTCTTCATATAGAATACAACCAACCACCAGATTACCCACACCTTACTGACAATAAAATAGATTCAACTACACACATCGAAGAAAGCCAAAATATATTGGGTGTAGACTTAATACATACTAATTACACACAAAAAGAAAAGGACAAAGATTTGTCACGACTGATAGTGAATGAACTAAAGAGTGGCAAAGAAATTATTGGCAGTAAAGATGCTGCTATAATGTCAAATATTACTTTTACACCAGAAAAGGACTCCTTGACAGCAATGGCGTATATTGCTGGTAATTTACTCAACAAACTGTGGAGTATGGAAAAGGAAGCAAGTGAGGAGTCACTTGAAACTGATGACTTGAAGCATCAAAAGATTGCTGATTTACTTGACCTTTTCAAAGAACCACTTACTATAAGGCAGGAGGTTTTCCTTAAAAATGCTTTAGAGAAACTATCTGAAGTCATAGATAGCAAGAAGGATATCAAAAATGTCTCCCTGTGTCATGACATAGCAGAAATAAATCAATTACTAAAAGAGGCAAGTAATTCAACTTGGGAAAAAGGTCAAGTCCAAACATCTAATTCAGAAGTAGAATCCAATGTGTTAAATAGAAAAAAGACTAGCAACGATGAAGAAATTAAGAAGCAGAGAAATGTAACAGCTGAAGCTATTTCAAAACTAAATAATGTCTTAGGTTTAATAAAAAAATTTGAAGGTGTAAATAAATATTTAAATGATTTGAAAAGAATTCCGGTAAACACCCCAAAAAATAATAAAAACGAATCATATTTAAGAAGTGCAGGTAACACCAATGACAATTTAATAAAAACCGAAGATGTTTCAATAAATTTGTATGCCAATGTCTTAGAAAAAATAACAAAACTATTGTTACCAAACAAACACAAAAAGGTAGTGAATAAAATAAAAAGCCAAGGTATATTCAGTCACTCAGATGATATTAAACAGAAATTAAGAGATCAGTATAACCTAGATTTGGGTAACATGGCAATATCAACTAAAGACAGATTAGTCTTAGATTATTTGACTAAAATAAAAAACACTCCAAGCTGTCTATTAGATGACAATTTCAATTCAGATAATATTCAGACGAGATCAAACATTGAATCAGATATTTTGCTTAATTTATCAGAATTCTTTAAAATAAAATCTTTTGTAGATTTAATGAAGCTTCTAGAGCCAAAGCAGGCCAATAATTTACCAAAGGAAATTTTGCGTGAATCAGTAAATATGACGACCTCTGTACCCACTTCGACAATTGAATTGCCTATACCTATAACTACAGAAACAGGTGCCACCGTACAAATACCAAAGGCTGATAATAGCGTCACTGATGCTGGAACATTGATGAGCACTAAAGAAAAGCTTAAAATACACCTGAAATCCATTTTAGATGACTTATTGGAGTTACAAAGAGAAAAAGGAATTTCCGCAAAAGAAGGAGAATTAAAAGTAGCAGATGCTCTTCCTTGTATATATAACATTATAAATGCCGGCAAAGATATAGAAGCTGAAATATTAGAAGATACTACTAATTTTAAACCCAAGGAAAAAATTGTCGATGTTTTTGATTCTATAAAAAAGGAGATGCATGTAAATGCTTTAACAGCCCGCAGAAACACAGTCAACAATAAGCCAAGAGCAAAGTCAACTGTTGTTTGGGAACGATTAGTCAAAAATATTAATGAAAAAGAAAAACAAAGTGGCCGTAGAAACTCTGAACTTAAAATGCCAAAGACATTTGCAGAAATTAAAATATTGATGGACCAGATTGAAAAGCGAGAATCTAATGCTTACAAAAATTATGCTATGTTTATTGAGGTGCCTCCTGCAGAACGACTAATGTTACTGAAAACACTTGAAGCGGACGTTAAACAACTAATGCAAGTATTAGGATATATTAAAGTATCATTAGATACAGTAACAGATGAACGCAATGAAATCAGAGATTTTATAAAAGACGCTGAAACCACTGTTGATCTAACAAAGAAAGTTATTAAAAATATAGGTAAACCGAAAGAATACAAGAAAATTGTGACGACTGTAAGACCCGTATTAAGTCAAGTTACTACATCATACAGAAATCAGGCACTCAGAGCATCTCCTGTTCTTTCCAACGAATACAATAAAGTAAAACTAAGTAGAGATGAGATACTGAATCAGTTGATAAGAAACAGAGTGAAGCTATATCTGAATCTCAAAGAATCTAAGGACATTGATCTGAATAATGATCCTAGTTATAATATTGCCAAGAGCATAATGTTAAATCTAGACGCAGGCGATTATAGACTTGCTAGAGATCTATATAAGGTGTTTGTGTCTGCAAAAGGTCTGGATTCAGTAAACACTATTAATGGTAAGTCTGCATAAAAGCAGCTCAAAGTATAAAAAATATTATGTTATATCCACTTCTATGTTTTATATTCAGAGATTTAGCAGTGTTTTAATAAAATATTTTACTTTCTAGCTGCCGCGCCCTCAAAACCAAAACATCACGCACTATTCGACAAGGAACCCTTAATTCAGTTTGAAGATACAAAGCCTGCGAAGAACCAGTTCCAAAATCACATCCGAGATCAAATGGTTAAACAGCTTTTAAATATAAAGTCGTTGAGACTTTGAAGGCTACCTACCTTCTACCTAGTGTAAAATTTTCTACTTTGTTACTTTTGTATTTGAATATAGTTGTTTTGATTTATTTAAGCTGTTTAATTTTATTAAACCTTTGATCATGTCTTTGATTATAAAACGTTGCAGTAATATCTCGCTTGTTACTCGTACATTACCGAGTTACATTACCAGCAATGTACAATGAAAAAATATTCTTCGCACATAACCGGTGTATGTAATGTTTTCGTAAATTATTTAGGCTTATTGACGTTCTGAATTACTATGGAATGAATGACCAGTATGGTTAGAATTTGTACTTTAATTCATTAACGTTAACATAATTACAACTTATTATTATTGTGACTTTGATTTCGCCTCAGAAGTGGTTACTTTCGTCTTAGTAGTAATTGCTGTTTTCTTTGTCTTGTGAGCTGGAAACAAAAATTGATGTATGTCTATCATCGCAAATGACTATAAATAATTCGGACCTATTAGGCTATTTAAAATTTTTCGATTGATGAATTCTCTATTTTGCAAGCTTATAGTCTAACAATTTTATTTTATTTATTTTCACTCTCAGCTCAGCTCTTACTGATAATGAAGGATTTAAAATATGCCTAGATACCTACTCAAATAAATTATTTTACCTAGACAATACTTACCGGTACTATTAGATTTTTTGGACTTGTTCTTCTTAGATACTTTACCGGGTCTAGCGGGTACTTTTCCTCTAAGATATTTTGGTAAGATATTTTTAATACGATGTCTCATTTTATCAAAATCTGGTACAGATCTTTTGCTTCTTGGTGTCACGATGCCCAGATTATATTGCCATTTCTGCATGGTCTGTTCGTAATCGGTAAGCTTTCTTCTTGTAATAACATCTAGCTGTTTTCTCGCTAATTCCTTAAATATTTCAGACTTCGGTATCTTCTTTCGCAGAAGCCCCAGTATGTCGTTCTTGGAAGACTTGAGTAAATGTTTTATTTGCTTCAAAAACGACATTTTAGGTTTTGTCAGTGTGTTAAGTTTTTGCTTGTCACTGTTGTCCTCATTAAATATGCTTGAAATTTGTTTGCCGATGTCAATCAAATCGCTTGATATTTTACCCATTATATTTTCACCCACATTTTCTTCAACGGGTACCATTCGCCTAGTATGTGCAAAATTTATTAGAGCTAAAGCATCGTTTAATTTGTTTATATCTGTAGACAATTCTAAGTGCAATAACTTCATGGCATACAGTTTGTCTGAGGGTGCGCTGTTCTTTATGGCAGCGGCCATATCTTGCCACTTAGTACCAATGTTTCTCAGGTCATTAGTTAGGTTGTAGTGTGGATCGTATACTCTTAGGCCGACAACAGCAAATTCATCTGCATAATGTTGTTTTATGATTCTTTTTATTACTTTCTTTGCATCACGTGACAGTGGATTTAAACTATTTGATAGCGGCATGTTCCTGTCTATCGCTTGAATTATTTTTATAACACGACCTTTTACACAGTCCGATGGCATACTTTGATCATATACATTTAATTTACTTTTTGTATACATGTCACTCTGATCACGTGAGTCCAACTTACGTCGGGAGTATATGTTAGTTTGTTCATATGAATTCGATTTTACTGTTAATTGAAAGTCATCGTCATCGTATGTTTCGATTTTACGTCTCGAATTCCTATGCCTCATCGATTTACTTTTATTCTGGTAAAAATTTTGCTTAAACACGTAATATTTCATAGCACGCATAAGAAACTTTAAATCTCCAGGAATGTTTCTAGGATCTGAAAGTTGCCGAATACCGACGATGTCTCTGATCACTTCATATACATCGCGTTTTAGTTTTGCTGAGTATTTGTCTAAGAGCGTAGTGTTGCTTGTTCTTAAATTATATGGATTGACAGGTGTATCTTCTAATTTATTTAATGCTGCATAAATAGGTTCTTTCTTTGTATTATTGTCTTTCGAACTTAAGTCCAAATCTTTATAGTGATTAAGAAATACAATAAGGCTTTGTTGAATTTTTAACAGCTCATTAAGTTCTTTGTGTTTATCGTTTAAGATGCTTTTCAAAGGTTGTAAAACATTTATTCTAAGATTTCTTAGGTCTTGAATATTTTCTGTAGTATTGTTTAGAGTTATAAACGTAAAATTATTATTAGTATAGTTTGCAGTACTGTTATTTAGGGTTGTGATAGTTTTAACATTAGTCTCAGTCACAAACGATATATCTCTTTTCATTATATTGACAGTTTCAAGCTGATCAATATTATTAGTTTCCTCAAAACGTGGTTTATAGTCGTTGTCCTTTAAGTCATAGTAATCTGTAAAAACAATATTTTTTCCAGTGCGATAGTTCAAAGCATCTTGTACTTTTTCTGACTCTAACAAATCAATAACGATTTCAGTAACTGCATTTGTAACTTCTTCCACAGACCTGGTATTTTTAGTTACAGCGGTCTCTGTCATCTTACTCCCGTCTGTGACAGGATCAGTTATATGCAAAAACTGATCATTTAATTCAAAATTATATTCATCGTAGTTCATGTAATCATGGTCTGCGAGAACTTCTTTATGGTCCACGTCTAATGGTGGCCTTCTTCTGATGTTGGTTTTACTTTCAACTATTAGACTGTGAAGAACTTCTTCAAAATTAACGTTCTCAGAATCAGTCCTCGTTGTAGTATTTTCTATGTTAGCCTGCGTTTGATTTCTTTCTGTAAGTAAATCAATTAAGTATACACAACAAAACTACTAACTAACATGCAGAAATAAAGCTTAGGCAAATACAACAATATTTTAGTATATTTTATGTTTTTCAGACTAAAAATTTACCGTCTGATACTGTCTGTACCGTAGTAGCATCACTGGTATCACTTTCAGGGAGAATGTTTGGTATTGACATTGAATTCATAATACTGGCGTTTGCTCTTTCGATAGCTGGACGGAAATCATTCACCCATTCAGATATCTCTGCGAAACTTATTTTATTAATGTCGGTTTCGTTGAGTGTCTCTGAAGATTCCGTTTCTAAAACCTTTTTATTTACTTCCTCAACTGAAAAAATAACAGAATATTTATAAACAATTTATGTCTTGTTTGAATTGCTTAGTAGCAGCAGTAGCTTTGAGTTATTCGGCGTTTTTTCAGAACTCTAAAATTACAGTTTGATAGAGTTGTATTTTTATTCTTCTTCGCTTATATTCTTCACGAACCAACGGCGTCACATTCTTACCAAGTCCTATCGTCGTAGACTCAGCAACAAGTAGATCCGTCGTGCTTCTCCCTGGCACACTCATGGCTATAGAGCTATTGTCTGTCCTTATATCAGAAATAGGTTCGCCGTACATCCACTCAGCCAACTGCTCATAACTGATGATGCTTCTTTTTGTGGTAGGTGTTTGTTCATCAGCACGCTTCACTCGGCTGGGACTTGTGTCATCTGATACATAAAAGTTTCTTATTTAAATAAAACGTATTCTAGTGTTTAGGATCTTGCTAAAAGTTATTTGTGTAAACTACTTGCGAGAACGCTACATGCTCCCGCAATACAGTTCCCATGCTACTTGCGGGAACGCTGCTTTCTGGAAAGCCGGTTGCGGTAAAACTTCCGCTTCTTGCGGGAACGTTACTTGCGGTAAGTTGCTTGCGGGGCCTGCAATGTTTATACTTCTCACCGCTCCTCAGATTCTCCAGCACCATGACGAGCGTCCGATGGTCTTCGTGTAGCTTCGCGGCGTCGACCCGACACTTCTGCACGGCGGTGCAGTTCCAGGTGCCTTCCGCGTCACATTCGCAGGTCTTGCAGCCAACGCAGACGTTCTCTGAAAATCAATTATGTTAATTAATTTAATAGCTTTACACCGTGCAAATTTAAGTATAGTAGAAAGTCCAAGTAAAAGACATAAAGTAGGTGTTAGTTTTTAAAAAGTTCATAAAACCAAAGTCGAAATTATTTTAGGACATGCCCTTTGATTTAGTAAGTATATTTTAGAAACTCACCCCTGGTGCAATCGGTGAAGTGAGATATGAATGGTATGCAGTCCTTGTTGCGCGGGTCTTTTGAGGCTGAAATAATATGAAACTTGAATACAAAATCAGGAAATACAGGAAAATAATTACGCTTGATTTAACTTGAACACCTGCAATATTTACAAGCTGAGTTAGAAAATTCAAAAGTGAAAGTCTAAATGATCTTTTAACTAATCAAACTGAACAAATTTTGATAAAACTTAAAACTAGAACAGCGAAAAGAAGTAATAACAGGGTGAGTACCTTTGTCGACCAAGTCAAACATCATGGTGTCAACTTCCGAGCGCAGTACAGGCACAGGCACCACCGGGTCTTCGAGAGACTCGGCATTGTCGACAATGTCAGATGTGCTCACGTAGTACTCACATCTGTTGGAGTTAATCTATTAAGTTGTTTAAAAGATATGCAGCAACCTGGTTCATTAAATCCCTTCAAAAACTTACGGCCTTTGAATCAAGCTTAAAAATGTACATAAATCTGAAATTGTTTTGAGATAGAATTTGATAGCAGTGAACTGATAGACATAGGTCAAAGAATTGCGAAGCTGAAGTGGCAGTGGGCTGGTCACATCGCCCGCAGAACTGACGGCCGTTGGGGCAGAAAGGTTCTCGAGTGGCGACCACGTATCGGAAGACGCAGTGTAGGCAGGCCTCCCACAAGGTGGACCGACGATCTGGTGAAGGTCGCGGGACCCGGCTGGATGAGGTTAGCGCAGGACCGGTCGTCGTGGAGATCCTTGGGGGAGGCCTTTGTCCAGCAGTGGACGTCTACAGGCTGATATGATGAACTGATAGAGTCTGTTGACAACGGTTAACTGTTGGCATGAAGGCGTGGCTCTAGTGCAAGGTGTAGACATCCCGGTTGATGGTAAGCGGCCACACATTCGTATCGTTATTTGGATAGCTTTGCACTTATGATTCCTTTTCTTGAGAACAGCAACATATCTACTTCTGTAACAGCACCTGTAAATATTCATCGCGACGCAGTCACTGCCGCTCCCGTAGCACAGGATGCAGCCGCTGGTCTCCGCAGATCTTCGGAACATGAAGCCCAGTTCCTTGAAGAACCGGAACTGCTGTATCGTGGGGTCCTCCCATTTACCAGCTGCAGACACGAATTCAATGTTAATAATTATAATAACGCCAATATTACTCTATCCAAGTCCAAGGTTGGATTCACTGTAGATACTAAGGAAATATAAGAAACCCAGAGGGTGACTAATTCTAGAGATCCAAAAACATAGAAGATGGTAAAGAATTCAATTCAAATGCAGTCCGCGGAGCAAATGAACGAAGTGAAACCATAAAACGCTTCGAGCGAATGATTGGTTAGGGACGTGTTGGTGGGTACAGTTAGTATTTAGTAAACATACTATGGAAATCTGATAGCGATTCAGTGAAACCTGAAGCTTTCCTGGAGCTGGAGGTTTCCTTACTTCTGTCCTCAGCATACGCAAAACGTATAAATTATAAAGACTAGGTATGTCTACCAAAAAATGGATTGGGACACAGCTGTTGGTGGGCAGGGCTTTAGCACAACAGATTCCTTAAGGTCGAAGTGTCGCCGGGTATTTCTGGCCCCCAACAAGATGAGATAATATTATTATATCAACGCAGTTTGGACGCAGAATGACACGTTCGATTGTTCGTTACCTCATCATATCAGCCTGTAGACGTCCACTGCTGGACAAAGGCCTCCCCCAAGGATCTCCACGACGACCGGTCCCGCGCCAACCTCCAGCCGGGTCCCGCGACCTTTACCAGATCGTCGGTCCACCTTGTAGGAGGCCTGCGCTGCGTCTTCCGATACGTGGTCGCCACTCGAGAACCTTTCTGCCCTAACGGCCGTCAGTTCTGCGGGCGATGTGCCCAGCCCACTGCCATTTCAGCTTCGCAATTCTTTGACCTATGTCGGTGACCTTGGTTCTCCTGCGGATCTCCTCATTTCTGATTCGTTCGTTACCTACTTGAAAGCAATTTGTGACAAAGTGAGACTGGAATGACAGAGGGAGTGAGAAGAACAATAAACTCTCACCGGATACTGCGCTGACAAGAAGCAAACAGATGCACAGAGCGTGCATTCCGACGCGCTGACCGTGGAATAACTGCAGTTGCCGTTTCGTAACATAAACGTGTTTGAAGAAAACACCGTTTTAGTTGCACGGGGCGGATTTGGAAATACAAAGCATAGTAAAAGTCATGATTATTTTGTTCTTTCAGTCGCCGATAAGCTGGAATTCTGGGGAGTTCCACACTGCGCTTAGATACTTCATATAAATTCTGGTATTCAACAACAGAATGAGTTAATGAGTTTATTCGGCTGGTACCTACTTAAGTATCAAAGTATCCAAGGTATTCCTGTAGTGCTATTCTGTAAGCGTATTTATACAACTCGATCCTGAATCTGCAGTGAGATTACAAATTGGCATTCTATAAAATTCAACAATAATCGAGTTCTACGTCAGCGCTACAGTTGCGTGCGTGGCGGCGAGTTGAACTACAGCCAGGTGAGATTTTGACGTTTGTTAGTATGGTATGACGTTTAAAGTGGCATTCTGTAAGGGAATCCCGCGTTCACTTCGACCAGCACTACGCACTTCATATTCGAATTAATCTGTCAAAAGTGCTATTCTGTAAGCGTATTTGTACATCGATTTCGACCTCGACCTCGATTTCTACAACAGCGCCGCCGTTTCGCGCGTGGCGGCGAGTTGAACTACAGCAGGTGAGATTTTGACGTTTGTTAGTATGGTATGACGTTTATAGTGGCATTCTGTAGTGAAATTCTGCGCTCACTTCGACCATCACTACGCACTTCTATCTCGAATGTATATGTCAAATCAAAAGTTCTGATTAATACATAAAAAACAAGAAGATCTAAAACTTATAATCATTTCACCAATAAGTGGTCTTGCCGTCAGTCCTGCGCCGTCACATCGTGTGTCGCTTTAGTTGGACTTTAGCTCCCATTCCGACCAATTTATTCTTCTGCAGATTTTCTTATTATATGTTTAGTTGACGAACTTTTACTACACTTTTACTCATAAAGTGAACCTAGGTGTACCAATTTCACGCTTTTACTATTACTTACATGAACCTTAGAACCAGGAAAGAAGATCGAATCAGAAATAAGAAGATCCGCACGAGAACCAAAGTCACTGACATAGCTCAAAGAACTGCGAAACTGAAGTGGCAGTGGGCTGGGCACATCGCTCGTAGAACTGACGGCCGTTAGGGCAGAAAGGTTCTCGAGTGGCGACCACGTATCGGAAGACGCAGCGTAGGCCTCCGACCGACCGAGGTGGACCGACGATCTGGTGAAGGTCGTAGGACTCAGCTGGATGAGGTTAGCGCGGGACCGGTCGTCGTGGAGATCCTTGGGGGAGGCCTTTGTCCAGCAGTGGACGTCTACAGGCTGATATGATGATGATGACAGGAACCTGGTCATAATCTCTTATTAGATATTCAAAAGTGTCGTTAAACTAATCTAAGCTTTAAAAAACCAAATCCGTCCCTTGTCGGAAAACGTGAAATTTTTCACCATGTTTACTAACACTTCGCCTCTGCACTCGGGTGGCGGCGTGGCCCGGACACCACACGCGGCTTGGCCCCACGATGATCATCCTACTGTTCCTGCTGTATTCGGTGCTTGCTTCAGGTCAGTCTTCTTTAAATGGTATTTTTTCTTTGAACTCTATCAGATCTTGTTTGGAAGGATATCTTTAGCTAATTCTGTAATTTTTTTGAATCACAAAACTCATGTCTGAATTCACAAATTTTTTAATGGTTTCCATTTACTAGCCAGTTTTAAACGTAAAGGAAACCGTAGTCCAACATAACCAGCACAATGCTTAACCTCACACATAATCTCTTGGATGGAGATAAAATGGCTATGGGTCCTTCTGGATATTGTGGGTGTAACGGAACAGGCTTCAATGTGAAGGAGTTCGTCACTTTCCCAAATTAATTAATCTCCAAATCAAAGCAAAGTATCGAAAAACCGTACGAATCTGGATTAATATGAGGAAAGCTTAGGCTTAATGATGATTATGACCTTTGTCACAAATAAGAAAGGGAAATTAAAAAAAAGAAGTCGCCACAGGGCCGGATTTCGGAGTTTAATAAAACTAATTGTACAAAAATTAATGATGTGTAGTATTATTGTCGAAATACCAGTATTTTACTCGGAAATACTATAGTTTTATCGACGATAATGTAGACATAGTCTCAATTTCATTAATTTGTTCGAAAACAAAGGATTTGTGAAAATTTTCTGGAAAAGTTAAAGAAACAAAATTTCACTTTAAAGTGCGATTTTGTTCCAATTTAAAACAATATAGACGGGAAAAGAAGCGTGGTATAATTCTAGTCAGTAGTAAAATTTTAATAATATAAAATAGATTTTCTGAGGACTGAATACAACCCACGCATTGGCATCGGTATTCGTGTTTTTGATTGGTCAGAACCTATACGTATCGGTTTTTGTACCGGGTAATTAGGATGCTTTGAGCGGATTGGTCGACAGGAAAAAACCGATACGTACGGATATTTGGCTCTCGTTTTTGAAAAATTGTGATAAATAGGAGTGGTTGCGTACTTCGGGACGGATTAATTTTACGACGTCGCGCTGAAAGGTTCTCGTACGAAAGTTGAGTTTCGAGACACATCGCGTTGCAAGTTGAATTTATTTTACCAAGTGAATAATTGTGTTACGCTAAAGTATTAAATAATTATATTCGCCCTACTAATGTCCACCGTTTGGACTTAGTCAAAAATACAGACCGCCAAAGAGGATTGCAGTGTGATAACGTCCATTTGTGGGCATAAAGTGTTTCAGAAGTGAGAATACAAACCAAAACCAGTGCTAAACCGTATTGTTTCGATATTCAATAAGTGTTGTTGAAAATAAATTAAAGTCAGTGCGAATATCAATTTGCGTTTGCTAGTTCAATAAGTGAAGCTTTAAATAAGATGAAATTTAGTTTACTGAGGAGTCAGGAGATGTACTTCCACACACATGAAAGGAAATGTTAAATTGAAATCAGTGTTAAATTCAAATTGCGCTTCTAAATTCATTATATAGCTCGAAAGCTAAATCTGTTTATTAAATTCAATGCAAGAGCGGATAGCAAGCTGAATTTGGCTGTGGACAGCTGTCCTCTGAAGCATCGTCGAGACAACGGGTTCTTGGAGTTGGAGACAGCGGTTTCTTGGAGTTGGAGACAACGGGTTCTTAGAGTCGGAGACTGCGGGTCGGCGTGTGCTGATGAGATATCTCCGCCCGTAGGATGCGGGTGTGAGAGGTGTCTCATCATGGTGGGAACCAGTGAGCAGCAGAGGATGCTGACAGGAGAATTCTGTGAGTCTGTTCCATGTTATAACTTTGAGTTAGATGACCGTGTTTTCAGGAGAGCTGATAATACTGCCATCGGAATTTATGTGTATAATATGTGTGAATAACTATATCAAATTGTGTTTATTTCGTGTGTGTATTCTTGTGTGTTACCAATAACCGTGTGTATTTACATGTGATTTTCTGTGTTGTTTGTGTTATAATATAGACTGTGTTTTAGGAAAGTGAATAGCCAATAATATTTTAGCTAGTGTTTAATCATAAATGCGAAACTCCATTTTCAGTCAGTTATCTATAATAAGCCATGCTAAAATAAACTAAATTCTGTACTAGATATTATGAACTAGCCCTTTAGGATGCTCTAGGGTTGACTGGGAGAAATCTTATGTGGGATAGGTCCGCCTTTGTGAATGCTTTTGCTCCTACTTGATAATAGGTCTGTGCGCTCTAAAGTCCATTATATTCAGATAGAAATTACTTTGCGTTAAGACATGACTAAAACTCAGTGGTAAGATTGCTTATGCCCACTGTTGGAATAGGATTTGCTCATGCATTAAGATAATGATTGATCAGTCCATTCCTAAATGTTAGTAAGAATAAATAGTATCAAAAATAGCTAGTCAAATAAACTAGGTTCTGTAGGAGACATGTACAATGGTACCTAGTGAATAAAACAAAGTAAATAAACTTTTATTTAATATAAATTACCAAGTATATATGCGAGATGTATCATATTATGAATGCCATCAAAGTATTATATATTTATTATACCAAATAACCATTGGGATTACAGCTAAAATGTCTTATCAAGTTATACAATCATATTACTAGTCATATAAGGATTTACAGTATCGCCTAAAGTTGGCTAATTATTCAAATCTTCACATATTTACCTAAGCTCAAGGGCTGAAGTATTTTATTCTAAACTGCTTGACCTACAGTCATTAACTTGTGACAACTGAGAAAGTTCAGTGGTTGACGCTCAAGGGCTGATGCTGTGTCGCTAGCAAAATGCTACTGTTTTATGAATGTAAGTTAACTGTGCGAATAATTAATCGTTATTTACAAGCTGACAACTGCCTGAGGCTTTTCTGTAACATCCTACTTATCAAAATATTAGGTAGAGCCTGTTATTTCATGTCATTTAACTATGAGATGGATCCCAAAGTTTATTAACATGTATGTAATATCGTGTAGTGTTTCAATCTTACAAGCCTACGAAGGCAGTGGAATTTATCAATATATAAGTATTCATATGAAGGTTCTTCTTGTACCTTCATGCCTAAAAAGGCAAAGTTGCTTTACTTCTGTCTGTACTTTGTTGAGTCAAGTGGCCTCAAATTCAAATGACAGACATTAGTATTTATGTGAAACTCCCCAAGACTTGGCGTTCCATTATCAAAAGGGTGGACAGGTGCAAGGGTGGGGAAGGAGGTGCTTGCATAAAATACGGAATAAAACTCTTGGAATTTCAATAAATACATAAGTCTTCCTTATTTATAAATATTGATTCTAAATTTTAACTTAAACACACTCTTAAATACTAGGAATTATTTTAGGATTAATTTCAGATCAATAACTATTATTTATCAACTAATTGAGTGCGTATCTTCAACTAGTATCAATTAAACATTAAATCTCTAGCTTGCGTAACGCATCATATGCTTATAATATTTACTGAAAGGTTTGAGTGAAAAAACTCCAATGTTTGCACTAGATTTTATAACTATTATTCGTATAACAAAGTAGGAAAATGAATGCAGGTCATTGGTATTTAATGTAGGTTTATTAAACTCAGAACATCTTTGTTAGGTCACACATTTCGATAAAAAGAGTCAGGGTTACTTCTATACGGTCACTGCGTAGAGTCCATTTCACTAGACTAAACGATCACTTGCCAATTTCAGATTAAAAAGAAACAATATCTAGGTAGAACGGTTTTCATGAGCGTAATGTAAAGTTAGATGTGTGATAGGGTCATATAGTAGTTTCAGAGAGTATATAGCATAGGAGGGGTTCATAAGGGGGGGTTCAGTACATGGGTATTTTCAGAGTAGCTTTTGCCCTCCGATTTTCGTCATGCAAACACTATAAGTAATTTAGTTTGATTTCCAAATCATCTTAAAGATCCTTAGTGTTTAGATCTTAATGTTGTTTTTACAGTATTCAAAGGGTTGACAGATGAAACTGCTCCTAAACTCGCCAGGAAGCCCCGAGGACCGTCAGGACTGCGACGTATGGTCCCACGGTTCTAACTTGGTTTTGTCTTTCAGTGCACTCCTTGCAATATACTTAAATATACCCACAGAGTGTCTGCAAGTCCTCTACACTGTCTCCTTTATTTCTATTTGGTTTATTTTGGTTATTTATTCTATTCTGACTCTCTGGGTTTATTATTTTCTTACAATTTCTTTCCCAGATTTCAGAGGGATTCATTCTCACTACTTTAGAGTGTTTAATTTCATTATTGGCAATTGTCACTAGCACTATAGAACGCTTTGATCTTAGAGCAAAATGCTTAAAATCAGAAATTCATATCAATTTCCTTTATTTTCCTTTCTTTTTCATCACGAGGAGTTCCTATAAGGGCCACTTTCTCTTACCCAAATCCGCCTCTGAAGAGGAAACGTGAAAATTTTCGCCATGTTTACAAACACACGCCGCGATCGAGTTTCGGCGGCGGAGGTGCGCGCGCGCGGCCTTCTCCACTGCCTTCTGCCCGTCCGACGCAACATGCTGCTGCTCTTCCTTTTGGTTCACCATGTGCTTGCCAGAGGTGAGTGCTCCTAACAACTTTCCTGAGGTCTTCTTCTGATGAAGAAGTAAGATAGCTATATATTTGACAGCAACACTGTCGTCAATGACAAGCAGACACTGTCGCCAATGTCTAGCAGTCACTGTCGCCAATGACAAGCAGACACTGTCGCCATTCGCTAGCAGTCACTATCGCCAATGACAAGCAGTCACTGCTACAAATAGCAAGCAATTATCGTCAATGACAAGCAGACACTGTCGCCAATGTCCAGCAGTCACTATCGCCAATGACAAGCAGTCACTGCTACAAATAGCAAGCAATTATCGTCAATGACAAGCAGACACTGTCGCCATTGTCTAGCAGTCACTATCGCCAATGACAATCAGTAATTGTTGCCAATAGCAAGCAGGGCAGACACTGTCGCCAATCGCTAGCAGTCACTATCGCCAATGACAAGCAGTCACACAGTGACAAGAACACACCTGCAAATTATTTATTTTATTTATTTATTATTTAATTTAATTTAATTTATTTATTTCAATTACAACGGTTTAACCAATTATAGTATTATTAGTATATTATTTATTTATTAATCAAATACATAAGCATAACAGTATATATATGTCCCCCAAAACCGTCTTGTCGGTTTGACTGGGGGATCGTACAGTCTCATCATCGATTAAATTTAGTTACAATAAAAATGATTTGTTTTCTGTTACTTTCTATGGACAAATGCTCTCTAATAAGTATAATTTTAACTTTTTAAAAAAAAAATTCTTGTTTGACTCGTCTTTAATATCCCCGGGCAAGCTGTTAAGTAGATAGGGTAGGCGTTTTTTACAGGTTCTATCCCCATAGTAATTACCCATTCATATAAACAGTCTTCTAATAGGTAGGTATTAATTTTTCCCCTATTTCGCAATCGCACTGGATAATATAATTACGAGCATGTTACCCCACTAAGGTGATCATTATTTTCATTCACTAATTGCGATATTTGTATTATTATTACTGTGGCGTGAGATTACTTACTATTCGATAAACTGTTTAAACAATGGATTGACGCAACAAATTGAAAACTATCTACTTCTGTTTACTCTCGTATTGCGGCACAACGCTTTTAACAACCGCTGTGTAATTTTGGATTTGAAGGTCTAACCTTATCGGTTTCAAAGCATAATTATGTAATACCACCTTAGTTCTGCTAATGGTCAAATTTAGAACTAATCGCGTAAGTACTAACTTCTAATAGTAAGTTCTTGAATCACCACTAGCGCCGTCTTTGGCCGGCATAACATAATGCAGTGACGCGGCAAAGGTAAATGTTGATTTTCAGTTTCGTCAATAACTTTTGAGAGTTTGGAATGGTATCGCTTGTCGGAATATGAGCCTTGTGTTTTATGATTTCATTCTACGTAGGTAATTGTTAAATACTTCCTGTTATGATATTGATTCTATTGTTATGGAATGACACAATCCTATACTGATATTATAAACGCGACAGTTTATGAGGATAATATGTTTGGATGGGTGTTAATTTTTCACGCAAAAACTACGGAATAGATTTTGATGAAACTTTACAGTAGCATAGATTATACATCAGAATAACATAGGCTAAAACTTCGGGAAAAGCTTTTCTATGTGCACGAAGCTATAGTGACATATACGCTCAACCCCCTGACCTTCCTAGCTTCTCCGACAGACTTCCCGAAGCAAGCCGACTACATAACGAAGCCCATCGACTCGTGCCCCGAGGTGGGGTACTTCTTCAGACGGGAGGTGGGCAAGCCCCCCCGCCCCGGGGGCTGCCACCTGTGCTTCTGTGCGGACAACAACACGGCCGTGTGCTGGCCGAGGGACGACAAGCGGTGCGACGTGGAGCGCTACCACCACCACGGGCTTGGGAAGAGGTGAGCCAACAGTTATCTTACTCATCTCTCTTCTTTGGAGATCCGACGGAAGATTACCGACAGCACCGGACATTGAGGCCTGAACAGACACATGTTCAACCTGGACATGGACACTAAACTGTGCAGACTTTGCCAAGAGGCAAAGGAAACATTGCACCTTTAGTGCGAGTGTGGCCCATTGATGCGTGAAAGAAGCGCCCCTCTGGACAACTACTCACTTCAACCTGATGAAGTAAAACAAACCAGTGCCAAAAGCGTGTTGAAGTTCCTAACTGACGCAAAGCTTAGCATGGCGGAGATCACAATATATCATCAATGGACGCAGTGATACAAGGCTGTTAAAGCCTTGAAAGATTCCCACTACCTTACCTTCTCAAAAGATCTGATGGAGAAGGTTACCGACATAGCCGAAAGGATTACTGATCTGAAGTGTCAGTTGGAACAGACGAGTTCTGGAGTGGAGACCGCGGACCGGTCTGCGCAGCGCCAGGTGGATGACGACCTGAAGAAGGTGGCCGTAAGCGGCTGGATGCGGAAGGGTGGAGGACCGGGTGTGGTGGCGGTCAGTAGAAATGCCTATGTACAGCTATGGACGTTGAAGGGATGATGATGATCTTTTTAGGGGACCAGAAATACCTGGAGACACTTCGAACGCTTTGGTTTATTTTTTGTGGCAACCCTGTCCCCCAATCTGTTTTTTGACGGACTTCACACACGCCTTAGAATAGAAATTCTAATTATTGGCGATGCAGGTATCCTCACGTTGTTTTCCTTCAGCGAAAATCCTGAGGTATTATAATAGACCATACGTAGACTAAAAGATCTGGTTGTGGTTTATTCCCCAGGATGCAGTGACTTCTTGCAATAAGCAAAACTTTTTTATTAATGTTTCAGAGACGCGAGGCCTCGCCGGAGCCCTGCGGGGCTCAGTGATATATTCTTTCGGGACGCGGCACGAGATGGTAAATATGCTAAATATGGTTTAAAATATTATTTTAAGATAATGTTAGAAAGAGAACTGAGATATAGGGTCAACTGAACAGTTTTTTTGAGTGAATAGTATGACAATATTATAGTTATGAATCACTTGAAGAAATGTTCTTGTAGCCTCCTAGGCTGAGATCATGAGTGTTCATGATCGCAGCTCTAGGCTACACTGCTCTTAAATTTTAGTTCAACATGATCAATTATGTTCAATCGAATTATTATTACAAGTAACGATGGACGATCTAACTAAGATATATTCAACGAGAAGAAGAAATAAATAACTTCTCTTTATTATCTAGAAATGACACATAATTTATGCTCTAACTGCTACGCTGGCCACGGGGCGCAGCCTATGCGAAGTCACTCGTGAATCTAAGTTAGAATCCTGAGCGTAGCGACGGATTTAAAGGCATGAGACGCAAATAATTTTGGTCCCATGTGACACCAACTTTTCATCTCAGCAACGAGAATATTAGAGATATTTAAAGTTCAGGGTAATAATATGCGTTTTCGAACGTTTTACTGGTTAGTTCTTTTTCTGTTCGGTTCGAGGTGTATGAAATTCGATCTTGAATCGATTTGTTCCTATCACTGGCTTTTTTCATAGCGATGTGAAAGAGATAAAGCAACATGATTACACGAAGTTCAAATATTTCGAATTTTGTAGTCAAATGCCATTTTGTTCACTGTTTTCTCGCAGCAGGATTATGACTGAACAAGTTATTGACGGATGATAAATTGTCCACAGTGACTGTGCCCAGCATAAGTCATCAACCGTGTAGACCGTCCGAGTCGTACAGCGTGGGGTGCCCCCCAGGTGCGTACAGCAACAAGCGCGTTGCCACTGTCTAACTCGTGCACATGTTTTCAGTGTTCAATATACAGATAGCCCCGGTTTGTAAGCCTTTCGAGTCCAGTTACAACGTGGGCTGTCCGCCAGGTGAGCATTCTACATGTTGCTGTCACAACTTTTGTTGTACCTAAGAGTTAAAGCGCTGAAGACCAGGCAATAGATATGCAGTTTACTGCAAAATAACAACAAAAAAAGGTGCCAGTTGGAACCCGTCCATCGAATAACGATTTGAAATACGCAAAATGCGAAATTCTCATAATCAAACTACCTATCGTTATATTTTTAAATCTTTTATGAGCGGCATACAGCGCCATCTATCGCGTCCAGTAAACATCCACGGCCAACCTTTTAAATACCTATTGTTTTCGGAGATTTACTGTAATAATAATGTAAATAAAATCAGCAAAATGTCCCGGAATGTTATTTTTATTGAACTTTAAAATACAAATACCACATAAAAAGCTTAGCTTTAAAATTAATAGTTTTCATTGACAGAAAATGGCTTGGAAAGCACTTTAGTCGGCGATACTTTAGTAGAATCTATCTTAGTGGTATTTAGTATATCTATATTAGTGGGATCTACTGTAGATCCCACTTTAACGAAAAAATACACATTTATTTATTGAAATGGTAACATTTTTTAAAAATGCGTAACAACTTTTAAAAAGTGGCCTGTTATGTTTAAAGTGTTTCCACAAATTTTAAAGTGCTATAAACATTCCATTTTTTCCCTGACAGCCGACTGGTGCGTTGGGTGCACGGTGTGCGACTGCGACGCCCACGGCCATTGGGACTGTCACACCTTAAGTTTCTGTCCAGAGAGTAAGTAAACAGCATTATTAAAACGATACTCAGATTTTTAAATATACCTTCTCTTAGCAGGAAATTTGCACATGTTTTCTTGTACTTGAAGATTCATTTCGCGTTTCCATCGGACATTATGCGTCAAAGCAAATCTGTTAAAATTCCAGAAATTAGATTAGAATTTAAATACATTTGTACTTTTTTCATTTTTAGAACCCAAAAAGAAGGCGAAGAAGAACCTTCACAGAGGTCCACACAAAAGAAAAGTCTATAGACGAAGGTCCAAACTAACTGCCAATTCCATCAATAACACAGACAAATCCAAGTCTACCACCAAAGTAACCAAGTCCACACAAGTCAAGAAACAAACGAAGAAAATGCAAGTGGCGCCTATAAAGAAAGGTCCACAGGTTACCAAGAATAAACCTGCGAAAAGGAGTCCGCAAATAAAGAAAACACCACCTACAAAGCGAAGTCCACAAATACTAAGAAATTCGTCTGGAAAGAGGAGTCAAGAAATAAAGAAAAAGGCAGGAGTGAAAAGAAATCAGCCGGTGCACAAAAACACAGTGAAGAAAAGTACACCTGTGAAAAAAAATGTGACGCCAACCAAAATTTTAACTGGGCCAAAAGCAAAAGCTAAAAAAAGTACCCCATTAAAGAAAAACCCACCGGCAAACAAGGCTCCACTGCAGAAAAGAAGTTCTACCATGAAGATGAACGCTATGCAAAAGAACAAGATAGCAAAGCGAAGTCCACAAACTCAACGAACTATGAATAGAGAAGTTAAACTCGTCAGTAGACCAGTCATTGTGAAATCGAAAGTTATGCCGACCAAGACTACAAGGAAGCCCACGACTCTCACAACTACAACGGAAAAACCAAGTGTTGTGTCTGATATGAGTCCAGATATACTAGGAAAGGAATTATTGAAGAAATTTATGTCGGCATTGCAAAAACCTAAAAACATACAAGAATATACGGTAAAGCCAGTTCCATTAAATACTATGAAAACGACTACTAAGGAACTTCCTCCATTCAATGAGAACGTACGACAGGAGGTTGTAAATAAGTTCATGTCAACGTTCCAAGATATAATTAGGAAAAATATACAGCAGAGAGTAGACTCAGTCAAAAAACGGACTAAAAGACAAGACGTTAAGTTAGATTCTATGGATAAGTTAAATGAAATGAATATAAAAGAAAGATTCAAAAGAAATGTAAGCCCTACAACCATAGTTAATAATGGTGAGTAAATTAACTTTTTCGATCGAAATAATAAAAATTTTCAAAAGACCTCGTAAACAATTTCGCCTCCAATTATGGTTTTTAAAATGATTTTACGACTCTGGGAGCAAGCTTTGAGCCTGCCTTCAATTACTTTTTCAACATTTAGCTTTCGACTTGCATTGCTGGTACCGTGGCACTCTCACATGCAGAAGCATTAAAGGGTGACTTATGGAGTTCCACTTCAATAATTTATTATTGTGATTCATCCAACAATATTAAATTCCTGTATAGTAATATAATAATATTAATAATACTTATTATATCATTATGATGTAAGATGATACTAAATAAAAATATCTTTTCAGAAAATTCACCAGTTCCTCCAGATGTAGTAGAAATAATCACAGAAAGTCCCAATTTAATTAATGTTTCGACGTATAATTATTACACGTATTCTGATGACGATATAGTTAAAAACGCAACATTTAACCACGAAGAAACTTATGGCTATACAATTGGTGCTGTTATAAAAAATTCTACAGCAAAGAAGTCCGTACAAAGTTCTAATCAATACAATTCAACTGACACAGTAAATACAGAAACTACCTTAGAGTATAGAAATTCACCATATCGTAGTACTCCTCCTATGAGTGCGGTAATGAATAAAACATATACGGAACCGAAAATATTACCTATGGATAACATAAATGATGCAAATGATTTGAAATTTAACAAATGGTCCGAGGTTAAGACTCTAACAGATAAAGAGCAAAATTTAGGTATTGCATTAGAAAAGAATTCAACAAGCATGTCACTGTTTAATAGATATAGGAATCAAACTTCAGAATTAAACAAAAAGCTACATAGTTCTAAGCTTGCGAGGAAAATAGGTATAGTTAAAAGAAAATATAAATTAAAAAAGGTTGTGAGCACGCTTAACAACAGAACCAGAGTAATGGAAAAAATCAATCTCAATTCCAATATAAGAAATCAGAAGCAGAATTTGACAAATATTATGAACAGATTTAGTAGAAGAAACGTGACAAAGAAAACGAAAGCCAATAAATTCAAAATCATTAAATACTTACAAAAGATTTTTAAAAAGATGTTTTCGAAAGGAAAACATAGGAAAAGCATGAGGAATAAAAGTAAAAAAATAATTAATTTAAACAAAGATAGTGTTCTAGAAACACTTTGTGATACTTTTGGGCCATGCTATATAGACCGCAATAATAACGCCAGACTATCTGCGAAAATTGATGATTTAAGCAAAGAGACTAATAGAATGTTAAGAACTATCAAAACTATCAAGGGATTACTAAAACTAGTTGACATTGCTAAATATGATAGGGAAATACGGAATACCAGTAAAAAGGTACAGACAAATTTAAAGTCTGACATACAGAAGCTCAATGCTATCCTAAAAGGCACATACGATAAAGAAGATAAAATGACGCAAACTCAGTTAAAACATATAGATTATATTAAAAGGAATACCCAAATGTTCATCCAAACCTCTGGCAAATTTGCAAAAATTCTAAATGAAATAATTGATGATATTGCCACCACCAACACAGAAAATAACAAAGACGAAATACGTAGAATTTCAAGATTCGCTATAACCCAAGAAGCCCCTAATCCTGAAAGCCCCGTAACAAATGCACCATATTTTGAAACAATGAAAGATTTGCTTTTAAAATATAATCTACTGCAAAATAAGTTCATTAATAAAATGTACAAAGTAATAGAAAACATTCAATTATTTCCGACTAAGGCAAAGCTAAAAAATGATCATACAAATGAAAGGAAACCTAACAGCACAGCCATTCATACATACACAAAAAATATAATTAAGAATCTGAGGAAACTGAAAAGTTTGGCACAATCGCTGAATTCTGGGAGAAAGAGAAGAGATGTGGGAGATGAAGAATCAATGGAATATTTGCTGATGTTGATGGACTATTTATTCAAACAAAATAATCATTTGGATGTTGCTCCAGGTATGTACTTAGAATCAGGAAATCGTTTAAAAGTCTTAAAGTTTCTTGAAGTAATGTAATAGTTCTAAGGAAAGGGTATTAATCCTTTTATTATTTTATTTACACTTGGCAATAAAATAAATGTCATGCAATGGAGAGGTAAGTATACACACAGGTATGCCTATTTCTAAAAAATACTTCATACAGCCAAAGCTTTGGAAAGAGGTTGCCCTTCAGTCAACAACAACAAAAAATATTTAGTTTTCAAGAGATTCAATAAATAAACCCCGTAAATACTATTTCGTTTCAGTTAACGATGGCATAGACCTACTGCTCGAGGCAATTAAACATGCACCGGACATAAAACAGGTAAAGAAAAAGATTCTCCAAAGTATACCAATGGAAACATCAAATACGAACTATATTAATAGCTCTGAACCAAACGCTTCCAGTGAAAACAGCGCTTCGGATCGGATTAAAATTTCAAAGGAAGATAATTACACATCGACTCAAGACGATACAAAGGCAAACGACATAGAAGAGTCTGTTGACAATGATTCTGAAGAATATAGCAAATACTTGTCTCATAGGAAGGCTATCATAGAATCTACAACTAAAACTAATAACTATAGAAAGAACGAGGTCGTTAAATTAACCACAGAGAGGGTAGTTGAAGAGATAACAAAGTCTATTAAACCAGTAGGGCATTCAAAAGGTATGTTTACGCAAGCATATGATAAAGAGGAAAGGTCTGGTGATATTGATATAGACAAAAACGCAAACAGTGGCGATAAAGAAAACCCTTATATGAAAATTGACATATTCGACTCAGACAATGAGGATGTCAGTACAGTAGACAACACTACTACTACCACTGAATCCGAAGCAAAACCCGAGCTCTCTTCGTTACCAACAACAAGTGCTGTAACTAATGCTGAAATTCTTTTTGTCGAAATTGAGGCCCCACAATATGGTAAAGACGTCGTTTCAGTTGGCCATAGTGCTAATAAAAAATACATTGACTGGCTAGACGAGTCGTTTGAAGAGGAGGTTAAACCAGAAGGCAATGCCACAGAAGCGTCGAAGACACGGGCGGTGGCCTCGCAAAAATCTAGGAAGGCCATAGACAACGTTAGCAGTTTCACAAAAGAGAGTAATGAAAATTATAAGAAACGGATAGACTCAGAAGAGCTGACGTACAAGAAAGAGATGAACTTATTAAACTCTCTCGACTACGTCGCGATCTCTCGCGACTCAGATAATTCTGATTCTAAAGATGTGTCAGACGACAAATATAACGATGACATGTTTGCAGATGACTTCCTTTAAGTTCACCCTTTAAAGGAACTTCATTTAAAATGAAGTTCCTTTAAAGGGTGAACTCCTTCCTTCTCTTGGCTATAAAACGACCACTTTTGCAAAACGGTCGTTTAAATTCGAAGGTTATTAGGGGTGGGTTCGTTCAAATTGAATTAATTCACGTGATTGCTGCAAATGTGTTTTGGATACATTGTGGTTACAGTTTTCAAAAGAACATGTAATCTTATGTTTACTCGTAGAAACTGAATCATAAAAATAAATTTATATTGATGCAAAATACACTACGCGGCAAGAAACTGGTCATATTTAGTGATATTTTTAACATTAAAGCGTAACACAGACTGAGCGGCGGCGTTGCGAAAGCGTTGCGGTTTTTTCTGTAATGTTCGAAATAGTATGAAGCCCTTTACATCAAAGCGGCGGCGGCGCGGCGCGTTCTTCATACAAACTTTCGCCGCCGGCGCCGCAACGCTTTCGCAACGCCGCCGCCCAGTGTGTGTCACGCTATAAGGTAATTTTAAAGCTACAGGCTGAGATCCTATTGGATATTCAGAGAATGGATGAAAGAAGACCTATCAAGAAGGCTATCTGATTAAATTGACAACCGAATCATAACAAAAAGCATCAATAGTGACAGCTGTGTGATTCTGTAAAGTATGAATTAAAACTCGACCATCACATCGCAAGTCACTTACTTCACTCCGCATCCGATCATGAAAGACCTTGATGTCGCATTGTGTAAACAAATACAAGCTACTTAATAAACACTTCACTTGCGAAGTAAAGTGAGTATTGAACTGTGAATCATTGAGTTAGAGACCGATCTCACTGCGGATTCAGGATCGAGTTGCACAAATACGCTTACAGAATAGCGGGGCAGTATGGAAATATTCTCTAGCTAGAGTTTCTCCATTCTTCCTAGAGATCTTTCTTTCCTTCTTTCTAGAGATTCTTTCAGACAGGGACTAAGGGATCAAAATGAGTAAGAATCACCCATTTTTAGTTTGTTTTTACAATAACTAAAATTAATAAATAATACAATGTAATTAGATTTAGGGCTTCTTACACCAGTTGCTGATATTGTTACAGATAGAAAACGGACAGATAACGTAATCTATCGGATAAAGCTGTCGGATAATATTTTCCGTTTTCACCACTCAAGTCTCTGTTAAAATATCGGGCAGCTAAACTGTCATCGATTTACCGGGGAGTTGGAACATTCCGTTCATTCAATTCAGTTCTTCAGTTCAATTCATTGTTGCGTTTCTATTTAATCCATATCTGTCGTGCCTAGCGGTCAAATAATGACCATATTAATTCATATCTGTCGTGTAACCATGGCAACCACGGAGGTAACATAGCAAAAGTTTTATTTAAATTTCGAATGATGCATGAAATTACATTGATTGCAGGCTTGTACAGCACTTTTCTCAAATAATGCGCGGAAATTGTTGAATAAAAAATTATATATACAGGGTGTTTTTTTTATATTATATTCAGATAGATCTCATCGAGCCCTTTCATTTGAGTACCATGAACAAGGGTCTAGCACCAGCTGTTCCGGAGATATGGCCAAAAGAGTGTTTTTTTTTCATTTGGCCATATCTCCGGAACGGCTAATACTAGACCCCTCGTGTTTGTACTCAAATGAAAGGTCTCAACGAGATCTAGTTGAATATAATATGAAAACACCCTGTATATACAATTTTATATGAATATACAGGGTGTTTTTTTATATTATATTCAGATAGATCTCGTCGAGCCCTTTCATTTGAGTACAAACACGAGGGGTCTAGCACTAGCCGTTCCGGAGATATGGCCAAATGAAAAAAAAACACTCTTTTGGCCATATCTCCGGAACGGCTAGTACTAGACCCCTCGTGTTTGTACTCAAATGAAAAGGCTCGACGAGATCTATCTGAATATAATATTAAAAAAAACATCCTGTATATTCATATAAAATTGTATATACAGGGTGATTTTATTTTATATTATATTCAACTAGATCTCGTCGAGCCCTTTCATTTGAGTACATGAACATGGTTCTAGCACTAGCCCTTCCGGAGATATGGCCAAAAGTATTTTGATTTGCCGATAGTATTGTGACAACCCTAACTTGTGATCGTTCAGTGCAGACGGTTCACAATTTTAATAAAACTTGATATTTTTTGGATTTCCGCGCATTATTTGAGAATAGCATTATACAAGCCTTGGCCTCAACCAGGCATTGATGGACTCACGTATGTGTGCCTCGGCTTCGCCTCGGCCTACATTCACACGCTCATCCATCAATGCCTCTGTTGCGGGCCGCGGCAGTAATGTACTATTTATAAATGAAACAGTGATAAATCCATATATCATAAAAAGTTAACACAAAACTGAAGTATTACCGCGTTAAATTAGAAAAAAAACAATCCATATCCGACAGATAAAGAAATAACAGCCCCTTGATCTGGCTGTAAGTTTATAAGACGGTATATCGGACAGATAAGGCAATCAGATACCTGTGAAAACGAAAAAAACGGGTATCTGGTAGATAACCTGCATATAGGGTATCTGGGGCTTTATCAGCAACTGGTGTAAGAAGCCCTTAAGGTTCTAGATATATAGATATGGGTAAATTGTATGAATAACAGCCTCACAGTTTTAATACAGTAATGCTACAGTATATTGTAGGGTACAGTATTGCTGCTATCTGTAAACTGAGTCTCAGTTACATTGACGAGTCAGAAAAGTATGTTTTTTAACATTAGTAGACCTAAAGTTGTTTAGTATGTCACACTACATTAGATATTTTATTTCCGAAAAAAAAACTAAAATAAAGATATGCAGATTTTTTTTTAAATGGCACTAGTGAAGTTCTACATTCGAATACTTCAAAGCGTAACACAGACAGCGCGGCGGCGTTGCGAAAGCGTTGTGGCGGCGAATCTGCGGAAAGCGAATAAAAAGCGGAGCCCTTCAGACAGGAATACTGCTAGCGGCGGCGGCGCGGCGGCGGTTTGTATGAAGAACGCTCCGCATCGCGCCGCGCCCGCGCCGCTCTGTGTGGGGGTTCTCATACACTACAAAGGAATACAACGCGCCGCCGCCGCTCCGCAACGCCTGTCTGCGCTAATCTGTCAAATCAAAACGTCAAATCTGTGCGCGCGGTTTTGTCGCTTTCGCCGTCGCACCGCGCCGCACCGCCGCCGCCGCGCCGCTTTGATGTAAAAGGCTTCATACTATTTCGAACATTACAAAAAATTACCGCGACGCTTTCGCACCGCCGCCGCCCTGTCTGTGTTCCGCTTAATGCGTGACACACACTGGGCGGCGGCGTTGCGAAAGCGTTGCGGCGGCGAAGGTTTGTATGAAGAACGCGCCGCCGCCGCTTTGATGTAAAGGGCTTCATACTATTTCGAACATTACAGAAAAAAGCCGCAACGCTTTCGCAACGCCGCCGCTCAGTGTGTATCACGCTTTAGAAGACTAGCTTTGCCCAAATATTCTTTAAGTCTTTAAGAGTAACGGTTTGAGCATTTCGATTTTATTGCAGATCTGTACTGATCTGTATTATACTGATGGTTACGCACATAAATAGCAATGTCGTTAGTCATTAATTTGTACATAATATTTATTACCTTTATGATTATTGTTAAAATTAAAGATAAATAACATAGCAAATACTTAACTTTTATTTAATACAATTCTCTATTATGAAAAGAATACCCTGACCGGGGGTTTCCCAGCACTCTATAACGAAAATACTACTACAGGACCATCAGCCTGTCCGCACACGTTTGCGTGTGTGTGCGTAAATAAGTAGGGCTATCAGCAGCGAGGTCCGAGCGTAGTCGAGTGGTGGCATAGGCGTGGCGAGGGTCGTTTCTTAATACCTAGTAACAGATGTTTTTTTTTTCTGAACGGCTTATCTGATCCATAAAGCACAGAGAAAGGACTTCAATTCAATTCAATACTCTTATTTATTTATTTATTTTATTTAAATGGAAAGGCAGCTATAGCTGATGCTTCCATATCAGCAGTCGACTTGCTTTCATAATTTATATTAATTTATTGCGTCTTTTTAGATTTGAGAAAGTTGTCTAGTCTGTTCTTGAACATGTTTACGGAAGTGGCAGATACAACAGATTCTGGCAGATTATTCCATTTGGATGCAACCCTGTTGTCTAGAAAATTCCTGTAGGGGTTCAGCTGTGCATTGGCTCTTTGTATTCTCAAGTTGTGCCCTCTCAGTCTCTCTATCGGGTTAGGGTTAAATATGTTCCTTATGTCAGATGAGTTGTAATGGTTGCTCAGAATCTTGAAGGTCTCAATTAGATCACCTCTTTCTCTACGTTCTTTAAGTGTAGTAAGGTTCAAGCGCGACAATCTAGCATCGTATTCGAGTCTTTTGAGTGCATGCGGTAGTTTTGTAGCTCGCCTCTGCACATTCTCTAGGAGGGTGATATCTTTACTGCACATAATTAAAAAAACAGAACAAAATAATACAGTAGACTAAGAAGGTACATCCAGGCGGTCTTATCGCTAAAAGCGATTTCTTCCAGACAACCTTTGGTTACAGGATATTATAGAAGAGAAAGGTAGTGGAAGCTGTAAGGTGCTTCTTGTAAGGTGTTGGAATTCCAACTGGGGGAAATAGAGTCATACGATTTAGAAGTGTTTTTTTATAACTAGATAATACAGTCAGTGGCCCTGGGGATAAGACGCGGCTTATCATATCGAAAGGTCCGGAGTTCGATCCCCGGTTGGGTCATGTACCAATGGGTTTTTCTCGAAACTTAAGTACATTTACGAATAAAGAGTTTGAATTTGAATTTGAATTTGAATTTACTGACTGTTCCCAAACGGTGAAGGAAAACATCGTAAGGAAACCTGCATACGCCGAAGAAGAAATTCTTAGGCGCATGTGAAGTCCACCAACCCGCACTGGGCTAGCGTGGTGGACTATAGCCCGAACGCCCTCGCCAAGAGGGTAGGCCTGAGCCCCAGCAGTGGGGACATTAATAGGCTGTTGATGATGAATACAGCATGTACACAAAATTATAATAATGTATGACGGAAGCGTCACGTTTTTGTGCATGTTGCGTAAACGAAGCATTGTTCAAGCATTTAGTTTTTGTAACATCCGCTCTCATAGTTATTCTTTATGTTTTTTTAGGTATAATTTTTCTTTATGTTTATAGTCTATGTGTGCGTAAGCGAGATAGTGACATAGAGATGTCAAAAAACTTGAAAGTTTGATTCGGTTGATCGAATCAATGAACCGTTTCTTGAAATTGAATGAGCGTCTCTTCTTTTTTTTTATTGAGGCTTTGGACTATATATGTCCATGCCAGCCTCATAGGGAAACACAAGTCCTTCGGAGGACAATGAGCGTCTCTATTAGTCACAGCACCTAAAATTAGTCATTGCGCAGAAGTCAGCCAACTTCACACAGCCGCCATTAAACTCCGAAGGGACTTTTTTTTTTGTTCACACTAAATTGATCAGTTAGATTAATTTGTAATGAGAGGTGGCGGGTGGCGGGGCGGGGCGCGGGCGGCGGCGCGGAACGCGGCCCGCAGCGCGCGCTTGCGACAACCTGCGCCCGCGCACCGGCCGCCTCGCAGTCACGCACACTATAGCGACTCAACACCAAACAAACTCTTTGGCTTTATTATATTGGTATATACTTAGACAAATATTTTTTTCAAATCAGCCCTACAACGTCCACCGCTGGACATAGGTCTTCCCCAACGAACGCCACACCTGGTCCTCCGCCCTCCGCATCTAGCCGCATCCGGCCACCTTCTTTAGGTCGTCTGTCCACCTGGCGGAGGAGCGTTCCACGCCGCGTACCGGTCCACAGTCACCACTCCAGAACTCGTTATCGTCTGCCCCAACTGCCGTCGGTTCTGCGACAGATGTGACCTGCCCACTGTCACTTCAGCTTGCCAATAATATCAGCTATGTCGGTAACCTTAGTTCTCCGTCGGATCTCCTCAATGCAGATCATATCCTTTAGAGAAACTCCGAGCATAGCCCTCTCCTTAACCCTTAAGTTTTTTTTTTACAATCTAAATTTTAGGAGTTTTGTCACTCAGTGACATGACACTCCGTTATGCCTACACTTAAATCTACTACAAAATATACTAAACAAATACAAAATACATGTTTTTGAAATTATTGTACAGGCGGGCATGCACCGACACTTATCTTCGCCGAATGCCCGCCTGCACAACATTGTACAGTGTCCTAGCAGTTTCGGCGAGGGGAAACGCCAGGACCCCGTTACAACCACCGACTTGGTACATAATATTACTGGAGCGAGCCAGTAACTGCATTCTTACCCGCTCGTTCCGGACACATTCCATAATAAAGTGGTAAACGTCTCCCACAACTCCACATTCTGAGCAGTCTGGTGAGGTGACTTTTCCCATTAAAAAGGCGAATTTATTTAAAGGAATGTGTCCAGACCTCAGTCTGAAAGCAGTTACCAGCTCAGATCTTCCCAATCTACCGTTGTCAAACCAAGGAGTCTGCCATGGCAGGCTTTGGATGGTGCGATACCATACTCCCTTCTCGACGGATCGCTCGTCAAAGTGCTCTTTCCACATATTATAACAGTATTCCTGAATGGTGTGAATGTAGTCTGTGTAATATGGCAGCACTGGTAGTGGGACCCCGTCGCTAGGAGCCTTCTTGGCCAACAAATCTACTTTCTCATTCCCGGCTAAACCAATGTGGGATGGAATCCATTGCAAGATCACATCTTTTGCATTTGAACGCAACTTAAAAATGGAATCTATAATGACATAGGCAATCGGTGTACCTCTGCTGGTTCCCTTAAGTTAAATAATCGATTCAATTAGAAACCTCGGGGAATGGAGTGCATTACCTACTCCGATCACAACCGTTAGATTCACGATAGGCAAAGACTTGCTCAACTTTTTCTCTTCGTCTACTCAACCTTCTTATGCATATAATAAGAATAATAACATAAAGATAATCTACGATCTTGACGACAAGTGGCATATGGCATTGCGCAGGTAATGACTTGTTGCCCAACGTCTCAATTTGGTCGGAGCTGCCTGCGCCTGCGCCGTGAACTTGCGGCATAATGATGTATGTTGAGGGTTTTGTACCAAATTGGTAATAATAATCTTAGATTTTTACAAAAAATAAAACCAACTTTGTAAGGTCAAATGTAGTTGACCGAAAAGAACTTGTTACGTTTTTATAACGAGTGACTGTGGCTTTTTAAACATTTTTCTTTTAATTTACCCGCCTTCAAGGACGTCAAATTCAATCTGTGTTTTTTAAAATTATTTATGGCCTTGCTTCACGCACTTTTGCGAACATTCTATCATAATGATACAGTTAGTCTATCCGCCGCGGGTTGTAAGACTGTTTTTAAAGAGCCTTTACTAAACCTCTGTTAATAAATCACTCATCGTTATAAATTAATCTGTGTTCGATGCCTAATAATAAAAAAAAAAAACCAAGCCAATAGGAAGTTTTTTCAACGCCCAAGGCTACTGCAATTCCTTCCGGATTATTTGCATAACTGGTTCACAAAAAAACTCACCGATTACTTCACAGACTGCTGTGCAGTGAGCTGGGTTGGGCGTAGAATTGTAAAATCTGTATCGAGCGAGGTTGCCCCGCCATAGTTCGCTTGGCCTTTCGCGCTTTGCCGCGCAAGTTTGACATTTCACCAAGTTTTGGCGCCAACGCTGCGCGGGACGCGCGCGTTTTCAAACGCACACACCGTGTTTTTATTTTAATTAAATTCGTAGTTTTATTTCCAGACAGTGTTATTTAGGAGTTCTTTCTGAAAGAGTTTTTATTTTAGATTTTTCAATGCTTGGTTAACAGTGTTGCCAGTTTTTAGTGTTGTGCTTGTGACATTTCAAACTTTCTAAGCAGTGATTGATTTCAGGTGGGTCACAAAAAGCGGGTTGTAATTTTTTATATATTAAGTACCTAACGCAGATTCTAGAATTTGGTCAATTTATTTGTAAATAGTGTTTTATTCGTTAAAAAATCGGGGCCAAGTTACACTAGGTACTTTCTGATATAACATCATACCTATGTTATAATTATTACGACATAACATGTTACTTAGTTATTAACTGTAAGGTAAGAACCAATGAAGCTTTAGTGGTGCGACTATGTCCAGCAGTGGACTAGGACAGGCTGATGATGACTAACTATAAGCTATTCATTAATTGTATTAATTTTAATGAATGGTAGAAAAAACGAACAAAACATGGAGAGAAAGTACCTTTAGCAAATTTTACTCAAAGGAGATACTTACTCATAGAATATAAAAGATTTTTTTTTTACATTTTTTGGAGCAAACTGTTGACAGTAAGTACCTACCTATGTTATTTTTCGTGAACAGATTTTTTTCTATGAAAGGGAACCCGCGAACAGGAACTCTACAAAATGAATGAATGAAATCAAATCAACTCTCCATCACTGACTATTATTGGGTCGATATAAAATATAGACTTCTGATCAGAATCACCTACTCTTCAAACCTATACCATTCATTTTGAGAGTTCCTGCTCGAGGCCTCCCTTGTGAGTATGATTGGAGTCAAGTCTCCAATCGCAATTAGCCGCCGGCGATCGCAGGCAACTACTAAACAGATAGGCAGTTATTACAGCTAACAATAAAAGCAGTGTTGCCCAATAATATATCATAGTAAACAGTGAACGACCTTATTACAGAGGCCAGCGTAAAAAAATAATAACAAAAAACTTAAGTGGTACTTACACGTGTTGCTAGAAAACTATATTTGTTCAAAAACATTCAATGTTTGCGCGAGTCGATGTCGCAAAAAGTAGATTGAAAACGTGTGCGATATTGAAGTTTTTTTTAAAATTTCGTAGTACCTAAAGATAAACCATTGAATATTCTAGCAACAAAAGAAGTTGGTAGATTCAAATCAAATCGAATATAAAACAGTTTATTAATATGTCCCCCCTGTTCACGAGGGCATAGGTATGGGCTATAGTCCTCCACGCTAGGTGGTGGACTTCACACGCCTTTTGAATCCCTTCTTTTCAAATCGGTTTAGAATTCACTCATTCATTTATTTATTCCTTAAACAATAAACAATTGCTTGGAAATAACTTAAATAATCAGAAAATTACATAATCAAGGAAATACTTATTACATTAACATAGTACATAATCAATACAATAAATAATAAAATCATTTTTAATCTCAACATGTCAAAAATATAAGCAAAAATGTCAACGGTCTTTTAAAAAAAAATTAGGCCTTAAAATAATCGTGGTAGTTTTTTTAAAAGTGTTGTAGTAACATTGCTTCTTTATTTAAAGCTGCTAATAACCTTTTATTTTGTTTACCTAGACACTCTTGTGTAGCGGACCATCCAGTTTTTTAGTCCGATCGGCCGGTTTCGCGACTTTGAGCAATTTAATTGATTTAATGTGATGCGACCACAAAAAGTCCAATTAAATTGAAATCCGAACTAGCATTAGGTATAGCTCGACAATTCCACAGGTGTTCATGAAATTTTGGATAGGTACAGTAAGGTTCATAAGTGCAGTAGCACGCTAAGAGTCATTTTACAACAACGGTGCGCACGACAACACGAAAACCAGATAGATAGACCACCCCAGTCAATAGCGCGTTTTAAACCTTAATGTCATAGCATTAAGTCATGAAGCCGGGGTCCACGTTTCTGTCTTTATTTAGTTTTTGTCTATATTATAAACCCTAAGCCTTGAAGAATCAATCTATCGAACAATGAAAACCTTATTCGAATACATTCAGTGGTGTTAGAGGTTCTAACGAAACATGCGAAAGTGATGAAATCAAACTAAAATATTTATGTTTTGCTTCGAACTTGAGACGGAGGTCATCATGTTAATATTAATTATTCTTTCTATAATGAGGTAGTGAATGTGCCCGAGGTAGGTATCCGACCTTCGCTTCCCCGCCCTGCAAGGTTTAAACTTAGGTATTTGTAAACTTTTGGTCGTTCAGTGGAATCTTTTTAGAAAATAAAATAAATTGGAGGACCAAGCACAAGCTTCGGTTTAATTTGGGACTAAAAGCCGTGCGTGAATTTGTCCAAAACATCATCATAATGTTGTTACATCATAGTAATTAACACAAATTGCTAACCCGTTGCAAAAGGCAATAGGTCTCGAATGAACTAACAATAACGCCGCGGCTTCTCTTGGCCCTAATCGACATAATTAGCGCCGTCGATTGGTGCCAAATGCCAATAGCCATGGTTATATCATAATTATCGAACGCTTTACATAACCAGTTGGTTCTTTGTCTAATTTGTAAAAGATCGATTCAAAAATGAGACAGAAGATCCGACAAATTTATCAATTCATTTAGAGACAAATTATGGGAATGTTCATTGATGACTGATTCATTAGATCTTACGTAATGTTTTCACCAAAAAGGATTAAGCAAATAAAATAATCACTTGACTTGTGAAAATCTGTTTCAAAGTATGAAATTCGTAGTAGCAATGGGAGCCATTTCATTATCAACAGCCGGTTTCGAAGGGTTTCGGGCTATAGGAATATTCGAGCTGAAGGAAAACATCGTGAGGAAACCTGCTTATACGCCGAAGAAGAAATTCTTAGGTGCATGTGAAATCCACCAACCCACACTGGGCTAGCGTGGTGGACTATAGCCCGCACGCCCTCGTTGAGAGGGTAGGCCTGAGCCCCAGCAGTGGGGACATTAATAGGCTGTTGATGATGATGACCTCCACGCGTTCCTGAGAAAAATGGTCTCGACAGACGGACAGACAGACGGGCAACAGCCCGTAAAATGCAACGCAAATGAAATGTACCGCGGCAAAGTTTAACAATAACTCATACATAAGTTCGCAGGTTATAATTATGTGTCAAAAAGGTCCGCGTTCTTACAAGAAATCGCCAGCAAGTAGCTATAAATCATGCCATACGCAATGCTATTGATACGATATCTAATATTACAAATCACCGACAGACAATCAGACAAGAAATACAATTAACACGGCGTGTAACAGAGTGGTAACCACACAACGGTAACGGTTACCAAACTGTTGTCGCCGTGTCGAGACTGAAGGCGCCTCGGACTGTGTGAACGTAGGGGGCTGTATTGCGTACGTCACCGCTTCTGTTATATTGGACAGTTTCAAAAACTGAAAGGCATAGAGAGTCGCGAAAATAGTGTTCACCAGTCCATAGATGCCATGTTAACTCAAATTCACCACTTGAAAGTATAAACAAGATTATTGTATTCATAGAAAATCTGGCATTCGAACGAAAGTAGATAAATAATTAAAAGAATATTAAATTATTAGCATATTCTATTATTTTTAGGCTCGATACTTATTTTGTTAACCAAATTTATATACATTACCGTTTGGGTTCTCCTGAATTTTCAAAAAATAAAATGGTAAATAAATATTCGAAAGTGCCACGAAATTTCCGGTCTCTGCTAATCATCCACTACAAAATGGTTAATAGGAAACTACCTTAAATTAAGTAGGTATACTTCGAATTACATAGGAAAGTTTATTTTGTTGCGGGCACGGACGCATTTACGACCGGTATGTTTTCAAGTGTTTCTGATTTCGTTTAATGAACTTTTCACTTTTACTCTTTTGCATTCGATGCATTTCGTCGCATTCAAGTTTCACCTGGTGTTGAAATAAATAAACAAACGAGTTTGCCAAAAATATAACCTTTTTGAGACCACTTGGCTAAAAATATTGCAAAAAATTGCACAACGATTTTTCGTAATCCACAAAAAAAATTCTAAGTAATGTCCAGTCTCATGAGATTTTGTAAGTTGGAAATATTTGTCTGGAAAACTCACCCCAACCAGGTGGATCAAAGGTGGGCCGGAGCGGCTGGATGCGGAGGACCGAGTGTGGTGGTGTTCATTGGGGAAGGCCTGTGCCCAGCAGTGGACGCTGAAGGGCTGATATGATAATCTAGAAAAGCGACTCGATTATGCTGCCGTGCAATTTATAAACGCAGTAAGGACAATTTGACAGTTTTGAGTAAAACGCGTTTGAAAATTTGATTGTACGTTGTGTTGTATGGTGGTTTGGTGTTTATAGTTTTTGTTTCTCTCACTTCTATTACACGTAGCGAAAAACGGGTCTTTGTTTCTGAAAGATCTCATCATAACGATGTCGAATATGTAATAAAATTATAAACGCAGTAATATGTCTTACTGCGTTTATAAATTGCACGGCAGTATGATTGGCATTAAATTTTGGGCTACTCTATATAATACACATAGATTATGCCTCATAAGAAATCTTGCATCAAAAAATATCTAAAAGTACTATTTCTACTATAAACTATGTATTTCTTTGCCAACTAAAAAAAAATTAGCTTGATATACCTCAGTTTGTTTTCGTTGACACTTTTTTTAGCAAATCCGGTACCTATGATACCTGTGCATATATTATAAAACATATTTGCATTTGCATGGTCAATAGAAAATCTAAATTTAACATCTAAGCTGTCCACAGGGTCATTCGCTCATCTCGATAGATTGAGGTTTTTGATACACGTACCTTGTTTTTTATAGTCGACTGTCTCTTTCCCCTACACTGATTAGAGTTTTATAATTACACTCCTTCTTGGTATAAAATCTGATTTTTGGGTACAAAATAAGTTTTTTTAATAAGTATTTTAGTGTATCAAAAGTTTGTCTGGAAGCAATCGCTCTTAGCGATAAGACCGCCTAGATGTACGTTATTGTATCAGTTTTTTTTTTTGGCTGTAATTTTTAAATGAGCAATAAAGTGTATTGAATTGAATGTTTGGGTAGAAAATCTGACTTTTGGGTACAAAATCTGTTAATTCTTGGAACATAATCAGATTTTTGTGTAGAAAAAAAAACACTGGTTAGTCATATTACTGAAATTTCGACCCAGCGGTCTGAGCTGTGCGTTCATAGTCATAGTCCGGCAGTCATTATATCAGAGAGTCAGGACATCATACTACCTATGACTACGAATGAGAAAATAACTATGTCTGTCTTGTTAATAAATATGTAGATTTCAGCAACATAATTCTCACCGTTACAGTATTGTTTTATGTGTATAAGATTTCGTATAGATCGGCCAACAAGCGTGTCGAAACACAAACCAAATGTCAAGGGTGCCTTGAGTAATATTGACTTGGTAAATGCATGTCTGTTATTTCTTCGTAAAGTAGGTGATTATCAACCGGTGGCGGGAACTACTATCAATACCTAACGCGACAGACGTGATTCATTATTTACGACCTAATAATCAATCAATGCCACTTTATGAAACTCATCATCAGCTTGAGACCTCCCCCAAGGCGAGCCGCTGAACCCGATCTTCAGTTTCCGCATCCAGTCACACCGGTCGCTCCATCTAGCCGGGGGGCGTCCCACACGACGCTTGTCTACCCCCGCGGTTATCGGTTCTCCGACAGATATGACCAGCCCGCTTCAACGTAACCTTTTGAGCTATGTCGAAGGCTTTTGTTCTCTGGCGGATCACCTCGGTTTCGATCCTGTTTTTCAAAGAAATCTGATCATCTGATCAGTTGGACTTCTATAGCGATCTGAAAGTCCTCAATCTACTCTCTCGAATACCGTCATCAGATTATGCCCCGATCAATCCTTCACGTAGAACCATGGCTTCAAAGCGACCTCGATTGTATAAAAATCTTGCCCAGTTTCTAATTATCCGTCCACCTATAAACAGGCTGTTCATTTGAGCTGCCAAATTACAAAACCCAACCACAAACCCTGATACAGGCAATCAACCGAATGTAACAATCACCAACGTTGCAAAACTTGGGTATCCCTTTACCGGAGCGTGAGAAACTAATGACCTAGACGCGCGAGTAGCGGACTCGATCGTATCTTTGAATTCACAGACGGCGTTTTTAATGTATCTACTTAGGTAGATAATTTTAATAACTTATGTCGTTGACTAATATAATAAATGTGAGATTTTTTTCTATGTCGTTCATTCTTCTTTGTTCATTCCTCTGTCACGCCGGAACGGACCGGATTTGCTAGAAGTTTATAGATACAAAAGTAAGTTATTTATTATTTATTTAAATTTAATAATTTTTTGTACACACAGAAACAAAATGAAAACAATACAAAACAACAGAAAATTAAACAAAATATATAGTTATATTATATAATAAATAGTTATTAGTAGTAGTCATTTATTATATAGTTATTAAGTTTGCAAATAAATAAACTTTATCTTTTTTTAATTCTTGAATTAAATTTAGTTTCATATATTTTCTTTCACCGCTTCGATCGCCTTCGAAACTGGAGTTTCGTAACCAGTTACGAAGGATTAATAAATGACCTTTGTATTTGTGCAATTCCGGTTTCAAGCAAGTTTTTTTTTTCCAATGTACTTCCATGTCGAAACTTAATAATAAGTACATGTACTGACTGCTCTCGAACGGTGAAGGAAAACATCGTGAGGAAACCTAACGCCGAAGAAGGAATTCTTAGGCACGTGTGAAGAGCCGTGGTAGCCTAGTTGGTTGTGCACTCGCCTCACGTTCATGAGGTCGTGGGTTCGATCCTGGCCCGTACCAATGAGTTTTTCGAAAACTTAAGTACAGTTAATTATAATACCACAGGTTTTTCGGTGAAGGAAAACATCGCGAGGAAACCTGCATACGCCAAAAGACTGGTATTTACTATTCTAAGGCGTAATGGAAGTCCACCAAGCACCGTTTGGCGGACAGGGGTTTGGCACGACAGATCCCATAGGGTCCAAGTGTCGCCAGGTATTCCTGGCCCCCTAAGAAGATAAGATAAGATAAGATAGGCGCGTGTGAAGTCCACCAACCCGCGCTGGGGTAGCGTGGTGGACTATTATAGCCCGTCAACGATAGTGTAGATGTTTATGGTTCTTATAAATATTCCAATAATGTGTCATCAACTTTTGTACGAGACAGTGTACGTAAGGAAGGCTATCGTTTTGCACCTAATTATCTTAAAGTCCACCACTTGATGTTAAAAGTTAAACATACGGCTGTTAATTTGTCACCGCGGGCTGGTTACCGTTTACTTAACGGTGACGTAACGGTTACGTAATGTTACACGCCGCAGGTAATGGTATTACTCTATAGTAACTTTATGCTCGCGAATATGTTATAAGAAACACATTTTTGTTTTACTGGCTGTTTACTGCGGCCTCGCCCGCGTTTGATAAGATCTGACTTTTTTCCTATTCCTATGGGTCGTAGCGTGATGTCATATAGCCTATGGCCTCCCTAAAGAACTGGGCTATAAAATCCAAAAAGAATTTTTCAAATCGGACTGGTAGTTCCGGAGATTAGAGCGTTCAAACAAATAAATAAACAAACAAACAAACGAATGAACGAACAAACAAACAAACGAACAAAAAAACAAACGAACGAACGAACGAACGAATAAAGAAACAAACTTTTTAGAAGACAATAGAATAAGTAAGTGGTGGAATATGGAAAGTTACCAGGGGTAGAACTTTTGGGGCAGATGCTAGTGATTTCTGGGTCATGTTTTTCACGCTTTGACTCTTCTCCTCCAAAATCACTGAATGAATTCGAATATAGTTTTCAATGTTGGATAGCTTGCTTCCTCGGCAAGCTATCAACGCGGAAATACCTAATTCGATATACCTTTATTATTTCAATGATCTTGTTGTTTCATCAAATGTCCTTGGTCTCCAATTCATTCACCTGTTAAACTCTTTGTCTATGCATGAATCAATAACAAATCACGAAGAATAACCCTGCCCCTATTTATTTCAGGAAATACTGGTATGAAAATGTACCTGGGTATAATCATCAGCTGTGTTTCCACTTGTTTTTAAAAGATGTTTTACGGAAGTTTATTGCAGCTTCTTCTCAGCGTAAAGGGCATTAGACCAGCAGTGGACGTTAGCAGGCTGTAGATACCATGGCGAATACCACGAATTGTACAGTCGGGCTCAGGTCCAGCTATACACACTTTCGAGGCAAATTCAACTTTATTTTGACCCCGGTTAGACCTGTTATTGACTGACCTAGTTTGTAGTGACCCTGCCTACTGCGCCAGAGGTTGTGGGTTTGATTCCCACCCGGGACAAAAATTTGTGTGATGAGCATTGACTCTTCTGGGTATTTATGTGTATTTAAGTACTAGCCGATGCCCCGCAACTTCATCCGCGTTATAAAGTATACTACATATAAATGTTATTCAAAAAATTTTTACCCGTTCTAATCATGCCAGTTTTTTAGTTTCAAAGTTTGTCAATAGATGGCGTTAGGTGTATTTTACACCCCGCTATAGTTTGGTTCTTCGCAACATACATAGGTGGACGGACAATTAGAAACAGGGCAAGATTTTCATACAATCGAGGTCACTTTGAAGCCATGGGTCTCCGTGAAGGATTGATCGGGGCGTGATCTGATGACGGTCATCGAGAGAGTACATGGAGGACTTTTAGATCGCTGTAGATATCCAACTGATCAGATGAGCCGGCTGGAAGCAGCATCGTCATGATTCTTTAACTTTATTGTGTGTTTTTTTCTTCATTACGATTCTGCTTCATAACGGCTCATGACTCATCTGATCAGCTGGATATCTATAGCGATCTTAAAGTCCTCCATCTACTCTCTCGATGACCGTCATCAGATCACGCCCCGATCAATCCTTCACGGAGAACCATGGCTTCAAAGTGACCTCGATTGTATGAAAAGTTGACCTTGTATCTAATTGTCCGTCCACCTATGTATAATAAGATAAGCGTGCAAATTATCCACCAGTTTTTACCTCTTTATTAATAGTATACATATAGAGTTTATAGAGTATAGATATAGATTATTAGTATAATAGTTGTAGGTATGTTTATCCGTTGTCGAGATCCCATCCACAAGTTTCGGCTTAATTTGGGACTAACTTATCGTACACACGTGTTCTTGATTGTACAACTTATAATTGATTCAATAATGATTACCTGTATGGTGATTGAATAATTGCTGTTGTAAGTACCGTTAATTCGCGTCGGAGTGTCGTAAGGGGCAAACTGTTGTACGCTACATCCTTCCTGGCATCGTGCACAGTTCGCTGAACCTGTATCTTTAGAAATGATCGCCTAGAGCGTTGAGGCCGCCTCAGTACACATCATATCAGCCTTTCAAGGTCCACTGCTGGACATAGGCCTTCCACAATGAACGTCACGACGTCGGGTACTCCGCGGAACGTCTTCGTCATTCTTTAGGTCATCAGTCCACCTGGCGAAGGGTACACGTAGTTGTTTTACTATCTTTTACTTTTGTTTCAGATGGAAAATCCAAAATGTGGTACATTTGCGAAAGGAGAAAAATGAAATATCTCCTCATATACGCCATACTAACACTAACGTACCCAGTTCTATCGAAAACCATCATCACTGCCGAAGCCCCAGTCACAAAAGACCCCGCAGATGACAACTTTGATAATAACATCATTGATCTTGACGAAGATTACTCGGTGAAGTTTGATAAGCAGTATGGCGTGGTCCCATGGCATTCCACTGATAAATTTAATAAGGAATCTCACAGATATACAATCATCAAAGATGATGTAATTGCGCCTATGATAAAACCAAACAAGGAGAATAAAACTAGTGTAGATATTAAAAAGGAAAGTGATACTCAAATAAAAAGTAATGATAAAGCAAAGCAGATAGTTGAAGAGACAACGCCGACGGCAGACTACAGTGTGATACCCTTAGAATTAGTTAGCACAACAGAAAATGTAATATTAAGCATAGTCGAGAGTACAACTGAACCAGATTTAGCGGTAATTCCTCTTTCTACAACGAAGAAGACGATACCGGATATTGAAATAAAACAAACTGTAATCTTGCCATCGACACAAAGTCCTGAAATTACTACAGAATATTTCACCACAACTATTGAAAATGTTGACCAAACTACTTCAGTTACTGAAAATAATGAAACCACTACGGCCAAACGAGAAATAACTACAAGAACTACAGAAACTGCTACGGAAACTACAGTGTCTGCTTCGACGACTACTGAAAACGTAATCAATAGTACAACTACAACTAAATTAGAAACATTAAAGATAAAAGTGAGAAATGTTACAGAGAATCCAAATAAAACAAAAATATTAGAGACCACTACCGAATCACTAAAGAACACAACGAAATTAGATAAAGCTCTAAACACAAATACAACTAAACAGATAGAAACTGTGCAGAGAGCTGATTTCGGAAGCTCAGAATCTCAAGAAGACGTTCCAATATTCACAGAGTTGGATACTGAGGATCTGACTGACGTCCCAGACGACTATTATGACTCCAAGGACGTGGTCCCAACAACTGCTCCTAAGACTGATGCTTTATCAGTGATATTTGGACTTGCTGGAAGTGTGGTGGAGAGCATGGTAGAAAGTGTAGCAGAGAGAGTTGTGCCAAAGGGCATTTTTGATCTTTTTAAGAGGATGCAGAGGCAGAACGAGGCGTTGGAGGCAGAGAGGTTGCGGAGTAGAGAGGAGAATGGAGGATTAGGTATGTATCTCAAGTACTCCCCGACTCAGCGGTGAAGGAAATAGTCGAGATGATAACATAACATTTTTTGATAATATTTATTAAGCTTTAAGAAATATACAATTAACTGATATTATCTTTATGAATACCTTTATAATACTGTGTTACAGTGATAGAAACATTTTTAGGGCTGAAATTTTTTTTTTTACTTTGTGCCTTTAGAATCGTGCATACTTAAATCTGATGCAATAAGATAAAAACTAAAACCCTTCTACGAAAAAGAAAAAAAAGGTATAAGTACTTGTTTCATTTTACACCCATACCTAGTCGATAAAAGTGGTCGAGCGTTCTCAACTGCACCATGCACCACACCTACTTAGCTTTTTGTCTCTAAAATTTAAAGCTATAAAAAGTGAATGTTTTCAAATAAGACATGGCTTAAAGGTCTGGTAACCAAGCCACAAACTTAAAAACTTATCAGAACGTACGGCCACGATATTATAACACATGCAACCGAGTGCACCTGCAAAGGTCTAAGCACTATAACAATAAATAACTCTCGCATAGATTTATTGCATACATGTGGCAATCTTCCTTGAGAACTGTTCAGATACTGCTTTATTGATTCGTTGCGTAACTAATTATCAATACTTATTGCGTAGCAGGAAGTATTAAAAACTGACAAAATCACCATTGTCAGACAACTTTCTAGCTTCCTGATTTGACGCGTAACAACGCGTTCATAAGAAGTTCAGCTCTAGTATCATTTTCACTTCCCTCAGTGCTTTAAGATTACGTCTAGAAGTAGATATTTTTAGGTTTCATGTGGGTTCGATTGGGCGGTGTCCTTGTCTGGGTGTTCCATACCATGGATCTAGGATCTCTTTGATAAGCCCCCGCGCCCCCATTCAAACCTTCTTGATCCATACCATGGAGCTAGGATCTCTTTGATGGGCCCCCGCGCCCCCTATTCAAACCTTCATGATCCATACCATGGAGCTACGATCTTTTTGGTGGGTGCCCGCGCCCCCATTCAAACCTTCTTGATCCATACCATGGAGCTAGGATCTCTTTGATGGGCCCCCGCGCCCCCTATTCAAACCTTCATGATCCATACCATGGAGCTACGATCTTTTTGGTGGGTGCCCGCGCCCCCATTCAAACCTTCTTGATCCATACCATGGAGCTAGGATCTCTTTGATGGGCCCCCGCGCCCCCTATTCGAACCTTCCTGATCCATACCATGGAGCTAGGTTTTTTTTGGTGGGTGCCCGTTCCCCCTAATTCGAACCTTCCTGATCCATACTAATATTATAAATGGGAAAGTAGGTTACTCTGGCTTCCGTCTGTTTGTTACCTATCCACGTCTAAGCCGCTGAACGGATTTTGATGGGGTGTGGAGATACATCGGACACTGGGACAGGAGTCAGGACATAGGCTACCCTTTTTACTGCTGTTCATGACATATAATATGGCTAAATGCCAGTATTAAGAGAGTTTTGAGGTTCAAGTAGAGAGTTTCAAGGTTAATCGTGCCAATATTTGCAGGTCAATTCACTCGCGGCATCCTGAAGTCGATCTCGAGCGGGCTGAGCAAGCCGCTGAGCCAGCTGATGGCTGGAGCCAAGGACATCGGCTCGCTGGACACGGACCGCGGGTTCGTGTCCAGCGTGGCCTCGGGCGTGTCCAGCGTGGCCAACGTGGCCAACTCCGTCGTGGACGCCTTCAAGGATAGGGTGCAGGCCATTTATCCAGGTAATTTTTGTTGGGGTAAAAGTTTGTATGGGGGGGGGGGGGGGGGTATCGGTTTTTCAACTATAGGAAAACGCGGATAAGTCGCGGGGCATCGGCAAAATCCAATACGACTCCATTTTGACTCCAGGCACGGTGTGGTGTGGTGATGGACACTCGGCGACGGCGCGCTCCAGCGACCTGGGCCTGTTCTTCTTCACGGACACCTGCTGCCGGCAGCACGACGCCTGCAAGATCTACATCCGCTCAGGGGAGACCAAGTACGGGCTCACCAACACAGGACTGTTCACCAGGTGAGCTCGCCAAGGCCCGATGAAGCAAGCTTACGTTAGGGCGAAAGTATAGTTTGACGGAGAAAAGATCCTTGGAGTTTCTCTGAGAGACAGGATCCGAAACGATCCTTCAGAGAACCTGTGCCGAAAAAAGATAGTACGTTTTAAGGTCGGACTTCGGCGTGGACGTGACAGTGAAGTCGGGGATAGCGGCCTATATTATCGAAAGGTCCGAAGTTCGATCCCCGGCTGGGCCATGTACCAATGGTTTTTATTTCTTAAAACATAAGTACATTTACTGACTGCTCTCAAACGGTGAAAGAAAACATCGCGAGGAAACCTGCATGTGAAGTCCACCAACCCGCACTGGGCTAGCGTGGTGGACTGTAGCCCGAACGCACGCGTTGAGACGATGGGCCAGTACTCAACAATATACAATATTAGAATGAATGAAATCTGAGCCGGACACCGGTCCACTAAGAAAGGGATTTTCCCTTTTTTACGAGGGAGAAGTCGCGAGAAACAGCTAGTTCATTATAAAATGGCACATTATTATTCGTCAATTTGGTTGATCATTGACCGAGCGAGCGAAGCGTCTAAGTTTCGAGATTGGCCAAAAATGCTAATGTCCGTCTGTCCTTCTGTCTTTCTGTCTGTAATTCTCTACAGGTCGCATTTTTCAACCGATTTTGACGAAAATTTGGTATAAATTAATTAAGCCGACAAATAGAATAAAATCTTGAAAAACATTTTTTTTTAAAGTACGTACCATACTCGCAAAGTGGGAGTGAACTTTTTTTTTCTTGTGAATCCCATAGTGTGGGGTATCGTTGGATAGGTCTTTCAAAAATATCGCGGGTGTGTGAAAAACATTTTTCGATTCAGGGATCCGTTTGCGAAATATTAAGCTTTTAAGTGCTAATTTTTGTCACTTTAGTAGGTACTTTTTCTGTCTCCAACTTCGATCACTATATACCTACTAATAGTAATAGTATTCCCGATCGCCGGTCTCCAACTACAAAGTTGACTTTTGTTGGTTTCTTTTAGGTTTGGTTTATAAGGGCTGGCGAGGTCTACTGTTCTCACGGAACTACTAGTACTACTCATAGTTTATGCAAGAATAAATGAATATGAATGTTGATATTTTGTTTCGGCGGTTGAGTGCGTTTGTGATTTATTTGACGGAATTCAACAAGTCTTAACCCACATTTAAAGATGCTGCGAGCCCTATGGCTTGCGTCACACCATCAAAAAACCCAGCAACGCGTTTAAGATGCTCTCAAGATAATTTTTAATGCCACAGGTACGCGTCTAACTAAATACATACAGTCTAAATACAATTATGGTGTCTTGGCTTCAACAATTTCCAAGAGGCCAAGATACCATACGAAATTGTTATATTACAAACAGTTGGGAAAAAACGTTAAAGTATTAATCAGATTAGTCAGAACGGTAAAGTATTAGTTAGCGAGATTAGTCTATTTCAGCTACTTCCACAGCATCATGTCATACGGCATCCTACTGTGGGGTCAAGCGGCAGATATAGAAACCATCTTTATTTTGCAAAAGAGAGCTATTAGGGCGATCTATAATCTACGTTGTAGAGAATCATTAAGAGAAAAGTTTAAAGAAATTAATATATTAACCGTTGCCAGTCAATACATTTTTGAGAATATTTTGTATGTCCGCAAAAATATATCTCTCTTTTTGAGGCACTGTGACATGAACACAGCTTATGTTACAAGAAACAAAACAAAATTGTACCACCACAGTTAAGGCTTAGTAAGGTAAATCATTCACGGGGCAATGTATACGCTTCTACAACAAACTACCAGAAGAAATCTTAAATATGAATGACAGAAAATTTAAGACCCACGTTAAACAACAACTTTGTAAGAAAGCTTATTATAGGACAGTCGATTATCTAAATGACAAAGATGCCTGGTGTTAATGTTACTTCAGCCTCGCACAATCTTTACAAAATAATGTTATGTACAAACTTGATTTTAAAAGATGTGTTGCAGAAGTTTGTTGCGCCGCTTCTTCTTCCCAGCTCTATATAACACCTTGGAGGCGGTGGTAGATAAAAAATTGACGTTGTATAAATGTACCCAGTGTACTTACATGCAATAAAATACTTTTAAATTTGAATTTGTATTATTGTATTATTCAGGTAAATGACAATAATGAGGCATTATTCAGAGTGCCACGTTTTGAAGAGAACAAACCCTCTGTGAATAATATTAATAAAGAAAAAAAAAGATTCACTAGCAGCTCTGTGTGAATAAAGAAGAAGAAACAAAGGCAGGGCCCTGTGCTGTTGGGTTTGTTGCTATTTCATCCTCTCGGAAGGTGGAAACAGAGCAGTTTTAGACAGAATTGACGACAAACAGAGAATATTGTATTCAAATTTTGATCAAACGAATTTTGACTGACTTTGATTTGCTCCACGCATCCGGTGCTCATAGTTCTCAACGTAGTTTTTTTATCTCATGATGAAAAGTAGGTGTGAATTGTGCTCTGACAGTCGTCCTTGTATCGATCTGTCGGAACTGTTGCGTTACACTAAGATAGGAGCAGAAATAGTGAAAATATGCTTGGCAAATAAGTCGTGGCACGTAGTTTGTACTCCGACACGAAAACGCGCTATTGTTCGCTTGTATTTGAGCTCGCTTTGTTCAGATTCGTGATCAATTTAGCAACAAAACACTGTATACTGTAGGTATTCCAATGTCATCCGTCCCACAAATGTAGACATGTCGCACAATCGTACATCGCACACTCGGGGTCGCACTTCTGTAATAATCACACTGCAGACACAAACCGATCATTTTAATCCAATATTTTTTTCTGAGTCATTTTCAACCTAAGAGTCATGAGCAACCTAAAACTAACCTAAACCGTAAACTGTTTTGGCAACATACATAACACATAGTCTATACTTCTGGAGTGTAATTGGATTTGTCGCGCTTATTGCATGCGTACGCGGCGGCATTCCACAGCAGGCTTTGTCTGTGGTCTATCCGCATTTGTAATCACACAGATTTCTGCAGGAACATATTTTTATGAACAGTTCGGTTTTTTTTCCTAAATATTTGTTTAGTCTAGTTTCACACATTCACTGCTGGGGCTCAGGCCTACCCTCTCAACGAGGGCGTATAGGCTATAGTCCATCACGCTAGCCCAGTGCGGGTTGGTGGACTTCACATGTGCTTAAGAATGTCTTCTTCGGCGTAGGCAGGTATCCTCACGATGTTTTCCTTCACCGTTTGAGAGCAGTCAGTAATGTACTTCAGTGTCGAGAAAACCCATTGGTACGGGCGGGGATCGAACTCGGGCCTGCCGACATGATAGGCCGCTTCTTCACCACGACGCACTGACCCTCTAATACATTTTCTTACAGTATCGAATTGGACACGTCTGTCATGACACTGTAATTGTTTTCTTAAATAAATATTAAATAAATAACTATTAATATATACATATCGTTGTCTACGCTGCATATCGTCTATGCCCCGGCGCACGCGCACGTTGGTTGCCCAACGCGCGCACGTTGCGATAACCTGGAGAGGACGCGTCATTGCGTTCCGTTGCACCGCTCATTGTAACTCACTAGTAATTATCACTCGTGCGTACATTATTGCCTGTTGTCAAGCGTAAATCGGAATGCACATTACACATTAGCCCTTAAACGACCACTGCAGGACATAGTCCTTCTCCGATCAAAGCCACCACACCCAGTCCTCCGTATCCAGTCGCTTCCGTCGTCGGTCCACCAATCCTTCTAATAATGGGTTCTGTTGGACACAGACCCTACCCTCATAACGAGCGGTATATAGCCCATCACTCTGGCCAAGAAGTTTCGAATCTCTTTGGTCGCGCGTGCGCTCCCTGTGGAGTTCGCATCTTGCATATTTAGTATCGGAACCTATGGTGACAATTACCGGGGGGGTGCGGACAAAGGAAGCGGAGTAGCGGGAGGAGGTTGCTAGTACAAATTTATATGGAGTTTGAAAATGAGAATGTGTGAGTGAGTTACAGTATTGTGATCCATTTGACACCCATAGAACGCTTCTTTTACGCCTCTATATGGGGCCGCGGCCGCCAACCAAGGAGATCCTAACTCTATGACTCTGGCCCAGTGCGGGTTGGTGGAGTTCAAACATCATAAGAAAACCTACATACGCCATAGAAATTCTCAGGCGTATGAGAAGTGGACATAGCTGCCCTGCTATTCTGTAAGCGTATTTGTACAACTCGATCCTGAATCCGCCGTGAGATCGGTCTCTAACTCAATGATTCACAGTCCAATACTCACTTTACTTCGCAAGTGAGGTGTTTATTGTGTAGCTTGTATTTGTTTACACAATGCGACGTCGAGGTCTTTCATGATCGGATGCGAAGTGAAGTGAGTGACTTGCGATGTGATGGTCGAGTATTAATTCGTACTTTACAGAATCACACAGCTGCAGTGGGCCAGCAGTATGAATGGCCCTCTCCTTAAGAGCAGGAGTTGAGCTATTCAGACGCTCTGCCATATTTGCTTAAGAAAGGGGCATCATTAATCTTTGTGCACTTAAAAAATCCCGTTCACTTTTGACATTCAAAAGCGCAGTGACCAGTTTTTCGACACACAGCATTGTCACAGAATATATTAGTACAATATCGCATAATGTCATAATAGAGACGGACGTCCGGGTTGACTCACCGACTGTTTGCAACCGTTGATTTATCGTATAGTTAATGGTTAGGTGGTCACCGTTAACGAGTGCAGTGCGGTAAGAGGTAATTTAGTTATAAACAAGTACACAGGCACGTTGAAGTGGCAGGAGGCTGCTCATATCTGTCAAGAAGCCGATAATCGTTGTGGCAGACGATCCAAAGTGATGTCTGCGATTTAGAAGCTGATGCAGAGACCAAAGGGCTCAGTGGCGCTCCTTAGAGGAGTCTATGTCCAGAGCTGTCCAGGAGTGTTATCTAGATGAGACAAGCAATGTTTTAAGGGTTGCAGAAGCGGGTAGCGGGATATGAACACAGCTTATGTTACAAGAAACAAAAACAAACTTGTACCACCACAGTTAAGGCTTAGTAAGGTCAGTAAATCATTCACGGGGCAATGTATACGCTTCTACAATAAACTACCAGAAGAAATCTTAAATATGAATGACAGAAAATTTAAGACTCACATTAAACAACAACTTTGTAAGAAAGCTTATTATAAAACAGTCGATTATCTAAATGACAAAGATGCCTGGTGTTAATGTTACTTCAGCCTCGCACAATCTTTACAAAATAATGTTATGTACAAACTTGATTTTAAAAGATGTGTTGCGGAAGTTTGTTGCGCCGCTTCTTCTTCCCAGCTCTATATAACACCTTGGAGGCGGTGGTAGATAAAAAATTGACGTTGTATAAATGTACCTAGTGTACTTACATGCAATAAAATACTTTTGAATTTTTGAATTTTGAATTTTGGGTGTGGTGGGTATAGAAGGCATCTAGCAGTGGATCGACAAGCTCACGAAGACGATGGTTGCTTTCTAGATCTGGGAATATCATTTTTGGGCTAGTGCTTGCCAGTGTATACATAATTTCATCATCAACAGTCTATTAATGTCCCCACTGCTGGGGCTCAGGCCTACCTCTCAACGAGGGCGTTCGGGCTATAGTCCACCACGCTAGCCCAGTGCGGGTCGGTGGACTTCACATGCGCCTAAGAATTTCTTCTTCGGCGTATGCAGGTTTCCTCACGATGTTTTCCTTCACCGTTAGAGAGCAGTCAGTATAATACTTAAGTATAATTTCATCATCATGTGAATAAATCGACTGTACTGTAGACAGATTTTGCAATAATGTAAGAGTTCAACTCTGTTTCACGGATCAGGTTAAGTACTGTGCAGGTAATAAAGTAGCCTGCGCGCTCGAGCTTTCACTCCGACACAGCATGCGCACGCGCAGGTTGACAGTCCAGTCGACACAGGGACGGAGTCAGGGATTTATTAGAGGGGGGTATCTGGTTGGAGATCAAGTGAGTGTATTCAGATCAGATAAGCCGTGATCTGGCGAGTGCGCCCTTTAGCTTGTTCTGTTAAATTCTGTTCAAATTTAACATAAAAAAGGTTGTCTGGAAGAAATCGCTTTTTGCGATAAGACCGCCTAGATGTAGACTGCATCTTGCATATTTAGTATGGGAACCAATGGTGCCACTTACAGGGGGGGGGGGGGGGGGGGTGCGGACAAAGGAAGCGGAGTAGCGGGAGGAGGTTGCTAATACAAATTTATATGGAGTTTGAAAATGAGAGTATATGAGTGAGTGAGTCACAGTACTGTCATACATTTGACACGATTTTGACACCAATAGGATGCTTCTTTTACGCCTCTTTATGGGGCCGCGAGCACACACCAAAGAGATTTTAACTCTATTTTCTTAGTCTAATGTATGTCGCTCCATCTAGCCGGGGGGCGTCCCACACTACGCTTGCCTAGTCGTGGTCTCCACTCGAGAACTCGTCTACCCCAGCGGTTAAAGCGACTCGCTCAGAAAGCGTCAACAAATCAAGAACCAACACCTTCAAAGTTTGACAAAACTAAAAATTGTCACGTTCTGATGTCTGGGATGTACGGTCGACCGCACGTCAGTGGAAACAGAACCAGTATAAACTGGTCCCTTCTAGTACTGAAACTCCCTAATAGGCACCAGCTCAGGGTCAGTGTATCCACTGACGTGCGGTCGACTGTAGCTTAGGGGGTCTTAAAACCCATAGCCCTCCCTGAGTCCGTGTCTGAGTCGATACGCGTTATGTAACGAACTGGATTATCTCATAGCACGTGGTTTATGTGGCGCCCACCGACCGCAAACGTCGGGAAGGTTAATTCGATACAAGAGAGAAATAATCACGGGCTATTACATAGGTACCTTCCTTCTAGGGCTGGGCTCCGAGGCTAGATTGTGGGATTCAGGTTTCATAAGAGTGGAAATTTTATTGCTTTTCTAATCAACTGCCTGTCGGTTCGGAGATCCTACTAATATGTATATAAATAATAATAAAAATGTTTGGACAAATTGACACCCGGCTGTTCAGCCCCAACTAAGCCGAAGCTTGTATTTACAAGCTACTCAACAACTGATAAACATACATAAATAACGTTTATGTATGTTTATCAGTCTATATAGTATCTTAAAGAACGTTTCCAATTCCTTTCTTCCACTCACGATTTTCCTCTTCGTTCCTCCGAAAACCTTCGTCTTCATGTCCCTCCTCACTCCTCTAAATTCTACGATAAATCCTTCACACTCCATGCCATTCGTCTTTGGAACTCCCTTCCTGTCCCGATCAGGCGCGCCAAATCCTTAGTTGCTTTCAAGCAACAAGTCAAGGGACTTTTTCTCACTGACTGTGTCTGATCACTTCACTTCCCTCTTTCCTTCACCTGCTTAGAACTTTGTTGTTATCGATTACACTGTATGTATGTATGTATGTATGTATGTATTTATGTATGTATGTATATTGTATGCATGTATGTGTGTATATATATATGTATATATATATTTTTGTATACCTATGTATTTAGTGTATGTAGATTTTTAAAATATGCCTAAAATTGCACAACCTACCTTCTAATTTGCTGTAAATTCTCTACCCAAAGGTTGTCTGGAAGAAATCGCTCTTAGCGATAAGACCGCCTAGATGTACATTACTGTATCTGTTTTTGTTTTTGTCTGTAATTTTTAAACGTGCAATAAAGTGTATTGAATTGAATTGAATTGAATTGAATAAATACTTTTAAATAAATACTTAAATACATACAAACACCCAGAATCCGAAAACCAACAGTTATGCTCATCACACAAATGTTGGTCCCGGGTGGGAATCGAACCCGCGACCTTTGGCGCAGTAGGCAGGGTCACTACCACTACGCCAACAGGCCAGTCAAAAATTTGTCTGTAATAAAGGCAAAAGTTTGTAAGGATGTGAGGATGTTTGTTACTCTTTCACGCAAAAACTACCGAACAGTACAGTACAGTGATAGCTTATATCCTGGAATAATATATAGGCTACTTTTTAACGCGGACAAAGTCGCGGGGCGTCCGCTAATACCCCCTAAGTAACAAAATACCTATAGAGGGCGCTGTTTCACAATGTACACGGGAAAAAGCTAGTTATTATATAATCTGTAGTGATTAATTGACGTGTTCTAGATAATATAGCGAAGGATCAAGCTAAAACTTAGTTTTGTAAAAAAAATTTTTTTTTAATTAGTCATCTGTCAGCATGTTCTCTTTTACTTATTCACTAGCTATTCGCCGCGGCTTCGCTCTCATGGGATAAGTACCTGTGAACCATCCGGAAGAAATTATCTGAATGACAGTGAAAACCGCATCAAAATCCGTTGCGTAGTTTAAAAGATTTAATGGTTCACTGGAAGCGACTTTGTTTTATACTATGTAAGACTAAGGATGTATTCACAATTCATTCATCACTAGCAGTCGTCCCGCGGCTTCATCCGCGTTAAAAAGCACCCTGTGTTAATCCAGGATATAAGCTACTCTGTTCTTAGTTTCATCAAAATCCGTTCAGTATAGCGTTACTGATGAGTAAGAAACATGCACACTCACAAACGTCTAGACTGTACGGTACGGTTGTACAGTCGACCGCACGTCAGTGGAAACAAAGCCAGTATCAACTGGTCTCTCATAGTTTTGAAACTCTAATAGGTTAGGTCATCTTAAAATCAAAGTGTTTCCACTGACGTGCGATCGACTGTACATGAAGTATTGGTATTATATTGAACAAGCTGTTGCCCGCGGTTTTGCCCGAGTTTATTCCCGCGGGAAAAGTTTACTGCGGTAAAAAGGGCCTATTATGTTACTTCAGAATATAAGCTATCACTGTACCAAGTTTCATCAAAATCTGTTCGTTAGTTTTTGCGTGAAAGAGTAACAAACATCCTCACTTCCAAACATTCTTACAAACTTTCGCCTTTATAATATTAGTAGGATAGGATTACTATAATTTATCTGTTTGACTTCCAGGTCGCACTGCAGTTGCGACGCCAAGTTCCGCGAATGCCTGCGGAAGACCAACTCCTTGGTGTCCGCGCAGATCGGGCTGACGTATTTCAACGTGCTGGGGCCGCAGTGCTTCCGGAGGTCGCACCCCATCGTCAGATGCGTCAAGAGGACCAGGTATGACGTACACCAAGAACTGATGATGAAGGGAATCTGCTGTGTGATTCTGTAAAGTATGAATTAAAACTCGACCATCACATCGCAAGTCACTTACTTCACTCCGCATCCGATCATGAAATACCTTGATGTCGCATTGTGTAAACAAATACAAGCTACACAATAAACACTTCACTTGCGAAGTAAAGTGAGTATTGAACTGTAAATCATTGAGTTAGAGACCGATCTCACTGCGGATTCAGGATCGAGTTGCACAAATACGCTTACAGAATAGCAGGGCTGAGTGTTGTTGTACAGTCAAGGGCAGTCACGGCAGAAGGTTCTATGTTCTTGTAAATATATCATTTTCATTTCATTTCAAGGTCGCGGGACCTGGATGAGGCTGGAGCGGGACCGGGCGTCCCCGGGGGAAAGGGGAAGGGGGGGGGGGGGGGGGGCAGCAGTCCGGCAGTGGACGTCTACAGGCTGATATGATGATGATAATGACATAATAGGATAGAAAATGTACAGAAATATGCAATTTAAAAATATTCCATCACAACTTAATTTCTGTTTTCCAGGATAACGGGTCAGAAATGCGAGGAGTACGAGCTGGACTTCACCAAGTCGAAGATGTGGCAGTGGTTCGACAACGAGACATTCTGATCAAAGTAAAATCAGAAAGAACAAAAGAAATAAAGAAATAAAGAAAATTCATGTGTACAGTCACGAACCGGGATTGTTGGGTCTTTAGCATAGCATCTTAAGTTGGTTGTGTTACACGAATGCCGCCGTTTTTGGTTATTGAAATGTGACCATAGCCAGCGAATTTTATAGCAAGCCTATTTGCATTACACGGTCAAAATACGAAGTGGCAAGCGGCTCAACAATCCCGGTTCGTGACTGTACTTACATAGGTCAAAAATGTTAATACCTACCGAACTTATAATGTGGTAGTCTGCTGTGGATGTGATGAAGTCGCCAGCTCATGGACGCTGTTGTCGTGTGGACCCACTAATTTGTCCCACTGGTGGACCATGGACCACGGAGCTGCACCAACAAGTTACATCCTTTCATTTATTACTTTGTATCTCCATCTTTTACTCTTCGTATTAAAATAAATATTATTAATGTTGTATTATATCAATAATAATTTCAAATTAAAAAAAAAAAATCAATAATAATAATGTATTAATATTTCTCGTATTCGTATTTATGTCTATGTGTGTATGAATTCCGCTTTGTAATTTCAGTTAATAAATATTTAAAATAACACATACACACACATTTTACTCCTAACATATTGAAAAACAATCATATTCAACCATACATAATACGTATAATTATATATTTGTATTTGTTTGTTAAAATTTGTATAATTTAAACAGAAAAGATTTTAATTATTTTTTTTAAATAAAAATCTTGTATTTTTTAAGATTTCGGTTTTACATGGATGAGTTACAATAATCATTTTTTATCTGATTTATGCCATACCTTAACAGTAGAGAAACCTTCCACAAAAATATGATACTCATTTTAAGGTTTAAATATAGCAACTTTTTACTCTTATTAATGTTATAAATAGAGTAAGTTATCTTAAGCATTTCTTATTTTTAATTAAGTATACTTAGACACCTACGTAATATTTTAAAAATTAAAATACTTATTTTAACGTTTTTTGTAGATTTTATAAATCAATAAAAATAACATCTTTCTTTTTTTGTACGTTGTGTGTTTATTTTTAGTATTAAACAACTTTCTAAGTAGGTTAGTAAATAAAATAAAACGACTTGTTGTGTACATTATATTTTTATATAAGAAACATCAGAATATATTTCGAAATGTCACATAATAATAACAAATAAAATATTATTTATTTATAGCAATTCGCTATAGAATTAAATGTTTACAATTAATTAATAATATTAATAACAAAGAAAATAATCAGCTCAAAAACAATTTGAGCTTTTTACACTGAATCTAAATATTTTGTGATGATTTTACATTGTGCGCAAAAATTCAAAAATCTCAGAAAAATTGGTGTATAACGTTAGATATGTCAATATCAGTTATATATTCAAAATGATATTCCATTGAGTGCAGTCGGTTGTCAGATATTTGTATAATCACTAGGTAAATATTATGATGAACCTTTCTAACATGACATAGGTATAATGAAGAAAAATGTTTACGAAATCAAATTGTTTGATGAAGAACATTTTCAAAATTGTTAGTTGCAAGCACTTTGACATTCAAATATTGAAGCTGACTTCTTACAGATTGTTGAATGAATATAAATACAAAACACTGTATTAACTATGACATATACGGGTCTAAAAGATTATCTGATTTGATTAATTGGAGATGCAGTCAGCTTGTTTTTCCTTAGCATTCATCATAAGAAAACAAACGTCATTTGCGTCTTGTCTACATGTGCGTGCGAGGACGCCAGCAGCAACAACAAATTTGTATTACCACATACTTTGCAGTCAACTGAGGAACACGTTTTAATAGTACATTTTGTTTTCAGCCGCAAATGCGTTTGTTATCTTAAGACACCTAAGGAAAAACGCAATAAACGTTTAAATATATATTTCGGCCCAAGTATCATTATTATAATAATAACATCTATATTTTGACACACATAATTTGTCTGAAAATGTTTGATAAAACACACTGAATGATCACGTATTCACATGGACACACATATCGATACGATAGGTATTAATAATTATTATTACTTTCACTATTTTATTATTATTATTACAATAAATATAAAACTCTACGGTAAGCTACGCCTACTAAATTCTATGAAATCTCTATGGGCCTATCAAATATAGAGATATATTGCTTAACGTGGTCCGATGGGATTATAATTAGGCATGAACTACAAACTTAGTTTAGGTTCAGACTTGGGGACCGCCGACCATAACCAATGACATTCAATGTGCCCAAGTCTTACAATGTGAACACTTTTATGAAGCAAGAAGGGGAAGAAGAATCAGAGGATAGGACAGCAGTAGACTCAGTATTATTAGAGACGGTTAAATAACTCTGCCCCGCTATTCTGTAAGCGTATTTGTGCAACTCGATCCTGAATCCGCAGTGAGATCGGTCTCTAACTCAATGATCCACAGTTCAATACTCACTTTACTTCGCAAGTGAAGTGTTTATTAAGTAGCTTGTATTTGTTTACACAATGCGACATCAAGGTCTTTCATGATCGGATGCGGAGTGAAGTAAGTGACTTGCGATGTGATGGTCGAGTTTTAATTCATACTTTACAGAATCACACAGCTGACATAGTAATGAATAACAGTTAAACAACTCTAATAGTAATGATTGATATAAGTATAAAACTCATGAGCAAGGCGAGAGAGCGGTAAGTGTCAGGAATCGAACTTTTCGAGATATTCAGTGTTAAATAATAACTAATTCTACCATTGTTTCTCTTACACCCATGCTCGGAGTTTCTCTGAGAGAATCAGAAACATAAAACATAAACTTTATTCACATATTAATATAGATACATGATATTATATTGAAGCCCTGACTCCCAAACTGTATTTCAGGAGTCAGTGTCTCAGAAACGAGGATGTCTTTGACATTAGACATCGTTCTAGTCTTGCATATAAGTCGTTTATAATTATATTATATTATTTTTGTCGGAAATATAAAAAGTACAAATGAGTCAACGCATGAATTTAAAAAAATTAGTCTTTATTGTCAGTTTAAGTGCGAGTCACACTCCTCGCCGAGGATTTATACCACACTAGAAAAATATATACATAAGTATATATCTCCCCCAAAAACCTTTTTTTTTAAATTTGAAATTTCCAGAAATCATTTCACGGATGCTAACGTTGTATAAAATAAAGCTATGTTTCTTTTGGCTTTCTAGACTTAGGAGTTTTGGCGGTGCGTTGAGTCAGTCAGGACAAACGATTTTATAAGTTTTATTATAAGGTCACCCGGGCCTATAAATTGTAACGAGGGGGCAAATGTAGTTGACTGCAAATAACTCCTTACTGTTACTGTCACATTTTTAGAATGAGTGACGTCCTAGGTTCAGACAGTACAGTACTCTTTAAAGAGTACAAACCATTCTAAAAACGTAACAATAACGAGTTATTTTCAGTCAACTACATTTGCCCCCTAGCTACAATAGCCCCGGGTTACGTTCCATTTTTCGTTGCTTTCACATAAATATACTCTATGTTCATGATAGCTAAGTACTACTGCTGATGGACTAGCGAAGGTCTAGGATGGGCCAGGTCAGTCCAAGGGCGAGCGTGAGATTGGTGTTTCGTTTTGGACCCTGGGGTTAAACAAGCACATTTACATTTTGATTATATCCGATTTAATTACACTACTGGAGTGTTTTATATGTTATTGCTTTTATATAATGTGACATTTATAATATCTAGTTCGTTCTTAAGTACTTCATTTTTGGAATAATAGGAAAGTTATAATTATGCCTTCGTATTGGAATGTCAAAACGTTCTAATGACAGAACGTCCTAATGCAGAACGTCTCAAAAACAAGACGTATTATTGTACCCTCTTTAACGGTATACTGACTGTACCAAATTTGAGACGTTTTGCTTTTAGGTATTTCCGATGCGAAGGCGTAACAATTTTTGATTTTTGGCAAATTGTTTTTAGATTTCTTACAAATTGCAAGGAAAGTTGTTATTGACATATTATCCGTGTTTATTTCACGGATAAAATGTCACTTTATATAAAAGTATTTATATATTTTATATTGTGGACAGTCTGACTGAGAGGTCCAATATTTATGTTTTTAACTTAATTTTTTTTAAGCGACACACAATATTCAAGTATTTATTAGCAATTGGTATCAATTAGTCAAACTGTCCTTACTAACGGTGTTACGTCAATACTGATCAGATCAAATTACTATTTTAACATCAAGTAGAGAAGTTTTAAAATACATCTAAATCTTAATTATATTGCCTATTAATTCAGATTTTCATTATATTACTGGTATAATAATTATATAATTCCATATAAACATTCTAGCGTCTATCCAACACGCGACGGCTACGAAATGATAACATACTAGTAAAATAAGGCAAACACATCTCACCGGAGGGTTAAACAATTTATTTTTACAAAATATGAGGCACTCAAATTGAAACAATTACTTTTTAAACCAATAGCTTACTTATCTAGGGCTTCTACATAAAAATAGAAATCGCCGTCGTATCGGAATGACTTCGACGAAACCAAAACCAAAACGTATTAATGTACTGTCTAGTACTGACTGTACGTCTTGCTTTTACGACGTTCTGCTTTTGGGACCTTTTGCTTTTAGGTAATTCTGATTCGAAGGCCAATCTATACGGACTAATAAACAAAACACTACCTAAAACGACTTTTTGAGGAACGTTTTAACTTTTTCCATTTTTGGCAATTTGATTTTTGGATGGAGTCGATTAATTATTTGTTATTTATTTCAAATCCTGCAATTTCGATATTTTATTTCTGCCTCTTCTTCAAGTCATGCCCATTGTCAAGCTGGCTCTAAATCTAGACAAAAGCGCATTCTGAATTGCTTCAGTGCTACTACATTTCGTACAAATGCTATTCTATTGTTATTTAATATTATATTATAATTGCCCTGTTTTAGCTGCCATACTATAAAAACTAAGCACACTTCAAAGTGCCACCAAGTTTTTTATTGATGATAGAGTGGACATTTATTGTTCCAGATACCATATCAAATGTATCAAACCAAAATTGTTTATAGGAATCCTGAACTTCGTCTGTCTGTCAGTCAGTCTGTCACAGCTGCTTTTTTTGTAGAGATACCGTGTATTTCCTTGCGTGCGGAAGTATCGTTCTTTGAAACGGGCGATATTTAAATCTCGTCACAAACAAAATATTGGCTAGATCATACAATACAAGTCTTAAACATAAAATTGGTGGCACTGTAAGAGTCAGCCAGCTATTTCATACTACGCACAGCTATTTTTTTCTACTTACTTTAGGTATATAATTAATATTCTCAAACAAAATGCCTTGTCTGTCTACCTCCAATTCGTTTCGCTCTAGATTTTTAAAAGCTATGGACCCAAATCTTTATAGTTTGCAAGTATACGTAAATTAACAGATTATTACAATATACCTTCTCTGTGGTTTAATTATTATAAAAAGTCATCCGTATATTGTGTGGCGTTCCAAATCAAAAGGGAACTGGCAGAAATAGGATATCTGCTTAAACATGAATACCTAACCATAGATTCAAGAACCAACCTCTATCAATCCTCTTAAGGGCTTATGGTTATTTTTAAAAATACATGACACAATCAAATTTTAATTGACTCGGAAACTAAATGCCGCTACAAGGTTTCATTTAATTTGGAACACCACAAATAAATAATTGTAAAATAACTACATGGAAAAACAAGTGTATTCTATTTAAATAAATAAAAAATATTATCTTACAGTTTGGGTAAGAATGGAAGATTCAAATAGGATATTTTAAATCAATACTATACTTTTTACATTACTGTTGTGATCACTATCATGTCTGATTCATTGCATAATGTACAGTGGTTTCCTTATTATTTAATAATACTTATTTATGACAATAAATATATTAATCATGGCTATAAAAATGATCCACGTATAATAATTTATAATAATAATAAACTTTAATAAAACACACAAAATGCAATACTTATTGCCTTAAAACTATTTGATAATCTTACAGATAATAATTATTTTATATTAAATAAAAATTTTACATGTGTGCGAAAAATATACCTATTTTCACAACAAACAGAAACTGGTAAATATAAAAATATAAAATTAAATAATAAATTGTACATAATTTTAATAACCACTCAAAACTACACAAAATGTGTGTATAAAACCGTACACATCGCCTAATTGCTATGGAATACAAACATTTAAATGTAGGAGACACGGTGGGATCACATATATTTTTTATAATTATATTTTATACATCCAAACAGTCTAACACTTTCGAAAAACCGAATTTCTAAAAACCCTTTCGTTTCCTACTCTAGTAATACCATTGCCTTTTGATTCGATTATATCATTTCTAGTCTTAAAACTTCTAACACTTCTAACTCCTTCTACCGAAATCTTGCGTTCGTTACAAGTTACAAACCCTTAAAGTACATTTCGTACCAATCCACTTATTCTTCGTCAAAATATTAGTTTCCCAAACTTCATTATAGACTCATTTCTATAAAGTAGTATATCGCCGACCCGTCTGATTCCCCAGTTTTGGCATCTTCGTTTAAAGAATATAGCGGATTCCATTCTGTAGACATTTTAAATGTACTAAGGTCACCCGGGGCTATTGTAGCTAGGGGGCAAATGTAGTTGACTGAAAATAACTCGTCAGGTACTGTTACGTTTTTGAATGGGTGACGTCCTGTGGCGTTAAAGAGTACTGAGTACTCAGTAACTGTACTGTAACGAGTTATTTTCAGTCAACTACATTTGCCCCCTAGCTACGATAGCCCGGGTGACCTTACGCTGTTTTGCAGCTATTGTAATATTATGGCAGTAATGGTTAAAAACGGGTCTAATTTTGTTTATTAATAATAAATTATGTAAAATTGTATGGAAGTACGTTCATTTTTGGTTTTTATAGGTTCATCCTACATTGTATGAATTTGTAAGTATTTATAGAAAGCAGTTCATAATTTGGAACACTCTGCTATAGACATACGAGTATAATATGACAATTTATGACTTACAACCCATGAATTGTAAGTCATAAATTGAAATAAATTGAAATTGAAAAAATATTGCTATAAGTAGTTGTGTTTTTGAATCGACAAGCGCCATTACTCAAAGAATTTACTATGATAATATTTTAATAAAATATTCAGAACGATTGAAGGATTCCCTGAAAAGTGAAAGAGAAGTTGTGAGCAGGCAGTGACGTCACGTTGATGGTGGAAGTGACGTCCCAGCTCATGACGTCAGATTGATTGTGACGTCCCGGCTCAGGTGTAGTCGGTGGCGCAGTCGAAGAAGGGGAAGCAGGCGACGGGGTCGGCGGCGGCGTGCTAGAGCACGTGCAGGTTCTCGCACGACTTGGACTTGGAGTCGCGCGCCCACACGCGGCCCAGCAGACCTCGCACCTGCAACCGACGTATCAACCCTAGATGAAATGAACACGGTTCGGGTTGAGCGAATGAGTGATGAACGAATGACGACGCGTGCTGTGATTGGTAACAGAAGCCAGGGACGAGCTAGACTGACATACGAGGGTCAGATAGAGAGGGGTGTTCACAGACGGACACGTGAGCGAAGCGACAGAGGTGTGTCAGGATGGCGAAACTTGGCGCTCCGTTCTACCTATCCTGTCAGGGACATAGCGTGGAGGTAAGTATGTAGATATAATTTATTTTACTTAAGAACACACAGTACACGCGACTACTGCCTCTCTTTCATAATGTATCTCAACCGCGGGTTAGCTTTAACCCTTTGTATAATGTTCTTTTGTATTGTTTTTATTTTCTGTGTGTACAATAAAGTATTAAATAAAATAAATAAATAAAACTATGTACGAAATAATGGGCCGGTATCCGTGGTCAGATCGCGTTGTTAGATCGATCTGACCACGGACACTGTTTGGTGTCCGTGGTCAGATTTAGTTAATCTAACGACGGGCACATACAATAATAGGTATCCGTGGTCATACTATAATATTACGCTTCTTCTTCGTGGTCAAATTATTTTGTCAATTAAATAAAATTAAACAGTAGTTTAGTAGCCGAAAAACCGCCGACTTTTAACTGATAATGAATGAATATTGAAACGGACCTGAAAGGACTTTGTTTCCAGTTCCGTAAAACTCATAAAAAAAAAGAAATTGTCATTAGGCGTCTCCACACCGGCCGAGCCGCCGCCGCTCCGCCGGTCTGGACGCACCTATTGTCAGTGTTACCTTGACGCTGGCCGAGAGCCTGGTGCGCTTGCGCGGCGTGCTGGCGGCGGAGGCGGAGGGGGGCGCGGGCGGCGCGGGCTCGGGCTCCGGCTCGTGCCCGCGGGCGGTACCGTGCGGAGACCGCGTGCGCGCGCGGTTCTTGCGCGACCCGCTGCGCTTCCTGGAAGCACACAGAAGCATTGAAAAGAGCTCTCCACGAGCGGTCACACCTGTCTAAGCACACAGAAGCATTGAGAAGAGCTCTGCACGAGCGGTCACACCTGTCTAAGCACACAGAAGCATTGAGAAGAGCTCTGCACGAGCGGTCACACCTGTCTAAGCACACAGAAGCATTGAGAAGAGCTCTGCACGAGCGGTCACACCTGTCTAAGCACACAGAAGCATTGAGAAGAGCTCTCCACGAGCGGTCATACCTGTCTAAGCACACAGAAGCATTGAGAAGAGCTCTGCACGAGCGGTCACACCTGTCTAAGCACACAGAAGCATTGAGAAGAGCTCTGCACGAGCGGTCACACCTGTCTAAGCACACAGAAGCATTGAGAAGAGCTCTGCACGAGCGGTCACACCTGTCTAAGCACACAGAAGCATTGAGAAGAGCTCTCCACGAGCGGTCACACCTGTCTAAGCACACAGAAGCATTGAGAAGAGCTCTCTACGAGCGGTCACACCTGTCTAAGCACACAGAAGCATTGAGAAGAGCTCTCTACGAGCGGTCACACCTCTCTAAGCACACAGAAGCAAAAATAAAAGCTCTCTACGAGCGGTCACACCTGTCTAAGCACACAGAAGCAATGAGAAGAGCTCTCTACGAGCGGTCACACCTTTCTAATCACACAGAAGTAAAAAGAAAAGCTCTCTACGAGCGGTCACACCTCTCTAAGCACACACCAGAAGCAATGAGAAGAGCTTTCTAGGACTCACACTTTTGCTTACTACAGATAATCTCGCTAGCGATTACTTCGAAGCACGTAAGTACATTAAAGTGGCAGTGAACTCTGATCATATACACTTCCACAATCTTTATTCGATCGACAGACCAGACGGCAATCATACAGAAACGTTCGGTTCCGTGGTTCGATGCAGACTGACTGCCCTTAGCAATAGGTACTCAAAAGCGAGAACAGTCGCCGTAGAGTGAGCCGTGATGATCCCAGAGAACAGTGGGCTATGTCCAGCAGTGGGGTAGGTCGAGTGTACCTGACCCGCTCGGCGTGCTGCTGCTTGAGGCGGATCTGCGTGAGCAGGCCGACGAGCAGCTCGTCCACGTTGTGGTTGATGCCCACCGACGTCTCAATGAACTTGCACTCGTATGACGTGGCCAGGGATTTGCCCTCTGAAATGAAGCATATAAATGGGATCTATTTAAATTTGTAATGTAAGACTACACTGAAATCTGGTGACTTCTTCATCCAGGTTGATCCTATTACATCGCATTTCGACCGGATCAACTTCAACTATCGTCAATCAAACTCGAGAAAACTAACTGGATGCGGACAGCGCAGAACCGCGCACTGCGGACATCTTTTGGGAGAGCCCTTTGTCCAACAGTGGACGTCTTCCGGCTGATATGGCGATGATGATGACGCATTCATGTAAACACATAGTTCACTACACAAAATTCTAACTGTACATGACATAATAGAAGTTTCTCGATACGGTACAGCCGCGCACGAAATCGATAAATACCTGAGTAAAGCACGTAACCTTGGGACTACTTGGTGACTCGCGGGGCGTCCCCGTGTCTAGTACAACCATTAATCAGTAATACGACACAATGATGTGATTGAACGACTAATGATATAACACAAGAAGTGTCATGAATCTTACTAAATAGAGTGCTTATTTAGCAGTTCAAATTATAATTAAATAATTATTTACGGGTCTTACACACGAACAAGTTTTATTTACCTTTGCCCGATGTTTCGACCAGGTTACACTACAGGCCAATGTAACCCTGGTAAATAAAACATGTTCGTGTGTAAGACCCGTAAATAATTATGAATACAAAGCGTGAAAGTCTAAAATGTACTAGTTCAAATTATATTTTTTACCAGTCCTATTTCATTTGTAATTAATTGGTTTTTTTTCTTGTTACATTTTATTTTATCAATAATTTTTATTTTTATTTAATTTCGTAATTGGCATTTTGATCTTTTGTAATCCTTACATAGTATAAAACAAAGTCGGTTCCCGCGTCTGTCTGTACGCTTAGATCTTTTAAACTACGCAACGGATTTTGATGCGGTTTTCAACAGCTAGTGTTGTTTTATCGTAATGTATGTAAATGTTTTATGGTGTGAAATAATTAAATATATTTGCGATAAATCACTTTCCTTGCCGACAGTACAGTATCCTCCCCTAACTGCCTCCATTCACAATGCCCCAGACAGGGCTAAACAAAAACAATCGTAATTAATGGAGTTAAGATTAAACGATGCCTTAATCCCAGTTAAAATTAATCGAGCGAACTGAACGCAAAACTTAGTTAAAACTTTCCGTTGGCCTAATGGATTAGTAGGAGGGAGTTAGCCACTGAGATTGGGTGCTTAGAACCATAAATTATTGTTTAGATAATGCTAGGCGTTTTAATTGAACCTAGACAACATTTCTAAGAAAATTTTTTTTAAAAAGTACGATAGGATAGAATGAAATTGTATATATTGTATTGTATATTTTTATTTACAAACATTATCATTACAGATTACATCCAAAGCGATAAAGTTGTCGTCAAATAGTTACAATTACATTAAGATCATCTCAACTTAAAACCAAATTTTTTTTTTTTCATATATCAAAATTTCATCATTCAAAAATACAAAATTGCAATATTGTAATACATAAAAACTTAGCACACAATTACATACAAAAAAACAGTTAAAATATTATGACGTCATAAACAGAATCGGGGTCAGGCCCGTGGATAAAAAAACCCCGATATATCGGCAATCGCCTCTATGCATTTTTGGACGCTTCAATACCTATTTAGTTAAGTAACATAACATAGTTCTTGTGAATTCCGCCAAATTACAATGGATTAATTAATTTAATTAATTAAATTAATTCTTAAAGTCTTTGTCATTAATCTTAGGTCAAATTTTTTTATAATATATTTTTAAGAAACTTTCTTAAAGTTAACCTTAACTGAGTACTCTAAAATCTAACAGAAATATATAAAACACTGAATATAAGCGGAGAATAAAAATTATGTACTTAAATAAAAAAAATATCTTTTAATCTATAATACAGTGAAAAAAAATAATTCTATACCGCCAAAAAAGATGTTGAATAAATTGTTCGCGTTTTTTTTGCTCGTCTCCCAAAAGTTATAGCGTGATGAATAAATAGCCTAAACATAAGTAAGTAATAATAAGTAGTAGTATTAGTAATAAGTAAATAGCCCAAACCTTCCTCTAAAATTTGGGCTATCAAATGCAAAAATAATTTTTCAAATCCGCCTGGTAGTTCCTGAGATTAGCGCGTTCAAACAAAGAACAAACTCATCAGATTTCATCATCATCATCATATCAGCCTGTAGACGTCCACTGCTGGACGACGACGACCGGTCCTGCGCTAACCTCATCCAGCTGGAGCATCAAACATTTATTATATTGGTTTAAAAATAATGTACTCAGATTTTACTATAGACTAAGATATGTCAGCTATAGTTGTTTAAACATGAACATGAAATTAAATAAACAATTTAGGACGATTATAGTTGATACTAAAATAGCTACAAACACACAAAACTAAACCAAACATTACAATAATCGAAGTATTTATAACAATGATAACAATTTATGGCAGTTTAAGTTCAAATGTCTCCTTTAAAAGACAAACTTTGCGTCCTTTGTCTGTTTCTAAATAATATTCTGTATATTTTCATTCGCTTTTCAACTCTAATTTTTGTTTTCACAAATTCGCACACAATTTAATTAAGGGACAAAATGTTTTGCGACTGGCATGATATAATTTGAGTTCTGGCTTTAATCAAAGGTTTAATTAGACCGCCCTAGCGTGGAAAAGGACCGAAAAATAACCATTCGGTAGATCTGCGAGGTAGGTAATTGCCGGATAGGGACCTTTGGTCTCGAACATTCGTTTTTCCCTTTAATTTGATTGTACGCGTACCTGCTTCGTATCAAATGCCAAGAAGGGGGAGTAATTACACTCATTTTACTTTGAATAATAATGAGCTAGAATATTTTGTGAAGATTTTGGGCAAGTAGGGTTTTTTGAAGTTACCTCATGCTGTGAAGAATTTAGGGGACTCGAAACTTCGAACATAGCAGCACTCGATATTAATAAACAAAACGTAGGTTGAAACCGAATATTGAAGCGAACAAAGCGGCAGAAAACATGTACCTAGTGCAGTCTACTCTATTTTTTTATGGTCTGGAGTTACTGTGTCAGTTTGCCACAAGTAGCCAAGTGCGTGTCGGAGTTTAGCATAGTGTAGGGTTCTGCATTTTATAGTTTTCCCTCCATAAACTGTCCATTGCAGGTTGTCCGAAATAATTTTCATTGAAATTTCCCTCCATGGCCAATTTGCCGGTGATTATTACTTTGTAGGTCAAACAGTTTAGAAATTACAAGCGTGGGGCACTTTGTTAACTACTTCGGCGGGATATATCTCGCAAAAGTTACGGCTAATAATAAAATACGGTTTGTAAACGTAGCTAGGCGCGTTCAAAAACAACCCTCTAAAAAGCAAATTTATTTTTGTTTTATTAAATTTCAAAACATACATCAAAGTGTCCTGCATTTCAGTTGAAACTATAAAAATGATGACGCTATAACCGATTGTGACGGACGAACGGACTGGACGATCTTATACGGACCACGGAAACCTTAAAAACTCACCGTCAGTAGGCACAGCCCTAGAGCGCGCCAGGTCGGCCTTGTTGCCCACGAGGATGACAGCCCTGCGAGAGGTGTGCCCCGCCGCCCACAGCCCCTGCAGCCGTCTCTCGGCCTCCGCGAAGCTGGCGCGATCTGCCGTGGAGTACACCACGCAGTAGCCGTGCGCGCAGCCCTCCGCCTGAAACCACCATCAACATCATCATGTCAACCAAAATACGTCTGGATAAAGGCCTTAGGGATCTCCACGACAACTGGTCCCGCGCTAGCTCCACCCAGCTGGGCAACCTTCACCAGATCTTCGTTCCACCTTGTGGAAGACGTGCGTCTTCCGGTACGCGGTCGTCACTCGAGAACTTTTCTGCCGAAACGGCCGTAACTTCTACGAGCGATGTGCCCCGCCCACTGGAAGTACCAAGAATGGTAACATCGAAGCTGACAACACAAGCAAGAGGAAAGAGACTAACATCGAGGCCAGAGGGAAGGGAAGAGACTAGAGATTTTTTTCTAACGGAACACCTAATCTATTTTAGATTTTATAGTAAAAGGAAAAAGGAACATTGATAAACGACGATGACACAGAAAACTCAAGACGCTCAGACGGAAATGTGAGGATGTGCCACAATAAATGAATGTTCTATGAATTGAAGTAATAGATTATGTTACTCACAATCATTTGATCCGGCGGTGAATCTAGAAACGTGATCTCTGACTCCTCGCCTGCCAGCAGCACGCACACAGATCGCTCTCCTGACTCATCATCTGGATAGAACGTTTGTTGTTCAAGACAATAATGCACTGTAAGTTAACGAAAGTGGGGAGACCTTTACACGCTGTACTGTGCAGCGTAGATACACATGAGATTGAAAATTTCACCGCAGCAGTTTCATAGCATCATTACATGAATAGCATTTGATAGAACACAACATTACACAATGCATTTAAATGGTGTATTTATTAGCTCTAATCTCCGATCTGGAAGAACTCCTTGCATCTGAGAAAGAAAAATAGGATATCGAGCACTTACCTATACTAGTGTCGTATGCATGTAGATACTCTGACGTCATGAACTGCCCAACGAGACTGGACTTTCCAACTCCCGGTGCTCCAAGGACCAGCACCCGATAGGCACTCAGGCCTGTTGACGAGTCCCTGGTGAGATAAATTTAATTGCACTGTTAATGGGATGAATAAAAAGATTGGAATATATTTGATGATGAAATCGCAGGTCAAGTTTGAAAAGATGGAAGTTAATATATACCTGGATGAGGCAAGAGAGCACGGAGCGGATGCCCTGGTGACTGCTTCGGTGCTGGACGCGCTTGAAGCCACAGATGTGTTGGACCGAGAACGGCGCGAGCGCAGGGAGTCGCCTCGATTGATAACCCCTTTGCCTGTCAACAACCCATCAGAATTATTCTACACGAATCAGAGTAGAACCAAAGGTAAAAAGGTTTAGAAGGGATACAACTGGTTTCCAGAAGAATGAACCAGAACAGCTGATGTTATTTAATTCTGAATATAATTGGATTAGTTCCGATGTCACAGCCGATGTGCAAGAATTTTGAAGTGGTTACTGCTTTGCTAGCATTTCGTATGGGCTGCCGGTTTATGAGTGACAGTGACAGCATGCCATCAGGGGTATTGTCTGCCACTTTAGACCTTATAAGTACGGATCGGGGTCTGGGCGCTGTACTCACCGGTAATGCTAAAATGCCTCAGCCGGTAGTACTCCTCCTCCACGCCAGTGTTGGGCATAGACGCGACCCTGGCTCGTTGCTGCGGTAGACCCAGCAGTTGTCTCTCTCCAGTGCGCGACCTGGCCGCTTTGACCGACTGCGACCGAGTGTGGTGAGGACTGCCGTACCTGGTAAATTTTGACCATGAAAAGTAACGTTCAGAAAACACGACTGATACGACATGTAAAACCAGCTGATTATGCAAAGGCAGGGTTATGTTTTTTTCACCTTTTTACTTTCTCGCACCCCCAGTACCAGTTTTTGCGAAACTGTGTTCTATAACAATAACACATACACTGAAAAACAGAGTAGCTCAATTTCATCCGTCCGTCCGTCCGTGCGTCCGTCACTCTTGGCTCTGGAGGCTGAACCTTTGGTCCAAATTTGGAACTTAAAAATTATTTTATCGAACGATTATCAACAGTTTCTTCGTACCTTCAAACCAAAGAGTAGCTGTCATACAACAAAAAGTGAAATTATTTTCTTCCTCAGAAACGGCGCTTACGATTTTGATGAAACTTTCAACGTCGTAGCTGCTTATTATATGTTTGTCTATGACATAGTAATACCCATTGGTCTGGAAAAAAACTATTTTGTATGGTTACCCACCAATGAAATTGAAACTTTCGATTTACTCACAAATGATTAGAGCTTTTGAATTGTTACGAATAATAACATAACATGGCTTTTTCAGTATGTGTATATATATTTTTTAAATCCATTCAAAATTGTATGAATATTTTTTTGTTAGGAAAATAACGAAGCTGCATCAGTTTACTCACTATGGCGAGAAAGTTTAGTGCGGGCCGCCGTATAGTTTATTATACTTGTAGTAACCTGTATACGGTCAGAAATCAAGAGCCTAAGTTAATTAAATCCCTGGAGAATACAGCAGTAGATCACCAACAGATATTGCATCTTGATAGGTTCGGTGCTAAACTTGGGCCAGTCAGTTTAAGTTTAGACACACTTGGGAGTTGCTAGTTGAGCTGACGTGGGACATGTTATTCTGTTAGCGAGTTGTTGACGTGACCTTATTGAGAACTAGCATTTACCCGTGACTTCGCTCACGTGGAGCTCACGTGACACGTCTTAAACTCGAAACCACCAAATTAACCTCTCTCGTAGGTACTAATAATGAAATCACATGCTACTTATCTTGCGAACAGTGTATCCTATTTCTTAATCTGCGATAATGTATCTCACTCTATTCTGTGTCAGCTGTTGATCACTGCCAGGTTTTGGCTTAGACGTTGAGCTCGCGGGTTTGATGCCTATTATTGACGATATCTGGGTGTCAGAAAAGAAATCCAAAATCTCGAAATGGTTTCGGTACCAGCATAGCATAAGTTTTTCTTTACATACGTTGAGTTGTATGTATATCTATTTGTATTTTTACCGACTTGCAAAAAAGGAGGTTCTATGTTATGTGCTGTATGTATGTTTTTTAAAATATATGTTCACCGGTTTCTCCAAGAAGTTTCAAATCTCTTTGGTCGCGCGCGCGCTCCCTGGGAGTGGCAAAATTTTTTGATTCATGGATTTCTCCGTCAAATTGTGGACCGATTTGAAATTTTTTTTTTGTAAATAAGTGTACATGTAAACTTGACTTGTGAAATGTCTTTACCAAATATAATATTGATTGATTGATTGTTATATTTGTGAATCGTCCTGTAATTATCTTATTATATCACCTAGGTGCATGAGATATTCTTAGTCTGGTAACAGGTAATGCGTTTTGGCAAATAGGTTCTCGAGTAGTAATAGAAAGGACTTTTGTCCAACAGAGGACGTCTTCCGGCTGATATGATGATTGTAGTTATGATGATTATAAATTAAAAAGTATATAAATTGGCTTCTCTGTGATTGGCGAAAAGACGAACAGACTACTAAAACGATTAGAGTACGAGAGACTGCCAACATATCCACAATTTCAAAGTTATTAGTGAAAGTTAGATAACGTTTCAGGGGATCAATAAGTTTTGAACCTGGCGGTGAACCGGCAATAAACATAAGTTTTCAAGGCCTCTTAAGATTTTAACTGGTTCAGCCCCAAAGCAAAAAGAAGGATACTTTATACTTTCTTATGTTGCTTAATTAAAATCTAGGCTCGGTGCACGACAACACGCTTAAACTTCAAACTTCTGCACAGAAGTGCTTCTAAACCTATATAAAAACTAAAATTACCTAAAATCTTCGTGGCTGGGCGATGGACCCATGGTTCCGAGGACGCTGGCTGCATTGCCTCGTTGGATGGCCAGTGATGCTCTGAACAAGGTATTCCTTGCACAGAGGATCACCCGTGGCCTCCCTCAGCTTTGCAGCCCATTTTATTGTTTTTACACTATTGTGTCGTTTATTCAGAAAGGTTTTCGTATACCTACGTAAAACAAAGTTGGGGGTAAAAAAAGGTTTTCTTTGTTTACCCCCAACTCCGAATCTCCGCAATACAGACCAAGAATTTTTGGCCACAGGGAATCTATCATTCCGACAATAAAAATATTGTTTTGTATTTGTTTACTTACTTTATTAATCTCAGACTTAATTTTCAAAAGCCCGAATTCATTATGCTGAGTAATACCACCATAATCTCGTAGGCTCGTGAATGTCGCAACAGTTATGTGAAATATGTACAAAACCGGAGGGATGAGCCTGCGATGAATGGGAATGAATGGTCATTTAATTTGGGGGGATTTGACGAACGAATGGCCGGCCATAGTCCTTGTGCAAATTTGTTTATGTGCGAAATAAAGGGCCTCTTCTACGTCCGACTCAAATGGACATGACGTGCGGTTGACTTTGATATAAATATGTTTTTATTAACTTCTCTTCTGGAAGGAACAAAAATACACAGATGCAGTATTGGGATAAGTATTGGGACCGCCTGCCCATACTGTTGCCTTCTTATGATTTTTGGGTGTCCTGTATTGAATGACTGCAACATTCTTATTTTAATTTTTAATGTCCTTTGAACTTCTGTCACTTTCACAGGATGATCAATATTGATCTGAGCCTTGCCCACCTAGTTCTTCTCCATCCTTTACGTCTCGTCTCTTCAATTTTCTGCCTTTTCCCTCTCTATAAGGTCAAGTCTCTTGATAGCAGTTCTAATTTTGTACTTTTCACGAGTTTTAAAACTTCGGTTAAATGATTACAATCGACGTGTTTCATCGTGATTAGTTAACTCAAGATCAAGTTCAACACAGTGCGGTGAAGTATCAAGACAAAATATTCGCTGAAGAAACTAGCTTACGCAACAGCAATTTGCAATTTGTTCATAATAATATACCTAATACATATGTTTCACATGATGATATTTAAATCTAAAAGTATACGCATCGATTGTATGAATGAGAATTTAAAATTATTAAATTCAAGAGAAGTATTATTCCAAACCAAAATTGAGCAGCCATAAACCAGAATTAATACTAAAATCCGCAAAGCTTCAAATCTTTCACAGAATCTATGATTTCTTTTCAGATAGGTAACGTGAAATTTCCCCTGGGTGACATTTCGTTTTCAATTTAGTTCCGGTGGCGTTTAAAAAGATTTTAGACTAGGTATTGGATTTCTATTTGAAATTTCGGTAGTGCGGCTGAATAATTAATGCATAACATTTTGCCTTAATTAGAATTTTAGATGGCATTTGTAACTAATGTATCTGACATCATAGGGATAATAAAAACAGAAGAGAAAATTATAATAGCTAATTGATTTTGTAGGATAGGATGAATATAATAATATAATCACGAATTTCAAAAGGACGCCGTACAATAGGTTGTTAGGTAAGTATTCGATATTGAAAAACTCACCTGTATAATTTTCTGTTTAAAGTAATGTTTTGTAAAGGAAACAATCCAAGGCATAAGATTTTTAAAAACGGTGTTTTGCTTACGCTCTTAAACTAATTCCTAATTTGACAAGTTAGTTAAACATGAAAACACAATACCATGTTTATCTAACAGTATTCTATATTTTTCTATTTTAAATTTTATTACCTAACCTAGGTTTATGTGTAGTTGATGACGAATAAACCTTTGGCCTCATGACATATTGCGACATAGTTGACAAATCTAGGTATAATCCGTCTATATTGCGGTGGTGTGACGCCTGTTCCGACGGCTTTGCTTGGTAAGCCGCATTAATTATGTCGGATTATATTGTACACCCACCATACGCTCCTCAGCTTAGACAAGCGATGGATTAATTATTGTAAGCTCTTTAATGGACGAGAAGTTGTTTGACAACTAAAATTGAGTGACAAGCACATTATAATAATCATAATCATAAATACCTATTCCAAAGTACCTTTATTTACATGTACACACTCCGACAATTCACTCTTCGAATGATTTTGCATACTTGAGTAATAATTCCCAACCTTTATTAATGCCATCATATTGAGAAATAGATTTCCGGCTTTTTATAAGATAGCGGAAAATCGGACGAATTAAATAGAAGGAGTGGTTTTCCTGTAGGTTCTTTTATGTTGTTAATTTTAGTAGTTAAAGTTGGCAATAGTTGGCGTTGCATTGATCTAACTAAACTGTTATAGTCTATCGACTAATCGAACTCTCGGATCAAGGGCAGTGTCTCTAGTCGATTAATAGCTTTTTTTTCGATTTTATGTCTTGAGCTACGGGTTTTTGCAAGCAATGATAATATTTGATGTACAATAGTATTGTCAATTAGTTTCATTGACTTATTAATAAGTCCATGGTTAGTCCCATCGAGCTATGTATTTTAAAGAGGAAACTAGAAAGCCGGCAATTGTTTGTAGTAGTCACAAAAAACAACAATAATCAATTTAACGAATGCTTATAACCTGATACTGGTAGATAACATATTATCCCGGATACATGACATACAGTCATTAACAGGCGACAGGAGGCCAATTGTACACGAGTGTTGATGAATATCGCTCACTTTAGATCGTCACGCGTTGTCACGCGCCGGGGCGACATGACGCGATGTCACGCGATGTTTTGTTACCTGGATGATGTTTTGACGAGAGGAAAAGTTTTGGGTTGGGACTAATAATGTTTCAGCAATCGCGTTGGGTGGGTGTTATCATGTTGCCTACTGACTGACGTGGAAATACCATTAGGCCTCTGTTTATCCCCTAGAAAACCCGAAAGCTAGTCAACAAATTGAGATGAAAAACATACGTACCTGAAATTGCCTGACAATGATAACATAAAAGAAAACTTCAGGAATTATTCGAGATTCACGGAAACGTCACGTAATTACATACCCTTTGTTTTTAATAATGAGTTATCTTGTAGAAGGGGGCCGGGCACAAATCGTCTTAGGAACATAATGAATACGTGTTAATGGCGTAGTAGGATATGGTATTCTAAACATCGGATTTTCCTTTTATCAATACTCCACTTTTGTTATCGTCTTTTAAAACAAAATGTATTAACAAAGACTTGGCAAGTAATTAAAATCTCTTCTAAATTACGTGAACATTTGTGTTTTAACTAACTTCAATGTTCTAACTCAGTTCAAGGTACACCAGTTTAATTATTGCGTACAATGGCTGCCTGTTAGCTCGTTTGTTTGTTTGCTACGTGTTAATTAATCTAAGATTCGTACAATAGATGGTCGTGGCACAGTCTACCGTCTACGTCTGGCAAATACAATTCAACGTGATGTAAGGCCTTACAGTAAGCGGATTTAAACATCAGAATTGAAAAAAGAAGCTGTAAATATTGCCCTGTAACTTTTAAAAGCTATTAATTATTTGTTTTGAGAGTTTAAAATATGTACATATCTTTATTATTTGTAATGTGTTGATTTTTGGACACTTTTCAGATTGGATGTGTTTCAACGGTTGGACATTTTTCAGATTGGACATTATTACAGTAAATCCTCTTTCACGCTGTAACGGCTGAACGGATTTTGATGAAAATTGGTACAGTGATAGATAATCCTGGAATAACATATAGGCTACTGGCGGTAAACAGCGGGAAAATTTTATTCCACGCAGGCGAAGCCGCGGGCAAATGCTAGTTATATATAAATTTAAGCAAGGTTTTAGGATAAAATTTATTGAACGCGTGTGATGTAGCGGACGACAGTTAGTTTTGAATAAATCTCAGTTTTAGTGGCCACACCACAAAGAGACCGCCCATCAATCATGTACGCGGAGGGGTGCGGAGCGGGGTGGGCGGGGGAGGTAAACGCGGAACATTTGTTTTATACCTCTTATAACATTTATTTTCACAGGTGGGAGCAGAGTTGGAGAGTTCTAGCGTCCGCCTGATCATCATCATATCAGCCTGTAGACGTCCACTGCTGGACAAAGGCCTCCCCCAGGAATCTCCACGACACTGGTCCCGCGCTAACCACATCCAGCCGGGTCCCGCGACCTTCACCAGATCGTCGGTCCACCTTGTGTCCGCTTGATACCGGTGTGAAGTTAGCAGCCACTATTACTGATCCAAAAAAGTCCACAAAAAACCATTAAATTAAATTATTTTTTATATAATAAATTTTTTTTTGCCTGATTTCTTTAGTATTTTTTGTTGTATGAAAGCTTTAATGTGGGATTATAACATTTAAGTGTTTATTTGTAACAGTTATAAAATATTTTAAAAAACGAAATTATCCTAAAACTTATACCTATATAAAAACTAAAAACTACGTAAAATCTTCGTGGCTGGGCGATGGACCCATACCCATTTTGTTGTATTAAAATTAATAGCAACAAACCACAGAATAAATAACAGTACATACACTATACGTACATTCCTCAAAATTTATGTGGTTAATTTCAAAATGTTTGTAATAATCCAAGGGACACTGAAGTAGATAATGAACTTGGCATCTAAAAATAATTATCAAAATCGGACTGCTCTGTGAAAAGTTATGCGTGGCCATACATAAAATAAATATACTGTCGTGATTTGATAATTTTAATAATGTTTTTAAAATGATTTAGATATTGATCTGAAAGATCTGTCTATATTCCCTTTAATTAACCTACCACTTAAGTCTTTACAATAAAGCCTACATAACTATCAAATAATTATATATAACTTAACACAAAAATACAAAGATAAAACTATGTACATACGACCCTATCAGTCGAACAGCCCCGCTATTCTGTAAGCGTATTTGTGCAACTCGATCCTGAATCCGCAGTGAGATCGGTCTCTAACTCAATGATTTACAGTTCAATACTCACTTTACTTCGCAAGTGAAGTGTTTAATAAGTAGCTTGTATTTGTTTACACAATGCGACATCAAGGTCTTTCATGATCGGATGCGGAGTGAAGTAAGTGCGAAAGACTAAGTGCGTAAGACTTGCGATGTGATGGTCGAGTTTTAATTCATACTTTACAGAATCACACAACAGCCCGCCTCGCCTCGTAGCCGGTGCAAAGGTGCCCATAACGCTCGCGGCGTTGCCGCGCTGTATCGCTATGGACAGCCTAAGATCTGTCTAGGATGTTTCATAAAAAATGCTAATTGGTTCATCATACTCGCCAAAATCGGAGTCATGAATAGTCATGATACCTTTTTATTGTTAACTCGATCATGACGCCATGTCTGCTTTTAGTTTAAGTTAAGGTTTACGCGATATATTATGTAATTAAATCCTGAAAATCATAATCAATGTACATAATGTAAAACTAATATAAAAGTAATAATTATTTAATGTAAAAGTAAGTATAATGACTTGTTTATCAGTCGGAAATGAATGTTTGTGTTATGGTGGCGCCATCTATTTACGAAGAGAATTTACGTAGTCCCTAAGGCCAATGGTGCGGGCACTCACTCGCCGACGATCAGCGAGCGAAGCACAAGTGAAATCCAAATAGAATAGTTAATATAGTGGGAAGTCTAACGTGCATAGTGAAACTAAAGGTATTGGAATAGTTGGTGGTTTTACTTAACGAGACAGATTCGTGAAAATACAATACAGGTCGACCTGTAGAACCTCCTCCTATTGTTTTTTCGTCGGTTGAAAATACAAATTCAAGCCGAACCTAACCTAGTTTTCAATCGCCAGTTAAATATTTTGGCTGCCACTTTCAGTATTTTTAAATGATCGGTTTATTATTTTCCATTTAGACAGCTGGCAATAAAAATGTAATACGATTGTCAATAACTGACTGTACATAATTGGTATTTTCAAACGAACCAGCGACTGGCAACCAACCCCTTCGCTACCGAATGCCATCACCCCCTAATACCCCCACTAACCCCCTTTTTACCTTTTCACCCCTTCCCATAAAGTGCTGCTATTTACTCACGTGTATCTTATCTCACGGTGAGATCAATTCATAAACGAGCATTGGAGCCTTATGTTTTTAGGGTTCTGTATCCGAAAGGTAAGATCCCTATTACTTAACCAATTCTGTGTCCGTCTGTTTAACTGAGACCTAGTTTAGAAACATACAGACATAGTTTAGAAACGTGAAGATAGATAGATTTGCCATAAACAGTATGTATTTTATGCCATAAATCACGAACATATTAGTCGGTACCTATATTTATATTTTCTCTGCAAAATCTCCGCCATAAGATTGTCTCGATGAAACGGAATTAGGAAAACAAAGATGGCGATAAATTGATTTCCGGATTAAGGTAGCTCCAGAAGGTGATTCACGGTAAGTTGAGAGACCATTTGAACTAAACCCACCAAGAGGTTTCGAATCCCTTTGGTGGCGCGCGCGCTCCCTGTGGAGATCGCATCTCGCATATTTAGTATCGGAACCTATGGTGCCAATTACCGGGGGGGTGCGGACAAAGGAAGCGGAGTAGCGGGAGGAAGTTGCTAGTACAAATTTATATGGAGTTTGAAAATGAGAATGTGTGAGTGAGTTACAGTATTGTAATCCGTTTGACACGATTCTGACACCCATAGAATGCTTCTTTTACGCCTCTTTAAGGGGCCGCAGCCGCCAACCAAAGAGATCCTAACTCTATGAAACCCACCAACAATTAAGTTGACTTTTTCTTCTTTTCTCTTTTATTGCGAATTGTCCTATTTGAAACTTTGGGGAAACTTTGCCCAGAAATTATAAAGAGCGGGCAAAGTTAAATAATCCTTCAAGCTGATTAATTAAATTAGATTTTACTGGGCCCTTAATTTACCATTAGTATGAAATTTCCGCCTGGTATCCTCACAGAATACGACCGCACGCCAGTGGAAAAAACCCAGTATAAACTGGTCTCTCATAGTATTGAAACTCCGTAATAGGCTAGTCCAGCTCAAGGTATAAGTGTTTCCACTGACGTGCGGTCGACTGTACGTCAAAAAACGATATTTACATCTAATCTAATTGACGTATATATTTAGGTGGCAATAAAGCCCGTAATGTCCGCACTAGTAGATACTTTCTTTGTCCACTGTACAACTTTGCCCGACACTTTGGGCAACTTTTACATTAGAAAAAGACTTTGTGACGCGTCTTTTCAAAGGGGACGGAACGCAACGCCTTTGAATGGATAATTTGCCTCATTCTGTGGACGCGCGTCCCGGATACTTTTTATATCATTTTTAATATCATGAGCAGCCTCTTGTTCTCTTTGGTCCATTATAGGAGTTTTTATTCGCATCATAAACTCCGTAATAAGGGTTGTTTTACTTTCTTTCAGGCGTATGTTGAAACACGGCAAAACTTTGAATAGGTATGTAATTAATATTACTTTTAAAAACATTGAATGACTAGACGAGAAAAGACTTAGATCTAAGTTGAAAAGTAAACTACATATCTGTGTAAGTATTCTACAACACGTAGGTACTCAACTCAAGTAACACAATACGAACACCAAATTACATTATCATTCATTCACTCGTTCTTTACCGTTTGTGACTTTTTGGCGGGATTTTGACAGATATGGTTATACCTTTTTCTTTAATTAGTTTTGCTATAAAAAATATATTGTAGGTTTTGGTGTATTTTATGCAGGATCGCTCCAAATAATTGTCCCTTGTTAAATCTTCATTAAACCTACTATCAGTTTAGTGCGGATGTGAGCTGCAGTGTAGATCACCGAATGGCAATAGTTGTGCATTGGTGGATGTCGTGCTGCGGTCTTATGTACACTGAGTATTATAAACTATGACTGGCCTTTTAAGAACTTTGTTTGCAATTGGCCGTAAAATCTTTATAAAAAACCCTACCTTTTGTCAAAATCGTGCAGGTCCTCCGACGTGAACTGGCTGGTGACGTCCAGCAGCTGCTGTATGTGGTCGCTGCACACCCTGCTCTTCCGTCTTCCTCCCTCGTCCCCCTCTCGGACGAGGATGGTGGAGCAGCCGCCGTAGTCGAGGGAGAGAGACGGCTGCTGCACCACGATGGTGGTCCGCCCCGCCGGGATGGTGGTGGCCGCCGAGTCCAGGGGGTTGGCTGTCACGTGGACTTGCGCTGCTGAGAGTACAAGAAGTAATGTTAGTAGAAAGCTGATTGGTCTATCACAGCAATAGGAGTTGGATATTGTAGTTTAGTGGGCGCCGAAACGTGGACACTGACAGTGGGACTAGTCCGAAAACTCAAAGTCGTTCAACGGGCTATGGAAAGAGCTATGCTCGGAGTTTCTCTGAGAGACAGGATCCGAAACGAGGTGATCCACCAGAGAACCAAAGCCTTTGACATAGCTCAAAGGGTTAGCACGTTGAAGTGGCAGTGGGCTGGTCACATCTGTCGGAGAACCGATAACCGCTGGGGTAGAGTTCTCGAGTGGAGACCACGACTGGACAAGCGTAGTGTGCTGAAGATCGGACTCAGTGGCGCGCCTTGGGGGAGGCCTATGTCCAGCAGTGGACTAGTGTAGGCTGATGATGATGATGATGATTGTAGTTTCGGTCTCGGATTTTTTTGAGGGACGATGTTTCAATTGAACTATTCGATGTTAAATGGTATCGTGTATAATATGGCTTCAGTCATTCATTCATTCATTTCGTATAGCGTACCGTATACTTACAGTATGAATCCTACGTGATGGTTACATTCTAGATGGGCTTAGCAGTTTTACCTTGATGACATGTCAACTTTACAGAATGTAGCTATCACAATAATGGATAGACACTTTTTTATTAGCTTGTAAGCAGCTGTGTGATTCTGTAAAGTACGAATTAAAACTCGAGCATCACATCGCAAGTCACTTACTTCACTTCGCGTCCGATCATGAAAGATCTTGAAGTCGCATTGTGTAAACAAATACAAGCTACACAATAAACACTTCACTTGCGAAGTAAAGTGAGTATTGAACTGTGAATCATTGAGTTAGAGACCGATCTCACGGCGGATTCAGGATCGAGTTGCACAAATACGCTTACAGAATAGCAGGGCAGTATTCCCGATCGCCGTTGTAAGCTGATAACAAGGAACCCTAATATTAAAAGAAACAACTTTGCCTACCAAGTCTGTCATAGTAATAACATATGGGTAAAGATAATAAAGAACGGTGCATGATAACAGGTAATAGTATTTTTTAAAATACAGTAAAGTTGATTTTATATATCTACATACATCATAAAGTATACAGAGAGTCACATAATTCAACGTCAATGATTTAAGAAGACATCTCATGTGAAACTGTTAGTATTCGAGATATTCGCACTATAATGAAATTCCGGAAAAGGCATACCTTCTACCTTCAGTCTCATCATTCGCCATCACCAATTCACCAATCTATCGCTCAACAGGGGTTCTATTGATGATTCATCAACAGCCTATTAATGTCCCCACTGCTGGGGCTCAGGCCTACCCTCTTAACGAGGGCGTTCGGGCTATAGTCCACCACGCTAGCCCAGTGCGGGTTGGTGGACTTCACATGCGCCTAAGAATTTCTTCTTCGGCGTATGCAGGTTTCCTCACGATGTTTTCCTTCACCGTTTGAGAGCAGTCAGTAAATGTACTTAAGTTTCGAGAAAAAACCCATTGGTACATGGCCCAGCTGGGGATCGAACTCCGGACCTTTCGATATGATAGGCCGCGTCTTATCCCCTCCGCCACTGACGCTCTCACTCGACTCGTGTATTGATGATTAATAGAAGAATACCTGTAGACTGTCTCCTCGTAGCCGGAGGCGGAACAGAATGCTGGTGTGCCGAAGACCGTCGTCTACTCGTCGTGAACACCTCCGTACCTTCCAGCTGCCTCCTCAACTTGGCCACCTCATCCTTATAATACTCCTGCTTCTCCGTCTTCTGCTTATTCTTCACCCTCGGCTCGCTGCTTCGCCTCCTCACCGGCTCCGTCTCAAATTTGAAATGAGTCTCGTATTTAGACTGCGACGCCTTCGGGCTTTTCGGCAACTCCATCTTTGGATCGTAAGGAATCTGAATGGACGTCGAAGGCCCTCCGGTCTGGCTCACTTTAGTTTTGTTCCTAGGTTTCTCCTTTTTAGGGTCTGGTATTGGCACGTCGAATATGAACCTGGCCGGTCCTGGTCGCGGGGAGTCTATGACGTCAGTGGCTGATTGGGGCTTGGTGTAGGCGGGCGAGTCGATCTCGCAGCTGTTTTGTGCTCTGTGGTAGTGCGGGGGGGCCGTGTTGGGCGGGTTAGGGGGGTCCGAGTCGATGAGGTTGGGCTGTGAGGGGGGCTCGGGCGGGTCGGGCTCGGCGTCCATGGAGTCGTCGGTGCCGGTGACGGAGGTGAGCGCCGTGGCCGCCGAGTCGGTGCTCGTGTTGATGGTCTTGTCTGACGTCGTGCTGCTGCCCATGACCACCACCTGGGGACAAGCAGATCTGTTTTCAAGAGTTGGATTTAGCCTATGAGTTGGATTTAGAGGTAGACAACAAGTTTCAAACAAAATCTTCCATAAGAAATTCCAAATTGTGCATCATACTCGCTTTAGTTCATAATGTGTTTGTTTGTTTGTTTGTTTGTTTGTTTGTTTGTTTGTTTGTTTGTCCAATATTGCGGGCTCATTTTTGAGTTGCCATTTATTCGCAGCATTTGTCGCAATAATTAGGATAAGTTTTAAAAATCGTGGCCAAAAAAGTTAGGTCATCATAGCAGATAGAGGACCCGAAATATCCACTGGATGATCATATAGAATCATCATCATCCGTTGCAAGGTGACGGCGCGCATCGCTAATTTGTGATCAAGAAAAATTGTTCAATTTTAAAAATTGTTCAAATTTTTATAACTGCATTAACAAGTAATTAAACATTTATTCGTTTTCCGAGTTTTATTTATTTCCTCGCGAATATGTTATAAAATGTCGTATCACATACGTGCGCTTTGAAAATTACCGCACTTATATCATAATGTACTATTAAGGATGCAACTGACCTACCCCACCGCACATGGTGATTGCGGAAGTACACCTTTGCCCAATTGAGCATCGATTTGAATCACAATCAATTTCACGCCGACTGATTTCGATAAAAAGGGGCGAGTTGACAAAAACGTGTATGTATTTATATTCAATCTAAATCCCACGCGAGCTTTTGACTAACAACGTAATTAATGACAGCGGTGCCGACGACGATTAGAATTCCATTAATTTCACGTTCAACGGTTCGATTCCATTACATGATACAATTTATGTACCGAGTGTACCGCTAGGGTTGCCATCAGCGGCCGACACTCGTTGGCAAGACACAGGTTTTCTTAAGGGCTCCCTAAACGATCATGCTTGCATGACATGCAATACGTGCATGATCATGCATGATATATATCTGTAATGATAATGTTTGCAAATAAAAAATATACAATACAATACAATGATCTCATGCATGATCGTCTAGCTGTAGTGATTGACGTTCATGACATGCAAACTACGTGCAGGCCGTTGTTTCACTGTATTGATTGATAGCAAGCATGATGGTGCATCATGCAGCATGACATTCACGTAAACGTTTCATGTCATGCAAGTATGATCGTTTAGGGACACTTTTAAATCGAACAATTGAACTGTTTATCTTGATAACATGATGGAAAAATCAAAAAAATTTGACTGATTTCTAGGTAAATATGCGTTGGTACATCCTATGGGCTCCCTAAACGATTACCATGAACGAATTATCATGCTGCATGACGGACCCTCATGCTTGCTATCAATCAATACAGTGAAGCAACGGCCAGCACGTAGTTTGCAAGTCATGCACGTCAATCACTACAACTAGACGGTCATGCATGAGTGACAGCACGTAATAAATGTTATGCAGCATGATCGTTTAGGGACCATTTTTAGGGGTCTGTTATTTTTTCATATTGTCAAAAATATCTTGCATCTTGCTTCAACAAATCTCTCAAAGTTTGGTAACTCTAAGGGCCTCTTACACCGCTTGCTGATAAAGTCTCAGATACCCTATCTGCAGTTTATCTGACAGATAGCCTGTTTTTTTGGTTTCACAGGTATCTGATTGGCTATATCTTATATATTTTATGTAGTCTATCACACAGAATTATCTGATAGATTAGTTTATCACTAAGATTACTATCTGTAACAATATCAGGAAGTGGTGAAAGAAGTCCTAAGACTTTGAAGGTCGATTCCTGGGCAGCTACAAAAACTACTTCAAGGTCAAGGAGATCCAAAGTTTAATGACTCACATTAAAAAGTCATTAAACTTTTTTTTTAATGAATCGTTATGCCTGTAAGTAATGCACGTCTTTCCGACTTTTTCCTTAGGCCCGTGAATATTTTCTTACCACATTTCCACCTGACAGCGGGTTTTTGTTGACAATTAATAATAGCCTTTATAACCTTGGCAATAAAGTTCAAAGTCGGCGAGCGCGGGCACACACCGCCATCCGCTAGATTCAATCACTCTATCATGCAATTTTGAACTTTATTTTAACACTGATAAAGAAGATTATTAACGGTCTACTCGTACGCCAGGTCTGGCTTACCCTTTTTTTAACTAAAGGTTCAACAAAAATTCTTTAACAAGAAATAAATGTAACTCTTCGGTCTTCAATTCTATTTTTATACCTCCAAAGGTTACTAAGGGTTATTCCGTGAAGGATAGAACGAAGATTTAACTTACAAATTGCTAATTAAAATCTGTATACAACTTCCAGAGAAATGTTCCGCCCGATAGCATTTGACACAAAGCTAAAGTTATTTCAATTTGAAATAACTAAACATTTTCTTGTCTTTAGAAATTGTAAATCTTCCGTGATTGAAATTCAAATTACAAATAATTTGGTTACCTATTTGGAATATATCAATTCTCATGACTTGAAGCAGGTATTTGAAGTTTCTCTAGCTGTTCTTGAACAGTTATTGCCTGGCTGCTTTGCTTTTCTACCGTTGTCAAAATTGCGTCAGAAAATTATTATTGGTATGTTTCGAATAGCCCCATAAGTTTCAAATAGCCCCATGTTATGGTACTCATTGGAATTTGTACAGGTGTAGCAAAACACACTTAGTTATCGTGGCACATACCTAGTAGTTAAAAAAAGTATAAATATGTAGAATATAATTTTTAATGTTATTTTTAATAATGCTTTTTTTTCTATTTATAACCTGGTTGTCATACAAATTACAAAGAGGCGTCAAACGTATTCACCTTCACTCTTCACTTAACACCTCATTCATTCCATTCAATTCGTTCGTTCACCAGCGCGCGATTCAAAACGTCAAGCTGTCAACTTGACAAGTCTTTTCATCTTTACAAGTCAATTTTACGAATTTCACTGACGCGAAATTTACCCATCTGTTAAATTTTATTTTATAACACAGAAAATCTGAAGGAAATTTACTTTGACCAGACTGATCAGACGTGTCTTCAATACACCACAATAAAATATAAAATTATTTTTTCTGTGAAAAGAATTTGATAGGGTTGTTTTTTTACTATTAAAGTTACAAAAAATCAATCCCTAAACGATCATGCGGCATGACATGCATTACGTGCTGTCATTCATGCATGACCGTCTAGTTGTAATGATTGACGTGCATGACATGCAAACTACGTGCTGGCCGTTGTTTCACTGTACTGATTGATAGCAAGCATGATGGTCCAACATGCAGCATGGCATTCACGTGTCATGCAAGCATGATCGTTTAGGGACCACTTTGGGATTGGTTTAATTCTACTTTCTTCAAGTATAGGCGAAAGTTTGTAAGGATGTTTGAATGTTCGTGAGTTTGGATGATTTTGTTACTCTCACGCTACGGAACTATTATTTATTTATTTATTTAACAATTTATTGTACACACAAAACATTAACAAGATACAAAACAAAACAGAAAGAACATGTACAAATGGTGAGGCTTATCTCTTTATGAGATTTCTGCCAGCCTACCAGTGACAGGAAAAATGTGTGTTAGGGCAGACAGTGTGTACTAATATACTAAATAAACTATATTATATCAAAAATATTCATAAAGTATAATACATACAAATATTATCGTACATACTTAAATACATAATGGATACATAAATATATACACACATATGTATAATATATATATATGCTTATGGATCAAGAGAGAGGTAATGCTCCTTCACTCGCTTTCTAAAGATTGCGACAGACTGGCTGTCGCGTATGTCAGAAGGAAGTGAGTTCCACAGCCTGACCGCATGTACCGAAAATTATAATTTATTATAATATTATTTATTATTTCATACCGTATTCCGAATGACACAGACTATAGATACCTCGAGATGTCTCGGGTTCTCGCGATCTTTTAAACGCGGGCGAAGCCGCAGGAAGCAGCTGGTAAAACATAAAAACGATTTCAATTTTTTTTCTCAAAATATTGTAGCGTACTCCAAACACCGCTACCAAGGAAATCGCTTAGCTAATATTGGTCGAATATATAACGGGGAATTATAATGAAATGATCCGTCGGCGAGTCGTAATACCCTTGTAAATATTTACTACAATAAGCTCTAAGAGGAAAAGACAATATTCAGAGGAAACCAATTTCAGTTCCCCACGTTTTTCTGTTGTTGAAAACGCGGCCTGAATGTAGCGTGCCCACGACATTGTATTGCTACGTGGCCTACGGTGCTACGGCGTAGCACGGTATTGTTCTGTTGTAAATATGCATGAAGCTAAAAGCTGTGTGGTGGGCGCCCGCGACCCCCCTTCCGACCGTTTCGTGGCCAAATTCCGGAGCCTGCTTCCAAACGGTAAATAAAAATCCCGTTTAGTAGCCTAATACGAAATGAGACTTCATTTGACCGTAGCTAAGATTTACTGTTATAATGTCCAATCTGAAAAATGTCCAAACTAAAAAATGTCCAATCTGAAAAATGTCCAATCTGAAAAATGTCCGAACTAAAAAATGTCCAATCTGAAAAATGTCCCATCTGAAAAATGTCCAATCTGAAAAATGTCCAAACTGAAAATGTCCAAACTGAAAAATGTCCAAACTGAAAAATGTCCAACCGGAAAAATGTCCGAGATTTGCGAGTTCGATCCCCTCTCATATCATATAATAGGAAACTCAAGTGCATTGACTGACTGCTCTCAAACGGTGAAGGAAAACGTCTCGACGAAACCTACATACGCCGAAGAAGGAATTCTTAGGCGCATGTGAAGTCCACTAACCCGCACTGGGCTAGCGTGGTGGACTATAGTCTCGTTGAGAGGGTAGGCCTGTCCCCTAAAAGGGGGGATATATTAATAGGCTTGTAGCGTGAAGATAATGACTCTTACAGAAAATATTCATTTTCTTATACTTTTATGTATTTTAAACCCCTTTGAAATGATTTTCATATGTAGAAACTCGTCGGCAATCATCGTCGGCGCGAGGGGGGTTGGGAGGGGGAGGTAATGTGACGCTTTTCCCCTCGGAAACACGTTTACGTCACCGTTTTTACCTGTAACAATGTTGACGTCTGGCCCATGGGAGAAGTGACAGCGATATAAATTGAAAATAATCCGGATATGATCATATCGTCTTAAAAGCAATTTGCCTAAAAACCAAAACGCCTAAACGTTACGACTAGAAAATATGAAAGTCGTATCTAAAAATTACGTTAAGTTACTTTTGAATTTTTATTTTAGTCGCCGGTTTATTACTTCAGTCGAATCAAAGTTATTTGTTTGCCATTAAACAGGGGTAACCGATCTGCTGAGACTAAAGGCGGCTCAGTATTTCGATACCGGACAAAACAACCGAACTACTGAGAGATAGATAGATAGATAAATCATTTATTTGCGGAGAGATGAAACTAATATCATATTATAACAATCTGGATCTTGAGACTTGTCCCACACAGTAAAGGCAAATCGTAGCCGATTCTCGGCTCCCTGTTATAGAGGCAGATTGTGAGGCAAGTGCCGTATATATACGGCTTTTATGCACGCTTTGTACTCCCGAGAAATGCCTCGAGCGGTCCCAATCCAGCCTCTGGAGGGCCACAATCAAATTAACTACCAGCCTCAATGAAGAAAGAAGAATACATATTTCTTTGAAAGGGAATGAGTAAAATAATATTTGGTAAAAGGGTTCCTATGACGCTCGCTGAGGTACTGAAATATCAGTACCACAGATACGCCTTATCGAGAACAGTCAGTGAATGTACATAAGTTTCGAGGAAAACCCAGCCGGGGATCGAACTCGGACCTTTCGATATGATAAGCCGTGTCTTATCCCCTGACGCTCAGCTCAGAAGCCCGTATAGTACCTTTAAAAAAGTTGTTTTTATAATTCAATTCCTGGTATAGGTATATCCCCAAAATAAAACTGAAGGTGACCAGAGGAGATCTGTCCTGTCGCAGTGGATTATATCGTCACGTGAATAATACATGTCACGCCGCGCGGTGCGACGTGCGTCCGCAAAATGCTGAGACACTCAGCACGTGCGTGCTTCCACCACGTGCTTTATTCATAATCTTAAACTTAACATAGTCTAAAACAAAGTCGCTTCTCGCGTCTAGATCTTTTAAACTACCCAACAGATTTTGATGAAACTTGGTACAGTGATAGCTTATATCCTGTAATAACATATAGGCTACTTTATAACGCGGACAAAGTCGCGGGGCGTCCGCTAATGCCCCCTAAGTAACAAAACACCTACATAGAGGGCGCTGTTTCACAATGTACACTGGAAAAACTTTTCTACGCGGGCGAAGCCGTGGGAAAAAGCTAGTCATTTATAACATTAATGTAAGTAAGACGAATAGAGAAGACAGTCAGCCGTCATTAGTCAGCCATCATCCTCGCGGCGAGGCAACAAGTGTGTCTGAACTTAGACAATTGAGATAAATGTGGAAACGACACGAAATAAACACAGCCAACACCACAAGTTATGTGCCTAATAAAATATAATCCGAAAATAGATTGGCATATTTTTTATTAGCTTCCCCCGGCTTATCTTGTTCGAAATACTTGCCGTGTGATTCTGTAAAGTACGAATTAAAACTCGACCATCACATAGCAAGTCACTCACTTCACTTCGCATCCGATCATGAAAGACCTTGATGTCGCATTGTGTAAACAAATACAAGCTACACAATAAACACTTCACTTGCGAAGTAAAGTGAGTATTGAACTGTGAATCATTGAGTTAGAGACCGATCTCACTGCGGATTCAGGATCGAGTTGCACAAATACGCTTACAGAATAGCAGGGCAGGGCGACACTTCGACGCTACAGGGATCTGTTGCGCCAAACCCCTGTCCGCCAACGGTGCCCCAATCCGTTCTTAGTGGACTTCACACACGCCCATATTTCGACACTCGGGGAACAAAGTACAAAAAACAAAGTAGTAAAAGCCAAAAGGCTACTTTACAGGAGCGGCAAAAACAAAAGGTGCCATGTATTTTTACTTTGTATTTTCTTTGTTTTTATGAAAATGTAAAAACTTGAAAATGTAATAGAATATTTTTACAGCTTTATTTTGAAGAAATGCGTGTTTAGGCTACAAAATTTTCTGTGCAGTAAAATACACTTTTTTGCGAATACGAAAATTCTGAATATACAGATCGATAGAGCTATATATAGAGCAGATAGATAGAACTGAGTTGACTGCATCAAAAGGTGATTTTGTTACCGAAGGGTCGATTTGTGCGCGCCAAAAGAATCAAATTAATTACACATAAAAGTGATGATCTAAATATAACTTTATGTTTTTAAGGTTCAAATTGTATAAGTAATAAAAGACAGGGTTAGTTTTAACACATTGTATTATAAGTTAAGATCAACATTGTACATCTTTTGTGAGGCGCAGCATGTTGGCAACCCAGCCAACACCATTCATTCTATTGGTTGTAATTCATTCATTCATTCAACTCACTCATTCATTCGCTCCTTTCCATTCCTTCTTGTCCGTACGCCGCCATTACTTGTACATGTAAAAATTAATAAAAATTGCAGTAAAAATAGAAAAGTCTTTTCTCTGGACCCACACCAGCATTCAAGATACTAACACCGTGCAGAAAAAATTACCACGTTTCCCTGGTTACGTTATTTCTGAAGTGTTGTCAGAGCTCTGTACCGGTCGGTACCTATTTTGCTTGAATCAAAAAATTTATCCACTCCCTTATGGATGAGTAATCAAAGCATTCTATGTGTGTCAAAATCGTGTCAAAATAATCACAATACTGTGACTCACTCACACATTCTCATTTTCAAACATAAATATGTATTAGCAACCTCCTCCCGCTACTCCGCTTCCTTTGTCCGCACCTCCCCTGTAAGTGGCATCATAGGTTCCGATACTAAATATGCGAAATGCGATCTCCACAGGGAGCGCGCGCGCGAACAAAGAGATTTGAAACCTCTTGCTATTCGCTATTTGCTATCGCCGGGGGTCAGTGCCGGCCAGTCTCACCCTATGTGGGGGCTGGTCGGGTGTCACTGTCACTTCACTTGGCGACCTCATCTAGTATTACTTATTATTATTATTTCTTGTTGTTATGTTTCTTTGTATTTCTTGTTTGTTTTATTTTAATTTTTTAAATTCTCTCGCTGTGTGTTGTCTTTGTGTACGTTAAATAAATTCTATTCTATTCTATTCTATTCTATTCTATTCTATTCTATTCTATTCTATTCTATTCTATTCTATTCTATTCTATTCTATTCTATTCTATTCTATTCTATTCTATTCTATTCTATTCTATTCTATTCTATTCTATTCTATTCTATTCTATTCTATTCTATTCTATTCTATTCTATTCTATTCTATTCTATTCTATTCTATTCTATTCTATTCTATTCTATTCTATTCTATTCTATTCTATTCTATTCTATTCTATTCTATTCTATTCTATTCTATTCTATTCTATTCTATTCTATTCTATTCTATTCTATTCTATTCTATTCTATTCTATTCTATTCTATTCTATTCTATTTTGTGATAGAACATGACGAGGTTTCTATCGTCAGTTGTTTATTGATGGAAAGTGAAATAGGTACGGGAGGGAAATTTAAGGGAAAATACCCAAAAATGGCAACACAGGATAAGGTGGCAAGGAATGCGGGCGCATCGTCCGATTCGTCCGCATTGTTTGCGAATCTGGTGACGCCATAAGAATTCTTCTGGAATCCTTGCGAATTCTTCCGGCCTTCGTCCGATCGGCGCAGACAGGTGCGAGGTGTCATAGGATTTCATACAACCAATTGGAAAATTCAATTCTAGCTTAATCTAAATTAAATTCTCTTTGGCGTATGCAAGTTTCCTCACGATGTTTTCCCTTCTTATGTTCTGAAAAATTGATTGATACGAGCTCAATGAACGTTAGGCGAGTGCATAACCATCTATAGGCTATCACGTCTCTTGTAAAATGTACTAAGACTTTTGAGACGTCATCTGTCAACCCTATCAGGGGTAGACGCGGAGTACTAAAGGGGGAGTGGGAGTTGAGGTAAAAGCTGTAAAACTGCGTTACGTCGCGCTGTTACTGCCGCGACGCAGTATTCGATTACCGCCGTGTTCAATATGCGGTGTACAGGCGCACATTAGCGCGGTTATACGACTTCTGAGGGGGGTTGGGGGGTCGTAAAATGTTAGTGGAGCTGTTAGCGAGTCGAATGTGTATTTCAACAGAGATGTTGACATTATTATGCCCACAGTAATACTTCTGTAAAAAACCGTAAAGCGAATTTTCTGTGCGAATGCAATGCTCTAGATGCAAGGCGAATGAGTGTCCTGGGTACAGCCTATCCTGAACCCGAGGACTACAGGACCCCTAAGATGGACAAATCTTTGGGAGGAGAGGAAATGGTAAACACAGGGGCGACACAACAGATCTCTTAGGGTCGCAGTATCGACGGGTGAACCAACGAATTTGTGGAATGGGAATCGAACCTATTACCTCAGGCATATCATACAAACGCCTAAACAATGACGCGAGTTATTTCCATGGGTACTATGCCATGTACTTTGCGTGCTGTGTGCCTGACCTGAAATAAAGACTTCATCAACAACCTATTAACATGTCCACACTGCTGGGGCTCAGGCCTACCCTCTCAACGAGGGTGTTCGGGCTATAGTCCTCCACGCTAGTCCAGTGCGGGTTGGTGGACTTCACATGCGCCTAAGAATTTCTTCTTCGGCGTATGCAGGTTTCCTCCCGATGTTTTCCTTCACCGTTCGAGAGCAGTCAGTAAATGTACTTAAGTTTCGAGAAAAAACCCATAGGTACATGGCCCAGCCGGGGATCGAAATTCGGACCTTTCGATATGATAGGCCGCGCCTTATCCCCGACGCCACTGACGCTTATAAAGACTTATTTAATTTGATTTTAAATTCAATCCCATCCCAAAAATTTTTGAATTGACCGTAAAATGTAATGCCAAGCGAACTAAACCCGGTCTATTAACATATAAATGTGTCTAAAATGCCGCAGACCCCACGGCGCTTATCTGAAGGGTGAATAACGGCTGAAATGCCGCTACGGCCACATTCGGCTGTCTGCACACTGATTTATGCAGGTTTCTGACTCTCAAATAAGGCCCAGTCAGCGAAAAAAGGGTTAAGATTGAAATATTTTAAGCCTGTGGGGATTTAAGTCACCGGTCAATTGCTTCGATAAATATTGAAGAAAAACTTTGAAGCAAAATTTTGCTGTTTTCAAATTATGTTCGGACTTGATCAGATGAGTCGTTTCGTCCAGAGACCGTGTGGAGTTCTCAGTTAGGGAGCTTAGGTTAATTTTCTAGAAGAAAAAACTAAGTCGATATGCATTAAAAATAAAATTCGTCAAAATTACTTTGTACTGGTGTTGTATGAGAATTCATATTCAAAATTCGTTTTCACCTCACAAGCTCGGAAGGGTATACTTTCTCATTCGAAATCTGCGTGGAAAACTGCACCTGGAAAAAAACTTTTCTTCTAATTTGTAGAAGGTGGACATTTAAAGAAGTGGTTAAGTCTAATAGTCAATTCAAAACCTTTGAAACCCTCGCTACGCTCAGGATTCTATCTTTCCTAGAATCTTTCGCTTGCTTAGGTTTCAAAGCGAAGGGTTCAAAGATAGAATCCTGAGCGTCGCGAGGGTTTCAAGGTATGAGACGCAAAATAACTTTGCTGCCGAGCGCAACACACAATTTTTCACCTCACTACAGCGAGGAAAATACTAGGTGAATATTGAATCCTTTCGGCGGTTTAGAATGACAAATAATAATAACCACAATTAGAATTGACCACTTCTTTAAATGTCCACCTTCTACAAATTAGAAGAAAAGTTTTAAAAAGTTTTTTTCCAGGTGCAGTTTTCCACGCAGATTTCGAATGAGAAAGTATACCCTTCCGAGCCGGTGAAATAGTTATTTGTTATGCAAGGCTGCAGAGTTGGTTATTTTGTGCGAGTTCCTTTGTTTCCCTGTATGTTATGGTTTCGGTTTTACCCTAAAGCGGAACACAGACAGGGCGGCGGCGGTGCGAAAGCGTTGCGGTAATTTTTTGTAATGTTCGAAATAGTATGAAGCCTTTTACATGAAAGCGGCGCGGCGGCGGTGCGACGGCGAAAGCGACAAAACCGCGCGCACAGATTTGACGTTTTGATTTGACAGATTATCGCAGACAGGCGTTGCGGAGCGGCGCGGGCGGCGGCGCGTTGTGTTCCTTTGTAGTGTATGAGAACCCCTACACAGAGCAGCGGCGGCGCGGCGCGGTGCGGAGCGTTCTTCATACAAACCGCCGCCGCGCCGCCGCCGCTAGCGGTATTCCTGTCTGAAGGGCTTCGCTTTTTATTCGCTTTCCGCAGATTCGCCGCCGCAACGCTTTCGCAACGCCGCCGCGCTGTGCGTGTTACGCTTAAGTGTCCCAGTTAAAAAACACTATGTACATTCAGGGCGGCACTATGTACATACATACCGACCTAGGGACACTGACGAGTATACCAGCGTCTATTATACCTTATATCGATGTGTGAATCCAAACTATTTACCACCAGGGTATGCCGCAGGATTACTTTAAATCCGTAAGAGTCAAAGCTCTCAGCTGTTTAAAGGTCAGGCCGCCAGTAAACCTGACCAGCTACTTATCACAGCTTTTACTGTAGCTAGGGTCCTCGCGGGATACGATGGATGTGCTTACGGGGAGCTCTTTCACGCGAAACGTCTTTAACTTTGTACAAAAAAGGATAGAATATATGGAGTTCGATCCCCGGTTGGGTCATGTACCAATGGGTTTTTCTCGAAACTTAAGTACATTTACTGACTGCTCTCAAACGGTGAAGGAAAACATCGTGAGGAAACCTGCATACGCCGAAGAAGAAATTCTTAGGCGCATGTGAAGTCTACCAACCCGCACTGGGCTAGCGTGGAGGACTATAGCCCGAACACCCTCGTTGAGAGGGTAGGCCTGAGCCCCAGCAGTGGGGAGATTAATAGGCTGTTGATGATTGATTGATATGGTAAAGAAAGTTAAATGAAGGCAACCCAACAATGGGAGTAGGCCATGCCTCCCACGCCACTGTCAGACAAATAAAATAACTGCTTAGGGTCTGATGACTGATAGCATTTCGGCAGAATGTCATAAGAAACCGTACGGCCACACCGCATAACTTTCTCAGTCATAGACTTGACAATTTTTAACGGTAAAAACGAGTAAAGTACCAGTCGATTTTGAATCGGTTTTTTTTTGCTGTAAACCGTTACAACATTCAACAGTATATAATATGTTTTTTTAACTGGGACAGTATGGGAAAAACTGAAACCATCTGAGCAGCAGAAGTTAGTCAAATTCAGAAAAAATATTAATGACCTTGGATAATGTACCTTAGGCTAAGATTACACTCAGGCTATGGTGGGCCTGTCATTATTAATTGTAAAAAGGCCCTAAAAGAAATAAACAGATAAAAAAAAGACAGTTTACCAGTATCTCCTATGTTTTAAACTCCAGTGTCCTAACTCATTCTAATTAATTCTTTATTAACATAAATAATTAATTACAGTAAAATTAAAACTACATCTAGAGTTACATTGCTATGTGCTCTCTTGTTTTCTGAGGCTGAAGGCACATTTAATCAAAACCACAAAAAGGCACTAAAAAGCGTAAAATAACTTTTTTATTTTAATCCAAAAGACAGAACCCTGTTACGTATTATTTTAACTAAAATATTATTATAATATGTGCTATGTACTGATCTGTTTGTAGTCGGTGCCAAGCAGTTTGTAGTCGTGGAGATCCTTGATCCCTCAAGGATCTCCACGACGACTCTCCGATCGATCTCCTCCCGGCCTTTGTCCAGCAGTGGACGTCTATAGGCTGATATGATGATGATGAATTAACATATTATGGAATGGTGCACGGGAGACTTAGCCTACTACCGGCTTGGCACCGACTACAAACAGATCAGTACATAGCACATATTATAATAATATTTTAGTTAAAATAATACGTAACAGGGTTCTGTCTTTTGGATTAAAATAAAAAAGTTATTTTACGCTTTTTAGTGCCTTTTTGTGGTTTTGAAGTCGGTTTTATTTTTTGTTAAAAAGTTTTTTATTTTTTCATTTTTAGTGCTATTGTATTTATAATAGTATTCGTTGCATCCCTAATAATCCCCGTAAAAAGAACTAGGTAGGTAGGTACACCGCAAAACTTGCTGCAGCGGCGGCGGTGCGAAGGCGGAAGCGACAAAACCGCGCGCACAGATGGATACGCCCCACGCGGCGCGCGGCGCGGCTGCGGTGCGGAGTGGCGGCGGCGCGTTGTATTCCTTTGCAGTATATGAGAACTGATAGCGTCAGTGGCGTCGGGGATAAGACACGACCTATCATATCGAAAGGTCCGGAGTTCGATCCCCAGCTGGGCCATGTACCAATGGGTTTTTTCTCGAAACTTAAGTACATTTTACTGACTGCTCTTAAACGGTGAAGGAAAACATCGTGAGGAAACCTGCATACGCCGAAGAAGAAATTCTTAGGCGCATGTGAAGTCCACCAACCCGCACTGGGCTAGCGTGGTGGACTGAAGCCCGTTTCAGTTGATGGAAACACTTTGAGTTGAGCTGCCCTAGCTTATTAGGGAGTATCAATAGTATTAGAGACCAGTTTATACTGGTTTTGTTTCGACTGACGATGACGTCGGGTACATGGCACGGCCGAGGATCAAACTGGGACCTCTCGACAAGACGGCCGCGTCTCCCCCACTGCGCCACCGACGCTCTCTCCGTCTCTCCTTCGTAGAATACCTACTTTTAAAATTAAGCAAAGTATACTTACTTTTACAGCGGCAATTTAAAGAATATCTCTTTTCAAAGTTCTGAAACAAAGCGATAGAAACGTATTCGCTTCTTGTGTAATCCGAAACAAATTGCGTGCAATAAAAAGTTTATATTTTGGCAACAAAAAGATAAAAGAACAAATTGTAGATCGCAATCTGTTAGTCCCTTAACGGTAATAATTTGTGCCCAAAATCAAATGCGGGGAAAGTAATTGCGCTGTCGCCGGGGCAGTAAAAAGTTTACTGTCCCCGGCGCGCGCCCCCGCGTGCCCCCAAATGTCCCCGAATGTCCCCGCCGCTAGCGTGCTCAACTCAATGTGTTTCCATCAACCGCAACGGGCTTCAGTCCACCACGCTAGCCCAGTGCGGGTCGGTGGACTTCACATGCGCCTAAGAATTTCTTCTTCGGCGTATGCAGGTTTCCTCACGGTGTTTTCCTTCACCGTTTGAGAGCAGTCAGTAAATGTACTTAAGTTTCGAGAAAAAAACCATTGGTACATGGCCCAGCCGGGGATCGAACTCCGGGTCTTTGGATATGATAGGTCGCGTCTTATCCCCTGCGCCACTGACGCGCTCCTATGCGATTATCAACGAATGACCCAAAAGAAACACAAAGCTTGAAAAGTTTTCGGTGTAAGTAGTTGGAAATGAAAAACGGCCTAAAAGTTTGAGTGGCAGGTATGTTGCCCCAACTTCCGCTGTTACAAGATTACCCGCCGCCCGTGCAGCCGGCACCGAGCAAACTTCATCCCCGATAGCATCTTCTGATACTGTTCAAGTATTAACTCGGTAGTTTAAGGAAATTGAAGCCAGTGCTAACTTTGAGGCAGGAGATGTGATTGAACAAAGAAAGTACAGAATACGAGAGAGCCAGAAGACGACTAAAATTAAAATGAAGAAGAAATTACGCACTCTGGTAAGAAATTACGCACCCTGGTAAGAAATTACGCACTCTTGTAAGAAATTACGCACTCTGGTAAAAAATTACGCACTCTTGTAAGAAATTACGCACTCTGGTAAGAAATTATGCACTCTGGTAAGAAATTACGCACTCTGGTAAGAAATTACGCACTCTGGCAATAAATTACGCACTCTTGTAAGAAATTACGCACTCTGGTAAGAAATTACGCACTCTGGTAAGAAACTACGCACTCTGGGAAGAAATTACGCACTCTTGTAAGAAATTACGCACTCTAGCAAGAAATTACGCACTCTAGCAAGAAATTATGCACTCTGGTAAGAAATTACGCACTCTGGTAAGAAATTACGCACTCACCGGACACTGCGGCCTGAACAAACACATGTTCAACCCCAAGCTCCGGGACACTGAAGTGCGCACACTCAGCCAGGAGGCAGAGGAAACACCATCGCACCTTCTGTGCGAGCGTGGCCCACTGATGCGTACAAGAAACACCCATCTGGGCAACTAGGTACTCACTTAAAAAACAAATCAGTGTCAATAACGTGAAGAAGTTCCTAACTGACGCAAAACTTAGCACTGAACTAAGTGAGGTGGCGATCACAATAGATCAACAATGGTCGCAGTGGTGCAAGGCTGGGTGAGCCTTGAGAAAGCTCCATCACAACCCAATAGTCATAATAAGCGGTTGTTGCTTGTACAGATGGTAACACTGGTATTTATTTACACGTCCACACTTTAACAATGATGGCTTTTGATTTCAATCCGAGCACGTCAGGTCTACGTTCCGCGGGTTTGGTTTGACGAGCCCGCACTTGCGACGGTCGTTGCGCGGCGATAACATTGGGCGACAAGTGAATGAAATGTTACCCCAGTCTGTGGGACCAGTCTGTGCCTTGACTTCCTTGGCGTTCTGAGATCGTGGGTTCGAGGATAGACTTCTAAAATCCTTGCTTTAATTTTTGAAATATGAATTTGTGATTGTACGCAATATTGTTGTTGAGATCCATAGGCGTACCTGAGGGGAGGGGGAGGGAGAGGGCCTGCAACCCCCCCCCCCCCACCCCCACCCCCCCCCCCCCCCCCCCCCACCCTCCTGTGCCTTACTACCTACATAATCATAAAATTTAGATGAATAAAAATTTATAGGTAAGTATTTCAATCCCCCCCCCCCCCCCCCCTTCGCTCAAATCATAGGTACGCCCATTGTTTATGCTTCAATTGTCTATGAATGCATTAGTAGCAAAACATATTCATAGCCTTAACCACCTTACGTTCAGAGAAGAAAGATTAAAACTCTACTGTGCATTGTTTTTGTTAGTGGTATAATGGTATTGTTTAACTATTTTAAAGGAGCAGGAGAACCAAGGTCACCGACATAGGCCAAAGAATTGCGAAGCTTAAGTGGCAGTGGGCTGGGCACATCGCTCGTAGAACTGACGGCCGTTGGGGCAGAAAGGTTCTCGAGTGGCGACCACGTATCGGAAGACGCAGCGTAGGCCTCCCACAAGGTGGACGACGATCTGGTGAAGGTCGCGGGACCCGGCTGGATGAGGTTAGCGCAGGACCGGGCGTCGTGGAGATCCTTGGCCTTTGTACAGCAGTGGACGTCTACAGGCTGATATGATGAAGATGATGATGAACTATTTTAAATATTACAATATTTTAGACACGAATGTTTTTGATTAGTAAGCAAAGACCTACTAAGCATTAAAAGTGATGACACCAATAGAGTCGCCGCACTGGGCCGCAGTGGGTGAGTAGAGTTTGAGTCTGAGAGCCTTAAAACTAACTAGTAGCTGAAATGCAGATAATAAAACAGCGTTACGCGTGTCGACGTTGACACAATGCCCTGGTCTACATTCCCTTGAAGAAGTTAATGTTAATATTGGTAGAGCCCGTCCGCTCGCCGCGACCCCAGGGACTTGCGAACTCCAAATTACATAATTCTCCGAACGCACTATGCCAACAGGAGCTGTTTGAACACACTTTATAAATGTCTGGCCCACCGACCTGTGGAGTCTTCAATAGAGAAATGAAAGTAGATACTTAGCCAAGCTTTTTTAGTCTGTATGTCTATCTGTCCGCCGGATGACTCAAAAACTGCCTGATCGACTGAGCTAATGTTTGGAAGGTTCATCAAAAGGTAAGGTAGTAGGTTTCTTAAGTACTTATTTAAAACATACTTGCGAGGTGTGGGATACTGTATATTTTGATACTGTATATTTTTTTAAGGCAACATTTTGCAGTAAATAAAATGGCGTCGTGTCACTACTTCTGAATGGTTTATTTCGTTGCTACTGCTTTTTATTACAAAATCCCACTGTTTCAAGAAAAGCATGAATAAATTAAAAATTTACTGTTATTACAAATTGTCAAAAAACCATAGTTATTAAAAAAAGCGAGCTAAAAAGCTGAATTGCAGATTGCTGACTACCTCTCGTATACTTACTTACGGGATTACAACAAAATCTATTGACACTAAACTTATTAAAATCCATCCGGTCGTGTCGATGCTACGAGGAAATAAAGAATGCCAGATAAAAAAGGTGAAAAACATAACCCTGCACAGCTTGCACAGTCGGGTAAAAAAATTATCTAAAAATCTCAGTGTATAGTTTACGCGTTTCTTCAAAACGGACCTTTCGCTCAGTTTATTTGTATGATGATACCTGTAACTTCACGGCAGACTTACCTTGCACGGGCTCGGGTGAGCCACGGGTAAACGTCACTTACTCCTTTAATTTCCATTACTTCCGCGCACCCGGCCGATTAGTCGATCCGTCCTTGTCTAACGCAATTATGTTAATACGCGTTAGAGTGGGACATTAATATTCATAGCGCTAACTCGCCGCGAATCGTTCGCAAGTAATTTTCTGGTTGAGTCCCTCGACGACACGTGTGCGACACGACACGTGTGCGACACGACACGTGTGCGACACGACACGTGTGCGACACGACACCAGCAAACGCGTCAGCTCAACTATGAAAGCCATGAGGTAAAGGCGTCTAACTAAAGTCCATTTGCTGAGATACGGTCGCCTTTGTAAAATTCCGCTCGGCTCGCACCGCCTTTAGTCAAAGGATGCCGCCGCGAAAATAAAGGCCGCCGACAGCGGCGTACACCCGCTGTTAAACTTGGCATTTTATATCGAGGCGTACGTCGCATTGAAAGGGTGTGTTGACTGCTGCGTACGTTTATAGAAAATGTTTTTTTGCCCGCGTGAAGACGCAGTGAGGTGTCTCAAAATGAAATTTCGGCTGATCCAAAAGGAAAAAGACAAACTTTTTGTATAAAACGTGTACCCAAGCAAATTATAATTGACGTGCATCGACGTTATGTTACTAATATTCGCATTTTTTAAGAAATTTTATTTAAGAAATAAATATAAATTAGCGGCCTTACCCATATTCCGTTCGGGTGTACCGACACTATCTAAGTGAACGGACTTTATGAACTATCCAGGATGGGCTGGGCGATGCGTGCGTAGGCTTGCTGGACAGCACATGCAAGACACTTTGCTCTTTTTTAGGGTTCCGTACCTCAAAAGGGGAAAAAAGCACCCTTATAGGATTACTCCGTTGTCCGTCTGTCCGTCTGTCAAGACCATTTTTCTCAGGATCGCGTGGAGGTATCAAGTTGAAAAGAAAAGAGGAACAAATATTTACAATGCCGCGGGCAAAAAATAGTAGGTAACTTATACGATACTTTTTAATGCGAACGAAGTCGCGGGGCATAAGCTAGTATTAAATAATATTGTGGACAAAAGGGTACTCGTTAGTACCTATAGAATAACAAAGTCATTGTAGTGTGTTAGGAGATTAGGTGCATATCTAAAAAAGTAACGATTTTACGTTTGAATCGCTTGCTGTTATTTATATATTTTTATACCACTGTCACTCTAAAAAGAGCATTTTATTCATCGAAAACAGTGAATAAAACTCTCTTTTAGTCACTAGAGAATAATTTTTTTCAAATCATTGTTACTCGAAAACAGTGAATAAAACTCTCTTTTAGTCACTAAAGAAAAAAATTGCATTTTGTTCCTCTAAAACAGTGAATAAAACTCTCTTTTAGTCACTAGAGAATAAATTTCACCATGGAGCTAAAATCTCTTTGGTGGGCGCCCAAGAATTCGAACTTTCCTTATATTCCATATACCTGCCTGATAAACTAACAGCAAGATCAAGTGGTTGTTATTTTTTTACCTGTCAGATAAGGATGGTTTTTACAACCTTCTTATCATATAATAAAATGTGGTTAATTTAAATACCATACTACTATTTATTTTCTCACAGTCAATGATATAAAGTAGAGTACACAACTCGTGAAAAAAAAATTAATCTCGGTCCTTTTGTATGATTTTTATCCCTCGCTCCGCTCAGGATTCTAATCTAGAATCCTTCGCTGCTCTTGGGATCCAACTTAGTCCCTCGAATTAAATTCACTTTTTATTCACTTGGCGTATAATCTACTATATATTGACAATAATTACAAATTTATTTATTTCTCACACAAAATACAGAAACAATAATAACATACAGTTTGACAACTGAAAAGCGGTCTTTGTGTGAGACTGGTGCCTATAGTCTGGATAGGTCCTGTTTTACAGGTCACCAGAAATGAACATAAGTAAAGTAATGAATAAAGTTAGATGACTCCAAGCTACCTACTTAGTTTCAGCTACTTCGTTAAGTAGATGAATAAAAATATTTTACGATACACGAAGTGCCTTATTTCTGGAGTAAATTCGCATTTTATTACACCACGGGACACTTTCTTAGAACCGAGGGGTATGGTTTTAATTTAAAATAAAACTAAGTTAAAATTGTTTCCGCTAACTCACAATCTTCTGTTTGGGACATACATAAACTACGGATAGATATGTAAGAAAGTATACAGTCTGTATTTACAAGACAGAGAGAGAACTTACAAGGCTACCCAGTACCTATATTATAAGTGTGGATATAATTATGCATAAAAGTACATAGACCATACCAAGATGTTGAATAACTTACGAATGATTCGCGTGTTGCCCGGTGTAAGTACCACCAGTTTGTACCACCGGAGGTACATTTCTTCCCATGGTACCACTGTTTGTGGTAATATCAAAATTATTATTTTGAATTATGATAAACTAGTTTTCATTAAACTGTACTTCGTGTCCAAATGAATAATGAATGAAAAATATTAATCTTGGTGTTACCACCGAATAATGGTATAAAGAGGTACCATGGGAAGGAATGTACCCGTGGTACCACCGGTGTGGTACAAACTGGTGGTACCACGGACAACACGCGATCCTCATAGAAAGCTGCACTGCTACGGGCGGCGTAGCACCCGTAGCGCTGCGTAGTTTTTCCCACTTCACAAAAACGCGCTAATGTTTCGGTACTAAGGCGCTACTGCCTCTAAGGGGTAAATCGCCGTCGAAATACGGTTCACCGACATTACATAGATCCCTGGCGGACCAGCACTGTGCGCTTCTCGCGGTCTTTTTTGCTGCGCACGTGCAAAATGTGGAATGACCTTCCCTCTGGCGCTTTTCCACAGCGCTACGATATGGGGTCCTTCTAGAAGAGACTCAAAAGAGCCCTTCAACCTTGGCCGGCGCCGCACCAGCACCCCCCGGGTGTTGCAGGTGTCTATGGGCGGGGTGACCTCTTGACATCAGGAGGCCCGCCGGCTTGTTGCCCCCGTAGCAATAAAAAAGGGGTAATTCTTCATTCAACGTAGCTTCATCAGCATTTGCCTCCTCCTTAAAAGGGGACACGTAGTTTATGGAAGGAACCAAGGTTTCACGAAAAGCAATTTTCAGGTTAGTTGCCAACTAAAACAAACATATATTAAATAAACTTATTTAATTAAATGGCAAACTATTTACAGTTTGTGTAGGTACGAGACTCGAAGGGCGGGAACCCTTGGACAATTTGTTATACGGGGTGTACGAAAAAAATACATTTGCCGTCACACGTCACAGACATACTAAACTAGACATACTGTAGTATAGTTTATTATATGGTTGATTTAAATTTATCGTGTTTTAGTGTAAATTGTATTTGTCACTTCAAGTATTTTGATCAAATTATATTGATGTCATTGACATAATTACTTATGTACCTATTCAATTTCATAGTAACATTATTGTTTTTTTTTTGTCTGTTCAGGACTCCAGGAGGAACATTGCAATCGATTTTTCGCCCACTTTCTGTTAACGCGGTCATGCTCAAATGTTGCATTTACCTTTGGTTCTGAAGAGAATACACATACCTAGTATCCAATCCGATCTTCATTTGTTTTTTCGAGTTGTAGAGTTTTGTTTATACTTCCGTATAGCAGAGATTTGTATTAACACACATTTTTTTTTTTTACTTTCAGTGTATTCTTTATGAAAAGCACAGTGTTTCCCTCGGGTTCAAGACTTATTTAGAGGTCCCTCCACAACACAAAATAGTTTGATTATTTTTATATCTCTGAAATTGAATACGTATTCATGTCAAATGCAGTTTCTTTCTCCCTTTGTTTCTCCCCCGGACGGGAGATAATTGAAATTGAAAATTTGATGAGAGATGCGAGCGGGCCGTCACCGCACCGGTCCATTTAGTCCCCACCGACCCGAACACGTGGGGTGGGCTCGGCTGCAATTCTATACAAGGCTATTCAAAACCAACTACACGAAAATTGACAGTTACACCTATAGGCTGTTAAAGTAAGATTTCATCACATAATACTTTTTCGCAGCGAGAAAAATAGGCTGGGCCATGTACCAATGGGTTTTTTATCGAAACATAAGTACATTTATTGACTGCTCTCAAACGGTGAAGGAAAACATCGTGAGGAAACCTGCATACGTCGAAGAAGAAATTCTTAAAGGCGCATGTGAAGTCAACCAACCCGCACTGGGCTAGCGTGGTGGACTATAGCCCGTACGTCCTCGTTGATAGGGTAGGCCTGAGCCCCAGCAGTGGGGACATGTTAATAGGCTGTTGATGATGATGAGAAAAGTAGTAGTTTCGATCCGTCTCCTGTAGTTACTGAAATATTGAGAATTTTTTACAATATGGGTAAAAACCCACGCTTATTTTTCATATTTCTAGAGCGATGTTCTTTCTATAACTTTCCCATCATTGTCAGGTAATTTGCATGAACAATTGTTCCTAGTTTAATCTCAATCGCTTCAGTAGTCAATCAAGGCAAATCCAAATCAAATAAATATCAACAGCCTATTCATGTCTCCACTGCTGGGGCCCTCTCACGAGGGCGTTCGGGCTATAGCCCACCACGCTAGCCCAGTGCGGGTCGGTGGACTTCATATGCGCCTAAGAATTTCTTCTTCGGCGTATGCAGGTTTCCTCACGATGTTTTCCTTCATCGTTTGACAGCAGTCAGTAAATTCGGATCTTTCGACACGATAGGCCGCGTCTTATACCCGACGCCACTGACGCCCAAATGGCAAATTCGATAACGTCTTATTCAATTGACGCAGGAATACCAGCTTAATAATTGTGACGTCAACGTACCTGCACGTCAGAAGTCATTGACGAAAAATCCTCACGTCAGGCGTACGTTGCTCTTTCTGGTGTATAATTCACGCGGCCCTAAAAATGATTGTAGCCCATAAGTCATCATCAATTACTTACTTACGGACGAATCACGACGGCAAAACGCCCGAGTTATTTTCGTAGAGAATTTGATCGAAACATTTCCAAATGTCACACGCGTCAGAATTGGAATGAACTTTCATTCATGAAAATGTAACGTGAAATAATTGACGTAAGGAAAATCGCTTGGGTTTCGTACAAAACCCTTTCTCATATTGCTCTTATGCCTTTCGGCTCGGGATCGTAAAAATAAAGATGCTCTATTAAAAATTTGATTTTGAATTAAAAAAATTATATAAATTATTTTTATCTTTAAAGTCCTGGTCACTAACCTTAACTTCGGCATCCATCTTAAATCCATTGTTCACACAAAATGACACAACTATTCACTTCACAAACACACAGAATACTTCACATTTCATAATTCTTCAGTATTTATGTTTACACATGATCTTTTGACTAAGAACAAGGGTCCCATAGAACAGACGCTAACAATAATCAGAGAGGGACACACTAATTACAAAAGTGGTAAGAGTAAGCAAGACAGGTATAATATCTTCTATCTCTATCTACGTATGCAAATTTTTAACAACAAGTCTAAACTGTCAACAAACAACAACCCGACTAAAATAGATAGTGTTTGTTCAGTTTGACCCCGCCATATAGGAAGTGTCTTCTCAAATTATTGGGGTAAAAGACTATTGCTATTTCATGCTATACGCTGAGTACGGTTCGATGCGATACTAGTTCTATGTTTTATTAAGATACCTAACTTTTTTTCCTGCTTCACGTGGGGTGTTCTTTACAAAAAAATTACATAAGATACTGAATAAAAATATCATAAAATTTTGGGTATTTTATTTTATAGCTAAGCATGTACCTACGAGCTACAAATAAATCCCTCAGTCTTGTGTAGTTAGAATGGTAATAGAGGATCAAATGCTAAGTGGACCAAATGAGAATTGGACGTAACACGAAACAGACGTGTTTTCGACCAGTAGATCAAATGCGAACTGGACGAAATGCTTAGAAAACTTGCCACTTATTTAGCCCATTAAAATTAAAGCTTGGCAACACTTAGCCCCCCCCCCCCCCCCTCCACCCCACGAACCAAATACAAATAAAACTTTAAGGGCCTCTTACACCGGTTGCTGATATTGTTACAGATAGATAACGGTCAGATAACCTAATCTATCAGATAAATCTGTTAGTTTAAAAGGCGGTATATCTGACAGATAGGGCAATAAGATACCTGTGAAACAGAAAATAATGGATATCTGGTAAATATCCTGCATATAGGGTATCTGGGACTTTATCAGCAACCGGTGTAAGAGGCCCTAAGTCTTCAAACCATTCTGTTATATCCAATCAGCGCGCGCCGCAAACAGCGGAGGCAGACCTCTGGCCAATTAGCAGCGGCTATTTCGAAAATAGAATTCGAATTTATTAGTAGGGTGCGCATGATTTCGCTCTGCGGTCTCAGTCACAAATTATTCTTAAATATTACTGGCTGTTGTCCGCGGCTTCATCCGCGTGGGATAAATTGTGTTTTCCCGAAAAGTTTATGGCGGTATGTAGCCAATGTAATGCCCCAGGGTTTGATGTTTCTCCACAAAACCCGTTCAGCGGTGTAGGTGTGAAAAGGTAACAAAAAAACAGAGTCACTTTTTTAATTTCCTATCATCCGACTTCAAAAAAAGGAAGAGGTTCTCAATTCGACTGTGTGTTTTGTTACGCGATATTTTAGTCGATTGTGATCCGATTTAAATGATTTTTTACGGAATAAACTGTATTCCAAGGGTAGTCCCATTTCAATTTGAAAACAATATTACACCTTGGGTGGATAATTAAAAAAAAATTAAGAACCAACAAGCCGTCGATAACATAGGTGTTAACTTCCGGTTAAAATACTTGTTGAAAGATACATGTGATGTTATAAATTAATCTTGACTAAGAAATAATTAGTATAAAATCTTGTGTATTTTCCGATGGCAGTGACAATATAACATCCTTGCCACTGCCATCGGTAGTATACCGGATATACGATCTGCTGTAGATGTTGGCAATACTGTTTGTTAGGTTGGTAGCCTGCATCGACGGCGATTGTCGGAGAATAGAGGGTATATATGGGAGTGTAAGGCCGAGCGCGGCAGTTGTCGTGGAACTATCGTGAAATAAACACTAGTAGGTACAACAAAGTGTTTCTAACGTTTTATTTTGAGGTGCTAACATACGTACTTAAATCATTTTACAAAGAAATCGGTTGTATTTTTGGTAAAAAGTCAGATTACAATATTACCTGGTGCAATTAAGGACATGGTCACCCGCATTTGAGAAACTGGGAAAGTTAGAAACTCAAACGGCGACAGTTTGGGAGTTGCCGACCAACTGTTTTGGCAATTTCTCAGTTCGTAGGTAATTCGAACTTGATTGATTGCTAGTTGTCTTTCAGAGCTCCTCGTCTATCTCAGTTCTGCTTATTTGACTGGCTGTCTCCCGCGGCCTCGTCCGCAGTTCATGTTTCAAATCTGTTTGTTCGCGCGCGCGCTCCATGTGGAGATCGCATCTTGCATATTTAGTATCGGAACCTATGATGCCATTTACCGGGGGGGGTGCGGACAAAGGAAGCAGAGTAGCGGGAGGAGGTTGCTAATACAAATATGGAGTTTGAAAATGAGAATGTGTGAGTGAGTTACAGTATTGTGATTATTTTGACACGATTTTGACACACATAGAATGCTTTGTTTACTCATCCATATGGGAGTGGCAAAATTTTTTGATTCAAGGTTAGATCTAACTTTATTTGCTAGGCTCCTAATATAGCATGATGTTAATTATATATAGCCTATAACTTTCGTCAGAAATGACGCTATCAAATGCAAAAATAATTTTTCAAATGCGACTGGTAGCTCCAGAGGTCAGCGCGTTCAAACAAGAGAACAAACTCTTGAGCTTTATTATATTAGTATAGATATAGAAGAAATATAGATTACCTTGCGAGGAGACAATCTTAGAGACAACGAAAGCCGCATTCGAAATCATTTAGTGGTTTTAAAGAAAAATAGTAGTTTTCGACGCTTTAGCATTCAATAAAAAAAAATCATTTTATTATCAAAACTGGTAACCCAAGTAATAAGTTATACCTAACATAATTACCACCATTTTTATCTAAAATATTTATTTTAAAATTTTACCAAGTATTTTGATTACATCTTTTTTTATTGAAAATGAAAATGAAAAATTTATTAACTATGCAACAGGGTAGGTACGTTACATATATTTAATATAATAAATTTTAATATTTATATTTAATTTTATTTATTTATTTTAATTTTTATATTTAATATTTTACAGTTATTTAGATTTATATGCTGAAATTATAAGTTTTATAAAGTAAGTGTTTTCGATTATAAAGTGTCTGCAGTAAAGTCAAAAAAAATTGATTCATTCCGTAAAATAAATTGGTAAATAAATAACGCACGAAGCTGAACTCCAGTTCAATTAAATTGAAACTCTTGCCGACAGACTGGTATCGATTTCAAATAATTAATTACAAGGCTTCGCTTTGTAGCAGATTTCAGTTTCATAATTAATTAATAATTATTTCACTTAGAGTCCATTCACTCGCAGGTGGAAACAGGCATCATTAAAATACCTTGTTAAATTTGAAACATTTTCTGATTAAAGTTTGGAAAAACTTAATTTTATTATCTCTTTAGAGTGATAGTCCAGGGGTCACTTTCAGTACTAAACAATTTATTGTTTGAAGATAAAGAGATTTTACTGATGATTGACTTGATTTATTGCTGACGATTTATTAAAAATATAAAAAAGTAAATAAAAAATATCAAAAAACCCGACTGCGTAAAAAATGAACTTCAAATAAAAAACTTTAAAAAGTAAAAGTAGTCATCGAAATGGATTCATGACCGATACACAGTAGAACAATTAATTAATTCTAAGTCTACCAATTAATCAATGAGACTATTAACATTACAAAGAACAAGAGATACCTAAATAAAATATAAAATAAAGTTTTTTAATCACAACTTAAAAACTTATTAAATCATAAATCAATTACTCAGTATCAAGAAATTTTTAGCAAGCATAACAAAGAAAAAGCTATCAAAACAAACAAATTTTTACGCAAAGAAACTAAATTAAACTTACAAAATAAACACAAAGTTTGCAAAAGAATAATAATTGAATCAAACCAAAGTAATTCCAATTCTAACATGTTATTAAGAAATAATGAAAGTTGGCTGTAATTTAGGACCTTTGTCAAAAATTTTGGTTTTTTTTTTTGTCTATAAAAGTAGTGGAGTCGCGAAGTCCGGCGCGGGCCGGCGGGGCGCGGGCACTCGCGGGCCAGCCCTGCCCGGTGGACACTTTACCCTTAGGGTGTGCGTATAGAGCTGAGACCAGCGGAAGCGTTCTTACACACGAAGGAACACTATGCGCCCCCGAACCATGCTGTAGTGTACCAAAAATAAGTATTAAAAAAACATATATAGATACATGAATACATATACATTCACACATACATACATACAAACAAGCGCAATGCTTACACAACTGGGCCAACAGGCCAGGCTCTGTAAGGAAAAAAAACCCAACTCCTTTGCAACTTGTTTTGAAAAGACAGGTAGTCAAAGTCGTCACTCGGGTGCGAACTCTCGAAGTATATTGTATTGTTTTTGACACTGACAATCAAAAATCTCTCTCCGAAACGAAGTGATCCGCCAGAGAACCAAAGCCTTCGACATAGCTCAAAGGGTTAACACGTTGAAGTGGCAGTGGGCTGGTCACATCTGCCGGAGAACTGATAACCGCTGGGGTAAAGTTCTCGAGTGGAGACCACGACTTGGCATGCCCCCGGCTATATGGAGCGACGACCTGCGTGAGGCGGCTGGCAGTGACTGGATAGGGGGAATCGAGGATTCAGCGCCTTGGGGGAGGCGTGTGTCCAGCAGTGGACTCGTACAGGCTGATGACGATGACGATGAATCAAGAAACGTCATACGCCAATGAACTTTTTATTCGTCTATCCGCCGATCGCTAAACGCTCGTCCGTCGGCGCGGGCGCGGGCGATGCGTCGCTCGGGGCACGACACGCCACGACCAGCCATGACGTACAAACATATTTGTATCCACCCCGCTGCGTCATCCATCATCGATGACGTCAACATAACTAATACAGCGCTATAACTCGCGTCAGTTACGCCCATACACTTCTACCAAATATGTTTGGCCAGACATAACAGCGAGATCCAATCAGAAATGAAAAGATCCGCAGGAGAACCAAGTTCACCGGCATAGCTTAAAGAATTGCGAAGCTTAACTGGCAGTGGGCTGGATACATCGCTCGTAGAACTGACGTATTGGAGCAGAAAGGTTCTCGAGTGGCGACCGCGTACCGGAACACGCAGCGTAGGCCTCCCACAAGGTGGACCGACGACCTGGTGAAGGTCGCGCGACCCAGCTGGATGAGGTTAGCGCGGGACCGGTCGTCGCACGAGAGACTGTGAAGTCAATAAGCCGAAGAGATACATAGTGCTTTTCACTGCTACTGCGAGGAAAACACATGTTCAGATAATAATTTCGAATTTTACCTATTATGATTTAGACTTGTTTGTTTGTTTATAGAATTAGGAGTATTTGAATTTAAAGTCCATTGGTATTTTAGTCGATGGTTCCAGGTTCAAGTTTAAGACATAACCCCAAGGTAGGTTAAAGCATTTGCTTGTGTTTACTAGATACTCCACCTTCTGCCTTCCGCTTACCTGCAACAAGAGAAAAGTAAATAAATCAATGAGTTCAAATCATATTTCCTCTGATGTTCCAGTAATCTGGATATTACTCCATCGGGATACGTTTTCTTGAAATAATAGTACATTGTGCATTAAGGGTAGTAAGTACGATATTACTAACGAGAGTCTGTTAGAAACCCGACGCCGAAGGCGGAGGGATTTTAATGACTCGAGTTTATAATAGCCTTACTACCCGTGATGCACACAATGTTTTTCATCACATTTTGCGGAGAAATAAATACCTACGACACAAGGGAACAAATCTATTTTCTTTAGACTTTGCCGGTAACAAATTTTCACTAAGCAACCGCATTCACTATATCCGATGGTGTTAATGTTGTTGTTGCAATTTCAGACTCGGATTCTTCACATGACATAAACATATTTTTATTGTTTGTTTCTCTGTTTATTTAAACTATAGGTTACAACTACAGGTAGTTTATTAAAACAGTTTTAATATTGTCGACTTTTTCAATGGAGCTTCAAGTTTTTTTATACAATTTACGGCCAATTGGAAACAAGTACTTAAACGCCAAGTCGTAGTTTATAATCACGAACACATGAAACCGCAGCACGGTTTCCAGGGCACAACTACTTTTTACTACCAGTACCTACTTCCACAGATAATGATAAAAGGCGAATGCCCATACAGCCAGTTTTTATCGATTTTCAAAATAAATTTCACTGAAATAATTGCAAAGTAAACTGAAATATTTTTAAATACAAAAATAATGCAGTTAATTAAAGCGTAAATGTTTAAATTACTATTTGTAGAAGTTTCGAAGACATAAAAAACCATGTTTGATTTAAAATCTTCTTAGTGTGGAATGTCATACCTGTTTGCTATAAAGTTCTTTGCCTTCGAGTGGACGCCATTTTTTAAAACTACACATTACAGTCCTAGGGGTATAATTATGTAGGCATTTTCATTATTCCCGCGGGTATAATATAGGCCATTGTGTTTCTGTATGCATGCATATAATAAGCCCCTTATCGAGCAAGTGTGATGAAAATACAATTTTATACAATATTTTTAAATTTTTTATTTGTAATACCAACCGTACCCAATACGGCGTTAAATACAATAAACTGGCTAGAAGTAACTTAGATCACAACATGTCATTGTGCCAACGAACGATAAGCATAAATAGTATATAATAGGTTTTGATGTGAAGGGGTTCATACTATATCGAACATTTAAAAAAAAACGCCACCGCCACGCGTCCGCACCGCTCTGTATTTGTTGCGCGAAATCTGTTCTTGATTTTGATACCAATAATATGATTATGTGCGAAGGAACTGACCACACGTAGAAAATCAGATCTGATAATGTTCGACGGCCGCCGGGCGGTCTATCAATTTTATTCAATTTCGCTTCGAACGGGCGAGATATTGGACATATAATACCTAATGGAGTTCACGGCTCTATCTCTACACATTAGGGTTGCCAACTCAGTGGATCGGAAATCCGGGAGATGTTAGAAAATATGATGAAATTCTAATACATATTTTACAACGCATAGGCAAACCGCACTTATAATATTCACAAAAAAATTTTAAGATAAGATGAAATTAATAATTTATTTGACATTAATTTATTTAAAATCAGTAAAATTTTACAGCAATTTATTTTAAAAAAAAAATCCGTTACACAGCGATCAGCATACAGCACTTGTGTTGAAGAGTTGGAGACGATAGAATAATTAAATTTTTCATTTCATTTCATTTATAATCATTATTTATCTTTTCTTCTAATGCGTGTCGGGAGATTTCCAAAACTTTGAATCGTTTTCTGAGTGAATACCTGAATTCCGGGAGATCTGGCAACCCTACTGAGACTCCCTACACCGCGTCAAATAAATGCAATTGGAAAATTGGATGTGAGGTAATAGTAGACACGTCGTCTGGTGTAGAGACACAGTTCTGTTGTTTTGAATTGTGGTTTTATTCCAGTGTGTAACATCCTGGAATTTCAAAATCAACAGCCTAATAACATGTCCCAACTGCTGGGGCTCAGATCTCCCCTCTCAACCGGGGCGTATAGCTATAGTCCACCACGCTAGCCCAATGCGGGTTGGTGGACTTCACATGCGCCAAAGAATTTCTCATTTGGATTTCGTCACAATGTTTCCTTCACCGTTTGAGAGCAGTCAGTAAATGTACTTAATGTCGAGAAAAAACCCATCGGTACATGGCCCGGCCGAGGATCGATCTTCGGACCTTTCGATATGATAGACCGCGCCTTATCCCCGACGCCACTGACGCTCATCCGGGAATTTCTACTCTTCAAATATGCATGGAGGTTGAAAATTAACACAAAAAAATTCATTTTTAGAATATCTGTGTGGTTATGTACAGTCAACAAAAGAGATAGGTGTGCATGCATAGTATTAGCCCCGTAATGTGCCTGCATGCCTATCTCTTTTGTTGATTGTACATCATTATATTTGTGTGAACAAACTAACGAGAGGGCGCTACATTGTCATGTTTCCTCTCCCGGCGCCAAACTACTGCACTAACTGTTGTCTTTCGTTTATTCATAAAGTGACCACACTTTTAGTGACTGGGAAAATGTTATTTAGTTTTAGGGCTTCTTTCACCACTTCCTGATATTGTTACAGATAGTAATCTTAGTGATAAACTAATCCATCAGATAAATCTGTGTGATAAACTATATAAGATATAGGCAATCAGATACCTGTGAAACGAAAAAAACAGGCTATCTGACAGATAACCTGCAGATAGGGTATCTGGGACTTTATCAGCAAGCGGTGTAAGAGGCCCTTAGAATTGTTAAGCGATGTGCAAATTGATTTATATTAAGCTACCCACATACTACCCTTACTCGGGCTATGACGGGGCTGCCATTATTAATTGTAAAATGCCCCTAAAATAAATAAACAGATAAAAAAAATTGTGTGACGTCCTTATTACTGCGTGACAGGGTTAAAAACAATTTTAGTGCTGTCATATTTTAACTTTCTGCTTTAAGACTCGGGCACTACAAAGCTGAGTACATAAATAAACTTATTATAAGTAGGTACGTCGCTAGGTTGCAAAGTTTCCACGTCTCAAATTGTGCTGATATCCGTAACGGTGTTGAGAGAAGCAAAATCTTGAAGATCCTTAAAAAGTAACACAAAGAAAATATTCGCTTTCAGAGGTTGTTAAAAGTTCATGAAAAGGTGGATTTTAAGAATTGTTAGTAAGCGACCATAACTTTTTTAAGGTTGCTACTTTGATAAGTACTTTCGAAGGAAAACGGGAATTGGATCGTTCTCGCTTAACTTATTAATCTTAATATCTAATTTGTGGTTTATCTGAAGGGACGACATTGACCTGACTTCATTACTACTACTCTACTTCATCATAATCAACAGCCTATTAATCTCTCCACTGCTGGGGCTCAGGCCTACCCTCTCAACGAGGGCGTGCGGGCTATAGTCCTCCACGCTAGCCCAGTGCGGGTCGGTGGACTTCACATGCGCCTAAGAATTCCTTCGGCGTATGCAGGTTTCCTCACGATGTTTTCCTTCACGGTTTGAGAGCAGTCAGTAAATGTACTTAAGTTTCCAGAAAAAACCAATTGGTACATGGCCCGGCCGGGGATCGATCTTCGGACCTTTCGATATGATATGCCGCGTTGTATCCCCGACGCCACTGACGCTCATCCTAGAACTTACACTCTTCAATTATGCGAGAAGGTTGAAAATTAACACAAAAAATTTTTATTTCATGTTATCAGGCCTTCGGCGTCCATAGGCCTTCGCCGCTACACCCGCAACTACCGCAGGACTGTCCCGCCAGGCCCTGTGAACACGCGGTCACCCTAGTGACCCCCGGGTGCACTAACAAGGTAACGTGACATTGTTATTATATTACGTGGACGTGACGACGACGCGACGTGACGACGACGTGACGACGTGACGGCGGGAGCTCATCACACAATATTCGGTTTTTTTTCTTGTTACATGTTTATTATTTCTTGTGGTATTAATAACAGTCGCCCTTATGGGCATATAAAAAGTTATCTTATCCGGGTTTATATCGAAAATAAATGTCTTCGTAGGTACGTAACTGGTTTCGTAGTAAGAAAAAATATTATTTGTACTACACAAGTTACGTGGCGGCGGTTTCGTATACGGCCGAAAGTGGTTTTTCATTATTTTTTCTAAGTCAAAATATTTTAATGCTTATGAGTATACGAATATAGAGCGTCAGTGGCGTCGTCGGGGTTAAGACACGGCCTATCATATCGAAAGGTCCGAAGTTCGATCCCCGGTCGGGCCATGTACACCAGTAGGTTTTTCTCGAAACTTAAGTACCTACATTTACTGACTGCTCTCAAACGGTGAAGGAAAACATCGTGAGGAAACCTGCATTCGCCGAAGACGAAATTCTTAGGTGTATGTGAAGTCCACCAACCCGCACTGGGCTAGCGTGGTGGACTATAGCCCGCACGCCCTCGTTGAGAGGGTAGGCCTGAGCCCCAGCAGTGGGGACATGTTAATTGGCTGTTGATTGATACGAAGTTCCGCGATCTTTTCAATATGCACAGTAAGTTTGTTTATCTACTGCTTGTAAAGGCCGCGCGAGACTAATATTAAAGTCTAGAAACAGCAAATGAAACCAATCCCTAACACGCCATATTTCAAGGTGCACGGAACTGGGGCGCCAGCGGGCCCGGGGCGGCGCGGGCCCGGCCGCCGCACAGTGGTCTCAATTTTGGGTTTCATACACATAGGATTTTCAAATATTCAACTTCGTTTCTACACAAAGTTTTCTAACGTGTAGTACTCCACTGTCCATTAAATTAATAAATATTTAAATATATTTTTGGTTCGCGCATCTATTGCTGAGAAAAAAGGTACTTTACATAATCAATGTATGGAAGGGAACTTCTTAAGTCGATTTTCTCGGAACTCTTTGGAACTGTCAAGCTTCAAGTGACATGACGTCACTACTGGACCAGAGGAGAACTTACTTTTATAAGTACCATAACCCCGTGCGTCCCCGTTCAAAACATACGATGCATTAAAATCTCATGACTGACTCATCAACGCACAGCCGAAACCCTTGGACCTAGGGAGCTGAAAGTTTCCACGGAGGTTTTCCTTATGGTGTACACAAGGAATAAGGGAGTCATTTTCAAAGTTCATCCCCTAAAGGGGTGAAACGGGTGTTCATAGTTTGTATGGAAAAGTAATATTTGATTTTCTCGGAACTCTTTGGAACTGTCAAGCTTCAAGTGACATGATGTCACTACTGGACCAGAGGAGAACTTACTTTTATAAGTACCATAAGCCCGTGCGTCCCCGTTCAAAACATACGATGCATTAAAATCTCATGACTGACTCATCAACGCACAGCCGAAACCCTTGGACCTAGGGAGCTGAAAGTTTCCACGGAGGTTTTCCTTATGGTGTACATAAGGAATAAGGGAGTCATTTTCGAAGTTCATCCCCTAAAGGGGTGAAACGGGTGTTCATAGTTTGTATGGAAAAGTAATATTTGATTTTCTCGGAACTCTTTGGAACTGTCAAGCTTCAAGTGACATGATGTCACTACTGGACCAGAGGAGAACTTACTTTTATAAGTACCATAACCCCGTGCGTTCCCGTTCAAAACATACGATGCATTAAAATCTCATGACTGACTCATCAACGCACAGCCGAAACCCTTGGACCTAGGGAGCTGAAAGTTTCCACGGAGGTTTTCCTTATGGTGTACATAAGGAATAAGGGAGTCATTTTCGAAGTTCATCCCCTAAAGGGATCAAACGGGTGTTCATAGTTTGTATGGAAAGGTAATATTCGATTTTCTCGGAACTCTTTGGAACTGTCAAGCTTCAAGTGACATGATGTCACTCCTGGACCAGAGGAGAACTTTCTTTTATAAGTACCATAACCCCGTGCGTCCCCGTTCAAAACATACGATGCATTAAAATCTCATGACTGACTCATCAACGCACAGCCGAAACCCTTGGACCTAGGGAGCTAAAAGTTTCCACGGAGGTTTTCCTTATGGTGTACACAAGGAATAAGGGAGTCATTTTCAAAGTTCATCCCCTAAAGGGGTGAAACGGGTGTTCATAGTTTGTATGGAAAAGTAATATTTGATTTTCTCGGAACTCTTTGGAACTGTCAAGCTTCAAGTGACATGATGTCACTACTGGACCAGAGGAGAACTTACTTTTATAAGTACCATAAGCCCGTGCGTCCCCGTTCAAAACATACGATGCATTAAAATCTCATGACTGACTCATCAACGCACAGCCGAAACCCTTGGACCTAGGGAGCTGAAAGTTTCCACGGAGGTTTTCCTTATGGTGTACATAAGGAATAAGGGAGTCATTTTCGAAGTTCATCCCCTAAAGGGGTGAAACGGGTGTTCATAGTTTGTATGGAAAAGTAATATTTGATTTTCTCGGAACTCTTTGGAACTGTCAAGCTTCAAGTGACATGATGTCACTACTGGACCAGAGGAGAACTTACTTTTATAAGTACCATAACCCCGTGCGTTCCCGTTCAAAACATACGATGCATTAAAATCTCATGACTGACTCATCAACGCACAGCCGAAACCCTTGGACCTAGGGAGCTGAAAGTTTCCACGGAGGTTTTCCTTATGGTGTACATAAGGAATAAGGGAGTCATTTTCGAAGTTCATCCCCTAAAGGGATCAAACGGGTGTTCATAGTTTGTATGGAAAGGTAATATTCGATTTTCTCGGAACTCTTTGGAACTGTCAAGCTTCAAGTGACATGATGTCACTCCTGGACCAGAGGAGAACTTTCTTTTATAAGTACCATAACCCCGTGCGTCCCCGTTCAAAACATACGATGCATTAAAATCTCATGACTGACTCATCAACGCACAGCCGAAACCCTTGGACCTAGGGAGCTGAAAGTTTCCACGGAGGTTTTCCTTATGGTGTACACAAGGAATAAGGGAGTCATTTTCAAAGTTCATCCCCTAAAGGGGTGAAACGGGTGTTCATAGTTTGTATGGAAAAGTAATATTTGATTTTCTCGGAACTCTTTGGAACTGTCAAGCTTCAAGTGACATGATGTCACTACTGGACCAGAGGAGAACTTACTTTTATAAGTACCATAAGCCCGTGCGTCCCCGTTCAAAACATACGATACATTAAAATCTCATGACTGACTCATCAACGCACAGCCGAAACCCTTGGACCTAGGGAGCTGAAAGTTTCCACGGAGGTTTTCCTTATGGTGTACATAAGGAATAAGGGAGTCATTTTCGAAGTTCATCCCCTAAAGGGATCAAACGGGTGTTCATAGTTTGTATGGAAAGGTAATATTCGATTTTCTCGGAACTCTTTGGAACTGTCAAGCTTCAAGTGACATGATGTCACTCCTGGACCAGAGGAGAACTTTCTTTTATAAGTACCATAACCCCGTGCGTCCCCGTTCAAAACATACGGTGCATTAAAATCTCATGACTGACTCATCAACGCACAGCCGAAACCCTTGGACCTAGGGAGCTGAAAGTTTCCACGGAGGTTTTCCTTATGGTGTTCACAAGGAATAAGGCAGTCATTTTCGAAGTTCATCCCCTGAAGGGGTGAAACGGGTATTCATAGTTTGTATGGAAAGGTAATATTCGATTTTCTCGGAACTCTTTGGAACTGTCAAGCTTCAAGTGACATGTTGTCACTACTGGACCAGAGGAAAACTTACTTTTATAAGTACCATAACCCCGTGCGTCCCCGTTCAAAACATACGATGCATTAAAATCTCATGACTGACTCATCAACGCACAGCCGAAACCCTTGGACCTAGGGAGCTGAAAGTTTCCACGGAGGTTTTCCTTATGGTGTTCACAAGGAATAAGGCAGTCATTTTCGAAGTTCATCCCCTGAAGGGGTGAAACGGGTATTCATAGTTTGTATGGAAAGGTAATATTCGATTTTCTCGGAACTCTTTGGAACTGTCAAGCTTCAAGTGACATGTTGTCACTACTGGACCAGAGGAAAACTTACTTTTATAAGTACCATAAGCCCGTGCGTCCCCGTTCAAAACATACGATGCATTAAAATCTCATGACTGACTCATCAACGCACAGCCGAAACCCTTGGACCTAGGGAGCTGAAAGTTTCCACGGAGGTTTTCCTTATGGTGTTCACAAGGAATAAGGGAGTCATTTTCGAAGTTCATCCCCTAAAGGGGTGAAACGGGTGTTCATAGTTTGTATGGAAAAGTAATATTTGATTTTCTCGGAACTCTTTGGAACTGTCAAGCTTCAAGTGACATGATGTCACTACTGGACCAGAGGAGAACTTACTTTTATAAGTACCATAAGCCCGTGCGTCCCCGTTCAAAACATACGATGCATTAAAATCTCATGACTGACTCATCAACGCACAGCCGAAACCCTTGGACCTAGGGAGCTGAAAGTTTCCACGGAGGTTTTCCTTATGGTGTACATAAGGAATAAGGGAGTCATTTTCGAAGTTCATCCCCTAAAGGGATCAAACGGGTGTTCATAGTTTGTATGGAAAGGTAATATTCGATTTTCTCGGAACTCTTTGGAACTGTCAAGCTTCAAGTGACATGATGTCATTCCTGGACCAGAGGAGAACTTTCTTTTATAAGTACCATAACCCCGTGCGTCCCCGTTCAAAACATACGATGCATTAAAATCTCATGACTGACTCATCAACGCACAGCCGAAACCCTTGGACCTAGGGAGCTGAAAGTTTCCACGGAGGTTTTCCTTATGGTGTTCACAAGGAATAAGGCAGTCATTTTCGAAGTTCATCCCCTGAAGGGGTGAAACGGGTATTCATAGTTTGTATGGAAAGGTAATATTCGATTTTCTCGGAACTCTTTAGAACTGTCAAGCTTCAAGTGACATGACGTCACTACTGGACCAGAGGAGAACTTACTTTTATAAGTACCATAAGCCCGTGCGTTCCCGTTCAAAACATACGATGCATTAAAATCTCATGACTGACTCATCAACGCACAGCCGAAACCCTTGGACCTAGGGAGCTAAAAGTTTCCACGGAGGTTTTCCTTATGGTGTTCACAAGGAATAAGGCAGTCATTTTCGAAGTTCATCCCCTGAAGGGGTGAAACGGGTATTCATAGTTTGTATGGAAAGGTAATATTCGATTTTCTCGGAACTCTTTAGAACTGTCAAGCTTCAAGTGACATGACGTCACTACTGGACCAGAGGAGAACTTACTTTTATAAGTACCATAACCCCGTGCGTCCCCGTTCAAAACATACGAAGCGTTAAAATCTCATGACTGACTCATCAACGCCCTCCCTTTAGGGGATGAACTTCAAGAATGACTCCCTTATTCCTTGTGAACACCATAAGGAAAACCTCCGTGGAAACTTTCAGCTCCCTAGGTCCAAGGGTTTCGGCTGTGCGTTGATGAGTCAGTCATGAGATTTTAATGCATCGTATGTTTTGAACGGGAACGCACGGGGTTATGGTACTTATAAAAGAAAGTTCTCCTCTGGTCCAGTAGTGACATCATGTCACTTGAAGCTTGACAGTTCCAAAGAGTTCCGAGAAAATCAAATATTACTTTTCCATACAAACTATGAACACCCGTTTCACCCCTTTAGGGGATGAACTTTGAAAATGACTCCCTTATTCCTTGTGTACACCATAAGGAAAACCTCCGTGGAAACTTTCAGCTCCCTAGGTCCAAGGGTTTCGGCTGTGCGTTGATGAGTCAGTCATGAGATTTTAATGCATCGTATGTTTTGAACGGGGACGCACGGGGTTATGGTACTTATAAAAGAAAGTTCTCCTCTGGTCCAGGAGTGACATCATGTCACTTGAAGCTTGACAGTTCCAAAGAGTTCCGAGAAAATCGAATATTACCTTTCCATACAAACTATGAACACCCGTTTGATCCCTTTAGGGGATGAACTTCGAAAATGACTCCCTTATTCCTTATGTACACCATAAGGAAAACCTCCGTGGAAACTTTCAGCTCCCTAGGTCCAAGGGTTTCGGCTGTGCGTTAATGAGTCAGTCATGAGATTTTAATGCATCGTATGTTTTGAACGGGAACGCACGGGGTTATGGTACTTATAAAAGTAAGTTCTCCTCTGGTCCAGTAGTGACATCATGTCACTTGAAGCTTGACAGTTCCAAAGAGTTCCGAGAAAATCAAATATTACTTTTCCATACAAACTATGAACACCCGTTTCACCCCTTTAGGGGATGTACTTCGAAAATGACTCCCTTATTCCTTATGTACACCATAAGGAAAACCTCCGTGGAAACTTTCAGCTCCCTAGGTCCAAGGGTTTCGGCTGTGCGTTGATGAGTCAGTCATGAGATTTTAATGCATCGTATGTTTTGAACGGGGACGCACGGGCTTATGGTACTTACAAAAGTAAGTTCTCCTCTGGTCCAGTAGTGACATCATGTCACTTGAAGCTTGACAGTTCCAAAGAGTTCCGAGAAAATCAAATATTACTTTTCCATACAAACTATGAACACCCGTTTCACCCCTTTAGGGGATGAACTTTGAAAATGACTCCATTATTCCTTGTGTACACCATAAGGAAAACCTCCGTGGAAACTTTCAGCTCCCTAGGTCCAAGGGTTTCGGCTGTGCGTTGATGAGTCAGTCATGAGATTTTAATGCATCGTATGTTTTGAACGGGGACGCACGGGGTTATGGTACTTATAAAAGTAAGTTCTTCTCTGGTCCAGTAGTGACAACATGTCACTTGAAGCTTGACAGTTCCAAAGAGTTCCGAGAAAATCAAATATTACTTTTCCATACAAACTAGGAACACCCGTTTGATCCCTTTAGGGGGATGAACTTCGAAAATGACTCCCTTATTCCTTGTGTACTCCATATGGAAAACCTCCGTGGAAACTTTCAGCTCCCTAGGTCCAAGGGTTTCGGCTGTGCGTTGATGAGTCAGTCATGAGATTTTAATGCATCGTATGTTTTGAACGGGGACGCACGGGGTTATGGTACTTATAAAAGTAAGTTCTCCTCTGGTCCAGTAGCATCATGTCACTTGAAGCTTGACAGTTCTAAAGAGTTCCGAGAAAATCAAATATTACTTTTCCATACAAACTATGAACACCCGTTTCACCCCTTTAGGGGATGAACTTTGAAAATGACTCCCTTATTCCTTGTGTACACCATAAGAAAAACCTTCGTGGAAACTTTCAGCTCCCTAGGTCCAAGGGTTTCGGCTGTGCGTTGATGAGTCAGTCATGAGATTTTAATGCATCGTATTTTTTGAACGGGGACGCACGGGCTTATGGTACTTATAAAAGAAAGTTCTCCTCTGGTCCAGTAGTGACAACATGTCACTTGAAGCTTGACAGTTCCAAAGAGTTCCGAGAAAATCAAATATTACTTTTCCATACAAACTAGGAACACCCGTTTGATCCCTTTAGGGGATGAACTTTGAAAATGACTCCCTTATTCCTTGTGTACTCCATATGGAAAACCTCCGTGGAAACTTTCAGCTCCCTAGGTCCAAGGGTTTCGGCTGTGCGTTGATGAGTCAGTCATGAGATTTTAATGCATCGTATGTTTTGAACGGGGACGCACGGGCTTATGGTACTTATAAAAGAAAGTTCTCCTCTGGTCCAGTAGTGACAACATGTCACTTGAAGCTTGACAGTTCCAAAGAGTTCCGAGAAAATCAAATATTACTTTTCCATACAAACTAGGAACACCCGTTTGATCCCTTTAGGGGATGAACTTCGAAAATGACTCCCTTATTCCTTGTGTACTCCATATGGAAAACCTCCGTGGAAACTTTCAGCTCCCTAGGTCCAAGGGTTTCGGCTGTGCGTTGATGAGTCAGTCATGAGATTTTAATGCATCGTATGTTTTGAACGGGGACGCACGGGGTTATGGTACTTATAAAAGTAAGTTCTCCTCTGGTCCAGTAGTGACGTCATGTCACTTGAAGCTTGACAGTTCCAAAGAGTTCCGAGAAAATCGACTTAAGAAGTTCCCTTCCATACATTGATTATGTAAAGTACCTTTTTTCTCAGCAATAGATGCGCGAACCAAAAATATATTTAAATATTTATTAATTTAATGGACAGTGGAGTACTACACGTTAGAAAACTTTGTGTAGAAACGAAGTTGAATATTTGAAAATCCTATGTGTATGAAACCCAAAATTGAGACCACTGTGCGCCGGCGCGCGGAAGTATTCCAAGATTGCGGCGAGTATGCCCATTGTTTGTGCGATATTGCAGCCGGGCATATTATGCCAAGTTGTGAATACGTGGGGCGGCGCCGGGCGTCCGCATATACCTAAGTGTTTGAGGCTTCGTTTTATGAAATATCATATTCACTAGCTGTTTCCCGCGACTTCGTCTGCGGAGAAAAGGCTTTTCCTTTTCCCGAGGTATCTACAGCCTGTGTTGTTCTGTTGTGTAATCTTTTTATCATTGAAAAGCTTTCTCAAAATCAAGTAAATCATATTATTATAAATTATGTAAAGATAAATAAATTCTTAGCTAAAATTTTGATTAAATACCTTTTGTTATAGAATAATTCAATTCAATACACTTTATTGCACATTTAAAAATTACAGACAATAAAAGAGAAAAACAGATACAGTAATGTACTTACATCTAGGCGGTCTTATTATTTATTTGTTGTTTAATAATTATTTTTATTTTTTATTTTATTTTAAATAAAAAGGCAGCATAAAGCTGATGCTTCCATAACAGCAGTCGACTTGGTTTCATAATTATTTATTTATTTATTGTAAATTTTTAAGTTTGAGAAAGTTGTCAAGTGTGTTTTTGAACATGTCAGAAGTGGCAGATAGTGCAGGCATTTTATTTTGAGGTTTTTTTTCACTCGCTATAAAAATCGGCCAACTGTTTCTCTTTTGCGCATTTGCTTTGCAATAGCTGCAGGCGCGTTCAAGTCAACAGCCTATTATGTCCCCACTGTTGGGGCACTCGAGGCTATAGTCCACCACGTCAGCGAAGTGCTGGTCCGCTAAACCTGGAAATTAGAATAGGTGTTGATGCTTCACCAAAACCGAATAACAAAACTAATAGAAAATCTACTTTGCCCCAGTTGGCGTTATTCCATAAACATTAGCGTGATAGAGGGTGTTTAGTTACAGGATGTGTACAAAACAGCTATAGTCGTAAACTGAACCCTTTTACTATCGGACGCGAGTGTGACATAATTTACCCCAAATTGGGGTAATTTGGAGTTTGTGGCCTTGAGACGAATGGGGACGTCGCGCCAGGGGTCACGGGATACGACAAACGGCACGCGGGCGTGACACGTGACGTTTCAAACGGAATACGTAATTTTTTTGTGTTTGTTTGCATGTTTGATTGTCTGTTTGTTGTTATTTATTCTTTGTTGTTTGCTTGCTTGTTTCGGAGGGAAAACTAAAAAGTAATAACCATAAACTAAACACCAGGAAAGTTTAAACTAAAAAAATACGGAACCCAAAATAAAACGCAAGGCCCGACACGCACTGGGTCGGTAATTTTTTTTATTGTGTAGTTGACGATAATATTGTATCAGAGTTTCCTACCCAAAAAAATACTTTGCGCAAATAAACATTTCTTATTTGATCACTTGTCGCCATTTCGGGGGCGGAAATGGAGCCACCGGGGGGCGTTGGGGGGAGGGAAGGAAGCTCGTTGTTGACGTCACAGCCGCCACGGGAAATAGGCTCTGCAGGAAACCGGTTATTGGCTACTGATAAACTATGGGGCGCCTAATTTCGGGGAGAGTTTTTGTCGAAAAAATGCAAAGGAGTCGTTAGCGATAATAGCAGTTGGTAATAAAGGAACCTAATATTCTTTTTCTTTCTTTCTAATATCAAAAAAAAGTCACTGAAACCCACTTATTGCCTTTACAGATTTGGCGTAAGCAGGTTTCCTCACGATGTTTTCCTTCAGCGAAAAACCTGTGGTATAAAAAAAACTTGACAGATGGACGACGACATGTTCCTATAAGGGTTACTTTTTTCCTCTTTTGAGGTACGGATCCCTAATAACGTACATAAAAAAATATATAAGAATTTTTAAAGTTTGATAATAAAAAAAATACAAACATGACGTCTCATCTGAATTTTTTAAATGAATTTTAGAAGTTCAAGTCGTCTCGAAAGAACTGTCCTGTGGTCAGACAGCTGATGAGGCAACTCATCGGTTTGTTCGTTGTTATACAGGGTGTTTTTTGTGGCAGCTATTGGTTGCATGCAATAGAATTTCGAGTTCCATTGTCGTCTTAATGACATTTTTTCATTTGTCACCAGTCACCAAGAATTTATTTGTTGTGGGTCGCCCCTCCGCCAGGTGGACCGACGCCCTAAGGAAGCTGGCCGGAAGCCGCTGGATGCGGAGGGCGGAGGACCGGGCGTGGTGGAGTTCATTGGGGAAGGCCTGTGTCCATCAGTGGATATGATGATGATAATTGTAGAACATTCTACAATGTAAAATGCAATTATATTCCTATTACGTGCATGACAAGTAAGTTTAATGGGCTCCCTAAACGATCATGCGACATGTCATGCATTACGTGCTGTCACTCATGTATGAACGTTTAGCTGTAGTGATTGACGTGCTGGCCGTTGCTTCGCTGTACGGATTGATAACAAGCATGATGGTCCATCATGCATCATGACATTCACGTAAACGTTGCATGTCATGCAAGCATGATAGTTTAGGGACACTTTAATAATTTGAAAACCGCTCCGCTGGACAGGTCATGACTCAGTCACTCTCGATACATCTTTACGCTACGCAAAAAAGGACCGGAGTTGATGAGTCAACGCTACTTGTTTATTCAGTTACCTAATGGAATTCTGATTTTATGGACTTTCTGTTATTTTGACACTTTTCACGTCACAACCCCCTTATTTCACTTGTCACCGTGTATAGGTCGGCGAGTGACCCCGAGGTCGTTGATCCGTATCGACCGCCAGCAAGTGGGTCAGCCGGTCGCAGACAATGCATATCTCTTTAATGCGAGGAAACTCCGACATCTGAGCCCAATAAATTGGTAGAAGTTTTCATAATGCTCATTTGGATTATACTATGATCAGATTATGCCCATGAGGTTGAAATAAAACTGTGGATTGGTAGCGGCGATCGGGAATTGGTAGCGTCTAACAAAATATATCCCATAGAACGGACGCTATAATAGTAATAATAATCAGAGAGGGACACACTTATTACAAAAGTGGTAAGAGTAAGCTAGACAGATATAATATCTTCTATCTCTTTCTACGTATGCGAATTTTTTGTTGGCAACAACAACCCGACTAAAATAGATAGTGTTTGTTCAATTTGACCCCGCCATGTAAGAAGCGACTTCTCAAATTATTGGGGTAAAAGACTATTGCTATTTCATGCTATACGCTGAGTACGGTTCGATGCGATACTAGTTCTATGTTTTATTAAGATTACTAACTTTACAAAAAAATTACATAAGATACTGAATAAAAATATCATAAAATTTTGGGTATTTTATTTTATAGCTATTTATATAATCTATGGTAATATACAAAATCTATGGGTAGCGTAGAGATACCCCCATTTTGAGGTGCGTTTATAAAGTTACACCGGGTTTTGTATGTCACATGAGGTGCGTTCATAAGCGTACCACATTACTTTTCGTTTAACCGGAATAGATAGGCTATAAAGGCTACATGTTAACACCCGAGCCCTGACTAATGCGGCGTGCGATCCATCGGGTTTCAATTTAAAGTTCCCAACTAACAAATGGACCAAAGGGCTCGTGAGGGGTGGGGGTGGGGGGGGGGGTAGGTAGTTTACACGCACGAGTAAGCAATTTGATCGGCCACTACGTAATATATTATACGGTTTCCGCAGGTCAGTTGAGCACCGGATACTTCAAACGATCGTCCAGTACAGCAGACTATTAATAATACAAAAAGGTTAATAATTAGTAAGTAATTAATAACAACGAACAGCGTCAGTGGCGTAACAGCGTCAGTGGCGTAACAGCGTCAGTGGTGTAACAGCGTCAGTGGCGTAACAGCGTCAGTGGTGTAACAGCGTCAGTGGCGTAACAGAGTCAGTGGTGTAACAGCGTTAGTGGCGTCGTGGGGAAGACGCGGACTGTCATGTGGAGAAGTCCGAGTTCGATCCCCGGCTGGGCCACGTACGGTCGACCGCACGTCAGTGGAAACCAAAGCAGTATAAACTGGTTTCTTGTAGTATTGAAACTCCCTTAAAGACTAGCCCAGCTCAAGGTCAAAGTGTTTCCACTGACGTGCGGTCGACTGTACCAATGGGTTTTCTCGAAACTTAAGTAGCTAAATTTAAATTGTTTTCGTTTTTATACTAGATATTATTTCTGTTGATAAGGCACTGTGATATATCATTTTGTAATCAACTTTTCGTGTAATGTTCATGGTTTGCAATAAGGTTAGCTTCTAATAAGGTTACGTTGTATAAGTATGTGTACTTATTAGGCCTCCGACATTTGGCGCGTGGGGCGAAGCACCCCGGAGGCGTCGCCGTCACGGCGCCCGGTCTTACGCTTCACACTTACAAATTCACGACATGGTTTAGACAATGGCAGTTATTAGCTATCGTGGTTGCAATTTTAGTCGCTATTGCTATCACATTGATAATAATGAGACATATCGGATATAATTATACATGACATGATGGGAAACCCATGAGGCCGGTATGATCTTGACTAGAAACTTTTCCATAACAGCCCTGCTATTCTGTAAGCGTATTTGTGCAACTCGATCCTGAATCCGCAGTGAGATCGGTCTCTAACTCAATGATTTACAGTTCAATACTCACTTTACTTCGCAAGTGAAGTGTTTATTAAGTAGCTTGTATTTGTTTACACAATGCGACATCAAGGTCTTTCATGATCGGATGCGGAGTGAAGTGACTTGCGATGTGATGGTCGAGTTTTAATTCATACTTTACAGAATCACACAGCAGCTCTCGGGTATTATAAAAATGAACAACACGAACAAGGCTGAAACCTGACACAAGCGGCAACAAAAACGTTTCTCGTTAAACGCTGCGGCTGTACCGAGTATAGCCTACCCGTTTCTTAATTCGGAAATTCTGAAACATCTGTCAATGTCAAAATATATACTGGTTACATTTTGTATCTACCACCGCTTCCTATAGGTGTTCTGTGTTATAGAATTCCACAAAATTACTACACTATTATTAGTATCGATTGTTGCTTCTTGTAGTGATGGTAACAAAATGTTTTTGCGAAGGTCTTCCGTAATATTGACTCCCTCTGTACCGCAGAAATTAGACAGGATAGCTAATAGGTCACACGTCCTATTCATATATTCATATTCATTTATTCATGAACAATTTTTACATTGTATTTGAATGTCACTAAAATCACCATTAAATTAACATTAAATTAATAAACGTCATCGAGGCGGTCCAATGCGAGAGACATAGAAAAAAAATACTTATTTCTAACGTCACACGCAGGAAGGTTCGAATCTCTTTGTTGGCGCGCGCGCTCCCTATGGAGACTGCATCTAGCATATTTAGTATGGGAACCAATGGTGCCACTTACAGGGGGGGGGGGGGGGGGGAGTGCGGACAAAGGAAGCGGAGTAGCGGGAGGAGGTTGCTAATACAAATTTATATGGAGTTTGAAAATGAGAATGTGTGAGTGAGTCACAGTATTGATTGTCATACATTTGACACGATTTTGACACCCATAGAATGCTTCTTTTACGCCTCTTTAAGGGCCCGCGCGCACCAAAGTGATCTTAACTCTATGGTCACACGCGATGAGACGACTGCTGTTTGAAGTTGACGTGATGTTGGCTCCGGACAAACTTTCGCGAATTAATATTTAGATGGGGAATTACAAACTTCGGGAGTGACAGAAACCATGCGAAGAGGACATCATGAAATTTAAAGATTAGATTAGATTAGATTTATTTATCTCACATTACAAATATTAATACATAGTGTAACTTACGTAAAAGGTCAAAGTTAATGTGATCGTCAAAGAAACAAAATAAAAATAGAATACGATATGTCAAAGCCAAATACCAAATGTAAATTTTACACAACTTGTGTATGATCATTAATAATAGAATAATGTATACTAGTAGTTCCGTGAGAACAGTAGACCTCGCCAGCCCTTATAAACCAAACCTAAAAGAAACCAACAAAAGTCAACTTTGGAAACAGAAAAAGTACCTACTAAAGTGACAAAAATTAGCACTTTAAAGCTTAATATTTCGCAAACGGATCCCTGAATCGAAAAATGTTTATCACACACCCGCGATATTTTTGAAAGACCCATCCAACGATACCCCACACCATGGATATCACGCGGAAAAAAATAATTTTCCATTTTACGTATGCAGTTCTATGAACATAATTTATTTTTTCAACTTTCTTAAGTCGATCCACTATTACTCAAAAACTAATAGAACCTACTTAGCCGTAATAGTTTTCCTTGTAACTACGTTATATATGCTACTGCCATGAATTTTTTCACATTTCCAGAAGCAACCGTTTAGCTGGCAGGGGGGGGGGGGGGACACGTGACTCTAACAAAAATTACCGCTTTAAAGCTTAATATTTCGCCAACGGATCCCTAAATCGAAAAAATGGTATTCACACACCAGCAATATTTTTGAAAGACCTATCCAACGATATCCCACACTATGGGATTCACAAGAAAAAAAAAGTTCACTCCCACTTTGCGAGTATGGTAGGTACTCTAAAAAAAATGTTTTTCAAAATTTTATTCTACTCATTTTGTAGGTTTAATTAATTTATACATATGCCAAATTTTCGTCAAAATCGGTTGAAAAATGCGACCTGTAGAGAATTACAGACAGACAGACAGACAGACAGACAGACAGACAGCCGGACAAGAGCATTTTTGGCCAGTCTCGAAACGTAGACGCTTCGCTCGCTTCGCTCGCTCGGTCAATAAAATAAGGAATAAATATCATGTCAATGTTAGAATTGGAATTAGAATTTTATGTTCATGTATTCTTTGACAGAATATAATTCTCTATCCAATAAGAGGGTTTTTAGTCGACGAGTAAACGTTTCGTCATTCGATTCGTCATAAATGATCTCTATTTTATATTTCGACACGTCTCCAGCGTTTAGCCGGTTGGTGGTGCGACTAGGGACCTCTAGTTTTGAATCGCTCTCCTCGCCTCGATTCTACTGATTTTTGTATCAGATTTTAAAGGAAAATTCGTGGAGTCGACCGCTCGAAGCGAAGAGCGAAACCCTATTTGAAAATAGGATTTGAAAAATTAAAAAATATCTTCATATTTCATCATTCTATCAGCATTACACAATTTTGAGAAACTATGTACAATTAATGAGAGATTTATGTAGGTAAGTAGGTACTCAAAAGTGTAATAGTTACATAAATAATTTAATAATGTTTGTACAAATTTACACACGGCTGTTTAGTCCCAAACTAAGCCGAAGCTTGTAAATTACTCAACAACTGATAAACATATTTAAATACTAGATACATACAAACACCCAGAATCCGAAAACCAACAGTGCTCGCTCATCACATAAATGTTGGTCCCAGGTGGGAATCGAACCCACGCTCTCTGGCGCAGTAGGCAGGTTCACTACCAACTACGCCAACAGGCCAGTCGAATAAATCCCTCAGTCTTTATCTATGTACTAAATTTTGAATAACCAAAAATATTAAGTTTGGTATTTTGAATTACACACGAAAGATTAATTCGCATTCGACTAACCCTTTTTCATCAACAAAATTTTTAAAAAGCGATTTGCGAAAGTCATTGCTCTTATTATAGAACCTTTAAAAACATTTTAAAAAATCCTCTTGGCAAAACAAAAATATAACTTCGCAAATGTATTCTGAAAGCGTCCCTCTGAATATCACATTAAGTGGAAAAAGTCAACTAGAAGTCATTCGACGGGAATAAACGGGTAAACCCTTTCGGTGGCGCACGACACGGCATCAGCCGTCATGAGACCAAAAGAGGTTACTAACTTATTTACTGAAAATCAAATCAACAGCCTATTAATATGACCCGTACATGTGACGCCCTCCAAGGGCACAGCAATATAAGGGTTGTGTCAATATTCACAAGAAATTCTTACATTATTAAAAAATTATACATTGTAAACGGAGAGAGCCATGCTAGGGGTTTCTCTGACAGACACCAGGAGCCGATATGAGGTGATCCGCCAGAGAACCAAAGCCTTCGACATAGCTCAGAGGGTTATCACGTTGAAGTGGCAGTAGGTTGATCACATCTGTACGGTAACCGCTGAAGTAGACGAGCTCCCGAGTGTAGACCACGCGTGGGCAACCGTAGTGTCGGACGCCCCCGGCTAGATGGAGCGACGATCTGCGCGATTATTCCCAACGGATCATATGATCAGTTCGGGGTTGCATCTGATCACAAAAAAAGTTCCCATCGGATCACACGATCCGATGCAACCAAGAAATTGTGATTATTTTGTCCCAACCGATCATATGATCCGTTGCAACTGTTTGTTGAATTAAATATTTTCCCAACAGATCACGGTTAACAAATATGCTTCTGCCGTAAGCTTTCTAAATACCTATTGTCAATTAGGGGCTGAGGCGGCTGGCAGTGGCACTAGTCCAGGCTGATGATGATCAGTTGCGGCTACGTTTTATTTCTTATCTGTTATAAGCGACCGGAATAAGTGCTTGTATAAAGAGTAGCCCCCAGCTTAGACTAAAGATCCTAATTAAATATCTTCAAAGGAGCGCAGCGACCCGTGCGGGCGCGCTACGGTGCACATCGGCGCTGCTGGGATTAAGACTACGCCATACTGAGCTGTGAAACGCGCGGGTGCGACGCGATCAATTTCATAGGAACATATTTGGTACATTTCTTCTGCATAGTCAGATTTCAAATCAGAGGCCGTGGCTCTGCCAAGATGACGCATATCTCTTTTTAATTAATACTGGCGGAAGCGACTTCGTCACGCACAGACACTCAATCATGCAAGTAGGTTTAAAGTGGGACAAGTCGATCCCAGTCGTGCCATTGATGGTACAACTGGGACATTTCGATCAAAGCCGGACAAAACGGTACCAGTTGTACCATCAATGGTACTGGCCGATGGTACAAATGGTCCGGCGGCCAATTTTCTACGGATCCAGAAGGACAACGTTATACCACGTCTCAGCTGTGTGATTCTGTAAAGTACGAATTAAAACTCGACCATCACATCGCAAGTCACTCACTTCACTTCGCATCCGATCATGAAATACCTTGATGTCGCATTGTGTAAACAAATACAAGCTACACAATAAACACTTCACTTGCGAAGTAAAGTGAGTATTGAACTGTGAATCATTGAGTTAGAGACCGATCTCACTGCGGATTCAGGATCGAGTTGCACAAATACGCTTACAGAATAGCAGGGCAGTTCACCGCAGCGAACAGCGGCAGTCGAGCAGCGCGTAGTAACGCGGGTGAGGGTCATCACTTTACACGCTTCAGGATGCCGCGCGACCGAAGCGGCCTTACAGTTCTGGTTGGCATCGTAACAGGACACCGCAACCTGAACAAGGGCATGAACAACTTGGATGTAACAGACAGTCCCCTGTGGGAGAGCGGGACAGTGGAGCACGCGCTGCTACTCTGTCCCGCAACCAGGGGATTCAGAGCTGACAACAGATCCCGACCTCTCGGCAACGAGCGCCCTGCGACAGCGCTGTCGTCGGCCGGAAGCCCTACTCCACTACTTCAGACAGCCGGGATGTCTGGACTGGCGGCCTGGGGGGAATTGCACGAAACTCCCCGCTATCGTGGAGTCAGTGCAGGGGACCACCCGTCTCCCGTCTAAGAATAAGATCTCGCGCGTACGGCCGGTCCGTCCATAATTGGTCGAAATCGCAGCAGAAAGCCGTAGCCGAAGCAGAACAGCGTCAGTATCGTCGGGGATAAGACGCGGCCTGTCATATCAAAAGGTCCGAAGTTCGATCCCCGCGGCTGGGCCATGTACCGATGGTTTTTTTTTCGAAACTTAAGTACATTTACTGACTGCTCTCTAACGGTGAACGAAAACATCGTGAGGAAACCTGCATACGCCGAAGAAGCAATTCTTATTCGCATGTGAAGTCCAACAACCCGCACTGGGCTAGCGTGGTGGACTATAGCCCGCACGCCCTCGTTGAGAGGGTAGGCCTAAGCCCCAGCAGTGGGGACACGTTAATAGGCTGTTGATGATTGATGATAGCAGCAGAAAGAAATCGGGGTCAAGAAAGAAGAACACTTTGAATAGAGCTTTATGCCTCACAATTACCGCATTAGACATGGAGGGAACCCTCAGCCCCGTTGGCTCGTTCTCTCGTAATGTTTGCAGCGTTTTTGGTGAAGCAATACGCGGCGCTGGATGGTGGACCGAAATAATCGCGTGTTGGAGCGAGCGCCGGCGGCGCGGGCGCGGGCGGGTTGCTGCGTCACCGAACCTGAATAAGTCGTGGAAATTGATTTAGTTAGCGGGGGTTGGAAGCTGGGTTTACACGAACGTACAATTTGCCTTCTAATAAAGGTATTAGATACTTATTTTCTTTTTTATTTGAAACATTTAAATAAACCATCATTTGATTGTCAGGAATACATACGAAGTATCAAATTATAAGAAATATTTTCTACCTTTTACTTCCGGAAGACTATTTCGAGTAGAGGAGTATTGAGATCTTGAAAAAAAAGTCGCATTTTAGATGAAAATCGATTGAATTACACTTTATAGAGTCGACAAAATTCGACACTAAAAATACAAGTTTGTTACTAACGTAATGTGATTTTCGGAACTCAAGTACTGTTTCGATGAACGAGAACATCGTGAGGAAACCTGCATACGCCAAAGATTAGAATTTCTATTCTAAGGCGTTATGGGAAGTCCGCCAAAATCGGATTGGGGCACCGTTGGTGGACAGAGATCTGGCCCAAAAGGTTCCAAAAGGATCGAACGAAGTGACGTCAGGTATCCCTGGCGCCCTTAAAAGATAAGATACCTCAGCCACAACTTGCTTAGCGATGTGAAACTAATGGACCCGTACCTTCGTCATCAGCAGGTATTCCTTACAAAAAAAGGTACGAATAAAAACTCCGCCGCACACTGCTTCAGTGCAAAGGACTCTCGGCTGCCTCTCCATATAATTGGGTTCATGCCTTATCTGCATTTAGCTCGCAATCGGTACAGATAAGACGTCACACAGAAATGGCTTAGTCGGCTCTGCGAATTGAAGATTCGGAGAAAAATCGATTTTATTAATGTTGGTACAAACCTTCAATCACCGTCAGTGGCGTCGGGGATAAGACGCGGCCTATCATATCGAAAGGTCCGAAGTTCGATCCCCGGCCTGAGCCCCAGCAGTGGGGACATGTTAATAGGCTGGGTCATTGATAGTATTCAAAATTCATGAGATAGGACGCAGTTTTCATACATTTGCGTGCGTTTATCCTAGTCTGGATGTTGATCTGCCCGATCACGCTGTAACCGCTGAACGGATTTTGATGAAATTTGGTACAGTGATAGGTTATACCTTGGATTAACAGGTAGACTACTTTTTGTAGCGAACAAAGCCGCGGGGCACGCGAGTAGATCATGAAATATGGACGCAAATTTGGTAAAATATGGTTAACCCCTGATGTCATAATAATAATAATGTATAGAATTTCTCTAGAGAAGAAACTTCATCACCACCGTCACATTCTCAGTCTGTATTCGTTGCACATTGGAAAAAGATTTATAAAAACAGAATAAACCATAAAAATCCAGAGCAAGGCACATCATTAAACTAATATCAATCATGGGCAGAATTAAACAAACAAAGAAATAGGAATATTGTCTTCCCCTGCCGCCGCAGCAGAACGTCTCCAAAATTAACTATTCGCATCTCCATGGAGGATACCAGGTGTCAGATCATTAGTTGCGTGGACGATACCTTATGGGGCCGTAACTATATTTAGACAAGTACTTAAGAATCTTCGGAAACGTCAAAAATGGTACATATTCGCTATCGCTCTCATCAAAATGAGTCCAGGATGGGTCAGCTACTTCGTACGCCTCCAGGACATAGGGCAGCTTCTCTGCCACCCATCGCGCATCCTTCCTGTCCACTACACCATCGTTGTTACCGTATATGACCACCACAGGCACAGTCACAGCACTGAAGTTGTATGCCGGGGGGTACGTACTGCCATACAATTCCAAATTCCTCAACATTCCGTAGTCAAATTTAACGAACTCTTTGTTCTTCGCTGCTTGGCCGTACCGCGCCAGGTTCTGAACCGACGTTCCTGAGGGAAAATTGTTGAATACCTTTGAAATGGTCTCCACGTCTATTGATCCTGGATGGCTGGCGTCGAAGAACGCTAATACCTTTTGGCAAATTGTGTACACTGGGGGAATCGACGCAAACTGACATAAGTTCGAAAAGAGGGATTGAGTTGGACCACCTATTGCGAAGACTTCGTGGATTCCTTTTGCTTCGATGAGTCCTTGGAAAAGAGCGAATAACTCAATCGTTCCTCTAAAGCCTATAGATTTTGTATTGTATTGTCTCGTAGCTGGTGCTAGGCTGATCTTGAGCTGAGCCTTGTCGCAGTATCCAGGTCTTTCGGAGCACATGATGTAGAAAGTCCCGCAGCCTTGGGAGAAGCCGATGTAGTTCACCTTGGCCGCTCCGGTGTAGTTCAACACGTAGTCTATGGTGGCAGGTATGTCGTACAGCCCGATCTCGTCGACGGAAAACTTCCAGAACTTCGGATCCGTATCAGGGTTGAGGTATTTGTGGCGTCGAGCGTAGACGTTCCCTCTCTGGTTTCCAACCCAAAGGTCATAGCATTCGTTGGAGATGAGGTATCCCAAGCCCGCCTCAGGGCCTGCGTCGAACCACACGTTGGAATCCTGCAGCAATCCGTGCATCAGTATTACCGGAGGCTGCTTCATCCGGCCGTTGCACTTGTCTTGGGAGATCCTGAAGATCTGCAGGATGTAACCGTCTTCAGTGACCACGTCATGTCTTTGGGATATGTATCCTGATGCGTATGGCGCGATGAGCAGGAAAAGGAATATAATATTTGTAATGTATATTATATCAGAAGCCATGATGCCGACTGATCGGGGAGCGAGATTTATGTGCATATTTAAAAGGATCAAATTGAACATATTAATAATATAAAGCACTGCGTAGTTTGTCTGTCTGTACTAGTACAATAATAACAGCAATTTAAACTTAAACTTATCTTAATAAGTATGTACAAGTTCAACCAACTTTCACGCGCCAACGCGAAGGTTGCATGCTCTTTGGGGGATATTTTTCCGGTACCTATGTTCTAAATTTTTGTTGCTCATATCGGCAATAGATGGCGTTGCATTGTTAGCATTTTCCACTACGTTGACATTGGGGATTTATTGTGCTTAAAAAGCATAGTAACAGAAGCCAAAAAATATATAAAGGGATATGTAGATATAGATGTAATATTTTTTTACAGTTTAGCCGTGCTATTCTGTATTTTGCAAAGGTTTTCGCATACCTACTTTGTTGTTTGATGATACAAGCAGTGACAACGAGGTATTCAAAATGATTTGTTTTTATAAATAACAATTTCTAATATCTATTTGATCTGAAACAGCGAAGCGAGTAAAACCAACTGTGCATTCTAGTTTCACAGAATAGTGTTAATTGTACCGTAAGGATGTAATTACGTGAATTAACTGATTTCTAACTGTGTATATTATTATTATGTCGATTATTTTCAATATATTCCAGAAGCGTTGTGGTACCTAGGCGTTGGATTATTAATTTTAATGATTTATTTTTTAATTGCCAACCACTTAAGAGAAGGTCTTCCAAGGTTGCATTCAATACTTGCAGGTCTTCATAGGCGACTGTGGCCACTGACCATCAGGTGCAACGGAACATTAATTTAAGACAGAGACAAAAAATAGGATGCAACATAATTGCTGGCTATCATCGATAGACCCACCCGTCAGAGCGCATACATATATATTTATATATATGTATATTTATAAATTTTTTATTTTATATATATACATATATAAATTAAATATATATAATATATATTTTTCAATGAAATTCTGTCTTCACGCAGGCAAACCAGCGGGAAACAACTGGACTATAATTATAACACTGCGCCTAGTATAATATACTGTTATAATAAGTAAGTATTGTATAATTATTACTTCAATTCATAATAATACATCATCAGTATCATAGACCACAATTAATTTCCAAGGACAAGGAAACACGCGTGGCTAGGTGGTGTGCTTACTATAATTTTAATAAAATTGTTTCAGTTATGTAATGCTGTATTTAAACAATAAAGAAGTCAATAGGTAGTTACTTATTTATAGTACAAAATTAATTACACTTTGAAGGGAGAAAACTTAACTTTAAGACAAAAAAAAATGTATTTTCTTGTTTTATTTTATAGCATTTAAGTACGTTATTACATATAATTTCAAACGACTCAATACCTACTTTGTACTCCAATCCGCACTAAGGCCAGCGTCTATGCCCAACGGTGGGACAAAAACTACAGAGGTCAAACGGCAAACAAATAGTTTAGCCACAGAAATAGGCCTTCGTTCCCATAGTACAGGTATCATAGACTATTCAATGATTGAGCGTTGATATTTAATCTTAATTGTAAATTAATTATTAAAAGCATTTTATAGTCCACCAAACCGCTAACCAGACCGCTTCTTAATGCAATAAACAAACATGTTTTCAACAACCGACCCAAGATATCAATAGAACCGGGCGACAGTTTTGAATGGAAGCCCATAGTGGATGGATGTGTGGTACCTAGTGGTATAGTGCTCGCTCCACGGTCTGCCCGCCATCGAACACGGTAAGAAGCCATATTGATCCAATTTATTTTCATTAATAGATTAAACAGGATACGTCAATCGACTCAATGCGTCTTTTTATGACTACCAATACAATAGACAATTATTATGGTTTCAAAACATGCAACATTAATTAACGAGGTCAGATTAAATTCAGAGCTTTATGGGTTTTTAATGAGGCAATGATACTTAATTAACATTAAGTAGTTTGTCGCTAGCTTTAGGCCGCGTTGCTACGCGAAAACTGTTAGAAAAATGACATTGTTAGGAGTAACACATCTTCAGCTTTCGAACAGCTCTCCAAAAATACGGTGGCAGAGTAAAAACATCTCTAGTAAGTAGAGTGTATTAATATTTATTCAGTTTAGTAAGGTGGCTGGTTCTCTGCTAAGAAGGTATGCTAGTTTCCAAGTATCTTCCACTATGAGCATATCAGCTCTGGCTGTTCCTCTCCTGCTGTCATCTTTTGTTTAAGACGCCTCGATGCTCTGCCAGTCCTGTCAGTTCTTTAGTTTCTTTAACTATGATTCCTCTGTATTTCTCCCTGATGTATTTCTCAGCAGCGTCTTTAGTGGTTACTTTATTTTTTCTGCCAAGGATATAAGGATCATGATTCTTCTGCCTTTCTCCCTAATAATGTTTTTGTCGACAGCGTTCTTTGTGGTAACTTCTCGATTTTTGCTGGAAAGGATATCCTGGTTTCTCAGTGCCTTAGTTTCCACGTGCATTCTGACAAGGGAGAAAGCCGGAGTCTCTGGCTTTCTCCATTGTGTCTTTTTGGGCAGCATCCTTAGTAGTGAGTTGATTGTTGCTGCAAAAGATATCCTGGATTCTCAGTGCCTTAGTTTCCATGACCGTGACTCCTCTGGCTTTCTCCCTTGTCTTCTTCGGCAGCATCTTTAGTATTGAGTTGATTTTTGCCACAAAGGATACCCTGGTTTTCCAGAATTACTAATCATTCAAGTCTTTAGATCTCATCGAGATTTTTTATTATATGTGTACATATAAATTTATGATTTGTTATATTGTTTCTATTAAAACTGCTTCAGTTCCTGAACTGCAGTTTCGTCTTTATCATTATCAGCTCGGTAAAATGGTGAATGTACACAGAGAGTCGACAAATACAAGATGTTTGAGTTGATAACGCAGATAGGATGTTAACTCGACTGTGACTTCAAATGTCTGTACTGTGTTTATAAATGTAGGAAAGATACCCAAGCGTCCGGATCCCATTTGATTAATTCTAAATAAGTGGTAAGTAGTTACAAACCAATATCCATAGTTTCTCCAATATATAATAATAAGTAGTAGGATTTGTATAACTCTAAGCTTTATTGCGGCTAGACTAGAACAAGTACAATACAATTCTTTTTTGCACAAATAAATATGGGTACTAGGAGCTATACCACCTTGTGGTCGATCTTAGCGGTATCAAAGTGTGTATTAAGTTTTTAATGAAGCTACATTAAACACCCACTGTATCATATGTTCTAAAAAGATTTTTTAAATATTTTTTTTATGTGCAAAAATACATTAGAATTGAATCTATTGTTACAGGTAGAGGCATGACAAAGACGGGATTGGAAGCGGAGGCGGGCGGGAGTCGGCAGGAAGTGACGGAGACCACGCCTCTTGTGACGAAAAATGTAAGACCACAGAATATAAAACTTACACCTTTCGAAATTTTTGGAATTTTGCAAAATTATTTTTCGACCTTCAAAATAAACTCTATAAAATGACATTGATTTTCATTCTAATTACCTTATTAATTTGTTTTTCTGCAAATCAATGTAATGTTTTCATTATTTATTATTAGTGGGATTATTATCTTATTCTGAGTCAAAGGCATGTTTACCCACAGTGTAACCCAATATGGAGGGCGTGGTATGGCTTCGCTTGGCTGGATATTAGAGGGTTTGGTTACAATAAACCTTGCATAAGGCAAAGCTGGAAGGCACGTTGTTGACATTCAGATGTAGAATTAAAAGATTCTGCACAAGAGAGAATAAAGCTAAACACGAAATAAGTTTCAGAACTACCCACCAAATCTTTTTTTTCTGTATCAATTTTCAGTATAAGCTTAAATTGTATAAAAATTCATCAAAATGCCAAATAAAACATTTATTTGAATGATGAGACCGAGCGAAGCGACAGTAATCGGTATAACCGGTGATTTTATGTTTTAGATAGGAGCATAAACTATTCACGAAAAATATTTTATTTTAGTAAGGATTTAAATTGAAGGAAACTGGTTCCAGGGCTCAGAAAGCGGTGGAGGTGGAGAACCTCCCAATAAGGGTGGGGATGGAGGGCTGTCTGTGAAGCAGGCGGCGCTGCTGGTGGCGGGGGAGATGGCTGGCAGCGGGGTGCTGGCGCTGCCGAGGACCCTCGTGAGGACCGGTGAGAACAGACAGCTGGAGAGCATACACCTGCTGTTTTACACAATAGCAGTACTTAGTGTCCTACCGACTGCGCCATTTAAAGGAGACGTTTCAGATCCGGCCTGCACTATGTACACTATTGGGAAATTCGAGGAAAAATCTGAAAGTTATTAAAATAATACTAAAATTGCAATATTTGCAGTAATTTGTAAGTTGAAACGTCGTGGAAAACGTCAATCGATATGTCATTGACAGTGACAGCCATCTTTATTTTTGGGTTAAGTGTTGCCTATAATATAACGTTTAATGCTTTCACAAAAACTAAGCCAAAATATACCAAAATGATCATTAAAACACTTTTAAATAATATTGACATTTAATAATTTTAAGTGTACAAGGTCCAGGCCGGGGCTCCATACATTCGTGAAACGTCTCCTTTGGGATGATGTGGATTTGAGAAATCACTGTATTATACTTTAAATATTAGTTTTACAAAAGTATTGCGGAGATGCGTGTGGTAGGTTAGAGCCATAGACTTAAAAAACATCGCTACATACGAAGAAGTTGAGGTGCGTTTACAACGTCAGTTTAAATGTTTGACATAAGGTGCGTTTATAAGCATACCTACACTACACTAATTGTACTGATTCTTCAAACCGGTTCACAATGCTAATGCCTAGTTGAAAGTTAAGCATAATATCCTTAGGTATCTTAAATCAAAAAATCTGAAGTAGATCATACGATGTACCTATCTAACGAAATAGCAAATTGGTTAAGCGGTTACAAAAATGAACTCTATAGAAACTAAAACAAGAAAAGAGCTTCTAGAGAGGTGAAGTAACAACGCAAAATCAACTCTGTTTTACAGGTAGTGCAGTAATTAACAAGGTAGAACATGCAGAAAGTAGAAATAGGTCAACCCTCACCTGATGCCGAACAAACCATTAATTGAAATCGAAGCCAGCTATTCCAATTAACAGTTTTTATTTACGCCTTGCAGCGCGAGCCAACTACAGCTGCTTTCTACAGATTGGTTAAAAATTTGACATTAGCACAGTCGTTTTGTTTTCTAACGATGAAGAGACTGAGCGAAGCGAAAGTGGTGTGTCAGAATCGCGATACTTGGCGCTACGCTTTTCTGCCTACCCCGTCAGGGACATAGCGTGAAGATAATGTATGAACACCAATCGGGCCTGAGGGATTTTAAGTTGGATGATATATGTATGACACACAATCATTCAGGCTCTCATGCAACAGATGGTTATCAATCTTTACTAGAATTTACTGTTACTCTGTCACTCGCACCACTCCATTACCTTTTTATCATGCGATGATGGATGTGTTCTTTAGATTTTTTTGTTCAAAATCATATACCTTTTCTGTCAAAACTTCTTTGACAGAGATCCCTGTCTTACTCCGGTACGGGCACTGTGTCCACAGATCAGTGATATATTGTCTTCGATAGGCGAACGACAAAAAATTGTTACACCAGGATCGAGCTTCAAAATAACATTAATGTAATTATGAACCTTTTTCTTGTGCAGGCTGGGTGGGCGTCCCGCTGATCGTGCTGATGTGCGCGATAGCCGCCTTCAGCGGCAAGCGGCTCGCCGATTGCTGGTCCATCCTAGAGGCGCGGGATCCTCAGATGAGGACCAGGAAGCGGAACCCCTTCGCCATCATCGCGGAGCAGGCGCTGGGGAAGACGTGGAGGTAACCTTCGAACGCAGGGAGGGAGCCTTCTAACGTCCACTGACAGACTTGCTTCTAGTAGTGGCCATTGGCCATCCTATGAGCCTAGCTCTGGTAACCTTAGGGCAACACATAGCTACCTTGCTCGACCTGGTTTGGGAGACGATACACAAACAGAGTGTTAGTAGATTCATAATCAAACGTCGCCCAGGGCTTGACTCCAAGATTATCGATGTTGCCTTTATTGTACAGTCGACCGCACGTCAGTGGACACACTTTGATTGATCTTGCAGTAGACCGCACGTCATTGGAAACAATTTGATCTTGAGCTGGTCTAGCCTGTTATTGAGTTTCAACACTATGAGAGACCAGTTTATGCTGGTTTTGTTTCCTTTTTTTGGGTTGATGACCCTATGACCCTACCACATGTCCTTACAGCGTGGTGGTGTCCATGGCCGTCATCGTGACACTGTTCGGAGCGTCGGTGGTGTACCTCCTCCTGGCCGCGCAGATCGTCGAGCAGGTCTTCCAGGCGCTGGTGCCGTCGGCCACCCTCTGCGTGTGGTACCTCATCGTGGTGGGGGTCATGACCCCCCTGCTCGTCTACGGCTCGCCTAAAGACTTCCCGTGAATATTGGCACAGAATAATTAATACCAGCATCAGTTTTAGCTTGGAGTTTCATTCCGATCATAGTTACTTCTGAATTTGTGGTCTGTAGTCCCTTCCCATACACCCCCTACCCGCCCCCCATTACCCTGAGGTGTGTACGGCTCTCTGGACCTTCTCCATCCGTACTCCAGACAGCCACCATCAGATCTCACCAAACGATCCCTGACGAAGATCCAAGGGTGGCCTCGGTTGTATAAAAAGATTCTCTGGCCTTTATTTTCTTTTTAGTTTAATATAATTACAGTCTCTACATATTTATGATGATTGTATCGTCCATTATTATGATTGTATCATCCGTACAGTCACACGGGGACCGTCGCCTTCGCGACCACGCTCCTGTCCTGCATCCTCTACTTCGTCCAGATGATGAACGACATCAGGCCCTTCGTCTTCCGCTGGGGCATCCACGGCTTCCAGGAGTTCTTCCTGGCGTTCGGCACCATCATGTTCGCGTTCGGAGGCGCTTCTACTTTCCCGACCATTCAGAACGACATGGCAGACAAGAGGATGTTCAGTAAAAGTCTCAATTTCAGCTTTTTAGGTGAGCTCTTTGCTTGGTCATCCATATCTACACACGCTAGATCTGTGTCTATACAAAGTACTTGTTTAGAGCTATAGCTAAATATCTCCACGCTATATCTAGTAACGGTTACTTCTTCTGTAGCTATATCCCCGACAAGGTAGGCAGAACAAATACTGTCTTCTTGTTTATCTTTAAATTTCTAATTGATTATTATGCACTCTTTTCTCGTTTAGATTATGTTATGGCTTTATTAGTCTGCGGTATTTTATTTCAATCCAAATAACTGTGAAAGTACACAATGTAATCCCATTGTAAAGAAAAGGTAGACAAGCTTCAGTAAAACTTGAACAAAATGGCCGTTTGCCACTTTATTCTCCTTTTCTGTTTCAAATTTTCAGCAATCCTAGCAGTATATTTGCCGATCGCGATCGGCGGGTACGCCGTGTACGGCGAGTCGGTGGCTCCCAACGTGACGGCGTCGCTGTCGGCCACCCCGCTGACGTTGGTGGCCAACGTGCTGATGGCGCTGCATCTCATGGCGGCCTTCATGATCCTCATCAACCCCGTCTGTCAGGAAGTTGAGGAGCTCTACGACGTTCCAAGAGGTAAAGTTTGTGAATGCGATCCTCTATCCTATAGAAGGGGGCCGGGTTTACCCTGTGATTACCTGTTGCTCCCCTCCATATAAAGTTTTCGCTGCAGCTGTCTACTATGCAGCTAAGGGGTAGGAGACTGTAGTCCTCGGGTCCAGGATAGGCTGTACCCAGGACACGACATGTAGATAGCTCGTTTTAATTTTTCCTGTGGCGCCATCTATAGGTATGAAGCGTTTTTGGATCTAAACAAATGTATGGGATGGTATGGGGAAGCGGGAAGCAGTCATTATTTAACTAAATTTCAAAATATCCTTAGTCACACGTAACCAACTCTGATTTGCGACAGTGACCGTTTGCTGTCAGGCTCAATCAAGACCCTTTGTTTCAGATTCAGTGGTCTGGCGAATGGGAGTGCGCCTCTCCATAATGCTGGCCATCCTCTTCATCGGAGAGAGCGTCCCCAGGTTCTACACCCTGCTGGCCCTGGTGGGAGGCAGCTCGGTGGCGCTGCTCACCTACATCCTGCCGTCGTACTGCTACCTGAGGCTGGTGAACGCCCCAAGAGATGGGGAGGCTCCAGTGTACGTGGATCATCAAGTTTTTGATACGACGATCTGGTGATAGTCGCGGGACCCAGCTATGGATGAGTTTATACCTCGGGACGGGGCGTCGTGGAGATCCCTGGGGGAGGTCTTTGTCTAGCAGTGGACGTCTTTCGGCTGATATGATTATACCGTTGGGACGGACAGATATCCCACCTCATCAACGCCTTTAGCTTGCTGCTGAGTTATGGAGAGGACTTGGAGTAACTTTGAAGGATAAATGAGGGTCTCTGCAGTTATTTCAGTACCTATAGCTCATCTAGAGACGTACTGCCTGGTTTCCTATACAGAATATTGCGGTACGAGTTCGTGCCGAAGAAGACAGGTTGTATAAATTGGGTATAGTAGCCTGTTTGGTAGGCATTCAATAACCCGTGGCGTGGAGTCTAGGTCATTGGGCCATGTGAATGCACGCTGGTGCAACTCAGCCCTTCGATTCTACATAATAGGTATATACATATTATTTCCAGGGACACCCCCGGATGGATGCGCATGGTGTGCTGGGAAGTCATCGCCGTGGGGGTGGTGGGCGGTGTGGCGGCCACCTGCAGCGCTGTCAGCGCTGTGTTCAGCACCTCGCTGGCTACACCGTGCTACTTGCGATGATTTAAAACGCGCTGCATTTTTAGAGTCGAACACTTTGTTTTCCGCCCGAGGGTCCGTCTGTCAAGACCCTTTTACTCATGAAGGGGTAGAGATATCAAGTTGAAATTAATATCAAATACTAAAGTCTATAGTACCTTGAGTGTGTGAAAAATTCAAGCATCTAAGGCAACGCAATAAAAATATACAGCCATTTTATAAGCGCTTTATGTCACAAATTTTGATACTCGCAAACTAAATCAAAACTTATAGGGCACTTCTCTATTGACCTACAATCAAGATTATTAAGTAAAGAGAAATATCAATTTGTTATCTAAATAAATCGCACAAAATAGTTAGTTGTTATGCAAGGCTGCAAAGTTGGTTATTATTGTGCGGCTGCTAGTATTGTAACCTAAGCAAGCGAAGGATTCTAGAATAGGTTCAAAGATAGAATCCTGAGCGTAGCGAGGGTTTCAAAGGTACGAGACGCAAAATAACTTTGCTGCCGAGCGCAACACACAATTTTTCACCTCACTATCAGATAAGTTATTAAATAGTTTTTTTGCAGGTGCAGTTTTCCACGCAGATTTCGAATGAGAAAGTATACCCTTCCGAGCCGGTGAGGTGAAAAATTAATTATTGGTGATTACGAACATACCAATGATATAATTAAGTGTGTACGGCACCCTCCAGGGCGCGAATCCTGCTCGTACTTGTCCGGTTTTTTATGTAGCATTTACTTAGCTTGTAAGTATATTAGGCCCGATTCTGAATGTACACTTAAAGACAGCACTAAAATTAGTGTCTTCCTTATCTTCATAATATTGTGTGACAGGATTAAAAACAAATTTAGTGCTGACAAATTTTAACTTGGAGAGCGTCAGTGGCCTCGGGGATAAGACGCGACCTATGATATCGAAAGGTCCGAGGTTCGATCCCCGGCTGGGCCATATACCAATGGGTTTTTTCTCGAAACTTAAGTACATGTACTGACTGCTCTCAAACGGTGAAGGAAAACATCGTGAGGAAACCTGCATACGCCGAAGAAGAAATTCTTAGGCGCATGTGAAGTCCACCAACCCGCACTGGGCTAGCGTGGTGGACTATAGCCCGAACGCCCTCGTTGAGAGGGTAGGCCTGAGCCCCAGCAGTGGGGACATTAATAGGCTGTTGATGATGATGATGATGAAATTTTAACTTTGTGCGTTCATAATCAGTAGCTCTATTTTTGAACCGCTCGCCTCGCTTCGAGCGGTCGATTCTATTAATTTACCTTCGACATCCGATACAAAAATTAGTAGAATCGACCGCTCGAAGCGAGCCGAGCGATTCAAAAATAGGGTTCCTGCCCTATTTATGTTTGTAAGTGTTGAAGTAAAATATTGAGCTGTGACTGAGGCTTTTATTACCCAACTGCGCCAAGAGTCGCCGTGTTCATGCCAAATGTGGAATGACCTTTCCCCCGAAGTTCTCTTAAGTTAAATTGAGGTCAGACAAGAAACATATTCAGGTTTTAGTATGGCCGTCAGTTTTATGCCAGGCCGTAACTGCGTGAGTCCAAGGAACACGCGACAAGGTTCAAGTGCCTACTGGCTTCAGGTCAGCCTTACATACGACTAATTAGCACTTAACCACAGAATAAATACCCTAGTACTTAACTAAGTTGGCCATGTATTATGTAATGTATTTAAATTTTATTATTTGTGCATGTAATTCTATTTCTGATATTATTCTTGAAATGATAATAATTGTTTGTTGGCGCATCACGCTTGATCACTTTAAATCTATTTATCATCTATTTTCTATCTGTGAGGTGGCGATATCTTTACTATGCCAGATCCGAATGACACCATTTCTTCTTGTTGATGTAGTAAGATTGTTAAGATTTATTTGTTTCACGTTACAACTAGGTACCTTACCTATTAAACAAAGTTTGAGTGTGGCTATCTTTTTGAGGAATTGTTTGAATTTTTTTCCTTTTCCTCGAATTTTTATTTCCATTCCCCCTTTTTCCCGTTCTTTTATTCCCTGATGCCGGTTCTTCAAGATAGATTTTTTAAGCATTGACATTTAAATTACTAGCGTCCTTTTGAAATCATTGGGTCAAAGTCAGTGTGATGTGATGTCACAAAGTGTTCAAAATGTCAAATTATTATGACGCGCGGGCTGGAGCCCTATTTTTGAATCGCTTGTCACGCTTCGAGCGGTCGATTCTACTAATTTTTGTACCGGATCTCGAAGAAAATATTGTAGAATCGACCGTTCGAAGCGAGGCGAGTGATTCAAAAATAGGGCTGCTGGAGATCTATTTTTGAATCGCTCTCCTCGCCTCGAGCGGTCGATTCTACTGATTTTTATATCGGATAATCGGATGTCGAAGGCAAATTAGTAGAATCGACCGCTGGAAGCGAGGAAAGCGATTATTAGGACTCGCTTCGCGCGAATATTGTCTGATGTGCGAACGGGCGGTTATTACATACAGGTGGAAACAGAGTAGTTTTAGTTTTAGACAGAATTGACGTCAAAAAGAGAATACCTATTGTATTGCAATTTTGAGTTAACGAATTTTGAATTTGAATTAATTTTCAATGATGTGTCGAGTCGTACGGAGTTTTATTTTTACAACTTACTTAACCTTACATCTCATATTGTATTCGTTTAATCAGTTTTCATCAAGAGCGTCAGTGGCCTCGGGGATAAGACGCGACCTATCATATCGAAAGGTCCGAGGTTCGATCCCCGGCTGGGCCATGTACCAATGGGTTTTTCTCGAAACTTAAGTACATGTACTGACTGCTCTCAAACGGTGAAGGAAAACATCGTGAGGAAACCTGCATACGCCGAAGAAGAAATTCTTAGGCGCATGTGAAGTCCACCAACCCGCACTGGGCTAGCGTGGTGGACTATAGCCCGCACGCCCTCGTTGAGAGGGTAGGCCTGAGCCCCTGCAGTGGGGAGATTAATAGGCTGTTGATGATTTGATGAATCAGTTTTCATAATCAAGTTTAATTTTTTCTGCTTTTGCAAAAAAATTATAAACATTATCTTACATTTTAGCTAAAACATTTAAACATACCACTACGAAACATGAATATTACCTACTTACATGGCTTTTAAATATAATATGAGGTAAACCTGTTCCAGCATCAGTCTACATCATGGCCTCTAGGAGATGTTACGCCTCCACTATCCTTATTATTTTTATTTACTTTGCATTTGTATCGGAAAGCATCAACGGCCTGCCCACATTACAGATATTGGGGCCGAGAGCTTCGAGCTATTCAAAACACTCATTAAACTTCACAGAAATAACAGCTGAACATGGCTATGTATCCGAAGAACATACTGCAGTGACCGAAGATGGATACCTCCTCAGAATATTCAGGGTTATAAAAGGAAAGAACTGCGATGGACCGAAGAAGCAGCCTCCAGTGATCCTGATGCATGGTCTACTCGAAAGTGCTGATTTGTGGATCGACGCAGGGCCCACGGCGAGCCTGACGTATCTGATCGCGGACGCCTGTCACGACCTTTGGGTGGGAAACCAACGGGGGAATTACTACTCCAGACGACACATGTTTTTAAACCCTGATACGGATCCGAAGTTCTGGAAGTTTTCCGTCGACGAGGTCGGGCTGTACGACATACCTGCCACCATAGACTACGTGTTGAACTACACCGGAGCGGCCAAGGTGAACTACATCGGCTTCTCCCAAGGCTGCGGGACTTTCTACATCATGTGCTCCGAAAGACCTGGGTACTGCGACAAGGCTCAGCTCAAGATCAGCCTGGCACCAGCTACGAGACACCTTAACACCAAATCTCCATTGTTCAAAAAACTGAGTTTACTATTCGAATCCTTAAAGAATGTTTTGGAAAATTCTGGAGTATATGAAGCTTTACCTAAAGGTGGGGTCCTTCAAGAGTTTGCAGAGTCAATGTGCCAGTCTGAAGGGTCATACGATACGTGCGCTGGCTCCGTGGCCTTGTTCGATGCGAACCATCCAGGGTCGATCGTGAGCGAAACGCTGCGGCTGCTCTTCGAGCATTTCCCTGCGGGAACTTCAGTCCAGAACTTGGCCAGATATGGTCAGAGCACGAGGAGTAAGGACTTTGTGAAGTTTGACTATGGAGCGAAGAGGAATTTGAAGATATACGGTAGTTCAAGACCTTCAGTGTACAACTTCAGTGCTGTGACTGCTCCTGTGTTGGTCATATATGGATATAATGACGGTGTGGTGGATAGAGAGGATGTGAAGTGGATGGTGGGGAAGCTGCCCAATGTGCTGGAGGCGCACCAAGTCGAAGACCCGCTGTGGACTCATGTAGACATGGCGTACAGTCAGTATATAAACAAATATTTATTTCCAAAGATTTCTGAGTACTTACACAAATATAGCTATTTTGAATACCTTGGGTTTTATTATCGTAATTTTTAATGAACCTGGGCTGTTACAGATACCGGAAATATACGGGCGCCCTTGGTACCCACTCAAGTTAGTTCATGGGGCATGGACCTCCGCTTATGACGTTGGCAGTGAGGGCAAAAGTAGGTAATATGTCCATAGCGAGGGACCAGAGATACAGCTGATGATGCTTACAATAATTTATGCAATTGCATTGCAATTTATGACATTTGCAAAAAATTTGATTATAAATACAGACGTACACTTGTTATAATAAAACCTGTCGGCAAAAACTATTTACGCAGACACCAAAAGAACATAATCGCGGTACAACGAGATTCTAGATAAAGGTATTGAAGTTTTGATTGAAATATTTACATAACCGGTCGATGATAAGAAATCTCATTCATTCCCAGCCTCATAAATTGCCTGCATATCTCTATAAATTCATTTAATTGTAGAGTCGTGAAAAAAATCATGTGCAGTTTGAAGGATAGAAAAACACCAACTGGTGTTTTTCAACACAAACTGTCGGCGGATTCGTCTTCACACCAGCTTGTCACACTGGCGTGACAACAACCGGCTTAACATCAGGTGATCTGGTTAAAAAGCAAACAAACTGATTCGCAGTTATTATTCTGCACATTGTTACGAAGTTTCACTTAAATCGATGGCCGAGCATGTCGGAAGTCAATAAACCGGTTGCGGGTTGTGTGAGTTGTGTGACCGACACGACTTCGAACTTGAACTCTCACTAATGGCTGCTAATACATTATATATGTACATTATAGGTCCTCACAGAGGAACTAAATAAACATCTTTTTTTCTTTCTTTTCTCATAGCGAGGAAGGAAAGACGGAAGCTAATATACGAGTAATGTTTTATTCACTTTCACTGAACTAAATTATAAACTATTTTATTGCATATTGAGTAGGTACCTACATTCATGGAGCTACAATCTCTTTGGTGGGCGCCCGTGCCCCCTATCGAACCTTCCTGCCTACTTACATCTATGGAGCCCATGAAAATCAGAAAAGGAAAGAATCAACAAAAAAGATGAAATAGAAAGACTTTCTGTATGTATTCTGTACCTGTACAGTCAGCCGCACGTCAATGGAAACAAAACCAGTATATAAAATGCTCTCTCATAGTACAGGCTAGGCCAGCTCAAGGTGTTTCCACTGACGTGCGGTCCACTGTACCAAAAATAGTACTTACACCTGCTATTATCGGCATAAGCTTTTTTGTCCGTCCATCTATCCGTATGTATGTCTCAAATCAATGTCGATAACTCAAAAACAACTACATAGCTGAAATTCAGATGGGTCGAGGAAATCCAGTAAAAATATTACATTCCAAAAATTATAAAAAAATGTATTAATAATAAAATAATATTCTTTTCATTACTCATACTCTGAAAGTAGGTCTGAAGTTGCCTGAGTAGCGGGTTGAAAGTAATATATCTCAGCCCTAGGGAGAATCGTTTTCAACTGACAGCTGTCAAATTATTATTTTTTAAACTAGTACTATTTTGACATTTCTATTGGACCATGTTCCAACTTTCTATACAGCCACTCAATAACAGCGCGATGTAAAATTGAAATAACATAAAGTTAAGTAATAAATAAAGTTTTTTTTTTATAAATGACTCTATTATAATTATTACTGAGAGCTATTTCTTTAAAATAACATAGATTTGGGCAAAATATTTACCATTTTTTCAATAATTGAAAAATAATGGCAGAATAGCTGGCCGGCCACAGAAAAAAAACAAAATAGACGGGAAAGCGGCAATCCGATCTTCATTTGTTTTTTCGAGTTGTAGAGTTTTGTTTATACTTCCGTATAGCAGAGATTTGTATTAACACTCATTTTATGTTTTTGTTTTTACTTTCATTGTATTCGTTTTGCCCAAATCTATGTTATTTTAAAGAAATAGTTGACAGTAATAATTATAATGCAGTCATTTATAAAAATATATTATTTATTTATTACTTATCTTTAAGTTGTTTCAATTTTACATCGCGCTGTAATTGAGTGGCTGTATAGAAAGTTGGAACATGGCCCAATAGAAATGTCAAAATAGTACTAGTTTTTTCTTATATAATTTGACAGCTGTCAGTTGAAAGCGATTCTCCCTAGGGCTGAGATATATTACTTTCAACTCGCTACTCAGGCAACTTCAGACCTACTTTCAGAGTATGAGTCCTAATGAAAAAGTGCTTAATATATTAAATTTGACTTTATGAAGTTCGCGGCTTGTGGCGGGATCATTAAAGTTCCATAAACGGAAAACACGCTTGAGAAGGACTTTTGACGTCATAATGAATGCAACAAGACTGGCCTGTTAGCAGTTGGTAGTGACCCTGCCTACTGCGCCATTTGTGTGATGACCATATCTTTTGGTTTTTGGATTCCTGGTGTTTTCATGTATTTAAAGTAAAGGGACCCTGCTGGATGAGGTTAGCGCAGGACCGGTCGTCGTGGATATCTTTAGGGGAGGGACAAAGCCAGCAGTGGACGTCTACAGGCTGATACGACGATGGAGAATATCTTTAGCGACGCGCTGCTACACGCGCCAGTCATATTATGAAGCCAGCGGCGGCGTACAGTGATAACTTATATCCTGGACTGGAATAACATATAGGCTGCTTTTAATAAACTGTTCCAGCGGGCAAATCTTATTCCACGCAGGCGAAGCCTAAAAACAAAACAAAACTGGCAAAAACTAGTATTATAAAGGCGAAAGTTTGTAAGTTGGTAATAGGAGCCGGGGACGACCTAGACTGACATACGAGGATCAGATAGAGCGGGTGCTCACAGACGGACACGTGCAGAGCACTCGCGTCCCGCGGCGAGCGTGTATGATGAGAATGAGCGATGCGACAGAGGTGTGTCAGGATCGCGATACTTGGCGCTCCGTTCTTTCTGCCTACCCCGTCAGGGACATAGCCTGAAGATATGTATGTATGTATGTTAGTTTATAAGAATGTTTGTTACTCTTTCACGCAATAACTACCGAACAGATTTTGATGAAACTTGGTACAGTGACAGCTTATATCCTGGCTTAACATATAGTCTACATTTTAACGCGGAAAAAGTCGCGGGGCGTCCGCTAGTACCCCCTAAGTAACATAGAGGGCGCTGTTTCACAATGTACACGGGAAAAACTTTTCTACGCGGGCCAAGCCGCGGGAAAAGGCTAGTCATTTATACGCAGTGGTGTAATTAGGTGTGGTACCTATACAGCGTGTATACATAAATATTTCGTTTCATAAATAAAGTTTTGAGGGAGAGATTAAGATCCATTACATCTCCCTCGGCCTGTAATTGAATCAAACTTTAATAATAAAAGTGGCACCTCCGCTAATTACTGTTTGATCCTCGTCAGGGCACTAATGGCCCGTTAGAAACCTCTCCGTCTCCTTCACACCGCACCGCGGCGACAGGGACGGACCTAGTTACTTTTTTTTTGTTGAATTCGTCAAATGATGGACAGGCAAAAGTTATAGACCATACAGCCTAGTCATATTTTGTTTGTTTTCTTCAAAAACCGGCGGTTACAGCACGGCCTCCACAAAAACAGGGCACGACTAGTGCAATTCTGTGATCCACACTGCAGTTCCCGTCCGCATTAAACTGATAGTAGGTTTAATGAAGATTTAACAAGGGACATGATCTGGTAGAGTCGTTTATACGACTTTATTTAACTATCCCGCACAATATACACTTTAATAGGTACTTGTTGCATAAAACTATCACAGATATACACCAAAACCTACAATATACATTTTTTAGGAAAACGAAATAAAAAGTCAACCGTCTCCGACAAAATCCCGCGAAAAAGCCGGACCTAGTTACAGTTGACGCCCGTGAAATCACGCCGTCCGTCGCATGGAATTAAAAAAAAACATAGCACAAACCTTTTACAGGCAACCCTATTATAGTTACAAAAATGTTATTTTGACTGCGCAAGCTTCTTTTCGTGATAACACAAAATTCAAAATTCAAAAGTATTTTATTGCATGTAAGTACACTGGGTACATTTATACAACGTCAATTTTTTATCTACCACCGCCTCCAAGGTGTTATATAGAGCTGGGAAGAAGAAGCGGCGCAACAAACTTCCGCAACACCCCTTTTAAAATCAAGTTTGTACATAACATTATTTTGTAAAGATTGTGCGAGGCTGTACAATTAGTACCATTCTCGGATTAATCACGACTGAATAAGCTTGAACGTTGCGGTTATGATTATATCGTCTAAAAATCAAATGCCTAAAAGTTACACTTTTCAGTCGGTCGCCGCGACACAGCTCTGGAGCCCTATTTTTGAATCGCTCGCCTCGACTTCTTGCTCGTACTAATTTTCCTTCGACATCCGATACAAAAATTAGTAGAATCGACCGCTCGAAGCGCAGCGAGCGATTCAAAAATAGAGCTCCGGCTCGTACCGGATCAGTAAGACACGGTTCAATGTCAAAATTATTTGTGGTATCCAATGTCATTTGAGATTTTGGATTTGTTCGCCGGCGGTCAGCTAGAGAGACGAACGGATGCGACCGGCGAGTCGTGCTTTTTGCAGGACAAGACCTGGAGCTCTATTTTTGAACCGCTCTCCTCGCTTCGAGCGATCCATTCTACTGATTTTCCTTCGACATCTGATACAAAATTCAGTGGAATCGACCGCTCGAAGCGAGGATAGCGATTCAAAAATAGAGCTCCAGCTGAGGTGTGCGCGCGGAAGGAGCTGCACGCTGATTGGCCCAGTCGAGGCAGCATCATGACGTGATTGGTGCAAACGAGTTGACGCTGCCGTTCGGAAGTGGCAGAAACTATTTGCTCTTTCATCATCAACAGCCTATTAATCTCCCCACTGCTGGGGCTCAGGCCTACCCTCTCAACGAGGGCGTGCGGGCTATAGTCCACCACGCTAGCCCAGTGCGGGTTGGTGGAATTCACATGCGCCTAAGAATTTCTTCTTCGGCGTATGCAGGTTTCCTCACGATGTTTTCCTTCACTGTTTGAGAGCAGTCAGTACATGTACTTAGGTTTCGAGAAAAAATCCATTGGTACATGGCCCAGCCGGGGATCGAACCTCGGACCTTTCGATATGATAGGTCGCGTCTTATCCCCGAGGCCACTGACGCTCACACTTTGCTCTTTATACATCAGCAACTTCCGACGATTTTGAGATTGACATATAGTTTTTTAAGCTGTAGTTTACCAGGCACGATACAAGGGCAGTGGCCTCGGGGATAAGACGCGACCTATCGTATCGAAAGGTCCGAGGTTCGATCCCCGGCTGGGCCATGTACCAATGGGTTTTTTCTCGAAACCTAAGTACATGTACTGACTGCTCTCAAACGGTGAAGGAAAACATCGTGAGGAAACCTGCATACGCCGAAGAAGAAATTCTTGGGCACATGTGAAGTCCACCAACCCGCACTGGGCTAGCGTGGTGGACTATAGCCCGCACGCCCTCGTTGAGAGGGTAGGCCTGAGCCCCAGCAGTGGGGAGATTAATAGACTGTTGATGATTCAAGGGCAGTGGAAATATAATGCGTATCGCATACACATGCGGCCTGCGGTGGCGGTGGCGGCCTGTTGCCTTCCCGTGCAATGTATGTGAGACTTCAAACACGCGCGGCCATGATTTGCGTATTGAGGCTGCGGCCTGCGGTAGGCCGTCCACCGCAGGCCGCGTGTGTCTGTGATACGCTTAATATACATAGGCAAGTCGAGGCGAGTCGGTGACCCGGGAACAAACTAATTGAACTTTGACAACACTCGGCAAGATCGATCACTTGCGGTCGTCGATCACAATAATAACTAAATGAAGCCGCTACTAACTACACTATAATAATAGGCCCCGTAAATCTTTTTGGCGGTTGAGTGAATATAGTCACAGATTCGCTCACAGTGTTTACAGTCTATGTGTGCGTAATTGACATATTTTTTTTAATGTAAGTAGGTCAGAAGTAGGTATATGTTGGTGTTATATTTAAATATAGTTTTACGGCCAATTGGAAACAAGTCCTTACAGGCCAAATCGTAGTTTACAATCACTAATGTGATGCCACAGATTATATAGTGATGCGTAGTAGAGATCTTTCTTCAAACGGTTGATCGAATCAATGAACTATTTCTTGAAGTTGAGTGAGCGTCTCTATTTGACCCCCGCGCAGCTCCCCTTTGACACCTCAAAGTAGTCATTGAGCAGAAATCAGCTAACTTCACACAGCTGCCAATAAACATTACGTGGACAGCCTTAGCGTGATCAAAATAAAGTTCACATTGCTACAAAAGTGAATAGCTTGATAATGGGTTTGTTGCTGTTTCTTCTCTTCGGCGGCATACAGGTGGAAACAGACGTAGTTTTAGACAGAAATGAAGAATAATGTATTCCAATTGAATTGATTGTAATTGACTTATATACATGTAAAAGTTTCTTTTCTTAATTTAGGCTATAAAAGTTGTAATCTTCTTATAAGTAAATAAATAAATAAAATAATTTTGAATGAACGAATTTTCATTTTCATTCCAGATCATAACTTATCGAGAACGAGTCGAGAACACTTCGAGAACCCTTAGTACTTATCTGTTGAACTCTCAACTCGACTCGGCATCCGTCACGTGTCGATTCGTCGACCGACCACTCGAGTTATCGCTTGTAGGTATGCGAGCTGTTGTAGCGACAACGCAACTTGTGAGGTGCGGTGTACCGTTATGTAATTAATTGCCCTGGTGTACCGCCGATGTGGATGTTGTACATAAATTAATATGTACACAGTGTTAATTGGTACATTGTGTTTGTAGTTGCCTCAAACCGGAGCGGTTGTGCGGTCTTTTTTTTTTAAAGTTTGCTGTGGTCCTTCGTGCTGGATACTAGTTATTTAAAGTTATCAACAGTTAAGTACATAGTTAATGATCCATAGTATAATAAACAAAGATTAAGGTTCTGTTAAATAGTTTTTAACAAGACCATTGACATCCATGCTAGCCATAGAGTTAAGATCTCTTTGGTGGGAGCGTGCGCGCCACCAAAGAGATTCGAACCTTCCTGATGCTAGCCATCATTATAACGATTTGCGTTAAATGTAGTTATAATACTTAAAAACGTTAACATCTGTCATGAAAACATTGGTCACTCGCACCGGACTGGAACCTTCGAGCTAAACTTGGTCCTTCGCACCGGATACGGACCATCGAGCCATAATTGGTCCTTCGCACCGGATATGGACTACTTGGTTCTTCGAGCCGAGCCTACCTTAGGCGCGGCGGGTTGTGCGCCGGCGGCGGCGTGGTGCCTCGCGGCGAGCGCGCGGCGCGTGGCGCGGTAGTGCAGGCGGCGCAGCGCGCCCCCCGCGCCGCCGCCGCCGCCCGCGGGCGCGTCCGGCGCGGGCGCGGGCGCGGGCGCGGGCGCGGGCAGCGCGGCCGGGCCCTCGCCGCGCGCCACCGTCATGCTGCCCTCAGGACCTGCTGCGAGCAAACAACACTTTGTCATATATTCTGGAACTTCAGACCATATGTCATGTCATAGGGGATCGGAAATTGAAAAGAATTGCAAAGCTGAAGTGGCAGCGGGCTGGGCACATCGGTCGTAGAACTGACGGCCGTTGGGGCAGAAAGATTCTCGAGTGGCGACCGCGTATCGGAAGACGCAGTGTAGGCCTCCCACAAGGTGGACCGACGATCTGGTGAAGGTCGCGGGACCCAGCAGGATGAGGTTAGCGCAGGACCGGGCGTCGTGGAGATCTACAGGCTCATATGATGATGATGATAATGAAGTAATCGGGTCACTCCCGGAGGGTGGGATTCCTGCTGGGCAGACTAGTCTGATTAACAATCTGACCACTGGGAACGACCGCCAACCGATAGACCACCTGTAGACCAGACCACCCACCGATATGAGCGCTGTTTTATATTATTGAAAATAATAGAGAGAGAGAGAGATACTTACGGGAGGCGAGTTCAGGGGAAGGTCGAGATGACAGGATTCTGGGAGCTTGGTGAGGCCCATCCGCCTGCAACAAACAAACAAACAACAATACACTCCTTCACTGTTTTCGAATGTTGGTATGCGAAAGCTAAAAATAACATAAGGGAACGTTTCATCCCCGAACTCTCCGGAATGGACGAAACTTTGTGGGAATATAGAGCTGGTGGATCCGAGCACAACCACATATTTTACATCCGCTACATTTGCCCCCGGGTAGCCCCGGATGACATTATTATTTTTTACTACCACCGCTCAGCTGCTGCGAGCGTCAGTGGCGTAGGGGATAAGACGCGGCCTATCATATCGAACGGTCCGGAGTTCGATCCCCAGCTGGGCCATGTACCAATGGGTTTTTCTCAAAAACTTAAGTACATTTACTGACTGCTCTCAAACGGTGAAGGAAAACATCGTGAGGAAACCTGCATACGCCGAAGAAGAAATTCTTGGGCACATGTGAAGTCCACCAACCCGCACTGGGCTAGCGTGGTGGACTATAGCCCGACCGCCCTCGTGGAGAGGGTAGGCCTGAGCCCCAGCAGTGGGGACATTAATAGGCTGTTGATGACTACCACCGCTTAGCTTAGCGCTGAACTTAGTAACGCATCTACGTATCTTTGGTTTCATCTAAGCCCTGCAGTTATACCCTCTTTCGTATAACTGCATTTGGCATTCTGTGGAAGGTACTCGTACAGTACACCTAAAAGGTTCGGTGCTAAGTGCACTCTTTCGCGTCCAAATTGGTTTGATTGTGTTACCGCGGGGCGCGAGTGCGGCCATCTCTGTACGCTTTGTGGGCCGGGGCGAGCCACGAGCGGCAGCGGGTACTGAATGATTGAAGAGTCTTTAAAAAAAACTCATCATTATCAGCCTGTAGACGTCCACTGATGGACTGCTGGCCTCCCCCAGGGATCTACACGGCACCCGGTCCCGCCACCATCAACAGATCGTCGGTCCACCTTGTGGGAGGCCTGTCTACGCTGCGTCTTCCGGTCCGCGGTCACCACTCGAGAACTCCACTCGTCAGTTCGAAGAGCGATGTGCCCTGCCCACTGCCACTTAAGCTTTCCAATTTTCGAGCTATGTTATGGCATGTTGATAAGGTTTCTATGCAATTACGTATGGCACATAATTGTGCTAATCCCTGGAACTACCAGTCGCATTTGAAAAATACTTGTTTCATATAGATAGACCAATTGTTAAGGAAAGTTATTGGCTATGAACATCACGCTGCGACCCTTAGGAGCCGGGCAAAAAGAAAAATAAAACAAAACGGAATTTTCAACGGAACCCTGAAATCTCGTTGACTTCAAAGGTCAGTTATGGCAAATGCCGTATCCTAACCAGGTCAATCGGTGTCACCGTGACCCGGCACCTGGGGCCACCCCGCTGGCCCTCTCCCCCCAACCCACGGGGGGATGATAATCGCGTTATTGAAGGGTTATTGAGAGCCGGGAGCCGGCTCTGTCGTGTCAGCCTCAAATAAGGATACACTGCTGAAAGCTTTTATGCTACCACTTGATTTTTTTCTCCCTTTTCTGTCCTTCCGTCTGTCACAGCGCCGTTGATGCTTTTATATGAAGTTTTGTACGTTCGATGTAGATCTCCAGTTCAAATAAAAACCAAATTATAAAAACGGTAATTATTCTACGAGGAACCATAATTCCTACTAGATAAACCAGTTTTTTGTTCTATTCTACAAATAATAAGGAAAAGAGGTACGGCCACACCAAACATCTGTCTCACTCCTCACCAGAAAAACAAGTTATTGTTACAAATAAAGGAATCGCTCTACTTCATTTGTATGGAAATTGAAAGGCATTAAGTTTGGTAGGCGCATCTATAATTATATGGAAAAGGGGGGGGGGGGGGGGGGACAATGCATTTACAATGCATGCGCGCCCCATAATGTGGGGTGTCGTTGACGAGGCAGTTGGAGATGAGGTGCCTACTGATTCCATACAACACATTTTAATCAGCCGTACCGTAACGTATCTTCGTGTTTTTGGTTTGATCGTTGGGCGAGCGATCGAACAGTGTCCTTCGTCAAAACTTACACAATGTCACAATGACGAGCGACTACAATTGTCAGTCGGCAAGGGGGCTACACAACATCAAGTTACTAAACGCCAATCTTATTAGAATATGTTCAGGGATTTGTAAATACTTATCTATATGTTTTGTTTTGACCCGTTCTTTGAAGTAAATCTTGAATTTTTTTTTTTTTTATATCAAAGTGAAATTTTAAAAGTAAACCGACTAAATTATAGGTGCAGTCAGTATAGGGGCGCGGGCGCCCACCAAAGAGATCCTAGCTTCATGGCTACATACGTTCGTATTAAAATGGCGGTGGGATATTATACGGAGCACAAAATGAGTTCCCATTTACTGCCCATTTTGAAATAATGCTCAATTACTAATGTCAGAGGAGAGAAATGTCTTGATATTATCGGAGGGACCACCCCCTGAGTCAGCTCACTGTAAACTGGAAGCACTTTAGACACTGTATTCCATTTCCTCTTGCCGGAGGCCCCGCAGGGCCCCGCAGGGCCTCCCAGGGCCCGTGTTAATATTCATGGACCCATTAAGGCGGCACGGGGGCTGAAACCAATCTGATTCAATGAACATCATTTAGCGTAGAGTATAATCTGTTTACATGCCCTGGGAGAGGGCAGTTTGTACATTTTAGTTTGATGATACCTGTGTACAGTAAGGGTCATAAGTGCAGTAGCACGCTAAGAGTCATTTTTCTGTACAGTGTATTTATGGATACAAATACAAAACAGAAAGTATGTACAAATGGTGAGGCTTATCTCTTTATGAGATTTCTGCCAGCCTACCAGTGATAGGAGAGAAGTGTGATAGGACAGACAGTGTGTACTAATAAACTAAATAAACTACAATATAACATAAATATTCATGTAATGTAGTTAGATATAACTGACCACCCAAGTCAATCATCATCAACAGCCTTAACAATCATGTCCCCACTGCTGGGGCTCGGGCCTACCCTCTCGACGAGGGCGTTCGGGCTATAGTCCACCACGCTAGCCCAGTGCGGGTTGGTGGACTTCACGTGCGCCTAAGAATTTCTTCTTTATACAGGTTTCCTCACGATGTTTTCCTTCATTGTTTGAGAGCAGTCAGTAAATGTGCTTAAGTTTCGAGAAAAAATCCATTGGTACATGGCCCAGCCGGGGAACGAACTCCGGACCTTTCGATATGATAGGCCGCGTCTTATCCCGACGCCACTGACGCTCCTCCCAAGTCAATAGCGTGTTTTAAACCATATTGTCATAGAAATAAGTCATCTATAGTAATAAATAATATTACGATGAAATGATGACTTACATACATACATATCTTCAGGCTATGTCCCTGGCGGGGTAGCCAGAAAGGTTGATGACTTAATCCAAGAATGTATTAGAGGATATGTGCGTGTGTGGGTACAGACAGATATAAAAGGTCGTAAGTGAAACTGGTCCTCAATCTATTGAGCTGCGAAACTGCTACTGCACTTATGGACCTTGACTGTACTTGATGCTGTACAGATTTTGGAGACTATGCTACGCGTGCCAGCTGTATCTGCATTAAAGTACATTGACTCAAAGAAATCGAATTTGCAAGTATATCGAGTGAATGTAATTGGTATTAGGAGCCGGAGACGAGCTCGACTGACATACGAGGATCAGATGGAGCGGGTGCTCACAGACGGACACGGGCAGAGCACTCATGTGAATGCATCGATGAGCGAAGCGACAGAGCTAGGTGTCTGCCTACCCCGTCAGGGATATAGCGTGTAGTGTATGTACTTACCTACGTAACAATAATATTATAGTAATAACTAATTAGTTTTTTTTAAATAAATACATACAATAGGTACGCAGTTCAGTTTAATAGCTTAGAATATCACCCACGAGCGTGATATTATCATTATGACATCAGAATGCGGGCGAACAAAGTTAGACCCATTGTTGTACGCTATGCCACAGTATATATAATAGCACCAGAAGCTACACAGACCTCGCGAGGCCGTGAGATAGTATCATTCATACTCAGTACTCAAATGAAATTTTAACATCAAATATTCGCATGAAGCGCCTGACAATAAAACAAAGCAATGTTATTGTAAGAAGTTTGATTAAAACTGCGTACAAAAGCGGACTTTTCCCACTTAGGGATCTGTTCCAGTCGACTTTACAACAACTATTAATACCCTACCCTCGTGGTAAGGTACAGTCAACCGCACGTCAGTGAAAACAAAAATTTTGACACTGGTCCTTCGGTAGTATTGGAACTCGCTAAGCCAGCTCAAGGTTTATTATTATTTTTGAATGGCTCGCCTCGCTTCGAACGGCGGTTCTACTAATTTTCCTTCGACACGCTTCGAACGCTCGAAGCGAGGCGAGCGATTCAAAAATAGAGCTCCTGGAACCCTTTCCTCGAACATAAAGGGATCCGCAAATCTTTGATTCCCGTTGAAGAGCACTCGGAGCAGAAATGTAAAGATTAAGAACGTTTTGTCAACAGCCCTCGCTCACAGCGGACCCTCGGCTTCCATCTCGAGATAACTTCGGATAAAACCACAGTTTTTCTTTTCGTTTATACAACCTATTGTGTAGATGCTTATGAAATTTAACTTACGTATCGTCTATGTTTGTTGTTTGATGGGAAACTCACAAATTTTCTAATGAAACGCAACAGAAGCGACCTTAGACTCCTGGTCGGCATCATAACGGGTCACTGCAACCTGAACAAACACATGCACAATCTGGGCATCACAGACAGCCCCCTGTGTAGGGGCTGTCTGCAGGAGAGCGAGACGGTGGAGAACGCAGTGCTTCACTGTCCCGCAACACGGGAATTCAGATCCGAAACGGGCCTGGCAATAGATCCCGACCTCTCGGCAACGAGCAACCTGCAACAGTGCTGCCGTCAGCCAGAAGTCCTACTCCAGTACTTCAAGGTATGGCTGGACTGACGGCCCGGGGGGCATTGCACAAAACTCCCGTTTCGTGGAGTCGGTGCAGGGAGCGGCTTAGACCCCCGTCTAAGAATAAGAATAAGGGCTTCTTTCACCACTTCCTGATATTGTTACAGATAGTAATCTTAGTGATAAACTAATCTATTAGATAAATCTGTGTGATAGACTATATAAGATATAGGCAATCAGATACCTGTGACACCAGAAAATAGGCTATCTATCAGATAAGCTGCAGATAGGGTATCTGGGACTTTATCAGCAAGCGGTGTAAGAGGCCCTAAGTCATTGTTTGTTACATTCTCTGGTGGTGGGTGCTGCAATCAAATTGGGAACGGGTTTTTTTCTATACAAGTTTCAACTTAAAATAGTTAATGAGTATGACATTTTGTCCCCTGGTACCACATTACCTAGCCTAGGGGGCAGGAGTCCAACCCCCTTGTTGATTTTGTACAATCTACTCTTATTTCAACCATGTATCTTTCGCTAAATTGTACTCTTTTAGAAATGAATTTAATTTAATTTTCAAAAATCTCCGGCAGCCTCACAATATTAAAAAAAACTCCGAGTTAATTTCTTCTCTGCGCCCGATGTGACGTCTTCGTTAGTAAAATGTTGTGTTGAAAATGTATGAAAAATTCGAAAGTCCACCTTATATTTAAGGTTAATTAAGAAAAGGAAGCAAGTTAAGATATCTTGCCTTTCCGACGCGGGGTAGCTAAGGGGAGTGGTGGGGGTTGTATGTAACTTGTGTACAGGGTGAGTTTGTTTATTTGCGGCATTGTTACCGGTGTTGGCTTAGGTTCGTTTACAGAGACGCTGGAGGCTCGCGCAGTTACAAATGCGGTTGTAGCACAGACAGAGACTGCTCTGCAATGCCGTCGTGTACGGATACTGCAAACGCAACAAACCTAATCACATTACAGACTATTATTATTAATTAGCATCTTCAATATCGTTTTCAATGTATGTGTTGAATATTCAAAAGTATCTTCGCTTATGAGTATAACTACTATCATAAGCTTATTACAAAAGATACATCCCTACAGACTATGAATCTTTAATTCTTTACTAATATAATAAAGCTAGGGAGTTTTTTGTTTGTTCGAACGCGCTAATCTCAGAAACTACCAGTTCACAGACATACATTCGGCGGATATAAAATATGTAGTTGGGCTCAGAATTACCCGCTCTATATTCCTATAAAGTTTCGTCAATTTGGGAGAATTCGGATCCGAAAGCTGCCCTTGTTAGAAAATCTTCACCAACAAAGTTATGGTTTACGATTCTTTATTTCTCACAAGAATAAAATTCACTTATGTAAGAAAGTACAATTTTGACTTAAAGTAGAACGTGTTAGTATAACAATATCTAAAATTTCATTATTGATGGTTTAGTTAGTTATTTAGTTTTTAATGTAAATTCAGGTTTAGTTTCTGCTCGTAGTGTGCTCGCTGTATTGAAGGCGGCTATGGACGGTTGTCCGACGTACAAAAGTCGCCTCAGCACAGACTACGGGGTGTCTGTGTTGGGACTGCATGTTGTAATTACGCCGCGTTTATTCTACACTTACTGTTCTGTGCTGACATTGCATTGAAGTGGGATAGACTTGGGTGCCCTGTGTTGGTAAATAACTTGTTTAAACCTTTAGAAAGATAGAAAAACTCATACGAGAGCGGGATTTTATTATCACTAGCGTTGCGTAAGTACCTTCTTATGAGGAAATAAATTAGCTTTTTGGTGTTACTAAAAGAAATTTGTAATTCTGGTAGGAGTCGTGTGCTATGATAACAGACGTACTATCTCTAATAGTGCGGTAATGTAAAGTAAAAAGCACGCGTGTTTTATAAGATGCTTTATGAACCTAAAACGGTGCAATAAGAGGCACTTTACGCCCAAGTGTATTGAAAAAAATTGTTCTTGTCAGTTGCACATTGCAGTTGGTCCTCGGGTAATACGTCAAAACGTCATAATGGCACGCGTGAACATTGTTCGTTACACTCGAGGCTGGAAAGCTCAGACCGAGGCGAAGCCGAGTCCGTAATGAAGCCGAGGGTGTAATGATCAACTTATCTCACATCTTGTACTATTATATTTAATAAAAAGTTATTTATTTACTACGCTATTTAGTCTAAAATTCCCAATTTCCCACGCGGCTGGCTCGAGCAAGCGGTTTAATCCGTTCGTAATCCAAACTAACACAACTCAATTATATGGGGATTGGGCTCCCCTCCATGCACCCGCCGGAGTCGATAGCACTACGCACAGGAGTCACACGGGGAGGGGGCTTAAGGGGGCTCAGCAGATAAGGGGGGGCCAGGGCTTTGGAGTGCTCTGACTTTAAACGTAGCCCAAGTCATAAGGGTCACAACAACAGTTATTTACGAAGAAAATCTGCGATTGAGATAGGTGTGGCATTAACACAACCAATCCTGTATATAATAGCACCAGCCAAAAATATTTATCGGTGCCCTTCGTGGACTAGGCTAGGTGCCATTCGCGCAGGTGCTATTCAGACGGGTGCTCTAGCTGGACTACGTCTATTTTATTACATAACCAGTTAGATACTAAACAAAACATGTGATGTACTAATTCCAACACAACCCGGGAACAGTTCGAATATGACCAATAATTTGCGAGTCAGTGGAATCAACACCGGTACAATGAAACTGCCTAATACGCTAGGCCATCATCTTCTCTGTAGTCAGTCCAGTCCACTGCTGGACATAGGCCTCCCCTACGCGCGCCACTGCACCCAATCTTCGGTTCTCCGCATCCAGTCACTGCCAGCCGCCTCGCTCCATCTAGCCGGGGGGCGTCCCACACTACGCTTACTGCAGAGCTCGTCTACCCCAGCGGTAATAGCCAGCTCAAGGTCGAAGTGTATGCAGTGACGTGCGGTCGGCAGTACAACCCGCTCCCGCGCGTGCGCCTACGATTGCCAGATGCCCCGTATTTTACGGGTTTTCCTGTTTTTCTGGCCAGGTTAATACAAAAACCCGTAATTGGGAAATTGAAATACGGGGTGAACAAGGCTCCCGTATTTTTAACAAATTCAGCCGGAGCAGGCTGGCGAAACCAAACGCTGACGTTTTCTGGCTGGCTGGCGCGTGTCGTGGGTTTTTTTATGTGTAAATTTCAATAAACATTAACCGCGCTATAAAATTTTTGAGGCTCTCGCTTCGCGCTCGCTGTGTGATGTGATATGGTATTTTTTTCCGAAATATCATAATATTTACATGTCGCTGTCATAATTTCTGAGTTAGTATTTGGTTGGTATCTAACATCCCCGGTATCTATAAATGTTTATTCGTATTTAAAATGCTGTTTTATATGTCTCCCGTAAAAATATCTAAAACCCGTATTTTTTATGCTGGTAACCATTAAATCAAGAAGTGGCAGGTGGCAACCCTACGTGCGCCGCGCCGCGCCTCACCTCTGTGAGACACTTTCACGGCCAATTAGCTTCTAATGATATTCTTCAACTCATCGGGCTCCAAGCGGATTTATTGAAAGAGCCCGCTATTACTGCGACTTCGTAGTTAATTCATGGTATCAACTTCGTAAGTCGTCCGTGGCAGAGCCGTGCTCGGAATTTCTCTGAGAGAAGAAGCCGAAACGAGGTCTTCCGCGAGAGAAGCAAAACCTTCGACATAGCTCAAAAAGTTTGTACGTTGAGGTGGCAGTGGGCTGGTCACTGTCGGAGAATTGATAACCGCTGGGGTAGACGAGTTGTCGAGTGGAGACCACGCGTGGGCAGGCGTAGATTGGGACGCGCCCCGGCTAGATGGAGCGACGGTCTGCATGAGGCGGCTGACAGTGTGAAGATCTGGTTCAGTGGCGCGCTTTTGGGGAGGCCTATGTCCAGCAGTGGACTGGCGATGATGATGTGAAAATAGACATTATTGTTCTCGACGTGCAAACGATCTTGGTTGACTTGTGCTTACGTATATTTTAATTATTTTTCTAATTAAAAAAAATTACGTCAGATTAAATGTACCGTGGCTACCTTCAGGGTAGAGCAATAAGTGAGGTACCCTTTCAGTATAACGTATGTTTTATTAAGGCTCTTACCAGTAGGTGTTCCCTTTTAACAAACCCCTTATTTAACGGTTCCATGAGTCGCGTAAGTGCCTTATCTATCCCACGGTGGGTCAAGCAGCCGATAGAGAGGCCATATTAATTTTGCAAAAGAGAGCTATAATGGCGATCTATAATCTGTGGTAAAGAGTATCCATAAACAGAGTATAAATATCAGAGTAGAAATAAACTTCGTGAGTCGATACATTTTTGAGAATATTTTGTTGAAAAATGTTGCATTATTACACGCGTGAGCATTGGTCATTACACTCTCGGCAACATTACGCGCTCGTCTTCGTCTCGTGCTGTGTAATCCAGACTCGAGTGTCCTAGGTCACTTGTATCTTAGGTACAAGTTTGTTGTTCGCCGGACTTGTCCGATTTCTGATGTGATCTGAGGTTTTCACCCCCCGCTTTGGCAACTAAGTTTCGCAACCAGTTGTCATAAAAGAAGTTCTATTCCTGTTTCGAAACCAGAGTTGACGACAGTCGCGTTTCGTAATTGCCTGTGAATACACATCAGTTGTATGCCGACCTCAGGCTGTGAACCACATCTCAACACAGGGTAACGTCTATTAATACCACATAAGTAGGTATATGGGATAAACAATGGCATTGCAGGTTGGGCGGTGGCCTGGCTAACGGCGTTATGCGGCCGGCCGCGCGCCGCACACTGGCCTCAAAACGAAGCTCCACGGACATCAAAAATCAAACACATAATTTTGAAACAATAAACATGCCAGCGTGTTCCTTTACTGAATAGCAATATTTTATGTCATGTAACTTTTTTTGATAAAGCTATTATTTAAGAAGTTATTTGCGATTTCTTTTCTTGTAATAGAACTGAACAGTTTTTTTGATTTTATTCATTATTCATATTATGCTTTCTTGATGTATCATAAACTTTCTGTGTGATAAAATGCATCATTATATCCTATATTTTCACTTAAGTTTGAATCCCGGAAACCCTCGGAACATTGCCATTTTCAACGTAAAAAGCAATTATAAATGCCATAAAAGATAAAATATTGATATTCAGTAAAGGAATACGCTAGAATGTTCTTTGAAACAAAATTAGGAAGGTACTTGATTTTTGAGCGACGCTAAGTCTAGGATCTATATTTTCATCCCAGTGTGCACCGGCTCGCCGCCGGCCCCCAGCCTTAAATCATACACAGAAATCTGTCTGTATCGATATCCGGATTTTATATAACTCTTTAGAGCACTCCCATACTGGAGTGTGGGCGAGGCGCGGCTTACTCTCCATACAAAGGACATACGAAAGAACAATGCGTTTCAAAAAAAAATCTAACAAATTCAATCCTAGCGTTACTTAAATGGCGTTATACACGAGCCGCATCAGAAAGAGTAAATGCGAAAGATTTTTTACCTAAATTTTTTGTTAGGAAGTAAGAGTTATATCCTATCCTATCCTATCCTATCCTATCCTATCCTATCCTATCCTATCCTATCCTATCCTATCCTATCCTATGCTATCCTATCCTATCCTATCCTATCCTATCCTATCCTATCCTATCCTATCCTATCCTATCCTATCCTATCCTATCCTATCCTATCCTATCCTACTTCTTACCGTATTATAAAAACGAACGTTTGTAAGAATGTTTGGATGTCGTTTGTGAGTTTGAATGTTTGTTACCTACACTTAGACGCAAAAACTACGGAACAGCGGGAAAAACTTTTCTAAGTGGGCGAAGCCGCGGCTAATAGCTAGTCTACTATTACCTTCCTCGAGCAGCCGCTTCCGGACCTTTGGCGTTCCTAAACTATTATGCGGGACGTATATTTCGTCTAAATGTGTTGGATTTTCACCATAGAGTTAGTACACCTATGATTTTCACTTATCTCCTAGTAAAACGCCAGCGGAAGTCATTAATTCGATAAACCCAGTGAAATTTATGGCGCAGAAGCAGATGTACCATTACGTATGCGGGTTGCGTCGTGCCGCCAAGGTATTTGATAAAAATTTGCGGAACTCCCCGGGTACTATTTTTGGTGAAATACCTAGGTATATGTAGGTATACTAATCCACTCAAATGTCCGAGTTTGACAGCCCTACCTCTTGAATTACCCCATCCTTAAGAAACTCTGGTCCAGTTCCAACTAGAAATGTGATAGCTAGCAAACTGGGTACAGTCGACGGCACGTCACTGGAAACACTTGACCTTGAGCTGGCCTAGCCTATCAGAGAGTTTCAATGCTATGAGAGACCAGTTTATACTGGTTTTGTTTGCACTGACGTGCGGTCGACCGTACCTATGTCAAAAATTCTATGAACTCTACAAAGACTGCGAGTATAGTTCGCTATCATCCGGCCAAGTGGGACAGTCGGCACAAGGGTCATTTTTATTTGACTGTCTTTGTTTAAACTTGAATATTCCTAAAATAGAATAGAAATAATGTTAAGAATTAAAGTTGAGAATTAAATATTTTATTTGTTTTTATTTATATAATATATAAATTACATATATTAAATTATATATATAAATAAAATATATATATAAATAAATATATATTAAATAATATAAATATATTTAAATTATATATATATATATATATATATAAATTATTGAGGATAACTATTGATATTCACACACACTCTCTTCAGACATATCTACAATTTTGCGTAGGTATATAACACATCCCCCAATCCCATTCCCACTTCCCTATCCCTTCACACACACACACTCGTACACACCCACACACATTCAAACACGCACACACGTACCTACTTATGTTAATGTCTTGTTGTTACATAATTTTCCTCTCACTGTTAATGAAACATATTCGTTCTTCTCATTTTAAGTGAAAACCTGTAATTAGCTTTACAAAATGTTATTTATTTATTTTATTTATTTAACAATTTATTGCACACACAAAACATTAACAGAATACAAATACAAAACAGAAACTATGTACAAATGGTAAGGCTTATCTCTTTATGAGATTTCTGCCAGCCAACCAGTATTTTAACCTTCTCTGAAATGTTACCTAACTCTGTATGCTGTTGGTTTTCAAAAAAAAAAAAAAATGAGCGTCGTGTCGCCACCCCGCCTCTGGCAATAAACAGAGCTCGTTTTTTTGTATAATTTTCGCTCGAGCTGCCGCTCGCCGCTCGCCGCTCGAGCCGCCCGCTCGAGCCGCCCGCTCGTGTGGAAACTGAAAATAAATCAAGCGAGCCGAGCGCCGCTCGAATAGTTTCCAGCACAAAGCGGGAATGTTCAGGAGCTCTATTTTTGAATCGCTCGCCTCGCTTCGAGCATCCATCGACATCCGATACAAAATCCATACAAAATTAGTAGAAATAGATCGCTCGAAGCGAGGCGAGCGAATCAAAAATAGGACTGTTTTACATTTTTTTTAGATGATTAGCTGCAGCGGTGAATATCTACAGCCGTGTTCAACTGTTACGAACGCACGTCAATACTCGCTCACAACTACGGCGTAAATACGTATATTCCGTTTTTTCCTTAGCTGTCATATGAAAACCAACTTTATTTGCGTCTCAGCCACATGCGTGAGCAAGGTACTGTAGCAGGAAAATAATTCAATTCAATACGCTTTATTGCAAATAAAATTACAGACAAAAAAGAGAAAAAACAGATACAATAATGTATGTACATCTAGGCGGTCCTATCACTAAGAATGATTTCTTCCAGACAACGTTGTTTGGAAAACAAGTTTGTATTACGTTAAAAACTTTGCGGTCCACTTGAGAACATCATCCTCGTTTATTTTGCTTTCAGTCGCAAATGCATTTGTTTTCTTAGGACAAAAAAAAACGGATTATAATAGTGCTCTCTTTTCCGACTAATAACAAAAGATAGATTATAGTTGCTCTCTTTTCCGACTAATCACAAAAGACAGAAATATAGATACAGTTGCTCTCTTTTCCGACTAATCACAAAAGACAGAAATATAGATACAGTTGCTCTCTTTTCCGACTAATCACAAAAGACAGAAATATAGATACAGTTGCTCTCTTTTCCGACTAATCACAAAAGACAGAAATGTAGATACAGTTGCTGTATTTTCCGACTAATCACAAAAGACAGAAATATAGATACAGTTGCTCTCTTTTCCGACTAATCACAAAAGACTGAAATATAGATACAGTTGCTGTCTTTTCCGACTAATCACAAAAGACAGAAATATAAATAAATAAATAAAATAAATAAAAATAATTTATTTCAGACTGAGTCCATTTTTGTTAGTACAACACACTCTTACAGACTATTGTTAGAATAAAAGAGAAATAAAATAAAAACAACAATGTGATCTGCGAGACCGCCCGCCACCGAAGCACCGATGCGCACGCCTACACCGCGGCCGGTGCGTGCATGCGCATCCAGCGGCCTAGCATCGGGCTGTCCCACCGGTCCGCTATGCAGCTCAGGATGCTGTTGGGGCTGGCGCGCACTCTGCGCTGGATGGAGGCGCATCGTTTGCGCATGATGGCGTAGAAGTCATCGAGACGCGCCTCGGCGAACATCCCGGACGCGCTGCAGAAGCGCGGCAGCCCCATCAGCACCCGGAACGCGTTGTTGTATTGAACGCGCAGAGCGTTGTATGCCCTCTGCGTGTAACCGGCCCACAGACTGCACGTGTAAAAGGATTGGCAGTATGCTCTAAAGAGGGTCACCTTCACCTGTTCGGTACAACGTGCAAATCTGCGGGCCAGCATATTACATCGGACAGACAACGCTCTGCGCTCACGCTCTATATCTAAGTTGTCACTTAGATCTTCGGAGACCCAGTGGCCCAGATACTTGAATTTGGCGACTTGACTAAGAGGAGTTCCGCAGAGCTTAACCTGTGGCACGTTGGGATAGTATTTAGTGCCGGCTTTAAATACAAGAAGCTCGCTCTTCTTCGCGTTGTATCTGAGCCCATGGGCCTCCGCATACTCTTCACAAATGTGAAGCAGTCTCAACAATCCATTAATCGATGGGCTCAGCAACACCATATCATCTGCGTAACTAATATTATTTACGCACACTCCATCTACGTGACAGCCCAGATAGGTGTTGCTGAGCTCAACGATCAGCTGGTTAATGTACAGGTTGAAGAGTCGGGGGGAGGTGAGGCCGCCCTGTCTCACCCCGCACTCCAACCTGTACACATCCGAGTATGAGCCTGCCCACTTCACAGAATTGGTCTGGTTGCTGTACCAATACCTCATGAGAGATACCACTTCATCAGCCACATTAGTATTACTTTCTAGCTTTTGCCACAACAAATCATAACACACCAAATCGAAGGCCTTGGATAAATCTAGGAAGCACGCATTTACAGGCGTTTTCCTAGACGTGTAGTATTGAACGGTATGCTTGAGAGACAGTATTGCAGTTTCCGTAGACAAGCCCGGCCTGAAGCCAAACTGGGCGTCATGCAGGTCAATGCGACTCGCCATGTGTCTGTCAAGCAGACCGTCCAACACCTTGGCCATGACAGTAGCAAGCGATATGGGCCTATAGTTGGAAAGTTCCGAGGTGTCGCCTGTTTTATCTTTTACAATAGGTACTACTATGGTTCTCATCAGGTCGCCTGGTAAGTGAGAATGACTTAAGCAGAGACTATAAAACATTGCCAGGACGCGCGGCAGGTGTACACCGGCGTGTTGCAGGTGCTCAATGCTCAGATGGTCATGCCCCGGAGACTTCCCTCTCACCATATTTTTGATCACGGCAGTAACGTCCTTGGCCGAGAATCTCATACTTATCTCCCGGGAGCACCTCTCAGCATTGACCACCTGCAGCGCTGGACCCAATGGAGACTTCACCTGAAAATGATTTTTAAACAGATTCGCTATATCTATAGGTTTATGTTGCCCCGCCACACTCACTGGGAGACTCGGCTTGGGATTTAGTTTGTTTGTCTGTTTCCAGAACTTCCCAAAATCTTTTGACGAATGGTGGTGAGCTATAATGTCCATTTTGATTTGAGTTTGATTATTTTGGCACCATTTCAATTTTGTTTTAAATATTTTTCTTGTCTCGCACATGTTCTCGTAAATACAACCCGAGACGGGCTTTCCATACAGGACCCAGACTTTAAAAGCAAGCCGAGCCTCCCCGTGAGCATGCTTGACGTGCTTGTTCCACCCAATAACATATTTACCTCTCCTACCTCGGCTTTCCTTACAACTATATTGTGAGGCCTCTGAAAGTATACTGACTATATTGCTATACATGTTATCCAGTACAATTTTATGATTAACATCTGCACACATTCCATTAGCACACATACCAAATTCCGCAGGAAAATCAATGTTTTTCAGCCTAACATTACACATCTCATTATAGTTATTTATTTGACCCGCGTCCCGCTCACCCCACGTCACTCTATTGTCAATTAAACTAGGTAATACTACGGTAGGTGTGATCATGTTAAACTGACACTCGAGCTGTATAGGCATGTGGTCCGACCAGTAAGTGTCGTAGAGCACGGCCGCGGCGGCGACGAGGCGGCGCGCGGCCGCGGTGGCCAGGCAGTGGTCGAGCCAGCGCCGGCAGCCGTGCGCCTCGCTCACGTACGTGTACGAGTCGGCCGGCAGCAGCTCCAGGTCCGCGCACCGCCAGCGTTGCTCCTCGCAGAAGTTACGCAATTCCGTACCGAATAGTGCTCCCGGGTGCGCGTTAAAGTCCCCGAGCATGATTACACATTGCACATCGTTACTATCTATTATCGCACTGATTTCACTTAGACATTCCGTGAATTCTACCAAATTGTCGATATCGTCTGTAGGCATATACACTGAGAAAATTATTATGCAACGACAGTGGGATATTATTTTTATTGCAGCTAAACGTACACTGTTACACTTTATCACGGTGACCGACGGGAACAGACTTTTTCTCCAAAGCAAGGCCACGCCTCCATACGGCCTGCCGCGCAGTACACCAGCTGAGGTGTCGACCGCCGATTTCCCCGTGAAGTCGAACCCGCCATCTATCTGCCCCAGAATATAGATACAGTTGCTCTCTTTTCCGACTAATCACAAAAGACAGAAATATAGATACAGTTGCTCTCTTTTCCGACTAATCACAAAAGACAGAAATATAGATACAGTTGCTGTCTTTTCCGACTAATCACAAAAGACAGAAATATACATACAGTTGCTCACTTTTCCGATTAATCACAAAAGACAGAAATATAGATACAGTTGCTCACTTTTCCGACTAATCACAAAAGACAGAAATATACATACAGTTGCTCACTTTTCCGACTAATCACAAAAGACAGAAATATAGATACAGTTGCTCTCTTTTCCGACTAATCACAAAAGACAGAGAGATTGATATAGTTTATTACGTATAGGTGGTCGCTAGCGAGTAGGTATCGATGTAGTAAGCTCATGGTAGGGTACAGGATGCCGGCGGTGAACGGGACATTTTTTCAGGTTGTCGGCGAATATAGCTTCAAGGCTGCACTAGGTTTAGTTTCCCGACACCGACATGGAACACAGGATATAAATCGACTTTTTAGGGAGCGTCCATAGTAATTTAATTACGTAAGTGAAGATGTGAAGGTTGAAAAAATTCAATTCATTATCTACACAGTGTTTCTCAGTTGAGGGGAGCGGTACCCAGTAAGTCCATCATATCTTATCAGCCTGTAGACGTCCACTGCTGGACTGCTGGTCTCCCCCAGGATCTCCCCGACGCCCGGTCCCGCGACTTTCACCAGATCGTCGGTCCACCTTGTGGAAGGCCTATACGCTGCGTCTTCCGGTACGCGGTCCAGTAAGTTGATTCGGGTTATTCACCAACTGGACATGCGCGTGTCCAGTTGGTGAATCTTGAAATAGTACAATTTGTTGAACCGTCTGGTCAGAAAGTGATGGGGAAGTTGGCATTCGCGGAAGTGGACATTCCGGGAAATAGACGCAACGGACGGAGGGGACATTCCGGGAATAGGACCAAAGGGGCCTGAGGGATTTATTTTCACGTTTCACTATCCGGACGCGCGGCTTCTTCCCAGCGCTAACACCTTGGAAGCGGTGGTAAATAAAAAATTTGATGACGTTGTATAAATGTACCCAGTGTACTTACATGCAATGACATAATTTTGACTTTGACTTTGAATCTTAGCGTGTGAAGTCGACGAAATAATTCAACTGTAGGTAGGTACCTATTTCACAAGTTTCACCAACTGGACACGGGCATGTCCAGTTGGTGAATAACGATGTTCTTGTTATCGCGATTCTGCGTAACGTGTAGTAACGCGTAATCGATACCGGGGAGCCGCCGCCGATGGATGATCCATCAAATATCATTATGTCATTATTTCCATTTCATTAGTGTGCCCGTGGCATCGCGCCCATCATTGGTGCGACAACTTCCAGCCGCACGTATGTACACTCACATCTTTTTCATTTAACTTGGAGCATGGTAGACACGAACCAGGATAGTTGAGCCGCTTGCAAATGCAAACGGGTTACAAAAGGGTTGCTGTGGTCACATTTCATTAACGAAAAACGGCGGCATTCGTGTAACACAACCAAGTTAAGATGATAAGCTAGGCGCTCAACAATCCCGGTTCGTGACTGTACATTAAACAATTTATCTCGTCAATTTATTTCGTCACACGCAAGTCTATCTATTTTAAAATAGCTTAGACCTGTTTGTATGAGTGTAGTTAGCCATTGTGGATGCACCAGCAAGTCACTATGCCACACATATAACTGAATGTCCGCGCCTGTTGATGGCGGCGCCGCTGCCCACTTAAGACTGGTTTCACAGCTGTACGGGAGACCTCTTCACCAGCTTAAATGTAACACAATGAAACATGAGGCATTATGTTAGATGCAAAGCTGGGTTAGAACATTAAGGAGCCGTTTGGCGCCGCACCAGCCGCCTGCCGACGCCCGCCGCCGCCCGCAGCCGCCGGCATCAACTCTCTCGGTGCCAACTCGCGCTTAACAGCACTTTATAAATGCCGAGCTTAAGTCAGTGTTAGCAGAGAGACCACAATACATCGTGGGAGCATCAGCTTTTTTCTGTTTGTTTGAGAAAAGTACTATACAAGCCTTGGCCACAACCAGGCACTGATGGACTCGCGTATGAGGGCCTCGGCTTCGCATTTGTATTGTGCTCGGCCCACATTTACACTTTCGTCCATCAATGCCTCTATTGCTGGCCGCTGCAGTAATGTAGGTAGGTACTATATCCAATTATGTAAGTTCTCAAATTAGACTGTTATCTGAGTTGTTGAACACTCAAAATATAGCTATAAATGCAATTAATTTTAATATTAAAAGAAAAAAAATATTTACTAAGTATGTTACTTGTATGTTACATTGACATGCTCAAGATTTTCAAATTGTAAATAGCAATTTGCTTATAATTTGTTTGTATACTTACACTTGTTTGGTTTTGCTACACCCTGTATTTTGACAGCACTCCACCTCCCATACATTCGGCCGAAATGAATTTGTAGAAACGCTACGCTAGGGTGACCATGGAAACAATACTTAATTCCGGACACAGTCCTGACTCATTTAAAAAGGTAGCACAAACTTTGGCTGCTGTATGGATAAACTAAAACTAAATACTCCTTAATGTCTCTGGATGAAATGACTTTTCCGATTAGTTTGGTGTGTTTAACGATCCGGACATGGAGAGGGAATGGTCCATCATCAGATCACACCCCGATCAAACCCTGGCGGAGAACCAAGCAGACCAAGGTTTCGAAGTACCACGTTTGTATGAAAATGTTGCTGTGTATTAAAACCTTTAGCCAGAAGTGTATTGCCTTTCTGACGGCTGTCTGCTGAAAGGGCAACGAATTGTCAGTTCAAAAGGCTGTCATTCTCCAAATCTTATGCCTATCTGGATATCTTCATTGTTGCCATTTGTCCGTCAAAGAGAAGCGCAACATAATATTCATCCAACCGTACTCTTCCCGTCCTTTCCGACACATTTTTAGATATATTTATTTACTCAGCAAATTTGTAGACATGTTTATAAATGGAATTAAATATTTCTTTAATTTTCTAATAGTTCGCACACGCCTATCGGGAAATAAAAGAAATATCCAATTACCACTCACAGACACAATTTTTGCTTTGTCAATTAGATTTTGTTGCTAAAAATATGTAATATACATCGAGTAACACGTGCAATAGATATAATGATCCTAATTCTCTATAAGTCCTGTCACAGTTCCGAGGTGTGCGGGCGGAGGGACCTGCACGGTGATTGGCCCCGCCAAGGTCGCGCTGTCGTGATTGGGTGACGTCTGCGCGGTGTCACAGAAGCGTTGTCTTTGCTTCAATGTGTCCTATTTTGCAAGTGAGAGTTGGTGACCCCCGCACACCTAGAGCTGGTTATATCTGGGGGTTGTCGATTACCTCGTCATGTCGCGAGTATTACTGCCGGGGGGCCGGGGGGCCGGGGGACGACATACACGCTTAATTATTCAAACGAAATTACTTTTTGCACCACTTCACGTGCGTCCGGGACCGGCACGTGATGACGTAGAGCGAGCTATGAGAGTCGCAGGGCAAATGTGAAATAGTCTCGACGTGGAGGCGCCGATCTTCGGATGCGAACGAATAGAAAAGCGATAGAAATTCTTATTCAAATTCAAAACTATTTTATTGCGTGTAAGTACAGTGGATACATTTATACAACGTCAATTGTTTATCTACCAACGCTTTCAATGTGTTAGCGCTGGGAAGAAGAAGCGGCGCAACAACTTATGAAGAACTATTAGTTAATCTGTGCCTAAACCTTTTTACAGACGAGCGCTCGAATGGGACTCTCGCATGACACGTGTAGTGTGGGACGCCCCCGGCTAGATGGAGCGACGATCGAGGCGGCTGGCAGGGAGAACCGAGGGTCGGGTTCAGTGGCGTGCCTTGGGGGCCTATGTCCAGCAGAGGACTAGTAGGTACAGACAGATGATAAAGCTGTTTCTTAGCAGAGCGTATGATTTGATTTCAATCCGAGTACGGTCGACCGTGGAAACAAAAATAGTATAAACTGATCTCTCATGGTATTGAAACGGGTTCAGACTCGTGGTTACTCCATAATAGCTATGCTATGCCTAGACCAGCTCAAGTCCAAAGTGACGTGGGGTCGACTGTACATGTCTGCCAATGTGAATGCAGTTTAATGTGGTTCTCCAGTGAATAGTGAGCTCGAATGCGAACATTGCCAGCTGCGTGGGTGCCAGCGACGTGGGCCCAAGCCGCAGGCCTCCGCGCCAGCTCGACGTCCTGGAGACCTATTATTGAATCGCTCGCCTCGCTTCGAGCGGTCGATTCTACTGATGTTTGTATCGGATGTCGAAGGAAAATTTGTGGAATCGAAGCGAGGCGAGCGATTCAAAAATAGAGCTCCTGGTAGCTTTTAATTATACATTGCAGTCGGTATATTACTGATGTAATGGTAGGTGCTGTAGCCAGCGAGACAAGATAATTAAATAAAAAGCATAAAATAGATAAAGAAATAGAACAGGAACACAATTCTTCGAAGAAATATTTTATTTTGGTACCGACATTATGTTAGACAAGCAGTTTAAAATGCTTTGGGATATCCTTTCGTTTTGACGTGTCCATAAACAGAAAAAGCCTAATTAATAAAAATAAGAATTATCACTGACATGTGGAGAACACAAAAGTCCCTAAATAAAATAAAGATTAAAAAAAAACAATAATAAAAAAATAAAACAAAAATACAATAAATTGTAAATGTCAAATAATACTTCGGTCACTTAAAGCTTGAAAAAAAATAATTATATGATGAAATTCTAGAACTTCCAACAAATTCCCTCATGAAGAAACCGCACGAATCTGAGCGCAACAAACAACGTGTATGAAGAAATGTACTGCACACCCCTTCCACCGCACCGTGCGTGGGCGCAGTCTCTGTTAGCTGGTAGTGTGTACTCACAGCGCGTGGCGGGAGTGTGTGGAGGTGTGCGTGGGGGGGCGGCGGGGGGGCGCGGGGGTGCGGGCGGGGGGCGTGGCGCGGGCGGCGCAGGCGGGCCAGGGCGCTCAGCAGCCCCTCCGTGGTCACGCAGCGCCGCCGCCTCCACGCATCTGCAACCAAACAAACAAACAAGCCATCGATCAATCAATCAATCAATCCCTAAGCCGTGGTAGCCCAGTTGGTTGTGCACTCGCCCTACGTTCATGAAGTCGTGCTCGCTCGTACCAATGAACTTTTCGAAACTTAAGTACGGTTTATTATAATACCACAGGGTTTTTGATGACGGAAAACGTAGTGTGGAAACCTGCATACGCCAAAGATTTCCGTTTTATAGTGTGTGAAGTCCACCAAAAACGAATTGGGGCACCGGTTGCGGTTTGGCGCAGAAAAAAGATTCCAAAAGGGTCGAAGTGTCGCCATGCAGGTAATCCTGGCTACTTAAGTACCCACTACTCTAAGAACCCACTTGTCAGGGGGACTAAAATGTGTCCCATTTATCCCCTCAGGGGTACAGATCAGGGGGACAGCTGGGAATAATCCCAAAGTGTTATTTTATTATGTAATAAACAGGTACAAATGATGTTTCATAATGTTTGTTACGATGTACGCCTATTAGATTATGATAAAAGCATGTTGTTTGCCGCCACATGTGACGTGTCGCCACGTCTCTCGACAGACACAAGTGGCGCGTCGCACGACACAACCAAACTTAATTTATTACCTAATAGCAGAGCTACAAATTACAGTTTATTATATTATCACGAGCTTCCTAATCTAATTTGTATAATGCTTTGCCTAATGATTATTAGAGTGTAAGTTAATTACAGTTTTCAGCTAAAATATAAGTGCGTCTCGCAGCTAACGTTAGCAGTCGAGTAGTTCGTAGTACAGTCGAGCGCACGTCAGTGGACCCTGAGCTGGCCTAGCTTATTAAGAAGATTCAATACTATGTGAGACCTGCTAATAATGGTTTTGTTTCCACTGACGCGCGGTCGACCGTACATACTCCCAATCGCAACGTGTTTCCGGTGACGAAAAACTGGATGGAGCGAAGGTATCGCTTCTGTATATAGGTAGTGAAGTTAGTATTCTTTGGCTTGTCAATGCAACCTTTATTTTCTTCATCATCAACAACAGCCTATTAACATGTCCCCACTGCTGGGGCTCAGGCCTACCCTCATAATGAGGGCGTTCGGGCTATAGTCCACCACGCTAGCCCAGTGCGGGTTGGTGGACTTCACATGCGCCTAAGAATTTCTTCTTCGGCGTATGCAGGTTTCCTCACGATGTTTTCCTTCACCGTTTAAGAGCAGTCAGTATTTTCTTCATAAAAATCTACAACTTTATAGGTACCTAAGGACCCAATATTTCCTCCAAGGGCGCCCCACTGCAATACAAAGTATATAAACAAATTGTATGACAGTCCTTCAAAAGTTATTCTATCTCAAATATCAACTGCAACTTTGTTGGTTTCTCAAGAAGATATAAATAAAATAAAAAGGGCGCTCCGAGCTGTCTAAACTCCGTACAGCAATAAAAATGTACCGACTGCCTCTGTTTCAAGTCACACAAAGAAACTCCACACCACTCATAAAACGTTCAACACTCTAGTTCTTAGCTATATTCTCCGCGGTTTTTAATGGCGGCTCGGCTGTGTGAAGCTGGTTGATTTTTGCGCAATGACTAATTTGAGGTGTCAAATTATCGAGCTGTTTCAAGAAATGGTTCATTGATTCGATCAACCGAATCAAACTTTCAAGTTTTTGGACATCTCTCTGTAGCACTCAATCTCGCTTACGCATCACATAGATTATAAACACTGTCAGCGATGTGCAAACAATTTGTGACTATATTCATTGAGCCGCCAAGAAAATCCGTGGGGACTATACCATTTGTATACCATATTACAGCAGTGACTGGATGCGGAGAACCGAAGATCCGGCTCAGTGTTGATAGAGAAGTTTTCCATATTTTTCCGAATTTATTCCGAGTCGCTCGACTATCCCGACATATTTGTGATCCCAACCTTCACGTTTATAACTTTGTATTGTATTACTAGTTCTTTTGCAATGGTTATTTCAGAAGCTAATGTCATCGCGCTAAGTGTGTAAGATAATAATAGAGATTGTTCAGACAACACTCGAGAGAGTCACTCTATCCCGGCTAGTGTATCCCCAAGGCAATCAACAGGTACCTTCCGTCTACTCATTCACTCAGTTCATTGTGAAATGAACCCTATCGAGAACATCAATCTTCCCTTGTATTGATATTAAAACGGTGAGAAAGTCTTTGTTTGTTATTAGATTTATTTATTTGATTGATGCCTGGTATTAATGTCGCTTCAGACTCGCACAGTCTTCACACATAATTCTTACGGAAACTTGATGTTAGAAGATGTGATGGAAGTTTGTTGCGCCGCATTTTCTCAGCGCTAGCACCCAGCAAGCGGTGGTCGTGTATAAATGTATCCAGTCTACTCATATATGCAATGACACATTTTGACTTCGACCTTGATTTAAATACATATAAATTTTAAGTTTTTTGTACACGAAACCGAAAAAATAAAGGGAAAGGTATTGTCTGGGCTTTTCCGTGAAATATACATATACATAGGTGGACGGATAATTAGAAACAGGGCAAGATTTTCATACAGTCGAGGTCACTTTGAAGCCATGGGTCTCTGTAAAAGATTGATCGGGACATGATCTGATGACGGTCATCGAAAAATCAGATGGAAGACTTTAAGATAGCTATAGATATTCAACTGATCAGATATGCCGTTTGGAAGCAGCATCGTCATGAAGAAAAAAACCCCGCAAAATGACATCAAAATGTATAAAAATCTTAAAGTTGAGGAATCATGACGATGCTGCTACCAAACGGCTCATCTGATCAGTTGGATATCTATAGCGATCTTAAAGTCCTCCGTCTACTCATCATAGCGTCATCAGATCACACCCCCATCAATCCTTCACGGAGCACCATGGCTTCAAAGTGACCTCGATCGTATGAAAATCTTGCTCTGTTTCTAATTATCCGTCCACCTATGTACATGTGAGTCCGTGTGGACTGACGTAGCTACGTTATAGTTTTGCTTAAATATAATATTATTATTATAAAACTGGTGGGAAATAATATAAACACTGTTCACGGATATTAATAAAGTTGAATATAATGAAGTTGAAACTAAATAAAGGTGAGGTTCCACTCCACGCTTTTCACAATCACCAGCCATATATACAGTATTAATATGACAGGTTGGACATTATAAGAGAAAGAAAGAAAAAGAAAGAAAGAGTAAGGACTAAGAGAGCCTACCTTTCTTTTTATTAAGTTGCAAAACAGCAATGCATACATTGTTATAATCTCTTTTGTATGGTTAATTACAGTCACTCGAGGCATATCTTTTCACCCCTAGTATAAGCAAGTGTGTAGTCCACAGCTGTTAAATTGTTACAGTGGCCACATACCATCAGGTGGGGCTGTATCTTGCGCCCAACATTTTAAATAATTACCTTCTGTTATAATCACATTCTCATTGCATTTTTGTAGGTACAAGGTTTTATATGACGACGTTAAAAATTACACGCTGCAAATGGAGCCCCGCCCAAAGGACTTTATTACAATATGCGTCAGCGGCTCGTTCGCATTGCAAAACAGCTTATGTATTATGTATTCCGATTAAACTCGACTATTTTGCCGCACCGCACCGCACCGCACCGCACCGCACCGCACCGCACCGCACCGCCTCGCCCCGCACCGCACCGCACCGCACCTCACTGCACCGCACACATTTCTACACTGATTCTGGTAAATATTTAATGACTAACTTCAGAATGTTACTTCGAACTTCGAAGGTAGTAGGTTCGGGCTCGAAGCATTTGAGTAGAAGTGACCTAATATCTGCGACAATAACCGCTAACAGGCGTTCATTGTCAAATACTGAACAAGATAAAATGTAACAATTACTGTTGGCGATTCTTTGGAAATATTTACTTTTATATATATAGAACTCAAAATTTGTTTTTATACGTTATAATATTGTCAGTTTACGGGCTTAATGTTTTCATATATTTGTGTTCCAAGAAATTTCGTTTCTGTTCGCCTGCAAAGTCCTGAACATTTTGGTCCTTCGAACCGGATATAATTACCAAAAAAATATGATTAAGTGTCTACAAAGCATTTTAGTAACAAGTAAAATGTGGCTTGTATTAACAAAAAAAACTTCCTTTTAGAAATATCTGATAGAGCGACTAATTATCTGCGGATTCCCAAAAGATAATTATTATACCTTACGATAATGTAGGCATAAATTTCAATTCATATTGGAAAAAAATGTACTTTTTTAAATTTTACTTTTTTTTTATATACCTAATTTTTTTTTTCATTCAAAAAATCTATTAACCTTAACTTACTTTAACTCTAATAACATACAAAACCTAATCTCGTGATCACTTCATATATACTTGCGTAATAAGTAAATTGGTCACGATTAGGCAACCGTATGATTGCACAGAGCTAACAGGAAACTGGAGACGAAACAATGGGTGCTTCGGAAAAACACGGTTTCCCCCCACGACATATACCTACATAGGCACACGATACCTGCAGCACACAGACATAACCGCGGAAAGATGAGTCCAACCAATCCAGGAGTAGGTCTAACGTGACGTCAGCCTGACTCATGAAAAATCCGATGACAATTGTAAGCTTGGCCGTGACATGAATTACGAAGGACCAATTAATATGATTTGTACCAAAATGACCAGGGACGACCTGATGGCCGAACGCAGTGGCCGCTCAACAACTGCAACATTCAGATTGTAAAGAAGTTTTCATCAAACTTGCTCGTAAATGGTCATATTATATGCCTGCATACAGAAACACAATGGCCTATATTATGCACCCGCGGGAGTAATGAAAATCAGTACAATATTATACCCCTAGGGGCTGTAATGTGTAGCTGGTTGTACTGAACTGGTTTAATAAATTAATTAGGTTAAATTGAGTAGTTAACTTGACTGAACTTGACTTATTTCCTCGCAAATGTGATGAAAAACATTGTGTGCATGACGCGTAGTAAGGGTATTACAAACTCGAGTCGTTAGTAATATCCTACTTACTGCACATTGTACTATTGTAGTACCTACAGTAGCATCAGTATATCGTTCACGGGCCAATGTATCACGCTTCTACAGCAAGCTACCATCAGAGGATATTTTGAATACGAAGGACAAAGAATGATACGGAAGATACTCCGCGCCTTCTTGTCAGCGCTACCCAGGAGGTGGTGGTAGCACGTGGTAGGTAACATGACGTTATAAATGTACCCAGTGTACTCATAAATTCATAACGCACTAACATAATTATTTTGACTTTCTCGGAAACTTATTGCTATGCGACTCTCGCAATATATACCTAGATACGTAGACGTTTAGTTACATGAAATATAGTTAGGTTAGGTTTAATGAACGGGCTAGCCGTCCCATCAACTGGCGGGTTAAGCCAGCTGACTGCGACACATACACACAAAAAAATAAATGGCTTCGACACCAAAAGGAGATGGTTACGTCCAAACTGAACAACAGGAAATGCTTCGTCGAGTCACACCGCCGTGATGTTGACAGATAACACAAAATCAGAATCAGATAAAGCTAAATGATATTTTAAATGCAGTAGCTATTAGGTATACCTATATAAGTACAGTAGGTATATAATACGAATTATTCCCGAAATCCACCCCAAGGGTGGAATTCCGGAATGATCTGCTGATGTACTCGTACAGTCTTTTAAGATCTTTCAATGATTTCAACCTCATCGCTTCAGTAGTTTTCGTGTTAACCGGAGGACAGACAGACAGACGAGCAGATAGACAAAAAGCTTTGCTAATAAGGGTTCGACGGACCCATTATAAAGAGAATCCCGAAATCACTCAAATGAGTACAGACGTGTTTCGTATATTTGATTACAGAACTCTAATCCTTAACGACTTGTCGTGTCAGCTCTGAAAAAGCACCGACTACTGTTTGTTCTATAATTAATTAGGTAACTGATGATCTGCGCGAATGTTATGGTAGCTGCGCGCGCGCAACGCCGCTCAGTTCGACGCCGGCCACGGTCGCCAGCGCACGCGTCCCTCGCTAAATCAAACAATCAAATCAACAATGTTCATATGAACTTTGATCAATAAAAAGTGACAATGCTATGGGTTTTAATTGTAACAGTGGCGAGCGCGTCAGCTCGGAGGATCAGCACGGACGTTCATGATCATTATCTAGCTCAGCCTAAAACTGATTTCGGATCTTTCGGTGATGGAAGGTTTGAAGGTTTCGGTGATGGAGACGCGAAAGACATCCGTGATGTGAAGGACTCTGGCGACAGAAACGTCAACACGGAATTTAGCAGCCGCAGTTTCGGTGAGAGACATAAACCCGGGAACCCGGAGTTTCATGAGTACAGCAGCTTCAACACGCATTTTAAACACCATCATTTCCGACACAGCGGCGACAGCCGCGATTTTGGTAGTCAAAATCGTGGTTTTGGATCAGGTTTCACCGGTCAATCTGAGTTTCGCAACAGAGGTAGAAACGAACATAATCACAGAGATATCGAAAATGGTTTTCGTCAGAACACGGATGAGACACGGACTCATGGGATCGAAACTTTGGGTCACGAGTTCGGATCAGAAACTTTCGGTAGTGATAGACGACAGCATGCGTTTGATAGAGGCATAGAGAGTCATAATCACAGAAGCATTGGTCAAGACAGCGGCAGTCAGGGGTCCAGTGATGGATTTCACAGCAATTTTGGGTCAGACAATTTTGGTTCCCATGCTTTTCAAGGAAGAAGTATAGAACACAACAACCAGAAAAACTCGAATAATAGATTCGACCAAAATACCAATGCAAAAAGAACTGACCAGAGTCATGGATCAGAGAACGCTGATCGTCACACTGAACTTCAGGAAGGAAGCGCGGGAGACCATAAACATACAGATGTAAATAGTCAGAATAATAAAAATAAGGATGAGTTTGAAATTATATCAGCAGCTCATAAACGATCATTTGACAACCACAACAAAGAAAATGTTAACATCAGAACGCCTGACCACGACTGTGAAAAGATCACCAAAACCGAAATCAAAAACACATCAAACATAGTTAAAGATAAAGTTGAACACAATGAAAACACTGGAACCAAACCGAACACAAACATAACCACTGAAAGGCGAAGCAACAGTGGCAGTGGTAGCGCTCAAAATAGCAGTAGCAGCAGGTCAAATCAAAAACCTGACGTAAAGACTCCAATTGAGAATGAAGTGACGAATAACTCGAGACGAATTCCAGCTGTTGCGAACAAAAACAGAACTAACCAAGGGAAAGAAGCAGAAGAAGACAGGTGGGTGTGGGGCGAAGGGACGACGATCAAACTAGATTTAGAAAATAGAGATGCCTTCAACGGCGACAGGTGTCCCACGGGAAAGATTAAAATTGGAAATTTGTGCGTAGATGTGGATTGAGAACAAAAACAAACAAAAAATTAGGGTAACTGTGCAAGTTCCACCAATGTCTTTTTAGTGATGCCGAAATGGGACAATTGAGGATCCTAACTATTCCTAATTATTGACCCAGTAATTTCTTACTACTGTATTTGAAAAAAGCTCCGACTACCCAAGATAAACCTTTTTGTCTTATAGGTATTTTCCATCCTATGTAGTTATTTTCAAATCTAAATGCTATGTGTTTTTATAAACTAGGTATTACTATAATTAGACCTATTTTATTTTGTAGTCTAGATGTAAAATTATGATCTAGTCATTGATAAAAAGTAGTTTTGAGTTGACCAGCGATTTTACGGTCGGCGTTTTGTATTGAATAGATTTCTATCTGCTATGAATTTATGATATGAGCAGTGTCAAAAATACACCAGTAATGACCGGTTACCGACGAAAAATATAATTGCGTAATTATTTTAATGACTTTGGGGAACTACAAACATTATTGTTATTATAGTAAAAGGATTTAATTTATTGGGAATTTTCAAGTTCTGGGAAAGCCTCTGTGACCTGTTACAGTGATATTCGTTGCATTCTGTAGTAGGTATAATTCAAACTAATTTGATGAATAGAAATCGGAAATATCCGAAATGTTTGCAATAAGAATTACCGATTTCTTTTTAAGTACTCTATAATCCCGTGTTTGTAATGTTTATAATTATAATAGAGGTGCACCTTGACTCATGAACTGGTTCTGTGATAAAAATAAAACCCAAGTTTAGCATATCTATGACGTAGAGCGAGCAGGTTGAAAACATGCGCGTGCGTCGGCGGCCGGCGACACGTGAATTCATTATAATTTTTTTAATAATATATAGGTACCTAGGTACTTATAATAAAACTGTATAAAAGTTGTGTCTGTCTGTACATTAAATATTTTTCGAAAAACATACAATGATACCAAGGCCGAATACATTTTTTTTTTCATTTTTGTCTGTCTGTTTGTTCCGACATCACGCAGAAACCACTGAACGGATTTTGACAAAATTCTGTACAGTGATAGTGTACATCCCTGGCCAACGTATAGGCTGTATACATCTCGAAAACTGGCCGAGGGTACAGGCTTTTTAGTTTCTAGAGATGATTTAATACAAGAAGTCCTACTCCATTCATTCTTGCATCGGATTCACTACTTACATGTCATCTTTTGCAAATTCGCACAAACATTACGCTGATATTATTTATGACTTTACCTCAAACACGAATATTTGATTGAAATTCCAAATACAAATGACTATAGATAGTGTATGTGCCAGTAACATTGAGATTAAAGCGCATCGACCCTAATGTTTTCCTTTGCTCGACGAGGCTTTTAATTTTTTTTTCTCACTCCCCCCAGAAGTAAAAGTACAATAAGTAGTAGAATAAAAATTAATCATAAAATTTTTTAGTTAAATTAGGTACTTAATCTAATGGTAAATTAACCAATTTCTTTTAAGCTCAATTAATTATCGTGGAAGCGGTTATTACCTTGTATTTGTGTTCTACTTAGCGGCGTGTGAGTGAGGCGTGTCAATAAAAACATGACAAAAACTATAATGCCAAGGTTTCCTCACACGGACGCGATATACCTATACGAGTAGTTTTATTTATAACTCCGTGTGACAATGTATGTACATAGAATCTCTTACATTCTAAGGGGAAAAATACATATTAAGTACCCAGTGCAAGAGCACTTAACTAATATTAGATACGGAACAAACTTTCAGAAAAATATGGCTTTCTAAATATTTAAATAAACAAAGCCGTATTTCATAGAATACAAAGCGAGTACTTACAAGTTAGTTGGCTAGTTCATTTGTTAATGCTTCGTAATTAATGTAAAATAACGTAATTAGTTATACTTTAGCATTTTTAATAATGTAGTAGGAGATGTGTCTGAGAGAATTATCAACTCTCTTAATAACTTTCATTTGTAATACTTGAATATTGGAAAAGAAACGTACTCAGGTACCTACTTTAAATATTTTGATAAATATCCTTGATATTAAATGTATAAGTGTGCTTTAGGAAGTTTTTTTGCGCCTAAGGGTCGTAACGTGATGTTAATAAACCTTCCGGTTATAATAACAAATGGGCTATCAAATGGAAAAAAAACTTTTAGTTCCAGAGATTCAAACAAAAAAGTCTCTTAGCTACCTACAGTAATATTAGTAGAATTATATGTAAGTGAGCTAACAAGTTACAAGAAGTTACTTTAAAATGAAAAATTATAAAATGTCCAGTGAACATAACAGAAACTCAAATTATTGCTGTCAAATTCTGTATGTACATATAAAGTAAATATTAATTTAAAATTAAGAAAGCATTAAGATTAATTTTAAAAACTTTGTTTCAAAATAAATGAAAACAAGATATAAATATTAATAAGGCATGTTATAATATCAGTATTATCAAACGTTTGAATAAAGTTACTTGAAAACTATACGCGTGTTACTTTTGTTCTTTTCCCTTTCTTCTATTTCCTTCGCATTTGTCCGTCACGTGTGTATACGGTGGGTGGAGCCGGACACGGACGGACGCTGTCGGACTGTCCGTACGGACGCCAGACTCGATGGACCGAACCTAAATGGGTTTCTTATCACAACTACCTACACCGGCTGGCACTTCGAGATGGGTCAGTATTGGGACGTCCGAAACTATAAGAGAAAAACATGTTCTAAGGAATCATGTCGAGATGGATGCAGCCTTTTTTCACACAATTTTTTTTTTCGTTATTACCGGACAATTTTACATCGCGACAAACAACCATAAGTAAAAAAATTCGCTTAAGATAAAAAAAGTAATTTCTTAGCTCGCAGCGCCTCCCAAACTTTGATACAGTTTTATGATCCCCGGAGCCTTGGGGGCCGGGGCCGGCCGCTCACTTCATTTCACGCAGCTTAAAGAGGATCTTATTAAAAAATCTTAACTCGCACCAACTTAAGTATAAAGCAGGTTTAAGTATACGGTGCCAAGTTGGGGCGGCTCGTTCCCAGTGGCATTACAGTATGTACTTTTGTATTGTATTATATATTCTCTGGCGGAGTCGCGTCGCGCAAATCACATCAAAATCAAATCAAATATATCTCACTAGCGGACTTTAATGTAGTTTAGAAGAAATATATGTTACTCTAGAGTCTAGCTACTAGCTAGTCGTAAGAATTATTCTTTAAATAAACAAAAAAGATTAGAATAATAATATAATGTTCCTTAGTTGCATCGGATCACGTGATCCGCTGGTAACTTTTAGCGTGGTCAGATGCAACCGTTCCGCGAACTGAAGCTCTATTTTTGATTCGCTCTCCTCGCTTCTAGCGTTCGATTCTACTGATTTTCCCTCGACTCCGCATTTTTGAATCGCTCGAGCGGCAACGAGTGGTATCGACCAATCGTCGCTTGGGACGAGCCGAGCGGTACAATAAACGTCAAATGCCATATGACAAAAGAAAAGAGACAACTATCACTGACACTTCACTTCGGTTCACTTTTTCTAACAAAGAGCAAAGATAATATCATATACAGTCTTTATGGTTTCGACCATTACTGAGCATTTTACGTTCCGCTTTACGTTTCGGTAATTACCGGTTTTTATTTTTTCTGCGTGAAACGGATAAAATTCTACATTTCTAATATTATTGGCAACACCGAACGCGAGCGAATCAAAAATGCAGAAAATCAGCGTCGTGCGACTTGGAAGTCGAGTATGACTTAAGTCGCATGCGACGATACAATTCCCTACGAGCGATTCAAAAATAGAGCTCCTGATCACGTGATCCGTTAGGAATAATCATCGGTATCGTATGTACCTGCCAAAGTTTGAGAGATCTATATTTTGTTTCGAAAAACACGCAAATATCTCTGTTTTCATTCCCCATGTTTGTTGAGACCTTAAATTATTTGGTGGAAACATTAAAGATTCCCAAAGGCTCGTTAGCTGTCACTTCCCTCCCGGGATTTGTGAACGGGGGCTTCTGTTGCGGCCCAGCCCCACCGGGGGTTTCACGAGCGTCGGTGGCGTAGTGAGGAAGACGCACCAAGTCACATGGAGAGGGCCGAGTTCGATCCCCGGCCGTGCCATGTACCGATGGGGTTCACTCGACGAACGGAGAAGGAAAACATCGTGAGGATTAAACCTGCATACGACGAAGAAGGAAATTTTAGGCGCATGTGAAGTCCACCAACCCGCATTGGGCTAGCGTGGTGGACTATAGCCCCTACTGGATAGTTTGCGAGGTAACCGGGCAGCTTTAGAGCGAGTGATGGAAGGTCAGAAGTGATCTTCGGTTCCTGAAGGTTGGTAAATTCAATAGGTACCTATCTAGCATCACCATCAGGGTTTTTCCATCATCATATCAGTCTGTAAACGTCCACTGCTGGACTGCTGGCTTCCCCCAGGGATCTCCACGACGCCCAGTCCCGCGCTGACCTCATCCAACTGGTGTCTAGTTTAATCAAGATAATTTGTGGACACATCGCGGGGAGCCCACGGCCGGGGTCCGCCGGATGAGGACCCTTAAATTTAAAAGTAAAATCGGTAAAACTTTTCACTTCTTCGGTGAAATCCCGCCCTCCGGCACCTTCGTCCGGATTCCGGAGCTTTGGATGAAATCGGTTACTTTAGGGTTGGAGATACTACTTGTTATGTGGGTATACGGCTTAAGGATTTGTTTCAGAAATTCAGTAGTTAAACAGCCCCTTAGTACAGCTTCGGTCCAGAGCGTATAAACTAAGTATAGTTGAAGAATAATGAGGAACAACATTTCGATTCCGCTTTTTTTTGTGTAGCTATTTTGCTGGTTATGTTTCGGGTTCCGCAGTCCGACAAGGAACCCATTTAAGATCCACGTCACAGCATCATTAAAGGTCGCCGTTCACTACGCGATGCTGTTGCAGCGACGCGTTGCGATGCGATAAAAATAAAAATCATATTATTACATAATATGCGATGTGGTGTGTGTTTGTTTTGATTTGTAAAGGGCTCCCTAAACGATCATGCGGCATGCATTACGTGCTGTCACTCTAGCTGTAGTGATTTACGTGCATGACATGCAAACTACGTGCTTCACTGTATTGATTGATAGCAAGCATGATGGTCCACGTTCACATTCACGTAAACGTTGCATGTCATGCAAGCATGATCGTTTAGGGACACTTTATCGCTGCATCGCGTAGTGAACGACGGGCCGTACAGTTCCGAACCGAAATGCATGAAATTTTGTTGTAACATCGATGTAGCCAAATTGTCGCCTGCCCTGCTATTCTGTAAGCGTATTTGTGCAACTCGATCCTGAATCCGCAGTGAGATCGGTCTCTAACTCAATGATTTACAGTTCAATACTCACTTTACTTCGCAAGTGAAGTGTTTATTGTGTAGCTTGTATTTGTTTACACAATGCGACATCAAGGTCTTTCATGATCGGATGCGAAGTGAAGTGAGTGACTTGCGATGTGATGGTCGAGTTTTAATTCGTACTTTACAGAATCACACAGCAGCAATATCCCGGGGATCGGGAACACTGGCGACGGCACATCCCTAGCGCCGCGACGTCCGCAATGTTTCGTGCGAGATTAGTATGCGATCTGTGCGCCGCCGGATAAAAGCCTCATTCCCGGCTCCACGCGCGCCGGGTATATTGTGAGCTAACCAGGGAAAAGGTAATAGGTGTGCGGCTTGTTTCGGAATAACATCGTAGCGACAAAGTTAAACATTGTTACTTTTATCCATTTAGGTAAGTAGGTACGCTTGCGAGGTGCCTTCGAGACACGCTCGCCTAAGGAACGGACGTACGTACAAATCCGCTAACAGTTGATGACCATGACCTGCTACGGGTAAATTATGAAAATTCTGGAAATAAATTGTGCTACATAGTATATGTCATTATCAACAGCCCATAAAGATGTCCCCACTGCTGGGGCTCAGGCCTACCCCCTCAACGAAGGCGTACGGGCGTATAGTCCACCACGCTAGCCCAGTGCGGGTTGGTGGACTTCACATGCGCCTAAGAACTTCTTCTTCGGCGTATGCAGGTTTCCTCACGATGTTTTCCTTCACCGTTTGAGAGCAGTCAGTAAATGTACTTAAGTTTCGAGAAAAAACCCATTGTAATGGCCCAGCCGGGGATCGAACTTCGGACCGGTACTCCTACTAAATAAAGTAACAACAGGCATTTCGGCGGTCAGTTTTTTTTAATTGTGTTTTCGAAACTTTGATGAAGTGGGTACATAATCACAGTACAGTCGACCTCACGTTCGTAAAAACACTTATACCTTGAGCTGGCCTAGCCTATCAGGGAGTTTCAATACTATTAGAGAAAGTTTATACTGGTTTTGTTACCACTGACGTGCGGTCGACCGTACCTATACGCAAGTACCTAGGTAGGTACGAATATATAAGTTTATCCGTCCGTGAGTTTTCCTGTTTAAGGGGCCGTCCAATAATCACGTGATCTTTTTTTAAGCATTTTTTAACCCCCCCTCCCCCTTGGTGATACATGGTGAGGTTTAAGACTACCCCCCCACCCCCACCCAACATCACGTGTATTTTTAATATCTACAAAAAATCTTAAATTTTTTAGAATATTATCTTAAATACAGGTATAAAGTATAATCTTATTTTATTCTGAAATTAAGGACCATGATAAAAAATTTCTAGACAGAAAGGTTGCAGGTTGTTTTTGATTGGCATAAAAATAATAATAAACTAATGGTTTAATCATGCGAAAAACATACATAAATTGTACTTAGCAACGGCGAGTCACACTACACGCCACTTTAAAAAAAAAAAAAAAACACGTGATATCTTACTACACCCCCCCCCCCTCCCCCCTTGTGACATTTCGTGATTTTTGTCAAACCCCTCCCCCCCTTTCAAGCCTCACGTGATTAATGGACGGCCCCTATTCCACTAACTGAATCCTCAAAGGACATTCCTAGCTGCATACTTTATTTTCAATAAACAAATAAGATCCCTTTGTACCGCCGCCGTGCGGCTCGTTGCTCTCGCTTCGGTTCAATAATGTACGACGCGTTGTATTATTCAGCGTGACGCGTGCTCCGCCGGGAGTCGAACCCGCACCCACACGTGTCGGCCCCACATGTATATGTCAACCGTGTACATTGTCAATTTGTGATGACACGACGTGTTGTAGGTACGCTTAGATAAAACCAAGTAGGAAGTTAATAATTTGATTCAGATCTAGGTACAGTCGACCGCACGTCAGTCGTCACTTTGACCTTGGGCTGCTCAGCCTATTATGGAATTTCAATACCACGAGAGAACAGTTTATACTGGCTTCGTTTCACTGATGTGCGGTCGACCGTACATAGAGTTGTCCTTACCAGCAGCTAAAACCAGCACCGCCTAGAAATTCCGTGAAAAACTAAGGTTGCAGGATAAAAGTTATAGAATTAAGCTATTACCTATTTACTACCAATTAATATTTATATTTAATTATTTAATACAATAATTAAATATAAATATTAATTTAATACAATTAATTTTTATTTAAGCTATTACCTATTAATATTTATTACCGGGACCCGGCTGGATGAGGTCAGCGCAAGACCGGTCGTCGTGGAGATCCTTGGGGGAGGCCATTGTCCAGCAGTGGACGTCTACAGGCTGATATGATGATTACCTATAGGCAATGTCTTTTGAGTAAATTATTGTACTAATTATATGACCCGACTACGGCGAAGCCCAAAAGGAGGGTTATGCGTTTGAAGCGTATGTGTATGTATCCTAATCCTTTGTCCGCTTGTAACTACTGAACGCCTCAACCGATGTTGATAAATGACACGTCATTAGATTCGTCTTGATTGCGCGAGTGTCACTGGGTACATAAAGTTTTTAAAAAATCTTAAAAATGGCGGATTTTATGCGCGTTACGTTAACGTGCGGGCTGAAAAAATAAAAGTCGACTAACTATAAAGTGGGGTATCATTGAATAGGTATTTGAAAATCCTCTTGAGGTTCCTCTATTATTTATTCTGTCGTAATTACGTGTTATTCGAAAAGGAAAACAATGCAAAATGAAATACCCGGGTTAGCACTGGTAGTAAGAAGGAAGGGAAATAGAATTCAAACTCCGGAAGCGGATTGCTGTGTTCATCGCAAGGACATTTTTAAAAGGCGACTTATTTCTGAAACGCCGAAAGCCGTAAAGCTAAAACTCGTGTATTTTAATTAAAAGTTTTAAATTATTTACATTCCACCCTGCAGGAGGAACAACTGCGGCCCGCGTCGGCCGCTCTCGACATGCTAATACCTCGAGCCACAACCTCGGGGCCGCACGCACGGCACATCAATATGGAAATCAAACCCCTTCGTTACGTAAACGTAGGGAGGCGGAATAAAAACAACCTGCATACAAAATCATTTGTAGAAAGACCTCTACTTTTGGAAAATCGGTTTACTTATGATTAATATAATACCTATACTAGGATGGACGGATAATTAGAAACAGGGCAACATTTTCATATTTACAACAAGGTCACTTTGAAGCTATGGTTCTCCGTGAAGGATTGATCGGGGCGTGATCTGATGACGGTCATCGAGAGAGTAGATGGAGGAGTTTCAGATTGCTGTAGATATCCAACTGATCAGATGAGCCGTTTGGAAGCAGCATCGTCATGATTCTTTAACTTTAAGATTTTCATACATTTTGATGCAATTTTGCGGTTTTTTTCTTCATGATAATGCTGCTTCCAAACAGCTTATCTGATCAGTTGGATATCTATAGCGATCTAAAAGTCCTCCATGTACTCTCTCGATGACCGTCATCAGATCATGCCCCCGATCAATCCTTCACGGAGAACCATGGCTTCAAAGTGACCAAGTTTGTATGAAAATGTTGATAGGCAAAAGTTTGTAAAGATGTTTGGATGATTGTGAAGATGTTTGTTTCTCTTTCCCGCAAAAACTACGGAACAGATTTTGATGAAACTTTACCGTAAGTAATATGGATTATACACCAGAATAACGCACAGGCTATAGATACCTCGGGAAAAGCCGTGCCCGCGGGAAAAAGAACTACGCGGACGAAGCCGCGGGAATTGCTAGCACCTACTTCTGTAAAATCTTGAACTTTGCATTTTTGTATGGTCATCAGGAGCTCTATATTTTTGAATCGCTCTCCTCGCTTCGAGCTGTCGATTCTACTGATTTATGTATCGGATCTCGAAGAAAAATTAGTAAAATCGACCGCTCGAAGCGAGAGCAGTTCGAAAATAGAGCTCCTGTTCCTATGACACTGTTTATTTTGTCTGCCAGTACATAGGTAATTGTAGTTATTTAATCTAATTGTAGAATCGCTTTAGTCTTTTAAATTCGCATTTTTAATCAAATATAGTAATCATAATCACTTATACTTTAATGATTGTGCTTAATGCGCCGGTGGAGGTCAGCTGGTAGAGAATGTCATTGACAATAAGTCCGCCTTTAAGTAAGGTTTTAAATAAATAAAATTATTTTTGTATTCTTGTGATAAAAGTGATTTTTATAGTGCTGTACCAATATAGCACAGACCTATCTAGGTATTTAGTTCTGTAGATAGATTAAGTATAACAAAAGTGTCGAAAACACGCCCGTTTTCTTACCAATGATTTCGAACCCCCGGGGGTCGCGAACCCCCGGGGGTCGCGAACCCCCACTATTTGTACTATTTTGATCCCAGTGTGTGTGATATGTGACAAGTATACAGGGAATCAACAACGTTCGTTCCAATATGTTCAGCTGTTGGACAACTTTCGTTCATTTGTTTCAACTTTCACTAGGTATAGTTAACCTAGTAGAAAAGTTTGGGGAAAAAACGGATCTTTATAGTCGTTCAATTAGGTTACTGAGTGATACAAATTTTTGAATATACACGAAACATTGTATTATTTCACAGGTTATAAATAAAAATGTGTACATGTGTGGGGAGAAAAAGGCAGTCGCGTAAACAGCCGGCGGCGGCGGCGGCGGGCCCGGCCGCGCCGCGTGCTCAGCGGCTTCGAGCGCGTGCACGGGGGTAGCCTGAACCCTGACCTACCGTGAATATCTCCTGGCGGCCGCTCGTGCACTATAGAGGGTGTCTCAGTGTTCACCCACAGCTCCGCACTTTCCCCGCGCGTGCGACAACCCGCAGCGACCGGTCGCGGCCGCCTCCGCCGTGCAACTGACGTGCCACGCCGTGTTGTCGTCTGACACGCATGCGTTCTCGTACTACCCTCAAACAAACTTACTATTGCGGCCCGATGCCACGTTTTTCGACTCTACGCGTGACAAGTAGAGTGTTGTAGAGGCGTATTTGTTATGTTGGCGGGTTGTCGTTGAATGGGAATGGATCTGATGTTGCAGATGGTGTATAGGCTGTCAGAGGACGCATTGTTAAAGTTTACCCGCTAGAGGATTTATGTAACTTACGCCCCGGGGAATTTGTAACTTTATGTCGTCCTGTTTGCAGTTTGGGAGTGGAAAGAATGTATCGCGTCCTTTGCTTCGATCACTCTGGCGTGATGCGTTCGCTTCACTCGCTCGTAAAGTCGGGGAACATTCTTACCGACCTATATTCACTTTGTACGGTAGGTACTTTAAACTAGACGAGTTTCAAACAAAATGTTCTTTCGAAACGTGTCAAGTTTTAACTACCTACTAAGTACTTAGAGAGTACCTACCTATCTAAAGGTTGGATTTTAATGTGTTTTTCATTACTCATACTCTGAAAGAAGGTCTGAAGTTGCCTGAGGAGCGGGTTGAAAGTAATACATCTCAGCCCTAGGGAGAATCGCTTTCAACTGACAGCTGTCAAACTATATAAAAAAAAATTGTACTATTTTGACATTTCTATTGGACCATGTTCCAACTGTCTATACAGCCACGAAATTACAGCGCGATGTAAAATTGAAATTTTATTATTAAAGTTATGTAATAATTAAAGAATATATTTTTTAAAACGACTATTATAATTATTACTGTCAACTATTTATTTAAAATAACATAGATTTGGTCAAAATATTTACCATTTTTTCAATGATGGAAATGAAAAAGAATGGCAGATTAGCTGGCCGGTCACAGAAAAAAAACAAAGTAGACGGGAAAGCGGCAATCCGATCTTCATTTGTTTTTTCGAGTTGTAGAGTTTTGTTTATACTTCCGTATAGCAGAGATTTGTATTAACACTCATTTTATGTTTTAGTTTTTACTTTCAGTGTATTTTTAATGAAAAGCACAGTGTTTCCCTCGGGTTCAAGACTTATTTAGAGGTCCCTCGAACTATTGGCGCCCTCGCTACGCGTCGGGCGCCAAACCCCGTCTCGGGACTTAAATAAGTTACTTTCACACCTAGGTTAACAATGTACTATTAAACATTCCTACATACAGTGTCTAGAGTACTACTTATTAACTATGTGACAGTGTCATAAATTTTACGAAACAAAATCTAGTCAAATAAATACAAAGTTGAGAGCGTCAGTGGCGTAGGGGATAAGACGCGGCCTATCATATCGAAAGGTCCGGAGTTCGATCCTCGGCTGGGCCATGTACCAATGGGTTTTTTCTCGAAACTTAAGTACATTTACTGACTGCTCTCAAACGGTGAAGGAAAACATCGTGAGGAAACTTGCATACGCCGAAGAAGAAATTCTTAGGCGCATGTGAAGTCCACCAACCCGCACTGGGCTAGCGTGGTGGACTATAGCCCGAACGCCCTCGTGGAGAGGGTAGGCCAACAGTGGGGACATTAATAGGCTGTTGATGATGATGAAATACAAAGTTAAATTTGCGGTTCATCAAACACTCTATGCGTACAAACCGTATATGTTTACATATTCGGCAGCCGCTCTAATTAACTTTGTTTTAATTCCGTGCGAATTAATTGAATCGATTTCTTTGTATGATTAACGCGTTTCTTCCGGGAACAGTTTTAAGGTCGATTAGAGCGAGAAAGTTGTGCGGTGTGGCCGTACAACCGTTTATTTCACTGCCAACGCCGATTAGAAAATATAGTTAACTGGTAAGTATATACTTCTAGAACATCATGAACAAGGTTAAACCTAATTAGTAATTATTTTTTCATCACACTTGCTCGTCTTATTATATGCATGCATACTGAAACACAATGGCCTATATATACCCGCGGGAGAATAATGACAATCAGTACATATATTATACTCCTAGGGGCTGTAATGTGTAGCTGGCTGTACTGAACTGGTTTATTAAATTAATTAAGTTAAATTGAGTTAACTCGAGTTAACTTGAGTTAAACTGAGTTAAGCTGAGTTAAATTGAGTTGAGTTATATTAAGGTAATTAAATTTAACTCAATTTAACTAAATTTATTAAAACTTAAATAATTTCAGCATAGTCAAAGAAAATAGGTTTGTTCTCTTGTGTCGTAGGTATTTATTTCCTCGCAAATGTGATGAAAAACATTGTGTGCATGACGGGTAGTAAGGGTATTACAAACTCGAGTCATTAAAATCCCTCCGCCTTCGGCGTCGGGCTTCTAACAGACTCTCGTTAGTAATATCCTACTTATTACCAAATGCACAATGTACTAATATTAACTTTCAATACCTATAGGTAATCGAAACGAGTTCAGTGACTCACAATAACACGACGCACATTCCAATATTTCCTATGTTATTAGTTCGCAAGCAACTTGCGTGACTAATTTAACTTTTAACTTCCGTTTTCAGTTGTTGTTTGACGGAAACTTTACATTGTGGCTACATTTTACAACACACCTACCTCGACGGAGCTTAGGTATACCTACATTGTTTTCATTAACGTACCGGTTCTAGAGTTGTACCTAATATAACTCGAAACTCATCACAAAATCCTTACATAGTATAAAACAAAGTCCGTCTGTCCCAGTACTGTCTGTACGCTTGGATCTTATAAACTACGCAACGGATTTTGATGCGGTTTTCACTATCATTCACAGAATTTCTTCCGGATGGTTTACAGGAACTTATACCATGCGGGCGAAGTACATAATAAGTAGTTCTACTGGTCACTCACACAACACTTTTTGGATAAAGTATTCAAAATTGGTGAGCGTCAGTGGCCTCGGGGATAAGACGCGACCTATGATATCGAAAGGTCCGAGGTTCGATCCCCGGTTGGGCCATGTACCAATGGGTTTTTTCTCGAAACTTAAGTACATGTACTGACTGCTCTCAAACGGTGAAGGAAAACATCGTGAGGAAACCTGCATACGCCGAAGAAGAAATTCTTAGGCGCATGTGAAGTCCACCAACCCGCACTGGGCTAGCGTGGTGGACTATAGCCCGCACGCCCTCGTTGAGAGGGTAGGCCTGAGCCCCAGCAGTGGGGACATTAATAGGCTGTTGATGATGATGATTCAAAATTGCAATCCGCAAATTGTGGTCGCGCCAGGAAAAGCCAATTAATCATGGCTTTTGTAATTCATCATCATCCTGCACCAGTTCACTGCTGGACATAGGCCACTGAACCCGATCTATCCAGTCACTGCCAGCCGCCTCACGCAGATCGTCACTCCATCCAGCCTGGGGGCGTCTCACACCACGCATGGACTTTTTACAAAATGTGTTACAATATAATTCAAAATTGCGGAATAGATAACCAAAGGTTTTCTTGTTTTCGGAACCGCGTAGCTGTAAAGGGCTGTATATCTGCGAAACTATATCTCGGATCCCAAGAGGTAGGTACTCCCAATGTACCGGTGATATATATCAGGTTTTACGGCCTTTTACAGACTGTGGTGGGAACATTCCTTTTCCGGCTTACGTTTAATATATTATTGTATTGTTGCTGTACCTACTGGTACCTACCTACATACCGGAAAACTATATTTCATGAGAATTTAAAATGTTAACACGCTTTAATGAAATGACTAATTAAGTTCTTAGTCATTGGTGTCGGTTTTATATAAATCATTTACCTACTAAGAAAACTTGAATCATTTCCCCAGTTTACTAAAATTCCTGGGTTGTTGTCTGTCTTGTCAACCTATAAACGCGAAAGTCTGTAAGGATGTTTGGATGTACATAGGTGGACGGATAATTAGAAACAGGGCAAGATTTTCATACAATCGAGGTCTGTTTGAAGCCATGGGTCTCCGTGAAGGATTGATCGGGGCGTGATCTGATGACGGTCATCGAGAGAGTAGATGGAGGACTTTTAGATCGCTATAGATATCCAACTGATCGGATAAGCCTTTTGGGAGCAGCATCGTCATAAATAAAAAACCCGCAAAATGGCATACAAATATATGAAAAATTTTAAGTTAAAGAATCATGACGATGCTGCTACCAGAGACGGCTCATTTGATCAGTTGGATATAGCGATCTAAAAGTTCTCCATCTACTCTCTCGATGACCGTCATCAGATCATGCTTCGATCAAGTCTTCACGGAAAACCATGGCTCCGAAGTGACCTCGATTGTATGAAAGTCTTGCAGTTTCTAATTATCCGTCCACCTATGTATGTGAGGATATTTGTTACTCTTCACGCTATAACGGTTGAACGGATTTTGATGAAACTTGGTACCTACGGTGATAGCTTATATCCTGGAATAACAATAGGCTACTTTTACCGCGGTAAACTGTTCTCGCGGGAAAAACTTATTCCACGCGACCGAAGCAGCTGGTAATTAGAGTTTCTGAGACTATAGCTAGACAACAAACTGGTGGTCTTGTCTGACTTTTCTCCATAAATCTAAGGCTACTAAAATAAGCCAACTATTACTATGTTAAGGAAATGGGATAAAAATAAAAACATTTTTTTCCGCTTCATACTCACTGTATGTATTTATTTTAATTTTTTTGTATTTTTATTTAATTTATTTTGAAAACGTTTCTTTAAATTAAAATTTTATAATAATATTAATTAAATATATCTCGAGTGTATTTACAGGTATGTACAGTATGATATATTATATAATATATGTATATATATAAAGGTATACATTATCTAACGTCATTATTACTGCTAGTTATCGTTCAATAACACAAACCCACTATCACTACAGCCCGCAGCGCGGCATGAGAACTCTACTCCACCCACCAGTATAAGGCCGTGTGCGCATCTAGCGGATGACCCGCAGCTGAATCCGCTGTATTTAAAGCGGCATCGGAACGCCCGCTCTAAGCGATTCACATCACCTTGGTTCCGTTTCTTAATTTTTTTTTAATAACTTCTACGAAAAAGAAAGTATTTTTCTCGTTTATTACTGGTTATCAATTTTAAGAACAATTTTCCGCAACAGATGTTTCGAGAAATAATTCAGTATTGTATTCGGAGTGTCGTATTTTGTCATTTTTATGGATATTTTTTTTATAATTCATATTTTTGACTGACTTATATTCACAATTGCTTTTGACATTGTAAGTATTTTATTGATTTAATTCACTTTTAATTATTGTACTTTTGACCTAATAATTACCAATAAAAATGATTGTGATTGCATGTGCAACGATACATACAAAGTCGTAGTATTTAAAGAGCGGACGATCCGCTGCGGTTCGTACGCTGGATGTGCACAGAGCTTAAGGAGAGATTGGAAATCTTATTTACAAAGATGACGAATCTAATTGAAAATATACGAAATTTTGATGATACATGAAATATACGATGAAGTAGGTACCTAGCAATAATGACTGTATTATGTTGATGATTCACTTCAGATAATTAGCCGTGTTAATTGACAAATTCATCGTGGTAGTAGAATATACCAACAATATTTTTGAATTCTCATACTATAAGATACGCTATAAAGTCGATACTTTCAACAAGTGATTTTCCAGTCCTTCACACGACTTAAAAATAATAATAATATAAAATAATTCCAAAAAGCTTGATCTGATCACCAAATACTTAGCAAATAATGGCGAGAATGTTGGCCAAAGCCTGTGAATCGAGAGAGCCTGTGATAAAATTGCAAAAAAACGAATTTGACGTTGTCCTTTAAGTTTTCGAGGTTGAGTCTCCATTGAGTGACAGTTGAGATCAATGCGACGCCATCTATTGTCGACAACGGCAAATAACTCATTAAATTAATTAATTTGCAATGTTTTTTAAAAGTACAAGCAGACTTCCAGTTTCTCCTTAATAACTAAAGTATTTTCTTAAATGCATACATTTTTGTGAGGGCAAGTGTTCTCATGTCCGCGCGTGTGTTCTCAGCTTAGGACTAAATTCGTACACTAACGTATAGTTGTACTCGTTAAAATATCATTGCTTGTATTTATTACTCACTTTCCAAACAAAAGAAATAGGCATCGGTTTGTTATTTCAAGTTTCTTTTAAAGAATCATCAGGAAGACTAGCTGCCGCCGGACCATTTGTACCATCGGCCAGTACCATTGACGGTACAACTGGTACCGTGTTGTCTTGTCCCAGTTGTACCATTACTGAACAATCCATTTGAACATAAACATAAACTTTATTCACTTATTAAGATGCATACATTTTATATCGATCGATTTTAAGTTTTCTAGCTTCAAGAATCTCTAATAAATGTGTCAAAATAAACTGCAAATTCGCATGGAGCGCACTACTACAGCATCAGCATGTGCGTGCGTGTGCGTATATGTAGGCCTATCAGAAGCGAGCGCGCGAATACAATAGTTCTTACCTACTATATAGGTTCGCAATATAGTCTAGTGTCACAAATTTTTGATACAAGAAAGTAATCCCGCAATATCGACGCTCCACCGATTCCGCACTAAGCCCGGGCGGCGCCGACACGAGGAGAAGGTAATTTTCCACATGCTAAGATATAAAAGGCCGGCGGCTCATAAATCAAACTTCCATTACCTTTTATATCTACGACGCGAGGTTGCCTCCATTCGCCAATACCGGGCTATATACCAGCAGACACTAAACACGGACCTCCCCCGCCCGCCGCGAGGGGAGGTTCTATAGGTCCCCCAGGGGAGGGACAGTCCAAAGCTCAGGTCAACATATTCTGGTGGACGAATGCTTTTAGCTTGATAGTAATTACTGCACTGGGTGCATCCCTCCCGCTGTACATTAGCGGCCAGCTGTTCGTTCACTACACGAGTACTCTGACGTACACACGTGACACACACACGTTTGACTTATCAAACACACACTTATCAGACACATCTGAACACTCAAGGATGGAATTAGCTGGAATCTGTTGTATGAACAGACTGGATCAAACAAATTCTAAAAACAAATCTACTGCTGATATGGAAGCATCGGCTATAAGCCGCAATTAAAATAAACAAATACTTCAAGAACATTGCTCAAGACAGAATGGCCGACAATTTTTCCAACAAGAAAACAATTCAGTAGTTAGGTGTCAGAACAATTTTTCTCGCTACTTTCATTGTTTTAAATAAATTATATAGAAATAAGAATACATTAAGTGTCTCAGGATTCTTCTGGGAACTGTCAACGGTCGTGAACCCGCTCCTAAGAATTATTGCGACCGTTAGATGCACCAACAAGTGCGGCGCGCTGCTAACTGACAACATTTACATCTCCCCCTTGGGACCGCCCCCAACCACCCGCTACCACCCCCTACCACCTCTACAACTAACAAATTGAATACTTCAAGCTAAAATGTCTTCATTCATCGCGTCGTTTGTTTAACTAGTTTCTGATGGCGTTCACAAAAAGGGAAATTTAATTTTTTTTAACCATCGGGAGTTAAACATTTATCACGTTTTATTATTAAAATTGTTACTACTTGGTTACCTCTTCTTAGCTTGACGTTTGGTACGCATGCAAAATCACTGTATTTCTCAAGAAACTTTGCGATTATCCATATAAATTGAAATAACAAATCGATGCCATACAATATTGCGGTGGCCGGGAAGCGACACCTGTATAAATCACACTCAGTCCTTAGGAAGTATTTCTGGCAGTAACTTGACAGCTAAAAACTCTATTGCTATTTAAGGCAAAGCGCAGACATGTTGGCGTATAACTCCAGGGCCCTCGACGCCGAGGGCCGGTCAGAACATCGTCGATATATATAAACTACTTAATGAACTACCTGTGTGCGACGGTTAGGAACCTCATTTATGATTATGATACAAGAGGCACATAAAAAACACCGCGTGCTGAGTAGGGACGTCAAGATTTATTGAAGATATCAAAATATTACTCTTCATTAAATCTTTCGCTACAAATATATATTTGACAATACGCACTATCTAGAGCGATGAAGGTAAAAACATTCGCGTACCGATGGGGTTCTATGTACACTGTTGCTAGGTTTGTCCGTCCAATTTGACCTCGCTAAGGCACATGTTTAAAATTATATATTAGCATAACTATTAGAATACATCCTCCAAACTAATCATCTATACATGATTACATACATACATACAACAGTTGCTAAACTATAGTGATGCAAACTTCTGTAGTCGCGCCATCGAATTTTTACTTTTATAGTTAACACAAAAATCAGAATAGGCACTAGAAATTGTACTTGTTGCCGCCCAGGTGACTTATAAGCCACCAGTAAAGTTAGCAACTAATATTTGAAACAGCGTCTAACAATGACGAGTTGCAGCATATTATATAATCGCAAGCTGTAATTATACCGAAAGTGCATTACTTTTAAGGTTTTGATAACACTTTTGGGGACAAATGAAAGGTATTTTTAGGTATTTAGTGGTGACAAATGTCCCCGAAGATGTTATTTTACAGCGGTGTATGATCACTTAACTTTCTGGCGGCTCCTGGTCGCGGGGCTACAACAGAATCTACTCAACACGCGTTTACTTTGTACAAATCTGAGCATTTTACTTAACCTACCAATAAAACATTAAAACAAATCAACATACAAATAAATAAATAAAAATACAATTTAATTAATCAAGAGATCCACTACTTCATAACGTTAAGAGTAAATACAATAGTTCCAATTTATGGGCGCGGGAGGTTGAAGTTCATGAGCTCGCACCAAATACTTAAAAGGTTTGGCTGCAACAAGCCCACCTACATCCCGTGTGCTGTAAGTTATTTCAAAATACGGATTTTTCGTAGTGAAAAATTCAAACGCATAAGGATTGAACGCTGTATTCTATCGAGATTATGGGTAAGTATACAAAGCGACTATAAAAATACATTTTAATGTAAACTAACGTTTAAAATTTGAATTTAAATACTTTTCCACTTTGGTGTGCTGTGGCTTTTTATTAAGTTAAATAATTTAAATAAACATATAGAAAAGTTTAAAAATATACTAGTTTCATAATCGTTTTGTATACTTGCTCACAATCAGTAGTGCGACAACATCGATACCGTCGAAAGTCGATACATCGATACACACATCGATCAATCCAGCATTTAAATTTTCGCTATGAATATTCCGGACCTTATGGCACGGGGCGCAGAGCCGTGAAGAGCCCGCGAAGAGCCGCGTATACAATAATATAATATTACGTACAGAATGCGAAAGTCTAAAATGAGGATTAGTCCACCACATTGTGAAATCGCAGGTGGAGAATATACATGTTTACTTATTATAAAAAATTTGGGCATCCAAGAATAAATCCTGCCTCTTACAACTGAATGATACGGTCTCATGTCACATCTTACTATTTAAAGTCCAATAAATATGCCCGACCGACGCAGTCTTTAACACTAAATGCATGTTTCCAACATAAATTTTAAGACAGTATCATAGTATGCCTTTGTTAAACCGTTTGTTTTTTAATTTTACATCCATAAAACTAACAAAAACAATCGGCGGATCGGAACGCGTTACAAAACGTTTAAATGTTATCTCTAATACGAGGACTAGCCGGTTAAAAACCACTGGTTAACTAACATAACCTAACTAATGTTCAGGATTACAATATATTATTAAGGTGTGACAAAACAATCACCAGTGACCGGATAAGTGGCGTTTGTATCAGAAATAAATTTTAAAAATAAGAAGAAAAAATTCTAGAATTTTTTGTTGTTGGGTGCCCCATTGCCCGGTCGCTACAGGTGTGTTGTTCGTTCCACCGCATAGCGTGCTGACGCAATGTTAAGTGACCAGAAAATTAAAAATAATATTTGATTAATTTTTTTTACCTATTTTCTGTTTTTTATTTTTTTCTCTCCCAGTCGTCTATTTATCAGTCTGTCATCAATTTTCAGTTTTCTGGTACAATTTACTTATATTTAAATTACAGTACTTCGTATTTCATATTATATTGTTTGTTAGCGTCTCTCAAATCGCAAAGTTTGACGTAGCTGTATAAAAATAAGCCCTAAACTATAATACCCTATTTGTATATTTATATTACAACTATGTATATAACAGTCACAGCACTATCTAATATAAGGGCGTTTATTTATTTAACTATTCACACAATAGTATATTTACAACGGGCGCGACGCAGAAATGGCTCCGTAGCACTTTCAGGCTGGAAATGGTTTCTGCAGTTGTTTGTCTACAGAGGGGTGTCTACATCTCATAGAGTAAGTATACTAACAACTCTCTGCTACATCTAGACCCACGTGTTAGGAATAGTACAGGCTACTACTATCGGGTTCCAACCTTGTATTTCACCCTTACAGATACAACCTATCACCAAAGTTGCAGCCTTGGTGCTATTACTTTGCTTTATACAGCCACGGGCGACTTTTGTAGGCTGATGTACCACCTTCGAACCTCGTGTCCAACGTCCACTTCATCGTCATGACACCACCTCACTAACAAGTCCATACCACACTAGCAAGCCCACTGTTCACCGGCAGCAGTTCAAATACAGCCTAGTACAGTGGCAACACTCGTCGGATTCTAATGTACGAGGGTGTCCGTACATTTTGGGTAATTTAGTTAGATCTACATTTTCCATACATTTCGATGCCTTTTTCACTGGACAAGTCTGGTCCAAGCGACTTGCTTGCAGTCGGGTGTGAGTAACGATCTGGACCTCTCTATTCCCTCCCTGGATGGCCATCACACCGCGATCAATCCCGGGCGTAGCACCAAGGTTTCAAAGTTACCAGCTTTTGTATGTAACTGTTCCTGTGTATCCAAAATCATCCGCAGAGAACTTTTAGTTTTAGTCTACTGTTTCCTGAACACCACATGCTTGTTGAATCCGACAAGCTCTGCCACATCCTGTACATACAGTCCAGAGATAATAAACACGCGCCACGCGTCACGCACTGCGCACGAACCCACGTCCCAGGCAGACAGAGCGGAAAAATGCTCGCAACGTTTTGACGTCATTGACAAATGAACCATATCACCATAGCATAAAGTATAAAATCGCATGCACGAGGTGACGCTGACGTCTGTGTTGGTATTCATACGATTTTGTACTCTATTGTGATATGGTCCATTTGTCAATGACGTCAAATATATAGTTCTCGAGCATTGTCCGCTGTCTTCCCTGTGACAGTAAGTCACAGTACAACACCCTATCACCATCCACAACCACTTCCAACCCATCGAGTCGATATGTTCTGTCCCTCTCTAGGCTACATAAGCAAATGAGATGGAACACACGTATCGATTCAATGGACTTGTATTAGTCGAACAGTTAATTATAACTACTTCTACATCTGAACCCTGACTTGATGCCCACTATTGGACACGGCTCCCCCAAATAGGCAATATGTTTTTGGGTCTACATGAACGATGAGAGCCCCTTAGTAATTTTAATTATATAATGTATAGGATATTATTGCTATAGAAACAAATTATTAATACCTACGTAACTTTAGTCTTCGTTGTCAAAAGTAGTTAATATTGATTGCTCGACTGTACCAGGCGACAGGTCAAATTACATTTTGCTTTACATTTTTATACGGCTCTGGACGCGAGTCACCTGTGAGCGTACCGAGTGCAGTGGGCCCGCTCGGCCGAGCCGCGGCTCAGCTGTGCTGTGCCACGTGGCGCGCGCGCTGGTATCATCGCTGCGGCTGGTTGTTGAACTGTCGGCGCTGCTTCTTGTGCCGCGGCGGCTCGGGGGGGCCCCCGCGCGCGCGCGGCGCCGCCGGGCCCCCCGGGGGGGAGCCGTAGCGCCGCTGCTTGGAGGAGAAGGAGCGCGCGTGCCGCGGCTTGGGCCCGTGGTCGCCCGCGCCGCCGCCGTTCGTAGAGTTGCCGTAGCGCTGCTGCATTACGCCTGCCAGACAAAACATAGTATGTTATTTCGCTGTTTTCGGGAGTGCTGAATTAGTCTATGGTTGTGGGATCCAAGATGGCCGCTATGACATTTGGCACTTTTTGCTTTAGGGGTGACATGTTCAAGGGTTTCTGAGGTGCTGAATCCAAACGGACAAGTCGCGGGCACTATAGCTAGTAAAACTAAAATAAGTGTTTTGAATGTTATACTGATTCAAGTTCACCAAATGTGTCACCTTAGATGGTCGTGGCGCGGTGGGGAAGAAGCGGTCTATCATGTTGAGAGGTCCGAGTTCGAACCCCGATCGTGCCATGTTTATCGCAAAATTTAAGTAGGTACATTTACTGACTGCTCTCAAGCGGTGAAGGAAAACATGGGGAGGAAACCTGCATACGCCGAAGGTATTCTTAGGCGCATGTGAAGTCCACCAACGCACTGGGCTAGCGTGATGGACTATGTATCCCATACGCCTTTTTTGAGAGGGTAGGCCTGAGTCCCAACAGTGGGGACATATTAATAGACTGACATGACATGGATCGCTGTGATGGGCAGGCGGTTTCAAGGTGGGTAGCGTGCAAGCGATATGTGGTGGTAGTGACCTGATGGTATGTTGTTGAAGTCCGAGTTGCTGGTGATGTGGTGTATGATGAGGCTCTGGTGCGCGGACACGCGGCGCGGCGTCGGCGACGAGCACTGCAGCGCCGACAGCGGCGGCGGCGACGTGCGCGCGCCGCCCGCGCCCGCCGCCCCGCCCGCCCGCGCCGCCGGGGCGGGGGCCGCCGGCGGGGGGGACCCGCTGTCAGACCACTCCTCCTGCAACACAACCGTCACAGTCACCATTTAGACTTAAGAATCTAGTCTCTATGTAAAATGATTTATTATGACTTTTTCTGGATCTCGTTAGCGGACGTAGTCTCTAGCAGGCCTACTTTTATTAATTAATTTTTAAAATCTTATATTTTGCCCGCATGAGGACGTTAAGCTTGACAGCAACTGCCTGGGCCGTTCCAAATTGTTCCAAGCCAAAAATTAATTACGGCTACCGTCACATTGGCGGAATATGAATCACGATCGGTTAGTTGCGCCATATTGCTGTGGAAGCCGTTCCCGGTTTTGTATTAGCATATATAAAATGAAGACGAGCCTAACAGCACTTCGTTTCCAAAGCCGTAAACACACAAAAAAAACTAGTACCCGGTCGCTGTCGTCGAGCTCGGGCTCCAGCTCGTATCAAAAATGAAGACGAGTCTAACAGCACTACGTTTCAAAAGCCATAAAACCCATTATAAAAAGACAAAGTGACAGTTACCCGGTCGCTGTCGTCGAGCTCGTCGAGCTCCGGCTCCGGCTCCGGCTCGGAGGCGGGCGGCGGGTGGGGGTGGTGGGTCGGGTGGTGCGGGTGGTGGGGGTGGTGCAGCGCGCGCAGCGGGAAGAAGTAGGGCTGGAAGGTGTGCTGCACCCAGCGGCGGTACTGCAGCACGTGGTCGGTGACGCGCACCACGCGGCCCAGCGCGCTGTGCCGCGCCACCAGCGCGTTGTGCGGCGACACCGCCTGCTGCACGATTATGTAGCCGTAGTCGAACGCCTGCCGACACACGCACACGCGTCATTCAACCCACATACACTATAGCACATCTATTTGCTAATATTATGTTTGTAAGACAGAACCCTTCTCTATTTAACCCTTTGGCTAGCGAAATTCAGAGCGCAATACCTTTGAAACTCGGACGTATTTCCCGTCAGTCAGACACCCACACATTGTCACTCAAAAACTGTGTGTTTCTACTAGGTCAAGGACAATGTATGACAATGTCAAGATACTATGACATATTACCCGGCGGAATAGCTAGCTAGCTGTCATCCTAGCTAGCTACCTGTAGTAGGCTGAGTGCTAACTTAAACAATAAGAGGCATAATTTTAATGGAAATAAGAACGAAATTCAGATACATCATTCCAGATTCCAAATCTTATTAGATCTTAATAGAAATTGACAACTTAGAGAACAAATTTAAGTCTTCCGTAAAATCAAATTTGTGTAATAAAGTGTCATCATCATCATCATCATCATATCAGCCTGTAGACGTCCACTGCTGGACAAAGGCCTTCCCCAAGGATCTCCACGACGACCGATAATAAAGTGTATTAAAACTTAAATGATAAAATTGCATGGAGTGCCTGATGGCTCAACATAGTATAAGTGATGGTAATGAACAAGATACAACAACGATATGTACGAAACAAAGTCAGGGCCTGTGGGGTTTGTTGCCGTTTCTTCCCCTCGGCTGTACGCGTGGAAACAGAGCAGTTTTAGATAGCATTGGCGTCAAAAAGAGAATTTTGTATTCAAATATTAAATAGACGAATGTATAATGTAAGCGCGTGGTGTCTGTCTGCCTGTCTGGCTGGCTGGCTGGGTGGTTGGTTGGTTGGTTGGCTGGCACCGACCTGTTTGACCTGTATGGCGCCGTAGCTGGAGCGGCCGATGTCGTTGCCAGGCGTGAGCGGGTCCTCGATGCACAGCAGCGACGGCCGGTGCCCGTCGTTCATCTCCTATCAAACAACACAACAATATACTCCACAGTCGGCACCAAATAGACAATACTCGGTCTAGGTTGGGCTAATCTCGCAGCCAGTTAGGTTTTAAATAAAGCAAGTCCTATTTTTACTACTGTGAAACTTAAACAATTACAATAAACTATGCCACCATGTTTAAACCCTTAAAGCGCTCACCTTCTGCAGCTCATCCTTGGAGACATACGAGCCGCCGTTCTTGACGCGTATCGCGGTCTTGACGTAGTTGAACTTCCGGCCGTACAGCTCGAAGAACTCAATGAGCAGTACGCCCAGGTTGTGGGGCTGCCGCAGCCGCTCCGGCCGCGGATGCAGTTGCAGGAACGAGATGCACATGAGGATGAGGGAGTAGGAGGAGATGCCTCCGGTGAACACCTCGTTCAGGTCGCGCTGCAGCAGGAACTGCTTCAGGACCATCACCAGGCGCGAGAGCACCGGGTATTTCTCCTGAGGAAAAGAACATGATAGCTTGAGATATTGAATTTTTATTAAAAAGAGGGTTTTTTCTAAAAGTAAATGTCACCCTCATAGCTATACTACGCCTAATACCTATCTGTACTAATGTGCACAGTGACCCGTCCGAGAGGTGAGGAGAGCCAGGACACTGTTACATAGCTTGAAATATTAAAACGCAAGAAAACCATACTTTTTATTTCCTCGCATGTAGCGGTGAAAAGCACGGTGTACGTCTCGACGATAAGTGCAATTCTTGGACTCGTAGTCTGGATTGTTAGAAACTTGTCCAAGAAATACTCACTTTTACAAGTACATATGTGTGCGTGTGTGAGAGAGAGGCAGCCAGAGACAGTCGTCTCGCTCGACACTCACCTTAAACTGCTTGATTAGCTCTGCACTCTTGACGCCGCTGCTCATGTTGAACGAGATGTCCACCTGCACCATACACACCATTAATATTATCATTCTTCAAACAGTCATCATCATCATCATATCATCCTATACACGTCCACTGCTGGCCTGCCGGCCTCCCCCGGGATCTCATCCAGCCGGGTTCCGCGACCTTCACCAGATGTTGGAATGACGTCAGAATGTCGCCTGTTGGCTTAGTTGGTAGTGACCATGTCTACTACGCCAGAGGTCGTGGGTTCGATTCCCGCCCGGGACCACCATTTGTGTTTTGAGCATATCTGTTGTGGTTGTTTGTATTTATTTAAAAAGTATATTAAATATGTTTATCAGTTGAGTACCCATTCACAAGTTTCGGCTTAATTTGGGACTAAACAGCCGCGTGTGAATTTGTCCAAAAACATTATTAAAAAAAAAGATAAATAACATATGAGCTGACCTTGACGTCGGAGTACTTGTCGGTCATCTTGACGATGGGCACGGTGGCCTTCTCCAGCACCTTGATGCTCTCCTTCTCGGCGATGTCCTGCGCCACCAGCTCGCGCTCCAGCGTCCACAGCGGCAGCTTCTCCCACTGGCCTGCAATCATCCATACAACCAACCATACAACCAACCACACACATTATACAGTACCACCAGCTGATTCCCGCGGCTTCGCCTGAGTTTCAAATGTTTTTCTGCTTCTATGGGTCGCAGCGTGATGTTAAGAATTGGTCTATATAAAAATAATTTTTCATATCCGACTCCTCTATTGTTCCAGAGATTACCGCGTTCAAACAAACAAACACACAGATTTATTATTTAGACTAAATGGATTTAAAATTAGATTTTAATGACACAATTTGTGAATTGACACGCAAGTTTGTTTTAGTTTGCAAAGTTCCCGTCGTTCATCTCCTGACAAACAACACAACAATATACTCCACAGTCGGCACCAAATGGACAATACTCGGTCTAGATTGGGCTAATCTCGCAGCCAGTTAGGTTTTAAATAAAGCAAGTTCTATTTTAACTACTGTGAAACTTAAACAATTACAATAAATGGTTCTGGTACTGCGGCAGGGGCGGCGCGGCGGCGGCGTGGGAGGGGCACCGACCACCTGAACAAGTGGTCTTCCGGCGCGAACGACGAGGGTGGAGGACAAGGCGTGGCGGCCCGCATCAGCGCAGCTCTCTCTAGCGCCCAAAGCAATGAAAAGAAGCAAGGGGGACACGGCTCTTGCGACCCCCGCCCCGGTCGAACCTCAAGTACATTTACAAACTGCATTCAAACGGTGAAGGAAACACTTATGTGCATGTGGGCTTCCGCGGTGGACTGGAGATGGTGCCTTTGAGATGGAATGTGGGACCCAAAAGTGGGGACGTTTAATAGGCTGTTGATTCGATTCAGATATGTCCCACTGGGCGTCAACGGGGTGGCGACGAACTTGAGTTAGCAAACATGTAACAGATGTATATTTAGCCGGCGACTATTAATAGTCGCGGCGTGAACGGCCTCGCCGCGCCCGCCATGCCCGCCGCGCCCGCGGCGCAAGACTAGTCGCGCACGCGCGTGCCATAGTCGCACTCAATCTACAATTTCAAAGCCTTTATTTACTGAACCAGGTTACGAAAGAAAATACATCATATCAGCCTGTAGACGTCCACTGCTGGACAAAGGCCTCCTCCAAGGCTCTCCACGACGACCGGTCCCGCGCTAGCCTCATCCAGCCGGGTCCCGCGACCTTCACCAGATCGTCGATCTACCTTGTGGGAGGCCTACACTGCGTCTTTCGATACGTGGAAACGACAATAAAATACAATAAAACTTGAAATTCCAGTGATTGACACACCGGTGTCCTGAGTCAGTGTGTCCGTGGATACATTATAGGCCTCCGGCAGCTGTACCCACTGTTGTCTTTCTTCGGCCAGTCGCGTCCATACTCGATCTACATTTGAAAAGAGCAAAAGCTGCTCGTACAATAACAACAATGCGTCCAACTAATGTCATTTTATTCATAGAGCGTCAGTAGCGTCGGGGATAAGACGCGGCCTATCATATCGAAAGGTCCGAAGTTCGATCCCCGGCCGGGCCATGTACCAATGGGTTTTTCTCGAAACCTAAGTACATTTACTGTTTGCTCTCAAACGGTGAAGGAAAACATCGTGAGGAAACCAGCATACGCCGAAGGAGAAATTCTTAGGCGCACGTGAAGTCCGCCAACTCGTACTGGGCTAGCGTGGTAGACTATAGCCCGAACGCCCTCGTTAGGCCTGGGTCCCAGCAGTGGGGAGATGTTAGTAGGCTGTTGATGATGATCCTGGAAGCCTACGGTTATAAGCCGTCGGCTGTAAGGGAACTGGCTGGTTAGTACACTTGGTATGATAACATAAAAGTGACTCCTAGAAGTATGGGTCTTGATAACTATGCGATGTTAGACGCAGAAAACGTTACAAAAGACGTCAGGTATTTGATCACAGAGTTCACGCTACAGTATATGTAATCAATTGCATTACTCTGCCATAAATATTAATACATTATGATTCGGCGCACTCCATATTTCTTGTCAAACGTAAATTAAACCGGGTTGCCATGGCACTACACCTACAGGTGGACGGATAATTAGAAACAGGGCAAGATTTTCGTACAATCGAGGTCACTTTGAAGCCATGGGTCTCCGTGACGGATTAATCGGGGCGTGATCTGATGATGGTCATCGAGAGATCCATTCACGTAATTTACAAGTTCAATCAATAATGACAAAGGAGTGAATGAATGTGAGTGTACGCGGGTGCGCGGGGCCTCCTGCGGCGTTCCTTGACAACGTGCAAATTGGCCAACAAAAAAAATTAAGATTTCATGGTTTTCCTTTCATTTAATTTATCAAGTTTGTTAGAGAGATTTCATACTTATAATTGACCCTAACGATCGATACAATAAAGTACAGGTTGTAATTTTTACAGATTTTTATCGGTTCGATTCCCGGGTGTGGCAAGCGAATTTTTGAATATCTTTGAATGCCTTTCAAAAATAAAGGAATGTTTTCTTTGAGTAAATTTTTTTATCTACAGTATGAAGAGTACTTTCCCTCCAGGTGGCATTACAAAATTCCACCCTGTAGTTCACATTTAATTTAGTTCACATGAACTCCTCAAGGCAATACTCAATGGAAGAACCAAACGTTAAGTTGGTAAATGCATATACATTGACAGACGGCTTTTCTGTACGCGGTGTTTGTTTACAAGACGCAGTTATGCGTAACAACTGAAACTGGCGCTCGTTAAAATGGTGCGTAACACAGATAATAAACGGTGTAAAATTAAACTGGCGATAACAAGGTGACGCACCACAGAAACTTCCCTCCTTAAAACCGCCTGTGAGTTGGCAATTTCTCTATCAGCTCTTCTACCTGCTGTCTTCCTCTCTATCAGCTCTCCTACCTTCTATGTATTTCGCTCTAAAAGCTCTCCCACCTTCTCTGTCAAACTCTCTATCACCTCTCCTAACTTCTCTGTCTTCCTCCCTAACAGCTCTCCTACCTTCTCTGTTTTCCTCTCTATCAGCTCTCCTACCGTCTCTTTCTCTCTATCAGCTCTCCTACCTTCTCTGTCTTCGTCTCTATATTCGCCCCTTCCCCATCATCCTCCCAACAATGGTAAATTTTACGAAAGGAACATTACACGACTGATTGTACTTTTGTACTGTTCAGACAAGTCCGGCGACGTATCCAGTCTCCACTACACGTATAAATCTATAGGCTGTAGGTAAGAAATAAATTGAAATTAAAATAACCATTCTAACAGGCTAGGCCACAGTGATGGAATCCCTCAGTTTTACAAATGACCTTTGACCACTTTGGAATTGGATTCCCCCACTCGAGTTATCAACACTAATATTGGGTCATCGCTGTCGTCATTATGTTTGCCCGCCACTTACCGAGCTTCCAATTCCATTATCTCATCAATCATATCCGCTTTGGTGATAATTCCATTTGACACTACTGCACTAGACTATTAGCGAAGCGTGTCAAACACAGTGAAGTAACATACGGACGGAACATAAGTGATAAGCAAAATAACTATACGGGAAAAGATAAATCGAGGCATATCGGCGAGACAAGGAGACGCAAAGACTAGACGCAATTTTCCAAATGCTACAATCGGAGACTAAACAAATACAGAGGATACTCCAGACCAAAACTGGTTAGTAAGCTAAGCTATAGCCTTTAGAATGTAGCTGTCAGATTTTGGTTTTTGAAAAACGAATACTATCTAGACTTCACATAAGTCTAGTATTTGATCTTGTTTTTTGGGTCGCAAAACCCGTTTTAACACTCTGAGGGATAGTTCGACCACTGTGGTTCGACCTCGGGGCACAGAGGAATTAATAGCTCGGGGTTGCGTTTACAAAGTCACGCACTGACCGCAGCAGACCTTACAGCGACGGAAATAGCATTTCAAAAATGTTTCTATTGACATATAACAGCACGAGATACTAAACAGTCTTTGATTTGGGTTTCACTGTCGCCTAGACCTTTCGAGGAACATTTTCGTGAACAAATCATCAAGATAAGACAACATGGAGTCGAACAGTGTCAAATTTCGTGAAACGGGTCATAGAGAACAGAATCACAGTTGCTCCAGAGATAAATGAAACAACAGTCTCTCGAAACATGAAATTATAGATAAGGCGCGGCGCTTCCGCCAAGGTCACTGACGCCTGGTGATCATTTGTATAATAATCATGATGAACTGCATGTCGCTCGGATACAGATAACTGTAACTTTTCTTTTACATTTGTTTAGCTGACTCTTATCCTACTGAGTTGAATATTTACATGTCGGTTCAGTTCCTATGACAATGCATTTTTATGGTAAGCATGACCTGCATCGACATCCAGGATCAGCTCCAGATAAAGGAACTCTTCAACGGTCGACAGCACAGACACCAATTTTGTGAATATCTTCTTCTTTTTAAAGCATTTAAATAAAAACTTTTAAAAAATGTTTTTACTATTAAATTTTTTCAACAATAAAAACACTGCTTAAGAGTCGATGGTATGTCAGCTCAAATTCAAATTTCCCCCCCGCATGCCTCTCCCACCGCCGCCGTCAGCGCACCTATCTCACTCGCACTATTTATGTAGGGTAACACAATATTGACCGTCCAAGATGGTTCTTAATAAAAAAAACACTATGTATTAATAATTTATTTACAGTCAATGTCAACATACTTTATAGCATAGGAGTACCACATCGCCAAGTAACATTAATATCAGGCGTCTTTGTCATTCAAAGAATCGTCTATTTTATAATAACAAATTGTTACATAATGTGATTTTTAAACTTTGTGTGCTTCATATTCAAGATAGATATATATATCTCCTGGTAGTTTGTACGATAGTGAAACCCTCATCATCCATCCGGACATCACCAGCAGGCGGCTGTGGTTTTACAGCGGGTTTACTTAAACAAAATATTCTCAAATTTATATTGACTGGATACGGTTAGTATATTTATTTCTTTAAACTTTTCTCTTAATGACTACAACGCAGATTATAGATCGAGCTAATACCTAGCTCTCTTTCGCAAAATAAAAATGGTCACTATATCTGCTGCTCGACCCCACAGTAAGATGCCTTATGCCATGTTACTGTGGCAGTAGCTGAAATATACTAATTTTGCGATAGCAATATCAGTAATTGTCAAATTTTTCTAACGGCATAGGCGGCCGAACTTAGTATGCCAGCTAGTGAAGCTATGTGGGGCCCCCATTGAAAAGATGAATCTATAGTTATACCAAGGAACACAATACTTTTAATAAATTCTAGTCTATATGTACCTAAAGTCATATTATTTTCTACATGTCTTAACACCGCCTAGAAGTCTACCTATCAGCCGTGTTATGTTATTAGTACTCATAAATTGGATAATCCCGAAATCGAAATGTTGCCTCAGAACTTACTTTTCCATGTTGTTATATATGTTAACATCTGTTTTATTCGGAGCATTCTCCTTGTCAGAGCCATGGTTATTTTCGGATGCCCCTGATCGTCGTAATCTAATTTGAGAAAGATAAGTACATTTATGATTACGTATAATAATTTAACCCGATGTGAATTTTCTTTACCAAATAAATTATACTCACTTTAGTGCTTTACTCAAGTTTTTGCCTTTTTTTTTACGCCAACCAAGTCTTTTCTTTTTTTTGTTACCTTGGTTTCCCATTTTAAAAAATTCGTTATTATACTAAACGGTCGGGAAATTATTAAGAAAGATATTGGAAAATAAATATTATCTTCAGAAAATTTCTTTTGTAGTCTTCTGTCTACACGTCGTCGTCTATTTTTGTTCTGTCAAGTCAAACAACCAAGTATCGAAACAAATTACAAACAAACATCCAGTCATTTTTCAGTCAAGGAGACTGTACTCCAAAAAACACTAGGATAGCAACAAAGATGCTACCCTATTTCAAAATATAATTTGAATAAATGACGTGTGACGGGAGTGACAGCTGGATGGCGGCGAGCGACACGTGTTCCCCGTGCCACTGGCAGAGCGGGACTGACGCGGGGTAGGGAGATGCCATGCGGCTCAAGTTGGGCTGGCTCAAAAACGCTTAGATTTAGGTTTTTCCTTTTTTTGCCGAAAGTTATGTGTATTTTGTAAATTCAAATGTTATGTGATCTGCATATTAGTAAGTACAGTTAGTACTCAAAATATGGTGATTGTACGTAGCTTTATTACATAAAAGTAGCGAAAATAAATTCTTAAAATGGTTAACTTTGGAATTTTTTTTAATTGAGAAAATTTTAACGAACTGTGTTTTCGAAATCGTGAATAACTAGTAAAAGTCTTCTACTTTACTGCATATTTATTACAAAATGAATGATACAGTATTGTTGAAATAGCGACGGATCATCCGACCCGCTGTGAGATATCATAGCCCCTTAACTGAAGTAAGCTTATGTATTTATTTGCGGAAAACAAATTAGTTGCAAAGCGTATCAGTGCAGGCTGGCTCCTACCCAGGCAACTTAAACGTGTGATCAGTTATCAGATTAGATTAAAACAAAGTATGCCGCCTGACAAAACAAGTTATTATTTTAGGTCATTCTGGTGTAAACACGAGGCTTATTTATCAACATTTGTTTGAGGTATTCGAATTGTCTGTTACTACTGCCATCTGAACAATCTCCATCTAGTTGTTGACAATGCCGCCAATGTCACATCTGCATGAGTCCTCACATTACTACTTCATAGAGACACTGATCACCACGAGGTAAGTGGATCGGGTGACTCATCCATCTGTACAGCTTCGCTGCCAGCCGGATCCGGACATACGTAATTAGATAATTATTGTCCTATTTACAATAGGAAATGTATTATTAATTTATCACATGTATTATTTATTCAGAACGTCGCACACTACACCTTCCGGTACGCGGTATCTGCTCCGCAAGTTGTAAGGTAATCAACATAGACTACGTAAGATCAACACCTGACCTAGTCAAGCCAGGTGCAACGCGCCTAATCTTTGAGCTCATGCAATATTATATTTTGTTTGAGGTACTAATAAGAAAAAAGATAAATTCCAAGCGTAGACAAGTTTACAAGGGCTCGGAAATTGTTTAGGATTTTTAACATTAACTGTGGTTTAATTTAACAGTGTTATAGACTACTTTTCAAATCAAATCAACAGCCTATTAATAGTCCCCACTGTTGGGCGTTAGACCTAACCTCTCAACGAGGGCGTATGGGTTATTATATAGTCCACCACGCAGGCCCAGTGCGGGTTGGTGGACTTCACATGCGCCTAAAAATTTCTTCATCGGCGTATGCAGGTTTCTTCACGATGTTTTCCTTCACCGTTTGAGAGCAGTCAGTAAATGTACTTAAGTTTAAAGAAAACCCATTGGTACATGGCACGCCTGGGGATCTCGACTCGGAACTCTCGACATAATGACCGCTATTTCCCCACCGCGCTACCGACGCTTTCTACCACTTTTTACCGCGGGAAATACCTCATTCCCGTAGGAAAAATATATTTATCTGTTTGTTACCTTTTCACGCATAAACCGCTGAACGGATTTTGATGAAATTTGGTGTGGAGAGTAATCGAGCCCTGGGGCAGGACATAGTCCACATTTTACCGCGATAAACTGTCCCGTTAAGTCTACAAGGGGTGGGCAGGGCGGGGCAGGGTACTGACCGATGACGACGAGGTCGATGTCGCTGGTGGGCAGGTAGAGGCCGGTGCGGAAGGAGCCGAACACCTCGACGCGCGCCTGCGGCCACAGCGCCAGGATCGCGCCGCGGATGCGGTTCACCACCGTCGTGCGCACCAGGTGCTCTGTCTCCGACGGCGACATGTACATGTAGAAGTGCTCGATCTCCTCGTGCAGACTGCAACAAGCAAACGAACAACAAACAAGTAAGCAACAAGCAAGCAAGCAAGTACACACAATCCTTCATCATCAGCCAGCACCAGTCCACTGCTGGACGTACGCCTCCTCCAAGGCGCCACTGAACCCGATCCTCGGTTCTTCGCATCCAGCCACTGCCAGCCACTGTAATTTTTGGCATATGCAGATTCCTCGCGATGTTTTCCTTCACCGAAAAGCCTGTGGTATTCAACAATCAGTTACAAAAAACTGATACGGGCCAAGGTTCGAACCCACGAGCTGCAGAACGTGAGGCAAGTGCACAACCAACTATGCCACCACGGCTCCGAACCCTACTATCTTCACACTACTTCTGGCAAAACGGCCCCTACGACATTAACCAGACGTCCAGACGACGACGTGGTGAAACTCTTGGAAGCAAAACGGAGAGCAGGACACACATATTGTGGCGTCTAATAAGACTATATCTCGACACGACAATTAAGAGGTGTAGGTATTCATTAAGATACCGCTCAACCTTGATCTACCGGAAGAATGGTGATACCGCGACACACGAGCGTGTTATTCCACTGCACAGAGGTGTCGGTCGATAAGGCGGTTGTCGGCTGGCACGCCGTGCCGGCGCGCGCGCAGCCTACGTTTGTTTACTACGCCGCGAGTTGCGCAACCCAGCTCATTCAGTTTCCGCGGTGCCGTGCGCGTCACGCCTTCCCCCCAATAAATATTATCTATGTCGCTAATAAATTAGTTGCTTTTTTAATGGGTTCTACGGCCGAGGAAACAAAGTTCTTTTAGTTAGGCCATCATAGACTTGATTTATTTGTTTTGTTCAGCATTTACCCGCAATGTGATTATCAACTTTGATATTTCTATTATTATGATTATTTTATGTTTTGAGTTTTGACTTTTTTGTTTTCTGACATATTTTATATTGACATTTTTATTTATATTTTGACATGTAATTGAATAACTACCAATAAAGAATGATTATGATTACAATGTCCAAAAACATTAGAATACAAAATGTCAACGAAGTAAACAATATTTATTGATGAATTAAGAGACTTCTTTAGAGACTAGAATGATGATGATCGTGATGTCGTAACGCTCTGACATTTGAGTTGTGGTTAGCCTTTGAAGCGTTCCTTCGACCGTTAGTTGCGTTGAGACGTTTATCATATTATGTAAGAGGTTAAAAGGGACAGTGGTGACTCTGCCTGGCAACTAGACATAACATGGCGACCATTAAACAGCAGATAATCTTGAATGGAAACCAGTTAAGTAATGCCATTCATTAATGAATGATCGGGGTCAAACAGACGGAGAAATGTGTAGGGATGGAACGTTTACCGTTACATTCGTTTTTGGTTTTTTTTTTCCAAACAAACATTTCCAAAGATTGTGATTAGACTAGACAAGTACCTATGTTTCATATAATATATGTTGTAGTAGTTTCGTCACTTATAATTTAATACTACACTGGCTCGGTTCACCTTCGCATAAATGTCAGCGGATGGAATTCCGTCTGTGTGCCACCGGCCTTAGCGCAAGGACCTCTCACTTCACTTCCACCACGTGCGCGTGAGTTGCTCAGCAATACAAACTTCATTTGCGGTTCAGAAACGAAATAATCAATAGATGGTACAGCTAGACCGACTGCATATACAAGGTGGTAATACGAACTAGTTTTTGTGGTCAGTGTCACTTTCAATATCAATTGGGTGAATATTTTGTTTTCGACACGCGGTAAAGTCTATTTTTATGACCTTGCATTCCACACTTTTCATACACTCACTCCGCCCTATGGGTGTGCGCACAGTGGACCGCAGCGTCACACGCAGCCTTCGTGGACTCTTGGCATGGAGATTGGGAGATGAAGCTTTTCGGGGAGAGAGCGCCAGTGGCGCAGTGGGGAACACGGGCCCAATCACGTCGAGAGGTCTGAATTCGATCCCCGGTCGTTCCCAATGGTTTCAAAAAATCTGCATACGCCGAAGGATAAATTCTTAGGCGCGTGTCAAGTCTGGGATAGCGTGGTGGACTATAGCTCGTTGAGAGGGTAGGCCTGAGTCCCAACAGTGGACACATAGGCTGTTGAGGCAATGGTTTGATGTTGAAGTCGTCACGACAAGGCTCTGGCGGAGTGACCAACGTTGTAGCCCCCCGCCGGCAGCGACACATGCTGAGTCAGAGCCACACAGGCACACACGGCTACTGCGCTCTCGCGGGCTGCCAACAGTTGGAGTCCTATCGCGTCTCGTTGGCTGCCCGCGGTCGCGGTCTGCAGGGGTCGGACAAAAAGTGCGGGTGACGTAAAAATTCCGTAATCTTGCACACAGGATGATGTTTGTATTTAAACTTCCGTGTGACAGCAGTAACGAAGTAGTATAATGAAGTAACAAAATAATTCTACTAATATTATAAAGGCGAAAGTTTGTGAGGATGTTTGTTACTCTTTCACGCAAAAACTACCGAACAGATTTTGATGAAACTTGGTACAGTGATAGCTTATATCCTGGAATAACATGTAGGCTACTTTTAAACGCAGACAAAGTCGCGGGGCGTCCGCTAATACCGCCTAAGTAACAAAACGCCTACATAGAGGGCGCTGGGCTTTACACGGGAAAAGCTTTTCTACGCGGGCGAAGCCGCGGGAAAAAGCTAGTGGTAAATAAATCAATGGAATTTATAATACAGGTGGTAGTGAATAAAATAAATTTCACGAAACTTGTTACCATAAGGTACGATTATTTGAAATTAATTAGGACAAATTTAATAAAGAAGTTGATAAATGCTATGTGATAATTGTTTATGATAATCATCCTTTAAGTGGTTTGACGTCACCCGCACTTTTTGTCCGACCCCTGGTTATCTGTTATTTGTTTCTGAGTTTGTGTCGTCTATTTATCTCATCATCAGCCTATTATTATCCCCACTGCTGGGGCTCAGGCCTACCCTCTAAACGAGGGCGTGCGGGCTATAGTCCACCACGCTAGCCCAGTGCGGGTTGACGGACTTCACATGCGCCTAAGAATTTCTTCTTCGGCGTATGCAGGTTTCCTCACGATGTTTTCCTTCACCGTTTCAGAGCAGTCAGTAAATGTACTTAAGTTTCGAGAAAAAACCCACTGGTACATGACCCAACCGGGGATCGAACCTCGGACCTTTCGATATGATAGGCCGCGTCTTATCCCCTACGCCACTGACGCTCTGCTCAAAGCATGTACAAAACATGAAAATCTGCCTTAAATCCATCAAATTGTCAAATAAACATCATCATCAATTAGATAGTAAATGTGTTACACTGCTCTAATTAGAAGTGGGTAGTGGGTTGCGTGCGCTGGCGCGCGCCCAGCCAGCCGCCAGCCACCGGCCACCGGCCAGTGCAGAGCGGCCGCCCACAGACAACCGTGAGCGCGGCCTCCCTCCCTCCCTCCCTCCCTCCCTCCCTCCCTCACACCACTCACTCACTTTCTCACTTATAATGTTTGGGACAAATTGACACGCGGCTGTTTAGTCCCAAATTAAGCCGAAGCTTGTGGATAAAACTGATAAAAATACGGAAATATAAATCCTACTAATATTATAAAGGCGAAAGTTTGTGAGGATGTTTGTTACTCTTTCAAGCAAAAACTACCGAACAGATTTTGATGAAACTTGGTACAGTGATAGCTTATATCCTGGAATAACATATAGGATACGTGCATTATACATTATTATATATCCACTTATTTTCATTTGTCTGTTAATTAGGCTGTGATATATGACGACAAACTCAAACGAGTTTTGTCATAAAAATACATTTACCCACCAATTTGGGACCAAACAGCCGTGTGTGAATTTGTCCAAAACATTATTATTATTTAGATAAGTAAAAGCCAAATAACAGTAAACAGGTGTTGCTTGTGGCACACTGAATCCCGAAGTTCTTGTGCTGATACCAATTTGTGGTTAGTTTATTTATATTATATTGTTTTGTATCAGTTGAGCAAACTTTGGAAAATGATTAATTGAAAAAGAGTTGTTGTAATATTAACTGAGATATTTACATTTCCATTGTAGGTATATAGCCAGACAAATGGGTTGTTGAGTAACATTTCTACAAACTGTCTTATAGTACATCAGATATGACACTGTATGAGTTTTTACATCCCTAAAGATTCTCAAAAATTATCTAATTATTGGGTCAAGCGGGAGTTGGGCTCAGACATGGAGGGCTCCGTACCAAGCTGACTGAATAGGGGTATGTATTTGTTGTTTGACCGTAGAATATCAGCGTAAATAAAAACAAAATAATAACTAGGGCTACGTTTGGACTTTTCCTTCAATTAAACTGAAAATTAATTATTGGAATTTTTTGTTGTCTTCATTAGCTTTAATTCTAAAATTAGGTAATATAAAAGACTTCACGAGAAATGCATGAAATGTAAGTTAATACCTTATGCAAGGAATTAATTTATTGACGCCTATAACAGATTTTCCAAAGCAAAACAGGTACAGACAGAAACAACCTCCCAAAGATATCATAATCATTGTTTATCACGTTTTAATTTTGATTAGGTATTTCTTTTTATAACATATCAAAACATGCAAGAGTTTGGAGTTGTGTTTTTCTGTACTATCAATGTATGACTCAGACAAAAGTCATAATGATATTTTCTAAATAGATTTATGTTATTTCTGACACACGGGACCACATCCTATTTTCGGAGCCAGTTGTGTATTGTTACATTTAGTCACATTATATATATTTAGTCAATAATATATCGCTATTAATCTTAGACAAACACGGAGAGATGGAGCTGCAGGTTTGGGGCAAAATAATGACTGGTCTGGGCATAGTCATAGTGATGGAAATGTAATATGGGAATCCAGGAAATGGTGGTCTTTCAGGTCAAGTTCAGTTGAATACTGTTGCAAAATAGACTACAGAGTAATTGCAGAAGGTTAAAAGGTATCTCAGACTAGACAAATGCATACAAATTAGCTAGAATACTCGTGTGAGATCTGTTATCAGCACAGCATTATAGTTATTATTTCTGGTTAGATCAACCCTTAAAACTAATGCAAATCTAGCGACAATGAAGAAACTCACTAAACCTAGACTGATGCAGTCATTTAAATGTGATGAATAGTAAATAGTAGTGCCCTAGCATCAGACTATCAATGAATATTTCGGAGCTGAGGTTGGTGTACGCTTGGAGGCGCTATGGACCAGGTATTTTAACTAATCACCGTATACACTGTGATTGCTGCGACTAGCGCTTATTATAGCCGCCACGGCGCGGGCGCGCGGGGCGCACCGTCCGCCCGCGCCGCGCGCCGCGCGCTCAGCACGTTGACAGCTCTGACAGTACGGCCAATGTGCCAGTGAACATGACTCACGACTCACCCCAGTATCCCGGGCTTGTAAACGTAGTTGGGTATCCTCCACGGACACCCTCCGTACTCCCCGATGAGGGCGTCGTGGTTTTTGTTCAGGTTAAACGTCGACGCGCGGTTGTCGTTCATTTTCCTCCGTGTGGGATTGAAGTAATTATTATTTCTATTTTCACCGTTCACATCGTTTATAGGTATAAAGTCTTGCGCTTTATTCACATTAGGATTTGAATTCTCTAAATTTTTTAAGTTCATTTTTTCAATATGATCACTTTGGGTTTCCCAAATACGAAGCCACAGGCGCTTCGCTGGTCCTTCCTGCTCGGGCTGGTACCACGCGACGGCGGGATCCATTCAGCCGGAGCGAGGTTCCACTACATGGGATAACACATGGCGCAGCATTTCACATTTAAAGCATTTCATTAGAAATTATATATCACAAACAAAAATAAGTCACACCACACTCGGAACATGGACGACACGCGTAATGTTGACAGTTCTGCTTCTACTAGAGGGCGCTGCAAAATAAGTTCAAGAATGTGCGTCAAATGTTAAACTTTTATAACAAAATTAAGTATCATTTTACACGTTTAAGTTATTTGAAAATAAATATTCATCAATTATTTAACAAATAACTCACAAACAAATTAAACAAGTGGTAGTGGCTCTATCTGTTGATGAAATATTAAAAATGTACATTTTACTTTTTTGTATGAAGCAAAGAAAATAAAATGAACAGTTCTAAATCAAGAAATTCGGATTCACTTTAACTAACGGTATACCTTTATACCATTATATTGCGATAATAACACAAACTATTTATGAAGTTTTTACCTATATATCCCATTTTTACCTACATATAGTCTATGGCCCAATGTGACAGTTGTTACCAAGTTGCCACTAAAAGTGTTTGTCCCATGTTACGGGGAAATTATGTGCTAGTATAAAATATTTCCTTGGTGTATTTCTATTCCAATGTACACTGACCGTAAGTCAATCGCATGTTAGCATAGTCAATTTGCTAAAAGTTTATTTTTTTAATACTATGGGTTTTGGAAGGGAAAAATGTTATTGCGTGAAAGCGTGGTTTGACATTGGCAACACAATAGTGACAGCTGACTGACAGACAGCCCGCCAAAATCAGCTCGAAGCTCGCATTTATTGTAGTTTGTTAATTTTATTTGATTTTATTAAAAATAATTCTAATACAATACTAAATTAATCATATGAATAAATTATTCGTACCCATTAGAATAGCGATATTAGCGTCTAAGTGTTCTAGACTTCCTATTATACTACGGAAAGAACTGATTTGTAAGCAGTCACCAAGTGTTTTGGTTTCCAATTTTGATCGTGTTTATGGAAGAACCATGTCTCAGAAGAATATTACTTCGTTCTTCAAGATCACCCCCAAGAAAGTAGCCGACGTCAAGGAGGAAAAGCAGAAAGATGTTAAAGTGATTCCCTATTTTCCAACTTATAACATACAAAATCCATTAATCAAGACATCAAAATTAAATTGTATACCTACCTATGTAATTTCAGGAGGAATCCCCTACAAACACTCCTTCGAGTAAGATTGAGAAATCACCAATATCCAATGGGAAAGAAAAGGTAAAGTTCAATCATTTATTTCTCGTGTAGCATTTATATATTTACGAGGTGTGAGGTGACGAGGCACCGGTACGGCACGGTTGTACCAGGCCGGGGCTCCATACATTCCTGAAACGTCTCCTTTGTTGTACTGTTATCAAACCCACTGTAAGTGCCCAACTACCAAACATTTTCATGTAATCATAGGTTATCAAAATTATTATTTTTTACCTGGGGGCCTCATGTAGAGGAGCTGGGGCAACTCCTGCAGATGTGGTGCAAAATCGGCTGCATGATTACACACTGATTATTTATTTTAAATAGAAAGGCAGCGTATAGCTGATGCGTATCAGCAATCGACTTGCTTATTTTGTTTTTCTAGTCCTAGTAGGACTAATCCCAGGTTCATTATCCTCAGGTTATATCGTTTGAAACTTAACAATAAGTGTTTTCAGTTTTTTTTCTATTTATGGCAGAGATTCTCAAAGCGGCAAAGGCTTGAGAGCAGTGAGAGTGAGACAGAGTCACCCAAAGTGTCCACATCACCTGATAAGGTACAAATTTTGACATTACATTACACTGATTTGTTGTTATTTCCTATTTATTGTATTTATTATGTTTATTTTTATCTGTTTGTTTTATGTGTATGCTCAGTCCTGTGCCGTACGGCAGTAAATAAATGTCTTTCATAAAAAAATAAGATCTCGTGTTTTAGGTACTTAGTACCTACATCACTTATATAATTTTACTGAAGTGTATTTAATGTTGGAAATCCTCTAGAATAAGAAAACTAAGCGACAAAGGATAGAGAGTTCCAGCAGTGAAGCTGAATCACACAAATCAGATGCAGAAACTGAAATCAAGTTGGAGAAAACTTGCGCTCCCAGAACTTACAACTCTCCAAAAGTTAACAAAAGGAAAGTCAAAGAGGAAAAGTCACCTCTCACTGAGAAGAATGAAAAGGAAACTATAAAAAATAATGAAAGTTTTCCACGGAGCAGTAAAGCTGAGAATATTAAAGATGGTAAGAAAAAAAATCTTTCTCCAAGCCATGTAACTGAGAATAATCTCAAAGAGTTGGAGAAGAATTCATCTCCAAGTAAAGGGGCTGAGGAAAAGAATAAAAGTCCTTCCCCGAGCTGTAATAAGGTTAAGAAGAAAACACAAGTAATAAAGAGTAAAAATACAATGAGCATGTTTCTGAAGAAAGAGAATGGTGTGAGTGAGACAAAAGATGAAAATGAAGAGAAAGGTGAAGGACAAGTAGTTCCAGGTAATTCCCATGATGTAGTAGATAATTTAATTTCCACTGGGGATAGACTACCTCAGTACATTTTGTACTTGTGGCTTGATATCGTCTTGGTGTTTATTTTATTTGTGAACGCTGGATTCCCATGTTACAGGAAAAATACGATTTTTTTGGTTATCTTGGGCAAGAAGTTTCAAATCTCTTTAGTCGCGCGCGCGCTCCCTGTGGAGATCGCATCTTGCATATTTAGTATCGGAACCTACGGTGCCATTTACAGGGGGGGTGCGGACAAAGGAAGCGGAGTAGCGGGAGGAGGTGGAGGTATCTTTTCACTATTGAATTTGAAAATGAGAATGTGCGAGTGAGTCATAATTTTGTGATTATTTTGACACGATTTTGACACCCATAGAATGCTTTTATTACTCATCCATATGGGAGTGGCAAAAATTTTTGATTCATGATCTTGGGTATTTCGATTTGCATGTCACTAGAGGCAGAATACAACCCGGCCAAGTCCAAATACCACCCGATCACCGACGCGTGCTGGGTCAAGGATCAGCCGGTGCCGTACCTGGCGCTGGCCAAGACCCTGGAAGCCATCGAGGCCACGTCGGCGCGGCTCAAGATCGTGGAGATCCTCAGCAACTACCTGCGCTCCGTGATCGTCCTCACACCCGAGGACTTGCTGCCCAGCATCTACATGTGCTTGAACCAGCTGGCTCCGGCTTATCACAGTGTAGAGCTAGGTATGTTCCTTGCATTTACATTTTCAGTAATATTGTGGTACTATTAGATGACCATCATAAGATGTTAACAGCTGCCATAGTTCATGAAGGGGTGTGAATTTCACAAAAATCCCATCTCCGTAATTGTCTATGTCATTTGACATGTCTGCAAAATTTTTAGTCAACACCCAGCGGCTTTAAGCTTTAGGTTCATAGATCAGTATAGTTTGTGTTGTGTTTTTATTTCATGAAATAAATTGTAGGTTACCATTACTTGTGCATTAAACCAAGCAATCATCTGCAGACAGGGATAATTTTAATCGTGACATCTAGTTTTTTTTTGCTTTTTTGAATCACTTGTGTGTAGAAGCACATAGTAAGGGGTGTCGTGACGTGTGTCATGTGGCAGGCATAGCGGAGACGTACCTGATGAAGGCGGTGGGCGCGTGCACCGGGCGCACGCTGGCGCAGGTGCGGTGCGCGGCGCGCGCGGCCGGCGACCTGGGCCGCGTGGCGGAGGGCGCGCGCGCCGCGCAGCGCACCATGTTCGCGCCGCCGCCGCTCGCGCTGCGCCACGTGTTCCGCACGCTCAAGGAGATTGCCGGCATGACGGGTACGGGTGTACTACTACATTCTAATAAGTGCCCCGTAACAATGAGGTTTTCGAAACTTAAGTACGGTTTATTGTAATAACACAGGTTTTTCGGTGAAGGAAAACATTGCATACGCCAAAGATTAGAACTTCTATTCTAAGGCGGTGTGTGAAGTCCACCAAAAACGGATTGTGGCACCGTTGGTGGACAGGGGTTCATCACAACAGCTCCTGTAGGGTCCAAGCGTCGCCGGGTACTCCTGGCCCCCTTAGACATAAGATCGGAAAATCCCATTAGTTCTATACAAGATGACGTATGTATTATTATAAGTAACGTATGTATTTAAGAAAATTTATTATTTTGTCTCAGTTTAGGTATTTTCTCATTAGTTAAATAAATGAGATATGAATGAGTGATTGACCGGTTGCAGGTCAGGCGTCAGTGAACAAGAAGATCGCCAAAATCCAGACGCTGTACACGGCGTGCCGGCACTCCGAGGCCAGGTACCTGATCAGGTAACGACGCTTGGTTTGTTTCTTCACACACACTATATTGGCCAGGGTTGTTGTATATGTGACGAGGACGCAACATCGGACACATTATAAAAATCGGCAATAAAGATTAATTTGGTTGCAAGGCTTGAACTCTCCCTGAGACTGTCTGCTTACCCTGAATCCTGTGTTATCATCATTTAACCCTTTAACCTTGTAAGGGGGGTCCTTACACAAACCACCACTCCCCCCACACACACACATTCGACAATAGGTACCTTTTTATTCAAGTTACCACCAAGTATTCTGTGACTTAGTCATTAGTAAATTGGACACCACTGCCTTGAAATGTTATATTCTGTGTCAACTAACTGTGTGTGGGGGGGAGGTCAGGTCGCTGGAAGGCAAGCTGCGCATCGGGCTGGCGGAGCAGTCGGTGCTGCAGGCGCTGGCGGTGGCCGCGACGCGCACGCCGCCGCGCGCGCCGCCCGGCGCCGCCGACGCGCCGCTCGACGCCGCGGACGGCGTCGCGCCGGATGTGTTCAAGGTATACACACATCAACATACCCTTGCATTTAGGCCTTCTTCAGACGGACCGAATTCGTCGCGAAACGCGCAATCATCATCATCATCATCATCATATCAGCCTGTAGACGTCCACTGCTGGACAAAGGCCTCCCCCAAGGATCTCCACGACGACCGGTCCTGCGCTAACCTCATCCAGCTGGGTCCCGCGACCTTCACCAGATCGTCGGTCCACCTTGTGGGAGGCCTGCCTACACTGCGTCTTCCGATACGTGCAACGCGCAATACGCTGGAGCAATTTTGTCGCTCCAATCCAGCGTGCACCCGCTGTGTCTAGGACCTCGACCCGCGCGCAACACGCGCGTATCACGCACGAGTCGAGTGGATGCGATTTACGCGCGAATCGTGAACTCGCGCGACGCTTGTGGACTGCATGTATAACCACCAAGTCGCGTGTAGATACGCGCGTAACGATTCGCGACCTATTTGTCCCTTCTGGACAATGCCCTTAGTTCTGCGGGGTTTTATGACGTCTGCACAAACAGCTTTGCAAATGAATGGTAGAGTGAGTGTTGTTTGTTGGTTGTGGTGTATGTTTAAGGTACTAACTGTATGGTTGGTTGTATGCAGGCTCGCGTGGACGAGCAGGCGCTGGTGCTGAAGACGACGTACTGCGAGTGCCCCAACTACGAGGCGGTGGTGGGCGCGCTGCTGGCGTACGGGCTGGCCGCGCTGCCCGCGCACTGCCGCCTCGCGCCCGGCGTGCCGCTCAAGCCCATGCTGGCGCACCCCGCCAGGGGGCTGCACGAGGTGTTCAACAGGTCACCGGCTTTGCACTCTTTTTGGTCGCGTTGTACTCGTTTTCACGGTGGGCCTGAGCCACAAGTTTATGGTCGCTCAGCGAGATGCGGAGAGGGCCACGCTCGGAGTTTCTTTGAGAGATCCGACGGAGAACTAAGGTTACCGACATAGCCGAAAGGGTTAGCAAGCCTAAAGTGGCAGTGGGCAGGTAAGGACCGTTGCGCGCAGCATGGAACACCCCTCCGCCAGATGGGCCGACGACCTAAAGAAGGTGGCCGGAAGCGGCTGGAGGCGGAGGGCGGAGAACCGGGTGTGGTGGCTGGCGTATTGGGGGAGGCCCATGTTCAACGGTGGACGTGCTGGCGTGATAATGGTGGTGTCCCGGCAGGTTCGAGGGCTCGGAGTTCACGTGCGAGTGGAAGTACGACGGCGAGCGCGCGCAGATACACGTGCCCGCGGGGGAGGGCGGCGGGGAGGCCGCGCCGGACTACGCGCGCGCAGCCGTCTTCAGCCGCAGCCAGGAGGACAACACCAGGTATATCCCTGACGGGGCAGGCTTAATTGTCACAAACCGCAAATTTCACTTAGTATTTTTATTTTTGACATAAACTAACGATGCCGTATAATTCTATGACAAAAAAGTATGACGATTCCACCATTTTGAGTGAATCGAGCATTTAAATGTATAAGTTGTATGAGTTGTATGGCTTAGCGATTTTTCCCGGACCAATTGGTGTTACTGTGTTATTGACGGTATCGACTTTTGGACTCGTACTTGTCCTTGATCAGTTTTCATCAAAAACCAATTTTTCTATGAATAAAAAAATTCGTTCCTTCACTCCAATAATGAATGAATGCAATGAATTTTTTAATATTATAGCAAGTACCCGGACATAGTGCGTCGGCTGCCGTCGCTGCTGGGCGGTGACGTCACCAGCTGCGTGCTGGACGCCGAGGCGGTCGCGTACGACGCGGCCAGCAAGCGCATCCTGCCCTTCCAGGTGACACATGCTCGTATTCATTCAGTAAGCTAGCTGTTTCCCGCGACTTCGCCCGCGTACAAAAGTTCTCGCGACAACAACTTATCCCCATGTGTCTATAACCTATTTGTTATTCTGTAAAGTTTCATCAAAATCTGCTCCGTAGTTTTTGCATGAAAGAGTAACAAACATCCAAACATATATCCAAATTCACAAACACCCTCACAAACTTTCGCCTTCATAATATTACTAGGATTCATCATAATTCCGTGTAAATCTGACAGCTGTCACTTTTGACTTCCCAGTTGCCACAAACATTTTCTTCTCGACACCTAAGTACATTTACTGATTGCGCTCAAACGGTGAAGGGAAATATAAGTGAGGAAATACGCCGAAGAAGGATTTCTTAGGCGCATGTAAAGTCCACCAACGCGCACTGGGCATGGTGGACTATAGGCTGAGTGTGTGTGCGGGCGCAGGTGCTGTCGACGCGTAAGCGCAAAGGAGCGGCGGAGGCGAGCATCACGGTGCAGGTGTGCGTGTTCGTGTTCGACCTGCTGTACCTCAACGGGCGCGCGCTCGTGCGCGAGCCGCTCGCCGAGCGCCGCCGCCTGCTGCGCGAACACTTCAAGCAAGTCGAGGGTAACTGCTTCAATACTACCTGTCAACCGACACATTCACTCCGCTTGCTATAACAAGCGACAGATGGGTGACGTTCTTACATTACGTACTCAAGCAAGAGATTTATTATCTACAAGGATACCAACGGATTGAGATAGAATGACGCAAAGAAGCGCGCGAGCCGGACGAAGTAAGTCGATTAGGAACAAATCTACCGCTTGTTTACCTGTTGCTCTCCTGTTGCACAAAAGTTATTATGCAGTAGCTGCACTGCAGGATAGGAGCCTGTAGTCCTCGGGTTCAGGGCAGGCTGTGCTCGCCTTGCAGGTGTTGCATGTTCTGTGCAGGCGAGTGGCAATTCGCGACGAGCAAGGACTGCTCGAGCATGGAGGAGATGCAGCAGTTCCTGGAGGAGTCCGTGCGCGGCTCGTGCGAGGGGCTCATGGTGAAGACGCTGCGCGGTGAGAGCGCGCGGTACGACATCGCGCGCCGCTCGCACAACTGGCTCAAGGTACTCACACGGCCAGCGCCACAACGACCACATCAAACAAAACATATGTCACGTCATCGAATGACCGAAGGTTTTGACCATTTTTACTTTGGAACGATTCTTTCGGCCGGAAGGTCATCAGATTAAAGATTAACATAATTTTGTAGCCTTTGAGGTCTTTTTTCGCAAGACCAGTGTTTCAATACTGTCGATTTCATATCTAGGGGGGCAATCGGTTTTGTAAGATGGGCCCTAGCCCCTTCGAGCCACGCCCTCCGTGTACTGCGTGCAGTTGTAACTGCTTGTAACAAAGTGTGAGTACCTCGTACTGCTTGGTACCGGAGTGTGTTGGCGGCAGGTGAAGAAGGACTACCTGGAGGGCGCGGGCGACTCCGTGGACTTGGTGGTGGTGGGCGCGTGGTGGGGGCGCGGGCGGCGCGCGGGCGCGCTGGGCGGCTTCCTGCTGGCGTGCCGCGACGCGCACTCCGAGGAGCTGCAGACGCTGTGCAAGCTCGGCACCGGCTTCTCGGACGACCAGCTGCAGGAGCTCACCAAGACGCTGCAGGAGCACGTCATCGACGCGCCCAGGAGCTACTACAGGTCGCTACTAACAACTACTGCTCACACCTTATGTCCGTTTTTTCTTAGGTGTCTTATTTTGTAAACAAGTTACCTCGACAAAAACGTTTACGTGCCAATCACTCAATGAAGCAGCTCCGACAGTCTCCTGTGTGTTGTCACTGAGAAAATTGATAACCTTAAAGGGACACTTGTAGAATATAATTACTGACCGAAAATCCTCATACACCTCACTCAAAAAATACAATTGTATTGAGATTTGAAGTCGGTTGACTTTTCAACTCACAAAATCGATTGAGCCTCGTTTGTTTGTTTATGGGTGCCTTGTATTTTGACTTTGAACCTGTTATATGAATGTGTTGTGTGTGTGTGTGTGTAGGTACGACAGCGTGCACACGCCGGACGTGTGGGTGGAGGCGGCGTGCGTGTGGGAGGTGCGCTGCGCGGACCTGTCGCTGTCGCCCGCGCACCGCGCCGCCATCGGCCTCGTCGACCCCAACAAGGGCATCTCGCTGCGGTTCCCCAGGTCACTCACAACACACATCTTGTTAAACGCCAGAAATACCGGCGACACACCCTTTTAGTATCTTTTGTGCCAGCTTTTGTGTCTTGTATGCAGGTTTCCTCACGATAATTTCCTTCACCGAAAAATCTGTGGTATTATAATAAATCATAGATACTATGTGTGGTGGCGTTCATTAGGGAAGGCCCTAAATGTCCAGCTAAAAGACTGATATGACGATGTATGTTACTCGCAGAAGTAGTATTAACTTGATGCGTGTTGTCAGGTTCGTGCGCGTGCGCTCGGACAAGTCGCCGGAGCAGGCGACGTCTGCGCGGCAGGTCGCGGACATGTACCTCGCGCAGGACCAGGTCAAGAACCAGGCGCCGCGCGCGGCGCAGGCGCACGACGACTTCTACTGACACTACTCGCCACTCGACACAAGCGAACGGAGCAGCGAGTGAGAGTTCTAATGTATAGTTCTCGTAAATATATTTGTCGGTTGAGTGAATATAGTCACAGATTGTTTGCAATTGACATAATGTGATGCGTAAAGATGTCCAAAAACTTGAAAATGTTGATCAGGTTGATTGAGTGAATGAACTATTATATAATATATAATATTTCTTGAAATCGAATGAGCGTGTCTAGTGAACCCGCGTACAGCTCTCCTTTGACACCTAAAATTAGTCATTGCGCAGGAATCAGTTTCACATAACCGCCAAAAAGATTTACGGGCACTATATGAGACTGAACAACACGTGACACGCGTGCGCCCGTGTGTATGTAATGCCATGCACTGTAACTAGCGAGAGATGGGTATATTATGTAATGTTACAAATAAAACCAGTTGTATTCGTAGTTGCGTTGTTTTATTTTGTGATCTACACTTGTACTTACATTAACCTTACACTAGCGAGTATTGCGGGGCCTGTCAGCGCGCTGAGGGCCGGCCGGCCGGCGCACACCAACCACGTGCACTCATCACAAACCATCAGTTTACATTAGCGCAAAGTAGCTATTTGATTTGTATTATACTTGTAAATTGTCTGTCTGTGTGTCCGTTCATCGGGAGCAGTTCTCCATTAAGAACTATAAGGCAATACAAATAGAGTTCACATTAACATAAGTTCAGTTAAACAATATTTACTATGTGCTGATTTCTTGTTCATATCATATAAAGATTGAAAAATCTTATAATTTCAGAGTTCACTTATTTCTTACAACATTATAACGTTCTAAGCTCGCGTTGTGTCACTGATGACATTCGAACTTCGGTATAAACTTAAAGCTTTCGCAAACACAACTTATTTTAAAAAAAAAACTATTAAATTTAAACTTACACACTATTAGTTGCCAATTAACTTAATTACAGGTTACGCAGCGAGTGCACGTGCCAGGAACATTGGCGATAAAGTGCAATGACCCCATAGTGATATAAAATAATAAATTCGAGGTCGACGTCCTCTATTCTCAATGTTTGTGGCACATACCATCGGTTGGTGACATTGCTAGTGCATTTATAGACTTAATTTCAACTTGTTTTTGTGTCTTCCGACAGCAAGACGCGGAGAGACCGCGTCAGAGGTCAGTGCACCCATAAACTTGGACCCCAATGGCGACCAGTGTTGTCACAAATTTACAAAAGACTTTAGAAGATTCTAGACTCGATAATGCAGGACTCTGAACGCTGTTCTAAGCAAGAATTAAGATTCGACTCGAAGCTCCGATAGTCCTGAAGTTGAAACTTTATTCGTTTGGGCGTCTGTGGTATAAAGACTCGAGAGCAAAAAGAGGACACGAATCCTAATGAAAATACTTTCGGCCGCCATCGCAACTGTTTCACAAGCAGTTGTCTACGAGGACTTTTTGTCATTCTGGTTACGCAACCAGTATTCTGGTTACCTATACAGTATTTGGTCGCCGGCCACGAGCTGCCTAAAAAGTAAACTAATAAATGCACTAGCAATGTGCACATAACATGTTTAATGTATTAGAAAAAGTAAATTGCCTTCAAACTAGCTGCCTGCGACATCACAATGAAAAAAAGGAACTTCCAAAACTCCACAAACATCAAACTTATGGCACTGCGCTCCGTTTCGATCGATTTGTACGTAGCATGTTACAGCAGACAGCGTCGCGGGGCGAGCATATACCACGCGCACATAGAACATGAGCCAGAAACGTTGAAACAAACATTTAAGTACTTAATAATAAAATTAAGTATGTAAATTTTTTATAAAAATAAGTCTCATTTTAGTAAAATTTGCTATCTAATAGTTATGGTTTTTTAAAATGTCGTATTGAGTTGATCTGTGAGTGAATGTTATACCGTGGTCCTTTCATTTATGTCACAACTTATTTATTACAGAGATTTTGTCCAAACACACAACCTTCGAACTAATACTATCGTTACATGTTTCAAGAGTCGATATTGAACACCCTGTGTGTTAAGTTAACGGTCCATCCATACGCAGAGTTAGCCTCGTCAGCATGTCATTCAACCTCGTGGTCTCCAGATATGTCAACCATTTGGAATTTTGGATCCAAGAAAATTACAAGCTGGAGCGACTAAGAGTGAAAATCGACGGCACATAATTTGGGTAATTTCGTCTGGTGTTATCGTTTGACGTGAAACGCGTGTAAATTCGTGAGCGTTATTCAAACGTGGCACCTTCATCAACATGACTTAAGTTAGAAATTATTGAAGAATACGACGAACCCAACTTCAACTTTTTCGAAAGGATTAGCCTATTTTATGGAATTCTGCCAATAGTCATGGGAGTGACACAAAAAATATTGGTCGGTAATTAATTGGCATTCTTGATCACCCAATTTATAAAATTGGACACCACAAAATATCTTAAAGAAAGAAACCCTTCGCCACAATGTTAGTAAAGTTAAGTTATAATAACTTGATTTTGTTATAAAAAGGTAACAAGGATGTAAACAGCCTCATTTTCTTTAGCTCCAAAGTTTTCAAGGAGACGCTTGAGGTGCCGAGTTTACTTCGATATTTGGATTTTTGAAGTTTTATTGTAAATTGCTTGGTTCTTTCGCAGTGAATGGATGGCCCGCGATACAATAATAATAAAACCATAGAGATAGGAGAGTGTGTCACGGGAGTGCTCTTAGTATAGCCTATATAACCTACAATATGGTATGTACCTACTACAGATCACATAGCTCTTACATATTACCGCTACCTACAATATCATCAACTCGCGTATTTTTGGTCATCGATAAATTATCATAATAGAAAGACAACATTCAAGTAAAAAAAATATTAAAAATACATCTAAATCAAAAATGAAATATTAAAAATGTGTAAAATAAAGAGTATTAAATAGTTATGGTCATTTTGGATATGTCATATTTTGTCATTCGTAACATTTAGGTCTTGGATAAAATTAATTTTCATTTTGTAAAGAGTAACCATCATTATCAATTATTTTGAATCATTATTCCTACTTATTATTATGTGTATTGTGATGATTAGCGCGTGTACTCTACACACCGCCGCGTGTACCGCGTGTACTCTACACACCGAAATTACATATTTGGGGCGTTACAGCTTACATATTTATTTTCTTATATCTCTAGATATCGGACGCTGCGGCGTTATTTGTAGCACAACATAATTTAGACTCTTTAAACAAATAAATGGTCCAAAAACAAATAGGTACGTCATTATCAATAAGTCAATACTTGCTCGAGCGGGGACCAAAGTCCCCTTGTGCAACAAGCCGACGGGTAGTATTTAAAATTAATATTAATTTAATGGCGACTTTAAGTGGAACCAAAACATTTGATCAAATCGACTGAGAACAAAATTACCGACACGCGGTATCTATTGGGGATTATAATTGGTACCTCGCCTACAACCCGGCTCTTGTCCGTCTCACTCTCACCAGATCATTACACTTGAGTGAGGCACTGATTGACCGGTGGAGTGCAGCAAACGATACCTAGACCCTATTACTTAAGTAAACTAATGTCAGACTAATTAACGTATCAGATCATGTGCGGAGTGTTGGACTCCCGCACGTTGTTTGGCACCACGTTGTCTCCCCCCACGTCGCGCTCAGAGCAGCGCGGCGCGCTCGGCCGGCGGCGGCGAGCCGTCCGCCGAGCCGTCCGCCAGCAAGTTCGCGTGCTCCTGTTACAAGTACGTACGTTACAAAACAACTACCACACTGCACTCATGTGCAGACACACACTTCAATCTCATTCAGTCACACTGCAAACACAATCACACTTCAATCTCATTCAGTCACACTGCAAACACAATCTCATTCAGTCACACTGTAAACACAATCTCATTCAGTCACACTGCAAACACAAACTCATTCATTCACACTGTAAACACAATCTCATTCAGTCACATTGTAAACACAATCTCATTCAGTCACACTGCAAACACAAACTCATTCATTCACACTGGAAACACAATCTCATTCAGTCACACTGCAAACACAATCACACTGTAACACAATCGCACACTTCAAAATAAGTCTGGTGTGACAGTGTATATGCGATGCGCGTGTGTTACCTCCGCGGGGTTGTTGTGCTGCGGCGCGAACATGCTCTCGTACACAGGGTTCGCGAAGTGGTTGCCGCCGTTCTGTGGGGGGGGGGACACACATACAGCACATTACACACGGGGACAACTCACTACAGTGGGTTCTTGGGTGATGGTGGACATAAAGATGACTCCGACATGATATACTCACTGCGTGCGTGTGCTGCGGGTCGGGGCGGTGCGCGGGCGGCGGCGGCGGCGGCGGCTCGTCATCGCCCTCCCCCGCCAGGTACATGGGGTTGCTGATCTCCACGTTGTCGGCGAGACGCGCGTGCACGAACGCGCCGCTGCAACCACACAGACACACATATAATGAGATCATTGTAGAGATAGCAGCGAAACATTAGTGTCGGGTGTGAGTGTGGCACTGACCGTCTCCTCCGGTGCAGCACGTAGAGCGCGGCGAGCACGGCCGCCGCCAGCGACACCAGCGCCAGCGCGCCGCCCGCCCACGCGCCCCCGCCGCCGCCCGCGCCCGCGCCCGCCGCGCCCCCGGCGCCGACGGCGGGCGGCGCGGGCGGCGGGCAGCGCGCGCCCTGCAGGCACGCGCAGTACGGCTCGCCCGGCTCCTCCGTCGTCGCTGTCACATAGTTAGTGGCCGCTGTGGTATACGTTCGTGGCTTCCGTTACAATTACAATGTCTTTCATCATCATCAGCCTGCACTGGTCCACTGCTGGACACACGCCTCCCCCAAGGCGCGCCACTGAGCCCGATCCTCGACTCTCCGCATCCAGTCACTGCCAGCCGCCCTGCGCAGGTCGTCGCTCCATCTAGCCGGGAGCGTCCCACACTACGCTCGCCCAGGCGTGGTCTCCACTCGAGAACTCGTCTACCCCAGCGGTTATCTGTTCTCCTGCCACTTCAACGTGCTAACTCTTTGAGCTATGTCAAGCTTTGTGTCACGCGCCACTCACGGGTGACGCGCCAGGCGCAGAGCGCGGGCGGCGGGCACGCGAGCGCGGCGCACGCGTGGTCGTGGCCCACGTAGTGGTGGCAGCGCGCGCCGCCCCACGCGCCCGCGCACGCGCACACGCCGCCGCGCGCGCCCGCCACGCGCACGCAGCGCCCGCCGTGCAGGCACGAGCCCTCCCCCGCGCGGCACGCCTCGCCTCCCGCACCGCCGCCCCCGCCGCCGCCGCCGCCCTCTGGAAACACAACACACGTGTGTCGGCGAGGAGTGACATTCAAATGGAATATTCCCTGACGCGTAGCGACTGGCGAGTAAACGTAATAAATATCACCTACACTACACTATACACAAGGTCGTTCTAAATTATATAAAAACTTAGGCAGTTACATATAGGTACAGGCGCAGCAATAATATTGTTTTCGAGAAAAACGATACATTAATAGTGTACCTAAATCTAAGTTAAATTTAAAATTCTACAATTATTCAACGAAAATGCATTTAAATTACGCAACGTAATACAGTCAAATAAACTCTACGCAAACTAAAATTGTTACAAAAGGCTTCTAGACGGTGGCCTCAGTCTTATTCGGTTTTCGATGCGGTCGATGAATTAACTAACTAAATACTTTTTTCATCACACTTGCTCGTTAAGGGTCTTAATACATGCGTGCCTGAAGAAACACAATGGCCTATATACACCCGCGGGAGAATAATGATAATCAATACAATAAATTATTACCCCTAGGGACTGAAATGTGTAGCTGGCTGTACTGAACTGGTTTATTAATTAATTAAGTTAAATTGAGTAGTTAATTTGAGTTAACTAGAGTAAACGAGTTAAACTGAGTGTTGTCCGAGTGTTGTGCGAATGTGTCCGAGTGTTGTCTGAGTGTTATATTAAGGTAATTAATTTTAACCCAATTTAACTATATAAATTTAATAAACTTAAATAATTTCAGCCAAGTCAAAGAAAATAGATTTGTTCCCTTGTGTCGTAGGTATTTATTTCCTCGCAAATGTGATGAAAAACATTGTGTGCATCACGGGTAGTAAGGGTATTACAAACTCGAGTCATTAAAATCCCTCCGCCTTCGGCGTCGGGTTTCTAATAGACTCGTTAGTAATATCCTACTTACTACCCTAAATGCACAATGTACTATTAATCCAAGGTGCGGAACCCTCGGGGCGCGAGTCCGACTCGCTTTTGGCCGGTTTTATTTGTTCACGTGAATTAATAAGTGGTTTTATAAACAACGACGACATAATGTGGAGCGTCAGTGAGCTGGCGGCCGGTGACGCGACGGCCGCTCGCTCGGTCGCTGACATATATTTTTGAATGATATATTAGATATAATTGAAATATTACATATGTACATATCGTCACGGGTTGTCGGTGGACAGAACGGAGCGCCATAAGTAGGTACCTATCGCGATCCATGAATAAAACAATTGTATTAAATAAATAAGTAAATAAATAAAATAAATAAATAAGAGCGTCCACGGCGCGGTGGGGAAGAAGCGACCTGTCATGTCGAGAAATTTGAGTTCGATCCCCGGCCGTGCCATGTACCGACGGGTTTTTCTCGACACTTAAGTAGGTAGGTACATTTACTGACTGCTCTCAAACGGTGAAGGAAAACATCGTGAGGAAACCTGCATTCGCCGAAGAAGAAATTCTTAGGCTAGTGTTAAGTCCACCAACCGCACTGGGCTAGCGTGGTGGACTATAGATATATTTTTCATTTCGAGCAGGTCGTAGGACATTTTCAGATTGGACAATATCACAGTAAATCAATAAAACTAAGGCCGGTGGCTGCGGCGGGAAAGACAATTGCCACCGCCACCACCACCGCCAGCACCACCGGGTGGCTGGTGGTGGCTGGTGGTGGTGGCTGCACTCACCGTCACCCCCGCGCGCCCCGCGGCCCCCCATCTTCAACGCTATAAAGTTATTGTTTTAAATTTAACTGTCCCGCACCAACACTATCACAAAACCGCACACATTGAAACCACTTGCAAACATCAACTCCGTTTACTAATATGTGTGTTGACAGAAACTAATAATTTTATATTGTGTCGCGAATAAATAAATATCTGTCCGTGCGGACGTGCAGACGTGCGGCCGCGCTCCGGCGGGCGAGTGTCCGTCTGTCCGTCCGTCCGTCCGCAGCTCGAGAGTTGCGTAACGCCGCGCGGGGGGCGGGGGGGCGCCGCCCGTCGTCATGGCGACGCCCGCAACACTTGTCAGTATTGACGTTGGAAGCCACCTCACACTGGCGCGGTGCCCACAACCTCGGCCATGGTCCTCCCGCACTGACGCGTACGAGACAATGTCGCACGGAATTTAATAAAGCCCAGTAAACATATGAACAAATCCAACGACAAATATTTCCTCTACTGCAATATCTGTAGTTGTCGGTTTGTAAAAATAATTAGTTTCGTCATTATTTGCAAAGTCATTATAAAGTAGTATCCGGTCTAAAGCCAAATGACCGTCTCATCGACACGTCATTACGGAACCGGTCTAGCCGCCACCGTCAGCTGAGCCGCCGGCGCCCCCGGCGGCCCCCGGCGCGCGGGCCCGCCGGCGCTGGTCGCGCGCCCGCCAACCGCCGAGACCCAACTCGCGGAACTGACCTGACCATTCCTAATTCTCCTCCGAACACGAATTAATCATTAAAACGTCGTTTATTTTTATGCAACAAAAATGTTGTAGTGACCCAGTTGTCAGTGCGCTCGCGTCACATTCCTGAGGTCAAGGGTTCAACCCGGCGCGACGCTCAAATAAAATACAGCTTTGGTGTCACAGTGAAAAAATTCTAACTAGACGAACAAGTTCTAACAAAAATAAAATTGTCCGGCTGTTCTACTTTCAGACCAAAATGAGTGACGTCTGCTGTCGACCGTTGCTGTTCTTTCGGACTTAACTTCTGTATGACTTATGTTACGTCATGTATCACCATTTGTACATAACTACAATGAATACTATTGTTTATTCAATGTATACTACTATTATGTATTACTAACAGTCCTCGGTAATAAGTATAGAAGCGACGTGCACGTGCCAAGTGGACACGTGTATTTCCCGCGCGCGTCGGTTTCCCCGAACCTCCCCACTCCCGCGCACTCCACAGGTAAACTAAATAACTTATTCCAAGAACTCGTTTTAAATCCAAAGCCATATTTTTCCTTCCTTCTTAATATTAGTTTTGTAACCAAATAAAAGTTTTCCCCGTTTTTTTTCGTGAGCCTTTTACTACACGGAGATTAAAGGGAAAAATCAGTCAGAATAAAAACTATAAGTCGTAAAGGTGAATACTTCCGACAGAAACCAAGAGCTTGTTAACGGTAAGGTTGTACCACAGTTGTAAGTATGGTTTGTTGGCTGGAAGTTTTATTACAATAAAAAAATCCAACTTTGTTGTCCGTTCGTAGCGGACAACTCCTACGGGACCGATTGAGCTGAAATTTTATGGCAAATCATCATCATCATCATATCAGCCTGTAGACGTCCACTGCTGGACAAAGGCCTTCCTCAAGGATCACCACGACGACCGGTCCTGCGCTAACCTCATCCAGCTGGGTCCCGCGACCTTCACCAGGTCGTCGGTCCACCTTGTGGGAGGCCTGCCTACACTGCGTCTTCCGATACGTGGTCGCCACTCGAGAACCTTTCTGCCCCAAACGGCCGTCAGTTCTACGAGCGATGTGCCCAGCCCACTGCCACTTCAGCTTCGCAATTCTTTGAGCTATGTCGGTGACCTTGGTTCTCCTGCGGATCTCCTCATTTCTGATTCGATCTCGCAGGGAAACTCCGAGCATAGCTCTCTCCATTGCCCTCTGGGTGACCTTGAGCCTTCTTATGAGGCCCATAGTGAGGGACCACGTCTCGGTACCGTATGTCATCCATCACTGGCAACACACACTGGTCGAAGACTTTCGTCTTGAGACACTGCGGTATTTGGGACGAGAAGATGTTGCGTAGCTTCCTGAACGCTGCCCAGCCGAGTTGGATTCGACGATTGACCTCTTTCTCGAAGTTGGACCTACCTAACTGGACGGTTTGTCCCAGGTATATTTAATCGTCTACAACTTGGAGCGTAGAGTCTCCAACCTTCAGAGGAGTGGGTACAACACGGGTGTTCGACATGATTTTCGTCTTGTCCATGTTCATTTTTAGACCCACTTGTTGAGAGACTCTACTGAGGCCATTGAGCATTTTATGGCAAAATTGCCTGGATATGTGATGAAATGTAAGCGGCATACTGTGCACGTCACACGCACGACGCACGCTCCAGTGAAGGCTGTATGATGTGCCGCGAGCGGTGCGCGCGCGCGCGCTGGTCGGGTGGGCGCGCGAAGGTCGCACTTCGTCAGTGCACTGGACACGTGTCGACTCTAAATAATTATGGTCCATCAATGGACACCCGAAGTGACCGCCGCATCCACTCTAGCGATTGTTTAACTCTCCCACAAATTATACGCGAACGTATGGTCATATAATAAAGCCGAGTTTGTATGAACGCGGTAATCTCTGGAACATCAGTCGGATTTTAACAACAAAAAAATGCGTTTAATAGCACTATTGTTGAGGAAGGTTATGGCTAACATCACGCTACGACCCTTGGGAGCCGAGCGTAAACAGTTACAAGTACAAGAAAATAGATAGAACCTTTTTAAAGCGTAACACAGACAGCGCGGCGGCGTTGCGAAAGCGTTGCGGCGGCGAATCTGCGGAAAGCGAATAAAAAGCGGAGCCCTTCAGACAACATATACCGCTAGCGGCGGCGGTTTGTATGAAGACCGCTCCGCACCGCGCCGCGCCCGCGCCGCTCTGTGTAGTGGTTCTCATACACCACAAAGGAACACAACGCGCCGCCGCCGCTCCGCAACGCCAGTCCGCGCAAATCTGTCAAATCAAAACGTCAAATCTGTGCGCGCGGTTTTGTCGCTTTCGCCGTCGCACCGCCGCCGCGCCGCTTTGATGTTAAAAGGCTTCATACTATTTCGAACATTACAAAAAATTACCGCGACGCTTTCGCACCGCCGCCGCCCTGTCTGTGTTCCGCTTAAACGCGGGCGTAGCCGCGGGGAACCGCTAGTGAGGACAGAAGTGCCGTTCAAGGTTAGCCGGAGTTTTGTGCAACAATGAATATTCCTAGATTTTCTTGTGACAGCGGCACAAACCCATCTCCGGTATTTGTAATCTGACGTCACACAGCTTCGAACGCACCAGCGAGCGGCTGCAGTTTATACATTTGTGAAATATGTGTGAAATATAACAAAATAACAGTGTCGCCTGGGAATGTTGAAGTTCAATGTCATGTGTTGCTGTAGTGGTGTGTGTGTGTGTGTGTAGTGTGTGTAGTGCGTGTCGGCGAGCGGCGCACAGTGGGCTGAAAATGAAGCTCCATAGACTTAGCATCACACAAAAATCAAGTACTTAATTTTGAAAAATAAAACATGCCATCGTGTTCCTGTACTGAAGAGCAATATTTAATGTCATGTAATATTTTTTGATAAAGCTATTATTTAGTAAGTTATTTGCGATTTCTTTTTTTTTGTATGGAGCTGAACTGTTTATCGTCGTACGTCGTGGTGGAGATCCTTGGGGGAGGCCTTTGTCCAGCAGTGGGGGTCTACAAGCTGATATGATGATGAACTGTTTATTGGATTTTAGTCATTATTCTTAAACTTTCTTAAGAGATTACTGTATCTATACATCATGCCATCGTATGGCATGTTTTATTTTTCAAAACTAGGTACTTGATTTTTGAGTGATGCTAAGTCTATGGAGCTTCATTTTCAGCCCAGTGTGCGGCGGGGGCGGGGGCGGCGGCCGTACCGCGGTCCGCTCGCCGTTGTTTGTTAACGCGCGACGTTTTCCTCCCGCGCCGAGTCAGCAGTACGCTGGACTGTGTGATGCGTGCCTCGGCACTAATGTACCAAACATACCACCTCAAGAGAGCACGTGTGTATGTAAGAAAGTAAGTAATCCTTATAATTGAAGTTTCCTCCGTCGAGTAGCACGATGAACAAGAATTTTATATTTCTCGAATGTAGTTCACGCAACAACCACTGAACGGATTTTGACGAAACTTTGCACAGCGATGGTGTATATCCTCGGCCAACATATACGCTTTAAAACATTTCGAATCATCTCGTGCGCCGCCTTCGAGTGCGCCGAAACATTTGTTATTTGTTTTATTTTATTTAGAACAAAAGCAATAAACACTCCACACAGGATCTGTCCATGGAAGAAAAAAAAATTACAGAGGGCGCGGGCGCCCACCAATGAGATTCTAGCTCTATATAAATATCTAATCTAATTAGTACCTTGTCACTGTAATGTGAGGAGCGAATGCGTCAATTACATTACGCGACAAGGTGGGAGCATGTTCATGAACTTGAGAGTACGTGTGTATGTACAGCAGCAGCGGTGGGCCCGCAGCGCGCGTTGGAGTCCAGCAATGGTAGCAGAACAATGACCACGATGTGTTGTGTACTCACGCGGCGTGTGCGGCAGGTCGTCGTGGTCGTCGTGGTCGTCGTGGTCGTCGCCGCCCACCGTGTTGTGCCGGCCGGGCGCGTCGGGCGCGTCGGGCGCGCCGGGCGCGTCGCACCCCGCCCCCGCCTCGCACCGCTCGCAGCGCGCGCCTGCGCACACACACGGACATGCACCACCAACACTACGGAGGAGGAAGCCTTCACCCGGAAGGGGTCTCTACAATTATTTAGTTAGTTGCAAGTAGTAGGTGGTAGTAGTGTGACGTACCGGTGTACCCCGGCGCGCAGGCGCAGCGCGCGTGCCGGCACGTGCCGCCGTTCTGGCAGCCCCCCGCGCCGCACGCGCCCGCCGCCGCCGCCGCCGCCTCGCAGCGCGCGCCCGCCCAGCCCGCGTAGCACGTGCACTGCGCACACAGCGAGCCGTTACAAGCGCACCGACGCCGCGCGCGAGCCTCGGGGGGCCGAGCACCCACCTGCAGCGAGACGCCGTCCGCGGCCACGTCGCAGTGCCCGCGCCGGTGGCAGTGGTGCGCGCAGCGGTAGTGCTGGCAGCGCGCGCCCGCGAACAGCGCGGGGCAGCGGCACGCGGGCGCCGCGCCCGCGTCGCGCACGCACGCGCCCGGCCCGCACTGCAGCGCGCACGCCGCCCCCGCCGCCTCGCCCGCCGCCCCCGCCTCCCCCGCCGGCGCCGGGACGCCGTTGCTCGATATGACGCACTCACGGTGCTCCTGCGTGTGTCACGGACAGTGTTTCATGTACCCGCTACAACTGTCTGATATATGTATACAGGGTGTAACATTTAGATGGGTCAGTATGGCGAAGTCCGAAACTACAAGAGATACGAAGATCTGTTCTAAGAACCATGTCATCGATTTTAAAGATATGAAAAACTGCATTCATAGATTTAAAAAAAAGCTCGAACACTACTCGGGAATCGAACCTAGACATTTTGAAAAAAAAATCTATTATTTTATTACGGACTAGCAGACCCCCGCGACCTCATTCGCGTTAAAAGACTACTATTTGAGCTGTTCTTTCTTTCTTTCAATACTTCAGACCAAACAACCAACCAAACCGCGAACGAACGCGCGAACAAACGCGCGAAGCGCGCTAATATACCAACCAAATAACCAACCAACCAACCCGCGAACAAATAAACAAACAAACAAACCCGCAAACAAACAAACCAACATAACATAAACTGAGATTCAAACCCCCGGAACCTAGAAAATGGGAAAAACATGTGTGAGTTTCCCGTGACAGGTACCACCAGATCAAATGGTATCCAATCTTCTTGTGTTACTACTCTTTGCTAAATAATATATAAAGTCTTCTATAGATGATTCTTTTTTCTTCATATGGAAAGCCAGTTGCCGATTTGCGTGCATTTTGGTTGCCATGGAGATATTTCTTTCTTGTTATTTTGCGTAGTGCGTAATTTATTTATTTATTTTTTAAGAAATACGTGTGATTTATAATTTTGCGCCTATTAGTTTTCGATTCAATATTTGTATACTTTTTTACTGAACAATTTGGTATACAGAACATTCAAAGTTACGATTTCAAATGTCAACTTCTGACGCCTAACGTCTCCTGATGAATTCCTGAAATATTCGCCGACTTACTACAGTTTAATACAGTTTATGGCCGCTCCTTTTTATAAAACCCAATACCTAATAGCCTATGTTCATTCTGAGAGTATTAACTATCCAACACAGTAGGTGTCCAAACAGGTAGATCTTTTCCACTGCTCGCTGGCGAGGTTCACAGAAGTTGCTACTGTCTGTGTGTGCAATCAATAGGTTAACGGATGACATTTTTGTATAAATATTTTGACATGTTTTTATGTATTGTGTTGTAAGTTGTTGACATTCAAATTTGGTTATTAGTTAAGTATTAATGTTAGTTTATGTATTTAAATATTGCCTCATTATCGATTTGGTTGTAGACTATTCAGATAGTGTAAGCTGAATGAATAAATAAATAACAGCGAAATAATTATTGACATCGGTTCTGTAGTTACAAAGATTAGTCCTAACACACATCCATCCATCCATCCATCCATGCATCCATCCATCCATCCATGCATGCATCCATCCATCCATGCATGCATGCATCCATCCATCCATCCATCCAAACTTTACCTCTTTATTATTAGTATGGTTGTAAGCAGTAAATGTTGCTAAGAAACCTTGTATTTAAAATTAATAGAATGTGATGTAAATAATTATTTTACGCAATTAATCATATGTTGTAATTGAATATGTTGTAATCTTCCTTAAGTAAATAAATAAAAATAAATAAATTCCGGGAAAAATGTATTGGTACAAACGCCCCATCAAATGGTCCGCGAATCACCCGATTTAACTCCACTAGATTATTTCATGCGGGCGGGGGACGTTCAGTATGAAGTCCACGACACGAGCTCGGACACCGCTGGACGTCTGATCGCTGCCACAGGACATTCTAACACAATACACACAAAACGCAATAACAAAATCGTTAGGTACCTACATGAGTTGATTAATTTGAACATTTAGCTTCGTAAATAATTAAAAGAATATTAAATACAAGACATTCTAATTATTTTAGATACAAAGTTTCTTAGCAACATTTACTCCTTACAACCAACACAATCAACAGCCATAATAAAATAACGTACTTAAGTTTTTTTACAAAATGTCCAGGTTAACGGGTTCAATTCCCGAGTAGTGTATGAGTTTTTTTTTAATCTATGAATGCAGTTTTTCTTTTTACTAAAATCGATGACATGGTTCCTGAGAACAGATAATCGTATCTCCTATAGTTTCGGACTTCCCCATACTGACCCATCCAAATGTTGTGTATATGAATGAACAATGTACTGACGTCGGGTGCGTCGTCGGCGGCGGCGGGCGCGAGGCCGTCGGGGCACAGGCAGGCGCGCGCCGCGCCCGCCGCGCTGCGCACGCACAGCGCGCTGCCGTGGCACGCGCCCGCCGCGCCGCACGGGTCCGCGCCTGCCGGCAAGCAACACACGCGGCCCGCGTCAAACGACAGACCATCCCATGGGGAGAGATGCGAGGTAGACCTTCGCGGTCCAGGCTCCACCGGCATAACAACATGTCACGCGGCATCCCTACAACTCGCTAATAATTATTTTATTCAATTGAATGTAAAAGCCAGAAGTGGTTGTGTCTGTAGACACATACAGCAATCGTTATAATTTTCTGGTGTTGTATTGCAAGCAGCGGCAGCAGCACTCACTGTGCGGCGACGTGGGGAACAGCAGCGGGTGCACGAGCGCGACGGCGGAGAGCGGGGCGCGCGCGCGCGGGGGCGGCGGGGGCGCGGCGCGCGGCCGTCGGGGCACGCGCGCCAGCCCGCGCCGCGTCGCGCACCAGATGCTCTCCTCCCACGCGCGCATGCGCAGGCACGCGCGCGTCGCCAGCTGCGCGGGCGCCGGCGCGCCGTCGTCCGCGGCGGGCTCGCGCGGCGCGGCCAGCGGCGCGGCGGGACCGCCCGCGAACAGCGCGATGCGCACGCGCTCGCCGCCGTCGAGGCGCACGCTCTCCAGCGCGCCGTAGTACGCGTCCACGAAGTAGAGGCGCGCGGTGGGCGCGTGCAGCGCCAGCGCCGTGACGCGCCGCACGCGCCGGCGCACCAGCCAGCGCGCGCCCGCGCCGTCCAGGCCGGCCACCATGATGCCCGGCGTCGCGCCGCGGTCGCTCCACACCATTTGCCTGGCGACGGATGGACGCGTGTTAGCCGGGCCGCGCCGCTCGCACCGCGCGCGCGCACTCGCGGGGTGGGAGCGAGCACCTGGTGTCGTTGTGTATGAGTATGTCGTCGGGCTCGGCGAGCGCGCGCGCGTGCAGCGTGACGCGCCGCCGGCCGTCGAGCGCGGCGCAGTACACGGCGCCCACGGTGCCGCCCCCGCCCGCGGCCCCCACCACCGCCGTCCAGTACAGGCGATCCGACACCCAGTCCACCGCCACGCCGCGGATCTGGCCGCCGTCGTGCACCTGCAAGCACGCACACAACGTCATCACGAGCCAGAGCGTCACCGTCACGCGGGCAAGAGAGAGCGAGCGGTACTGACGACAGTGTGCGCGAGGTGCAGCGGCAGGGGCGCGGGCGCGGCGGGCGCGTCGGGCGCGGCGCGGCGCACGTGCGCGCTCACGTCGAGGCGGCGCAGGCGGCCGCGCGCGTCGCCCCACCACGCCCACCACGCGCCCGCCACCGGCGCCACGGCCACGCACGAGATCTCCGCACTGACAACACACAACATACCAACACGTCACTTCGGCACGCGCCGCACGCTGTAATGCAGTTCAATCTTTATTTAGTTCAAAGTAAAAAAAAAACATTTTTTATTTATTATGTTAGTATTTCAAACCGTTGTCTCTGTCGCGGAACCTCAGAGACAACCTGTACCCGCTGCTACGACAGCCGTACACGTGGCGCGTGCTATACCTGTCGTCGCCCCCCGGCGGCTGCTCGGGCTGGTCGAGCTGGTCGTGCTGCTCGTGCTTGTGCAGCTCCCACACGCGCAGCGCGCCGCCGCCCGCCACCACCGCCAGCGCCTTCTCGCCTGCACCACACCAACCGACAGTTTATTGACGACATACCGACAGACAGTGGTGTCCGTAGGCGTGCGTGACGTCACTCACGTACCTGTCGCCTCGCACGCGAGCGCGCCGCCGGCGAGCTGCCGCTGCCTGTACCCGGGCACGCACTTGCAGGTGTGGTTGTGCGCGTGCTTGGGCAGGCACAGCTGCGGGCACGCGTCCCACGCGCACGGACCGCGCTCTGCAACACACAAGCATCACCACTCGTCGTGAGTGTCTTCCCGCGGGAACAGGTGCATGCACATGTATGAGCGCGCGTACCGGCGGTGCAGGGCGCGCCGGCGGGCACGCAGCGGCCGTCGTCGCACAGCTCCTCGTCGCGCGCGCACGCCGCCTCCCCGCCGCCCCCGCCGCCGCCCCGCCAGCCTGCGATACACACACACACGCACACATCACGTACACCTTCGGGGGTCGCACGCGCCCGGGACATTTTGTATTCAGTTTAATACTATGCAGTGTTTTTTTTAATACAGGGAAACTATCTTAGGAACCATTTGGTCTTTTTTTGTGAAAACAATTTTAGCATAGAAAGTTTTTTGTTATTTATGTTTGTTAGCGTATGTTGTCCGTAAAGCACGTCAACGCTCTCACGACTACCCCCACCGTTGTAAGCGATACCACTTCTTACCGCTAGACACCCGTCGTAACATATGTGACATTTGTTATCTCATGAACATTGCTAATGGGACCATTGATAGCCCGGACCTGCTCGCTAAACTGTTTCTCCGTACTAATCAATTAGGATTTAGACAACGTCCTATTCTGCACGTGCCTTTTGCAAGCACAAGTTACAGACGTAACAGTTTTCTCGTGCGTGCCAGTAATAGCTTCAACAAGCTACCACTTGAATTTGACTTGATTTGTTTTGTACCAGTAGCACTACTGTTAGGCGCAAACTTGCACAACAATTTTTCATTTAAAACCGACACTGCGACACCACCCTGCATCACCTCACCTTTGTTATTTCATCATTATGTATTAATGTAATAACTTTTCATATAACTCTCAACTTCTTGTTATTTTGATCATGGTTCTTTTCTTGTCATTACATATATTATGGTTTGAACTCAGGTACAACAGGCGAAGATTGTAATTAACTTATAGAAATCAAATGTATATTTTCATGTTTAGGTGATATAAGTTGTAATCTTCCGGAAAGTAATTAAATAAATAAATAAAATAAATAAAAATTTGACGAAAAATATTTTTTTTATGCGGATCGACTCAGTTTCAAGTAAAGATCATTTCATTATATCGGAAGAAAAAAATCTGAGCTGCAGAAGTTAGTCGAATTCAATAAAATGTTTTCTCATACAACGCCAGTACAAAGTAATTTTGACGAATTTTATTTTTTATGCATATCGCCTTAGTTTCATGTAAGGATCATTTCATTGTATGAGAAGAAAAGAATCTAAGCAGCAGAAGTTAGTCAAATTTAATAAAATGTTTTCTTATGAACCGACCCAGTTGCAATTTTAAATTATTTTTTTTTTTTTATTTTTTTTTTTCAGAAACAAACAGTCGTTTACATAAATATTTTTCAACTTATATAAGTAAAACTAGACCTATAGTTTTCTTAATTAACTATAATAACAGGCACATTGTATATTCTAATATTTGAAGAAGAATGAATAGAATTATGTATTTAATGTTTTCAAGTTTAGTTTACAAGATCCTAAATGCTTAATTTTTTATTTATTTAATGCTTATAGTGTTTACAAAATCCTAAATGCTTTTTTTATGTTTCTGAAAGTACAATTAATTATTTTTTTTTTAATATCTATATCCTTAAGTTTGTCATTACTATTGTACAATACACAAGCACGCCTGATGAACATATTCTGTGCATAGGAAGTTCTGCTGTATGGAACATATCACGAGAGTGACGCTCGCGCCCGCCCACGAGGCACTCGGAAATAAACTTTTGATAGCCATGAACTATTTTGTGAAGAACAATGGCATCAACACAATCGCGGCGATGTTCCCCACACTGCACCAGATGACGCTTAGCTGACTCCTCATAATTGCAATACAAGTGACCGGTTCTAAAGTCAAGCGCCTTTACAAATTTTCTTTGTATGCGCTCAATTCTATCGACATGTATGCTGTAATGGGGTTTCCAAACTGAACAGGCATATTCTAGATGGCTTCTGACATAACTATTATAAAGAACTTTATAAGTAAGGGTATTTCTAAATGACTTGCTGACTCGCAGGATGAAACCAAGTTGTTTATATGATTTTTTCAGTATTGAATCTACTCGTATTTCGTTAATAAACGTCAGTTTGGAGTCCATAATGATGCCAAGATCACGAATCTCACTTACTCTGGCAATGTAGCTATTACAATCCTGCATGCCACCAAGATGCCACAATACAACTTCTGCTTCCCCGATATTTTTCTTTCGGTACAATTAAATGATCCTTACATAAAACTAAGTCGATCCGCATAAAAAAAAAATCATCAAAATGTCTTATTTTTTATGGACAACACAAGCTTGACCAAAAAATTTTCTATGCTAAAATTGTTCTCATACAAAAAGACCAAATGGCTTCTAAGACAGTTTCCCTGTATCTCCTATGGTTTCGGTTTTAGCCTAAGTTAAAAAAACACTCTGTATGTTTAAATCAGCTCGATAACTAGAAACAGATAAACTAAATTTGTTACACAAAAGACCGCTCTAGCGTTTGCAGAAATGTTAGCCGTAAAACAAACAATGTCGTCTAGTCGGTTGGTATTGTATGGCGAAGAGCCGTACACATGAGTCGCAGCTCGTCGGTGCCGTCGGCGCAGTCGGCGCGGCCGTCGCACAGCAGCGCGGCGGGCAGGCACGTGTGGTCGCGGCACCGGAACGTGCCGGGCGGGCACGCGCGCCGCGCGCACTCGCGCTCGTCCGCGCCGCGCGCGCAGTCCGCGCGCCCGTCGCACCGCCACGCGCCCGGCACGCACCGGCCCGCGCACCACAGCCGCGCGCCGCACGCCTCGCCGCCCGCCTCGCCCTCCGCCCCCGCCTCGCCCGCCGCCCCCGCCTCGCCGCACTCCGCCTCGTCCGACCCGTCGCCGCAGTCCGGCTCGCCGTCGCACCACCACTCCCTGCGCACGGGCATCACACATCAATCTCTAGCACCAGTAGTATACAGAGAAGCCCAACAGGCCACGCAGCCCGCGCTGGAGCGAGCTCTCAATATGGACGATCTCTTTGTGAAAAAATGGAATTACTGAATTGTAGTCGGGACTTGCGAATGAAAGCTGATATGTCCAAAAGTTCAATACAGCGCGTGTCGCGTGTGTCTTTATGTATTGTGATGTGACGATTCCTTAATCCCCGGTGTGACGTGTGCGACTCACTTGAGCACGCACTGGTGCGTGTGCTTGCAGGGCGCGGCGCGCGGGCCGCACTGCGGCGCCGCGCCGCCGCCGCCGCCGCACGCCAGCTCGTCCGACCCGTCCGCGCACTCCGCCGCGCCAGAGCACCGCAGCGCGCCGCGCACGCACTCCCCGTTGCTGCACCTGCACGCACACACAAGCACCCACGCGTCAGCGCCACGCGCGCACACGCCCCGCCCCGCCCCACGTCCGCACTCGGCCACAAGTCACGGTACCGGAACTCCGTCTCGGAGCAGTTCCGCGGCGTGCAGTGCAGCTCGTCGGCGCGGTCGCCGCAGTCGTCCTCGAAGTCGCAGCGCCAGCGGCCCGGGATGCAGCGCCCCGACGGGCACCGGAAGTACGTGGGCTCGCACGCCGGCGCCGCGCGCGCAGAGCACTCCGCCTCGTCCTCCAGCCCCGCGCAGTCCGCCTGCGAACGAGCAAGCGAGCGCGTGAGAGCAGCGCACCAACGGGCGACGGCGAGGGCGAGGGGGAGCGCGCGGCGCACCGTACCTCGGCGTCGCACAGCCAGTCCCGGGGGATGCACCGGCCCGAGCCGCAGCGGAACTCGTCGAGGTGGCACACGGTGGCGGCGCACAGCGCGCCCTCGTCCGACCCGTCGCCGCAGTCCCCGTCCGAGTCGCACACCCACACGCGCGGCACGCACGCGCCGTTCGCGCACGTGAACTGCAACCAACACACGCACGCACGGTCACCGGGCGCCCGCGCGCGCCAACCCCCGCCACCCGGGCGGTGTGTAGGTACGCACGTGGTGCGGCGGGCACGTCTTGGGCGGGCAGTCGCGCTCGTCGGCGCCGTCGTGACAGTCCGCGCGCCCGTCGCAGCGCGCCGCCGCCGGCACGCAGCGCGCGGATACGCCCGCGCTAGAGTTGCCGGAGCACTTCCACTGCGACGCCAGGCACGTGAACTGCACACGCACGCAACCATCAATACGTGCTCGTCAATACGTCCATGTAACCAAACCAAATCGGTAACATACCCCCCCATGTTTGTTGCTAAAGACTTAAAGAGTTTTAATATAAAGTTGGATTTGATAAAAACCAATTGAGAACTCTATGTAAGACATAATATTTTTAAGACTGTTTGTTTCTGAATAAATAAAATTAAATTAAATAAATAAAATAAAAATAAATAAGACAGTGACTGAATTTGTTCCGATAGAAGATGGTCGCACCTGGTCGCAGTCGCGCTCGTCGCTGCCGTCGCCGCACTGCTGCGCGCCGTCGCAGATGTGCGAGGGGTGCACGCAGCGGCCGTTACCGCACTGGAACTGTCCGGGCGCGCAGCGGAACCGCGGGCACGACGCCGGCTCGTCGGACCCGTCGCCGCAGTCGTCCTGCGTGTCGCACCGCCACCAGAACGGGATGCACTTGAGCGCCGAGCCGCACACGAAGTGCGCCGACGTGCAGTTGGCGGCGCACGAGCGCCCGTCCTCCGCCAGCACGAAGTTCTCGGGGCACGCGCAGCGCGCGCCCGCCGCGCCCCCCGCCCCCGCCGCCGCCGGCGTCAGCAGGCACAGCCCCGAGCAGTTGAGCCGCTCGCACAGCGCCGTCAGCTCTGCGGGCAACGGGACGCATCAGCCGCCGAGCAGGGCACCCGCCCGCCCGCATGACACACGTGCATGACTCACCTGGCTGCGGCGGCTGGCGCGCCGGGTGGAACACGCGCAGGTCCATGGGCTTGTGCACGGTGCGCACGAGCGCGCGGCACTCGTACGCGCCGCCGGCGGCGGCCGCGGGCGCCGTGCCGTTGGGCGCGCGGTAGTGCGCGCGCGCGCGCCGCCGACACGACTCGATGGCGCGCGTCTCCCAGTCGCTCCAGTACACGCGGCCCTCCCACACCGCCAGCGCGAACACGTGGTGCAGCTGCAGCCACGGCATGCGCTCTGCGACACACGACACACGCTGTTGTACGAGCTACCGTCGTACGGCCGCCGGCCCCGCGCGGCTCCAAGCGCTCACCTCTGGAGAACAGCACGCGCAGATGCTTCCCGTCGAGGTCGGTGACGGCGATGTAGTCCTCGCGCGCGTCCGCGAAGTACAGCTCGCTGGTGGCGTGCAGCACGGTGAGCGCGTTGGGCCAGCCGAGCCGCTCGGTGATGAGCACGGTGCGCTGCGAGCCGTCCATGCCGGCGCGGCCGATGTGCGCCGCCGCGCCCCAGTCCGACCAGTACACGGTGCTGCACAAGGCATCGACGGTCAGTCAGTCGCCGCCGCGCGAGCACGGCACGACACGCCGACGGACGGATGCTCACCCCCTGGCCGGGTGCAGCGCGAGCGCGCGCGGCTCGGAGAGCTCCCCGCGCAGCAGCACGCGGCGGTGCGCGCCGTCCAGCCGCGACACCTCCACGGTGTCGGTGCCCTTGTCGCACCAGTACATGTTGCCGCCCACCCAGTCCACGGCCAGCCCGTCGGGGTTCTGCAGCGTGGCGCCGTGCAGCAGCTCGTGCGGCTCCCCCGGCGCGCCCCCGCCCGCGCCCGCGCCCCGGCACGCGCGCTTGATGGAGCTGCCGAGGCGCGTCACGTCGCTCCAGTACAGGCAGCCGCTCGCCCACTCCATGTCGAGCGCCACCGCGTTGGTGAGGTTGTGCACCCACAGCGAGGTGGCCGGCTCCTCGCCGCCCGCGCCGCCCGCACCCTCCGCCGGGAGCGGCGTGCGCCGGATGTAGTACCGGTTCGTGAAGATGAGCGCCGCCCGCACGGCTGCAACACGAGGGGCGCGTCACGCGCGGCCGGCCCCCGCCCGCACGCACGCGCGCGCGCGCGGGCCGGCCGGACACGTATACTCACGCAGGGTGGACGCGCAGCTCACTCCGTCCGCCATCAGCTTGTACCCCTCCGCGCACGAGCACTTGAAGCTGCCCATCGTGTTCCTACGGTCAACAAATGCAGTACAAAAAAGTTAATTTCATATTTTATTTTATTTATTTATTTTCGGAAGACCAACAGCAATAAAACAGTACAACATCAGTACATGATATGAGGCCAATTATAGGTCTCCGCAGATAGTAACAGTTTTAAACAATATAAAAACTTTTTAACAAAAAAATTAAACCGCCGAAAAAAAGCAACTGAAAAGCGAAAAATAATAAAAAAGAACCTTTTTAGTCTAACGAAAATCCTACACTAATTAATGTAAATCTAATAAATTTTGAGTCGGCGCCACACACACATGCAAATTGTAACGGTGCGCCCTTCGGGCTCACTGGCCTGGTCGCTCCGTTAGCATTAATTCCCTCGTACTGAAGGTATCGGGGTTCTCAGTTTCTAAGGGAACTACGGGGTTGATAAAGGAAACACGGGTTATGAAGATAACTGGCACAATGGTGCCTATATTTGCCTACTATAAAATATATATACAACGGGCGCCGTCGGCGGCGCGGTTCGTATCTTGATTGTCTCGTCTGGCGGTCGGTCATCCGTCGGGCAGAGTGACGCGGTTCCTTCGGAGCGGGGGGAGCCCGCCGCGGGGACGTGCGGCGGGGACGCACGGGCGTCGTCCGACCCGGAGTGAGTGCGACGCAGGCGAAAGCGCACCGCAGCTGCACCCCAGGTGAGCAGCTCGCCCAAGAGGTTCTGGTTGCTGGTAGTCCGAGTGCGACGCAGACGAAAGCGCACCGCAGCTGCGAGCCTACTAGCTTGAGAACCCTCGGAAGAGTGCTGACGGTACTGGGCCCGGCGCGCGCTTATATAGCGGCGGCGGGCGGCGAGCGCTTCCCTGTGTGCGCGGTGTTTGTCTCGGTGTGCGTGGCGCGCTCGGGTTATCTCCGATCGCGCGCTGTGCGTATAGCGGGCGCTTCCATGTGTGGAGGCGTACGCTTCGATGTGTGCGGGCGCGCGCTTCACTGTGTGCTGGCGCGCGCTTCAATGTGTGCGTAGCGTCGTGTAGCGTACACGAAGCATCGGAATTCCGCCAGGGCCGGCACGCGGAGTGAGGTCGGCTGGCGGAGCTTGGGGCGACCCGGGTGGGTCGTCACACTCCCTCCCTTCTTATGAAGATTTTTTTCATCTGGAAAAAAATCCCCGTTATTACCTGAAGTAATTTATTTAATGGTAGAAAGAAAACGCTTTTGTGTGATTATGTTTTTATTGTCTTTGTTCCCTTTTTAAATTTGGGCAATCTTACTATGCCCTTGGTATGGCTTCCTATTCTTTTCTTTCCTGTTCTTTTCTTCGTTTTCCTCTTCTTTCCCCCTTTCGTTTCTTCCTCCATCCCCTGTCCTTGGTCGTTCGTCTGCGGCCTGTCGTTGGTCGGGTACTCTGTCCGGGTTGCTCGTATTTCTTCATTTCCCAGAATTGTTAATTGGGTCCCTCCTGTCCAGGCCATACTGGTTCTCATCTTCTTATCCGCTTCCAGTATTATGTTTGGAGATTTTCCTTTTGTGTCACAAATTTTCCTGACCATCTTCTTCCCTTCAATTCGTATTTCCCCGTATCTCGTGTTCCTGTCTTTTGGTTGCGGTTTCCCCGGCGTTCCTGGTTCTCCTTCTGGTGTCGTTAACATATTCGCTTTTTACTTTCTTACTGCTCCTTTGCGCAAAACGTTGGTGAATGGCGGCCTCCATGCTACCCCTCCTATTTATAGTGTCTCTACAATATATATTTCTGAGCGGGTAGTTTTCTCCGTAAATTCTCTAACTCTTTCCTTTTTCCCTTCTATGCCGTATGTTTCTTATGTCCTCTCTCGTTTGTGGCGTGTCGGTGGCTGTGTGCGTAAGCGATCATAATTGTTGTATGTGATGTGTGGTTCTTGCCTTTGTTTGTGTGAGTTTTCTGCCAGGGCCGGATTTGGAATATTTCTATTTACATCTTTGTGTGTGTGGATTGTATGACGGGGCCGGACTCGGAATATAATTTTTGTTTGTTTACTTGTTAAATCTTTTTATATCTTTTATGTGTGCGGTTGCGATTTTTTTTTTTTTTTTTTCTGTCGATTCTTGTAATAAAAATATTACTGGCGATTTCTCTTCCAGTACTATGTATGGGCCTATGAATTTCGGGGCCAGTTTAGCGCAGAAGTGTTTGCTTGCATTTGATAGTGGGAAATCTCTTTTTAACACTAAGTCGCCTACTTCTGGTTTCCAGTTCCTCCTGCCTTTATCATAGTTTTGTTTCTGATGTCGCGACGCCTTGTTTTGGTTTCTTTTAACCATTTCGTATACTTCGTATATTTTTTGTTTTGCTTTTAGGGCCGGACTTGGGAATTTGTTCCTATCGCCCGGCATTCTTAATTCCTTCCCGAAGAGTAGGAAGGCCGGTGTAAACTTTGTTGACTCTTGTCGTGATGTATTGATCGCGAAATTGAAATCGGTTAGATACTCATCCCACTTTTTGTGGTTATTGGTAATAAATGTCGATATCATTGTTTCTAGTGTTCTATTTATTCTTTCTGTCGGGTTACTCTGTGGTGAGTACGGTGCGGTAAGACGTTGTTGTATTCCGTATTTTTTCAGTTCGTCTTTGAATATTTTGCTTGTGAATTGTTTTCCGTTGTCGCTGAGTAATATTGACGGGCATCCGTAGCGCATTATCACACATTCTTTTAGTGCTTTTATTACGTTGTTCGCTGTTGCGGTTCTCAGTGGTCTGATTTCGGTCCACTTTGTGAATTTGTCGTGAAACACGATAATCCAATTAAATCCCTTTGAAGATCTTGGTAATGGTCCTATTAAATCAGTTGAGACGGTGTGCCATGGTTCCTCGGCGTTCTTGATGTGCATTAACCCTGCTGTTTTTTGTTGTGACGGCTTATGTTTTTGGCATTCTAAGCAAGTCTTGACGTAGTGCGCGACGTCCTTGAACATTCCGGGCCAGTAGTACCTCATCGCTATCTTGTTTTTAGTTTTTGATGTTCCCAGGTGTCCTGCGTGTGGCGTATTATGGTTTTCGTTCAATATTGTTAATTTTTCCTTCTCCGGTATGCATAATTTCCATTCGGTGTCTGGCTTTATATTGGTTCCGTAGGTTGTGTTAACGATTCTTCTGTACAGTTTCCCTTCTTTTATGCAGAAGTCGGTGTACTCTTCGGGTTTTTGTGTTACTTCGGTCGCTTTCTTTTCGTACCAGTCGGGTTTTTCTCGGCTCGCGGCGCAGCTGGGGTTTCTGGATAATTCGTCTGCTACTTTATTTTGTTTCCCGCTTCTGTATGTTATTTCGAAATCGTATTGCTGCAGTTCCAATGCCCATCTGGCTAGTCTTCCGGATGGGTTTTTCATAGTGTTTAGCCATTTTAGTGCTTGGTGATCTGTTATCACGGTGAAGTGGTATCCTTCCAGGAATGCTCGCATTTTCCTTATTCCCCATACTACTGCCAGGCATTCCTTTTCCGACGTGGAATATCTTGTTTCTGCGGGTAGCAGTGATCTGCTTGCGTACATTAGTGTCTTCTGTTCCCCTTCCTGTTCTTGTTGTAATATTGCTCCTAAGCCTACGTCGCTGGCGTCTGTTTGTAGTATGAATGGTTTTGTGAAGTCGGCTCTTGTTAGGATCGGGTCTGATATTAATATTTCTTTTATTTTCTTAAATGCCTGTTCCTGATTTTCTCCCCATATGAATTTCGTTCCTTTTTTCATGAGTTTTGTTATTGGAGCCATAATTTCCGCGTACCCTGGTATGAATTTTCTGTACCATGAGGTCATCCCTGTGAATCTTCTTGTCTCTTTTACGTTTTGTGGTGCCTTCAGTTCCGTTATCCCTTTTACTTTTTCACCGTTCATCTTTATCCCGCTCTTGGTGACTATGTGTCCCAAGTATTCTACCTGTGGTTTGCAAAATTCGCACTTTTTCTTGTTTATTTGTAATCCTGCTTCTCTAATTCTCTTGAATATATCTGCCAGGTGTGTTATGTGTTCTTCGAACGTCGTGCTGCACAGTATTATATCATCTAGATATACATACGCATGTGGTTCTAGCTCCGGGCCGATTACTCTGTCGAGTAGTCTTTGGAACGTAGCTCCGCTTGAGTGTAACCCGAACGGCATTACCTTGAATTGATATAGACCTCTGCCTGGGACTGTGAACGCTGTTGCCGGTTTGCTACTTTCATCTAGTTTTACGTTCCAGTATCCGTTCTTGAGGTCTAATTTTGAGAAATAGTTCCCCTTCCTCAGTTTCTCTAATGTGTCATCTATCTGTGGAAGTGGGTAGGCGTCTTTCTCTGAGATTTCGTTGATTTTTCTGAAGTCTATGCAGAACCTGTATTCTCCGTTGTCTTTCTTTGCTAATACTATTGGTGAGCTGTATGGACTTTCGGATTTCTCTATTATTCCTTCGGCTATCATTTTGTCGACGTGTTCGTTTATTTTTTCTTGAAGTTTCGGGTTTCGGGGGTAGTACTTTTGTTTGATCGGTTCTGAGTGTTTTAATTTTATTTTGTGTTTTACCCATGTATTTCCTTTGGGGCTTTTGTCGCATTTTTCGAATTCCGTTCTCAAAAATTCTTCTAGTTTTTTTTTTCTTTGTTTGTTAGCCCTTCTTTGTCTATTCCTTCTTTTTCTGTGACCTTTGTCGTTGTTTCCTTGGTTTTCTTTGTTCTGTTTTGTTTTCCGTCGGTGTTTTCATTTTTCTTTTGTGTATTTTCTTCTTTTGTGGTCTTTATCCCTTCTATTCCTATTCCGACCCGCCTCAGAAGGTCCATCCCTATGATGCAGTGTGATGTATTTGGCATCACTTTTATCTGATGTTTTAGTGTGACGCCGTTTATTTCTATCTGCGGTTGTATTGTTTTTGAAATGTTGACCTGAGACCCGTTTGCCATGTACACATGTTTGTTGCATTTTCCTTCGTTGATTTCGTCTTTACTGCATTCGTTGTATATTTGTTCATTGATATACGTATTCGTTGAGCCGGTGTCTATGAGACCTTTGTAGTTCTTTTTCCCTATTTTAATGTCGATAAACATTCTGTTGTCGCTCCTTATTTTATCTTCTGTGGTGAACGCTGTTATCGGTTTCCTTTCTCTCTTGTTGTCGGTTCTACAGCAGTTCTTGCTCAGTGTCCCGATTTTCCCGCAATAACTACAGAATATCATTTTCTGTCCTCTGCAGCTTTTTGATGAGTGGCCATGTTTCCCGCAACTCCAGCAACAATTATTTGGTTCGTAGTTACGTACGTACCCGCTACCTTTCCCTGTGTTTGTGGGGTGCTGTTGGTTTCCCCATTTCCCTTGTTTTTCTGGATTTTTGTAGTTAGTCCCGGCGGTTCGCCCGTCTTTAGGTCCTCTCTTGTTGGAATATTTCGGTGTACTTTGTTTTTGATTGTAGCTTGTCACTTGTCTATTGTGGTAGCTATATGAATTCGTTCCCGTTCCTTCTTTGTCTAATCTACGTATCGTTGCTTCTTTCAGTCTCTCGCCTGTCACTTTCTCAAAATCTTGTGCTAACTGTATCAGTTCGCTTAGGTCCTGGACTTCTTCTCTTTTTATATATAGCTTGTAGCTGTGATGCATATTATCGTAGATCCTTTCCAGGATTTCTTCTTTCTTCATTTTTCCTTTTCTCCTTATTAGTGTTTGCATTTCTGTGAGGTAGTCGGTGAAATCTTGTTTAAATCTTTGTTTTCGGGCTATGATTTCTTCGGTTAATGTTTTTTCATAATTTCTTGGGAAATAGTAAAGCTTGAAATCTGCTATGAATTTCTCCCATGTCGTCCATGTGCTGATGTTGTTTCTACACCATAACGATGCTTTCCCCCAAAAGAAGCGTGGTAATAATTTGAGGAGTTTCTCTTCCTCTATTCCACTTCCTGCCACTAGTTCCTCTAGTCTCTCCAGGAATTCTATGGGATTGTTTGTGGTGTTAAACTTTATGTTCCAGCTCGCGATCATCGAGGAGATGTCTTTTGCTGATGGTGCTTTTTCTGCCATCTTGATTTCTTTTCGGGTTTCGTCTTCGGGTTCTACGTCTTTATATTCGTCGTCCGAATTTGTTTTCTCGGTGTCTCCCTCTAGTCTAACAGCCTGGGCGAGGTTCCTCCTCAATTCCTCTACTGTCAGATCTTCGTACGGTAAATTTCTTCTCTGTGATTCCTCTATTAATTCTGGTTTCTTTTTCCCGTATATCCAGTTGGTAGACATATGTCCTGTCGACGCTTTAGACTCTTCTGTCTATGGGTGTCTGTCGGTCTGTCTTTTTTTTTTTTTTTTGTATAGAATATTACGGCGGACGGTATTTTGTTATTTATACGCGGGTATTTCGGCGGTCGGTATTTTCGTGATTCTTTTTTTTTTTTCAAAGCGCGGGGTTGTTTCCCTATTGAAAGGGTTTTTTTTGTTTTTGTTTGTTTGAAGTTATGACGCCAAGTTTGCCGTTTGTCGTCAAATGCAACGCGGATGGTCTTTTCGTTTTTACTTTGAAACGCGAGGTTGGTTCCTTATTGAAAAGACGTGAGTCTCTGGGTTGGGCGCCGAATGCCAACTGTAGTGGTGAGTGCGACGCAGACGAAAGCGCACCGCAGCTGCACCACGGGCTAGCGTCTCGTCCGAGGGTATCAGTCCGCCGGTAGTCCGAGTGCGACGCAGACGAAAGCGCACCGCAGCTGCGAGCTACTGAGCTTGTGAACCCCCGGAAGAGTGCCAAATGTACCGGTCCCACCCCTATGTCTGTCTGTTTTACTCTGCTATCCTATGTTCTGCTTTGTCGGGGTTTCTATTATGGTGAAGTTTTTTTTTAATTACTCGCGGTGTGTTTCCTTTCGCGGCGGAGTGGGTTTTTTAAAGTTGGGCGCCAAATGTAACGGTGCGCCCTTCGGGCTCACTGGCCTGGTCGCTCCGTTAGCATTAATTCCCTCGTACTGAAGGTATCGGGGTTCTCAGTTTCTAAGGGAACTACGGGGTTGATAAAGGAAACACGGGTTATGAAGATAACTGGCACAATGGTGCCTATATTTGCCTACTATAAAATATATATACAACGGGCGCCGTCGGCGGCGCGGTTCGTATCTTGATTGTCTCGTCTGGCGGTCGGTCATCCGTCGGGCAGAGTGACGCGGTTCCTTCGGAGCGGGGGGAGCCCGCCGCGGGGACGTGCGGCGGGGACGCACGGGCGTCGTCCGACCCGGAGTGAGTGCGACGCAGGCGAAAGCGCACCGCAGCTGCACCCCAGGTGAGCAGCTCGCCCAAGAGGTTCTGGTTGCTGGTAGTCCGAGTGCGACGCAGACGAAAGCGCACCGCAGCTGCGAGCCTACTAGCTTGAGAACCCTCGGAAGAGTGCTGACGGTACTGGGCCCGGCGCGCGCTTATATAGCGGCGGCGGGCGGCGAGCGCTTCCCTGTGTGCGCGGTGTTTGTCTCGGTGTGCGTGGCGCGCTCGGGTTATCTCCGATCGCGCGCTGTGCGTATAGCGGGCGCTTCCATGTGTGGAGGCGTACGCTTCGATGTGTGCGGGCGCGCGCTTCACTGTGTGCTGGCGCGCGCTTCAATGTGTGCGTAGCGTCGTGTAGCGTACACGAAGCATCGGAATTCCGCCAGGGCCGGCACGCGGAGTGAGGTCGGCTGGCGGAGCTTGGGGCGACCCGGGTGGGTCGTCACAAAATTAATTGTTTGATTTCTAGTAATCTAATAATCTTCTCATTAATTGCTTGTTAGTTGGCTGCCATCATTTCGCCTTACGTAATAACTTTAATTAATTTGCATGTGTGTGTGGCGCCGACTCAAAATTTATTAGATTTACATTAATTAGTGTAGGATTTTCGTTAGACTAAAAAGGTTCTTTTTTATTATTTTTCGCTTTTCAGTTGCTTTTTTTCGGCGGTTTAATTTTTTTGTTAACAAGTTTTTATTTTTTACTTTTTTGTGACTAAAATATACTATTTATTACACTCGACAGCCTTTCGTCTCCATCATTAACCATCGATGGTAGTCATAATCCATAAATCATAAGTTAGGTATAAAGTTCTCATTCACCATCATCAGCCTGTACTAGTCCACTGCTGGACATAGGCCTCCCCTAAGGCGTGCCACTGAACCCGATCCTCGGTTCTCCGCATCCAGTCACTACCAGCCGCCTTTCGCAGGTCGTCGCTCCATCTAGCCGGGAGGGCGTCCCACACTACGCTTACACAGTCGTGATCTCCACTCGAGAACTCGTCTGCCCCAGCGGTTATCGGTTCTCCGGCAGATGTGACCAGCTCACTGTCACTTCAACGTGCTAACTCTTTGAGCTATGTCGAAGGCTTTGGTTCTCTGGCGGATCACCTATCGTTTCGGATCCTATCTCTCAGAGAAAGAGAAGTTCTCATTAAGATGAATGAATAGCCCAAACACGAGGTAGCTGCTGTACACCGTTGAAGAGTTCCCTCGACTGTCTTCCGTCTCCGTCATCAGATCAACTTCACCGTCATGGTCTCTGTCATGTTGTAGTGTCATTAGAACTACCTAAGTGTGCCTAGTTTCAACAGAATCGGTTCAAAGATGAAAATGTAGTAGGTGAACGATCAGTCATCCCCTAATTTTCTACCCTTAGGGTTGAATTTTTTTCTTCAAATTTAAATGGGACCAACTTCGAAGTATACCCTATCCAATAGAAAAAGGTCACCCAGAGGGCAATGGAGAGAGCTATGCTCGGAGTTTCCCTGCGAGATCGAATCAGAAATGAGGAGATCCGCAGGAGAACCAAGGTCACCGACATAGCTCAAAGAATTGCGAAGCTGAAGTGGCAGTGGGCTGGGCACATCGCTCGTAGAACTGACGGCCGTTTGGGGCAGAAAGGTTCTCGAGTGGCGACCACGTATCGGAAGACGCAGCGTAGGCAGGCCTCCCACAAGGTGGACCGACGACCTGGTGAAGGTCGCGGGACCCGGCTGGATGAGGTTAGCGCAGGACCGGTCGTCGTGGAGATCCTTGGGGGAGGCCTTTGTCCAGTAGTGGACGTCTACAGGCTGATATGATGATGATGATGAATAGAAAAAGAATTATCAAAATCGGACTGCTCTGTAAAAAGTTATGCGTGGTCATACATAAAAATATATATATATCTTCTCATATATAAAAGGCGAAACTGACTCACTGACTGACTGACTGATCAACGCACAGCCCAAACCGCTGAACCTAGAGACTTGAAATTTGGCACAGAGGTACCTCATATAGCACTGACGTCCACTAAGAAAGGATTTTTCGAAAATCAACCCCTAAGTGGGTGAAATAGGGGTGCAAAGATTGTATGAAAGTCCCTCATTTTTAAAGTTGGAAACCTGAAAATTTGTATTTAGGCTATTCGTTAAAAACCAATGAACACGTGTTTCAGCGATTTTAAAAATTCCACCCCTAAGTATGTAAAATAAGAGATGAAACGCGCACAGCCCAAACCGCTGAAGCTATAATCGTGAAAATTTATATTTAGGCTTTTAGTTTAAAAACAATAATGACGTGTTTCGCGAATTTTGAAAATTCCACCCCTAAGTATGAAAAATAGGGGATGAAACGCACACCCCAAACCGCTGAGCCTAGAGACTTGAAATTTGGCACAAAGGTTCCTCTTATAGCACTGACGTCCACCAAGAAAGGATTTTTCAAAAATCATCCCCTAAGTGGGTGAAATGGGGGTGCAAAGATTGTATGAAAGTCCCTCATTTTTAAAGTTGCAAACCTGAAAATTTGAATTTAGGCTATTCGTTAAAAACCAATGAACACGTGTTTCAGCGATTTTGAAAATTCCACCCCTAAGTATGTAAAATAAGGGATGAAACGCGCACAGCCCAAACCGCTGAAGCTAGAATCGTGAAAATGTATATTTAGGCTTTTAGTTTAAAAACAATAATGACGTGTTTCGCGAATTTTGAAAATTCCACCCCTAAGTTTGAAAAATAGGGGATGAAACGCACAACCAAACCGCTGAGCCTAGGGACTTCAAATTTGGCACAGAGGTTCCTCTTTATAGCACTGACGTCCACTAAGAAAGGATTTTTCAAATCATCCCCTAAGTGGGTGAAATAGGGGTGCAAAGATTCTCATATATAATTTATAACTCAAGAACGGATCGACGGATTTTGATGAAACTCGGTACATTTATAGCTTATATCCTGGAATAACATGTAGGCTACTTTTTACCGCGGTAAATTGTTCCCGCGGGATACTCGATAACGGCTGAACGGATTTGGATGAAACTTGGTACAGTGACAGCTTATATCTTGGGATGACATATGGGCAACTTTTTACCGCGGTAAACTTTTCCCGCGGGAAAAATATTTAATTTTGATGAAACTTGACACAGTGATAGCTTATATTCCGGGATAACATATAGGCTACTTATCACCGGAGTAAACTTTTCCCGCGGGAAAAATATTTAATTTTGATGAAACTTGGCTAACCTAACCTAACCAAAACCAACCTAACCTAACAGTGATAGTTTATATCCTGGGATAACATATAGGTAACTTTTTACCGCGGTAAACTATTCCCGCGGGAAAAATATTTAATTTTAATGAAACTTGGCTAACCTAACCTAACCTGACCAAACCTAACCATCAGTGATAGTTTTCCCGCGGGAAAAATATTTAATTTTGATGAAACTTGGCACAGTGATAGCTTATATCCTGGGATAACATATAGGCTACTTTTCACCGCAGTACACTTTTCCCGCGTGAAAAATTATTAAATTTTGATGAAACTTGGCTAACCTAACCTAACCAAAACCTAACCTAATAGTTTATATCCTGGGATAACATTTATGCAACTTTTTACCGCGGTAAACTTTTCCCGCGGGAAAAATATTTAATTTTGATGAAACTTGGCGCTGCGAAAGCGTTGCGGCGGCGAAGGTTTGTATGAAGAACGCGCCGCGCCGCCGCCGCTTTGATGTAAAGGGCTTCATACTATTCCGAACATTACAGAAAAAAACCGCAACGCTTTCGCAACGCCGCCGCGCAGTGTGTGTTACGCTTTAGTGATGAAACGCGCACAGCCCAAACCGCTGAGCCTAGGAACGTGAAATTATAAATTTATTCTTTTAGTTTAAAAACAATAATGATGTGTTTCGCGAATTTTGAAAGTTTCACCCCTAAGTATGTAAAATAGGGGAAGAAACGCGCACAGCCTAAACCGCTGAGCCTAGAGACTTGAAATTTTGCAGAAAGGTTCCTCTGTGATGTCTATTACGAAATGTATTTTTACCGCGGGAAAACTTGCGGGAAAACCTTTTTTACGCGGGCGAAGCCGCGGGCAAAAGCTAGTATATATATATATGTTGACGCCATCTATTAGCGTCTGTAGTTATTAATACAAAGGTTAATCAATTGTTTGACGACCTCCTTCTTTCCAACCCTACGCTGTGCACCAATTTGGCAACAAGCAGCGCCACTCCTCATATACGGTGGCGCACCTATAGTGTTTTTGTGGAACTATAATAAAACATTTATGAAATTAATCAACCGCTATACAGTCCACTTAAAATCGAATAGATACGGAATTTAGTCGTATCACGGCGCCTCCAGTATATATATATATATATACGGGTCGAATTGAGAATCTCCTTTTTTTTTCGTCGGTTGAAAATACAGATAGCACTTACAGAACATATACGCATTTAAAGAAATAAAAACAGAATTTAAAGAAATAAAAACAAACAAAGCACCACTCATTTCCAAAATATTTCCTAAATATGTCCGTCGAGTGTTTTACTGAGTAGTCGCCTCGCCGACGCAACGCTAGTGTTAAACAGATCTATGTCTAGTTCACCGGCCACTGCCAGCTTGTTAAACTTGTTGCTCGCGCGCCATATGAATGTGTTTTGCCTGTAGTTGGTGGACGCAAATGGTATCATCTATCAGGGCATTCCGCCCGAGGGGCTCGGCCGGGGCTCGGACACCGATCTGTGATAGGAGCTCAGGACAGTCCATATAACTCGAGGCCAATTTTAAAAGGAAGGTCAGGTCGGCTATCTCCCGTCTTCTGCCGAGGGGCAGCAAGTGGTGTTTCCTACATAGGGTGAGATAGTTTTCCGACTTATAACAGTCCTTAATGCGGTAGCACTAATAATTTTTTTCTGAATATTTTCAATACGTGTGACATAAGTGCCGTATCTAGGGTTCCAGATCTGTGATGCGTACTCCAGATTGCTACGAACAAAGGTACAGTATAATATTTTCAATGTTTTGGCTTTAGTAAATTCTTTAGAACTACGCATCACAAATCCGAGAGCCTTCGAAGCTTTTGCTACGATGCAGTCTATATGGGTGTCAAACAAAAGCTTAGAGTCGTGGGTGACGCCGAGATCACGTACTGAATATTCTTTTTGCAGTTTTTCACCCTTATTCAAAAAGTATTACGTTACGTTTTCTGCTGTAAGTTATGGCACTACACTTTGAGGGGTTGAGGTCAAGGTGATTCATTTCACAGTACTCTTCTAGTCGACACAGGTCAGACTGTAATGCTTCGGCGTCGGCTCTAGAAGAGATTGTAGCGTATATTTTCATGTCATCAGCAAAACATAATAAACGAGAGGTCCGCAGACAGAGATCGATGTCATTCACAAAGATCACAAAGAGCAATGGGCCGAGCAACGAACCCTGTGGTAGGCCACTAGGGATAGAAACCCATCCCGATATGTAGTTATTGACTACTACCGCTTGCGACCGATTGTCGACATACGAAGAAAACCACGAAAACCAATCTTTTCAAGTTTTAACATTAATGTACTATGCTGAAATCGATCAAAGGCTTTGCTGTAGTCAGTGTAAATGACATCGACCTGATGCCCGCGGTCCATGGCCTCGGTCAAGGAAGAGTTGAGTAACACAAGGTTAGTTACTGTTGACCTTCCTCTCAAGAAGCCATGCTGGGATTCTCACCTTACAACGCAATTAATGGAAAAATATAAGGTTTCTGTGTAGTAGGCGGCGGTGTGTGTGTTGGTTGGTCGGCTGACCTGCAGTTGTGGTCGCAGGGCTCGTCCTCGGCGCACTCGTCGACGTCTGCGCAGGCGCCGCCCGCGCGCGCGCGCCGCCACCCCGCGCGGCACCAGCACGCGTGCCCCACCGGCAGGTCCGTGCAGTTGTGCGCGCACGCGCCGCGCATCGACAGGCACTCGTTCATGTCTGCAACCGACCGACCGTCACTCACTGTGAGAGCACGCACTAGGCGGGACGAGGGTACAGGTGGGGCGGTGGGGGCGGGGCGTGTACGCACTGCAGTGCCACTCGTCGGTGTAGTCGCCGCAGTCGTCGCTGCCGTCGCACAGCGCGGCGTGCGGCACGCACGCGCCGTTGCCGCACTGCCAGCGGCCGCGCGCGCACGCGCCGCGCTCCGCCACCGCGCGCGCCGCCGCGCCGCCGAACGCCACCACGAACGACGCTGCGAGCGAACGTTCACTTAAATCCGTGCCATCCGGAGGTCAAACAATAATAGTAGTAGTGTGTACTGACTGCACATGAGAGGGTCCTCGTCGGAGCCGGCGCCGCCGCCGCCGCCGTCCTCGCAGTGGTCGCGCCCGTCGCACACCAGCTCGCGCGGCACGCAGCGGCCGGCGCAGGGGACCGCGCCGCCCGCGCACCCCGCCGCGCCCGCCGCCGCCGGCTCGCCCTCGCCCTCGCCCTCCGTACCCTCCGCCGGCTCCACCGTGGCCTGCGTGGCGGCGGGCGCGCCGCTCGGCGAGCAGCCCGGCGGCTCGTCCGACCCGTCGTCGCAGTCCGTGTCGCCGTCGCAGTACAAGCTCTGTTGACACCGCATCAAAGTAACACTAGAACGATACGCGTGCCTCGCGGGCGTAGTGTGCGTGTGTAGTGTGCGTACCGCGTGCAGGCACAGGCCGGTGGTGGCGCAACGGAAGGCGTCGGGCGCGCACGCGCAGCCCGCCTCGTCCTCGGCGCGCGGGCACTGCGCCACGCCGTCGCAGCGCGCGCCCAGCGCCACGCAGCGCAGCCCGCCCGCCGCGCCCTCGCCCTCGCCCGCCGCGCCGCACGCGAACTGCTCCGGCGAGCACGCGCCGTCCACCGCCGCCACGTGCGCTGCGCACACACGACACACCGTCACCGCGCGTCCCGCCTGCCCCCCGCCCGCCGCCCGCCGCCCGCCGCACACATACCGCAGTGCATGGTCTCGTCGCTGGCGTCGCTGCAGTCGGCGCGGCCGTCGCAGCGCCACGCGAGCGGGATGCACTCGGCGGCGCCCAGCCCGGTGCCGCCGCCGCACGCGAACTGCAGCGCGCCGCACCCCGCGCCGCTCTCCTCCGCAGAGTCCAGCAGCGCGTCCACGTCGCCCGCGCCCTCCGGAGTCTCTGCGCACACAACACGCGCGTCACGTGCCGTCGCCTGCCACCGTGTGGCGGCCGAGCGGGCGGTAGTCTCATGTTACCAGTGGCAGGCGGCGCGAGGGTAGCGTTGCGGCAATCGTCCTCGTCACTGCCGTCGGTGCAGTCGCTGGTGCCGTCGCAGCGCCACGCGGGCAGGTAGCAGCCCGGCGCGCGCGCGCACTCCCGCGCGTCCAGGCCCAGCGACGCGCACGACGTGTGCGCGCACGCGCGCTCGTCGCTGCCGTCGGCGCACTGCGCCACGCCGTCGCACCGCCCCGACACCTCCACGCACATGCCGTCGTCGCACCTGTCGACAGCGAGCAACACATTTTTTTAATTTTTAATTTTATTTATTCAGAAACAAACAGTCGTTTACATTAGTTTCCTTAGTATATAGTAGTTCCTATAGTTTTCTTAATTAACTATAATAACAGGCACATTGCATATTCTAATATTTGAAGAAGAATGAATAGAATTATGTGTGCCAGTAACAGCTTTAACAAACAAACTACCACTCGATATGGACACTCACTTATTTTGTACCAGTAGCACTACTGTGACGCGAAAACTTACACAACAAGTTTTCAATGACCGACCTATATTGTGTAACCACTCCACTGTGCATCACCCAAGGAATCATTAACAATAACTTATTCTTTGTTCTCTATCTTTCAACTTAATCACCTAGTTCATAATATTTGATCATAGAGTACCTATATACAGGGTGATTGGTAGATGGGTGCATAGCCTTAAGGTGAAGCTAGTACAGACCGTTAGGAACCATTTGAGCCATGGTTGTCTTAGACAAAGTCTCGTTATTTTTTTTTTACCCGACTTTTAAGGTTTTTGGCTGAAAAACCCAAAATTTTACTGTTAACTGCTTATAACGACAAATTGAATGATAAGCAAATTCTTTTTTATTTTATTTAATTAAAGTAATGTGTAACCAATCAGACAAAACATGTTCTAAGCATCTGTGTCATCAGACATTTTTTTAACAGACATTTGAAGTTCATAAAAAAATTCAAAAATTTAAGAATACAGTTTTTTGACCTCATTAAAAAAATAACCGAAGATGCTTTTTTTGTTCAACCCTTTTTAAAAACATGCTTGATTATCGCTCTTTCTTTTGAGGTATCATTTACCTGGATATCTTACAAATTATTGAAATTAGGATCTGCAAACCATGTTAAGGGAGAAATTTTGAATTTTTAGGCAGACTAATTAAATCAACATTTTAATTGAAATAAATTATTATTTATGTTCAAAATGACTGCCGCCGCTCCTAACACAAGCACGGGCCCGTCTTCTTACTTCTGTGGATTTTTTTATTATTTTCAACAACATCTCTAGCTTCATGATATTAAACGCTGAATTAATCCTGTCTATCAACTCTTCCTTTGAATTCATTTCTAAATTCGTATACACAAGTTCCTTGACCCGACCCCACACGAAAAAGTCCACCGGGGTTGGCATATATACTCAATTTCTTTTACTTTTGTACTTGCACTCTTTCAACACGATCAATTATGATTATAAGTGAGTCAGTCAGTCAGTGGTATTTTAGCTTTATATACATTAAAGTTTCTTTTCTTAATTTAGGCTATAAAAGTTGTAATCTTCTTATAAGTAAATAAATAAAAATATATTGCGTCTCTTTATTCTATTATGACTGGAGTAATTAAAACTGTTTATTTCTAAAATATGTATTTATTTAGCACGCAATGTATAAAATATTACACGTTATATCTGACTCTATATTTGGTTTGCCTGACCTGGCGGCGCGGAGTGCTATGAACGACTGTGTGGCCCCGCGTCGCATGGAATGTTCCTAGCGGAAATGCTGAGCTAGCTGTGCCATACGACGCGGTGACACTACAAATAAATAAATAATTTAATGTTTATAAGTTTAGTTTACAAGATCCTAAATGCTTTATTTTATTTATTTATTTAATGCTTATAATGTTTACAAAATCCTAAATGTGTTTACCTATTACTGGGTGTTCTCACGGATGATTTGTACCTACTATTTATAAGATTGCTTTTTTTGTATATGTGCAACATCTGTTGGTAAACCAATAAATAAATAATAATAATAATAAAATGCTTTTTTTATGTTTCTGAAAGTACAATTAATTTTTATTTTTATATATGTATATCGTTAAGTTTGTCATTACTATTGTACAATACACAAGCACCCCTGATGAACATATTCTGTGCATAGGAAGTTCTGCTGTATGGAACATATCACGAGAGTGACGCTCGCGCCCGCCCACGAGGCACTCGGAAATAAACTTTATGTAGAAGCGAGGGACATCGAGATAGCCATCAACTATTTTGTGAAGAACAATGTCATCAACACAATCGCGGCGATGCGAGGCGACACATGCACGCATCACTCCGCTGCTCGTGTACAGTGCAGGGGGGGCGGGCTCACCTGAAGTGCGTGTCGGGGCAGTCGCAGCCCAGCTCGTCGGCGCCGTCGTCGCAGTCGACGCGGCCGTCGCAGCGCGCCGCCGCGCCCACGCACCGCCCGCCCGTGCCGCACCGCACGCTGTCCGCGGGACACTCGCGCGACGTGCAGTAGTACAGGTCCTCGTCGCTGGCGTCGGGCGCGTCGCTGCAGTGCGGGATGCCGTCGCACACCAGGTCGGCGGGCAGGCACGGGCCCTCGGCGCAAGCGAACTGCGCGTCGGCGCACGCGCTGGCGGCGGCGCGGCACGAGCGCGCGTCCGCCGCCAGCACGCGGCCCGCGCCGCACGCGCACTCCGCGGCGCCGAGCGCGTCGCGCGCGCACGTCTCTGCGCAGCCGCCGTTGAGCACGGCGCAGGGGTCGGCGGCGCAGGCCTGGTGCTGCGGCTGCACGGCCACGATGGCCATGGGGCGCGGCACGTCGCGGCGCAGCGGAACGGCGCCGCCGGCGCGCTTGTCGGCGCGGAACACGCCGTGCGCCACCCAGTCGGTCCAGAACAGCCAGTCGCCGGCCACGGCCAGGTCGAAGGGGTGGTCGGTGCGCGCGCGCGTCACCACGCGCCGGTGCGAGCCGTCGTAGCGGCAGCGCTCGATCTTGTCGAGGCGCGCGTCCGCCCAGTACAGGTGGCGCGCCGCGTGGTCCAGCGCCAGCCCGTTGGGCATCAGCACGTGCGTGCCGATCACGCGCTCCAGCCCGCGCCCGCTCGAGTACGCGCGCTCGATGCCCGGCGCCGTGGAGTTCCAGTTCGTCCAGTACAGCCGCCTGCGTCGAGCAACAAACAAACAACATGGCCAAAACCTTATTATATAAGGTGTAGGTGCGCGGTACATGGATGGGTACGTACGACTCGCAGGGGTCGATGTCGATGCCGCGCGGGCGCGCGCCGGCCGGCAGCCGCAGCACGGTGCGCACGAGCGCCGCGTGCCCGCCGCCGCCCGCCAGCAGCCCGTCCACGGGCGCGGCGCGGATGGCGGCGCCGCTGTTGCACGTCCAGTACAGCTCGCCGGACGCAGAGTCGAACACCATGCCCTCCACGGCGCCCATCTCTGCACACACAACCAGTACATGCAGCTGTATGCCCGCCGAGCGCGTGTGCGCGTGCGCGGCGTGCGCGTGTACTCACGGTGCAGCAGCACCCGGTGATCGGACCCGTCGAAGTGCACGGTGTTGATGGAGCCGCGCTGTATGTCCGAGTAGAACAGCCGCCGCTCGCTGTACTGGTACGCCAGGCTGATGGCGTTGCGCATCAGCTCCCTGCGCAACCGACCAACCACCCACCACACGTTACCACCCACACCTCACCAACCAACCATCCGAGTACCTTATTCAGCATTTCAGCATGGACATGCTTTTGTCGTAATGTCAATTAGAGTTAACTTTTAAAAGAATACAATAAACAAGTGGGCACACAGACGCTCCTCGTGAGGTCATCGGTTTGGTTGCCAACAGGCTTGACATAGGTGTAGAGGATTCCTCGGCGACTTATTTACTGAGCGGAAGTATCATTCGCTGCTTCTATAACAGTTCTATAACAACTATTATACGTCTGCCGGACTACAATAGCTTGTAATAATCTTGGTGACTTCTCGTATGAGTCTATTAATTTACCGACATTTTGAGTGGAAACCAGTTCGATAAAGGTGTTAGCTGCGCTGTCTGTCTGTCTGTCTGTCTGTCTGTCTGGCTGGCTGGCTGGCTGGCTACTCACTTGTCGTGTATGGGCGGGTAGGGCGAGTTGAGGTCCTTCTCGTCGGTGAGGTGCACGCTGTCGATGGCGGTCACGCGGGAGTACATCACGAACGACGCGTACGCTGCGCACACACACACACATCAGACCACGACGCTTGTTGGAAGTGCTCAATGGTAAGCGGTCACTACCACACCACCCACAGTCGCGGTAGCTGGACCGCCACCATGTGGGGATGACACGTGTCCGGTCCGCTGGCGCTCACATAATGGCATCGATCGTAAGAGCGTGTAATTCAAAAACTGTTGTGAATTTTAAAAATGCGTATAGAACAAAAGTGGTGTAGATTTTTATCAGCTTTTATTTAGTGGAACACCATTTTTCTCTACGGCGCACCGTTTTCGAGATCTTAGCGAAATGCCTAAAAGTGGGACCTTCTTTCCCCTCCCCCTCCCCCTGCTTATCCCCTAGACTCCCGGACTTTTAGTATGTTCGCTCCCTAAGCACCCTGAACAGGTTTCTGAAGAAATTGCTTAGGTCCCTGCTCACGCACTCCACAAACCCTATAATGACTGGATTATAACGCTAATTCCGGTGTTGGGTTGCATCGCTCCGAACAGATGTAGAGCCAATGTCTCTCCGCTTGCACGGAATGGCAAAGCTTAGGTCGGTAGGTAGATGCGCTGGAGGTATGTACATACGCGTGCAGTTCTTGTTGTCTGGCGCGAGGTCGCCGTGCGGGCACGCGCAGCGCGCGGCGCCCGGCGCGCCCGTCCACAGGCACAGCGCGGCGCACCCGCCGTTGCGCTCCAAGCACGGGTTGCCCGACGCGCTCGCGAGCGCCGCGCTCTGCGCTCCTTTAGACCAGATCTGCACACGAACAAGCACGTCAGCCTCCGCCTGCACGCGCGCACGTGCTCGTCTCATGGTGAGCGGTCACCTGCTGCTGGCGGCAGATATTGGTAAGAGAATGGTGACCATCCATAGAATAAGCAACCTTGCACGTCATCCCAGCTCCAACCAATGACGTAGCCTCCAGCGGTTCCCTCTGTCCGTTGTGTGTGTGTGTGTGTGTGTGTGTGTGTGTGTGTGTGTGTTTGTGTGTGTGTGTGTGCGTGTACCATGATGTCCTTGAGGTTGTCCCCGACGCCGGCGCGCAGCACGCTGTACCGCGACAGGTTGGCGACGGGCGCGCGCACCACGCTGCCGCGCGCCACCAGCCTGCAGCCACGACCAACACACCACTCGTTACGGTCTCACACACAAATAACATTTCTCGCTCGTAAGTATACAAACTAATAACCTAAGATGTATTATACAGAATGTTACCACCTTCAAAAAAGGTGCACCTCAATGTTTGCTACATACGCTGGTGGCGCCATCTCATTGGAGCTCCTTGTACTGTGCTGGACTCCGGTGGTGGTGGTGGTGGTGGTAGCGGTACATGGTTGGTTGGTTGGTTGGTTGGTACTGACGTGTCGAGCCAGTAGAGCGTGCGGTTGTAGAGGGCGAGCGCGACGGGCCGGATGCGCGCGCCGGGCGCGGAGACGCGCTCGCGCGCCGCGCCGTCGTAGCGCATGCGCCACACGCCGCCGTCCGCCGTGTCCGCCCAGTACACCAGCTGCTCCTGCACGCAACCAACCAAGCCAGCAAGCAACCATCAACACGTGGCTCTGTAGCCAACAAACAGCTTAGACAGTACACTCAATATTTACAAGAAAAGATTACTACTATAATTACTGATTAAGATTAATTACTGTAAGTATGAACAAAATGTTTGTAATGAACAAAAATGAAAATGAACAAAATTTCTAAATAGATAAAATAAAAATACAGCCAAATTGAGAAAATATATATATACTTATCATACATAAATACTTGTATAGTTAATTCTGAAATACGATGTTTGTGTTGGTTTGTGTGTGTGTGTGTGTGTACCTGCGTGTCGAGCGCCATGTCGGCGAGCGCGGTGCCGTTGTAGAGCAGGTCCCGCTGCGAGCCGTCGAGGCGCGCGCGCTGCACCCACCCGCCGCCGGCGAGGAACAGCCAGCCGGCCGCGGCGTCCACGCACAGCGCCGTCGCCGGCAGCGGGTCCGTGTCCAGCAGCACGTAGCGGTGCGCGCCGTCCAGCCGCGACACCTCCAGCAGCGCGCGCCGCGCGTCAGACCAGTACACGTTGCGCGCCGCCCAGTCCACGGCCAGCCCGCCCAGCCACTCGCCGGCCGCGCCCGCCGCCGTCCCCGCCGCCGCCACGCCCGCGCGCCCGGACCCGTCGCGCCGCACGCGCCACACCGCGCCCGCCTCGCCGTCCGCCCAGTACACCCACTCGCCCTCTAACCAACACACACACACACACACACACACACCACATCAGAAGGTGCGTCGCACTCCTAACGTAAGTCAGCCCTTTATTGAAGTTCTATAAATACAAACTACTTAGTTGCATAAAAGTATACAACATTTTGCAGTTTTGCATTGACAGGCTCGGCGGTCTTATCGCTTGGTCGTTTGCGTAATTATTACATAAAAATATGTGGAAAGTGTTTGTTGTTGTGCTTGTTGATGGTGCGGGTGTGTGAGGCGACAGTACCGGCGCAGTAGTCGATGGCGGTGGCGGTGGCGAGGTGCGCGAGCGGCGGCAGCGCCTCCTCCGCGCCGCCCGCGCCCAGCGCCATGCCGCCCACCTCCCAGCTGCCGGAGTACATCAGCACCTCGTCCACAGCTGCAAGCAAGCAAGCAAGCATACAGACAACCATACAACGTCACGCACGCCTCGCTGCACGCACGCACGCACGCACGCACGCACGGACGCATGCAGGAATACACATTAAACGTACAAGCGACGGCCCTATCCTTGACGCCATTCTTCGAGGTAGCCTTTTTGTAGCGAGAGAATTGCGACAAGGACTTTACGTAGGAAAAGACCGTCAAAGATGTTCTCTAGCATATCATTTTACAAATCACAAACTATTGTTTGGTGGTAGCCGTGCTGTAACTGCCGGTTATTGTTTTAGACAAGCCTAAAATAAGAGTAGTATGTTTCCAGGGGCGTAGAACTGATATGTACTGACGCGTGCAGGCGGTGTCGTGCTGCGTGTACCCGGCGGCGCAGCGGCACACGGACGCGGCGCGCGACACGGGCACGCACAGGTGCGCGCAGCGCGCCCGCCGCAGCGCGCACGCGCCGCCCGCCGCCGCCCCGCCGCCCTCGCCCGCCTCGCCGCCCTCGCCCGCCACGCCGCCCTCGTACACGGCCAGTGACATCACGCCATCTGAACACACACACACACATATACGCGTCAACACCTTCCCAAATATAATGTGAAACATAACAACTCTTTCATTTACAACACGTTCCAGTTAACTGTGCACCTGGCGCTGTGCGATTTCCAGCCAGCGAGGTGCACAGTTAACTCGAACGAGTTGTACAAAATTAAGATTCAAAGTGCTTTGTCTATGACTGTTAAGTCAAGTGTGAAATATTTGTGAGAAAAGTGTAATTTGTTGAAATGTTAGTAGGCTCGTAGGATCACTCCGAAGGCTAGCTCGGGAGGGAGTGTGTGGCGTACCTGTGTCGTTGCGCAGGAGTCGCGGGTGGTCGCAGCGGTCCTTGTGGCAGGCGCGCAGCGCGCCGCGCGCCGCGTCCGCCCACACCACCTCGCCGCCGAGCACGGCCAGCGCGCTCGGCCGCGCGCCCGGCTCCAGCGCGAGCTGCGGGCAGCCGGGGCGGGGTTACCGACACACCTGTCTGTGCGCCTACCATGACTTGGACAACATGTTGTACGTACCGTGAGCAGCTTCCCGGAGTGTATGTCCACGTACTGTATGGTCGCCGAGCCGCTGTTCACCCAGTACACACGGTTGGCCTGCACGTCCATGCTCATGCCTGCGCGCACACACACACACGTACACAACACATGGTCCACGAACACACGCAGCACTACCAGGAAAATATTTAAAAGGCTTTCCTTTCTGTTTCGAGAATTTTTTTAAGAAACACTAAGGGCTTCTTACACCAGTTGCTGATAAAGCCTCAGATACCCTATATGCAGATTATCTACCAGATATCCGTTTATTTCGGTTTCACAGGTATCTGATTGTCTTATCTGTCCGATAAACCGCCTTATAAACTTACAGCCAGATCAAGGGGCTGTTATTTCTTTATCTGTCGGATATGGATTGTTTTTTTTCGAATTTAACGCGGTATTACTTCAGTTTTGTGTTAACTTTTTATGATATATGGATTTATAACTGTTTCATTTATAAATAGTACATTACTGCCGCGGCCCGCAACAGAGGCATTGATGGATGAGCGTGTGAATGTAGGCCGAGGCGAAGCCGAGGCACACATACGTGAGTCCATCAATGCCTGGTTGGGGCCAAGGCTTGTATAATGCTATTCTCAAATAATGCGCGATAATCCAAAAAATATCATGTTTTATTAAAATTGTAAACCGTCTGAACTGAACGATTACGAGTTAGGGTTGTCACAATACTATCGGCAAATCAAAATACTTTTGACCATATCGGAACGACAACGGAACGGCTAGTGCTAGAACCATGTTCATGTACTCAAATGAAAGGGCTCGACGAGATCTATCTGAATATAATATAAAAAAAACACCCTGTATATTCATATAAAATTGTATATACAGGGTGTTTTTATTTTATATTATATTCAACTAGATCTCGACGAGACCTTTCATTTGAGTACAAACGCGAGGGGTCTAGCACTAGCCGTTCCGGAGATATGGCCAAATGAAAAAAAAAACACTATTTTGGCCATATCTCCGGAACGGCTGGTGCTAGACCCTTGTTCATGGTACTCAAATGAAAGGGCTCGATGAGATCTATCTGAATATAATATAAAAATAAACACCATGTATATATAATTTTTTATTAAACAATTTTCGCGCATTATTTGAGAAAAGTGCTATACAAGCCTGCAATTAATGTAATTTCATGCATCATTCGAAATTGAAATAAAACTTTTGCTATGTTACCTCCGTGGTTGCCATGGTTACACGACAGATATGAATTAATATGGTCATTATTTGACCGCTAGGCACGACAGATATGGATTTTCATTCAAATTATTTGCCCGCCTGCTCTCATTTATTTGACCAGTACAGCATTGACAATTTAACTCGAAGAAGGTTGTCAAAATAATGTTCACATTTCCAAGCATGCTTGAGAAAAAATAATAAACGTTGAACCACAGACGATGAGACAAGTCTGCTTCGCTTCGTTATACGCAATAAACGTGGTTACTTTTTTAAAAGGATAAATTACAAAAAACGGACTCATGTGTTTTCTGTATTTTATACATAAATACATAATTTATTGGTATTTATGAATACTTTTTTAAATAAAATTTAAGTTATTAATTTATAAATATGATACTTTTCGATGCTCAAAAATGCTTAAATAGAAACGCAACAATGAATTGAACTGAAGAATGAACTGAATGAACGGAATGTTCCGACTCCCCGGTAAATCGCTGACAGTTTAGCTGCCCGATATTTTAACAGAGACTTGAGTGGTGAAAACGGAAAATATTATCCGACAGCTTTATCCGATAGATTACGTTATCTGTCCGTTTTCTATCTGTAACAGTATCAGCAACCGGTGTAAGAAGCCCTAAATATCATGTCAATTTTTTTTGTTCTGTTCACTGTTCATAGTCTCTCTGCAAAACCACCAGTGTGTCACATACTGTTTGTAAGCAATTTACACATGCTGTGTTTACCTATTACTGGGTGTTCACACGGATGTTCTGTACCTACTATTTATAAGATTGCTTTTTTTGTATATGTGCAACATCTGTTGGTAAACCAATAAATAAAAATAAAAAAAGCAAAGTTCTTCTAAAAACTGTAGATTAAATAAACTGTACCTGTTAATTTCAATTTTTAGGAAACTATAGGTCTAATTATACTTTTATAAGTCTAAAAACATAATATTTGTAAGACTGTTTCTAAATAAATAAAATCTTATATCTGTAAGTGTAGTACACGGACAACTTGTAGGCAGTCGCCCTAAGGGCCGTCGCCGGGTACGTACTGACGACTCCGGCGAGGCGCGCGTCGTGCGCGGCCAGCGCCAGCGCGCGCCGCCCCGACCCGTCGCACGCCGCGCCCTCCACGCGCTCCCCGCCGCCCGCCGCGCCGCCCTCGCCGCCGCCCCCAGACAGCGCCCAGTACAGGTTGCCCCTGCGCACACGAACAGACACCATGAGCCAGCGGAACAAGATCACCTTAAAGAAATGTTTTATTTTACGTTATTAAAATGGTGAATAGTTAACATCATGGTGACTGCCCCTCCCACCCTGGTGTACGCGGGAGGCACCTGAGCGGGTCGACGGCGAGCGCGGTGACGTTGTGCGCGTCGGCGAGCAGCTGCGCCGTGTACTCGCCGTCGAGGCTGGCCACGGCCACGCCCGCGCCCGCCGCGTAGTACAGCAGCCCCGCCGCCGCGTCCAGCGCCAGCCCGCGCGGCGCCGCCGCCCCGCAGTCGGCCACCACGCGCGCCGCGCCGCCCCCACCAGTCAGCGTCGTGCGCTTTATCTCGTTCGTCTGCAACCAACCAACCCGCCAGCCAGCCAGTCAACACGCGCGCGCCCCACCCACCCGCCGCCAGCACGTGCATGCGTGCGTGCGTGCGTGCGCACCTCTGTGTCCGCCCAGTAGATGTGTCGGCGCGAGGGCAGCGCGCGCAGCACGGCGGGCGCGGCCACGTGCGGGCCCGCCACGGCCGGGATGAGCTGCTCGCGCGGCGCCTCCACGTCCACGCCGCGGATCTCCCCCGCGCGCCCCACCACCAGCACGCGCTCGTGCGCTGCGGACACACCAACCACTTGTAGTGCTGCAGCCAGGCCGCGGGGCGAGTTCACTGTCAAGGGTTACTGCTTTTCTTTTTAAAAATAATAATTTCTATATTTTAAATTCCAGTACATACAATAGCCAAAGCTAAAGAAAAAAAATTCAAGTAGTCGGACACTATTTTTTGACAAGTAGAATCGATTTCTTTAGTTCGTTCTTTAGTTAAGTTCGTGTTGTTTGTAGAACAACGGTCGGTGTTGTTTGTTTGTGGTACCGTGGCAGGTGCGGTTGTCGGGCGCGAGGCGCATGGCGTGCGGGCAGGCGCACGCGCGCGCGCCCGGCGCCGCCACCAGGCACAGGTGCGAGCAGTCCCCGTTGGCGGCGGCGCACGGCGAGCGCGTCGTCGCCGGCTGCCGGCTCGAGTGGATCACCTGCGCAAGCGCACGCTCGCGTCACACACACACACACACATGTACACATGGCGGCAGCAGTCCGACGCGGCTCAGCGCGTGTACCTTGAGGTCGAAGGGCTGCGTGAGCGTGCGCTGCACGACGGACACGTCGCTGCCGTTCCACTTGTTGGCGCGCACCACGCTGTTGGAGCGCCAGTCGGTCCAGTACACGTGCGACTCGAACACCGTGATGGCGAACGGGTGCGCCAGCGCCGCCAGCCCGCGCACCACCAGCCGATGGTCGCGCCCGGAGTAGTCCGTCGTGTGGATCGAGTCCGAGCGCGCGTCGATCCAGTACAGCCGCGCGGCCAGGTGGTCGAGCGCGATGCCGTTGGGCCACGCGCCGCCCGCGCCCGCCAGCGCGTCCACGCGCACCGCCACCGTGCGCGCGCGCCCCGCCAGCGAGCAGCGCTCGATGCGCGGCGCGGACACCTCCCAGTCGCTCCAGAACAGGTACCCTGCGCACACACACTCGGCACGTGTACCGTGACCTGCACGCGCGCACGCAGCGGTCCCTCGCCGCGCGTCACTCACCGGCGTTGGGGTCGAGCGCGATGGCGCGCGGGCTGTCCATGTCGCCGGCCACCAGCGTGCGACGCCACTTGCCGTCCGCGCGCGACACCTGCAACCAACCGACCGACCGACAGTAGTAGCACATGTAGCAACACGCGCCGCGCGCGCGCCCCGCGCATACCTCTATCTGGTGCAGGCTGCTCTCCACCCAGTACAGGTTGCCGGCGAGCCAGTCCACGGCGAGCCCCTCGGCCGTCAGCAGCCCCTGCGACACCACCACCTCGATGCCGCTCAGCGCTGCACACACACACAACACGTCACACGAGAGCGTCACACGCGCGACCACGCAACGAGGGGGGGGGAGGGCTGTACGGACCGTTCCCGAGGATGGTGCCCGTGTAGATGGCGTCGTCCACCACGTCGGTCCAGTAGAGGCGCACGGCGCCGGTGGCCGGGTCGCGCCGCCAGTCCAGCGCGATGGTGTTCTTGAGCGAGGAGACGAGCGCGCGCGACGCCAGCGACGGCAGCTCCACGGCGCGCACCTCGTGCCGGTTGCTGAACACCAGCAGCGGCGGCGTCGCCGAGGTGCTCTTGCACGTGAACCCGTCCGCCGCCAGACGGAAGCCCTCGTAGCACGTGCACTTGTGCCGGCTCTTCTGCGGCTGGCACGTCTGCGCAGACAACAACACGAGCGATACACTAGGAGCACTACCGCTGGGCGGGCGGCCGGACCGGCCGGGCGGGCACGCACCTGGCTGCAGACGCCCCACTCGGTGCAGGGGTGGCGCGGCGCGCACGTCACCTGGTCGCGCTGCAGGTGCAGCGCCGGCGGGCACGCGCACACCGGCCCGCCCGGCGCGGGGTGGCACAGGTGCGAGCAGGCCGCCAGCTCGCACATCGGCTCACCTGCACGCACACACTCCCGTCATCAGTCAGCGACGCCGTGCCGAGCAAGGCCAGAGGTTGATAAACAAGAAGAAACTGAAATCCTGCGATTTGGCGCGAATAACACCAACACGGTACGCACCGCAGCGGTCCGCTTCGTCGGCGCCGTCCGCGCAGTCCGCGCTGCCGTCGCACAGCTGCAGCAGCGGCACGCAGCGCGTGGCGTTGTCGCAGCGCAGCGCCGGCGCCGCGCAGCCGTCCGCCGCCGCCGCCGCCCCCGCCGGCGCCGCGGTGCTGGTGCTGCTGGTGGTGCGCACGCTCTCGCACTGCGCCTCGTCGGAGCCGTCGAGGCAGTCGACGCGCGAGTCGCACCGGAACTCCTGCCAACAGCGCACCGTGACTGCCCGCCGCCCGCCCCTCGCCCCGCCCGCCGGCGCCGCGCGCGCCCCACCGCCCCACTCACCACGCGGATGCACTCGCCGTCCGCGCACTGGAACTCGTGCTCCTCGCACAGCCGGCCGCGCTCCGCGCCGTGCTGCCGGTGCGGGTCGCTGCACACACACACATACACACGATCAGCGCACGTGAGAGCGATGGAGGTGCGGGCGGGGGCGCAGCTGGGCGACGTACATGCCGTTGTGCGGCGGCGCCGCGGTGGGCTCGTCGTCGGGCTCGGCGGGCGCCGGGCGGCACGCGCGCTCGTCGCTCGCGTCGGCGCAGTCCGCGTGCCCGTCGCAGTAGTACTCCCAGGGCACGCACGCGCCGTTGGCGCACGAGAACATGCCGCCCGAGCACTCGGCCGCGCCGGCTGCGCACGGACACACGTGTGTATGTAGTAGTAGCCGGTGGCGAGCGCGGCGGGCGACGCGCGGGGCGGGGCGGGGCACTCACGGCAGTCGTGCTCGTCGGAGGCGTCCCCCGGGCCGCAGTCGGGCGCGCCGTCGCAGCGCCACGCGGCCGGCACGCAGCGGCGCGACGCGGCGCACGCGAACTGCGCCGCGCCGCACGTGACGCGCGCGCACGCGCCCGCCGCCTCGTCCGACCCGTCCACGCAGTCTGCGCGCGCACACACCGACATTAGCATTACGTTATCGCCTTAAAGCTTTGCAGGTACTAGCCTGTAGCGTAACAATAACAGACAATAAACATAATAAATACTAAAATTTACATGAATCAAAAAATTATATTGTGGGAGTCCACATGGATGAGTAATAAAAGTATTCTATGGGTGTCAAAATCGTGTCAAATGTATCAAAAAATTGTGACTCACTCACACATTCTCATTTTCAAACTCCACATAGGAACTATTATCTAATCTGTGCTTTTACTTTTACAGGACTTTTTATATATATTTTTTGACATGCAACTAAATAATTGCCAATAAAGTATGATTATGATGTATATGCAAGGCGCTGACCCTTGAGCCCGTCGCACACCCAGCTCTGCGGCACGCACCGGTTGGTGTCGCACTGCAGCGCGTGCTCCTCGCTGCACGTCACGTTCGCTGCACACACACACACACACACACACACACAACAATTATTTATTTATTTATTGTTGCTTACAAAATAAATGAACAATTTTACACAAAATCTTTGTAACACAATATGAGAGCCGAGCAAAAACGTACCGCTAGCGAAAGTGTGTGTCCAGAGAAGTTTAGTAATCAACACTCATTTGTTTTTTCATACTGTATAATAAGGTGTATCACTGCTGGGCAAAAACCTTCCCGGTGGAGTCTCATAGAGACGGGGTTCAGTGGCAGGGAGTGGTTGGTGCTGGCTGGTGTACGCACCGCACGGCCCCCGCGGCGAGGAGTCCTCGTCCGAGCCGTCGGGGCAGTCCGCGTCGCCGTCGCACACGTACAGCGCGTCGATGCACCGCCTGCACACACACACACACTACTACAATGTACAACTACACACATCGACATATATGAAGGTACTTGCAGAGAACGTACAATTCTTGGATGACGGAGAACGAGTCCAAAAAAATGCACTCATACTACCGTACAGTATACGTAGTGCTTTTCACGACTAAGTGAGGAAATATAATTAATACAAAGTTAAATATTTGTATTGCATGCCGCACTAATTAAATAGAACAATCATTTTCCGCGTGTCTTCATTCCCTGTTAACGCATGTGTGTGAGTGTACTCACCCGCGTCCGCAGTGGAACTGTTGGGGCGGGCAGCGCTGCGCGGCGGCGGCGGCGGCGGCGGCGGCGGCCGCCTCGGCCACGGGCAGGCACTCGGTGTCGCTGTGCGGCGCCAGCGCGCGGCCCTCCGCGCACGCGCACGTGCGCCCGCCCGGCGTCGCCAGGCACAGCTCGGCGCACCCGCCGCGACGCACGGAGCACGCGTTAGTGCCTAGGATCAGCATCTATTGGTGTGTTTACACATACACCAAGTGGCGCGTCGAGGAGCGACACGAGTGTGTAGCGTAGAGTGTGTGAATTAATCACATTTCACGAACATTTGCAAAACGAACCATGGAATCAAACAAAAGGACTTAAAACATTCAAATTCGCTGTTCCAGTCCTTGTATGCTGCCGTGATGTTTGTGTATGTTTGCGATGTGCAAATATTTGTTTCAACACAGCGGCAGCGATACCAAGCGGTGCACTCGGCACTTGCCTCGCGTTGAAAATTATCTTTCATGTTTCAAATATATTGTCGCACGTTCATTAGTCGGTAACTGGTGGTGGTAGCGTGCGGGCCGCCCCCGCCGTCAGTGGGTGTCATCGGAGGGGGATGCGAGCGTCTGTGTGTGGCTGTGTGCGCGCGCGTGTGTGTGTGTGTGTGGTACTGACCGACGCGCTCGGTGCGCGACACGAGCTTGAGGTCGTACAGCGGCGGCGGCAGCTGGTACAGCACGGTCACGTTGCCGCCGGGCGTCCAGCGCCGCACCGCGCCCGACCCGTGCTCGCTCCACACCACGCCGCCTGCAATCCAACCCCCATTATACAGAGTGGTTTTTTTTAACTGGGACACTTAGGGTAAAACCGAAACCATAGGAGATACAGGGAAACTGTCTTAGGAACCATTTGGGCTTTTTTTGTGAAAACAATCTCAGCATAGAAAATTTTTTGGTCAAGCGTGTGTTGTCCATAAAAATTAGACATTTTGATCAAAAATTTTTTTGATGCGGAGCGACTCAGTTTCATGTAAGGATCATTTCATTATATCCGAAGAAAAAATCTGAGCAGCAGAAGTTAGTCAAATTCAATAAAATGTTTTCTCATACAACGCCAGTACAAAGTATTTTTGATGACTATATTCACTAAATCGCCAAATGGATTAAGTGAGAGTATACCGTCGTAGAGCAGCAGGCCGTAGGGCTTGAGCACGGGCGCGTCGGGCGCGTCGCGCACCACCAGCTCGCGCGTGTTGCTCGCCAGCACCAGCCGCTCGATCTTGTTCAGGTACGTGTCGCACCTGCGCACACACATACACACACTGAATAAACCACTAACACTTTGGTCGGCTCGTCACAGACATTTATTATTTTACGTAAATTAAAGACATAGTACCCGCAGCATGCAGCATGGATCTATTCATTTAAAGCGGTTACTACTTGAGGTAATTTGCAAGCCGCTTACAGACTACACGGCCAAAATATTACACAAAAACTATGATTATTGACACATAATCTTGTTTCTCAGATTGGAAATCCACTTTTTTAAAATTCTTAAATAATGATGTATGAGTGTTGTAAGGAAGGCAGGTGGGCGCGTACCAGTAGAGTATGTTGAGCTGCAGGTGCACGGCGAGCCCGTTGGGCCAGTGCAGGTCCTCGTCCAGCAGCGTGGTGCGCGCGCGCGCGTCCATGCGCGCCGCCTCGATGCGCGCGCCGCCGCCCGCCGCCGCGCCGCCTCCCGCGCCCGCCCACACCGACCAGTACATCATGCTGCAACCGACCGACCGACCGACCGTCAGGGCACTGCACAAGGGCGTGACGGAGCTAGTGTGCGGTAGTTACCCACCCGTGCGGCGGGTGCAGCGCGATGGACCGCGGGTGGAAGTCCCGCTCGCGCACGAGCGCGCGCCGCGTCGCGTTGCGGTCGGCGCGCGCCACGCTCACCTGCCCCAGCGCGTCGTCCGTCCAGTACACGTTGCCGCCTGCACACACACATACATACTACACTTGCTCCACTGTAGGTACATATACAACGACACTGTGCGCATCGCTCACCGATCCAGTCGACGGCGATGCCCTCGCAGTTGTCCACGTCGCGCGGCCCCAGGAACACCTCCCGCGCGCCCCCCTCCACGCTCTGCCGCACCAGCTCGTACCTGCGACACGCACACGCACAGTCACACGCCGGCCGGCCGCCGCGGGCGGGCGGGTCGCCGCGCGCCGGCCCCCACCTGTGCACGTCGCAGTAGTACAGGTAGCCCGAGGCGAGGTCCACGTCCGCGGCGGCGGGCCGCTGCGCGTGCGTCGCCGGCACCATGGGCTCCCCCCACCACGCCGCCGCGCCGCCCGCGCCGCCGGCGCCCGCCCGCGCCGCGCCGCCCAGCGCCAGCGCCTGCACCATGCCCGGCGAGCCGCGCGACACCACCGCGTAGCTCTCCGCCTCCACGCCTGCAAGCGAACAAACATACACACACTCTTCACGACCCAACTCTTCCTTCACTCGTGTATAAATGTACCTAGTGTACTCAAACAACGATTTAAAATACAATAATAGTACATTGTTAACCTAGGTGTGAAAGTAACTTATTTAAGTCCCGAGACGGGGTTTGGCGCCCGACGCGTAGCGAGGGCGCCAATAGTTCGAGGGACCTCTAAATAAGTCTTGAACCCGAGGGAAACACTGTGCTTTTCATTAAGAATACACTGAAAGTAAAAACTAAAACATAAAATGAGTGTTAATACAATCTCTGCTATACGGAAGTATAAACAAAACTCTACAACTCGAAAAAACAAATCAAGATCGGATTGCCGCTTTCCCGTCTACTTTGTTTTTTTTTCTGTGGCCGGCCAGCTAATCTGCCATTATTTTTCATTTCCATCATTGAAAAAACGGTAAATATTTTGCCCAAATCTATGTTATTTTAAAGAAATAGTTGACAGTAATAATTATAATAAGTCATTTAAAAATATATATTCTTTAATTATTACATAACTTTAAGTTATTTCAATTTTACATCGCGCTGTGATTGAGTGGCTGTATAGACAGTTGGAACATGGCCCAATAGAAATGTCAAAATAGTACTAGTTTTTTTTTAAATAATTTGACAGCTGTCAGTTGAAAGCGATTCTCCCTAGGGCTGAGATGTATTACTTTCAACCCGCTACTCAGGCAACTTCAGACCTACTTTCAGAGTATGAGTAATGAAAAAATATATTGTAGTTTGTCTCATAAGGGTAGTATTGTATAGAGAATAGTCGTGGGGTGTACTGACGCACGCAGTCCGTGCGGCCGGCGAGCCGGTACCCGTGGCGGCACAGGCACAGCGCGCGCGGCGCACCCCCCGCCGCGCCCCCCGCCGCGCCCACCGCCGCGCGCTCGTATGACGTCACGCAGATGTGCGCGCACCCGCCCTTGCCCTTGGCGCACGGGTGATCCACTGGACACACAAACAAACAAACAAACAACACATGTATACACGGTCACGGGTTTATTTCAATGCTCTTCTTATTCTTATCTGGATGAGGTGAACACGGGACCGGGCGTCGAGGAGATCTTAGGGTTTCGTCTTTTGGCTGATATGATCATGATGAAATACTATAGTATGTAGATGGTCACCTGCGGGCTGCCTCTGGCGGTGGTAGACGATGGCGGTGGTGGGGCGCGCGGGCGCGGTGGCGTTCCCGAGCGGCACGCGCTCCGCCCCGCGCCGGCGCGAGTAGCGCGACACGAGCGCCACGCCCGCCGCGCCCGCCGCGCCGCCCGCGCCGCCCGCGCCGCCCGTCGGCACGAACAGCGTCGTCTCCAGCAGCCCCAGCGCGTGCACCTGCAGCGACTGCGCACACACCCACCGGCCACGTCACAACACAACACACCGGAGCAGCAGTACGTAGCAGCAGGGTGGGTACTGACAATGTATCCGGTGCGCACGATGAACCTGTTGGCGCCGTCGTAGTCTGCGCGCTCGATGCACTCCAGGGAGGTGTCCGCCCAGTAGACGACGCGGTTGGGCAGGTCGAGCACGGGCGCGCTGGGGTACACCAGCTTGCGGGTGGCGAGCGCGGCGCGCGCGCGGCCCGCCAGGTCGGCGCGCTCCACGGCCGCCGGCGCGCCGCCCCACACCGACCAGAACATGAGGCCCGCGCCGGGCAGCGGGTCCAGCGCCAGGCCGCGCACCTTGCTCAGCGCCGCGTCCAGCAGCACGCGGCACGCGTCCAGCGCGGGCGCGCACACGTACAGCGCCTCGCGCGCCTCGTCCACCACGTACCAGTCGCGCGACACCCACTCCACGGCCAGGTGGCTCACGGCTGCAACCGACCATACACTGTATGTAGTACACGAGCGCACAGCGGCGCGCGGCCAGCCAGCGCACACTCACAGCTCAGGTCCGGGAACAGAGTCGGCTGCGGCAGGTGCGCGCGGCGCGACATGTCGTCGGCGGCCGCGCACACCACGCCCGACCGGCTCACGTTGTGGTGCACGTAGCATATCGTCCTGCGCACACAACACACCTGGATACAAACAAGGCCCGAGGACGACCCGCCCCCTCGTATACACGTGTGTACTCACTTGTTGTCGTACAGGAAGTCCACGGCGCGCACGTTGAGCGCGGCGATGGTGCGGTTGTGGGGCGCGGGCGCGGCGGGCGGCGCCCGCGGCCACTCGCGCCGCACCTCGCTGCCCGTCACCACCACCAGCGACAGCGGCTCCCCCGCAGGCTCTGCACACATCCCGCGAAGGACCAACGTCACCGATACATGCCAGGTTAGAGTGTGAACAGTGCAGGGCGGTACGCTGCGGCGTGCACGTTACCGTTGACGGCGAGGCACGTGGTCCCGTCGCTCTGCATGAGGTACCCGGGCGCGCACGCGCACGCGTACGAGCCCGGCGTGTTGCGGCACCGCTGCGCGCACGCCGGCTCGTGCGCGCACTCGTCGCGGTCTGCGCACACACACACACATACTTGGAACTATATCTTTAATGAGAGCGGCTGGAACACGATAGGGTTCATAGTGAAGTGTGTTCATGTACGTGTTACTTGTTTCCAATTCTGGTCACCGAGGGAAGGGTGGATAGTGAGTCAACGTTATCTCGTCTCGTCGGACGGGCGCCACTCACCGAGGCACTGTCCGTCGCGCGGCTCGTACCCCGGCGCGCAGTAGCACGCGAGGCCCGCGTGCGTGGGCCGGCAGCCCGCCGCGCAGCCCAGCGCCGCGCACGCGCCCGCCGTGACTGCACACACACACACACGCACTAGCATCAATACACGCGGGCCGGGCGCGCGTCGCGCCGGTGCACGCGCCACCTACAGTTGTCGCAGATGTCCCACTCGTCGGAGCCGTCGAGGCAGTCGCGCGCGCCGTCGCAGAACCTCTCCACGGGCACGCACGCGAACTGCCCGCCCGCCGGCGTCGCGCACCGCGCCTCGCCCGCGCCGCCCGGACACTTCAGCTCCTTCTCGCCTGCGACATGTACACGCGCACGGTTAGCTGACAGCGGCGCGGGTCACCCGGCCGCAGACGGTCACAGGCAGGCACGCACACAGGTACGGGTCCTCGTCGGAGGAGTCGTGCGGGCCGCAGTCCACGTCGCCGTCGCACACCCAGCCGGCCACCAGGCACAGGCCGCTGCGCGCGCACCGGAACTGTCCGGCGGCGCACCGGCCGCGCGCCGCCGCCGCCGCCGCCGCCGCCTCGCCGCCGCAGCGCAGCTCGTCGCTGGCGTCGGGGCAGTGCGGGCGCGCGTCGCACCGCCACGCGGCCGGCACGCAGCGCGACCCGTCCGCGCACGCCCACTGGCCCGCGCCGCACGACACGCCCCCGCCGCCACCCTCGCCCGGCACGCCTGCGACAGAACGTTCCATCACATACCACGTCGGGCCCCACACACAGTTTATTAACAATATCAGAGTAGAACGAGGTACGAAAAGTGTTCACTTCCCCATTAGGAAAGGGAGTGCTGCAAAAATAATGTAAGACTAAAGGAAGAATAAGAAAGTGTGTGGTGGGGTGGGGGGGTAGGCTGCCTCGTGTTACTACACGAGCGCCGGCCGGGGAATCAAACCAGTCGCCTGAAGTAGTGTGTAAATACACGTGTCAATAAGTAGCTACATGTAGCATAGTTCGCGCTGACTCCTTAACAACCGTCCTGGCGTCCGCTCCCCGCGCACCCACCGCGCACGAGTACCTACATTCAATACACTTCCATTACGCAATGTAAATATTGAATGAGCGCGCCGCCGCCGACAACACATCACCATGTCTGTATGACGTGTGGAATGGAGACAATTATCATACAAATTGTTAAGCAGTTGTCGCGTCGAGACCGCATCCCCTGGCGGTGCGGTGCGGTGCATGAGACACGATGCCCAACTCTACCTTCATCTCATGAATGATGAATTCGCGCATGAAAGGTACAAAATGTGTGAGAAGAAATAAATGAGGCTGGAATCTGGATGGAGGGAGAAGAATGAAGAAAATATAAATAGCAGAATAGCGTCAGAGTCAAAATATCGTGATGCGCGTGAGTACACTGGGTACGTTACACACGTGTATTGTTATCTAGCACCGCTTCCTAGGTGTTGGTGTGCGCTGACGAGAAGCGGCGTAGCACTGTAGCGTGAATAGGTAGGTATGTATAGTTGTAGGTACCTACATATATACGACGCGCACGCACGGGCGCGGGTGGCGCGCGGCGCGCGGCGCGCGGCGCCCGGGTCGCTCCCCGATACCCTCTGACCCGCGCCGTCCGTGCCTCCATCACCAGTGTGTGGACGCCCTCCCCCGAGTGTCAGTCGAGTATACGGTACAATAAGGATACACGGGACCCGGTTGGATGAGGAGATCCCTGGCCCGGAGGCCACTGATATGATGATGGTACGATACAAACAGTAAACCAACCAACGGCCGTCTACCTCACTATTAGATGAACATACAGGTGTCGATTAGTTTAGCGTCGTATCGCCTACCTACTGCGTGCACCGACTGTACAATGCTTGAATCAAAAAATTTAGCCACTCCCATATGGATGAGTAACAAAAGCATTTCAGGGGGTGCCAAAATAGTGTCAAATGTATATCAAAATTGACACTCACTCACACATTCTCATTTTCAAACTCCATATAAATTTGTACTAGCAATCTCCTCCCGCTAATCCGCTTCCTTTGTCCGCACCCCCCCGGTAAATGGCACCATAGGTTCCCATACTAAATATGCAAGATGCGATGTCAACAGTCGGCTTGAAACTTGTTGGTACAATACATTGCGAGTCGACACGTCAGCCCCGCGAGCCCCCGTCACGTCAGACACACGAACACATGCACATCTTACAAACTCAACATCTTCAAACCGAACTTTGCCCGATATTATGCCGATTTAGTCTGGCCTGTTGGCGTAGTGGTAGTAACTCTGTCTACTGCGCCGAAGGTCGTGGGTTCGATTCCCACCCGGGACTAACATTTGTGTGATGAGCATAACTGTTGGTTTTCGGACTCTGGGTGTTTATATGTATTTAAGTATTTATTTAAAAGTATTTATGTATGTTTATCAGCTGTTGAGTACCCATTTACAAGCTTCAGCTTAATTTAGGACTAAACAGCCGGGTGTCAATTTGTCCAAAACATTATTATTATTATTATATATCGATAGGAGTAAATCGATAGACAGACGTGCGGTCGACCGTACATGGCACCGGGGATCGAACTCGGACCTCTCGACATGACAGGCCGCGTGGAGGTACGGAACCCTAATAACGTCAAATTGAACTAATAATAACAAACGGCAAGTTATCTCGCAGGCGAATAAACTGTGTGTTATGCTCCATGATAGTGAATGTGACCGGCGCGGGCGCGGGCTCTCTGTAGTGTAACGTACAGCCCACAGCACAGCGCGCGTTGTCTCTGCTACTGCTACAAGTGTACGTGTCCCACGGAGCGTTTGTTGGATTACCACTGATTACATGTTATCTGTATTACCTCACTTCATCACATGCCTAATTTCATGGACGGAGTAAACTCCCCGTTGACTGGGGTACACCGCATCCGTCGCAGGTCGCGTCCGTATTCCCACAACCGTATGAGAACATGTGTCAGTGTTATTGTGCGCCATGTGCTCGCGCGCGGTACCTACCTACCTACGCTTCAATACGCCCGTTGCGGCGACTACAATATACAGCTCACAACTCAGTTGCCTACAGACAGACAGACAGACAGACAGACACACACCTCTGCTCAGCTACTTACATACATAGGTGGACGGATAATTAGAAACAGGGCAAGATTTTCATACAGTCGAGGTCACTTTGAATCAATGGATCTCCGTGAAGGATTGATGGGGGCGTGATCTGATGACGGTCATCGAGAGAGTAGATGGAGGACTTTAAGATCGCTATAGATATCCAACTGATCAGATGAGCCGTTTGGTAGCAGCATCGTCATGAAGAAAAAAACCTGCAAAATGGCATCAAAATGTATGAAAATCTTAGAGTTAAAGAATCATGACGTTCTGCTTCCAAACGGCTCATCTGATCAGTTGGATATCTATAGCGATCTTAAAGTCCTCCATCTACTCTCTCGATGACCGTCATCAGATCACGCCACGATCAATCCTTCACGGAGATCCATGGCTTCAAAGTGACCTCGGTTGTATGAAAATCTTGCCCTGTTTCTAATTATCCGTCCACCTATGTACGTAGGTACTATTACACCAGGAAGGTTCGAATCTCTTTGGTGGCGCGCGCGCCCGTATTCATGTATATATATATCAGACTGGCCTGTTGGCGTGACCCTGCCTACTGCGCCAAAGGCCGTGGGTTCGATTCCCACCCGGGACCAACATTTGTTTGTGTGATGAGCATAACTGTTGGTTTTCGGATTCTGGGTGTTTGTGTGTATGTAGTATTTAAATATGTTTATCAGTTGTTGAGTACCCATGTAGGTACAAGCTTCGGCTTAGTTTGGGACTCAACAGCCGTGTGTAAATTTGCCCAAACATTTATTATTTATTTAATATGTACATTATGGTGACAGCCAGCCAGCCAGCCAGCCAGCCAGCCAGCCAGCCAGCCAGCCAGCCAGCCAGCCGGTCCGGCGGCGTCTAGACCTAGTAGAGAACTACTTGAACAGCGGCCGCCGGTTGTTGTCCGTCACCGAGTGATGTTTCTGTTGTTGTTTATTTGTTTATTGCATTCCCTACCAGTTGACCTCTGGCTGGCTGGCTCGTACTGATAACGTGTGCTAACAGTAGGTACGTAGCTAATTAAATACACTTCAATGTCACTCGTTAGCTGCTTCAAGGAGCCGTCTTGTGTCGTGTTTGTTTGTTTGTTTGTTTGTTTATGTGTGCGTCCCGTCCCGTGCTCGATCGCTGGTGTGCGCACCTCCCTACGCTATGACTAAAAGTCTAAACTAGTTAAGTAAAGGAACTACTGAGAACGTTGGTCGATCGGATGTTGCGAGCCGCCGGCTTTCTTTCCCACGCTTTGTTTAGGTATTTATAAAAAGGTAAGTAAAATATAGGTAAGTACGGTACTCCCACATTGTGTGCGACGCGACGTGCACTTTGGCGGGTTTGGGCGCTATGTAATGTAATACAAGACAGAGGTTGGCGGACGGCCTTCGCGCGGACCAGTCGGACGGGGGCGGGGACTACCACCGAGGTACACGTACTTCTTGGGATTATCTATATGTACCTAGTAATGTACCTATGCTACTATAGACGCCGTCCGCCAGGGGGATGCTGATTGTTTCAATTGGATTAAATTGCACTGAAATAACTGTATCCCAGCCCCCCCCTCTCCCTGTGCTGTCGTGCCCTGGCTGCCCCCCCCCCAGCCCCAACAACTTGGCTACTTCCGACCGAACCGCTGGGTCGATGAGTGAGTAGAGGACATCTGTCTAGTGGTACATTCGACTAGCACCTTTTCCGTGTTAAAAGTCAATAATTCAGTATTTTTTAGTTCGTGTGGGGATGCAAGCAGGTGCATATGTAGAGGCAGGGGCGGTGCGTGGTCTTGACCAAAGTACGATAATACAGTTTACTTAATAAGCGCGCCGGGACCGGAACCTTCCACGGCATGCGCGACCAAACAATAATATGAGCCCCAGCCGCCGCCGGAGTCGTACATCCTTCAATAGATACATCTCTCATAATTGAAACAATCTAACAATGTTCATGTTCTTGGCCCTAAGACACCACATCGTTGTGGTTCACGGAGAGGCCTGCTTTAACAGATGCTACTTGTTGTAGCATTGCTTGCAGTCTGGACAGTTGCTTCAAAGGTAATGGCTTGGAAGATAACAGTTGTCAGTCAGCATATAGGTACCTGGTAGGCATGTCACTAATCATTCAATTGTGAGTGGCTTCATTAGCCTCAGCAATACAATACAGACAGTATGGTTGGCGACACGTGACTTCAGTTCCGATATGTTCCGTGCCTGACTATACCTGGTCCTGACACAACATTAGACACCCCGACCTGCGACCGGACCTGTACACTACACATCAGTGCAACCTTACACCATTCTTTGGGGCTGCCCTTCCCGTCTACTTACAGATGATATTTTAATGTTACAAATTTGATAGTCGCTGGTATTCAAACAAAATAGAAACAACCTGTGCCATACACACACAACATTCGTCATCTATTGAATAATAAAACTACCAATACAATTGATGAAAATCTACTTCAGGTTTTCTTGAATCGCTTCTAGATCTACTTTAGACGAGGCATCATTTATAATAATTCAGCTCCACATTTCAGGAAGTTGCTACAATAATTATGAGCCTACAAGGAATAGCAGCCCTTCCAGAGCCTAGTGTTAGTGGCGTCCCGTATGTACGCCAAGGTTCACCCCAAGTATGGAGTCAACACTTAGTCATGACACTTGTTGGGCTTAGCAGTGAGTACCTACTATTGATCATTGATCGTTATCGATATATAGATATAAAAAGGTGGCTTAGTTTCATTATTATGTATATTAGAGTCTGGCTTACATTTTGTACAGAATATAAATAAACTATGACCCCAAAGTTTCAACAAACCCAAACCACCTGACCATAGATAAGTTGATAGTTATTTTAGTGCACTGTGACCGGTGCCACGGCCACTGTTGGCCGGTGGCTGGCTGGATGGATGGCTGGTGCACTCACCGGGCTGCGGCGTGTGTGCCGGCGGCGGGGCAGGCGCCTCCGCCGGAGCCGCCGCGCCCGCCAGCGCCGCCAGCACCAGCACCACCGCTCCCCAGCGCCGCATCGCGCCTGCTGCCTCCATCAGCGCGCCGCCGCCATAGTCACCCCAGCCAGTAGGACCTATTCTATATAATTTGTGCCCCAGGCTCCACTACACTGCCCTTTGATTGAAATACACTGCACGGGAGCGAGACTGTCACTAATTAAATATCGTTTCATTCACTGACTGTAGGAACAATATGAAATCTTTGTCCACAACGTAATATAGAATTTGCGATCTAATTAAAGAACTGCGGTTCGTTCGCGTCGGACGCCGCACCGCACCGCACTCAATCAAACAATACAAACGTCCCTCTCACTCGCTCCGCGCCGCGCGTTGGCTGTCATTGGCTGCAGCCACCCGCCTGAAGCTCGCCACAAACAAACAAACAAAACAAAACACTTTCTGAACGACAATTAAGGCTCGCCTTATACTAACCGGTTTCTCTCGATTAGTCCGATTGGATTTCATATGGCCTCGCCACTTTTTAATAGATTTGGACGGGTGTAGTAGGTTCTGGGCGTTATTGAAAATATGTAATAGCTACAATAGCAAAAACCTACTAGTAAATCAGAAAATCTGTACACCTATGTGATAACACATAAAAAAAATATTTTGTAAGATACCTACCTAACTAAATAAATATTTAACTCCTAAATTATTTTACACATATAAATTGTTGCATTTTTTTTTTAGTTAATACATCTAGTGCTCGTTTATTGAAAAAAAATCTGTGCTTTTTTAGATTCGTTTAGTGCTCAAACATCCAAGGGAGTTGGCCACACTGGGTGGGTTGCAGTGTGGATCACCTAATGGCACTAGTTGTGCCCTCGTGGAGGCCGTGCTGCGGTTTTATTGAAAATCGCCGACTAACTCTATTCGTGCTTTGTTTTTGTGGAGGCCGTGCTGTAACCGCCGGTTTAAATAAATATAAGAAATAATACTTAAAATAAGACAGGGCTGTATAGACGAAGCTTCCCTGGCCCGTCCTCAATAGAGGACAAATCAACAACAACAAAACAAAAAAAACTGGGTGGGTTTGACATTTGTTTTTAGAGATGTCAACCGATTACAATTTTCAGCACCGGCATTTACCGATTGGTTTTTGAAAAAAAACGTTTTTTAAGGTTTTTCCAATAAGTATGGAAACACTGAACCAAATGTTAATAAAAATAACATGTGAGTTTTGCTCTCACTTAACTGTTTTGGCGGCACTTCACCTTTTATTTAATTATTTTTGTAAATATAATAAAAAAAATCTAAGAAATGAAACGAAAGTTACGAAAAAAGCATGAAAATAAGTACCTACCTAGATGTTAGATGTGTAAAATGAAATTGATATTGCGGGGATTTCCCAAATATAGTCAATCGTGTTCAGATACGCATCAATTAATTATAATTCAGACTATGTTCGGATACAGTTAACATAATTTTTTTGTAACTAAACAAAAAAGAAGAAATCGGTTTTTTGAAAATAAAACCGGTTTTTACCGGTTTGTAGAAAAACTGGTTTTTTTATTGGTTTTTTAGAACGGCTGCCTCTATTAACCGGCCAGAAATGCGCGGCCTGTTTTGCTCAACCCGAAATGACCAGCCCGTTTTTGAAGACACACATGGTGGTCGATTACAGGTCGAGCAAAACGGGTCCGCGCATTATAGGGTCGAACATGGTATGCCCGGCCGAGATTGCTCAGCCCGTTATGTCCGGACCGTAATCCAAATCCCTCTAACGACAGCTGGGTCGAATAACAGGCTCGGACGAAGTATGCTCGGCCCGTTTTTCAAGACATTTGACACTTGAGCAAGCCACGCCCACCTGCCCCTATTGGTTGAAAATTCGTGAGATGGGAGGTGTTCTCATATTCAATTTTTAGGAATCCGTAGAACAAGATACCTTTTCGTTTACGAATTTTACAGATAATTAGGTAGGTTAATTATTTATACCACCTTTTTTACCCAACGACGGTCAGGAGAAGGTATATGCGTTTAGGGTGAGAGGTTGTTTGTTTATGTACATCAAACGAATGTTGCTACATATCTCCAAAACGGGTTGACCGATTTAGATAGGTACAATAAATTCAATACAGAAACAATAGATAGTCACAATGGAAAAAGACTTTGAAAATTTTCACTTTTTTGGAGTACTGTCGCTCGCTTCGCTCGCTCCAAGGGTCACCAGTAACCTAACGAACCTAACCTTCGGGGTGCTCCGACTGCTAACTGTCACACATTATAATTTTAAAAAAAATCACTTTTTTGGAGTAATAATGTCGCTTGCTTCGCTCGCTCCAAGGGTCACCAGTAACCTAACGAACCTAACCTTCGTGGTGCTCCGACTGCTAACTGTCACACATTATAATTTCCAAAAAAAATTCTTCAGCTCCCCCTTTTCTCCACTCCAACCACCTACTTGCTCGCGATTGGCTGGGCTCCAATAGATGGGCTGGGCAAAACGGTCTGGCAAATCTCGCATCGGACATGCAATTGCCAGACAATAATGCTCTGACAGAAACGCCCACCCCAGTTATTCAAGCCCGAGGTTTGAAATGTAGGGTCGAGCAAACTTTGTCCAGGGCGTTATTCGCGACCCAGCAAATGGCGCCTTGACAGCGGGCTCGAAAAACGGGCCGGGCATTCCTGTCTGCGCATTCCGCGGGCGGCGTTTGCTTGGGTGGCAATTACGCACGCCCAACCGTTTAGAACCGGTTGACATCACTATTTGTTTTGTTGTAATGAAATGACAGTAGAGTCAGTAGACATTTTAATTCAAAAATAATATTTTAGGTAATTCGAACGAAACTTGAAGATAGTCGGAGCGATTTGGAGGACATATTTTTATTAGTTAAATAAATTAGAGAAAAGGTATTTAAGGTACTACAGTTTTATATTGAGGGTTATGTAATAAGAGAGAGGGAGAGGTTAGGTTGTTATTGGGTAGTACTCTACATAAGTGATTGTTTGTTGTTGTGTAGGCATGGGCGGGCACGGGCACGGGCACGGGCCGCCGTACACGGTGCCGCCCCACACACAGTTCCAGGTGAAGGGCATCAAGGAGCTGGAGGAGCTAGAGGCGGCGCTGGCCAAGAAGTCCCTCAAGGACCCCTGGATCAGGTCAGTCGTTTTGGGCGTTGATATCCAGCACCAGCGGTCGTGAGTCGATTCATTTGCGACATTTCACATGCGACTTTATTTGAGGTAGAGCATGACATGTATGCACCGTTGAAAAGCAAGCGTGTAATGTGTTGCAGGAACGAGGCGTGGCGATACAACCCCGCGTTCGGCACGAAGCTGTCCCGCGCGCGCGTGTTCTTCACGCGCGGCATGCCGCTCGGCCTCGGCCTCACCGTGCTCACGCTGGTGGCGGAGCGCGCGCTCGGCGGGGGGGACGACCACGCCGGACACCACTGACAACGCACATCCTCCCAGGGACAATCGGATAGAGAATAGTTTAACTTATGTTCATGTACAATACATTTTTGTTTTGATTAAGATGTTGCTAGTTTAATTTTCACTAGTGGCTGGTGGGAGGATTGGGATTAGTCTGGATGGGCACCACCTTCTCACATTTGTGCCACCAAACAGCAATGCTAGCTAGCTAGTGTGATTACTGGCTGGAGACTTCCTATAATCCTCTGGTGTACTATTTGTGATCTTTGTACTGTTGTCCAAATGCTGACCACCCACCAGACAAGCTGTTTGCCACACCATTGTTTCCATTCTTATTTACAGTCTCGTAATCTTTAACTATATTGCTATGATAAACATTACTTCTGTAACCTGACACCAGTTTAGCTGATTCCATGCTAGACACTTTACTCCACGTTGACACTTTCTCAGGTGAAAAGTGTAGTTCGAAATTATACAAGTGTATGGTAATGAAACATTTATTAGTTGTAGCTTGTAATAATAATTAAAACACATAATATTTTATTTCCACTCAGTCTTAATTACCAATAATGACTGGAACCACACACAACGTTGTTCACACGACATATTGTTCAAATGTATGTGCACAGTGGGTGGTGGGTGGTTGGTTGCGTGCCCGGCTAGCACAGGCGGTGCAGCAGCGGGGGCGGCGCGGGCGCGGCGCCGGGCGCGGCTCAGGTGGAGCGCGGCTTGAGGTCCTCGAAGCACGGCCGCAGGTAGATGAAGTGCTTCTTGGCCGGGTTGAAGTGCTCGTGCCCCTACACATACACACACAACATGTTGTATTACAAGAGGCTGTCTATACATATAATAAAATCGTAAAGGCCAAAAAGTCTGTACATTGAATATATTCGAAAAAAAAAACCAACCAGGGCGACGTAAAATGAGTAACTGAACATGTTAGAACGGGTCGGGCGGCATTTGCCTAGATCGCTGAAAGTCTATATAGCGATATGGTCGGTAACGCATAATGCCTTCTTTGTTATTTAGTCTACATCGCAAAATGTCTTAGTCGCAAAATGACTACTTTTTTATTTCAGTACAGTCACGGTCAACATAACTAGTACAAAATAAATACCCATCGCGAAGAATAAAACAAAACAACGTTCTAGGCAAAAGCCGCCCGACCCGCGACTTCTGACTACTGTAACTCGGAAACTATTGATCCTAGACTACTAGTTTGTACAGAGAAATGATAGATCTCGTCGAGATCTTCATTTCGGATGACAGCTGTCAAACTTAAAACCGCTGTAACTCGGAAAATATTGATCTTAGACTACTAGTTTGTACAGAGAAATCTTCATTTCGGATGACAGCTGTCAAACATAAAACAGCTGTAACCTGAAAACTATTTATCCTAGACTACTAGTTTCTAAGGAGGAATGATAGATCTCGTAGAGATCTTTATTTCGGATGTCAGTTTCACTTTTGACAGCTGTCATCCGAAATGAAGATATCGACGAGATCTATCATTCCTCCTTAGAAACTAGTAGTCTAGGATCACTAGTTTCCGAGTTACAGCTGTTTTAAGTTTGACAGCTGTCATCCGAAATGAAGATCTCGACGAGATCTATCATTCCTCCTTAGAAACTAGTAGTCTAGGATCAATAGTTTTCAAGTTACAGCCGTTTTAAGTTTGACAGCTGTCATCCGAAATGAAGATCTCGACGAGATCTATCATTCCTCCTTAGAAACTAGTAGTCTAGGATAAATAGTTTTCAGGTTACAGCTGTTTTATGTTTGACAGCTGTCATCCGAAATGAAGATTTCTCGTGGTCCCACTAGTCAGACAAATTAGTAGGACCACGAGGAAACACCCAACTTTTTTAACATTGACTGTACTGTGCACGTGCATTATGCTACGTGTACATTATGAGAAGTAGTCATTTAGCGTATTCGACATTTCCCAGCATAGACTTTCTGCGATGTAGGCAAATGCCGCCCGACCCGTAAGAACAGTTTTTAAAATTTTTGTCTGTCTGAACGCGCATCACGCCTAAACCGCTGAACGGATTTTGACGAAACTTTGTATAGTGACAGTGTATATCCTGGAATAACATAATAAATAAAAAAAATCTCGAAAATTTGCCGAGAAATATCAACCAGCAATAAAAAACTCTCATTTGCTAAAATTTGTATGAACTTACAGGTCAGAGTAGCCTGGTTAGTGTTACAAATGAGCCCAGTTCAAAGGATAGGGCTACTCTGCAAACTACCATAGGTATTTTGTTATAAACCCTGACTGACTGACATACAGGATGTAACAAAAGCCCTATATTGACCGGTTACAGGGGCTCTCGGTATCGAATACCTACTGATTCGTTTTCTACAGGGACTGGCCGTTGGCTTAGTTGATGGTGAGTGGTGACCGCGGATGAGGACCCTGCCTACTGAGCTAAAGGTTTTGGGTCATTCCCACCCGGGGCCAACATTTGTGTTCGCGCGTTTGGTTGGTTGGTTATTTGGTTGGTTTGTTCGCGTGTTTGCGCGTTTGGTTGGTTTTGGTTATTTATTTGGTTGGTTTGTTCGCGCGTTTCGCGTTTGTTCGCACGTTTCGCGCGTTTGTTGGTTGCGGGTTTGTTGGTTATTTGGTTGGTTTGTTCGCGCGTTTTGTTGGTTGGTTGGTTTGTTAGCGCGTTTGGTTGGTTGGTTATTTGGTTGGTTCGCGCGTTTGTTCGCGCGTTTATTGGTTGCGGGTTTGTTGGTTATTTGGTTGGTTTGTTCGCGCGTTTTGTTGGTTGGTTAGTTAGCGCGTTTCGCGCGTTTGGTTGGTTGGTTATTTGGTTGGTTAGCGCGTTTGTTCGCGCGTTTATTGGTTGCGGGTTTGTTTGCGTGTTTGGTTGGTTTGTTCGCGCGTTTTTACGCGAGTTTCGCGCGATTGTTCGCGCGTTTGTTTGCGCCTTTGGTTTGTTAGTTGGTTATTTGGTTGGTTTGTTCGCGTGTTTCGCGTTTGTTCGCGTGTTTCGCGCGTTTGTTCGCGTTTGTTGGTTGCGGGTTTGTTCGCGCGGTTGTTCGCATAATTTTATTGTAACTAGACGCTGTCTGAGTATAGGAGAGATAGCTATACCTACTTCCAAAATCCACGCATACGAAGTTGCGGGCAACAGCTAGTGAATTATAAAATTATTGTTTAACATTAATACTAACGCATGCTGTAACACAATGTTGTATGCCCATGTGGCGGGACTTCTGCGCTCTATGACATTTCCATCAATTACCTATGATCCACATTAAATTTTTGATTGATTGAAATTGAAAAAACTTCTCTTTCAAACAATTATATCAATTGTTTGAAAGAGAAGTTTTTTAAGGACAGCTTCATGCTTCATTTTTAAATCCATAAAACCAACAAACTGTCTGGCGGATATACTTGCTGCGGAAATGCTGGCAATTGTGCTGACTATTGATAAGACAAACATAAATCCATTAGGTAGAAGTGTTCGTTAGTGGTGGTCGGTGAGTGTAGTGTACCTTGGACCAGTCGTATCCGACGGAGTAGGCGAAGATCTGTCCGCTATGGTTGAAGGCGCACTTGGTGAGCGGCTGGTCGAGCGTCTCGGAGGACTTGAGCTTGGTGCGCGCGTCCTTGTCCCAGAACGAGTAGGAGCCGTCCGAGCCCACGGTGGCCAGCGTGCCGTGCCCCGGGTGGAACGCCACGTCGTTCACGGCGTATATGTCCTGCAACCAACCAACCAACCACCCCACAGTGTATACGTAATTGGGGAGATCGGATCACGGTCACTCACCCCTCCTGTTGGACTTTTCCTGTTTTCATTTGTGCCTCACTCTTAGTCATGAGCAGTCTAATATACTCATGGTTATATTTTAAACCTCCTAGCTTTGTTATTAGACTCAAGTACCTTGGTATGGTAGGTTCTGGTAAACTACAAGATAATCTTCTAGAATCTACTGAACAAAATTTGACAGGGTTTCTAGTGATTAGGTTTAGGATTTGAGACATAATCTGGTAAACTTTTTATCTCGACCCTGACAAAAAGATGAGCTCTCATTACTTAAGGATTGTATGAATTAGTAGTTGGTCGCCAGCAAGTGTAGGTAGGTAGGGTAGGTATACCTGGTATCCGCCGGTGGTGCCGGCGGAGCGGTGGCACTTGAAGGTGAAGTTGTCCTTGGGGTTGGCGGGGCTGACGTACTGTATGGCCACGCGGCCCTCCACGCTGCCCAGCGCGAACCCGGTGGGCTGCTTGCTCTTCTTGTCCTTGAAGATGGCCACGCAGCGGTGCTGGTGCTTGAGCGGCGACTCGATGCGCTTGAACTCGCCCGGCTTGCCCTCCAGCGTGTACAGGCAGATGCCGCGGTCCGCCGTGCCCACCACCGCCATCGGGTACTCCTGCCAGGCATACACGCTGTGCTGTAACACTACAGCACACCGGCCACTGGCTGCGCGCTAGTGGCATGTGTGTACACTCACCACGTCCGCGCAGTAGCAGCGCTCCGACAGGTTCATGGCCATGATGGGCGCCGAGCTGCGCGTGTCCCAAAACTGGAACACACACATACGAGGTCTACATACTTCATTGCACAATATAATATTTAAACAGTACAATGTTTTACTATTGCAGTACAAAACTTAGACATGCTTTGGGTAGAGGACACAGGCGGTAGAAAAAGAGTGGGGCAGAATGTGTTAGCGAAGTGATTGGTTGGTTGTTACCTTGAGCGTCTTGTCCCAGGAGGCGGTCATGAGGCACGTGTAGTTGGGCGCCTTGATCCAGTGGCACGTGCGCACGGGCGCCTCGTGCGCCGCCACCTGCAACCACGCACACACACACACGTCATACGGGCGCTGGGGATGTCACCACACCTTACAGTGAGCTCTTACAATGAGCCTTTATTTTATATTACTCCGCTCGCTGTTCATCGTCGGCCTCCCAGAAAATGGAGTCAGCCTTGTGCACATCAGCTTTAAAAGTTGGTTGTGTCTCAGAGCCATAGGTGTTACTATGCGAAGTGTTAATGTGGTGTGCCGCTGGCTCACCTGCACGGTCTGGTTGGCGGCCAGGTCCCAACACTTGACACTTTTGTCAGTGGACGCCATGAACACCTTAGAGCCATCCTGCAGTCACACAGTGTATAATAATTAATATAATAAGATCGTAGTCTGTCTGTACAATAGTTTTGAGTGTGATTGAGAGGACTAATAAATTAAGCAATTCTATGACAAGTCTAGAGTTCAATCCAGTTCATGTCAAGGACAAGTTGGATGACAAAGTTACAGGCAAAAGCTAGTTAGTAAATAAACTCATCAATTCATTGCAACTAACATCGTGCCAGGCGACATCCAGGATGGGCCCGTCCATGGCCTGCACCGCTTTGGGCACCGTCTTGCCGGAGCCCTCCACCTCCCAGCACCGCACCTGAAACTCAAACAACTCAGTGTGGGGATACCATTGCACATAACAAAGGACATTAGGTAATATTGTGCAATACGGATATATCGCCCTTTTTGTATATAGAGAGTAGTTCAGCCATTTACTTCAAATGTCAGAGGAGAAAGATCAAATCTCATGTATATTGAAGCCGCCAATAGCTGCCATGTTGAGATGAAACTAATGTCACAGAAGAAGTAACAGTACAACCAATGTTTGATGGTAACATGATCTATTGATTTTTAATTGTAAAGGGAGCATGTATAGTACAGGAGAGTGGAGGGTGGTTGTGTGTGGGGTGGAAGGTTGGTTGGTTGGTTGGTCGGTTGGTTACCCGGCAGTCCCAGCTGCCCGCGATGAGGAAGGTGTGCGGCACGGAGGGCGGCGAGAACTCGAGCGCGGACACGGTGTCGTCGGGCGGCGACGCCACCTCCAGGTCCTTGTTGGGGTTGGCGCCGCCCGCGCCCGCGCCCGCGCCCGCCGCGCCGCCGCCCAGGGGGTTGAACATGCTGCCCTTCTTCACTCGTTCTAGTCGGTGTCGTCGACAACACACACAACACTAGGTAGTACTGATACACTAATCCACTGACTGAGTTGTTCCAGTAAAGCTATCTAATCGCTATTGCACGCACAGAACAGCACAACAGAACAACAACAAAATGCTAATTAAGTCCGTACGCTGCAACCCCTTCTTAAATTATGACGAGGCTGAATGGTCCATGATCGTTGCCTGTTCAAACAAAGAGGCAATAGGCATGCCTATTGTTTTGTTTGAACAGGCAACGATCATGAACCATTCAGCCTCGTCATAATTTATGAAGAGGTTGCAGCGCACGGACGTAATTTTATCGCCAATAAGCGATTTTTTTACGTTGCCTTGAACATATGGGCTTTAGGGTGCTCGAGCACTATTTAGGGCCTTTTATACTTTCATCCGATTGCATCAGTCTGTGACAGAACCACAGAGTAAGTAATAGTCTACAGAACGGAACTTTCTTTACTGTTTGCTTGGCTGGCTGTGGCTGTCGCTTTGTTGACGTTTATTTGTCGAATGTCGACTAGCATACTATATAGTTTGTGACGCGAACGAACCAACGAACGGTATGTATGACAGACAGCTGATTGTACTCAAAATTAAAACTTTTACCTTGGTTTACTAATTACTTTAGATTATTTTATTTATCAGCAGTGCGTGCAGTAGGTATTGATTGATTGATTGAGTTGAGGTGGAAGGTGGCTGGGGATGAGCAACACGGAGTTCGTGCAGATCAAGGAGCTGAAGCCGGGCATGAAGAACATCAACGCGGTGTTCATCGTGCTGGAGGTGGGGCCGGCGACGCTGACCAAGGAGGCGCGCGAGGTGCGCACGCTGCGCGTGGCCGACGCCACCGCCAGCGTGCACCTGTCCGTGTGGGACGCGCCCGGCGCGCTGCTGCAGCCCGGCGACATCGTGCGCCTGTCGCGCGGCTACGCGGCGCTGTGGCGGCACGCGCTCACGCTCTACTCGGGCAAGGCGGGCGACATACAGAAGGTGGGCGAGTTCTGCATGCTGTTCAACGAGCAGGTGAACATGAGCGAGCCGCAGCCGCCCGCGCCCGCCGCCGCGCCGCCCGCGCCCGCAGCCGCGCCGCCCGCGCACGCCGCGCCGCCGGACCGCGCCAACGGCGGCGCGCCCAAGCCCGAGCGGTACGCGCCCGACTCCAAGCACCAGCACAAGCCGTTCGTGCGCGGCCGCGGCGCGCAGCGCGGCAACTCGCGCCGGTAGTCACACACTACAACCAACCAACCACCCACCGCCTCTTGCAAGCAAGCTTTGTTTCATATGTACTCTGACATCTCAGCACTATGTTGTGCCAGTTATGGAGGCAAATAAGTAGAACAAATAGTGCGGGTCGGAAGGCAGGGAGTTGATAATACACCCTCCAAGGGACAGCCTAGTAGGTACCCTAAATATTAAAGATAGCAAATTTTACTGACAGGAAACATTTCTTTATTTTCAACTAGCGGCCCGTCCTGGCTTCACATGGTTGGACATTTTTTGCAATAAATATAGCCTATGTCACTCAGGGTGAATAGAGCTTTCCAATGGTGAAAGAATTTTTGAATTTGGCACAGTAGGTTTTGAGTTTATTCATTACAAACATACAAAAACACAAATCTTTTCTCTTTATAATATTGGTATGATAATAAGTAAAACTGCATTTATACTTTTAATTATCCTGCATGAGCCGGCAATCTCGGACAAATGTAGGAAAAAACAACCTATATTTTTATGATACCAATTGAAAGGGGTAAGGATTCCCGGTCCAGATATTTTTCAAAAATCTGTGATTGCAGTTCTACTTATTTTGGAAAATAAAGGAATATACATTTTTCTTCACTTAGAAACAAGCACCTGTGAAAATGTATAACATAGCTAAGTGCTGTAAATATTTAGGTCTTAAATACATATTATCCAGATCATGTTATTATCTCTAAATGTAAATAGAGTGACTCGTGCAGGACTCTTCTCTGACTTCAACTACAACATGCATATTAATTAATTGCTAATGTTTGTAACCAGATTGGAAATTCATGAGATACTACAACATGTAAATGTTTTATTTTAAGAAATTATGTAAAGAATGTTAGTAATGTAAGACTTGTGATGACGTCATGTATGTAACGTGTTGTGTGTTGAGTGTGCATGTGTGAGCGTGGTGACAACGCCCGCCACGGGCCCGCGGCTTCAATATACTTGTAATATACTTGACCTGTCTTTAATATAATCTCTCCTGCGGCGCGGGCGCACACTCGTCGGCGGCGGCGCGGTGCGGGCGGCGGCGGCGTCCTTGACATGAACCTAGCGAGTTTGTTTGACATTTGCATATCGAGATGTTCCAAATATTTCTCAAGCATTTGATTGAATGTAATTAAGACGAGCGAACATTCCGTTTTCAATGTCACGTTTTCACCATCACCCGTGCGGTGGAGGGGGCACGACACTTGTAATAAATATATACCATAATTTGACGCTAATCGATAGATATACAGGATGTAACATTTAGACGGGTCAGTACGGGGAAGTCCGAAACTATAAGAGATACGAAGATCTGTTCGCAGTCATCGATTTTAGTAAAAAGAAAACCTGCATTCATAGATTTTTAAAAAACACTACTCGGGAATCGAACCGGTAACCTAGACACTTTGTAAAAAAACTTATGTACGTTATTTTATTATGGCTGTTGATTGTGTAGGTTGTAAGGAGTAAATGTTGCTAAGAAACATTGATGAGTGTAGTGTTTGTCACTCTCTCGCGCAAAAACTATGCGGAACACATTTTGATAAAATTTTACAGTAAGATATTAAAATACATTTGAGGTACCTACGTACATTTCTTCTGCATTTACACAATTTTGATATGTTATATATCAAGAAGTTTCAAATATCTTTGGTCGCGCGCGCTCCCTGTGGAGATCGCATCTTGCATATTTAGTATCGGAACCTATGGTGCCATTCACCGGGGGGGTGCGGACGAAGGAAGCGGAGTAGCGGGAGGAGGTTGCTAATACAAATTTATTTAGAGTTTGAAAATGAGAATGTGTGAGTCATAATTTTGTGATTAGTTTGACACGATTTTGACACACAGAATGCTTTGATTACTCACTCATCCATATGGGAGTGGATAAATTTTTTGATTCATGTCATATAGTTAAGATATACTGCTGCGCTGACGTCATCTTGGCAGAGCCACCAATTGGTCCCTATGTATAAAACTTAAACGGCTGAGGCAGGTACTAATAATAATATTCGAGTACATTTAGGTGCATATTAGGCAGGAAGGTTCGAATCTCTTTGGTGGCGAGGGGCCGCGAGCACGCACCATAAAGATCATAACTCTATGATATTAGGTACATTTCTCAGATTTCAAATCAGAGGCGGTGGCTCTGCCAAGATGACGCATATATTATAAATTAGATTATTAACACATAGGCAGTCAGAATATAAACAATATTAGCACATCGGATGAAGCGGTTCCCGAGGGGAAACATGTCGCGGGAAACAGGTAGGTAGTAGGTATGTGATAGATAACACACCGGCGCGGGGGCGGGGGCGGGCTAGCGCGACCCGAGCGCCGCCGTGAGTACTTGCGGGGTCCATTCCCGCTTGTGCTATGGGTACACTAGCGCGGCGCGACGGATACTCAACAGCTGTCAGTTGATAAACATTTTAAATAAATACATAAGTATACATAAAACACCCAGAATCCGAAACCAACAGTATTCACATCACAAATATGTTGATCCCGGGTGGGAATCGTATCCACGACCTCTGGCGTAGAGGCAGGGTCACCGACTAAGCCGACCGGCCAGTCAGCGCTCTCGCCTGTCACACACAGTGAGTGCCGGCGCGGGCGGCGGCGGCGGCGTGGTGGTTACGTCACTTATCTAATGTTCGTATACATTTGGTGATACTTCCAAATGTGACGCGCACAATGTCGAGTCGAGTCGACATGTTACCAAACATACACACCGACCGAGCATCCAAGAGCGGGGCGGCGCGGGCGCGCGGCCGAGCTTCCAGTGAACTTTCACTAGTTTTCATTCGGGAAAAATAATAATTACGTACCTGCCTGTAAATTGGTCCACTTCCCAACTTTCGTCGTGGGTCTGGACTCTGTATAACTATGGAGAACAACGCATCAACTATATTACGTATGTCACCACTACCACTCTATGCCAGCCGCCGGCCGCCCCGCTCCGCTCGCCGCGCCGCTCGTGCGCGTGCGCGCGCGCCGCTGCGCTTCATTATCTAATTTGTTTGTTTATTGCACGCGCGGAGGTCGCCGCGCTCACGGGGCCGCGTGCGAGCAGCAGCGAGGCCTGGTGCCGATGTGCACGTGTTGCGTTGATCTGATGCCGCCGCCGCTGGAGCGCGTCGCAACGCTGTGGGACCCGACCGATGCTTAATTGTAGTACATTAATTATGAGGGTTCTGTCGTCGTCACTCGCACCTACCCTGGTCCGTCCACTTATGTATTACTAGTTGTCGCCCGCGGCCTCGTCCGCATAGGACAAGTACCTATAAACCATCCGAATGAAATTGTCTGAATGATAGTGAAAACCGCATCAAAATCCGTTGCGTATAGTTTCAAGCTGTGGACGCGAGAAGCGACTTAGTTTTATACTATATCATCATCCTCATATCGGCCTGTAGACATCCACTGCTGGACGCAGGCCTCCCCCGGAGACCCCCACGACGACCGGACAAACTGTTTAGCTCTATTATATATATATTGGCTCACCTCTACCTGTTGTGAACCACGACCGAGGCCATTCATGTTATTGGTGAGTGGCAACGTTGAAGGTGAGAACGGGGGAGGCGGGCCGGTGGATTAAAACAATGTTAATTGCGGCATCGCCAGCAGCGCGACCTCGCGCCAGCAGCGCTCCTGGGAACCTTCCCACCACCACCCCCACCACCGCCACCACCCCCACCTCGGCACGCGCTACACTCATCTCTAATAAACGTATTTTCCCCACAAACATCAACAATGGCCGATGACCTAATGCCCTTTGAGTAACTCGTTGCGTTGCGATGCATGAATAGAGTTTTTGCTTTGATTTGAAGAGCGCGTCGTCGGCGCGGGCGGCGACCGCAAGTGGGATAAACCGCTCGCTCTATCCGCATCTGTTAGTTACTGGGTACCTACTTGAACGATTACTATTCACATTTTACGTTTCCAAATAATTATGTAGGTGCCTATGTAATACCGGCATCGGAAGGTAGACGTATGACGTTACTAGTCGGTTGGTTGGAGCGACCCGAATGCGAGGGTCTCACCGCACGCGCCCGCCGCGGGCCCGCACGAGGCTGCATCGTCTGCACGATGCTTATTGTCACACAAATCAAATGTCGTTTCCACATTTGTATCCTAAAACAGTATATATTATTGCGTCACGTGCCCAGCCCGGGCCGCAGCGGCTCGCCCCACCGCCCCCGCCGCCTCCCCTCCGACACCTGCATGACATGCGGAGTCCTTCGAGCAAACGATGTATTATGGATTAATCACATTCCGTGAATAAATGCATTTTGTAAAACATATTGGCAACATGTGTGTGTGTGTGTGAGGTAAGACGAGCGGCGCCGGCGGCCCGGGCCTGTACTGTTCACATTTCATGTAATTACATTAACATATTCGTGATGTGCATGTTGCTCGCTCCCTATAAAACAAATTAGACAAATTGCAGTTTATATGTGGAAAGCATTACGTTCTCATCTCAAGAACGTGGCGCAACGTGTTATGTGCGCGTGCGTTTAATTGGACGGAGCTGGTGAGGAGCGAGTGCGGCTCGCGGGGCGGCGGGCCGCCGGTTCGGTGCCCGCTCGTGCCGAGCACCGATGGGCTTATAAGTACACTTACTGACGCTCTCAAACGGCGAAGGAAACATCGCGACGAAACCTGCACACGCCGAAGAAGGAATTCTTAATTGAGAGGGCGGGCGTCCGACCCCAACGGTGGGAACATATCAATATACGGATTTGTCCGGTCCACCCTTGCGTGGCGCCACCACGGCCACCACGGCCACCACGGCCACCCACCAGTTCACATTTTGATTGAATACTGACGAACATGTCGGTCACGTCATTAGTAAGTATGTACTTTATAATGCGTAGCCAAAAACATTGCCACGCTCGGAGCTTCTCGAGAGAAAGGATCCGAAACGAACTGATCCGCCGGAGAACAGAACCTTCGACACAGCTTTAGTGTGCTGTCAGAGGACCGCGACCACCACCGAGTGGAGCGGAGACCACGCGTGGGCGGCGTGTGTGTTGGACGGGCGACCTGCGTGAGCCGGGACCGGCTGGAGCGCCATTTGAATTGAAATATGAGCGCATTTAATAACGAAAGTGCAGTAGGTATAGTGCGGCGCGCGTACAGCCCCGCTATTCTGTAAGCGTATTTGTGCAACTCACAGATGCAGTTAATGTGGTGCATCAAATCTCAAACTCACGAAATTCCGGGAATAGTATTTTCTCATAGAATGAGGGTAACGAAAAGTAGAGTCATCTCCCGGCTCATACCTCGGCACAGGCACTTACTACACTACCGACCTCGGGCGACGCTACATAGCACCCTTGTTGTAGGTACAATACGAGTAGGTGCACCAGCCACGGACACGCCCCGCGCCCGTCCGTCCCTGACGGATGACGTGTCGCCGCGCCGGCCTGCCCAAGTCCACGCGTGGCCCCAGCACCGCGTCCATCTCGCTCCACCAGTCATTGTTGTTCATACTTCAAAGTAAACATTCCAAAGCTCCACCGCTGTACGGCGGCGGCGGCGGCGGCGGCGGCGCGGGCGGCGGCGCGGGCGGCGGCTCCCATGGAGTGACGCAACCGACCGACCGACGCGGCAAGTGAAAGATGGCATGCAGGGTGTCCCAAGGAGGGAAAGTACATCAAATATTGAATATAGAATATTTTACTGAAAGAAGACATCATTTTATTTTTAATAATAAGTAGAACCGCATTCATAGATTTTTAAAAAATCGCCTGCCTCTACCGGGATTCGAACCCGCCAAATGTGGAAAAATAAAACGATGTCTTCTTTCAGTAAAATATCCTATATTCAATATTTGATGTACTTTCCCTCCGCGTGGCGTCGCCGTGGGACACCCTGTATAGCAGGTTGTCTCGGAGATGGACCTTGTTGTTGAATTCAATAATTAGGTAATGAATACTTTTTGAACAACTGGAGCGTGGGAGGGCGGCGGGGGGCGGCGCGGGCTGCGCGCGGGGGGGGCTCGAGCCGCGGGAAAAGCTCTCTGCGCGCGTCGGGGGCCCACACTCGGCACGCGCTCGCACGTCGCGCCGCACGCACGCACGCACGCACGCACGCACGCACGCACGCACCTCCCGCACGCTCGCACGCCGGCACCAGGACATGGCCAGCCGAATGGACCCGCGGGTGCTGCTCGCGCTCGCGCTCGCGCTCTGCCTCGCAGGTTAGTCAAGTGCCCAAACCCCCGACCGACCCCTTGTATCGATACAGATAAAAGTAACGCTTCTATAGGTATTACAAGTCATGATTGATCACGGCACCACATTTTATTCAAAGCTTTATTATATTCTTTAAAATATGTACTTATATACCCTCACTGGGCTAGCGTCGTGGTGGACTATAGTATAGTAAAAGATTTTACTATTCTAATAGGTACCTACATAACAACAGTCAACTGATTTGACCTTCCCTTCGCAAAATGTCACTTCAGGAAAATGACATTTTACTTAATATCCCATTCGCTAAGTAGCATATAATTAATAAGCCGCTACACCCACCGCGCCCAACCGTATACCTATCTGTAGGTAGGTGCGTGTGACACTTGAATGTGGAATGATGACATCCATGTGATGAACATCATTATCTAACCGGCACTTGACTGAAGCGCGTGGAGCTCGCCGCAGCGCGCGCGGCGCGCGCGCGCGTGGACCTAGCCGCCCGCCGCCCGCCCGGGGATGAAGCTAGGTAATACAGATAACATGTGTAATAATACAACAAATTGTCGAACTATTGTCTGGACTATGCAGACAGACGGACCCCGTCCCGGCGGCCGGCGGGGGGCGGGTATACTACGGGCCGATCCCGCTATTAGATTGCGGGTTGAGGCGTGACGTCACATGACTCACACGGCGGGCGGCGGGCGGCGGGCCGTCGTCGCGGCCGCACGACCACCGGACGACCTCGCCCGCCCCTCGTCGCATTCATCTTCACCTTCAAATAGTTACGCCCATCTAATCTAAATATATTGCCAAATAATATATTAATTAATTCCTATAATCATATGATAATGTATTCAATGATCCGGGACCGGTCCGCGCGGCGCGGCCCGGGGCGCGCGGTCACGGCCACAGCACCCATAACACTTTCAAGTTTTACATAAAACCGCCAATTATCCTTGGAGATAACAGCATGCTCAGTTTCACAACCTAACCCTCGGTCGAGTTATATTTACTGCCTATAATAATATATATTTATTTGTTTCTTCACAAAAAGCAAAGATTAGATTAAACAAAAGTTTATACAAAAGTATAATTTTTATAGTATACATAGTATGTAAGTGATGTCTGCCTAGTATGTACCTATATACAGGGCGTAACATTTAGATGGGTCAGTATTGGGGAAGACCGAAACTATAAGAGATAGAAAAATATGCTCTGAAGAAGCATGTCGTTGATTTTAAAGATATGAAAAATTGCATTTATAGATTTTAAAAAAAGCTCATACACTACTCGGGAATCGAACCTAGACATTTTGAAAAAAAAAACTTTTATTATTTTATTATGGCTATTGGTTGTGTAGGTTGTAAGCAGTAAATGTTGCTAAGAAACCTTGTATCTAAAATTAATAGAATGTGATGTAAATAATTATTTTACGCAATTAATCATATGTTGTAATTGAATATGTTGTAATCTTCCTTAAGTAAATAAATAAATTCCGGGAAACAAACGGCCCCATCAAATGGTCCGCGAATCACCCGATTTAACTCCGCTAGATTATTTCATGCGGGGTCACGTTAAGTATGAAGTCCACGACACGAGCTCGGACACCGCTGGACGTCTGATCGCTGCCACAGGACATTCTCACACAATACACACAAAACGCAATAACTAAATCGTTAGGTACCTACATGAGTTGATTAATTTGAACATTTAACTTCGTAAATAATTAAAAGAATATTAAATACAAGACATTCTATTAATTTTAGATACAAAGTTTCTTAGCAACATTTACTCCTTACAACCTACACAATCAATAGCCATAATAAAATAACTTACATAAGTTTTTTTTACAAAATGTCCAGGTCACCGGGTTCGATTCCCGAGTAGTGTATGAGTTTTTTAAAAATTTACGCGTCAAGGACACCTCAGTAAGGGCGTGTGGTTGGTTGCACTTGCAGGGGTGGCGTGCAGCGGCCGCGGCTCCGCGCGCTACGCGCCCCCCGCCGCCGCCGCCGCCGGGGCCCCCGCCGCCGCCGGGGCCCCCGCCGCCGCCGAGCCCCCGCTGCTGCGCGCGCGCCGCGGCTCCGCGCGCTCCGACCGCTGGCTCGACATCATATCCCGTGAGTGCCGCTTCCCGCCTACCGCCGTGCACCACCACCACGCGACCGACGCCTTCTACTTATAATGTTATAATAATGTATTGTGTGCTCGTGTGCGTGCAGAGTACGCCCGCGACAAGATGCAGTCGCAGGGCGGCGCGGGCGCGGGCGCGGGCGCGGGGGAGGGCGGCGTGCCGCGACCCTTCACCATCGACCTGCCGCTCGGTGAGTGCCCGGCCCTCGTCCCTCCACGTGCGGTGCGGCCTCCCGCCTCCCATCATCCTTGTACTACTACTGTCTGTTACCGTGTGTGTGTGTGTGTGTGCAGGCGGCGAGGAGGGCGCGCGAGGCGTCACGCTGCCGCTGCTGGTGCTGCCGCTGCCCGTCCGCGCCTCGCAAGGTGACCGACCGACACCGAACACCCTCCGCGGCTCGGCGCAGGTGGTGTGCGCTCTCGGCGCAATGCGCTCACACAAGTGTCCGCTGTGTTGCAGAGTGCGCCGCCGGCGACGAGCGCGCCCCCGCCCGCGACGCGCGGCCCCCCGCGCCCCACGCGCCGCCCGCGACCGCCTCCCGCCGGGGGGGCTACTTCGTCGTCACCGCTGAGCCGGAGCCCGGCCGCCCCTCCGACCCCTTCCGAGCCCCCGAGCCCGGCCGCGACGCGCGGCCCCCCGTGCTCCCCGAGACCGCCTCCCGCCGGGGGGGTCACTTCGTCGTCACCGCTGAGCCCGTTGAGCCCGGCCGCCCCGGCCGCCCGCTGGGCGCCCCCGCCGAGCCGTTCCCGTACCCCGGCGGCTCCGGCGAGGGCCGGCCGCCGCCGCGCATGCGCGCCCGGCCGCCCGCGCGCGCCCGCCCGCAGCTGGAGTCCCGCGGCCGCGTGCCGCCGCCCTCCGCGCGCCCCTCCGCGCGCCCCGCCGCCGACACGCAGCCGCCCTTCGCGGCCGAGGCCACGGGTGAGTGAGCGAGCGAGCGGCCGCGCGGCCTCCCTCCGACCGGCACGCACCCCTCGTGACGCTCCACTATTGTGCTGCAGTGTCGTCGCAGCAGATACTGGCGCAGTTCCTCGCGCAGGCGCCCCTCGCGCCGGACCTCCCGCCCGCGCTCATCGGCACGAAGCCGGACTTCGGCGGTGTCGACGTGCGCGGCGCCTTCCCGCCTGATAGCGGCGCCGGATACGACGACAGGGGCTCCGCGGGGGGTGGCCCGCGCCGCGGGGGCGTCGCGCGCGGCTACCTGCCGCAGCGCCAGCGGTACGCGCGCGCACTGTTCGAGGGTCGCGACGCCGGCGAGCAGACCGCGGGAGGCTTCCCCCGGGGGGCCGCCCTCGGCGGCGCGGAGCGCGGCTACCTGCCGCCCGACACGGCGCCCCGGGGGGGCCCCCCCCGCGACGACGCGCCGCCGCGCCCGCGGTTCCCGCGCTCGCTGCTGCTGCGCGCCGAGCTGTCCGTGCCCCGCGCCGACTACACCGAGCCCTACACCGCGTGGTGCGTACCCACCCCCCGCGTGCAACCCCCCCGCCCCCCACCCGCCCCTCGACACTCTAATGCCCCCCCCGTGCCCCGTGCCCCGCAGGTGGGACGCTGAGAGCGGCGCCGCGCGCGTGGACTTCCACGACGACGGCACCTCCACGTACCGCATGGCGATGCCCGACGGCCGCATGCAGCAAGTCGAGGTACGCCCGGCGCGCTGTTGATACTTGTTGTAGGTACTGATGATAGCTAGTGATAGTGATGATGTAATGTGTGAGCTGACCGCGTGCGTTGTGCGCGTGCGCAGGTGAGCACGGACCGCACGGGCGAGCGCGAGGTGGTGCGCTGCGGCGTGGGCCGCCCGCGCGCCGCCACCCCCGACATGCGCGCGCCGGTCGCGCTGCCGGACATGCAGCTCTTCTCCTTCGCCGGTAAGCCTCTCCACCGAGGAGTACACCTCCACTCCAGTATAACACGGCTCGCTGACGGTGTGCTCGTCGCGCAGGGCACGCGACGGAGGGCTCCGCCCGCGCCGAGCGGTGGACGCACACGGCGCGAGGCGCGGCGGGCGCGGGGGAGGCGCTCACCTACCGCCACGAGATGATGCTGACGCGCGGCGCTGACGACACCGCCAAGCCGCTCCGGTGACGCATTGAATACATATTATTAAGCTTTAGGCTTTTTATTTTATTGATGTGCAGCTGATGGTCGAGCTCAGCGACACCAGGAGACGGTGTGGACGTCGAGGTCACAATAAATTGTATATATAAGAAAATATCTACACCGACGATATGGTGTTGCTGAGCCCATCCATCTATTGTGGGTCATAAAAATATGTGCTTATTCTACTTACAGTAAATATTGTTAGTGAGTTATCTGCTCAGAGGGACAGAGCTAAGGTATCGCAGCTAAGTAAGTACCTAATAACAGTGTAGATGAGCTGCGTGACGAGTGTGTGTGCGTGTGCGCAGGTACTCTGTGAGCGTGGACAGCTCCGTGCTGGGCGCCAACTGCGACGGCTACGAGCACCGCTACCTGGAGGCGCGCGAGCAGCGCCACGACGACGCCGTGTTCCACTTTGACCTGGGTACGTGCCGCCCCGCGCCCTCCCCTGCCGCCCCCCCCCCCCCCCCACCCCACCCCTCTCGCTCCCCATGACACTGTGTGCGTGCTGTGTGCAGAGCGCACGTGCGACGAGCGCGAGCAGCTGGACCCCGAGGCGGAGCCCGAGCACGCCGCGCGGCTCGACCCGCTGCGGGAGTTCACCCTGCCCGCCGGCGACCCCCGGCACGACGCCGGCATACAACGGTAACACTCACACACACCCGCACACACGCACACACGCCCACCCGCACAACAAACAACCCGACTACCTACTAAACAAATTACTTACTTAATTAAATAATTATAATCTACACGCTTCGAATTAACGAGAGCACATTCTCAAATTAAAGTACAATATTAAATATCAGAACTCAACGTTAAAAAACATGATGAATACAAGAAAATTGATCCATCGTAAGTTCACCGGCGACATGACCTTAATAGAAAACAATAATAGTGCTAATTACTCAAAATAAAACCGGCAGCGACACATAATATATGTATGTTACGTTGATGACGTGCTGTTGCCGAGCCCAACGGTTAGCGCTAACAACACACACACACAACAGACTGCTTGCTGCACATTATCTATAATTTAATTTAATTTTAATTTAATCATTTAATTCAGGCATGAATCCATATAATTTGTTAGTAATTACTTTAAAACTATGTTAGTAAAATTAAATTAAATTGGTTTTCGTTTGTTGTCGACAAGATGGACAGTGTCCCAGTGCCTGAGCATTGGGCTGTCCACCTCGTCGCGCAGCACGATCAGGACTTCAGGAGGCTGTTAGGGCTGTCACGAACCCGATTTTGATTCGAGGGAAGCGATTCTTTTGCGCATGATGGCGTTATAATGAAACATAATAATGTTGAGACCAATAGGTTCAGTCAGATACAACGCGTGAGAGTTGCTCGTTTAAGGCTGGCATTCTCTGTACCTACCTACCGTTATTAATGTAGGCCTCAGGCCATCATCAGGGCTCCCTGGCTCCCTGGCGACCTTCTCAATCGAGACGATCAATTTGAGTAACTACTGGGAGCGCAGTGCTTTATGTGTTAGACGCAATGTGCTGACTGGCACACTGCACGCGACTGCAGCAGCGGGGGTGAACGTACGCTCTCTTGGCGAAGCTGTGCGCGTCCAGCGCGTTCAGAGATTGATGGGTCCGCGTCCGCGATGTCCGCAGGGGCGACAACTAATGGCAAGCGCGGTGCGCGCCGTGCGAGCCCGCCGGCGGCTGGCACTGCGCGCGCACACCCGGCGGCGGCGGCGACGACACCCCGGCACTTGCGCTCATCTCGTGTTTAACTAACAATACTGTATAAGTAAACTGTATGCTAACACTAATATTGACAATATTTTAGTCTGGAATAAAGGTTCAATAATTAATTATCTTTTTTGACGGGCCGTTCCCAGTGGTGTCACCGAGTACTCTTACCAGTTGAACTAACATACGTATGATTATAAAACAGTAAGCTTTTTCTATAATTAGATGACATAATGAACGGTCAATGACGTGGAAGATGTAGGTATTACTCTATACAAATTAAAATTATTTATTTCAAGATTAGAATGTCATAATTTAAAATGTGTTTTCCAAATAAAATGATTATCGGAAAATATTATCAGTCCGAGCTGTCAGTGAGCCTCACCTCAAAAAAGTGCACTGCGCACGTGCAGGCAGAGCACCAGCGACTCGAGCGAGCGGAGCGAGGAACATATATAGCGGGTAGTGACGTTATATATGGTGGTGACGGTTGCAGGTTCGCGGAGCAGTTCGAGCGGCGGTACGTGGACGAGGTGGAGGGCGCCGTGCGCAAGAACCTGTACATGCAGCACGCGCGCTTCGTGTCCGCCTGCAACCGCCAGGACGCCACCTTCCAGGTGGAGGTGAACTTCCTGGGCGACCGGCTCGACGTGGAGCTCGAGGTGCTGCTAGGCGTCACCTTCGACGCGGCCGACGAAGACGAGCGCGCCGACGACTTCCCCTACTCGGAGGCTCGCGTGCGCGCGCTCGCCAGCGACCTGCCCGACCGCTTCGACTGGCGTCCCGAGGGCGGCGTCACCGACGTGCGCTGTGAGTGTCCGCCCGCCCCCGCCCCCGCTCCCACGCCCCGCACCGCCGCCTGCCTCCGACCTGACCCGTATGTGTGTGTGTGTGTGTTGCAGACCAGGGCTCGTGCTCGTCGTGCTGGGCCTTCGCGGTGACCGGGTCGGTGGAGGGCGCGCTGTTCGCGCGCACGCGCCGCCTCGTGCCGCTCGCCGAGCAGGTGCTCGTGGACTGCGCGCACTCGTCAGTATCCGCCCCCTCGCCCCTCGCCGGTGTGTCGGGGGGGGGCGCGTAGTGACGCGGCGTGTGCGTGTGTGTGTTGCAGGCACGGCGCGCACGGGTGCCGCGGCACGTGGCCCAGCCACGCGTACGACTACGTGCGCGACCGGGGGATGTCCTCGCAGGCGGAGTACACGCCCTACCAGGCCAAGGTGCTGCAGTGCCGCGACCGCAGCGTGCCGCCCGTCACGCACATCAGCGGGCACGTCAACGTCACGCCCAACAGCACGCGCGCGCTCCAGGTGACGTACACCCGCACTCACTACCGCTACACGCTTTGATGCAGTGCATTCAGGCGGACTTATACATATACTGAACAATGTATGTGCGTGCAGGTGGCCATCCGGCTGGAGGCTCCGACGGTGGTGGTGGTGGACGCGCGCCCCAAGAGCTTCCTGTTCTACAAGAAGGGAGTGCTGCGCGACGACCGCTGGTTGGTACCACCCCCTCGAGCCGCGGTACGCTCGCGGGCGACGCTCGCTCACCGCATCCTTATGTTTCAGCATCAAGGGCCCCAAGAAGAGGCTGAACCACGCGGTGCTGGCGGTGGGCTGGGCCACGCAGCGCGGGGAGCCACACTTCATCCTGAAGAACTCGTACTCTGCGCGCTGGGGCGACCAGGGGTACGTGCGCGTGCACGCGCCCTCCAACACGTGCGGACACCAGACCGTGCCCTCGTACGCGCTGCTGCGCACGCAGGACGTTGACGCGCCGCGCGCCGGCGGGGGCGCGCCGAATGACGCCCGCGGGGGCTCGCCGACCGACGCCCGCGGGGGCTCGCCGACCGACGCCCGCGGGGGCCCGCCGACCGCGACCCGCGGGGGCGCAGCGGACGACGACGCACCAGACATCTCTGGGCCCTATTATTAATACCTCGAGTGCCATATAACAGTAGACTAATTCGGTTAATATAATGTTGTTACTTGTTCATAGTGTTATTATTTCATCACCTCATTCGTTGTTATTATAGTAAGTTAACTGTGTCACCCGACTGCATGTGCTGGAAGGAGTGTGGCGTCAGACATGCTCGGAGCTCGGTGCACTTTAGGCTGCAGCTGAGAGCCCGATAACGGGCAGATTATTGGTTATAAACAGATCGCTTCGGGAACAGCCGACAGCTCTGGCCGTTCGTACGATTAGCCATTTAAATTTTTTTCAAAATATTTTTTCTTTTTGTACTATTTAGTGCAATAGACTTTTAAAAAAATTAAAAAAAATCGTGCCTAAGATGTTCAAATAAATTTATTAAAAATATAACTGACGAAAATAACGAAAATTTAACTAACTGCAATACATAATTATTAAATACTAGCTGTTGCCCGCGACTTCGTCCGCGTGGATTTTGTAAGTAGGTACCTATCTCTGCTATCTACAGACAATACATGGTCTAGTTATCATTTTCAAATTATAAAATCACCATATTTTAAGTAGGTAATACCTTCAGGAACAAACTATGAACACCGTATTTATTTATTTTTTAACTAGGACAGTATATGGACAAAATCAAAACCATAGGAGATACAGGGAAACTGGGTTGGAGTGTGATAATGTGTGACAGTTAGCAGTCGGAGCACCCCGAAGGTTAGGTTCATTAGGTTACTGGTATGCAGTACTTCAAAAAAGTGAAATTTATCCAAATCTTTTTCCATCTCCCTTTTGTCCGCACTGACTGCAGAGGCTCAGGTGGCATGCTTCATTAAGTACGTACTTTGCGATGGGTCTGTTTTATAAGGAAGAAAACATTTTATTAAATTTGACTAACTTCTGCTGCTTTAATTCTTTTTTTCCGGTACAATAAAATGATCCTAAGTCGATCCGCATTTAAAAAATCATCAAAATTTATTTTGCACTGGCGTTGTATGAAAAAACATTTTATTGAATTTAACTAACTTCTGCTGATCAGATTTTTTTCTTCCGATATAATGAATTGATCCTTACATGAAACAGAGTCGAACTGCATTTAAAAATTTTTTGTACAAATTGTCTCATTTTTATGGACAACAAACGCTTGACCAAAAATTTTTTTATGTCAAAGATCTTTCTAAACGTTCTTATGACACTTTTCCTGTATCTCCTATGGTTTCGGACTTGCCCATACTGTTTTTACTTGCCCATATTACTTAATATGTAAATTAATTTAGGAACAAAAAGGCAGTATCTAATTATGTGGTATGCGACATGAAGTTTTATTTGAGAAATATATGTTCCAAAGTTTCTTCAAATTTTGAAATAATTTCCTCAACGTAATCCGAAAATGATTCATCTAAAATTGGTGATCCTAAAAGACGAAGTGAATTTTTATGAATGACTAAAAAAAGGCTTGACTTTAATTTTAAAAATTGATGTAAGTAATATAGGAAAATGGTCGGCGCTCGGCGCTCGGCGCTCGGCGCTCGGCGCTCGGCGCTCGGCGCTCGGCGCTCGGCGCTCGGCGCTCGGCGCTCGGCGCTAGTCCGGCGGCAGCGGCGCGTAGCGCGGCGCCGCGTACACCGCCACGTGCGGCGCCGTCCAGCGCCACGGGAACCAGCCGCTCTGCAACCAACCGACCGACCACCCCGCCACCCCGAGGTTACCAACCAACCAACCAACCACGGGCCCGCCAGGCCGACCAACACTAACAGTGCAGCTGTAGGCACCTGGTTGGTCCTGCAGTTGGTGCCGTGGCCGTACCCGCCGCGAGGGTTGTCCGGCGAGCTCGGCACGATCACGTCCCCCGCCTGCGCACACACCAGCGGGTGACCGAGTGTTGTTAGGTGCGTGTGTGTGTGTGAGTGTGTGTGAGAGAGGTCGGTACCCGCATGGAGAGCTGGCCGGGCGCGGCGGCGGCGTGCGGCGCGGCGGCGACGCGCGCGGGGGGGTGCGCCGCCTCGTAGTAGTAGGCGCGGTCGAGCGACACGGCGCGCGCGGGGCCCCAGCCCGCCGCCGCCGCGCGCAGCTCGTGCGCCAGCCGGCCCACCTGCGCAAGGGCGCACGCACGGTGAGGGCGGTCACAGCCAGCCAGACAGACAGCCAGCCAGGCACCGCTACTACTCACGTTGCTGCTGAAGGTGGCCACGAGCAGGTCGGCGCGGAGCAGCGCGCGCAGGTCCACGAGCAGCGCGAGCAGCCCGCGCGGGGAGTACCGCCGCCGCGGCGCCGCCGCCGCCGCCAGCGCGCTGCTGCCCTCGAACACGTACTCCGGATACTTTTGTCGCGCCTCGCTGAACACCTGCAACAGTGAAGGTGACGGCGCTGGCTGCCGGCTGCCGGCTGCCGGCCTGGTCCTGCGTCGTCGACGTCGCTGGGGGCACCGACCGCGGCGTCGTCGGTGGCGAGGTAGACGCGGCGCGGCGGCGGCGTCCCCCGGCGCCCGCGCTCTCGCGCCTCGTAGAAGCGCGCCACGTGCGCCATGTACTCCTCGAGCCGGTGGTAGCGCGCCTCTCCCCCCATCTTGTCCGTCCGCCGGATGTGCACGCTGCAAGCAAGCAAGCAAGCACACCGGGCGGGTGAGCGTGCGGCCGGGCGGGGGCGGGGGCGGGGGCGGGCGCGCCGCCACCTACCCGACGAGGGGCGCGGTGAGGTTGATGCGCGCGAGCGTGCGGTCCCTGGCGCGGCGCACGCCGGCGCGCGGCCGCAGCGCGTACCGCAGCGCCTGCCCCGCCCACCACGCCGCCGGCGCCCCGCTCACGCCAGCGATCCTGCACGCACACACGCACACGTAACGACCGGTATAACAGATTAACAAATATGACTTTGATACCTACATACATAGGCATACTTGTTCTAAAAATAAGATATAGACCCGAGTCAAAAACTAACCTACCTATTGACAGTTTCTTTTAAACGGTGTGTTTGGTAGGCGTGGAGGTGCATCCCCGCCACCACACCTCTCCCCCTGCCACTCCTCTGCTGCGAGGATCAACAGGGGTACCAGCACAAAAACACCCCCCGGTGAGGGAGGCGACGTCCCTGGGACTGACTCTACGCTGCCTTGGGCCCCGGACAAATTAATGAAAGAATTAAAGGAAAGCAGTAGGAAAAAGTTTTGCGGAGGTGCAGAGGGAAGGGGAGGGGGGTGGGGGTACGTACGTGGGCGCCAGGTCGTCGGGCAGCGCGGGCGGCATGAAGGGCGGCCGCGGCGACAGCGCCGCCATCAGCGGCAGCGACACCACCCGCGCGCCCGCGCCCGCTGCGCACGCACACACACATATAGCATCACCCACCACCAGCACAGCACGCGCGTGTCGTCACGCACCGCACACAAGCACCTACAGTCCCCGCGGAGTATTTTAACGGCTGTGTGAAGTCGGCTGATTTCTGGGCAATGACTAATTTTAGGTGTCAAAGGGGGAGCTGTGCGGGGGTCACTAGAAACGCTCGTTCAATTTCTAGAAATAACGAATCAAAGTTTCAAGATATTAGATATCTCCATGTAAGTAGGTAGTGTACTATCTCCGGCACGCGCACGACATACACTAGGTATGAACACTGTCCGCGATGAGCAAAGGTGGCTCACCGGGCCAGGGCTGCGCGCGCCCGCCGCCGCGCGCCGAGCAGTTGGTGAGCGCGTGGAACATGTTGGTCCACCCGCGCGCATCGTACCGCCACCCTCCCCAGCGCACCACCAGCGTGCGCCGCGTCGCGTACGCGGCCATCGCGCAGTACGCCACGTGGTGCGCGTGGCACCCGAACCCGCACGCCTGCAAGCAAGCAAGCAAGCAAGCACGCTCACACACACTCCAGGGAGCCGGCCGGCGCGGCGGGGGCGCGCCCACCTGGTGCAGGCCGCACACGAGCAGCCTGGCGGCGGCGCAGTCCGGCGGGTGCTGCAGCCGGTGCAGGCGCCGCTGCACGAGCCGCGCCGCCGCGGCCGCCGCGCGCGCCCGCCACGCGCGCGCTCCGCCCGACAACCACCTGCACCAGAATGACACATAAGTGTGAGTTCCATATGACTTGTGCATGTGTTGATACACTCGGGCTGGACGATGACATGATATGAAACTTATGGATATACATATATTTAACTGTACTTCTAGAAACTTCAAAAATTTTTTTTGGATTGTTTATTTGAGTTGTGTAATCATAATATTTTATTATATTCATTCTTCTTCTTCAAATGTAAGATTATTTAAATTTTTAGGAAACTATTAGGTCTACTTATTTATACTTTTATAAGTCAAAAAACATTATATTTGTAAGACTGTTTGTTTCTAAATAAATAAAATAAAATAAAATTATAAGATAGAGTTCACAAAATAGGCGTGGCATCATGACTTATATACTTACATGTAAAAGTTTCTTTTCTTAATTTAGGCCATAAAAGTTGTAATCTTCTTATAAGTAATTAAATAAATAAAATCATTACACGTGCCTAACGATACTTCGCACGCATGACGTATGTGTACGTACGTACATCGCACACTCTTGGTCGCACTTCTGTAATAATACCTAGTGGTGGTACCTGTGCGCAGAGAGGGCGCCTCCGGCCGCGGCCGCGCCCGAGCCGTGGTTGTGAGCGGCCGCGAGCCCCGCGGCGGCGGCGGCCAGCAGGAGGGCGCGCCCGAGGGACATGCTGCGTCGGCCGAGTGCTCGCGCCGCCAGCGCACGTCGTGCGGTCAGTGGCCGCGTGCCGAATGTACAACCAACCAACCAACCCACTCAATGGTACATTGTTGTTTACAATCACAACAATACAAAACAAACATCTATTGTATACTTAATAGTATACTATACATTATTTTATAAAATCATTATATCTAACGAAGCTAAAAGTTGATAGAGTTTGTGTATTGTATAGTATATCGATTCACTGTAGTTGCGAGGCGCGCGCGCTCAACTCTGTCCAATAATAAAAAGGTCGAGTTGAGAACCTCTGCCTCTTTTGTTTTTCGTCGGTTGAAAATACCAAACCTACGATAAGCGCGAGCTGCCATTTATATTATTAATAATAATATATTTTTATTTCGAGTGGATTCAAAAAAATTGTTAGTATAGACTTAAAACCTATTTGTTAATAATGCCTGTCTAAGATATTTAACAATCATAATAAATTATATTATATTAAATTTAAATCAAATTAAACTTTAAATTAAATTAAAAACCAAACCAAATCAAATTTTTTAAATAAAATTGAAAAAAATTTTTAAATGAAATTAAATAAAATTAATGTAAATAACATGTGATGCGACGCTGCTTGTGACATGGAGGTCGCAGCAGCGCCGCATGTAGGGGCAGTCCGGCCTGCCCGCGACCATCTGCACGACACTGTTGGGGCTCCAGGGACGCGCACCGCTTGCGCATGGTGCCGTAGAAGCAGTCGACGCGCTACGGAGGCGGGGCAGCCCCAGCAGCGCCAGCAGCGCCAGCAGCGCCAGCAGCGCCCGCAGCGCGTTGTTGAACTGAAAATATTTATAAAGTAACGGTATGACTCCCGCGTTCATATACATGAGGGCAGTCGGTGGTCTGATCAAAGTATGCGATGGGGCGATGATTGACCATCAGCCGGGGAGACAATATGCATGGGGTTGTGATGACGTCTTCTGTGATGTGCGAGAGAGTAGCACATTAGCTAATATTTAGTGCTTGGCGCTAGGAACGAACGAACGAACGAACGTAAAGCGTCATCTAGCGGCTGTTGTGCAAAAGAAACGCAAATATTACTTCAATGCAGCGAACTTTAATATGTATAGAAATACTACTAAGCCCTAAAAATGATGTTCCCAGCAGTAGGCGATTTGAGTATCTGTACTAGACATGAAAATGTATAATGTAGAATTCTATTCAAGCAAATGTATACTTTGTCGCACAGCGATATGGTCTATAATCATCTTACACGCTTTGTTACTTCAGACTAGCATATCTTAGTTGCATTTGTTTTAATTCGAATCTCACATTTTCAAATAAATTTGTATGAAGTAATGCTTCTATACTTAATAAAGTTAGCTGCTTCAATGCCATTAATATATTATATTAATGGCAAACTTAGAACCTATTATTTGATGGTTTGAAGTTTTTTTTATTTTTTTATTATTTATTATTTTTATTGTTGCTTACAAAATAAATGAACAATTTTACACAAAATCTTTGTAACACAATACGAGAGCAACAACGTACCGCTAGCGAAAGTGTGCGTCCAGAGAAGCCCCAATGGACCAAACGGCCCGTGCTGGGGTTAGCTCTTGCTAATTACTGTGACAAGCTCGGATGTCCGGACGGTCGGAGTTAATAGTATTTTATTTGTGTAATTTAGATGAAATTGAAAAACTTAAAGTCTTTCAGCACCTCCGCCGCTGGCTCCTCATCTTTTGAAATTTTTTATATTTTTATTTTACTCGCATGGAATTTCTGCACCTACCTAGGCATAATAGGGTGGGTGGGAGGGCGATTTTTCGCGTTCCCGATGACCTACCGGGACGCGAGAGGTGTCGTTAGAAGCGGAGCGACGTGGGCCACACACATGACAAGAAAAATTATGTACGCTCAATACAAAAAAATTAAAATATCTAACAATAAATGAATTTTGAAAAGAAAATGTATGAATCTAAATAAAATATATGCACAGGCGTGGAAACAATTAAAATTTGGTCAGTGCAATCGGCTATAATCATAGCTAATTTAGCATAAAAAAAAATCATATAAATATATAAAAAAAACATAACACAATTAAAAATAAAACAATAGACCCTAACACATTTAAACCTAACACATTCGAACCTAACACAATCAAACCTAACACAATTAAACTTAACACATTTAGACCTAACACATTCAAACCCAACACATTTAAACCTAACACATTCAAACCTAACACATTTAAACATGACACAATGAAACCTAACACATTTAGAATTAACACATTTTGACCTAACACATTTCAACCTAACTCATTCGAACCTAACGCATTTGAACCTAACGCATACGAACCTAACACATTTAAACTAACACATTTGAACCTAACACAATCAAACCTAACACAATTAAACCTAACACATTTAGACCTGACAAATTTTGACCTTAAACATTTTGGCCTAACACATTCAAACCTAACACATTCAAACCTAACACATTAGAACCTAACGCATTCGAACCTAACACATTTAAACTAACACATTTGAACCTAACACAATAAAACCTAACACAATCAAACCTAACACATTTGACCTTACACATTTTGACCTAACACATTCAAACCTAAAATATTTACTAACACATTTAAACATGACACAATGAAACCTAACACATTTAGACCTAATACATTTTGACCTAACATATTTTGACCTAACACATTTAAACCTAACACATTCGAACCTAACACATTCGAACCTAACGCATTCGAAGCTAACACATTTCAACCTAACACAATAAAACCTAACACAATTAAACCTAACACATTAGAACCTAACGCATTCGAACCTAACACATTTAAACTAACACATTTGAACCTAACACAATAAAACCTAACACAATCAAACCTAACACATTTTGACCTTACACATTTTGACCTAACACATTCTCTAACACATTTAAACACGACACAATGAAACCTAACACATTTAGACCTAACCCATTTTGACATTACACATTTTGACCTAACACACATTTAAACCTGACACATTTGAACCTAACTCATTAAAACCTAACATATTAAAAACTTTGACCTAACACATTTAAACGTGACACAATGAAACCTAATACATTTAGACCTAACACATTTAAACCTAACACATTCGAGACCGCAAGAAATCAGCGGGCCAGGCTGCGACCCCGCAGTCACAGCGGGATACGGGCGGTGCTCCGAAAGCACCGGCTCACGGGTCCTCCAAGACCCCGGCCAAGCGAGGCCAGCGGGCCGCGACCGACGCTGCTCCAGTGCCGGCTGCCACGCCCACCAAGACTCCCGCTTCCAAGGAGCGGCGGGCCCCTGACGGTTCAGTGCAGAGTGGGAGCGGTCAGGGACCCTCTTCCTCTTCTGCACAGAGTGCACCACCTCCCCCTCCAAGACCTTGGGTGGACGTGGTCAAGGATAAAGGGAAGGGGAAGGGGAAAAAATCCCAGGCTGCACAGCCAGTGCAGTCGAGGAAGCCCCCGCCAGTGCAGCAGAAGAAGCCCCCACAAGGGGCAAAGAAGCTCAATAAGGAGAAAATGGGACAACATAGCCAGATCTATGGTTGCATATTGTTAAAGGCAACGATAAGGAACAAATAGATCAATTGCGAACACTCACTCGAACAAATCAGACGTAAAACCAGCTCAACCCAGATCCTAAGTCGAAGAAGCAAAGTCAGTGACAAGGTGACTGAATCAGTGACAAGTAACCCAATCAGTGACAAAGTGACGGAGTCAGTGATACGCAACCAAGCCAGTGACTGGAGGACACCCGTGCCAACGACTAGCACGCACTTTCAATGTCTATCAAACGAAGAAGCAACAGTGTCGTGTAATGATTGTTTAGACTAATTAGTATATAAGGATTTAAAAAAAAAAAAAAGATACAACTACCTATAAACATAAATTTAAAATAGGAATTGATTAATTATTAAGGAAAAATAAAATAAAATAAAATAAATAAATATATATATATAAAAAAGATACAACTACCTATAAACATAAGTCTAGAATAAGAATTGATTAATTATTAAGAAAATGACTATGTACAAAGAAATGCGTAGAGGTGTTGCTGACATGTTGGTGACAGATGCCCACTAACAAGTCAGTGACAAAAACAGAAGATATATTTATCAGACTTGTACATTAAGATTATTATAAGACTTGATAAAAGATGTAAGAATCATGAATATAAGATTATTAAGATGCTTATAATGTAAGATGTTAAGAATATAAAATGTTAAGAATTCAATGTAAATAATAATAAAAGAAAAAGATAATGTTAAATAATAATAAAAATAAAACATAAATAAAGGCTTTGCCCCCCATGGCAGACGAAAAGTAGTATCCACCACACAAAGTGGTGGTAAATCAAAAAAAAAAAAAACCTAACCTAATTCAACCTAACCTAACCTTTTTTTTTTTTTTTTCACGAAGTGGAAATGCTGTTACGCATACCCCCGGGGGACTGGGGGTTATGTGGGGCTCTCTCCTCAGTTAGAGCGATAGAGAAGCATACCCACTAAAACCACTCCGGCGTTTCACCCTCTTGGCCGTTTGGAGTAGGGGTGCCGTGGGATCCATTGGATTCTACCAGGACACCCCCCGGCCGCACCGGCCTAAGCCGGTGCTCCCGCGCTTTGGAGGGAAGGACCGTGAAACGCAACGACCCTCCCCTCAGACGTGTGGGGCCTTAACGGTGGGTTTCCCCCGAATACCCACGACTCCACTGGGGGCTTGGCTTGCAGCGAACTGCGCCTGCGCTCAGCCCCTCCGTCTGCGCCGGGGCGGGTGCGCGCCGACACTGCCAGCACAATGACAGTATCGGCGCGTGCCCGCCCCGGGCCCCCTTCTGCGAGATGAGATTCTTGCAAAAGGGGGCCATGACCTCCCGCGACCTCTCGCTGCCCAGCATGGTCGCCATTACGGCGTGCAGCGAGAGGTCACCTACCACTGTCAGACGTCCATCTCCTCCTCGGGACGTCTGGGGTCTGCCTCCGGCGTCCCTGTTAAGTTAAGAGAGGTAACTCTCACCCCGTTGGCGGAGGGGGGCCTCCTTCTGCGACTCCGTTGCGTCGCAGTAGGAGGCCGTGGAGCGGGAGCGTGAAGACCTCGGTCGACGCGCACCCGTTCCGGCGCGGACGGAGGGGTGGATGGAGGGCGCAGTTCGCTGCAGGCCTGAAACCCCGAGTGGAGTCAGTGGGTATTTGTTTCTGGGGGAAACCCACCAACTTCGACTTCACACGTCTGGGGGAGGACCGCGGTGTTTCACGGTCCTCCCCTTCAAAGCGCGGGAGCACCGGCTCAGGCCGGTGCGGCCGGGTGGCGTCCTGGTAGAATCCTTAGATCCCATGGCACCCCTACTCCAAACGGCAAAGAGGGTGAAACACCGGAGTGGTTTTAGTGGGTATGCTCCTCTACCGCTCTAACTGAGGAGAGAGTCCCACATAACCCATCTTCCCCCTGGGTACGCATAAAGCGTTTCCACTCCGTGAAAAAAAAAAAAAAAGGTTAGGTTAGGTTAGGTTAGGTTAGGTTAGGTTAGGTTAGGTTAGGTTAGGTTAGGTTAGGTTAGGTTAGGTTAGGTT